>OX421404.1:19829319-24629319 GCA_949126875.1 Lochmaea capreae
GGCTATTAACAATCGAGATATTTCAGCCTGCGAGCAAAGCGAGCGAGTTAATGGTTGAAATTGTTAATCGCCCTTTTAATACTCTTGTTAGTTACAAAACTTTTCCGTCGTCTGTACCACTTGAATCCTTTTTTTTCAATATTTAAAAACTAAGAATATTTATTTGATTCATAGGTAAGTACTGTAAAAAATAAATGAAATTGAAATGCCACAGAGGTCATCGATTGAAATGTCACTGTTTTCGTTTTTCTTAATTATATTTTGAATGTTTTAACATTAATAATTATTATAGTTTTGTAAAATAATATAATAAAAACGATAAGTAAGTTAAAAACTAGGAGTATTCTATACAAGAAGTCAGTTTTATACCTTTTTTTGTTAATATTATTGTATGTTTGGTTGCCTATACCACAATCGGTTATTAATAGAAAATCGGTCATTAATGACCTATTTTGTGTACATTAATATTGCTCAATAACGCACGGTCGTCGGAAAATTATGTTTTCAGTATTTCGTTTGAGGTTTGATTCATCGTGTGGTAGAGTTAACTATTGATAATCTCACAATGTTTTTTGGTTGAGGCGGATCCGGCTCAGCTATTGTAATCCGTTTGTAAAGAGTGTCGGTAAAAACTGGGCTTATTGGGTTTTATCTGACGTTCGAAATTAGAAAATATCACAAAGAACTAATGACAACAAAACAAGAACTCAACAGAATACAATTTTTGCGAACGTAAATAATATGATCTGACTTATAGCTGGGCGAAATTATACTGTATGACGTCAGCCGGTTTGGCGAGCTGTGGAGGTTGTTTGAAAAAAATTTTAAATAGCACGTAACTTGGAATAATCTGTAGTTCTAATACGAATTTTTCTTATGTTTTAGAACGAAGAGCGAAAGAAGCCGAACAACAGATTCGTGAAATCGCTAGAAGGGCTCGAGAAGAACACAAATTGAATTCGACTTTCCATTTAGACTCAACATGTGGTACTAACAATTCAGAGATACCACCCAGTAGAAAATCCGTTGTAGACTGGTATAAAAATGAAGAAAAAGATCGATTGGCAGGGATTGATTCATCGAATAACGTAATGCCATGGTTTCACGGTAAGTAATTTTTCCGGTGTAATAGAATCAAAAACTTTTTTCATAATTCTAAATTTAAGCTAAACCGGACCTGTCTTCATCAATTTCTATCAATTCTTCGATATATTGTTATTTTTAATCGATTTTAGGACTAATAACAAGACAAGAGGCTGAAAAAATACTCCTCGATCAACCTTGCGGTACATTTCTAGTACGACTGTCTGAAAGAATTTGGGGTTATGCCATATCTTATAGAGCGCAAGAAAAATGTAAACACTATTTAGTAAACGCAGTGCCAAAGTACAGTTTCGTTGGTAATAATCAGAACGAACACGAAACCTTAGGTAAGTCTAAAAAACCGATTTAAATATTTATATTTTCCTGGATGAATCACCCTGTAAAATTTATTATTCGTTAGAAAAACTCTCATATTCAACCGGTTCTGTTAGTTTTTTGAACCACCTCACTTTAGATGGGTTTTCAAAAAGCAGATCAAAGGAAAGCTGAACTGGAGCTAACAAAACTGCAGCAGTTCGCCTGTCTACAGAGAAACAATCTGATCGCGGTGTTGATAGTCATATTTACTTTACCGCCTCTAGCTTTGCATGTTAAGGCGAAAACGAGAATGGCTGCATACTGGTTGGAAGGAAATGGAAATTGGCACGAAGGAATCAGCACTTATAGTCATACTAGCACTGCAGACCGTGTAGGTCCATGGATGATGTTTCAACTCCAATGGTAGGCTCTTGGAGTTCCATACGAAACTCTTCTGTAACAATCTACTAAGTTCAACTCCCACTTTCGCAAGGACTATCCGAATGCCCACTACTTGGGTTCGTTTCAAAATTTCTTGCACTATTTCCAATTTGCATGTTACCAACTTAACCTCTCCAAGGCTTGGTTGACGACTTGCCTCCATCTCACCTTGTCCTTCGCCTTACCTTATTCAACCTTTGTGTTCCATCTTGTTCTGGGTCTACCTCTTCTTCGCCTTCCTTCGATGGGAGCTATATATCAATACTTTCGGTAGCCTTCCTGTTCCTATGCAATTCAATTCGGAACTGGTGTATGAGGTAATTCTCACTATTTAAATTCGATCATCATTATTTTGTCACGTAAAGAAAACAACATTGAAATGATAACATTTTAATTTGCTTTAAACAATCCCGAAACGATTAACATTTGCCTCTAGATCTTGAATGTTTTTTACCTCTCCGGTGGGATCTACCCTTCTTGTGTTTTTTACTTTTCTTTTGCATGCTACACGCTTCCATGTAATATTTTTGTTTTTCCGCTTTGGGCATTCTACACCAACACTTTGCACCTTCTATTGCTATTTTCGTTATCGACCAACCACAATGCTTTTTCCTGTAAAAAAATAGAAAGAAAAAACCGTCCTAAATCTAACTAGTATAAACGATTTTTTTTACCTGACGTCTCTTAGGAAATTTAAAAAAGGATTGTTAGTTTTTGGACCTGGCCTGTAGCATTTTTTCCCAGCTTGTTCATCTTTTCTTTTTATTTTCTTCACTTTTCTACTGCTCCTATTGGAATGCTCCCTTTTTCCAGATTTTCTTTCCGTTTTACTTTTTTTTGAACAATATTCTGAAGGTTTTAATCGGTTAGGACAGCCCTTACTATTTTTACTTGAACTCATCCTATCGAAGGACATGCTGGCTCTTATAGAACTGCAAATTTTCTATAGAACTGACAATTTTTTCAGTTTAAGGAAACATTAGAATTTTTTAAAATTCTCTCATTTAAAAATGACTGCTGTAATATATTTTAAAATTTGACATTGACAAGAAAATTTTTATCGTATTTTTCACTATTGTCAGAAAATTGTGCTTGCTTTCTTTTTCTCACGGAGAATGAGTGAAATAGATAAAATTTGCAAAACTTAAGTGGGTTTACAACAAGAAATATTTGAGTGTTTAACATAAAATAGGTGCAATTCTATAAGCAAATGTTAAATTTTAAAGTATGGTTAAAAATTAGACAATCTTCTAACTCCATTTTACTATTCTGTACGCATAATAATCTTCAAAATATGAACGGAAAACTTCTTATAAAATTGGCCCTAATAAGTAGTTATCAATTTTGTGACGAAAGAAGTTGGTATATTTTTGTATAAAATCAAATTGCAGTAAAATTGATATTTTTTTTTGTCACAAGATTTTGGGGACGTAGTTTCAAGTTTCTAGCGCTGTATTTCAACTACTACTGATATCTTGGACTTTAAATGAAAAAAAAATTGAGAAAAACAATGAAAGAAATGAATTTTGGGAAAATTATCCAGATTTTGAAGAAAATTTTGAATTTTGAAGGGATTTTGAGCAAAATAGTAAACATTCTGGAAGAAATGGAAGACATTTTGAAAATTTATTGAAAATATTTCAAGGAAATTCAAGAGGCACAGAAAAAATCAAGAATTTTAGAAATACAGTTAAAGAAATTAATTTTGAAGAAAATTTTATCGAAATTAAAAAAAATTGTTTATATTGGGTGCATCTTGAGCAACATATTCTGAAGGAAATGTAGAAAAACAATTTTAAGGACAACTGGTAGAATAAAAAAATTCTCACAAGAATGGGATTATTTTGAAAGGATATGGGCAATATTAAAAAAACAATTATTTAGAGAGAATTTTTGAAAATATTTTCAAGAAAATATCTTGCAATCAATATATCAAACGCTTTCGCCTTAAAAATGTTTCAAACAGTTATAAATTATTATATTGCTTGTATGTATGTATTTCGAGTTCAAAATTGAACCGTTTCTTTTGTATCTTTCCAGGAAATATAATCTCCTTCCATCAAACGTACCCTTTAACAGGAGGAGAAACCCTCCAATATCCGTGTCCTAGAATTTCAACAGCAGCTATCGATGAACTTTTCGACAAATAATTTTTTTATTTTCATGACGAAATTTAAAAAAAAAACCTGTGATTGTTTTGTATTTTAAATATCCCGTATTTTTTTTATATTCGCTAGTTTCTACGTAATACGTTATTCGTTTGCTTAGCTTTTAGGTTTTTTCAATTTTTGTATGAAAATCATACCTTTATTATATACGAAGTGATAATTATTGTGAGGGTCCTTTTTTATCAGTCCGCTCGAGGAATATGAAAACAGTGCAATTTTGAATAAAACATTTTAAGAATCAATAAAAATCACTTGGTGTTAGGTGGGTGTTGAGCTAGACACCGACAATTCACCGAGATATTGATGGAGATAAATTAAAAGAATTTTAATTATTTGAATCTTGAGCGATAAAAAGGACCGTGGATTTATTGTGTTTGTAATATTGATATAATAAAATTCGAACTTTTTGTATTGGTCTTTTATTTAATTTCACAATTATTACATATTAAAAAAACATTAAAGTATTGGAAACTTTTGTATTTCCCCGTGTATTCTCTATTTCAGAACATCATAAATATACATTTATGATTGTGCCATAAAAAAACTTTTGAATCTCTGCTTTAAAAAAAAATTGACTACTTTTACCAAAATTCCAAATACTTCTGCCCCTCTGTATTTTTCTTTTTTTCAATATATTTTTCTACTATCTTCGCTCTGTTTGTCTCAGTACTTGATCAACATTATAAATCAACTTTAGTATCTTCCCCTGTACCTGCCCTTCACATCACAAAACCAAATCCTTGATAACTCTTGAACAACCTTCCCTCCTTGTATCCTGTTTTCCAAAAAATCCTAAATATTTTTTAACTTTCCTGCACTGTTTGTCTCAGAGCTTGATCAAAATTATAAAAAAACTTGTGTATCTCTTCCCTGTTAACCTAGTTTTTATCTAAAAAAATTAATAAATTTCCAAAAAATTTTACCTCCCCCTGTAACAAAAAAAACCTAAATACACTCAGGTGCAAGAAATTCGATCCGTCGTATATTTTCCATTTCTTGTGACTTTTAAAACTTTTGACTTGTTATATGGCATATATAAATATAGACCCTCGTATAATTGAAATTATTCATTTATATACATTATTTTCATTTTTCTTATGACGTTTTTTATAAACAATACAAATTTTAGGTTTTTGTCAGAAATTTACGTCTGATAAAGCAGCAAGAAATTCATTTGTTATTTAAGTGACCTTAACAAACCAACCGAATTAGTATTTAAACTTATTATTCTGTTAATTTAATTGAAATAAAATGGCTTTAACACCAACGGATCCTGCAAGGACAGTGGCTTTGGTTCAAGATGGTTGTAGCCAATATTATGCGGCTGAGGTAGTAGGTGTTAGTCGTTGTGCAGTTCAAAGAGCAATTCAGCGGTTTAATGAAACTGGAAATTACACGAGGAGACCAGGGGGTCTATTCTCGAATGTCGAACAAAATATGTCGAATTCGACATTTGTCGATGAAAATTGTCGCACAACTTGAAATTGTGGTATTCTCGATTGGTTTCGTCTTCCAATTCGCATGCGACATATTTTGTCGAATAGCATGAGCTGGCAACACCGATTTAACGTTTATCAAATATGTTCTATGTCACTGTGACATGTGTTGTGGGTGTTATCTATGGTTGTGTCCCTCCCTAATCTATGGTTCCAAAATAACAATTAATTCACGCACTAATTCTTTACTTAACCTAAATGTTTTTATAAATTTCTTATCTGATAATAATCTGAAAAAATCTTGAAATATTCCTCTTCTATTTCGAGGCTGTTGATAATTCTCTTGATTTTCCAAATTTTCAATTGCTATTAATAAAGCTGCCATTCTACAAAAACGAATCTCTAACAAACCAATCTATCAAGCTAACCTTTTAAATCTGCTTTGTTCTTGTTATGATTAACCTAAAATAATCCTGTCAATTATTACTGTCGAATATTTCATGTCGCGTTCGACATGAAATTGTCGACCGCTTCAAACCACTCTACAAATTATCTATCGAAAATTTTCGAATGCGACATTCGAGAATAAGGAATTACGTTTTTTGTTCGACAATGTAAAAATTTCGCATGCGACAAAATATGTCATCGTTTGAGAATAGGCCCCCAGGGCAACATCCGCACGCGATGATAAATTTTTGGTTTCTTCGTGTTTGAGAAATAGACATTTAACGTCAGTCGAGCTGGCAAATCGTCTGAGCGAAGTAAGAAATGTCGATGTAAGCAGGTGGACAGTTCGTCGACGACTCACTGAAGCTAATTTATATTTCAGGAGGCCAGCTCTATGTCCACTGCTATCCATGGAACAACGCAGAGCTCGGCTTGCTTTTGCAAGGGAACACGAGGACTGGAATGACGCCGATTGGAGTAATGTATTGTTCTCGGATGAGTCCAGGTTTTGTTTAAGGACACCAGATGGTAGAGAAAGAATCTACAGAAGACAAGGATAGCGATTCGCCCAATGTAACATTGCGGAAAGAATAAGTTACCGAGGAGGCTGAGTTATGGTTTGTGCTGGTATAAGTTCCGAGGCCCGTACTGACTTGGTTCTTGTAGATGGAGGTTCTATGACAGGAGCAAGGTACATAACAACAATTTTGGATGAGCATGTGGTACCTTTTGCTCCATTTGTAGGGCATAATTTTATTTTCATGGACGATAACGCGCGGCCACATCGTGCAAGAATCGTTAATGAATATTTAGAAGAAGTCGGGATTGTCCGTATGAATTGGCCATCTTCAAGTCCAGATCTCAATCCTATAGAACATCTATGGGACACTCTAGGAAGAAGAATCCGATCACGGGTAACCCGTGCTAACAACTTGGCTGAACTTAGTGTGGTGCTTCAGGCAATATGGGACGAATTGGACCAACTCGATGTCCAACATTTAATTAGCTCTATGCCAAGACGTATGCATGCTGTTATAAGGGCCCGGGGGGGAAATACAAATTATTAATAAAAAATAACACACTAAACATTTCAATATATTATAAAAAGTTTGGATGTGAATTAAAAATTTTAAAAATTTACGAAATTGATCTATATTTATTAATAATTTAGCATTCTCGCTATGCGATAATCTCTCATGCAACGTCATTTAACTTCTAGAGCTGTTTTCTCTCGATTATTTTTAAATACATACATAAATTTAAAAAATGTGTGACGTCACATCAGGAGGGGGGGGTTAAAAAATGTGACAACCTGTGACAAGGACGGGGGGAGGGGTTCAAAAGTCCTGAAATTCGTGTGACGTACTTTATGGATGGCCCCTAACCAATGTCTTGATTACAAAATATACTTAATTTTTCCATTATTCGAATAAAGCCAATTGTTTTCATGATTTTATTGTATAAACTGTCTTTATTATTCATACCTTTAGCATTTAAAACCGATCCAAAAAAACAGTCGTGGATCGAATTTTTTGCACCTGAGTGTATTTCTGTCTCTCCCTGTACTGTTTGTCTCAGAAGTTTATAAAAATTATAAATAAACTTGTATAGCTCCCTTGTATCTACTGTTTATCACAAAAAATTATAAAAACTTCTCTTTCTCTCCCTGTATTCTTTATTTTCAATAATCTTGAATATTTTTCCTTCCCCTGCCCTGTTTGACTAGAATTATAAAAAAACGTGTACTTCATACTGTACTTACTCTTTATCACAAAATATTACCAATATTCTAAAAAATCTTGAACCTTCCCGATATTATTTATTTCAGAAAATTATAAATTCTTGTTTGTTTCAGAATTTGATTAAGATAACAAATAAAACTTGTTTATCTCTCCGTGTGGCTACTTTATTTCTCAGAAAGTGATCAAAATTTTCAAAGATTCGTATTTCTCCATTTTTGACAATACTTTTGTATCTCCCCCTGTAGTTTTTTTTATCTTATTTTGTCAAGAATCTAAATACTTTTTTATCTCCCTGTACTTTGTCTTAAAGTGAAATAATAAAAGAAGTGTATAGAAACGGAATTAAAAAAAAAGTTCAAAGAGCTTTTGATGGATTTTTTAGGTCTTTATGGGTCTCCTGATGGAAACTATCAGGATGTGGTAGTTTTTACACCATTTAGCATACACGGGAGATCCTATACATTTTTTACTTTAGGTATTGAACAACCATTGAACCTTTTCTAGTAGTAATTTTAAATGTTATCACTGCACCTGTTAACTGTCAGATTATTGTCAAAATTTGGTTCAAAATGCGTTTGACACTTTTAACAGTCATTGACAGCTGAAATCCTCTTGAATATTAACGAAAATGGAAAACAGAGAGCAAATTTTTTTAATAAAAATAGATATATATTCATCACTAATATAAAATCAGTATAATAATAAATTAAACAATTACAATAAAATAGAGCGTGTAAGTTTCGTCTAGCTATCAAAGAAAATAAACTTGATTACCCATGATCCTTGAACATATAAGGCAGACTTATATCAAGAGTAGTCCGTTTTCTTTTCACCCTCGTCCTGTAACCCTAAAACAATCCATTCAATATTAAGTACACCCAACGTTCGTAAGGTAAGTTAAATTTTCGAAGAAGATGATTTGAGTGATGTCGAAGAATGTATTCTCTGAAAACAAAAATTTATATGTCTTTAGTTACAATTCAAACTAATAATTTGATTATAAAGAAATTTTTTTTTAAATTTCTGGATATTTATGATGACCGAATTTAGAATTTTGATTTTTTGAGCCGTATCAGCAAAATGTCCCTAACGGCTGCCAAACACATGGGGACTAAATCCACGGACTGTACACAGCTTTGGTAAGATCCATTAGTCTGGTAGCCAAAAAAAAAAGATCAAAGGAAATCAAAACTTCAGAGACTTGCCTTTCTGTGGATGGAAGCCATATTCAATCTTCCACCTCTTGCTCTGCCTGTTAACGCGGAAGCGAGAATGGCTGCATACAGGCTGAACTAGAAAGCAATGGAAATTGGCAAGAAGGAACGAATACCCACATTATCACAGATGTTATCACAAAGTCGTTTCTTGAAATGAGAAGTGATAAAATGTTGGATACAATAATTAACCCCAACCAACCATATACCACATCCAGCTAAAACTGATATTCGAACGAACCATGTGCCAACGCAGGAGCACAGCATATATAGGGATGAACCTATCTGTCCATTGTGAATAAAAGAGAAGGAAACTGCTTCACCAATATATTCGAATGTGCAGCACTGTTTTATTGGAGATTGATTGATTGATTGGATCAGCACACCAGTCAAAGGAGGATTGATGTCCTCGGCACCTCAGCCTTAAGGCTTTTTGTGCTCTTGGTTGTGTCGTTTATGTGAAGAGACCAGTAGCCCTTATCAGGCTCAGCAGACTTTTCACTAGGTTCTTCTTGGAGAAATCCTCCCTTAGATATTCTAGTCCTAGGAGTCTATATCTCCAGTGAGATAATGCTTTACAATCAAAGATAATGTGAGAGGCTGTTTCCTCCTCTTCCATACACAACCGACATATAGGTTCCTCCCTATATATGCCGATTGTATGCATGTGCTTCTTTAGAGTACAGTGACCGGTGAGTAAACCCGTCACTATCCTTATTTGGGCCCTGCTAAGGTTTAGTATTTCATTGGTCAGCTTCTCCGAGGGTTTTTTGACCAGGAGTTTGCTGTGTTCCTGTTTTGGCACGTGTCTCCAGTACAACTGGTGTTTAATTTGAGTCCACCGAGATATACAACCACGTACAGCAGTTTTAGATATCCCAAATACTGGTTCAGGACCAGTGAATGCTGTCTCAGACCCCAGCTTTGCTAGGATGTCTGCCTTTTCGTTTCCTACCCCCCTTATGCCCTGGGACAAACTTAAGAGTAACTCTATTATGGTTAGCCAGGGTTTTAAGTTTCTGTAGACAATCCCAGACCAGTCTAGATCTGATCTGAGGACATGCTAAAGCTTTTAATGCTGCCTGACTATCGGAGAGAATTAGGATCTTTTGACTCCTGTACCCCCTTTCAATATTCAGTTGCAAACACATATCGATAGCGTAGATTTCTGCCTGGAATACAGAAGCAAGATTCCCCAACGGTGCGTGGAAGTTGCACCTGGGTCTAGCACCATGAACTCCAGCACCTGTTCCAATGTCAGTCTTTGATCCGTCAGTGTACCACATTAACGTTCCTTCCTGACTGCATGCTTCCAACCCATCCCAGTTTAGCTGGATTTGGTATGGTTGGGTGTCGTTACTTCTTGCCAACATGTTGTCACTTCTCATTCTAAGGAGTGAGTTTGTGATAACTTCTGTGATTCTGGAATGACAATGGGTGTTGGTTCTTCCATGCCAGTTCCCATTGCATTCCAGTCTGTATGCAACCATCCTCGCTTCCGCCTTAACATGCAGAGCAAGAGGCGGAGATACAGACTCCTAGTACTTAAGCGCTCAAGGGAGGATTTCTCCAAAAAGGGCCTATTGAAAAGACTGTTGAACCTGAGCAGGACTATTGGTAACTGATATTAATTAATAGATTCCATTTCAATTATATACCAAAAAATAATATCAATAAACCTTGTATGTTTACTTTGTATTTCTAAAATTTAAGGGCCGTTACCAGGTAATATTTCCACTGGTTGAGTCCAATCAGTAACAAGATGATATCGGAAAGGTTAGAAACTGCAAAAATTAGAATTAAATAATTTGATTAAAGTTTCTATATTTTCATAGTTGAGACTGCTAGGTAAAAAATCGTCCTATATTAGGCAGTATAAGTAACAATCTGGTATTCTGGTGCCAAGGGGACTGGTTCTAATTTTTTTTATACAGAATATTTACCTAAATAATAATTTTCTTACCGGTGTTATGTCATTGGAAAGTGGTATGGATTTTTCAGGCGAAGCTCTCTTCTTCGTCCTCAACAAACTGTTCGTAGCTACAATAAATGTAACATTACAATATGAGAATCGGTTGAAAATATAGACTATAGAGTAAAGAGGAACTATACATACTCCTACCTCGTATTGAGACTTTTATGGGGAATATCGAATGATAATTAATTGAGATATTTATCTCAATTTAGTTACTAAACAAAACGACCTGTATCTATATTAAAAACGGATGATCACTTACCTCCCGGTAAATTTGGCAGTACAAAATCGTCAGATTTAGTTTTAGTTTCTTTCTTTTTATGTAAATTGTTGTTGTTGAAACTGTTAAACCAAATCGGTGTATTATCAAACAGGTTACTGTGATCTCCGGTGGAAAAAATATTTTCGACTACGGCGTTTCTTTCCAGTTTTTTCAAAAATTGCGTTCGGGGATTACTCAGTAGAGGAACCTGAAAGTATAAATTCGTTTACGCATACATCTATACAAAATCGTTGGAAGTAAGTACATAAGACTTTAATACCGTTTCAATATATTTCCTAGTTAATAGTGAAGTTGTAAAATAATATTTAAATAACAATTCAGCCATTAAAAAGGTTTTATAATGTTACCGAAAACTTGATTTTAATTTTTCACTTTGCTAAAGCCCAATTCGCATAAAACAGTCATAGTATAACGTGTATGTATCCAAGCAGTGGTACATACGTTAAACCTTTTTTTTCAATCCCCTAGAGAGGTCTTTTTTTTTTAACCAAAAACATGATTTGGGCACTACTAGTGTCAGTTGTTACTTTGCCATTGCCCAATTTAGATAAAACCGACACATATTATGATAAACTCGAAGAAATGGCCTAAGCTGTTTTCAAACAACTTCTTTAAGAGATTTTTAAACTAAAAATATTTATTGGGCACCAGATACATCAGTAATCATTGTCATAAAGCCCAATTTAGATAAAACAGACAAATCATGACAAGATTAAAGCGTAAAAGTGGTACATAGACATACGTCAAAATTTCATTCCAATACCTTCTGTAAAAGATTCTGGAATCTAAATTACTTGTTGGGCACCGGTTATGTCAATTGGAACTATGCTAAGGCCCAATTCCAATGCACATAAAAATAAACATATTATGGCAAGAATGCATACGTCAAAGTTGTATTGAAATACTCTATGATATTCTTGAGACAAAAATTTTTCCTAGGCACATACGGTTATCACTGTCACGAAGCCCAATTTAGATAAAACAGACATATAAAGACAAGCTCATAACGGAAAAATTATGGACTTTTCTAGAATATATTCTGGATTCTGGAACATAGACGTTTTCTTGGGCTTCGCTTCAGTTGTCAGTTTCCTAATGCCCAATTCACATAGAAATAGACAAATTATGACAAAAGTGAAGGGAACAAGTGGTACACACGTCAAAGTCAAAGTAAAATATGTATTGGGTACCCCATACATCAGTTGTCACTGTCACGAAGCCCAATTTAGTTAAAACAGTCATATAATGACCAGTTTATAGCGGAAATAGTGTGTTATAAGGTTGACTACTACATAGGCAACCACTTGTCTGAGTAGCTTGGCAACAGTGCACAAGGCAGTTGTTGTTGTCAGTCACTAGAGACCACATGTGTTTATATAAAGTAAAATAAAGAACATAGTTACAATCAGCAATAACATTATTTCAAATAACTCCTGACCCAGCTACATAATGATACATGGTGTCAGGTCGGTATTCGGGCTAAAATAGAAATACACGATATTGCTAGAAACTCATAAATCGCATAATTTCCGTTGCCGGCTAAACAAAATGGAGAATATCTTTCGACCACCAGAACCGCTGGCCCTTGATGGTAATTTAGCAGCCAATTGGAAGAAATTCTCACAAAAGTTCGATGTCTTTATGACGGCGACGGGTTTGCTGAGTAAGACAGAAGAAATAAAAATTGCTGTATTCCTGAATCTTGTAGGAGACGACGGATTGGAAATCCATAATAGTTTTACTTACACTACAGAAGAGACGAAAGAATTGAAGCTCATTTTGAAAAAATTTGAAAATTATTGCTCACCAACTGCTAATGTAATATTTGAAAGGTTTAAGTTTAACAATGTGGTGCAAAAAGAAGGTCAAACATTTGACAGTTTTTTAACAGACCTAAGAAAAGCAGTAAAAACCACTGAATTTAAGGAACAGGATGAAATGGTGAGAGACAGAATTGTAATGGGAATTTGGGATAAAATTGTGGTACCTCGGCCATTGCGTACTGAAATGCTCAGGTTATTACATGAGGGCCACATTGGAATTGAAAAATCAAAAGCTCGTGCAAGACAGATTTTCTACTGGCCAGGAATCAATGATGATATAGAAAAGTTCATTAAATCATGCAAAATCTGTGAAGCCAACGGCCGCAAGCAGCAGAGAGAAACATTGAAAATGTTTCCAATTAGTGAGCGGCCATGGGAGCGTCTGGGTATAGATATATTTTCGTATGCTGGAATCAGCTATTTAGTCATTGTTGACTCATATTCAAACTGGCTAGAACTGTGTAAATTGAAAGACAAATCAGCAAAATCTGTTATCAAAGCGCTAAAAAAGGTATTTGCTGTATTTGGCTCCCCAGATTATGTATCATGTGACAATGTACCATTTGACAGTTTTGAATGTAAAAAATTTGCCAAAGAATGGAATTTCAAAATCATCACAAGAAGCCCGTACTACCCGCGTGCAAACGGCCTTGCAGAGAAGGGAGTAGGGATATGCAAAACTATCATAAAAAAATCAGTAACGGGAGGTGAAGATATTGAAATTGCATTACTTCAGTACCGTAATTCACCTCTCAAGCACATTGGCTATTCACCGTCCCAATTACTAATGAGTCGAATCTGTAAGACGAAAATTCCAATTAGCTCAGATTTGTTACAACCAAAGTTATGTGAAAATGTGCATGAGAAGTTGAAATATCGGCAAAATACGTATAGTAAGCATTACAATAAAAATGCTAAAGACCTACAACCATTAAAACCTAATACTAACGTAACTGTATACAATCATGTTCAGAATAAGTGGGAACCGGGTCAGATACTTAGTGAACATAGTGCTCCACGTTCTTATTGGTTACAGAATGAATCTGGAGACACTATTAGACGCAACAGAATAGATATAAAAGATTCTATAAATGAGTACACACCCAGACACAAATCTTTTTCTGAAACTGATCTAGAAACTATTGTACCACAATATAAGAGCAATGACAATAACCAGCCTAAGACACAATTACTAAATTCACCACAGAGTCCCAGTAAAGGGAAATGCCAAAATGTGACCTCAAAAACCGTTGCTCATAAATTGTCCCCGGCTGAGCCGGTACCAATTGGTGAGCCACTGTTAAAGACAACTAGGACTGGTCGTGTTATAAAACCACCAGCTAAGTTGAATTTGTAAGGGGAAAGATGTGTTATAAGGTTGACTACTACATAGGCAACCACTTGTCTGAGTAGCTTGGCAACAGTGCACAAGGCAGTTGTTGTTGTCAGTCACTAGAGACCACATGTGTTTATATAAAGTAAAATAAAGAACATAGTTACAATCAGCAATAACATTATTTCAAATAACTCCTGACCCAGCTACATAATGATACAAATAGGTAGCAAATTGAATTCCAATATCTTCTGTAAGAAGTTTTTGAACCTAAATTATTTTTGGTTACCACTTATGTCAGTTGCCTCTTTGAAAGGTCTAATACACATGAAATTATATTAAATTAAACAAATTATGGATAGGGTGACGCTTATAAATGGTACATAGGTCAAAGTTGTACTTTATTTAAGATATTTTTGAGCCTTAAACATTTCTTGAGCACGACATTGTCAGTTGTCACTGTCACAAAAAGAGCCCAATCTAGCTAAAACGTACATACCATGACAAGATTAAAGCGTAGGAGTGGACGAGTGGTACTCGTCAAAGTTTCATTCCAATACCTACTGTAAGATATTTTGGAACCTAAAGTATTACTTGTTACTGTCACAAAGATCCCAATTTAGATAAAACACACTTATTATGACAAGATAGAAGCGAAGAAGTATTACAAAGCCTTTTATATGAGATTTTAGTTCCCAAATTGTTCATTAAGCTTTGTCAATTGTCACTTTGGCCTGATTCACATATTATAGACATATTACTACACCTGCGAATAAGAACGTTACTTCAAAGAGTAATTAGCATGTCTTGCACAAACCTGAGATGGTCTGGATGAGAGATTGTTGATACTTTGCAGCACGTTGGGAGATTTCTTGGGTGGATCTTTGTTAAAGCTAATATTATTAATAGTCGGATGTAGAATCGAGTGCGATTGAGGCGATCTATTATAATCTGCGAATTCTAAATGTTGATATTGAGGAGATTGCGATAGATCGTCCTTTTGTTGATCCTGAAAAAATCGATTTATTTTAAAATGGAAGTTAATGAATATAAAGACTTACCTGTCGGGAGCTAAATTTAGCGAGACTTTCTAAAGACTTCTCTAGCATTTGAATTTCGGAAGCGTTAGTACTACTGTGATTCAATTTATTTGCCCGATCTTTAGTTAGATACGAAGCCTGACCGGGTCTTTGTTGTAATATGTTCAGTCTTTGAGCTGTTTTTGTCAACGTTATTAAATTTTTATCACTGAAATTTTCGTTAATTGTACCGCCGCTCAGTTTACGTTTCATGGTACCTAAAAACAAAAATATCCATACATTTCAAAAACATTAATAAATAATAAGTATGGGGAAAGTTACATAATTCGAAGTGCGGCGACAGGGAAACCGACAAGCTGTGGGCTCCTTGTCTCTTAGTTCATGCCTCGATAGACAAACATGATGTAAAAAGTTAGAATGTGAACCTGGAAATGTGATAATAAAGAGAGTAAGATTATCCAGGTAGTTTATTTAAGAAATCTGAGAATAAAAGATTGATGAATAAAAAATCAACAAAATCAGTGGTTGTGCAAAACGAGCTGTATATGTATGTATGTATGATAGGGTGACATTCACTGAGACCTAAAAGATCTATTGCGCCTCCTTACTTCTTTAGTTCTATTTCCCTGAGGAATTTTAAGATTTTTGCAGGTTTCAACTTGGGTACTGGAGGTTTCTTCTTCCATGCGACAGGATCTACATTCTTCTTCCTCCACTATTTTGAGCTTTTTCAAGTGCTCGTTCAGGCGGCAAAGTCCCGTTAGGATCCCTGTTAAAACTATTAGTGCAGTTTTACTTTGACTTATGCATTCATTTGATCTCAACGGGTCGTAGTCACCCATCAGAATCTAAGCCCTACTAGATCTTTCCAATGGTCACATCTACTGTTTTCTTCGGCTTTGCCTATTCGAATAGTTCATTGGGGCTGATATCGCAAAAGGATTCCGGTCCCCCAAAAGGTCTTTCAGTCCCCCTCTTTGCTAGTCCATCTTTCCTTCTATTCCAGTGTGTCCTGGAATCCACAGTAAGGTTGCTATATTGTTCTCGCCTAGTTCACACCATTTTGGAACTGATTACACAAAAGCTTTAATGGCTGCTTGACTATCCGACATTACGATAATCCTTTGCCTTCTATATCCTTTGTCAATATTGAACTGGGCACACTTTCTTATGGCGTAAATTTCCTCTTGAAAGATACTTGGGGCGTTTCCCAAGCTTTCAGAGTGTTTGGTTTCTGGCCCATACACTCCTATCCCAGTTTTTTCTATTGCTTTTGAGACGGCTGTGAACCATTGAATGGCATTCTTTCCAAGTCTGGTAATGGTATTTTGATACCATTCCTTCTTGTTGCTTAATTCCGTAACGAATTTCTTTGAAAAGTTATACCTTTTGATCATACCATCTTGTGGTATGTCCCAGGTTTTTTGATTTCTAAGAAGTAAGGAGGTGGTTTTTTTAATGATTAGTGGAGAGGGTACTTATTCTGTATCTCGTTCTTTCTGCAACAGTTTCCACCACCATATGTAGTGGTGTGAGGTTGAGAATCACTTCTATGGCTGAACGAGCTGTATAAGTCAACAAACTTATCTTTGCACTTGAACAACATATGGGCAAAGACACAGTCAGTAGCTACGCGTGGAAAAGCGAGGAGCGTCTCAGTCTGTATTGGTATTGCATCTAACATCGTTAATTTAAATTTTTGGAAATATTGAATAATAAACTTTAAGTTAGATACATACATGTATACTATAAGGACGGTTTAAGGATCACTTGTATTGATTAGTTATATAGGTACTGTGTATTATCCTACACAAATAGATCGGAACACGCGCAAAGGACCATTCTATTTCCCAAGTGCCACTTATTCTTACAATTAAGTCAAGAGTGAGCAGCATAGCAGCAAAATATAAATGTACAGGTTTTTAAACAAAAATCTCACCTTCTGTAAGTGAAAACCTCCATTTCGAATCTCTACTCGGCTTCCTTCTCATCTCGTCCTTTTTGTCGGTGGACATTAGAATCTCAGTCTTGAATTTTCTAAGAAGCGGGTAATTTAACTCGGTATTAACTTTTTCCCTTAGAGCCGGTAAAAACTTTTGCGGAAACGAATCGTGGGTAAAATAAGTATGCTTGAGTAGTTCGTCTGCCGCAAATCGTTGTTGCGGATCCATTTTCATACAATTTTCGAGAAAATCCACGGAAAACGTCGGCCACGATTCGAAATGTTTGTACAGACCGATGCTGTCTTCCGTCGGAAATTTCACCGACGTTCTAAGCTGGGAGTTCTTCGAAAGCAATTGTTGGTGACGGGAACAAGGTTTACCTAAAACCCTCAATTAAACCATACAAAATTTAAGAGTCAAACTACTCGGGCGGACATTTCGATCACAAACCCGTTAACTGAGCGAGTGGAATATACGTGGCGATGCTTTTAAATCTGAGCGTTGAGCGGACAAAACGCTTTGTATTGCGTTGATATCGTCACTGCTACAGCACGCTCAAAACGAAAATCATTGGAATGTACGGTGCAGATTAAACGATGCGACGCGACGCGTCGTGTGGGGTCCATTTTAACTAGTGAGTAGCAACAATCAATTGTATTGTTTTCCAAAAATGTACCAGATTGGCAAATAAGAGATAGGAAGGAGTGGTTTTCGCCTGTCTGTTGCTAATTTGGTATCTAAGATTGAAAAATGGAATTTAAAAAAATGAATGTCTCCCTCTAACGTGCACATTACTTATCAAGTCGAGTAATCAGTATAAGCCACTCCAGTGTGAAAATTGGGACTATAATTTTAGTAAGTCTAGTTTACTATCGTCCTTACACTACTGATCGATTCACTGCAGAATGAACCAGCAAAAAAGTCGACCATGGGCATGTATAATTATAATTTGTGTTGCACTACAATCCGATCCTAACAAACTTGTTACTTGACGGAATACCACTCTCTCTTTCGAAGATACAAATTAAGCGGAAAATTCGCATCGGAATAACCGCCCGTGTAGTTTGATTCTGAATAATTTTACCTCGTCCTTACCCAACATTTTTACTATTAAATAGAATTGATCGATATCGCTGTCTCCGGGAAATAGAGGATCTCCAGTCATCATTTCCGCAAATAAACAACCTATCGACCATATGTCTATGGGTGTACCATAATGAGGTTCTCCTACCAGAAGCTCCGGCGCTCGATACCATCTAGTGGCTACGTATTCCGTACAAGCCTCACCTGTCGAACTTATTAGTCTGGCAAAACCGAAATCACATAATTTTACTACCCCTAATCCTGATACCAGAACATTTTCCGGCTTGATGTCCCTGTGTACTATCTGAAATTTAAAATTATATTAAAATACATTAACAATATTTCCCGATCTTGTTGTTTAAATCATCAAAATACTAACATGGTTGCTGTGGCAATAGCCTATTCCTCTTGTAACTTGAAATATTCTTTCCCTACACCTTTCTTCTCCCAGCCCACCGGGCATTTTATCTAATTCATCCAATACCGTTCCATTTAAATATTCAAATACCAAATAGAATCTTTTTTTGTGCCTGAAGACTTCAATCATTGTCACTAGGTTTTCGTGTTTCAGTCTCTACAACATCGGATGCATTTTAAACAAAGGACAAAATATACATCACCTTACACGTGATAATTGTGCAACTTTTTAAAAAATTCACGCTTTCACCGAAAATTTAAAATCAATTGAAATTGAGAAAATATTATGATTCATATCTTCTGTAAGTTCCTTGTGGCATTACTTATTATATCTTCTGTAAGTTCCTTGTGGCATTACTTATTATTTTTTCTATTATATTATACAATTAAGCAGCAAGAAGGAATGGGATCCAAATACCATTACCAAACTTGGAAAGAATGCCATTCAATGGTACACAAATGGCTCAAAAACAATAGAAGGAACTGGGATAGGAGTGTACGGACCATAGAGATACTACAGATAGATGCAATAAGCCATATGCCGCGCTGTGTAAGTGGGAATGTCCCACCGAACTCCGGTGAGAGAGTAAAAGATAGACGATCAGAGGTTTTTCTGTCTTTGCTTTTGTATAATATAGCATACGTGCAATTAGAGAAAGACAGCCTAAGGCTCCGACTTTCTATATCTTTCTTACTTGCTGACGGGTTCCGAGCTGGCTTGTTGCCTCTATCTGTAGTATCTCTATGGTACGGACCAAGAACCAAATATTCTGAAAGCTTGGGAAAAAGTCACAAGTATCTTTCAAGCGGAAATTGACGCCATAAGAAAGTGTGCCCAGTTCAATGTTGACAAAGGATATAGAAGGCAAAAGATTATCATAATGTCGGATAGTCAAGCAGCCATTAAAGCACTGAGCTATTGTTTAATCAGTTCCAAAATGGTGTGGGAATGCCTAGGCACACTCAATGAACTAGGCGAGCACAATATAGTAACCTTACTGTGGATTCCAGGACACACTGGAATAGAAGGAAATGAAATAGCAGATGGACTAGCAAAGAAAGACACTTTTGGGGGCCGGAATCCCTTTGCGGTATCAGCCCCAATGTAATATTGGAAGAAATAGGCAAAGCCGAAGAAAAGAAAAGATCTGACCATTGGAAAGATCTAGTAGGGCTCAGACAATCAAAGATTCTGATGGGTGACTAGAGAAGGGAAAATGCCATGATTTTCACGGCCCGCAGGATCGCCGCCGCTGGATAGGAAGCTCTCTAGACTCTTATGCATTTAGCAGGGAGATTAGAAACCGGGAAGTTTAAAATTAATGACAAGCGTTAGAGGTAAGTGAAATATAGTATATTTGATTACTTTAAGCATCCGAATTTCCCTGAGCGCCATCTTTCTAATAGTGGCATCTTCTTCGGTTTCCAGAAATTTTTTAATAGCTACAGTTTGATCGGTTTCTCGATGTTTACATTTCATCACCAAGCCGTACGAACCTTCTCCTACTATCGCCAATTGTTCGTATTTGTCCATTTTCTATCTTCCTTTACTGCTACACATCTCGATCTGAAATTCAAATAAACTTTTTACTCTACAAATTTCCATTCGTTACAATTACTCACAAGGGAATTGATCAGAACTGTAAATAGCGTTTTATGCAAAAAAGATAAGGGTCGAGCATTTCCCCGATATCGATCCCGCATATTATTTCGATTTCGAAACGAAGACGACTAGCGGTGACATCACATTATATAGATAACGACTTTTACTAATTTTATAGACTAGTTTGACATTTTATTATCATCGCAAATCATTTTTTTTTTTATAAAAATAATATGATTCGGTTATTTGTTGTTCTATTTCTAATACTATAATTGGGCCCTGTTAAACAAAAAGCAACCAACCCACAATCTTAAAAATCCAGAGATAATCTCGCCTATTGATCAAGAATTGTCCATTCTACATTCTGCAGAAAGCTGAATATTTTAACCTTGAATAATGTATTGAAACTTATCTCCTGTTCATTAATAGGACATCTCAGATTTTGCATAAAACAACCATTCCACTTGGATTGTTGTGTGATCAATATTTTTGTATTTACATTCTACCAAGTGATAAAACTGAAACTAACTTTCTGCCACCAGATATGACTCTACAAAAAATGTATAATTTGTATTGCTCTGAAGAAACTACTCCAGTTAGCATTGCCAGCTACAAAAGAATTTTCTACAGCAAGTTCAATTTACGAACAAAATCAATCAAGAAAGACACATGCAATATATGTGACAATTTAAAATCTGCAATAGACAATGAGAAAAATATAGAATCGAAATAAGAACTGAAAAATAAGCATAATACCCATCTACTTTTAGCCAAAGAAGCTCAGAACCTTCGGAGGCAGGATTTTGAAAGTGCTAAAGAAAATGATGAACTGGAGTGTTTAACATTTGACATGGAAAAACTCTACCCTTGCCCAGAATTCCAACGAATATAGTGTTCTACAAACGGCAGCTTTGGGTTTATAATGCTGGAGTACATAGTGGTAAAAAAGATCAAGGATACTGTTACGTATGGGTTGAAGGCCAGGCTGGACGTGGATCCCAAGAAGTAGGATCGTGCTTAATGAAACATATCAAGAATCACATACCGGCAACAGTAAAGCACCTAATCCTTTGGAGTGATGCATCTGGGAGGCAAAATAGGAACATAAAAATCACCCTACTGCTTAAATCTATTTTGCACACGAATCAAAACCTTCAAACCATCACTTTGAACTTTTTAATGTCAGGTCACACTTTTCTACTTTTCTTCCCAATGACTCAGATTTCAGCGACATTGAATCTGAACTAAAAAGACATCATTGGCATACACTCCAGATGACTACATTAATATAATGAGAAGTTGTCGCAAGAAAAAACCATTTATTGTCACAAAAATGGAGACCAACGATTTCTTCAGCGTTGAAGAAATAGAAAAAAATATAGTTAACAGGAAGGTGGCAGAAGAGAAAGAAAAAAAAAACTGGCTACATATCAGAAGCATTAAACTAGATAAAGACGAGCTTTTTTATCTTTTCATAAAACAAAACAAATTCTCAAATACCTTCCAAAAGGTCAACAACAAAAAGACTGTTCGGGGAAGGCCATTTGCTGGTGGAACACCCTATGAAGCTTTGGTACCACTATGGCCTATATGACCTATAGCTCAACCAAAATTAAATAACCTTAATGAAATGATTCACTTAATTCCATCTGATGCTTTGCACTTTTATACCAATCTTAGGCAACAAAAGATAAATTTGTTTTTATAAGTTTTTTAAGTTTCATGATTTTCTTAAGTTCGAGTTTATACATGAAAATAAAAAAAAAT
The DNA here is from genome assembly GCA_949126875.1 of Lochmaea capreae. Lineage (NCBI taxonomy): Eukaryota > Metazoa > Arthropoda > Insecta > Coleoptera > Chrysomelidae > Lochmaea > Lochmaea capreae. Next base: position 19,851,436 of record OX421404.1, read on the forward strand.
CGAGTGTTTTTTTGTAATTTCTTGAACAGCAAAAACAAACCAAGCCACAATCTATCTAGTTTTTTTTGTGGAAATTTTTATTTTTGTTTTGATTCTACAATAATAAAACTACATTACATTTTAACTATTAAATAGATAAGTCAGAGTCCTGAAAAATTTGTTCAAAAATTAAATAATTAAAAATGGAATTAAAAGCTAATTTACTCTGAATTCAAATATTGTGGGTTGGTTGCTTTTTGTTTAACAGGGCCCAATTGTCGTAGGTAATTGTAATAAGAATTCGTTAAATGCTAAGGTTAAGGTAGATTTGAATAGTCGATAGACACGCGAGAAAAATCGCCAAACAACGAGAAAAAGTTTAATAAACTCTATAATACAGTGTGCACCTAAAATAACGTAAGTTGCTAATATTTCGATTTCCGTTAGGTTTACAAAAAAAAAATGTTGAATATAAGTTTTTTCAAATAATCCAGACCATCTGCATAAGTCGATTAGAAGTATACAGGGTGCACAGTTGCTCCAAAATAACTTATTAACATATTTTTAGAACTTATGTACAGATCGACCAACATAGCTTTGCCTCTGAGAATTGGATGCGCAGTAGACTAGTCGGGGGAGTGGGGCGAGAGCTCATTAATGTCGAGGATATTGTGCAGTCAATACCGAGTAAGTGGTGGAGTGGCTACGCTCTCGACTTGCATTCGGAAGGACCGGGGTTCAAATCCCAGGTCCGCCTGACCTGCTATGAGTTTTTTCGGAGGTTTTCTCGTAGCAATAGGCGAATGCTGGGTCAGTACACACCTCTCAGGCACCTACCACCGTTCCTTCCACTCCCATCCCCTGAACCAAAAACAATCCTTATTCCTTCCAATGTTGGCTGAAGAGGCTCCGGAAAGCCTATAGCGGCCCGCTCCCCTCGAGGGGGGAGAATGAAAATCGATCCTTCCTTTTTTTTTTGCAGTCAACATCGGTTAGTACAGTCAGTGTAGAAATTATTTAGTGAACTGTTGTGATAATTTTGTGTTCGTTACTTTCAAATGCCTCTGAACAGTAAAGTGAAAAACAAGGTTCTGAGTGGACAAAGCAGAGAAATTGTCAACAATGTTTTAAGATTTATGCAGGCAGAAGCAACGGCAGATGAAATAAGGATTCCTCTTGCGAAGGTAAGAAGTAATGGTAGAAATAAGTCAAAATGTACTAATAATTATTTTTTATCATAGAAGGTTCAAGAACGAGTAGCAGAGGCTACAGGTGTATGCGTAAGAACCATAGGGAAAATTAAATCAGAGATGAAAAAAATAGAAGAAGGTGAACAGGAAACGTTTTCAACTCCAAATAAAAAGAGAGTGAAACATTCAAACCTCACAATGGATGATGCTGATTTGGCTATTTTACGTAGGTGCATAGTTAATTTCCATATCACAGAAAAAAGAATTCCTACGCTCAGGGTAATTCACAGAAATATCATTCGCGATATGGGCTATCAGGGTTGCAAAGAGTCTTTGAGAAAAAACATTCATAAACTTGGATTTCGATGGAGGAAGGTGAAAACGAACAGAAAAATATTAATGGAGTGCCAGCCCATTCGAATACTGAGAATAGAATTCTTAAAAAAAAAGCGGACCTACAGAGAAGAGGGTCGACCTATTATTTATATAGATGAAAGTTATATTCATGCTACACACACGCACCAAAAAGGCTGGAGTGATAATACCGAGGATAATCATTTAATCATTAAATAATCATCAATTTAAAGTTTTATTTAAATGAATTTTGACTAGGATTACAATATAGAACATTCATTCAGGTAGAAAAGGATATCACTATGTGTTGTGAAAGGACGAAGTCGGTCTTTGTCGCACACTAACCCTCTCTGTTTATCATTTGCGCATCTCAGAGGCAAAGCTATGTTGGTCGATCTGTACGTAGCTCACTTATTTAATGTTACGTATCCAAATCGCAACCAAATTACCAAAACTGCAGTTTGGAGGATTGTGAAACTTTTTTAAGAAATAAATTCAACGAAAAATCACCATAAAAGTGGCTGACCAAAGACCGTAACTTAATGATGAAAAATCCTTGGACGTTATGCAAAGTTTTGTAGAAAATCCTTTTACATCCATTCGGAAAACTGTATTAGAACATGATGTTAGTGTGGGATCCGTCTGTTACATTATTAAGAAGAAGAAGTTTCATCCTTATAAAGTAACTCTATTACAAGAATTATCTGAAGATGATTATGACCGCAGAATAGAATTTTGTGAAACTATAATGCAAAAGGTAGATGCAGTCCCTCATTTTACAAGTAAGATAGTATTTTCCGATGAAGCCACGTTTATGTTAAATGGTACAGTTAAACGCCACAATTGTAGATATTGGAGTAATACTAACCCTAGGTGGATGCGGGAACATAGAACACTAAAACCTTCAAAAGTTAATGTTTGGGCAGGTATTATCGGCACCACTGTTATCGGACCATTCTTTGTAGAAGGCATTTTGAACGGACCAAAGTATTCAGATTTATTAAGAAATCAAATAGTTCCGGCAATAAGAAATGCAGTTGGTAACAATTTTAATCACACTTGGTTTCAGCAGGATGGTGCATCATCACACTTTAGTGTTGCTGTTCGAAATTACTTAAATGAAGTTTCCCAAGACAGGTGGATTGGAAGAAGGGGCACAATTGAGTGTCCAGCAAGATCTCCCGATTTATCTCCTTTAGAGTATTTCTTCTGGGGATATCTGAAAAACATTGTGTGAAAGACAAAACCTGATAAACTTTTATTCAACATTTTTTTTGTAAACCTAACGGAAATCGAAAATATTAGCAAGTTATGTTAGTTTATGTACACACTGTATATATTTATGGAAGGATGTCTTTATAGCCGTTATCCAGTAGTTTGGAAACGGACGAAATCATGTGTAGAGCCGGGTAAAGACTATGTAATAAAACATGTTAAATAAGAAGTTATACAACAAATTTGTGGTACAACTTTGTTTTATAACTTGTTATAAAATAGCATAGACATCCAGACTATGTAAGAAAACAAAACTAAACAAAATGAGTGTACATTTTACTGCTGGAAACAGTGGCAGCTGTAGTATTTAAATGACCTCAAACGTAGAGGATTTACCTTTGGCAGCAGCAGCTTGCGTAAAAACGCCCTAGCAGAGTGGCTCTCAACCTTCCAGGCTCTGAGCCCCCCTTCATACTTTGGTGTGATGTCACGACTCCCTTTACGGATTAAGACTTTAGTTATGATAAATTTACTCACATTATGTTTGAGTAACATGACTTTGAACTCACACTAGACATACTCTGGTAAGGAATATAAAATTACATTTGTTCAAATACAAATTTTAATAACACAAATCATCGAATAAATCACAACCAAATATCAATAATGTAACCAGAAGAATGTTCGTTACTTTATTTTTTGTTTGTTTGGTTGCAATTTTGACAAAGAACACCGCAGGTCTCTTTCCACATCTACAGTAGAAACGGTGGAGCTTTACCATCACGTGACTGTTACTATACGTACGTATAGTAACGTATATATATACGTATGGTAACAGTCACGTGATGGTAAAGCTCCACCGTTTCTACTATAGTCTGGCTCGATATTCAGATTTTATATTAGCCAGGGCTGAAAATCCTGACTCGCATAGATAAGTTGATGAAAATTGTACAAGCAGCTTGGCTGCTTCCATTGCTACTTCTGGGTAAACAGGAAGATATAGTAGCCAGGAAACTTCGAGATCCATGTTTGGGAAATCCACTTTAGCTTTGGAATCCCATTGCAAGTCAATTGTTTATTCTTGAATGTGATCAGAAAGTATATAGGAAAGATGTCAGGTTGGTAACCGGCCTTACGACCGGACACTGTGACCTGAGAAAACACCTTCACACAATGGGGATCTTCCAAGAAGAACCTATATGTAGATTATGTGGTGAGGAGAACGAAACAGCCACCCATATAATTTTCGAATGTGAGGCTCTACGTTGGTGGAGGTATAGACAGATAGGGGCGGACGACCCTGTATCCAACCTCACCGAAAGAGATACTGTGAAGAGACTTCTAGATCTCATCAAGGTCACAAATCTTCTCACGGACTAGCAGACAAACAGGACAATACAATAAGCAATAAGGCAACGGCTGCAGTGTTGGGGCCCACTAACCCGGCCTGTTTCGTCTGATTGCCAACCAAAGTTTAAATGAAGATTTTGGGTACAACAATCGTTTAGAGGAACATATACTGGAACAACTCTTTTAGACCATTCCATCACGTAAAAAATTAAGAAAAATCAATGTGTGCAAAGCGACAGTTCTGGCAATACCAAATTCAAACGCAGCTGTGCTAGAATTGCACTGAATGTTTAATAACAAAAGTGTGGACAAGTCGCGGCGTGTTATAAAACAAAGTTTTGTAACTTTTTAGTGAAGACAAAACATCAGAGATAATAGAAACTGCTAAAAATTAATTTTTAGGACTCGGTAACTGGAAAGAATATGTCAGATAACATCAATTACGTGAAATATCAACTAGCTAGTCATTAGAGTAAGGCAATTATCATGGTTATAATAATTAGGTAAAAGTTTCGAGGTTATCGCACCTGCATTCGTCACACCATATGTTTCACAAATGAAAATAATGCCAAAGTCATGGCATTTCTAATAGTTTAACGACTTTTTAATAACTTTGTAACTAAATATATACCTAAGTAATGCCCGCATAAAACTTCTAACAGCAACAATGTAGTTGAGAAGTGATACGGAGAGGACAAAAATTATAACGATTCTCGTTTTTATGAATAAATACAAAATGAACACATGAAACAGTTCGTGTAGTTTTTCTGTGTGATTTTCTTAAGTTGGAAAACCTCTAACAAATTTTATGCAATGCCCTCTAGCGACAGGAGAGTACTTCATAGTTTGGGTTAAGCTTACAATAATTCACATTGAGCTGGAAGTTGATACGTCTCCGTCGGCACATAATTCCCAGAAGACTGGGATGGGTAGTTAATTTACAATACATTGGAGCCAATCCAGACTAAGCACTCACCAGCACCAGAAACAATTCTCAACGAAATTATAAAAAAGGGTGCAAAAAAGTTGTTTTTTTACCCTATCGTACCTTAGCCTAGTCAGGCCTTCGCACTAGCACAGTATGTGTGCTGAGGTTTCCACATCTTCTTGGCGAAACCTGCATATTGTTGTGTCTTCCAATCCAATGTTATTCATGTGTTTGATAAGTCTACAATGCTCCGTCAGTGGCCCAACAAGAATCCTGATTGTCCTCCTATTCTGGCTCAGAAGGTACTCCGTAAAATTGCCTTATTCTTGACGCATTGTTTCACCGTTCTCGTGACTGCTTTTTTCATCCAAGTACTGCTATTGTTTTTTGCAGCACTTTCGCTACACCACAAAAAGGTTCTGTACCAAGGAGAGCACATCGGAAACTAATTATTTCTTACTAAAGTAATACATTACCAAGCTTTCCACAATTACTCATAATTCTTAGTGCCTTATTTAATTGGACAGGACCACAATGGATCGTCGAATAGGCCTACGGGAAAACCACCCCAACTGCAATAATACACAGGTAATGTGGAAACGTGAGGTATAGCAGAAAAAAACTTTTTCATGTTTTCGAATCGCTATATCTCAAGAATGTTGAGTCTTAGAAAAAAATTATGAGAACGGACTGACGAATTCGACAATTGCGGAACTAGCTAAACTTTACACCCATGCTCAATCTCGAAAGAGATGGGATGAAATCAAGGGATGCAGACTTGCCAGGATTACCCTGGAGACCCTGGGAAGCTGGAGTCGAAAACATATTTGGCGATGACCACGAAAAACCTACGTTTAACGGTAGAATTTCTGACTGGCCACTGTCAATTAAGGAAACACCTCCATACAATGGGGCTAGTGGACACACCTCTATCCAGGATGTGTGAAGAGGAAGATGAATCTGTCAGGCATGTCTTATGCGAGTGTCCGGGCTTATCGTCAATAAGAGACTGTGTGTTCGGTGAGTCATGGGTACACCGATATAAAGGAGATGTCTTCTAGTGACCTGTCCATCTTTCTGGAAAGGACAGGATGGACGATGACCTAGGAAGACAACTCCTCGGGAGGATGTACAATGGGTTACATGTGGCCCAAGTGCTGTGGGCCTAGCTCACCCTCCCTACTCTACAGATACAGACCCACAATTATTGTTTGTTTGTGCTCAACAGCCCAAGCACTTGATCTGAATGTTTGTACCATTTTCCATGTTATCTACTTCAATTCCAGAAGCCTTGTGTCTTCTATATAGGCCACTAGTTTGACTGGAGGGATTTTCAGTAGTTGTAATGGTTGTATTATTTCCTCTCCAAAGTGCTTCCGTCTGAGTTCCTGTAAGTTCTCGCAGAAGCAGATTATGTGAGTAAGTGATTCATCATAGAGTTCACATTTCTTGCACATAGGTTCACTAACTTTGTCCATTTTGTCCGGTAACTATCTTTAAATGTCTCTTACTCAGTTTCAATAGCCTGGTTGAGAGTTCCTTGTCTACCTTGCTCAGCAAACTCTTTGTATGGAGGTGCTCTTGTGTCGACCTCCGTATGAGTTGGTGTTCCATATCTAGCCAGTTCCCTCATGTGCCGGTGCCCATATTAGAGACACTTTGTTGTCTCTTGCCACCCTGTTGGGGGACTCTTTACAGTTTTTTACCAGTCTAGACCTAGTTGTTGGATTACAGATAGCTTTAAGCAGAGCCTGGATGTCAGTGAATATTTTTATTTTTTGTCCGGTATATCTTGGAGATTTTTCACATTCCATTTATATTGATATTCACAATTTGTACCAATTTTCAGCTCTATGCGAGTTCCTGTAACCTTCAATGTCTATTTTGACCGGAATTTTACTCCTCCAACATCGATAATTGTGTGCCACTTTCTATAACGATTTATACGTTTTTCCTAATTTTATTTAAATTGGTATTAACGACAAATCAAGACAGGATTCCCCGATAAAACTCAGATAGTAATCAACACATTTAGCTAGTAGTAAATAAAGTAGATACATCTTTAATACATTTTTATCGATAAAAGAAAAAACGTTTTAAAATATAACAGATTGTAGATGGAAAAAAAATATTACAAATTCACGAACGGCAAGTGGTTATTTTCCGAAGTTTTCCGGGGTCAGCGACCGCTTAAAATAGGTTTTATGATGGGAGTGACCAATTGAAATGACCGTTTGGGTCGCCGTCAGACACGCAATGCAGCTTTATACGAAGTAACTCCAATCAATAATTCATATTTTTAAATAAATAACTAATAATAAATATACACTCGACAGTGAGGTTGTTTAAAATATAGTTATTTATGTACCAAGGACGAAAAACTGTCTATTATAGTCGACTCTGCAAAGCATAGCAGGCAAGACGTTAGACAATTAATCGCCGAGGTGCATATTACATTTTTTTGTCGTTCTTCACAAAACAAATTTGCTATTTTTGAAGGCAAGTATTTTTCGTCCTCATACATACTTTTTGTCACTATCCATTCTTGATATAGTTATTTGAAATAATTTTATTTTTTAATATCCCATTTGTCACTTATTAATAGACACAGCTTCAAAAATCTTGGCCCCCTTCGGTATTTAAAAAAAATTAGCAATAAATTTGCAAAATGGGATCGATATTATGCTTAACTATATTACCAAACTAGATGATGCAGAATCCTTGAAATTTACTCACCAAAGAACATACAATAAACCCAATAAAGAAAAATGTACAATATTATATTGAAATTAGAAAAAATTTATTTTAAGAAAAAAAATTGTACTTAGTATAATAAAACTACAACTTAATAGTCTCCCCGTCTTGCTATCAATTGGTTAACGCGTCTCGGCATCCCACGAATCAAGTTATTAATAACAAGATCAGCCATATTGTCCCACTCTTCTTGAAGAGCTACAGTCAAGTCTTGAAGGATTGCAGGAAGGTTTTCTCGATTTGATATTGCTCTTCCATGGCCAATTCATTATTTGGATATATCCACCCTGTAGCATGTTTTGTACTCTTTGCGTGCGATGTGGTCTGGTATTATCGTCTTGAAAAATGAAATTTGCCTCAAAATTGTTCCGCTAGGGCTGAGTTATTGGTTCGATAATGTTTTCAGCGTATAAGGTACCAGTAATTGTTCGCCCAATCAAAATATACCACCCCAAAACATCACAGATCCGCCACAATAGGGAACAACGTCTCTAGCAAACATTAACCGTTCCTGTGTACCTGGACCCTTCCAGACCTTTTGCTGCCGAGTATCACTCTGAAAACCAAATCGTGACTCGTCCGAAAAAAGAACGCCATTGCTGCAGAACCCAATATCTGTGTTCCTGAGCCCATTGGAGACGTCGAAGCAAACATCTAGGCACTCTTAAAGGTTCACGCGTACTTAGACGAAGCGTCGCGAAGAAAATTGTAGATTTTTCGCCCGAGTAATAATTTACATTAAGTTATATAGCAGCCCGAGCACTATGGCGGCGCGAAGCTAAGAGACGCGTCGGTGGACGTGCGAATTCTCTTCGGACCAACTAGGAGTCGTTTCTCTTGACGCTTCGCCTCAATTCTTCTCAATGCGCGGCGACAGGCGGCGAGAAGATTCAAATATTTGTTAATTCTTGTCCTCGATAGACACAGCCCTTCGAAATCTAGTATTTATATGTTCTATCAAATCCTTTATTAAACCAAGAAGCTCAAAAAACTTTTCCTCTGGCATACAGAAATATTTTTATCATGTCTAAGATCGTTGAATAAATGATGAAATTCACCGTCAGTGTCCTTCTTTTGATTTATATTATAAACCCAACAATTTTTTTGTTTTTTTCTTCTTCTTCCATAGTGGCTACTAAACTTAATACAAAGAGATCCTCTTCTGACGAAATGCTCATCGTACCTCACTAGACGACGTACTTCGCTCAATCAAAATGACGCTTCGGCTAAGTGCGCGTAAACCTTTAAGGTATTCTTGCTCTTAGATGATAAAAATGTAATCTCCTTCTGAAGGTACTTCGCGAGACTGCTCTCCGGTATGTTCGCAAAAAGTGACTTCGAACGGTTGTTACCGTTATCGATCGGTTCCTTTGAGTGAAATTAGCCACATAATGGTCTTCCCTTTCCGATACTCCTCATTCATTCATTCGATGTGTTGTGATCAACAGCCCATGCACTTGAACGATACTCCTATTAAGGAGAGTCTAATTGGCAGTCTAATACCAATTTCGACGCTACACGGTAAGAGCTAAGTGCTTTCAAAGCCGTTTGGCTGTCCGAGAAATTTTTTATTGTTCTATGTGTGTGATTGGTTTATTCCAATTTATCCACACATGAAGCAATGGAGTAAATTGCCGCCTGAATTACGATTTTAAAGTTTGTAGTAGCTCATTTGAGTCACTGTAAACTAGACGTTAACAGAAAGTATCCCAGAATTGGCATTTTTACGATTCCACAATCACAAAAGTACCAGATCATCGTAAGCTATAGATTTACGAATTTATAGGATATTTACGACTGGAATTAGAATTATTGTCACATTAGACTGAGTTAGCATATACAGGCTGAGTGATCATCCGTACATATAATTGTAGAAGAGGAAGGTCTAGCGTTACTGATAGTACTGGGAGACTGTAACCAGGCAATAAAAAAATTAATACCTGAGCCAGAGTAAAACAGAACTAAGAGTAAGGAAAGGACACTGTCACCTGAATGGGTACTTCAAAAAGCTCAAACTAGTGGAGCAAGGATTCTGTGGAATGGAAGAAACCTCCATTCACCTACTTACGGATTGCACAGCAATACAGAATCCTAAGACACAACCCCTAGATTAGAAGATGGACATTTACCTAAACTTAATTACAGTTTCCTATAAATTGTCATTTTAGTAGAGCGTGTTATCAATAGATGTCTTAGATAATAGTTAAATACTATTATAACGCTTTACAAAGTTTTTGAAAAAGAAAGAGAATACTTTTCAAAGAGCAGGCGTTCATTAAGAAGCAACAACTACTTCTCTGGCTAAATGCCTCGACAGATATTAAGCAGGTTGGGATATTTCCATGATATAACCGACCATTCTGGTTTGTGATTAGAAGGGACAACATTACTTTTAGACCGGTTTCGGCGTATTTGCGCCTCATCAGTACAAGGTAAATATCATCCGTCCAGAAGTTTTGAGAGCATAATTCTGGACTAGGGGAAAATGCTGGAATCACATCAACACACTAACCTCAGAAAAGGAATCAAGAGGCATACAAATAATTTATTTTTCACTTCAAGTCCTCTTAAATGAAACTTTAATTATTTTTATACCCTATGCTAACAAAAATTGAACTAATTTCAGTCGAAAAACAAACACAAACGTTATACATAGATAAAAAAGAATGTTATTAGATGTAAACTACATTAAAGTCTAAAAATAAATGTACAGAAAACAAAAATATACTCACCCTCATAATAGAAGTCGATATACGACAAAACATTCAAAATCACGTTCGTCAATAATCCCACGACATATATTCGGCTGTAAGACTATCAATCATTTCGAACCGGCGAAAAAGAAATACAACCAAAATCCAGTAAAATTCAACGTACCGGATCAACCGGAGTTTACATACTAACTGTACATGACGTTATCGACGATTTTTAAGTTCTAGCTGTACGCGAACTGGTATCGCTAAACAGAATCGAACTTCGAAACGGTTATATTATCGAGTAGGAGACTCTTCTACTCTCTTTTCCGTGACAAACTAAAGCTTCGATAGAAAATAGAAGGAAAATATTTTCGTTGTGATGGAAAGTCCGGTTTCTACAGGTGAGTTTCTGCCATTGGCGGAGGGAGGCGAAACTGCCATTTAATTTTTATCATTTTCTGTCTAAACTATAAATTTCATTAAATAACCAGTTTAAGTTGTACATTAGAATTGATCCAATTTATACTTTTTATAGTATTGTAGATGTTAAGGAATATTTTTTAACCCACTTTTAAAAAAGGAGATTTACAATTTGCAGTCTATATTATTTACTTGATTACAGTATCAATTTGTCATATTTAAGTAAAGCGTGTTATCAATAGAAGTCAAAATAATAGTGTAAAATTATTAACACGGAATAATAGACCGTTCACTAGGAAGAAACATCTTCTCCCCGCAGACAATGAATTACACTTCCAAGTTAAACGGGGTTGGAATATATGAAAATATAGAACCAACCATTCTGGTTTATAATTAGAAGGAACAATATCACTTGTAGACCGGTTTGCGCCTCATCAGTTCAAAGGTAGATATTATCCGTCCAGAAGCTCTAAGAGTATAATTCTAGACTGAAGACAACGCTGACATCACATTCATACATTAAACCCTGTGAAGGGAATGCTAAGAATGCGATAATAGCGACATCTCCACAACTAACCATAAACCCAAATTATATATTGACAAAAAACCATCTAGTGATGAGCAAAATTGGTCTTGGTCTTGTTGTCTTGGTCTTGGTCTTGCGAAAAAGCAAGACCAAGACCGAGACCAAAACCATTCTTCTACTCGCAAGACCAAGACAGTATGAACTAGAACAAGACTAATACCAAGACCGACTATGCAAGACCAAGGCTAAATACGCAACAGCAAATCCAGGATGAAAGCTTGAAAAAATTTGAAAGCTTGTATGAAGAGTATCGACAGCGAGAACATGTAGAAGAACCAATGGATACAAGGGAAGAGGATCATGATGATGAAGATGCCATAGACTTCAACAAATTGTATTCACCTCCATCCTCTTCGATGGGTTCTCAATCAGCGAAGAAAGAACTTGAGCAGTACTTGAAAGAACCAAGAGCTGCGAGTAATGAAGACCCACAGCACTGGTGGAAACGTCACGAGCTGCAATTTCCAATTTTGGCGAAAATGGCTCGCGACTTTTTGTCGATTTCAGCTACATCGGTCCCAGCTGAGCGGCTATTCTCCAAAGCATCACTTGTGATTCGGAAACATCGCAATCGGTTAAACAACGAGTCAGCTCGATGGTTGCTATGTATTAATTCATGGGCATCCATAAGAAATTAATAAAAATAACATTACTGAGCTAATAGAATATTTATATTTCTAAAGTGCAATAAAATAAAGTATTTTACAAAATAATGATTTTAAACTATCTATTCACAATCCATCTGAATAACAATAAGAAATAATATCTTAATGAACTTTTTTTAATTCAAAGATAGTAAATTTAGGTTTAAGAATGTTTGTTGAATAGAAATAAAATGTTTACAAAATGTTTTGAAAGATGTTCGTTAAGAAATTATGGCAAGACCAAGACCAAGACCAAGCAAAATACAGCAAGACCAAGACCAAGACCAAGACCAAGACCAAGACCAGACAGATTTGAGCAAGACCAAGACCAAGACTGTTCGAGTCTTGGTCTTGGTCTTGCTTTGCTCATCACTAAAACCATCTCGGTTTTGTAGATATTTACTATTCGGGTTTCTTACAGTGTCATGATGAGATAAAACAATTTAATTTGTTTAAATCTTCACTACATTTGAACTTATGTTCAACTTAAACTTGTGGCGCTTTTCGCTAACACAGTACCTTTATATTATACAGAATATCGACTGGAAAGTCAAGACCCTTTAGTCTTAATTAGAAATTTAAAAGAATTTGGTTCATAGTTGAAAAAATCTATAAAAATTCAGATCTAAATGGAGATTTGGGCAAATTTACAGTTAAAACTTTTGAAATCAACTAAATGCACGTATTAAAATAGTAATTTTCTAATTTGTAAGACGTTTTAATAGTTTTATACTATTATTTTCACTTCTATTGATAACACGCTTTACTTAAATATGACAATTTTTACAGGAAACTGTAATTTAGTAAATAACTACAAAACCGAGATGGTCTCTTAAAGTAGTTTGGGAGTATTAAAAAATTTGTATAGGAACATCCCAAAGTGTACCTATCCGTCTCAAAATAATTTTCTATCGCGAATATTTTTCTAAAACACCAAATAATATTATCGTGGAATAGTGTGTTGTACACTCCAATAACTCTATAAACGACCCGTTGCGTGATAGGTGAAACGCAGGGGCGTTCCTCGCGATTTTTTTCCTTTAATCAATATAGCCAACGTACAAACTACGTTTTAGTTGTAATGTCATGCGAGGTAGCAATACGTTCAGCAAGTGCAGAAAGTTCTTCAAAAGTTAATTGAAGACCTACATTCGCGTGAAAATTAGTTTCGATTCATATTATTAGATATGTCCTTGAATTTTGCTTATAATCGTATACGTACACTTGGGTAAATCGGTTCCGTATATTATTCATTATTATGAACTATTTTTAAAGAGCCAGTTATTTTTAAAGCAGTTGACTATCGTGGTACATATGTTTGGTAACGCCCTGTAAAAGCAAAATATGTACAGTGCTTCTCAAAAGTCCCCTCCCCCTCTTTTCTCTTGAACGATGATACTTAGACTGATGAAATTTGGAGGGTGAAAATGAACTATTGTAAGCTTCTTTACTAATGGTAACAGGTGACGTAATAGGCATCGGTGACGTCACCAGGCAACTGAAACCAATACTATTAAATGGGACCTTAGGGCAAGTGACACCTCGTTTGAAAGCTATTTAGAATACCTATACAATCATACTAATTTTTTTTGGCTCACTCACGATGTTTTTGATTTTTAAAATAAATAAACACTAAAATTTGAGTTTTGCTTTTAATTAATAAAGATTCAAAAGTTCCTCTATGGTTAACTATCAAAAAAGTCTCTTAAATTGACGTTTTTAATGCGATAATATATTTTAGTTTAATTATTGTTTATCGAGACGTGTAAGTATCTACATAAACAAAAGTTTCAACAAACAGGTAGTGTTCATGATGCCAAACGATCGGGTCGACCAAATATTGGTATTGATAAACAAATTGATATAGTTGAAGAAGTTGTAGGTTAGGTTAGGTTAGGTTAGGGTTCTTCTTCCACAGCCCAAGTAGCGTCTACCTATGGAGTGAGTCATAACGTTCCAACAAGATGATGCTCCTGCACACTATTACTTTGCAGTAAGACGTCATCTAGATAAGGAATATCCTGGTAGATGGATTGAACGACGCAGTCCAACAGAATGGCCAGCTCGGTGACCGGACCTAACACCTTTCGATTTTTTTGCGTGAATAATAGTTATCATAAATTGCTCGTTTAATAATATACTATTGTCCACGACCACTTAATAATAAGTCAATATTTTACCTCCTAACAAAAGGTATATGGTACCCATATATCTACTAATATCGAAATTTTTAGTATTGGTACTTTTCATAACGATATTTTCTATTATTGATATTTTTAAAACAGTATATTTATAACGGTACGGTGTATTGATACTTTACACAGTATCGCCCATCCCTATAGCCACATTATTTGACGTACTCCAGAAATTTATTAATTTTGACTTTAGAATTGTCAATACTACCAAATACCAAATTATTACTTTCTGTTCTACACTCGCATTATTTGCTGAACTTTTATTTAATAAAGAAATCAAGGGTCGTGGACAAAGCATAGTATTCTACTCGCAATTTATGGCCATTATTCACTCGAGTGACTTGCGCCCCTCGCCTACGGCTCGGGACGCAAACGTCACCCTGCGTGAATAATGGCTATCATAAATTGCTCGTTTAATAATATACTATTATTATCCACTTTGTCATACCTATTCAACCATTTTTATTATATTCTGTTATATTGTTTATAATGATTAGAAATTATATCTAAAAATGTATTTACAGGTAATCATGCTACTTCAGTTCAAAGAAAAACAATTATTCAATGTAGAATGTCCTGAGAAGTTTGGCAAGTTTATCTGAAGCCGTGAAAGGAATGCAGTCAAAAACATTCTATATTGCCACGTTTAACTATGAAAAAGCTAAAGTGCTAAGTATGTAGTGATAATAATTAGAAAATGGACTTTTCATTATTAACAATATTAACAGTATGATTAAACGTTAATTATTTAATGTGCTTGGATTTTGTTTATTAACATTATTTTTTCAATTTATGAATATTAAAAGATGAACACATCCAAATTTGTTATGGGCTTCTTCAAGCTCTGGCAGCGTTGTGCTAAAACCATAGTTTTCACGCCCTCCGAACTAACTCAATTGGTGAAATTTATCGAAAGGCCTTCGTTGCTTAGCGACCAGCTGACTTCCTATTGGCAAGCGCGTGCGTGTGTTCTTCTCTCTCACTTTGTCAATTGACTGACATTGATTATCCAGTGGCGTTGATATTGTCAGTGTCACATTTTGAACTATTTCGTATACATATTGAGTTCAAGTACGATTCTTAACATTATTTGTTTTTAACAAATACCGTGTTTTGAAAAATACCTTACCTTTAAAGCAAAGCAAAAATCAGTTTCTATATATAATTATTATATAAGAATTATTATTATTTTTAATACTTTAATAAAATACGTACCGTACGCCATTGGTACGTTTATAACAGTTATCCGCCATGTTTCCTCGTCCCTTACCGATGCCGCGTAGCTTCAGATAAACTTACCAAACTATAACTAATATAATCTGATATTTTTCGATTCCAAGGAATTAAAGCATATTTACAGCTTAAACTTGGGAGTTAAACTGAGTTTATACAAGAAAATTGGGAATTCAAGTTTTAAGTAGGAATTTTAATTACATCAATTAGTTGAATTACCAGTTTAAATTGTAAATCTTCCTAACTTTCACGTTTAAACTGTAAATTTGGTTTAAATCCTAGCTGAAACTGAAATTCCTTGAAGTTTTAATAGGTGCATTTAGTTGAATTCAAAAGTTTTAACTGTAAATTTGCCCAAATCTCCATTTAGATCCAAATATTATAGTTTTTAAGTACCAAATATGATCCAAATTTTGTTGAACTTCTAGCTAAGACTGTAAAAGTTCTTGAATTTCCAGTCGATTTTCTGTATAGGTACAATAAAGCTACTGTGTTAGCGAAAAGCGTCACAAGTTTAAGTTGAACATATAGGTTCAAATATAGTGAAGATTTAAACAAATTAAATTGTTTTATTCCATCGTGACATTATTGTAGGGGCACTACTCAACAATTTGAGTTATATTTGGAGACCATGCAAGGGGACTACGCTTTTCGCAGTACTTAATACATTTATATTATTATCTAAAAATATCCACTTTAAGTTTTTTTACTAAAAAATATGTCGAAAATAACAGCACAATAACCTCACAAAAACAAACTGTAAGACGATTGCCAAACACGATCGGAAATGTTTACAATTCTATAAGATTTTCTGTAGGCCACAGGAAGCTGAGAATAAAATATAGAAAGTTATAGATTTGCTTTTAGACGTGCACAAATTTGACCCATTAGTTTCAACTTCAGTGGAAGAACATCATTTTATTATAAATTAAACATTCTTCACTCCTAGTTTGTTTTTAGACGATTATAACAATAACAACAATAGTTGATTTCATTCGATCCTACCTCGTATAATATCTCTGTCGGTATATAAAAATTGACTCCCTAATTAATGTAATTTAAATAATTGGCTCAAATTAGTACGCTTGATGTAAACACTGTTGAATATTTTATACATAATATGCGTGTGTGTGTATATAAGAACGACAAGATTTTTTATTTAACAATTAGAAACGCTATAGGGCCGCGACTTCAAAACAATTTTTGACTTAAAAATAAAGAATTAACCAAGGAAAGTGTTACGTTAGAAAATTTAAAAAAATGTACTTACTAATAAATACGGTATAATCACCCCTAAAATAAACACAATATTGCAAAATTATTTGTGTTGACAAATTTACACTGACATTTAACACACACCATAATAGATAAGGAAGTTCGTGACGTCATAAATGTCAAACTTCTGTCATTTGAAAGATTCATAGAGATAGTAAACGTCAGATTGGATATAACTATGGATATTTCTTTCCGACGCCATTCGGGTCAAGTCATACTCAAATCAGATCTTTATAAAGAGTCCTCTAAGTTCGCAATACAATATAATATATTGCGGCAATACTTTGACCTTGCAAGATCTTGCCTGCAACTATTGCCAACCGTTTTTCATTTCAAAATTGCAATTTTAAATAATTGTCGTGGATACCAACCAAACAAACCAAAGTGTTGATTGTCTAGTTGTCAAATTTTTTCGTTGTGTCAGATAGGGATCAAAAAATTATTTCTATACTAGTTTATCTTGACAACGGTAGCTGGAACGCTAACGAAACGTCGAAATAAAAAATAAAAAACATTATTGTGGTTTGATTCCCAAAAAAAATAAGAAAAAAGAGTTTAAGTTAGTATACAGTAAAAGCCACGAATGTTTCTCGTTACGTCATAACATCCGAATCAAATCAATAAGACAGTTTTCGCCAGCGGCGTATCATTGTTAGAGGGTTCGGCATGTATTTCTGGTGATCTAATTATGAGAGGAAATAAATGAAAATAAAATTTAACATATCTTAGTTAGACTACAATTTGAAATTCCACAAATAAATTGTTACAAAACTTAAATATTGAATGGAATTTAACGGCAGAAATGGTCCGCCATTAGCCAATTCCTTTTGAAAATATTCATGTAATTTTCTAATACACTCACGTTCACTTTCGTCCAAACGTTTACCAGGCATTTTGTCGAAAAATATCACAATAAATGTAAATGAACTTTACCTGTTAAAACTAGTGACAATAACGACGAACTTTAATGATGAAAATGATTTCTGCATAAAGTGACGTTTCACTTTTTAAGTACAATCGTTGTCACAACACAAGACCGATAGACCATCCGATAAAGACTTATTGGCGTAGCTTAATTCAGGCACAAAAGACATATGTTCCTTTCCATTTGTTTTAATTGGACATACGCTGTCAGTGATATCCACATAAAATTAGAGTGTCTTTGATACATTCATGGAAGTATGACGTAACGAGAAACATTCATGACTTTTACTTTTCACGATCTAAGAAACTGACTTGACTTATGCTTGAGATGCAATAAAACCATTTAACTTTTCAGATTTACCGTGCAGGGCCGCACTATACCTGATCAAAAATAAGAATGACCCAAAAGTTTTATAGAATTTACAAGTAATAATTCATTATTCGCCAACAACAAAATAAATACGACTCTGTCACGGCTAATACTTTTATGGCTTTATTGCATGTCATTATCCCATCTCAGGTCAGGTCAGTTTCTCAGATCGTGAAAAGGGCTATGCCACTTAGGTCAACTGAACCGGATTTACATGCTGACCATAGTCGTACTAAAGAAGTTCATTCATTCCCCGGGAATATTTTCCCATAACAATATTTTAGTATGCCCTATCGCTATATTTTGGTCTTAATAATGCGTCCGTAGCCTATGCCCCAATAGATATCAAACACACAGTATATAAGGCACTTGTTTGGATCTCATCGTCTATAGGTATATCAGGTTTTGAATACATTTATTCAAATTGACGAAGGTGGATATTGTGGCCATAAGGAATTAAACGTCATTCGGTTAATGAATTACCTATTTGGTTATCTTTATTTTTTTATGTTTTGGACACTTTCGGTCTTTTATTCATTTCAGTATAGCTCATCCATTGTAAAAACCGTTTTCCACCTGTCGATACAGAACGTTCCTTTGTGTTATGTCATTCATTTGCTGCTGTCAATCACGATGTTTTGCCGCTTCAAATTTAGTAAATATTGAAATTTATAGGTCGATTGTTATTAAAAAATATAAATATATATTTAAAAAAACATTTTGTAATCAATTTCAAACGAAATATAAATCATTGGAAAATTAAATATCAAATTCATACTAAAAGCAGTCTCAATTTAACAATAATAAAATTTTATGTCGGTAAAAGTACACACTGTTGCCACGTTTAAAACTGGTTCATCGTGTAAAATTTTGACATTTCTAAGCTGGTTTCTGCAATTTTTGTGGTTACCTCCGATGTATTTTAGAGATTTTTCTAGAATGTCTGACTTTGACAGATGGGTCCTCCGATCAGCTGGAGATGAAGTTTGTGTGGTTTGGAATGTGGTGTAAGTCAGTTAGTTGTCAGAGAGACTTTATAACAATGTCAATATATATTTTATTTGAATAATAAAAACTTTAAAAATAACACATGGCGCAGTCATTAAACTGTCTCTGAATTGAATTGAATAATAATTAGAATGTCAGACGACGAAAAAAGCAATCAACAGAGGAGTTAGAAAAGATTCAAGAGCAACGGATTGAGGTGCACAAAAAGATCAATTAAATAGTCACATCACTTGGTTAAAACATCCGGAAATCGAAAAAAAGATACCTTATTTATTGCTACCCGCATTCCACCTTAACACTACAGAACGAAGTCATTTTAGATAATTTCAAGAAGCTTTTACTAACTCTAACTGTCATCTGTTGTTTACCAGTAAACAAGGAAAGCCAAAGACATTTTTCTTTGAAGTTAACCACACAAACCGGGTTAGCTATAAGTTAACCAATCCAAAATATATTCCTCGACTTGTATTCCATACCATGACGTAACAGTTAACCAACCACGTAAACCAGCTCACTGAGATAGTTTTACAGAGTAATTTTGTAATTTTAGGTTAGGTGTTTGTATATTTCTAAGTTTCCACAAATCGTAACGTCATATAAGTTTACCGTGACGTCATGGTATTGTTAACCGGTTTGCGTGGTTAAGTTCAAAGAAAAATGGCTTAAAAATAGAATATGAGATGAGGGCTCACTGCAATATGGCCAACCTGTCAGTGACGTCATTCTGGAATGGTTAGAATAATATTTGATTCATTCCATTTGACATTTACTAGATACTCATACTATTTTAAGTACATGGCAACATAATCCAGTTATGAAAGACGTCATGAAAACGGTTTTTATACTGTACGAACTATACCTTCCAAGCTTAATATTATCCAAACTAATTAATTACCAATACTCATTACTCAAAACTAATGCATTACCAATATGCATTACGCATAGTTTTTGCAAATAAAGACACTTTTTTTCAACTCTATTTTTTAAAGACCCCAAAGATTACAAAAACATAAATCTTTCAACAGGAAGTTTTTACATGAAAAGACATAATCCCGTATCTCGTCAATATACAAAACAAACGAATCACAGGGAATACAAGGAACACCAGAAACACATCAGAGCATTGCTCGGTGACTTAGACAGTAACGTTCTCGCCCATTTTGGTAAAAAACTTTTAACGAAAATTAAAAAAAAATTATGAGTTTTTGTATTAAATTAGGGATAAATGAAAAAAATATTATTAAGACAATAAATGTTGTTCTATAAATTGAGATATTTTGAGAAAATTCACAAAAGTATTGTTTTTTTATTGTTTTCAAAGCGATTGTTGAATATTTTGTTTTTATATACAATAGATGGCGTTGCTGATATGAAATTTAATTTATAGATCTGAGATCCTAGTATATCAATGGAAAGACCCATAAAACAGGGTGGACAACTTAAATAGTGTAATTTGCAAACTATAGAAAGAAGAGTTTGTTGAATTGAAATAACGTTATAGTGGCGTTGCTACAGGTAGCAAGACACAAAGATGCTGTTATACTAAAGCGTCTTCTTTTCAGAGCGCTAGCTAGATCAGGGATTCCCAAAGTGGTCGAAATTGGTTTCCCTAAAGTTGACATAACCAAAAACTGATTTTGGTGGTCGACCACATCTAAAAATTGGCTCCTATTAATTGAGACAAGTTCTTATTTGAAAGAAGCTTTTGCTTAGCAAGATTTTCAGCTATTTTTGAATCTGTTTTGGATTTTTTACAAGCAAAAGACCCAAATTTAAAAGACAATCTGAACAATTGTAAAACAGATATTTATATATCTTTGGTATGTTCAACAAAGATATTTTGCAGCTGTAGGGTGACGATCTCAACTTGATTAAAACAAAATCAATAATATCGGCATTTGTGGTTATAAACAAAATTTAAGCAGAAAAAATATACACAGTTTTTGCATTTGTAAAAATTACCAAATTGCTATAAGACGATGTTATTTTATCATATTATGTCATTGACTAGGGCGCATTGGGCAAGGTTTAGGATCTCTGAAATTCAGAAACTCCTCAATGGATAATAAATCCTCACAATATCACAGCGGCGAAACAAGCTATGTTATAATTGAAGACGAGGACCTCAAATAGTAGTTCAACCAAGGCTATCATAAGTTTTGGTTGCGCTGCTGGAACATTGGTGGAAAATACATTATAGCTTTTCCGTTATAATACCTACTGGTAGTCAGAAAGGGCTTCAGTGCGGTTACAAACATTTTGACAAAACAAAGAAACCGTTAGAAAATCAACTAACGAGGCGATTCAAAGCTACAGCTCACCAAACTTGAACCAGATTTAATTACATATGTAAAAAGTCACCAGGTTCGTCCATTACACTGAATTTTCTATTTTTTTTATAATTTGCTTTACGGTTTTAATTTATTTTTTCAAAATATTTTTAGACTCCGTTTCACGTGAAACCCAACCAGCATCGATATGTACACAAAACGTTTGAAGTACGTTACCAACTGACAAAAGTTATGTCCAGAATACATACTGTATATGAATATAAAATTTCAGAGTTCTATTTTATATTTGTGTAATATTTCTTTAACATAGTCTGAGAAAATGTCTACCAAAAAGGTAAAAAGGATAATCGTAAATGCGTCATATATCTATTAAAATAAATGATCAACATATTAAAACAACAAAAAATTATCAATCAAAGAAATAAAACAGTTGACAAAGAAAAATTAATTCTTCAGTCAGCTCTCTGTCGGTGTAGTCTTCGCGTCCTTATAGCGCGCCATCTATGCGCGGGGCAATTCATGCTATTTCCTGCTCTGCTTCCTTAACCTCTGTATACAAGTACCTAGGTAAGTACACAAAGTACGTTAAAAGTTTGTCTTAAGTACGTACTGCTTATCGTATAGTACGTACAACTAATATCCTTTACTGTACGTACTTATTTTATACATATTTCGTTTACTATGGGACAAGGACGTAACGATTTAAAAAGAGTCTAAAATGTACGTACACTGGACATATTTTGCTGTTTGGGAAAGAACCCACTTGAAGTTGAAGTCATATGCGTGAACTTGTTGTCAAAACCAGCCACATATTGTAAAATTGACATTCGACTTCAAATCAGTAGCGTAACGTTTTCACATTTTGTAGGTTAACACAAAATTATAATCTGTCGGCCTTGACTGTGGATATTTTTTCTTTTAACACCTAGTTTTTCAGGAGGCATGGTTTTAGATCAAATAAAACACACAACACTCACAGTTAACACATTCGCGGACACCAACGAAAAATGAGAGCTGCCAAAAACCCATGTCAATATCTAAGGAACTAAAAAAGTTACATTCTAAAAATACATGTGAACTTCTAATACCTTCGAGATGAAGTTTTCGTAGATAAAAACAACAAGCTACAAATAATATCCCAGATCAGAAGGCAATCGCCGTTACATGATAAAAGTGCCTAAAACATTGTATTAACATTTATGAGCAAAGAAGAAAGAAAAATATGATGATGAAGAGAACATGGAACTACACATAGAGCTGGTATATTACGGCAGGTTTTGCATAAGCGCTTTGACTTGTTTTTTCTGCGATATACAGTGTTTCATATGATGGCTTTAGCTTTGGGAATTGTATCTGAAAAATCTATCCTTGGATTGGTTCGTCTCTCATCTTCTGCTGAGATAGCTGATCAGTGCGTCACCTTTTTCCTCCACGTACTGAGCCAGAATGTACTAATTTGATGCCATTAGATATTCTAAGGTATTATTTCAACACGTCTGGAAACTGGAAAAAGGTTTGTTTTTCATTAATTTGTTTCATTTATTTCAACGTGCTATGTTTAACATATGTAACAGAACTTTATTTTACCATCTGATACTTTTCTGGGGGGCACACGAGTGAGTTATTAACAAGTGTTAACAGTGCAGCGATTTTTATATTAGGACGGTTTATGCCGCTTTGTCCACGAACGTGTTAAACTAGCTAAACGTATTAAAATATTCAAAAATAAAAATATTATACAGTAAATGATTGCTTCAAACACAACCTCAAATGTCAATTAGGGAATCCAAACTACGTGACTTTTCAACTGTCAAGATGGCGCCTGGTTGGCAAACAAAGCTTTTAAGCCGTAGCAAGGTAGCTATAAACATCAAGTTTTAATGGTGTTTATTTTGCATTTTGATTATTATCGAAGTAATCGTTAGTTGTTTCAAGGAGTTTCAAGTGTTAGATCTTCCCTCTTGATGGCTGCTAAACACATATCCCTCCTTTTCCTTGATAAATCGTTTATATGTGGGCAATGTACAAAGTTTTTCAATGTGGGAATGCGAAAAAAACTAAGCAAATGGTCCGGGATCTGCACGGCTTCCACCACCCACCACAATACACGTTACTGGCATTTTTTTTCAAAACTGAACTTAGGTCTCACTATTTTCTATAAATCTGAATAAAACCAAAGGTAATTATACCCAAATACTTCAAAAAAGCTTCAACAATTAACAAAACTGAACAAGTAAACAAACGTATTAAACAAATGTTTGCCAACCAGGCGCCATATTGAATTTATTTGACAGGTCGTTGGATTGCCTAATAATAAAATTGCTGTCGACATGAAACATCGTTTGTAACGCAAATGACATGAAATGGACGTTACGAAGCGACATACATAAACAAGACCGATTTTGATGTCTGCGCAAGACAGTTGGCAAACTTCACGAAACTTCTTCTTATATGAAACGGAGTCTTCCTATTTTTACTTAATTTGTATTAATAATTATTAATTACACTTGACATTTGTAGAGTTTTATGTCTATTTATTTTGTTTTTATGAGAAAATGTAGTTTGCGTTTGGCACGGAAGTTTCTGGACATCCTGTATAATGAAAAAGGTACAAAAAAATTGTTTAAAAAAAATGAAAAAGTGGCAAAGCCAAATAAATAAAACCAGTGGTTGGGAGTGAAAAATATTTTTAAAACCCGACTGAAACCCTTCCTGCTCTTGGACTTATTTTAAGTTCTTTCAAGCTGAGCTAAGCACTCCCACCACGTCTAATTTTTATGTGACGTATACGCACATCACAGCCATCCAGAATCCAGAGACAGAATAAATTAACAAATGCATAACACTAGCACCCTTGATTAAGCGAACATATGTGCGCCTCTTAATTCGTTTCGATCAAAATGTGAATCATAAACAATTATTGTTAGTAGTTGTGCGAGAGATAATAATAATAGTTGACACTCTTTTATTTATTTATGGACGGCGGGTATTTCTGGCAAGAAATCATAAACTTAATTCTATTCTTTTGGATCTTAAAATAATTCAGTTTTTGGGTTGGTTGAGATTCTCTAGTGCTTCACTCGAATTTAAGGTGAGGTTTTGACTTTCTTATTTAATTTTTATTTCCTTATTATTAAAATGCACGTGTCGCTGTAAATTTTTTCTCTTACGTCTGTTGTGTATTATGAGGTTTGTGCCAAATAGTAAAAAAAAAACGTATTACCGGAAATAACTCTACTGTGTTGTATAGGTTATCTGGAGCAAGTTTTCTTTACAAATTCTATTCGACAATTAAGTTATGTTTTAAAAATAGTTTTTTTTTGGGAAATTGTCCTTAATTTGTTCACTATTTTCAATTTACGCTCGTTAATTTTGATAGCATCAGATATAACGACCTATATTATATTTTTATTGACAAAAATTTATATATCGTACAAACAAAACAAATTTTTAAAGTCTGTTCATACTTATAGTGAAGTGACTGAAGCGGATTACTCAAGTGTAACCATAAACAAACAATAAAATAATAAAAGCAGGTAAACTACGGTCGGAAATTAATAAATATTCTGTTAAATTATAATTGGTGCCTTTGTGGATACCGGTTTCATAATGAAAGGGTGGATATATTACCCTATGACAAATTCATAGATTATACTGGAAGTGAGTAGAAAGATAGATAGATAAATTTATAGTGTATAAGAATTACATCTTTTCACAATAAGTACGGCAGAGCTGTAAAAAAACTTAAGCCAAAAAAAGCAGCTGGTGTGGATGGATTTCCTCCATATGTCTTGAAAGGTTGTAGTGAATTTCTAAAAGTACCTCTATTGCATGTGTTTAACATAATTGTCACTACCTCTACTTTCCCTGAAATATGGAAATTATCTTCCTACACTACAATATATAAGTCTGGTGACGAGAGTAATGTTGAAAACTACAGGGGAATATCAATTTTGTGTGCGCCTTCTAAGCTGATATAGCAGATTTTACATTTTTTTCTTTACAATCATATTAGGCATATGGTAGTAGACGAACAACATGGTTATATGTCATCAATACAAACTTAATACTATTTTCTGAATCGGTAAATCAAGTTTTTGCAAAAAGATCGCAGCTAGATGTTATTTATACCGATTTTCAGAAAGCCTTTGACACAGTAAACCATGACATTCTGTTACAAAAAATGAATCAGTTTGGATTTTCAAACAATTTAATTAGACTTTTCAAAAGCTACTTAGAAAATAGAAAATTTATTGTTAGATATCAAGGAAACACATCAGGAAAATTTCAAGTTAATTCAGGAGTGCCACAAGGGCATTGTACATTAATGATTTATCTAAGTGTATACAATATTCTGATTTTTTATTATTTGCAGATGATTTTAAAGTGTTTATGACTATTTCCACAGTCAGAGAATTCAGAGATTGTATAAAGTTACAAAAAGATTTGAACAATATAAGAGAATTTTAATATCACTAAGTGCAACACGATGACAATAACCCGCAAAAAAAACCTGTAATATTTGACTACATGATGGGCTTAGATACATTGAGGAGAGTAAATGAAGTTATGGATTTGGGAGTGTTGTATACCAGTAACTTTTCTTTCACGTCGCATATCAATAAATGCGTATCAAAAGCCTATAGAATGTTAGGATACATTTGGAGGCATACTTACTTCTTTTCAGATACAAAAACAATGATTCTTTTATACAATACGTTAGTGAGGCCAATTCTAGAGTTTGCTTCAATAATTTGGGGAGAACAAGCACAAGTACATTTAGAAATGGTAGAAAAAGTGCAAAATAGATTTTTGAGGTATTTGTATTATAAAAAATACAACCTTTGGCCAGATTATACCACAGTGCGGACATCCAGACTGCGAGAAGAATTTAACATTTTATCTTTGAGTAACAGGCGTAAACTAATAATGATGATTTTATTGTATAAAATTATTAAGGGCATTTGCACTTCTAGCGGACTATTGTCGATAATACCATTTAAAGTTCCCAAAAGGCATACCCTTTTATTTGGAAGGCTAAATGTATCTTCTTCTTTAGATGCCATGCTTTGACTAGCAAATAATATTAATGGAATGATAAATATAAATTGGGAAATATCCCTTTGCATAAATAAATAAATACAATATATTATAAAAAATAGGTAAATTCATTCATTATAAACGCTCTCAATTTTAACATACTAAGAATACACAAGTTTATTTTGCTTATTTAAATCATGCGAATCCAGAAGTAGCACCAAATCATTTAAAAGCTCCCCTGACCCGTTGCAAGACTTTTCATTTTCAATACTATTTACAGATGTCAAAAGCATAAAATTTTAATTATTCTAATATATAGGGTAATGTTTTTGAGGTCACTGGATCAACCCTCATGTCAAATTGGACAAATTGACCGTTGACAGCTGTCAATACACTGTCAACGAAGAATATAAAAGTAAATATCCTCTTTTCACATTCAGAGTTTGGGTTTTTGAGGTCGCTGAATTCAATTTGTCCAATCTCATTGTACTTTAATTAATTTTTGCAGAAACTGTTTAAAATGACTGTAGAATGTATTTTCTGCAAGGTTCAGTCAGCGCACAGAAACTCAACTTGTTATTTGGTATCAAATTATAAATATTTTTCAATAAAAAAACTAGTAGCGTAGATGTATTAGAAATTAGATTATGATGACAATCTGGCACCATCGCAATTATAATAATATATGATCTTTTAAAAACAATCATTTAGGTTAATTTATCGAGAAGGACAAGGACTCTAACTTAAAGACTGGTGTGAAAGCAGCCACGAGTGGCTTGGCTAGCAACATATCTAAAGAAAAAACAACCACTGATATGTATTGAGTACATTTTGGCTCAACATTTTGGGATCAATTTTCTAGGTCGAAATGTATTTAGTATGTGGGAAATTTTTTTAGTTTCTGGTCAATTCGGGTTTGGCAGTTTCATATTTTGAGGCACAATTGACGTTATTTGTTCAAGATCTTTAAAATGATATACATATGTCTGCGGTATATTCAATGGACGCTGAAAAATATCCAGTTTCAGATTCGATTTAACTTTTTAAAGAATGCTCATTCATTCATTCGATTGGGTTATGCTCAACAGCCCAGGCACACTTAACTGAATCTTTGTACCATTTCCCATGTTATCTCCTTCCATTTCAGAAGCTTTGTTTTCTATGTACGACACTAGTTTGAGTGGAGGGATTTTCAGTAGTTGTAATGGTTATATTATTTCCTTTCCAAAGTGCTTCCGTCTGAATCCGTGTAAGTTCTCGCAAAACCAGAGTATATGAGTAGGTATTTCATCATAGAGTTCACATTTCCTGCACATAGGTTCACTAACTTTGCCCGTTTTGTGCAGATGTTTCCTCAGGATGCAGTATCCAGTCGCCAGGTCGGAAACTGTCTTCAAATATCCTTTACTCAGTTTCAATAGCCTGGTTGAGAGTTCCTTGTCTACCTTGTTCAGTAAACTCTTTGTATGGATGTGCCTCCATTTGAGTTGGTGTTCCCCATCTAGCCAGTGCTCATTTTTTCACGTTTGCAGTGGTTTTAAACAGTATTTCAGATCCACCATATTTCTTCACGCCGGTCGAGTTTCTTGAAACTTACAAATTGGTTAGTTAGATTGGTTAGATATAAGTTCGAGTTTCAATAATTCGGAGTGCCTATCATAAGTTCATTCAATATATTTTTTAATTGCAATTGTTGCAAGAGCACATCAATTTTGTAGGTTATGCTTAATTTTATAACTGATAGTATCTTACCTTGGAAAGAAATTAGAAAGCACAAGC
Source organism: Lochmaea capreae (assembly GCA_949126875.1). Classification (NCBI taxonomy): domain Eukaryota; kingdom Metazoa; phylum Arthropoda; class Insecta; order Coleoptera; family Chrysomelidae; genus Lochmaea; species Lochmaea capreae. The sequence goes on from OX421404.1 coordinate 19,879,667, forward strand.
GCACTGGCTCCTTCTCTATCGTACTATCTGTTTTATGCTATGCTTACCTAACGGAGCCGCTGATGTCATCACGCAGGGAAGGAATCTAGTGATTTTCTAACTTAAATATTTTGGTAGATTTTCATCTGATAAGGCTAATTATCTTTTCTCTTAAATTACCAAGGTCTTTTCGGAAATTACATTAAAAAAAAAAGAAATATAGAATTGTTACTAAATAACCCTATGGCCGTGATATGGCAAAACAACTGCTTAACGATTAACTCTATTTTTTTGGCTACGAACACACGCAGCCTACAAAAACAGACAAATCATTGCTAGATCTTGATACAAACTGTACTTATAATTTCTGCCAATTATCATTTTTTCTCTAAAACAAACTTATTTATATTTAGAACAAACATAACAATGTTAAACATAATACTATGTAAAGATAGAAGAGAAAAACTCGCAGCTTTTGATAAATATCATAGGCGTATCTAATTAAGTTTTTAGGGGGATTACTAAATATTAATTCCACTGATTCTATATCGGTTTTTTTTGTTTTATTTAAAACATTGTTGCTTCATGGAAGCGAGTGAATAATTTTCAATATTTTCAGTAATTCAACAAAATGTCGCCTACGGCAACGTTGATATCACAAGGAAATGGTCTTTTGTCACCGTTGAGCATAAATAGGTCTCAACATGATTCTACCGGGAACGTTAATTCATTGTTTACCTCGTTTCCAACCACCAATTGGTATCAATATCAAAATAATGACCAATATCAAGTAAGTATATTTTTTTTGACTTTTTGGAGTACCACTTTGTTAGAATTCATTTTTTTTAGAACAAATCCTCTTTTATAAAAATTAAATAGGTATAGTTAACGTAAAATATATAGTGCCAGCCATCTAATCGTATATCCCCTTTAAGTTATGTTGCGGAGCTAAACTCTGAAAGGTATTTATATTATTTTCGTCTACTTACCAAACATAATTCTATATTGTATTTGTATTAGGTCAAAATACAAATACAGTTCATCCTTTCTTAACCGTATCGTGCGTATAATACCGAGTGTCGTCCAAATAGATAATTGCTATTAAATATATGTATACCTACTTACAATTTCCTCTAAAAAACACACACACTTTCTTGATGTCAGACCACCGGCTAAAGAGAACACCTGCAACTATTCTTCAAAAATAGTTATAGTTCAGTCAAACAGTTTCGTTTATTAATCGCCTTCATTAAGAAACTAGTTTATTAAATAACTATTAACGATTATTAGTTGAAATTATAACATTAAATGAATTTATCGTCAACTAAGTAAGCATTTTAAATAATTATAATATTGACTGGGCTATGACGGTATACTCTTAGTCTTAGAGCCGGCAACTTTAAGATGGCACTATACCTTTTACGTCGACTATACCTACCGGATTCTGAAGAAAAATATAAATCACCCGATAGACTAAACAAAAAAAAAGGGTCAGCTCTTAGTATTTGTTTATGTTAACGCAATATCTGTATCAATCGCATCAGAATTGAAATAGTATATTGTGTCACAAGGGCAGAAAATGAGCTTTAGTAGCCCCAAGGAACTCCTTGGACACATTAATCCCAAGTATAAGTTGAGTTTGACATTTTGTCGGCGAGATAAAGAAATCTAAACGTAGAAGCGGAACCTGTGAAATTTACAGTCCATGTGGACTAACCCTTCTTGTAAATTTTGCATAGACCAATCGGAAGCTACATTGCACCAATGAGAATCAATTGTGGGTCGAAGTGATTTATGACTTGCTTATCTTTTCGGCTTTTTAATCCTCAAAGGGACCTTTGCCGCACACTGTTATTATAACGTGAAACAGTGCAAACTAATTCTACTCTCAACTATACTCACTGCCCCACCTGAAATAAGAAAATTGGGGATTAAGTTTTAATTAAAAAACAAATATATTTAAATATTTCTTATTGGTCGGTATTTAGGAAAACCAAATTTGATTATAGCTGAAAGAAAAGAAGATGAATATTTCCAGTTATTTCAATTATTACGGTATAATTTTGTCTGTTAGTATTTCTTTCGTGCTATTATAGTGTTTAACTTTTTTTTTATTTAAGAAAAATAAAGCGCATCAACCCTTTAGGTTATTAGCGCTACCAAATGAACAATAAATACTAATTAGTACTACAGTATAGGTATAAAATTAATAATTTAATAATTAATGGTTAAACTTTGTGCAGAAACTGAATAGCACGTAGATATAAGCTCCCAAGTTTTCCATATTGTATTCTTCTCCGAGGGCTGATGTAATTTGGGCGCTAAAGGATTAATGCACTTTTTACAACATGTAAACTAGGCACCAAAATCGAAGGGTCATTTTAATCCTATGTGTATTTTGGGCGCTAACCGACTGAAGTACGTGATTTATGAAATACAGTTATTTATTAAATCACCGACATTTATAATAAGATATATTTTTGTAAAGTAAATTATAATAATTTTCAATAATAACCCAACCAAACCTACCCCTACCAAACCACCTTTGTATTTTTAGACAATTTTTGTAGAATAAATTATAATAATTTTCAATAATAACCCAACCAAACCTACCCCTACCAAACCACCTTCGTATTTTTAGTCAATTTTTGAAAAATAAATTATAATAATTTTCAATAATAACCCAACCAAACCACCTTCGTATTTTATTAAGATAAGAGTTATTTTATGACTCGACCTACCTGCACTTCTTAGCTGCGAAAATACATGTCGGATTATCTACCCTTCTTGGTCAGACAGGTAAAGAAGGATGGTTAGCGCCTAAATTACACCCGCCGCTTCTCCGAGTAAGTGGTGCATAGTAGGTGTGATGTTAAATGTCACTGTTTGCTGTGAAAACTTTGGTCAGTCTATTAACACATGTTTGACTGTTAAAGTGCATTGACACACTGTACAGCAGGATTGTTCGGATTTCGACATTAAGTGTTCATGGCAAAATCGGGTGTCACCTATTCGAAGACGGGTCAGGATAACTCGTTCTTTCCTGGTTTCTGGAACGGCCCTCCACGGTTTAACTGTTCTTTTCACTTCTCTAAGTTTATTGTGAGATTGGGATCACTGGTGTTGCCAAGCGTTGTTAACCCATGTCTTAATACATTTTTTTATATCTGTCGTCGTGGCTCTCGTGACTTCGGTGGCACTAGGGTTCTGAATTGCAGCTTTGGCTTCTGCATCAGCTCGCTCATTCCCCTCTATTCCTGTGTGTGAAGGTACCCAGAATAACTGTATAACTGTTCCTGAATTGTATAGCTGGGATAGTTCCTGCTTAATAAGTATCAGTAATGGGTTTGATGGATATGTCTGGCGCAAACTTTAAATTGAGTTACTATGAGTAAGTGTTTTACGTCTTCTCTATTGGTATTGACTAGAGCTTGAAATATCGCATAAAGTTCTCCAATTAGAATGATTGTAATATAAGGTAGTCTAAATTTTATTATCACATTTGGAGTTACAAGTGCTGCTCCAACTCCAGTATCCGTTTTGGAGGCATCTGTGTAGATATAGGTATATTGTTGTTAATAATAGTTATTTGTTTTACTAGGCATAAAAGCACAAGATTTAATGCCGTGGCTGGTGTTTCATAGCCGAGCGTAGCGAGGCTATGATACCAGCCAAGGCATTAAATCTGCTTTTCTGCCGTGTGAAACATATAGTTTTTTCTTCAAATTTGTTCCAATTCCACATAAAATCGACTTTTTCATATTTAAATTATTATCATCAGCATCATTTTAAGTTTTCTTAATGTCATTGTCAATTTTAATAACCAGTTTGATTTAAATTATTACTTGGAAGGTTGCCTAGCAACGAACTTTTTCTGCCTAGGCATTAAAAGTACAACTTCTAAGCCTGCCAAGTGTCATTAAAAGGCCGCTTTTAATGTCATTTGGAGAAAAAATATTTTCTCATGGAATTTTCCTCTAATTAGAGTATAGTTTGTTTCGTTCTTATCAAAACTTGTCAAGGATGTATCACATATTGGTAATTTTATTATCCATGGAGGAGGGGAGGGAATGAGTTGGGGGATTGTTGGAGTAATAGATATACGTAGAAGGATGAGGGATCTGTTAATTATTTCATAAAATGGTGGATCTGTTCTTTTCCTTTTTTAAAGTCAGCTAAATAACGATTGGAGAGGGTGTTGTCATAAACTGGATTATTGGGATTTGCAGATATACTGATCGCGTAAGAGAGAGTAAGGTAAATCCGTCGGAGGTGGAGGGGTTTAACTTTTAAATGGCGAATCCAACGACGATGTTTAGTCAAAGGGGAGAACTTTTATTAGTAATTAATGAATATAAATTAATATTCAAAGGCCCATGTCGCCAAAGATGGAAAAGTTAGATGGCGATGCATCAAAAAAGGGTGTCAACAAAAAGTGTACACTGAGGAAGGTGATGTAATTCTTGAAAAAGCATCAGTGGAGTATAATCATGCTCCAGATATCCACGTTGACCGGCAAATTTTTAGTAATTCTACAAAGAGGAAAGCTGTAGTTTCATCATTTAATAATTTCAAACTTTCGCTCTTATTTTAGGAATTTTTGTAGCCGTTTTCAATTGGCTTTAAAACCCGATAAAATCTAGGTAGCGTGGGGCAGTTCGTGGTCGCCCTACGAGCGAGCGTAGCGAGGTCAGCTGATATTTAAGGCCTGCTAAAGCGTTTCCTGCAAGTGTGACACACAACATTATTCAAAATATTTAAAATTGGGTTTGATTTTAAAAAATAATGTTATTTTTTCAGAAAAAACTTATAAGCCCACTTTGGAATAGCTATTCTACAAATCAGCAGTATTTATATAACTTGTATAGCCCTCCATTTTCTAATCCCAGCATTTGTGATCCGTTAACTGACATCGCCGACCAGTTTGCTGAATTAACTTTGGATACAAGACCCATTAGAAGACCTCCGCCGTCATATTTATGTCATTTATGTTTCCAAAAAGGACACTATATTAAAGATTGTCCACAGGTAAGGCAATAATCAACAATTTATTTATTTATTATATCGGAAAATGTAAAAAAAATATGTGTTTTTAAAATGAACATTTTTTGAAAGCTAGTCATTGATAATAATAATTTGGTCCTAAATACGGACCTGTTCTCTCGTTTTTCAATAGGACTGGTATCCAGAAATTAAGAGAATAGGAAATAGTTTTTTTTTTTTAAAAATTAAGACTAAAAAGTTTCACCACAAATAAAATTATTCTTTTAGTTGAACTTTCAAATAATTTGTGAAAGCACTGTATTATAATATTAACACATTCCTAAGTCGTTAAAAACGATTTTAGTTCAATGAATATTAATAATTTAACGCAAAATCAGCATCCATTTCAAAAATATATCTAAAACAATAACAACTTTATCAAATCGTAGGAGTATCGGTGTTAAAATGTGCTGAGACTTCACCAGCCATCGAATTACAATCGAGAGGTTTGTCACTCATATTTTTATCTTATCCTCTTGTAGTTAATGATTTAGTTTTCCGTATGTCAACGATAAAGATTTTTAGTAGGGTTATTAGTAGGTATATTTGTTTAAATAAAAAATAGCTATCGTTAGTATACATATTCGAAGGTTATGCTATCTAAACAAAATAAATTTCAAGTATAGTTTGTCTAAAAATATATCGTCTTGGCTTTTCCCGGCAATCATCTAAATACGGCCATTTACGACATTCTTAAGGTGCGTATAGACTTGCGCGCGCGCCGCTCTAACCGCGCCGCGCGTTCGTTGCTCGTGCATGTTTTTTGGTAACGATCCATTTTGAAAACGTTTCGCGATCCATAGTAAACCGACGAACACGATTTGTGCAGGTCGATAATTTTAAATATGGCACATTGGATCATGAAGTGAATGGAGTTGTAATTGAAGGGTCATGGAGGATTCAAGGAGCAGATAATATGACGTCTATGTTACCAGTGAGACATGTCCCCCGAAGATCAACCAATTACTCTCAGAAAATAAGGGACGAAATAGCCGATTATTGTATGAATGAAGGATTTTTAGAGTGGCAGCACAAATATGCTTAAGAATCTCTATATTTCCTTACCGTCATAAGCCGCTTCCTTGGTACATCCCTGTCGTCAAGAAATTTGAAAGCATCGTACGCGAACCACCTGCTGACATAAATCTCATCTCTTCCTGCAACAATAAAATACACACTGTATGAAAACAATGTTATTATAAAAAAAGTAGTAGGTACTTACGGCTTATAAAAATAAAACTCACCTTTTCCTGTACCCTGGCTATTCTTTATTTTAGATTTTTCTCGCCGGTATGAAGAGAGCAAGGAAATAATTTTTTTTTACATTGCTCCTTTGGTACATCCATTACGGCTGCAATGTCCCTCCAGGCATCCTCCTTAAGGGGTTTTTTAAAATGTTCTTTGTGCTGCGGGTCCCACAGAAGAGATTTCTCGCGGTACGAATCAATCAACTTAATAACTTTCTCATCACTCCACTCCATTTTGATTAAACTGCTAACAAAAATATCAAAGCGTTCGCACTGCCGTCCAAATCTGTACTGCGAACCAACAAAGGGTTCGTCGAAAAAACCGACTTGAGGTGGATCGTGATGCGCCGTGTGCGCGCAGTTCGCGCGCAACTCAAAAACCTCGTACTAATCTGAGCGCACGTGGAGCGCACAAGGCGCGCACGCGGCGCAGCGCGAGTATGTGTACGTACCTTTAAAAGCATTTTACCTGAAATGAAACCAAAGAACAGTCGACTGACAAGGCAAGGGCGGGCTATCAGGTTTGTACCGGGTGTATGATGGCTACATTTAATTCATTTGGCAGTATTAAATATTCCGTTTTAGCGTGCGTTTTCAAAGAGCTTTCTATACGAGTATTGTAACTTTTTTCAGAATGTTGCGTCGAAAACACTTGTCATTATAGATGCAAAGCAAATTGTGAAAAATATGTAAGATTGTTTTGTAAGTAGAGGATTCATTAAACAAGAAGATTTAAAAGAAACCTGCTTATTTACAAAGACACCAATATCCTCTATAAAGGATATTAAACAGTGAAAAATTAAGAGGAAGGAAAAAACATGGTGAGGAACAGGGACATATACTGTGCTACGTCTTCCTCCATACCATTGTATATTCAACCCCATAGAGCATTTGTGGCATCAAGTAAAACTAAAGTTGAGAGCAGAAAATGTTACTCCTACTTTGGGGTTCCAGGTTTTTGAATTAATTAAAATGTAGTTAATAATATATCCATTCAAAGCTGGAAAAGTTCTGTACAGCACGTTATAAAAATTGAAGATTCATACATTCATATTCGAAATAATATACACTGTGGGCCGAAATAAAGGAGTACATTTTTTAATTAAAAATATTTTTTTTGTTTTTTGAGCGATTTATTTTCTTTTCACAGGGCTAATAACCTAACATGTCCTCAACATGACTGTAAATTTGAAAGCAGAAATAATGTACAGGGTCGGACTTATAAAAGAAATTATATAACAGTGCATTTGAGCTCGTTGCAAAATAATGAAAACTGTCTTAGCTAAAATTGTACTAATATGCTCTTTCGGTACCAATAAAGTTAGATATTGTATTTTTTACCTGGTTATACTCGTAGTTTATTTAATTTAATAGTATTTAATAATCTCTCATTTATAGGAGGAAAAAGAAAAAAAGTTTAGAGAAATGGTCTTCACATATTAAATAAAAAACAAAGGATGTATGATAAAAATGATATTTGTGAATTTGATCTTTGTTAAAATAATTTTAAATAGTCCGCCACTGGCGATCTCTTCTACAGCAGCTATTGGCCATAATTATTTATTGCAATTGACCCATTAATTTTATGATTGCCGGCAAAAGTGAAGACGATATATTTTGAGACAAACTATATACGGTTCTGTTGCCAATTTGTTCTTCAAATTTATATCCTACCTATAATAAGAGCTTCGCATTAAATATTCCAGTTACTTTTACGAACTGGACGAATATTTTTTACGTTCAAATTCGTTTAAAACCTAAATTTATTAATGGAACACTTATTTCCCTAACTATTGCAGAAATTGATACTTTCCGCATCTGTTAGGAACAATGTTTTTTCTATTAGCGAGAGGAAATATGGAAAAAATATCATTTCATTAGACGTAGAATAGCTAAACATAAGTTTATTAATTACATTCAATTACCCGCCATCATTAATAGTTATTAACGCAATACTCAACAAAATTTCAATAAAACTGAAAAAGAATTATACAATACAATGGTAATATAGGTACCTCGCGTGTGGAAAAGTATACTTTCCCAACAAGTGTGTTAATAAAAGGGTATTAATATTCGAGATATTTTACACTTTTCTAAATGTTTGACTAAGATTTAGGTACAAATATCGTAGAACGCAATTTGTCTATCATTGTTGTGCTTCTTGGTGCAATATGCACACATGTGGATATTAATTACAGTGAAGGTCGTCGGTTGAAACCTAACTGTCGTTTTTTTATTTTCTATTTTGGAAGCTTTAACATCATAGTTTTGTAGAATAATTTAACAAAAGATCAGAGAAATCAGCATTACACAAAATAGCTTTTAATTATTTTAAAAATAACTGTATGGTTGGTTGCCTATACAAATATCGTTTATTAATAGGAGTCATTAAAGAATAATTTCCTATCGTTGAGTGAAAAATACAAGAAGAGGCGCAACGCAATGTAAAATTTTGTGCCTTATGGATATGGAGATTCCAGCGTACCCCCCACTATTCATTAAAATTGGTACTGTATTTAGGCGACGCGGTGTTCAAACATCGAACTATTCCTTGCTCTTGTCCCCACCCCGCCTCAAATCTAATCACATCGCTTGTTTCGGACGGCTCTTGACTGTTGATTTGTGAAATTTATTTCTTTTAGAAGCGGGCAGTTTTTTTTGTTCACTACATACAATATTTACAAATTTATATCGTTCGATATAAAGAAATATGAAGCAAACTTAGTGTAAACAGTTTATAGATTTATAAATAATTCCCTTTAATTAAGAAAAACGAACACTGAACTTCAAAAACTATATTCGAAAAGTATTATTTTACAAAGAAATGTAATCACGACCGACTCAAAAGAGAGCAAAGATATATCTAAAAAATACTTTTACAGTTTTAAACAGTCTTTTAACAAAAATTATATGTGACAGAGACGGCTTCAAATACAATGGTGAAATATTATCTCCAAAATATAAATTCTAATAGACAAGCAACTTGACGTTTTTTTATACAAATTCTTTCTTTGATTTGTCACTTAGTTATTACGGGACTTTGTTATCTGGTCAATTTTCTAAAACAGCATTATTCATTACTTCCTATCGAAAACAATATTATTACGGTCAGCGAAAATATAAGTACATAAACATATTTTATTTTATTAATGAACATAAAGTATATTTCACAATATTTCGTTAACTCGGTATCTGGTCTTAAAAGGATTTAATAATAAGTAAACAGTGGCAGATCCGTAATCGGTAAAATTTAGATACTAAAACTAAATAATGTTTTACCAGCCAAACATTTCAGTGGTAAAATAATCATACTATTAGGCATTGTTATCGGATTAACGACTACCTGCTGTGGGTTTTTCTCTTGAATCAGTTATGTTGCAATGAAGTATGCATAAAAATTAAAGTCTGAAGAGAGTACCTACGTAAACTAATTTTTTTCAAGTGTTATATTAATATAAATATTTATTTAAAAATTCCAAAAAATTATGGTATGTATGGCAAGTTCATGTTAAAAAAAACTCTTAAAGTTGATTTTTCAACAGGCTAGGCAATCGCCAATTTATAAAATTTTATCCGACTTCCGCCTTCATTAAAGGCAACAAAACATATTTAAATAAATGGAGAAATTCCTAACTTAACAGGGGAGGATAGCCGGTTTGGAGATTTTTTTTTGTATGTTTTTATAGAAGGTAGAACTACCAATTCTTCGGAAGATGTATCTGCAATACAATAAAAAAATTGATTAATTATCTCCTGTATGTTCCTTGTGGTTCATTATTATTTATGTTAATTTTTTGGGAAATTGAACCACAATATTTTTGTTATTTTTATTTCAACGTTTCGGAGCGTACCAGCTACCGTTGTCAAGAATAATTATTAAGTTTTTTTAAAATTCTGGTCTCTATCTGACACTACGAAAAAATTCAACAACTATACAATCAATAATATTTTGAAGTTTAATCTGCAAAAAATTTGTTGTCAAATTTTTAAGGTCCATTCACAGTAGATAATATCCATTCGTCAAAAAAAGCACCACTTTATGCACTTGTTGCATAAATAACTATTATTGTATCAGATTCTAACACAATAATACAGTCTACTAGAAATGGGATCCAATGAAGTGCACGCTACAGGAACGGTTTTATTGGGATTTGATTTACTGTGAATGGACCTTAAAAATTTAACAAAAAATTTTTTGCATTCATAAACTTCAAAATATTATTGATTGTCTAGTTGTCAAATTTTTTCGTAGTGTCAGATAGAGACCAGAATTTTAAAAAACTAAATTATTCTTGATAACGGTAGCTGGAACGCTTCCGAAACGTTGAAATGAATATATAAAAAATATTGTAATTTATTTTCCCAAAAAAATTAACAAAAAAAATGAATTAGTTCAAATCTCTGTGTACCAACCAGATATTGTGTCCTCAGTTCCAAAATATTTCCCAGATTTATATTTCTTTTCATTTTGTGACATCCTAGTTTTCAACAGATTAGCATTGTTTTCTATAAAAAATAGATATGGGTACTTATGTTGAATAATTTAAAAGTGCAATTTAATAAGCTTACCATCTAAGTCTGAAAAACGTCTTTTGCAAACACCACTTGTTGAAGGTTCATCTATATTTTCGATAGGGCATTCTACAATAGAATTAACATTTATTTAATAATATTTTATGTAATTAGGTGCCTGTTCATAATTCCTGATTTATGGCTTCTCCGATATTTTGATATTGCACAATAAAATACTTCGTGAAATATTAAACTTTAAAACTACTTAGGTACATCGCGAAAAATTATTAACTACATATGTATCTACTTATTTTAAATATTCTCTTAAATTTTCCATTTTTATAAATGAAAATAAAGGTGAAAATTACAAATTAAAGATTAAAATCAGTAATAAGAAATGTACTATATTCGAATCAAACACATGAAATTATAAAAAAACATACCTGCACAATAACTTTTTGGTACCGCATTTTTTCTTAGAATCTCCCGTTTTTGTTGTACAATAATAAAGTCAGGACTAAAATGTTTTTCACACAAAACTTTATTTGCTAACTCGTACTTTTCTTAATTCCAAAGTTATATTACCACAATTTTTTTTCCACTCATTTAGGATATTTTCATTTTTGGTAGGAAACTTAAATGCTTATCTTTTTTTGAATTCTGTCCTCATTCGTGAAAAGAACAAATATGGCTTTTGGGTTTCATATTTAAAAATATTTTTCCCTACGTAACACACAACAAAGTCTTTCAATGCCTAGATTAACAAACTACACACTTGTTTAATCGTATACAAAAACAAAACACTCGAGAGAGTCGAGAGCTAGAAATTCCGTTCACAGTTCTTACGGCTGCTACGGTCAGTACAAGACTACTAATTCCTAGAGAAAATGCGAGTGGCGACATCTCTCCGCCAACACCATTTTGCGGCACAAAATCTTTTACGAGGTTGCGCCTCTTCTTGTATTTTTCACTCAACGTTTCCTATACATTATTATAGCTCAAAAACGCCCGGTCGCAGTGAATAGTTATTGAATGCGAGCTGCATACACTATTTTTTCTACTCCCACGCTTTAATTTTATTATTAAATTCGCACAAATTTCAATAAATTGTACACAACTGACATATTTAATTAATTCAAGTTGTAAATCTACGAGATTATCCATTTCTTAAAAGTGATTGAAATTTAATAAAGGTTTTTAAAGAAACACAAAGTTAAACCACAACACTTAATTTCTTCAAATCAGAAGGTTAGAGTTATGGTTAATACCATCATATCGGCTATAAAATTGTTACTAAATAATTAGTTACAACATAGATATCACAAATTCAAAGTATGTAAGGAATATTAATTTTTTTTAAAATTTATTCCCGCCAGTGGGTGCCGTGACTTTTTTTTATTATCAATACGCATCGACCATGGAAGGTCATTAAGGTAGACAGAACATTACATAAAAAAGAACAGTAAACTTATATGAGATTCAGAACATCGATTGATTTAAGAAACGCCTTCAGGTTTTGTACATTACATGAGGGCCCTAAAAGGTCCGCTAATACACATGTTTCAAGCTTCGCCTGTTGTCGCTTCGTCACTAATTGTGGACACTAAATGAGGAGGAGCTTGACAGTTAGCGTTGCATTACAATGGTCACATTTTGGTTTAGTATCGTTGCTGAAAAGATGACTGTGTGTTAACCAAGTGTGGCCTAGCCGTAGTCTAGTTAAAAGTACTAGATCGCGGTGATTTTTGGGTAATACAGGCCATGGTTTTGTGGACTTTTTCACCTCGCTCAACTTAGTTTTTGCACTTTTCCACCGGTTTTCCCACGCAATGTTTATTTGAGCCTTAACTGCACTTTTTACATCCGCACTCACTGATAAACTGGTTGTCTCCGTATTGCCATTTTCTGCAGCTTGTTTGGCATATTTGTCTGCTTCTTCGTTGCCATGGATTCCTATGTGGGATAGTATCCAGATGAAAACAACGCTCTTGCGGTTTTGTTGGACAGTGTAACGTTCTTGTTTGATTTTGTTTACGAGAGGATAATCTGGGTAAATGGTTTGTATGATTTTAAAAGCGCTAAGGGAATCTGTGAGAATGAGATGGCTATGAGTGTCAGATGCGTTTATGGGGATTAAGGCTTGATGTAGTGCTATAAAGTTCTGCGGAGTAGATAGAATAAGTTGATGGAACTCGAAAATATGGGCTGAAGTTGTAGTCACTACCGCTGCTCCAACCTTGTATGAAAACTTTGAAGCGTCAGTGTAGACCTGAAGGTAACTGGGGAACTTTGCTAGTATGCTCCTGAGACTAGCTTGGATCGTGTTACTGTTTACAGAATATTTACCAAGGGATGAAAGGCTTGTCATACAGGTTGGAGTTTCGATTTGCCAAAGAGGAGTGGAAGTAGATTCATTGAAGTAGCATTCTGGGAGCGTGTAGTTGAGCCTTGTTATGTAACTTTTGATTCGTACATAGAAAGGTTTGTAGGTTCTCGGTTTTAGGAACAAAAGTTTTCTGTAACGCAATTGTGACCTGTTAAGAGAAGGTTGTTTATGTGAGACTTCCAATTGAGAGACTCATCAAAGGTCATCCCTAAAAAAGTAACAGATGTGTCTGCTTGTAGATCACTCCCATATAAACATAGATTCACATGCTCTAGAGTTTTCTTTTTTTTTGAAAAAATTATGAATTTGGTTTTCTCTGTTGAAAAGGTGAAGTTGTGACTTGTGTTTAGATGTGTTGAGCAGTATTTTATTTCAACTAGGTTTGTTTTTATTATAATTCTTTGCTAACCGCCCAGTGTTTTTTAAATAAAATTTATTAGTATGGCATTTTTGGAGACCATATGAAACGACAGTTCAAGATGATCATCGCCGAAATCTAATAATTTATAAAAGATATATGCACACCATTGGGTAGCGGTTGCAATCAATGGGATCAAAATGTCTCTCTTCAAATTGACTTTAGAAAGAGTATAACTGAAATGAATTTATTTATTCCATTGGCTTTTCCACACTGAAACTATTTGGTTTTTTTAGATAGATAGATGTATGTATGTATGTATGTATTTTGGGGTAACATTCACTGAGACCTAAAATATCTATTGTGCCCCCTTACTTCTACTTAGTTCCTGAGGAAAGTCTCAGAGACTAGTAGATCCTTTAGTCCTATTTAGATAGATAGATAGTTTATTTCCTTTTAAAATCCTTACAATTTTATGGAAAGAGTGAGAACACTGATACAATAAATTTAGTTATTCATTTATAATAAAGGCTCTGAGTTTTAGAACATTCCAAAAAATTTACCTAGCAATTGCTTTAGCTGAATTTATTGTAATATTGTTTAGTGAATCAGCTGCAACATTGATGTAGGCTAGGTAATTTAAGGTGGCTCCTTTCATACAATATATTGGACAATCAAAAACTATGTACTCAATCGTTTCATTAGGGTGTATCTGATAGGTACAACCTTTGTATGTAAACTTTAAGGAGGATGTATTACATATGTAACCGATAAAGTTGCGCGATCGTTCTTGTAATTTGAATGGGCAGTTTTAGGCACAGATATTTTTGTCGTGACGCAGATACTGTTAAATGTTTGTTTATTGGAAGGAAGGATGACTGTTGGCAGAGAGAAATATCTGATTCTAAAAGTTTATTTTTAAATTTAAGTAAGAGAGATTTCCTATTAATCTGTAAAAAGCGAAGGGAGAGATTATTCCAAGTAAGATTGTTATCAATAAAAGTAAAAGGTGTTTTTACCTGAGCTGCCAGTTATGCTTGCTATCACATTCCATCAGATGCAATTGACGGAAAAAGCATACTTTGGGGTAACGGAAGTCATCCATCATAAGAATTTTCGTTAACCAGTTTAACCTCCATTTGAATATGTTATATAAAATTTTGCTTCTAAAGCACTCTACTATAACTATATAGCTGGGTGTTATGACACTGGGTAACATAAGGATAGGTTTCAAAAATTGCAGGTTTTTTTAAATAAATTTAATTATTGTTCTATTTTTTTGTAGGCTCGTCCAAAGGGCGAAGGGAAAACTCCGTATCAAGGACGAAAACGATGTTTTGGAGAGTATAAATGTCCGAAATGTAAAAGAAAATGGATGTCAGGAAATTCTTGGTCAAATATGGCTCAGGAATGTATAAAATGCCATATTAATGTGTTCCCACATAAACAGGTGATTCTAACTGGTTCATAAAGATTTTAAAATCTATAAACTTCAGCTTTAGCATGCTATAATTCGGAAACAAGTGTCCATGCTACAAATTTGAAGAGCTGGATTTAATCTGAACGTTTTTAAATCGTTATTTATTATTATTTTAGAGACCATTGGAAAAACCGGACGGATTAGACGTTTCGGATCAATCAAAAGTCCACCCTCAGCATCTATGCCAGAAGTGTAAGGAGCTTGGCTACTATTGTAGAAGAGTACAATAATTAACAGTAACTATGTTTTTTTTACATTTTTGTTTTTTTATCTCTATTTTATTTTCCATTGAAATATATTATATAGTATATAATTTACGTTTTATATTTTATTATTATTATTTTTTAAATTTCACGTTTATTTATAATTTTTATTTTTTTACCGTAATTTTGAAAGTACTTAAAAATAAATATAAATATATTGTATGTATTTTGATCTATATATGTTACCATTTTAGAAATGTTATCGATAAATATTAATGTTTATTTTCCCACATATTTTTTTATTTTCCACTTTCTTCCCTTAAAATCGCACACCAATTACCGAATAGACAATATTAGTCGTCAAACAACCAGGAGAAAGTCTACCTATACTTGAAATATAACAAAGCAGTCTATTTTTTAGGAAAGTTGCAGGTATAGTCCCTTCAGAGTTTTCTACGTCGATTCCATAGACACTACATTCTTATATCTTCTCCACCAGTTGAGGTGACTATTAAGGCGACAGTACCCTACTATAGGATACCTGTGGCGGAAATACGCTTACTGAGCTACCTCTGCTGCAGGCGGCCAGTGATGCAATTGAACCCAGCAGGTTTGTGTTAAATAAACCCATAGACACTACATTCTTATATCTTCTCCACCAGTTGAGGTGCCTATTAAGGCGACAGTACCCTACTAGGATACCTGTGACGGAATACGCTTACTGTGCGCTACCTCTGCTGCAGGCGGCCAGTGATGCAATTGAACCCAGCAGGTTTGTATTAAATAAACCCATAGACACTACATTCTTATATCTTCTCCACCAGTTGAGGTGCCTATTAAGGCGACAGTACCCTACTAGGATACCTGTGACGGAATACGCTTACTGAGCTACCTCTGCTGCAGGCGCCAATGATGCAATTGAACCCAGTGTGTGTTTAATAAACCCTACAAAATACAAATAAAACAGAACACAGAGACAGATGCTGCAAATGCAATAAGCATATATACAGACGGCTCAAAAACCAAAGAAGGCTCAGGATGTGGAATTTACTCTAGATCACTACGCCTTAGGATTAAGTGGGGAATGGGAAGAAAAACCAGCGTGGTTCAAACAGAACTGGCTCAATTGCCACAAAGGAATTAACCGGAAAAGGAATTTCTGACAAAAACATAATAATCTGCACTGATAGCAGAGAAGCTCTACTATAGCCTTGAACAGACAACGAGTTACATCAGGGCTAGCATTAGAGTGCCATCGAGATTTAGCTAACGCCTCGGTAGATAACAATATTATCCTGAGGTGGGTTAAGGCGCACGACAGGAGCAAAGGTAACCGCATTGCTGATTCTTCGCGAGAGAAGCGGCTGGACTAAGATTTCTTGGACACAGCGACACCTACGGCCTGACGAATTCGACAAGTGCGGAACTAGCTAAACGTTACACCCATGCTCAATCTCTAAAGAGATGGGATCAAATCAAGGGATGCAGTCTTGCCAGGATCACCCTGGGAAGCTGGAGTCGAAAAAATATTTGGCGACGACCAGGAATAACCTACGTTTAACGGTAGGATTTCTGACTGGCCTCTGTCAATTAAGGAAAGATCTCCATACAATGGGACTAGTGGACACACCTCTATGCAGGATGTGTGAACAGGAAGATGAAACTGTCAGGCATGTCTTATGCGAGTGTCCGGAGTTATCGTCAATAAGAGAGTGTGTGTGTTCGGTGAGTCTTGGCCTACACCTGCCGATATAAAGGAGATGTCTCCTAGTGACCTGTCCATCTTCCTGGAAAGGACAGGATGGACGATGACCTAGGAAGACAACTCATCGGAAGGATGTACAATGGGTCACATGTGGCCTAGCTCACTCCCCCTACTCTACAGATACAGAGATACCTGTCAAAGATCTTAGTACAGTCCTGCTCTGGATTAGGCATTTTTAGAGTTCATTTGGTTGTATAGTTGTATCTTAGTATAACAGTGTGTTAGATCATCCGCTATTTAGGACACTTTAGAATCCACAATATGGTGAACTATGTTGTTCTTATCTAGTTTATCGTTTTTAAGGCAAATTCAAGGGTGATAAATACAATTTTATCAATGTTTGAAATAATTTAAACTATATAGGTACCTATCTAAAACAGAGGGCGTTCCATTTTTCAACAGAAACAAAACCATCAGACACTTAAAGCCAAGTGCAAATTCCAACCGAACCAAACAGGCGCAGAACCGATACGTTGACAGCTTTACGATACGGGCTACGTACCTACTGTGACAGATCTTTCCGTTAAGCCAGCATGGCAAGCATATGTGAAAATGTTGGTCTTTAATTGATATTCGCTTACTAAGTACCGTACACGCGACATTTTTTATCTATGCCAGTTTTTTCCTGTCACATAGAACGAATGTTGTACGGATATGGAGGAGGCTTGACGTGTGATCACAAAAGTCAGTCAGTCAAGTTTTTGGCTGCAAGTGATGCAACGAACGTGTCTCCACCAGAGACTGCGCCATGTCGGCGTCGCCTCTGTGTACATTTGAGCCATGTAGTAAGATGGAAAAGACGCGGGAAGGACATAAGTTCGTGCAACGCCCTAGATAAATGTCTATTCTGCGAGAATTGCACCTAGATGAGAACTATGACCAGCGTCGACGTTGGCGTTGCTTTGCGATGTGTTGCATACATACGAAGCGACAACATTGAAATTAAAAAACTTTGCACAAGGCTTCAAATCTTGATTTTTAAATTCATGTCCATCAATAATATTTTTCTACCATCACTATCGAAAGTCGTCTTTTGTGCCTTGAAAAGCAACTGCAAAGTTGATGTTTTCCGCGAGCTGTCATAATTTGACATTATTAGCGCTCTTAAGCAGAAAGTAACTTTGAAGCACGCCTAATTTTATTTATAGATAAAAGAGAGCTAGTAGTTAATTTTGGTGTGATAGTAGAGAAAATCTTGTGTGTATTTAGGGCAGATAGTCTTTAGGTAGTTTCGACAGATTGCCGCGCTCCGCTAACGCGTCGCACGGCAACATTCTGTCTCGACTACCAAAGTACTACTTTCTGCTCTTGATACACAAATAGCTATTGTAGCATCACCCATTTCCATCTTTGATTTATTTTTTCTGATAATCCACTTCAAACGATCCTGTATACCCAAAAGAAGTAATTTTTTATTTCAATACATGTTGAAGAGTTGAAAAAACATTAGATTTTAATGTCAGTTTAATTTAAGATTTTTTGATTTGACAAGATTATATGACAGCATTTCAAATGAACATATTGTGGGATAACTTGCGAGTAAATGAAATACTGCCATTTGACATCAAAATAATCTACAACTGTCTAATTTTACGACAACCTATTACACAAAATTAATTTTTGAATAGCACTTTATTAAAATAAAAAATTGGTATAAATATTACTTTTTCTTTTCCGGTTCGGCGCAGTCTACTTCTTCTTTTTTCCTTTTCCCTTGGTTCTTTTTACTCTTTAGAATCTTCTGGTCACCGACCCTGAAATAAAAATCAAAAATCGCTCTTACTAAATTGCGACGACATAAAAATAATCCAATTTACGTACATGGCTGTGTTTTTACATCCAGGACCCCAATGCGGTAGAGGATTTGTTTGAAATCTCACCAATCCCATTTTTTTAGATGCCGGGTTAGCTTCAGGATGTAGATTGAAAGTATATTCTTTTTCGGGATCTATTGACAGAATATTAAAAGCGGGAGTACCTTCTAAGAGTCTTTTTTTTGAAGCTGGGTGAGATTTTTCCCAACATCTCATTATATCCCATACTACCTTCATAAATAAAAAAAATAATTTAATCCATAAATATTTCAATAATTATAAATTGTGTTAGAATGTTACAGTAGTAGTAGTAGTAATCATCACTTCTTTATTTATGTTTTATGTCATATCTCAAAAATATGTCAAGTCTACATGACATCATGTGATAGTCGACCTTATAATGATCAACCATTATTTGTAGATCATGTAGTTTTTAATAGTAATTTTGATCATATTTGGGTCCAAGAACTACATGAAAATAGTCAAAAAACTAATTGATCAAAATAAAAACACTTTAAATTTAATATTCTTACTTTTGTAGGGGCATCAGTCTTTATAGATGTTCTATGCATGTGTGTAAATGATACTCTGTAACCAGCATTAAGTATGGCTGACCTGTAAATTGATTTCATTAAATCATATCTAATTATTTTTCAATTACTATTTATAGACACACAAATACAAATTTCATCTCGAGTTTTACCAAAATAGTGCCACACTGTATTTTTAATTTAATTTCTTAATCCCCGATTTACTTTTATTATAAAAAAGCTAACCTTATCAGCATCATTTGTGGTTGTTCAACATGTATAGTTCCACACAGTTTTTCTAAAGTATAATACAAGGGAGTGTCAATTAATTCTTCAGAAATGACATTTAAAACCCCTTTTATACGATCGATGGTGCCCAATCTTTCAGGAGCTGTATTTAAAACTTCTCTAACAAATTCTGGGGAATGTAAAGGACCTGACCATATTGGACCACCAATCTAAAATATTTAAATTGTAAATATATTCAAGAGAACTAAATTATACTTACATGATGAGGATGTTTACAATGTTCACATTTATGAGACACTGGTGGACCTGTTGGAATTTTAAATTTAACATTTTTCTCATTGGTTTTAAGTATGCCTAAAGGATGGAGCGTAAAACTATCACAACCTGTGCATTGGTATACATGGGACAATTTACTGAAAAAATAAAATAATTATTGTCAATAATTTATATAAAAATTACTTACCTAGTAGAAAATTTACATTTGTGAGCTCCTGAATAGATCCTTACAAACACTCTTATGTAAAAATCAGCTGATAAAGACAACAGTGGTACAATATATCTACTATAACGGTTAGCATGTGATTCTATACACTGCAATAAAATTCTTAAGGCCACTTCGTGACAACTTTTAGTTTTAATAGAAATAGCACCGTATTTAGAATAGCAAGTTTCTGGTGAATTTCCTGCTAGAACAGCCATATCTGTAGCTGTTACAAGTAATAAACCTCCTTCATTTATTGCTTGTACAGCTGCATCCAAAAAAGTGGATGGACAACCATATGGATCCAAGTCAATAACATCAAATTGATTCTGTTTCTTATGTTGGTACATTAACATACTGAAAATGAAAAATAAGAATAGGGAAAGTTATATTTCAAGTACTTACATAGCATCTTCATGATGTGGTGTTACCAAATGCTCAATATCATTTAACTTAACGTTATTCTTAATATCCTCAACTGCTTTTGAAGAAAAGTCGTTAGCTATGATTTCTTTAACTCCAGGAATCTCTTTAGCGTACCTAATACTTCTTAAGCCAGTTGCTGATAATGCTTCTAAAATATAAATCCCATCATCATATTTGTTACCAGCTATTTTTGGTTGAAATTCCTCAAGATTTGCGTTGTCTGGGAGTTTTTTAATACCTGTTTCAAACTTATTTCTAAGGTATTCTTGTGCAAATGTGGTTATAACTGAAACACTGAGAGTAATTTTTAAAATAATCATATATACTGGTTACCTGTTACCTTGTAGTGATCTGATAAAAATTGAATTAAAGTTGGTCTGTTATAGAAAATTATTACCTTAAATCTCTGTTAAACTCTTGCACGGGATTATAAAATACTTTTCCTCCAGTTTTAATATTTGCTAATCCTTCTGAAATGTTCTGGAACTCTAGCTCTTTGTCTTTGTTCATATTGTCTACGAGTGTGAATATGTTAGTTTTTAATGATAGATACAACTGTTTCAATCTTGGTAAGTATATTTTTAAACGTATTTTATAAATAAAATAAATTTTGTGTTTTGGTTTGGTTAAGAAATGAGGTTATGTTCATAGATAATATAGAGACGGATGGTTATGTTAGTTCGTTAGATTCAATGATTCAAAGTTACCAGACATGTGCAAGTTGCCAACACTGTGGTTACCAACATTGTAAAAAAATTTCGATGTACAATCCAATTAATATGCCATGCCATGCCAATCGAGACCCAATATAAGGGCCGGTTCTACAATGTGAATAAAATTTATGAAATGTAATGAGATATACCTGATAAGATTAATGTACTATTGAAAGACGTTTGAGGAATTAAAAAATTAATTGCAATTGAAATTGAATGTCCTCATCCCGAAATAGACTGAAAACACCTTTGATTTATTAAGCTTTTATATAAGTATGGTACCTTTCATTATAATTATGAAAATACATTATATACTTAATATCTTATGGTTTATACGATAATTGTACATCATTGACATGCCGTTAATATATTTGTACCAAGTGCCTACAACATCTATCCCTTTTATTAAAAAAAATTATTTTTAGTAAAATATAATTTTATTATTAACCCTAATCACGTTGTTATTCTTGGATAGACAGTACACCATAACATATAGACACATTTATGAAACAAAACTAATACTTTTCAGTTTTTGTTTGGTAGACTATTAGGAAAAATATTTGAACTCTTGCTTCATTTACCTATACCCGTATATATTCCTAAAATATGTAAAAACATTTAAATATCTTTTCTTACGCCGTACCTGGTTTCCTACATTGTCGGTTTCTAAGCAAAAAAATTTTTAACAAAAAACAGAGTGCTTTCGTCATCATTACTGATAATTTTAACTGCGTAGGTATGTGGTCTACAACTAATTCCTTTGTTGTATAGATCGGTCGGAACTAGTACAATTAAAATAAAGTGAAAAACATTTTAAATTAAGTGTAATGAAACTGTAGTGTTTGTTATTAATTGTGTATTAATACTGTGGTTTTATAGTTTTGAATATCGGAAATTAGGAAGGTAAGTTTACATATTTCTTGTAGGTATAATGTTATATAATTATAATTCATTATTTCCGACATATATTTAAAAGATGCTTGAAAACTATATATAATGAAATTTCTGTGATTTCATACCCTACATTTCTGTTATTAAACAGTTTTATAGAAAAAATCATTTAATATTTTCTAATTAAATTATGGTTTAGACAGATTTAAGCATAGCGTCGTATTTTTTGTAATTTTACAGCATGAAACTATGCGAAAATTGTGATGGAAACGAAATGTCATTAATTCTTTCATGATTAATCTAATTATTTAACAAATTAATTTTCTCTCTACTACCTATGTTTATATAAATGTAGCTATATTTTTGGGTTTTGGGTTTATGCAATGCAATTTGATTTTAGTTTGGACATTAATACATACCTACGTAACATAAGCTGGCTATCCTTAATCAAAAATAATTTATTTTTTTAAATATTCATAATGTTTATTTTCGACGTTTTTTAAAAAATACTACATACCTATGTTTGAATTCAACTTGTTTAAAAAAAAATTGTTTTTGAGTTATTTGGTATTTAACGTTTGCAAGTACAACTCGAACACTATTCAATATTTTCGAAAAAAAATATTATAGACCGGTAGCACATTCATTGTTCTAGTTTCGCGAAAATTCTAAGATTTTCAATGTCCCCTGTAGCGTCGATTATCAAGTTTGAGTCTTGGGCAATAGCCTTATTCTGCTTGTTATTCAGTTTAAACTCAAAGGTGAAAACGGCTTCCATTTAATATAATGAAGCCTACATATTATGTAATTGGCTACCGGTCTATAAGGATTAACGTACATTCAATTCAATATTCGAGCTAGCTTCAAACCTCTAACAAAACCTAAAAATATTTTGAAAACTATTATCCATGAATGTGTCAGGTTGTATTTATTTATGAAATTTATTCAAATACGTCAATTTGTGTTTAACTAATCGTATAAAAAAGTGTATACAGCGTGTCCACGGATATGGGGTATCCTATAGGTGAAAAATGTTTAAATATTAGTTTTAGTGAAAAATGTCATTCTTGATAAAAAGTTTTGTTTGTTCTGAAACCCCATAAAATGAAATAAAACTATTCAAGTTTTTCAAAACCCGTCTCATTTTATAGCCAGTTTTATGAAAACCGTATAAAATTTTGCAATTGCATACCTACTGATACGAAACTTATTCCCCAATACCATAATACTTTATGAGAAATACTCTTTGTTGAATATAGTTAACATAATTAAAGAATTAGAGAATGACAATTTGAAAATTATTTATAAAAGTTGACGGTTCATGCAGTACATCCTAAACGTTACTCACTAGATTAATAAATTATTTTCGAAAAATTCATACTGGCTATAAAATGAGACAGGTTTTGAAAAACTTGAATCATATTCCATTTTATGGGGTTTCAGAGCAAGCAAAACTTTTTATCAAGAATGGCATTTTCCACGCTGTAGGTAATAATATTTTCACCTAGTAGTGCTATATTGTTTGTTGAAACCGGCTTATCAAAGATATTTCAAATATTTAAACATATACAGTGTGTTCCAATAAAAAAAAATAAAAAAAAGAGTACCGACTGTGCTAGTCTTATCTGAATCACCCTGTATATTCAAATTTCTTACAGAGAACGTACAGTTCTCAAAAGTTGCTGTAGGCATCCCGGCGTTTTTCATATTTTTATAACAAGACTAAAAATAATTAATTGTATTCCACAAATAGTTTCCATATTGTAAAAATAAAAAACAAGTTCTTTTTGTAATAAAGATTTTCTCTTTTTTGCAGAAAATTCCGGTCTACTAGTTGAAGGTAGGTGACTTAATTTTCTATACTATTATAAGCAAAAATAGAATTATTATACTAGTCTAGGAGGAATCGGCGCATGAGTACCGAAAACTATTTGACCTCAATTTTTTTATGCGATCCTCTTCAAATTGCCCTCCTTATGATATAAATGCATGTTGCCATGGCGCAACCCGGTGCCATATTGTTTAAACCGAAATTGTTTAAACAATTGCAAGGAATTGTTATTTTTCAACCGGACAAATTTTTTTTATATTCTTTATTGAAATACCAATAAAAAAGGTCCTATGACTTTTAACGATAAAGTTAATATTTTCAAAGATATGAATTTTTAAAGGTTCGAAAAATCTCAAATTTAGGTACTTTCGACCCATGAAAAATATATTTAAAAAAAACATAATGTCTAAGTAATATTTTTTTTTAAATTCTCTATACAATTGTTAATAATATTGTTAAAAGAGATTTAAAAAACTTTCATTGTTTATATCTTTTTTTTAATTGTTAATTCCGCGCGCTCACAAGTATGCGTCGCTTACCTTTAAGTATCGCTGTCTCTCTCTGACTCATGCGTTGCATCGGCCTCTCTGTCTAGAATCATAATTTATCATTTATCTTTAGTATATAATATATAGTATAGTATAGTATTATTAGTATATATAGTAATTTTTGCATTTATATCAACAATATCTAATAATAATAACAAAAAAGTAATATAAACTGATAAAAAAGTAATTTTAATTACATGTTTCGATTTATGCTTAAATAACTTTTGAAAATTTGATTTCAGAAAAAAATGTATAAAAAACAAATTGTAGACAATTTAATTATTAATAACATTGCTCTCTTTAACAATCTTGATAAAGTTGATAGTTTTCAAGATAAATGATAAATAATGATTCAAGACACAGAGAGGCCGATGCAACGCATGAGTCAGAGAGAGACAGCGATACTTAAAGGTAAGCGACGCATACTTGTGAGCGCGCGGAATTAACAATTAAAAAAAAGATATAAACAATGAAATTTTTTTAAATCTCTTTTAACAATATTATTAACAATTATATAGAGAATTTAAAAAAAAATATTACTTAGACATTATGTTTTTTTTTAATATATTTTTCATGGGTCGAAAGTACCTAAATTTGAGATTTTTCGAACCTTTAAAAATTCATATCTTTAAAAATATTAACTTTATCGTTAAAAGTCATAGAACCTTTTTTATTGGTATTTCAATAAAGAATATAAAAAAAATTTGTCCGGTTGAAAAATAACAATTCCTTGCAATTGTTTAAACAATTTCGGTTTAAACAATATGGCACCGGGTTGCGCCATGGCAACATGCATTTATATCATAAGGAGGGCAATTTGAAGAGGATCGCATAAAAAAATTGAGGTCAAATAGTTTTCGGTACTCATGCGCCGATTCCTCCTAGACTATACCTATTTGTAAATATAACCGTTGAGTGATAAAAAGAGTGGTTTTTCAATAAGTCTATTTTTAATTTCAATCGACACCATTTATGTATAATATGAAATGTTAAATGGATCCAGCGACGTAGCGTTGGTGTGGGCCGTCCTTTTATGTAGGATTTCCAATTTAATGTATATGTTGCAGGCTAAACTGTTTTTAGTTTGTCCTAAGTGCGTTCGGATAAACTAGTTTCTCTTGGGACAAACTAGATTAGACAAGATTAAATACATTAGCGAATTGAATATACAACGCACATCAATTTTTAATAAGAAGCATATATTTATATTTTTATTGAAAAATAATATAGGTACTTTTGAGAATAAAAACCAAACTTCCGTTTTTGATTAAAAATTTATACTACATCTATTTTTTTTAAGAGCAGAGTGTTTTTTATTGCACCATCAATGTCTATAGCATAACACATCTGTTCATGCCAATAGACAAGATAGCCAAATTAGGTAGTCTTAAAGTACTCATTATTGATCCTAAATAATTTTTAATCAATTTAAATTTTGAAAAGTTTCTCACTGGATTTGGCAACTGTGAAAAATAGTTTTATTATTTATTGTGAAATTTTGCCGTCCCCACTACGCTATGCTACTGAATGGATAACATTTTTTTTTAGGTACTACAATACAGGTATTTTTTAAATTTTTCTTAACTCTTCAAATATTTCTTCATTTTATATTTTATTTTTGCAGGCTTTATATAAAACATACTCGGCAATACTGAGAGCACGTTTTCGTTATAAAAATAATCAGATGATGATTTTTTTTATGCATGAGTGTCTGTATTGCTGGTTGCTTAACTAAGATTAAACCACTTTCAGTCTAATAAATCTTAATACGGTGTTTATCTAAATAAAGTGATATATACAGGGTGTTTTCAAATGACACTTACAATGTCTGCTCTTGTAAAATTGGACAGAATGATATGAGGATTGAGGGGTCCAACCTATTTACTTTTCGAAATACAGGGTGTTGAAGTTATGAAAAATTAAATGTTTTAATTTGATAACTTTAAAATGGATGAATATATTGATTTGACATTTGGCAGGTTGTTTTTAAACGTAAAAGGGCATATTTTGATGGGAAAACTTGTTTCAATTCTTGTACATTTGGAAGAATATGTCACCTTTCCCCTCCCATTTTTTACGCCACTGGCATTTGAAGCTATTTTCATTTTATTTTGTATTCCTCAATGGTTTTCGCGTGAAAAACGCTCAACCTTTACATATAAAAAAATTTGTGGTTTTTAAGATATTCAATGTTTTTATGAAGTCTGCATGATCACTTTTTAATAATGAGATAAAAAATAGTTATTTATGCAACAAGTGTGTAAAGTAACCCTGTGAATATTGTCACATGAGTCAAAAAAGGGACTTTACAAACGAATTGCATACAATATTTTTTCTACTACCGAAAATTTTATCAAAATACAGAAATATAATTAATTTTCTTCAGAAGAAACTATAACGCTTTTATTGATTCCTAATAAAATACACTCACAGCCAACTTATAGGTACATGCCTACCTATATGCACCCTATTCTATTATTTTCCAGTACCCAATAATTATTACTAATAATTATTAGGTATGTACTTTACTGAATTCTATATCTTTCAATCACTGATTTAAAAAAACTCAGATTTAATATCCGTTTATTATACCTACCTGTATTTTTATAAGACTAGGTATAACTACATACAAATTGGAACATTTTAAAGAAAAACTCTTAACGTACTAGTGCCTAAAGTAAAGTTTTACGCACTCGAAAATGTCTCCAAAGTACGTACTTTACGCACGGTAGTAGAAAAAATATTTTTCTTCAATTTATTTTAATACCTACCAAACTACTAAGGTTAGTATTTTATACATAATCTGCAACGTTTTCTTATTGAAAACGCATACCTTGGAAAGACTGGCGATTGCCGGAGATAATTTCTCTAGCTGCATGCATTCTTGCTATCAGTACCTCCTCCGTTCCTACTATTGTATCGTAGACAAGTAACTTCATGTAACCCTGCTTAGAGAAAAATTATGTTTGAATGGGATATTGTTCAACTTTGTAACTGTCTTATTTTTTATTGTCATTAATTCTTTTGTTAATAAAATCACAAGTTTGGAAAAGTATTTACAACAATCTTCTCTCAATGTTTTAGAAGCATTGCTGTTTCACAAATTAGTTCCTGTTACATATTCTAACCATTAGTAGATTGGTAGTTATTAAAAGAAATTCAAGAAAAATATTTTTTTTATTTCATTATTAAAAAGTAATTTTGTAGACTTCATAAAAACATTAAATTTCTTAAAAACCACAAATTTTTGATGTGTAGAGGTTATGCATTTAATACAAAATACAATGAAGATAATTTCAAATGTCAGTGGCGTAAAAAATGGGAGGGAAAAGGAGACATATTCTTCCAAATGTACACCACTGGATCAACAATCGAAACATGTTTTTCCATCCAAATATTCCCTTTTACATTTAAAAACAGCCTGTCAAATGTCAAATCAATATATTCATCCATTTTAAATTTATAAAAATAAAACATTTAATTTTTCATAACTTTAACACCCTGTACTTCGAAAAGTAAATATAGGCTGCACTCCTCAATCCTTATATCATTTTGTCCAATTTTACGAGAGGTATCTACATGCTAACGTTGTAAGTGTCATTTTAAAACACCCTGTATAAACCAAAACTGGCGTTAAAAAATAAAACTGGAAAAAATCTTTTTAGATAAAACATTCTTTCTTCATTCGCGGGGAAGCAACCAAAAAACGCCAACTATTATTACACCTACTTACTAAGTGAACTCTTTTACACATTACCAAGCTTTCGGAAAACTTTACTATCATTTTCAAAGCTAAAATATTGCAATAGAGGAAAATAGATCAAAAATTGAAATCAGTTTAAAACTATCGACTTACTTGTAAGTGAGATTATAAATTAAAACCAAAGTAACACAACAATACACGAAAACAATTCATTTTTAAATAATTTTAAAGTTATTTCAATTAATTCATTATGATAACTGAAATATATTTAATTTTCCTCAAATTATAAAATCTGACATTTCGTTAAAATACGATAACATCTTGTGGTATTTCGACTGAAGATCTTGAACAGTATTCTGTTTACGAGGGGTGATCAAAAATTAATGTTAATATGTGAATATTTATTTATATGTGAAATTGTTATTTTAGGTGCTGATTCAAATTATGAAAGGAAAATGTCCATTCATCAATAACAAAAAGATTGTAAATATTACAGTGATATAACCATAAAGATACTACAGATAGAGGCAACAAGCCATATGCAGCTGTGAAAGTGGGAATGTCCGTACAAAGTCCGATGAAAGAGAAAGAGGCAGACGATCAGAGGTTTTTCTATCTTTGTTTGTGTCTACAGTATACACGCCATTAAAGAAAGACAGCTTGAATCTCTGACTTTCTATCTCCCTCTTACATGCTGACGGGTTTCGAGCTGGCTTGTTGCCTCCAATGACGTATTAAAGATAGACAAGCCTTGTTTACATTTTCGTTGTCCACAACATATTTAAGACGAGACTCTTCTTACATGATGCCAAATCTCGTATAATAAAAATCTTACTTACTGAATATATTGTAGAAACGTATAGAAAACGTAAGAAAAAAGTGGAAAGCATTTAAAATAGGTATGACCAACCTTCGGTCCAGCTCACCTTTTTGTTTTTCGGTTACAATTTTTTATGTTCTATTAATGCCATAAGTATAATAGTTTATAAATTTTTAGCTTGGCAACCTCGAGCTACTGTCGTTTTGGTGAAGTTTGTCAATAAGATTTTAATTATAACTGAGTTTTTATTTGGTTTCTGATTGATATTTGCTTTTAAGACATTTATGATGGTGAGAAAATGTATATTGTATGAAAATACTTGGAATAAGAATGATAATCTGTCATTTCACAGGTGAGGTTATAGTAGCATGAGCGTAGTATAGGTATAAGACGAGGGATTCAACGTTGGTTTTCATAATAATATTGTCTATTTTTTTTATTATCAGGTTTCTGAAGAATACTTAGAATTGTCAAAAGATCTTCGTTACCATGATTATCTTTCGGTTTATTTTTTGAGTGAATATACTAAGGATGTAGTTGCTAATATTTTTGGATTTGTGGTAAACATCTTTAACAAAAAAATGCATTGCAAACAGGTGTTCTATACTTTTAGAAGGTGATTGTAGTTTGTATAAACTAGGATTTAAAAAAACTTTTGGAAAACTTAAAAAAGCGTCCAAAATTGCAGTTACTGTTGGTTGCGAAGCTGAAAAAATGTCTTAAACGCTTACTATGAATTTAGATGAAATTGAAATTAAAACCTTTCGATATTATATTAACATGTTTACAATCTGTAGTGCAAAACGTGTTTTAACTTCAAAATTCTTTAAAGGTATCTATTAAAAAAATAACTTGTCGATAAGCTACGATCTTCGATATAATTTCCACTTATTCAAACGAAAAAATTAATTACGTAAATAATTTTCATAAAATAGTTTAAATGAACCCTTTCGAAATATACGCTTCTGTGCGTTGTACTTTCCATGATTTATGTTGCGACCAAAACATTGTGTAGGTAATAATGTGTGAAGGCTGGTCTATCTTTAATACGTCATTGGTTGCCTCTATCTGTAGTATCTCTATGGATATAAACATTATATTGTTGACAGCCATTTTTTCATTGTAGGTCTTTCCTAAAAACTTTCACTTCTATAGGTTTGTTTTGTGAGGTTATGTATAAAAGATGTCAGTACTGGAAGTCGGAAGATCAGTCTGTTCGCGACAGGTTCCATCAGAAGCAGTCTCGTGTACTGTTTATCGCTTTTTTTAGATTCTGTGATGTTTTTTTCTCGATGTAAAAAGCGGCTTTTTCTGACTTGAGCCACACGAACAAACTGTTTTCTATAATTCGAATTTATTCGCATAGAGCAAGTTAGGTAAAGCGGTTGTACTTATCTTTAAACACCAGACAGATCAATAATTTTCTACAATTTCCTTCTACAATACCAGATATTTTTTTGTTATGTGTGTACTTTTCTTCTAAAAAAAAGTTTTTTTCATTATTTATAAAATATCCAATCGACACTGCTTAACTGACACTGTCACCACTTAACCGTGAGGTTAGGTTATTTTTTTACGAGAGGGGCTCAGTGCTCCGGCCCTCCTCGATCAATCCAACGGTTGGGATAAGTTGCATCTGAAATGTACTGGAGCATCATTAACCACCTGTTTTCTCTAATATTGATTGAGAAGTCCCTAAGTAGGTACTTCAGGGAGATGATTTTGGAGAAAACTGGTGTAAGCAATTCAATTTATTGGCTGAAGCAGAAAATGTGTCCCAATCAAGTAGTCTCCAATACTTCCAATCCACACGTTCACTAAAAAACATTGTGCCAACAGTGCTCTATAATATTGTGCAGATTTTCGTCAGTCCTTACGTGATTATTATGAAAATTCATATTTTTGATTTGTTTATATTGTCAAATAGGTAATGAACCAACAAGAGATTGTTAAACATCCTTTTAATACTCGTGTTAGTTACAAAACTTTTCCATCGACTTGAATCCTTTTTTTCAATATTTAAAAACCAAGGATATTCATTTGTTTCATAGGCTAGTAATGTCAATAATAAATGACTTTGAAATGTCACAGAGAGTGTCGACGGTTCAAATGTCAGATTTTGTTATTTAAAATTCTTTTTTGGATATTTTAACACTAGTAATTATTATAGTTTTGTAGAATCATATAATAAAAACGATAGGTAAGTTGAAAACTAGGAGTATTCTATACTAGAAGTCAGTTTTATACCTTTTTTTTGTTAATATTATTGTATGTTTGGTTGCCTATGCCAAAATCGTTTATTAATAGGTCGACGGAAAAGAAATATTAATGACAGATTTCTTAATTGAATGAGTACTGTTATGATGTATTTATTGATACCCAACAATAAATCTGGTAAAGCACGTCACTTACAATGGAAATCTGTGTAGTGACCGTTAAAAATACTAAGCCCGTTTAACTCAACTCGTTTAAATAGTTAAACGCCCTTAATGTTAAGTGCATCAATTAGATCTTTGACGCAGTACCAATATAGCTAGCTCAAGCTCTTTACATATAACAACATTTTACAAATTACTTACAATAATTCAATATTAATACAAAATAAATAATTCAATATTAATACAAAATAAATGATTTATTGTTATCGGTCCAGCCTTTTGGGGACCGGAACCCTTTTGCGGTATCAGCATCAATGTAATATTGGAAGAAATAGGCTAAGCCAAAGAGATTATTGGATAGAAGAGGGACATTTACCTAAAATTCCTCCGGGAAATAGGTCTAAAGGAGCTACTAGTCTCTGAGACGTTCATTAGGAACTAAGAAGAAGTAAAGGGGCACAGTAGATCTTTTAGGTCTCAGTGAATGTCACCCCATCATACATACATACATACATTGTATTTAAACCCTATATTATGCTTTTTAAGGTCCAAGCTAGAACTTGCATATATGTTGTGTGGAGTCTTTACAACAGTACGTCTATTACCTAAAGGATCAGAATTTGAAGTTGAACACCCTATTGTTGTAAGACAAAATCCACTTTTCTATTTGGAAACTTTTCTGATGACGGTATGACGCTCACACATAGATGACGTGATAAATAAACAGGTGATCTGACGAAGCACCCAATTAAAAATAAAAATCTAAAATCACCGGCTTACAAAATCATGAATTTGTTTCTGTATACAGTAATAAATATCGAGTATTGTTAAATATAGCATTGATATTTGAACACTCGGTTTATTAAAAAACCTATGTGAACGGTTGTGAGATTTGGTAAGAAGTAAAATGTTTGGAATTGACTCTAAAGGTTACCTATAAATTTAGATCGAATGCAAAATGCTGAAGAGTACTGTTGAGGTACCGAAACATTTTTAAAAATTTTGATAATAAAATTTTTTCACTTACCCAACACTCACTGTGGTTGTCGACGTGACAGTGACACGTAGAACAGGTAGAAAACCACGCCAAGACACGCTAAATATTTTTCCAACATTTTTAAATATGCCGGAAATAATTCTCCTTCTCCCTTCAACTCATATACATGGAGGAAAATTAAAAAAAGAGGGGATTATATAGGTGTACAGGTATTTTTACATAAAAGGTATGACACTATACCAGATAAGCTATCGGTACCCTTTAATGATAATATTCAAATTACCTAGTTAGGTACCTATAAGTAGAATGCATTATCTGTAATTTTTTCCATGTTTATGCCTACTTTTTTTATTTTATCAAAATAATGATCTATTATAAAACACTGGTCTACTTGTAACTTATCTCTATGTGTAGAATTTCTATTATTATTTTTATTAAAACGGATATGCTGAGCTTCTATCAATATTTTTTAATTGTAAAGAACTTTAATGACTTGTCCTTCATTAAAATGTTTATATAGTTTTTTTGCCGTACTTGTAAAAACTATTTTTTTAAATGAATATTAAAGATGTTGAAATGAGGGATAATATGTATCCTTTGGTCAAGCTTGGGTAATTTCATATTATGATTAGTATGTAGTCTTTTTTTTGTATTGGGTGTACAAAAAAGAAAAAAATGCCTTGACGTATTTCCGCTCAATATCGTGTAAGTCCGACTTCAAAGGAAACGACAAAGCTTTCGTCTCTTGTTAGATGGTGTACTCTGTGCTTTGTACTGTCCTCCGTGGCATATAGCCAGGGAAGTAGTAGTTGCATGTTTCTAAGTGAACTTTGAAAAGTAATTTTTAAATTTGTAAAGTTATGGGTTTTTAAATGGAACACACTATATTTTAAAGTAAAACTGAAATTCGTTTCACTTCAACGCCCTGTATAATTAAATTGGAGTAAATGAATAACAATCTATTGAAACCAGAGATTTTACATGACTATCAATATTTATAAACACGAATGATTTTGCAAATATTTATTAAACCAAATACATGGTGAGTCAAAACTCTTCTAACCATTCGAATACCTTAAGTTATTAATTTTCGAGATATTTTCATTTTTCTATGCAAATTTATATTGAGGTATGTATAATAGTTTACGTGATGTTAAGTAATTAGAACCCACTTTATTTTAGTAAAAATAGCGTTGTTTCTTATTTCTCGATAAGTATAATCTTTTGTAAACCTTCAACTGTAAACTAACATCAGGTAAACAAATTATCTACATACCTCATTACTATACTTTGTATAGAAAAATGAAAATATCTCAAAAATTAATGGAAAATGCTTGATAAAAATAGAAGTATAAGAATTCTACTCTTCGGTAATGATATAAAATACAGGGTGATCCATTTAAAATTACTGAGAAAATAATGTACATGAGTTTTGACCCACCTTGTACTTGATTTAATAAATATTTGCCAAATCATTCGTGTCTATAACTTTTGATAATCATTTAAAATATTTGGTTTCAATTCAATAGATTATTGTTCATTTACTCAAAATCAATTATACAGTGTGTTGAACTTTTTACGATTTTGACGGACTATGGTTATACTGTTGTAATAGGGAAGTTGAGCAAATTTCAGTTTTACAGTAAAATATAGGGTGTTCCATTTAAAAACCATTAATTTTTTTTTTTTTTTTTTTATTCAATTCACGTGCTCGGCAACTATGGCCACTTGCACAGGGGCGATTACAGAAAACAATAGTTATTACAGTTAGTTAAAACACAGTTTAAAGTTTATGAAAAAGTGATATATCTTTTAAGAATCTCAGTGTTGTCTCGATTTGGTTTGGGTCCCCTAGGATGTCTTGCAGCTGGGATTTGAGATTAAGTTGTCGTCTTCTTGTGCTAAATTGGCGACAATCAACCAGGATGTGTTTGACAGTAAGTGGGCACTGGCAGCTTTGACAGGAAGGTCTGTTGCTTGAGGTCATTAAGTAGCTGTGTGTGAGTTTGGTGTGACCTATTCGAAGTCTATGTAGTATTGATAGGTACTTCTTGTCTAGAGAGTCCAGAGGGGTCAGTATACATAGGTGTGTTGAGAATAGGCTGGATAGATAGTAGGGAAGTCTTGGTGGAGCTCCAGTGAGTTTGCCACATATATCTTACGATTCTTTTTGCTTCTGCCTTAACATCCTTGCAAATTTGGATATGAGCAGTAATTGTGGCAGTTGTTGACGCTGTTTTGGCATGCTGATCGGCTAGTTCATTTCCAGGTATACCAATGTGTGAGGGTATCCATATGATGGTGACTGTGGTGTTTAGGGAATGAATATGGTGATAAGAGTGATGGATTTCTTGGACAATGGGATGTTCAGTAAATAATTCTTGGATAGATAGAATAGACGCTAGAGAGTCTGTACAAATGGCAACTGATCTATCTACAATTTTTATAAATAACATTTGTTTGTATATTTTATGATAACAGACCTACTAAGTTTTATCCATAGATATACTACAGATAGTGGCAACAAGCCAGCTCGGAAACCGTCAGGCTGTAAGAGAGAGAGAGAGAGAGAGAGAGAGAAATTCGGAGGTTTGGGCTGTCTTTTTCTATCACCGGAGTTCTGTCGGACATTTCCAATTACATAGATGCCTATGGCTTGTTGCCTCTATCTGTAGTATCTCTATGGTTTTATCACCCTGTATTTCTGTTGTTGAATACCGAGGCCGTTTTCTTCTTTCTTCCAAGATGCTTTATATTTATAATTGAGAGAGCAAAATCACATTAATTCTGATGATGTGGTTTTTCCAAATAAAGTATTGAAATTTATTATCTTCTAGTTGAATTCATTGCACTTGTTTTGCAAAGTAATGCACGCTAAAGATGTCGACCGTTCGTGGACGGTTCTGACCCCGTTTACTAGCCCAAGTACTTGAATTTTAATGAGAAAATAAAAGTATAATGATTTTTTCAAATTTTCATAATTGTCGAAAAGATACACAAGTTTGGTTGAGGCAGGGTATATTACTGTAGATAATAGTATACGAGTTTAGTGAAAACTAGAGATATATTTGAGATTTTGGGATTTCTTTTTAAATTTGGTAATTAAAACAAAAAAGGATAAATGTATACAATTTTTATTGAGAACTGTACATGTATATAGTTACTGCTTCACATAATTACATTTAATTAAGATGGCACATGATGTTTTTTATAAAAAAATATCATGGGAATAACCACAGTAATATATTTATAATATATAGTGAAGTAAAACGTAAAATCGATCTATTTATTACATATTTCATTAATTTTCGCTAAAAAATGTTTTCCATGCAAGCGTTATTTTGCCAAAAAAGAAGTAATTTTATTTTAGATCAAATTGACTGATTCAGCTTTAATAATTTTCTATATATTAATACTACCGCTACTTCTTTTTTGGCGTTACAAAATTAAAAAAAAAATGATATATCTAATAGTCGACTTTCGAAACATAGGAAGACTGCAATGCAATACAAAATTTACAACATTGTCTATACCGTTACATAATTTACATTTTTACATATTTTTTTTATTGTTGATAATAAAAGCAAATTCCTTTTTGCCACTGCAAAACTTTATTAGCAACCAAAATATTTGTTGTTTTTAACCGATTTCGTATCGTCATGTCTCGAAATAGCTGCGATTTCTAGTTCGCCTTCGGCTTATTTATCAGCAGGATTAGCAACATTTTTGGCCATACGTAATCTTTTGTAAGATTGGGATTCAAGTCTGCACTTTCTCTTTGAGATGTTCGTTTCTCCATATCTCGATCACTTCGGAGTTAAAATTATTAATATTTATTCTGAAAGTTTGCCAATAAAATCCAATTTTAGCCTTTCCACAATTTTGAGTTAAGGAAAGGTATTATGGTACTCGGTGGAAAAACAAAATTTGCTACCTGTATGGCATCCAGCAGTTTTGAGCCCGAAACATGAGTTCACCAGGATGTTGGTCCATTATTACCATGAAAAATTCCGTAATCGAGTAGTGGGATTGGTGATAAATGAACAGAAATACTGGGTGATTAACAATGGAGCTGCAGAAAAATCTGTGTTTACCAAATATTTGAAATGCAAAATCGAAAGGAGCAGTCCAACACCTCCCCTAATGGACCAATCACCAAAGAAAGATAACTTAGACCATTCGTTAATGGGGGAATGGATTATTTTGGTTCTATCATGGTAAAGGTTGGAAAAAGGAGGTTGAAAAGATGGAGTGTTTTGTTCACTTTTACAGAATTTTCAGTATGTTTGAAGAAGAAAAAAATAATGGATTGTTTGAAATAGTCTAGTCAACATAATAAAGTTGCTAATCTTTACAGTACTTCCAACTACATTAAAATGTATTTTTAACGCTTTTTATTTGAATCGTGCTGAACGATATAAAATTTGTCGAATGATAACAACAAAAATGAACCATTTTGAACCATTATTTTGTGATAGAGTATAAAAAATTGTAAAAGTCTTCATTTACAATTTGAAGTTGAACTAGAATAACTTTGAAACGAGTTGACTTAACAAAAAATCATTTCAGACCTTTTTTGTGTTATTTAAATGGGAAATCAAAAATCAAGTTGAGGCATTTCGATTCGATATTTTCATGGTACCACCCTAATATAAACAACACCCATACATATCACTTCAGCTAAAAAAACTGCCTGTTCGATTGCAATTGACTTCTCACTGTCTTACAGCTCAAAGCAAAACATTATTTGATTTTGACTTCTCAATCGGTGGGTGAAAATTATGTTCTTGATAATAAATATCTGCTTTTGATAAATAGATTTCCACTATGAAATTTGTACAAAACAAACATTAATTTATTGAGAAGAGAAGAAAGAGTATCGTTGCTAGGGTAGTTGATTGAACACAGAGGGCTAGGAAATACTTAGGAAGAAGATTTACATTTTTTCATGAATTTCCAGTTATCTATCCGCCAATCACACAAAATCTCAGTATTTACCGAGTGAACAAGTTCTTTGCGTTATTTTCTTCGGAAAAAACAACAACAATATTTTTTTATAATTCTATGTTACTTTCAATGTTTCGGTAGCGTTGAGTTTTTAAAATTTTTTTTCACTACCTTAAACTTTTATATCCCAATAAAATTTCGAGAAGAATAATGAATCTACCGGAAGGAACATACAGAAGATATTGAGTAAACAAATATTCAGGTTTTCACAAAAAAACCAATGATCATTTTGTTATATTTAAAACACCAAACGATTGGGAGATTCTCAAATTTTTTATACAAATCCTTTTTTATGAAAAAAAAAACGATAAACCTACTTTATTTATATAATTTACAATCACATAAATCCTAGGCTTGATATGTTATTTGTACACCATAATATAAAAACTAGAAATATTTTTATATGTATATCAATACGTCAAATGAAACAATTGACGAATATTCTACTGAGGGGTTTTTCAATTAGAGCCGAAAAACACCAGGAATAGAAGAAGTACAACTACATTTAATTAGGCGTACAAAATGATGAAAAAAAGATCATTTTAACATTCACATAGTGATTAGTATCTACATAGTTTTTTACGACGATGCAATGTTAGTTTTTGCTCACTAAAAAATACATTATACAGTGTAAGTCGAAATTCATCCAAAATAGTACCTAATTGTCTAATTTAAAAAATTTAGATCCAGAAGATCGTACCAAAACTTGGGAGTTGATAGAGGGTAAAAATTATAATACTACTTCATATAAAATTTGTGCCTTACTCTCCTTGTTAATGAACGACCCATGTGAACTCGAATACTGAGTAAGCGCAATGGTTGATGATGCAAGTTTATAGTACTGTACAGGGTGCATCTCGCCATCCTTAATTAATCACCCTGTATAGAACAGTTTTTGTTCCCCATAAAATCTTTTTTGGGATATCCCGGAGAAGTCAGTAAAAACAGGGTCACGATTTAAAAATTGAAGATTTGGCAGCAGTTTTTAGATCAGTTTTTTTAATTTTTTTGCTTCTTCCACTAACTGACAATTACTATAATCCATCAGACTTGCATCCAGCACCTCGGTTAACTAGTTTATATAAAATGGATATATTTACATATAAATAATAATATTTAGTGAACAAAAACTCTTTTTTTTTATCATTTTCATTATATTTTTTTAATACTTACTAGAAATACTTAAGATTAGGATGTGTGTATGGACGAACAAGTATTTTTTACACAGTTTCATTGATTCGTAACAAGGACATGACTAGATTTTAGTATAGGTATAGTAGACCGAACAAATCAGAAAATAAAAAAATTACATTTTTTGAAAAATAAAATGTTTGGAAATAAAATTTATTTATCCATTTAGAGCTGTACACACTTTATGAAATTCTGATTAATTAGGTCTTTCAAAAGAAAATAATAATAATACAAAAACATATAAAAAATCAGTCTTTCTTCAACAAGCAATTTTGGTAAATTTTAAAGTCGCATATTTTGTGGGCACGCAAAAAAATTCAACCCCGGCACTGTCTGGTGAAGAAAACATTTTATAATACACAGAAGTGAAAACAAAAATAATTGAACCCCTTTCAAAAATTTATCGTACGCCCATGATATAGAAATTATCTCAAATAAATTAATCGCTTATAAATATTTATCATACGACTATGATCGGAGGAAATATGTACAAATAAATCAACCCCCTTAGAAATCATATTTTTACCCATCCAAATAGAGTCTAGCACGCACATGACACACTCGAGACGCAACACGTCACATTAGCATGAACAACCCATAAGTTTTGGCACTACCAAAAATTTCTCTACGCGACTTCAAAAACTATTCTTAGTGATTAATTCAATGGGGATTGCAAACTACCAATTTTTTTGTCTTTCTTCAAGGTGGCAGGCCTTCTACCATCCCACTTAAAATCCCGATTTATACCTATCGATATATACCAGACTCAGTGCAAGTACCAAGGTAGAGTCTACACAATCAGTTTCTTTTTATATTTAATTGAAGAAAAAAATAATTCAATTTTTGTTTGGAAAATCGTTAGCGTTATCACAAAATTGCTTTCAACAATAAAAATTACATATTGCCAGGCTCCGATCTACTCGATCCATGATGATAGACTTGTTTGTGCGGCGTAAAACTGCTCATAGACGGTACATCGGTTCTCCAAGATAAACCAGGAGGTCCGACACGAGCATACACTGGCTGACCTACAAAAAATAACAAAAATATAAATATGTCAAAAAAGTAACGGAAATTGGTCAATGTAAAAAAAATGTTTGAGAGAGAGAAAAAAAGTCGACCACTGCCATATCAGGAAAATACGGTAGCTGTTCGATAAGGTTGGTTGAGTTTTTGTCATGGATTAGCAATCTCTTTTATTAAACTAATTCAAATTAGATTAGTACGTGGAATCTTTCCATAATTACTAAATAAATAGTATATTAAAGTATAAGTGGATATTAAGGTCTTTAGAACACGCGCGATTTTTCGAGCACGACGGCGAAGCCGGAGTGCTCGAAATAGAGCAAGTGTTTTAGAGACCAGTTATCTACGAATACTTTACGCTATTTTTTTTATTGGTGCTCTTTGAAATTATAAATATATACTGGTATCTATTACTACTACAAAAAGAAATGGAAATAAAAACTAATACTTAATGTAAAATGGTTGAATTCGTGATGCTTGCGTTGTCATGGAAATGAGAAAAACATAAACTAATTTGCATTTTGTCTTTAAGATTTATTGTTGTCACCGAAGTGCATAAAAATGAATTCTTATATCGATTTTTTAAGTAGTAAAGCAGAATCGCGGTTAATACCGCAAAAATCTTCTGATGCGTATAAAAAAAAATTGAAATTGTTAAACATTGTTCGAATAAAGGTTTTGACGTTACAAAGTACTCCTGTCAGATCAATAATAAAAAAAATTGTCATTTAGACTTCGAGTTGTTGATGTTGCCATGGTAACTTTAAAAAACGCGCGTTTTTGAAAGTTCGATTTAAACACTCTGAGGCGTGCTTTAAATAGGTAAAATGGTTCACCAATAAATAAAATCAATAAATGGCAGTCTAAAAAATTCCATTTCAACAAATTTGTAAACTTTTCAAAGAGTAGACCGTTCACTAGTAAGGAACATCTACTTCTCGTGCTATATGCCCCGACAGACAATGAATTATCCAAGTTAAACGGGGTTGCTATTATCTTGACGCCCATTGTGCAATTTTTTTTGTGTTCATAATAATTTTAACATGAAGAAGGATATTACAAGGGCCAATCCAGCAAACTGTCTTGTGTTGATATGATTACTTATGGTAGCAAATTTTATCAAAAACAGTGAAAATTTTTCTCTTAGGGAAGTTCAATGTGTTAAAGCAAATAGGTAAAAATACAAAAGCGGTTATGTACTTTTGTTTTTCCAAAATATATTTTAATTTAAATGTTCTTATAATAAACATAAAAATTTTGATATTGTAAATTTTAATTTAAAATTATGAGAAAACTGAAAACAATTAACAGGTTTAGTCAATTATCATATGATTATTTCTAAATTTACCAAGAACTAACAAGCAGAACACAAATATTAAGAACGAAAATGATACACGAAATACATTCCGAATACGATTGCTTCGTGCAGTGTTGCCAGCATAGTACAAGAGACTATCCCTCGTACGGTCTAAAAACCTAGCTCACATAATCTCTCCAGTTTTGAAAAATGTTACAGCTTCATAATGTTTATTACGCCGTATTAAAAATAGAACTGAATATTTAAAGAAACTTTTCATAACTATAGAAAATTTAAAATATGTTTGTAGTTTCAACAGCCTTTGAGGCATAAAATGATCATTAGTGATAGATTAAATTCCTATAATTTTATAATGCAATTTAAGAAATCCTTTAAAAAATTGCCCCTGGAAACCCCTTAAATTGGTATCGATACACAAGTTTTACACAGCTGGGCATACTACTTTTCTACGTCACTGGCTTTGGCACGCTATGGAGGTCGTTTCAAGTGATTTTAAATAGCACGGAACTTTAAACTAAGTTTTCCATGTAAATGTTTATCCATCGAGGATTAACATTTTTAGACGCCACTTAATATAATATTATTGAATAAAAAAAATTTGGAAAGTTTCCTATTACAAGAGTCAGAATTTATTCGTTCTAGCATCTCTTCTATGACTCTTAAGCGTTTGAGTATTTGCAGAGAAGTCAAATATTTCGGCACTAGTCGCATTTCATATCAATCGTCTAAAATGGTAAGAATTGATTCGTGAACTACAGGAATTTCAGCGACTACCTCTCTCAAACACGACTATCGTTAGTCACAATTTTCCTTCAATTTGGCGATGTTTAATTCAGTTGAGCATGATGATGGCCGGTCAAATCAAGGAAAATCGTCCACCACTCGACCTGTACCACTCATAAGCACGACGAAACAATTACCAACGGGGTAAACGATATAAGAGGGTAGGAAAAGTCATTACTAACGAATTAGTTAATGCGGTGGAGGAGAAGTGGGGGTTGGAAGGTATGAGAAATGTTTTGTCACGATTTGCAGCGTATAACAAACTGTCACCAGAAATATCTGAAAAAAAAAATGTCAGTTTACCTGTTGAACTAGACGGCGAAACTATATCAGGTGGATTTTGTTGAAGCTTCTTTCCATTTCGATTTCTCCTCAACGTCTGCGTTTGAATAGGTGAAAAATACGAATCCGAATACACTTTTCTATTGTAATAACCTCCATTGGCCGATGGGTAAGGACACTCGTCGTCGACGTCTGAATTAAAATTGTTCCATTGCTGAAAAAGACCAAAAAAATGTATCCTTCATAAAGTAAAGACAGTTGACACTTACCATTCGCTTTCCGACTAGTGTGGTGGTAGCGTACGGTGCTGGTGATACGGATCCCACGTCGATGTTTGGGGTTACATTAGCATTGACTTCAGCGTAATCGGCTACTTTCGACTCAACATTTGGACTGGCGTATTCTTGCACTTGCATATTTAGGTAATCGTTGAATTTGCGTCCGGTTACCGGGTAACATTTTTCAGAGCTATATTGAAGGTTGTCGGGACGGGAAAACTCGGCGTGGTTTAAAGGATTCGAACGCAAATTGATGCTGCCGTAAGGGTTGATGCTGAAAAATGAATAACCGTGAAACAATATATCAAAATAAGCAAGAGTACCACAAGGAAGCGTTTTTATATTTTTCTTAAACAGAGTATTGGTCTCAGTGAATGTCACGCCATCATACATACGAGTATATAAACAGAGTATTCTATTAGGGAATTGGTATACCGCCTCAGAGGACTGAGGCGGTTTTTAAAAACAACCCGTTTATTGAGTTGATTTTCGATATTTGTAAACGACATACATGTGTTTTGTCATTTCCTTGTGTGGTCATAACTAACGTATCAATAGTCCAATTTCTGTGAGTGGTCTTTTCAGAACAATGCACTGCTACAACTTTCTATTGTGCCACAATTAGATTACCTCTTCAAGTTTAGTCTTCCCAAGGAAGTTGATAATCTGTGAAGGGGTAAGTCTATCTACAACCAGGGCGCCAAAAAGCAACTCCAGCTCGGAATGTGTTCCACCGATGCATCGACGACATTCGGTGTTTTCGACTAGCCCTGCCTGCTAATCTCCTCCCTGCTTGCTTTGAGTTTTGAAAATTCTTTGATAAAGGCGTCGGCTTGCCTTAAACCTGGTAGGTATCTCATTCCAGTAGGACCTCGCTTTGCAGTCTATCTGGTCCAAGATAATTCCTTTGCCAGAAGTAGAGGGATTCTCAATCAGGGCTCTGGGCCGCCCTGAGACTGACCTCATTTCCTGGTAGCCCCGATACGATAAAAAGACGATGACATTGCAAAAGAAACTTTTGTGAAGTTGCCAAACTGTAGTTTTTTTCCTCTTTACTTTAAGAAAACTAGAAATGTCAATCTAGTAGTTCTTTTTTATTGGCTTCGTATTGCATGAATCGAAGGTGTTTATTTACAAATAAAAGGCTTCTATAATAGTCTCTGTGGTAACATCACAATAGAGTGACAATACATTGAAAATAATTTGACAGATCTTAGCAGGTAATTTATTACCAATCGAGCGTTTCGTTCACGAAAAAACAACTGAAAAGACATGCTTACCCGTTGGGAATGGAGCCGTTATAGACATACTCTTTAATCTTATGACTACGAGGAGTCAACTTGGAATACTCGGGAAGAGTAGTGGTGGAATATTCCGGTAAATTTTCCTTATCTAACCATAATGGAGCTTCGTGTTTGACATCTAAAGGAGTCGTAAGGACTGCTCCGTTAGATCTGCTAGGCGTTAAATTCTTTTTTGATAACATTTGACGTCTTCTTACAAATATCATGGCTCCGAA
This sequence comes from Lochmaea capreae, assembly GCA_949126875.1. Taxonomy (NCBI): domain Eukaryota; kingdom Metazoa; phylum Arthropoda; class Insecta; order Coleoptera; family Chrysomelidae; genus Lochmaea; species Lochmaea capreae. The sequence goes on from OX421404.1 coordinate 19,923,425, forward strand.
TAAAAGGATCATGACGGAAACCATGCTGATTAATAAGGCCATGAACCAAGTTTCGGTGATGAAGTCACCCGATTGCAAATCTGCTCCTACAGGTCTAAAAATGAAATAATTGTTAAATATGATGTGTTTAGATCAGGGGAATTAGTTTTAAAAACGGCCAAACGATGGAAGAATTCTTAACAGGGTAAACGTAGTTGAATAGGGTAGAGATGACCGTAGTGCAGAATGCATGCAGTCGAGGAGGAGTGGGTGTTTCGAATTTCACACGATTATTTATCTCATCCGTCAAAATTTATTTGCTGATAATTCAGCCTTCTTTCTTTGAGAAAAAATCACCTAAATATAGGTAACACATTATACACACAGGGTGTACCAATCTTACGACGAACTTCGGTAAATGGGTTATTTTAAGAGATATCAAAAAATGTTATCAACAAAAATGGTACATGTCTTATTTTTGAAATTATATCGAGCTATAGAGAGTGCTGCATAACTCGGTTACAAACCAAACATATGATTTTTTAAATGAGAACCTCTGTATATTATACCGAATTCAGATTGCTCACATTTTTTAGAACCTTTTGATATGAGGTTTTGCTACGTTATACAGAGTTCTTCAAAAGCTATGGACACGTTAAGGTGAAAATCGTAGGTAAATCAACGCTCTGTAGCTTATTGTACGTTGGAGAAAAAAAATTTATTTTGCCTAACAGAGTTTCGTAATATGATGCAATATCTCCGTATTCTATTAAATTTTTATTATTTTCACTTTTGTATACAGGGTGAACGAGAACTCGAACATGTCATTTTCTTTCTTCTTTCAAATGGAGCACCCTGTATTTTATAGCAAAAATAGAAGTCGATTATGTAACTTTAATTTTTGTCAAGCATTCCCTATACCAAAAGTTTATAAAAACAGTTATTTTGTAATATTTATTGTAAACAATAATTATTGAAATATTATGTGAAAGCAATAAACGTTGAATGTAACAAGAATCCTAAATAATAATAAATTTTAATAAACAATTTATTCTAAGCAAAACAAGCCACCAAAAGTATAATCCTAACCGTAATATTAAACCACCGTACACTAACTAGTTAGTGTACGGTGATTAAACTAAAGGTTCAAAGTTTTTACCGTTTTTTCTAAGGAAGTTTTGTCTTCGAAAATTTAATTCGTTGAATTCGAAGATTGAAGGTTGATAAAACATCAACAGAACATCAATATCCGATTTCAACTCGTTAACATTTCAAATAAAACTATTTGCGGGAAAACGGGAAAATTTATTCGCTCATAAAAAAGGTCGTGTTATGTACTTTTGAGGTTATGTAAAAAATGTATAAATAGATTTTTTGTATCTCTACAACTTTAACTCTCACTTGACTGCATGCATTCAAGAGTTGAGTTTTTTCCCCAAGGAATTTTTCTGTTATCTTTGCCTACTTGTGAAAAATTAGACTTAAGGTACCTTTGGAAGTTGTTGTCGGATATTCTGGAAGTAGGTTCAAGTCTTAACGTAGCAGCAGGATTAAACGGACCTACTCCGATTCTCGTTACAGCAGCTACTCTTACAAAATAGGATACAGCAGGGCTTAAACTACCCAATAGAAGACTTGAAGATTTTTTATTTACGTTAATTATTTTCGTTTGATCTGTACCGTTGGTTTTTATTTCTACTTTATAACCTTGGAGTTCGCCATTTAAAGTTACAGACGGAGGTGATTTCCATTTTAAATATACAGCCGTGGAATTGAGCAACAATGCTTCCATGTGAGATGGAGCCTCGGTGGGTACTGAAAATTGGAAACAAAAATTATTAAAGAGACGAAAAGGATGTAGGAACATTAACTGAAGCCTGAACTACTAGTCTATAAAAATTTCCCTAGGTAAAGATATGGCTTTAAACGAGGTGAGACAGAAATCCCTATTTAGTTTCGTTAGTTCTGGAAAAAAATAAGTCTCGTTAAGATTTCGTTACCAGTTGTCTCGTCTCGCCGAATATCGTTATTATACGCTTCCTGTGCTGTACAGCGAAGTCCAACGTAAAAAACATGTAATAACATTCAGTAGAGGATCAACCATCACATTGAACCCTACGATAATATTGAATGGAAATGGCATTCCAGTAGTCAACCAACTAATATTGGGTCTTATGTTTGATAGTAGATTTAGCTGGTGCCAGCATATCCGAAAAGCTAAAGGAAATTGTCTATTTCAAAACCCTATCTCATCACCAATAGGGAGCTACAGAGGAAGTACTTCTAAGGGTCTAACGCTCTCTAGTTCGATCCAGAGTAGACTTTTGCTACTTCAATTACATGTCAACATCAAAATCAACTCTTAGAACACTAACCACTATAGAAAATATTCATCTTTGAATATCCCGAATATTTCTTGGAGGTTTTAGACCTAGTTCAGCTGAATTACTGTACAGCGGAATCAAATAACCACCCTTCTGGCTTAGACGGCAATAGATTCTCTTAGCATACTCATCAAGCGTATCTGTAACTACCAGCAATCCAGTTCATTCGCTTCATAACGCTTCTTCAAAGCAAACATGTCTGTTGGAAATTATGATGACTACATTACTCCCAATCAATATCTCCCACAGCACCATGAAATAATGTGCCTATTTTTAATCTAGCTTTGACTCAATATCCAAAATATGACACCTTCCTGGATATAACTATCACTATCGAAATATGACGTAGTACTTAGTAGCTGTTGGCAGGAGCGTTACAACTGATCTAGAACTAGAATAAATCTTCTAGGTCTTCGTAAATGTTCATTCCCCGTCCAAAATATACAAACACTTTCAACTTACCATCTTCGAGTGTTCTAACTATCTTGGAATTTGAAGGATGACCTTCAACAGTCTTGAAAAAAGGCACCAAGAAAAATTCGTACATCGCCCACCTATCCAAATTGTTAACAGCAAAACTCGACGTGCCTATTGAGTGCAGTACAGTCAACATACTATAAGTCTTTGGTTTCTCTTCTTCACTATCTAAAGCTATATAATAAATATACAATCCTTCCACATAAGTTGAATCTTCAATCGACCAAACGAGCTTAATCGAAGTAGAAGAAAGCGGTATGGCCTCCGTTAATTTAGCTACGCTAGCGGTAATAAGATTAGCTCTAGCTTCACTAAGCTCAGTAACTTCCGGGTTACCCCAATTTTGCGCCGAATCTGGACCAACAACTATTGGTTCGGATAGTTGAGAAGGTGGACCGATACCGTGGGCGTTCTCAGCTCGTATTAGAAAAGTGTATGGAATACCAGCTGATAAAAGGTGTTGAGTAAAAGAAGGTCCTGGTATTCTACGACCTACTATAGTCCAAGTCGGCGTTACGCCTTCTTCTTTACCAAAAAGTTCTACTTGATATCCTAATAAACTCGAGGATCCTATTTTGTTATTTTGTCCCCAAGTTATCGTAACACTACCTGAAAATAATGAAAAAATAATGAATCTTAGATCTTCCTTTTCAATTTCAATCTTACCTTCAGATTGGTTGAGAGTATGAGGTCTACTTGGAGGTCCTGGCAACATCACAACTTCAGGAGCTTTAAAGAAATTTATATTCGGATTTTTAGGATTTTCTACCAGCAAATGTCCGGTCCATGTAGCTTTACCTCCTCTGCTCGACGCTACGCATGTATAAGGTCCTGAATCTTCTTTTTGTAAACTATAAAGTTCTATATGGCTGGGATTTGTCATATTAACCCTGTGCGATGGAGATACAGGTACACCTTCTTTATACCAGGATATAACTGGCTTAGGATTACCTTCAGCTTCGCAGGACATGTAAGCAACTGAATCTATTGGTAACGTTTGGTTAACAGGACCAGTTAAAATAATAGGAGGCGGTCTATCTTCTTTCGAAGTCACAGTAAGTCGCGTTCTTGACGAAATAGAACCAGCAGCATTAACTGCCGCACATATAACAACCGTACCAGAATCTTGCACTTGAGCATCTTTGAGTAAGAGGCTGGAAAATCCTTCAGCGGTGGTAAAAGCTTCGTAGTTAGCAAAGCTGCTTCCAGTGTAGATCAAAGCGCGATCTCCTTCAAAGGACCAAAATACGAACGGAGGCGGACTACCTCGAACGTTACAGTGAAACGTAACGTCGCGACCAGCTTCTACGGCTTGCGCCTGGGGTCTTGTAGTAAAAGTGGGCGGAGCGTGTACCGTTAATAAAGCTGAAGCGGTTATAGCTCCGGCGAAGTTATCAGCATCGCAGTAATATCTGAAATGGATAAATGTCTTTAGACTATAAAGAAATCAAATTTTTTACACTTTTAGGGTTAGCCAACATGGTCTCAATTTTCTCTTCCCATTATAGATATTCTCTTATAGAGAAATATCTGCACTGGCAGCGTCGCTTACAACTTTACGCATGATATTCGTCCTTGTTCATGCTGATGACAATGCGACAATGCCGGAAAGTAACTATCGTTTTGAAGGATATGTTGGTTTTGATATTTTGGAGCTACATTTGTCATTGAAGTAATGATTAGACTGCAAACTATTTTTACTTACCTTCCTTGATCTAAAAGGATGACTTGTTCGAGTCGAAGTGTACGATCTTCCAGTACCCTAACTCTACCCAACGGCATAGTTCCTCCAGGTGATGTTCTTCGCCAGAGTACGTCGGGAATGGGATCTCCACCAGTGGCGCACGTGAATTCGACTGTGGAACCGACTAAAGCTGTTATATCTTCAGGTGGTCGTATCATGAAAGGTTTGACTGGAAAAATAATGGGGATGATTATTTTTAAGATGGAATATCCAACAGTACATCAGTATATTTAATAATGGTTTGCAATGAAGTAAAGTCTATTCATACTTATAGTGAAGTGACCACTAGACTTAAGCTACTAATTTGAAATATGACCGAACAGGTCAATAATGTCAAAAAAATTGCTTTATTTTTGAACTTACCGTAAACTTTTAAAACAGCAGCCGTAGATTCTCGAACTCCAGCCGTATTTTTGGCTACGCATTGATATTTACCGTCATCACTAGTTTTTGTATCGGTTATAGCCAAATTATACCCGTCTACTAGTTTAAGTCTTCCTTCTACAATCAACGTTTGTCCATCTTTTCTCCATAAAACTTGTGGTTCTGGAACACCCTTAGGCGGTGAACATTCTAAAACAATATCTTCGCCTGCTGCCACTCGAGAACTTTGAGGTTCGAAACGGAATTCATCACGTAACACTGAAACAAATAATTTTTAACATGAAAATTGGTGTAACTGGGAGTCTATTCTCAAAAAGTGACATTTTTTGTCGCATGCGAGATTATACTTTTTTGTATAATTCATGATTTACAAAAGTAGGTACCTATAATCTCACATGCGACAAAAAATGTCACTGTTTGAGCATGTACGTATTTGAAGTTTCCTAGTAGACTATAATATTGTTAGAATGTCATACAATGAAATATTTTTTCTATTACCCTTTTATAAAAATAAACTTTTCATTACTGTATGCAGTGAAAATTTTATTTTCGTAACGAATGACAAGAAATCCCATAACGTTATTAAATATAAGTACTAACATTTCACCCTGTATATCAAGTAATTCGTTAGTGATTAAACATTCAAAGATATGTTGGTCAAGGACCAGTAGAGTCAGCATTTAGACATATAACAATATTTAATATAAATATTGAATGTTGTGTTAAAAGCGTTAAATAAACAAATATACGGGGTTGGGATAAAGTATGGAGCCAAGTAAATCTTTTAAACGAAAAGAACGATATTTATGAAAATTTGCAGGTACGTGCAATGGAACAAAATGCATCTGATGTACATTTTTTTGTTAATAATATACTTCCGGTTTAACCGGAAATGACATCAACTTCTTTAATTTAAATGGGACACCCTATATATTTTTACAGATTTTGAAAGAGCTTGTTATTTTGAATTTATACATACTGAGTTTAGTGCAAAAAAATGTGTAAGAACGAGGAATAACTCACTGTTAGTTGTACAATAGGTGTACATTTCATTATTTTAGAATAATGAGAAACAAAATTACTTCAAATGTTCAAAATGCTCGCCGTTTACTTGCTGACAATATGCCATCCTATTAACAAATTCTTGAGTCACTCTTTCCAAGACTTCTCCACGTATTAGTTCACATTCATCAATAATTATTTGTCTCAATTCCTGTATGTTTGCTGGTCGTCTAACGTAAACACGTGATTTTAGATAACCCCAAAGAAAAAATCTAACGGGCTAAGATCCGGAGAACGAGCAGGCCACTCTATGAATCCTCTACGTCCAATCCATAGATACGGAAAATTCGCATCAGTACAAACATGTTTGTACTGAATCCGAACCTCTTGTAATAAGAATTGTAATATTCTTTAAATACAATAAATAAAAAAATCCAGAAAATCCCTAACTCGTCTATCATAGTGGGGAGGTGCTCCATCTTGTTGAAACCAAACATTTTGTGGTAATTGCCCATTCTGCTGAAGTGCAGGAATAATTTCGTTATTCAGTAGATCCAAATACTTGTCACCATTCAAGTTTCCTTCGATAAAAAATGGGCCTACAAGCTTATTTTCGACAATTCCCATCCAAACATATAACTTCTGTAGATGCTGGGTATGTGCTTCATGAATCCAATGAGGATCCTCATTTGACCAATACCTTGAGTTATGGCGATTAACTGTTCCATTTAAACAAAAAGCTGCCTCATCGGAAAAAACTATGTTAGAAGCAAAATTGTCGTCGACATTACAGATGTCCATTAGCCGTTCGCAAAATTCCAGCCGTCGGTCAAAATCATCGTCTGACAATTCTTAAACCAACTGTACCTTATACGGATAATACTTTTCACTTTTTAATATCTTTCCTACAGAACGTCGACTGATACCATGGTTTAGTGCCAAATTTGTGGTGGAAGTTTGAGGTGATTCTTCTAAATCGATTGCAATATTTTGTTTAACAGTTTCGTTCGTTGCAGTCCGCGGTCTTTCAGGTTTTATCAAATTTTTTACCATCCCAGTTGTATTAAAACGTTGTAATGTTTTAGTTAATGTTGAGCGTGATATAGGATTCCTCTCCGGATGCAAATTATTAAAAATATGACACACTTCTCCATGAGTTCTAACACGATCACCATAACCGATCATCATTAAAATTTCAATACGCTCTTTTTTACTTAGAACCATTCTAAATTGTAAAATTTATTTCCGTCAATTAGAATTTGACACTTGGAGAACAAAAGACGTACTAAACAGTATTATAACTATAATGGAAAAATATTGATTCGCAAAGTAATTTAATGATATTCATAAAAAAAAATTTTCCCTGACTCACAGCCTCTTGAAAAAACCCATAGAATTCGGAATTTGAAAATGGCGGTATCTCAAATGATAGCTTATCGCGCAAACCTTTTTGAAGCGGAGTTTTTATTTTACTTTTTCCAAAATTCCACGCTGTGAAACGCCTGCTTAACAGAATTTAATTTTTCCAGATGAAATTAAACAAACTAAAATCTCCAGTGGAGACGGGGATTATATTCATCTTTTCCCCAAGGAGTTTTACTAAAAAAAATTATTTCACAATTCAGGCATCCCTTTATTTGAAAATTAACCTGGAATTATTCCCCGATAGAGAGTTGCTTCAAGGACACAAAATCAATTTGGTAGTGAACCCGTTCGAAAATTAATACAAGATTGTGTCCTCGTCGTTCTAGATCTAGGGTGTTTTGAAGGGTACCTATTATACTCGTCGGGTGGATGTATATATGTGCCGGAAATAAATTTGCAAGATAATGAAGAATAAAATTGTATTAAATTCCTTGACGGTTAATTGATAATCATGGCTCGTGTGTCCCGGTTTGCCGGTCGCGTAATTCCCTTTACCTTATTACCAGGCAGCCGGGATATATTTTATAGAAATTCGATTTTCGTACTCATTACACGGAACGCTTTAATTAATGCATCTCGCTAGAAAGGATTCGATTTTCATGGTGATAGTTATATTTGAAAATAAAATAAAAATGAAAAAGTAATTTTTTGAAAAATGTGTTATACAAATTATTTTATGAAAAACTAACTAAAATCCGAAATATACGAGAAAAAGTCCAGTCTTTATGTGACAAATTATAGAGGTATAGCACTGTTACAAGATCCTAGGAGAAATAATAAGAAGGCGATTAAAATATTGGGATAATATCAAACAGAAGCAACAAAAGTACAACTGACTTATTTTATTTGCACTGACAATTTAATTCATGTATAAAAAATCGCATATGCCACAGTGCAATTGTCACTCTGACAGCGGCAAAAGTTAGCTTTTACTTTTACAGCGACAAATACACTAGTGGTTTTTTCACTTATTCATTTGTTCATCAATTATCGCGGTGTTGTTACCAGAATAAATAGTTTGGCATGTTTGTCAACAACTTATTGAATTTTCAAGAACTAACAATGAGTCGATTCGGTGTGTCTACGAACGCCGAAATTGTTAATACCTGTGTGCCTACTAATACAGTTGCGACGCAATCATCAATCTGGCGATAATTTTCTACGTTTTGCGATGCAAAAAGATACACATTTGAGCCAGATACTTCCATCGAGAAATTGAATGTAATATTGCACCACCGCTAAAATGCTACAAAGTAAATATTATAACGAATTTAATATTGTATTCAACTCTTTCACCGATGTTTAGTTTAATTCATCACGAGCTGCACGTAATGCTAAACGTAAAATCCTACAAGCACAACCCGAAAAGAGAAAATGTAGTGCATCAGCTCTTAATAAATCTGAAGTATTTGAAATGGCCAGATTATATAACGAAAATGAACCTGAAGGACTTCAAAAGAAATTATATCACATTTTGGCGTTTGAACTAGCTTGGCGCGGAGGAGAAGCAGCTTACTGCAAAACCACTTATTTCGTATCTGAAATTGAAAATAATGGAAAAGAAACTGGACGTATCGAGTATAATCCTCTGTTTTCGAAAACGAGACAAGGCGGCAACAATAAATTATGTGACAGCAAATGGATCACGCCTAATATTTTCGATATTTTCGATATTTGCCCAATATGTTTATTCAAAAAGTTAATGGAAAAACGAAACACTTTTATAACTTCGGACAGAGTATTTCTTACACCAAATCCCTTTAGGAAAAAGAAAAATTCTAAAAGTTGGTACAAGAATTTGCCGATTGGAATTAATGAAATTTCCAAATGGACTAAACGCTCAGCACAACGCATTGGTTTAGATGTCAAACGTGTCAAAATTACAAATCACTCAAATCGAGCGGCAGCAGTTAGCGAATTAAGTAAAAGCGGAATTGAAGAACAAGCTCTAATAAAAATAACAGGACACAGCAATTCATCATCAATAAAACCATACTTACAAGTTGACAAAGAGTATCATTCAAGCATTATTCAATCAATTCGTTTGGAAAATGAAAAAACTTCAACATCTACTACAGAAACGATTAGCTGTGGCACCCGCAGCGATATCACTGTTCCTAGTATGAATTTCAATAACTGCGTTTTTAATAATTGTACATTAAAATAAAAATGTGTTTATTTTTAATGTTTCATAAATAAAGTTTGCATTGATATGTTTCCAAATTTCTCATTCATTAAATTGTCCTGCCGAATTACACTCGAGGTTTGTATTGATATTGGGTAAATTTGTGTTGTTCAAATTCTAAACTGTTTCCTAGCAATTTGACGAGAATAACTGTCAACAACTATTAAAAACACGACACCGAAGGTGGAGTGTTTTTAGGTTTACCGGATAAAATACAAACCACTTGTGCAATTATAAGTGACAATTTAATTCATGTATAAAAAATCCCACAAGCCACGTGATTTTGTCATTATGACAGCGAAAAAAGTTTGCCCTAACTTTTCCAGCGACAATAACGGAACCTAACTTTTGAAAGCATGACAACCAGCATTGTAAACAATTTATATACAGTATATAGGTTTGATGCACAAACTTTATGAATAGTGATATTATTTTCGATTCTCTATAATTTCAGTTTTTATCACGAATATTTATATATTTTTATTTATTTATATGATTATATATATTATTTTTTTTTTAATGAAATAATAGTTGGAGATATGAAAACAGTACATTGTCGGTAAATAAAATAAAATAATAAAAATAGACAACCATCGTAAAATGATATTACCATAATGAAACCTACGCCGGTGATCCTCCCTATCTAATTTGCAATATTTTCCGAAAACAATTTCCCAAGCTGTAACAACAAAACAGTTGAAAATATCGAGGAAAATTGTGTTTTTGCTGTATAACATTAAACAACAAGCTGGAGGGAGGTTTTCTATACCGAAAACAATATCTGTACTGTGCTACTCACTAAAATATGCTAATCGGAAGTATACATCTGGAGTTGAGGTTGCATGAGCGTTCGTTTAAAACTTCATAAAAGGGTTAAAAAAAATAAAATAAAATTTTCCCAAGACTTCTTCCGAAAACATAATATCTAGTGTATTAAAATCTCATGCCTTTAGTAGTAAGAACACAAGTCTTAAGAATAACATTTTTTTACCCAAATCGCAGAATACTGACAAATACAATCACAAATCATTTCGGCAATTTTTTACATAAAAAGGTTGGAAAACTTTTTGAAAAATGCCTTTAAATTTGGCTCTGTAGCAGAATAGCGCTGGACATATATAGCGCTGGTCAAAATAGCGCAGGACAAAAACAGCGCTGGTTAAGTACTTAGTAGTCATGCTTGATAGGAGGAGTACCCCAAAAACAACAAGAGCTCTCTGGACATGCTGCAGGCTTTTTGGGAAAACGTTGGTTATGAAACCCAAAATGTTGATATCTAACAATTGTCAGGCTAATTATAACGCAACAAAGTTGCAAAACTGCAAATGCTGCATGGAAATTACGGGTAAAATGAGATTGTGCCCCTTCTCAGCCTTCCCTACATCTACATGTACTGAAAATCGCTCTGAAAATTGCCTATAGACTAGCTCAGCCTAAATATTTGATACCCATCGATTTAACGAGGGATATTGAGATACTAAGGGTAAAATTATCGGCAATAGTTGCAGGGTATTTGTTCGTCAACTCATTCTGGAATAAATTTACCTAGAGCTTGATAAGGTTACTGACCTAGCTCCAAAACGGACAGAAATCTGGATCTTTAATAAAATATAGATGTAGGGTATACACAAATCTTGTAGATCGCAAACCGGTTTTCTTGAGATACATTGATAGAAAGCTCAAATGGAATCTGAAGTTTAATATATTACTCTTCTCTTCTTTCAAATATTCCCTTGTTCATTATCAGTACCCAACAAAAAAATATTCAGCAGCCGACAATGGTTTAGTGGGACTTTGTAAGTAGCCCGCAGTCGTATTGCAAGATTCCTTTGTGTTTATCGGGAGTGTTTAATGTTTTGTTTCCTGTCCGCAGGGAATGTCGAAATATTTACAGATGAAAGACAAGTGGCCATTTCAAATTGTTAGATCTCGATAATTGGACTTTTTCTGCAATTTAATTCGATTATTTCCCTCATCTTGAAATCGACCAATCAGACAACGCCATTTTTTGAACAAAATCTGTTTAAATAAGTGTTTATAAATCCCAAGACCTGTTTAACCGCGGATGAATTTTTGTCCTCAATATTGTTTTTCGTTATGCAATGAGAAACAAACATTTATAACCTATACAAATTGCAATTTTGTGTTGTAAACTTCTCTACGAATTGTAACAGGTGACGTAATAGTAATAGATGACGTCACAGTGCCACTCTGGCCAATAATTTTAAATAGGACCTTATGGCAAGTGATATCTCGTTTGAAAGGCATTGACATTGGCTACGTAGCCATATTAATTTTGTTTGGGTTTAAACTAATTTTGACGGATAAATTAAATAAATACCAAAATTATTATTTCCATTTAAATATTGAATATTTTTCAGTCCGCCTCTGGTTAGTTGTCAAAAAAATTGACGTTTTTAATTTAATAGTATTTGTTGTTTTGCAAAGTTTTTCTAAATAGCTTGAATATTTAATTTTATTATTGTTTAACGAGACGTTTAAGAATTTACATAGGCAAAATGGTACGCACTCAAGCCGACAAAGTAGCAGCTATCTTAATAATTGGTGAATCTGGAAAGAATCCCCATGAAGCGGAACGTTTATTTAATGAGAGATACCCAGATCGCCCTATCTCGAGAACTTATTTGAGGGAGCTTCTTCACAAGTTTCAAGCAACAGGTAGTGTTCAAGATGCCAAACGATCTGGTCGACCAACATTTAGTGATGATAAAAAAATTGATATAGTTGCTGAAATGGTAGTAAACCCTACTTCCTCTTCAACTAAAGGTGCGTCTATCTGTGAAGTAAGTAAAAGTACAGTACAGAGAGTGTTGGCTAAAAATAAATTTCATCCATTCAAGTTAAAAATGGTGCACCACCTTTCGGATGACGACCCCGACAGAAGACTCGAATTCTGTGAATGTATAACAAATAAAATTAATCAAAACCCACATTACACAAAAACAATATGTTTTAGTGACGAAAGTACTTTTTGCCTCAATGGAAATGTGAATACACAAAATGTAAGGTATTGGAGTGACACAAATCCTCACATCTTTCGTGAACAACATACCCAATTTCCAGAAAAAGTAAATGTTTAAGCAGGTATTTTGGGAAACCACATAGTTGGTCCTGTTTTCCTAAATTCAAATTTAAGCGGTGAAGTGTATCTGGAGATGTTACAAAATGCAGTTGAGCCGTTAATACTTGAAATTCTGGAAGATAATCGAGATGAATTTGGCCATCTGGAACATTTCAACAAGATGGTGCTCCTGCACATTATTATGGTGCAGTAAGACGTTACCTGGATGAAGAATATCGAGGTAGATGGATCGGCCGGCGAGGTCCTATAGAATGGCCACCTCGGTCACCAGATCTGATACCATTAGATATTTTTCTATGGGGGTACTTGAAATCCAAGGTTTATACTACGGCACCAGATAGCATTGGCGTTTTGAAAGAACGAATTATTGAAGAATGCAATGCAATTTCAGCTGACACACTCGAACGAGTACGACAAGAGTTTACTAATAGGATGTATTACTGTCAGGAAGTAGACGGAGCACATTTCGAACACTTGCTATAATAATCCATTGTTGATATTTGATTAATTAAATTTAAAAAAATAATTTCAATTATTTTGGTATTTATTTAATTTATCCGTCAAAATTAGTTTAAACCCAAACAAAATTAATATGCCTTTCAAACGAGATATCACTTGCCATAAGGTCCTATTTAAAATTATTGGCCAAAGTGGCACTGTGACGTCATCTATTACTATTACGTCACCTGTTACCATTCGTAGAGAAGTTTACAACTCCAAATTTTATTAATGTAAGTGTAGCCGTTCAAAAGATACGAGGGGGGGAGGGGACATTTGAATAGCACTGTATACCCATGCATTGGTTTATTGAAAAATTGTAATTTCCTCTAAAATTTTATGAAATAAAAAATCTCAAGGTAATAAAATCTACCAATTTTTCGAAAAGATTTTCTTTTAAAAATCAAACAAAAAAAATGTCTATTGTTTACTTAAATACAAAGCCGACGATAATGAATGAAAATTCGTTTTGTAAAAATATAAGAGCGAAAGAGAGAAACAAAAGATTTCTAATGAGCTTTTCTTTTAACTTCCACCATTAGCCACACGCATTATTGATTAAATATCTTTTCTTTCTGATGATATAAAGAAAAACAAGAAAGAGGCAGCGAAAAAAATACACTAATTCATCAATTACATGTACGAAAAATCATGCCGACTGTCAGGCGACGCCTGAAATTAATGGCGATTGTCTAGATTCTAGATGATACTCTTTCGCTGCTGTTGTCTTATGGAAGCAGATCCGGACGAAAATACTACACCAACGAGTTTCAGATTTAAATTGAATACGGTTAATTTTGTAAAATATGGCTTTTTAATTTTTTTTATTCAATACGCACATTTAGTACGCGTGATAAATTGTCATATGTAAAAATTTTGGATTCAAACAATCAATTTTGGCTATTCTATTTACAAGTGTTTTAGAAATTTATTTGACGTATTATTATTAATATTTTATAACGATTAAAAAGGTATGACCATGATATATTTATTATTACTTAACTAATTTAACACAATTATTATAAAAGTTTGCTTGCATCCAAAAACTTGACATGACAGCTGTGACGTTTTCACTAAATGCGCGTATTACTTCCTCTAGCAGTAGATATGAAAACTAAGAAATAAACTTTTGAACACTATTGCTTTTCAAAGTATTATCCACGAAAAGAAATGCATTTTTGCCTCCTTTGGAATCAATTATGGAAGCAGTTGCTATATGACCCGCTATTTGGATAACTTTCGTCGGTATCCAACGAGTAACTAATCTTGGCTCCGGTGAACTATAGGGAAACACGATTCTTTGACTGATTTTGCGAAAAATCGATAGTACTTACCTATTTTGAAGTTATCCGTCGAAAAATTTACGGGTTACACACAATTTACAAAGAAAAATCCAAAAAAAGATTTTTTTTCGCCACTTGAACCATCACTTTTGGACTAGATATTTTATACAAACAACAGTTTTAACGTATCACACTGTACAGGAAAGTGATGAACAACATGTATTCTCGCTAAGTATAACAACATATTTCGGCGTCCCTTTACTACTACTACTAAGTTTGCAGGCGAACCTTGTCCTGGACAAACTCAAGCCAAGGTTCCGGCACTGAGGCCACTGGCGGCCCATTGTGCCATTCCTGCTACCTAGACATCCATAAAGCCGAGCCCTTCAATAAAGGCCACAACCTTTTTCAATGGATGCCTGCTTGTGTCTCCAGGGGCCAAAACAGGGACTCCGAAGATTCGCCTGCGTAGTACAGCCCAGTGTGGACACTCTAGGAGAACATGGACTGACGTTTCGTCAGTCATGCCGCAACCCCTGCATAGGGAACTTCTCTCTACTCCTAAGTTGTGGAGGTGTTTCATCATACAGCAGTGCCCCGTTAGGAGTCCTGCTATCTTCCTTAGCCTACTTCTTGGTAGTTCAGTAGCTGCTCTATCCCGGATCATGGCCCTGTACGGAGTTGCGAAGTAGTACTTTCGCAGGCATTCATCAGGTGCTCGAGCCAGAACTGGAATATCTTCCAGTAGCCGGAGCTTCTTGACGTGCCTGCACTCTTCCCCTCTTCGCACGGCGTAACTTTTGCCCCTGACGTTTCCGCATTTGATTTAATTGTTTTCATGCAAATTTGTAGCCTGTCAAATATATATTCATACACGTGGTAATTTGAAGAATAATATGAAGAAACTAATTGAAATGTGGTTATAATTAGCGAGAATACATGTTGTTCATCACTTCCCTGTTCATTGTGATACGTTTAAACTGTTGTTTCTATAAAATATTTAATCCAAAAGTGATGGTTCAAGTGGCGAAAAAAAATCTTTCTCTGGATTTTTCTCTGTAAATTATGAATAACCCGCAAATTTTTCGACGGATAATCTTCAAATTAGGTGAGTACTATCGATTTTTCGCAAATTCACTAAAAAATTCGTGTTTCCCTATAGTTCACCGGACTCCTAATCTTTTTATAGATAATTCTTCCCGTAGAATTTTTTGAAAAAAAAATAAAACTTAAAAAAGTGTCTTTCTGCAACAAAAAGTTAAAAATCTTGAAAACGCAGTGTTGTATGCAGTTCAACAAAGAGTACCTTTTATGTAGAAAATTTAATGACGAATTGAAGACAAAAGTCTTTACCTCTAAATACAGGGTGTTTAAAAAATATCGTACAAAAAAGTTTACGAACCCCTCGTACCAAGCAACTGGCTTATTAGAGTTTGACAGAATTAATATTGTGTAATGTCTTTTGAAGAGACAATAACAAAAAAATTTTAAATTTGTACTTCCATCCCCCGAGAAGATATGAAATAAAATGTGTATTTCTTCTGCACATTTTAACAGCCCGTATCTCACAAATCGAGTAAGAATAAATAACTATATATCAGAGGAATTCACCGTAACTAGTATTAGAAAAAGTAATTTGGGAAGCAGGTATAAATAGGTCTGGACTGATATATCATAAAAGACATCAATGTCTAGCATTCTTAGATGACATAGCAATATTAGCGAGAAATAAAAAAGAAATAAGAGAAGTAGTAAAATATATTGAAGAAAAAGGCCTCCATATCAATGAACTAAAAACAAAATACATGGAATGGACAGATCGAGACTTTATAAATATAAACAGCCGAAGGAAATATATATAAATTTGAAATACTCCCTTAGATGTTCTAGTCCTAGGGGTCTATATAACCCATGAGATAATGCTTCACAATCGAAGAACATGTGAGAGGCTGTTTCCTCCTGTTCCATGCTCAACCGAAAGATAGGTTCCTCCCTATATATGCCGATTGTATGCATGTGCTTCTTTAGGGTACAGTGACCGGTGAGTAAGCCCGTCACTATCCTTTAAGGTTTAGTATTTCATTGATCAGCGTCTCCGAGGGTTTTTTGACAGGAGTTTGCTGTGTTCCTGTTTTGACACGTGTTTCCTGTACGACTGATGTTTAGTTTGAGTCCACCGAGATATACAACCACGTGCAGTTTCAGATATCCCAAATACTGGTTCCAGTGAATGCAGTCTCAGACCCTAGTTTTGCTAGGATGTCTGCCGTCCTTGTGCTCCGGGACCCACTTAAGAGTAACTATTATGGTAAGCCATGTAGACAGTCCCATACCTGTCTAGATCTGACCTGGGGATATGCTAAAGATAGGGGAAGAAATCCCAAAAAGAATAATGCATGGCAATAATTGTATGTATGCCTTAAATAGATTACTAAAAAGCAAGAATATATCAAGGAGCGCGAAAATGAAGATTTAGAAAACTGTGGTTATGCCTA
Source organism: Lochmaea capreae (assembly GCA_949126875.1). Taxonomy (NCBI): domain Eukaryota; kingdom Metazoa; phylum Arthropoda; class Insecta; order Coleoptera; family Chrysomelidae; genus Lochmaea; species Lochmaea capreae. The sequence continues at coordinate 19,940,384 of OX421404.1, forward strand.
TAGTTACATATGCCTCAGAAACAATAACCCGCAAAATCCGTATTTCATCAGTGGACAGACATTAAGCAACGTATCTTCACAAAACGACCTTGGTTTACTAGTAAACTCGAAACTTACGTGGAGTGATCATATTTCTCATATTTGTAAACGCGCGAACTCTAGACTATTCCTAATACAAAAACTTTCTCTAAAGCTTCTTTCGAAACATATTGCAAACTTTACAAGTGCTATGTCCGACCCATACTTGAATACGCCGGGCCTTCGTGGATTCCAGATTTGGCTCGAGATCGTGAAATGCTGGAAAAAGTGCAAATACGCGCAACCAGATTGTCTTTTGGCCGTGTTAGACCTACATACGAAGAGAGATTAACCATGGCAAATCTCACAACATTCGATGAAAGACGTCTCCGAGGTGACCTTATTCTTTCCTTTCGAATTTTGAAATTCAACTTCAGCGACCTTCAAGCAATTTTCTCCCTTCATTCAGACGACCGTCTCCGTGGGCACTCCTTAAAGTTGAAGAAAGAGCCTTTTAGAACTCGTTATAGACAAAACTTTATGAGTAATAGAATTTTCGATATTTGGAATAGTCTTCCTCAGCAAATAATTGATTCAGAAAATGTTAATAGTTTCAAAAATCAAATAGACTCCTACATTTTCATTCTGTAGTTTTTTAGGCTTAGTGTCAGTTATCATTTAATTTATACACTGTAAATTATTATGGGCAAAATAGGACTTGATCCTCTGCCCTTATCATGTAATAATAATAATAATAATAAACATGGACACTAAACCAAAAAGAACAAGAAATTCTACAAATATGGGAAAGAAAAAGTACTGAGGAAAATTACTAAATGGAATTTGGATGATAAGGACAAACAAAGAGCTCGAAGAATTATATAAAGATCCGAGTATTATTGGAATGATAAAAGCTCAAAGACTAAAATGGTTAGGACTTACAGAAAGAATGGGAACAGGAAGGTTACCGAAAGTATTGATATATAGCTCAATAGGAGGAAAGCGAAGAAGAGGTAGACCCAGAACAAGATGGAAAACGGAGGTTGAAGATGATCTACGAAGACTTAATATCAGAAATTGGAAAGGTAAGACAAAGGACAAGGTGAGATGGAGGCAAGTCGTCAACCAAGCCATAGAAAGGTTAAGTTGTTATCATGCAAACTGTAAATAGTGCAAGAAATTTTGGAACGAATGACTCGGATAGCCCATGCGAAATATATTGTCGCAGAAGAGTTTTGTATGGACCTCCAAGAGCCTACCACTGAAGTTAAAACATCAGCCATGGACCTACACGGTCTGTAGTGCTACTATATAATATAAATATATATCTCACAAACTAAGAGGGTTAGAAAAAAGTTGTATATGGGTATTTTGAATATTAACGATCTATTTAACGATCTATCATGTCTCTAATTTACGGTACTTATTTACTTTGTTGGTAATTGTAACTCCTACTCCTGTCCTGTGTGCCAAAGAAATATTTTCACGGCGGTAACTGATGACGAGGTATTTAGGAAACACCTGGGGGATACTCCATCAAGTGTTGGGGTTCTCACAGTAGAGGTAAGCTACCGATTCGACGTAAAACGCCATGAACGTGTTGTTCAACTATTTCTAGTCGAGAAAATGGGGAAAATTTCATTTGTGAAATGAAAGAACCTTCAAGATTAAGTGAATATAAAACGTGTTCTCTATCCACCGTTGAAAAGAAATCATTAATTACGTTCGACAAAAAAAAAACAAAATCAAATTTCTGGAGGTAACAATACGTTTAACGTTTGTAATAAGAAAAGGGTGAAAATTGTGCTGATATCATTGTCGAGCAAACACTAGCGAGTAGCAGTTGAAATTAAGTGAGAATACATTTTGTAGATGTTATTTTTCAATGTATACCCACATAAAAGGAATAATAGAATTAACCTAGACAACTTTATACAGAAATAACAGTTTTTAAGTTGGTTTGTGTAGTGTAGCATAATTTGGAGTGTCACAAGGATGCATTTTGTTGTAGCCTGTGGTTATTTTTTGGTTTTTTTCGGAAAACGGGCCCTTTTCAAGTTATTTTGTAGGTAATTTCAGCTTTAGTGGACGATTATCTGATGTATTTGGAAAGCGAAATTTTTCCGTCACGGTCTCGTCTTAGACTCGTCTCGGTTTCGTCTTAGCCTTGTCTCGGTCTCTTCTTAGTCTCGTCTCGGTTTTGTCTTAACCTCGTCTAGGTTTTGTCTTAACCTCGTCTCGGTTTCGCTTTGGTCTTGTCTAGTCTCGTCCTAGTCTCACCTCGGTCTTGTTTTGGTCTCGATTTTGTCTCTTTTTGGTCTCGTCTCGGTCTAATTTTAGGAGAAAGTGGTTGTTACTGAAAACTACCGAAATTCATTGTTTAAGCATACCAATTGAAATACATTTAACTTTTTATTTTAATTATTTATTTATATTTCAAAAATTCATAACAATAGCTTTACCTGAGATAGCCCCAGGCGATTGTCGCAATTGACTGTAATATTTTAATAGCCATTAAAATTGATATACACAACTTTACGAGTGAATGCCAACATAACTTTTTATATTGTATATGACCCAACCGCTAACCTTAGCTGTTTAATATTTACATTTTTATACAGTGTGACCCATTTTGTTTGGAAGCACCCCTATAAAATCCGCATTTTCCAACTGATTTTGATTTAGTCTTTTTTGTTAGATTTAGTATCAAAAACAGAATTTGAGCACAAATTTTCATACCATAATAGCTATTTTCAAGGCACTCTACGTTAATTTTTCTTTGCCAAAAAAGACGAAAGCATATTAGGCATTTTTTTTTGGAAAAAGTTGTTTTTTAATTAATTTTTTACTAAAAATGTAGACACATTTTAAAAATGGCAATATGGTAAACAAAAACTAGGACTCAAACATATTGCACTGTAAAAATTGGAAACCGATACCTTAACCCGTTCTGGAGTTATAGCTTCTGAGAGTAATGTAAAATTGTGCTGATTTGACGAAAATACAAATTAACACCAAATAATACATTTTAATTATTAAACTACTTAATAATAATTGAATTCTACATTTTTGTAGCCTCGACTAGACCTCCGTTAATTTCCACACATTTCTCGTATCGTTTGCGACTAAGTCTTAGCGCTTTTTTATTTCATGTGGCGTTATTCCAGCACACGCCTGTCGTATTCTGTCACACAGTTCTGATCTCTTCCTTGGACGTGTCTTATACACTTTTTGTGTCAAAAGCCCCCACAGATAAAAATCCAATATAGTTAAATCGGGCGATCTAGGAGGCCATTCGATTAACTCGCTACCGCGACCTATCCAACCATTTGGAAATTTTTCGTTAAGCCGCTGCCTGACAATCCTAGAATAGTGTACAGAACAACCATCTTACTGAAATATCAAATTTCTTCTTTCTGCTAGTGGCAGTTCGTCAATCACTGCGGATAACTCACCTTCAAAGAATTCCATGAAGGTATTGGCATTCATGTTACCCTCAAAAAAGAATGGACCTATTATCCTGTCTTTTAAAATTTCGGCTTCGAATTTTTACAGTGCAATATGTTTGAATCCTAGTTTTTGTTTACCATGTTGCCATTTTTAAAATGTGTCTACATTCTTAGTAAAAAATTAATTAAAAAATTAACTTTTCCCAAATTCATGTAGTGATAACTTTGTTGTTAATAAAACTTTTTTTATAAAATTTTGATAGTTTACATTTGTGATGATTCTGAATCCAGTGGTGTAGTCATATTTAAGAAAAAAAATGCCTAATATACTTTAGTCTTTTTTGGCAAAGAAAAATTAACGTAGAGGGCCTTGAAAATAGCTATTATGGTATGAAAATTTGTGCCCAAATACTGTTTTGAATACTGAATATAACAAAAAAGACTAAATCAAAATCGGTTGAAAAATGCGGATTTTATAGGGGTGATTCCAAACAAAATGGGTCACACTGTATATTAAATATCAAAGATGAACTGACGTTCACGATCGGTGGTCGAAATTGTTTAAGAAAAAATATATAACATATTAATTTTTGTTTGTCAATTATTTAGGATATTATTTATGTTAATGAAGATATCTGGAGGTAAAAAACTAGGTGGTACACGTAGCGGAAATGTTTAACCCCACTTTACTTTCACTAACTGAACTTTGCGATCTTTACTTGTTGCTCAGTTTACAAAGATATAGACTCCGTTTCACATAAGAAGAAATCACGTGAAGTTGCAGTTGTCAAAACCAGCACCATATTGTGAAATTGACATTCGACTTCAAATCAGTAGCGTAACGTTTTCACATTTTGTAGGCTAACACAAAATTAGAATATGTCGGCCTTGTCTGTGGATAATTTTTCTTTTAACACCAACACGTTTTTAGGAGGCATGATTTTATATAAAAAAAACACACACCACAGATAAACTAATAGCGAATTCGACTGGCGGCACTCTCTTGGTGCTGGTTGTTCGACTGACAAAGTTCTGCACTGGTTTTGAAAATATTTATGTTCGTCTAGGACATGCACCAATTTAGTACGGTCCTGGAGAGAATTCGGCTGGTTTGCACTCGGTGCGGTTTTTTTAGCACTCAGTGCAAAATTTTAGAACTGTGTTGCTAGTACAGTTCTACAGGAACAATCCCAGTCGAATCAACGTCGGTATAAGAACTGCACTGCTGTGGCTCGCATTTCTTTAGTGCCGCTTGGTAACTCCACCGGATCCGAGTTGGAACAACTTGTACATGGCACTGAGAAAATGCGAATGGAACTGGGGTAGGCCGTGCACTCGCATCGTGCTCCCAGTCGAATTCGCCATAACTAAACGTCTTTAAATATTCAAAAATATTAGACAGTAAATGACACATCCTCAAATGTCAATAATAAAATTGCGGTTTGTAACATCGTTTGTAAAGGCCAATGGCGTGAAAAACAAGACCGATTTTGATTTCTGCGCAAGACAGTTGCGAACTTCACGTGGCTTCTTCTTGTATGAAACGGAGTCTATACTATTACGAAACGGGACGATACCGAAGAGAGATTTTCAAAAAAAAACGCCTTATCTTGTATATTATGTCACAAGAGCAGAAAATGAGCTTTAGCAACTACCTCTGTCATCAGAACGAAACAAAGATTTATTGATTTTGATCGGGATATGATGGTTGTAAATAAAATAGTATACAAACCTCGGCAGGAAGTTTCATTCCTGTCTCGAGATAATAGCTAACCTCGACGCTTCGGTTCTCTGTTAACTAACTAATCTCTCGACAGTAATGAAACGCTTTCCACCTCGGTGTGTAATATACTGTTACGCCCTTGGGGTGCTAAACAATACTTTCCGCCCTATTTTTGGTGTTGATATGATTGGTTTTCCGGGAAGGTAGGCTAATTGTATTTACAGTCAAAAAAACAACGATTTGTTGAAAAATATAAAAGTAAATCTGAAGATGTTACATTTGTTTAATAAAAACATACTTATATACATATGTGTTTTGAATCAAATAGAGAATGTATTTGAGAGAGCTTCGTTCACGTATCTCCGAAGTTTTATGAAAATACATATATAAATTATGTTGTTGGAGAGCTCTCTTTGCCAAATATGCGGAAAATTGAATTGCTCGAGGCTTTTTCTTGAAATACAAAAATTGGTTGTTATTTTGTTGTCGTAATAAAGTAAAAGTTTTAAGGAAGGCAATAATGGATAGAACTGAGAAAGCTTATTACAGTTTTCTGTAATATTGTCGTATTTAATAAAGTGTTTTATCAACAGATGTCGAAAGAATAATTATTTATATTTACACTTCATATTTTTGAAAAATAATATTTTTCGAAAACAGCTACCGTTCAACTAAGGAGCAACAACTACTTCCCGTGCAATATGCACCGCCGGATATTGAATTACACCCCCCCAAAGTCAAACGGGGTTGGTATATCTACAAGATATTTGAAAACCAACCATTCTGGTTTGCGATTAAAAGGGACAACAAAACTTGTAGACCGGTTTCGGTGGATTTGCGCCTCATCAGTACAAGATATTGTGCTATCCGTCCGAGAGTCTCCAATCCCGGACTGAAAAATACACTTCAATCACAATCAATACATGTCTTCCAGTAACGGAAATGTAAAGATTGTGACAGTAGCGACATCTTCACTTCCAATCGTAAACCAAAATCCGGAAAATTTTTGACAACAAGTCACGTGGGCTCGAAACAATAAAGCTTATTACAGTTTCCTGTAATATTGTCGTATTTAATAAAGTGTTTTATCAACAGATGTCGAAAGAATAATTATTTTTCAAAAATATGGAGTGTGGATAGAACTACGTTAGAAAAGATACGTTTACTTACTTTACAAATCAAAACCATCAGTTCAATAGAAGGGAGATTATAATCGTTAATATTTAAAATATGAAACGATATTTGTCTTTCAAAGAAAAAAAAACCTCGTTAATACAAACCGAAAAAAAGGTCATTATTTACAAAAAACAAAAACTTCTTTTCCATTTCATGTAAATCCCGTGAGTGAGTTAAACAAAGTCACAAATCGATGATGTTGAAAGTGGTTTGTTTTCGCAAAGGCACATCCTCTAGCCGATTTAGCTGGTTCCTCATTATTTCCACGCCGCACGCTAATGGCGCCATTTATTTGATCCTCTTTAACCCTCTATCCCCCCATTTGCATCCCGAGCTTTTACAGGAACGAACTGTTAGCTTTACGGCGTAAGTAAAATATTCATTAAAATGCTACTAATTACATATTTTTTTAATACAAGATTTTATTCATTATCCAGTACATTCAGTATTTTTTCTTTCCTTTATATTTTCGTTTATTGATATTCCGTTTAATTATTTCTTGAATTTACTTATTCTGTGCTCTTTTTCTACGCCTAAACATTGTATTTTGAGTCCAATAAAGACTTTTTTCTACTATCACTATCGAAAGTCGTCTTTTGTGCCTTCAAAAGCAACTGCAAAGTTGATGTTTTCCGCGAGCTGTCATAATTTGACATTATTGGCGCTCTTAAGCAGAAATTAACTTTGAAGCACGCCCAATTTTCCGCGAGCTGTTTTATTTATAGATAAAAGAGAGCTGGTAGTTCATTTTGGTGTGATAGTAGAAAAAATCTTGTGTGTATTTAGAGCAGAAAGTCTTTTGGTAGTTTCGACAGAGACTTTCTGCCTCGACTATCAAAGTACTACTTTCTGCTCTTGATACACAAATAGCTATTTTTGGCGATGAACTGCAAATGAATACCCTAACCAATCTGCCAGATCAAAATCCAAATTTTATGCAGAAATACTATATGCAAAGATCACCAAAAAAATCCCCGTATGAACTGGTATTGTGAGAAATATATTAATTATTATTGGTCCATATTTTTTGGATTAAAACTTAAAGTGAGGGTTTTTCATTTTTTTTTTAATTTAAATTCGCAGTCTACTAGCGATGACCATTTATTTTCTTGACTGATCGGGGAAGGTTGGTTGTTCAAGTGAGGGTCTAATATCTTGGAGAGTCGTGTTAATAGATCTCCAATAATTTTGCAATGCTTCTCTAGATTTTCTTTTAATAGTAAATTTCTGGTTGCTGCAACTTTAAATGTTGGCTGTTGGGGTAGTGGATAAAGCAGCTTCTTTTGCGAGGCGATTAGCGAGTTCGTTGACGATAACACCAATGTATGTGGAAGGAATGCCATTCAAATCATTCAATGGTACACAGATGGCTCAAAAGCAATAGAAAGAACTGGGATAGGAGTGTACGGGCCAGGAATCAAACTCCCTGAAAGCCTGGTAAAAACCCCAAGTATCTTTCAAGTGGAAATTCACGCCATAAGAAAGTGTGCCCAGTTCAATATTGACAAAGGATATAGAAGGTAAAGGATTATCATACTGTCTGATAGTCAAGCAGCCATTAAAGCACTGTAATCAGTTCCAAAATGGTGTGGGAATGCCTAGGTATACTCAATGAACTAGGCAAGAACAATATAGTAACCTTACTGTAGATTTTAGGAAACGCTGGAATAAAAGGAAATGAAATAGCAGATGGACTAGCAAAGAGGGGGACTGGAAGACCCTTTTGGGGGCCGTAACCTTTTTGCGGTATCAGTCCCAATGAAATATTGGAAGAAATAGGCAAAGCCGAAGAAAAGAGAAGATCTGACCATTGGAAATATCTAGTAGAGCTTAGACAATCAAAGATTCTGATGGGTGACTACAACCCGTTGAGATCAAATGAATGCATAAGTCAAAGTAAAACTGCACTAAGAGTTTTAACAGGGATCCTAACGAGACATTGCCGCCTGAAAAAGCTCAAAATAGTGGAGTAAGGAGAATATAGATTATGTGGCATGGAACAAGAAACCCCCATCCACATGCTTGCAAATTGCACCACTATTCAGAATCCTACGAGATTATTGTATAGAAGAGGGACATTTCCTAAATTGAAGCCTGCAGATATCCTAAAATTCCTTAGGGAAATAGGACTAAAGGAGCTCCTAGTCTCTGAGACGTTTCTCAGGAACTAAGTAGAAGTAAGGGGCACAATATATCTTTGAGGTCTCAGTGAATGTCACCCCATCATACGTATATACGTACATGTGGGTTGGGTGACCAGATAGCGGTAACTGTTATATCTTGTTAGAGGAGAGGTCGGTGCAAATTGAGACATGTTTGTTGGGTAGAGAAACGAACTTAAAAGCTTGGAGGATGCTAACAAGTCTCCAGTGTGGTGAGGGATAGGGAGCTTATGGGGGTTTTGGGGCAGTAGTTACTGAGCCACCTACTTCAGTTTAACTTCTTGAAGCATCAGTTTAGATTACAAAGTTGTAGTGGTGTTTGCTTATTATTTCTGGAAAGACTTTTCGTATGACTTCATTTGAGATCTCGTGTTTGTTGTATTTGCAGAGGGTAGTATTAAGTCGTGGGTGACGTTTTATACAGAGAAGAGTTTGTGGAAGTGCAAAGGTGGTTGTTTGGGTGAGCTTAATATTATTTATCCCATCAAAAACATAAATGTGAAATGAGATTCAATGGTTGTTGACTTAAACACTTAAACGACAAAAGAAGTGAGATCTAAATGGGTGCCAAGTTTAATGGACAGTCCTGAAATTTATTGATAACTACATAAAATATTTTGTAACAACTTATCATTTATTCTTATAACTTAGGACAATATATTTAATTCTAAGGTCTGACTTATGTTTTCGTGTTTATTATTTATTGTGTTGTAAACATGGCTTTGTAGGAGAACAATATTATCTTGGATCGATCGATGATGTCTAAATCCGGACTGAACATCAAGGAGTATGTTGTTTTTGTCTCAAAACCATAAAAATTACGACCATCTTTTTCATAAGTTTGCATACAGTGCAGTTCAGTAATACCTATAGGTCATAGGTCTATACGACTTCTTTTTTTAGACAGCCGCGAAGTGAAAAAAGAAGGTGTAACTCGAAGATTATACATAATATATTATTCTTTCAAAAAATATTAAATTGATATGAAAAATCTATTTATTTCTAGGTTTTTTATTTTATTATTCTTTTTGTTATTTATATGGACGCACTGTATATGGAAGAAATGTTTTTGCTCATTTAAGAAAATATAGGCATAATATATTTAACCAGATTCGCCTCTGTAATCCAAATTTTCCGTCCCTCTCTTTGGTCCTTTTTGATTTGTCGACGCTATTGAATTTATTATGTTTGCCTAAGCTGGGTCGAATTCGTTTTATGCTAAAATTACAATATTTACCCAAAAATATTCGGCGATTGATGTTGTTGGTGGACCTCTACTTAACAGAGAAAAAACGCGGTAGATCCTTTTTTCCAGAACATTTTCCAAATCCAAATTCAGTTCCATTTTAATTAGTCACTACGGTAGGTACATTGGCAAAATAAAAGTTGATGTTTGTTTTGGGATTCAAACGATTATCGATAAATTTGAATTTCCCGTTGTTGTGTAAATATTGAAAGAAATTTGGAAATTTCGAGCGGTGGAACTACGAAATTATCAATTTTGAATGTTTTTTGTCGGATTTGTAGATTTTTGTCGTTTCCCTCATCTTTGGCCATATTTAGTAGTTTTTGCCGCTTTTAATATGTTTTCGACTTTTTTGAAGTTATTGTTGTTTTTGTCTACTTGTTGGGTTAGTTTCAATTTTCTACTGCGATACTATCTTGTTAATGCTAAGCACCACTGTTCAACTTTAACCACACATAAATTTTTCGAATATTCAAGGAAAGTAAAATGCATCCCTATAAAATGATGCCAACTCGGGAGCTCATGGAAGACGATTTCGATAGGAGAACATATTTTTGTGAACAAATGGTGGCTATGTTAGATAACAATGTGATCCAATTAGAAGATAATATGTTGTCATGTTAATCGTCAAAATTGCCACGATTGGTCTAATGCGGATGCTCACTGGATGAGAGAAGAACATACGTAATATCCTGAAAATATAGCTTTTTATAGGTATTCCGTGTCCTTGACCTATCGGAGGAGGCCCCTGTTATAATCTGTGACTAACAGATCTTGCATTTCCCTCAATGCAGATATGCTGTGGCGGTAGGTTTAGTATTACCTCCAGGGCTACAGTCGGCGTTTTTCTCATGGCCCCTGTGATACTCAAGCAAGCTTGCCTTTGGATACCACTTAGCTGCCTCTGCGCTCCAATCTGCAGTGTCCTGGGCCACCAGACTTCTGATCCATAGTTTATCTCTGGCCTCACGACCTGTGTATATAACCATTTGGTCATGTTGGGATTTAATTCTTAATTTTTTCCACACATTTGCCTGCACCTTCCCAGAGTGATTCTGGCCTTGTGTGTGGTTTTTTCGATGTGAGAATTCCATGTAAGCTTCTGGTCAAAGATTACCTCTAGGTATTTAACTTCTTTCGCAAATGGAATTTCCACTCCGTTTATTTGCGGCTTTTGTAGACCTTGCAAATTCGTATAGTAGGTCCCTTTTTCATTGATGGTAACTTGAATAGAGATAAATATTTAGAACTGCTCCAAAATAATGTCGTGTCAACTTAGACAAACTTTATCCTGATCCAGCAAACCTACAAGTTCCTGCCAATACAATATCCAGCAAACCCACAAGTTCCTGCCAATACAATACAGGGTGTCCCACGACGAGTGAAAACTATCTGTATATGGCAAAATACTCATAGTAAAATCACGAAAATTTCTACGTTTGGCTTTTCGGATACGATCTTTTCAACTAAAATATTTTCAAAGATGGCCGACTTCCGTTTCTACCGGAAGTCGACTGTAACTTTGTTATTTTAAATGGAACACCCTGTATATTGATACATTTTTAAAATCTACGTAATATTTTAGTATACTTTTGTCTAAAAACTTTTTGCGAAAAATGCACACTTTTTGAGTTATTAATTTTTTTGTAGAAAATTTGACCGTTGAAGACCCTTATAAATTATTTTTTTACGAGAGGACCCTTGAAGATATGAAAATGGTTTCTCTTCGGTTGCCTTAAGCAAGGTCAAACGTATTCGAATCTATGTTGAAAAATTTTTCATTTTATACAGGGTGTGTATAAAAAGTGTTCAAAGTTTAACTTCATAAATATCAAATTTCTTCATTTTTTTAAATAGAACCACCCTGTTTTTTCTATTTTAATGCATTCAGGAGAAAAAAATAAGGCAAGTTCATGTATACTTTCCTATACCTAAACCTTACCGTTATCCAGATATTAAATATTTTCTGTAAATTTAGAGATGGAGGTGTGGTCTAAATTTTTCATGTATACTTTTAGTAGGCTTTGTAATAAATGACACTTATTTAACTGACATTAGTTAATTCTTGATACTTTCGAAAATCGTTAAAATGGCTCGTTCCCAATTTAATAACGAAGATTATGTAAATTTGCTTTTAATACATGGTGAATGTGAAAAAGTTGTCAACAATTTAAAGCTATACGGTTCACTTAAAATTTATATTTGACATACTAATTTAGGGTTGGCGATTCTTTCCAAAAAATATCGATTTTTAAATCGATTCAAATCGTAATCTGATGAATCGATTCATAAAAAAATCGAGGTCCAAAGGATCGATTTCTAAAAAATCGATTTTTTTTTCAAGTTTGTATTCACAATGTAAATATTAATCCATTTTATGAAAAACAAGAAAGATACCATAATAAACAATCTCTGGGATCTCTTATCAGTAAAATCAAGGTTTTTTAGTTCAGGGAATTCGATAATAACAATTATTTTCATTACCATATCAATATATCAGATGAGGTATAAAAGAAGACATTTATTTTCTAAATGTATTTGTTACATTGAAAATTTAAGAAAATTGATAATATAGCTTATAGTTCCCAATGCTTAATATCTAAGCTTTTTAAAAACAGCAGTCTGTCAAGAGTGTCAAGTCTACTGGAATCCATGCCACGATCCAAGCGGTTGTTGCGATGTTGCTGGCAATTGATAAAAGGCGCTCACAAGGAACAGATGATCCCACGATACTCATCTACATCACGGCATTCACGGCTATTGAGTGAACATGGTGATAAATAGAGAAAAAATCGAATGTCGATTTTCAAGGGTGAAATATCGATTCCTTGAATCGATTCTGTACAACATATCGATTTAAAAAATCGATTTATTTCCTCCGAGGAATCGATTTTTCGATTAATCGATTTCAGATCGCCATCCCTATGCCAATTCTTGATAGCGATTGGTCAAAATTAATAGGAAGGAAATAATCGTATGAAACTACTGAACTAAAAATTGAACGACATAAAAAATTTCTTCATTTTTAATTCCAATTTCGATTATTAACATAACATCCTATCATAACAGAAACATGAAAAAAGCCTAAGCTGTCATTTAACATTTCGTAGTCACGCAATCCATCCCTAATGCCTCGGGAATAATATATTGGAGAAATTAACTGTTTTTGTGAAATAATACGATCTCTGTAAGGTTTTGATTTCTCGTCATAGATAACGTTTGATAATAATAGAACACCATTGGCGTAGTGTATCGAATAAGAAATACCCGTGGTTGGTGCACGGTAAAATTACTAAATTACTAAGGCCTGGTTGTACATTTGAAGCTTAACATTGAGCTGAACTGAGCTGGGCTTAAAATATAAGCTTAGCTCAACCCTAAACCTGTTGTACCAACATGGTACAGTAGCAGCTCTACTAAACCTATATTTCGTCGTGGTAAATGCAATAGGTCGTATGTCAAAAAAAGCACTTTTTCGTTTATTGCACTAACCTGACCAATTTAATCAAATACACAACCTGCAATAGATCCTATGTCGGTGGACCAATAGGAAATCGACTTTGTCCCTCTCCTGCAAAAAAATTGTCAAACGAATCGGACGCAAAATGTTAAGATGGGAAAGTTTTTTGACCCTTCTCAAAAGTTCGATATTCTTGACATACGACCTACTGCATTTACCACGACGATTTGCAAGTGTGGTAGAACTTATTTCGAACTGACGCATGCGTATGAAGAAAATTGGTCAAAAGATGTTTTTCAAATGAAGGTGTCACCTAACTAATCTGGCATTTGGGGAGATTGTTCGTACCTATTAGTTTTGCAAGAAATTTCCTCTGATATACAATCTGTCACAAAGCGAACGGTTTCTTTAGAAAGACAAAATCTTTCAATAAACTCATGATCCCTCCAACATTCAAAGTGATCTATACGCTATCTATACACCCGAGGTCTTCTCGGGTGTTGTACGATTTCAATGAGTTCCAAAAAATCCTCATCATCGGTTAAAATATCCATATTTAACTTTGATAAACTTTTAATTTGAAAATAAACTAAGTACAGGTTATGTTTGCATACACTTTATTTACATTTAAGCCAAGAAACATGATAACAATTTATGTTAAGTGCTTAAGCTTACATTAAACCTGCCCTATTGAAGGTTTTACCAAACTTAAGGTTTAAATCAAGGTCAACCGTAAGCTTACTTTGTACAAAAGCAATCTGACGCTGAACCTGAGTTCACACTTGAGCCTTCACTAAGCTACATTTGTACAACCGGGCCTTAGAATTTAAAAAAAATTAAAATTCAATTTTATTTAACCTGTTTACTCAACTTTCTGTCAAACAGTATCACTGACTGCCATGAGTCTCTGAACGAACGATATTTTCATATAAAGAAGAAAGTAAAAATGGGCCACTAATTTCCAATCATTCTAGAAAACTAAGAATTCCCAAACAATATGGAGTGAACCGTAAAATTCAGGATTGGCTGTAAGACAAGAATATTTATTTTTAAGCAGATTACTTGGAAAATAAATTTCTGAAATCTACTGATGTATTTGAAAACACTTGTGACAAATACAAAATCCAATACTTTGCTGGAAAATACAAAGATCGCAGTGACTAAGAATACCACATCGCTGTTCACATCTTATCACTGTGAACTGAACCCAATAGAAATAGTGTGGAGTGAAGTGAAGCCAAATTTCAAATCAAACCTTGATTTCTGAAGGTTACGAAGAAGCACAAAGCAATATGCATTGAGAAAGTCAGGTCAACCATGTGATAAAAATCGAGAACAATTTTTGGAAAGTAAAGAGATTGCAAGATGACTTTGAAGAGTTTACCATTTGACTTCTTTCACAAAAGTATCAAAATTGACAATGGCTTTAGGAATGATAACGCTGTTATTTTATAACAGTTTGGTAATAAGACATAAAAAACGGTAACTATATTTTTGAAAATTATATTATATAGTGTAGTTTTCAAAGAGCACCTAGTTTGCTTTTGTTCATACCATGTTACTAAACTAAAATTTATTTGCATGTATTTTTGGAGTACTCCTTGAGAAACGATTTTCATATTTAGCCCAGCGGTATGAAAATTTCACGAGGATTAAAATCGAGTGTTAAGTAAAAGTGATTCTTAACGTTTCTTTGCGTATTTGCGCAACTTTCACTTTGAGATTATGTATGTAAGTAGGGAGGGAATCATTAAAAAACCACCTCCTTACTTCTTAGAAATAACAAAACCTGGGACATACCACAAGATGGTATGATGAAAAGATATAACTTTTCAAAGAAATTCGTTACAGAATTAACCAACAAGAAGGAATGGGATCCAAATACCATTACCAGACTTGGAAAGAATGCCATTCAATGGTACATAGACGGCTCAAAAGCAGTAGAAGGAATTGGGATAGGAATGTACGGGCCAGGAACCAAACATTCTGAAAGCATAGGAAAAGCCCCAAGTATCATTCAAGCAGAAATTCACGCCATCAGAAAGTATGCCCAGTTCAAAGGATATAGAAGGCAAAAGATTATCATAATGTCGGTTAGTCAAGCAGCCATTAAAGCATAGAGCTCTTATGTATTAATTTCCAAAATGGTGTGGGACTGTCTAGGCATACTAAATGAACAGGCGAGAACAATAGTAACCTTGCCGTGGATTCCAGGACACACTGGAATAGAAAGAAATGAAATAGCAGATGGACTAGCAAAGAGAGGGGTACTGAAAGACCCATTTGAGGGCCGGAACCCTTTTGCGGTATCAGCCCCAATGAATTATTGGAAGAAATAGGCAGAGCCTAAGAAAAGAGAAGATCTGACCATTGGAAAGAACTAGTAGGGCTTAGACAATCAAAGATTCTGATGGGTGACTACAACCCGTTGAGATCAAATGAATGCATAAGTCAAAGTAAAACTGCACTAAGAGTTTTAACAGGGATCCTAACGGGAGATTACGACCTGAGAAAGCTCAATAATGATTTAATATAGGTATTTTTATACCAATACGATTTTATGCTTTTGATGGTGACTTATGTTTCTAAATCGCTCTAAATTTTTTTTGTCTTCCAGGATTATTTTGGATTATTCAATTGTTGAAATCTAACTCTTTCCCCTGGATAAGCGGTTGGAATTTTTTTTGTAAGATTTTCAGTGCAATTTTTTTTTCAAATACGCCATTGGTCGACAGATAACGTTTCATGATAGAAGACATTTCGAAAGGATTCCGTGCAAGACGTTACATCGATTTTCTTTCTTAAAATTTCCACGGCGCTTTTCTTCGCGTAATGTTGGAAAATTAATGGACGTTTGGGAAATAAAAAGTTCATGAAATACACCGCTAAATCAGGAATTTCTAAATGGTATAAAATTGTTTTAAATGTAACGAAGAATTTGTATTGAAGTCTAAATTTTTTAATAACTATATACTTGGGAGTTTTCTCTATAAAGTAATCTGAAATATTGTTGTGAGCCATTCAATAACAAGGCGAAAAGTTCCTATGAACATGTGTGTTAAATTTTATCGATAATGAGATGCAGGGTACTCAATTTTTTATTATTTTAATAGACGTATTAACGTTGTGTTAACAAAGACATAAAAGTAGTACATTTCAGAAAAAATGTGCATCTCCAGTTAACATATTCGCATCTGTTCGATGTTCATTGGATTGCCGTAGACGAGTAGACCAGTAAATTTAAATATTCTACTCACAAAAATCCAGAGGATTGTGTTCAGGTGACCTAGGGGGCCTTAGGCTCGCCTTAGGTCCGGTTCTATCACCACTGGTCAAAAGTGATAGTTTGTCAACCACTGGTCAGGTGTTGACCTTGAGGTTAGGAAAAAATGTGTTCTATCATCAAGTGTTAGCTACTTTTGACTAGTGGTTACTTAACATCGTTAGTTTTCGTAAATGTACTATCCATTATAAAGATATTGTACAAAATTTGACTTTTCCGACTAAAAATTGCATATAAAAGTTTGGTTATATGTCAAAGCACCTTATTTTGTCAGATTGTTTTCATTTCTATAATGGAAGAACAAAAAATAAAAGAAAAGTAGGGGAAAAACTCTTTCAAAACTCCAAGTTGATGCTCTATTGGTATTAACCAAACAATATTATAAAATAATAGAGAATAAAAGCACAGATGCCGTAAGAGAATACCATAAGTAAATGTAATTACTGTAATCAATGTAGTTTTAATTTACCAAAACCAATACCATGTATCTACATTGAATATCTCTTCGAATCGTTTCCAACAAAATTTGCACAGTTTCTTTCCTCAGTCGAAACCTCATAAAAAACTGATCGTCACTGAGAATTTCATAGTAACTTACCCTTTCTCGGATTAATTTTGGTCTTCGAGGTTGAGGCATGGGGAAAGAATAAAAGAATAACACAGCAAACTCCTGGTCAAAAACCCTTCATAGTCGCTGACTAATGAAATACTAAACCTTAGCAAGGGCAAGATAAGGATAGTGACGGGTTTACTCACCGGTCACTGTACCCTAAGGAAGCACATGCATACAATCGGCATATATAGGGAGGAACCTAACTGTCGGTTGTGCATGGAAGAGGAGGAAACAGCCTCTCACATTATCTTCGATTGTGAAGCATTATCTCATTGAAGATATAGAGTCCTAGGACTAGAACATCCAAGGGAGGATTTCTCCAAGAAGGACCTGGTGAAAAGACTGTTGAGCCTACTAGTCTCTTCAGATAAACGGCACAACCAAGAGCACAAAAAGCCTAAATGCTGAGGTGCCGACCAATCAATCAAAGATCAGCCGTTTTTATTTTTTGCCCGGTACAAAATTGAAGCCTCCTTAACAACTTATTCCGTACACCAATGTTAAATTGAGCACCCTAAGATGAGTGATAAAAGTTGTAATACCCTTTTATTTACTTTTATCCCGAAAATGTTTCTGTTAAAATTAATTGATTATGGCTATAAATATTCATAAATATATTTACACAAACGATTATATTTTATTTTTCAAAGCCTAAAATATCTTTGTTTCTCTACCGCTGACTTTATTTAGCTTTAATCCTCTTATTGAGTGTTTTGCTCAGTGCTCCATAAACAAACAAAGCCCCATTCGCCGAAATTCACCCCTTTCTATACATGTCCCTTGATTATTATTCGAGAGCCGAAATCAGTCACTCAAAATAAGTAATAACTGAGAACTGTAAAATGCTAGCGGAAATATCTTTGAGGTGTCTACCGATATCCGATCTAAATAGAATATTAATTTTCCGTCTCTACGTTATTTTGTGTGATATAAAAATACTTTCCGGTTTTCTATGCAAACTAGAGGAACGTCTTACCGTCTGAAAATCGTGAAGAGGCCATTAAAATGTGTAGAACCGTGTGAGTACATCATTGTTTTCACTTCGCCAAAAGCACGTAAGCAGGCGACTTATAAAAAGGTCGAATTGCACTCTCAACTATTTCAAGTTCCACTTTATATGCAGCCTCCGCGTTACGAATAATTTTCATTTTGTTGCATTTTTTAAAGATTTTTTTCAATTCACTGTTTCTCTTTTTTATATTTCTTCTTAACTCGATAATTTGTCAAATAGACAGAATTTTTTTATTTTTTTAAGAGTTGTTATAGTATAATCGCAATCGGTACGGTGTAATAAATCAAAATTTTATGGGACTTGCTCAGCACAAGTGGACCAAACAAAATGTGTAATTTTACACTACCTGCTGTTATGAATGTTGTGAAAACAAGAAATTTATTTGTGCCGACGGATATTGTAGAAAGATAACAATGACCGAGTCTTATCTTAATTCTCTCTAGGGGTATATATAATAGGCATAGGTTTAGGAACAGTATTAGGGGTTCGTAGGTATATATTGTTAACCCGGGATCGGACGCGCCGTTAGAAAAAATCTAACAATTATAAATTTTGTAGAATTTTTTTTTAGTTTATAAGAAAACTCGCTGTCGCTCTGGAAGTGCCTCGGGGGTTCTCCACCTTCCCTCGGAACCAGTTAGGTGGGTGGGGGGAGCTCCAATAGCACGAAGATCGGTAATTGTTAGTATAAATCTAACACGCGACGGATTACATTGGTGCATTTGTTAGAAAAAATCTCACGACGCGACCTTTAGCGCTGGTGAATATTGTGCATTTTCAAGGTTTTTGTAATAAAAGTGTGACAAGACAAAAATATAAGGTAATGATATTATAAAAGTGAAAATTTTATATTCAAATATATACGTAAAAATAAAAATTATATAATATAAGGTGAAAATAAAAATTGTAAATAAACAGCATTTTTTTTCTTTTCCGTTATAATGGATGAAAAAACAGGAGAGTTGAATCTGAGATAGAAAATATCAAAAGTACAACCGCAGGAAAAACCAAGATGTGGTTTTTGTCCGAAACGTAAAAACAGGTTCACACAACATAAATGCAATTAGAGTTCCAATATGCGAGGAACATACCGCATCTACCACATTTATTTAAGGTACTTGTGCAGACAAACCCGATTCAAGTGATGTTAAATAAACTTTTTACTTTTTTTTTTAATAAAAATGTTTAAATAAATCATTTGTTAACAACCCTTGATATTTTTATTATTTTTATTCCCAATATAAAGATGTTTTAGTAAGAAAACCGGATTTTAAAAATGTTAGGAAAAATCTATACGCACCACCTCTCACGTAACTTAGAAGGGCGCTACCGATCCCGGGTTAATAGCATTTGTTGTATTGCTTACGTTTTAAATTATGAAAAAACGTATATATCCTATATATTAAATAAGTGTGGTTTAAAATATTAACCGTTAAATTATGGTTCGAATTCTAAATAATACAATATTATGATAGGTACTAATAGTAATTAGCTTAGCAAATTTATATGAACATGCCACTAGTCTTGTAAATTGTTTTAAATAGTTCTTCCTTCATCTTTGTCTAGATTAGTAAGTGCAAATGTCTCTAAATTACTGTCAGAATCACAATCGTCACTTGAGGAGTCATTATTTATTAAAATTGTTAATGGTGTCACTGTAATGTCTGCATCTAAGATTTTGTCCAGATTCCACATGTTTTCTTCCTCTTTTAATACATGATGAATTGTTTTTTGCCAATTTTCTTTAGTAACTTGTAATAGGGACCTGTCTAATAATGCTTGCACATCTTTTAGTTTGAATGTAGTATTATGTCGACCTATAAAACTTTTCACTTTCACCTGTGCCCATATCAGTTCTATCGGATTTAATTGGCAGTTATATAGGGGAAGTCACACTACACAATACCACGTTTTTTGCTAGTTCGTCCACTGCATATCGGGCAGGAGGCTTATTCAATTTTACAATTTGTAGAAGTTCTGGTTTGACTAATTTTTGAGGAAAATTAATATTTTTGTCTGTTAGCCATTCAATGATCTCTTGTTTTATTCATGATGTGTTTGGCACCTTCTCAATGTGACGAGAATGGTAACTAGCGTTATCTAATACTATGACTGAACCTTTTAGTATTAGGTCAATCATCTGCTCAAAATATTCCTCAAAAACCGTCGGCGTTCATATCTTCATGGTGGTCTCCAGTTTTTTTAGATTGGAATATTAAAGAGCCACCATCTAAAAACCCATTATCAATATGAGTTTATGATTAGACTTCGTCCATTACCGGATGGAGTATTCAATCCTGTAGATAATCCTTCCAAAAAAGCCTGTCGTGAAGATTGAATGTTGGTATCCTGTCACATTTTACAGACAGTGTAGCCTTCATTCACCCAGGTTTCATCCAAGTAAAATATTGGTTTGCCTTCTGCACGTAATTTAGAAATTGTTCTTAGATATCTCCGTCTCCAACAAATAATTTCGTCAGTATCAATTAGAATCGCTTTTCTATAATGTTTTGCCCATTTAAATTTTAATTCCTGTAGCGTTTCCCGAGTTTCGTTCGGCATTTAATAATATTCGTAATAAATATTTCAGTAATCCGAATGTATCTATACCTTAAAAATAATAATAGCCACCCACCACTGAAATGACCTGTTCCGACAATTTTATTACCTGCACCGATTGCGATTTTACTATAGTAATTAAAGTCTGAAATAAGATAGTCCCAGGACTCGGGAGATGAAAAAGAGACTGAAAATAATTTTTTCGCCTACCTTATCGGGAAACCAATCGTATATGAACACCAAAAATAGAGCGGAAAGTATTGTTTAACATTCATAACGCTATGATTTTTCAGGTTTCTCAAAGTTTTTTGTTATGTTTTCCAATTTTTTGTTTTGTTTATTCGGTTTTGTGTATTTTCGGTATCAGCTAGTATCCCCAACATTGGGTGTACATTTCATCTATCTGTCTTATAATTATTGGATATGTCATCAGAAGATATAAAAACTGTTCAAAGTATATTTTTCAGATAAGCTATTTTATTCTTAGTACTACGATAAAAAAATTAATAAAAATCCATCAATATGTTTCAATCGTTGAGTATATTTGCTAAATACTCTGTAGATTTACTCTCTAAATTGTACCTACTTTCGCTCATTACAAAATGCAGTAAATGGTCCCCAGATGTATGCTTTGGACCTTTTTGTATTTTCCGAGATGGTTTTCCCGATGTTTTCGGATTTTTCATTCAAAGAAATTGTGATTCATAGCACCTTACGTTAAACTGACATGGAATTTGGATAAAATTTTAATTTCATGATTATGACATTGACAGTGATTTTGCTAGGCAACGGAACAAATTCATTGCCATTTTCACTTAGAATTGCGCAAGTGGTTTGTATTTTATCGGGTAAATTTGGGTTGTTTAATGAGAAACTGTTTCCTAGCAATTTGACGAGAATAATTGTCAACTATTAAAAACACGACACCGAAGGTGGAGTGTTTTTAGGTTGACAGTTATTCGAGTCAAATTGCTAAAGAAAAAAGTTTAGAATTTGAACAACACAAATTTACCCAATATCAATACAAACCTCGAGTGTAATTCGGCAGGACAATTTAATGAATGAGAAATTTGGAAACATATCAATGCAAACTTTATTTATGAAACATTAAAAATAAACACATTTTTATTTTAATGTACAGTTATTAAAAACGCAGTTATTGAAATTCATACTAGGAACAGTGATATCGCTGCGGGTGCCACAACTAATCGTTTCGGTAGTAGATGTTGAAGTTTTTTCATTTTCCAAACGAATTGATTGAATAATGCTTGAATGATACTCTTTGTCAACTTGTAAGTATGGTTTTATTGATGATGAATTGCTGTGTCCTGTTATTTTTATTAGAGCTTGTTCTTCAATTCCGCTTTTACTTAAATCGCTAACTGCTGCCGCTCGATTTGAGTGATTTGTAATTTTGACACGTTTGACATCTAAACCAATGCGTTGTGCTGAGCGTTTAGTCCATTTGGAAATTTCATTAATTCCAATCGGCAAATTCTTGTACCAACCTTTAGAATTTTTCTTTTTCCAAAAGGGATTTGGTGTAAGAAATACTCTGTCCGAAGTTATAAAAGTGTTTCGTTTTTCCATTAACTTTTTGAATAAACGTATTGGGCAAATATCTTCGTCGAAAATATTAGGCGTGATCCATTTGCTGTCACATAATTTATTGTTGCCGCCTTGTCTCGTTTTGGAAAATAGAGGATTATACTCGATACGTCCAGTTTCTTTTCCATTATTTTCAATTTCAGATACGAAATAAGTGGTTTTGCAGTAAGCTGCTTCTCCTCCGCGCCAAGCTAGTTCAAACGCCAAAATGTGATATAATTTATCCTTCCGGTTCATTTTCGTCATATAATCTGGCCATTGCAAATAGCTACTTCAGATTTATTAAGAGCTGATGCACTACATTTTCTCTTTTCGGGTTGTGCTTGTAGGATTTTACGTTTAGCATTACGTGCAGCTCGTGATGAATTAAACTGAACATCGGTGAAAGGAACATACAATATTAAATTCGTTATAATATTTACTTTGTAGCATTTTAGCGGTGGTGTTCCAAATTGTTTTAACTACCGCTTCTTTGTAGTCTTCTCCGTTACTTTTTCGCATATTAAATGCCCAATCTTGCAATATTACATTCAATTTCTCGATGGAAGTATCTGGCTCAAATGTGTATCTTTTTGCATCGCAAAACGTAGAAAATTGTCGCCAGATTGATGATTGCGTCGCAACTGTATTAGTAGGCACACAGGTATTAACAATTTGACTAATTTCGGCGTTCGTAGACACACCGAATCGACTCATTGTTAGTTCTTAAAAATTCAATAAGTTGTTGACAAACATGCCAAACTATTTATTCTGGTAACCAACATCGCGATAATTGATGAACAAATGAATAAGTGAAAAAACCACTAGTGTATTTGTCGCTGTAAAAGTTAAAGCTAACTTTTGCGGCTGTCAAAGTGACAATTGCACTGTGGCATATGCGATTTTTTATACATGAATTAAATTGTCAATAGAATAATCTTTGAATATTAAAATATATAACTTTATACTTTTTAAACATGGTTTTTATAGGAAATTGAATATATTTGTCAAGAAATACCATAACATTTATTTATAGGCTTTTAAACGTTGGGTGATAAACTTGAAATGAATTGATGGGTCATTAATAAACGCATAAAATTTTTATTATTATGTTTTTCGACACTTTCCTCATGACAGATCGAATTTTTATTAGTCTGAATTGCTATTTTAGGCCACCCTACATAGTACAAGGAAGTGAATTTGTTCCCTTACAAGACGAGGAACTATTTAAGTCATCGATACTTATTAATAATTTACAGTTTTAGACTGTAGTTTGATCTTAATATTGTTCGAATTCGATAAAAGCACGTAATTTGCCATTTTTGTAATTTTAATTTAATTTAATGATTTTTAATGATTTTGGCCGTTGTTGCTAATTTTAGTTAATTTCTTGCTATTTTCGTGATTATTTTTGTTGATCTCTAGCCATTTTTGTCGATTTTGTTGATTTTCTGTAGGTTTGGTTGACTTTTTTGCACATTTGTGTCACTTGTAATTTTTATTATTGTTCTGACATTTTTGTTTTGGTTTTCATCGATTTTCTGGCAATATCGTTGAACGCCATTTTTTATTTTTTCCTTATCGTTTTTTTTCAATTTTTTTTTGGTTTTTATGAGTTCTTGTTGGGTTTTAGCCATTTGTATTGATTTTTCACCACTTTAGAGCTGTGCTTTTACTACTTTAGTTGTTTTCTCTTTATTTTTGTTAGGTTATTTTTGTTGATGTTTTCATGTTTTTTTTTTTCATTTTTATGGTAATTTTTGCTATTCTTATTGTTTCTTTTTTTGATATTTTTTTTGTCATTTTTATAGATTTGTTGATATTTTTGAATTTTTGTTTGACTTTTCTGTCATTTTGTGCTGATTTTTGTCGATATTTTTTTGCAGTTTTTATCGTGTTTCTCTGTTTTGTTATTTCTTTTCCTTTTTTGCTAGCTTTATCGAGATCTAGTTGAGTTTTAGTCATTTGAGTATGATTTTTCATCGATTTTGTCGATTTTTTTTATTCATTTAGTTGATTTCTGGCTATTTCTATTAATTTCGTACTATTTTTGTTGATTTCTTGCTATTTAGTGTTTTTTGCTACTATTATTATTATTATTTGATTTATTGCCATTTTTGAAAATTACATTGATTTTTTTCACTATTTCAGTTGATTACTTGTTATTTTTATGTTTTGTGTAGATTTACTGAAATTTTATCTATTTTTTTGTATTTTCTATTATTTTCCGACGTTTTGTAATTTTTGCCATGTTGTTTTCTCTATTTTTGCAGACTTTTCTGCGTTCTTGTTCAGTTTTCGCCATTTTGTGTTGATTTTTCACCTATTTTCTCGTTTTTTTGTACTATTTTAGTTGATTTTCGGTTTTTTTTCTAAATTTCTTGTTATTTTTATGGTTATTTTTGTTATTTTCGTTGATTTCTTGCTATTTTTTGACGTTTTTATTTTCTTTTTTGCCTGTTTATTTTTTTGCTAGTCCTTTTTACTTACTATGAAGTTTCCCGGTTATGTCGATTTCTCCTTGATTTTAATTTTTTTGTATTCGTTGATTTAGAAGACAGTTTTCTGTTGTTTTAGATGAAACTAGAAGTAAATAACGACATTTCCCTATTTTAAAAAAAAAAATTTCTGAAAAATCTCAGTTATTAATTAATGTAGTCCACCGAGTTCGACTTTCCCCACAATACATTACTTCGGTTTCCCGGCAAGCACTGCTATAAATTAAAACACTTCAACTTCGGGAGATAAAAATAAATTGTACCCTTTAAATTACTAGTATTACAGTCTCCTTTTTTAGCTGAAAATAAAAAGATAAAAAACAATTTTTGTTTCCTTGTTGGAAATAAATAAACAGCCAATGAAATTATTTCGAGATATAATCTCTAGCCTATTGGTACTCACTTGACATTATTAACATCCTTAACAGGTTAAGATAGAATTTACGGCAGTCGATAAAATCTAGTAGGCACTTTGCCGGCTCATCTCGTTTTATACCCCTCGTTTTAAACATCACTGCGTATACGTTATAAAAGTTTAAATCCCCATTGACTTGCCGAAAATCACCTACATTACCATTTCTAAGCGCCAATCGCGAAAAAAAAACCCCACTTCTATACGACAACGCCACACCGTGTCGACTTCCCGAAACTGGAATGAACAATGTTTATTATGACTGACACTTCCGGTGAATTTAAAGTAGACAATTTCATGGGTCAATAACACGGCGACACATTTTAAGAAAAATAAGAAGAAATCTTTGGAGAAACGATGCAATTTTTTTCCTTGAAATCGTAAATTAAATGGACCAATCGATTCTTAAGCGTGGTTTCAAATGGGGACTATTACTTTTTTTTACCCAAAAGTTAGTAAAAACGGAAAAAATAAGCATCGACACAATGTATCATGATAAACATTTTTTTGTACGCCTATGATAGAATGAAATTATTGCAAATACAAATATAAATATTACAAATAAATGATTCCCGTATAAATGTTTCATCGTCCGCGCAAAAATAGAAAGGAAGCTCCCTTCAAATATTTCATCGTACGTCCATGATAGAAATTTTTAAAAATAAATTGATTCCTCAAAAAAATTTAATTGTTCTGCCACATAGCCTAATCAAAGTACACATAAAACCTCACAAAAATAACAAAAAACTTGAAAATTCAAAATTGGGTATTTAAAAGGGTGGTGTTTAACATGAGAAAAAGTTTACGATGTTAGGCATGCAATTTTCCGGAAAATCGTCGAGTGAAAATTTTAGTTTTTTCGCTCTAATTGTTTAAATAATAAATATACAGAAAAACTTTCAAATCAAAATTTGTAGCTGATGCATTTATCTACAAATTTTGTTTGAAAATTTTTTCTGTAAATTAAAAAGTTTACGAGATAAAATTAATTTCAGTGGTATTTAATTCGTGGTTACGCGCGAACGGCCCGTGAGCCAAATTTATTAACCGCTTGACTTAAAAGTTAATAATTTTGGGCTTATAACATTCTGAAAAGATAAATAAACTCTTGTAAAATCTAAAAAAAAAAATCTCAACTTTTAGATAGAAATACTTTCAAATTTGAAAAAGTAGATTTTCTGACTGTAATATCAGTTTATTATAATTCCTATTATCCCAACGAAAATTCCTTTTGGATTTGGCATCACAAATGAGCATAAAACATTATTATTATAAAAGCAAAGCCATCAATAGTTAGAATTTTAAACGAATGCTTCTTAAAAATCTGTTTTTTTTGCATGCTTGATTTTACTTGTTTTGTTTGGACTTTATTCAATCATATCTTTTTTCGAAATTAATATAATTCAATGAAACTTTACTACTAAACACTTTGAAGCATCTACTTTCGAAACCACTATACAGTTTTCCAATAAATATAAAATTTTTTAAATAATAGACAATTATTTAAAATAAATACTTAAATCAGAGGTCTGTCAGCAAACCTTCTATAACTTTTTATACCGTTTATGATATTATCTAAAAATTTGTGAACTTTATAATGAACCTATTTAGAAGTGATCGCGATATAAAAGAACACACCTATGGCTCATGTAAGAAAGAGAAGGAAAAACATTTAAAGGTGAAAAAGCAGGTGAGAGAGCATGGAAAATCGATGATAATAGATTAAAAAATTTAGAAAAAAAATGTTTTTCAATGTATTTGTAGATACCCTATTTTAGAACACATTTCATATGAAAAATTTTTTTCTAAATGTCATTTTTATTTACTATCATAAAATTAAAAACATGAAAATTGATGATGTTCAAAAATACTACTATGGAAATTTCGTATATATTTTAAAAACTAATGCAGATACAAAAAAACTGTTCAGACAAATTTTGTAGATAAATGTATTAGCTACAATTTTTGATTTGAACATTTTTCTGTGTTTTCATTATTTAAATAATTAGAGCGAAAAAACAAAAACAAAAATTTTCACTCGACGATTTTCCGGAAAATCGCATGTCTAGCATTGTAAAGTTTTTCTCATGTTAATCACAACCCTTTTAAATACTCAATTTTGAATTTTCAAGTTTTTTGTGTTTTTGCGGCATTTTACGGATATTTTGTGTACCTACTTTGACTACAGTAAATGTAAAATTTTTACAAATAAATTGAACTTCTTAAAAAATTGAATAGTGCGCCCATGATAAATGGTGACGTCACCAATACGTAAGTTTTATCACACAACGCGTCCGAAGTTGTTTTCACTGCGGTAAATCGCAATTTAAACAATGCACAAGAAGAAAAACCTAACCTTACTACACTAATCGATTCCGTTGCCATCCAGCACAATATGGCCGATCTGTGAAAGTCAGGTGTTCTGGAATGGTCAATATTCAGTTCTGTGGGTGATGCTGACAGGTAATGCAGTGACAGAAATTAAACTTTTCACTTCAATATTGAATAATCCTTACAAAGATTCTCGCCGAAAAGAATTTTAGTTTGGAAAGTTGCCATTTATAGAAATTCGATTGCCTAGACCCAGACTATAGCATTTTCCTTGCATTAGCTGGGCTAATAGCGAGGAAAATTACAAAATAACAGAAAAATAAGAAGAAAAATCTAACCTAACTACACTAATCGATTATGTTGCCCTCCAGCCCAATATGGCCGACCTGTGAAAGTCAGATGTTTTGGAATGGTCAATGTTCAGTTCTGTGGGTGACGCTGCAATGACAGAAACGTGACGATTAAGCGGTGACAGGTTAAACTGTAATAGGTAACAGTTAGGCCTGCAGACCATGCTCCCACTAAAAGTGACTAATTGTTAAATAATAAATTTCCATTGTACACTTTTCTCTCTGACTTTTGCCCGGTTTAGATGAATACCACTTTTAACACCTGCCTAATCCACCCAACAACCCAATGCTCACGAGTTTATTTATTTTTTTCATTCGCTAGAAGCCACTTGACCATTTCTACTTGGCTAAATTCAGTTTAGAATTTTCTTTTCAAGTAAAAAATTCTTAAGCTCTCAAAAATTCTAAAATAAAACTACAAAATTATTTCGATCAGAATTTTTATCGTTCTAAAACTGAAATAAAGAAAAAAAAATCAAAGAATAAATCTTGTTGAAGCTCCACATGCATATTATCTATCCGTGGTATTCGAAAAAAAAACCCGAACGGGCAATAATGAGTGGAAAGGGTCATAAATCAGGATGAGGCTAATGAAATAAACGGTAGGAAATAGAAATTTATGCTCGGTTATGAAAATGAGACTTTTTCTTCGATGATTTATTTTAATTCGTAAGTGGTTCGGAAGCCGTGTGCCGTGTCTGGTGTACATTTTCTCGAGAATTTAGATCACGATTAACATTTTTATTACAACTAATCATTAAATATATGGAAAATCATCTTTAAATAAAGAGAAACACATTAAATTTGTAGATTTTATTTTCATAGAGTCCTTGACATGCCCATAGGGTATTGGCTAAACGTGAAGAGTTATCGAAAGTAGATATAAGGAACATAATATAGTAAAACGGCAGACACCCTAGTGGAAAGTTTCTGAAATGGTGTCCACTGGTACAGAACCAGCATTTAGTATATCAAAAGCTGCAGCACGGTGGATTCAAGCCAAACATCTGACGTACTAGTGCCACGTGCCTAAGCAAACACAGGAAACCCTTGGCGCCGACCATATATAGAGCATTTCAACACCCCACATAATTCTGAAGGCTTCACTTTTACGAAAAAATGAAAAAACACGTCAAAAATCCTATAAGGGGGGGCGTATTTTTGACCATGTAAGATAGAATTGAAATTGTAGGATTATACTACGAAAACAATAAATCTGCAAGAGCCACATGACAGCTAGACAGTTTAACGCTGGTCATCCCGGAAGAACTGCCATACTGAATTAATGCAAACAATTTTTGAAACAGGACCAGTTGTCAATAAAAAAACCCCAACCACAACGAGCCTATGGAAGTTGCCGTTCTAGGACAACTTACGTTAGAAAACAACAGTTATAATATCACAAATTTCTTTGGGAATGGGTGTTTTGTGAGTGTTCTGTATCTGTAGAGTAGGGAGGGTGAGTGTAGGCTCACAGCACTTAGGCCACATGTGACCCATTGTACATCCTCCCGAGGAGTTGTCTTCCTAGGTCATTGTCCATCCTGTCCTTCTCAGGAAGGTGGACAGGTCACTAGGAGACATCTCCTTTATATCGGCAGGTGTAGGCCAAGACTCACCGAACACACACTCTCTTATTGACGATAACTCCGGACACTCGCATAAGACATGCCTGACAGTTTCATCTTCCTGTTCACACATCCTGCATAGAGGTGTGTCCACTAGCCCCATAGTATGGAGGTGTTTCCCTAGTTGACAGTGACCAGTCAGAAATCCTACTGTTAAACGTAGGTTTCTCCTGGTCATCGCCAAATATTTCTTCGGCTCCAGCTTCCCAGGGTCGCCCAGGGTGATCCTGGCAAGACTGCATCCTTTGATTCCATCCCATCTCTTAAGGGATTGAGTATGGGTGTAGCGTTTGGCTAGTTCCGCAATTGTCGAAGTCGTTAGGCCGTAGGTGTCACTGGGTCCTAGAATTTTTAGTCCAGCGGCTTCCCTGGCTAAAGAATCAGCAATGCGATTTCCTTTACTCCTGTCGTGCCCTTTAACCCACTTCAGGATAATATTGTTATCTGCCGAGGCGTCAGCTAACTCTTGGTGGCACTCTAGTACTAGCCTCGATATAACACGTTGTCTGTTTAAGGCTAATAGGGCTTGTCTACTATCAGTGCAGATTATTATGTTTTTGCCAGAAATTCCTCTTCTGGTTAGTTCTTTTGTGGCAATTGAGATACCAGCCAGTTCTGTTTGAACTACGCTGGTATTGTTTCCCATTCCCCACTTCATCTTTAGGCTTAGTGCTCTTGAGTAAACTCCACATCCTGAGCCTTCTTTCATTTTTGAACCATCTGTATATATGCGTATTGCATTTGCAGCACCTGGCTCTGTGTTCTGTTTTATTTGAATTTTGTAGGGTTTGTTAAACAAAAACCTGGGTTCAATTGCATCATTGGTTGCCTGCAGCAGAGGTAGCGCAGTGAGCGCTTCCTGCCACAGGCTCAACCTCAATTGGCCCACTCCTACTTCGGGGTTTACACCAGCCGTGCGCAATCGTACCATGGCCATTAACGCAACCTCCTTGACGTACAGGTCCAGAGGGGTCAGACCAGTAATTAGTTCCATTGCTGCGGTTGGTGTTGTTCTCATGGCTCCTGTGATGTTTAAGCAAGCCATTCGCTGTATTTGATATAATTTTTGGATGGCCGTTGCTTGTAGAACCTTCGGTCCCCATGCAATTGCTCCATACGTTAACATGGGTCTTATTATTGCAGTGTAGATCCAGGTAACCACACGGGGTGACAAACCCCATGTGCGTCCCACTGTCCTCGGACACTGCTCATAAGCCACATATGCTCTTTTTGCTCTGTTGTGTAGATGAGAGTTCCATGTTAGTTTCCTGTCGAGGGTAATACCAAGGTATTTCACCTCTTCCGAAAAGTTTAGTTTGCTTTTGAAGATTTCAGGAGGTTTCAAACCCGATAAACTTCTTTTCCTGGTGAAAAGGACCATCTCAGTCTTTCTGGGATTGATCGACAGTGAGTGTTCCTTGCACCATTTTTCAATTAATTTAAGCCCATCCTGCGCTCTATCGCACAGTGTGTTCACAAATTTGCCGGTCTGCAAGATAACTATGTCATCTGCGTAAGCAATTGTGTAGAATCCATTGTTGTTGAGGTGATTAATCAGGGTGTCTAGAACCATGTTCCACAGAAGGGGTGATAAGACTCCTCCTTGTGGACATCCCCTCATGACCAGTCCTCTTACTGTGATGTCCTCTACATTAATACTTATTGCTCTACTAGAGAGCATCTTGAGTATTCATTCTCCTACTACCAGAGGTACATTCCTGGAGTTGAGTTGCTGGGTAATTGTTGGAAAGGTTGTTTTATCAAACGCTCCTTCGATGTCTATGAATATACCCAGGGTGGATTCTTTGTTGTCCAATGATCTTTCGATTCTGCCAACCACTTGGTGAAGGGCCGAATCGGTGGACCTTCCCGGAGTATATGCATGCTGATTTGGATGAAGTGGGTTGTGAACTAGCACTTCGTCTCTTATATACCGCTCGCATAACCTCTCCATTGTTTTCAAAAAGAACGATGTGAGACTAATTGGTCGGAATGCTTTTGGTAAGGTGTAGTCCATCCTGCCTGGTTTGGGTATAAATACCACTCGTACTTCTCTCCACTTACTGGGAATATACCTCAGAGCTAGAGAGGCTCTGAAAATTCCAACCAGGTGAGTGTTGAGTTTGATGTTTTAAAAGAGACGATTTAATTTATTAATTTTAGCGTGATTTCTGATAAACATAGAATGTGCTAACGAGAGTGAACTCTTTTTCATTCTTCACTGGTGTGAAGAATTTATATCATTATTCAGCTAAAAATGTAAAAATAATTTGTGTATTACTATAAAGGTAGTCGTGGAGAAAAACATTTCCTCATTATACTAATTCTCTCTAAACCATTCAGATTTATGGAAAACAACGACAAGAAAATTTGTACCAGACACGGAACAATCAGTTTTTCCCTTGTCACTTGTCTCTGAGGCCTCTTACAGTTGATAATAAATCTCGAAAGTCGAATTCTAACTCATAGCTACGGTTATAAATGTCTCAAGATTATTGTCGTTGTATTCAGAAATAATTTTAGGAAAATTGCTTTCTAACAACGATGAAAATCATTATTTTCGAGTTGATGTATGCCGAGTGTACATTTACAATGCAGCGTAATTCATTTTTTATGAAACTTGAGGTTGAAGAAGAAGAAATATTTCGTATAAAAACAGTTTTTTCGAGGAATAGACGGTTAAAAATCAAACGTGGTACCTATATAGGGTGCGGCAGATGAACTGTCGATTAGATAGCTCTAGAGAACTAAAGGTGTATGAAAAGTGAAAATACTTATGGTGGGGTTTCTAAGTGCGAACTATTCAATGGAAATATTACTTCTTTTTGCTACTTCCGGTATTTTTAATGGGACACCCTGTATATTTTTTGCTATCAAAAATATTCATGTTATTTTAAAAAACTTTTGTTAATAGTTTCTGTAATTATAAATCAGAACTATAGATCGTTTTCTTGATCTTCTTCTCTTCGTTTTGGTTTCTCTTTTTAAAATCCCTTTTTTGGTCAGGTAATCAGGAAGTCACTTGATCTGTTGTGGTCTCATCACCTATGTCATGATGGGACTATAATATAATTTCATTAATTAATGAAAAGTTCTTGTTTCTAGCTCTCGCCTACTTTTTTGCCGTTATAGATGCGTCTCAGTATCTTCTACTCCCATGCTCTTGATATTTTTTGTTCAAAGTCCAGATTTCCGAACCATATAAAACGACTAGCCTGATGAAAATTTGGTATAATTCTCTTTTGTGTCACTCTGAAAACTAATTTCGCCTTCTAAACTTTCAGCAGCGCCCCGACTTATCTGTTGTCTTTTGTTAGTCTTGCTTCGTTTTTACTATTGATATTTACTCCAAGACATTTCAAATTAACTTCGATTTCGATATTCTCGAACGTGCATCTAATCTGAGTGAGTAAGTCAGAGTAATTTGTCATCTAATCTAGTATATTTTGAGGTTAGTTGCTGTGTTGGCTTGTTTTACGTTGTTTTCAAATGTAAAAACAAGACAAGTGACATTGAATTAACAGGTTTCATCCATGCAGCAAACACGTAAATATTCAAGTCCCCTAGGTTATTTTAGTTTTTTCTGTAACAACATTAATAGCCCGGTTCAGATATTCAGGAACATCTAGAAATCTTTGAAATCAAAAATTACGTCTGTTTATTCAACTTTGAATCGTACCCTGAAAGGCCTAGTAAATGTCAGTCGTTTTAGACGTGAAAATTTTGTAGTGGCAACACTGAATGGACTGCCCAGTTCAATATTGACAAAGGATATAGAAGGCAAAGGATTATCATGTCTGATAGTCAAGCAGACATTAAAGCGCTGAGTTCTTGTGTAATCAGGTCCAAAATGGTGTGGGAATGCCTAGGCAAACTTAATGAACTAGGCGAGAACAATATAGTCACCTTACTGTGGATTCCAGGACACACTGGAATAGAAGGAAACGAAATAGCAGATGAACTAGCGAAGAGAGGGACTGAAATACCCTTTTGGGGACCGGAACCTTTTTGTGGAATCAGCTCCAATGTAATATTGGAAGAAATAGGTAAAGCCGAAGAAAAGAGAAGATCTGACAATTGGAAAGATCTAGTAGGGCTTAGGCAATCAAAGATTCTTCTGGGTGACTACAACCTGTTGAGATCAAATGAATGCATAAGTCAAAGCAAAACTGCACTAAGAGTTTTAACAGGAATCCTAACGGGACATTGTCGCCTGAATGGGCACCTTAAAAAGCTCAAAATAGTGGAGGAAGAAGATTGTAGGTTTTGTGGAATGGAAGAAGAATCCTCCATCCACATACTTGCGAACTGCACAGCAATTCAGAATCCTAGGGCACAGCACCTGGGAGACTACTGGATAGAAGAGGGACAGTTACCTAAGTTGAAGCCTGCAGATATCCTAAAATTCCTCGGGGAAATAGGACTAAAGGAGCTACTAGTCTCTGAGACTTTCCTCAGGAACTAAGTAGAAGTAAGGGGGCACAATAGATCTTTTAGGTCTCAGTGAATGTTACCCCAAAATACATACATACATACATACACTGAATGGACTACTGGAATCATCCATTGTAACTATGCTCAGCATATACGAGTCTATCGCTATCCTTTTCATTTTCAAGAACAAATAGCATGCGCACTCACTTTCTTGAAAAGTGCGGACTATTGGTTTTTGCTTAATATTTCGTTATTTTTACATTGGTGTCTTTGAAATTGCATAAATATTTTTGATTATTTTTTAATTCAAAATAAATGTATTTTGTCAGACATCTACATTGCAATTACTTTTTTACTCAACTCAACTAATTGTCTTTTTGTGACCTTCAAAATTTGGAGTTTATAAAACGTCAATTAGAATATAAAAACGTTTCACATTTAGGTGTTTCAAGGGGTACTATATATACACTATATACAGTGTGGTAACCAAAAGTCCAATAAAATAATCGCTAATAATTTATTTTGAAAATAAACGTTTTGAAGCCTCCTAAAAATGTTAAGTTATTCAAATGTCAATTAATAGCTATAACTGAGTATTGCGATCTTAAAAGTGAGACACACTGTATAATTAAACTTGGAAAATTCAATATATTTTGAAAAAAAAACATAAAATTTTCAAACCAAATGACACGAATAGAAATTTGCTGAAATGATTTTGGAGAAAGAACAAATTTCAAATCCAAAAACATTCAATTCACTTTCGAGTGCAAAATAAATTTTCAAGTCTTTCGTTCATTCATACACCCATTTTTCAATTACACAAAACATCTTAGCAAACATTTCCGTCTAATTTTAAATGAAAAAAAATCGTCCCTGCTTTCAGAGAATGTTTTCTAAAGAATAACTTTTTCCCCGTCATTAAATAAAAATCAATGATTGGACACCGGTCGCGTTTAGAAAGATACGAGTCCACAGGGGATTTCTTCGAATAGTCCTTCAGGATGAACAAGGACGACGACGAGATCAAAAGAGACTTTTATTTATAAAAGGATTTTTTTATATTTCATGGCTAAGCTCATAGGTCTTTAGAGATGGCTCTTTCAATGCATGGCATTTGGAATTTTTAAATTTATTACGTTGAATATTAAAAAATTTAATATAGTTCATATATTTTGCTT
Source organism: Lochmaea capreae (assembly GCA_949126875.1). Lineage (NCBI taxonomy): Eukaryota > Metazoa > Arthropoda > Insecta > Coleoptera > Chrysomelidae > Lochmaea > Lochmaea capreae. The sequence continues at coordinate 19,975,503 of OX421404.1, forward strand.
CCGTTCCGCGAGCTAGATGCCAAAATATATTAATTTTTGGGATTTTTTTCTTTTTTATAATGCCATATCTTATGAAGACGATAAGCTATGGCAAAAGTGTAAATTTTTGACGTTTTTGGTGGCGTTGGGAGAATTTCGATATCTAAATCCATGAAATAGCCTTAACAAATCGCTAATTTTTGAATGGGTTTTAAATGGAGTGAAGCAACATATCTTGGAGTAAATATCAATAATAAAAATGAAGCAAGTCTAACAAAAGACAACAGATAAGTAGGGGGGCTGCTGAAAGTTTAGAAGGCGAAATTAGTTTTCAGAGTGACACAAAATATGGTTCGGAAATCTGGACTTTGAACAAAAAATATCAAGAGCATGGGAGTAGAAGATACTGAGACGCATCTATAACGGCAAAAAAGTAGGGAAAAACTGGAAAGAAGATTTTTTCATGAATTAATGGAGTTATATCAGACTCTGCTCATAACATACGTGAAAATTTTGTAGTGGCAACACTGAATGGACTACTGGAATCATCCATTGTAACTATAGCGACAATCTACTCCAAAATGATGCTCAGCATTTACGAGTCTATCGCTATCCTTTTCATTTTCAAGCGCACTCACTTTTTTGAAATGTGCGGACTTTAAACAGCTGCTATGCTGTGTCCTCTTCTATCGCATGGGATGGTTGGTTGAAACCTCTCAGTCGCACACATACACTCGCAGCAATATTTCACTTTTTAAAATTCGACAACCGGAATTCGGGACTGATTTTTCGCAGGCAACCCTATACCACCGTGTTCATAATTAAATAATCTTTATTTTCATATAATTTTAATTCAATAATCAGACCGGTGCAAAATGCTAGTATCGATTCACCTGTATATACCTGGCAACCTGAGGGTTGTGACCGGAAAAGAATAGGCAACCTAACGTTTGCATATTCTATGGGCTTCATACTTTCGATTGGTATAGAATTTGTCTAATAATCAAATGAAATGTTTGAAAAAAAATTGTTTTATAATAATTAATTAATCATATCCTGGACAGAAACTTGTTAGGTAACCCATATGCAATTATTGACATATTAAATTAAATATAAAATACGTTTCATCAAATAAGCATCTCGGTGAAGGTCGTTTTATATCGGGATCTTAGACTACAACTTAAATAACGGTGGCTTCTACCAAACTTCCATTAATTTTAATATATCTCTCATATCGTTTATTGGGGAAGATTGTAATACCAATCGTTGGAAAATATTTATTTGTATACAGATTGCGAAAATAACATCGGAAACCTCGCCTCGGATTACACAAGTACGACAAGGATATATGAAAGAGAGAGGAAGAATAATTGTGCGCGGTCATCACTTTGTTTCATCTTACTGGCCGAATGCTCCTTTACAGAGAGAATTCACTAGTTGGTGGTATTCAGTATGCTCCCAACATGGAAGGAGTGAGGGTGTTAAATAAATAAAAAAATACAATCGTTATTACGTAACCTGTACATCTTAAAATTCATTTTTGTCAACATGATCATTTCATACCAAGTTGACAATTTCTAACTACAATAGAATATTATTAGAGCCATTGTAACTTGAAAATAAAACAGCATTTCTTGAGAGAACCATATAATTAATCAACTAAAAATCCCTTCCATTAATAAATTAAATTGAAAAAATAAAATAAGTAGGTAGGTACCTACACCTCTGTAAAAGACAATGTTGCCGGATGAAAGTGTTTTGTTTTACCTATTGTGCATGACTTCGAAAAAAAGTCAACGATAACGAGGCAAAAATATCATTTGTACAAATTAATCTGCGCTTCTGGCAACAGCGGTTAAAATAGGGGGGCAATGAGCATTCGGCCAGTCTCGGGAAATAAGTATACACCCCTAAGGTGAAACAAAGTACACGCCTTAATGACCGCGCATAATTATTCTTTCTCTGTCTTTCAGCTGTTTTTCTGTCGTACTTGTGTAATCCGAGGGTTCCGATGTAATTTTCGCAATCTGTATGTATGTGGTGACATTCACTGAGACCTAAAAGATCTATTGTGCCCCCTTACTTCTACTTAGTTCCTGATGAACGTCTCAGAGACTAAGCTCTTTTACTCCTATTTCCCTGAAGAATTTTAGGATATCTGCAGGCTTCTGCAGCAATTTTCCGTTGGGATACCTGTTAGAACTCTTGGTGCAGTTTTGCTTTGACTTATGCATTCATTTGATCTCAACGAGTTATAGCCACCCATCAGAATCTTTGATTGTACAAGCCTTACTAGATGTTTCCAATGGTCAGATCTTCTCTTTTTTTCGGCTTTGCCTATCTCTTCCAATAAAAAATATTTATTTAGCTACGACGCAACACAAACCCAATATTAATAAAGGCAACCACTCAAATGATTGTATTTTACTGTCCGTAAACATTTGGACGACGTACATCTCGGACACCGGTGAAGTTGCATTACTCAAAATTCACCATTAGGTAAAAAAATATACCATTCACCCTGTATATCTTGTATTTTTTAAATAATTTTCTTCACTGTGTCTATTTTAAGATTTTTATAATATTAAATCGTTCATCCTATATATTTAAAAAAAAATACTCACCGGCAACGGTAAGCGTGGCGTTTCTACTTCTGGCTTTCCCCAAAACATTGCTAGCTTCGCACCAATAAGTTCCCGCGTCGGATTCCTTCCTGCTTTGGGCGACGCGTAGAAAAAATAAACTTCCGGCAGGCAATAGAACTCTATGCGATCTGGCGTCCTGCGGTGCTGTTCTTAGAACTTGTCCGTCTTTGTACCATGTTATTGAAGGTTCAGGATCGCCCTGGGCATTACAATTTAAAGTTGCCGGATCGTGGCGCGCCACTGTCGTATCTACCGGGTGTTCGGTAATACGAGGCGGTTGATGGCCGGCGTGATGGTAACCTGAAACAATAATTAGATTCAATTTGTTGGAAAAGGAAATTTAAAAAAAATATATTGAACATTATGAACCCCTTTTGAAAAATAGTGTGCAGAAGCATGATGGGAAAAATTGTAACCCAAAGATTTTGAGTTGAATGTATAGTTTATCTGAATCGATTATTTCATACCCAAACAAGTTTAGCAACAACAGTTGTCACTAACAAACTTTTTTCGAATACAATCATTTTATTCATTTGTATATAAATGTTCACTTTGTATTTAATAAACCAAATTGTTCCTCCCGGACATTATTTAACGGAATGTCGACATTAACAAAGTTAATATTACAAACGATATGTAATTTGCCAGCATCGTAGCAACAATGAGAAAGGTCGCAAAATACAAGAAATATTCAATAAACCCTGACGTAACGGTCCGGAATAGGGTGAGTAGAGACCCATTTTATCAGCAATTTCATTCCGACTACGTTTACGAGGTGTCTTTGTTATATTCAGGTCATGGACCAGTTTATGGCATACGGTCATGGAAAATTGTTTTCAGAAATTCTTCGCAAAGCGGTAGTGTTTGGATACAGCAAGAAAATTGTTAGATAACGTGAAAAGTACGTGTAGGAATTATAATAACTTTTACCTACAGGTTAATCAAACTGTTCATGCAAGCAGAACCAAAATTTTTGTTTCAATCAAGTAGAAGAAGAATTTCATTCGGGTCTGACAACATGTTTTTGGTTTTTAACAGTGGAAATATTAGAAATACTTCAGTTATGAAATTGATAAAAACAAGGTAAATGTAAATGTGCTCTTTCAAAAAGAATGAGCCAACTTTATTCATTCATTCATTCGTTTGAGTTGTTCCCAACAGCCAAGGTACTTGACCTCAATCTTTGAACCACTTCCCATATTATCTATTTCCATTTCAGAAACTTCATGTCTTCCATATGGACCACTACTTTGAAGAAGCTAGCTTGTTCACAGCTTTATTCATTCATTCGTTTGAGTTGTGCTCAACAGTCCAGGCACTTTACCTGATTCCTTGTGCCATTTTACGTGGTACCTACTTCCATTCTAGAAACGTTGTGTATTTCATATACAGGGTATCCAGAAACTCTCCTGCCAAACGGAAACTAAAGTTACTAGAGGTGATTTTAAGTCGATTTTGCTCAAATTACCTTAACCCGAAAATGCTTCCTAAGGGACCTACAGTCCTTTGAAGAAGACGTCCTCATTCCTAGATTCTATTATTACCATTCGATTATCTAACTTCTTATATTTAAATCCACAATTCAATAATCCCGCGCATCATCTTGGACGGTTGTTTCAAATGGTCTCCAAAATGCCATTCTAATTAATTATATTATAAAACTCACCCCAACGTCAACGAACAAATGAATATTATATTAATATCAATTCACTGACGCGACCTAACCACTACACCATCAAAAAGGTATATTAATAATACCTTTCTACACTGGATCACCTACACTTTCCTATAAATACCTATAACAATTCACTAATCTCACTCAACCAAGAAATAGATATTATATTAAATTATTCTTCAAAACAAAATTCACACCCGACACTGAATGATACTAATGGATTATAAGCCGAACCACAACACAATCCCCTCGAACACCCTCAAGACCGTAGAATTTTTTCTGCCAAAAACGTCAAACGGAGTATACTTCAGTTATTTCGTTATATTGCGATGAATACTGCGGTTGTTTCGAAGTCTTGACTGCACGTGCTACTACGTTGCCAACTCTTCAAAATTTTCTTAAATATAGTAACATATAAAAAGTGGTTTTAATTAATTTTTCTTTTCTCAGTAATTTCAAGCGACTTATTTTAATGTTTACTAATAAATTTATATTATGTATTTTTTTTAAAATATTTCCAAACTAGCATTCTTATAACATCACGAACTAACAGTTTACTGAAGTAAGAGGAACATTTGTGTAGCGAGCCTAACAATTTTAGAAAATATATCTGACAACATTGCTTTATTTTATGGTCATCACACTGACTTTAGTTAGAGTATACTTGTAAATATTTTAAATATATATAAAATACAGTCCAGTTTATCAATTATTACCCCAGCGTTGGCGTTGTACGCTACAATGGGATTTGGCTGAACTTATTTTGTTAATTTCGTTTCAATATTTCCCATTAATATTTTCATCCACTGGAAATAAAAATCGTACTGTATATATTTTATCAAGCTGGTTCTCACATATAAAAGTAAACAAACAACGATCTTCGGAATATTAAAGGGAGTCTGTGTTGGTCCGTCTACCGTTTGAATCGCTTTTCTTTTTTATTACCCCGCACTGTGATTTTCCAGTTTTGGCCGTCGTTGTTGTCGTCACGGCGCGGCGGGACGTCGGAGCGCTTTCTCTCTCATATAAATTGTCACCGTCGCGACGAACGTTCGTATAATATGGCGACGATGTCGAAATTGGATTATAATATGTTTTACTTCCGGTATTGTTTGCGCTACGTCTACTGTGACTACTATCACCGATGATGTAGGCAATGACCAATTTGATTTCGACACTGGTGTAGTTATTTCAATATAAATTAGTTGATAAAATAACGGTCAGTTAATCTAAATCGGTTTATTCGACAATAATTTTCTAATAATATATTACTCGCCAATCGATATTTCCACTAGTGGTAGAATATTGAGTAGTCCTAGTACGTCCCTGATTATGGTTAGGTAAACCTACCTTGTTTTGGAATTGTCAAAAATTAAACAATACTTTAATCACTTTACATTTTCCATTTAATTTTTCTTGTTTCCTTAGTGCAATTCTAAGGTCCAACGATGGAATTAGAATAGGACCACCTTAGGGCTATAGTTCTGAATCCAGCTGTCCAGCTAAATACTTGATATTTTTGTTGGTGGACTATATATGTAAGAAAATAACTCATATTTTCTAAACCTTGTTTCTAATGATTTTAATTTTCTATCATGGCGAGTGTTGGTAGAAATGACTACGACATAGTTATGATTTGATGACAGTCTAAATTATTGTAGCAATAAATAAAATTTGTAAGTAAAGAAAAGACTTTGGAATAATAGACATTTAATGTCGTTTCTATTTATACAGGTAAGATTTTGTAAATGTTAATATTTGTAATGGAAAATAAAAATCTCTTTTTACAGGAGAAACTCAATAGTGTCTTTATTCGATAACAAATAGAAGATTACATCTCACATTTATATATCGGAGAATATGATTCTTAAAACTACACTTGAACTCATTAAATTTTTGCATATTACGTTTTTCTTATTTCAAATAACTACTAAGATAAAGAAAGGGATTATGTATAATGAATTAGCCTGTATAGCTAAAAATATTATTGATTTTTGACGCACCCACAAAACCGTCCATCACCCGAAAGAAAAACAACACCCGCTTTATCCTTATTATCCCGAATTATAGACCTGGATGTAACGTAGGGTGAAATCATCTCTTAGAAATTGTATCGTATTGGGTCGACTAGTCGATTAGTTAGTCGATCTTACTAGGCTTTACATCGTTATGAAGGGCTTACTTTTAATCTTCCTACTGTACCCTTAAACCGTCCGTCCCTTAACTAACCCCTATCTTTTGATATATACCCGAAATAAAAATATACCGATTCTATTTTCATGGATTATTTATGGTGGCGGAGATGTAGAAACCTTTTACGGTAAATGGCTATTTGTTTTCCACAAAACTTTTGATTCGATGCAAAGTTATAGTTGAAAGGAACGTAATCGGCTGTTTAAAAGTACAATTGGGAAAATATCTTGCCAGTTTCGTCTACATTTTTCAAAATATTTACAAATTTATGTCGTAGTCTTCAATCTGCTTTTCCATACTTTCAAGAATATTAATCGTAACTCCTTCCAATAATTGTTACATCATTCCTTCCGTATTTCATTCATTCATTCATTCGATTGGGCTGTGCTCAACAGCCCAGGAACTTGAACTGGATCTTTGTACCATTCTGTTATCCACTAACATTCCAGAAGCTTTGTGTCTTCTATGCAGGCCACTAGTTTGACTGGAGGGATATTCAGTAGTTGTAATGGTTGTATTATTTTCTCTCCAAAGTGCTTCCGTCTGAGTCCATGTAACTTCAAGCAGAAGCAGAGTATGTGAGTAGGTGTTTCATCATAGAGTTCACATTTCCTGCACATAGGTTTACTAATTTTGCCAGTCACCAGGTAGGTAACTGTATTCAAATGTCTCTTACTCAGTTCCCGATTTCCCCTCTTATCCAATCTTTCGTGATTCCTCAAAACGGTTCCGGACCTATGAAGTCTCCTTTAGAACCCTCTTTAGCTAACTGGTTAGCCATTTCATTACCTGCAATCCCCTCACGTGTCGGCATGTGCTATGATTTCGTAATCTTATTGATTCGACACACATATAATTTTATCATACATTAGAAATGCAATAATATTACCTCGAGTGTTCTATGCGTATGATACAATTAGACAATAGGTTATTGTCAAATTTCGCATGTATTGTTGCAAAAATAGTACGGTGAAGTTAGACCGAAAGCTGTCATGAAAAGCTGGGCTGAACGAAAGTATAATACGAGGATGTATTGATATCTAGTTAGCCTAGACGAGTTCCATGCATAAACGAACAATAACTTAGGTATTAGAAGTGTCAGTGTGAAGTTTGACGTCAAAAAAGTAAACCAGAGTTACGCAATAAATTTAAAAAAAAAGATGTCTACCTAAATTGTGAAAATCGAAAAATTGGAGTATCGAGCCATCATCAAGTAACTGTATTTAAAAGGGTTAAGAGGTAAGCAGATTTACGAAGATATGCCTAATAACCTTGGTGATCAATGTCCTTCGTATGCGACCGTGAAAAATAGGACTGCAAACTTCAAAAGAGGTACATTTTCCATTGAAGATGATGACCGATTGGGAAGGCCAGTTTCTGTGTCAGTCCCCGAAAATATCGATGCAGTTCATGACATGATTTTATCAGAACGTCGAATTGGGCTAAAACGGATATCTGAAGCACTGAATATTTCATTCGAACGCGTTCATCATATAGTTCACGTCAATTTGGACATGGGAAAAATTGCTGCAGAATGGATCCCCAAATGTTTGAATGTTGACCAAAAGCGTGCAAGGGTAGAGGCATCGCGTTCGATCTGTGCTCGATTGGAAAACGATGTAGACTTCTTAAACCTAATTGTTACTATGGATGAGACTTGGGTACATTTCTACGATCCAGAAACAAAGCAACAATCGATGGAATGGCGACACTGTGGTTCTCCAAGACCTAAGAAGTTTCGTGTCCAAAAATCTGCTGGAAAATTACTTGCTTCAGGATTCCCATAGAGTAATCATGATTGATTTTTTGGATAAGGGTAGAACAATAACTGGAGATTACTATTCGACATTACTGTCCACTCTACGGGAAAAAATTAAAGAGAAAAGACGCGGAAAGCTATCCAAAGGTGTTTTGTTTTTGCAGGACAATGCTCCTGCACACAAATCTCATGTTGCCATGCAAAAAATTCGTGATTTAGGGTTTGAATTACTAGAACACCCCCCTTATTCACCGGATTTGGCTCCGTCCGACTATCATCTCTTTCCTCAACCGCCGAAAAAAAGTTAAAAAGGTCGTAAATTATCTTCCAACGAGGAGGTAATAAAAGCTCTGGTTCGCAGAGCAAGAAAATATTTTGACATTGAAATTTTGTTTGATTCTATAGTAGGCTAAGAATTTTTCAATATATCCTAGTATCTAGTATAGACCACTTTCCTAAATTCTTGAGATGACCCCGCTGAAGTTTGCGACGCAGCTTGAAAGCACAGCTTTGAGCACGTGAAATGTAACAGTTTTCTGTTTATAACTTTATAATTGATCGCACAAAAAAAATGTAGATATTAAAATTGTAGGGAATTTCAATATTTTGAAAACAAATTTTTCAACCATTAATCATCAAAAATTTCAAAATGGTTTTTTTAAGCGACAAACATAATTAAAATAATAATAACGACTTCCTAATAATATAGTAGTCCGGCCCCTGAAAACGTTGTTGTTTTCAGATTTCAAAAATTCAAAATGGCGGCAACATAAAATTTCAATATATATTTTTTTTCAACCTCGCCTCATTTAATAAACATTAACTCTATCGATACGAGGTTTATGGCAATCGATAGATAATAAATTATAGTTTTATGAACAATAACAAGAGAAATGAGAAACAATATTTACATAATTTTTTCCGAGTTTTACTTTCTGTTTTTATTCAATTTGAGTTGAAAAATATAGTTGATGGATTCATTAGTAGTTTGTTGGTCTTCAAAAACCACGAATTAAGAAAAAAGTTTCAGATTTGACCCTTAGAAGCCTAGAAAACAGTATTCAAAGATCAGTAGCCACTGTGACAAGAGTATTAAAAATTTTGAGTTTATGATCGATTCGGTGACTTCTCTATTTTTCGTGTATCTGTGTACAGCATAGCTACCTAAAATAACGAGAATAGTTAAGAGTAAATGAATATTCATGTATAAAAATATTGTAATTGGAATAGAACTGGGATTCTGTATTGTCGTGAATACCGTAAGTGACTTTATCCTTCAAGCAGCAGTGTCCTGTCAAATCCATTAGTGCAGTCTTACAACGGCCACAAGAAATTGGTTGTTACAGAAATTTGTAGGATGGTGGGTATTCTCATCAGGTCAGAGGCGAAGAGAGCCACCGACACCGGTAAAAAACTATATGAAAGGTTTAATCTCGAGGCTGAATCTAGATACACAGAACCACAATATATCTGAAAAGGTCGCAGTAGAATAGGCCACTTAGTCACCTTATCAAATCTATAATATAAGCATTATTTTGATTTCTCTTGGTAATAATTTCCAAGGAATATTTTGGTTTCTACGATGGTACAACCTCCTCGTTTTTTTGGTTTAGCCTACTTCTTCTAATACAGAGTGTGCCACAGAAAACAGTCCACCTCGATATTTGGATATTTTGAGGAAATACAACGATTTTTGTTCTAAGGGGGACACATTTTTACGATATAGGCATCTGTCATTTATCAACTCCCTCCCTTCCACATCAACGTTGTACGTTGTACGTTAAATTAATCAAGACATTTTCTTGCAAAGATAGTGAAAAAAATCGTGGACGATCATTATGTCTGAATGGAGTATGCCTTTCTAATGTGTGCCGCTCATGGTATATTCCCTATTTAAAAATAAGGGGTTGGTGAAATGGAAGGAAGGGGGATGACAAATGACAGATGCCTGTATCGTAAAAATGTGTCCCTCCTAGAACAAAAATCGACGTGTTTCATAATTTCCTTAAAATCTAAAGTCCATTTTCCACGGTGCGAGTTGACGCTGTAACTCGAAAAAGTCGCATGAATTAGAACTTGCTCTATTTTCGAGCGAGAAGTCGCTGCGACTTGGTAACTTTTCTAGTGGAATTTATCGCACCAACCCAAAATTTATATTGGCTGCTACGCTCTGACATTGCTGTCACAGGATTTCTTCTACGTTTTCTTCTCGTAGAGCAGCACAGGCCATAATACTAATTACTGTTACTAAAACAATGCCCTCAATGTTCTCCTCATTCATTCTGTTAACCTCAAGACTTGATTCTAGAAAAGCTACTCCTAATTGCTTTATTTTCACACGCTAATTTTTTTCACACTAAGATTATGAAACCAGAACTGCCAATTTTTTAACGAAGTTGGCAACACGTAACGTTTCCCCTATGTCTGGATGAGTCGCAGCAACAAACTATCGATGTGCTGATTGTACTTTTTCTCGCAGCGATTTGTTCCAGCAACTAGTCGCTGCGATTTGTCGCAACGTGGAAAATATACTTAAGGAATACTGCCAAACATCCTGGTGGACTATTTTCTGTGGACCACTCTGTATTATATTGTTGTCGATACCAAAATCGTTTCTGAAAGGGTTTCAGGTTAGGTTACCTATACCAATGCACCCTGGAATTTCTTTTTCTAGCCGGATTGTTTCTAGATACTTCACTTTGATTCCATTTGGAATGAGAATTTCCAGATTTAGCATTTTCTCTCTTTCAAAAGACTCGGCATCAATAAAAAGAGTTTTAAGCAAAAACTGTCAAAAATAAAAGGGTTAAAACGACCCTCATTGTTTTGTATAAAATACATTCCACCAAAAACGAATTTTCTCTACAAAAACATCGAGTGAAAAAAGTGAATTTTCTAATTTCCATCGTACCACATGACTCGATATTATCTCTAGTGGAAACCGTCGATGAATTCTTTATAAACCGAAAACCCCCTACAGCTCCTTCAAGTTAACAGCCTCTGTACACACAAACACACACTCACTCAGCATTCAACTGGCAACTCAGCCACCATTTTAAAGTGAATAAGGAGTAAAAAGGATTTTTCGCAACGACGCCATTTTTCTTTTGTATCTTTTCTTTTTTTCCCATTCAAACAGAGGCGGACCGGTAAGAGACCGTTTCAGTAAAAAGTATTAAGAATTGTAATTTTTATTAGATAGATAGTTAAAATTCGAATCAGCTTTCTTTGTTTTGGCAAGTATAAAGAAAAGAAAAAACACAGAAATTGCTGCTTCCTGGAAATAAATCCAGAAATAAAATACAAGACATCAGTTATGATGTTTTTTACCGACAATCTGGAATCTCCTCGACGGCTCCGCTTCATATCATGTCGAGTATTTGATAACGTTTCCGCATAAAAAAGTGAACAGAGACGGACTATTACGTAGAAAAGATCTTTACATAAATCTTTATTAGTGCCTGCAGACAAAAAATATATTTGGTCAAAAATTGTATACCAATATTTACTTATATAGCATTAATAGTGATGAATAGCTCAAGATTTCGAAAAAATAGTTTTATACTATTAATATTATATAATATTTTCAAAAACATGACCATTCATTTTGAAGAAACAACTACTTCTCTGGCTATATGCTCTGACAGACATTGAATTACTTCGAAGTCAACGTTTTTGAAAATATTTTCAATATTTTCAAGTCGTTGATAGTATAAAACTATTATTTGATATATATATTGATAAACCGCTTTACTAAATAACACAATTTCACAGGAAACTGTAAATATCCATAAATAGCTCAATTTTAATCTGGTTATTCTAAACAGAGATACTGAAACTTGACTGAAGATTATTAACACCCAACTGTTGATTCCGGAACACACTGGAATAGAAGGGAATCAAAAAGCCGATCAAATAGCAAATATAGAGGATGGAGAATCTTTTTTGGGTCCGGAACCATTTTGTGGTATCGATACTGCTATTTTAGGAAGGAATAATTAAATTCGTTGGAAGACCAAGCAGAACTAAAAGAATTAATGATACTCCTGGGTCTCTATTCACTGAGAAGGGATAGCTAGGAGAGTATACTATTATAAACTGCGCATGCACGATCTCCCATAACCTCTAGTACTATATTAACTAAAGCTTATTCTACTGGCGAGTGGGAATACGTATTGCACGTCAGCGATCAAAATATCAAAAAATTATTTCATGTAACAAATAATTTTCTAATATTAATGAGAAAATAAGCTGTACAAGCGAAGTCGTTATCTAGAACATGATCAATTATGAATATGAAGAAGCGGAAGAAGAGTCAGTCAAAATTTTGAGCGTTTACATTTGAATTGGTAAAATCCCATAGTAAAGAAGCATTTAACACAAATCCCATGTGTAAATCATAGCGACTCTGCGGATATATAGACAGAGTAGCTCTGCCGTCGTGAATAGCGTGTAAGTAGCAGCAAAAGAGAGAGAATGATCTCATAGGAGTAAACGACTAGACGATTTACTGAATAGGTACACTGGCGGAAAAGAAAGAACCAGCCAGGTGTATCAACGGGACACTACATCTAGGAGAGTACTGAATAAAGGACTAAGATTTGCCTAAACTAAATTCCTCCAAAGAATGGGACTGAAGAAGCTAATAATATCTATCATAAGACTTTTCTTAAGAACTGTTTAGAAGATTAGGACGTATAATAGGGTGACTGAGACCTAAACCCCCTTACTTCTACTTAGTTTCTGATGAGAGTCTCAGAGACTAGTAGCTCCTTTAGTCCTATTTCCCGGAGGAGTTTTAGGATATCTACAGGCTCCAACTTGGGTAAATGTCCCTCTTCTATCCAATAATCTCCTAGGTACTGTGCTGTGGGATTCTGAAGTATGTGGAAGAAGGTTTCTTCTTTCATGCCACAGAATCTACATTCTTCTTCCTCCACTATTTTGAGCTTTTTCAGGTGCCCGTTCAGGCGGCAATTTCCCGTTAGGATCCCTCTATTTCCTTCTATTTCAGTGTGTCCTGGAATCCACAGTACAGTTAGTATATTGTTCTCGCCTAGCTCATTGAGTATGCCTAGGCATTCCCACACCATTTTGGTACTGTTTACACAAGAACTCAGTGCTTTAATGTCTGCTTGACTATCCGACATTATGTAGAAGAAGAGGATACAATAGATCTACTATGTCTCGGTCACGCTCACCCCAAAAACAACATATTAAGTATTTTGGCCAGAAATAATTAGTAATGAGCAATACCAAGACAGGGTTGGTCATGAATACATGGTTTTGGTCTTGCAGTCTCATATATAGTCTTGCTGCTAAAGACACACTTTATATATCGAAAACCAAGGTAATACTAATTGGGATAACGTGCAAATTATATTGAGTAAATAATAAGAATAAGTTGTATGTAGTTTTAGATGGCCCAGCATTAAATATTGCTGTGTTTATATTTTCATTTTGATAAAAAGATTATCAACAAACTTACTGTAGTCAAATTATCTCTCCAATTATATACCATTCGACGAACCTTGGAACTGGTTGATTCTGCATTGAAAGAAGTGAAAATTATTGTATTACAGACTGCAAGTCTGTACACAATTTTCGAACGTAACTTTTCTGATTGACAGAAATCTGTTGAATTTCTACAATTCGGCTCTGGTAAATCTAAATCGGCCGTAAGTTGTAGCACCTTTGCGAAAAATAAAAACGAAAAAGCGCAGTGCACATGAAAAATATGACCATATTAAGATGATATCTGAGGAAACCAATACGGATAAGAAAAAAGGGGGAAAGTTCGGTGCGTTAGTGCCCTTATTCAACATGAATGCAAAACAGAACCTTTTTATTACATGGGCGTTACAAAAATAAGTTTTTTTTTCTTGTGGAAATTTATACGTACCAAACGTTTGAAAAAAAGTTTAATATTGGGGATTATTTTTCGAATGTAACACATGGGCTGAAAAGTCGCGGGCCCAAAAAAGAAAACACGTTTTTTTTTGTTCAAAATTAGTTTTATTCATCAACGTAATTTCCATCAAGAGCAACGCAGCGCCGCTCTAACATTTCAATACCACTTGTGTAGAACGATTTATCTTTTGCCTTAAAATATGCCTCAGTGTCTGCAATAACCTCTTCATTCTAGCGAAAGCATTTTTTTTAGGTCTGCGATCAGCCGATAGTCGCTGGGAGCCAAATTTGGCGAATACAGTGGTTGTGGGAGCAACTCGAAGTTCAATTCATGTAGATTTACCATTGTTTTGATTGACTTGTGACAAGGTGCGTTGTCTTAATGAAACAACATTTTTTTCTCTGCCATAAGCGGACGTTTCTTTGCAATTTCGGCCTTCAAAAGCTCCAATAACGCTGTTGATGGTATTTCCCTTTTCAAGGTAGTCGATGAATATTACACCACGTACATCCCAAAACGCCAAGGCCACAACCTTTCTAGCTGATTGTTGACCTTTTGGGCGCTTTGGACGAGGTTCTCCAGTTGCTGTCAGTCAGATGACGATCGTTTTGATTCCGGAGTGAAGTGATGGATCCACGTTTCATCCATTGTCTCATATCGTTGCAAAAATTCCGGTGTGTTACGTTTAAACATAGTCAAACACTGCTCAGAAGCATCAACACGTTCTTGTTTTTGGTCAACAGTGAGCAAACGCGGCACCAACTTTGAACATAGCTTTCCCATAGTCAATTGCTAACGCAATATGAAGCCAACAAATTCTTTTGATATCTTTACGGTACTTTTCGATCATTCAAAACGATTTTGTGGATTTTTTTTTATGTTTTCTGGTGTTACCGCCTCATCACGTTTGAAGTGAGCAAACCATCGTTTTATTGTTGTTTCTGATGGAGCGAAGTCCCCATAACACATAACACATCAAGAAGCAGAGCACAATAACTTATGAACTAATGAATAGAATATCATAAAATTTTGACAGTTGTCTTCTTAAAGTTAGCACTAACTGAAATACAGGCGATTGCAATGAAACTAGTGCCATCTATATGTCGGGCTTGGGACTTTTCAGCCCATTTGTTAAATGTGGGCACTGATTAAGACATATGAGGTGTTCTTAGATTCGCTTTTATTGTGTAAACAGAAAAGGGTATGAAATTTCTATGTAGCACCCAAGGAGGGAATAAGGCAAAGGGGAGAAAATAATCCAATCAAAATGACATTAGTACTCCTTTAGTTACAGACACCTTCCAAATCCTTTTTTCTACCTCTTGTAATGGATGTATCGTCGATGGATACTTTAGTAGGTTATAGGTGTGGAAGAGTCTCTGAATAGGTGGTGTTGCGGTCACTTGGAGGATCATCTCAAGAAGAAGGAAACAACTAGTTCTAGCACTGGGATATGTTTGATTTATTTACTAAATACAATACATTGCTTACTAAACTAATACTATGCATAAGTACCTAGCCGTATAGCATACTTATACGTAATGGTGAATTACTAGTAGGTGACTATTCAACTATATAGAATAGTCTTCTTCAAGTATTTTGCATCGACTTCTCCTTTGATCAATACTGAATGTATATTTATATAACCGGTCAAGTTCGAGCAAAACAGATAAACATTTAATTGTTTTTGTCTTGCACCACGCTTGAACTTGACAATAACCTTCTTTATTTATATTTATATAATAATGAAATGTTCGAACGTTTTGTTTAAATAAGATCAAGGAAGTTGAATTCTTATTTTGAATATTTATTATTATATTGGGCCAAAAGGCATCACACTACCTCTATTATCATATAAAATTTATTAAACAAAAATCTACTAGGTTTGGGCACGTCGTAAATGAACAATAAGTGACGTTAAAACTTGAATTGTCAGAATAATTTTGAACTGTCTCAAACGTTTATCCGAATATATCAAATTGGCATCGATTGAAGCAATAAAAAAATACAAAACATAAATAAGGCCAAAAAAATTACCGACGAAGGAAAAATGTGCTTACGGAAGGCAACGCTTTTTTCGAATATTTCTCTTTTAAAATATTTAAAAAAAAAATTAAGAATCTTGATGATACTGAATTCAAAAGAACTCGCTCTGAGAAAGTCACTGAAATAAAAATAAGATGTACACCTCTTATTCCAAGTATTTCACGGCAGGTAGTGCGCGAAATGTACGAAGAAAGAAAGTACGTGTCGGCAGGAACAATTCGTGAACGGCTACGGAGAAAAAATGCCGAATGTGTGATATTGTACAAAACATTTTAATAATATTCAAACTTGATGATTCGACCTAGGTTGCCAATTAAAAACATTCAAGATGGCGATGGTACTTTTCAAAGATAAGTACTTGATAAAATAGAATTGAAAATGAAAATTGCAGCCATAATTTTTATTGAAAAGCGAAAAAACAAGATATGGAAAGTTTTGACTCCTTTAAAAGTTGTCTGTTATACCTTGTTTTTCGCTTTGAATAAAAAAATGTCAATGCATTTGGTATTTTTTCAAACAATTTAGTATTTTAAAATTAGAATTATTGCAAATATGTCAATTTCCAGTCGAATAAATACGGGTACAAAAGAAAAATGACTAGTTTGGTTTTTTTCAATGCCAGCAAGTAATGGCTTTGAAAAAAAAGAATCCAATTATTTTTATTTAAACTGAATGCACACATATTACAATTTTATAAATGTATAAATAAAAGCTATGTTTCAAAAAAAGTATAATTTCTATGATTATATCGTTGAAAACGTATAATTTCTATATTTAGTCGCGAACGCTATGTATAGTTTGATAAAATCAAACAATGCAAATATAATACCAAAATAATGAAATTATATTTCAAACGAAAGCAAATTTGCTTTTAATTAAATCAACTACATAAAAACAAAATTTACATGATATTCAATTATTACTTTCAAGTATAAAAAATTATGAGCTTTTTCTATAAAAATTATGTAGAATTTCTATTTGTTCAATAAAAAACTGGAAGTGTTGAAAAAAATTTAAAAACAGTTCTAACTTTGACCTTTTTGATCCTTTATTATCGACAAAATCATGTAGATTCTTACTTCATTATATAAAAAGGTAGGCCATACATTGAACCTCATATCCTGTTTATTAAACTATTTCTCTAATCAACTTCTTAACTTTTTTGCTAATTTCCTCTAATTCTGCAGAATTTCGGTTCTGTAATTTGGAGGACGAGACTGTGGAGCACATATTATGCTTATGCCCAGCTTTGGGCAGGGTAAAGAATAACACATTTGGTTTTAGTACCTTAGAGCCGAACGACTTCAAAAAAGTATCACCAAATACAACCATGGACTTCGTCAGAAGCACAGGCTTGTGGCGTGAATTGTAATTGCTAGGGGTGAGCCACAATGGACCCAACGGGGGTCGCAGTGGAGGTGGCCAGAAGGCCCCACTCACATAGAACTAGTTAGTCCAATTTTCAATTTTTTGGGAGCTACCTTCAGTTTTACATAAGCTTGATTTATTGATTGATTGATTGGATCAGCACACCAGTCAAAGGATTGATGTCCTCGGCACCTCAGCCTTAAGGCTTTTTGTGCTCTTGGTTGTGCCGTTTATGTGAAGAGACCAGCAGCCCTTATCAGGCTCAGCAGACTTTTCACTAGGTTCTTCTTGGAGAAATCCTCCCTTGGAAATTCTAGTCCTAGGAGTCTATATCTCCAGTGAGATAGTGCTTTACAATCAAAGATAATGTGAGAGGCTGTTTCCTCCTCTTCCATGCACAACCGACAAATAGGTTCCTCCCTATATATGCCGATTGTATGCATGTGCTTCCTTAGAGTGCAGTGTCCAGTGAGTAAACCCGTCACTATCCTTATTTGGGCCCTGCTAAGGTTTAGTATATCATTGGTCAGCTTCTCCGAGGGTTTTTTAACCAGGAGTTTGCTGTGTTCCTGTTTTGGCACGTGTCTCCAGTACGACTGGTGTTTAGTTTGAGTCCACCGAGATATACAACCACGTGCAGCAGTTTTGGATATCCCAAATACTGGTTCAGGACCAGTGAATGCTGTCTCGGACCCCAGCTTTGCTAGGTTGTCCGCCTTTTCATTTCCTACAATGCACTTATGCCCTGGGACCCACTTAAGAGTAACTCTATTATGGTTAGCCAGGGTTTTAAGTTTCTGTAGACAATCCCAGACCCATAAGCTTACTTTGTACGTGATTTTTTCTAGTCCATTCATTTCTACCAAGTAAAGATTTAGTCCTTGTGGTATACATTTTTCATTCTTAACCATTTTACTGTTTAAAAAACATGCAAAATGAAATAAAACTGTGGTGAATATTATCAAGATTCGCTTACACAATTCCACAACTGTCATTTTCTCTGGCTATGTTCATTAGTTAATTTATATGTGTTCTAAATCCGAATACAGACTTACTAAGGTAAATTAATTAATCCCAAACAAACACGAGTCCGCAGACAGTGCCGTGCATGGGTACGTTACTGTACAGAAAAGAAATTGTCGTTACTTTTATAAAGATAAAAAATATTTTTGCGAATACCCTCATGTTCTGTCTTTTTTTTTTGCGATATTTTTCGTTTCCAATTCACTATTCGTCATTCTAAACGTTGCAATGTCAAAAAAGTTTGATCATTCTCAATATACTCGTCCTGAAAACATTTTTCATTTACAGAATTATCTGTATTCTCTGTAAAATAATGAATATAAAGAATTGGGAATAAACTTGTCTATATTCACTTCCAGATAAAATTTTCCAGATTTTTCGTGAATAGATCCAGTTACTGGAGGCGGGATTACCACATTTAAATGTATTTCTTTGACAGGTGCCTTGCAAGGTCATCTGCAAAAACTTAAACAGGTGGAGCTAGAATGTAGATGCTGTTGAATGGAACCAAAAACTATTCATAGCAATACTGAATCCTATTGCATAGCCTTAGAAGAGAGAAGAATTCGTACTCGAGCTTCAGTAACTAATATTGAAATTAAAGTCTTCCTTTATATCCAAACCAGGCCCATTTAAAGTACAGTTTCCCAAATACCAAACTAAGAAGAATAAAGCCACCCGCCAAGTGGCATGGAAAATATCAAATTAATAACACGCTTTACTTAAATATGTTAGGAAACTGTAATCAAGAAATAATTTCATTGTTGTTTTTTTGTTTCAGGTTAGTTAAACCACATATTTATTACTAAGTACTTCCACGATAGGTAAGTATTTTCTTATATACTTTTTATTTGTATAATGATTAATATTATGGTACAAATGTCATCATCTTTCAGTTCTACTCCTGCTTTGATTCACTAATTTGTAAAAACGAATAATATTACGTAAATAAACTGAAAGAACACACATTTGGATCGGATATGACTAAAAAGTTAAAATAATTGATGACAAAAAGCGGATGATGTTTTGTTATATACGATTTGTTTTTTTTCATTGGAACATCAACAAATATATTTTTTTGATGTATTTTTGACAAATTAATTGTTGCAACCCTTATTAACGATGTATTCTTACATGCATCATCATCGATATATGGATTTATGTAAGAAAATAAAATTTTCAACTTGCAAGCTGTGAAGTGTTTACGAAATCGTGATGTCACAGACAGACGCCAGTCCTATTCTAGGGATTTGGTGCCAAAAATTGGAATTGTAATTTGAAAAAGAAAGTTTCTAGTTCAAAACCTAGAATTATTTATAAATAACATTTATTTCGGGTAAAGTATACGGGGTTGGGATAAAGTATGGAGCCAAGTAAATATATTTTAAACGAAAAGAACGATATTTATGAAAGTTTGCAGGTAAGTGCAATGGAACAAAATACATCTAATGTTTATTTTTTTGTTAATTATACTTTCGGTTTAACCGGAAATGCCATCAACTTCAATTTAAATGGGACTCCCCATATATTTTTACAGATTTTGAAAGAGCTTGTTATTTTGAATTCTTACATACTGAGTTAAGTGTGAAAATTTTTGTAAAAACGAGGATTATAGCACTTTAATCAACCTCTTTTGAGTTTTTTGCATTAGAGCAAAAAACTATTTAGATAAACCAATTGATGTTGTTTGTATACATAGTAATAAATAAACGAGTACTGTTTAGTACGACTTTTGTTCTCCAAGTGTCAAATTCTAATTGACGGAAATAAATTTTACAATTTAGAATGGTTCAATTAAGTGAAAAACAGCGTATTGAAATTTTAATGATGATCCGTTATGGTGATCGTGTTAGAACTCATGAAGAAGTGTGTCATATTTTTAATAATTTGCATCCGGAGAGAAATCCTATATCACGCTCAACAGTAACTAAAACATTACAACGTTTAAATACAACTGGGATGGTAAAAGATTTGCAATCGATTTAGAAGAATCACCTCAAACTTCCACCACAAATTTGGCACTAAACCATGGTATCAGTCGACGTTCTATAGGAAAGATATTAAAAAGTGAAAAGTATCATCCTTATAAGGTACAGTTGGTTCAAGAATTGTCAGACGATGATTTTGACCGACGGCTGGAATTTTGCGAACGGCTAAAGGACATCTGTAATGTCGACGACAATTTTGCTTCTAACATAGTTTTTCCGAAGAGGCAACTTTTTGTTAATCGCCATAACTCAAGGTATTGGTCAAATGAGAATCCTCATTGGATTCATGAAGCACATACCCAGCATCCACAGAAGTTGAATGTTTGGATGAGAATTGTCGAAAATAGGCTTATAGGCCCATGTTTTATCAACCATTCAAGTAATGGTGACAAGTATTTGGATCTACTAAATAACGAAATTATTCCTGCACTTCAACAGAATGGGCAATTCCCACAAAATGTTTGGTTTCAACAAGATGGAGCACCTCCCCACTATGATAGACGGGTTAGGGATTTTCTGGATGCGAATTTTCCAAATCGATGGATTGGACGTAGAGGATTCATAGAGTGGCCTGCTCGTTCTCCGGATCTTTGCCCATTAGAATTATTTCCTTGGGGTTATTTAAAATCACGTGTTTACGTTAGACGACCAACAAATTTACAGGAATTGAGACAAAGAATTATTGATGAATGTGAACTAATACGTGGAGAAGTCTTGGAAAAAGTGACTCAAGAATTTGTTAATAGGATGGCATATTGTCAGCAAGTAAACGGCGAGCATTTTGAACATTTTAAGTAATTTTGTTTCTCATTATTCTAAAATAATTAAATGTACACCTATTGTACAACTAACAGTGAGTTATCCGCGTTTTTACAAATTTTTTTACACTAAACTCAGTATGTATGAATTCAAAATAACAAGCTCTTTCAAAATCTGTAAAAATATATAGGGTGCCCCATTTAAATTAAAGAAGTTGATGGCATATTATTAACAAAAAAATGTACATCAGATGCATATTGTTCCAATGCACTCACCTGCAAATTTTCATAAACATCGTTTTTTTCGTTTAAAAGATATTTACTTGGTTCCATACTTTATCCCAACCCAGTATGTGTGCAACAGTTTTTCAAATTCAAACATCATGCCTAGTAATATTAAATTTTAAATTAGAATCGTCATGAAACTAAAAGATGAATCGTTAAAAAGTAAACAACACTGTACAATATTTATAGCCCTTGTCTTCTATTTTTTAACATCCACTTGTTCAGAAAATGTATTAAGCTCGTACTCGACAACCTACATACGGCACGAATATTCGAAGCTTCGAATATAGATAATTTCAAAAGGTACCGATCAATAAATAACCGAAATGTAGTGTAGGGTATAAAACTATTCGATAAAGTTATTGGGCTCAACATAACAACGGTCCGTACCGAGTAACACGAATGAAAAACGTCTGGAATGTTTAATCAAGTATTCCACGCCTACATTCTTGTCCGTTTTTGGTTCATGTAGATTTTCATAAAATTTCTGAGCGGTTGTATTACTCGATTTGTTTTGAAATTTTCAATTATTCACTTTTAAAAAGGACAGAAATTCGAAAACATGGAAATGCAACTATCCGGCTCGAAGGACCAATTTATTGTAACTAAATCTAGCATATTAATGTGAAATTCGACGTTGGAAACCAAATTTCAACTACTAAAACTGTTTTAATGTTCGGTATTCCCCGGAGACCGGACGTCGTTCTGCAAAATTCATGCAAGCACCTGATAATTTTTCAAAAAAAGGGGTAGGATAACCCCTCTCGTTGTTAACTTCATTCATTAATAACTTCATAAACCGTTTAAAGTAGCCCTTTTATCTTCTCTGATGAAATATTCAAAACAACTAGCATTAATTTCAGCGACATCAACCCTTAATAGTCTCGTTGCAGAAACGGCGGATTGAAGGAAAGTATGCTATACAAAAAAATAATCAAATGACAAATGTCTGCATGCGGCCAAACGATAGTGCCGGAGGGCTAGATGAAAGGCCCGAGAGGCTTACCGGTAGCGGTTTTATCGCCAAAAATACAGTGTGCACTTGTTACTGGAGTGATCATGGACATTAAATAATATCACTAGCGTAACATATTATATTCAAATGATTCTCCTTAATATTGACAGTTGATTTTACAGTAGGATCGCTGTTTTAGACGAAATCGAGAGATTATATTATAGTAAGGGAGAAATATAAATTTTATAATACTCTCTCTCTCTCTTCTGTTCTCTTACTTTATCCAGCTCTCTCCCGCTCATTATGTCTCTCTTCCGTCCACCCCTCTCTCTCACCCTTTCTTTCCCGCTCTCTTCCTCCCGTTCTCTCTCTCTATCTATATCTGTCTTCACCTTTTTCTCTGTTTCTCTCTCGTTTTCACGCAATCGCAGTTCAAGGTAGATAGAATCTTCACACTGATCTTTCTCTCTTTCAATTTCTGGGATGTTCCAGACGAAAAAGTTTATTATATGAATGAACAGAAAAGAGAAAAAATCCCGAAGCAGTTCGAATTTTAATTTTTTAAGTATAATCTATCATACAGGGTTTCTCTTGCTGAACTGATACCAGAAATGGATCACTTATTGATTTAAATTGGTACAGGGTGGACTAACATGCAAAAGTTGTTTATTATTTTAACATCTATCCACTTTCATAAGTAATATTAGCCGCTCGACTAACGAGAAAACGTTTAAGTATTTCTTGTCAATTGGTTTTTCATTTGACGTTAAAAATTATCATAAATACCCAAATACAATCCCTTATTGTCGATTTACTTCATCATAACGCATTTAACAGGAGGTTTTGTTAAAATTCCCTCAACTGATTGAGTGAGAAAATTGAAATTTCAATAATAATTGGTGTTGGCGATAGGATGAGGACTCAACAAAAGGTGTGCACATTTTTTTGATGGATAATGCAGGGAATTAGGACACGTAAGGGATGTACCGATGCAAGGTAGGTCTACGCTTAAAGCAAATATATAAAAAGATGTAATTTTGTCAGCAGCAGACGATCCATACTGTACAGTACGTGGAATATCTAGGGATTTGGATATTGGGAAGACTTCAGTAACAAATATTTTTAAAAAATTTGAGCTTGGCAAATTAAAAAAGAGGGTTGTTTCATTCCAAAAAAATTGTGCTTATGTCATCACTCGAAAGTTATTATCCTGTATGAGAAAGTTATGTCCTGTCCTGTCCTGTTATGGAAAGTGGTAAATTGAATTTAAAAATCGATTTGTTTCGGGATTTTCGCATATGACTTTTTATTTAGTTCATCAATACCGTCACCAACGTCACGTGTAATTAATAGATCATTCCAGAACACCTGACTTTGACAGGACGGCCATATGGTTATGGAGGACAACCGATCAGTTGAAGTCGAAGCTTGTTCTTGTGTGTTTTGACATGTGCTGTAAGTCAGTTGGTAGAACAATGTCAATGTCACATATATTTTATTTGAATAATAAAAACGTAAAAACAACACATGGCGCAGTCAGTAAACTGTCTCTGAATTGGTTTAAAGAGAGAGAGAGATCAATTAAATAGTTACTTCGTTTCGTTAAAACAGCTGGACATAGAAAAAACTATACCTTCTCTTGCATTCCACACTTAAAAACACTACAAAACGATAGCGTTTTAGATAATTTTAAAAACCCATTGTTAATTAATGTCTACCTATCATCCGTTGTTTAGTAGTGAAGAATGGAAACTAAATAAAATATAACATGTGCCTTCCAGAACAATATGGACGACCTGTTTGTGACGTCATTTTGGAATGGTGTATACGTCATAGTAGCGCTTAAATTTTTCAAGGTTAAATTTGGTGAAACAAAAATATATGGCCTACCATACGTTACGCTTGTGTTGGCAATATTGGTGTTATCCTTTACGAACACTGTACACTTGCTACACGGTCGAATGGATACCTCCCTTTCGTACTATAGGTATACATGTTGTTTTATTGAATATCGTCAGTTTTGGTAGCCGGGACACGAGAGAGAAAGGATAGTAAAGGGACAGAACGTCGGCGTTTATCACTTTCCCCGACATTAAATGACACGAAACGAAAGAGATATAGGTGTACGACACATGTGTTTTCAGGATTAATTGCCGTTTAGACTGTGATCTATTGTTAGTTATAACAAAATAGATAAATATTGATTAAACTTTGTCCCGATAATGTGATTAATTTGAAGAAACGTTTCACTTAATTTCGATATGTACGTTAATAGATGCAGAATATCCAGATTCGCATAAAGAATGATTTAGTAGAGGGTATGGGTGAAATATTATTAAAACACCCTGCTCTATCATTGGCCAGATACCGAGAGGCCCGTTTTTATTTCTGAAGTCTGTAGTATTATCGCTGATGAAAAACTCAGTGGACTAGAAGAATTGTTATTGTTATGTACTGCTGCTCTTTCTGTCTGTGCTTTACCCTTATATATTATTTTTTTCGCCGTATTGTTATCGGGGATGAATATATTCTATTCTTATTTCTCGATGGAAGTTGTCCGACCGTGTTATTATACTTTTTTCTGTTAAAATTAATAACCCAGGTTTCCTTCCTTTATCAGTAATAATTAATTACAACGAGTGGCTATAAATTAATTTTTTTTAGCGAAATTTTATTTATGGAAAGAGAAACTAGATATTCCCAAAGAAGTAAAATATCTGCGAGTGATCCAAATTGAATTAAACTGTGAATACTACCAGGGCAAGTAGGCTTTTCTTGCAACGCAAAAAAGTTATGGGCAAAACCCGAGGTAATTCACTGGCTTTAGACAACTGTAATAAGGCAAACGATCACCGATGGACCTATAGACTGGTGGAGGTGGACAGAAGTGTCTTCTGCAGTGGATATATTAATGGAAATCCAAAGACAAGCTCTCCTTGGTTTTACCGGGGCAATGAACACCACAGGAACGGCATCATTGGAAGCCTTTATTGGCCTACCTTCTTTGGAACCTTTAGTAAAGGTGGAGGTGGAGGCGATGAGGACAATTCCTAGGCTGAGACGGCAGGAATACGGTCTCTGAATAATCTTCGAGGAGGACACACTGATTTAACTTGGACAATACTAAATGAACCCAAATTTCTATGAGTTTGGATAGCATAACACCGGAGAACATATTCACTGAGCAAGTGAATATCATTTTCCCATTCAGTAAACAGGGAAGGTAATCCTAGAGACATCATTTGGTTCTGGTGTAAACGGATCTAGAAAGAGAATGTTTTTTAGCATTGGTCGATATACGTCTGTGTTTTATTGCCGCTATAGCCTGTATCGATGAAAACTTCAGATGATATACCGATCAAAAACATTTACTGACAACCGGCTTAAAAATCCCCCCAGTCAAACTTGTTGCCTATATAGAGGAGACGAAGCTTCTGGAATGGGAGTATGAGCACAATGCAAACGAATGAATGAATGGAAAAGTCTGAAAAAGAAGTTGCGCTTCAAAATAAACCAAACATTTTGTAACAGAGCTAGGTTCAAGTCTACGTGACGAGGAAAAACTACGCGATTCACGCCCAAACAATCGTTAAGATAATACCTCTCTTAGACTTATACGACGATTTTGAATGACCATTTCGTTTATTTTAGCGGTATTAGGTAGATCCAAGCAAGGCAATCTTCCACCAAATCTCCTCTGTTTCATTTTGTACTGTACGACTCATCAGCATGCGTTTTTGATAAAATTGATTCGCCGTAAGCTTCTTATACAATTTTCAGCGATTCAGCAAGGATTCTTTGTTGGATATTTTCGTTTAAGATGAATAGATTAAATGGAACATTTTTGTTAAATAAAATGACAGATGGCGATCAAACTCTGTCTTAGTAAAGAGGACCAAGGAACTTATACAACTGTATTATAAGCAAGAATTTACGCCATTTATTTACGTGTGGAAAGATTGGAGAAAACCAAGTGTTAGACTGTAGCTGGAATGACCTACGATGTCTAACAGACCTCTTAACAGGCATTTGTCATCTGAATAATTATATGGTAAGAGTCGACGGGCGGAACCGACGTGCCGTCGTTGTCTGGAAGATGATGAAGCAGCAGAACATATAGATTATGCCTGTCCCACCGTGACTCAAATTAGGTATCTGATATTTGGAGGGTCTCTCTTCCTCTCTCGCCCCCAGACCTTCAATATCTTTCACTAAATAAACATATCGACTTGGTAAGCTGAATTTGTTTGCTGACATATGAATAATTGTGGTCTAGCAAGTCGCCAAGTAGACATACTCACCACAAACCTATCCTAACCTAATTAGTATAGAGAACAGTTGTGCCAACTTCACGAAAAAAATGTCGACAATCTCTTTAAATAGACTTTTCAAATGTTCAATTCCCGGTATAGTACTTTCTTGACAGAATGTATATATATCACATCAAAATAATACCTATATAGGGAACAAGATTTAAATTTTGTTATAACTTTTTTAAGAGCCCCGATACTATCTTGAAATTTTTTGTACATCTCTTTGATGTTGGCTTTTTTGATATCTTAAAGTATTTCAGTCGTCAGCAATAATTCATAAAGTATTGATGTGTTTCTTGTACTGTTTGCAAAAATATGGTAGCAGTGTTTTTTTGTTGGTATCGATGTGTACAAAGTTAAGAGAGATTTTTGTTATTCGAATTAGCGTTCAGTGAGTGGAGAAAGATGGAAAGACGACATTTAAGTCGCGAAGAGCAATTGAAAGAAGTAAGGATGGTTGAAGCGGGTCGAAACTATAGAATTGTAGCTGAAATCCTTAACTCATCCCCCAGCTTTATTTGACGTTTGATGAAAATATACCGAGGGACTAGCGATGTTAGAGAAAGACATGCTGACTGTACTAGAGCAACGAATCCTATACAAGACCGTTTTATTCGTTTACAGACAGTCACTGCAGCTCAGTTAGCAAATGAGCTACACCGTACACACAATATCGTTGTGAGCGGCAAAACTGTGAGAACACAAGCTCAATCTTAACGCATGTAAACCGCTTCGGGTACCCCCATTAAGTAGGGGCAATCGCGGTATATGATTAGCCTGGGCACATGAACACTTGATAGCTTTGGTTTTTTCATCCTGATTCGCATCGGTTTCGTGTGTGAAGACGACCTGGAAATCCGGACATGTTGCCGCTGTCCAGGAGGTGTAGAGTTACCAAGGTGGTACAGTTATGGTAAGGGGTGGTATTCTTATTAGCGAAAGAACTGATCTTCGTTTCACTGGAGGGATATTTGAATGCCGCTAGTTATCGTGACAACATTCTGTAATACATTGTGCGTTCATATGCTGCACAAGTCCAGCTCATGTATGAAAATGCCCGTCTACAATCAGCTCACCTAGTAAACAAATATCTGGAAAATGCGCAAATCAATGTTTTACCATGGCCTGCGCAGTGCCCTGATCTAAATCCCATCGAACATCTTTGTTATTCGATTTGACGAAGACTATTGAATTATCAAGGAGCTTGCCACACGAGACAATAGCTTTTTGATTGTCTTTCTAATCCCTGGACCACCAGAAAACAACTGGGTTCAAAAACAATGTTATGAGTACCTCCCATATGAATTTTGAAGTTGATATGTGCGATAGTGAAAAAGTTATAACAAATAAAAATAAATTTTTCTCTTTTTAAATTTTTTCGTAATTTATATCACAAAAAAATTAACAAAAAGAAAAATGAATAGACCACAAGGCAGAGAATAAATTTAAATCTTGTTCCCTAAATTATTTTGATGTGTGTATATTTCCAGTCGACAGCGACAATGCGAGAAAAGCGAATATCTGGAAAAGTCTGTGTAGTTTCCAAATAAAACTTTTCATATAAACAGATCGTAGATTTATCAATGTGAGTGGTTTCTACTATTTCTTAAAAAGTAATTTAAAAGTATACAGATAAAATAAATGAAAAATCTCTTAATGTGAAGTTTTTGCCAGAGTTCGTCTAGATTTGATTAACAAAGACGATATTCGATTTCGGGGAAGTAAATCTTCGGTCGGAAAATGAGGGAAATCTAGTCGTAATGTTGTTTTTTATTACCGACGAATATCAAATCAGCGTTTAAATTCTTTTTAATTTTTTTCCCATTAGGTAAATGCTTTCCGTGGAGATTCCGTTGTATTCAGGGTTTTAATTTGACAAATGAAAAGCAATATATTTTTTGATGAAAAATACAAAAGTTGAATAAAGACATAGCTGGTATAAATCATCTTTCAAAAGTTCCTACTTCAGTCATTTAAAACATCGTAGATCCCAAGTACTTGTTCGGTTTTTTATATTTCTGAAAGTTGCTAGTATTTAAGAGCAATTGTACATTTATATACAGATCGACCAACATAGCTTGGCCTCTGAGAATTGGATGCGCAGTAGACTAGTCGGCGGAGTGGGGCGAGAGCTCATTAATGTCGTGCAGAAATTATTTAGTGAACTGTGTTCGTTACTTTGAAAATGCCTTTGAACAGTAAAGTGAAAAACAAGGTTCTGAGTGGACAAAGCAGAAAAATTGTCATTGTTATCATATTATGCATAATTCCTTTGATTATATTCTACTTGCGAATGAATAAGGATGTTGGGATTCCTATCCTCCACTGTTTTATCGTTATCGTCAACCGATACCAAATTTGTTTCGACGTTGATTCAGGTACTGCATTCAATCAACGGTTTCGACTAAAATTCTTCTCTCGATTGTTCATACTAACCCTCTCTGTTTATCGTTTGCGCATCTCACAGGCAAAGCTATGTTGGTCGATCTGTAAGTCAAATAGAAACGAGATACAGTAGTCTCTGTTTCAAGTAAGAAGAACCCACCTGAAGTTACATTCGCGAACTTGTTGTCAAAACTAGCGCCATATTGTAAAATAGAGGAGCTCAGTCTAAGGTCAGCGTGGCCAACAAAAAGTGGGTTTTCTGACAAGAATGACAGTTAATGTCTACCATTCAAAACATAAGATTTTTGCAGGTTTTTTATCATTGCGAACATCTACATATATTGATTTATAAGAACAATTAATACACTCCCAAAGCGTAAATATTGAAATTTAAAATGATGTTTAAGCTGAATACTCAAAGCATCGGTGACCAATAATTCTAGTGACTTTTGGCAAGTCACCATATGATTTCTGTCATTATGTCACTAGTTATGTCAGATGTCAGTGGAAAAAGCAATCAGAAGATTAAGGACCACATTCACCGTATATAAATAAGCCAGGTTTAGGATTTAAGTTCACTTATCTTATGATTTTGGTATGCACGGAATTTAAAATTAAATAGAAGCTCGCTTAAATATAAGCCGCCAATTTTGACGGCTTAAATCATTAAACTTGGCTTTGTCATTACATAACCTAACTTATTCAGTATGGTAATGTTGGCCATAGAGAAATAAATAATTTTTTGTAACGAAATACATAGATATATTTGGTGGAAAGCTGTAATAGCATGGAAGTAGAGGATGAATGATTTGTAGATGATAATGTAGATGTCTACATCATTCTCTTGTTGCATGACTTCTACTACTGAAATATCAGCATAATCATCAAAAGGATTGTGAAGGCCTGTCAAAGTTTTTTCATTTATAATGGAACGAACGAAGAATAAACCTTTTTTTATGTTTTCGTAGCATTTTCTTGAAGAAATTGCATTTCTATATGTATTGCTACAAGATGAATTGAGCTGGTCCTCGATATCTTGCCATGATCTGTCTTTTTTCATTGAAGATACTTTATCAGTCTTTTCATCTTCTAGAATGTTAGCGAATATATTTGCGATTATACGCATTAAATGTCGTTTTTCGGAATTTGTAAAGTTAGGAACTCACTTAACAGTGCTCATTTTTAACTCACGTTCTCCACTCTCCACTGGGATTGCTGGGAGTAATTAAAAACACACTAGACGGATTGTTAATTATCAGATTATCAGACGTTGCCAAATTGTGCTGCTGGCTTTGCTAAGCCTCCTTTACCTAACAACGGTGCATAATATTTTGTTGAAAGCTCATTTTACTATTTCATCCCAGCTTAATTAAACATAAAACGATAAAACGGTGCATATGGCCAAAAGAGATATAACTAACTAGAGCTACTACAAAAGTCTAATTGTAAATAAACATGAACGATTAAGCGAATATCAACAAAAACAAATAAAACTGACATCTGACATAACTAGTGACAGAATAACAGAAATGAATTGGTGACATGCCAAAAGTTTCTGGAATTATTGGCCATCAATTATTGATTATTCAGATAAAACATCATTTTAAATATGAAGATTTACGCTTCGGGGTGTATTCATTGTTTTAATAAAGCAATATAGATGTTCGCAATGATAAAAAACCTGCAAAAATCTTGAATGGTAGATATTAACTGTTATTCTTGTCAGAAAACCCACTTTTTGTTGGCCACACTGACCATAGACGGTCGTTAAGAGGCGACAGATGAACAAGACCGATTTTGATTTCTGCGCAAGACAGTCGGCAAACTGCAGGTGGCTTCTTCTTATGTGAAACGGAGTATACTTCAAACATATAGTCCAGTTCAAGTGTTCCGTTTTCTCGCATTCCAATTCGCATTTTCAAAAAATGATGACCAACTTGTCATTCGATTCGTAGTTGCGTTTATAGAAGTTTTTGATACAGTTGAAAACCGATTACAATCTACTCAAAATAATGACAAATTTAAATCTTTAAAATTAAGTAAATCGGGAGTATATGAATTAAGATGCGGTGACAAGTGTGACAAATAATTTATTAGCAGACAAACAACATTTTAATTCAAATTTTCGAATTTTACACGTAGAACCTGAATCCTTTTCGAAGCTCTTGAGATGAACCAAACCAAATATTCAGGTTTTTCTTTTCATCATGTTGGTGTTAAGTTAAAACGAAATCTTGGAATGGAGTCTACGTTTTGTAACCATATTTTCGTAGTGTGATCAAATAAAAGGACCAACCATATTTCCACGACGGTACTGCAATGTAAGAATATTTTACGAATCGGTGACGGTGACGTTGCGTATAGTGAGAATCGCGCCTAACATGATAGTTCTGTCTATGGGTTAGGCCTACTCATATGCTTGGCGGCATAGCCGAGAGAAAACGCTTCGTGTGTTTTTAGTCTTACTCCCAGAGGAATATAATTAAAATTTTAATCACTTTATATCCACATCATGTTTCAAATCCCATATTTAAACCTACAAAAGATAATGCCTAAGTAAATAAACCTCTCAAAAAGGGAAACAGTTTATATTTAAATTCTTCAGTAACAAACTTTTCCGTAAATGAACTATTACAAAAACATTTTACTTCTCTTATATATACATATATTTAATTCCAAAGGGTCAGAACGTTTCATGGGACGGCAATAACAATATTAATCCTTTCCTGTATTAATAGTGCCCAGTCTTACACACTTTTAGCCGTAAACTGCTTAACCGTGATAAATATAGCCACTTTATCAACCTGATTTATGTTGAATACCACCGTTTCGCTAGAACGAAAACCGCAAATTATAACCTACCGTGTGCCGAATGAATGCTTTGTTTGTTTGTGTATCTGATAAAAGTTGTTGCTTTTCTTCTTTTTTCCAGTTTTACTTTAACCACCTCGGTGTTTATTTACCAGTAAAAATAGAACCGTGCAAAAAGCTATTTGTTCGTTATACATAAAATGAACATTTTAATCCGAAGAGAAAGAACTACGTTGGCGATTTTTAAAACGGCTATCATAGTCGACACTGGTGGGGTGGAAAAAGGTCTTATAACCGTTAAAATAATTATATCTTTTCTTAGGTTCCGTCTGGTATATTTATATTTAATAGGAATAAAACTATAATTTTTTTATGGTGGTGGAGAGTGTTGCAGAAAGAACAAGATACAGACTAAGTGGAGAGGGAATCATTAAAAAGAAAACCACCTCTTCACTGCTTGGAAATCAGACAACCTGGGACATGCCACAAGATGGTATGATGAAAAAGTATAATTTTTCAAAGAAATTCGTTACGGAATTAAGCAACAAGAAGGAATGGGATCCAAATACCATTACCAGACTTGGAAAGAATGCCATTCAATGGTACACAGACGGCTCTAAAGCAATAGAAGGAACTGGGATAGGAGTATACGGGCCCGGAACCAAACACTCTGAAAGCTTGGGAAAAACACCAAGTATCTTTCAAGCGGAAATTCACGCAATAAGAATAAGAAGGTGTGCCCAGTTCAATATTGACAAACGATATAGAGGGCAAAGGATTATCATAATGTCTGATAGTCAAGCAGCCATTAGAGCGCTGAGTTCTTGTGTAATCAGTCCAGCTCCAATGTAATATTGGAAGAAATAGGTAAAGCCGAAGAAAAGAGAAGATCTGACCATTGGAAAGATCTAGCAGGGCTTAGGCAATCTAAGATTCTTCTGGGTGACTACAACCTGTTGAGATCAAATGAATGCATAAGTCAAAGTAAAACTACACTAAGAATTTTGACAGAAATCCTAACGGGACATTGTCGCCTGAATGGGCACCTTAAAAATCTCAAAATAGTGAAGGAAGAAGATTGTAGATTTTGTTGTTTTTTGTCCACATACTTGCGAACTGCACAGCAATTCAGAATCCTAGGGCACAGCACGTGGGAGACTACTGGATAGAAGAGGGACAGTTACCTAAGTTGAAGCCTGCAGATATCCTAAAATTACTCCGGGAAATAGGACTAAAGGAGCTACTAGTCTCTGAGACTCTCCTCAGAAACTAAGTAGTAGTGAGGGGGCACAATAGATCTTTTAGGTCTCTGTGAATGTTACCCCAAAATACATACATACATACTATAATTTTCTTAAATATTTTCCACGTATCGGTAGCGCTCCAGCATCGGTTATTAACAATTTTTCCATTTTTCCTTATTTGACACTAACAAAAAAAGTTTGACATTGGTAAATAAAGGAGTTGGATAATAATTTTGAACATAAATCCAATATTTGTGAACTCCCTTATATTTTGTAGAGCAATTTCTTTAGAAAACTGTTAATTCCAAAACGTCGATAATACAACTAAACATAGATTCAAAAGTTTTGCATCACCCTATATCTCTGTAAGTAATTTTTTCTTCGTCATGAATGGACTGGATACTAATTAAATGATTAGTTTCAAAGGTCTTTGTACAAATTTTTGTTTTTGCAAAAAATAAATGTTGTTGGAACGTACATTTTTGGTACGATAATTTTTCTAGCAAATGCTGTTAAATTTTATTATTTGAACTGCCAACATGAATCGTCAAGTGATAAGTGAGATTGATCGTGCAAGAAAAATAGGTCTAATTGAAGAAGACCATTCTCAAAAGCTCGTGGCTAATAGAGTTGGTAGATCGCAGTGATGTATCTCGTACCGCTATCTCCAGACCAATTCTTTTCGTGACAGACCTAGGAGCGGTAGAAGGCGTGTTACCAATGAATGGTAAAACCGCTATATCCATTTGTAGATCCGGAGAAACCCAACCATGGCATTACCAGCACTCCAAATGAGACATGCCTTGGGAATTCCAGTATCGGTCTCTACATGACGGAGACGAATACTTTCGACAGGATTGAGGTGTCGTCGACCAAACAGAGTACCCCGATTACTACCTGCGCACAGATTTCGCCGTCTACAATGGGCCCAAGAGCACGGAGCCTTGCCCAAAGAATTTTGGAATTCTGTGCTTTTTTTCTGATGAGACAAGAATTTGTTTGGTATATGATAGCCATCGAATACGTGTGTGGAGAGAGCCAACGAGCGCAGTCCAGCTCGCCCATGCCCGCGATGTGCTGCCCTTTAGAGGGGGAAGTGCAATGTTTTGGGCAGTGATTATGTCTAACGGCCGCACAGAATTAAGACATGTTCATGGAATAATGACTGGTGATAGATACCTCAGGGAGATTCTACATCCTCACGTGAGGCTATAGCGAGCTGTTGGCAACGCTTTCGTTTTTATGGACGATATCGCCCGTCCTCATCGTACCAGAGATGTAAATGAGTATCTAGAAGCCGAAGCCATCAATCCTTTGGACTGGCCCGCCTTATCGCCAGATATCAATCCAATAGAACATGCTTGGGACATGCTTTCCTGGAGTGTACGTACAAGAGCTTGTTCGTGCCGCTCAGGAGGAATGGCGGAATATCCCGCAACAGCATATCAGAAATCTGGTTAACAGTATGGGTACGAGTCTCCAAGCCTCCATAGATTCTAGAGGTGGAAATACTCATTACTAAATAATTCTAATTTATTATTTTTTCAAAAAAGTCACCAATTTGTGAATTTAATTTTCTTGCAAAAATATATTTAAAGCAGTGTATTAGTGGATAACAAAAATTTTACAAAAAACCTTGATGTTTTTACTTTATGAGATATTGGGTGATGCAAAACTTTTAAATGAATGTGTATTTCCATTGTAAACACTTGCGTCCAGTCAAATCCTTTTTGTATTCTTCCTGTAGATATTTAACCTTGAATTCAATTCAGTTAATTTTTAACTTATTTTGTACCGAAGGGACCATCAACCCGATGAAATGTATTAAGGGATGAACCGTAGAAATTTCCCCGAAATCAACCAACTACCTACCGCCTGCCCAACTCCTTAAACCCTTTGAGAATCCTTGATTTCTAGATTTCCATTTTGATTCGTTCTAGCCCTCAATTACAAGCTAGCGCTCGATTGCATAAGTATAAATTAAATCCTACAGTTTAATTTTGTTTGTTTTAACCCATTCGAAAGGGGCCGAGATCCGTATTTAAATACCTTTATTATTGCATTCTAGGGACCGATGTACCTACAATGCTTGTTTGTTACCTTTTAAATCGAGAAATCCCTAAAAATGTATAGTTGTTGTTCTTTCGTTTACGAGAACGGGTGATTAGTTTAAATGGTTTTAGGTTACGATTTATAGAAGCATTAACAAAATAAATATAAATTTGTTGAACGGATTATGCAATTAAGGCTTACAGACGGCTCCAAAACGGAGGAAAGTGTAGGAGCCAAACTTGTATTGCTGAACCGAAGTAGAACTATTCCAGTAAAGACAGAACTTTCCAAGCATAAGTGGAAAAAATTAAAAGACAGGAAAGAACATGCCGTTCAGTTGCTATCTTCACAGACACCCAAGTTGCACTAATGGCTCTCGATTCCATAGAGGTCACTTTCTGGGTCTACCTAATGTTAAAAGATACACAGGACATTGTTTCAGACGCTCGTCAGCGTCTCTCCTGGCAGACTTAGAGCGGGTATTTTGAAAATAAGGCAACACGGATGATGGAAATCCAACAGTGAATCCGAAGGCTATGTTGAGAGTTCATTAGAAAGTAAGAGAAGAATTTCAGAAAACATTCTGGGCCAAGCCCCTGGCACACATGTAGATATCACTGCTCCAAATGAAATTAACATTACACAAGAAATTCAAGAGAATATTCACCCAGAAACTGGACTTACTTTTAATAACTGTGTATTTAATAATGTTGTTTTCAATGTTTATAAATCTTAAAATACTATTGAATTAACATAATGAGTTAATTGTCAGTTTTTACAGTAATTAATAAATTATTCTTTGAAACTTAAACAGTTATGTAAAGTTTTTACATTACAGTGATATAATATGAAGGTTATGTCCTAATGTCAAGGAGTGATTTGAAGTGTCACATTTGATTGCCAACTAACTTGATGTCCTAAATGCTTTCTAGGGAGCAATTGACGCCGCCCATCCGATAACTATAAACAGTGCCGTGCAAGTTCTGAGGATACACTTTCTATTACAATAATATGATCCTAACTTAATAAATAATATTTAATTCTTTGTTATAATTATTGGTAAATTGATTTTAATAGAAACGGATCTACTTTATACCTGAATTCTGAGTACATAAATAATATTTTAACAATAATGTACCCATTACAATAACATGTTATTTATCTAATTGAAGATTATAACAGTCTATATATCACTTGACGAGTTTGTCCTTCAGTACATTTACGATTTTCTTCATTAACGGCTGACATTTTTACAAACACTTTATTGTACAAAGCAGAAACAATAACTGTGTGACGCTACGCTACTGAAAATCTTAACACCTGATAAGGTTCGATGCAATTGGCGTTTGTCAAAATTTTACCACCAATAGCAGCCGAGTAGAACATGGCACTATTACTCTGTCTCTCTTAGTTGGTAATTTCTGGGACATCAAGTTAGATGGCGAATACTGTAGATAAAACTATTTTGAAATTCTTCTTGGGCATCATCAGTTATGTTTCCAGCTTTTTCAAATCCAACTGAAAAACAGTTTATTATTGTTTTTGCCGTTACTGCTTATTAAAGCATCTGCAACTGTTATGCTTTTTTCTATTTTCTCTAGGGATGGCTCGTATTTCATAAGCATAAGAGCCGTATTACACAGCAAATAATTATGCCGAAAATTACTCTGAAATTTACCACGAAAATTTTCGTCAATAAAATTTGCTGTATGACACGACCAAAAATTCTAGCGAAAATTTCCGGAGTAAAAATATTGCAACATGTTCAATATTCTCTAGACAAAATTTTATAATGTGCGCGAGAATCAGCGCAGAACCGCATAATCGGTTTGTTTGCCATTACACTCATTAAGAAATTTATAAACCAACCAACAACAAATTTCTGCAACATTTAATATTACAAATTCTTTGTTTTTTTTCACCATTTCTAAAAAGAAAATAAATCTTTTATTATTGAAAATAAATAATATTAGGTTAATAAAAGTGTGTTTGTTTACTTCTTCTTCTAGTAAATTACAACCATGGCCTCCTGTTTTTAAGGAGTTAATCTGCAACTGGCATACATCAGCTGTAACAAAATAACACATCTGCGCATGCGTATCGTATGAATTACTCCGATTATTTCCTTCCTATTAATTTTGACCAATCGCTATCAAGAATTGGTATGTCAAATATAAATTTTAAGTGGAAAAATTACTTAACAACTGTCAACTTAGCTGTCAGCAGTTTTTCCGGAAAAAAAATCGAAAAAAGTTCATGCAAGTTTGACATGTTGCCTTGTAAAAACAAACTTGATGGTTTATATGCTGTGTTGCTATGTACCGTTACCAACAACAAAGATCACAAATAACACTTACGAATTTATTAATTTTTCAACTGAAACTCAAAATGAATCGGTTTGGAAATGTTTCCGAAAGTTGAAATAATGCGGCTGTTGAAAATAGTGTTCCACTAAATACTCAGAAAACTCACACATCAATCTGGAAGCAATTTATGGAATTTTGCGAAGCAAAAAATTACCCATTACTCCAGACAACAACTACAGGTGAGCTAAATTTAATCCTCAAGGACTGGGCATGGAACATGCGTAAAGCTAATGGGGAAGACTACAAAGAACTGTGTGTAAAAGTAATGTGGAAAATCGTTGCCAAAAAACTGCAGGAAAAATATTTTCAAGAATTTAATATCGTGTTCGACCCATTCCACGACATTATCTTTAAGCCAGCTAGAGATGCTTGAAATGCGAAAAGGAGAAGTCTCCAGAAACATGAAGAAAAAAGGAAAAAAAGTTT
Source organism: Lochmaea capreae (assembly GCA_949126875.1). Taxonomy (NCBI): domain Eukaryota; kingdom Metazoa; phylum Arthropoda; class Insecta; order Coleoptera; family Chrysomelidae; genus Lochmaea; species Lochmaea capreae. Next base: position 20,013,685 of record OX421404.1, read on the forward strand.
CAGCTTCTTTAAATATGGACGACTACTACAAGATGGTGTCCTTATAGGATGAGACAACCCCAACCGGGTTGCAGCGTAAATTTTACTTTTTGGAGAATAGTGCTACTACAAACATAATTAAAAACAATTTAACCGATATGGCTAACAATACTCCTGCAACCTACAATAATTGTAATTTTTATATTAGCTATGTTCGCGGGTCACAATCCGAACCAGTTCAGGGACTATTCGCATGCGTATTCTGAAAAGTGGCGTTCGCGGTTAATATAATTCTGAATTTTCAATAATAGTTCGGTGTTCGCGGATCATATCGGATTGGTTCGTTATTGATTCGGAATCAGTCCTAGCAGTTCTCTGATTTTGGTCTGAAAGTTCGGTTCGGATGCTCATGCGCAAATGATCGATATGTCAGTTGTTTTATTTTAGTTACCTGTTGTTTCACTTGTTTATTGTTTGCTTTGTTGTGTTTTAACGTGGTAAATAAATATCAAACTCTAATTTTTAGCTGCCCACTGTCCAAGTCTGGTGTAAGGTAAATTTAAATTATCTATTTAGTCTATTTTGGTTTTTATATTTTGTTTATTTTTAGTGTATTTTGATTATTTTTCATTTGTTAGCTGTCAGAAGTGTGTTTTGTTTTCGTTCAAGTCCTGAAAGGTGATCCGTGGTTCTAAGACCGTTCGCGGTATACTTAAAACTATTTGCTGGTTCGGAACTAAGCATGCGCTCTAGACAATTTAGAGTTAATTCCAGACTGGTTCGGAATCGGTTCGGATAGTGACCCGCGAACATAGCTAATAATTGTAATTTAAAATGAGTTTGAAGTAATTAGCTTTCCTAGCTTGAAAGTTATATTGTTCTTATTATTTTAATTTAAAAAAAATGTTGTAATAAAATAAAATGTTTATTTAACTCTGGAAATAATCTTAACAAATATCCCATGTGTATCTAATTTTTGCTGTGGAAAAATCGGAACACTCGTTTCTAAGTAATCTGTTTTAACAAATTACTAAGAAACTCGTTTTTCCGAATTTGTCCGGAAAAATTATATGCACTAGGGATATTACCCCCGAAAATTTTTGGAAGATTTATTGCTCGTGTAATACAGATTTCCAGAAAATGTTATAAAATTTTAGGAAAAAATTGTGGCAAAATTTTCGTGGTAAATTTCAAAGTAATTTTCGGCATAATTCTTTGCTGGGTAATACGGCTCTAAGTAAACTTTTGACTTAAAGTCTTCGATATCTAATTTTAAAATTTTGTATAATTACCTGATCTAGACACTGGCTGGTACAAGTGGTATTCGGCGGTAAGAAAATCAGTTTAATATTTTTAAGGACTATATTGCAGGAGTAGAAGTTACATTATCAGTATATTTCTCTTTTGCTTTTCCATTTTCTTGTCAAAGATAAGAAAATAAAGGAAAATATAATAAAAACAAACAAACTGTATTGTTTTCAATGTCTATTATGTTTATTCTATTTAAAATTTTGATGTGATGTTGTGACATTCTTAGTAGGTAATATAATAAAATCTTCCGTCTAGTTAAACTTTATGATATATCATCGGTTATATTCGTAATAACGTAGTACATTGTTGAATATTTGTACACGTTATACGCTCTATCCCTTATTTAAACAGTACCTTAATCATACCGAACCCGTGTAATTGTTCCGGGCAGCACAAAGCCGAAGAGCGAACACATCCCATTCGCATAAAATAGAGGTAGCAGTAGCAGTAGTTACAAGTTATACGATTCATATTCATATCCAGATTCGCGTTTAGCCCTATATGTATATTAATATCTAGCGAATGCAGAATGTTACAAAAGTATTTTAATTTTCTATCTATCGAAATATGCATGAAAGATAATTAAAAGGGTTTTCCAATGGACAGTTTTTTAAAAAACTCTCGAAATGTATACAGTATGTGAATGTTCAGAATGTAATACTGTCCATAGGGTCAATTCTATAAGATGTGGTTAAAAATTAACGGCAATTTGACGAAGTTTCCGCTATTAGAAATGTTTTAATCTATACATAGTCGAGATTAGGATTAGGATTTGAATTTTAACAGATTTGGTGTCCAATTAAAAGTTTTCCGTTAATATTTTAAAGATTATTATACGTACAAAATAGTAAAATGGAGTTAGAAGATTGTCTAATTTTTAACCATACGTTAAAATTTAACATTTGCTTACAGAATTGTACCTTATATTGGTTTGAATTTTGGAATTAGACACAATGAGCGCTCACGAACATACATTACGCAAAACATCTACAGTAGAAACCATGGTAGAAACGGTGGAGCTTTACCATCACGTGACCCAATCTACGAGTTATGCAGCACATATTTTCTATATACTATCTTCTTCTATCAATATAAATCAAACATAATAACGTACGATCGATTGTCTTCTTCACAAGAACAACTACAAGACATACGTAATAGTTTCTTTAAATTTGCCATAGTAATCGTAAAAAGAGACAACGATATAATTGACGTAACGTGTATTACTGATCGTACTAAAAGTTGAGATTGACACTACCGCATTTGAGATTATGCGAGTTTAGTTTGTTGTCTTGTTTTTAGCGAATTTTTGGATTGAAAGTGTAGGTATTTATTGTTAAATTTTATTCCATTTGAACGACAAGTTATAGAACAAGTGACAACATTTCAATACTTGGGAATAACAATTGAGCAAAACGGAACACAAGAAGCAGAAATTAGTAAAAGAATTGTAAAAACAATGAAACTCTACTATACGATGAACAAAGCATTCATAAACAATATATAGGCCAATATTAACTTAAGGATGTGAAACGTGGGTGCTAAGCCAAACACAGAAGAGCAGAATACAAGCAGTTGAAATGAAATACTTAAGAAGAGTCCGAGGTGTTACAAAAAAAGACAGATATAAGAAGTCATCTAAAAATAGAATCAATTCTAGAATTTATAGTTAAAATTTAAAGTTAAATTTCTTGTTTAATTACCAATCCGTAAAAGGCCGACCTTTGGAATATTAGTCATAACGATTATTTCTATTGAGTTGACAGAAGTTTTGATTTAATTCATATGAATATTGTTGCTGACGTAACAGTCACGTGATGGTAAAGCTCCACCGTTTCTACTGTACTTGACACCAAACATTCATTAACACCTAACACAGAAGTAGAAGTACTACGTATTTGTAATAAGAACAAGTCCTAGATTTCCTTGAATAAGAATTTAGAAGACACTCAAAAGACCCACAATATGAAGTCTTCAATGAACGTATAAATCTAACTAGCTCTCCACTATTAAACTGTCTTAAGTAACAATTGTAAAGATTAGCAGTTATAGATTTCCCTGGTTTTCTATATAATTGCACAGTTATACTGATTTTAAATGGAAAAAAGATATCCAGGATATCCCTATAGGGTTAATAATACCTAAGCTTTAATATTTGTAATATCATATGGTGGGCTTACAAGCAAAAGACACTAAGTCAACTTTCTGGAAAAATGTAGTATTCACGGCATTCAAATCAGTTAATTATCATCTGTTTACAATTAAATCGCACTAAGTTCTTACCTGACGTTGGAGAGAGCTGCTCGCTATACAAAACGCACTAATTTGGTTTTGGTACAAATCGAGTAGATGTGAAGTACATCAAGTCCCTTAGTTCGTATTACTCCAGAAGAAAAACAACGCTTGGACATGGTTTATGAGCATCATTTAAAAAGAAGAAACGACTCCCAACAAGCTAAAGCAGAAGATGAAGAGAGGGCAGAAGTGAATATATCTTTCATGTCAGTTACATTCGATTTACAAAGTGTCCTGCAAATCTCATAATTTGAGGTATTACATGAGAAAGTTAACGATGTACAATTGAACAGTTTATGTTGGACAGAAATTAACGGCAAGAAAGGAAGTTGTGAGATACGAACATGTTTGTTAAAATACATTAGAACTTTGTCGCCACAGGTGAGATATTTGTCCTTGTTTTCAGACACTTGTGGAATTGAAATCAGCAAATTGCTACTTTGCTACACCATGCAGTTCAAAATGAACTTGGAAATGTTCGAGTAAAAGTGTTTGGAGAGCAGCCACTCATCCAAGTCGACTCCATGTATAGTGATATTGAGCGACAAAAAAATGTATGCCAATATAATGCGTCAATGATAGAATGAACATTTTCAAATTAGCTCGTTCTAAAAGAGGCAGAAATAAAGACATACCACCATACTGTTACGAACTCAGTAGTTCAGAAGCTAGTCCTGTCGTGAACTATGAATTTTGGCGAATGCGATGGTTTATTCCCGACTATTCTGGAAGCTCACGCATACGAAGATCGTAGTAAATTCAAGAACGTTCGAGAATTGAGTAGAACTATATATACGCAAGTTTTTCAGTAAACAGTGAATCGAATAGAGAAATTAAATAGTGGAATATTTAAGTTTTAATGATAGATTAGGACAATAATTATACCGAGTGTAGATGAATTAGTAGACATTAAGTAGTGTGTATATAAATTAAGTTTATTAGAGTGTGTAAGTGTTTCAGTAGAAATTAGACATAGTGTGTGTATAATTTTATCCCACCAGTAAAAACTAATTAAATAAATAAGAGAAACATTACAATACGAAGTAAGAGAAATAAAATTTGACGAATTTTTTGACCTTAAAGAACTAGCCACCCACCTAATAAAAAATAAAAATTGGGCACAAAGTGAACTGGCTTAAGGTCAAAAATTTTGAATATATGAAAGCTAAGCCAAATTATATTCAGTACGGGTACGATTATTGTATCCAAATCCACAATGATACGACGTGGAAGACCTGTCAAAAATCAACTGTTTCAAAATGGCTTATCTAAACTCTATAACTAAAAATTAGTATATAACTAAAAATTAGTTCTGCAAAAAACAAGACTTGCTTACGATGTATAACAAGCGAGTATTTCCTGAAGTTTTTCATGACTTTTTCGAAGGTATCTGGTACAAAGCTCATAAATATTTTGCCAGGTACAGACCTTCAAGAAGAAAAAATTTAATAGAATGTACGTAGTTTATTTGAAATTACCCTACATCTCCACAAATAAAATGCACTAAGTCAATACTTTTTTAAAATATTTTTCAAATAAAATCACTTATTTTTTTTGTAATTAAATTCAAATGATGGATAATTGTGTTTAAATATATGGTTTTAATAGGCAGTTGTTTTTTGTCGGAATATTATTGTTACAAAAATTAATAATTATAATTAAAAGTTTAACAAAACCATGTTTTATGACCAAGTGCCTTTTGCTTGTAAGCCCGCGAATAAACTCCTTATTTTTTTAATCATATATATTTATATTAAGTAAATCGCAAAATAGGTCAGTATTTGGTCTAGCCAAAATATTAAACATCAGGTAGGCATCACATCAAATGTATCTTCTGTCATTCTGACGACGATATGTCAATATCGAAATAATTATCAATAAGTAACTTTAGTTTCATTAACGGCCGATTTCATAATGAATAACTAAAGTCCACTTTACCGAAAGGAGACTTTACACTAAAGTCCCCTTTAAAGTAGCTGTTGACGTCGTTTAGTGCCATAATGAATATTAAAGTGTCCTTTCCATAAAGTATCTTCTAAGTAATTTTTAAAGTGTTGGTTAACCTGGAATTCATGGATTTTGACATGAAATAGAAAGATCTGTCATATTTGGCTCGTTTTTCCGTTCCTGTCTAAATAAATAAGGTTAAGTTTTGTTAAAAGTTGTGGAGTTTGTATTATTTGTGGAAGCGATTTGGAAATTTTGAAAAATAATAAGAAAGTTCGCTCTTCAAATTTTTTCGAGAAGAAGAAATGAGATTGATTCAAGAAATTAAAAAATTTAAGGTCATCACATTTTTCAAGACAGTCTGTTCTTTTCCTATACACTTTTGGTCTTTTAATATAAATACATTCTTCATCAGATGAACTTGAACTAGAACTAGAGGTTTGAAAATTATTCGTATTATGATCCACGACTAAACTAACACAAAACTAGCAAACGTAGCTAGTGGCACAAAAAATCACAAATATAAAAATTTTGAGGTTATATTGTAATTAAATGACACTTTAGCGAGTTAAAGTCGAGAAATCGACACTTTAACCTTAAAGGATACTTTACGTTTAAAGCATACTTTAAATTGGTTATGAAATCAATAATATTTATTAAAGTATCCTTTAGGTTTCTTTATGAAATCGGCCTATTCTTATTGGTAATTATATTTATATCACTGACTTGAAAAAAGATAACTTGAGCCGTTCCTGTAATATACACGTTCAAAAACTTATAAACTAGTCGTTTGCAAAGAACGAATTGAAATTAGGTACGTGATTTGCGAGTGATAATAAAAACGGGACAGTTACCTTCGCTACCGACATAAAGACTTAATTCATTTTAGCTCTGCTAGTAGTGGTTAGATTTTATCGTCTAAACTATGGTCAAAGATTTACTTTTGTACGAGACAGTGTATTATTCAAATTTTATAATGTATACGAAAGACACTGTCTTTACTACTTATTATATGGGTGGGTTGAAAATTTACTCCAACGCCATTTACCTGATACCAGCACAACTGAAATTTTTTTGTTAAAAAGCGTTACAAAATTATAAAATCTTAGATTAGCAGTAGTAAATTTCTAAAATAAAAGAACTGAATTGAAAAAGTAACAATGGAACTTTGAAAAAATACTCATAACTATAATAATTTATTTACCAAAATAAACACTGACGTTCAATTGAGACATTTAGTGAAACGTCAAAGTTCTGAAGTGACAGATGATGAAAAACGTTAAGAATTTTCCGCCCTTGAACTGCTAAACAATACTTTCCGCACTATTTTTGGAGTTCATTGGATTGGTTGGGTAAGGTAGGCGAAAATATTCTGTCTCGGGTTTCCACAGGAACAATCAAATATCTAGTTGAAGCATGGTAACATTGTCAATATCAAGTGAGTGCAGTGTACATAGCGGCACACAAATTACAGTTTCGAATTACCTCCTGTATTCTGTAGAGTAGGGAGGGTGACTTAGGCCACATGTGACCCATTGTACATCCTCCCGAGGAGTTGTCTTCCTAGGTCATCGTCCATCCTGTCCTTTCCAGGTCACTAGGAGACATCTCCTTTATATCGGCAGGTGTAGACCAAGACACACACTCTCTTATTGACGATAACTCCGAGCACTCGTATAAGACATGCCTGACAGATTCATCTTCCTGTTTACACATCCTGCATAGAGGTGTGTCCAGTAGCCCCATTGTATGAAGGTGATTCCTTAATTGACAGTGGCCACTCAGAAATCCTACCGTTAAACGTAGGTTTTTCCTGGACATCGCCAAATATTTTTTTGACTCCCGCTTCCCAAGGTCGTCCAGGGTGATCCTGGCAAGACTGCATACCTTGATTTCATCCCATCTCTTTGGATATTGAGCATGGGTGTAATGTTTAGCTAGTTCCGCAATTGTCGAATTCGTCAGGCCGTAGGTGCCGCTGGGTCCAAGAATTCTTAGTCCAGCTGCTTCCCTGGCTAAAGAATCAGCAATGCGGTTACCTTTGCTCCTGTCGTGCCCCTTAACCCACCTCAGGATAATATTCTTATCTACCGAATCGTTAGCTAAATCTCGATTGCACTCTAATACTAGCCCTGATGTAACACGTTGTCTGTTCAAGGCTAGTAGAGCTTGTCTGCTATTAGTGCAGATTATTATGTTTTTGCCTGAAAATCCTTTTCTGGTTAGCTCCTTTGTGGCAATTGAGCCAGTTCTGTTTGAACCACGCTGGTGTTTTTTCCCATTTCCCTCTTCATCCTTAGGCTTAGTGATCTGGAGTAAATTCCACATCCTGAGCCTTCTTTGGTCTTTGAGCCGAGTGTATATATGCGTATTGCATTTGCAGCATCTGAATCTGCGTTCTGTTTTATTTGTATTTTATAGGGTTTATTAACTCCTTTTTTACCTTATACCTACTTTCGATACGCACCGCTAGATCGCACCTCAATACGTTCCACCGCAAGACGGAAGTATGAAAAGCCATCAATTGCAAATGAAATTTCATGAGCATTCAGTGGGAAGTTTTTTATTAGTTAAAAAATAGTATCTTTTTGGAACAACCTTTTTATTTCAACGTATTATACGTCTAAGCAAGTGGATCGTCTTGTAAAGTTTAAATTTTAATATTCGATAATAAGTAATTTATAACACGATAGAATGGATTTTTTCCCCGCATACATTACATAAAGTTATATTGCTTTCTTTATGTAAATCTGATGATACCGACCATAACTCCGATCCCAGATGATAAACAGGCGAATATTTTCCCCCCGTGATCAATAACACAAAATCTTGTTTCAAGTACCTAAAGGGATTCCACTCACGCTCCCGAAACCATCCGGGAGGGTGGCCTCGAAAACTTTCTCCTTTTTTTTTGAAAGTCTCCAACAGTAGCAAAGATTCTTCTTCAGACTTAGGCGTAATGTCCAGGATCAACTTGCGATTCATATTAAACCCATTAGTGTGCTGGAGGAGTCGTCATGATTTCAGATTTTCGCCTCTACACGGGTCGTTGTGAAGTCCTTACGTCTTTGTTTCCCCTTTGTAGGTCCAAAGAAGGATTTCGAATCTACCTTTAGCAGTGGTGGAGGTTAGAAGTATGAATACATTAATTCGATTACTTTTATTCAGAAGTTAATAGAAACTATGGAGTTAAATGGAAATTCAAGTAATATCATACAAGGTGCATCAGGACTTCGTACCAAAAACTTGGGAGATTATATTGATACTTATAATAATTATAGTACTTTATATATAATTTTCTCCTACTGCCCTTCGTTAACGAGATATATGGCCCTTAAGTTGGGTATTGAAGAGGGTTTACTGGAAATTAGTGAAATTATAACCATAAATAGAGTCTAACCTCAATAATGCATAATACTTATACTATAATTTGTTCATTGGAAATCCCGTCTCATGTGAATTTTGTCATATCTGGTCTATGTTACCAAGCCTATTAGGTATAATTTGAAGTCATAATATTTTTATATGTATCAGTTTAGAATTTTTTCTACATCCATGTCCGTACACGTCAAAAATCACATTGTAGACATTCCTTGTAAGTGACATGTAACAATAACATGCACGTAATGAAAATCTCATAACATACACGTGCGTATAGATAAGGAAACTTAAATTTCTTTGTTGAATCAAATTTATTGCAGTCAAATTTTTATTTACGTACCTACTACTTTATTTGGTTTATTTACATACTTTTGAAAGCTCTTAGGATTAGTGAGATACATTTTAGATTAAAAGAGTGTTGCCCCTAAATGTCGGCAACACATACAATTTTCAAAAAAAATTATCTCATTTTTGCTGTCAATTTGTCTAACAAATTATAGTATCCGAACATTTTCTCAACTCTACCTACGAATAAGTCTGCTAGTAGTGTAAAATATAAAATTATGGGTTACTTACAACTCTTGTTACGTAATATACTATTAACATATACCTTGCTATATCATTGTTGATGTTATCATAAACTCGCTCCTTGAAATGAGAAGTGACAACATGTTGGCCACAATTGATGACAAAAAACCATACCATATCCAGCTAAACTGGGATGGGTTGGAAGCATGCAGTCAGGAAGGAACGTTGGTATGGTACAGACGGATCTAAGACTTACTTTGGAACATAGGTTAAAAAAGATAGCAGGACTCCTAACAGGGAACTGCTGCCTGAGGAATCACCTCTGTAACCTAGGCTTAAAGGAAAGTCCCCTATGTAGGGGTTGCGGCATGGCTGACGAAACGTCGGACCATGTTCTCCACATTGGGCTGTGCTAGGCAAGCAAATCTTCGGAGTCCCTGTTATGGCCCCTGGGAACATAAGCAGGCATCCACTGAAGAGTATTGAGAAATTTGTTCACGTGAGACAGTATTTATACTCAACAAAGTATAGAACTGAACAACAGCAACGTGTTCAACATTATTTTTTGACAAAACAAATAGTAATTCTATAATAATTGGAACGAAAAATAGCACAGCCTGTTATACGGACATCAATGTTAGTACTTGCCTAGTTTTTTTTCCGTTGATAAATAGTCACATACTTACATAAAATAAGCTTGTATAACAAGAGATAGAATTATTATTATCGATGCCAATCAAGGTGAGTCTTATAAAAATAGAGTTTTGCCAGAGCAAACAGTAATTATTCTGCTTCGTAAGAAATTATGGCGTGTACCTAATCTCAATAATGCATATTTTGGCCACTGCAACGCGTAACAGGGCTTTAGCTAGTTTCTTTTGCAATTCACTTAAAGTTTCTAGAAACCATTCCGAATAGAAATATTCGGTGACGGCGAAGAAAAAATTGTACAAAAGACTATTACGTTTTCATTCCATAATACTTTGCGTAGCCGCTTCCTGAAATTTTCTAAATCTATTCCCCTTCAGCAACTTTTATCTTCTGATTCGTAATATCGATGACGCCGCGACGGCTAAAACCCAGACTCCTCTCATTCTAACTAATCCTTCGGATTAAGATTAACTGTCGACGCATCATTAAAAAAAATTGGTTTTAGTGAGAAGTGAAGCGATTCGTCGAGACTAAATTGTGACAAATTCACTCGAATTTCCAAAGATAAAGTACGTTCGGGTAATTCGAGAAAACTGCCAATTATCCAGGAATTTTATCTACTGATTCCTCTCATTATTCAGTTCATTTTAATCGATTTAATTTGACAAATCGTATTAGAAAAAAAAACATTATAAAAGCTATACGAACAAATTAATGGGTTTCTAATGATGTTCTACACTTTGTTTTATTTTCTGATTATTAAGAACAAGAATATTATTGAATTTTATAACATAACACAACAACAAGAAGTGAAGCCCGGCGAAAATCCTTTGATGTTGAAGGGGCAAAAATAAATAACCTTGAAGGTGACGGCTAGCTCTGGCATACACTGAGATTCATGTGACGTATTCTGCTGTTTTACGTTTGTCTTATATTAGTAGAATGTTATTTTACACTCAACCTCAAAATTATAATCAATGACATATGTGAAGAATTGTTTTCAATGATGCGTGTTAATTAGGGTGTGTCATTTTGAGGCGATATTTTTTTTTTACTGCTATACCAGAAAATCTGGTAGTATATAGAAAATAAAAAATTATGCCGCTGGGCTAAAGGTTTTAAGTCCAATAGCGGCTTAGCTCATCAAAAAATTCGATTTCCCATTTAAATAACACAGGAATTTTATTTTTTTTTTCAAGTGGACTTTTCGTTATTAAAAAAATTTTTTTTCGAAAAACCTTCTTATGACTTGTAGGTAATTAAATTCTCTACAAAAATGTATCTTTGTTCGAAGACCGTTAAACGGTAACATTTAAAAAAATACACATTTAATTCCATTTAATTATCAATTTATTTACTCTTACAGTCAATAAATAAATTTATTTCTGAAAAAACTCCCAATAAAAACAGGAAAAAAGGAACGAACAAATGTATAAGAAAGGTAAACTGAAATAGCATATGTAATGAAATAATATGCAAAGTCTAAGCTGACAAAATCATCTTCATCATTATTGTGTCCGATTCATTCGGATCTATGATAACTGGACTGCATTTAACGGTAAAAGGGGCATTCCAGCATATCTTTCTCTTGAAAAGTAATTAATCAACTTCAAAATTAAACTTTGCTCTTTCTCATTATTCCGGGAAGGCATTTTGACAATGAAAAATTATTTGAAAAAGGCGAAAATTACCAAAAATTATGAACAAATCAAAATATGACAAGTGAACTGTCAAAAGTAACAAATAAAATGTACGTCGACATTAGTTAAGAAATACGTTAAGGACGTCATAATTCCGTCTCATCTATTTCTTGAATGAGAGATAAAGATGGAAAATATATGATGTAACGGCAAAGGATGGTTAAACAAATTCTAGATACGTTTTTATCCGAAGTTTCTCTTCTTGTTGTTTGGTGTTGTATATAACAAACTGTCAACAAGAATCAAATGTCGAAATTAACTGTCATCTTTAGTTAAAGCCAAAGGATCAAACCGCTTCGTTTAAAGCTGTACCTAAATTAGATTTTCAAAGTAGGTGAATCAGACAAAAAAAAGGAATTAAGCCGAGCAAATTTTTGAGCAATAATTGTTTACAATTTTTGAAGACAAGAATGCTTAGACGAGTTTCTGTTTTCGGCAGCGAAGCACCACATGAGTCGACAATTTCTCGTTGGTAATAAGAACTTGAACATGGACTGATTAATCTAAGCTACGATCATAGAGAAATAAATAAAAAGAGAGGTGTTAAACGTCTAGTGTTTTGTGGTATAAGTAAGGCACTAAAGAGATGAGTATTCTCATCCGCCATTTTGGTGCCTGAATTTTATTGTATAAGTTACCGCTAGCGCCTAACTTGGCTACAGGTATGAACTATCACTTACGATGCGGGATTTTTGGAGTTTTAAACTTTTAGGATACGCCTAATATTGTATAATATTTGCAATTAAATGATTTTGCAGTTTAATATTTCTTTTTTAGTCTTTTAAGACTTGACCTATTGTGTTAAATCTTTTAGCTACAAGTATTTTATATAATATTATAGAAAATGGTAATAGGAGAATAAAAAAACACTTTACAAGTGAAAAAATATCGATGAAATGGTTGTTGTAAAAGAAAAACAGTGAAGCTGCTAATAAATACGCAAACTTGTAGTTGCTGAGGTACACTAGCTCTTTTTTACCAATAAGTATTTGAGTACATAATAAAACAAAAACACATTTTTAATAAAGCAAATAATAAATAAATACTACAAAACGAACAACAAATTATTAAAAGCAAAAAATGAAAAATTACTATAATAGATTCTCAAAATGCTTGCCATCTTGTGCAATACAACGCGTGATTCTAGCTTCCAACGATTTACTTACATTATTCAACATATCGGGTGTTATAGACGCGAAAGCGTTCGAAATTCTTAATTTCATATCGTCTGGAGTAGTAGGGGGTGTAGCATACACAATATTGTTAATGTAACTCCATTTGAAGAAACCCTCAATTCTGGTGACCTAGCTAGCCAATTATGAGGACCGCCTCTACCTATCCATTTATTCCTGAGGTAGTTCCTAACAGCACGTGAAACGTGAGCAGGAGCTCCGTCCAATAGTAGCCACATTTTCTTTCGGATGCTAAGTGGTAGGTTTTCGAGAAGGTTCCAGAAGTCTTTTTTCAAAAAACTCAAAAATTTTCTTCCATCCAGGTGTCCGTCAAATAAATACGGGCCGTTAACATACTCGCCCACAATCCCTCCCCAAAAGTTTACACTCCATCGGTGTTGGCGATCAAAAATGTTTGTTTGCTGTATTGTAATAATGAAAGCATAAACTGTAGACTCTAGATGCTAGGAGACAATTTTCTAAACATTCCCCAATGCATCATATTGACTCTTTCGTCTAACGGGTACTGCTTCATTTTTAGTAGCAATGAAATTTGAAACAAACACAAGATTGTTAAGAGAATTAACAGGAAAATGTGATAAAATGACATTAAGTTAGGTAGGTACCGACTAGATCATGTATGCATTTTTTGTTTTAAACTCGATTTACCTAACAATTTAAGAAAACTGTAAATTGCACGAAAAGTATAATACCTAGGTATAGGACACCCTTATACCATCCAAAAAAGGAGATTTTTTTGAACATGGTGAATTATAAAAATACAGGGTGTTCTGTTTAAAATAAGCCCGATATTACACATTTAATAATCTAATAATGATACTGGAAATTCGGAACACCCTGTAAAGAGATGTTTACTAATCAATCGTGGAATACATTCAACGAATGTCCAACTATTTACATGTTAGATAAAATTCGATAGAATTTGTTATATCAATGAGTTATTAATTTTTTTCGAAATGTTTACATTTTAAAAAAAGTCAGCATAACTCGGAACACCCTGTATTTAGGTATAGGGAACCATTATGAAAGAGTATTTTATTTTTTAGGGGCAATCAGAAAATGCAATAAAATATAGGGTGTCCCATAAGAAAAAATATAATTTTGTTAACCCTCAACTTCCACCAAGACAATGCAAGTTTCCACACATCCCTTCATGGAGAATACTTTTAAAAATAATAGTATTTAAACGTTATCTACTGTTTTTTTCTTTATATATAATAAGACAACGCTCGTAAACCAAATATACTTGAAATAAGACACAGTTAACAGAGATAATTCCCTTTTTGTAAAATTATTTATCAAAGAATTTCACAATATCGCTCACTTCAACTAAACCATCTTTAATAGACACCGTATTTCAATCAGCCACACCAGTCACATTTTTATTAAAGAAAAACACCAGCGATCACTCTAGACCCTTCTAAAAGTTATGACATAACCCTCCCGAAATTGTTCCTGTTAAATCGAAACGGGACTTTCTTAGATTGCCGACAATAAATTGCCCATCTGTATGGTACAGAAAAAGTTATTTTTTTCCTTCTTCGACTCTTATTGGTTCTCGATCATAGGGCGTCAGTTGGCTAATATTTTTTCTAGCAAAGCTATCGAGTACGTGTCAAAAAGGTACGCGGGGAGTTTTTCGGAAAACAATCCTTGAAACTATCCAGGAGGGGTTAGACAGCGATTCAGCCATTTATCTTGAGAAAATATCCGGGAAAATAAAATAAAAATCACAAACGTTCTGTTACATAATGTTTCATTAATTGATTAATTCATTCGATTGGGTTGTGCTCAACAGCTCAGGCACTTGAACTGAGTCTTCCTACCATTTTCCATGTTATTTACTTCCATTTCAGAAGCTTTGTGTCTTCTAGAATGTGCAGAAACTCTCCTGCTTCCTAAGGGAGCTACAGCCCTTTGAAGAAGATGTCCTCATATGAGTTTTCTTCAAATTATTCAAAAATACCGTTACTTAAAATATTCAAACTTGGTATAATCAATAAACAGTTATAAACCAGTTGTTCGCTGTAAATAAATTTTTTTCAGATCCATCCAAGCGTGTCAGTCGGGGGGACCATCAGGTATTTTTATTAAAAAATGTTTATTTCCAAGTTTTTTACGTATCCGACACCAAATTTGGAAAATTCAAGATATTTTTCATAAAAAATGTTCTGAAAACTAATATGAGGACGTCTTCTTCAAAGGGCTGTAGCTTAGGAAGCATTTTCGGATTAAGATAATTTGAGCTAAATCGACTTAAAATCACCTCTAGTAACTGTAGTTTCCGTTTCGCAGGAGAGTTTCTGGACATTCTGTATAGGCCACCAGTTTGACTGGAGGGATTTTCAGTAGTTGTACTTGATGGTTGTATTGTTTCCTCTCCAAAGTGCTTTCGTCTGAGTCCATGTAAGTTCTCGCAGAGTATGTGAGTAGGTGTTTCATCATAGAGTTCACATTTCCTGAACATAGGTTCACTAACTTTGCCCATTTTGTGCAGATGTTTCCTCAGGGTGCAGTGTCCAGTCACCACGTCGGTAACTGTCTTCAAATGTCTCTTACTCAGATTCAATATCCTGGTTGAGAGTTCCTTGTCTACATTGTTCAGTAGACTCTTTGTGTCGACCTCCATTTGAGTTGGTCTTCCCTATCTAGTCAGTTCCCGATTTCCCCTCACAAAACGGTTCCGGACCTATGAAGTCTCCTTTAGAACCTTCTTTAGCTAACTGGTCAGCCATTTCAGTACCTGCAATCCCCTCATGTGCCGGCACCCATAATGTTTATGACCTTACGTTAATTTTTCTCGCACATACGATATAAAAACTCACCCCTATCTAGTATCCGTAAGAAAAAGAAACTGTCTCATGTCATCTAATAACTATTAATCAAATACCATGTCACCTGCTGCTTTTCTATACATCCCCTTATAATCTTACTAAGGCGTAACTAAAAATATAATTCCCCTTGATATTAAAAATTTCTTTTATATGCCTAAACGCTTATTGAGGAACTCCTGCCTAAACAAAAGGGACTCTGTATATTGTCATTAGGGCGGTCATTGTCAGAAAAGGAAGAACATCTGGGGACAACACAACGTGCTATTTTAAATAAATTTTTCAAACAGGCACGTATTGTGAGAAATTATTAGAAAATGGAATTCCTTCTAACTTTCCAAAACTTCGAACAATTACTAATTGATTGCCTAACTGCTGCCGCGCTATAATTTCGTTGCGCGAGCTGGAATCAGACACGAACTTAAAATTCCTTATAGTATTTTATCAGTACCTAGCTTTCGATTTCTTGGCTTCTAATAGTTGTATTGATTTATTTTTAAATATGTGGTAAGGAAAACGTGAAAGAAGAATTTTTTTTAGTTTAAGCGTTGAAAAGATATGTAAATAAAATTTTGAAAATACTGCTATGGTCTATTAAACTACAACTCTGTCGATTGCAACAAACCGCATCTCAAAACTGTTAATGTTCATAAAATGAACAGCGTTTGAAAATATATATACATACAACAAAAAAATCTAGTTATACTTTTGTAAAATCCTAAAACGAATGAAATAAATTTTCGTGTCCATATAAACTTGCTTTGACTGTAACTGTTAGTCTAAATGCTTACTTTTTTTTATAAAAAAAATGCAAAACAGATAATACGTGTTTTAAAACGTTTTTCAGAAGTGACGGAAAAACTGACATTTTAATGTTTTATTTGATTCCGATTTTAGTCATTTCACACTGTTCTTGCTTAGTAGGTGTGTTAAAGATAGTGAGTTTTTACCATGAAACGATAACATTTAACATTGGATGAGATGAATAGGGCGGTGGGCTTCCTTCAAGCTGGTTTGCGACAAACCTAAGTAGCCCAACAGTTGGGGGTCTCGCAAAGCCGATTATGGCATCGGTTTAGAGACACTGGGAGTCCAGACGAGCAATATCCAGGACGTGGTCGTTCTACAACCTCCGTGAATTACATCGTGCACATAATGTGACAATTGACAGTAATCCGGTGTGGAATTGTCTCCATGAAGCCAATCTTCGTAGTCGGCGACCACTTAGATGTCCACCTCTGTCTAGAGGCAATCGCGCTGCACGATTAACCTATTGTCAAGAGTTTCTGAATTGGGCTGAAAATGACTGGACTATAGTTTTATCCACCGATGACTCTAGATTTGGATCTCATCCAGATTCTCGTCGGATGAGAGTGTGGAGGCAGCCCGGAAATTTGGAACGTTTATGACATATGCAGGAAGTGTTCACATACAGAAGTGGCACATTAATGGTATTGGGCGTAATCGGTATTGACGGAAGAACTGAGCTCATTTTCCCACGCGACTTTCTCACAAGTCAGCAGTATTTGGATACTATTCTCCAACATGTCGTACGTCCATTTTATGGAGCTGTTGGAGATAACTTTCACTTATTGTAGTAAACTGGTTGGATAACGAGGGTATTGATGTATTGCCATGGCCAGCACAGTCACCGGACTTAAATACCATTGAGCACGTATGGGACATGCTCCACTTATGGACAACATTCACAATGAGTTTCAATTTCGAGAGCTTCTAAGAGTACAATGGACACAAATACCTCAAGCAGACATGAACAATGTACCTAATTTTGAGCATGAATGCTGGATGTAGAGCTGTACCAACGTGGTGGCCATACTTTATTTCAAGTTTATTTTTTTTTACTTTTGAAAAAACAGAGGTTTTTAGGATATTTTTGTTTTGTTTAGTTTTCTGTTATTTTTTGCAAAAAAGTTAATGTTTTTGACATAACAACAATCTAAACTATAAATTTTGTATTACTTTTTCGAGTTGATTACAGGTAAAAACACGACTACTTTTAAAAATATATATACACACAACGCTAAAGTCTAGGGATATTTGAATAAGTAGTCGTGTTTTTACCTAAAATAAATTTGAAAAAATAAAACAAAATTTATAGTTTAGATTGTTGTTTAATAATATGAAATCAAGGGTTGACAAATTTTTTTTCAAATCTCCTTTTGTCATGTTATCGGGCATAAAATTTACTACAATTTTTTGTGCGAAAACTGAAACAGATACCAGAGTAAAAGACTCCAATTTCGATTTTTCTACGTTGTTCTTGCAAGCTGCGTCCCAAGCTCCACCGGAATTTATTCGAGAATTCAAGAAAATGATAAGGGATCGATATGTTTTTTATTAGGGACAAAATATTCCATCTGGGAGAAATTTTATGTTAGGTAGATATTTCGACCTCACTTCCCCGGAGTTTTGTCAATTCATAGTTTACTGCTGCTATCACTATTTAAGAGTCAAACAATCGATTCTAATGTAGTTTAAATAAAAGTGTATAGCTAGAATTCGTTATTCATTTAGTCTGTTTAACAATCGAATATTTCAGAAGTTTTTTTTTATTTAGGCACGTAGGGCTACTCCGTTACTGTGTATCTACCCCAATCTCTTTGAAAAACTCTCCGTAGCTGATTCAATTATTAATGTGATTCGGCAAAATCATTGCCTGAAGCGCTAATCTTCTATATTTCCTTTATTTTGAATTATAAATGGATTTGCAAGGCTTAAGAACGATTCACACTACATTGAGTTCGAGAAGTAAAATATAAGGGTAGAAGGGGTTTCGTCTAGTTACTTTCAATACTGAAAATTAGTCTTATGGAGTTGGTCATTTAATTTTCTAACTAATATTGATAATGGTGTCCTGGTGGGGTTGAAAAGGTCCGTTTAGGAGGAGTAATTGCCCTAATATTAGATTGGTGGGTTTAGAAAGTGACAGTTGGTGATGTATTGAGATGGAAATAAAACGCTTTTCAATTTGAATAATAAGAACTTTCAGAATATTTTAATGAAAATAGGAGTTGAACAAGGATAATTTCGTCTCGCAAATATTAAGGTTGATTGTCTACAGTAGAAACGGTGGAGCTTTACCATCACATGACTCAATCTACGATTTATGCAACACATATTTTCTACATACTATCCTCTTCTATCAATATAAATCCAACATAATATCGTACGATCGATTGTCTTCTTCACAAGACCAACTACAAGACATACTTAATAGTTTCTTTAAATTTGCCGTAGTAATCGTAAAAAGAGACAACGATATAATTGACGTAACTAAAAGTTGAGTTTGACATTACCGCATTTGAGGTTATGCGAGTTTAGTTTATTGTCTTGTTTTTAGCCAATTTTTTGATTTAAAGATTATTTTATTGTTAAAATCAGTTCTTCTAAGAACTAATTTGACTTTTGATTCCATTTTTTATTGGTAAGTACAAATATAATACATCATCAACTTGTTAACTTTTGACATTTCATAACACCTAAAATGCCGTGAGACGGGAATATTACAATGCTTATTTTACTACTTATTAATTTTGGACTTTGTAACTTATTCACCCAGTATATCGATAGTTTTAATAAATATGTGGATGTTAACCATATAAATGAAATAAATACAATTTAAAAAGTTGAATTTCTTGTTTAATTGCCAATTCGTAAAAGTCCGACCTTTGGAATATAAGTCATAACGATTATTTCTATTGAGTTGACAGAAGTTTTTATTTGATTCATATGAATATTGTTGCTGACGTATCAGAGACGTGATGGTAAAGCTCCACCGTTTTTACTGTAACATCTGGGCTAAGTTCGAGAACATTGTTCTAGTATTAAATTCGCTTATTTTTGTGTGTCCGAGAACGCTTAAGCGTCTTCTTGTTGTGTACTCCCGCACTGTCCGAGAACTCGTTAGAGCGTCACTCGAACGTCGCTCAAATTACACCAGTCCTGACTCGGTTAAAAATCACACCTGTCAGTTTGGTTTGAATATTTTGTGGTGAGAATTTAGATTGGTATCTATGTGTGACTATATGAATGTTTATTAAATTCAAAATTTAGGGTTAAAATTTGTTTTTCAACATTTATAATGATAATTGTCATCCAGGATCGGTACTATTTTCTGGCATAAAACTTGAAAAGCCTTTGGCGACATTCTAAGATTCATCTGAAACTCCTTAAAAGAATACCTGGGAATACCTCCTTCAAAGTAATCTTTACACCTTGGATGTGTTCTTTTACAGTGTGACGTTCTCGAACTTGGCCCAGATGATTTTAGCTCGAGTACAAAACAAATTCAGCTACTAAGAGAAATTCTTAAAAAAATAGGTCCTTCTCGTAGGACGAGCTTCCAGGAGAAGGTAAATTAGGTTAAATGGACATACAATCACATCTAGTATCTGCAGTTTCCGGGTGTTTTTTAAACTAATTTACATGGAATAATATTAAACTTAAACACTACGATGTATGGAATAAATTACAAAAAAAAAGGGAAATTAATATAAAAATTAACACTGACAATCGAACTTATAAACTTCTAAGTGAGTAATAAATTCTAACAAAGCAAATTGAGGAATTTTATGAAAATCGTAGTGAAGTAAAACCGGAAACAATATAAATTGATCGCAGCAATAAAAGAAGACTTAAATGCAGACGTTTTAGACACGAAAACATTTAGGCACAAGATTTTTAATACCAAAATTAGAAAGGTTGCTGTTATGAGGCAGGGAACAGCTTGGTTTGAGATTATTTGGAAATATTGAACAAGTATGGGTACAGACGAATTCACGAATAATGTTAAAAAGAGAAAATAATTTCTATAAAAAATGCAATGAGCAATTTTAAAATTGTTACGGTTTTTTCCGACAAAAAACTAAAGCATGTCGAAAATTAATAAACTCATCTAGCCGCCATTTTTAATAAGCTGTAAAAGGAGTGTGTATCACTCCTTTTATTATACCGGAGAAAATCAAGGCTGGTATTTGAAAATTTTTAATTAATAAGCAACAAACCCCCATGACGTCGAGCTAACTTCATCTATACAAATACCCAGTGTACCTAATAATATTTTAATTAACTATGCTAGGAATTTCAACGTAAAATTCTGCCAATAAAACTCAATTGAGTACAATACATTTGATTATACACGATTTTTATTAATAAGTGGTGCTAGAAAATATATAGTGTCCTACACGATCGCAATTTTTATTGATAGGTGGTCGTAGAAAAAATAAGGTGTGTGCGCAGTATACTTGTCCTACATCTGAAATTTATGACTTTGTTTGATATTATAAGAGTTTTAACCGATTTGTATCAGTGTGAAAATTTGATTCTAGAGAAAATTTTGATACTTCTGCTACTTTGAAGACATCATTAGGTAGTCGTGTAAAAAATAATGTGTGGTGCCCGACGTAATATAGTTTCCCAAGTTCAAAACTTCTATTTTTATTTTACACTTGAACATATATTTTATAAGTGGACAACATAGTGTGCTACACTTCTCCTACCCTTTAAGATATGACTCGGCTATATTTTTTTATTCTTCATTTCATAAGTGAACATTTCCCGAATACGTGGTTGTAGAAAAATATGGAGTACTACACGTTTGTAATGTGCTTTTTTCCGTTAAAAACTTATAAATTGACCATAACGTCATCATTATTTTAGAATTTGAGATATGTTTTATGAATAAGTGGTCGTAGGAAAAATACCCTGTGTTAAACTCGGGTAGTATGCGGAATTATGTCGAATATAATAAATTATATTATTTATTTTAGAATTAAGCATACATTTTATAAATAAGTTGTCATAAGAAAGCTATAGTGTGTCACACGTGCCTAATATACTTTTTCCTACGCTCTAAACTTATTATTCTGGTAAATTTTCAATTATTTATTTCCAAATTCGATATAAATAAATTAAAAATATAGTGTATTACACTTTCAAAATATACTTTTTGCAACGTTCGACTTCGCTATTTTTTTTATTATTAATTCCAGAAGTTAACATGTTCCAAGTAGGTGTCGTAGAAAAAAAAGAGTACTACATGTTTGTAATATACTTTTCAACATTCGAAAATTATAATTTCATAATAATTTTATGGATAAGTGGTCGTAGAATAATACAGTATGCCAAACATGCGTAATATGTTGTTTCCTACATTCACAATTCATGACTACTATATTATTTATTATACAATTGAATATAAAAAGCACGTAGTTGTGTAAAATCTGTAGCCCTCGCTAAAAGTTTTCCGAACACCTTAAGCCCTATAACGAAAGTCGGGTATCAAAACTCGGCACCTAAATACCACTTCTGAATCCCTAATGTCTCATTCTAATCGTGCTTACACGACCATCGAACGGCGAAGACAAACAAAAACAAAAAAAAAGTTGATAACTCCACTTTAACCATCCCATACGTACGTACGAGGCTTAAAATTCCGTGTAGGGCACAACACTTAGCGAAAGTGGCAACCAACAGTTACTCACGCTTTGCTACGGTTATAAATCTTCTTCGAAACTACCCCCGGAGCATTAGTGTCATTACTTTCAAACTAATAAAAAGTCGTTTCTCTCCCAAAACCACCCTCCTCCACCCGCCAATATGCAGCCCAGGCCACAGCTGCGCTCGGGGCGGATACATATATATCTGAAGCTCACTATTTCTCTCCGACGACGAAGCTTTGGGTTGTGTTTTCATGGCATCGTATAGTCGTAGTGTTTGGGTTTGTGCTGGAGTAGTAAGGAGGCGATGTTGCCGGTTTGAAACAACATTAATTAACAGTGTCACGTAGGGAAAATAAGCTCGGTTAATTAGAGTCGAGCCATTGTGGGTACTTGTGATTGAAGTAGCTACTATGTTATTAGTATTACAAAATAACATTTTTTTCCTCCCTATATTGTAAACAACGCATTTTGACACTGTTTGAAGGACGTTAGTAATAATATTACCAAAAAGGTATCGATTTCAGGAGACTTCTGGCTTCGTTATATTGTATAAAATTGTATTTGCATCTTTCTTTTTATTGTTGACGATCTCCGCTGCATAACTTTCCGCAATAGTTACAAGTTTCCATCCGTCATGTCGCCTGAGAGCTAAGACAACAACTCCAGTTCTTCTAAGGGAGCGTTTAGTACACTCCTTAAACATTTCAACGTTCAGAATTTTAGCAGTTTTATTTGGAATTGAAGAAATCGAGTTTTCCGACAGGCTGGTTTAAGCACTTTCCATTTTGATATCTTATAAAGAAGCAAGGATTAAAATTCGTAATGTGGGATATCATAACAATGTAATTTCGAACAATTTTGAAATAACAAATCTTCTCATTGTCATTTTTAGTTTGCAGTAATAGCCTAATCAAAGTACACAAAACCTGACAAAAAACTTGAAAATTCCAAATTGGGTATTTAAAAGGGTGGTGTTTAACATGAGAAAAAGTTTACGATGTTAGGCATGCAATTTTCCGGAAAATCGTCGATCGTCTAATTTTGAATAGATGAGGCTTTTACTTGATGAAGATTCATACTTAACTATGAAATAAAACAATACAAATTTTTGTTTAAACCTTCATTATAATTGAACTATGTTCAAATACAATTTGTGACGCGTTTCGCTACACAGTAGCTTTATCAAACGAATGGAGGTATCATGAAAAGTTTTTAATTTATATAAAGCTACTGTGTAGCGAAACGCGTCACAAATTGTATTTGAACATAGTTCAATTATAATGAAGGTTTAAACAAAAATTTTTATTGTTTTATTTCATAGATCGTCTAATTGTTTAAATAATGAATACACAGAAAAACTCAAATCAAAATTTGTAGCTGATGCATTTATCTACAAATTTTGTCTAAAAAGTTTTTCTGTAAATTAAAAAATTTACAAGATAAAATTAATTTCAGTGGTATTCAATTCGTGGTTACGCGCGAACGGCTCGTGAGTCAAATTTATTAATCGCTCGACTTGTTAATAATTTTGGGCTTATAACATTCTGAAAAAATAAATAAACTCTTGTGAAAGGTAAAGAAAGATCTCAACGTTTAGATAGAAATACTTTCAAATTTGAAAAAGTAGATTTTCTGACTGTAATATCAGTTTATTATAATTCCTATTTAATTAATACTTATCCCAGCAAAAATTTCTTTTGGATTTAGCATT
Organism: Lochmaea capreae; assembly: GCA_949126875.1. Lineage (NCBI taxonomy): Eukaryota > Metazoa > Arthropoda > Insecta > Coleoptera > Chrysomelidae > Lochmaea > Lochmaea capreae. The sequence goes on from OX421404.1 coordinate 20,037,673, forward strand.
GCAAATGAGCATAAAACATTATTATTATAAAAGCAAAGTCATCAATATTTAGAATTTTAAACGAATGCTTCTGAAAAATCAGTTTTTTTTGCATGCTTAATTTTACTTGTTTTTTTTTTAGACTTTATTCAATTATATCTTTTTTCGAAATTAATATAATTCAATGAAACTTTACTACTGAACACTTTCGAAACCACTATACAGTTTTTTCATAAATATCAAATTTTTTAAAAAATAGACAATTATTTAAAATAAATACTTAAATCAGAGGTCTGTCAGCAAACCTTCTATAACTTTTTATACCCTTTATGATATTATCTAAAAATTTGTGAACTTTACAATGAACCTATTAAGAAGTGATCGCGATACAAAAGAACACACCTATGGCTCAGGTAAGAAAGAGAAGGGAGCAGATTTAAAGGTGAAAACGCAGGTGAGAGAGCGTGGAAAATATAATATTTTTTTCATTTTATTTGCAGATACCCCATTTTAGAACACATTTCATATGAAATTTTTTTTTCTAAATGTCATTGTTTATTTACTATCATAAAATTAAAAACATGAAAATTGATGATGTTCAAAAATACTACTATGGAAATTTCGTATATATTTCAAAAACTAATGCAGATACAAAAAAATGTTCAGACAAATTTTGTAGATGAATGTATTAGCTACAATTTTTGATTTTAACATTTTTCTGTGTTTTCATTATTTAAACAATTAGAGCGAAAAAACAAAAACAAAAATTTTCACTCGACGATTTTCCGGAAAATCGCATGTCTAGCATTGTTAAGTTTTTCTCACAACCCTTTAAAATACTCAATTTTGAATTTTCAAGTTTTTTGTGTTTTTTGCGGCATTTTATGGATGTTTTGTGTACTTTTACTACGCTATAAGCATTTCTTATGATTCTCAGTGTGTGCCAGAGTTAGCCGTCATCTTCAAGGTCATTTATTTTTGGCCCTTCAACATCAAAGGATTTTCGCCGGGCTTCACTTCTTCTTGTTGTGTATTCTTTGCCCAAAGAGAATTAATTGTTGCTGCTTAGTGGTTATTCGTTGTATTCGCTTGTATTTTGGTAAATAGGCTGAATTTATTATTAAAGTAGAATTTGAAGTGGAGCAGGGAAAAGTGTTTATAATTAATATGGGACCCATAGGGAATAATTGTCATTAAAACAGGTTTGCTTATTTATAACTGTATTACAAAGACGTTTTGGAATGTCCAGGATTAGGTCCAGTTTCCAATAAACTCCAGAAAATATAAATTTTTGCTTTTCAGCCACAGTGAGCTTATTTCTAAAAATGATAAATGCTATTTAAACAGTTTCTTTTCAATAAAAAGCTTGTGAAGGTGTCATACTTATATTTTTATTTTTTCAAAACCATAAACAACTTTTATTTTCATAAACAGACAGTATGCTATAATTTTTTATACTCGTTACTCTGAATATAGACCAGGATCGATAATAATTGAAACAAAACAAAATAATAGTAGGATGAAACCCATTGGAAAAGGAGAAGAACATTATAAAAACGAAAAGAAAAATCATTAACGGGCGATCTGAGGTCGGGAAGGGGAAGAAGGTGAGTTTTTAATGGTAAAAACAGTTTCTCTCGATTTCCGGCAAAAATACAAGTCTTATAGAAAAAAGTCAAATGGCAAACTTACTACTACTACTATAGTTATTCTAATGTTAATCTAACCGATATTTTTAATCCCATTGATGAGAAATGCCGTCCTATGGCGTGTATATAAATTTTGTTTTACAAATTCGAATATCGAGAAATAATGTTTTTCATTGAATTTAATATAGTAGATTAAAATTAACCTGCATACAAAACTCATAAAATTTGTAATATAATATAACTAAACTCACTCAACCAACAAATAGATATTATATTAATAATATTTCGCACACGCCCCTGGATGAAATTAATGGTAAGTAACCCCAACTTCTTTAGGTCGTTAAATTTTTTTATGAAACAGTGGATCGCGTTAATAACTGACCAGTTACTTCGTTATATTGTGCCAAGTACTGGAGTTGGACTATTCGATTTCCAATCCACCTGCTGCTACGTTGCCAGATATTCAAAATTTTCGTAAAAATAGTAGCATACATAAAGTGGTTTTAATTAATTTTTTTTCCCAGCAATTTCAAGCGGCTTATTTTAATGCTTACTAATAAATTCATATTAGGTAATTTTTTTCAATATTTCTAAACTAGCTTTCTAAGAACATCACGAACTAACGCTTTACTAAAGTAAGGGGAACATTTGTATAGTGATCCTGACAATTTTAGAAAATAAATCTGACTACATTGCTTTATTTTATTGTCGTTACATTCACATTAGAAACACTATACTATTATTCTTTTTCACTTTTTATTATTTTTAAAGGCTTCTACCCTGGTCTAATACGGCAGTATGTGTTAATAAAAACCTCTATAGGCAATTGTATGAAAATATAAAAATCCAGAAAATAAAGGATTTGAAAGAGACGGAACATAGAAAACAATTTTGAAGAGAGAACTTCTAAAATAACTGGCAACCTGTAAAAAAAAATAAAGCTAATCGTGCGAGAAACTAACAGAGAACGCAGAACAACCTTTCAAACCAATTATATATTATATATATTTAAAATCAATATTCCGTCGAACGGAAAATCGACATGTCAATTTCTATACGAAATTCCGTAAAAGACTTTATGAGAAATGACAGTTTGACCGATTCCAACGAATTTGCATAAATTTAAAATAAATCGCAGCGACATGTTCGGCGTTCGCATCGAAATGAATATTGGAAAAGTTTTGAAAACCCCCTATTAAAAATTCATTGAAAAACTTTACTGTAAATATAGCTTTGCGCTTTCAGAGAGAGTTCAACGAGGATGACAAAGTGAAAAAGTAACTAATGGTTCAGAAATCTACTAAAATATGAATATATAGATTCACTTCGTCAAATGCATTACAAAAAGAATGAGAAATAAAGAAAAAAGCAGAGAAATAAATTGAACTTTGTGAGTTTGTTTATATTTTCATGTAATTAAATGCGATGTCTCTTTTTTGATCGAATAGTCTTTGCCATACTTTTTCTCTATAAAGGTACCTTTAGTCCATAGGATTTTTTATTTAATTTTACATTTGATAAACATTTGATCTTACATCAGAGTCGAACTTGGACCATGTTTACATTTGTCTGATTTTCGATTCGACTTGGAAAATGTCAACTGTCACCCATGTCAAAATGTTGTATCACAATAAAATGTTTATTTAACTCAGGAAATAATCTTACCAAATATCCCTCGTGCATCTAATTTTTCCTGTGGAAAAATTGGAACACTCGTTTCTAAGTAATCTGTTTTAACAAATTACTAAGAAACTCGATTTTCCGAAATTTTCCGGAAAAATTGAATGCACTAGGGATATTATAACCTGTAATGTCGAAATCATTTGTAAAATCCTTCTAAAACATAAACGGAAGAAATCTTATACCTGACCACTATTTAGGATTTAAAGAAATAGACACTACACAATATTGGTACCTACATAGAGCAACTTATATTAAAAAAAACACATAAAAAGTATACTCCACGATATTATCGAATATGGAACAATCGCATAATACAAAATAACCTGACCACTGCCTAAGCAATACTCTTAACTTCTTGATTCCTTCATGGAAGAGAATACAAGTGGGAGCTTATTCAAAACTAGATGAGATTTTAAGAGGTCCTCTGAATCTAGATTACAGTCTTCAGTTCCACTCTTTTTAAGTAGCCAATCAGTCTCGGGACTGAATCTTTTAAGTAATTTCTTGTGGTTCCTCATCGCCTAGTACCTACACGAAACCGCATATTCGCCAAGCAGTCGCACTGGCATCGGTTGTCCTCTGCAGTTTCCTCTTCTAGGTGACAGAATCTGCACATGACTTTGTCTGTCAAACCATGTAAGATAAGCATACAGTGCCCTGTTATCAAACCTACTACGGCCTTGACAGTTTTCCTATCTTTGCTTATTAGCTGCCGTAAAAGTTGGTGAATGTCCTCTAATAAACTGTTTCGCCTTGCTACGTCCTGGTGAGATTACCCAACTACTCTAGAGATTTCTGAGTCACCCACTTTCTTGTGGCCATATTTATTATCGACTTTGCAAATCAAAGCAGGGGTTCCTTATGGAAGAGTCAGTTTTCTTCGTTATGTATCTACTGATATTCCAAATCTAGAATACAATACTGTAAAGTTATTAGTCCACGATGAAGCTGCATATAAACTGCAAAACACTATTGACCAGATCTGTACTTGGACTAGAAAATAAAGGGTGGAGCAAAAAATCTGCTCAAGTGAACTTCACCAATAAAAGGAACCATTATCTACCCATTATTCTACACTGGGCTACGCAGTAAGTTTCACGTCAAAAGGAAACTGGGAATCAAGTTATTGGGAGGCAATTCCACTTTGTTTACATACCAGGTGTTTGATTTAGAGATTTAAGAAGACTTTTTAATAGTTGGAAGCCTACTAGTTTACGGTGCACCCACTTGGTACTCAAAAATAATGAGACCGCGAATAGAACACATATGAAAGCACTTTTACACGTTATAATCGGATAGAATGTAAATTTCATAAAACATTATATGACACGTGTTCTCTGGACACGGATATCCCTAACGAAAATGGGGGATGGAATTCCAGATAACTCTTCGATCTGGAAAGGTGAGCATAAGTTAAAAATATCATGGTGCAAACGATATTAGTTACTTACCAGGAACCTAACGCTCAGAGAGCTTGGCACCTTAAGAGCTCAAAATGGAGCAGCAAGAAGAATGTAGATTCCGTGGAAAGGAAGAAATCTCCATCTACATACTTTTGGATTGCATAGCAATGCAGGATCCTAGAGTACTTCACCTAGGAGACTAGAGACTACTGGATAGAAAAGGAACCTAAATATAAACTGAAACCTGCGAATATCCTAAAATTCTTTTGGGAAATAGGACTAAAGGAACTACTAGTCTAGATCTTTCAGGTCTCAGTGAATGTCATTTATGCTCGGCTAAAAATATATGTGGTTTTCACCCATTTAAACGAAACCTAATTGGAAACCAGGAATATTTTTGTTTTGAGAGTATTGGACAAAAACTGTATTACGCTGAGCTGCCTTAACATGAAAAATATCGGTTGTAGTACGTCCCCTTTGGAATAATATTTCATACATCTCCCAAAGGGTCGGAATATTTAGAGAAACGCGTGACCACAACCGTTTAAACTGTATTCATAGTCTCAAACGACGAATGTGAGACAATTTGCATATTTCAGTCATTTTTTATAATATATAGCCCCGGAGATGTAGTAGTAGCTGGAGGTATGAACGTTTGAACATTCACATATCACGTATGAAAAATGGATGTTCCGGTCTTAGGGGTAAACAGGTTGGAATAAAAACGACCAGGGAGCGGGTGTCAGTCCATCTAGAGCACCAAATCGACAAAAGAAATAATGTGGCTGTCATAAGTTTTTATCTCGGGCATGAAAAGTTATATACATTTTTTTTATTTTTTGGGAAAACAAATCGGATTTATCTAGAAATCCAACAAAGATGAAGTTTGTGAGACAACAAAGCATTTTATGGTGTAACAGACGAGGGTAGCTATGGAGGTAGGACGAGAAGTGTTTCGTGCATATTCAAGTACAAACTTTGGTGGCTTCCTCTTTAATTATACCGGTTAATAATTTTCGAGAACAATGGAAACAATACAACCAGTACATGCAATCTGTTTTGATCTACGTTAACATGACGGCAGTCAGACAATTCACAGACACAGGTTGCTACATGCACAACATAAAATATATCCACTTATGTATTATTTATTGAATTTTAACATTGTGGTACAAAAATGGAGGATAGAACAAACGAGGTGTATACAGATAACTAGGATAACGACACACTCTTTGTGATCTTTTTATTATATTTCGACATCATTTCAATGGGAAGGAAGTGATTCTCAACCTCACTAGATATGGTGGTGGAAAGTGTTGCAGAAAGAACGAGATGCAGACTAAGTAGAGAGGGAATCATTAAAAAAAACCAAAAACGTCTCCGTACTTCTTACAAATCAAAAAACCTAGGACATGCCACAAGAATGGTATGATGAAAAGGTATAACTTTTTAAAGAAATTCGTTACGGAATTAAGCAACAAGAAGGAATGGGATTCAAATACCATTACCAGACTTGGAAAGAATGCCATTCAATGGTACACAGACGGCTCGAAAGCAATAGAAGGAACTGGGATAGGAGTGTACGGGCCAAGAACCAAACACTCTGAAAGCTTGGGAAAAACCCCAACTATCTTTCAAAAGGAAATTCACACCATAAGAAAGTGTGCCCAGTTCAATATTGACAAAGGATATAGAAGGCAAAAGATTATCTTATAGTCAAGCAGCCATTAAAGCACTGAGCTGTTGTGTAATCAGTTCCAAAATGGTGTGGGAATGCATAGGCATACTCAATGAACTAGGCGAGAACAATATAGTAACCTTACTGTGGATTCCAGGACACACTGGAATAGAAGGAAATGAAATAGCATATGAACTAGCAAAGAGGGATACTGAAAGACACTTTTGGGGGCCGGAACCCTTTCGCGGTATCAGCCCAAATGTAATATTGGAAGAAATAAGCAAAGCCGAAGAAAAGAGAAATCTTTTAATGACCATTGGAAAGATCTAGTAGGGTTTAGACAGTCAAAGATTCTGATGGGTGGCTACAACCCGTTGAGATCAAATGAATGCATAAGTCAAAGTAAAACTGCACTAACAGTTTTAAAAGGGATCCTAAAGGGCATTGCCGCCTAAACGGGCACCTGAAAAAGCTCAAAATAGTGGAGGAAGAAGAATGTAGATTCTGTGGCATGGAAGGAGAAGCCTCTATCCACATACTGGCGAATTGCACCGCAATTCAGAATCCTAGGGTACAGCATTTAGGAGATTATTGGATAGAATAGGGACATTTACCCAAGTTGAAGCCTGCAGATATCCTAAAATTCCTCAGGGAAATAGGACTAAAGGAGCTACTAGTCTCTGAGACGTTCCTCAGGAACTAAGTAGGAGTAAGGGGGCACAATAGACCTTTTGGGTCTCAGTGAATGTCACCGCATCAAACATACATATATACATAATTTCAACTTATTGGAAATACAAACTTCTGGAATAGAGCCTCTGAGGGATAGTGTTTCCAAATCTTTTTTTTCTCAACAGCTAGAATGTCTTTTGAAAATTGGTACTATCCAGAAATTATGTCTCTTTAAAGTGGTGTTATATTTACTAGTATGTCATATCAGAAACTTGTATATCATACCGACCCCGTTTAACTTGGAAGTGTAATTAAATGTCTGTTGGGGCTTCTAGCCTGAGAAGTAGTTGATTATTCTAAGTGGACGGTGACGTTTTTGAAAATATTTTCATCTAGATTTTAATTCGTTTATTGGATCCTCTTCATTTATTATTTCTTCCAGAAATTGCTATTTAGGTGACAGTTGGAGGACATATTTAAACAACGAAATCCAACTCAAAGACAGCCACATCGCTTGAAAGTGCTTGTGAGGAATTTGCAAAGATCGCGTTGAATTGCAAATAAAATTGGCGATATTTCATTACCAGCTTTTACTACTCGGTAGCCAGCTCCGGTTTCTATTCTGAGAAAATTATATCTTGCTATGTGAACGTCGTCGAGTTGGACTACGTCGTTCAAATATGCTCCAACTGCTATAAGGACAGGGACAGAGTTGCCTAGATGCATAACTGGAAAACATATTAAATTAAGAGGATTCAATGATGGGGTTAAAATTTAGATTTTAGTGGAATAAACTATCACTGTATCTACTATGTAATTAATGCAAGATTCGTATTGCGCATGTGTTTATTTTCAGGAAAAAATCGTTACTCTAAACATTTGCATGATTTTTTTTCTACTTAATAATAATTTCAATTATTCCACTACAGTTTTAACACGTTTTTCTCACTACAAATCTTCATTTCCTATTTTCCCTGTATTCTATCGAATGCTTTGAAAATTTTTCACTCGATTACGGATTCACAAGTTGTAATTTCAATCGAGAATATTTTGTTTCGTGAACTTTTTATCCACTTTTTGGTACATACTGTATATTAATATCAAGTTATGCATAGTATATAACGACGCGCATACTTCAATATTGATTTATATGTAAATAGAAGTTACAGGTTTAGTGCAAACGCATAACTTTATGCAGGTATAAATCCATCTTGTTCAAATAAGGTTAGAGGGATTAGATAACTTTGATCAACTTCATTGATTTTATATAGAAATTTAATATATTGAATTACAAGGAAATGTGTTCCTGCGTACTGGACAACAAGAAGAGTTTTAGACTGTTATAAAGAGAATTAAAATGATACTTTACTCGACCCATTTAAATATTTTGGGGTTATTCTAACTCCTGCCAAAGGGTGAAAGTAGCGAAGTCAGAAATACCGGAAAAAAGTGTGGCCCTTTGATCAAAAAACTTCGAGTATGCATTTTTTTTTAACGTTAGACAACGTAGGTCATGCCTGCTCTAGTCCAACATTTGTTTGGAGACATTCTTCGAAGGATGTTTGAAAGCCTTTGAATGGTAAAGCTCTTCTTGCCGTCCAGGTATTCAGTATTTGTTTGGCAAAGCTTATTGCAATGCCAATTGTAGGTTCTGGTCCGATAGAAACACGTGCGGCTCCCTCCCTTGCAAAAGAGTCTGCCTTCTCGTTTCCTTCCATGCCAGAATGGCCAGGGATCCAAACCGGTAATATCCTGATCTTGCATTTTAATCTTGTTCCTAAAGTATGTGCTTCATGCTATATGCCAAAGTTAGGTACTAATTATGTTAATTGTTTTTTTTTAAGTATAATAATTGTACTTGACTTCAAATTATGTAATATGTTTGCCTTGTATACGGGTGTAAGAATAATAATGTAACCATAGACATGTGAATCTATCTGGTAATCATTTTTATTCGCGTTATAATTCCATACATATTTTGTATAAAAATATTAGGACAAATAAACTTTAATTGGTTCATTGAAATGTTCTTATAAATCCTTCGAAGTCTCCAAATAAGTGTTAGATTATAGTTACTGGGTCCCGGGGCACAAGCGAAGCTATGGTCTGAAACTACCTTTACTATTCCGGAACCAGTATTTGGGATATCATAAACTGCTGAACGTGGTTGTACATCTCGGTGGATTCAAACTAAATATCAGTCGTACTGGAAACAGGAAAACAGCAAACTCCTGGTCAAAAAACCTTCGGAGATTCTGACTAACGAAATATTAATCTTCAGCAGGGGCCAAATAAGGAGACTGACGAGATTACTCACCGGTCACTGTACCCTAAGGAAGCACATGCATACAATCAGCATATATAGGGAGGAACCTATCTGTCGGTTGTACATGGAAGATGAGGAAACAGCCTCTCACGTTATCTTCGAATGTGAAGCATTGCCTCATTGGAGATATAGACTCCTAGGACTAGAGCATACAAGGGAGGATTTCTCCAAGAAGGACCTAGTAAAAAGAATTTTGAGCCAGATAAGGGCTATTGGTCTCTCCACATAAACGGCACAACCTAGAGCACTAAAAAACCTAAAGGGTGAGGTGCCAAGAACTCTAAGCATCTGACTGATGGTGCCCAATTAATCAATCAACCAATAGTTAGTCTATTTACCACAAACCTAGCCTAACCTAATCGAATTCATCCTATTGTTTTTTCTTTGTGTGCATTTTGGTGAACAATGGGATCAAACAATTTTGAATAGTCAACAAATATTGCCAGCTTCAAGACAAGTTAAATGTATTGCACAATACCTCTTTATTCACCCTGTTTTGATTAGTATCCATACGTCAGAAAAAAAAAGCTGATAAGTAGATTTTTCCGAATCCCAAGCAAAACTTTTCAAGCATTAGAATTTCCCCGCTCTAAGTCTTTTCCATTCGAAAAAGAAACTATTCATTCTGTCGAGCGCTTTTCTTTTGTGAACTACTTTCTAATTTGTAAAACTGTCGTTGGTATTGATTTTCCAGTAAAAGGTCCACAGAAAAAAGAAAAAGGAAGTGAAGAAAAAAAATAAAAACGGTTGCTCATTGTTATAATCGCAACGTACACGAAACACACACACACACAAACACTCACAATTTCGCAGTTTTTTAATCTTTTTTCCATTTTATACTTGACATTATTCCAAGACTTAATTGTATCGAATGAATACGTTTTTAGAAATGAAAGACACGAATGAGATACATTTTAATTTATACAAACTGTACAAACTCTCTTGTGAAACGGAAACTACAGATACTAGATACTAAACAATTCACCTTTATCCAAAATTTTCTCCTTAGGGGTCTGGCGCCCATTGGAGATTAACCATTTTTTGAAAAATGACGATTATTAACAACAAGAATATTATTGAATCTTATAACATAATATGTTCTACTTGACGACCATTTGTTGCCAGACATAAATCCAATCGTTTCTGTAAGGATTGTCCAGCTCTTGAAAAATTTCTGGGATTATTTTTGAATTTCATTACCTGTACCATCTATTTCTTCCCACAATTTTGAGTAGCCCCAAAAAAAAACATCGCATGGATCGAAATCGGGCGATCTTGCAGACCAATTGGTACGTAGTATTAAGATATTGACGAACTGCTCGACTAAAATGATCAGGACAACTATCGAGTATGAACCATAAATATTACCGTGTCATTAACGGTACGTCGCCCATTAAATCATATAAATTATTTGGAAAAAGTTAAGGTTATCCTGTCTTGTTAATCGGACAAGTAGCTCCAGATATTTTTCCTAAATCTTTGCTGGTGCACGTGGTTGTGCATCTCGGTGTATTCAAACTAAGCATCAGTCGTACTGGAAACACGTACCAAAACAGGAGCCCAGCAAACTCCTGGTCAGCGATAACCTCTTCATTCGAGCAAAATTCCTTACCGGCAAGTAGTTTTTTTAGGTCTGTGTACAGCTAGTAGTAGCTGGGAGCAAAAATCTGGGAGCAATTCACGTAGTTTTGCCATTGTTTTGATTGACTTGTCACACAGTGCGTTGTATTGATGAAACAAAATGTTTTTCTTTGCCATATGGGGACGTTTCATTGCAATTTCAACCTTCAAACACTCAAATAACGCTATATAATATTCACTATCGATGGTATTTCCCTTTTCAAGATAGTCGATGAATATTACACCACGTACATCCCAAAATACTAAGGCCATACCCTTTCCAGCTGATTGTTGTGCTTTCGGGAGCTTAAGACGAGGTTCTCTAGCTGCTTTCCATTCAGATGACGATCGTTATGATTCCGGAGTGAAGTGATGGATTCAGGTACTTTCAGATAAAGGTGAATTCGATTCTTTTTTAGCTTTTGTAGTTTGTCTCTATCAGAGTTTATTAGAGTTTCTGGACATCCTATATATTAGTATTGCTTACTTTTAGTCCCAGAATCAATATCCTTGGACCACCCTACAGATTATTTAATTTTTATTGTTGTCAAACTACAATTTAAACTCATACGTGATATCGTACGTCATCAATCGAAAATATCTGGAAAACTATAAATATCGTATTACCCTCATATTGAAATGAAAAGCCGTAAAGTATCAAACACAAATTTAAGTGATTCACGGAGCAGTTTTCGTGAAGGATAAAATATCCTTCTCTAAAGTGTAAAGTGAAATACGTCCTAAGACATATTTGATACATCCATAAATCCTCACCGTTATTGGATTCTTCGAAAGTTTTCGATAAAATATGAAAACTCTCATTTATATACTGAAAAACGGGGGTTGTGCACATTGTACACCAAAAAACGTGCTTCTATAAGAAGGTTTTCAGATCTGTTATACAAGGTGAGTTTTATTTGTGGAACGCCTGAATTATTACGAAAACCACTCGCACAATTTTTATAAATTTTAGTTTCTAAGGTTTTTGTGTTATTTAAATTCTGTTTTCCTGGAAATATTATCAAATTTGTTATCTCAAATGAAAAAGTCACTTGTTTCCATTCTACTTGGCTACAAGCAGACCCTCGACGACCAGCTCATTTTAGTGTAAGGCTACCATCATTTGGGTAGGTGCAGCATCTCCAAATAGGAAGAGCAGTCCAAGTGAACATCGTCCGGAACAAGCTAGCATAACCTGTCTTGCAGTTCCAACCAATTAAATAATATGTGGAAACAGCGATGCAATTGAACCCGGGTGTGTGTTTGCAAATGCAATACGCATATATACAGATGGCTCAAAAGCCAAAGAAGGCTCAGGATGTGGAATTCACTCCAGATCACTAAGTCTAAGGATTAAGTGGTGAAAGGGAAAAAACACCAGCGTGGTTCAAACAGAACTGGCTGGTATCTCAACTGCCACAAAGGAACTGCCAGGAAAAGGAATTTTTGGCAAAAACATAATAATCTGCACTGATAGCAGACAAGCTTTTCTAGCCTTGAATAGACAACGTGTTACATCAGGGCTAGAATTAGAGTGCAATCGGGATCTAGGTAACGCCTCGTTAGGCGTGTTAAGGGGCACGACAGGAGTAAAGGTAACCGCATTGCTGATTCTTTAGCCAGGGAAGCGGCTGGACTAAGAACTCCTGCGGAACTATCTAAACGTTACACCCATGCTCCATCTCTAAAGAGATGGGATAAAATCAAGACATGCAGTCTTTCCAGGATCACCCTGGGCGACTCTGGGAAGCTAGAGTCGAAAAAATATTTTGCGATGACCAGGATAAACTTACGTTTAACGGTAGGATTTCTGACTGGCCACTGTCAATTAAGGAAACACCTCCATACAATGGGGCTAGTGGACACACCTCTATGCAGGATGTGTAAACAGGAAAATGAATCTGTAAGGAATGTCTTATGCGAATGCCCGGAGTTATCATCAGAGTGTGTGTTCGTTGAGTCTTGGCCTACACCTGCCGATATAAAGGAGATGACTCCTAGAGACCTGTCCACCTTCCTGGAAAGGACAGGATGGACGATGACTTAGGAAGACAACTCCTCGGGAGGATGTACAATGAGTCACATGTGACCTAAGTGTTGTGGGCCTAACTCACCCACTCTACCCTACAGACAGACAATATGAAGAAATTATTTTCCTTTTTATGAGTATTACAAGTAGTAAAATCCAGCTCGGTGTCAATAGTGCATTGAATACCATTTAATGTAAATTTAATTTTGAAATGGTTAGACATACGCAATTGTGCAAGAGTATGGGTAACCAGGATGTGTGATTTTAAAAGCAGATAACGAGACGCAATAGTGACATCTGATTCATATAAATATGTATAATATTTGTACAACAAATCTTTCCTCTGTGATTTAAGGATGAAGCAAATTATTCCTTATACTTTATATCTGTAGAGTTGGTTAAAGGTAATTGTTGTTTGAAATAGAGCTTAGGATAGCGATGATTGATTATATTTTTCGTACCCAGGTAAGACATTTTGAAAATATTAATGCAAACTTGACTATTCCCGTGTCTAAATTATTTCCAATATATCTAAATACCTTACACTGTAAACAGAGACACAATTACATAAAACACTGAGGTCAACAAATGGATTCTTGGTTGCCAAGTATCAATTTCATTCGGAAGTAGAGATCCTATTTACCTTTGTTAACACTTAATTGGACCATATAACAAATTTAATTATATTTCTGACAATTTAAATACCATAATAAGTTGGTCATATCCCTAAACCCCTATAAACCAAAATTTGTAAAAATCGTGACTGCCATCGACAAGTTAAAAGAACGATACGTACAGGGGAAGGTACCGTTGTTTACGTAATGAATTTTCATGTAGATTTTGTACGATAGGCGTGGATCTTTTGTGGTTATTTTTTGAATAAAACATAAGAGATGATCCATCAAGAATATTGAATGTATGCAATATACTGAGATGAAAATCAGGGACTCGAGAGGTCGCATATGTTAAGATTTTTCTCGACGATTAGTTAAATTGAGATTTTTGATACGGTATTGAAATATTGTTCTATTATACATATATTACTAGAATGGTTACTTCGTAAAAGCGGACTCTGAAAATGAAAGCTATACAATTTTATTGCTTGGCTAGGTAGGTCATCAACGTCGGGAGTAGAACTTAAAAGTCTAAAATAGAGAGGGCAAATATAGTGAGCTCGAGAGTTAATGAGGGAAAATAAAAAATCATGAAAATGTTGACACCACAAGAAAGAAAAGCGAAGAGAAATTTATTGGTAGAGCGAAATGGGAAAACCAATGGAATTCTAAAAAGTACAAAACTATAGTTTGGCAAGTTTATTTGAAGCCGTGAAAGGAATGCAGTCGAAAACATACGATATTGCCACGTTTAACTATGAAAAAGATAAAGTGCTAAGTATGTAGTGATAATAATTGGAAAATGGAATTTTTATTATTAACAATATGATTAAACGTTAATTCTTTAATGTGCTTGTTTCTTGGATTTTGTCTATTAACATTATTTTTTCAATTTATAAATATTAAAAGATGAACACTTTTCCAAATTTGTTATGGGCTTCTTCAAGCTCTGGCAGCGTTGTGCGAAAACCATAATTTTTACGCCCTCCGAACTAACTCAATTGGTGAAATTTACCGAAGGGCCTTCGTTGATTAGCGACCAGCTGACTTCCTATTGGCAAGCGCCCTCTTCCCTCTAACTTTGTCAATTGACTGACATTGATTATTCAGTGGCGTTGGTATTGTCAGTGTCAAATTTTGAACTATTTCGTATCCATATTGAATTCAAGTACGATTTTTAACATTATTTGTTTTTAACAAATTCCGTGTTTTGAAAAATCCTTACCATTAAAGCAAAGCAGAAATCATATTCTATATATAATTATTATATAATAATAATTATTATTTTTAATACTTTTATAAAAATAGGTACCGTACGCCGTTGGTACGTTTTTGACAGATATCCGCCATGTTTCATCGCCCCTTACTGATGCCGCGTAGCTTCAGATAAACTTGCCAAACTATACGTCCATTTAGGTACAATTATTAAGGAGGATCATGATAAGGAGATGAACATAGAGACAAGGTTACCAAAGGTAAATAGTCAGGACCCTTAATAAAATAATAAACTTCAAATAAAGTATCTACATCTATATAAAACAGTTAATAGACCAACGATAACAGCAATGCGGAGATAAAAGATGGATATTGAATAAAGAGGAGGAAAATGAAGTAAACACATGGAAAAGGAGAGTACACATATTGAGATAAAAATAAGAAGGACAAACCAAGAAATAACAGATTAATTTAGATAACAAGATATGAGCAAAGCAATAAGAATAAAAATACTAGGATGGTTAAAGTCATATTTAGCAAAAGCCTGATACAAAAATGAAGCAACTGAAAAGCTGAGAGAGGAGAGGGTGCAGGACTTTGCAAACTTATGAAATAATCCATCTTGCTAACTTTCTATTAAATTGTTCATATTTTTTGCTACTATAATATATCACCCACTATAATCACCAATAGCAGTTATACTGTTGCACAAACACACGCGAAGGGAAACAGCGCCAAGTAACATAACTGTTATCTTTTTTAACCGATTAATTCCATAAAGCATAAGCAAAAAGTGATCAGCAGTTTTTTTTTAAATGGGAAGTCTATAATAGTGCCAGTTTTATTATAGTTGATATTTAAATTTAAGCTAGCCATGTTTATGTTACGGTTGAAGTATTCACTCGACTAGTTTATGGACTAGCTGAATGGTATACTACCAAAAAATTTTCAACCATATTTCATAAAAGGAAAAATACATACCACTCTAGGGACTTGCAGTTTTTTTTAACATACCTGGAACAATAAAAAAAGGACATTAATTTTTTGAATAAAACAGTTTTTCATTGTAAAGTATTATAATAATAATGCAGATAATCTAAAGGATCATTGCCGCCTAAACGGACACCTAAAAAAGGTCAAAATAGTGGGGGAGGAAGAACGTACATTCTGTGGCATGGAAGGAGAAACCTCCATCCATATACTTGCTAGAATCCTGTGTAAGAGATCTTTTGATAGAGTCACCGATTTTTTGTGGGTTCAGATTAGTAGATATGACATAAAATTGGGAATTTTTAAATGGGACACCCTATATAGTCTGGGATTTTTTGTTTCCATTTTTACGCAATCATTCCAGCGCCGCTGTAATATTTCAATACCACTTTTGTAGAACGATTTATCTATTGCCCCAAAATAGGCCTCAGTTTCAGCGATAACCGAGCAAAATTTCTTACCGGCGAGCATATTTTTTTAGGTATGCGAACAGCCAGTAGTCGCTGGGACCTAAATCTGGCGAATATGGTCAAATCAATCAGTTTTGCCATTGTTTTGATTGACTTGTGACAGATGCGGACGTTTCTCCGCAATTTCGGCCTTCAAACGCTCCAATAGCGCTATATATTATTCACTGTTGATGGTATTTCCCTTTTCAAGATAGTCGATGAATATTACACCACGTACATCCCAAAATACCGAGGCCATAACCTTCCCAGCTGATTGTTGTGCTTTCGAGCGCTTTGGACGAGGTTCTCCAGTTGCTGTCCACTCAGATAACGATCGTTTTGATTCCGGAGTGAAGTGATGGATCCATGTTTCATCCATTGTCACATATCGACGCAAAAAT
The DNA here is from genome assembly GCA_949126875.1 of Lochmaea capreae. Classification (NCBI taxonomy): domain Eukaryota; kingdom Metazoa; phylum Arthropoda; class Insecta; order Coleoptera; family Chrysomelidae; genus Lochmaea; species Lochmaea capreae. The sequence continues at coordinate 20,054,381 of OX421404.1, forward strand.
TCCGGTTTGTTACGTTTAAACATGGTCAAACACTGCTCAGAAGCATCAACACGTTTTTGTATTTGGTCAGCAGTGAGCAAACGCGGCACCCACTTTGAACAGAGCTTTCTCATAGTCAATTGCTCATGCAATATAAAGCCAACACGTTCTTTTAATATTTTTACGATGTCAGCTAACTCACGCAACTTCACTTTTCGATCATTCAAAACGATTTTGTGGATTTTTTTGATGTTTTCTGGTGTTACCGCCTCATTTGGACGTCCACTGCGTTCCGATTCATCGTTGTCTTTACGACCGTGTTTGAAGTCAGCAAACCATCATTTTATTGTTGTTTTTGATAAAGCGGAGACCTCAAAACACTTTTCAAGCGATTGCTTCGCTTGAACGGTGTTTTTCCCATCAAGAAGCAGTGTAAAATCAAAACACGTAATTGTTTTTTAACCATTCTTTGAAAATATAAAAAGTAGCGTCACTCTTAACACAATAACTCACGAACTAATTAATAGAAAATCATGAAATTTTGACAGCTGTTTTTTAAAGGTTAGTACTAAGTAAAAAACAGGCGATTGCGATAAAACTAGCGCAATATATGTGTCAGCCCATGTAATATAATAGGTATGTCTATTTCTATTAATTTCTGCTACAGGGTGACATAAAATGTCTCGGCTAATCTCTATTCATTAAGTTTTTGTAAAAATTAAACAATTCCTATACTTCTTGCCTAGCTCACCAGAAAACCAATCATATAAACACCCAAAAAAGGGCGGAACGTATTGTTTAGCAGCTCAAGTGCAGAAAATTCTTAACGCTACGATTTTTGATCATCTGCCACTAATAGTTTTGACGTTTCATCTACATCAGTGAATGTAAAAGTTTTTGGTTTCATTTTCCAATTTTTTGGTTTATTCGGTAGGCGAAAAACAGTTGTGTGTCGTACATATACGAAACACTTTAGCGTACAGGTTCTGACAGCCTTTAGGAACGTCACTGTTTCGTTGTATACATCTACAACTATATATAGTCGAAATCCAGAAATCTGTTGGAAGTTTTAATGATTTCCCTTATTAAAACGAAAACCAATATTGAGAAAGTTGTAAACTCAATATAAATTTTATTATCCTCTAACAATAACAAAGATTGTATATAAATCTCGGAGAAGACGGTATTATTGTGAAACACTTTAAACTTTTCCTACGTTAATCAACAAACAACTGTAGTTGATGCTTTAGCGATTTTTTTTTATCATACAAGAAAAACGTTCGATTGATTTTTATCTGTGCTTATTTATCTAACGATTCTCATTGGGCAATTTTATTCGAAATTGTGTATTATCTGATTATTTATTAAAACCGAAATATACACAAACACATACAAATACACAGATCAATCAAATGTATATTGAGCGCTACAGACATATTGATATTGCACCAAAACCCACGGTTTCGTCGGTATTTGATTACCGACCAAAGTTTGTATAATCAAAATGAAAATAACTTCAGTTAACGTTACTTCAATTTATTGGGGAAAATATGTTGGTCTGGAATGTTCAAAGAGTGGATATATCAATCGTTAAAGGAATGTATCTGAAAATAAATTTTAATTAATTTTTTGCACGCTTTATATTCGCTTCACTTGTATGTATGTTTGTTTGTTTGTAACGCAGCCTTTAAACTCGATTTTTACTCACTTGAAACGCTAAGATTAATTCAAAAATTTTCACACTTGTCAAGGACAGATCACAATACAATAATTTTATTTCATTAAAAAATAATTCCTTCAAGTATGTGATAAAACATCACTTCTTTACACGCTTTATACAGTGTGGAAACCACTTATGGAATGAAATTCTTTGTCATTATTTTAAAAAATTATAAAAAATGCCGAGACACGCCAACCTTTGAATTGAGTTGTGCGCTATGCAAACATAAATTTAAATGTACAGGGTGTTTCACGCAAGTATGCCATAGTCGATGTTGTTTTTTTTTTAATGAAACACCCTGTATATTTGCATATTTTTGAAATCCTCTTAATGAACCGATTCCAACAAACTTAATAATTATGAATTATGGATTATGAATTATACAGGGTGAAATTTTTATTTTTACAGTTATTAAACACATACATGAAATACCTGATGTATTTGATTTTAATACATTAAAATAAATGCTCAAAATGTTCTCCACCTAGTTCTTGGCAATAGCACAGTCTCCTCCTTAACTTTGTTTAAAGTTTGAGGTGAAATATTCCGTATTTCTGTAGTTATCCTGTCTTTGAGGTCTACAATGCTAATTGGTTGTGTTGCATATACTTTGTTCTTGAGATAACCCCACAGAAAAAAATCCAACGGCGTAAGGTCTGGCGATCTAGCTGGCCACTCAATAGTACCTCTTCGTCCAATCCATTTATTGGGGAAGATTTCATCTAAATAAGTTCTTACCATTAAAGCATAATGGGGTGTTGCCCCGTCTTGATGGAACCAAACATTTTCATTCGGTAAGCTAGGATCTATTGCGTTGGGATATAAGTTTTCCAACGCAGGAATAACTTCATTTCTGAGCATATTTAAATATTTTTCAGCTGTCAAATTTCCATCTATAAATATAGGACCAATAATATGGGCTCCTATGATACCGGCCCAAACGTTCACCTTTTAAGGGTCCAATTAGGATTCTCTGCTGACCAATATCTACAGTTCTGCTGGTTTACTTCTCCATTTAATGTGAATGTTGATTCGTCAGAAAAAAGAATGGTACCAAGAGCTATCTCATTTCTGTTCAGCTTATTCATCAATCTTTCGCAGAAATCCATTCTACGATCTGGATCGTCTTCTGTTAACTCCTGCACAAAAGTTAATTTGTAGGGATGAAGTTTTTCTTTATGAAGACATCTTAGAACAGTTGTATGACTAACATTATTTTCACGGGCAATTTGACGTGTACTTTAAGTTGGATTCTCTTCGACACTTAACAAAATATCCACTTTCACATCATCTTCAACGAAGTGTGGTTTTCTTTTCAATGGATTGACATGTCCAAGTTCTCTGAATTGTGCATGAATTTTAGACACAGTACTTTGTGAAATATTAGGCAATTCGGGATACCTGTGATTAAATAAGTTTGCCACTTCAACTTGACTTCTGCAGTTATCCCCGTACCCGATCATCATTAAAATCTCAATTCGGTGAGTCTCAGTTAAATATTTCATTGTTATGTCGACAAGGAAAGAGCGTTTGACAAAGACTTTACTTTTTCAGTATAAACTGTCAACACATCAACAACTGACAGAATAGAAAACAATCCACATTATTTACCGATTTTGTCTAATTATTGGCGTTTTTAGGCAATTTTTAGGTATTTATGATAAAATTCATGGGCGTAGCAGGTTTTAATATACAAATACGTCTAATAATTAGTTAGTTTAGATTTTTGATAAATCCATATTCAGCTAATTTAAAAAAGTACCAATATTTCAAGTGTATTAAATTATTAATTTTAAAATTTCACCCTGTATATAAGAGTACACGAAAATCGCAGAATTTCACGTTTCTAGCTGTACTGAAACTTTGTTTGTTTGTAACGCAATCTTTAAACTTGATTTTTACCCACTATAAATTGAAATTTCGCACACTTGTCAAGGACCCGTGACAACACAATATAGTAATAAAAATACAATATAGTAATAAAATATAGAGTGTTCCATTTATAACGCAACTTTTAGTTTTTACACACTTTAAACGCTCAGATTAATTCAAAATTTTGTTTGCACACTGGTCCAGTGGAGGATTTAGGCTTCCTGCCGCCCTAGGCCCGGTAAAAAAACCATGAGAAAAGCAGTGAAAGTGTTTGACTTTTATCTGAGCTCAAGTGACCCTCCTCTGAAATCTGCCGCCCCTAAGACGCTGCCACGGCCGATACGGCTTATTTATAAATCCAGGACTGCACTGGTCAAGGACAATACAATATTATAGTAGTAAAATATAGGGTGTTACATTAAAAAAATTAGTTTGAAAAAAACTAATCGAACTAAAAAGTGAAAAATAATTATTAATTTAAAAATATAATGATTAATTAACGAGAAAATACAGTCATTGTGGTAATAGCGAGGGGTGTTTTGTACGTTCCACATTATGCGCTAACTCTGTATGTGTCGGAATATAATTAGTAAGAAACTATAACAATTGATATCAAGCACCCCACGCTTTTACCATATTGACATTAATTTTCTCGTTAATCATTATATTCTTAAATTAAAAATAGTATATTAAGTATATATTTAGTTACTCGTTTCATAAGAAAACTCATGACAGAAGTAACGTTTTTGACACTAGGTGTTTACTATACTTTTTCTACGCCCGCAGGATCTTAATTAATATTTTATATATATTCACAAGATGACAGACAATGACTAACGTCTCATTGAATAGTATATTATTAAACGAGCAATTTATGATGCGTCCCGAGCCGTAGGCGTGGGGCGCATGTCACCCGAGTGAATAATGGCCATAAATTGCGAGTAGAATACTATACTTTCTCCACGACCCTTGATTTCTTTATTAAATAAGGCGAGTGTAAAACGAAAAGTAATAATTTGGTATTATTGACAATTCTAACGTCAAAATTACTAAATTTCAGGAGTACGTCAAATGTGACATATAGAGATGGGCGATACTGTGTAAAGTATCAATACACCGTTCCGTTATAAATATATTGTTTTAAAAATATCAATATTAAAAAGTACCGTTATGAAAAATATCAATACTAAAAATTTCGATATTTTATCGATACGATATATTTCAAAAACAAATTTCCTAAACAAAATAAGCAGATTTAATAGTTTATATAATATTGTACCCCCATCTCTAGTCACCTATGTACCGAAATTTTGTGAGTGTTGAGTTGTCATGGCATGTTATTAAAATGCAGAAGCGTGAATTATGAACCATAATTCACTCTAGTGGATATATGGGTACCATATACCTTTTGTTAGGAGGTAAAATATTGACTTATTATTAAGTGGTCGTGGACAAAAATCCAATGACACAGAACTACAAAATTATCACGGAATATTAAATATAAATTACAGAAGATACACTTGATGTGACGTTTAAGACACAAAAGATCAACGAGATGTGACTTTTTGCACTTTAAACACTATGGTGTTTAAAGTCAAACCCCGTGTTTTACATGTGGTTTTAGTGACAGAAGTAGAAAAAATTAAATACAAAGTACATAGCCAAGAAAAAACTAACAAAAAAGTTTTTAAAAATAATGGAATGGCGACAAATACTCATATTCTAACACTTCATCTTTTCAACTTTTTCATGAAATGGCATGTTTTAATACTGCTTTCAAATTTGTATCCCAATATTTTGATATATTAGCTCTGGATTATCAATAATAGTATTTCCGTGAATAAATTTCAACAAAAACGTCCTCGTTAAATTTCTCAATAATAATTTAATAGATCTGCTTCAGTTTCGGTCTACAATACATTATAATGGCACATAAATAACTGGTATACTTCAAAAACAACCATCGAAACGATTTAAATATATTTTATTGCATTCAGATCGTTCGTAGAATACATAATTACCAAAATCGAGAGTAATAACGTTAATCAGGGTACCATTTAAATTCGATGAAATCCCTCCGAAAACTGAAACTTACTGTGGTGTCCAGATTTTATAACAATCGTACCTCTAAAGCTAAAAACTCCTCCATAAAAACAAATTTTATTCATCAAATTTTTTTGAGCTCAACCTAAACGAATAATTATTTATATTTATAAATTATTGTTTTTCATAGAAATTTAAAACGACCTGTGGCACAGCAGCGGGTGTCCACTAAAATCGAACTGCTCTCCCATCTTCCTTGGTTTTTTAATTCACGTCATCATCTTTTATTAGAGAAGAAGCACACATCTATGTCAGAATATGTTTTCACTAATGGATTTGGCGAAACATGAAAGAAGCAGCTGAACAACAGTGACCGTAAACCACTTTTGTTTAGTTCCTCCCAGATTTGATTAAGATTCCGTCTTACGTCGTCCAAAGTGTTTATTTGTAAACTTTTTCCAATATGGTAGCGCGAGCGACAAATATACGAGGAGACAAAATTGAAAAAAAATTAATAAAATCACCAATCTTCAAAACATCCGGCAAACTTTCCAGGAAAAAAATACCAAATTGTTAACAAAGATGACACCTTACTTTATTCATTAGACATGACCCATTAACAAAGATGTCACTTTACTTTCGAACCGAGTTTTGTTTATCTCATCTCTCGTAGCATGTTCATATATGATCAGGGTTGAAATGCAGATGGGACCAGTTGAAGGTTATCAAAAAACAGAATTGGTCTTTTTGAAAGGTCAGTCTATACATAACCGTGTGATTGGAAAGATAGTTGTAAGACGCTACAGCGGACAGACCGAGCCATGGCCGGTGAGAAGTATCGCCTACCAAATGCGCACGAAATTCGTGCCGGCTTGAAGCTACAGTTTGCATTTCTATTTTCCGAATACTTTCCCTGTCTAACACTGACCGTCAGGCGTCACTTGACGCATCTTCACCCCACCGGCCATGGCTCGGTCTGCCTGCTGTACATTCGTAATAAATTTGCTGGCCAAGTGGCACTTTGGCACGCAAGTCAGCACGAAATTGGCCATTCACAATAACTTCAAAGTCGACTTTAACGCAAGCGCGTTCGTTCCTAAAGAATTGGCAGGATTCCTTCAACATATGGTCCATGGATATAGTCTCCATGATATGGTCGAAGCATGATTTCGTCTGTATTTAGTTCCGTCTGAGGTTATAATATATAATTTGGATTTGGATTTGCATTTATTTTTTATAGCAGTAGGTATATACTGGAGTTTAGTAGTGATGGATAACGCGGAATATCAATTCAATGATGAAATGATCAATTAGAATGAAAATATCAAACTATCTGACTATCAGACAGATGTCAGATATATCAAAAAACAAATAAGAAAAATGAATGCGCATGTCCCATAGCCGGCACGAAGTGCAAGTCGGAGTGAAAGTTTGCAGCTTGCAAGAAATTTCGACGACTTCAACTCTGATGCCACATTGCGTTGTAAACGATCACACTAAAATAGATTTGCTCAGCTTGCGTGCCAAAGTGCTACTTGGCCAGCGAATTGATTACGAATGTAGCCTTAGTACCGAGTTTTATCATAACTTTATCCTTGTTGAATCTCACAAAATAGTATAAATATAACTTTTGTATTTTATCCTATGGTTTTATTATTCAACTAGTTGATCACTTTGTCAATAAAATTTTCATACATTTTTAGTGACCATCGAAACATCTTTTTTTAAGACAAACTATACAGATCCTTCATCGGCAGGTGATAACGATAATCCTTGAACGAAATATGACTCGGCTGAGAATAATGAAAGTTTCCTTAACGACTTAACTCATCATCAATAATATTTCTCATCCTATCTAACAAGAAGAAGAAGAACAAGAAGGTTCAAGATAGAAAAATAATATTTCAATTTCATTCTGGATTATCGGCCAATGACAAATGTCTGTCGAGTATCGGCTGGCGCGTGATTGAGAAATAAACACTAGTCTCGATAGACCAGGCAAGGAAAATACATTCAATCCTGTTATAACCGAGTTATAATAATACCATAGATCGATCGGTGTTTTGGAATTTTCTTTTATTTATTGGTAAAGAAGAGAATTGTTTCCTCTTAATAGGTTTGAAGGTTGTTATAAAATTACTTGCAATCGAATACAAAAGAAAGGATCTCGCAATGAACTGATGGAAAAGTGGTCCTGGTGTAATTGGCTGATATTTTGATATGATGTTGCTCCCGACGTTATGATCATAAGTTATAATTGCGCCAATAAAATCGTTCGAAGAGTTTTCGAGATTATATTCTAGGCCAATCGATAGGGGTCACAACTACAAGTAATTAGCAATACGGCTGATTTTTCTTCTATAAGTACCTTAAAGATTAATATACAAAAAACTTTACCAGTCTATCGATTTCCCAAATTTAAAAAAAAATCAAAAAACTTTTTTTTTTCGAAATTCTTCAATATTTTGCGCTGGAAGGAAGGTAGAGAAAAATAAAAAACACCACCGTGTAGGGGAAGTGTTTTGCAATAAAAAAGGTCTCTTGCATTTTTTTTGTCCGAGCAATGGTTTGTCCGGAAAAAATTCGGTAAACTAAGTATGTATTCCGCATCCGCGCAACTCTGCGATACGGCATAAAACCTATTTTCTGAAGCGCGGCGGAGTACATTATAAACTATTGTACAGTTACAATGTAATATATAAATAATTGTAATAGGGCGTTTTGAAGAGGGAAGTGTCAGCTTTAAGATGGCATTTTTTTTTGTCATAGCACATAATCATTTAACAAATTACTCATATAAATATATAAAATTTACGGATAATTAATTTTTCTTAATTACGAAATACGACACTTTTCATTATCTTGTAAATTTTAGGAATCTTGAATTTACAAGAAAATATATATATTAAGTACTGTAACTTTAATAAAACTAAAGTAATTTTAATGGGGTTTGCGTAGAAATGTTGGGGAAACTTCTAAGATCAAGAATATATAATCACAAAATTAATTAATTTACATACCTAACTTAACCATTTTTGGATTCAATGATTTTTTGTATTATAAGCTAAAATAGCAATTTTTATAGATTCGGGTAGGAACCTTCTTTATTTTTTCAAAATAAAATTTGATACTCCTGTAATATAAAGATGAATATTTAACGAACAGAATGTATATAGTGGAAAGGTATAAAAGTATCGAGGTATAAAGTATTTTATAAATGAAAACAGGTATAATAATGCACAAGATGCAGATGATTAATTTATAATTTTAAGATATAATTTTTTGCATACCTTTCTCCAATAAAAATATGTAAAAATCAATTTATTACCTTTTATTTATTATTTACAACCATGACTCTCACCAAAAATAAAAAAAATTCTGATTAAATTTTTTTTTTCGCGATTCAGAAAGTAGGTTTTCCACAGTGCAGCTGAGTCGCGCGGATGCGGAACACATACTTAGTTTACCGAATTTTTTCCGGACAAACCATTACTCGGACGAAAAGAACGCAACAGACCTTTTTTATTGAAAAACACTTCCCATACACAGTGGTGTTTTTTATTTTTCTCTACCTTCCTCCCAGCGCGAAATAAAAAAAGTTTTTTGATTTTTCTTTTTAATTTGGGAAATCGATAGACTGGTAAACTTTTTTTTACTACATACTTTAAGGTACTTATAAAAAAAAACAGCAGTATTGCTTATTACTTGTACTTTTGGTCTAAAATTTCCCCTACCAACTGGCCTATTCTGTCAGATCCAATTATTGATATATAAGATGGTCAAGCTCTATCTTCAGAAGAGCCTGTAATAATTTGATGTTGAGTATTATTAAAACACTTATTGAAATGTTTAAACTTTTCTATTGGTTTGCATGAAATGTATTTATTCAAACTCCTGTCAATGTAATGTAATATGTCACCCTAAGCAAGACTTTATATTTATGCTCACTAATATTTTTATATCATTGTTGATAGATTATCTATTCAATACTATGAAAGTAATAGCTGACGCTATTTTGTGAATGCAGTACAAAGCCTACAAAGTTTGCTAAGATTGGTATATTGCTACTATCTTTAGAAATGATTATAATTAAGTAATCTAAGAAAACGAGTTGGAATATTAGACAACTACCGGTCACGACAAAAATGAAGCAAATAGTAATACTTTCCCATTAAGTGGACTAGTCTATTGATGACGAGAGGCAACCTCTCCAAGATTCAAAGACTAGCTTGAAAATGTTTGACAGGAGAAATGAAATTATGCCGTTCAATGGTATACAGATGACTTTAAGGCAAAAGAAGGAACTATGGTGAGATTGTACGGGCCAGGAGCTAAACACCCAGTTCAATATTAATAACGGATATAAAAGGCGAAAGATAATCATCATTGAAGCAATCTTGTGTGATCGGTTCCAAAATGGTATGGAAATGCCTGAGGAAACTCAAAGAACTAGTCGAGAACAGCATCGTTACCTTAATGTGAGTTCCAGGATATATTATAATAGAAATAAATTAAATAGCAGACAAACTAGCAAACAACTGAAACATACTTTTGCGGTATCAGATACAATGCATTGGAAGAAATGGATAACGCCAAAAAATAGGGGAAACCTGGCTCAGAAAACCAAATATACTCCTACTCTACAAGCGGGTGAGAACACATGAACGCCTGAGCCAGAGTAAAAGTACACTAATAGTTCTGACAGGTGTCCTGACAGGATGTGTTATATTACTGGGGAAGTTTAAAAAGTGGAGTAAGAAGATTGTAGATTTTATACAATGGATATTAAGATTTTCAAGTGGCACAATAATTAACAAAGTCAATGTCAAAATCGACGCATTAAACGTTCTTGCTATAAACAGGCAGATCATCAGGTAAATTTAGAAGGTTCTCGAAAACCAGGTGAATATTTGATTTTCATAGTAACACTTCTCAGATTCGTTCACAGAAATTCAACTCTTTTAACCTAATTATGAAGAATCGCGAACCGACATGTGAAAACTGTGAAATAAAACGACGATAAAGCATTTTATGACCAACTGTCCCGAATTCAACAAAGGAAGAGCTAAACACAAAATTCCTACATCATTAGATCAAGGATTCGGATCAAGTTGCTCTTACAAAAACATTTTAATGTTTCTATATAAATAAATGGTATTGAAGTTATAAACAAAATTCGAAATAACTGTTAAATATCGCCTCTCGAGTTGATGCGGAGTGAATAAAAAAAAATTAAACTTTTCAACTAACTCATATTTATTTATTAGTTAAATTTAAAAAATCCACATGCTGTGACAACAAATTGGGACGTCGACTGCAAAAAATATGATTCTATTTTATTAAAAAAGTACTTGAACTGTAAAAAACAGTTTCCGAAATCAACTAGTATATTTAAATAATTTTAATTTGTTTATCATTATTCAAACGAAAAATTTAAACTGAATAAAAAACATGAAAACCGTCACATATTTTAGAGAAATCGTCGAAATCTATAAAAGGTCTACTAAAACTAAAACCCAAATCTTTCACCCACCGTAACGTTCCACCGCAACAACACTAACGACAGTGTTAATTATTTTATTATTCTCTTGTAACTTTCCTTCCTGTGGCCAACCACTTAAAATTGTCAACAGCCCATTAAATCTTGAAAATAGACGATGGTGACATGTAAGGACTATCGATCTTTTTATCTGTTCCACTAAATTATTAGATAATACACAGAGGCGTACTTTTTTTTCTCGATCCCGTCTGACAAAGTATCCGATAACATTGCAGCCAGAGTAATTATAATTTTTTGCTTGTCCTTCTTCATAGCACCTTTGTTTCCTGCACCAGTTTATGAAAGCTCTTAGCTGACTGTTTGTTATATAGTTCCACGTCACTTTACGGTTGCCAAATTGTAGCTTAGAGGCTCCCGCTTGTGTAAAGGTGCATGCCCAGTAATTATTTTGATTTTTATTCCTGTACAGTATGTGCAGTTCCACTTTTCATCCAAGACAAGGTTCTTCTTTGAAGATTTTCCCATGCATTGGTCTATGCTGCTCCATGATGATTCAGTTCTTCACAGATCCTTGTACTACGGTTTTTGGTATTCCAAGAATATGTCCTGTGTCAGGCTGTATATTCGTTTACAGAAGTTTGTCTACTTTTGTATTGTCCTCTACACTCTACCTACCTACAGGCCCACAGCACTTAGGCCACATGTGACCCATTGTACATCCTCCCGAGGAGTTGTCTTCCTAGGTCATCGTCCATCCTGTCTTTTCCAGGAAGGTAGACAGGTCGCTAGGGCGCTCCGCATAAGACATGCCTGACAGATTCATCTTTCTGTTCACACATCCTGCATAGAGGTATGTCCACTATGCATTGTATAGAGGAGTTTCCTTAATTGACAGTAAGAAATCCTACCGTTAAGCGAAGGTTTTTCCTGATCATCGCCAAACATTTTTTCGACTTTAGCTTCCCAGGGTCGCCCAGGGTGATCCTGGCAAGACTGCATCCCTTGATTTCATCCCATCTCTTTAGAGATTGAGCATGGGTATAACGTTTAGCTAGTTCCGCAATTGTCGAATTCGTCAGGCCGTAGGTGTCGCCGGGTCCAACAATTCTTAGTCCAGCCGCTTCCCTGGCTAAAGAATCAGCAAAGCGGTTACCTTTGCTCCTGTCGTGGGTTAACCACCTCAGGATAATATTGTTATCTACCGAGGTGTTAGCTAAATCTTGATGGTACTCTTATACTAGCCCTGATGTAACACGTTGTCTGTTCAAGGCTAGTAGAGTTTGCTGCTATCAGTGCAGATTATTATGTTTTTGCCAGAAATCCCCTTTCTGGTTAGTTCCTTTGTGGCAATTTAGATACCAGCCAGCTCTGTGTAAACCACGCTGGTGTTTTTAGCTATTCCCCACTTATTTCTTAGGCTTAGTGATCTGGAGTAAATTCCACATCATGAGCCTTCTTTGGTTTTTGAGCAGTCTGTATATATGCGTATTGCATTTGCAGCGTCTGACTCTGTGTTCTCTCTGACTTGATATGGATCCGCTTGTCTGAAATACATAGTTGTAATTTCCTAGTACGTAGCTATAGATGTCATCTGGTCCCATTCATGCAATTCGTAGTTTTAAAGCCACCGGTACAGCGGAGTAACTCGATTTCTACTAAAAAACTGTTTTAAAATGCGAGATCTTATAGGAAGTTCGTGACTAACACAAGCATACCACATAATTAACTAACATTGAACGTTAATTCTCGACGTTTTAGAATTTAGCTTCGATATATTCTAACCTCAGTGGGAAAATTAACGATTCATCAATAACGTCAATAACTTAACTGACATGGTTTGTTTCATGCAAACATTTTAACCGATGATTATAAAGTCTATATTTATTGTACTACGTACGGAATTTGTGTATATGCGTGTATGTTTATATGTTCAGCTCAAATTTAAAAATGGATCGAAAGTTTATAAGCATGAGAGTGCATGTTGCTAAAAATACATTCCTTATATTTTTCAAGAAAACTCAATATTTCGACGGCAGTAATTGATAACATAATTAACATATTCATTTGTTATGATAAAATGAAGTAACAATGAATTAGACGAGCTCAACAGGCCAACAAGAACAGCATATAACAGATATAGATTACATCACACTTGAACGGAAGGAGGCAGAAGAGGATTTATCGGCAAAAGCAGAAACCGGTACACCAAGCCATATTGAATTTGCGATTTTTGTATTATTTGGTAAATGTTAGATATTTCTAAATATACCTGATGTCGCCTTCAGTCGGTTTTGCTTTTTCCAGACTAGCCCAAAACCACAATACATAATAGGCCATACATCACACTAATCCATAAAACAGCAAAAACCCTAATGTGGCAGCAAGAAACTGTCTAAATAATCTCATAATATTTTAGTATAGTTGAGGTGAAAGGTATAGTGTGAACTTAAAGTTGCCGGATTTTTGTTTGACTCTAATGCCCGGTTGCAAGAACGCTTATTAAAAATGATGACTGATCAATGAAATAATAACTCGTTAATTCTTCAAATCAACCATTATTTACACATCAAAATGCAACGGATAGGTACCTGCAATGATGAACAGTTAATCGACCATTATTTTTTTCGGGTTCACATTGATGGTTCATCATTTTTTAATCAACCATCACATGATGAGAGATTTGATTAGCGTTCTTGCAACCGGGCATAAGACTAAGAGAATACCGTCATAGCCCAGTCACTATTATAATTATTTAAAATGCTTACTTACTCGACGGTAAATTTATTTAATGTTATAATTTCAACTAATAATCGTTAATAGTTATTTAATAAACTAGTTTGTTAATAAAAGCGATTAATAAACGAAACTGTTTAAAGCACGAATAGCGAGCGTGCCTTTAATAGTTTGAACTATAACTATTTTTGAGGGATGGTTACAGGTTTTCTCTTTAGTCGGTGGTCTGACATCAAGAAAGTGTGTGTGTTTTTGTGTGGAAATTGTAAGTAAGTATACATATATTTATTAGGAATTATCTATTTGGCCGAAACTTGGTATGATACACACGATACGGTTAAGAAAGGATGGACTGATGGGTCAAAGTACAAATACAATATAGAATTATGTTTGGTGAGTAGACGAAAATAATATAAATGCCTTTCAGAGTTTAGCTCCGCAACATAACTTAAAGGGGATATACGATTAGATAGCTGGCACTATATCTTTTACGTCAACTATACCAAAGGCTTTATACGACACTCTCAAACCCCCCAACTCTTTCTTGCCTCTACAGAAAACAGTTTTTCTCCACACCTGCATCATTACCCTTGGAGCCTTAAATATGCAGTAAAGAATGTGATTGCTTGACCAGCGGACGCGATTATGTGAAATGTCGGGAGGAAAAGCCGAGGAAAAGTAATATAATAGTAATTATCACAATTCAACCAACATTTCTTAAAAACCGAATATAGTATATGAAATATACTGTGAATGTGACAAATTTTATTTAAGTGAAACATCTAAAGCATTAAAAATCAGAAAGAACAGCAAACGCATTTTGTTAACATTTTTGAAATGAGCTAGGAACGCGTTCCTTAAAAAAACCGTTCCCGAAACGTGCCCTTCAATAGATCTAGTAGACTATAATAATGTTATTACACAAAATATTTCTTCATTCTAAATAATTTTCATCAAAGAGATGGATCTTGAAAAAACTTTACAACAATTTTTTTGCAGTTTCGAATAACTTTTAATTTACCGAAATTTAACCGAAAATAAAATTATTTAAAAATTAATTAATAACACAAAAAATGTACAAGATACAATATGGGAAAAGGTGACTATAGATCCAAATCTCTTGTAGCCCACGGTTTCTGCAGTTTAAAAAACAGAAAATACTTCCAGGGAACTAAATCTAGATAATATTTGGAATGGAGTGGCAGAAACTTGTCTTTAATGGAATTCCTTTACAAAAAAACTCTCACCCTACGTCCCTGTTGCACGCAATGAATTATCTAGCGATAAGTATTTATGGTTGTTTGCGTTTGTAGGTGACACATTTTTTAAACGGTTTTCAACGTGTACTCGATAGGGGGAAAGGCGAAATCCCATAAAAACTCCACTGTCGACATGTGTTAGTTGAGCCTGCGAAGTAGCTAATGTTTATTTCGAAGAGCGTTGTGATGATAGGTCATAATTCCGTGATTAATAACTTAGTAAATAAAAAAATAAACACTCGGTACGGTGTTAATTACTAACATGAACAGAAGTGTAAAATTTTGAAAAAAATTATTTTTCGTAGTCTGGTCTGGTATCATATTTATAATCCTTTGTATATTTTTGTATATAATTCATTTCCTTTCAGCATGTTTTACTAAATTTTGATAAAAAAACCGTCTTGTACAGTATGTCAATTTTAAAACTTACAACGGACAATTCTAGGTTCACCCGTAAAATGTCAATAAATTTACTTACTTTACTTACTTTACTTTTGTGATTATGGAATCTTAAATAGGTATGGGAATTCTGGGATTCTTTCTGTAAACGTCTAATTTACAATGTCGCAAATAAACTACTGCAAAATTCACCCCTATTTCATTACGATAGCACATACCCTAACATAAAGAAACCTTTGGTGTTTTGTAAAATTTTGTTCGTGATTTTTGTACAGATGAGGTGGAAGAAATAGGTTTAAAATAAGGTAAGGAAATATAATCTTTAACAGAACAGTTAATGAATAACAGTAATTAGTAGCAACGTTGCCAAACATCCTATCGGAAATATTTACAATTCTATGAAATTTTCTGTAAGCTATAGTAGGCGCAAAATTTCGAATTGTCTATAGGCTTATAGGGAGTTATAGACGAGCTCTTATACAGTGTGGAAACCACTTATGGAATAAAATTCATTATGTCATTATTTTAGAAAATTATAAAAAATGCCGAGACACGTCAACTTTTGAATTGAGTTGTGCGTTATGTGAACATAAATTTAAATGTACAGGGTGATTGACGCAAGTATGCCATAGTCGGTGTTGTTTTTTTTTAATGAAACACCCTGTATATTTGCATATTTTTGAATTCCCCTTAATGAACCGATTTCAACAAACTAAATAATGTATGGTCAATTATGAATTATACAGGGTGAAATTTTTATTTTTACAGTTATTAAACACATACATAAAATACCTGATGTATTTGATTTTAATACATTAAAATAAATGCTCAAAATGTTCTCCACCTAGTTGTTGGCAATAGCACAGTCTCCCATAGAACTCCTCCTTAACTTTGTTTAAAGTTTGAGGTGAAATATTCCGTATTTCTGTAGTTATCCTGTCTTTGAGGTCTACAATGCTAGTTGGTTGTGTTGCATATACTTTGTTCTTGAGATAACCCCACAGAAAAAAATACAACTGCCTAAGGTCTGGCGATCTAGCTGGCCACTCAATAGTACCTCTTCGTCCAATCCATTTATTGGAGAAGATTTCATCTAAATGAGTTCTTACCATTAAAGAATAATGGGGTTGCATATTGCGTTGGGATATAAGTTTGCCAACGCAGGAATAACTTCCTTTCTAAGCATATTTAAATATTTTTCAGCTATTAAATTTCCAACTATAAATATAGGACCAATAATATGGTCGCCTATGATACCAGCCCAAACGTTCACCTTTTGAGGGTACTGAGTATGTGTCTCACGCATCCAATTAGGATTCTCTGCTGACCAATATCTACAGTTCTGTCGGTTTACCTCTCCATTCAATGTGAATGTTGATTCGTCAGAAAAAAGAATGGTACCAAGAGCTATCTCATTTCTGTTCAGCTTATTCATCAATCTTTCGCAGAAATCCATTCTACGATCTGAATCGTCTTCTGTTAACTCCTGCACAAAATTTAATTTGTAGGGATGTTTTTTTCTTAGAACAGTTGTATGACTAACATTATTTTCACGGGCAATTTGACGTGTACTTGAAGTTGGATTCTCTTCGACACTAAACAAAATATCCACTTTCACATCATCTTCAACGAAGTGTGGTTTTCTTTTCAATGGTTTGACATGTCCAAGTTCTCTGAATTGTGCATGAATCTTAGACACAGTACTTTGTGAAATATTAGGCAATTCGGGATACCTGTGATTAAATAAGTTTGCCACTTCAACTTGACTTCTGCAGTTATCCCCGTACCCGATCATCATTAAAATCTCAATTCGGAGAGTCTCAGTTAAATATTTCATTGTTATGTCGACAAGGAAAGAGTGTTTGACAAAGATTTTACTTTTTCAGTATAAACTGTCAACACATCAACAACTGACAGAATAGAAAACAATCCACATTATTTACCGAGTTTGTCTAATTATTGGCGTTTTTAGGCAATTTTTAGGTATTTATGATAAAATTCATGGGCGTAGCAGATTTTGTTTAATAGACAAATACGTCTAATAATTAGTTAGTTCAGATTTTTGATAAATCCATATTTAGCTAATTTAAAAAAGTACCAAAATTTCAAGTGTAATAAATTATTAATTTTAAAATTTCACCCTGTGTCACCGACTATGGCATACTTGCGTGAATCACCCTGTACATTTAAATTTATGTTTACATAACGCACAACTCAATTCAAAAGTTGACGTGTCTCGGCATTTTTTATAATTTTCTAAAATAATGACATAAAGAATTTTATTCCATAAGTGGTTTCCACTCTGTATGTGCACATAATATATCTCGTGAACGAAAACGAATGTCTAGGGAACTAAAATGACATTGAAGTCATTAGACGATTTGAAATAGATCCTACTGTATCAACACGTCAAGTCTATGACGCCGATAGGGTGAGTTTCCTAATTTTAACCCCTATAAAATGCAAATTCTTCATGATTTGGACGATGAGGATCTAGCTAGACCAAAGAATTCAATTTTGTAAAATTGTGACTGGAAAAAAATTAATGAATTAAACTTTTATGAAATATATGTTTGAGCAATAAGTGTATAGTTTATTTCAACATGTAAGAAACTGACCTTACCTAAGATAATGATATGCAATAAAGCCATAAAAGTATTAGCCGTGACGAGTTCGTATTTATTTTGTTGTTGGAGAATAATAAATGATTACCTGAAAGCTCTATAAGACTTTTGGGTCATTCTTATTTTTCATCAGGTATAGTGCGACCCTGCACGGTAAATCCAAAAAGTTTTATGGTTTTATTGCATCTCAAGCCTAAGTCAAGTCAGTTTCTTACATGTTGAAATAAACTATACTTTTCACAATAGTAATGTAAATAAACGAAACTGTCGTTATTGTATTGATGAAAAACTATTTGACGAAAACCACACTCAATATCCGAAATGTACCTCGATAAGCTAGAGCTGGAGCTGGAGAATGCACTTATCTCTATCCCTGGACAGAGCATTTGTGTTTGCATTAAGACGGTATGGGATGCTTGGACGTCCTACGGTAAGCTAGAATGATGTTCATGTAGGTGACGCATATAATTTCAAGGTTATTTTGGACTTCCACGGAAAAAAGTCGCATAACCTTGTGGGTTCTGAAAAACGATTGGGACTGTTTTCTCCTTGGGCAATGAGGGAAAAGTTTGCTTTTTTGGACATTTTGGACATTTTCACAGTTCCGACACCCAGGTTTTTTATTTTTTTTTAGTTTGGTGGATGTGAGAGTGCAGAAAAAGGGTTGGCGTTAGATGGCTCGCATATGTGGTTTGCAGTAAATTTGGACTCATTTGGAGAGGGCGTAATTGTAGTGGGGTTCATCATCAGTAATGACTCTAACTAGTGGAAGCCATGGAGATGATTCTCCAATACTTCTTGAAACTGACATTTTGAAAATTTAGTGCATACGAAATTTTTTCGATAATAATTTTTTTGTCGACTCTAGAGATATCAAATGAAAAGCTGGGAATAAATTGACGAGAAGGGGTTGATCTTGGAAGCAGGTGATTGGTGGTTGAGTGAGATACAAACTACTCGATTCTCGCTGGTATCAAAATGAATTTTGGTTTGAATAAGTTGTTCCTCAGGATTTTTGGAAAGGTGGTGCAGTTGGAATCGTCCTCCGAGAATTTAATTTGTATTATTGAGGTTGTAGAGCTCCTTCTGGAAGAAGTTTATCGTTTGAGGGTTCGTTGAGAAAGTCTGTGAAGATAATTGCCGTCCAAATGATCTGGAACTCCAAACTAAGAGTTCTTCGTCGACCTGACTGGCGATGAATTCGCTACCGACAGAGGCGACTTGAGAAAAAGAAATGGATGCGACGGGATATCTAAGGGCTTGGGTATAAGAAGAGGTGGTAGGGCTCTCTGGAATGATCTGCTTTGGTTGAGTGGCTAGATAGTTTCAAGTGACCTTGTCCTTGAATTTTTTTAACATGATTTCGAGCTCTGGAGTTAGAGGTGCCAGAGGATTTACATAAGAGAACGAAGCGTGCTAGAGAGTGTCTCTGAAGTTTGGTAATTTTAGAGGAGGTTGGTTCTGCTATCGTCATGATTGTCGTCAAGAAGTCTAAGATAGGTAGTTTGTTTGCTTACCATTAGTTTAGTTCAAGAAAACAACCCCTTGGTACAGTTATTGTTGCTGTGGTAGTCATGTTGTTTGTTTTTGTTGACTCGTCTCCCGATTCAGCTGCTGAAACGGTGTGAGCTCGGGAGTTACAGTTGCTTCGATGCTGTAGGGGTACTGTGTTTTACGGGCTTTCCAACCACGTATCACCAGTAAGGAATTGAAATTTTTGTTGATGGGGTTGGAGGGAAATATCTCTTTTTATACCCCTCTCTCTGCCCCAGAAACAATTTTGAGATGCTTTTGACATCTCATTTAGTACACGAGATATAGTCCATCGAAAGTTTTAAAATTGACACACTCTATGTATAAGAAATAATTTGTAACTCTACAAAATAATGATGTTTTATTTTTCACCAATTTCCAAGACTGACGCTAACAACTTCCAATTTAGAAACCATTCATATGTTTACTGAATATCTCCGACGATCATTAGGCACTAAATGAAACACAATTTCTATTGTCGACATCGGCATTTGTTTCTTAAGAAAGCGTCCTTTCATATACTCGTTTATTTATTCTCATTTTCTATTTTTGTTTTTAAAATTTCACCTGTTTTGTGAAAATCTCCGAGAGTAAATGGGCCGGTCGATAATTTGTCTCGAGTTGGCAAACACCGAAACAGGACGTCGTTAGGATTTTTCGAATGTTTTTGTATACTACTAGAAACCGGTTGGAATTTTTCGTGATCGATATTCCACTTAACTTGATGAATTTTATTGTATTTTTCAAATTTTTTACATTGTTCTTTTTTATTTAACCGTGAAGCTACACGACAATTGGATTTCGAACATTTTTTTTAAACAGATTAATCCACCAAAGTGTTATCCATTTCATTTATTTTTTATCTCAATAGCTTGTGAATTAGTTTGATCAAGTTCAATTTTGAATATTAGTATAGTACTTTTTTCTTTCTTTATTATTTACATGTAAAATGTATCCAACAAGGCCGGATACGAAATGCCTCCCGAAAAAGGGTTTCTTACCTGTCGCTAAAAGGGTCACATACGAATTGCCTCCTAAGCTCTAAATAAATTACCAGCTTCTAATCTTTGTACGAAGGTGAGACGTTGCCAAACTTTCGTCCTTTTATAGAATTTCGTTAATAACTCAATATTAACCATTATTTTTTGGTTTTAATATTTTGATTATTTTGATCAAAAACATAAAGACATGATAAGTATTTTATACATTTATTAAAACAAATCATCAGCAGAAACTTACAAAATTACATAATATTATCATCGCAGAAAATTTAAAAACACCAATTTTTAAGAAAATTACGACTCAAACAATAAAATTCAGTCTGCAGACTGAACTATTCAATTTTATATACAAATCATCAGAAGAAATTTACAAACTTACAAATTATTTTTCCTAAATTTGTATGACACTAGTTTCACAAATTCTAATTTATTTATTGTACCTTCTCTTAATTGTAATATTTTTTCATTTACAAAATTGATTTTTGCTGTACTTTCCTCAACAATTCTTTTTGGTACCGAGACAGAATTTATTTTAATATAGGTATTTATTTGAAATTGTAAAATAATCTCAATAAAATTATTTATATTTGGATGAGGGCAGTAGAAAGACGAGTTATACTTGGAATGGAAACTTTCACATGGGTTTGTGGTTCTTTCTAAAGATGAAGAGTGCTCAGCCCAGAGATGTGGCGGAAATTTCGAATTTTCCGATATATAATTATCCACAAGATAATCACAAAACTGAGTGACCCTTTCATCGACTGGTTTAATTTCGGACAAATCTATTGCAAAAAAATCGCCAACTTCTTCAGGATCTAAGAATGATAGGCCAAAAATATATGACAGAAAATGGGTAATTTCACTTGAGTCAGCACCTTTTTTCTGGTATTCTGGAGCTAAGCCCAGTGCTTGAAGCTTTCTATACCAAGCCTGACCCAAATGAAAACGACATCCACGAAGATCTGCTTCAGGGAATGCCTTACGGATACCATTATGTATAGAAATTTCAAAGTCTGAAGTTATTACTTTAGGGGATACAGGGCAATTGAGTTTAATACATTCTTCTATGATATATTTAAACACGAGATAATAAGAAGATGACTTTTTATCTTCAAGTAAACAGAAGACGAGAGGAATATAATGTCCATTTTTTAAGCCATGTATAGTGAACAATTGGGTGAAAAAGCGAGGACAGTACTCAAAAGTTCCGTCGACATACCAATTGGAAACAGTCGAAAGAAAAGAAAGATTTGAAGAACAGGATAATATAACAATGTGATTATCTTTGTCATTTTTAATTATAAAATTTTCGTTCCTATTTGTAATAATCGAAGTTGAATCGATAGCAATATGAAATTCAGATATACTTTTAGGAAGTTTAATTAAAGAATTAGTTGTTCTAGCGTAATATAAATTCTGTCTCACCCTATAGATATCGTTGGTAGTAAATGTCTCTATATTCGTCTTCTTAAGTTCTTTACATATGAGCTTCATTGGTTTTTCGTTGATATCTTCCACGGCTGCTCTTTTTATCGAATTGCTTACGGCTTTCCTATTGGACACTTCGGCAGACAACTTCTCGTGATTGTGATCTAATATCGACTCAATTATCGAATTGTCACATCCCTGCGTTTTCACAAATGCTTTGCAGGTTTTCTTAGTACATGTCCATCGCTTTACCGTATCTTTGGCCAACATTTTTTGAAAACCGAATGTGAAACCATCAATTGATATTAAAGGTTTGCCCTTTTGACTCGAACACATCGTTGATTCCATTATTTCGAATATTATAACTTAATCCACTTAAACACAATTTGAACTTAAAATTGACAAACTGATACAAGCTTTAAATCGACAAAACTGAGACAAGAACTAATAAACTTGAAGTATTTATACAAAAATTAAGTGATCACATAATTATAGAAAGAATATTTATTATAAACAACTAATTACCAGATTTAGTAGGTGCAAACTACCCTATTCATGGAATAGATTAGAGATTAGAATCGTGTTAGATCAAAACAATTAGAATACTTAGTGTAGGTACATCGGCTTTATTTTTAATGGTAAACAATTTTATTTTCTAAACAAAAATGTACACTGATTAAGTAATCACATCATTATAGAAAGGATATTTATTATAAACAACTATAAACAATTGGAATACTAAGTGTACTTCGGCTTTGTTTTTAATTGTAAACAATTTTATTTTCTAAACAAAAATGTCGTACTCTGAAATATTTTGTTAACAGATTTTATGTACAGTGCATAAGAATTAGAAAAATAAAAATAGATATATATTTACCTATTCAAATTATAATTTGGCAACATTGTGTCATTATACAAAGATTAAGCACACAAAATATTACCATAAATGATTAAGGACCCGGAGGCATTTCGATTGTACCCGGGAGGCATTTCATCTATGAAAATAGGTACCTGAAAAAACGGGAGGCATTTCGATAACACCGTCCAACAAAGATAAGATTTGGGCACAAAAATTACCGACAAAGGAAAGATGATCATATGGAAAACCATAACGTTTGGGTTGTGGTCAACAGCCTAGCCACTTGAAGTGAATCTTTGTACCCTTTCCATTCCAGAAGCTTCGTATCTTCTATATAAACTACTAGTTTGACTGTTGGGATTTTCACTAGTTGTATTATTTTCTCTCCAAAGTGCTTCAGTCTGAGTAGGTGTTTCATCATAGAGTTCACAAGCTTAGCACACTAACACTATCTACTAGGATGGAAAAATAAGTCAGCACCTCAGAGGTTAGGTGTGTTAAGTCACCAAGTCTAAAATTTTGGGGTGAGCTATCATAAGGTTTACTTATTGGTCAAATGAATTTTCAGAAACTTTTAATTGACCAAATATTGGGATCCTTGCAAAAGTTAATTGTTTGGGCAGCTTGTTTCTATTCTTTGTTAATTTGTTTTCACAAACTTTGCCTTTGATGTTACTTAACATTATCATCCCCAAGTTTCCAATACTGGACTTAACAGAGGGCTCTACACCTGTTGACGATCAGATTTTTGTCTATTAAAACCAAATATTCATGTTAGAAATAATATTTTACAGGTTCGGCAAATATTTATCTTCCGTATGTTGAATCTCATATAGGAGCAACAGTGAGCACCTATACATAAAATTCTATATGTCCAAGAGAGAACAAAATACTTCCCCACCATGAAACACCTAACCCCACTCGATTCAAATCGACATACTCAGCGGAGAGGGGAATACGACATTGTTTCTCTTTTGTTCTATAGCTTTCTCTCTTTCACTCACAGAATGGCAATACCGAACGTAATTATTTGTCGAATATGTATAAGGGAATACAAAAAAAAACCTAAATTCTCTAAGCGAAACAAACATAAAAGTATGGAAAGTCAAAACAAGAGAAAGTGTAACTCAAATATTTTAAAATAACAGGTTTTATCATAATATATATTCTTTCAGAATCTGAATGTTGAAGGTGTTCTAACCACGCTCCAGCGCAAGAAATGTCAAATGATATTAAGATAGTACGATACGTCTACTGGACTTAACCGAGTATGCCGCCACCTTTTGATGAAATGACGTAACTAGGAGTTGAATCTGTTTTCCTCTAGACAGAATTTAATACGGCGGATACAAAAATCTCCAAAAAATGACACTTAACAAACTTTACCTCTGAGGTATTGAAGTAGAAATGTTTCTTCAGAAGTCTCAGAGAAAAATTCTGTTAATTGAATTCTCCCAATTTAATTCATTAAATTATAATAATACTTTCCAGCTTTCCAAGTGTCTTGTTATATAAACTTTTCAGTTTAGAAAACGTTTCCATTCCTTATTTCGAAACTGACAAAACTGACTTCCTTCCTCCTCAAAACTTACAATCGTCTTTAATTCCTTTCTTCAAGAGTTTCAAAACACCAAACGCAAAAGTAACATAAACTTTGCGGAATTGTCGTACATTCTCGTCAAATATTCTTGAAATTACCGTGAAAAACCTCATAATCTTTTATGGGGAAAGTTATTAAGTCTTACTGCACCGTTGGGCGACATATTATTAATCGAAATGATATATACAATGTGGGCCGAAATAAAGGAGTACATTTTTTAATTGAAAATATTTTTTTTGTTTTTTGGGCGATTTAATTTCTTTTTGCAGGGCTAATAACCTAACATGTCCTCAACATGACTGTTAATTTGAAAACAAAAATAATGTACAGGGTCGGACTTGTAAAATAATTATATAACAGTGCATTTGAGCTCGTTGCAAATGAAAACTGTCTTAGCTAAAATTGTACTAATATGCTTTTTCGGTAGATAAACTATCCAGAACACTTCAGTAAAAAGGAAATTTTCCGAAATTACTGGATTCGCGACATACAGTTTTTTTATTAAATAACATTTTAACAAATAACACATTTATGAAAACAGTTTAGTAACTTTGAAACTTGGAGTGAAATATTATGAATGAGGCCACCATTATTGTTTATCACTTCTTGAAGTCGTCTGCGCCATAAATTGCACCCCATTTATTGCACCCTGTTCAAAATTGTTCCAAACAAACTGCATTCTTTCTTTGAGCTGCTCGATTGTTTCAAATTGTTGTCAGTCATACAAATTTTGTTCGAACATTCCCCAAATTGAATAATCAACCGGATTTAATTCTGGGCTGTTAGGTGGCCAACAAATCTTGCAGCACCTATTACCAGAAATTGAAGATGTTTGTTACGATTACACTTTCCAACAGGATGGTGCTCCCTCGCACACTTCGCACAGTACAAGGATGTTCTTGAGTGAAAATTGCCCGGATTATATTGAGCCAGAAATGTGGCCACCTAACAGCCCAGAATTAAATCCGGTTGATTATTAAATTTGGGGAATGTTCGAACAAAATTTGTATGACGGACAACAATTTGAAACAATCGAGCAGCTCAAAGAAAGAATGCAGTTTGTTTGGGACAATTTTGAACAGGGTGCAATAAATGGGGCTATCAATTTATGGCGCAGACGACTTCAAGAAGTGGTAGGTAAACAATAATGGTGGCCACATTCATAATATTTTACTCCAAGTTTTAAAGTTACTAAACTGTTTTCATAAATGTGTTATTTGTTAAAATGCCTTGCTCTAACTTGAATGTTATGATACTATCGAGAGAGATGATTCACCCGATACTCTCCAATCAAATATGTTAAGTACTTTCCGAAATTCACCGGCTTTTACAGTACATACCTCGACTAATCCGTTTTACTCACTTCACCATAAGTATGAACAGACTATAACAAAAGTGATGGAGCGTTTTTGTCAGATTAATTTCCCAAAATACCTAAACAGAAACGTCAAACTGTACTCTCTGTATCAATTCTCATTATATTAATATTCAATTTAAACGAATAAACCGATTAATCCTGTATCCGTTTAGTATCACATCCGCCACTCCTTGTAATAGTGTCATAATTTAATTAAAATAAAGGGAGTTTGTTTTACTTAGCATTATATCTTTAGTGTCTTAAATTATAGCGTGTGTGTATATTCTACGGAGCAAAACAATTGCGATCTGGGGACCAATTCAGTTTACAGGCGCACTCCAAGGTGCTCATCTGGCTTTCTACAACTTATATAGCAAGTTCCCTGTGTGTGTGTGTGCGAGAGCCATAATGTGAGCGAAGACAGCTTTATATAATTAAGTTACACTGCGTTATAACTGTCTTGGTGGTAGTTTGTCTCTTCAATTGGCGACGACAGTGTTTTCTTGGAATTCTTTTATTATTCGCCGTTTATAATTGTAGAATAAAAAAAATAAACGATTATTTCGACGAAGAAATACTGTTAATATTATTATGCGCATGCTTTTGGACTGGTTTCTTTTATTTTTTCAGAAACAGGATTTTAGAGTTGAGAATCTTACACGGAACGTCCACATTGGGTGTGAGGACGTCCCTTGGCACTGGGATTTATGTTGAATAAAACTCTCCGGTTCACTAGGAAACTGTACTTATATTTATTAATTTACTATACATAACTTAAAGATTATAATACTATTACTATTAACTTAATATCAACTAAGTCATAATAAGAATTAACTAAGTATCGAATAAGAATGAATTAATAATTGAATAAGGATTTAAATAGAAATGAATCCCAACCAATATAATACCAAATATATATTTTACTTCAAGTTCAAACTGTTGTAATATTATTGTTATTAATTTGTATTCTGTTTCCTTTATTGTACCTGACTCTAATTTTACTTTACATGACCATGATCACTCACCTCTGTAATTGTAAATGGACCTATATATTGAAAATCAAATGTTGTCCTATCTTCCCTTTTTAATAACACTAAATCTCCTACTTTAAAATTAGTTGGATTAGCTATTTTACTATTTTTAATTTGTCTATTTAATTTATACTTAACTAAATATTTTTCTGCTCTTTGATGAGCTATTTGAAGCTTATGTTTCAGTTCGTTCTGATAAACATCAATATTGTAACATGGATCTATTTCACTAGTTAGATTTTCTGGTAAGTTACTACGTCTTCCATACAATAACTCAAATGGTGTGTAACCATGATATGAATTTAGTGTAGTATTGTAGCAATAAGCAAATATTTTGCACCATTCATCCCAATCATTCTTACTTTCATTTATGAAGTGTCTTACATACTCATTTAATGTTCTATGTAACTTTTCACAACTTCCTATAGATTGATGATGATAAGATGTTGAATAATTATTTTTAATATTTAACATTTTTGTTAACGCGTTGAATATTTCATTTTTATATTCTGTCCCTGAATCTGTTCTAATTTGTTTCATAAGACCATAAGTTGGTATAAAATTTTCAAAAATTCCACGAGCTATAGTATTTGTTTCCTTATTTTGTACTGGAATTATTACTGTATATTTAGTTAATTCACAATTATGTTAGTAAGTAACAAGGATCTAACAATGAATTAAGAAGTTGCCTGAATCAATTTACTTAATATTACTGGCGTTGGCCCAGCACTGTAGTGGAACGCCTCTGATGTAATAATTACAGTGAAGCAATGTCGAGCGCGGTTAGTACTTGGATGGGTGACCTTCTGGGGAAGACCGTCGTGTAAGTAGCCCGTACAGTCTGCAGCGGAGTAGCATATCACAGCTCGCAAATGCCCTCTTCACTTATAACAGCCTGAATACGTATCTGCATTGAAGTAATTGAATGGTGAACATCAAGTTGGTACAATTCTTGGCACTTAGCTCACCCAAGCTGTTAGTATGAGGAACCCGTGCTCGAATCCGTCTTCCCAGTGTGTCCCATAGATGTTTGATGGGACTGGGATGACAACTGGACGCTGGTTAATTCATACGGACAATCCCAAACTTTTTTAAATATTCATTGACGATCCTAGCATGGTGTGGACGTTAAAAATAATATTGGGACTTGAGAACCTTAAGCGATTGTCCAGTCATAGAACCTCCATCAACACTAACCAGCTTGGTACGGGTCTCGGAACTTATACTAGTCCTTACCATTGCTGAGCCTCGATTCCAGTATTCGTGTAAAAGCAAGTAGAGATTTTCTATGTTCCATGATAGATAGTGAACATAGGGCTAGTCTTTTAGATAATAAATTACTTCCATTAAGACGTCGACGTAGTCTATGAGAGGACGTCACAAGTTTGCAAGTGGAAGTGGAAGATTTATCACTGCGTTGAAGAAATTAAAAGACAGAAAAGGACATACCGTTCAGTTGCTCAGTTGCCAAACTGCACTGAAGGCACTCGATTTCATAAATGTCAATTCTAGGCTAGTATGGGAGTGCATAGGTGCTTTAAATGCACTTGGAGAACATTGCATGGTCATGGTAGCCTGGGTCAAAAAAACAACTAATTGGCGGATGACACTGCTTTGATAAAAAGAATGGAAAACTGTCAAAGCTGTAGTTAGTATCTTAACAAGGCACTGTAAGCTTAATAGACACGCAAAGCTAATGGGGTTGATAGACGAAGCCATGTGCAGATTCTGTCACCTAGAGAAGGAAACTACAGAGCATATCCTAAGCCAGTACGATTGCCTGGCGGATGTGCAATTTCTTGTACTAGGTGATAGTCTATTCGAAAGGAGTCGGACTGGTGAATAGAATCTAGATCATCGCGTGCAGATGCTGCCCCTCTACGACTTTATCATAGCCTCCTAGTGTAATTACCGCTTTCATTGAAGCGCTGAATATTTTGAACTGCACGACTAATACCTAGAACCTCTGCGCGTAGTATTGGCTACGACCATTTTGAATAAAAGCAGAAACTGCTCCTGCAGCATCCGTCAGTGTTGAAGACATTCTATTAAAATGAAATTAAGGACACAGCACGTTTTAACACTTAATTGGTGTGGTTGTCAAATTAAATAATAAAACAAATTAATTAGTCTACTTTTTGCCAAAAACATGAGTTCCTATTGTTTATAAGAAATATCATAAGAAATTTTCAGTTATACAAGACATACGCAAGTTTTAAAATGAAATATAACTGGGAAATATCGATGCATTTTTCCCAAAGTAACGTAAGTAACATTTCTGGTGAAAATCATGTTTTTGATTAACGTAAAGCTTCTATTGTTAAACAGGTACTGCAAAAGTGTAGTAAGTCTAAATTATACTTTAAACTTTATTTTTAACTATCTTAAAACGTATGTCTCTATTTTTTTTAATCATACCCGTTTTTCTATACTAATCATTTTCGGTGAATTACGTTACTTTGGCAAATACCTATCGATATGTAATGAATCGAATTTTCTGCAACTGAGTGTATTTCATTAGCATAGCTAATCGAAACATTTCTATATTTTTCGATGATTACATCTCAAATACAAACTGTACGTCCCGATCTTGTCGGTTAACGATTTTGCATCAACCACGTGTATATGGTAATATCGAAAACTTGAGCAATATACTTGCATTTGCCTAATAAACTCACGACAGAATATTAGTTGAAACGTTCAGACATGTCTTGGATTCGCGTAACAGTCGACGAAGAGAACAATTGCAAGCTACATTTAGTTCCACGATGATGGTATCATCTGGCGACGACATCGTTAAAATCCGATTTTATGTGTAAGTGAAACCACGAGATCAACAAAATAAGACGAAACGGGAGGTTTTACGTAACTCACTTCACACGGGAATTCGAAATCGTTGAAGGCATTTATGAAAAGTTTACGGAAAATTAAAATAAAGTTTTGTTTGAGCATGGTTATATTGGAAAAAAAAATCAAAAGTGCGTACGCTTGTGAAATTGAATTATGACCTTCCGCTAAATATTAGCCACATCCTTAACAATGCTAATAGGACAATATACGATTTGTTAATAAATTTCTTGAAGGAGTCCAATGTTACTATATGAATGTAGCTAAGCAATTTCCAAAATTCTGTGGCAAATGGAGTAATTTCCGTGCCATCTGCCTCTCACACACACACACACCAGAGCGAATAAGTTCAAGTTCGAAGTTGATCCATCTACTTTGTGCGAGCAGTGGGAGCGTGGTAAATATGACTGACCATGAAAAATTATTGTTAGCTATTGCTGATCTTTTTAATTTCTACACTATCAGTCCCTAACTCGTCGGCTAATTCTCTCCAAGCATCTTCTTTTTTATGTCTATTTTTGTAAAATGGGTCCGAAGAATTCCATAAAACCGGCCAAATGCAATAGCCGTCAATCAATTGCAACACACTATCATTAGACCATTCCATTTTAAATTTGGGTCACTAAAAATACCTACAAATATCCAAATTAATATTTAATTTATAATGTAAATAACAATTTTCCACGTGGTGGCCCGGCAAAGTTGCATACAGCAAAGCGCAAACGATCGATGTGCGAGCGCTTTTGAAGATTAAAATCCCGTCCACACTGAACGAGTACGAACAAGTACTTTCTTTGATGTACCGCCTTCCTCTCGATCTTTTTCGAACGCGAACAGAGCAAACGTTCGGTCGCTCGCTAGTCCGTACTCACCAGAAAATTATTGATGCAGAATGCTCGCTCGCTCTTGTTCGCTCGTGCTCGCTTTTTTGGTGAATACGTACCTTTAAACCATCAACACAAACTGTGGTATGGTCCGAAAAGTTTAGATACCTGTCGCTACAATTTTTTTTATCTCAAACTATGAACTTTATCGTAGTAGTTTTTGCTATTTTTAAGGTAGGGCATTGCCTACCAATGCCCCCTTCTAGCTACGGCCATGTACTTGCATGCTCTACTGCCTTTTCCAGGCTTTAAGACCTCACTTGCCACAAGGTCAAATGAGTGTTCAAACTGCCATATTATTTGTTCAACTTTTTTATTGCACTCTGTGACATTTATATTCGACACAAAGCTGCACAAGATGTGGAAATATCGGTGATGCTTCAAATAAACATATTTGTTTTGGGATTTGAGCATCTATTGAAAAGGTCCATTGAGGTTCTTTGAGGCATTCCAGTTTATTTTTATCGCACAAAAGTCCAATTAAATCCTTCCATGTACGATACCCAAATATAAATAACAACTTTACTCCTTCATTGAAGTCAATTTTCAGATTTCTTTTCCTGTTGTACCAATTCCTTTTATCCACAGATACATGTAGGATGGTGTATTTTTTTTTATTTCTGCGGTTATTTTCCCCGATTTCGAGAATCTTTCAGCAGAAAACGTGGCTATTCTAGAAGAAAAACCCTCATCGTTTTGTGTGTGCTTGATGTTTGTAGGAGAGATTTAAAGTATTTGTATTTCTATTGAATGGAACGGTAAATAAACGAAATGAAAAGATTGAAAATTTTTGTATGTAATGGCGGTACAAACAACAGAATTTTGAGTTATAATCGATATCGACTAACTGTAATGGAAAATACAGTTTAGACCAATGTTGAATTTGTTCTTATTATTTTGGATACCAGTACTGTAAAGGTGAATACAATAAAAATGCTAAAAATTTCCCCCATCATCATGTTAAAAAAACCCTGTGAAAGTCTCGTTTTATCACACTTTAATTTTGCAGATTCAGTATATGGCCCAAATTTAACTCTCCTTTAAAAAAACAAAATACAGAAAGTACAGAATTCATGTTTAAGATTAATATATGGTAAAAAAAAGCGACAGAGTCTATCGTATAAGTTAGTTGAAATAGGACGGTTAAATATGGATAATAGAAGAATGCTTCATGCAATTTGCCTCTTTCATAAAATTATTATCTTTAAAACTCTATTCTCTACCCTTACTTCGATGACTTGTAAAATAAAAACAATGCTGATAGTGCATTTTTTTCAAAAATTACAATATTTTGGGGTTAAATTTTTATTTGATCAAAAACTAAATTTTTTATTGTTACTTTAATTGTTTTGACATCCAATTATTTGTGTCATAAGCCTTTTTTGGGTTTAGAATTATTTTTTTAGAAACTTGCGTCTTTTCTGAACAACTTGAACCAATATATTTTTTGAAAATAGCTAAAAATTCATAAAAACCAACTTAAAACTTACACTGTTCTATTTCAAAACTTAATTTAACAATAGACTGACGAATTATTAATAAAAAGTAATTTTTGCATCGGTTTTTTAGTATTTTTACGATATTTCTTTATCTCTAGGAGTGATAATTCTAGATCCAACAGTGGTTTTTACTTGAGAGAATTTTCTGCCGACAGAACGTCTGTAGCAGAATTTGCGAATCAAGCGACTATAAATTCATTAAAACAGGAAGCCGACAACTGTGTTAATTCGGGGGTAATTGAATTTCACGCTTATGTTGGTGATATTCTTTAGAAAATACCGACAAATTGCCTGCTTCTGCCGCTGAATCATTTATAGAGGCAAACGTAGTCTCAATTCACGGACGTTGTCTTTAATTAGACAAATTATTATTTATCTTTCATACATACAAACGGTTTGAAATA
The DNA here is from genome assembly GCA_949126875.1 of Lochmaea capreae. NCBI lineage: Eukaryota > Metazoa > Arthropoda > Insecta > Coleoptera > Chrysomelidae > Lochmaea > Lochmaea capreae. Next base: position 20,086,953 of record OX421404.1, read on the forward strand.
AAAAATAAGCATCTGTGGGATTATTAAAATCTATATCGCCTACGCAATTATCGATCTCTTCTACAAACGATGGTCATTATCCCACCCATAACCCATTCCTTTGACTGTCTCTATCGCTCTGAGATGGCAATCGAAAAATATAATGATGCAATGATTAAATTTTCCGGAGATTGTCAGATCGTACAAATGAAATCACATCCGTCCGATCTAGGGTCGGCGTTCTTCGTTACTTCTCTTATTAAATATAACTGTTAAGTATTCCAAATCCAAACTAGATTAGTAATAATCTCGTTATCAAACCCAACAGTCTCGTCGGCAGTTCCAAGATTATAAAACTGTTTCACCCAACAAGGTTTCACGTAAAATATAGAAATTTACTTGCAATCCTCTAATTCTCATGAATTTTGTCTCATCAAACTTTATAGTAATATTAATTTTTTTTTGTTGTCCAAAAAACTTCTCTTTGACACTTGCAACTTTTTTTAAAGGTGTGTGTAGATATAGCGGAGCATGCCGCGAGCCTACTACGAATTTTTCTGATCCGCATGACGAGCTTCGCAATAATTTGTTTTGGCTCGCTAAATACATGCTGAACCAAGAAGTAGACTTTAGGTTTCTTACGATGGAGACCAAATATAAGCTCTGTTGGTTGATTCAGTGGTACTTTATTACTGGCATTAAGTTTATCAATTAGAAAACGAAGTCCTCGGCGATGTTGTCGTCAGGATCAGAGCATCAAGCAGATTTAAAGTTCGAATATATTAGCCAACAATACAAATATTCCATCCGAATGTCCCGTTTACCTTTTCATTTTCCCGACATCTTTGACTACTCAATTTTACAAGTCAACCTTTTTAATGTAATCTTTGCCTTTGGGATCCCACATATTTTTGAATAATCCGTATGCCCAAACTAAAAATTGAATAACTGGGCACATTTACTTATGGTGTGAATTTCCGCTTGAAAGATACTTGGGGGTTTCTCCCAAGCTTTCAGAGTGTTTGGTTATTGGCCCGTACACTCCTATCCCAGTTTCTTCTATCGCATTTGAGCCGTTAATTAATAAATTTAGCCTGGCACTAACAAGCATCAAGGAAGCACATGCATACAATCGGCATATATAGGGAGGAATCTATCTGTCGGTTGTGCATGGAAGAGGAGGAAACAGCCTCTCACATTATCTTTGATTGTGAAGCACTATCTCACTGGAGATATAGACTCCTAGTACTAGAATTTCCAAGGGAGGATTTCTCCAAGAAGAACCTAGTGAAAAGTCTGCTGAGCCTGATAAGGGCTACTGGTCTCTTCACATAAACGGCACAACCAAGAACACAAAAAGCCTTAAGGCTGAGGTGCCGAGGACATCAATCCTTTGACTGGTGTGCTGATCCAATCAATCAATCAATCAATGAACAAGCATCAAGAAACCAGCAAGAAACGGATCACGTGGCACTCTTCTCTTCCTTGCGATTAGCGTCTAGCCGCACTTTCATAATTTTTCAACTCAACTATCTTTTCCAACTTCCTAAGAAATAATATAGGTGTAAGTATACACATTTTTTCCAACTGATTATATTTCTGGATCTATTTTTTTTATTATCACGTTTTATTGCCTTGTACAGTTTTCGTGTTGGCTATAACCATGGAGACTAGATAAGAACGAACTCATACGGGAAAGAAGACAAAACTTGGTTCTCAAAATCGTCTGTCTGAACAGTTTGTTTTTTCACCGCATCGTTTACCATGTTAAAACAGTAACGACAGTAACTTTTATATTACGACAATAGTCAAATAGTAAACATTACTTCAAAATACTATACCAGTGTAGGAGTCACAAAACCATAAGAAATTGTGGGATAATATTAATAGATAAAACACAAAGGATTCAATATAATGTAAGGAAGGTTTTGCGCAAGTTCAGTTACGGAACGTCGACAAATATATATTTTCGTCGCCGGGCTGTGAATACCTCGAATGTGATAAAAACTCAATTTTACATGAGAACCAAAAAACATTTCTATCACTAGATATTAAAGTAATATCATAATTTTCTCATGATTTGTAATATATAGCAATGTATTTATCAAGTTATACTCGATTCCATGCTGATTGGTGATATTTTCAATGAAAATCGGAAAAAGTGTTACTTTGGAGAGAGACCAGAACACATTGGAGATATTCCAGCTCACATAGAATTATTATCACATACTGCAAATTAGCTTGAAGGTGTCTACCTTCACAGTACACATTTCTTGCCGAATCAATTAAAAATTAAATTAAAGTGAGGTTAGCAGTTTGACATTTGTGGTAATATCTCCTACGTGCATACATGTTATGTGGAAATACCTACCTAAAATTTGAATTCTGTTACATTGGAGAAATGTATTTAATTTTTTTCTGCAAGTTTGGAGATTCCACATCATTTCGGATATATTAAGCCCATGTCTCACGGTCAAATGTTTGATCAAATTAGTTTGAGCAAACCAAAAAATTGACAGCATATGACGTCATCTTCTTAGTTTGATCAAATCCTGTAAAAATAGAGGCGTTTCTATTTTTCAAGGTCAGTTTGAGCAAACTCTCCTTTTGATTGGTGGAAAAAGAATATTTACGGTTGACGTGAGTGCCATAAATGTCATTGTAAAAATGTAAATAAAAATATTGCTATGACTGGTTTCGTTTCGTTGAAGAAGCCAAGATCTAGCCCACATTCTTCGTTTTTCCTTTTCTATTTTTCCAGCCCGGTATGCCAGAACAATAGCTATACTTAAAAGACCCAAAACAGATTAAATTTTTTTTATTTTCATTGTGGAAAATACAAAAAAATTGCAGTTCAATCACATTAAAACAACACCAACAATTTTTAGTTTGACAAATGACAGACGCCAGTTAGACATCCGTCAATGAATTTGGTCAAATTTTGAATGATGGTGTGAAAGACAGTTTCTTAAAATTTGAACAAACTATAGGTATGACGTCAATACGTCACTTTGGTCAAACTAATTTGATCAAAAATTTGACCGTGAGACACGGGCTTTACGAACTTTGAGAAATACTAATAGAATTCTCAATGTGTATTCATTTCATTTCACATATTTTTGTTACATTGGAGGTATTCGCAGCCCGGCGACGTTTTGTTACTTAGCACTGTGTTTGCTTTATTAGGAAATAAACTTTTGTTATTTGTAATTTTCGAATTTTTTCATTCAAAAAATGTTCGATATCTATTTCCTAACCTCACTTATATCACACGTGAACCGCAAAGAATTAATGAAGCCAATAAAACTCGAGTTTTATGATTGGCTGTTATTGTTTTGTCGTCAGATGCTACGGTACGGGTTTTAAACTGGCGCCCTCTACCATGACCAGATATTGGAATAGATGGAGTTCGATCTCCTTATTAAACTCTCCATGGCTATTACGATCGATAACATAGTAAGTACACAACTATGTTCACTGTCATTTTTGCAGTCAAAAATAATCAACTCATATTCAGAGGAAACATCAAAAATACGTACAGTGTTGTCACGTTTCGTAGCGATAAAATATTTAAAATACTGTTCATATTGCGTGTTTTTGTCCCGACTAGCTTATATATGCACTTGAACAACAAATGCGCAAAAATATAACTTGTGGCTAAGCATAGCTTTGCATCCAGTCAACATCCTGTTTTTGGCTTGAGCGATTTTTGGAAGTACAAAAACTTATGGGTTAGTGAGGTCATCGTTATTGAGCAACTGTCACAGCGTCACCGACATGTTAAAGTGAATGTTGTACCCTTTTTGGATGAGTAGCGATACAATTTTCATAAGTGGTCAATTTATTTGTGAAAATTCCCATTTTTCATATGTGTACGAAATGATTTTTAAAAAGGGTAAATAATTTTCAAAAGCTTTGTTGTTTTTCTATAACGATATAAAAAAAGAAGAATGACATTGCAGTGACTCGGAAATTATCCGTTAGAAGCGGCAAATGACTGTTTAATTGCAACTGCACCAACACACAAACCGTTAATGAGAAAATTATTCTTCAGCTTCTGTTGATTAATAAGAAGCAAATTCGGAGTGTAATTAGTAGTTTGGCAACATCGCACGACGTTCTGTTCTTGCGACGACTCTACCGCCATCTACGGCCTACTGTGTCTTAATTAACTGAGGGGATAATGGAAGCTGGAAATAAAGGCAATTGTTTTAATGTAACAATCGAGAAAATGAGCACTTTTTTATCGAATGTTTTTCTTTTTGTGTTTTCTTTACTTTATGGCAGCTTTTACGGAAACATGTTACTTGCGAGGGCAGGAGATGAGCGAACTGCGAAATTAAGATATAAATGTCTATTCAGGAAAAGATTCTACCTATTTAAAAAAAAAACTGGGGAAAATGGGTCGGTCGGACGATAAAGCTTTACCTTTATCTTTTATTTTTATTGGCTACAAAAAAGCTATTTATATAAAAGAGATGGAGGTACTTATAGGTATGCAGTTATATAAAAAATATTACTTTTAGAATTATTTTCTTAGTTTCTTTAACCGAGTTGTGCGATTTTCGCTAGGAGCAAAACGTCACCGATATATTAATGTGACATGTTGCGCCTCGACTGTATCATATGGGTTCTGGACTCTTTTTAGCTGAGTAGCGATACAATTTTTGACGCAAACGTCAATTTGTAGAATATCTACCTTGAACTGATGAGGCACAAATAAGCCGAAACCGGTCTACAAGTGATATTGTCCCTTCTAAGTGCAAGCCAGAATGGTTGGTGAAATCTTGCAAATCATACGGACCCCGTTTAACTTAGAAGTGTAATTGAATGTCTGTCGGGGCATATTGCCCGAGAAGTAGTTAGATTTACCTGAGTACTATCTAAATATGAAGCGATCTATTTGAAAAGTGTATGTTTTTTCATTTTCGTAACAAAAATAATTTTACTTCTAATTTCTATAATAATGCAACCAATTAATAATTGAAATGACCTACCTCTAACCACTTGAATGTTTGTTACTAATAGTAGTTGTTGTTACTTTTTGAAATAAACTATGTTGACTTGAATTGTAACATTTTTTGTACTAATATGTGAAATTATCACGTGGTCGTAGGAACAATACTGTACATCACCAGTGCGAAAGTGATTTTCCGCATGCGTGCAAATAAAAGTCACGTTCAGTGTTATTTTAGAGACGTTACTTTTCTTTGTGGCCTTATTAGGGAAATATCAAGTATTTCAGACGAAGATGCTCGACAGTTTCGCAGTGCATGTTACTTTTGCGTCTGGTGTTTTGAAATAATTTAATTGAAGACGATTGTAAGGTTTGAGGGTTAGGGAAATCAGTTTGCCCGTTTTGGAAAGTTTTCTAAATTGAAAACTTAATAACGAGACCTTTTTCAAGTGAAAAGATGGAGTGTATCGTACTTTCGGGACACATTTTACTTAATTAGATTAGTGAATTTATTTTTGTTGAAAGAATATTAATGTTTATTTTTTTATTGTTTCAGTTGGAAAACCTGCAAAATCCGTAGTGGTAAGTGTTATTTTTCCTAATAAGCATTGTTTGAAACTTAATTTTGATATTTAACCTACCCAAAATAATCAACATTGAATTAGTGTGAACTATGTTCAGTGTAGAGTATAGCCATTGGTTCCAAATTTACCAACCTAGTTAAATAATAGACTTTTAATAAATACGGGGATCGAAATATACAATACAATATTCAATTTTATTTATTAGTTATTATGTACTATGTGAAAAAAGCCTGAACCAGGTCGATTTTTATTCTTAAATTGACAATTAACAGTATGAAAATATTATCCCCCACCAGCAGCCCTTCGAAAATTTTGAATAAGACAGGGGGTCGTGTGGCACCTTATTGGAAAGGGATTTTAGTCCTCTGCTCAGTTTTTTTTAAATTTGGTGCAATCATAACTGGGAAAGTTAATTTTTAAATGTAAAATTTTGATAATGTCTTTATCACAAAACTTTACGTAGAAAGAAGATAATAATGTCGCATAATATTTGGAATGTATTTGTCAATGTACTTTACAATTGAATTAAATGTTCAAAATGACCACCATTCACTTCTAGTGACAATAGCCGAGGCGGAATTCTCGTACAACATTTTGTATGACCTCAGGGGTTATTTTGTTAATTTCTTCCGTTATCCTAACTTTTAAATCAGCAATATTGTCTGGTCTATTAAAATATACTTTAGGAATAATCAGGTATTTTCGAATTTGTTTCGCTAAACATCAGGAAAAGAATCTTTGAAGATACTAAAATATTAGTCAAAAAGCCAAATAAACAATCTATATGAATCTAGTAGGCTGCTGTCATTTAGGTATTCAAAGCAACTGAAAGTCAGTATAATATTTGTGTGCGTATTAAATTTAATTATGGCTCATTTGTCCGAGATTCAAAGAATAGACATTTTCATTATGATGGCCGGCTAGATCTCCCGATTTGACTCCTCTCGATTACTTCTAATGGGGTTATTTAAAATCTAAAGTATATTTTAGACCAGACAATATTGCTGATTTAAAAGTTAGGATAACGGAAGAAATTAACAAAATAACCCCCGAGGTCATACAAAATGTTGTACGTAAATTCCAAAATTTCTTCGGTTATTGTCAAGAAGTGGAAGGTGGCCAATTTGAACATGTAATTTAATTGTAAAGTACATTGAAAAATACATTCTAAATATTATGCGACATTATTACATTCATTCTACTTAAAGTTTTGTGATAGAGACATTACACAAATTTTACATGTCAAAAATTAATTTTCTCAGTTATGATTGCACCAAATTTTAAAAAACTTTATATCGCTGAACAGAGAACTAAAATCCCTTTCCAACAAGGTGCCACAAGACCACCTTTCTTATTTAAAATTTTCGAAGTGGCTGGAGGGGGATAATATTTTCATACTGTGAATTGTCAATTTAAGAATAAAAATCGACCTGTTTCAGGTTTTTTTCACATAGTACATAATAACGCTAAAATTAAATTTATTCCATACATATGGCCCGCACTGTATAATAAAAGCATATAATGTCGTCATAGAAAACAACGAAATATACACGCCAAGTTTCGCCAACACCAGTTTCTGTGGATAAAATTTATTTTTTGCTCACTCAATCCTTATTTGTTGTTGACAAATGCAAAAACCTGTGTACGTGTCTAATCTAATTTAAAAACTGATGTTGCTGCACATTGGTGTTTTTGATAAGAGAGAAAAAATAGAGCAAAAGTTAAATAAAAATCCTAATAATATGGTATGTAAATAGATTTCTTGAATACAGTATTTTAAATGACTTTAGAGTATAGAGATAACTGCTGAAAAAGCTCAACATTTGATATAAATTGTAGTAGAAAAGAATTCCAGCATATTTAAAAAAGTTGCAGAAAATGTCAGATATAGTAATATAGAGTGAAAAAATGAGAATATAGAAATTAGACATTAGAAAGAGGCAATGAAGCATTATGATAGGAAATCTTTTAGGATGGGACGTATCGGAATGCGGTTTCTTGCATTCGCTTGCAAAAATTATTTATATCATTCCTACCTACTTTGTACCTATTACAAACCGGAAGTTGCATTGCTGCATGCAAAAAATGCATCTTTTGAAAGGCCTTTTTGCAAATTTAATAACTTCGTAAATAAGAGTCAGAATTGGCTCAAGTCGGGTACCCGGGGGTTTTCGAGGTCGCTGATCACGATTATGATGTTTAAATTGACCCACCGAACACCTGGTGCTCAGGAACGCCGACGAACGTCATCTCCGGGGACTATCCCGAACTTTATGCGAGAGAGGAGGGAAACTGGGCTCCCGGGGATTTTTTGGGTCGCTGAATTCGAATATACTATCGGCGAACACCCCTTGGACACCTGGTGGGCCCCCACCTGGACGCGGACAGTTTCTCTCTTCTCTCGCATAAAGTTCGGGATAGTCCTCGGAGATGACGTTCGTCGGCGTTCCTGAGCACCAGGTGTTCGGTGGGTCAATTTAAACATTATAATCGTGATCAGCGACTTCGAAAACCCCCGGGTACCCGACTTGAGCCAATTCTGACTCTTATTTACGAAGTTATTAAATTTGCAAAAAGGCCTTTCAAAAGATGCATTTTTGGCTGCAGCAATGCAACTTCCGGTTTGTAATAGGTACAAAGTAGGTACAAATGATATCAATAATTTTTGCAAGCGAATGCAAAAAACCGCATTCCGATATGTCCTATCCTAAAAGATTTCCAATCTTTGGCCTTTTTAGTGCTTCATTGCCTCGACTAGTTAGTATCTTGCTGAATCTCCCTCCACTACACATTTTTATACAAGGCGAAGCTAGGTCTGTAACTGCAAAGTCAACAACACTTTCGAAAGTTTATTGAGGAGCTTAAAGTGGATGACTTGATGAAGCAGTTCAGTGATGCAACGGCCACGAGATAAAGCTTTAATAAGGAGTTCCAAATAACGATACCAGGTAGGGAAAGCTGTACCCATACTGGCTGAGGCAATCTGGTATACGGACGGCTTGGTTAGGTGTGACTCTCCGACACAGTTTCATTCAAATTTTAAGAGACACAACAATCACTAGAAAATGCATCAGCAGAAGCTACACCAAACCGAAAAATTTAGCGCCACTGTTGTAATTCTAAGTTGATTTGATATTTACCGTTCAAGTGTTACGGTCCGCTTAGAAATACATATTTTGAAAGATGGCCCTGAAAGGCAGTCAGACAAATTTCCAAATGTAATTTAAACAAACAAAAGAAAATAAAGTTATCAGATGCGATTGAACGATATTACCTTTTTTCCACAGTCAATTTAATTTTCCTAAATAAACAGATAAAATCGTAAGGTCTGTGGTTAATTATTATTATTTGACGATGAATCTCGAAATTACGCAAAATCAGCGGTACAAAGAACCTACTTATATTTAAACTAGGGAAAGCAGTTCAAACAGAATTCTGTTTGCATTGGACTATTAAATGAAAAGTTGCTAAATTGAATGCCTCTCTCTTCTCCCAACGGTGTTGATATTCATCGATACCAATTACGTATTGAAACGAGCATGTTCTTTATTTTTTTTATTTCACCCAATAAAATCTAGATGAATTGAAATGTTGATATTAATATAATTTAATTCCATTAATAACATAACTAAAAGGAAATCTTGTTTAAAAAAAGAATCACTTAAAAAGGAAACATCAAAGTCATCTGCCAAACGATCCAGTAAAAATTACCCGCCCTCCTTCTCTCGATGAACATTAAAAAAACGACACATGGGAAAGTTAAAGAGGGTGAACTTAATCCACCTCCAACCTACTAATACCTCCCCATCATCGCCATACAGAACGTCTTCCAAACATAAAGCACAACAAGAGCATCTTGAAGACACGTCCGCCCTCAAGCGCTGGCACGTAAAAAATGGATTAAAAATTCAAATATTTCAAGAATATTTCAGCGACAATATTTGCTCAGCTGCTACATTATGTGGCTGCTGCTTTTATATTCTCTGGATATTATAATATTTCAGCGAATTCTACTCGACTGCGCCACTTACTATAATCCAGAACCGGATTTTCAATTGTTTACAAACAAAAAAGATGGTAACTTTTTGTGAGAAGAAAATCAGAAATTAATTAGTACGAAATTTACTGGGATAAGAGATAACAGGCCAGGAACTAAGCACTCTGAGCGGTTGGGAAAATCCAAAACATGTTTCAAGTAGAAACTCACGTGCCAAACCAATTAGATATAGTCCTAGGAAACTACCAAGTGGCATAAGCCAGAGTGAGTCTGTGCACTTCAAAAATCTCAAAGTGGAGAAAGAAGAGGGAAGATTAAGTGGAATAGAAGAATCCGCCATTCTCATACTTGCGGAAAGCAGGGCACTACAAAATACCAGGACGACATGCTCCCATCGGTCTAGAACCTCTCTACAATACTTAGACAAATAATGTTGGAGAAATAACAGCCAGGATCCTTGAAGGGCACTGAAAACTCAACAAACACATGAATAGCATAAAAGGAAACCTTAGCACACATATCGTGAAGGTCTGGCTAGGCTAGGGGTTTTGGGATAGGGGAAGAAAAATCACAACCCTCCCAATATAAGGAGGACCTGAGGTTTGGTATACGGAGTCTAGTAATAATATCGGGTCTAGACAAGGAGCTCTAAAATGGAGGGCACACAAAATAGATCTGCAGATGTCGTAGTGTAGAGGCTCTTAAAAGCACATAAACCCCATATTTATCATAATGTTACCAAAAAGTTCTTCATCACCATCATTACTTTTTTCATGTTGAACTTTTCCCAGCTACTTTTGGTGCTCTGTTTGTTTATATCCCAACTGGGAGAAAGCGATATCAGACATAATTTCATCTTATTGGAAAGATCATTTAGTAATTATTTTGTTTCAAAAAATATACCTCTAGCTCCGGTTCTGTACTGATCCTGTCAAAACGTGTGGAGCGTCTCGAATTCGAGTGAATTACCAAGGCCGGCTGCTGCAGATGAAGCGTTCTAAACTTCGCCTTTATAAGTGGTTGAGGAAATAAGAAAAAACCTTGTTCAACTCTTATAACAGTTTAACACGTCTATATTCGTATAGGTGAAGTGTGCACGTGACTTGGGGGAGATCGAAAGGGAAGAAAAAAATATTCAGAAAATAATGGATTTAATGCAGGTTGAAATTTCAAACGCGCAGTGTACAATAAAAACTCGCCTAAAGTTAAAGACAAAAGAAAAATCCGAAAAGTCAGTATTTATTTAGCAGAGATATTGGAACCAATAAATTTAATGGTCCATAAAAAATCATTACAGTTCCCGACCGACTCGCGCTTCTGAAACGGCGACTTTTCAACAATAAAAAAAATACGCCCTTGTCTTTGCCAGAAATTCCAACTTGAATGGGGGGCACTACTGGCGAGACGCATTCTACCGGAACTTTAGTGATTGTTGCTTCTAGGGAACACAAGGACTAGAAAAGACGGAAGAAAGAACAAAAAAAATATCGTTGAAAAGACTTGAAAGGATTCTTAACGAGGTAATGCAATTAAATAAAATAACAAACAACATACAGTGAAGGAGCTATAGAATAACGTAAAAATGTAATTAGTGTTTAGTCGTGCTTCAAGAGGATCGTATCTTGAGATTTATCACAGTGGGGTGAGTGATAAAAATGCACCTGAGAGTAGAAATGACGTAGACTAGAAAAACTATTTCTAATTTCACTAAAATATCAGAAGAAGGACAAAATGGTTCACTTATTACCTTTGGCATGACGTGTGTTTTTCGAGTATCAAGTAAACAAATAAAAAATGGGAAAATATAACAAGAAACTTTGATTTACACTGACGTTTAATGAAAGTTTACGTGAAACGTCGTGGCGTTAAGAATTTTCCACCCTTGGGCTGCTAAACAATACTTTCCTCTATATATGGTATTCCGGCAAGGTAGGACCTCTATTTGATATTTTTTTGTACCTGTACAAAGTTTTTCATTGCAAATAAATATTGAAACTTCTCTGCAAGCAACAGGCTTAGTCCTAGTTCTAAGCTGACAATTTCCTTGTAGCTCAAAGTTTTGGTTTCTTAATAAAAGCACTAAAAATTTTTTGGAAGTCAGCAAAGTGGGAGCAGAGAATCGCACATACGCTTCCCTCAGTCATCCACTTCGATCACACTTACACCTCGACCAAATTCATTTCAATTCTGAGATGCGCAAACAAAGAAGTGAGAGGGATATATCTCAGTCCCGCGGAATAAGCGCATGTACACTCAGCGGAAAAAGTTTACTTAGTTAAATATTTCCTAAAAAAAATCCTGAGAATTTGGTAATAAATTCGATTTCTCTACCACCAGTATACTCGCTGTCTTCTTTAACTTTTCGAAACAAGCGTTTCAGAGTAGGTAGGTGCTGTTTTTTTCTTGTATATAGGTACCAATTGTGGACAATTCCTCATAAAATTCTTGCATCTAGATCATCTATTTTTGTCTTTTTCGGTGTTTTACCTTCATTATGTTTTGTACTGAAACTTCACCATAGATTAACTATAGATTTTACAGAACTTATGCTAATACCGACTGGTCGAGTTAAGGGTAACCGCACACAGTCGACTAAACTGTTTCGTTGAGTGTAGTCAAAAGGGTGCACCGACTGCTTTTGATTAAAAAATTGAGTTGGTCCCCTGTTGTACTGTGTGCGTACTTACATTAGAGCTAATACCATTAGAAAGCCGACTAAATTGTTGTACAATTAGATATCGAATGTGTGCGGTTACCGTAAACGCACTTCTCAAACTACAGAGTCTGAAATATGTCTCTTATAAAGTGCCGGAACAAGTTCTGAGACAAGCGTCCGGGATTTGTATAAATGGAAACAGTCCGCGACATGTTCCGGCACAAGTGCCAGAGACAAACACGTGACCGACGACTGCGCGACAAAACATGTCTGAGCATAAAGTACACTCGACATGTGCAAATGGAAACGTACCTTTACATGAAACAAGCGACAATGTGCTGGAAACAAACAAGTATATTTGGAGGGGATACAGGTATACCAACCAACATTTTTACTACTCGACTGCCACTCACAGATATCCTTGTTCCCACCTCCTTTCATTTATGTGCTCCTAGTTTGTTAATTTGCTTTGAACCGAAACTCTGTTAAATTTGATTTTTTTAAATATGATTAATCTAAACGTTTAAATTCCATACTACATATGATGACACTTGTTTTACTTCCATGTGAACAAATTTCTTTTCTTGTACTGTATATGCTCTTCCACCTCTCTATTATTCTAAAAAAATTTACTAGTTTATTTGAATAGCTCTTTTGTTAAAAACTAAAAAAACGCAAAAAGAATCCAGATCTTAATATAAATCGACTGTCTACTAGACAATTCTACCAATAAATAAGGCCAAAATCTGAAGAACACTCAGCCGAAGGCAGTACATATGTTTTCTAAAACACCGCTATCCTACCCCATCGACAATTTTTACCCTTCAAATCACCGCTGCACTTTACAGTGCCGATAACCAATTCAATTATCTATTTCATTTGAATTAAAGAGGTTATAACTGATTGGATCCTGAATCAAGGACGTAACCAATATTTATTATCCATAGGAACAACTTTTTTATGAAATAATGATAAATAAAATATCTGGTGAACCTATAACGATATAACCTTTAAAAAATATCAATTTTGACAAAAAATAACAAACTAGTGAGACAGAGAAAGTGAAAGTACATAGAATTGGTTCAATTTTTTGACATGACTAACGCTAGTAGGATAAAACCGAGATAGATCCCTCATATTTTAAAAACCTAGCTTCCCGAACTTTGTGAGTTGTGTGTATTCATATATTGGGGTGACACTGATACCTAAAAGATTTATTGTGCCCCTGTCTTGTACTCAGCTCGTGAGGAACATCTCAGAGACTAGTAGTCCCTTTAGACCTATTTCCTGGAGGAACTTTAGGATATCTGCAGGTTTCAGTTTAGGTAAGTGTTTCTACAGTAATCTCCTAGGTGTTGTGCTCTAGGATTCTGTACTGCTATGTATTCCGCATCTGCTACTTTAGCTCTAGTGTACCCTGGAACCCACAGTATGGTTAGAATCTAATTTGTTGTTGTTATAGTTACGTTTGTGTTCTGAAATTCTAGTTTTAAAATTTCTAAATGCTCTACCGATACTACAAATTTTGTCACAGTTATTATTACCACATTTGTATTTATAAACTTCTAATCAATATCCTTAAAATTCCGAATTAATGCACTGTATAAATTAAAAATTGTTCATTATACCTTCACCCGTTTGATCAAGCTACTGTGTTAGCGAAACGCGTCACAAGTTTAAATTGAACATTAAATCATCAATTATAATGTTTTAAACGAATTAAATTGTTTTATTTCATCGTTCTATTGATGGTGTTGAGATCCTGTTCCTTCTTGTATTTTGTATTAAATTTACTTTTCGGAGCATTTCACAAACGTTTGATGAAATGCAGGAGTTAGTAACCAACTTATTAGTGACAAATAATAGAGAGAAGTTCCAGATACAATAAACTCTGGCAGAAAGGAACCAAGAACTGATTTAAAATGTCCTTTCAACCTCCCATATCACGCCGTATTTAGGGTATTACCGATTGATTTCCGGAATTACTTCGACATTTCACGTTTTATAGACAACCTCCTTTAATATCGCGAGAGGGATCGTAAATTTCTCTTTTACAACGCAATAATGTGTATAATTTTTTAATGAAAGATTCGTCGCTTCAGCAGTGGCAACGCGAGTCTCAATCTACGGCTTAATAATTCCACCACGGAATCAATTTATTATACTTAACTTAATTTATTCGAATAATCAGAGATCATTCACGATGCCTTATATTTTTATATTCATATGAAAATTAAATTAAAGATCCTGACAAATTTAATTTTATAAAAAATGAAAGAATCTAGTAACATGAGAACTACTGAAAAACATGCTTATCAGATATGTGAGGGTCAGTAGGATGTTTAGTAACGTAGGTTGTGAAAGATTTATTTGGATTTAAAATTAACTAAAATCCAGAAGCTTAAAAATCAATAAAGAAATAAAAATAATGATCAGGAACAAAGATGAAAAAACAGTAGATAAAAAAATAGATAATAAGAAGATAGAAAGAGTGGAGAATTTTAAATATCTAGGAGTGTACATAAACGACAATGGAACACAGGAAATAGAAATCAACAAACCAATTGGAAACGCATCAAAATTGTACCACTCTATTAAAAATAGTTTCATCGGGAGAAAGGAAATATCACGGAAGGCAAAAATAAACTTATTCAATTCAGTATTTGTACCAACACTAACTTGTACTGACAAAAACGATAAAATCTAGAATACAAACCATGGAAATGAAGTACCTGAGAAGAATTTTAGGAGTGACGACGAAAGACAGAATAAGGAACGACCATATCAGAGGAAAACTAGGTGTAAAACCAATTTCAAAGACAATCGAAACCAATCAGTTAAGACAGTTCGGACACCTAATATGGATGAACAACGAGAGACCGATAAAACAGATGTATCGGAGGCAAAACGACCCACAGAAATGGAAAAGAAGCAGACCAGTTACAACATGGGACGACATCATCAATAAAATATTAGAGAGTAAGGGGAACGATAGAAAAGAAACATACAAATTGGCAAAAGATAAAAAAAAGGTAGAAGGGTATATGAACCAAAAGAGAAAACATCAGGATCTTTTCGATTCCCTGTAACTTAGTCACGGTTAATGCTAGAAGCCTGAATTTGCGTGATCATTAGTGTATAATATAACTATAAAAGATATCTAAATCAGAGATTTTCCGGAGCACGAGCAAAAATACTTTTGTAAAAGATCCATAGATGTGATACTTTCATAGTAATTCGTAGATATAAAACCATTCTCAATAAGCCATCAACAATTTGTTATGTCTTATGATTTTATTACTGGGTTGATCGCTTGGTTCCACTCATTTATTTGCCACAATGCTCTTGAAGCGTGCTGTGAAGGTGGTAGCTTATCGATCGAAACGAATTTGCGATTGCAGCATGGTATCTCAAGAAATTGATTGAATTTCGTGTGGCTTTTAATTTTTTTTATTGATCATACACCATACCTAAAACGTTACTAACAATTTTTAAGGCTGACTTAAGATCAAGCGTTGTCAAATTAGCCAAAGATTATAATTCTTCATCTGACATTTTTTTTAATGAAGCGTTTCTACCCAATATAATATAAAGCCGACGTAGTATTATGTTGTACAGTAGAAACGGTGGAGCTTTACCATCACGTGACTGTTACTATACGTATATACGTTACTATACGTACTATACTGTTAACGTATAAGTATATACGTTACTATACGTACTATACGTTACTATACGTATACGTATACGCGTATAGTAACAGTCACGTGATGGTAAAGCTCCACCGTTTCTACTGTATGATATTTTTAAATAAATATTTAATAAATTGTTAAATATTCATTGTACAATACGAATTATACATTTTGAATAAAAGTCACATTATAAAAAAAATATCTTTTAAAATGTGAATAATACGTGAACAAAAAATATACCTCGCGGTAGGAGCACTTATCTTAAAATAGCTCTATCTTTTTTTACTTTATATCAATAGCTCAAACTTTCCCAAAAACTTCTTCGATTTCTAAATTTTAATTCTACGTATTCATGAATAAACAATTCAAAACATCTTCACTCAACTTTTTTCATTGTACATAAAAAATCGGATATTAAAAAAAATATTATTCAATTAATTGCTTGAATGTTAAGTGCTTTGGGGATTTCGGACCAGTTCCATTGTCTCTAGAACTTGTTGAAGAATACGTCATTAAATTTTCGTGAAAAAATATTAATTATTCGCCAATAAACCGCGAGTTGCTCGTCGAAAATCGTTTTCTTCTCATTTTCGGTTAAAAAGTCAATTTTGACCATGTCCCCCCATTCGTGTTCAGTACCCTCGAAAATATAAAGATAGACAGCTTTTAGCGACCAGAACGAGGTTGGTCGGTATGTGGAAAAAAGGGGAGTGTTTCTCACCCTTATGAGAGTGTGACTTGGCAGTACTATAGACCTCACAACTTCTTGCGACAGGGTAGAAGTTTTTGTCGAATTATGAATTGGTGGAATGAATCCTTGTACGGATATAAAGAATACTGAGAAAAAAATAAAAATTCGCTTAGCGGAAAAAGCCATATTAAGTATTTAATCTGTAATACTGGGAGCCATTTTTCCGTTCTTTTGAGTAATAAATATTTCAAACACTAAATTAATGCGAGTTCCTAGAATTAAATTCCTTCTGTTTTTCAGTAATATAATGCACATACATTTTTATTTTTAAATAAAAAGCACATAAATAAATATTAAATTACTTTTTACTGAGGATGCAATAGAAAATAAAGAAGTACAGATAATTCTACGCCCAAGATACAATCTACTTCACCGAATACAACAATCGTACTATCAGGACCAATGTGAATCGGTCGCAGATTCTCTAGCGCGTCGCGTGACGCACCAGTTGCCGCTAGCCAGTAGCGCAGTTTGATTACTCTGGTATCATCAGCGGCGAGTAATCAACACGTGGTTTACAACAACTGTGATTTGTTGAGTAGTCAGCCGTCCACGATGTGACCAGGTTGACTGTCGTTGATTGAATTGGATGCCTATAACTCGAAAACGAGGGCCTGCATAGAAAAAGTTTATATGAAGTACCTACTAATATTATTTTGTCTCAGATTATACGCTCCTGTCTTTTCTCCTTTAAGTCCCGGGACACCCTGTATTTCCAGGCCACGTTACATCACCCACCCCGAGATCAATATATTGTTCAAATTACCATGTTTATTGAACTTTGTGACATTTATATTCGAAACAAAGTTGTTCAGGATAAGCTTTCATATAAACCTATTCATTGTCAGATTTAAGCATCTACTGAAAAGGCCAATTGCATTTCCAGAACTAACTATTTCCTTCCGCACCAATTTGCCGGCTATTCCCCAAAGTATTTCACAATAAACCGCCCTAAACCAAATAAAAACAGCCACATTTATGTATCTTTACAATCTATAGGAAATTTGAGCTATTTTTCTTTACAAAATAGCCTCGTTCTAATACAGAGTGAGATTGTTCTATACAATTATTTAGGATGTGACCAAATCCCGTCGCATACCCCAAATATTGATGAAATTCCATGTTTATGTTTACTGACAAGCAATCGATGTTTACGATATAATTTGTATCACGGTGGTGTGACCATGAAAAATGTTCCCGTCTTCCTTGCTAGTTTCTCGGGGACAGGTTAGAAGAGAAACGGAGGGTTTGAAGGGGAGTAAATAATAAATGAAAGGGATGCGAACAACTTTCTCTCTGGTGTGTTGCGTAAAAGGGGCTGGAAATGCCGATACACTACGTCGGCTTCTTCTTTTGGGATATTGACGGTAATAGGATCAGCGGAGGTGAAAGATCGATGCGTCTTTTCTTGATTTTATACAGGAAAATGTTTACTTAAATTAGCAGAATTTGATTCCTAAATATGGTATAAATGATTTTTTTTTGTATTTTTGGTTGAATCAATAAATAAGAAGTGGTAGAACAGACCTAGACAATATTAACGAAGCTCTCACAATTTAGTCAGTGGAGACAAGAGATAGAAGATGTGCACAAAACGGGAAGGAAACTCTGATAGAAGCACATTTTCCAGAATGCAAAATAATTAATGTATGGCCAAATACATAACAACATATATGGTCTCGAAGACTCCATGTTGGAGTAACGAGGAGTGTTGGAGAGAGAGATCAGTGGTAAAGATATTGGGAAACTGGTAGACATTAATTTGATCAATATGCATGCAGGCTAAGAATATTCACAGATAAGGAGGTCCAGGCTAGTTTTAAATATGTGGGAAGAAAAAACAGAAATAGTGTCTATATCGAGATTATTCCGGGCATTAAAAGCTCCATCAGGAACTTCTGTCTTGATCTGGTCACGAAGTTGGTCTAATGAAAATATCACGAAAAGGTTGCCAAAGTTGATTTTTGATATTTTAAATGTTGCGATAAGATCTTTCTGGTTTAAAAAACGATAATCTTGAAAATTTATTTCGAGATACTGTCATGTGCCAAAAACATAAATGGTAGGGTTTTGGTCGTGAGATGTGATCTGCAGTTTACTCCTATAGGTGACGGAATCTGTACATGTCGTCTGTCAACTGCAATAGCGATATAAACTAATTTCTAATTCAATATCGCTCATTTTTGCCAAAGCCTTGCAGAATGGACAAATAAAAATTAAATGTTTGATTAAAAAACACAAGAGGTTATCAATTAGAACACTACGAGATGTATCTAGTTATTATAACATAAGTTCACATCACAGATTAATCTTTCTCGTCGGTCACAATATTCCCAGCAAACAGAGTTACATCAGACTGATCTGAGCGGAATTGACGAACAGCTCAGAGTTACCTCTCCCACCTCTACATGTAATAAACGAACGATACAGACTAAAAAGGTTGATCGGACCCAAATAACAAACGCAGCTATAGGTTGATTTGATGAGGTGGCTGACTCTTTTTAAGTAGCCAATCAGCTTTGAGACTGAATCTTTCATGTAGTTGTTGCAGGTGGCTTCTCATCACCTAGTACAAGAAACCTCACATTCGCCAGGCAGTCGCACTGGCGTAGGATATGCTCTGCAGTTTCCTCTTGTAAGTGACAGAATCTGCACTTGGCTTTGTCTGTCATCCCCATTAGCTTTGCGAGCCTGTTAGGCTTATAGTGCCCTGTTACCATACATTCTACGGCTTTGACATTTTCCTATATTTGCTTATTAGGTCTGTCGTGAAAGTTGGCGAATGTTTAATGAGCTGTTCCGCGTGTGTCTGTCCTTGTGGGTGAGACTAACCATCATTCTAGAGATTTTTGTGCCACCCACTTCCTTGTTGCTATATTGTAACTATGAAACTAACATTCTCCCGTTGGTACACCCACTACGGTTTTGACAGTTTTGGAAATCGGGTATAAAAATACTCTTAGAAGGTAAGGAACACCTTGATCCGACAAAAGAAAAGCATCTAATTCGGAAATAATAAAACTAGGGTAGGCACAAAGGAATGGAATTTGATTAGAAATGGAGTGGCTCTTTGTCCTATCCCACTGCGACCTTTGCAGATCCATTGTGGACCTCCCTATCCTTAGAATATCTAGCTTTATTATTTTTGCTAGACCTATTAGCCTGGATACCGGCTCCCTTGCGTAGCTCTCTGCCCTCGGTTTTTCTTCTCCGAATAGGTGAAACCGCACCCTTACTAGGCCATCGCACTCACAAAGTATGTGCTCCGCGGTTTCGTCTTCTTCCTGGCAAAACCTACATAGGCTGTCATCTGCTAGGCCAATTCTGTGCATATGCTTCCTCAGCCTACAATGTCCGGTCAGCATTCCCACCATCATCCTCGTCGTTTCTCGACTTTGACATAGTAGGTCGCGTTAAAGTTTGGCCGAATGGCTTTTAACGAATAGTTTAGCGTGCCTAAGACCTGGGGTTTTATCCCACTATAAAATGCTCTCCTTAGTGAGGTTTTTTGCAATTCCACTGGTTCCAAAGGTTCTGGCCCTGTCATGACCTCAGTCGCTCCCTGCTCGGCTAATTCATCGGCCTTTTCATTGCCTCTTATTCCTAGGCGACCTGGCACCCAGGCTAGGGTCACTCTATTATGACTACCTAGTCTGTTGAGGGCACTCCCACACCAGATCCAGTCCTTTCTCTCTGGAATGACTACTGTGTATTCATTTTTGAAGCTATATTCTTCTACAGAGACAATTCTACTTCATATTTTTCATACCATCATTTTAGAAACATTCCTTAGCAAAATTTACGCTTTTTCTAACTATAATAATACAATTTTATGGGTTTTTACTTAAAATTCTATGATTTCCCAATCTCCAGAGAAAATTGTTTCACTAAATCACTGGAAACTCTATATGAAAAGTCCAAAGTAAATATATTTTGGATGAACTTTTTTTTTAATCAGCCATTCAAAATTCCACAAGGAAAAAACTTTCTGTAAAATTTAAATTGAAAATTTCTTATCGAAATGCACGGTCGCATATTTTAAGGAGATCCCCGAAGGAACCCTTTTCGAGTAAATCTCAAGGACGCGATAGATTGATTGGGGAAATCTAAAGGAATAGGTATAAAAAACCAAGGGTTTTTGCAAATCTCTGTGATGAATAAATTAAAATTATATATCCCACATTAAACGTTGATATGAATTTTCTAAGAAAAATATTTTTCAAAACCGAATTAAATCCATATCAATAAAAAAAAATGATAAAAATATCCCCAATTTCGACAGACATCTCTTCATATAAATCGTGAAAGGTATCCCAGACCTTTCAAACCCTGTACCTGTATATTCCCTTCGAATATGACAAGTTGATGGACATAATCAATCCGATTTTTTTCCTACACGACAGACGCATATTTTGTGCCCTTGATTGGTTAAGGAAATTGAAAATTTATATTATCAGACCTTTTTTCTCTCTCTCTATCTATCTCCAAATCGCAGTCCTAGGGCTACTTGATTGAAATCCTAACGAGGTTAGGAGTGAAATTGGGGTGACATATTGTCAGTGTCTTCCATACGAGGTGAATTTTATCTAATTTGTTCCGGTCAACGCCTTTAGTTTTATCGGCAATCATCTTTACCTTCCCTAGCAATTTGAAGCGAGTTAAAATCTCGACATTCTACAAACATCATACTCTTTTTTTTCTCAAAAAATAAGGAAGAGAAGAAGAAAACCAAATGCCAACGTAAAAATGTACATCTATTTTTATTAAGTGTCTTTGTTGAACGTTTTCCTATGTTGCTTGAGGCATCAAAACGAGAAAACCCCCAAAACAAAAATCACTGAACAAGCTGACGGAAATCCCACGGAGTTAAAAATTAAATTAATTATTTTGTAAAAGTGTTATCTGGCGAGATGATTCAGAATAATTAATGATGAAAATTTGTGGTGCACAGTGCGGTCGTGAAGAGTCTGTTTCCTTCAAGTGGTGATGCAAAAAAAATACATTAAAGGACTGGCCCACCAGTTTCTTATAAATCATGGTATTTTGAGTAGCAGGAAATATTTTTTTGTTGCTAAATTGATTAAACGTCTTTGAAAACGGTGTTTTTTTGGAAGGGAAGGGTACTGTACTACTAGCCAGAAGCCTCAACATCTTCCCTTGGGCTCTCTAGTCCTTGGAATTCACATATTTAATGGGACAATGTTTTCCTAGGGTACAGTAATCCCATCACTTTTCTCATTCGGTCCCTACTTTGGTCTAATATTTGGTTAGTTACGATTCCGGTAGCTTTTTCACCAGGAGTTTGCTGCGTTTGAATCCAGTGAGATGTAAGACCACGTGCAGCAGTTTCTGATACTCCACATTCTGGTTCAGGACCAGTGAATAAGGATTCAAACCCTTTATTTGTTATAGTATCTGCCGTTTCATTTCCTACAAGTGCTGCCTAACTATCGTAGAGTATAAGGATCTTTTGATTTCTATACCCCCCTTTCAATGTTAAATTACAAACACGTGTCGACGGAATACGTTTGAAAAGTTTCCAAAATATGCGTAGAAACTGCAACTAGGTATAGCACCTGGATTTCAGCTGCTGTTCCTCTATTAGTTTCTGATCCGTCGGTATACCACACCAACGTTCCATTCTGACAGCACGTTTCCAACCCATTCCAGTTTCTCCATATACAAGTATTATCAGATCATCTGCATTCTCCCGAGTGTAAAACCGCTTACTGTTCAATTCTTCCAGTAGTTCGTCTATGACCAGGTCTCATAGCAGATACACCTTTCCGAGTACTTCACGGAATCTCGAAATTAAGTTGGCACTGTTGTCCTGCTGGTGAGAATGCTTTTCATCCACCTACATATGCAGCAGCACCAGCTACCATGGAGTTAAGGCCGCTCCACACCGGCATCCATCCGTCCGATGGATGGACGTCCGACCTCGGACGTCTACGGAGCGCTCCGATTCACACCGAAAGCACCCATCCAAAGGACGGATGTTTTCATGAATCTCTTTATCAACGAATATTTTGTCCACTTGTGTCAGTAGCAGTGCAGTTAGTGCATAAATAATGTCGTTTAATGTGCCTTGGTGTGAAAGCGATTTGTCAAAAAGTATCTCGTGGCTTGATGACTGCAGCTCTAGTGACGATGATGACCGGGCCCAGAGCTAATGTGCAGGAGAAACGTCCAGGAAAAATCGCTCCCCCGGCGATTCCAAAACATCCATCCATTGGACGTTTTAAACGTACAGCGGACGGGCGGATGTCGGTCTGCGTTGAGCTATTTGCCAAGCTGGCGAGCGATCTTTTTTGAACATCCAGCCCGTCCATCCGAAAGATGGATGGATGTTTGGTGTGGCTTGGCCTTTAATGAGGGAGAGAGACTAACTGGAAAAAGTTAAAAATTCATCCAATCATTATCTCCATATTTCAATAAATAGTTTCACCACCTAAAAATGAAATTTTAAGGAGGAGATCCTACATAGAACGAGATAAGAAATTTGCAAATGTCTTCAGTGAATTCTTTAAAATTACGGTTAAAAAAATTCAACAAATTTTTGATTTCTGGAGTCAACTAGTCATTGAAGAATTCAGGGCATCAGTGAACATAAGCCAATCAGCATCGTAACTGAACCTATCATGTACTTTCTTGATGATGGATTCTCAAGATACCGCAGATTTATAAGGCAGTCTCACTGGTATAGGATGTGTTCTAAAGTTTCCATCTCCAGCTTGCTTGCGTATTAAGATCACGTTGTATGAGGACTTGAATGCAGAGGTTTTGGTCAGGAAAAAATTTAGGAAAAATATTTTTAATTGGAAATTGGTCAAAATTTTAGAAACAGCTTAACGTGGTCTTTTTGTCTGGCAAACGATATTGTTATTTTCAATTTAATTTCGGGATTCTTAAAATAATTTCATTTTTAAATTCATCAAGCAGATCTTAATTTTGATTTGAGGTATTAAGGGCTGTATATGTACCAACAAAGATTATTTAAATACAAACCCGGTCCTGATGAAGAAAGACCTTGTTTCTTAAGTGGAAAAAACCGAAAATGAGTTATGTCAGTCGGGAAAATGTAATTTTTAAATTGGATACTAAATTATACAAGTAGTGACATTGTGAATTTATGAAGCAATAATGGCCCGTTCCGTTTTTCTTTCTGTTATCAACCTTTTGGATGAGGAAACTGTATAGAACTTTAATAAGAACGTGAAATAAAAAATTGGTTATCGAATAAAGACAACAATATATCAGCACTACAGGCCTATCCGGCCCTCGGTTTCGAGATCTTTCTCTGTTCCTCACCTCGCTTTGAAGGTCCCTCACTCTCTCTCAGGTCTCTCCTAGCCTCCCCCAACCATTTTTCCTTTAGTCTTCCTATTCTTTCTATATCACCTCCTCCACCTTTTAGCCATCTATCTTCTATCAATCTACCTATATGTTTAATTATATGGGTTATACTTGTGTGCTTATACAATTCTGATATTTTTCTGTTTGTTCTTCTTCTGTACATTCCCTCTTCTTCAATTCTACCATAAATCTTTCTGAGCATTTTCTGTTCTCATATCTTTAGTTTATTCTGCTCTTTTTTGTTCATTGTCCAGGGTTCACAGACGTAGGTTACTAACGGTTTTATTATTCTTTGGTACATTCTTATTTTATTTATTCGTGATATGTCTTCTGAGTTGAACATATTTGATACCATTCCTGCTGCTTTACTGCCTTTTGTTAACCTTTTTTCTATTTCCCTTTCATCGTCTCCTTTATTTGTGATAGTGACTCCCAAATATTCGATTTGCTCCACTTATTCTATTCTGTATCTTTTATCCTTCATTACTATGTATTTTGTTTTTTTCTCGTTGATCACTACACCATGTTCTCTTGCTTTCTTTTCCAGTAGTTTGAATACGCTTAGAAGTTCTTTCCTGGATCTTGCCATGAGTACTATGTCGTCCGCATATGCTAGACATCGATGTTTATTCCCATAAATTAAACCTCGGACTTAGACGCAGGCACTTTGAACAGGAAATAATGCAACCATTAAAACTACTCACAATCCCTCCAGTCAAACTAGTGGCCTACATAGAAGACACAAAGCTTCTGGAATTGAAGTAGATAACATGGGAAATGGTATAAAGATCCAGTTCAAGTGCCTGGGCTGTTGAGCACAACCTAATCGAATAAATGAAACCTCGGGTTTTTATACCACTTTCTCTTAGTATGATTTCTTGAACTAGGTTGAAGAGGGTTGTGGATAATGGGTCTCCTTGTATCAGACCTTTATCTACCTTGAATTCGTTAGAAGTACTGCCCTCGAAAATTACTTTCCTCTCGGTTTTCCGAATGGTCATTTCCACTAGTCTTTTCAATTTAACTGGTATATTTAACTTTCCCATTGCCTCATACATTTTTTCTTTTGATAGTATCATAAGCCTGTCTGTAATCGATGAATAGCAAATGCAGACTAAGATTTTGCTCGTGAGCATTCTCATGAAATTGTTTCCTAATGAAAATTTTGTCTATTGTCGATCTACCTGCTTTAAAACCTTCTTGGTATTTTCCTACATTTTCTTTGCGATATTTGTCTAATCGATTTTTAAGTATTTTTACCAGAATTTTGTATGCTAAATCTAAAACTGCTATTCCTCGGTAGTTATTGCATTCTTTCTTGGGACCTTTTTTGTGGATTGGAATGATTAATGCCTAGTTCCAATTTTCAGGGATCTTCTTCTCTCCATACTTGTTTCAACAACTGCCATATTCTCTCAGTTAATAATTGTTCGTCTACATATTTTAAAATTTCTATTGGAATATTGTTGTCTCCTGCTCTCTTATTATTCTTCATATGTTTTAAACATTCTGTTACCTCCTCTTTTTTTGAGACCGTTACGGCTAGATCTTCCTCTTTACAATTTTCTTCCTCCGATTCGTTATCATTTTGGCGGAAAGACAACAATACCCGGGACAAATTTGTTTCAGATTATCTTTCAAATCAAACTCATCTCCATTATAGCCTGTTCAGTTCTTTCCTTTCAACTTCCACGGACCTAAATTTGCATCGTCAATTATAGAGAATCATCTAACATTTTTACAAAGTGATTAATAAAAATAAAAAATTCGTTGATGTTAAAAGGCCGCGTCGCTGGTGAACTTATAAAAGAATTTTTTTTTGTTCGTTATAAATCGCAAAGTTCGGAGTTGGGCCTTTGTTTTCTGCCCAATGAGAAATGGGATTTATCAGCAAGCAAAATTACGAGTTTGATTCGAATTTCATGCAAAAGGATTTTGATTTAAATTCATTGGATTCCGTATTGGCTGATTGAATTGGAATATGGATTAAAAAAAATGTGTTTTTTCGAACAAGTATTTTCAAATTATTCAAATACCTGATCAAACAAAAAAAAGGGTGAAACGGTCACCAAACGTTTATTATTCGGGGATTTTTGGGAAATTCAAAATAGATTTGGAACGGGAACGACCACATTTGGCGAAAACAAGTGATGTTTCATCAATAAAATGACTGTGATAAAAAAATTCCACAAATAACATATTCTCCAGACTTAGCACCCTACAACTATTTTCTGTATTCAAATATTATTAAATGACTAAGATATATCATATTTTGTCGAAATTATCCTTTTTCTAATTTTGCTTACGATGTACGATGTTGTCTGACCTCAATAGTTGTTAAACATAAACGGAATGCAGCTTCCTAAATACTTGGCAATGTTCTACTAATAGATGACATTTGACATGAGTACATTTGAAGTTATATATATAATCATAAACCTTAATATACCCGAAGGTGTTTTGTCCATACATTGTAAAGGTTTGTACATAAATGTTTTAGTCAATTTTATATACAAATTTTGCACAGCTTCTTCTATTTTAGGCAAGTTCTTTCCCTTCCTTCCAGCTCTTGTTATTTTTTCCCAGGATTCCAGCTATTACATACTATTTCCTTCTAGGCCTGCCTCTAGATTTTCTATTTTTTTGATTTGGTTTGCCATATAGACTTGACTTGTCTCGAGTTGTCCAAACCACTCAAGTTGTTGACGTTCTATACTGCCTATGATCGGCTAGACCTCTAATTCCTCTCTGTCTTTTTTTGTGATGCCCTTTATGCCCCGTAGAAATTTCATTTCTATAGCTTGTATTTTGCTCTTTTGCTGTTCCGTCAATATAGTTGACGTGAAAGGTATAGTGCGAACTTAAACTTGCCGGCTTTTTGTTTGACTCTAAGACTAAGAGTTTTTCGTCATAGCCCAGTCAATATTACTAGTTTGTTAATGAAGGCGATTAATAAACGAAACTGTTTAAACCACAAACGAGCAATAGCGAGTGAGTGCCTTTAATAGTTTGACTGAACTATAACTATTTTTGAGGGATGGTTGCAGGTGTTCTCTTTAGTTGGTGGTCTGACATTAAGTGTGTGTGTTTTTGTGTGGAAATTGTAAGTAAGTATACATATATTTGTTAGCAATTATCTATTTGGACGAAACTCGGTATGATACACACGATACGGTTAAGAAAGGATAGACTGATGGGTCAAAATACATACCATACTTCGGCAATGGCAATGCCTATTAAAAGATGACATTTGACATGAGTGCATTTGAAGTTCCTACAAGGAAATTTCTAGAAATCCTTGTTTTCGTACGTTCGGCAAAAAAAGATAACGACGGAAATAATGAAACACGAATATTACCAAACGGCATTCAACGTCGGGTCCATCAAGATAAAATTTTGCGCCGGAATATAACTTTTTTTCACCCGTAAGCAGATCTCGGCAAAGGTTGCCTTTTTACTTGGTAACAAAACAAAATTTACTTTAATGTGTATGTTTTTCATATGCTTTTTTGTATCAACTCGAGTCTGAGCTTTTAAGCTTTTAGTGTAAAATTCGTAAAGATCTTTGATATTCGAGTATATGCTTTGTAAGGTACACGCGATTCTGTTTATTTATTTTGCATATTAAGGTAAATAGCTTCAATGGAAATGAGAAAATAGAAAATGGAAGAGGTAGCATATATACATGACACGTGAATGGGATGTTTTTTTTTAAATTTAATATAGTTGCCATATTAGTTTTTTTTTATTTCTTTCGCATTTTAACAAAAATGCTAAGCTTTGCTTTTTCATCCCATCCAATAAACTGGATTGTATCTAATAAATTTTAACACGAATGTTTCAAACTGAAATGGATATTGAGTTAAATTAATCCGTGTACGAATAAACCTCTGGCGTAATATCCGGAACCAAGAAAGAAGAGGAAAAAACTTACTTGTATTTTTCGAAAGTTTTCTTTTTTTTTTTGTAAAAGTTAAGCTCGCCGGGGATTATGCAGAAAGTAGACTGTTAACGAGCAAAGTAACAAGAAAACTGACGTCAGGCTGGCTGTGAGCAAAAACGTTAACGGCTCCACACTAGGGATTTCAAAGTTTGGCAGTTTCGTTTTACACGGCGCGTTGTCGGGTACAAGAGCTTTCCGACAAGTCGGCGTTTGTACATACGGATTTAAACCTAGTATAAAAGAAAAAAAAGTCCCTTATATTGAAATTGGAAAGAAGATTAACCCTTCTCAGTTTACTTCTCGTCACTATAACTCTGATAAATTTTCTTTTACAGACCTTGACTCTCAATTTTGGTCGAATTAGTTACATAAGATAAAGATCGTAAATTGGTTTGTGTTTATTCTGAATAAATAATTAAAATAAAAATATCCGCCACTGTTTTCGTAGACAATCAAGTCGAAAGACCAGAAAAGATCCAATTTTCCCAAAAATTCCCTCTTGGAACATTTATCAACTTTATAATAACACTGATGTTTCTGGAAATCTGAAAATTCGCAGAGGAATTATGTCAAGTGACTACAGTAATGAGGAAGCCGGATTTTCTTTAACGTTCATTAATCTCACTTAGACGACTGTCTTATTTTTTACGGAAAATTCAGTGGGAGTCATACTCGTACAGCGTTGCCAGGTATTGATCAAATTTTTTCCCTATAGTCTATATAGTAATTTTCTGAGGTAGTAAAATTTGAAAGTTGTATTAAAGTTTCAATAATAGTTTTCAAAAATCCCGTATTCGAGTTATTTTCCTCCTACACACTCCGAATTGGTCCAGAAGAACGGTCATCCTAATTTCTTTACAATAAAAAGGGTACTCCAAAGACTTGCATGTCTGGGCATCACGGGGGTCATGAGAACTACCCCTACAGCAGCAATGTAAGTACTGTTAGACCTACCTCCCCTGCACCTTGTGATACAGGGCAAGACTAGGTATCCATAGACTGGAAAACACGATGAATACCGTAAACGCTAGATCATCAGGGCACATGCATATCGTAAAAGTTGTGTCGAGAGACGTGCTAAACATGAGAACAGACTACACAACCGTGCGATATTCCTTTGATAGCCCATTCGAAGTGTTAATTGCAGGCAGAAGAATTCAGTACATTAGTGGCATTGGGGCGGGAGTATACTTCAAAAAACCAGGTGACAGCTATAGTAACGCACTGGGAAACTACACCTCTATATTTCAGGCAGAGGTATATGCAATCTTGCAATGCGCGAGAGAAAACAACAGGAGAGCTGCCGAAGGCAAGCAGATCCATATCATGTCAGATAGTCATGCGGTACTTAATTCAATCTTAAGCCAGAATGTGACCTCTAGACTAGTATGGGATTGCAACGAAGATCGGAATAACGTCAAACTGATCTGGGTACCAGGTCACCAGGGTATCAAGGGCAATGAAAAAGCTGACAAACCTGCAAAATGAGGGTCAGAGGATACGCAGCCTGAACCAGGACAGATTCTCGGTATACCGAAAACTATAGTACAAGGATCTGTAAAGACCTGGATCAGAGAGCAACATAAAAATTTCTGGGTAAACGTCCCAAGGCAAATGCATGGGAAAACCTTTATAAAAGAGCCATGCCGGAAACGTAGAGCGGAACTGCTAACACTGTGCAGAAATCAGCTGAGAATCATACCAGGTTTCTTGACTGGTCATGCACCAGTAAAAGAACACCAGTACACATTAAAACTATACAACGGAGACCTTACATGCAGATTATGCGGAAAGGAAACAGTTATTACCTGGCCTTCCGCAAGGAAACGCTGAGCAATACAGCAAACACCCAGCTAAGAACTTTTAAAAACTGGTGCAGGGGACAATGGTGCTGGACTAGGTGCTATGAGAAAGCACGAGCAAAAATACAATAAGCCATTAGGTAGCAGTGTATCGGAGAATTGTTAGACGGGCTCGAAAAAAAAGGATACTCCAGAATAATTGTAGGATTGTTTTGCAGAAGAACATGGCTACAGGTCCAACATCAAACCACCAGCATCTAATAGCAAAAATGGTTTTTGCACAGAATCACTTGGCATGGAACAAAGACGATTGGAGAGTAGTACTGTTTACAGATGAGTCACGTTTTAGCGTCAATGGACCAGATGTACGTCGACGAGTATGGAAAGGACCTGGAGAAATAAACTATTTCGTTTGTATCGAGGGAAGACGTAATTTTGGTAGTGGATTAAGATTTAATCAGGTATCATCCAAGAAGCAAGTACAGAGCTAGTTTTCGTAGAGAATGGCTCTTTAACAGCTCACAAATGCATAAGGGAGGTTCTGGAAGACTACGATACACCTTTCATGGTCACTATTGACAAGCAAGGCATTTTATGCATGATAATGCAAGACCACACGAAACCAGGGATGCCAGCATGCGGTCCCGATAGAAATCCCATCGAACATGTCTGGGATGAATCGAACAACGTATCCCAAGGCACACAAAAGCTGCTCAGCAGCTGGGAAAGTTGCTATTGCAGGAGTGGTGTAACATGGATCAGAATGTAATCCTTAATTGAATTCAGAGTCTATAATTATTTCTTTTTCAATAACAATGATCAAGATTCGTTTAAAATGAACAGTTATTTTTTTTTCTAGAACAAATTATTTAAGGAACAAATTGTGTTTCCTATTCCATATTTTTAAGCTACATTTACAAGAGCTGATCCTCTGCTGCAGGCAGCCAATGATGCAATTAAACCCAGATTTTTGTTTAATAAACCCTACAAAATACAAATAAAACAC
This sequence comes from Lochmaea capreae, assembly GCA_949126875.1. Classification (NCBI taxonomy): domain Eukaryota; kingdom Metazoa; phylum Arthropoda; class Insecta; order Coleoptera; family Chrysomelidae; genus Lochmaea; species Lochmaea capreae. Next base: position 20,117,676 of record OX421404.1, read on the forward strand.
AACACAGAGCCAGATGCTGCAGATGCAATACGCATTTATACAGATGGTTCAAAAATGAATGAAGGCTCAGGATGTGGAGTTTACTCGAGAGCACTAAGCCTAAGGATCAAGTGGGGAATGGGAAACAATACCAGCGTAGTTCAAACAGAACTGGCTGGTATCTCAATTGCCACAAAAGAACTAATCAGAAAAGGAATTTCTGACAAAAACATAATAATCTGCACTGATAGTAGACAAGCCCTATTAGCCTTGAACAGACAACGTGTTATATCAAGACTAGTACTAGAGTGCCACCAAGATTTAGCTAACGCCTCGGCAGATAACAATATTATCCTGAGGTGGGTTAAAGGGCACGACAGGAGTAAAGGAAATCGCATTGCTGATTCTCTAGCTAGGGAAGCCGCTGGACTGAAAATTCTTGGACCCAGTGACACCTACGGCCTGACGAATTCGACAATTGCGGAACTAGCCAAACGTTACACCCATGCTCAATCCCTTGAGAGATGGGAGGCAATCAAAGGATGCAGTTTTGCCAGGATCACCCTGGGCGACCCTGGGAAGATGGCGCCGAAAAAATACTTGGCGATGACCAGAAGAAACCTACGTATAACAGTGGGATTCCTGACTGGCCACTGTCAACTAAGGAAACACCTCCATACTATGGGGCTAGTGGACACATCTCTATGCAGGATGTGTGAACAGGAAGATGAGACTGTCAGGCATGTCCTATGCGAGTGTCCGGAGTTATCGTCGATAAGAGAGTGTGTGTTCGGTGAGTCTTGGCCTACACCTGCCGATATAAAGGAGATGTCTCCTGGTGACCTGTTCACCTTCCTAAGAAGGACAGGATGGACGATGACCTAGGAGGACAACTCCTCGGGAGGATGTACAATGGGTCATATGTGGCCTAAGTGCTGTGAGCCTACACTCACCCTCCCTACTCTACAGATACAGATACAGATACAAGAGCTGATAGATTTTATTTTTAATATTATTTGCAATTTCTCAAGTTATTTAAAGTGACCTAAATCCTTTGCTTGGCAGTGTATTTGATCTCATATACTATAAAGTTCCTGGTCACTCTGTATAACAAATAAAGATAAGATTAATGGACATTTTTTAATTTTTTTATAATTTATTATAACAGTAAATATTGAGTGATTGTTATGTCATTTTTAACTCGATAAATTATTTTTAAATACATAAAAGATTGAGATCAAATTACATCCTAAAATTAAACATCAATTGTCGATAAAAACTTTAATACCATATAATGGCCAATTTGTTAATCATATGTCTCAAACATGTGGCACCCAAATTTTCATCTGTGTGTGAACAATATAAATTCAGAAACTTAAATCCGCGCACCGACTACTTCATAATACCGTGCCGTATCAGTAAAACAAACTCACAGTCTGCAGTCTATCCAACATCTACCGATTAATACATACCAACGTTATAATGTAAAATAATAATGAAACCTTCACCAAAAACATCTTAAAACGAACCGTATATTTATGGGTATTTTATTTAACGCGCCGCTTTTTGTTGCGGTTACTAATAACGAGAGATCTTCAAAGAAGCGCCATATGTAATATTTTTAACATCGACATAAAAAACCCATTACATGCGAGGTATTTATGACATTGAAGAATGTTCAATTTTTCAAAGTTATTAACTGTTAACTGGAGATGTCGTTTTTATTTAGTTAAAAATAAATGATAATTTGTCATTTACATGCATTGTAGAGTCGGTGTTTATTATTATTATTATTATTATTATTCGTTCCAGTTTTTTTGTAGTCGCACTTGTCAAATTATTTACGATCGATCTCTTTCTTTCTTCAGCTGTTCCTGACCAGTGGCTTAGCTAACAATTCGAGTCGTGAGGAGCAAAGATGATGGGAGCATTATTATTAAAAATCAAAATCTTCTCCCGGTATCCGGGGCTCCGCCGGAAGTGACCAGTCAATCTATCATAACACCAGGGAGGACGCAGAGACTTCGGAAACAGATTACTCCTTGTCATCCTCTAACACCAGGGAGGACGCAGAGACTTCAGAAATAGTTTGCTTCTCGTCGACCTATAAGATCAGGGAGGACGCAGAGTCTTCTGTTCGCAAAATATCCAAGTACCTCAGTACTAATGAGGCTTGGCAATAGGTACAAAACTCCATCCAAAACAAAACAGAGGATATATCCAATGACAAAGGATTTAAGATCTGAGAAAAGCACGCCAGAACATCCTAGGAAAAAGGGTGTTAGCTACGATGGGAAAACCACCGGTGTAGAACAAAACAAACCATCCAATGGACAGATAACAGCTGGAATAGAAGAAGGAATAATGACCTTAAACTACCCAGACTCCTATCTTGCAGTGTAACAAATTGCAGCCACAAAAGAGAAGCTACCCAAAGGTAAAAACTATTCATAGATTAAGCAATTTGAAATTCAGACTAGGTTGGATGCTTCTCTGATATCTTTGTGACATATTTCCTTGATAGCCTGGAGTCCCTGAAGGAAATAATTCTTCAATTTTTAGAGGTTCCGAATGGGAATCTCAATATAAAGAATTGGAGAATTTCAAGAAGGGCTGACGAAGGACCTAAAGTAGACCTAACCTAGTCTTATCTACGCTGGTAGGGTGAAAAAAGTGGCTGTATGATCAGCTGCAAGTTGGTAAATCCATTGTTGTCTCGCTTAACCAGCGGTTGCAATCTAGAACTGCATATTTGATTCGATTGGTTGGTTAGTATCCGTTAAAAAGTTTTCCAGGATTGAAACCTGCCTAAATACTCCTCTCTAAGGCATGGCTGAAGATGATAAAGAAGACGATTCGACAAATCTTACTACAAAGGGGTTAACGGAGAGATTAAATTGACGAAACAGTGTCCTCCTGTTAGAGAGTGATTTTTATTACAAATCTTTTGGGTTAGTCTAAAGGCAGTTGTCGTCTCTCGACAACGGTCTTCATTTAGCAAATTTTTTTAGTCCCGATTCTAATAATAATTTCACTGAGATATTTAAGATGGGATCCAATTTTTATATTTCCATAATTAGTATTTTGGAGACAATTAAGGACTGGTCTCTTTTTGTAGCTCTTCTTGTTTTTGTTCTATGACAATGTCTTCAGGTAAAGATTCAAGGTTATCTGTAATAATACTTTAGGACATAACTTTAACTTTGTTTTGTTCTACCCAGCTTGAAGGATTGATCTCCATAATATCGTGTTTAATTTTCTGTGGTACTTTTCCAACACACGGTAAAACAAAAATGAGGAAAGTCTAACGTTTTTCTTAATGTTTTCCCATAAATTTTGTAATTAAAACCGTGTTTTTCGTATTCAAAATGTGCGTCGTTACCGCGGGCCATGAAAAAAATTGGAAAATGTAATTCTGATTTCATTTTGATTTAAAAAATACTGACAAATCCATTCAACTTCGGAATGATTTTTCATTCGTGAGTTTTGTGGAAAATTTACAATTTCCGATTGTCCGATACATACAAAATAGGTCAATTTCTCTTCGGTAATTATTTTTCAAATTATCTATCTCCCATAGATTTGGAACATACATTGAATGTCAGTTTTATTTTAGAATCGACGTCTCTATTTTGACGATTTAGTCATCGTTGCTCTATAATAAATTGAAAAAAAAATCGTAACACTATTCTAAATGGTGAGACTTTTACGTGAAATAAAAAGGAGTTAGACACATCTAAAGAGACGGGATGAAATCAAGGGATGCAGTCTTGCCAGGATCACCCTGGGCGACCCTGGGAAGCTGCAGTCGAAAAAATATTTGGCGATGACTAGGAAAAACCTACGCTTAACGGTAGAATTTCTGACTGACCACTGTCAATTAAGGAAACACCTCCATACAATGGGGCTAGTGGACACACCTCTATGCAGGATGTGTGAACAGGAAGATGAATACGTCGGGCATGTCTTATGCGAATCACTCGGAGTTATCGTCAATAAGAGAGTGTGTGTTCGGTGAGTCTTGGCCTACACCTGCCGATATAAAGGAGGTGTCTCCTAGTGACCTGACCACCTTCCTGGAAAGGACAGGATGGACGATGACCTAGGAAGACTCATCGGGAGGATGTACATGGGTCACATGTGGCCTAAGTGCTGTGGGCACCTCCCTACTCTATAGAACAGAGTTGGATACATCGGAGAAAAAAACATTTCCAAGGTTAGCTTGATCACCAGATGTGTCGGCCACCGCTTCGGCCGGGAAAAGCATTACCGCAACTGCCGTCAGTGAAGGTATAAAATAATCACTTCTGCTCTTGTCAGTAGTCCACGCTACATCGTACAGTAGGAATGGCTTCTTCTTTATGTCAGAATAATCCTTTGAACGGATACCAGATTGCAGGCCTCAGATGAATTTCCTTAGTTGATTTTGTTGAATCTGCTGAACTGGCAACTCCAAAGCATTAAAAAAATGATTAAAAACCGTCCCCATGTGTTTTGTTTCATAGGCCAACATGTATTGATGTGTCGCTTAGCGTAGTAGACCAAGCACTTTAACATTCAGCTTTTCTTCCATAACACTCTGCAGAGACTCGGATCGGGTACGGTGCGGTTATACAGTATAAGTATCGTGTAGGTGGTACCAGGACACGAAGATCATAAGGGCAACGAACTGGAGGATGAAACTACCAAAAAAGGCTCATAAATGTCATTCGTTGGACCGGAACCCTTCTGCGGAGTAGCAAAGTCGACAATAAATGTGGCCACAAGAAAGTTGGTAGCTCAGAAATCTTTATAGTGATGGGTAATCTCACCGGGAGAGAGATAGGCGAAACAGTTCATTAAAAGACAGTCACCAACATTTACGGCAGACCTAATAAGAAAAGCCATCAAAGCTGTGGATCGATAGCAAGGCTAAAGAGGTTGACTGTCGAAGCCATGTGCAGATTCTGTCAGCTAAAAGAGGAAACTGCAGAGCACATCCTATACCAGTGCGACAGTCGCACTGGCGAATGTGCGGTTTCTTGTATTTGGCGATGAGAAGCCATCAGCCAAAAACTATTTTACAGTTTGAGTCTCGAGACTGATTGGCTATTTAAAAAGAGTCGGGCTGGAAAATTTAGATGACTACAATAGAACTGAAAAGGTCGCAGTTGATTAGACCGATTTGCCAATACAATCTATTACTAGAAGAAGGACGATAAGAATTTTATAATATTTCTAACTCTAACTTTTATTTTGGATAATATCGTATAAATTCAGGATGCCAGCCAATAGGGCAGTAATCATATTTAATTATAATAATTAATTTTGACGTATTGGATGGATGGGATTGGTATCTCGAATAGTTCAAACGGCTTAAATTCGATAATTAAGTAGGTCTTTGTGCTATTGATCTTGCTGTTGAGAGATAACCATAATCTATCAATTAACGGACAAAATGTTCGATTGATTATCATTCTAAGGAATGTTATTAGTTCCATATTTTAACGATTTCCAGAAACGACAAGTGTCGTACAATAACAAAATAATGTTTTAATTAGTGTAATTTCTACATAAATTGTTTTTCAATGAACTTAAATCGTTGTTTAGTGATAAGAAAAAATGACTTTTGTATATACTATTATAACTTTTATCACTTGTGAATCAATCTCATAAATTTTTAATGGTATCTCGACAAACAGAAGAAATTGTGGATATTTTAGAGGACTCGTTAACTGCAAATTATGTCGCAAAATTGATATTTTGTTTTGTCATAGGGAATTTTATTTCCCCGAGCCCGTCTGACAAGTCTTTGATAGCACTGTCGCCTGATAGCTTATTGTATTTTTGCTCGTGCTTTCTCATAGCACCCAGTCCAGCACCTCTGTCCCCTGCACCAGTTTGTACAAGTTCTTAGCTGGGTGTTTGCTATATAGATCAGCGTTTCCTTGCTGTTGGCCAAGTAATAACTGTCTTTTGTGATCAAGAGTCTCGCATGTATACAGTATATGTTTCATTGTCTCCGTTTCCCTACCGCATAATCTGCATGTAAGGTGTTCCTTTACTGGTGCATGACCAGTCATAAAATCTGTTATGATTCTCAGCTGATTTCCGCACACTGTTAGCAGTTCCGCTGTACGTTTCAGGGATGGTTCTTTTATAAAGGTTTTTCCATGCATTTGCCTTGGGACGTTTACCCAGAAATTTTTATGTTGTTCTCTGATCCAGGTCTTTACAGATCCTCGTACTATAGTTTTCGGTATATCGAGAATCTGTCCTGATTCAGGCTGCGTATCTTCCGACCCTCTTTTTGCATTCTAAGGAATCAGAAAGGATTGCATAAGAGGAAAATTCCGGGACTGGCTACACAAAGACTACCAATTCAAATGGAAGTCGACAGAAAGTCACCTTTATACAAAGAGTTTACTGAACAAGAGGTGGGTTCGATTTGCACACTCTTAACACTCCGTAAGCTCTTTTCGCTCCAAAACCGTTCGAGATGCCCCTTTCGAGCGAAAAGTGCGGAGCACCCCGCGCTTGTTTTTGTGATTTTAGAGTGAACAGAGTTCACTCCTAAAGCACTACCTCGACAAGGTGGCACGATCGGAGTGGGCATGCGTGTTACAAAGTTTCCTCTAATTTTTAGGGTTTGTTATTGTTTTTTTTTATATAATCGGCATATTATTCAAAAGCAAAACATTAAAAGAATGTTTAATTCTCCTGTTAATTCTTCTGGTATTGTAAAATACGCCCTAAACGGACTCGAACAATACTTATTACATACCATTTAAGATATAATTATAATAAGGCTGTACTTACCAACAACAAACTATGCAAATTATTTAAACAAACTATAATTATATTGTTTAAATACTTATATTTATTAAGCAGCCCTTAAATCTAAGCAACTCATTATTAAGTTTTTTTAGCTTTGATCTTAAAAATGATAAAAGATTGGATCAACAAAATAAATAAATTATAAAAGTAGAAGAAGTGAGGTTACATTATATTTAAACCAGCACCGTATGACCAAATCGAACCCACCTAAGATAGACAAGAAACTCTACCAGGATATTCGAACTGAGTAAGAGACAATTTGACGACAGATAAAGAGAACACGAGGCTTCTGGAATTAAAGTACAAAAAATTGGAAATGGTACCAAACGGATACTGCTCATTTTATTATTCCAAAGTTATAACACATTTTACATAACTTGTGAACCATATCCATCCACTCATATTTGAATTACTACTATTTTCCATTAAAATAGATAATCTTTGAGAAGTAAGGGTTTCAGCTTTGAATACCCCACCATATACATATATATTCACTGAAAGTTAGTTAAACGACATCAATTCCGAGATTGGATATTACACTAAAGAAACTTTTTTCTTTCTTGTCTTTGTAGAAGTTTGCTTAGGACTTTATGTATCCGAGATGTACATTACCTAATGGATTCTGTATATTATTATTACAAAACCCTGTTTGACTTTTTTAAAATATTTTTCTATGTGTGCTTATCACACAAGGACTTTTATTGGGAAATGCACATGTGTTAACCGAATACAAAATATCTCATAATTTTTGTTGGTTGATTATAAATTGATCCTGAAATATTACCATTCGTCATGTTGACATTTTAATGGGAAATAATATTCGTTTACACCTCCGATTAGAAAAACCCATTACAAAATATACAGGGTGTTTTTTCGACAATGCTTTACACCTTGTTAATTGATGAAAGTTTATATACAGAAAACAGTCCGATATTTGGCAGTATCCATTGAACTTTAGGAAAATGTTTAAACAGGTCGATTTCTTATTACATGCTTTTTTTCAACTTGCAATGTATGTTTGTCCGGGTGGAATCTTTAACTGATTGAGCTGAAATTTGGTGTACACGCTTGTTTTGGATGACAATGCATGATTAGTTATGTGACGTCATTCTAGTTCTAATACGGCGGATCATCTAAGATGGCGGACTAGTTATTTTTTCTGCACTACCACAGTACGGGTATCAAATGAAAGGGCTTGCTGAGGAGAACATGCAAACTAACAACGTCACATTAAATCCAAAATATTGGGGAGGGTCAAATTGTTAGAAGGTCTAATTATTGAAGAATTAGACTGTAATCATCAGGCAAACGACCATGTAACAACGACGCGTTAAATAAAATGCACAGACTTAGAAACATTCCCAATCATAATTGAAAAATAAATAGATGTTAAAAAAACTTGTCCTAGAAAGAAGAAAACAAACTTCAAATTCAATCAAACCAATCAATTTAGTACATATATTAAACAATTTATTAAATGATATAAAAGCTTGTCTCGAGATTTGCATATAACATTGTAGTAGGTATGTCAAGCGAGACTAATTAGTACACAGGTAAATCTCGCTTGTATACCACTTAATAAATTGTCTAAAGATTCGCTAAATTAAGTGGTTTGATTTAATTTAAAGTGTATTTCCTTTTTTGGGGGGGCAATTAAACAAAAACATACCCAATATATACTGAACAGGAGAAGCGAAGCTAAGACACGTGAGCCGTGGTGCCAAATCAGTAGATTTGTCAAAAAAAACATCCCGCAATACCCTATAAATATCAATTAATTGATAAAAACGTATAAAAACTATGTTTTCATTCAAATTACTTTTTAAATCCTGGGTCAGTTTTATTTTTTTATGTTGTGAGTAATTCCAGTTCTCCCTATTGTTTTTTTTTTTCTCCTTTTTCCTTCTGTTATTGTTCCACGAAAAACGTGAATTTCTTAAGAACCACTGACAAAATAAAACATCTGTCGATTCGGCATTAAAAAAACTACAGCACTACCAAGTGTGGTCAACCTAACACCATCTAAAAAAATGGAAAACCTTATGTATAAAACTAGCTGATGCAAAAGTTGTACATTTTTCACTTATCTACAGCAACAACAAAGAGAATTACAGAAAATTTGGAAAAAACTATGGGTTAGGTTAGGTTCTATGTGAGTGGGGCTTTCTCGCCACCACCACTGCGACCCCCATTGGGTATATTGTGGCTCACCCCTAGGGATTACAATTCACCCCACAAGCCTGTGCTTATGATGAAGTCCTCGATGCCCCGGCACCCAGGTCAAAATGACTGTTCTCCTTGCCTAGTATTTCAAGTGATTGTAGACAGTTAAGTACCAGCTTAGATTTTATCCTGTTCGAGCTCAGTGCTTTAAGAGCAGCCTGGCTATCTGACAGGATGTGTATGTTCTTTTTTACAACAGGTTGATTCATCAGGTCTCTTGCAGCCAGTTCGTCGTATCCTTCAGCCTGAAAGACGGTAGCGTACCTACGCAGGTTGGCTGTGATTTCAACTCTGGGATTCCTGAAAAAGTTGTAAATTTTTCACAACAACAAAGAGAATTAGAATAAATTTGGAAAAAAACTATGGTTTATAGTGGTTTCCGAATTAGGGAGGTAATAGTTGCTCCCATTCCTTTCAGCTCACCACTGGCAAATTCTTCCAAAAACCAGTTGATACCAAAAAATTGCTTTTCTAAAGAATTTAATCAACACTCTCGGTTTGTTATTCCTTTCAGATTTCTTATGACTATATCAGCATTCCTTAACTAACCAAAGCTCCCGCCTACCTCACCGGGAAAACCAATCATATAAACACCAAAAATAGGGCGGAAAATTCTTAATGCCACTATTTTTCACCATCTGTCACTTGTAATTTTGACGTTTCACGTAAATTTTTTAATTAAACGTCAATGAATGTCAAAGTATTTTGTTATATTTTCCTATTTGTTGGTTTATTCGGTAGGCGAAAAACAGTTGTGGTCACACATGCAAGAACCGCTTCAGCAGCCCTTAACTATCGGAATGCTAAAGCTCATTTACTGCCCTTGTGACACGGTTAAGATTCACCCAGTACCTACGTAAAAATCTTCCAAAAACGGAAAACGATCCGAGCAAGTCATTTCGTTCACTTCATTTGTCCATCTCCACCATTTATCATTAGCCATTACGAAGAATAATTAACAGCGTCGACAAATGGTGCACAATTATTCAAAAGCAAATGTTACTGATGGAGTCGGTCCAACCTACGACGTCGACAAGGGTTTGACATTTCGGTCCAAACTACCAATTCGACATTCGCACATTCTCGATAAGTTTTTTTGTGGTCTAGTAGGACAAAAAAAAGGGGTTGGCGAATCGCGATGTATTTTAATCAAATTTAGTTTCAAAGTTCGAGTTGAATTGAATGTTTTGTTGGGTATTATCAGCTTTTTGTTGAAGAGCAACAACGTTTTCACAATCCGCTAATAGTGGCTTCTTGTTCGGTGAACATTTTCCACTTCCAGCTATTTTGACAGGACTATTTTAGAACAGCAATAAAAACACTTTGTATGTATGGTTATGTTCAAAATATTCTGTTAGATTAGATTACATGAAGGTCGATTGGACGGTTTGGTCTTACCTATAAGATACTTTGTATATCTGTATATATACAATCTATATGACTAAACCCCAAAATTCACAGTAAAAGACATTATCAATAAGCCAATACATAAACGACGTGATGGTAATAAAATCAAATGTGTTGACCATATGCAAAAGGATATAATCCGGAGAACGATATATTATGTCCTATACTAAGAACAAATGATATTAGCCATAGGTTGTATAAAAAAGCGGTTGATGAAAGACAAAACGGGAATTGTTTGTAGCCTAACAAGTTTGTGGAGAGCTATTTCTCAAATGGGATTAAAATATTGTACCATTAACAAGAGGCAAGCGGTAATGGAGTCATATCGTTTACGAATATGGTTTCATAATTACTTCTTTTTTGCCCCGAGCCCGTCTGACCAGTTCCGATACACTGCAGCCTAATGGCTTATTGTATTTTTGCTCGTTCTTTCTCGTAGCACCCAGTCCAGCACTATTGTCCCCTGCACTACAAGTTCCTAACTGGGTGTTTGCTATATAGTTCAGCGATTCCTTGCGGTTGTCCAAGTAATAACTGTCTTTTGCCATCAAGAGTCTGGCATGTAAACAGTATATGTTTCACTGTCTCCGTTTCCCTACCGCATAATCTGCATGTGAGGTCTCCATTGTATAGTTTCAATTTGTACAGGTGTTCCTTTACTGGTGCATGACCAGTCATGAAACTTGTAATGATTCTCAGCTGATTTCTGCAGTGTTAACAGTTCCTCTGTACGTTTCAGGCATGGTTCTTTTATAAAGGTTTTCCCATGCCTTGGTACGTTTACCCAGAAATTTTTATGTTGTTCTCTGATCCAGGTCTTTACAGATCCTCGTAGTATAGTTTTTGGTATACCAAGAATCTGTTCTGGTTCAGGCTGCGTATCCTCTGACCCTCTTTATGCAAGTTCATCAGCTTTTTCATTGCCCTCGATACCCAGGTGACCTGGTAGCCAGGTCAGCTAAACGTTATTCCGTTTGGCTAACGTCTTCAGTTTTTCGATGCTATCCCATACTAGTCTAGAGGTCACTTTCTGGCTTGAGATTGCCTGACTATCTGATATGATATGGATCTACTTGCCTTCGGCAGCTCTCTTGTTGTTTTATCTCGCGCATTGCAAGATTGCATATACCTCTGCCTGAAATACAGAGGTGTAGTTTCCCAGTGCGTAGCTATAGCTGTCACCTGGTTTTTTGGAGTATACTCCCGCCCCAATGCCAATGTTCAATTCCAATTAATAAATGAAAGTTAAATTTGTTTTTGAAAAATTGAGTGATTTGTTTTTTACAAAATAAATTTATGTTTTAGTATCTAAATTTTACTGTACAATGAGGGGTTTATAAACTTTTATTACTAAATCCTTATTGCCAGATGCCTAGTCAACGAAATATTGTAAAACATTCTTTATTACAAAAGATTAACAGCAGCCCTGTCTTTTTCTGGGAGATGTCCCAGTTCTGGCTCGAACGGCTGATGTCTGCCTGCGCAGGTACTCATTCGTAACCTCCTATTGGGTGAAGATCCGGAATAGAGAATTCTGGGAAAGGGAGGAAAATTCACAGCTTCATGGGATCGTCTGGTACACAGATGGTTCATGCTCCAGCGATGGGGCGGGGGCTGGAATTTACTCCAGGAACCCAAGGACACAAGTCTGTGTTCCATTGGGTAAGGGTGTGTCTGCATATCAGGCTGAGGTATACGCTATCTTGGAATGTGCGCAGATAAACCTAGACAGAGATTATACGGATCGACGCATAACTATATACACCGACAGTCAGGCGGCAATCAAGGCAATGAGTGGATATACCATCAACTCAGGCTTGCTGCTAAATGTCGTGAACGCCTTGCTGACCTAGCTAGGCGGAAAACTGTGTGGCTAGAATAGATTCCGGCCCACTCTGGTTTCGAAGGCAATGAAGGGGCGGCTACTCCTTTCAACGGCCCGGGCCCGACCTTGGGCCTCACAAAACAAACAATCCGTAAGGAGACGAGGAACCAGCACCTTGCTCACCAGAGCTACAGGGTCTCAGGCAGTCCAAGCTCCTATTGAGGGGATGGACTGATGGACATGCTAGAGCTGTCCTAGAACTACCAAGGAGTAGGTTAAAAAGATAGCAGGACCCCTAACAGGGCACTGCTGTCTGAGGAAACATCTCTGTAACCTAAGTTTAGAGGAAAGCTCCCTTTGCAGGGTTTGCGGCATGGCTGACGAAACGTCAGACCATGCTCTCCTCGTATGTCCACATTGCGCTGTGCTACGCAGGCGAATCTTCGGAGTCCCTGTTATGGCCTCTGAGGACATAAGCAGGCATCCACTGAAGAGGATTGAGTCCTTCATCGAGGGACTCGGCTTCATGGATGCATAAGTAGCAGGAATGGCACAATGGGCCCGCCAGTGGCCTCAGTGCCGGAACCTTGGCTTGAGTTTGTCTTGGCCGACGTTCGCCAGACTAAATTAGTAGTTAGTAGAACCCTGTCTTGAAATATGGTAAATTTGGGCCCAAGTGATAATTGGAATCTATTACAGGCAAAAACCAACGGTATATTTCAATATAACTACAACTTTATCCCGACGCCAATAATATAAAATATTATAAATCTACAACTACAAAAAAAGCGTAACAGTTCATTTTTATAATGACCAGTTATTACGTTCGTATAGGCAGACATGTAGAATGAAAGAAAAAAAAAATCCCCCACGGCAAAACCTTTCAAGATAACCTTAGCTCTCTTGCATAATCTCAATTAAAATTTGAATAGATTTCATCGCAAACAACAAAGGAAGGTATAACACAAAGTACAGAGTTAAAACCCTTGAAAAATGATACCTAATGCTTTATAGTGAGTGGTAAAAAAAAATTGTTTGAAAAAGGAACATATGGACACGTGCCTTTTACCGGAAATGTATCGAATTGTGTTGCGCACCCTAACATTTTTCTACCTTGTAAAGTATATAATTATGTAAAATAATGTAATACATCAGATTAGTCTTCTTTTGTATGTTTTAGCGGAGGGTCTATGAAAAATTATAGTGGTAACTTGAAGTTTTTATTGATTTATTTATTACCAGGACGATGCTTGCTTGCGATGTTCTGAAGGGATGCTTAATATTTTAAGTCTTTTCAGGAACGTCGTAATAACCTCTTAAAATTAAGATATAAAGGGGAGAAATACAATCGGCTTAAATACTCTTAGTTTTAGTATAGTCTATGTTTGGATTTTCCACTAGTCTCAGATGAGAAAATATTTGGGCATGGAACTTCGTGAGCTTACAGTCAAATTCGTTAAGAATAGTTCAAGGGGGATTCAAAAAATTACCCGAATATTGCAAATTGGAATAAGAGCATTTGTCCGGAGAAAAATCTACTTAATAAAATTTTTCCTAGATGGAATATTATGTCCCTAATCGAAAACATATCGACCCCTAAGCATTTTCCTAAATACTGGAATAAATTCCACTGGAGCTTGCGACGCAAGCTACAACGCTGATAAATCTTTCATTATTGCTCGCACAAAAAAATTGTAAATATAAAAATTTTAGGAAATTTTGTTTATTTAAACGGCAAGTAGAGCGAAAATGACAAAATTAAGGTCATAATATAAGGAAAGATGTGGGAAATTTTTCTAAAAAAGCTGGTGTTTTCAAATTTTGAAAATTCAATGTGCAATCGACAGAGTAAAAGTAGCAGTTAATAGTATATTATTAAACGAGCAGTTTATGATAGAAATTATTCACGCAGGGTGACGTTTGCGTCCCGAGCCGTAGGTGAGGGGCGCAAGTTACCCGAGTTGTGAGTTAATTCACTTTTCCATATTCGTTGTACCACTGCCTGTGTACAAAAGGGGCAATTATTCAAAAATATAATACAAAATTTGAAAACATCAACTTTTTCAGAAACATTTCCTCTTATATTCTCGTATTGTAACCTTCATTTCGTCATTTAAATAAATGAAATTTCAAATTGTTCAACAATATTTGAGAAATTGAGGATTCAAAAGAACTTTTTGTTATCTACTGTTACTTCTATCTACACAACGGCAGTTATCAATTGTTGAAACTATTAAAAGGTTTGATTTTGCCAAAAGAGAGATCGCTTCCTCTCTCCTTTTTCTTAATTCGCACAAAAGTGACTCAAACATTTTCAGCAAAGAAAAAGAGGTTTCCATGACTAACCTCCTACTACCTAAAACGATGTTATAATATATTTCTTTCTAATTAATGCATTCAACAGATCCCGCTTTCAATTTTGCCAGAATATCTATCTCCCTTTTTCATCTTGGTTTTTGTCTCTTCTAAGGAACTAAGAGTCAGTTAAAAATTGCTTAGTCATCCAACAGGTCCTGGGCTCTAATAACCCCCTGTAATTATTATTTAACATATTTTTTCAGCCTAATCAATTAGGCATATTCACTCGTAGTTTTTTGTAATTTCTTCTTCTCTTCTAAACTATGAAAGGTGAGTAATATTCAAATATAACCTGCGACAATCTACTCGTTTCTCTAAATACCTCATATACTTCTTAATAATTCTGGGTTATAAATATGATTGAAGTAATTTTCTGATCCAATGTTAAGCTAACTCAATTGAAAATCATCATAACTATTCAAATAATTCATAACTTATCTAAACCATTTAAAAAGCAATTTCCAGTTTTCTGCACTTTATAACTTGAAATAATAATATAATAAATACCAGAATAGGTTTTTAAATTAATTTTGCTAATAAAAAGAATATTTCAAGTAATATAAAGACGGATAATATTTCACCTGCTCGACAATAATAGGTTAAGACTACACCAATTTAAGCAAATTTATAAAATGCCGACACAACAAGAACTGTATTAGGAATAAGAATGCTAACTCGAGAATAATCAATAAAACCTTCGTTTGTCATGAAAAACCTGATGGGCGTATCATCTATGAATATACCGACTATGTGGAAAATTGTACTAAAGAACATGTGTCTGTGACAAAGTTTCTTTGCAAGGAAAAGCATTGAAAACGATAGCTTTGAAGATGTAAAAGTGTCAATGTCCTCTTCGGATGGAAGAAACGTTTTTCTTCATTTTGACGCGAAAAATAAAGCGCTGTGCAACCTCTACCGAGCAGATTCTAACAAATATTGACCTTAATACAAATAATTTTCATCAACCCAGTTGGTAACAGTAATAACGATTTTGATTAAAGTTATTGAGTGGATTCAGCGAAGTAGATTTACAAATTTGAATAGCGTTTAAAAAAGAATCATCGACAAACAATTTTAAACGATAATCAAACCACTGTTTTGTATTCAAATTGTTCCATCAGGAAATATTTTCTGAGGAATTGACGTGATTACGATCTAGAAATTTACGTCTTTCACTAATGGAAGTGCTTCTGGCCGTATTCCAGACATACTAAAATTTAATCGAAATATAATTTTTCTAGTCAGTCGTCTCTTCTTGGAATTTTTGTATTCGCCAAGTTGTTATCTTGCTAACGGCATCGTTGGCAGTTAATACTAAAGTAATTTGGCATTGTTGATACCCGATATAAATGATACACGGGGTGGATTTTTTAATTTTATCCACTGAACATGAGACATTAAAATTCTATTTTTCTTATCTTATGAAGTGGAGGTTCTACGGCCTCCCACATTTGTCCTTCTCTTTCTATTCACTTTCTTCAATTGCTCTATCTTTAAGTATGATTCTAGTTTCCTCATTCCATGAGATTTTGGTACTCGTTTTCTTCTGTTTTGTGGAGTATAGTTAATTGTTATTTTTGTCTATCTCTAGTTACACATCTTTGCACATATCTACACATTAAGAGTTGTTCCTCTTCGTTTGTCTTTATTTGTGATGTAGTCGAATCTCTCCTTAGTACATCTCCACAACATATAGGTATCTTCGTTTTCTCGCTATTTGACATTTGCCAGCATTCTGCTACATATATTAGAAGATACTTCACATTCGTTCATATGTTTTGACCTTCGTGTTTGCTCTCATATTTTTTCCTATATCAGAGAATTTAGAGCTTGCCTTACCTTCCTCCCTTGTTGATCTCTAGTCGGAATTAATTCTGCGGTTAACATACTTTTTAGATATTTATACGAACCAATCCCTTGAATCTCTCCTTTTTGTAGTTCGGTGAACTGAATACAGGTACTCAGTTTTTTTAAATCTTTTTAGTGATCCCAGTCTTCGTTTTGCTGTCCCAACTTTCACAACCTGACATCTGCGTCGTCTTCATCGGAAGCTATAATCACTTGATCGTCAGCAAAATAGAGACTTGTCAATAATTGGTCATCTAACTCTATTCCCATATATCCAGTATTCTTTCTTCAGTTTCTCAAGGCTTAGATTAGATTAGAAATGGAGTGGCTCTTTGTCCTATCCCTATAAGGAAAGTCACTGTACCGTTAGGAATCACAATCACATGCATACACAAATGAGGCTGTTTGTTGCTTGTGCATGAAGCAGGACGAAGCAACTTTACGTACATTATCTTCGAATAAGAAGCACTGATTCATTGGAGATAAGAACTCCTAAGACCAGAGCACCCAAAGGAGAATTTATCCAAGAAGGGTCTAGTGAAAAGCTTGATGAGGACAACTAATCTCTTCTCATAGACGGTAGAATTAACAGCACAAAAAGCATAGAGGGTGAGGTACCGAGGACTCGAAGTTTCTGACTGGATGTACCGTATAAATAAATCAGACTTTTCTGGCGTTTTTCCATACAACAAATTCGTTGTCCCATACTTACATGATCTATACCCGCTCGGAAGCCGCTTTGTTCTTCTATATCCTATATTTGTTATTAAACTTTTCATGTTTGCTATGTAAACATAATATTGATTTGTCATTTTCAATTTCCTAGTAACTTAACGGATATTCAAATTGTGATATATCCCAATATTACAGTGTATGAACGATCTAACACGAACCCTTTGACTAAGAAAAGAATGACAAGTTTGTCAAGTGATATTTTATATCGTTTACGTTAAAAAAACTCATTTTCTTTACATCAAATACAAAACTTTCCACTTTTCTTAATGGTCTTATAGCCCCGATCATCAATTTCTATGATGAAAAGTGTATCTTGCCAAACGAATCACTTTTATTGGAAGTACACCGAAACAGAGATAAAAGTGTATAGTCGAAAGTTTTAAGCAGGACCGGTGCGGTTTGCTAAAAAGTAAGAGAATTTCGGAAAAGGAAAATAGAAAACATTAAAAAAACATTTTTTCTCAAACCGATTGAATTTTTCAAGCGTTGAATCACAGTGAAGAAGAAACAAAGTTGGTCTGTGAATTAACTACAGCTTTTGATGGTGATTCAAAGTCAAACTTCACTAGTAATAGATAATTTCACGTTTAAAATAAAGTATGTTATCAACTAAAAATTATGCAAACTTGTAGGTTTACTCAGTTTTATCAGCCTATTTAAGATTTCCATTGCTTTCCTACATGTTTTATATGTATTGACTGCGCCATGTCTGATGTGATTATCTTGTCAGCAGGTAAGTAATTATTACGACGGATGGTTTTGATATTTTATTATGATCGTACAAAACTTACAATGTCTACATCTGACATCCTACATGTGTGTCATGAGTCATACCTAATAAAATGATGAATAACAAGTGACGCGAGGTATTTTTTCGCGTCGTATCACTCACCAAATACTATCAACTTTGTGTTCGAATAGCTTTCTGGCTCCCGCGTTCATTATCTCTAGTACCTTCGCTGGCTTTGAATCTTTGTACATATCTTCATTTCTGACACGAGCATTCAGACCCTGCCTGATCGAAATGTTTTGTTGTGCCTGAAGATTCCTACTGTTGCTGTCGCTGATAGGAGAATGATGATACTTCTTATGGATCTCAGTTTCCTCTTTATGTACAAGCTGCTATTTCTGCCGAGTGGTCAGCTTGGTCTAGGTCTCGCTTGTTTGGTCTTGTCCATCACTGCGATAACGGAGTCGGTGAATTTAAAGCCTTTGTCCTAAATACTTTGTTTTGTTCGATTTCTTCTGGTATGTGTCTTCTCATGTTGAAGAATACAGCTTAGGTCTTCTCTTTTTTTTCCACGTTTATCACCATTCTTTTATTGCCCCTGTTGCTGCTTGAAGTCTTCGCGTGATGTTACTTGGGAGAGAAAGGATGCAATCGCTTCCTCGTCCTTATAACCAAACTATCCTAACTTATTAGATATTCCGAAGCACTCTATAAAGAACGTATTTAATAAGGATGAATAACACAAGTTAAGATTGTTAGGAATGGGATTTCTTATCCGTCTAGAAATCGTTGATGGTTCTAGAGGTCAAGCAGAGCTTTTTATCAAGAATATTTTTCTGTAAAATGTAAGATACTTACATTTTTTCTCTATTTTAATAAAACTTTTTGGGTGTAGGAGAGCAGAAAAATATGAAAATAGAAGTAACAATCAATTATTATTAGAATTTAAGAATATTCAAGTTAACCAAATGTAAACGTAAGCCAGTTCTGCATATGCATCTATATATACGCGAAACTTTGAAGTTATACGATAGAGTTTCGACTGTGGAGTTACGGATAAGTTAGAAAGCGCATACAGTCAAAATTGAATGGCTGCAGTTGCCAACTTGTAATTTCTGGTATTTCTAGACAGTTCGATACTTCCTTTATCTCACTCACTCTCTTCATTCCTTTTCTCGCTTATTACGACGAATAATTATGCTGTTGGTTGTTTTGTCGGGTTCTAATTTGAACGTTTGTTTCGTAGATGATTAATATAATTGTGTCTTTGTGGTATTGGTAAGCGTTCGTATGTTAATCGACAAAATATCAATCTAGATTCACTATGTATACTAGGTGTCTCAGGTTATCGTTTACAGGCAATAACTTGCTTAATTTAAGAGATAATAATAATACTTTGAAAACTGTTGTTGAATTGCATCAAAATTCCCCCCTAATGACATATCAGAAATTTTATTTCACATAACAGTCGTTTGGCAGCCATCCCTCACTTTCTATTTTCACCCCCTGTATATTCTCGTCGAAAATTGGTTATCATTATATTTGGAATACAACGATGTAACATACTTGTTGGTTTTTTATTATTAGCACCAAAAAAATTAACATTTTATGATATTTTGCTTTACATAATTATGCTTATTGCTTCCGCCACTGTTTTTAAAAACTTCACGAAAAAGAAGTAAATCTTTTGTTTAAAAAACTGACGGTTTATGGTGAATGCAGGAAAAATGCTCGACGAACGGTCTCAAGTATCACACTTGGTGTTTCCTAAATTGGAACGAATCGGCTCGTTCCCAAACAAAAAATGCACCGCACCGATATCCGGTAAGAACTGCGTACTGCGTAAAATTTGTATCAATCCTCATAGTTCTGACAGAAACATAGCTGAAGAACTGGGAATAAGCAAGAGCACGATATAGAGGATTTTGAAGCAACACAAATATCACCCATTTAAACTACATTTAGTTCAAGAACTGATTTCGACACAAGATTAAATTAATATATCTCTAATCGATGTTATGATTGCCGACAATTCCTTACAATTAAATCAAATATTTTGAAGTAATGAAAGCCGCTTCCCGAACAATAGTGTAGTTAATACACACAATGCCCATCATTGGTGGAACGAAAATCCTCACTGGGTTCGTTCAACTCGTTTTCAAACAGTTTGGGGTATAAATGTATGGTGTGGGTTATTCAATGGTCATTACTTTTACGAGGGCACATTGACTGGACTTAGGTATTTAGATTTGCTTGAAAACAAATTACCAGAGCTTATGGAAGACATTCCTTTGGCAGAGTCTTAGTATTACACCAGCTATGATTCAGGCAGCGTGCACAAGACGTTTTGTAGCCTATTGTATGTCACACTTTAACTTTCGGCTGTTGTTAAGAAAAACAAATTTTTAAACATAACGAACACTGTAAAAATTAAGAATTTTTGAAACAGTTTAATTTGTCATTCTCAATGTATTAACCACTACGTTTATTGAACTACGAAATCTCAGAAATGTACCCTAAAACATGCTAAAACAGGCACTTTAAC
The DNA here is from genome assembly GCA_949126875.1 of Lochmaea capreae. Taxonomy (NCBI): domain Eukaryota; kingdom Metazoa; phylum Arthropoda; class Insecta; order Coleoptera; family Chrysomelidae; genus Lochmaea; species Lochmaea capreae. The sequence continues at coordinate 20,138,142 of OX421404.1, forward strand.
CGGATTACAGTGTATCTCTCCTACACTACTGAAATTTAATCAAAGGTCTTTTGTCTTCATGAACGTGAAAGATTCAGTGAGAGAGCGATAGCCATCTAAACTCAGATGAACCTTAAACTCGGATTTTGGACGACGAAACATGTATATTTAATTTGAATTAAAGATTTATAGGTTTCTACGTTTTCTCCCCCTTTTTTGCCTTTCTGATCCAAATCTCATCATTTATTTAACGCGGATTTGATGTTGACGTTATACACACACAAACACAGACATTCATCTGATGTTTTGTCCCTTCACCGACTAAAAGAATGCTGGTCTAAAAAGCTGAATGATTTTTGTTTGAGACGCGCTGTATTAGCTTAACCGCACTTACAACGTCATCCAACCGTAACTAATATTATTAAAAGATCTTCCTTTGATGCAAAAGTTTGTATGAATGGATTTTTACAACAAAAGTACGAACAAAAATAAAAATTTTCGGTTTTGACTTGATTTCTCGCCCCGATCGTTCAAAATATCACCATTTTATCCTAAAAGTCCCATTGTAACATTCAATAGAAGATGTTTGGCATTTCAACCATTTTCTTTGTTCGATACGCAGCTGGCAGGTCCCTTTTTTGGAATCGAATTTCAAGCACAGACCTCTTACGCTTTGCGTTTTTATGATACATTTAGCTTAGGTAGGGAGTTACGCAACATTAATAAAATCCACCACTCGTTTCTGCTGATACCGCAAAATTAGTTATTTTTCTGTTTTTAGTACCTATCAGGGGAGAGTTTAATACATATGCTGATGAATTTTTCTACTGTACAACGGTGGTAGTAGGTAATAAAAGTTTCAAGAGTCCTTAACAATGGAAAAATGATACTCCACTGATATTGAAATATGGAATACGTTAAAGTACACTCACTAGTTTGAAAACTTTATAGAATCTTGTGAGGGGTTTGTGAGGTCGCAAAGGAAAATTAACTTGAAAGGAGAGTTAAGGGGATCATAAAATTAGTTAAAGTTGGTGGATTTGCTTTGGTGACCTTTCTATTATACTAAGTGATGTTTACCAAACCTTCACAAATTCTAGATAAAAAATGATCAATTTTGGAGTGAAGAGTAAATTTTCTTATCCAAATTTTTTTTAATTCAACAATTATTAGAATCAAATGAAAGGAATCAAGTGCCCGTATAAAATTTCTTCAAGCCCACCACTTCCGAGATATCAAACCTAAAAATTGCTGAGTAGGTTAGGTTAGGTTGTATGTGAGTGGGGCCGTTTCGCCACCTCCACTGCGACCCCTGTTGGATCTATTGTGGCTCACCCCTAGGGATTTTTTGCCAAAGTGTCGGCCTTCTCGTTGCCCTCCACTCCTCGATGCCCCGGGCACCCAGGTCTAAATGACTCTGTTTTCCTTGCCTAGTATTTCAAAAGGTGCTGAGTAAAATTGAGTCTATATTTTTTTTCTCAAATTTGAGTGAAGGTGGGAACTTGGAACTTCATAATTTTCGTGCATTCGCAATAACTAACCACCGGTATTTTTTCTACTTGGATCAACTTACGTACATCATCGACTGTACTGGACTTGTTCTTGGATCTATGGTTTCTATCTAGAAATTTGATGGTAGACACTGAGAACATTTTGACGTTGAGTACATTTATAAACTTAATACAAAGTTTAACAATTAAGCTCCATCAAAAACCTCCCAAATAAGTGATATGTGCAGCAATTAATCGTTTGTTAATTTCTAGGGATAAACAATGAAGATAGACTCGCCAATATAAATGTATATTTCAAGAACTTCCTATAGGGGTGCCAAGTATAAACGAATACCAAAGAAATTACAAGACAACGTTAAACATTCATATTTCATTTTCTCTTTTTTATCAAATGTGAAGCGAATCGAAACACACAAACATATATATTATTATCTCGACGGCAGAATCAAAGATCTTCTTAAGTTTAGAAATGTTTACTGACGTGGACTACCAGTGCTATTGCTGCTGTCTTTTACTTATTTCATTTCTGACTATTTTTTTAAACTCAATTACGAAGATAGGAAGTATGATAAAAACGTTATTTCTGTCGACAGAGAAAAACGTTAATGATACATTGAGGTTTTGTTTTCTAGAATGATTTGTTGCGCATGATAGAAATTCAATAAAAAATAAAACATGTGAAAAATACTACAACCAAGACGATTAATTTATTCAGTAAACACCTATAATATGTGAGAGTATTTATCCAACAACTTTATCAGAAATTGTTTCCTAATAAATTAACCAACAACAAATTTTTAGAGACCATATCAATGTTATACTTCTTTCACCATCAGAGGAACCTAATTTTGTATGAAAATTTTAAACATAAAACGATAACCAATTCTTTTTAGTTTATCACTGTCGCTCTGTATCAGTATCCAAGTTTTAATTGGTATTGTATTGGTGAAATGTGAGCAACAATATGGGATAACTGTAATTAGAAACCGGCGTTCTTCAATCTCTTAGAAATGCAAAAGAATATAAATTGTTAGCTCTCTCAAGTGTGTTTGTTTCTAAATATAATGGAAATTTTTTTTGAACAGAGTGTTTTGAATTGAATGCAGATGAATATGCCATACTAAAATTTCCAGTTCAACGTTTTTCCAAACCATACTCTGTGATATTAACATTAACATTCACATTACATTGACTATTTCACGCACTTGTCAAATGAACCAATCAGGAGCTCTAGTCAAGTTTGGATTATCGATAACACCAAACTTGACTCTTGATCCTGATTGGAATGTCAAGTTCGGTGTTTTCAGATTTAAAAATGATCAGATTTGGGATCAATTCCATCGAATTAATCAATGAAAAAATGTGAGAAATAATAGCCATTAAGATATAACAACTATTGCAAGTACAAGCGGGTGTTCAAATAATCAAGCTCAAAGAATTGTATATAGGTAATCACTGTACCATTTATAATAATTATAATAAATTTAGAAATATTTAAGTACGTTATGTTAATACTGGTTCATTTAAATATGTATTTTGTTCGATGTCAATGTTTTTTTTTTAAAGGATCCGTCCCTTCGCCGGCACCACCTCAGCCTCTTGGGCTTATTGTGGATTCTCCTAATGTTCTGACTACAGCCTATTCAGCCAATCCGTTCCCTGTATTAGCTCGTACAGGTTCATTACTGGTTGGTTGTAGAAGTCTTCTGGAGTCATTTGGGGTCTTCCATATAGTTTTTGCGTCCTGTTGTCCAGCGTCTCACAGTTGCAAAATATGTGCAGAGCTGTTTCGGTGTCCTTTTTGCATCTTCTGCATGTAAGGTCTCCGTTATACAGCCCTATTTTGTTCAGGTGCTCCTTTGTGGGAAAGTGTCCCGTAAGAAGCCCCGTTATGGTGTGTAGTTTGTTCCTGGTCATTGAGAGCAGTTCTTTCTCTAATTTTTCTGATGGTTCTTTTATAAATGTATTCCCATGTGTTTGCCTGGGCGTATTCTTCCAGTGTTTTTCTTTTACCCACCTTTTTAACCATGACCTAGTGGAGCATCTGGGAATGCCCACAGATGGTTCGGGTCAGTTCATCAGGGTTGACGATCCTGCTCTTGCAAGTTCGTCAGCTTTTTCATTGCCAGCGATTCCTATGTGACCTGGGACCCACCCCAGTGCTACACTGTTCCGAGTCGCCAGTCTTCTAAGTTTTTCGTCGCATTCCCATAGCAGCCGAGATGTTACCTTAGAGCTCTGAAGTGCTTTAAGAGCAGCTTGACTGTCACTGTCAATGTTTTCTGTTTATTAAACTATTTCTCTAATCAACTTCTTAACTTTTTTGCTAATTTCCTCTAATTCTTTCGAATTTCAGATTTTTTACCCTTCACTTTGTTTGTGAAATAGTCTAATAAAATTAGAAGAACAATAATTGCTGAAAATTACTGGTCATAGCAAAAAATGTTACGTTAAATTTTAATATTCTACTTTCACTAGCTGTACTTTTGATAAATAAATGTTTCGTTCTGTTGAGTTATACATTTTTGTGTCAAAAAATTTTCCGCCAAATATCCCTCGGACATTGACAAATGGCCTCATAATTTTATGACAAATTTATCAAGGCCGTTGCTTGGTAACAGCCAGAAGCCGAGTGTTTCCATCTGCACTTTAATTTGAGGACAAAAATAGGAACTCAATTTTACTCAGCCCATTTTAGGGGTGACATCACAGAATTTGCTTGTCCCTGTAGCATTATCCATGAAGTAGACCACAAAGTACCAATAGAATGAAGGTATGAATTACTGTTCCCTTCGTTATTAACCTTGACCTATTCTTCGGAAAACCGATATTTGAATCATTCGGGTTAGTTGAAGTGAATTCATCAGAACCCCTGCAATTTTCCGTTGCCTCCATCTGAGGCTATCTGGAACTCTTGACACTAAGGGTCAAGGGGCCGTGGAGCAAACCACCACGGAGTGGGTTGAGGACATTTTGTCAAAGGGGAAAGGCCCATTATAACTTTTACCTGCCATTTTTCGCATGAATTTATAAACAACCCAGTATATATCTTCTTTTATTTTTAATTTCCAAAATATCCGTGATTTAGACCAACTGGTTTAGTTGCCCTGGTTTTCTAACGTGTCTGGGTGATTTGTATCCATCCTAACTATCTTTAGAAGAAGATATTATACCCTCGAGAGAAAACCAGACGAAACAATGACGATCATTAATTTCTGACAGCAACCGTTGCAGTTACACCCGTTTAATGACATTTTCAGACAAAATAACACTCTATCATTCTTCCTTTTGATCACCTCTACGTCTAACATCCCTTCTTATTGTCGATAACGTTTCAACAAACCTTCATTTTTCAATCTCGAACAGTCATATATCAACAGATGGTATCTGGGATGAATAAATTGTTTCATATGAAAGGGTTTTTTTCACTTACGAGGGTAAACAAAATATATTCACGCCTACGGAGCACAGATCGTACACCTTTTTGGAAAAATTGGTTCACGTGCTGAATTGAACCATCAATTTTAAATAATTCTCGCAAATTTATCCGTCGGCTTTCGACCGGACAATTTAATTCGCGCATTGTCCATAAATATGATTTGTCCTGTGTGAATTCGACACCGAGGGACTCACAAAGTCATTCACGTTGAAAATTATTATACCGCAAAGACAATAACGTCGACATTGTGCTGCCATTTTAATCGGAAAAACTTTTTTTTTATTTCACCATTATTCTTACTACTGTGCACAGTTACTTTAGTTTCTAATAGTTACTATCCACGAACGTAATTAATAGGCCAAGATAATTACCTTTTAATGACAGAAAAAAAGTTCTTCAGGTTAAAATAAGTTGGAAAGAATAGGTAATGGTACGACTAATGTTGGGGAAAATTCAGGACTTCATACGGTTAAGAAGCGGGGGTTGGAAGGAGTGAAATGGGATTTTTCATGATTTGCGGTGCGTTTTCTCGAAAAAGTTGTGGATAATTGAAAAATGTACAACGTTTGTATGAAAAAATTTTTTAAATACCAAATTGTTCAAGAAACTGAGGCAAGCCAATTATTCCGTTTTTGTTTATTGTTTTTTAAATGGATTTTAAGATCCCCAAACTTGGTAAGATTGTAACTTTTTCAATGTCAAATAAGCAAAAAACTTGGCCAGTCAGTCTTTATCTCTTTCTTTATCTTTACCTTTACCTTTATCTGTATCTCCATCTTTATCTCTACCTTTACCTTTACCTTTATCTATCTTTATCTTTATCTTTATCTTTATCTTTATCTTTATCTTTATCTTTATCTTTATCTTTATCTTTATCTTTATCTTTATCTTTATCTTTATCTTTATCTTTATCTTTATCTTTATCTTTATCTTTATCTTTATCTTTATCTTTATCTTTATCTTTATCTTTATCTTTATCTTTATCTTTATCTTTATCTTTATCTTTATCTTTATCTTTATCTTTATCTTTATCTTTATCTTTATCTTTATCTTTATCTCTCTTTCTCCCTCACCCGCATTTTAAATTCGTTTCAGTAGCTGTTTGTGACCAGAAAGATTGTTTTGTTGATGACAGTTGTTTCCATACAATATAGACTTATGGTTTATAGCACATTTTTGGTATTTTATAATAATAAGATCTCTATTATCTAGAACTTTTACATCCAACTTTTTCTACAAAAAAAAACAGTATTTACATCGCAAGTCATGGAAAATCATTTCTCATCCCATTCAACACCCACCCCTCCTCGACTACACGCATTCATATCTTGAATTTTTTCCCAGCATTATGCCTCTTTGATCCGTTTTCAATCTAATTTGCATTGCCCACACATCGATCTGAAGACAATTATTGTCCAGTTGAAAATGTCGACAGACGTAAAGTTAGAACAAAAGTTCGTCCTTCCAATATGGCGTCAAATTCACTGTCGGCCGCAATTGCGGGGGTAAAATCGTCCTTAACGATACCACAAAGTTAAAATCTTGAACGTCAGCGAATAGAAATCGATCGCAACAGTAGCGAGCTTTAATTTTGCTTCAGATATAAATTCATTTCAATTCATCCCATCATTAAACATGTTAGATAATTGATGCACGATCCTGAATCGATTATTTTATTCCAAAACAAATGTAGCAACAACAAATATTCACCAAAATTTGTATTCAGAGTTTGTTTGAAATTGACTTTTGTTCACTTCATAGTGTCTCACTATTCACATGACACAATTTGAACAAAAAAGCGAAAATTTTGTCAATTGGAATATTTGTCAATTTACAAAAGATCGAACTAAAACTCCATATTAGCGACGTTGTCACATTCACCGCCAAATATAACCAAATGGTAGCTTTTCTTTTTTGATACTATTTAATGCTACAAAAAAGTTGTGAGGTCTTTAAAGACCTACAAAATGGGAAAAATTATTATTGCTTATTTTCAAGTTTCATTTATTATTACTACAGCCAAAAGTTTGTTTTTGGCATTGCTAGAAAGCCTCTTGGAAAATAAGGCGTCTAGTATTGCTGGAAAAAAAAATTTCTGTTCCACTATACAATATTTAAAATTGCCAGCATGGCTGCTAAAACAAAAAAAGTGACCCAATTTCATTATTTTGCATTTATGAGTTAAACTGTGTCATTAAAATAATTTACAACATTATTTACTCATGTCAGTGACTTGTGCTTGTGTGAAAAGAAGTATTTTCAATTATAACTGTTTTCTGGTCGACCAGTAAGTTTTTTAAATATATTTTATTGGTCATTAATTAGTATGACATTTTGGAGACCATATGAAATAAAAATATATGCGTTCACTATCAGTGGAATTAAAAATATATATCTCTATATTTAAATTAATCCTGAACGTGCTCTTGTGCACCAAAACCCCACAAGTTCTGTTCGCGACATAATTACGAACTGTGCCAATATGATAGGGGTAGAAGAATCAACGATTTATATATTTTTACGTAAGAGAAAATGCTGAACCTATTCCTCACCCGGGGAAGAAACAATTAGAAATTGATGACGATGTTAAAAACAGTATTCGTAGAATAATGTATTTCGCAAAAGAAATACCAACATTGGACAAGATTGTGCAAGCCGCTCAGAATGACGAAAACCTGCCACAACTATCAAGAACTAGAGTATGGAGACTTCTTCATGGAATGAACTTTCGGTGGGAAAAACAGAACAGAAAATTTTTCTTATTGATAGGCCGGATATTGTTTGCTGGAGAAGAGAATACTTAAGGTCAATCCGAAAATATCGCAACGAATGTAAGAATATTTTATATTTGGATAAAACCTGGCTAAATGAAGGACCCAACCTGCAATAATTTGTTATAATTTTTTTATTTTTTACAAGAATATGTGTGTATATAAATCTTAGTGAACAATTACTTTGTATTTTCATTATAACATTAATTTAAGCAAAAATCATAAATAACCCTGTTCTACGACTATGGACCGTTTGGTTAACTGCGTAAGCTTCATTTGCATTTTATTACCTATTGTTATTTGACCGATTACCGGGTGGCCTGGTCACAATTTCTCACTTCTTACTCCAAATACATTGTAAAACATAAATAAGAGATACATCTTTTTGAGATATCCGACCTCGGTTTATTATAGGCGCTCTGTGCTATCAACTCCTTTGAAACGAACTTCAATTTATTACTAAATTTGTTTGTTACACCCTGTATAGAAGAGATTCACCCAGTTGTTTCAACTATTATTTATTATAAACCTTTCACATACCGTTTAGACATAATTTTTTTTTAATCACCAGCTTCGCAAATTTAGTAACCTCCGGCGTAAATATATTTACATTCGCGTCTTTTAACCGCCATAAATATTTGGAAGCATTTGTTTGACGCGCCATCTGTGTTTGTTCTACAAATTGAATTTTTAATTATGACAAAATAAATAAATCAATCCAAGCACTCGTTAAAAAACTTTACAAGTTTCTTATTTTATCTTTCTGTAGAGATGCAGATTGTTGAGCAAATATTTAAAGATATCGTTAGCAGTGAATGGAGGTCTCTTTCATCCTATGTTTGTTCAAGAAATGCGGTAGGTAGGTAGTAAACGTATCGTATGTACATTTCGACGAACAAACAGCAATCAATGAAGTTGTCATCGGTCGATTGTTGCCATTGTATATACCGTTGAAATCAGAATAACAACAATAATCAATATTTTCAAATCAACACTCTCAATATAATACAAGGTGATACGATAAGTAAGTATCAGCTACAATGTGATATTAGAAGAAATTGACAGCACCGAGAAGAAGAGAAGGACTGATCATTGGAAAGATTTATAATAGTGGCTATAGAATCAAAGGATGAATAAAGCATTATTTATTTAAATATTTTTACAGTTTCCTGTAATATTGTCGTATTTAATAAAGCGTTTTACCAACAGATGTCGAAGAATAATAATTATTTTTATTCCAACGCTTCATACAGTTTTGAAAAATATTTTTCAAAAACAGTGATCGTTCAACTAAGAAGCAACAACTACTTCCCGTGCTATATGCACCGACGGATAATGAATTACACTTCAAAGTCAAACGGAGTTAGTAGGTATATCTACAAGATATTTCAAAACCAACTATTCTGGTTTGATTTTCCTTTCCAATTTATTTCCAAAAATCTATCCATGAATTATTTTTTGCTTCGATTACTAACTCTTAAAGTTTTTCTGTTCACTTCATATAGTTCTGGCTTATTAATTTTCATTTTATTCCTATTTTCCAATATTGTATCTAGAAAGTGAGAGATCCCTTGGACTGTTGAGACTTTCTGGTCACAAGGTCCAGATCTTTTGAAATGTCAATAAATTTTTTATTCGTTTAATATATTTTTCGTAAGAACGACCAAACTCTCCCCCTTTTTATAGTAATTCATAGCCGCATTACCAATTCGGAGCCCAGCTACGTATCAATCGTTCGAAGAGAATGTCCACTTAAGAAACGCAGATATACGAGATGTCCAAATGACGATTCCCTTATATGCAATAAATCTTACACAAACAGTAAAACAAAGAATCCAGACCCTCTAAGGATACGTCGGGATATTTTGAATCGGTGCATTTATTGAATGAGGAAGACGACATTCCGAAGAAAGCTCGGCAATATATTTACACTAGGCTATTTTTCAGTCCTGTATTTTGAATATCTTAAAGAAAGAAAGAAATTAAAGGCGATTGTAAGTTTTGGGGGAGAGGAGGGTCAGTTTGCTTTTTCCGGAATAAGAAACGAAAATTTTCTAAATTAAAAACTTTAATACGAGACGTTTTTCACGTGGAAATCTTTAATGTATTGATTAAAAAAAATATTATTTTTGAAAATATTGATGTTTATTTTTTTGTTGCAGGTTAGTTTCTTGAGAGGTATGTATTATTTTTCTTATTAATTAAATAATTCCAACGTTAATATTATTCAAGGAGGCGATTATTATATGTATTAACATATTTTACATCGCACAAATTTAAAAAGAATTTATGTTCCACTTTTTTCACTACTATTTGTTGTAGGGAACAGTTTTTGAATTTATGCAATCAGAATGGAATCATTTTATCATTTTATACCGGTCTACTGTCATCAACAAAAGCAGGTTTTCTAGCTCGCTAAACTTCTGCATGAGATGAGGATATGTTTGCAATAAAATTTTGAAGTATCTTTTGACCTGGCTATTCTTATTTATCTATCGAAACTTTCTGTACATGTTGTAGGGTTTTTCAGGTAATTTTTTTATATATAGAATATCGCTGATATAACATCCAAAATAATAAACAAAAGTGTTACCTTGCCCTCTAAAACGATGACTCCATTGACTAAAGTAGATCCTACTTATAGGACAAAACCAAATTCAAAATGTATTTAGGCATGTAAACTTTTGAATGCCTACATCTGCTTTTTGGTGCAAAACTGTGTGAAAATACCAAGCTCGATTGAAATACAAGAATTTAGTAAGTTTGTTCTAATGTCTCGACCAAGATCATCAGCTTTAACGATTATATTCTAGTCCATAGCAATTGACATGCCAGGCCCCACCAGCATCATTATAGAAAAGAGGAAATAATAGCTTTCCTGAGATATATCACTCGATCTAGATTGCCAATTCCTCGTCCTAGAATTTCATAGCTATCTATTCATTCTTTAATAACGGGTGTTTGCCCTCACATGCTCAAATTACTGTCATAAGTGGAATAAGTTCCTATTCCTCCTAAAAAGCTTGTCGTAACTGATTTAAAGTTAAAGGATTAGGAACACCACTTCGCATCCTTCGCCAAGATATGATCATTGGGCTTAACATTTGCACTTATCGCTGGACACTCCATAACAGTGAATATTTACCTCGTGTAAGTACTGTTGAGTTATTCTCGCGTCATAAGGTCGGGCATTATCATGTATTTCCAATAAAGCCAACATAAGAACAAGAAAGTATTGGAGGACTACTACTACTACTACTTAGTCAGGCGAACCTTGGCCAAGACAAACTCAAGCCAAGGTTTCGGCACTGATGCCACTGGCGGGCCCATTGTGCTATTCCTGTCACTTATACATCCATGAAGCCGAGCCCCTCGATGAAAGACTCAATCCTCTTTATTGGATGCCTGCTTATGTCCCCAGAGGCAATAACAGGGACTCCGAACATTCGCATGCGTAGCACAGCCCAATGTGGACATACTAGGAGAACATGGTCCGACGTTTCGTAAGCCATGTCGCAACCCCTGCATAGGGGGCTTTCCTCTAAACCTAGGTTACACAGGTGTTTCCTCAGACAGCAGTGCCCTGTTAGGAGTCTTCTTTAACCTACTTCTAGGTAGTTCTAGAGCAGCTCTAGCATGTCCATCAGTCCATCCCCTCAATAGGAGCTTGGACTGCCTGAGACCCTGTAAAGCCCTCCAGTCAGCAAGGTGCTGGTTTCTGAACCAGTTCCTCGTCTCAGGGCGTCCACCCCTTCGTTGCCTTCAAAACCAGAGTGGGCCGCACTGTGTTCCGCCTTGCTAGGTCAGCAAGGCGCTCACGACATTCAGCAACAAGCCCTGAGTTGATGGTAAACCCACTGACTGTCGGTGTATATGGTTATGCATCGATCCGTATAACCTCTGTCTAGGTTTATCTGCGCACATTACAAGATAGCGTATACCTCAGCCTGATATGCAGACACACCCTTACCCAATGGAACACAGACGTGTGTCCTTGGGTTCCTGGAGTAAATTCCAGCCCCCGCCCCATCGCTGGAGCATGAACCATCTAAGTATTGGAGGATATCTTCAATGTACCTGGCAGAAGTTAAGGAGCTTCTCGGAGGAATGTACACTTCTGTGTGTGCCTCGCTCGCCATACTCTCTCATCACCATCTAGAGATCGCAAGCTTAATCACGACTCATCGGTGAATAAAACACACCCCATTCATTTTTTTCACAGAGCTCATGATTTCTGGCAAACTAAAGTCGCGCAATACGATGTCGCCTAAGAAGTTCTAGGTATGTGGCAGGTCTAGTGATTGGTAATATTGGTTTCCTCGAGTCTTCGTCTAGCTGATCGTTCGGTTACGTTGGTTTGCCGGCCGCGCTGACGGTTCCAGGTCGTCTCGTGTGAGCACCAGTTTCCAAAAAGCGTGTTAAAATACACAAAACGTTAAAGTTTTAAGTTTTTCGTGCCGGCGAGTTTATAAGAATTAATATTTTCATTTGAACCTTGTTATATTTTTCAATTTACGTTCCATCCAACTTTCTAATAATCATAAATTTGAAACTCCAGAACTAGAAAAATCAAAATAACAAATGACTCCTAAATAATTTAATTTTAGTTTACATACACATATTTATACAGAGGTTAAGTTTATCTATAAAATTAATCTTGTACGTTTAATTTGTTTGTAGCAGATAGAAAGGTTGTACGAGTATAGAGACAACACGTACAACTTTAATTTAGTCAGTTAAAACTTTCGTATATAAGTTCACAACTCCAAAACGGCCAACACTCGTTGGTTATTTATCAAGATAACGTTAATAGAGTAGAGTATGTGCGAGCCGCTCGATGTTCCAAAAAGGTAAAAGCGATTTTTTGTCATTAGGGTCGAATTAGAAATCCCATAGAATAAACTGTCACTAACGGGGATTTACGATGAGAAATGTTATGAAAGGCCTTCCCTTCGGTAATTAACAAAAACAACAACGATTTTGTAATTTTTTTTTTAATATGAAACATATACAGGATGTCTAATTGAAATATTTGTTTCTCATTTTCGTAAAACCTTATAAGAGAGCATGAATACTTACAGTCACGTTGCGATAAAAGCACTCGAAGCCTATGATTATGAGCCTCATCTACATGAAACTGCAGACAATCTTTCAAGAAATTGGCACTTTACTGGTCATGATTAAGTTGAGGCTGATGAACTAGCTAGATTAGGATCACGAACATCCCCGGCTAGACCTGAACGATTCTGAGGGCTGTCTAAAAGACAAAGGGGGTTGGAAGTCCAGAAAGCAATGAAACACTTTGCTAGGAAGCTAGGAAACTTCTTCTTCCATCAAAGAACGGAATCAGAAACATTATGGGGTTGCTTACTTAACTCTGCCTGGTAAGATATCACCTCAAAAATATCGGAGAGACACAATGAAGGAATTTTGGATAGAAGTTGAAGCCTGCAGATATCCTAAAATTCCTCCGGGGAATAGGACTAAAGGAGCTACTAGTCTCTGAGACTCTCCTAAGTTACTAAGTAGAAGTAAGGGGCACCATAGATCTTTTAGGTCTCAGTGAATGGTACCCCAAAATGCATACATACATACATACAAGAAGGAATTTCAGTATATCTGTAAGCTTCTTCTATCTAGAAGTCTCTCGGGCGTAGTGAACGGTGGTTTCTTCTTTCTTTGAACGCATGTGGTGGAAATGAGAGACGCGGGTTTGTAGTCAACAATTTATCACAGCAGGATTATCATACAATAAATCAAATTTGAAGTTTGTATGTCGGAGTTTTTCAGAGTGCGCTAGCTTTCTAAGCAGGAACTTTTGGATAAAAGTGAATCAGGTTAAATGGTCATGAAAATCGTTTGCGTTTGGCATAGAGTTTCTAGACACCGTCGGCAAATTTCAATAAAATTTTATGCATTCAAGCTGTATTATACATAGTGTCCCAGGACTTAGTACCAAAACCTTGAAAGAATTATAGTGCTTTATATACAGTTTTTTTCTTACGCTCTCCGTTAACGAGTTATATGGCTCTAAAGTTGGGAATTGAAAATAGTTTTTTATTTACAATTATTATTAAATGGCTAATTGGAAATTAGTGAAATTTTAACAGTCTATAAACAACGTGATTGCACACTTTTTGCCGTCATAAACAAGTCTACACTACACTTGTGAGCTCAGATACGGACTAAGTCAATGGTTGATGAGGCAATTTTTTGTTAATTATAACTTTTTTTACCTCGATCAAATTAACTGTTTAGGAGATGAGGGGAGTAAGGGTGTAGTGTAGAAAAAAAGTGTGCAATAATTATTATGGTGTTTATAAACGGTTAAAACTTTACTAAGTTCCAATAATCCACTTAATAATTATAAATAAAAAACCATTTTTTATTCACAACTTTAGAGCAATATAGTTCGCTAACGGAGGACGTAAGGAGAACATTTTATACAGGGCGTCACAGAATAACTATTCCTACTTTTCAGAAATGACAGAGAGCATTTAAATAAACATTTTTTATCCACAAACTAGTGTCCGGAAGTTCTTAAATATCGAGATAAAATGAAATAAAATTGAATCATAGCAACATTTGAAGAAAAATAAAACTATTTTCGTATTTGTGATTTCACATGTGTCACAAATTATTTCTTATTAGATAAGTGTGTTCGATTATCACAAATTAGTCTTTATTAGATAAATTAGTGTTTGATTGAAAATGTATTATATTACAACTATCGTTAATCGTTAATTCCAGCTGATTATAACAACAACGAATGGTATTTGAATAAAATTAACGACGAACCAAGATTTCCTAGGAGTGTATTAAGGACGGACGAGGCATTTGGAGTGTAGAAAATCCTCACGCCATTCACAGGTTACATCATCAGTGGTAGTTTTCTGTTAATACTTGGGCTGGGATTCTTGACAATTTTATTTTGGGACCATATTTACTGCCTGCACGGTTAGATAGTCACGTTTATAGGATTTTGCTGGAACATACACTACCAGAATTGCTTGAAGGTTAGGTTATTGTTTTCCAGCATGATGGTGCACCAGCACCAGATATGACTGCAGTTGATTTTTGTATTTGGGGTCATATTAAATCACTGGTTTATGCGACACATGTTATCCAGTTTATCTTGACAACGAGAAATTTCCAGACACTAGTTTATTAATTAAAAATGTTTATTTAAGTACTCTCTATCATTTCTGGAAATTAGGAATAGTTATTCTGTGACACCCTGTATAAAGTACTATTATTATTATTTTTAGCCTCTTCATCTCTTTTTGGTACAAAGTCCTGGGATACTTTGTACTACAAAACTACTAATGATTAAAGAAGCATTTAGAAATAAAAAACTTACCTTCGGTTATATGAAGGATAATCGAAAACAGCATCCCTCGAATGACAGCATCATACCAATCCATCTTGTAGGAACTCAACGTTCAAACAGCAGTTTTTCCAGTCGTTTTAATAACACAGACACATTCTGGTATACACATAAAGTAATGTTCGCAGTTCCACTTCATTGGTGGTCATTAGTTTAAAATCGATTTTGCTGAATTTTCCAGCATTTTATTCACTAGCAACCAAACATTTTTTTTAATTATTATTTGTTTAATCACATGAAGTACGTTTATTTGTTTTCGTGCCTCATGTTTGTTTCATTGTCCTGGGGCATATTAATCTGAAAAAATAAAAAATGAAAAATTATTGCCGAAATTTATGGGATAGGATAAAAAAAGGTTTACGATGATGATGATGATTTTCGATATTTTAAACACAATAGTAGGGTGGAGAAAATTACCCATTCTAAACTGTCGTTAATTATAACACGTCAGTGAATCAATTAATTTATTTTTACGCTTTTTTTACAAACCAACAACAAAACTCCGAAATATCGGGGATATTAAAATACCCGTTAAGAATAGAAACTCCGAAAAAATTCTTTCCAAATTGGTCAACGTCATGCAAAAGTGCACTAAAGTGACTAACTAGACCCTTGTAAAGATAGTCCCGAGCAAGCTGTGAATTTGAAATATGACAGAACAGGTCCGTACTTTGCTTGAAATCTGATCACTTGGAAAATTAATGCTGATGAGTTTGTTAACATTTATTTTCGTGTGGGTAAATTATATTCCCAGATGTGAATCAAACAATTTCGGAGTTTTTCCTGCTTAGTTTTCAGGATCCTTCGTTATGTTCGTCTAATCGTTTTAATATCCCAAGAATCAAGTCTAATTTTCTAAAAACCTCCTTTTATTTTTCAAACTTCCCTGTCCGCATCCCCGGAAACCAAACGGAAAGTTCATAAGGTGATTTTCATCAAAAGTTCTAAAAGTAATACTAAGTAAAACTTCAATATAACGATAAGAGGAAATCGCAATAATAAAACTAACTAAATAATGAACAAAAACATTAAAAATTCAGTTATCTGAGTGCATTGCTGGAAAATACAGAGATTACAATGACAAACAATAACAATACCTCGTCGTTGTTCACATCTTAAGACTTCTGCCTTATCACTTTGCATTGAATCCAATAGAAATGGTGTAGAGTGTAGTGGAACGGAACGTGCCCTCTAAGAACTTGAGTTGAACGTCAAAACATAAATTTATGAAGTTTATGGAAGTGAAAAGTTTACCAGTTAATGCCAGAATCGAGTCGAGCTCATGAAAAGTGATGAGCAAAATTGGTCTTGTTCTTGAGAAAAAGCAAGACCAAAACCATCCTTAGACTAGCAAGACCAATACTATCAGAGTCTTTGTATATTCATTCATTCATTCGATTGGGTTGTGCTCATCAGCCCAGGCACTTGAACTGAATATTTGCACCATTTCCCATGTTATCCACTTCCATTCCAGAAGCTTTGTGTCTTCTATGTAGGCCACTAGTTTGAGATTTGAAGATTATGTAGCATACAAGAAGAAACCTCCATCCACATACTTGCGAAGTGTACAGCAATTCAGAATCCTAGGGTACAGCAGCTAGGAGATTATTGGATAGAAGAGGAACATTTACCTAAGTTGAAGCCTGCAGATATCCTAAAATTCCTCAGGGAAATAGGACTAAAGAAGCTACTAGTCTCTTATACGTTTCTCAGGAACTAAGTAGAAGTAAGGGGGTACTATAGATCTTTTAGGTCTCAGTGAATGTCACTCCATCATACATACATACATACAAGATAATTATTTGAATCACGTTAAACATGTCCTCACTTTTCATTTCCTCCGTAAGTCTCGCCACAAAGTGACTCCATTCCCCCCTCTACAACCCTCTGCCATCTTCACCAACTCCTCCCTTCTCTGTTTGAGGTTATGTATCAGTTCCGACGTAACTCTCTCCGGATACATGAACACCACACAGTTCTTCCTGTCATATGCCTCCCAGTACTCCATTCGCGAATATTTTCTCCTCCCAATCACCCCAGAGATCGATTTAAACTGCTGGAAATTTCCCCCATCTGATAATTTATTTTTTATTCTTCCTATGCTTTCCCTCTTTAGCTCGCTTTTCCTTTCCGCTTTGCACTCCGCGCATTTAGGTTAATCCGTTTTACTGTTTTTGCCCTCCCTTCCCAATCCCATTCCCACAACCGATGTTATTTCCCCTATTACTCTCTTAAATTCTCCGTCCTCAATACCGAGTTCCTTGATCTTCTCCTTTAATTCCTCCATCTTCCTCTTTACTGTTTCCAACGCACGCTCTCCCTTATACTCATTACTTTCACCCTGTTTTTCTTTTCTCTTCCTCCTCATCGGTGAACAAAATAGTTCTCAGTACGCTATTCTACACCTTCTCCTCATCACAAACTTCTTCAAAGCTTATTGACACCACCGGTATGTCCTCTTCCTGCTCCAGCTCTATCTCTCCGATGATGAAGTTGAATGTTTCCTTACTCTGTTGTCATTGAACCTGTTTGCAAACTTGTACCCATCCAGCAATTCCTCTTCAAACCTTATCCTCTCCTCTTCCCCTGCTCTCCTCTTCTCTTCCTCATCTTCCTTTTTTTGAATTCTCCATATGAATCCCACGAGCTAATTGTAAATTATTTCATAACCATGATGATATTTGAAAGTAAAAACAAATAAGTAACAGGTGAAATGAACAAGACCAAGACTTTGTACGAAAGACCAAGTCCAAGACTAAATAAGCAAGACCAAGACTATCCGAGTCTTCCTTTGCTCATTACTACTCATGAACTACGAAAACCAGATCATAAATATATCATATTATTGTTTGTTTATGGCTAGTCTTAAATAACCCGATTTAGTTACTTCACTATAAGTATGAACAGACTTTATAGTAAATCTAAAATATTTATAATTTTCTTTGTATTCCTGTGTAAATTTGTCTCGGATAATTTTCTCTAGCAAATTTTGACACACAAAATGAAATTAATTAATGAGAACACATCGAAAAGTTAACTGAAGTAATATGAGCTTTGGGTTCGAGCAATTAAGGTACAACCATATATCCCGATGTATTATTAACATATCGGATGTGGTTTTACGTTTCCCTTTCATAACGGATTAGCTTTGATATAATTTGGTTAATAAATATTTAGTTTGACCCTTCTGGAAAATATCTATAAGTTTATAACCATGCGAATATTGATTGCTTTAGGAGCACTCGAACAGTGGTTTTTTTTTTAAGTAAATGAGTTATTGAAGCTCTGAATAATCAGCAAGTAATCCCCATGACTGAATCAATAAAATCGCAATTTAGATAAATTTGATAAAACGTTATGTTTGGTTTTTGATGTTTATTTAAGCAAGCTGAATAGTTACATATTAAAAAAATATTTGTTATTGTGACAGGTGGAGATTTTGTTTACAGAACCAATCGATTTATACATTGTGGGAGTCACTTATTTGTAGCATTATTTTATAGAATAGGTAATTAAAAACGCTGGACACGTCAACTTTTAAATTGAATTGTACATTATCCGAATAAAAACTGAAATATACGGGATGATTTCCGTGAGATATTATTTTTAATGAAACACCCTTGTATAGTTTTATTATTTTGATTCCAAAACATGGAAACATACAGTTTTATTCATTTTTGCCACCATTTTCTTTTGCAATTTAGTGGCCTCATATGCTTGTGTAGCTTTTTGTGATAATGTAGGATCAACTATCAACTAAAATGACGACGAAGAATATTGATGAACATAACAACTTAAAAAATTGTATTCTTATTACCAAGCGTTTTATTTGAGAGTTTTTCTATTATTTTTTCGGTTAAACATAGCGCTTGTCTAGGAAACCACTAGTAAATTTTTGAGTGCTTTTTATTTGTGTTTCATCCTGTTTACATTCGAATTTTTTGGTTGAAGTTGAAGCCATTTCATAAACATTTTGAAAGAAACTAGTTTTGAGATATTTACATCCTGAGCCACAATAAATCGCACAATACGATGAAAGACGGAAACACTTTTTATGTTTCAAAAAAGATTTGTCATCTAACAAGTCATCAAAAAACTCCATATTATTTAGACAGGGTGTTTTCAAACCAATTTGAAATTTTTCTTGAAGGTTATTCGTGATTCAATTTTAAGATGTGTGTGATAAGTTTTATGGGATACAGGGTAGTCCATCAATATTTTTATAAGCGAAAACAATTCAGAGCAAATGTTCAAAATAACAATGATGATAATAATAATTTTTTTGTTTAAAATAGGGGTTTTTATGAATTTCATCATTTAAATGAGTATTTTTCATTTATCTTCTGGTTTGAAATAGCAGTATTTATAAATTTTGCTTATTAAAATTGCATTTTTCATCAATTTCGTTGTTTAAAATAGCAGTTTTTATAAATTTCATCATTCAAATAACCATTTTTCATAAATTTTGTTTTTTTAAATAGCGGTTTTTATTAACCTTATCATTCAAATGAGCATTTTTCATTAATTTTGTGGTTTGAAACAGCAGTTTTTATAACTCTTACATTTTAAAATAGCATTTTTCATCAATTTTGTTGTTTAAAATAGCAGTTTTTACGCATTTCATCATTGAGATGAGAAGTTTTCGTCAGTTTGGTGGATCAAAATAGCAGTTTTTATGAATTTTAGATTTTAAAATAGCATTTTTTTATCAATTTTGTTTTTTAAAATAGCAGTTTTTATGAATTTTATCATTAAAATGAGCATTTTTCATTAATTTTGTTGTTTAAAATAGCAGTTTTTACGCATTTCATCATTTAGATGAGAATTTTTCATTAATTTTGTGGTTTAAAATAGCGGTTTATATGAACTTTTCATTTTAAAATTGCATTTTTCATCAATTTTGTAGTTGAAAATAGCAGTTTTTACAAATTTCATTATTTAAATGAGCATGTTTCATCAGTTTGGCGGTTCAAAATAGCAGTTTTTATGAATTTTACATTTTAAAATAGCATTTGTTATCAATTTTTTTTTAAATATCAGTTTTTCATTAATTTTGTTGTTTAAAATAGCAGTTTTCACGCATGTTATCATTTAGATGAGAATTTTTTATTAATTTTGTGGTTCAAAATAGCAGTTTTTATAAATTTTACATTTTAAAATAGCATTTTTCATCAAATTTTTTGTTAAACATTTTATGAATTTTACATTTTAAAATAGCATTTTTCATCAATATTATTGTTGAAAGTCGCAGTTTCTACGGATTTTACATTTAAAAAAAAAGCATTTTTCATTTATTTTGTTTTTTAAAATAGCGATTTTTATGAATTTTATCATTTAAGTGAATGAGTATTTTCCATCAATTTCCAGGTTTAAAATATTAATTTATATGAATTTTACATTTTAAAATTGCATTTTTCAACAATTTTGGGTTTCAAAATAGCAATTTTTATAAATTTCATCATTTAAATGAGCATGTTTCATCAGTTTGGGGGTTCAAAATAGCAGTTTTTATGAATGTTACATTTTAAAATAGCAATTTTGTTGTTGAAAATAGCAGTTTTTATTATTTTTATAATTTGAATGAGCATTTTTCATTAATTTTGTGGTTTAAAATACCATTGCCTTTTATTTGTGTTTCATCCTGTTTACATGCCATTTCATAAAAGATATCCGTTTATTAGTAAATAAAAGAAAAAAAATTTGAAAGAAATTAGTTTTGAGATATTTACATCCTGAACCATAATACATCGCACAATACAATGAAAGACGGAAACACTTTTTATGTTCAAAAAAAGATTTGTCATCTAACAAGTCATCAAAAAACTGCATATTATTTAGACAGGGTGATTCAATTTTAAGATGTGTGTGATGTTTTATCAGTAATGAGATACAGGGTAATCACTGTTTTTATTATTTTTATTGAAGCAATAACACTTCCAAGCAAATTTTCAAAATAATAATAATAATAATATGTACGAGCTGGTTGCGAAGGCAAATAAAAACTATTGCCACTTAGATCTTGTAAACCCTGATAAGAAACTTGAAATCGTCACACACTCTGACAAACAGGCGAAGAGAGCCCAGAAACCGCTTCATGGTCGATATCATCACGACCTCAATCAACCTTATATCGACAAGGAAGCATCAAATAAGTGGCTCTCTGATGGAACATTGTTTCTAGAAACAGAAGAATTCATGGTGGCAATTCTAGACCAAGTACTTAATATCAACAATTACAAGAGATTTGTCATAAGATTCGAGTCAGACAAGTGCAGAAGGTGGCAATAATAATGTTTGTTCATAAGAATACAATACAATTTGATAGAAACAATTACAAATATTTCAGAATAAATGTTGATACCTCGCTGAGGCATAATAATAATGTCTGTGCGCCAGTTATAGAGTATCAAATAATATAAACAACATAAAAATAAAATAGCATAACACAAATAATTTGGTGATGGGTCTTAATAGGAAGTTGTGTCGGAAGTCGGAAGTTATGGTTTTAATAGGGAGTTCTATACATAGTCGGGAGTTAAGGTCTTATTTTCGTAATAAGCTTTTTAGCTTTGTGATAAATTTTGAAATTGGGTTCAAAATAATTATATTAAATAAATTATTGGTGATATATTGAAAAGTCTGCGTGCTAAATAAGTCGTACATCGTTGTCCAACGGTCTTTGAGCTCATTGCGAGATAAGTACGTTTACATTTATAGTAGGGTAATTATGTTGGAGAAAAAGTATATTTATATTTCTTTTCTCGAAAAAGTCGAGAGTATTCGAATAACATTACAGCCATTACACCACCATTGGTCTACAATCTACATGATTCAAACTTTCCAAGATGTGTTGGCACGATAGTAACAAACTTCTAAAGCCATTTAACCTTTAGCTCCATTAAAGATATATTAATTTCAGTTATACTAATTTGGTTATTAATTTTTTGTTCGGCTCTAACGATCTTTTAAAAAAATGTTTTTTTATAGAAAGCACTTAATCACGTATCTTTTCCGAATAGTTTTATCCGTTTTTATACAAAGAACTATTCGTTACTTAAAAACTTCCAATATTTATTTAATACCGTACCATTAAAAGTTATGGATGTTTAAAACAAGTTGTGGGTATACGGTTTATTACTTTATTTGAAAAAAAATTTTAATTTATATGTAAATGAGAGGTAAATTAAAGTGTTTGTATATAGAGACCACAGAATTTAAATTTTAATGGATAATACTAAAAAGAAAATTACACAAATTTCTTCATGTATTAAGAAAATTGTTAAAATAATCCCAAACGCTTAAGATAAAATTACATATTAGATTATAAAAACTGATTTTTTAATTTAATTGTTCTACGTACTACCCCTCGTTAAAACAGAGGCGCAGCATAAGGTGAAGGCAGAAGTTTGCTAGGTTTTTCTTTAATACACTAATTTGATCGGATTTTTCTTCCGAATAAAATTTAGTCAATTCAAATTAATCTGGACTTTAACAAAATTACAGTTCAAATTGTGAATTGGAAGAAATGTTCAGTTAGAAATGGGAATTTGACAAAATTCATTTTTCAAAAACGGAATTTGGCGAAATTCACTGTTTAAACTGGCATTTTATGGAAATTCACAGTTTAAGCCGGAAGTTTAGAGAAGTTCTCAGCTCAAATTGGGAATTTAAAGAAATTCTCAGTTTAAAATGAAAGTTTGGGGAGATTCAAAGTTTAAATTGCAAAATTTACCGAAATATACAAATTAAAATAAAAATTTTAAGAAAACCACGGTTGTAATTATTATTACTTTAAAAAAAATTTCATTTAGAAATGTGGGTAGAAAAATTCATTAACCGTTTTTTAATTGGAATTTAAAGAAATTCTCAGTTTAAAATGGAAGCTTGGGGAAATTCAAAGTTTAAATTTCAAAATTCACCGAAATTTACAAATTAAAATGAGAGTTTGAAGAAAATCACAGTTGTAATTGTGAATTTGATAACAAATTCATCTAGAAATGCGAGTTTAGGAAAATTCATTCTTTAAATTGGAAATTTAAGGAAATTAACAGTTTAAAATTGGAGTTTACGCAAATTCACAGTTTTACCCGAGAGTTTAGTGAAATTCACAAGTTCAAAATAAGAGTTTGAAGAAATTCACAGTTTCAATTGTGAATTTCAAGAAATGTTCAGTTAGAAATTGGAATTTGGGAAAATTCATTCTTTGAATTGGGAATTTAAGGATATTTTTTTACAGTTTAAGCCGAGAGTTTAGAAAAATTCACAGTTCAAATTTGAAATTTACCGATATTAACATATTTAAATGGGAGTTTGTTGAAATTCACAGTGAATTTGAAGAAATGTTTAGTTAGAAATGGGAATTTGGGAGAATTCATTCTTTAATTGGGAATTTAAGTATATTTAGTTTTAGCCGATAGTTTAAAAAAACTCACAGTTCAAATTTGAAATTTACTGATATTCACACATTTAAATGAGAGTTTGAAGAAATTCCCATTGTATATTTGAATAGATAAATAAATTCTCATTTTAAACTATATAGAAGTTTGTAAATTTTCAAAAATTGTTAGTTCAACTGGGAGCTTAAGGAAATTTACAGTATACATTATGGATTCAAGAATATTTACAGTTTAACTGGGAGTTTAAGAAAATTCTCACTATAAATGGTAAATTTTCAGTTCAATTGGGAGTTTAAGAAACTTCTAAGTATAAACTGGACATTTGAAGAAATTTACAGTTAACTGATATATTAAGCAAATTCACAGTATGAATTGGTAGTCTGTTTAAATTGGGAATTTATGAAAATATGAATTTCAAATCGGTAGTTTAAATTAATTTTAAACTAAATAAATTGCATCATATTTAAGAATTTTTGAATTTCCGTTTCTTTTCTAAACGTTTCAAGTTTTTAAAAATAACATAACACTAGGTAACTTCTCGTCTTTTTTTTAAATTCCAAAAAATGTACTCGATACGTCAACGGTTATGTTATTTCACTATAGATTCGTGAAACATCCATCAACGTCGATTAAGCTATTCACAGAATTTCATCCAACAGTAAGACATTTGTCAGGTAAAACCGTAATTTTTGTACTAAAACGTCACCCCAGACATACATTGTCGCATTATTATCCACGTGGACATCCGAACGGTCATATTTCTGGTTTTGCGGTAATCGAAGTATTATCAGGATTTACGATCTGCCCCCTATTTCCCCCCTCCTACGTATGTCTACATCCAGAAAAGCATTAACATCCCTTGCCAATGCCACACACAACAATCATAATCGAACGGAATTCCAAACAGGGCCGAACTATCTTGTTTAAGGCACAATCATTTCTATTTACTATAAAAAAGAAATTTGTTGAATATTGAGAAATTACCTATGACTGTGTATCTATCCACTTTTCCTATTGTGTAAAAATTTTTCTAGGAGAAATCGAGCATATGTGGGTCATATATTCTAAATTAAATTCACGTGAAGTATCTCATTAATGTTCATTGACAGACGTTGAGTTCTAGATTGCTATGGTTACGAAACTAGAATTATCTCTCCAGATTTATTTACGTTGGGAAACTAAGGGAAAACCATAGATTAATTGAGTTACCTTGGTAAACATAATAAAGTTTACAAACACGTTGGTTTATGTACAAACATTTCATTCTCATACATACATACGTACATTAGAGATCTGAGAAATGTCTCATCGACATGTGATAAATAATTTATACAGTGTGTACACGTATGGATGAATGTAAAATGTTATTCTTGATAAAAGGTTTTGCTTGATCTAAAACCACAAGATGTGATAATAGTATATTAAAGTATAAGTGGATATTAAGGTCTTTAAAACACGCGCGATTTTTCGAGCACGACGGCGAAGCCGGAGTGCTCGAAATAGAGCAAGTGTTTTAGAGACCAGTTATCCACGAATACTTTACGCTATTTTTTTTTATTGGTGCTCTTTGAAATTATAAATATATACTGGTATCTATTACTACTACAACAACAAGAAATGGAAATAAGAACTAATAATGTAAAATGGTTGAATTCGTGATGCTTGCGTTGTCATGGAAATGAGAAAAACAAACTAATTTGCATTTTGTCTTTAAGATTTATTGTTGTCACCGAAGTGCATAAAAATGAATTCTAATATCGATTCTTTAAGTAGTAAAGCAGAATCGTGGTTAGTACCGCAAAAATCTTCTGATGCGTATAAAAAAAATTGAAATTGTTAAATATTGTTCGAATAAAGGTTTTGACGTTACAAAGTACTCCTGTCAGATCAATAATAAAAAAATTGTCATTTAGACTTCGTTTCTCGAGTTGTTGATGTTGCCATGGTAACTTTAAAAAACGCGCGTTTTTGAAAGTTCGATTTAAACACGCTGAGGCGTGCTTTAAATAGGTAAAATGGTTCACCAATAAAAAAAAATTAATATTTTCTTATTTTATAGCGAATTTCATGGAAAAATAATAATACGAAAAATGTAGAAAATCTCTCGGAAAATCTAAATAAATAAAAAGAACAACTATTAAAGTGGACTAAATATTGTCATGATATTTATTATCGGTAATAAAAAGATATAAAAATTAAAATCAATTTTTATCAATTAATATTTCTGATATACTCTAGATTGTTTATTAAATGTTGGAGAGTGTGAAGAAATTTTATTTGAATATTGTTATTGTTGTATAAAATAGTTTAGATAATTTTCATTTAATATACAAGGCATTGAAGTTTTTAAATAGCATCTCATTATAATTTCAAGATTTAATATATATATTTTTTTTGCTTATATCATTGGAAGTACCCAATTGCATTTTAATACTTACGATATATTGAATTTATAAGTTATTTTGAAATAGTCAATGCACATAATTAATTCATGTTTTTATTTGAAATTTTTTTTATTTTTAGAAAAATTTCAATGTTTTGTTCATATCAAAGAATAAGTAAGTTATAAAAATTGTTTATTAGTAAAAAATTCCAGAATCTTGAAATATAAAGATTTATATTTTATTAAAAATTGAGAGAGTAATGGCAGCTGGTAAATACAACACAGGCGTTGAGAATCAACCAGCGTTGTGATAAGGAAAGAAATAAGATTCTATTGGGTTTTATAAGAAAACAAGCGAAAAATAAAATTTTTGCAATTTGGAAGAAAAATCAAAATTAAAAGCGAAGGAGCAATTTTTGTTCCTGTCAAAACTCTCAAAGCAGTCTTGCTCTGGTTCAGGCAAGAACATATAGAAAATAACACAAGAAAGACAATTATACCCCGTAGGATCTCATTTCACATTTATCTTTTTGATGGGAGCTTTTGAAAAACTCGAATTTTATTTTAAAAAAAATGTTTCTGATCGTGGACACTCTTTACCTATACATAATGTGGGTACGTTTTTTTTAGTGATTCAATAGAAAAAATATCAAAAGCGTTACCTTTATAAGACAAAAATATAGAAAATTTATTTGTGAAACTCCCGGAACGCAAATATTGATTTCAATCCATTTGAAATTCAAACAACTAAAACGTCTACTATCTTCCGACTCATTCCGTTCTAATGCGACTTCCTAAAAGTAGACGATTTTATCTGATTTTCGTGACCTTTCCTTCAACCCTTAGCTACAAATTAGACCCTTTTTGACACGGAGAAGATTCAATAGAGCTGCTTTTGCTACGTTAAGCGATCTGACCCTAGGAATCATGTTACACACAGCTCGTGATATTTCAGTATCTATTTTCAAGTAAAAAGGAGTTGATGCCTTTGTACATATATAAATCTATCGATCATCATCGTTAGGAGATTCTAAATAAAAAGTATATTGGAGAAAAATGCTTTTGGGTAAGTCAAGGTATCCCTTTTTCTACACCGATACAAGCTCCTCTAAAAAAGCAGGTTATTCTTCATGAGTCCATTTTATATCAAACCTGATCTGGACAACCGAAAACTATTATTTAGGGCGCATTCTATTCAAAATTCTAAATAAAATGGGACAGGAAAAACTTATAAATAACTAAAAATATATTCTTGTTTATGCATAACAGATAGTTAAATATAAAGAAACAAATTATATCGCCCCATATTCGATCTTTAATAGTGTAGTATTAATTTTATCCCCATTTTCAAAATACCAGTTTTTTATTATTACGTCACTAGTCTAAATAGAACATAGGCAAAAATTTTGACATGGATCATAATTATCATAAAATAAGATAGGATAAATATGGGGCTTATGTGCTTGTATTGTGTGTCCCTCCTGTTATTCTAAAATTCCTTTTCTAGGCCCATCCTTATTACTATACTTCGAATGGCAAACCTCAGGTCTTCCATATACTAGGAGTATTGTGGTTTTTCCTCCCTTATCATTGAAAACCTCAGCCCAGTCAGGACTTCGTAGTAGCACAGAATGTGTACTGAGATTTTCTCACCTTCTTGGCGAAACCTGCAAATGGTTGATTCTGCCAATCCGATGTTATTCATGTGTGATAAGTCTACAATGCCCTGTCAGCAGCCAAACCAGGATCCTGATTATTCTCCTATGCTGGCTAGATAATCCGTGAGTTTTGGCGAGGGTTCCCTGATGAACTCCTTGGCCTGCCTCATTCTTGGCGCCTTGTTCCACCATTCTCGAGACTGCTTTTTTGTCCAAGTACTGCTATTTGTTTTTTCAGCGCTTTCTCTAAGCCACAGAAAGGTTCTGGGCCAATGGGAGCACAACGTGCCCCTTCGCGGGCTAGTGAATCTGTCTCTTAATTGCACTTGTGATCTGAGTGGACTGGTATCCAGCTAACTATGATATGGTGACTGACCTATGTGTCAAGATTTTTGAGGACTACACATTAGAAGCAGTGAATACCTCTAGTCCTGACCATATGGGATTCTGGGAATCTAAACTACCTGATAGGCTTGCAAGTAGGAGAGGGGATTTGCAAAAGGAGAGAAGACGCCAGTATATCAAAACTCTTGCCATATATATGTGC
Organism: Lochmaea capreae; assembly: GCA_949126875.1. Taxonomy (NCBI): domain Eukaryota; kingdom Metazoa; phylum Arthropoda; class Insecta; order Coleoptera; family Chrysomelidae; genus Lochmaea; species Lochmaea capreae. The sequence goes on from OX421404.1 coordinate 20,166,213, forward strand.
CAGACTGGAGAAGACTGAAACAAAGCAACTATTGTATAGCGTAAGTTTGGAATTTATCTGCATGAAACTTATTGCTTTTATAGTCGGTTGGCTATCGGAGTATATGGTTTTTTCCCCAAACTCCTGCCTTAATAGCTCTTCTGCACAGTGTTGTATTGCTGCAGCTTCTGCCTGGAATACTGTCACATGTTCTCCTAAGCTCAGTGAGACTATATATATTCCTGCTCCTACACCTCGGTTTTTGAGCCGTCTGTGTAGCAGGCCATTTTCCTTCCATACCTCTCTGCCTGTTATGAATGTTTTGAGGTTTGTCCCGGAGCTATACTTGGGAATCATCTCGTCCGATGGCATTCCCAATTATCATAAGAGTTGTTTGCATTTAATTCTGGTTTATGGAAAAATATGATAGGTTTAATAAATAATGAGTTACTTTTCTTACGCCCATAATAAGGCGTTATTATCGATTCTTTTCATTATTGTACTAGAACAATAATAGGTTATGTGTGTTGCCGAAAGTAATAGGTTTATTATGATTCCCTTGAAGAAAAACGATAATTTTTTTCATAAATTCCAATTGCATTCCTCATATTTTGTTTTAATTTGCCTCTGGGTTATGTACGACCGATATAACTTATAGTTTTCTAATTTAGACTCAAGCCGCATTGTTACGAAATGATATATTAGAATGTCTCCGGGCGCACAATAACAATAAGAAGAAGAACACTCACATACAACTTCACCAAACTATTTATTTGTTCGGAAGCCAAGAAATGCTACTATTAACTATCTCTCTTGAAAATCTATACGGGCGTTTCCAATTCTAACAATAACAACAACTACAGATAATTGAATGTCGTCCTTTCTAAATTTACTTGGCGGTACAGTTAAAATTGTTATTGTTAGATTAACAATTAGTCGTTTAATATTTATACGGATTCTTCTTGTACGCATATTTAGGGTGGACATTGATTGAAAAATGTGTATAGAGGGACGAAACTCGTAACCTTAACTGCATTCAAACTAATTATTGATATGAAGGGAACTGTATATACTCCTACCTCGTATTGAGAATTCTATGGGGAATATCAAATTACCATTAAAAATTGTCTGCGATCATTATTTACTGATATACAGGGTGAAATGTGGGTTTTGACTGAAATTCCTCATATTTCGGTGAAATGATTTATTTTATTCATACAAAAATCTTACCCTCTTTAGGGTTTTTGAAGAATGAATTTCTACAAAACAGACAAATTCACAAATCAGGTTCTTTTATTTAATGTTTGGTGTGGCGTTTTATTCATAACCAATTAATTGGATTTTATATTCCACTAACGGGCGAAATGTAGTTGGAGTTCCTGCAAACTTTCTTCCCATATTGCTAGATGATGCAGGAGTTGATATTGGAGACAAGTTCTTTCAACATGATGGGACTTCATCTCATTTGAGAATAATAGTGAAAAAGTTTTGGAATAACAGCTTCACGAATCATTGGATGGCAGAGGTGGACCTCCAAACTAGCCTGCAAAGGCACCCGATTTTAATCCAAATCGATTATCATTTTAGAGGTTTGAAGTCAAAAGTTTATTCAACTGAAGCAAGCGCTAGAGATCGCCTTCTACGGAGAATTGAGTAGGCATGCAACGAACTGAACTATGATTAGATGGTCGATTACAAATATTACTTCAAGAGTACGGAAACCATGAGTTATGTTGTTTCAATATAATTTTTTGGACCGTTAATTTAATTTAAGTTGACCTCGTTTCTTAATAATATTGGGATCCAGATATTAATGGAATAAGAAAATATAATTTTACGGATCAAAGCTGAAAAAGTACCACTTGGGGATGACACCTTATTGTCGAAACGTCTAGATGAAGTGTATAATTAAAAAAATTGTATGCGGAAACATACATTTAGATATTTTTTGTGTTTTTTCAAAGTATGTAATTACAATATCTTCTGTATGTTCCTTGTTGCAGTATACATTATTATTTTTGTTAATTTTTTGGGAAATCAAACCACAATCTTTTCGGAATTGTTGTTAATCGATACACCCTTCAATACACAAAATCACGAAGCTTATTTAGATTTATTTATGCGATTAGTATGTAAAGTCACCTTTTTTTGACGTATGCCGCGATCACGTGAGTCAAAAAAGGGACTTTACACATGAATTGAGTACAATATTTCTTCTATTACCGTAAGTTTTATCAGAATTTTGATAGAAATTAACTATCAACTTTACACACTAGTGCGTAAAGTAAAGAGAATGAAATAAAGCACAATTTGTGAAGAATTGAGCGAAGCAAAAAAATAAAATGATAATTTTATTTCACATTTTACCAAGGATACATAGTTGTCGAATTTTTTCGACGTGTCAGATAGAGGGACCAGAATTTAATAAAAACTTAATTATTATTTATAACTGTAGCTGGAACGGTTTCGAAATGATTAATTAAAAACATAAAAAAGATTTCCCAAAAAATTAACAAAAAAAAAATGTCCTAATTACAATTTGAACATATAGATATACAGGGTATTGTTTTTTAAGGTCAGGTCTAGAATATTATGTTAATTGACACCACTTAAAAGGTTTATAAATTACGATGTTTTGAATCTGCAATCCATTAGACATCAAAAGGATGCTTGTAAGTTAGCTGGAGGTGCACATTTTGAACATATACCCTGAAATGCTACTTTTATGTTTATCACAATGTTATTCCTTCTATTAGAATAATAAAAACATTGAGCACCTTATATCTCATTCACGATATACTTATCACACATATTTACAGGTGAAATATTACAGATTACTTTACCCAATTATAATATGAGTATTAGAGGTTAGTTTGCCCCCCTGTTTTGGATTCGAGCTGGACCCCACTGGTACAAATTTTTTTTTGCAATTCTTTGTTAATTTCTAGATGAAAATGTGAAAACTTCATATCATCAGTGTTGCAGAAATTTGCTAGTACACAAAAGTCGCAACTACTTGATTTACATATTATTATGATATGTAGTGTAATTTGAATAAATATTTGAAAAATGAATGGGATTAATAATTGTAAGACTAGCTGCTGGAATTTTTTGAAAATAAAAATAAAAATGGCGAAAAAAATATCTAAATTAACGAGCATTCTACTCAAAACGTTTAAAAAACCGTTTTTGTTTTATGACAAATTTTTTCAGTTTTAAATTTATAACACCCTGTATCTCGGTATGATCCTATATAAAAAGTCATCAATTAACAAGCGTTATATCAGGTTCGAGCATACTGTCGGTCAAATGGTTCTTGAGATACATACGGATCTTATTGGTTTATCCAGTACTTACCAAACTGTATGTTTAACATAGAATATTAGGTATAATTATATAAATGATGGTGATGCGATTAAAGGCATTATATATACACCGAAATTAATGTTATATATAACTCTGCTTACATTAATTAATCTATTTCGTTCCTCTATCTAGATAATAAATCAATTTGTAAAGCAAACTACGTAATTAGTTACAGTGTGACACACTCAAGATAAGAAATTTGATAAACTTAAGTGTTGTATAATGGTGAGTAAAATTAGTTTGCACTGTTTCACAATAAAAAAAGCCGAAAAGATGGAAAAATCATAAATCATTTCGAGTCTTGACCTGCCCACAAGCGAACCATTGATTCTTATTGGTGCAATGTAGCTTCAGATTGGTCTATCCAAACTTTACTTGAATTGTTAGTCCACATTGACTGTGAACGTCCCAGGATGGGCTTAGTTCATTTCTGTTATTTACGAGACATTCTGTTCTTAGATGTTACTGTGATTAAGAGTTTGTTTTATTGACTAAAATATTTTGTTGGTAATAATCAAAATTTAAGGCACCATTCGAAGAGGAAGATATTGTTATAGGCTCCGAACAATGAATATACTAAAGAGTAAACAGACGTACTGCAAGCGCCAAACGTGGTGGCGATCCCGCCCTCGTGCGCACAAACTTTTTCAGTGTTACCTCCCACTACAGCTCTTGCAAGACATATAAATGCTCTGTATAGAGGCGTATGTGGTTACGCTCTCGACTTGCATTCGGAGTGACCGGGGTTCAAATCCCAGGTCCGTCTGACCTGCTATGAGTTTTTTCAGAGGTTTTCTCGTAGCAATAGGCGAATGATGGGTCAGTACACACTTCTCAGGCACCTACCACCGTTCCTTCCACTACCATCCCCTGAACCATAAACAATCCTTATTCCTTCCAATGTTGGCTGAATAGGCTCCGGAAAGCATATAGCGGCCCGCTCCCCTCGAGGGGAAGAGAATGAAAATTGATCCTTCCTTTTTGCGTATCATAAATCATTAGTTGTCCTCCAATTCTGTTGGCGCTTAGCATTGTCTGAATAATTACAAAGAAATCATAATTATAGGTACGACACTGACCGGCAAGGGGCTTATCGTAATCCAATAGTAATTTAGTTGGCAGAGTCTATACCTGCGCGATCGTTCGCCATCACGTTTGGAGCTTGCTGTAGTATTCTATGCCAATATAAACAATGTCAAAGTTTATTTATTTATTCTGCTCAATTCGACAGATGCTATCATGTCGCAGTGAATATAAAGGTGCGTCCTCTCACTTGGTGTGCACTTTGCAATCGACGGTGTCGATCGACAAAATAAATCGATCGATATGTCGAATTGTTTTCCATCGACTGTCGGTAAACATGAAAGAGCAGTCGATCGACTTTAGTGTGTGGACGTGTTTTCGACGTTCGACATTCGACAAATTGAGTACTGAGTGACGTCTTGACGTTTACGTTGATATCGTAGTCGTGTATTTTCTTAGAAAATAGAATCAGAACAAGACAAAGTCATAGCTTATATTGAGGCATCCAAATTGAAGTTAAATCTATGAGATTCCAAAGCTAAAAACTACAAAAACAGGAACATGAGGCACAAGCAACTATGACATCTTCGTCAGACATGTTGATTAGACTGATCGACAACATTTATGTCAACTCTGGTGTGGACGGATGCAGTTTTCTCGACTTGGTGAGAATACGCCTTAATATGTTGATAGATTGTTGTATGTATAAAACATGAATATTTGATTGTTAAAATTTTTTACCAAACGTTTTGAAATTTCTGAAGTAGACAGTAGACAAAAAGTAATTTGGTATGTTCTAGTCGCGATCTACGAAAAATATGATACAAAATATGTACCGGCAACTGAAACAAGAAAATAATGGGTCAAAGCATAGAGCTGCTGAAAGAATGCATAATTGACAAAAGTTTCAAAAATATCCATTATCACAGTTATCGGTAAAACAGCTATTCATCGGAAAAAGAGAGTACAGAAATCGCTAGTGCGTCGGAATCATGCAGTAATGAAAAATATGTCTGAAACCGGTTCTGTTTCTGCTTACAAATTTCTTCATCTCGCCGACAAATTGTGAAACGGTGAAAATTAATTTTACTCACAACTATAAGACATTTTTAAGCGTAAGGATAGAATGTATTTTTGAACATGCTTGTATATTCCAGACAATTGCTGTTTTATTGATTTAAAATTTTCAGGACATAAGCTAAATTGATACTTTTCTCAATATAACACCCCGTATATATTTATATACCTACTTATATCTATTATTAATCTTTGAAATCATCAAAATTTGTAAGCCATATTGATTTTTTTTATAGTCATGATATTTGCCATTATAATACATTTTTGCTATAAAAGGCACAAAAGCTCTAAAAACCTCAATTGATTGAAAAACATTTATTTATATTAATTAAAATTCGTATTGATCGCGTATCTCAAAAGTTACAAAAAAATTGTGTTTGGGAAAAATACTTTCATTCAGTTTTTTGCCAAATTTGGATAATTTAAATAACGCGTTAGCAAACGGTAAAAACTTGAAAGATGTGGAATTTTTATTCCAAATTTAACGATATTTATAAAATGAAAATTTAATACTTTGTCTGTACCCTATCAAACATTTTGAATATAAAATGATGCCGTGTGGTACAGCTTCAAAAGAAATTCTAATTCCCTGCTTAACGTTATAAAGTTTTTTTCTAATTCGGTATATTCATAAATGAGAAAATTAATTTCAAAAATGGAAAATTTAAATAATGTCTCTACATCAAAACTTCACGCAGATTGAAGCACAGAATCTCGCATAATATTTAGAAAGTATTTTCCAATTAAATTAAATGTTTAAAATTAATTTTTGACAATATAAACTTGGAATTTTCCCATGACCCAAGAACTTATTGTTAATTTCTTCTCGTACATTTTGAGTTTCAAATTTGCATTATTGTCGAGTCTTTGAAACAGCTTTATAGGAAATAATCAAGAGAAATAAAATCAGGTGATCGAGTCTGACGACAATCAATCGTTTCACGTTTTCCATTCAACATATACAGGATGATCCAGGAGATGGGATGTTATCTCACTTTCCATTTACGTAAATAATTGTTATCTGTCTACATTTGAATAAAAAAAAAATTTCTAATTGAGTGGAGGGAGTAGAAATTGTATATCTATCACCTCCCAAATTTTTGGTCGAGGGGTAAACCACTGATGAAAAATCTGTACACTATTTTCTGTATTGCACTTATTTTTGAGTATTTTCTGTATTTTTTGAGTATTTTCTGTATTATCCAGGTATTTTCTGTATTGTCCAAGTATTTTCTTTAAAAAAACATAGTTTTCTATTATATGAGTTTTCATGTATTTTTAGCAGTTTACGCAGTTTTATATTCCTTCAGTAACTTATTGAAAAAAATACATCTCGAAATACATAAAATAGAATTTTTGCAGGTGTTAGGATTTGTATGAAATAAAGGTCAGCTTCAATTTTTTATCTACGTGATAATATTAATAATTAATTTTGGAAAAGTACTCGCGTCTGAGACTAATATGGATAACAAATAATATCGTAAACCTAATAATTATAACATATTTTTTAAAATCAGTCGAATATCCTAAACCTAATATTTATAACAATACATCCAACACCAATCAAATACGTTGTACAAGTAACAATACAAAAAGAACAAGATACTTTTGAAATTATCAAAAAATTGTTTAGTTGTAAAAATATGTTATTTTTATTTTTTAAATCAAAACGCAACTGGCCGTTAATCTCATAAGAAGAAAACTGAAATGCTAACTGCTGTATACAATGTGGAGACCAAAATGATATAACCAGACTGAATCGAAGAGAGAATTTGTTATCCAAAGTTTATATATTTTAGGGATCATGGAGGAATCATATAAATACTGCAAGATTAGGAAATTTTCTAACAGAAACTACGAGAGATAACGCCTCGCCTACCTGGATTCCTAGTCCTTTACATATTTTCAAAAAAATTTAATTCACCTTTCGTCTGCGGAAACCGCGATCTACTTAAATAGTTATCACTTATACAATAAATCGAAAAACCGAACTCAGTTTTACTCGAGGTTTTACCACGGTTTTAGCTAACTTAGGTACACGGTTGTCGGCTAGTAAAACAATGAGATGAACATACCCTTACGAAACGGTAATGAAATGCTATAACCATTGTTGCCAAAAGTTTTCTCGTCGACAATAGGGACATCTTTTACCTAGTTCTATTTTTGTTTCTTGATCGTATTTTCTTTCTATTTTCTGTATTTTCCGCTGTATTTTCTTTATTTTCCACTGTATTTTCTATATTTTCCTAGTATTTTCTGTATTTTCCATGTATTTTCCATGTATTTTCAGGAGTATTTTCTAATAATAATAGTATTTTTTAGAGTATTTTCTGTAATTTGTACACTATTTTTTTCAGTGGTTTACCCCTCGTTTTTGGTATACGAATTCCTGCATAAATCAAAAAATAGGTTTTCTAAATAAACCGGGTGGAAAGGACAAATTTAAAACGTTTCTTTTTTCTGTAAAAATTAAAAATACATAACTTGCATCAATCTCCAAAAAATGGATTGGAAGTTTAACGAAAACTTGAAATGAATGAAAACAAGAATTTTTATTAAATTGTACAAATAAACAAAGTGTGTGTGTGTGTTCACACGATCTTAAAATACGTAGTTCCATGAATACTGAGAAGCTACAAATTTAGAAGTATAGAAATTATTGTTTAGTCTACATTCTATTTTGCAAAAAGATGTTTGTTATATTTTCATTTAAACAAATTTTATAAACTACCCTTCATAAGATTAATCGTTGTTTAACCGTATTAGTGGTATTTAACCCCTGGTCATTGAGTATTTCCCAAAATCAACCCTAAAAATCTCCGGGTCAGACCCTTAACATGCCAGCAACCACTAAGTAAGTTAAAAATGAATATTTCACCTCACCAAATATCATGAACCTTCTTATTTACCATTTACGAACACTTATAAACAAATATCACTTTTACCTTGAGTCATAATATACACTAAACGTCAAATATAAGCACAAACTGTCAAAAATCGCTACGAAAATAGACTAGCGCGAATTATCGACCCGCTCCAGTCCGCTGTTGACGGAACACTGAACATGGAGTAGCACCCTCTAACGTCTGTGAATGATCCAATCCCCCTCTACTTCCCAGGGAAGGACTGCTGCGGGAAAATAAAACGAACTATTCGGAAAAATCTGCTGCCGCTGGAAGAATAGAGGATGCCAAAAATTTCATCATCTAATTCCCATTAATAATGTATCTGGTGTTTATGTTGAAGTTCTCAAAACATAGGATTTTAAACAAAATTTTCTACTTAAATTTGTTTAATTTTTGAAAATAATTTAGTAAGGGTAAAAAAATCATAATTTCCAGATGAACATTGCTTATAGCTTTGAATAGATCTTCTTATTCGCGATTTAACCCAGAATTGTTCACTTTTAATATTTCATATTGTTACGTGGGACCTGTAAAAGGTTGTAGAAAGAAAATGTGGGACATACTAGAAGCAAGGAAAGTTGATAAAAAACTATATAATCAAGAATAACCTAGCATCTGAAACATTAGAGACAAAACAGGGATTAAGGAAAGGTGGAGCTCTAAGCCCAACTTTATTCAATATTTTCATGGACCACATAATAAAGCAAACAAAAAGAGATAAGATACGTGAATGTTCATTTGCTGACGATCTAGTTATAATTGCCAATACAGAGAAAGGTCTTCAAAAAATATAGACATTACATGGAATAGAACTCTAAAATTGAATGGAATGAAAATAAATGCAGATAAAACAAAAATAATGATGATAGCAAAAAATCAAGAAATGTTGAATATAAGAATTAACGAAAGTATAATCCAACAGGTTACCTACTTTAAATACTCAGGAACAACAATTGCAAGCACTGGTAACCAGGAAAGGGATATTATGGAAAGAAGAGAAAAAGCCATAAAAACTTACCACATGCTAAAACCTGGAATTGTTTAAAAGAAGGAAATCTCAAAAACAACCAAAATAACAGTATTCCAAACTGTTTTTAGACTGATACTTACGGCAGCGAAACGTGGGTACTGGACCAAAGAATGAAGAGTAGAATACAAGCTATAGAAATGAAATACCTGAGATCTCATTCATTCGGTTGGGTTGTGCTCATCAACCCAGGCACATGAACTGAATGTTTGTACCATTTCCCACTTCCATTCCAGTTGTGTCTTCTATGTAGGCCACTAGTTTGACTGGAGGGATTTTCAGTAGTTGTAATGCTTGTATAGTTTCCTCTCCAAAGTGCTTCCGTCTGAGTCCATGTAAGTTCTCGCAGAAGCAGAGTATGTGAGTAGTTGTTTCATCATGAAGATCACATTTCCTGCACAAAGGTTCACTAACTTTGCCAATTTTGTGCAGATGTTTCCTCAGGGTACAGTCACCAGGTGGGAAACTGTCTTCAACTGTCTCCTACTCAGTTTCAAGAGCCTGGTTAGAGTTCCTTGTCTACCTTGTTCAGTAAACTCTTTGTATGGAGATGCCCTTGTGTCGACCTCCATTTAAGTTGGTGTTCCCTATCTAGCCAGTTCCCGATTTCTCCTCTTATGCAATCTTTTGTGATTCCACAAAACGGTTCCGGACCTATGAAGTCTGGTTTAGACCCTTCTTTAGCTAACTGGCCATTTCACTATCTGCAATCCCCTCATGTGCCGGCACCCATATTAGAGGCACTTTGTTGTCTTTTGCCAGATTGTTGAGGGATTCTTTACCTGTGATCTGTGAAAGGAATAACAAAACGAGACAGAAAAAAAAATTTAGACATAAGAGAGGAGCTAGAAATAAAATCCATGCTACATAGATTATATAGAAGAAAGTTAACTGAACTGGTGGGGACATCTACAGCGATTGCAGGATACTAGACTAGTTAAAAATGTATGGGAAGTAAAGGTGTTGTTAAAAGAGAAATAGGTAGACCCAAAGAATCCTGGGATAACAACATAGCCAAAATATTAAAGGAAGGAGTGAAATAGTATATTGTATACCTAGGCGGTAAAGTGGCATTTTTCAGGCCAAAAGAAGATATGGGGCGCCAGCTAGCGTGGAAACGTGAAATTTATTTTCTCGGCTAGGCATAGAAAAGGTTACTTTCTCGCCTCCGTAAAGCTGGTAAAATTCAACTTTCTCATAGTGTAGGATAAAAACAATTATAGAAGCAAAACAATTAGCAAAAAATAGGAAAGAATGGAAAACTTTTGTTGATGAATCTTGAAATTTTGAGAAATCTTGCTACACCGATAGATAGAAGGGAATTTGATTATATATATACGTAGGACCTGTACTGAGGATATGTAGAGGTCCATGAAGAAAAACAAGAAGACATACATCTAGAATCGTCTAGAACTGTCATCGAAAAGTCGAGAACCGTCTGGAACAGGTAAATCGTATAAAAAGCGAGACTATTGACATTAGTTAGTTAGTTTTTGAAGTATTAGAGATTGGACTTCTTTGTTCTGATAGAGAGACGTTTTTAGTATTGTGTTGTTAAAGTAAAAGGAGTAACAATATTTTTATAATAAATTTGAATAAGCTGAGATTCTGTCCAATAGAAAACAAAGATTGTATATTTTATAGTTGGAGAAATACCCCAACTCCTTTTTTCTTTCTCTATTATTAACAAATAAAGTGTATGGAACAGAAAGTTATTAGATTTGGGCACGTTGTAAATAAATATTAATTTTAATTGAAACTTGAATTGTCAGAATAACTTTGAACTGTCTCAAATATTTCATCCAAATATATTATGTTGATTTAGTTTGCAAACGTGTATCGTTTGAATCAAAACTGATTATTGAAAAAAAAAATTGTCTCTATATTGCAGTTGCCAGTAACTAAACAAAATTTAGTCAAAAGAATTATCGACGAAGGAAATATGTTTTTATGGAAAGCAAACCCTTTTTTTGGAAAATACATCGATCTTGTGAAAAGTTTGAATTAGTCAGCGACTAACTGCCGAGGCGTTGGGGGTATCACCAAAAACTGTATGGAGAACAAAAACAAAATTAAATACCGAAATCAAAGTAGTTTACGACAAGTGGTGCTTAAAATGTACGTCGAAAGAAAGAATGAATCGTCAGAAACCATTCGTGAGCGGCTTCGAGAAGAAATTCCTCATGTATACTGTAGCAAAAGGGTCATTATTAACTTCGGTAGGATTCATCGACAATTTATCCCTCCAAAATTTATTTCAACCACCAAATGATTAAAATTTAATTCAATTTTAAATATTTTTTGATAAGGCATCTTCCTACCTACCAACCTCCGTTAACTTCTTATCGGTTCCGAATTTCTTATTTCGCAGCTTACGCAAATTTTCAGAAATAACTTCAGCTCTGAAAATATTACATGCGAAAATTGTTTCAAACGTATCTGATTTTCTTCACTATTTCCGACATATAAATACAATCGATTCGATTCAAATGCAAATCTGCGCTTTGGATTTGAGGTTATCTTTGACGGCCACAGCTACTGAATACTCGAAGCACAAAGATTAGCGATGTTGATTACTCTGCAATGGTAAATTAATTAAAAGTATCCACATGGAAGTCTTTGTCAATACTACTAGTCAATTTTTTTTAACAAATCATTTATTGTCCAACTACGTTCTTTTTTAACCGACTTCCAAAGAAGTAGATCAAGTGTGATCGGGCAAGATATGTTTGTTCATGCACCGATTTTGATGATTTTTTTTGTATTGGCTTGTACAGATCCAAGGTGGTCGCCGTCACTCCCGCTTGGAAAGTTGTGACGTTTTTAGGTAGGAATATTGGAATAGCTATCCTTTGTTTCAGACCTATAATTCCGGCGGCTACCTCTACCCAAGTGCCGTTCCCTACTTGATATAGCTTTTTGGAACTTATAATTAAAGCAATATTTGGTGGCCGTTGCGTCAATCGGCTGCACCATTGAGACATCCACTTTCAGTCAATTACAACCAACATTCAGTCATTGCAGCACTTTGTAAACTTTTATTCTTTTTAACGATTGCTGCTTAACTTTCACTTGTATGAAGCCATATAGGTACCTAGCCGATTGCCCAACCATCGACATAGAATCCTTGGTTAGGTTAAGCGTTAGGTGGTGGGTAGAGCTGGCGCTAGCCTTCTGTCACTGAAATCTGATGATTTATTATGACGCTCTGATTTAACTAAAGTTCTTCGTCTAGCTTCAATCTCCTAACGAGGCTCCATAGCCTAGACAAATGCTTTTCGAGGTAGCTTGTAGCCCTTGGTTTTTACTCGCCAAGTTATAGAAAACGCAGTCTTGCGAGGCCTTCATAGTGGCACAACACATGTTCTGCCGATTCCTCTTTCTCTTGACAGAACCTGCAAAGGTCTGTTTCTGCCAATTTTATAACAGCCTTTCGGCTTTTTAGCTGCAGGTCCTCTGTTACTTTGGCCGATGATCGTTTGATGAACTCTTTGGCCTATCTCTTTTCAGGGGTTGTTCTCCACCACTCCAGAAACTTAGTTTGCTCTCATTTTTCAATGGCTGCCTTTTTGTATGTGTTAGCTACACCGCAGAAGGGTTCGGGGCCAATGTAGGGAGCATTTGCAGTCACCGTCTCAACAAAGAGGCTCACCGCCTGACTAAGGAGTGTTTGATTGAAAACGCTAGCAAAAATGGTTGGCACAGTAACTTCGTACGTCTACCAGTAGATAACATCGAATTAGTCTGAGGCATTGAAGTCTAGCTGTGGAATATGGATTTCTCTGAGTTCTGTAGGAACAGAGATAGTTTCTGCAGTTCTCCATATAAGCATTTCATTGGATGACTGGGGCAATCATGCTTTTGAGATCGTCACATGATTAACGTTTGATGTTATTATCTCAAAAACTTGCCTGGTTCCAGTTTCTTAAGTGGAATCGATGCTACAGTATGTACTCAGTCAGACTTTTAAAATTTGCAGATAGACTTTCCGATGCAATGTAAAGTCTTGACATTATGTTTGCGACTGTGAGCCATCTAGCATGTGACATTTTTCCTGAATTGTAATTGCTCGGATTTAAGAAGCACTATCGGCCAGACTAAATTACAGGACAAATTTCATATCCGTATTTGCGGTTGGTATTCAGGTGGCAATTTTGTAGCAATTCACCACTAGGTCCCGAATACTCAAGGAGACCACTCTAGTGCTGTCAAAACATGAATTCAACCTCCCAAAACACAAGTAATAAAAACCAGGTTCTGGAATAAAGAAACTATGTGAAGATGCATCATAAACATGAAGACCACCACCTTCTTTAGCAATGTTCTGTTGTTGTCAACTGTATGCCCGTAGTTATATTTTCCAAAGGTGTAGTATGCAAATTAATTAATTATTAAATTACTCATATTCTGTTTGGTTCATAACGTACCATTTTTCCTATTTTTGGAGCAGATCATGATCATGCCTTGGTAGAGGATCCAGGAAATTGATTCATATTTTGCAGATTTTACTTATACCTACCATCAACAGTTTTTTAATAGAAATAACTTCCATGTAAACGTCTGCCTTCTTGTTGGTCACACAATTCGTCAGCACTCGGCAAATTTAACTGTAAACTCGTATGCATGCACAAGGTACGGTTATTTGTTGCTCTAAGGCAGAATTGACGGATTGAAAACAAATTATTTACACAAGTAGAGGTTTAAAAAATCATACTTTACACTTTTGTAAAGAAAATTGCGTGGTGTGTGTAGAACCACACAGAAAGCAGACAAATGCGAGTTGTTTTGTTCACAGCTTAGCAGCGAACAGCAGTTCTAAATTAAAATTACATGCGAAAGGGTCGGTGTAAATATCCTGACAAATGTACGTCATCCACACAAATGTAACTAACAAAATGTTTAAAGTCATAACCACTTATGCCCTGTGGCGGGATGAACAGCCCTGCTAATGAATTATATTAACCACCGGTTGTCAGTGGCGGCACTCATATTAAATACATTGAAGAAAAGTATAGTGCAAATCGATATTATACTTTTTCAAAACTTATAATGATGCGTATACAAAACGAAGAGGGAACTTTGGTCACATGGAAGTTTTGCATGTGACATAAGCGACAATTTGTTGTAAATATACTAGTTTATTTGGTAGGGATACGAGTATACCAATGCTTGGTTAAACAGGAGAGGTAACAATATATTGAATCAATCTAGACTACTTGACTTCCACCCACAGATACTGTTGCTCCCACCTACAGATAACCTTGTTTCCATTCACAGTTACCTACTCCCACCCGTTAGGGCCGTGGTGGGTAGGTATCTTCTACCATCCGTACTCTACCTGTCATTTATGCGCTCCTAGTTGAACGATACGCTTATGGCATACGTTAAATGTCCATGTGACCAGAGTTCCTCGTACTTTTTGAACAACAAGCATGTCATAAGCCTACTATGAATTTTCACAATTTGCGTGAGTTTCTCACGTGAGATTTTTAGTTAGTTTAATACATAGTGATCGAAGAACTTCTGGCAGATTTAAAGCCCCAGCATATTAACCCAGGTCATCAGTCTTTTGTGGAATTCCCAGCTGAGGCTGACTTTTCCTTCTTTCTGAATTCATCTGAGTCTTTGGTATGTCACAATGTTTGCCTCCACTAAATTTAACTGTGTTTCTATTGACCATTCCACATTTAACTATCGCATCAGTCTCGCTGTGAATTATATACTTCGCGCGGCGCGTGGTGAACTTGCAAGCTCTATACAAATATGATTCCACCTGGATCATATACTGGATTACCCATAAATTAGACATACTGGTCAGTTTCGGTCATCTGAGTGAAATGAATCCGATATCTCTTTCCCATTTTACCAAATGTATCTATCAAACAAACCGTTTTGTACTTTTTAGACCTCCCCCCCCCAAAAAAGCCTAGCAATGCCGGGGGGGGGGGGCAGAAGGCTTGTTGACACCCCCAAAATCTTCCAAAAATAAGCATTTTCAAACACAAGTTTGCCTGAATGCTATCCGTAAGTAAAGTATTTCATAATTTAATTAATGGTGTTTGGGCATTGAACTAGCGACTGGCCTCGCTGATGCATCACGAGAAGCATTTGTGAAAACAGCATGCCTATAATAGCCTACTCGCAGCCACCCGCATAGCGCCTGTTCTGCACACAACCAATAAAGTCAGTAGTAAGAGGTGTATCGCTAACGTTTCTCTTTTTCCCTCTCTCTCTCTCTCTGACCACCAGCACTAGGCTAGCGTCTACTTGTATTGTCTATCTATTCATTTTCACAGCTAACCAATTTACAAATAAAAGTATTTCCGTACTTGAAATTAAAAGGTAATAGCTTTCAACGTTCAATTCTTATGGCCAAAGGGTCAGATATGATATGTGCAAAAACATTCTAATGGCTTAAAAATCCTTTTATTTGTTAGTCAAAATTCTCGAGTCAAACCATAGTTTTTTGCCTCTAAACTCTGGTTAATTAAAAACGGCCTAGAAATGCGTCACTTTACACTTGAATTTTCAAACACCCCCCCGTGCTTTAACCCCTCTTGAAATTTTTTCCTGGGTACGGCCTTGCAGACGAGTGCTTGAGTTTAAGTTTTGCACACTATATAAGTGAATTTATACCAAAAAGTGTCAAACTTCCCGATTGTAACCTCACAATCCACGTGACAACACCAATTTTCGAAATAAAAATAACAACATACCATACACAACTGAAAAACATTTAAAATTAGCCATTTGTATGCAAAGACGAAGACTCGATTAACCCGAAAATTTAACGTCTCCTCTCTACTCTAAAGCAAATTACCTCATAGCTCATTACTCTCTCGATAGTTCAATTTCTACCAGACCAAATGAGACTTGTTTTCTTGTTTATATATTGTACACAGAGCGCCTTTGGACTTAAACAGATAGTGACTCCCCCTGGTTGCGGATCGTTTCTATGCTAGACACGTAAAGACGTACAGACCGTTTCGAACCGTAAGAAACGCAACGTTATTAGAAGCGGTGTTGGAAAATTGCACTTGCTTTATTCTAATTAGCGTGACCTTGGTATCACACTGCTGCATTGTCAGAGAGTAAAATGGGCTGTATTTTATTTCCAAAAAATTTTTACTATAGATATAAGAGAATTGAATACATAAACTAATATGTAATGCTCGCAAATACGAGTGACTTTTTCAAAGAAAAAGTAGGGTTAGGTTAGGCTCTATGAGAGTGGGGCCTTCTCGCCACCTCCACTGCAACCCCCGTTGGGTATATTGTGGCTCACCCCTAGGGATTACAATTCACCTCACAAGCCTGTGCTTCTGACGAAGTCCGTGGTTGTATTTGGTGATATTTTTTTGAAGTCGTTCGGCTCTAAGGTACTAAAACCGAATATGTTATGCCTTACCCTGCCCAAAGCTGTCGACAATGTCCTGTAAGCAGCCCTGACGAAGTCCATGGTAGTATTTGGTGATATTTTTTTGAAGTCGTTCGGCTCTAAGGTACTAAAACCGAATATGTTATGCCTTACCCTGCCCAAAGCTGTCGACAATGTCCTGTAAGCAGCCCTGACGAAGTCCATGGTTGTATTTGGTGATATTTTTTTGAAGTCGTTCGGCTCTAAGGTACTAAAACCGAATATGTTATGCCTTACCCTGCCCAAAGCTGTCGACAATGTCCTGTAAGCAGCCCCGACAGAATGCGTAGGTTTGTTCTACTCCACTCCAGGATCTGCTTATTTTTTGTATATGAACGCGTTCGAGTGAGAGAGCCTCGGTATGTCTGCCCAGTAAGTGAAAGTTTTCCTCTCCGCCAGGTAGCTATGACTGATCTAGCAGAGCTTTCCGCAGTGCCAAAAAATGGTTCTGGTCCGATAAATAGAGACTCTGATACCTTTTTTGCCAGAATGTCGGCCTTCTCGTTGCCCACCACTCCTCGATGCCCTTGTATCCAGGTCAGAATGACTCTGTTCTCCTTGCCTAGTAAAGAAAAAGTTACTTTATTTTATTTTCCAACAGAATCTCCATTTAACTATGCACACTTAGTCCAGCGAGTTTTCAATTTTTTCAAACCATCCAAAAATAATTTTTCAGATGTTCCGCAAAATACGCGTTCCTCTCTTCATTTGTCCAAAATCGCTTTCCGCCAAGCCATTTTTTTAAGTTTGGAAATAGAAAGTAATCGGAGGGAGCCGGATCAGGTGAATATGACGAGCAATAAATCGTAACGCAAATCAAAACTCCTCTCTTCAACAAATGCGGTCGTTTCTTCTTAAGTTCGGTATCAAAACGTGTCGGCAAATCAGCATAATATTGGCCAGTTATAGTTTTCCCTTTTTCTAAGTAATCAATAAGGATTATACACCTTTGGAATCTCATAACACTGTGGACATGACCTTATTGACCGAAAAAACGGTTTTTGTTTTCTTGGGAGCACGTTCCTCGGACGAAATCCATTGTTTCGACTGTATTTTTGTTTCTGAGGTATAATGATGTACCTAAGTTTTATCTACAATGACATATCGACGTGAAGATATCCAAACTATTTTTTGAATTTTTAATGCGAGCGAGCTTTTGATCAGCATTAATTGCGACACCACCTTGCAGATACCTTTTTTGTATGTAACCTTTCATATAAAATATCTGGAATAGTTAGAGTAAATGACACGATTCTGAACGTTCAGCATCATCTCTGTTCATATGACAACTTTTAAAAGAAGAGAACCACTTACAAATCATTATTCTTTTGTCTCTGTAGTTTATACTTAGGACAGTCAAAAATATTTTACTGTTATGTCACATCTTCACAGATCACATTTGGGTGGTTCCGTTTTCTTGAACAGGTGCTGGTGGGTTAGTCTGGTGTGACCTATTCTTAGTCTTGTAAGTAACACTTGGTGAGGGCGTTTTGTAGGAATCATCTTCCACGGTTTCACTTTGGTTTTTATTTCGCGTAACTTCACTTTGGATTCTTGACACGCACTTACCACTTTTTCCTTGACATGGGTGTTTAGGTCGTTAACCGTCACTCACTGCACTGTTATAGCACTTTCACTTTTGGTAACTTTTTTGCTTGCTGGTCTGCCTCTTCGTTTCCCAGGATTCCGATATGGGATGGGATCTACATAAATTCTACCTCTTTGTCGGTTGTGTGTATTTCCTCTAGTGTTGCTTTTAT
Organism: Lochmaea capreae; assembly: GCA_949126875.1. Classification (NCBI taxonomy): domain Eukaryota; kingdom Metazoa; phylum Arthropoda; class Insecta; order Coleoptera; family Chrysomelidae; genus Lochmaea; species Lochmaea capreae. The sequence continues at coordinate 20,184,768 of OX421404.1, forward strand.
GGAGACAGAAATAGGATGACTCCAATAGATTTTTTTGATGGACTCAAGTGAACTGAGGGAATTTGTTATTATTAGGAATTTGGAGTAGTTTAAACTTTTGGCATGTGTTACAGCTTGTAACAATACCTACATTTCTCCCGTGTATACAGTGCTGAGTGGTGTGAGTTTTAAAGTTAATTTTGTGTCAGGGGTAATAACTGCATCACCGGCGCCATTTGGAGTTTTGGAGGCATCAGTATATATTTGGTAATATACTTGGTACCGATTTAGTAGTGTGTGGAAAGCTTGTTTTATGATGCAAGAGAGAGTTTCATTTTTTTGTGAATGATCAAGGATTTATCTATGCAAGGAAGATTGAGTAGCCATGGTGGTGATATGGCACTATCGCTGAATGTTGGAGGATTTTCGATGTGGAAATCAGACGAATATTTCCGTACTCTCTCATAGAAAGGAGAGTAATTAGGTAATTATTGAATAAAAAGGTAGTATTTACTCATTCATTCCCTCTCGTCTATGGAGTCTAGCAATATGGAACTCTAGCATAACATGAAGGCATACACAATAGATCTCCTAAGGTCGTAGTGGAGAGGATTCTAGAAGCTCATAAGCCCCATATTAATGTAAATATTCACCAATACCTAATAAATCTTGTAATGTTTTTGTTATCCATCCAGTATTCCATCCACTTTCTCATATATTAGGAGAGAAAATAATGATTTATATCTATCGGTTAGTGCAGACTCTCCACACCCTTAACATCCAGTTTCCTTATTCTCTTCTCACTTTCTCTGTCGTCCTTTCGGAGAAAGGATTCCAACTGCCAGACGTAGATTTTTCTTGTGTTTGAAATCTTTAATTTTGTTCTTTTATAGTCAGCGAAAACGTAAAAATGTTAAAGCGCGGTCGACGAGTTTATTGAAATATTCTGCATGGTGATTTTTAAAATTTTGTAATCTACATTTTTACAAAGAAGAGCCTTGAGGCGGTTCGGAAAAGTGAGAACAACATAATGCAGATGCGTTTTTAAGCTAGTTGTGTGGTGTGTGGAAAAAACAACAATGTAATATTTGGTAAATTACTAATTAATTTCTCTATTTTAATCAAAACAATAATATTTTTGTATAGTCAAAGGTATATGAAGAAATAAAGGCAGATACAATACTGGAAATGCCAATGGATCAGATTGGCCGACAATAAAGCTTCAAAAATTAATACACAGTAGTCATTCCAGAGAGAGAGGACTGGGAAGCAGGGTCTCCTATAACATCGAATCTCAACTGGTACACTGATGGCTCTAAAACAGACTCTGGAGTAGGAGCCGGAATATATGGGGAACAAGAGAAGATCACAATCTCTCTAAGCCTAGGCAAACACATGGGAAGAAATTTATGAAAGAACCATCAGAAAAAGTAGCGAAAGAACTGCTCTCAATGAGCAGGAACAAACTACGCACCATAACGGGGCTTCTTACGGGACACTTTCTCATAAAGTAGCATGTGAACAAAATAGGGCAGTATAACGGAGACCTTACATGCAGAAGATGCAAAAAGGACACCGAAACAGCTCTGCACATATTATGCAACTGTGAGACGCTGGACCACAGGAGGCAAAAACTATATGGAAGACCCCAAATGACTCCAGAAGACTTCTACAACCAACCAGTAAAGATTCTGTATGAGCTAATACAGGGAACGGATTGGCTGAATAGGCTGTAGTCAGAACATTAGGAGAATCCACAATAAGCCCAAGAGGCTGAGGTGGTGCCGGCGAAGAGACGGCTCCTTAAAAAAAAACCTAGGGAAACATGCCACTGCCTTTCAGGCACAGGTAATGGCGGTGCAATGATCTGCTGAAGAGATGATGAAGCGGGAAATGGATCACCAAAGAATCGTCATCTACTCCCTCAGTCAAACAGCACTAAAGGCGATAAGCTCATATCCAACAACGTCAAATCTGATGTGGGAGTGTCGCAAGGCCCTTAACAGACTAGGTAATCATAATAGAGTGACCCTAGCCTGGGTGCCAGGTCACCAAAGAATAAGAGGCAATGAAAAGGCCGATGAATTAGCCAAGCAGGGAGCGACTAAGGTCATGATACGACCAGAACCTTCCTCTGGAATTGCAAAAAACCTCACTAAGGAGAGCATCCACCAATAGATAAACAACCAGGCGTTGCGATGGTGGCATAAAACCCCAGGGCAATGGCACGCTAAACTATTCCTCAAAAGCCCTTAGGTCAAACTGTCACGCGGCCTACTATGTCAAAGTCGAGAAACGACGAGGATGATGTTGGGAATGCTGACCGGACATTGTAGGCTGAGGAAGGATACGCACACAATTGGCCTAGCAGATGACAACCTATACGTAGGCTTTGCCAGGAAGAAGACGAAACCGCGGAGCACATACTCTGTGAGTGCGAAGGCCTAGTAAGGGTGCGGTTTCACCTATTCGGAGACGAAAAACCGAGGACGGAGAGATACGTAAGGGAGGCGGTATCCAGGAAGTACAAAAATTATAAAGCTAGATATCGAGCTCTAAATCTGTATAGTTACATGATCCCCTATCTTCATAATCATTCTTTTTCCAAAATATTTCTCTCGAAACTAGAATTCAGTTCAATCCACTTTGTTTATTCCTATCCATTACCTACAATCGAATTTTTCTTTTCACATAAAACTAATGGCAAAATAATTAAAATGATGGAATTTGCAAAATCCTTTGACTCTAAAAATGAAAACAAAGTAGAATCTCATTGTACGCTTTCAGCATATTTGTAAAATTAATAGCGAAATATAATTAGCAAAATAGAATCAATTAAAACCATCACATTTTGAAAGCTGTCAGCCAGGGATTTTCAACAGAGTATATTGTTATTGGCATTAAATCCTCCGATTGCATTTATATTCGTCCCTGAATATTGTATTTTACATAACGATTTATTGTCAAACAAAACGGTCTTAAATGCAAAAGCAGGTTACATTCCTTGGAAAGAAAACAAAAAGATTTTTGTGAAATTATATTTGTTTAATAGTCCCTTCAGTAGATATCTGGACTAGAATGATAGGAATAGCTGGTAAGTACCATTTCTCCAACATCGATTAGATGTTATGGGGTGGGTACTATCCTCTTCTAGTGATGAGCAAAGCAAGACCAAGACTTGGATAGTCTTGGACTTGCCTATTCGGCGTTTGTCTAGCTCAAATCGTCTTGGTCTTGGTTTTGGTCTTGCGTACAAAGTTTTGGTCGTGTTCATTTTACCTGTTACTTATTTTTTATTTACTTTTAAAGATCATCATGATTGTGAGTTATTAATAATTTACAATCAACTATTATCAATTAGCAAAATTACCTATTGTAACGGAGACTACTGTACCCTAGTGATGAACAAAGCAAGAACAAGACCAATACCAAGACTTGGTCATGTTCTTGTACATTTAGTGTTGGTCTAGCCTTTTGCTCATCACTATCCTCTTCCACTGCGACCTTTTCAGATCTAATTGTGGTACTCTTCATTTAGATCACCTTCCTCAGCCCGAATCTCATAATGAAATCAAGACCGAACATTTCCTCGTCTAGTGCCTATGTCATTAGTGCATGTGTTAGTGAATTGTACCCGTTGCGCTTTTTAAGAAATGCTGTATAATTAACCAAATAAAATCGAAAATGTTATAAGTGAAAACTGCAACGTTTAAAAATCGTCACTATTTCAGAAGACTGTTAATTTATTGCATAAAATTTAATAATTATTGTATTCCACTTTTTACATTCTATTAACTGTAATTTATTGTTGGCTGTTAATGACATTTGAGGGTTGATACTTATTCGAATTTTAAAATAAAAGGTCTCCAATGTTTCAGTGCTCAACTCTTTAGGAGGTGGAAGAAAATTAAAAACCACCCCCAAAATAACTTTTTTTGGAAATATCTCGAAAACATATGAGGATATGGAAAAAATATGGATATCAAAATTTACTACAAAACAATTTTTTTACTATAGAAACCGAGATATTTGCAATAAACAAAGTATAAAAACATGGAAAAATATAATGTAATGTAAAATTTATAAAAAAACTATTTTTTATCGTATCTATAAAATGTGCAAGTCGACTCATAAACACAATTTTTTTCATGTAATTATTTGAAAATTATACATTTTTATTTTTCGATCAATTTTTTTATACTCAAATTAAAAAAAAATACAATTTCTGTATAAACCACTATTTTCATATCCCCATAATATCATATATTTACCTTAGATTAAAAAATTCAAATAAATAAATTTATAAAAAAAGGATCTCTCAGAGATGACGTGCTACATTTTATAGTTACAATTCGAAAAAATTCACTTTTTTCGATTAGATTTGTTTATTGCAAATGTGAATAGAATTCAATATTTTTTAACCACGTATACTTCAAATTTATGTCAAAACGAACTTACATTCAAAAATGGAGGTTTTCTCTTTGCATAGTAATTTAAATCTCCATTTTTCTGGACTACGACGAAATTTTTTTGTAATCTCAAAAAATCAATCTTATGAGATATATAATTTAGAGACCATAAATTGTGGATTAAGATACCAGTTTAATGAATATTACAAATAGCCTGGAAGGTATGGGTCGCCGAGACGGAACTTTTCCAATCTCGAACGTTTCCATAGTGACGGAACATAACTATTAACCTGGACCGATACCAAAAATCGAATTGCATTCTCATTAGGTTGTAATCACTGGCGGGACGCCTGTGTTTCATTACAGGGGGGAAATAGCGTCATAAATCTCTCCCTTTTATATCCCCTCACCTTTCTCAGTTCCTCCAATTTACCCTCATCCTGTACTCTGTACATTTTTTGAATGTTTTCTCCAATATTATCGTTAGTAGTGTTATTTCTAGGTAGACTTTGCTTTAGTCAACATGCAATATTCCTTGAAATTGATGAAACTACGAGCTTTGATTTTTTTAGATTGGTTATTTTTCCTTTCCTTTGCCCTCTTCTTATTCTCAATTTTAAGTCATGAAAATCACTTGTCACTTCTCTAATTAACTGTATAGTATATAGTAAGCTGCTTTTATTTTAATCTTTATCTGCATGAACTTTAAGATTATATAAATATTATGTGCTCTCAAGAGCCTCTCCACTACGACCTTTGCAGATCTATAGTGTGTGCCCTCCTGTTATTCTAGAGTTCCTTGTCCAGACCCTTAGACTTCAAATTACAAACCTCATGATCTCCATATATTGGGAGGGTTGTGGTTTTTCCTCTCCAATCGTTGAAAATCTCAGCTTATTCAGGCCTAGGCAGTAGCACAGTATGTGTGCTGAGGTTTCCTCATCTTCTTGGTTGTGTCTGCCAATACTTTGTGTTTGTTAAGTCTACAATGCCCCATCAGGAACCCAATCAGGATCCTTATTGTTCAGTAGGTAGGTACTTACTCCGTGAATTTTGGCGAGTGCTTTGATGAACTCTGCATGAATTTTGAAAAGTCGCAAGAAAGTTCAGGGAAGCTATTCTGACCTAACTTATACAAGAAAAAATGTTTGTTAGTCTTTTAGACTTTTTCGGGATGTAACCTACACTTAAGAAATGCCTTAGTTTTTGGCAATTTAGTAACTTCCATATTTTCTTTAATTGCTTTATCATTGACAGAATCACTCCATAAAGTTGAAGCTTTAAAGGGTTTAGCTTTTTCCGACAAATATACCTGAAAAATATCATCACTCACTGTGATAACATTTTTTTGCTGGCGCCACATGCAAAATAGTTTAAACTCCTTTTCACATCTCTCGCATGACTTCGTGGGTTGTAATTGTGCACTTACTTTTAACAACTCTTAAATGAAAGACCCTTGAAGTTGTCGCTATCATTCGATTCGCTATTGCTAGGCCCGAACTCAGTTGCAGAGTACAAACTAGCTTCCTGTTTCCTGCTTCCCTTTTTTTTTAACATTGTAAGTATTTTTTCAGCTGAGCATGAGGCCTCATAAAACTAATTCACAGGCTACTGAAGTGCAAAGAGTAGTGGAATAGGTTTTGGAAATACATGGAATCAGTAGATACATATAATAAGAGCCCCGACTAAATTTAGACTACCCTTTTACCCTCATGTCTATTCGATCATAAACGACGTTCGTTGCTTTTCTGGCAAAACTTTCTTATCTGTTTCGCGAAATAAAGTTTTGGGAAATTTGTTTATCTCAAGTTTCCCAAGAGAGATTACAGGCAAGTATATACATATATAAATAACCGTGTGTTGCTTTACTTTATTGTGGAGAGAAAAGTTTTGGATTAATATTAAAGTTTGCTAGCGTATGATTTTATCTTTATTTTATAGTCTTCTTCAAAGCCTTCGCGTCGATCAAATCAATAAGTTTTCTTTGTTATCTGCTTAACCGCTTTAAAAAAAATCAGTACCTATACCTGCATAAGAAGGTAATAGAAAATCGAAAAATACCTAGTTCCATTAATATAAGATTGCTTTGATGAATCTCTCACTTTTTTTCATTATCGTTAAAATTCACAAGGTTGACTGGCTATCAAATGACTTTAAAATATAAATGAAATGACGCAGCTTTTTTTAAAATACATATACGGCAATTAACTTTAAAAGTTATTATTATTATTATTACATATAAGCAAGGGCAGAGGGACAAGTCCCTATATTACCCAAAAATTGAAGATAATATACAAACAAATTACCTACTAGCAAATTAATACAGTGAGGATTTATGAACTTTTAAATTTCTATAAGGCCAGATGCCAAGTCAACGAAATATTGTAAACTGTTCTTTACCAAGGACGAAAAACTGTAAATAAACTGTTATTGGCCAAGGTGCATACAGTGTGTACATAAAGTAACGTAACTTGCTAATATTTCGAATTCTGTTAGGTTTACAAAAAAAAATGTTGAATAAAAGTTTTTTTCAAATAATCCAGACCATCTGCATAAGTTGATTAGAGGTATACAGGTTTCTCGTTAAGAATTTTAAGTTTCCCGCTCAAATTTTAGGTTCCCCCCCAATTTTTAGGTTTAACGCCAAAATCAGCGGGAAACTTGAAATTCTTAACGGGGAACCTGAAATTTTTATCGGGAAACCTGAAATTTTGGAGGAAACTTGGAGTTTTTGGCGAGAAACCTTACCATATTTACAAAAAATTACTAATTTTGATGCAACTATTTTTCGACCGCTGTGCAAATGAGCTATCACTATCCATTCTTGAATATTATGAACACTAATATTCACACTACGGTCTTATTCACACGTTAAATGTAACGGATTTCGTACTTAATTAATTTAACAACTGCAAACGACGGTTATTGCCATTCTGGCACCATGCCGTATCATAAAAAAGCTTTATTTGAAATACTTCAAAAAAAAAATTGCTCCGTCCCTTGCGCTTCAATTCATTAACCTAACTTTTCAATAAGATTGAAAGTCTGCTACAAAAGCCTATCGGGATTTTTCTATTTCCCTGATAAATAAAAGAGAGTCAATGGCGAAACTTTCGGAAGGGAAAAGTTATGGATACGTCCCTAATGCCGAAGATGCTGAAACAGGGGTTAAATGCGGTAAGGGGTTTGGTGTACAACCTCTGCAAACTCTCTGAAACTGGACTGCAAATTGCCGGTAACTGTTTCGACCAACAATTCGTATAAACGAGTCTTGAAATTCTGATTAGTTCAGAGTTCTGTTTTCACTACTTTTTCATAGAACAGTATTCCGGGAAATTAAATCACAAACCAATCTCTCGTATAAAGCAAGTAGAAATATATAGTAGAAAAATGGATAAAAGCAACCCACAAATAAAAAATAATGTGTCCATTCTCTCGCCTATGAAAATATAATTCGTTATTTTTAATACGCAAGCAAAAGCGAAAGTAAAACATGTAAGGTCTAGGTGTAAATAAAACCAACCATTTCTGTAACTGGTTGGTCCAGAAAAACTTACAGATTCTTGATAAACTTGATTTTAAACTCCGGTAGAGTTGAGAGCTGAGTGAAAAATGCATCCACATAATGCCAGTTAAAAAGGTTCTTGTCGATAAAACGGGATTCCTTGGTAGCTCCACATTAATGCGAATTTTAAAATATCTTCATGCAGAGGTATGAGGATTACTTTTTCCTCCATGAAGGCAGCATCTGCAGCCTGACTTAATAATGTCTCCAAGGTTTTACCTACTTCTGTCACACGTTAGTTACGCATCCTTAAAATAAAAAAAATATTTATAAGAATATTAGGATAATAAATGATATAGTAAGACTGATGGTAAAGAGGGGGTGAACTTTTGTTTGATTAACAGCTCGTTTATTGTCAATTTTACATAAAAAATTGTTTTTTAAGATCAAGTAGTCTTGAATTTTGGTTCTCATACAATTTTCCCTATCGATATTTTTCAATTTATACCCGAGTAGAGAGGGGGGGGGGTTAAATGTATTTTTTGGTAGGATCGATATTTTTCGATTAAGACCTGAAAAGTGGTAGGGGTGAACCTAAATGTTTTATTATCGCGTTTCACTGATGATTTTTTCGTATTATTTTTTATTTATTTGTCTATTCTTGTTGAAAGTTTGATGACAATTTGGTTTGTTGAAAATTTCACTTGCTGCAATTATGCCAATGTTTTTTTTTTGTTAATGATATTGCAACATTTCCCCCCCCCTCTTCACGAGTATAAATCGAAAAAAATCTCTCCGACGAAAAAACAATTTAATTTTAAACAACTTTGTTTATTTCATGTAAAATTGACAATAAACGAGTTATCAATCAAACAAAAATTTACCCCCTCTTTTAGGGTATAAATCGGAAAATATAGATCCTAAGAGAAAATTTATGACAACCAAAATTCTAGGAAATTTAATTCTAAGCATACCCATTTTTTTTGGTAAAATTGAAAATAAACGAGTTATTCAATAAACAAAAATTGTCCCTCAAATTCAAGATGGCGGATGACGCAACTGATCGAGTACCACGCAAACCAAAATTTAGTCTGCCAGTGACCCATCCCAACGAATTCCGAAGGAGAATTGCTACTTAAAATTTTTGCTGGGTCTGCCCCTTTTTTGAGCTAATCCGACTGGGCTACAAACCAATATATTCAATTAACAAATACAGATACTTTATTAATGTCACTATCATTTAGGAGAGTTACGCATACATTGGTCAATAATAAAACCAGACAGTCCAAATAAATTGAGCACAAAAAAATGCGCGAGAAAGCCATACAACTTGACAACGTTGTAAACGCAGTTACCGGGAAGAGCAGGCGACGTACATTCTGCATGCAAAGTTTTAAAGGTTGTGAAGCTTACGAATTCTGCAAGCGAAGTGAGCTCTTGCAATCCGCCTACGTCTTTGCTACGGCGCATCGGACGTTGCCAAGCTTTCGAGTGCCGAAATTAATTTGCTAACCTGTATGTTGTATGTGATCAAAGAAATCTATAAATAAGAGCAGTTTTAATCTTTTTCTCGAGGCTTCTATTCGCATTTTCCGGTCTACTATTAAAACTCAGGATTTGCAACTCTTATTAGAAATGCTGTCATGTACCCAACCTTATTGATTCCCGAACTTTCTTACTATCTTCCACATTTAATTTCACAAGAAAAACTTGATGGGCATCTTTCTGTATTTAGACAGTTTTTGTGTTTATTTTTGTTTGTCTGCTGATTTCCGCTTCAACAAAATGAACATTCAGCGAAAAAAAAATACACACAATAATGCTAGTCACGAACATATCACACTAATTAATTAATTTTTATTCCTGCGTGAAAAATATACAAATTCTTCGAAATAATTAAATCCTTAATCGATCTCACTAAACCCTTTCTGAAATTGAATAGATCCTTTATCAAACTTTGAAATATATTACTTAACAATAAAGTACACTTTAGATGTACCTATTATAGAAAACACCTTTTCCTCCTTGATAGATGATCCCTTATCGAAACAAGGGTAGAGGAAGAGGGAGAGGGTGAAATTGAAGCAAACAAAGCAATAATAACAAACGGCGGCGGGGGAAACTTTAAAGACCTCCATTAACATATACACGTAGTATTTGGTGGCGGTGGTAATTACGTGGAATTTGAAACTTCGCTGTCAGAACTGCAACATATCCCTTAAGGGCTATACTAACAACTTATATTGTAATTCCAATAGAAACAGTTAATTACAGATGACAGTGGGATAATACCAGACTTCAAATACTTGAATTACGAAATATATACATTATAATATACAAAGTGATTTTTAGACAGTACGACCGAAATTGAGGTGAAATCCAGTTTGGTAGAGCAATGCCAGGAAGTACTAAATGCGCAGTAATGTGTGTGAGAGTTAAGAATAAACACCCCAAAACTTATCAGAACTTTAATCAATAAAACTGTAATTAACTGACACGACAATGATGAAAAATAATCTACGCGCTGTTCGTTAGGAAATTTCGAGGCGAGCCCGCTCAGCGATGTGTCCCATCAGGTTTCAAACTCGCTTCCCCCTCTGCACCGTACAGTACCGACCTGCAGCACTCGTTCGGTACGTTTCTTAAGAGCTGCTTACATGTGTGTGTGTGTGTGTGTGTGTGTGTGTGTGTGTGTGTGTGTGGATGAACAAGCTGATGAACTCGTGACGATATATGTTTAGGACAGAAGCGAGGATAAATACAAAAAAGGTTACAAAGCCAACATAGACTACAGTGGATCAGGTACACTGTAAGAACTTTATAGGTGATACATTAGTTAAACGGACCGAAGAACTACGGAGTATCAGTAGTAATCAGCTTCCACAAAGCTGATCAGCGAAGGCCGCATGGCATCACGTCTTCACTTGTAGTAAGAACGCGAGACGAAGCCTGTGAAAATGAGCGAAGCTTTGGGTCTTCTACGTAGGCCACTAGTTTGACTGGAGGGATTTTTAGTAGTTGTAATGGTTGTATTATTTCCTCTCCAAAGTGCTTCCGTCTGAGTCCATGTATGTTTTCGCAGAAGCAGATTATGTGAGTAGGTGTTTCATCATATAGTTCACATATCCTGCACATAGGTTCACTAACTTTGCCCATTTTGTGCAGATGTTTCCTCAGGGTGCAGTGTCCAGTCACCAGGTCGGTAACTGTCTTCAAATAACTGTTTCAATAACCTGGTTGAGAGTTCCTTGTCTACCTTGTTCAATGTTCAGTAAACCCTTTGTATGGAGGTACCCTTGTGTCCTCCGGACCTATGAAGTCTCCCTTAGAACCTTCTTCAGCTAACCGGTAAGCCATTTCATTACCTAAAATCCCCTCATATACCCGCACCCATATTAGAGACACTTTAATGTCTCTTGCTAGCCTGTTGAGGGATTCTTTACAGTTTTTTACCAGTCTAGACCTTGTTGTTGGATTACTCATAGCTTTAAGCAGAGCCTGGCTGTCAGTGAATATTTTTATGTTTTGTCCGGTATATCCTGGTGGTGATTTTGAACGTCGAAAGAAAAGATTTTGGGTTCGTCCAAGTCGGAGATTTGAAGTGGAAATAGTGGAAATAAAGTGGAAAGAAGGTATATTTGTACATTTTTGACAAATATTCTATTTCTATAATTGTAGTAAAAGCTATTCTGATCAAGCAGTAATTCGCGCGACCCCTGTATATACGCTGTAACGCGACATGGGATAAATGGACGACAAATTTTGAGGCGATATAATAAAATAATTGATAACAATTAAAAAAGAATTGAAAAAAAAATGTTTTCACTGGCCTTTTGTTAAGACCATGTACACTTATGCCTGTGTTTACTTTTATTCCTAGAAACAATATGGAATTTTGCCATCATTTAATTGTAGCTTCGCGAAAATATTTCAATACTCAACATGGATAATCCCTAGTGTTTTTAAAAATACATAAACGTGTACATAAATGTTTGTTTAGATCACCAACGTTGACGTTAAATATGATAAAGTTTTCTATAAAGCCCGAACCGTGAGAGGCATTTCGAATTTCTATTGAGGTAGCTGTTACAGTTGACAAACACATAAATTGATACCCTGACGCATTGAATTATGGGAAGTGGTGCCACCTGACACTTATAAGAGGTCTCATTTTCAAAATGCCGCTGTCACACTCTTAAGGCTAAATCGTCCCTGCTGATTTCGGAAAATATTTGAAATACGATATCAAAGTAGTTGAAATAGAACGTAATGTCGTTTATAGAGAAATCTAAAGGTATAAAGTGCCCTATAAAAGCGGTTATATATACCTACCAGAGGCGCTCTTAAAGTTCTAAAACTAATCTTGCATTACATTCTTTTTGCAGCAACTTTATCGCAGGCAATATACATTGCATGCAAAATTAACAAAAACATTTGAGCCTATTTGATACACATTTCCAGGATTTTTCGGAAAATTGACATTTGACATTATCATTATCACATGAATTTTAAATTTAAAAACAAATTAAACCAACAATTGAAATGTCTTACTTTGAAAATGAATACAGAAAAACAGAAGTTTTACTTCTGACAGTTACTACTACTGCATACAGATTGATTGATTGACCCCCAGACAGTCTAGATCTGATCTGGGGCATGCTAAAGATATTGGTGCTGTCTGATTATTAGAGAGTATAAGGATATTTTAGCCTCTACACCCCCTTTCAATATTCAATTGCAAACACATGTCGATAGCGTAGATTTCTACCTGGAATGCAGATGCAAGATTCCTCAACGATGCGTGGATATTGCACCTGGGTGTAGCACCATGGACTCCAGCTCCTGTTCCAATATCAGTCTTAGATCCGTCTGTGTACTATGTAATATGTGTGTAATATGGTATGGTTGTTGTGGCCAACATGAAGAAGCGAGTTTGTGATAACATCTGTGATTCTGGAATGACTATGAGTGTTGGTTTCTTCATGCCAGTTCCCATTGCATTCCAGTATGTATGCAACCATTCTCGCTTCCGCCTTAACGTGCAGAGCAAGAGGCGAAAGATTGAGAATTGCTTCCAGTACCGCAGTCGGGCTTCTCATAGAATCCGTTATGCGCAGACTGACAAGCCTCTGAAGTTTTGATAGCTCCAATTCGGCTTTCCTCTGATCTGTTTTTGGCCACCGATCTAAGGCTCCATAGGTGACCATGGGTCTCACCATAGTTGTCTACAGCCAGTGTACGATCCGTGGATTTAGTCCCCATGTGATCCCCATCGCTCTTTGGCAGCCATTATAGCATACAGAACGACCAACACAATAATTATGTTATCAATATTGTTGCACGTGAATGACCTTGAAAATTAGAAACGGCTCGAAACTCTAGCAATTATTATTCAACAAAGGCCAGCAATTTCTTTAAAAAGGCTGTAATGTAAGATAACTATTATAAAATATGAAGTGTAATAAACAATAACAAAAAGTGCAAATCACCTGATGTTATTTACTATGCAGCAAGTTACAAGCAACATAATTTTAACCGTTGTGCTGGTGAAATCACTGTAACCGCCACTGTGTTACCGTCCCCATGTCACCGATATACTAATATGTTATGTTGTTCTTCGATTGTATCACGTGTGTGTTGGTCTCCTTTGGGGAGTTTGGAAGAAGCAAAACGTAAGATTTGGTAACATCACCGTAACCGTCACCGCGGTTCTGTCCCCACCAAACCGATATACTGATCGCTTCGATTGTATCACGTGTTTGCTGGTCTCCTTTTTGAGTTTGGTAGTAGCGAATCCTATGTTTTGGTGACGTTACCGTCACTGTCTACACGTTACCGATATACTGATGTCTCTTTTTGTATGGGTAACGATAAAATCTTTAAGAAGACGAGATTTATTTTTTAAAAAATCTCATTTTTCATAAGCATGTGGTAAAAATTACAATGACGTGGAAAAATATATTTTTCGAAAATTTCCATTTAATAAGTACGAAGAAATTTTCAAAAGAGGATAATTTATTTGCTTTATCATTTCTGTCGGTATTTCCTTCAATTATTTTGTGTAAGCAGCTTTTATCAGAACTCAAATCCAACCATTGGTACGTTAAATTGAAAAAATAATATAATCTATTGAAATATTTTTTTTATTGACTGTGTCGCATAAAATATCGGTATTTTAAATAGATCATATATTCTTGAACACGAAGTACCCACGGTACATTATCAACAACGCTATCCAGAATAATTTTTTATCTAAAGAAACTGAAAATTTAATAAAATGTAGCTAATTTCTCTCGCATCAGTAGCTCTATGGAAACAGAATATCGGATATCAAGCGAAACAAAATTCCATCAACAGTCATTGAATGAAGTGATGGGAAACAAAAGCCTGCATCACCGTCGTGAGATAAAAAGAGAAAGCGCGCACATTACGTAATCCAAGGCGGTCTATCGAGAAGCTTAAAAGGGCTAAAAGTCCGTGAAAGGGTTAAGTCTGGCTATATAGAAAGCTGGGACGTAATTAGTAAACGAGCTACGACTTTTCCAGACATTCCGAAACTTTCAGTGGGGTAGTTTTTGGGTGGGCTGAAAGGTTAGATTACTGAAAAGAAGCCTTCACCTGTTATGAGTGATTTTATAGAATTGGTTTGTTCGAAAAGTATGATTTCTATCCAGTTATCCACTTACTATAACTTTTTCAGCACAACCAATTAGACTAAGTCAAACAAAGTATATATGCCTTTAATTAAGAAAACATATTTAGATAATCTGAACATCATAGAAAAAGTTAGGAAAATTATCTTCATTAACGAAACAAAATAAATTTGTTGTTACCATTGTTGAATAATTTTAATTTATTTTCTTAAACTTTATCTTCTGTTACTGATGCTGTCGCCCACTTTAAGGCCGTATTTTTCACAAATGAAAGTTGATTTCCAAAATGTGGACAAATTGGAACACTCGTTTCTTAGTAATTTGTTTTTCCGAATTTTTCCGGAAAATTTAAATGCACTAGGGATATTAACCCCGAAAAAAATCTTTATTTCTTCAAGAAACAACATTTTTGGATGAACATCTAGCAGCTGTTTTTCAAAATCAGTCATTATGCTTATTGACATGGAATCAGATGCTTCAACACAATCTCCTTCCAATCGTACACGACCTTTACAAATATCGATATAATTATGCAACAAATCACCCAATTTGAGCAGCCCAGGCTCCGTTTACGAATACTTATCAATAATACTGATTGATCGTATTGCAATTCGTTCTGCAATTTCCCTTCCCCAAATTTTTTTGGGTTGGCAACTTGTACCGGAGTCCCCCAATTAGAGACAGTTCACTGTCTGAGCCAATTGTAAAGTTTTTAATATTTAAATAAAAAATATATTACATTGACATTGTTCTACAAAAACTGTTTGAGAACTGACTCCAACTGATCGGTTGCCCTCCAGAACAATATGGCCAACCTGTTAAAGTCATGTCTTCTGGAATGGTCTATACCAAAAAAACATAATCTCCATTCGGCAGTCTGCAGCTGAGATCCCCTTTATATAGCCTCATTTTATGCAGGTGATCTTTTACCCGTTAGATAACCTGTAATCATTCTTAGCTTATTCCTATTGATATTCAGTACGTATTAAGCCCGTTTAACACATATGTCACCTATGAAGGAGTTACTGTGTACCCCCACTGTTGTAGTATATGTTGGCTTTGTACCTATTCTTGTATTTGTTCTCGGACCACCTTCTTTGTGTATGTTCTGGAATGATCTATACCACAAAAACATATCCTCCATTCAGCAGTCGGTTAAGAAAATTATGTGAGGTAGATCAGCAGCGGAACGATAAAAACAAACCATTTATTTTCATCCTTTTGAATAAACACAATATTTGCGCAAATTACAAACACTGCTACCCACGAAAAAAAATACATTTGTGTGATAATTTATTGCATATCTACACTCAAATACTGCAACAACAGAGGCAACGTCCCTTTCCCAATTATTGTGCCCTTCTACCACCGTGTTTATTTTCGATTTAAACACAAAAAAAATCCGACAAAACAATATTTGAGTTTATTCCGCAACTCCGGACATCAAAAGAATATTTTTATTGAACGAAACACATCTGGTGTTTTTACGTGGAATTTGGCAACAATGGAAGTTTCACTACTTTTAATTGCATGAGCGGAATTTTATTCTGAAAAATTTTATTTCAAACGGAGAATACTGTTTAATAATAATTGTTGGTGGGAGTTTGCTATAAAAAAATTGAAGTTTACCGGCTGGACTGTCTGGCTCGAATATTCTACCATACACTTGAAATTACGGTAAAATTATGCAAACTGCAGGAGTATCTCCTCCATCCGTGTAGTACACGTAGTTTGGCGACAATGAAAATTAAATTATTTTTATTCCAATATGAAAATGAGTGGTTTAAAAACGACTTAGGAATGCATTTATTTATATTCTGTAGTTTACTAGCTAAGCACATTGGTGATTTAGTAATTTTTCTCACAATTAAATTCAACTTTTGCAATATTATAACTGGATAATACGGGATAGTGCAGTTCAACTAAACAATGGCTTTGATATAAATCCACTTAAGATGAATAAAGTGAAATGTAAGCACCAGTGAAACGCAAAACAAACAAAAGCCGCCGACAAACTCCAAGTTCTATGAAAGTGAAGCTACTAGTACAGTTCAAGAGAGTATTCCAACGAAAAGAAAGACCGAATCCATGAAAATCCGAGAGGGAAAGTACAATGTAGAAACGTTATCAAGCACAGACAGACCCATAAATCACTCCATTGTGTTAACTTTAGAGACTTTCAATTCGGTTGGTATTGAAGATGACTTAAAGGTGCCGGTCAAGGTCGCTACCTAGAAATTTTTTTTAGGGTAGTTCATTTCAAAACTGCAGCCGAAAACACATTTTTGTTAAATTGATAGTTAATAATTTACTAGCCAGAGAATCACAATATTCAATGCCACGGCTAGTGCTTTATATCCGAGGTGAGCCTAGTCTCAAAGTTTCCAGTTGTGAAGTAATGAAAGCAGTTTTGATTATTTTTCTAGTAGCCGGGCTGAGTAGTTTTTGGTAGGGGTAAAACGGATTGGTGGCATAACCGACACCGCTTGACTGACTCGTGTTAGTTATCACTGTCATACTGTAGAAAGTGAGCTCAGGTTATTTTATTTCATTTACCCCTTCATGTCACTGTAGGCCATTACAACCACAATGAATGAACAAACAAACCAAAATAGACGGATACATTCCTAAAACAAGAAACAAAAATTCTTTTTTCATAAATAAAACAAAATAAGTGGTGGCTCTGAAAAGAGCCTTTTGTTTGTTGTTGTTGATATAGGCTTTTTCTTTTCTGTCGTGGATGGTTCTGTATTCAAAAGATTTCCTAAAAATGCAGGGTTATTGTTCAAAACATCGTGTTGCATTTCTGCAGGACAAGAGGACCAGGAAGACAAGAGGACCAGGAAGAGGACAAGAGGACCAGGAAGAGGTCAAGAGGACCAGGAAGAGGACAAGAGGACCAGGAAGAGGACAAGAGGACCAGGAAGAGGACAAGAGGACCAGGAAGAGGACAAGAGGACCAGGAAAAGGGCAGGATGACCAGGAAGAGGACAAGAGGACCAGGAAGAGGACAAGAGAACAAGAGGACCAGGAAGAGGACAAGAGGACCAGGAAGAGGACAAGAGGACCAGGGAGAGGACAAAAGGACCAGGAAGAGGACAAAAGGACAAGAGGACCAGCGAGACAAGAGGACCAGGAAGACAAGAGGACCAGGAAGACAAGAGGACCAGGAAGACGACAAGAGGACACCAGGAAGAGGACAACAGGACAAGAGGACCAGGAGGAGGACAAGAGGGCAAGAGGACCAGGAAAAGGACGAGAGGACGAGGAAGAGGAAGAGGACAAGAGGACCAGGAAGAGGACAAGAGGACCAGTAAGAGGACAAGAGGACACCAGGAAGAGGACAAAAGGACAAGAGGACCAGGGAGACAAGAGGACCAGGAAGACAAGAGGACCGGGAAGAGGACAAGAGAACACCAGGAAGAGGACAAAAGGACAAGAGGACCAGGAGGAGGACAAGAGGGCAAGAGGACCAGGAAAAGGACAAGAGGACCAGGAAGAGGACAAGAGGACACCAGGAAGAGGACAAAATGACAAGAGGACCAGGGAGACAAGAGGACCAGGAAGACAAGAGGACCAGGAAGAGGACACCAGGAAGAGGACAAAAGGACAAGAGGACCAGGAAGAGGACAAAAGGGCAAGAGCACCAGGAGAAGGACAAGAGGACCAGAAAGAGGACAAGAGGACCAGGAAGAGGACAAGAGGACCAGGAAGAGGACAAAAGGACCAGGAAGAGGACAAGAGGACCAGGAAGAGGACAAGAGGACCAGGAAGAGGACAAGAGGACCAGGAAGAGGACAAGAGGGCAAGAGGACCAGGAAAAGGACAAGAGGACGAGAGGACCAGGAAGAGGACAAGAGGACAAGAGTCCTCTAGTACCCTTCCTGGTTCCCTTGTACGCTGGATAAGACGACCAGGAAGAGGACAAGAGGACCAGGAAGAGGACAAGAGGACACCAGGAAGAGGACAAAAGGACAAGAGGACCAGGGAGACAAGAGGACCAGGAAGACAAGAGGACCGGGAAGAGGACAAGAGAACACCAGGAAGAGGACAAAAGGACAAGAGGACCAGGAGGAGGACAAGAGGGCAAGAGGACCAGGAAAAGGACAAGAGGACGAGAGGACCAGGAAGAGGACAAGAGGACAAGGGAGACAAGAGGACCAGGAAGACAAGAGGACCGGGAAGAGGACAAGAGAACACCAGGAAGAGGACAAAAGGACAAGAGGACCAGGAGGAGGACAAGAGGGCAAGAGGACCAGGAAAAGGACAAGGGGACCAGGAAGAGGACAAGAGGAACACCAGGAAGAGGACAAAAGGACAAGAGGACCAGGGAGACAAGAGGACCAGGAAGACAAGAGGACCAGGAAGAGGACAAAAGGACAAGAGGACCAGGTGGAGGACAAGAGGGCAAGAGGATCAGGAAAAGGACAAGAGGACGAGAGGACCAGGAAGAGGACAAGAGGACCAGGAAGAGGACAAGAGGACACCAGGAAGAGGACAAAAGGACAAGAGGACCAGGAAGACAAAAGGACCAGGAAGAGGACAAAAGGACAAGAGGATCAGGAAGAGGACAAGAGGGCAAGAGGACCAGGAAAAGGACAAGAGGACCAGGAAGAGGACAAGAGGACCAGGAAGAGGACAAGAGGACCAGGAAGAGGACAAGAGGACCAGGAAGAGAACAAGAGGACCAGGAAGAGGACAAGAGGACCAGGAAGAGGACAAGAAGACCAGGAAGAGGACAAGAGGACCAGGAAGAGGACAAAAGGACCAAGAAGAGGACCAGGAAAAGGACAAGAGGACGAGAGGACCAGGAAGTGGACAAGAGGACAAGAGTCCTCTAGTACTCTTCCTGGTTCCCTTGTACGCCGGATAAGACGACCAGGAAGAGGACAAGAGGACCAGGAAGAGGACAAGAGGACCAGGAAGAGGACAAGAGGACCAGGGAGACAAGAGGACCAGGAAGACAAGAGGACCAGGAAGAGGACAAGAGGACACCAGGAAGAGGACAAAAGGACAAGAGGACACCAGGAAGAGGACAAAAGGACAAGAGGACCAGGAAGAGGACAAGAGGGCAAGAGGACCAGGAAAAGGACAAGAGGACGAGAGGACCAGGAAGAGGACAAGAGGACCAGGAAGAGGACAAGAGGACCAGGACCAGGATTGGTGGCATAACCGACACCGCTTGACTGACTCGTGTTAGTTATCACTGTCACACTGTAGGAAGTGAGCTCAGGTTCTTTTATTTCATTTACCCCTTCATGTCACTGTAGGCCATTACAACCACAATGAATGAACAAACAAACCAAAATAGACGGATACATTCCTAAAACGAGAAACAAAAATTCTTTTTTCATAAATAAAACAAAATAAGTGGTGGCTCTGAAAAGAGCCTTTTGTTTGTTGTTGTTGATATAGGCTTTTTCTTTTCTGTCGTGGATGGTTCTGTATTCAAAAGATTTCCTAAAAATGCAGGGTTATTGTTCAAAACATCGTGTTGCATTTCTGCAGGACAAGAGGACCAGGGAGACAAGAGGACCAGGAAGAGGACAAGAGGACCAGGAAGAGGACAAGAGGACCAGGAAGAGGACAAGAGGACCAGGAAGAGGACAAGAGGACCAGGAAGAGGACCAGGAAAAGGGCAGGAGGACCAGGAAGAGGACAAGAGGACCAGGAAGAGGAAGAGAGAACAAGAGGACGAGGAAGAGGACAAGAGGACCAGGAAGAGGACCAGGAAAAGGACAAGAGGACCAGGGAGAGGACAAAAGGACCAGGAAGAGGACAAAAGGACAAGAGGACCAGGGAGACAAGAGGACCAGGAAGACAAGAGGACCAGGAAGACGACAAGAGGACACCAGGAAGAGGACAGAAGGACAAGAGGACCGGGAGGAGGACAAGAGGGCAAGAGGACCAGGAAAAGGACGAGAGGACGAGGAAGAGGAAGAGGACAAGAGGACCAGGAAGAGGACAAGAGGACCAGGAAGAGGACAAAAGGACAAGAGGACCAGGGAGACAAGAGGACCAGAAAGACAAGAGGACCGGGAAGAGGACAAGAGAACACCAGGAAGAGGACAAGAGAACACCAGGAAGAGGACAAGAGAACACCAGGAAGAGGACAAGAGGGCAAGAGGACCAGGAAAAGGACAAGAGGACCAGGAAGAGGACAAGAGGACACCAGGAAGAGGACAAAAGGACAAGAGGACCAGGAAGAGGACAAGAGGACCAGGAAGAGGACAAGAGGACCAGGAAGAGGACAAGAGGACCAGGAAGAGGACAAGAGGACCAGGAAGAGGACAAAAGGACAAGAGGACCAGGGAGACAAGAGGACCAGGAAGACAAGAGGACCGGGAAGAGGACAAGAGAACACCAGGAAGAGGACAAGAGGGCATGAGGACCAGGAAAAGGACAAGAGGACACCAGGAAGAGGACAAAAGGACAAGAGGACCAGGAAGAGGACAAGAGGACCAGGAAGAGGACAAGAGGACCAGGAAGAGGACAAGAGGACCAGGAAGAGGACAAGAGGACCAGGAAGAGGACAAGAGGGCAGGAGGACCAGGAAAAGGACAAGAGGACGAGAGGACCAGGAAGAGGACAAGAGGACAGGAGTCCTCTAGTACTCTTCCTGGTTCCCTTGTACGCTGGATAAGACGACCAGGAAGAGGACAAGAGGACCAGGAAGAGGACAAGAGGGCACCAGGAAGAGGACAAAAGGACAAGAGGACCAGGAGGAGGACAAGAGGGCAAGAGGACCAGGAAAAGGACAAGAGGACGAAAGGACCAGGAAGAGGACAAGAGGACAAGGGAGACAAGAGGACCAGGAAGACAAGAGGACCGGGAAGAGGACAAGAGAACACCAGGAAGAGGACAAAAGGACAAGAGGACCAGGAGGAGGACAAGAGGGCAAGAGGACCAGGAAAAGGACAAGGGGACCGGGAAGAGGACAAGAGAACACCAGGAAGAGGACAAAAGGACAAGAGGACCAGGAGGAGGACAAGAGGGCAAGAGGACCAGGAAAAGGACAAGGGGACCAGGAAGAGGACATGAGGAACACCAGGAAGAGGACAAAAGGACAAGAGGACCAGGGAGACAAGAGGACCAGGAAGACAAGAGGACCAGGAAGAGAACACCAGGAAGAGGACAAAAGGACAAGAGGATCAGGAAGAGGACAAGAGGGCAAGAGGACCAGGAAAAGGACAAGAGGACCAGGAAGAGGACAAGAGGACCAGGAAGAGGACAAGAGGACCAGGAAGAGGACAAGAGCACCAGGAAGAGAACAAGAGGACCAGGAAGAGGGGACAAGAGGACCAGGAAGAGGACAAGAGGACCAGGAAGAGGACAAGAGGACCAGGAAGAGGACAAGAGCACCAGGAAGAGAACAAGAGGACCAGGAAGAGGGGACAAGAGGACCAGGAAGAGGACAAGAGGACCAGGAAGAGGACAAGAGGACCAGGAAGAGGACAAGAGGACCAGGAAGAGGACAAGAGGACCAGGAGGACCAGGACCAGGACCTTGTCCTCTTCCTGGTCCTCTTGCCCTCTTCCTGGTCCTCTCGTCCTCTTGTCCTTTTCCTGGTCCTCTTGCCCTCTTGTCCTTTTCCTGGTCCTCTTGCCCTCTTGTCCTCTTCCTGGTCCTCTTGTCCTCTTCCTGGTCCTCTTGTCCTTTTCCTGGTCCTCTTGCCCTCTTGTCCTCTTCCTGGTCCTCTTGTCCTCTTGTCCTCTTCCTGGTGTCCTCTTCCTGGTCCTCTTGTCTTCCTGGTCCTCTTGTCCCCCTGGTTCTCTTGTCCTTTTGTCCTCTTCCTGGTGTCCTCTTGTCCTCTTCCTGGTCCTCTTGTCCTTTTGTCCTCTTCCTGGTGTCCTCTTCCTGGTGTCCTCTTCCTGGTCCTCTTGTCTTCCTGGTCCTCTTGTCTCCCTGGTCCTCTTGTCCTTTTGTCCTCTTCCTGGTGTTCCTCTTGTCCTCTTCCTGGTCCTCTTGCCCTCTTCCTGGTCCTCTCGTCCTCTTGTCCTTTTCCTGGTCCTCTTGCCCTCTTGTCCTTTTCCTGGTCCTCTTGCCCTCTTGTCCTCTTCCTGGTCCTCTTGTCCTCTTCCTGGTCCTCTTGTCCTTTTCCTGGTCCTCTTGCCCTCTTGTCCTCTTCCTGATCCTCTTGTCCTCTTGTCCTCTTCCTGGTGTCCTCTTCCTGGTCCTCTTGTCTTCCTGGTCCTCTTGTCCCCCTGGTTCTCTTGTCCTTTTGTCCTCTTCCTGGTGTCCTCTTGTCCTCTTGTCCTCTTCCTGGTCCTCTCGTCCTCTTGTCCTTTTCCTGGTCCTCTCGTCCTCTTGTCCTCTTCCTGGTCCTCTTGTCCTCTTCCTGGTCCTCTTGTCCCCTTCCTGGTCCTCTTGTCTTCCTGGTCCTCTTGTCTCCCTGGTTCTCTTGTCCTTTTGTCCTCTTCCTGGTCCTTTTGTCCTCTCCCTGGTCCTCTTCCTGGTCCTCTTGTCCTTTTCCTGGTCCTCTTGTCCTCTTCCTGGTCCTCTTGTCCTCTTCCTGGTCTTCTTGTCCTCTTCCTGGTCCTCTTGTCCTCTTCCTGGTCTTCTTGTCCTCTTCCTGGTCCTCTTGTCCTCTTCCTGGTCCTCTTGTCCCCTTCCTGGTCCCCTTGTCCTCTTCCTGGTCTTCTTGTCTTCCTGGTCCTCTTGTCTCCCTGGTCCTCTTGTCCTTTTGTCCTCTCCCTGGTGTCCTCTTGTCCTCTTCCTGGTCCTCTTGTCTTCCTGGTCCTCTTGTCTCCCTGGTCCTCTTGTCCTTTTGTCCTCTCCCTGGTGTCCTCTTGTCCTCTTCCTGGTCCTCTTGTCTCCCTGGTCCTCTTGTCCTCTTCCTGCTACTCTTGTCTTCTTCCTGGTCCTCTTGTCCTCTTCCTGGTCCTCTTGTCCCCTTCCTGGTCCTCTTGTCCCCTTCCTGGTCCTCTTGTCCTCTTCCTGGTCTTCTTGTCCTCTTGTCCTCTTCCTGGTCCTCTCGTCCTCTTGTCCTTTTCCTGGTCCTCTTGCCCTCTTGTCCTTTTGTCCTCTTCCTGGTGTCCTCTTCCTGGTCCTCTCGTCCTCTTGTCCTCTTCCTGGTGTCCTCTTGTCCTCTTCCTGGTCCTCTTGTCTTCCTGGTCCTCTTGTCTCCCTGGTCCTTTTGTCTTCCTGGTCCTCTTGTCTTCCTGGTCCTCTTGTCTCCCTGGTCCTCTTGTCCCCTTCCTGGTCCTCTTGTCTTCCTGGTCCTCTTGTCTCCCTGGTTCTCTTGTCCTTTTGTCCTCTTCCTGGTCCTTTTGTCCTCTCCCTGGTCCTCTTCCTGGTCCTCTTGTCCTTTTCCTGGTCCTCTTGTCCTCTTCCTGGTCCTCTTGTCCTCTTCCTGGTCTTCTTGTCCTCTTCCTGGTCCTCTTGTCCTCTTCCTGGTCCTCTTGTCCCCTTCCTGGTCCTCTTGTCTCCCTGGTCCTCTTGTCCTTTTGTCCTCTCCCTGGTGTCCTCTTGTCCTCTTCCTGGTCCTCTTGTCTTCCTGGTCCTCTTGTCTCCCTGGTCCTCTTGTCCTTTTGTCCTCTCCCTGGTGTCCTCTTGTCCTCTTCCTGGTCCTCTTGTCCCCTTCCTGGTCCTCTTGTCCTCTTCCTGGTCTTCTTGTCCTCTTGTCCTCTTCCTGGTCCTCTTGTCCCCTTCCTGGTCCTCTTGTCCTCTTCCTGGTCTTCTTGTCCTCTTGTCCTCTTCCTGGTCCTCTCGTCCTCTTGTCCTTTTCCTGGTCCTCTTGCCCTCTTGTCCTTTTGTCCTCTTCCTGGTGTCCTCGTCCTGGTCCTCTCGTCCTCTTGTCCTCTTCCTGGTGTCCTCTTGTCCTCTTCCTGGTCCTCTTGTCTTCCTGGTCCTCTTGTCTCCCTGGTCCTTTTGTCTTCCTGGTCCTCTTGTCTTCCTGGTCCTCTTGTCTCCCTGGTCCTCTTGTCCTCTTCCTGCTCCTCTTGTCTTCTTCCTGGTCCTCTTGTCTTCTTCCTGGTCCTCTTGTCCTCTTCCTGGTCCTCTTATCCCCTTCCTGGTCCTCTTGTCCTCTTCCTGGTCCTCTTGTCCCCTTCCTGGTCCTCTGTCCTCTTCCTGGTCTTCTTGTCCTCTTGTCCTCTTCCTGGTCCTCTTGCCCTCTTGTCCTCTTCCTGGTCCTCTTGTCTCCCTGGTCCTCTTGTCCTTTTGTCCTCTTCCTGGTGTCCTCTTGTCCTCTTCCTGGTCCTCTTGTCCTCTTCCTGGTCCTCTTGTCCTCTTCCTCGTCCTCTCGTCCTCTTGTCCTTTTCCTGGTCCTCTTGTCCTCTTCCTGGTCCTCTTGTCCTCTTCCTGGTCCTCTTGTCCCCTTCCTGGTCCTCTTGTCTTCCTGGTCCTCTTGTCTCCCGGGTCCTCTTGTCCTTTTGTCCTCTTCCTGGTCCTTTTGTCCTCTCCCTGGTCTTCTTGTCCTCTTCCTGGTCCTCTTGTTTTCTTCCTGGTCCTCTTGTCCCCTTCCTGGTCCCCTTGTCCTCTTCCTGGTCTTCTTGTCTTCCTGGTCCTATTGTCTCCCTGGTCCTCTTGTCCTTTCGTCCTCTCCCTGGAGTCCTCTTGTCCTCTTCCTGGTCCTCTTGTCTTCCTGGTCCTCTTGTCTTCCTGGTCCTCTTGTCCTTTTGTCCTCTTCCTGGTCCTTTTGTCCTCTCCCTGGTCCTCTTGTCCTCTCCCTGGTCCTCTTCCTGGTCCTCTTGTACTCTTCCTGGTCCTCTTGTCCTTTTGTCCTCTCCCTGGTGTCCTCTTGTCCTCTTCCTGGTCCTCTTGTCTTCCTGGTCCTCTTGTCTCCCTGGTCCTCTTGTCCTTTTGTCCTCTTCCTGGTCCTTTTGTCCTCTCCCTGGTCCTCTTGTCCTCTCCCTGGTCCTCTTCCTGGTCCTCTTGTACTCTCCCTGGTCCTCTTGTCCTTTTGTCCTCTTCCTGGTCCTTTTGTCCTCTCCCTGGTCCTCTTGTCCTCTCCCTGGTCCTCTTCCTGGTCCTCTTGCCCTCTTGTCCTCTTCCTGGTCCTCTTGCCCTCTTGTCCTCTTCCTGGTCCTCTTGTCCTTTTGTCCTCTTCCTGGTGTCCTCTTGTCCTCTTCCTGGTCCTCTTGTCTTCCTGGTCCTCTTGTCTCCCTGGTCCTCTTGTCTTCCTGGTCCTCCTGTCTTGCTGTTCCTTTTGTCTCCCTGGTCCTCTTCCTGCTCCTCTTCCTGCTCCTCTTCCTGCTCCTCTTCCTGCTCCTTTTCCTGCTCCTCTTCCTGCTCCTCTTCCTGCTCCTCTTCCTGGTCCTCTTGTCCTCTTCCTGGTCTTCTTGTCCTCTTCCTGGTCCTCTTGTCCTCTTCCTGGTCCTCTTGTTGTATTGTCCTCTTCCTGGTCCTCTTCCTGGTCCTCTTGTCCTCTTCCTGGTCTTCTTGTCCTCTTCCTGGTCCTCTTGTCCTCTTCCTGGTTCTCTTGTTGTATTGTCCTCTTCCTGGTCCTCTTGTCCTCTTTCTGGTCCTCTTGTCCTCTTCCGGGTCCTCTTGTCCCCTTCTTGGTCCTCTTGTCCTCTTCCTGGTTCTCTTGTCTTCCTGGTCCTCTTGTCATCTTCCTGGTCCTCTTGTCCTCTCCCTGGTCTCCTTGTCCTCTTCCTGGTCCTCTCGTCCTCTTGTCCTTCCCCTGGTTCTCTCGCCCTCTTGTCCTCTTCCTGGTCCTCTTGTCCTTTTGTCCTCTTCCTGGTGTCCTCTTGTCCTCTTCCTGGTCCTCTTGTCTTCCTGGTCCTCTTGTCTCCCTGGTCCTCTTGTCTCCCTGGTCCTCTTGTCTTCCTGGTCCTCTTGTCTTCCTGGTCCTCTTGTCTTGCTGTTCCTTTTGTCTCCCTGGTCCTCTTCCTGCTCCTCTTCCTGGTCCTCTTCCTGGTCCTCTTGTCCTCTCCCTGGTCCTCTTCCTGGTCCTCTTGCCCTCTTGTCCTCTTCCTGGTCCTCTTGCCCTCTTGTCCTCTTCCTGGTCCTCTTGTCCTTTTGTCCTCTTCCTGGTTTCCTCTTGTCCTCTTCCTGGTCCTCTTGTCTTCCTGGTCCTCTTGTCTTCCTGGTCCTCTTGTCTTGCTGTTCCTTTTTTCTCCCTGGTCCTCTTCCTGCTCCTCTTCCTGGTCCTCTTCCTGGTCCTCTTGTCCTCTTCCTGGTCTTCTTGTCCTCTTCCTGGTCCTCTTGTCCTCTTCCTGGTCCTCTTGTTGTATTGTCCTCTTCCTGGTCTTCTTGTCCTCTTCCTGGTCCTCTTGTCCTCTTCCTGGCCCTCTTGTTGTATTGTCCTCTTCCTGGTCCTCTTGTCCTCTTTCTGGTCCTCTTGTCCTCTTCCGGGTCCTCTTGTCTCCTTCTTGGTCCTCTTGTCCTCTTCCTGGTTCTCTTGTCTTCCTGGTCCTCTTGTCATCTTCCTGGTCCTCTTGTCCTCTCCCTGGTCTTCTTGTCCTCTTCCTGGTCCTCTCGTCCTCTTGTCCTTTCCCTGGTTCTCTTGCCCTCTTCTCCTCTTCCTGGTCCTCTTGTCCTTTTGTCCTCTTCCTGGTGTCCTCTTGTCCTCTTCCTGGTCCTCTTGTCTTCCTGGTCCTCTTGTCTCCCTGGTCCTCTTGTCTTCCTGGTCCTCTTGTCTCCCTGGTCCTCTTGTCTCCCTGGTCCTCTTGACTTCCTGGTCCTCTTGTCTCCCTGGTCCTCTTGTCCTCTTCCTGCTCCTCTTGTCTTCTTCCTGGTCCTCTTGTCTTCTTCCTGGTCCTCTTGTCCTCTTCCTGGTCTTCTTGTCCTCTTCCTGGTCCTCTCGTCCTCTTGTCCTTTTCCTGGTCCTCTTGCCCTCTTGTCCTCTTCCTGGTCCTCTTGTCCTCTTCCTGGTCCTCTTGTCTTTCTGGTCCTCTTATCTCCCTGGTCCTCTTGTCTTCCTGGTCCTCTAGTCTTCCTGGTCCTCTTGTCTCCCTGGTCCTCTTGTCCTCTTCCTGGTCCTCTCGTCCTCTTGTCCTTTTCCTGGTCCTCTTGCCCTCTTGTCCTCCTCCTGGTCCTCTTGTCCTTTTGTCCTCTTCCGGGTGTCCTTTTGTCCTCTTCCTGGTGTCCTCTTGTCCTCTTCCTGGTCCTCTTGTCTTCCTGGTTCTCTTGTCTCCCTGGTCCTCTTGTCCTTTTGTCCTCTTCCTGGTGTCCTCTTGTCCTCTTCCTGGTCCTCTTGTCCTTTTCCTAGTCCTCTTGCCCTCTTGTCTTCCTGGTTCTCTTGTCTCCCTGGTCCTCTTGTCTTGCTGTTCCTTTTGTCTCTCTGGTCCTCTTGTCCTCTTGTCCTCTTCCTGCTCCTCTTCCTGGTCCTCTTGTCCTCTTCCTGGTCCTCTTGTCCTCTTCCTGGTCTTCTTGTCCTCTTCCTGGTCCTCTTGTCCTCTTCCTGGTCCTCTTGTTGTCTTGTCCTCTTCCTGGTCCTCTTGTCCTCTTTCTGGTCCTCTTGTCCTCTTCCTGGTCCTCCTGTCCCCTTCTTGGTCCTCTTGTCCTCTTCCTGGTTCTCTTGTCTTCCTGGTCCTCTTGTCCTCTTCCTGGTCTTCTTGTCCTCTCCCTGGTCCTCTCGTCCTCTTGTCCTTCCCCTGGTTCTCTTGCCCTCTTGTCCCCTTCCTGGTCCTCTTGTCCTTTTGTCCTCTTCCTGGTGTCCTCTTGTCCTCTTCCTGGTCCTCTTGTCTTCCTGGTCCTCTCGTCCTCTTCCTGGTCCCCTTGTCCTCTTCCTGGTCCTCATGTCCTCTTCCTGGTCCTCTTGTTCTCTTGTCCTCTTGTCCTCTTCCTGGTTCTCTTTCTGGTCCTCTTCCTGGGTCCTCTTGTTCACTTCCTGGACATCCAGTCCTCTTCTTGGCCTTCTTGGTCCTCCTGTATTCCTCCTGGTCCCCTTGTCCTTCCTGGTCCTCTTGTCTACCTTGTGGACCTTCAGTCCTCTTTTCCCCTCTTGTCCTCTTCCTTGTCCTATTTCTTGTCCTCTTCCCGTTCCTATTGCCCTCCTCCTTTTCCTGTTGGCCTATTCCTTTTCCATTTTTCCTTCCTTGTCCTCTTTCTAGTTCGTTTCCCTGTCCTCCTGTTCTCTGCCTTTTCCTCTTGTATCCTTCCTCGTCCTCTTTTTGGTATCCCTCTCCCTTGTCCCCTTTCCTGTTCTCTGCCTGGCCCTGTGGTCCGCTTGTCCTCTTCCCTGACCCTTCCTGGTTTTCTTGTCCCTTCTATTGTCCTCTTCCCGGTCCTATCGTCCCAATCCCAGTCCTCTCTCTTCCTGGTCCTTTTGTATTATTCCTTGTCTCCTTTCTTGACCTCTGCCTGGACCTCTTTCTGGACCTCTTGTTACCTCCTTGCCTCTTGTGGTCCGCTTGTCCTCTTCCCTGTCCCTTCCTGGTACTCTTGTCCCTTCTATTGTCCTCTTCCCGGTCCTCTCGTCCCATTCCCAGTCCTTTCTCTTCCTGGTCCTTTTGTATTATTCCTTGTCTCCTTTCTTGACCTTTTTCCGGTCCTTTTGTCCTCTTCCGGTCCCCCTTATCCCCTTCCAGGTCTTTTTATCCTTTTTCTGGTTCTTTTGTCCGTTCCCTAGTCTTCTTGTCCTTGTTTCTTAGTCCACTTGTCCTCTTCTCCTTCCTGGTCGTCTTGTACTCTCCCTTGTTTCCTCGTCATTTCTCTTGCACATTTCTTGTCCTCTTCTTAGTCCTCTTATCCTCTTCCTTGCCCCCTTGTCCTCTTTCTTGTTCTCTCGTCACTTGTCTTCTTCCTAGTCCTCTTGTCCTCTCCCCTTTCCCCTTTCTTGTCTTCTGCCTGGTCCTTTTGTTCTCTTCCGTCCTTTTGCCATATTCATTGTTCTTTTCAGGAATGAGACATTATGTCCTCTTCCTGTTCCTTATTCCTTGTCCTCTCGCCGCTCGCCTCTTCCTTGTCCTCTTGTTCTTCTTCCTTGTCCTCTTTTTGGTCCTCTTGTTCCCTTCACGTCCTAATGTCCTCCTCCTCCTGTCTTCTTCCTTGTCCTCTTCATGGTCATCTTGCCCTCTTCCTTGTCGTCTTCCTTGTCCTGTCTTCCTGTCCTCTCGTCCCTTGTCCTTTTCCAGGTCCTTTTGGCCTCCTCCTTGTCCTCCTGCTTGCTTGACCCCTTTTTCTCTTTCTCGTTTTTTACCCTGTCCTCTTGTCTTCTTCTCCTCTTTCTTGAGCTGTTGTCCTCTTCCTTGCCCTCTCGTCCTCTACCTCGTCCTTTTGTCCTCTCCACTTGTCCTCTTCCTTATCCTCTCGACCTGTTCCTTGTCCTTTTATCCTCTCGTCCTCCTTCCTGGTCCTCTTCCTTGTTCTCTCGCCTTCTTCCTTGTCCTCTTTGTCCTCTCGTCCTCTCCCTTGTCGTCCTTTTTCCTGTCTTCTTGTCCTTTTTTTTTGTCCTCCTGTCCTCTTCCTCTTCAGGATATCTTATGAAGGCAGAAAGCATCCACGACAGAAAAAAGAAAGCCTATATCACTAGCAACAAACAAAAGGCTCTTTTCAGAGCCACTACTAATTTTGTCTTATTTATGAAAAAAGTTTTTTTGTATGTCGTCTATCTCCTGAACTGTACTAGCTTCACTTTCATAGAAATAGGAGCTTGTCGGCGGCTTTTGTTTGTTTTGCGTTTCACTGGTGCATACATTTCACTTTATTCATCTTAAGTGGATTTATATCAAAGCCATTATTTAGTTGAACTGCAATATCCCGTATTATCCAGTTATAATATTGCAAAGTTGAATTTAAGTGTGAGAAAAATTACCAAATCACCAATGTGCTTAGCTAGTAAACTAAATATGTATTCATACATCGCCAAACTACGTGTACTACACGGATGGAGGAGATGCTCCTGCAGTTTGCATAATTTCACCGTAATTTCAAGTGTATGGTAGAATATTCGAGCCAGACAGTCCAGTCGTTAAACTTCAATTTCTTCATAATAAACTCCCACCAACAATTATTATTAAATAGTATTCTTCGTTCAAAATAATAACTTTCAGAATAAAATTCCGCTCATGCAATTAAAAGCATTGTTGCCAAATTCAACGTAAAAATACCAGATGTGTTTCGTTCAATAAAAATATTTTTTGATGTCTGGAGTTGCGGAATAAACTCAAATATTGTTATTCGGGATTTTTTGTGTTTAAATCGAAAATAAACACGGTGGTAGAAGGGCACAATAATTGGGAAAGGGACGTTGCCTCTGTTGTTGCAGTATTTGAGTGTAGATATGCAATAAATTAGCACACAAGTGTATTTGTTTGTAATTTGCGCAAATATTGTGTTCATTCAAAAGGATTAAAATGAATGGTTTGTTTTTATCTTGAATTTAGGGCATTTGACTCCAGGAGACAG
Source organism: Lochmaea capreae (assembly GCA_949126875.1). NCBI lineage: Eukaryota > Metazoa > Arthropoda > Insecta > Coleoptera > Chrysomelidae > Lochmaea > Lochmaea capreae. Next base: position 20,215,610 of record OX421404.1, read on the forward strand.
ATGATCTTCGGAGAGGTCAATGAGTTTCCTGAAGGATATGGCACTCATCCAGGTGACCTATATCGTCTAGTCGAAGGTACGGGAATGGCTGGGTGGGTGGAACAAATGTGGGAGTAGACTGCAATAAGCGCCAACAGACTGCAGTACACCCGGCATAAGAACACATGACTTTAACAGGTCGGCCATATTGTTCTGGAGGGCAACCGATCAGTTGGAGTTGAACATTCTGTGTAAAAATAAGTGATTGTCTCAGAATCTTTGTAATGTATACATTATTTCAGTGATTGTTTGTGTCTGTCATCATGCCTATTGAGACATATCTCTTATTCAAAGACGATATTGATTGGAAAATCAGGAGCACCAGCATCAATTTCAACCAATCATCTTGAGTAGCTATACAGTTTTTTGTTGCGTCGATTCTGTTTTCTCTTGGTGCCTGAGAAGGGCTTTGTTACATCGTTCTCTTTGTTTTCGTTTGACGCAGTCTCGTATGCATCCTCGGATTACAAATTCAGTAACCACGAGAGCATTTTGGTTTCCTCGATGCTACAGTATTATATACATACACCAAAGATATTTTGTTGAAAGGAACCTGACTTCTTCTCATAGTTCACAAGAGCCTTTAGTGCCAGGAATGGGGAAGTGGCTGCTCCTATTAAACAATATCTTAATCTTAATTTTGTGTGTGGGCCAAAAAAAAGCGAATTTTGTGATCAATTTTGGTATGTGGGGTTAAAATGTATTTTGAACAACTTTTTCGAAGATTTATCGCATGAAAGCTAGATAAGGAGATCGAACTTATACGAAAAAATTGACAAAACCTGTCTTCAAAATTGTCTAAATACTCAGTTTGTTTTTTCACCGCGGCATCGCCACTGAAAATCCATTACCATCTAATGTAGTTTTTATAAATGACAGTAGTCAAATTATAAACATTACTTATGATAATGAATAATAAAAACTCGAGTAAGAGCTAGAAATATTAAAATTGATTAAATAAGAAATGTGCAGGGTGTTAAAAATTATTCCAATAGTGGTTGGTAGTGCAGCTGACTTAAAACAAAAACGTGAATTGAATTTAAGTGTTTTCAGTTACCAAAGATGATTAAAAATATTCAAATATAAATAAAGTAGGCATTAAATGTTTTTGGCAAGACATATTACCACCAAAACGATCACAACTTTCGATATTTTTGAAGTCGAGGACAAAACGGATTTTGTGCCAGAATAAGGCAAGCTGAACTTAGATGAGTAGCTAAACAAAATCGTAAAAGAATCGAAACATATATTCGATTAGACGAAGGACTAGTTGAGTGAGGTATTTATTTGTATTATTAAAATTATTGTTTGATACCTTTTTCCTAGATTTAATTAATTTTCAAAATAGTTTTCCCATAACAATAAAATAATTATTCCTTTGGAAGTGCTATTTACTTTACTGAAATATTTGAATACGTGACACTGTGTCAAGATTTTACTTACCAGGGTACAATAATTTTATGGGTACCCTCTCATGTCGGAATTGTCGGCAAGGAATTGGCAGACCGCACAGCAAAAGACGCAGCAACAACTAATCTTCCGGTAGAAAAATTTTATCTGTACCAAGACCTAAAAAACTTCTTTAAAAATAGCACCTACTCACTATGGCAAGAGCACTGGAACAGAACCCCTTCGAAATTACATGAGATCCGTCAAGCCATTCAACCTCCTTTCATTACCAAGAAGAGATAAAATAATTATCAGAAGACTACGAATTGGACATACCAACGTCACACATTGCCATCTAATGACTTCAGAACGTCCTCCCTTATGCCATCATTGCAACACCATTCTTTCCGTCAAACATATTATCACAGATTGCCAAAACATTATGAAAAAAGAAGACAATCAGAAATTTTGAACAACAGAAATTCGGAATTCTCCGGACCAAATACACAATGTTCTAAATTACTTAAAAGACATTAATTTAAATACCAAAATGTAATCAGCTCTAGATAAGTACTATTTATTTTATCTAAAAATTGACTCTACTCTGTAATACTTACACTGTAACTGTGTCAATGGCCTCTGAAGCTGAGACACATTAATTTAATTGAAAAAAAAAAATTATCAAAATAAACATGTAATAATTTTTCTTTTTTCTCTTATTTTTGGGAAATCAAAGTTAATCTTGACAACGGTAGCTGGAACGCTACCGAAACGTCGAAATAAAAACATAAAAAATATTATTGTGGTTTGATTCCCAAAAAATAAGACAAAAAAAGAATAAGTAATGCCACAAAGAACTTACAGAAGATATGTAATAATTTTGTATAGACCAAAAAATGAGAAAATTAAACATGCAAAATTTGTGATGAGCTTGGTATGTGGGGTTAACATAATATAAAGATTATTACAGTTTTCTGTAATATTGTCGTATTTAATAAAGTGTTTTATCAACAGATGTCGAAAGAATAATTATTTATATTCACACTTCATATTTTTGGGAAATAATATTTTTTCAAGAATAGTTACCGTCCAACTAAGGAGCAACAACTACTTCCCGTGCAATATGGACCGCCAGATATTGAATTACACCCCAAAGTCAAACGGGGTTGGTATATCTACAAGATATTTTAAAACCAACCCTTCTGGTTTGCGATTAGAAGGGACAACACAACTTGTAGACCGGTTTCGGCGTATTTGCTCCTCTTCAGTACAAGGTATGTGCTATCCGTCCGAGAGTCTCTAATCCCGGACTGAAGAATAGACTTCAATCACAATCAATACATGTATTCCAGTAACGGAAATGCAAAGATTGTGACAGAAGCGACATCTTCACTCCCAATCGCAAACCAACTGACTTTGGGGTGTAATTCAATATCCGGCGGTGCACATTGCACGGGAAGTACTTGTTGCTCCTTAGTTGGACGGTCACTGTTTTTGAAAAATATTATTTTTCAAAAATATGAAGTGTGAATATAAATAATTATTCTTTCGAGATCTGTTAACATAATATTCTGAAAAACTTTTTTCGATATCTCCAACGAGAAGCAAAATATCAAAAACTAGTCCTGTTTGTGAAATCAAGTAGGGTGAGTTTAACGTTCATATTTCAGATAATTATTTAAAAAAATGTTGCCCTCAACCGGTATTCTACAAAAATTCGAATCTGTAATTCTTGAGACAGCGAAGATACGGAAATGTCTTCATCTTAAATGCGACCCACTGTATATATTATTCGCTTTTAATCACTACACTAGCTCATGTGATGATGATAGAGCTAAAGAGCTTCTGAGAAAGAAATGTAAAGATATATGTTCCCTGTATACGTTTTTGTGATGTGAAATCATTTCAAAAATACGTTAATTTGTTACACAAACATACCTCATAAACTAATTTATAATTACCACAACCAAATTACTACTAAATCACTTTTAGAAAATAATTAACTCTTCTCTCCCACACCTTGTCAGTCGCCTAGATTACGGGCGGGCGGAGAACACAGAATCTCGGGTATGCAACACGAAATATTATCTATGGACTCATAAATAACTTTGCGATTCGGCGATAGGTGGCGCTAGCGGCTTCCGGCGGAACTCCCAAGCCGACCACGCACTGGACACCAATTGTTTCCGAATAAAAAATAAAGCAATATGGACGCTCTCGGTTAGGACGACTTGATTTACGATTATGTTCTTCATTAAACGGTTATGCAATTCTAAGTTGGGTTGTTTTAACTACGGAGCTTGATGGGAGATACGTTTCGTTGATATAACGGATTCATTTAGTTCAAGGATTTATAGAGTAAGCAAGCGAAAAACGAAATGCATTTTGTTTGTTAATTAAGAAAATGCATGTAATCGTTATAGATACTGATATAGATTATACATTTTTTCCTTAAAATGTCCATTCTATTTAGATGTTACTATTGATACCAAAAAACTTGATGTCTTGATTGGTGAACTTTTTATTTGAAGAGTGTGGGGCAACAAGGGGTATATCAACATTTCACTCATATTTCATAATTTGGAAAAATTGTGTATTCTCAGATAGAAAATGATTTTCTTATGGCTTTGGTAGATACGTGCTATCATAACATACAAAAAGGAGCCCCTAATAGGTGATAGATGATATTATTCAGATCAAATATTTGAAGTTTAATTTTTTCACGTTCAGTTATAGTCCAGTTAATGGACAATAGAGTTGTGAGCATTGTTTCCCTTATAGTGGCTGATTTTACGTGTGAAGGCGGTAAAAGTGATGACACAACCCGGCCGCTGAAGTAGAAGCAGATGATTGGTGAGAAGGGTGGAATTTCAGTGAAAATAACAATTTTCATTTTTCATTTCAATTTGACAGAAAATCTTTTTTCGCCTCCGTAAGGCAGCTACAAATCTGGATCTGGACTTAGCACGTCAAAAATATTGATTAGGTCCAAAGTTATGAGCAAAATAACATTATTTATAATATTGTTAATAAACAAATGTTAAAAGCAATGCTATTATTATGGCATCACAAATCATTATTCCTTCAAGTTTATAAATAACCTGTACGAAATCTGGAAGGTATAACTTCATTGGTCCGCAAATTAATTGATTCTCGCCCTGTATGTCATTGTACATCTCTCTTAATTTTACTGTTTGGTTTATTGGTAGATTTCGCTGTGATTCCAGGACACACTGGAATAGAAGGAAATGGAATAGCAGATAGACTAGCAAAGAGGGGGACTGATAGACCCTTTTGGGGGACTGAACCCTTTTGCGGTATCAGCCCCAATGTAATATTGGAAGAAATAGGCAAAGCCAAAGAAAAGAGAAGATCTGATCATTGGAAAGATCTAGTAGAGCTTAGACAATTAAGGATTCTGATGGGTGGCTAAATCCCGTTGAGATCAAAATAGTGGAGGAAAAAGAATGTAATATGTAAGGGGGCACAATAGATCTTACATACATACAAATACATATTCACGATAAAAAGAGGATGACATGATTTTTAGTTACCTAGTTTAGTTTATTGGCACAGGCCAATAAAAAAGAAGAACTAATAGATTGACATTTTTAGTTTTCTTAAAGTAAAGAGGAAAATACTAAAGTTTATTTTGCAACGTCATCGTCTTTTTTCGTAAATTAACCATAGTATAGTTCATATAATAGTCTTTTTGGTTTGCGTCATTGATTGTTTATATCCTTCTAATACATTACGTTGGAATAAATAGAAAAAAGGGAGGTTAACCCAATATTTGACTTACAAAAATTTGATTGGTTGATGTTTAGATTACGCGCAAGCACGACCTATTAATTGGGCGAAATTACATCGTTCAATTTACGATGCAGACGTACCTTTCGTAGCGGCAATGTCTCACTGACAGTTCTCGTCAGGTCTGTACTTTGTTGTTTACGGTCAATTGTAATTTATGAAAAGTGAATATTAATCTTATTGTTAGCATTTTATTTATTTCGATAATACAAAAATATGCCTCGATATACGAAAAAAGAGCAGCATCTTATTTTGAAAGTTCTCAAGTATTTTCAGTTAGAAAACCATTGATACCTTTAACTTCAATGCACCAAGTTAGTATTTTCAAATACATGGGGTCAGTAAAAACATCAATGAGACCGGGACCGATGAGTAGCATCCCATTTGAGCAGGTCAAACTTTTGACCGCTGAATTACATCCGTCCAACCGCTGAGTTTCATCCCATTAACAAATTTAATATGGTGTCCAAAACTGGTAGATAATCAAATAAAAGCGGGCATTGTTGTCATGTTTAGTCTGATATCGTAATTGATACTGAATTTTATTTCCGAAACTGCCACTAAAACAGATTTGTTACAATATAGTGAATAACATTTTAATTTAATTTAAACAATTCCACAATTCCATTTTTCCATTGGGTTAGGGTAGGGTAGTTAAGAGAACATCTTAAGTTTTTTTTGGGTTTTGGGCATACCCAAAACCCGGATATACGTCACAAACGATGACGCACACCAAGAAGGCTATTATATGATCTCCACCTACATATTCTGAGGTGTTCACGCAAGAAATAATAAAGGAAAAACCAATTATTGTAGTCAGGCATTCAAACACGCATTAGGTCTATTTTTAATCCAAATTTACTGCACTGCTGGAATATAAATACATTTTATTGTAATACAAATAATCATAAATCAGTAAATTTATTTAATTTAAGGTTGAATTCCAACAAATTTCATTTTTACGAGAGTTGTTAAAATAAAAGTTTGGTCGACAGTGATCTGCAACAATGACAGAGACCACTATAATTTATTTTTACTGTGATGAAGATGCGGTAGACTTTTCAATTTTAATTATTTCTAGAGAATGAATTTTCAGTAGGTTAAGTTTGTTCATACTTATAGTGAAGAGACCATAGTATATTACATACCTAGCGGGAAAGTAGATCATTACAGCCCAGGCTTTGTTAGAGGCTTAAAGCCGTGGTTGGAATGGTCCTTCCCGCGTGGTAAGTATACTATTTTATTCACAATCGCTTAGTTACAAGCTTTTAAATCACAATTTAATATTTTTTTCGACAAAGAACTTCATGAATTTGTTGCTAGGCAATATTACTGATTTATTACTGTCTTATTTTGAATTAACCTGTACTCCTCCGGAAGTCCAAGAAGCTGCGGTTGAGGGAATAATTCCGTAGAAAAGCAAAGAAAGGTATTAACTTTTTTTTAAAACCATCTTAACACAATATTGTCATACTTCAGAAAAGTGACACATGCTTCTAGCCGGGAAAAGTACTTTTCCGTCTAAGGCGTGGAAGTGAAAGTAAGTAATGAGTCACTTCCCTACCGTTTTAAAGGTAAGAAATGTCTATATTACTGACCGCTTGTGAATAATAGTATATTATATACCGCGGGACTGAAGTAGTACATTTAATCCTGAAGGTAAAGTTTATGGCCCGACCGCAGGGAGGGCCATAATTTACCTGAAGGATTAAATGTACTTCAGTCGCAAGGTATATACGATACTTTTCGTACTTCCGGTATGATTTTATTAATTATTTCAATAATTTCAATCAGTTTTTTCTCTCTTCAACTCATTTAATAAACTGTCTTTAAAATAAGTTACCATAGTAACATTGCGTTGTGACAGTTATAATTTAGAAACATTGTCATTACTAGTGTCATTGTAAAGAAACATTGTTATTGATAATTATTGGTATCATGAGTGAAGAAGGTGTATCTGATATTGATAAAAGAGCAGCCGAAGTAGGTGAAGAATTGTTACCACCGAAATCTAGAAAACTATACGAGCAGCAGTACGATGCTTTTAAAAAGTGGTGCCGCTTAAAAAATGTGAGACAACCTACTGAAAATGCGCTGTTAGTCTACTTCGATGATAAATCAAAAGCGGTTTGTGCCTCAACTCTCTGGGCACATTACTCAATGCTGAAATCGGTTATTAACATTAGAGAAGATATTGATATAAGTAAATTTCCAAAATTATTAGCTTTTTTGAAGAGAAGAAATGAGGGATTTAAGCCAAAGAAGTCAAGAATTCTCACGTCTGAGCAGGTAGATCAGTTCTTACGGGAGGCTCCGGATGATAAATATTTAATGCTTAAGGTAAATTTGGAAATCTGTTTATATTCAGAAATTTTAAGAAATCAATTTTTTTGTAGGTTGCACTTATTTTGGGCGTTGCGGGAGCTTGTCGTGGAAAAGAGTTGGTTGATTTAGAACTCGACGATGTGAGAGATTTGGGCGATTCCTTCCTAATTGCGATTAGAAACACCAAAAGTAAAATTGACCGAAATTTTGTGATCAAAAATTCAGAAAACAGTGCCATCAGTTTTGTGGCGATATTTCGGAAATATGTGGCATTGCGAAAGACAGGGACAGCTCATTCAAAATTTTTTGTTCAATACATCAACAAAGAATGTACTACGCGAGTAGTAGGAAAAAACATGTTTGGTACATTTCCACGGCAAATAGCAGCTTTCTTGAAATTAGAAAATGCGACGTCTTATACGGGACATTGTTTTAGACGCACATCTGCGTCTTTGTTAGCTGATTCGGGAGCAACAATAGACGTGCTGAAGAGACATGGAGGATGGAAATCCTCCAACGTGGCCGAGGGATATATTGAATCGTCTATTAAAAATAAACAAAAAATTTCAGATAAAATATTTGGTCAAGTCGCCGATTCGTCCACTATAGTTATGCCACAGTCCTCATTCTCGCTTCCTGTTTCCGCAGGATCTTCGAAACAAACACCAGTTCAATATGAAAAGGACCTATCTGTTACTCGTCAGTTACCTGCTGCATTAACCCAGGAAAGACTGGTCAATATGACGAACTGTCACAATATTAATTTGAATATTAACGTTAATTACCATTCTAATTAATTATATTTTTCAATAAAATATCCCTTAAATTCGTTTGTTTGTGATTTAATCGTTCCGGGAGTTTCGTCAATATTTAATCCCGGAGGGATTAAATGTGACACTTTAGTACCTGTCACAAGGGAGTGAAGTTGTCACTTTAGGCCCGGAAGTACGAAAACTAAATTTGTTCAGAATGACCAGTAAATAGGTTCTTTCCTCAGAATTTAATCATTGAAATATTTTATTTATTTTCTAATATAAGCAATTACAAATTTTTTTTATTATTCTGAATTATAATAATTTTTGTTATCTATTTTGCGAAATCAAAAAAAAATTGAATACATCCAAATAAACACTGTGGGTAAAAATCAAAGAAACCGGATCTGATAAGGGGTATTACAAAACGTCCTACGTTCAATTAATGCATAGTCAAATTTGTTTCAATTACATCTGTCCCTACCTCTCATTGCTTATATTTTACTGGATACCCTGTATAAGTATGTTACAACAGAACAATTTGGAAAAAATTTAAAAATTATTTAACACCATTACCATAACCTCAAAAAGTCACACGTATATGATGTGAAAATTTTCAAATTTCGATGTGGGGATCGATGGAATTCTCAGATGTATTCAGAAAAAGTTATCGATATTAGTTATCGTCACGTGACCGATTTCTCATCGTTTTTTTTTCTGAATGCGGCCAACGCCAAAGCTTCGATTTGTTTGCCGGAAGTAAATTTTTGAGTTTCGAAAAACCAACCCCCGAGGACGCACGATCCTTCACCAAGACATTGTAAGTTCCCACACAGGTCGAAAAACAATGGAGTTTTTAAACCAGTAAAACCCCTCCATACTTAAGTACTAACAGCTTTTTCATTTCTCCAAAAATTAAGACTGTTCTGCGTGGTCAAATAAAATCAAAATCAACGAGCGAGTCAAATAACTGCTTCCAAAATGGCTTCCAAGGGATGCAAGTATGCATTTCTCTTCGTGTAGAATATTTTGGAAAACAATAATAATATTTTAAAGTTATCTACTGTTTTTTATAGCTCTATATGCAAAAGATAACCCTCGTATATATCAAAAGATGATCAGCTATCCGTGTCTTTTTTCATATAAAAAAAGTCCTATCTGCAGCAGCGCTTTTCTAGACAGATATGAGGAAATTTAGAAAAATAAATAAAAAATGAATAGACTATTTTGCGAACTGCTCCGAATTCCACAATAGCATTCACAGCAGTAATTCAAAATATTTTTCGGTTCATAAATTCTTTGTAGTAGGGCTTGTTAGTACGATAAAGTAAAATCTCGAGTAGTATAATCTTTTTACATATAATAGTGCTCTTCAGAAAACATTTTCAAAGGTCCTTTGTTGACGTCTTGAGAAAAACGGGACTGCTTTTAAAGAGTTTTTGTTGGTCGCATATTTTATTATGGTGTAAATAAGTATTATTTTTTGTTAATAGCTCAGGTATATACCTAACTAATATAAAGAACTAAAAAGGACTTTTACACGAAAATAATAATTTCTTACTAACGACAGATGTTTTGTGATTGGTATGGAAAGATTCGATGCCAAAAAAATGTTTGGTAAAGTCTGTTCATACCGATGTGAAGTAGCTCAAACGGTTTATTCAAAGGTAACAATGAATACCGAAGGGAACTTAAAAACGCAATGGCATTCATTGTAACAACATTCAACTACTTAGGAGTAACGATGGGACAAACAGGAAAAGAGCGAGTGCAAGAAAGAATACTCAATGGAAACCAAGCTTACTGCAGAAATAGAAAACTTCTTAAAAGTAAAGCCATAAATAAAAACACCAAAATAAAAATATACAAAACACTAATAAGACCAGTGAAAGTGAAACATGGATTCTAACAAAAAAACAGTAAGAAAAGCTGGAGCGCTGGGAGCGTAAAATTCTTAGAGCAATCTTCGGTGGAATAAAAACACCTGAAGGCTGGAGAAGGAGAACGAATGAAGAAATAGACGTGTTATATGGAGAATCAAAGATAACATCAAGAATGAAAACATACAGGTTGAGGTGGTTGGGACACGTAGGAAGATTAAACAAAGAAAGAATGACAAAAATGGCTCTTTACAGTACTCTTATTGGCAAAAGAAGAAGAGGGCGGCCTAGAAAAAGATGGTTTGAAAGTGTGATGTCTGATATAAATAAACTGAAAATACGAAACTGGAAACAGAAAGCTAAGAATAGAGAGGAGTGGAGAAAAATAACTGCCCTGGGTCTATAAGGCCTGTAGAGCATATATAATATATAATAAGACCAGTGATCGCGTATGGCTTAGAAACAACGGTAATAAACAAAAAAGAAGCAGAAGACTTAAAAATCATAGAAAGAAAGATTCTTAGAACGATACTGGGGCCGAACATAACAAGAACTGGGGAAAGGAGAATCAAAACTAACAAAGAAATAGAACGCGAGTTAAGCAATGAGACAATCGTGAAATATATAAAAGCACAACGCCTAAAATGAGCAAGACATATTATGAGACGAAAGCCTGGAGAAATAATAAGAAAAATAACACAATGGACTCCTCTATGGCCGAGAAGAAGGGGAAGACCCATAGAAAGTTGGAGAAATCAGATAGAAGAGACTACAAAAGGGATGGGAATCAAAGAATGGAGAGAAAAATACAAAAATAGAGCAGAATGGAAGAAAATAACTTTTGAAGCCAGGACACACAAGAAATTGTAATAATAAGGAGTGAAAAGGGAGTAGTCCACCCTAATAAATGGATTTAAAAGCGCATTAGCGTTAGCCACAATCTATTAGATTTAAAGGCTTGATGATGATGAACAATGAAATAATTTTTATGTCCCAGCTTTTGTAGTTTCGAAGCAAGTAAATTACAGTCAGTACTGTATACCGGATGTGAATGAGTTACGATTGTAGAGTGGTAATTAATAATTAAATTAGAAAGTGTGATAAGTATAGTTATTCCAATGTTAATGTAATGACCCATATTTTTAATCCCATTGATGAGAAATGCCGCCCTATGGCGTGCATATACAATTTTTTTTACAAATTCGAATATCGTGAAATAATGTTTTTCATTGAATTAAATATAGTAGATTAAAATTAACCTGCAAACAAAACTCATAAAATTTGTAATATAATATAACTAAACTCACTTAACCATTCGCACACGCCCCTGGATGAAATTAATGCTAAGTAACCCTAACTTCTTTAGGTCGTTAACATTTTTTATGAAACAGTGGACCGCGTTAATAACTGACCAGTTACTTCGTTATATTATGCCAATTACTGGAGTTGGACTATTCGATTTCCAATCCACCTGCTGCTACGTTGCCAGCTATTCAAAATTTTCTTAAAAATAGTAGCATACATAAAGTGATTTTTGTTATTTGTTTTTTTTCCAGCAATTTGACGCGGCTCATTTTAATGCTTACTAATAAATTGATATTAGGTATTTTTTTTAATACTTCCAAACTAGCTTTCTATGAACATCACGAACTAACGGTTTACTGAAGTAAGAGGAACATTTGTATAGTGATCCTGACAATTTTAGAAAATAAATTGACTACATTGCTTTCTTTTATTGTCGTTACTAGGCCAAGCAATAGGGTAAATATTTTTGACAAAAATCCTAGTAGAAAACGGATGGTGCCATCATATAAAACAGTGGGATTCCTGACTGGCCACTGTCAACTAAGGAAACACCTCCATACTATGGGGCTAGTGGACACATCTCTATGCAGGATGTGTGAACAGGAAGATGAGACTGTCAGGCATGTCCTATGCGAGTGTCCGGAGTTATCGTCGATAAGAGAGTGTGTGTTCGGTGAGTCTTGGCCTACACCTGCCGATATAAAGGAGATGTCTCCTGGTGACCTGTTCACCTTCCTAAGAAGGACAGGATGGACGATGACCTAGGAGGACAACTCCTCGGGAGGATGTACAATGGGTCATATGTGGCCTAAGTGCTGTGAGCCTACACTCACCCTCCCTACTCTACAGATACAGATCATATAAAAGACATTACGTAGTATCATTTTGATATGTTTTGGACACGCAAACGTTCAGTAATTTGTTATAAACATTTCAAACGAAAAAAAAACCCCTTTTTTATAGTTTTTTTCATATACCTAGCGTAAAACAAACTGAAGCAATCTTAATGGTATGCATAAATAAATTGTAGATAATTATAATACGAACAAAATCGGGGGTCGAGCGGGTCAATCGGAAAATTAGGAATCGAGAATATCAGAAAAAACCGGAAAATTAGTCATTTTTTTGAAAATTTATATCTTCGTTATTTTTCGATTACAAGAGCTGAAACTTGGTGCAAATGAAGTTCTTCGTAGGCCCTTTATTTGCGCGAAGAGCAGACGCCAAGTGACGGTTACTTTTATCGCAATTGCAATTTTAATTTTTTCATACGATAATTTTCAACGTGTCTGGATGGGTGGTCGATTGTCCGATAATAAATTTGAAAACGGTTTTGAAAAGTGTAAAACAGAAAAACACTGAAACAAGTCTACAAAAATCAAGAATAAAATATCTGTATCATTAACAAAAAACAAGCCAACGATAAGTTTTGCGGTTAAATCTAAATATTTTCACATTATTTTGGATTTTTCTCTCAGTCATCAACAAAAGAATAAAATTCCCCTAGGGAGTCATAATTTCCCTCATTTTTCGATAAAAATTTTTCAAATTTGAAGGAACCACGCCCACTTTCGATCATTTCCCCTCTGAATTTCTATTCCCACAAATTCAAGAATAGCGGCATAGGTATAAATAATTTAATCTGTTTAATATTTTCCTGAGGGTAAATGTCAAAAGTTCCACCCAAAATTATTATGATTTGATAGACTTTTTTCTTGGACTAAAAGTTTTAAGTGTTGCATAAATTTTGCGCACGAGTTTAGTTCGTTAACGACTTTGACTTTTGCTTCTAAAAATTATCTCAGAAATGTCGATATTGACGAACGACTTACGGAAAACAATTTTAAATTTCCTCTGTTCATTTAGATGTTATTACGTGTAAGAAATACGAACTGCTATATTTGACGTGGATCAATTTTGAAATGGAAAGTAAAAGTTATTCGATTTCCGCATTTTCCACTTAAGATCCGTCATTGTTATCAGAAATCCTCTCGAGAACTAACTTTCTGCTCTTATTTAATACCGGTAAAGAGAAAGAGATACATTAAAAAGTTGTAACTTTAAATGTGCAAGTTGCCTAGAGTTCCGCATCAGATTATAAACTTCCAAAAACACCAATTAGTTACGATTGATTCGGTTGTCAGTTCTCCGTTGGTAAAACTTCGTCGACCCACGGAATTCCTGTGTTTTAATCTGACTTTCTAATTGAGATATGCAATGTTCGAAAGTTTCCCAATTTCATTCGAATCTAATTTGATTATCATACAAATGGAAGAGATATTGTAAGTAATACTCCTCCTCCGATGTCGGTTATGGACCGTAAAAGAACAAAAACTACTGCGCCCAATGTAATTTAAGCTTTTTAGGCAATTATTACAACCATTCCGTATTGTCGAAAGGGCTTGCTCCTCGAAATTTGGGGACTTGTTAGCATTCCAGAAAGGCCAATAAACGTCTGAAATTTCTAATTATGTCAAGGTAATTTACTTATGTAGTAATACAGGGTTGTCGAAAAGCATGGAACTTTACAAGTACAATAACGCATAGAAGTATCTATCGTCAAATTTTCTTAATATACGGGGTCTATACAGGGTTAGATATCGCTCCACAGACAGTGAGTTATATCCCCGACTTATTTTCACCCGCCCCCGGAAGTTTTTCACGAATTCGCTTCCGCAGTGTTGACACATAGTAAGTTTGGTTTACACTTTGACACTCCGGAACCTCACGATGGCGTTGATGTGAAAAAAAAACGATTAGCATGGCTTTAAATTTTGATTTCGCCATTTTTTTTATTTAGACGCAGGAGTTCTCCAATGCGTGGATTTCCTATTACTTTTAAAACGGTATTGAAGAATCCATTCATCGTAAGTGATGATGACTTTTATCAATTGAGGATTTCCATCTAACCTTCCAAGAAAATCTGAACAGATCTGTGAACGGAGGAGCTTTAAGTCAGGAGTCAAATTCTTTGGTAGCAGCCTCACAGAGACCTTCTTCATGTTTAATTCGTTAGTTTTTCTGACAGTTTATTTTTCATTCTTCACAGCCTCAGCAATTGTCCGAATTCTCATAAAATGATCTTGGCGCAAAATTTCATTGAATTTGTCCATTGTTTCCGGGGTTGAAACTGGTTGACCTGGACGTTGGTCATTCCTTGGCATCTTTCCGTTGCTAGTTTTCGTAACGAATTGTAGTTGGCACTAAAAAAACGTTAGTTTGTAGTCTCTACTCTAGAAATAATAATACTACAGCGACGACCGCGTGTTTTTGTATTGTAATAGTAGACAATTTCAACATTCCAACGCTGCATTCGGGTCCCCCTACTCCTCTAGGATGCCTGGTATATGATGGGGTGACATTCACTGAGACCTAAAATATCTATTGTGTCCCGGCCCTCACTTCTACTTAGTTCCTGACGAACGTCTCAGAGACTAGTATCTCCTTTAGACCTATTTCCTTGAGGAATTTTAGGATATCTGCAGGCTTCAACTTAGGTAACTGTCCCTCTTCTATCCAGTAGTCTCCCAGGTGCTGTGCCCTAGGATTCTCAAGTACCTACGTCGCTCCAGTATGTCTGATGTTTTGCTATAATCCACCAAGACATTTTTCGTCTTGAAGATATTCACTTGGTTCCATACTTTTGGACAACTCTGTGGATGTTGTAGATGGAAAAATGGTGCGCCCCAACCTGGACGTGGACGTCTTCTCCGAGAATTTTCCTAACAAGAGTGTCAAAAACAACCCAAAAATCATTGTGGGGGCGTTTTATGAGGCGCTGAAGTAGAATTTCATGGCGAAAACGATCCCCCGAGCACCTGGTGTACGGCAATCTGGACCTGAACGTTGTCTTCGAGGGTTTTCCAGACAAACTTGAAAAATACGAACTGAAAATCGTTAAGGGGGGTTTTTGGGGCGCTGAAGTCAAATATATGTCTGTAAAACGTTTTTGAGGTGAAATTCTGCTTCAGCGCCCCAAAAAACTCCCCTTAACGATTTTTGGTTCGTGTTTTTCGAGATTGTCCGACGGAGTCGGAGACGGTCCAGGTTGCCGTGCACCAGGTACTCGGGGGATCATTTTCGACGTGAAATTCTACTTCAGCGCCTCATAAAACGCCCCCACAATGATTTTTGGGTTGTTTTTGACACTCTTGTTAGGAAAATTCTCGGAGAGGACGTCCACGTCCAGGTTGGGGCGCACCAGGTGTCCGCGGGGTGTTTGCCGAAGCCATATTTGAATTCAGCGCCCCAAAAAACCCCCCATAATAATTTCCGGTTGGCCTTTTTGGATTGTGTCAGGAAAAGCCACGGAGATGACGTTAACGGTCAGGTTCTGGTGCAATAGGTGTTCGGGGGTCAATTTGAACATCATATTCGTGATCAGCGACCTCGAAAACCAACCCCCGAGTACCCGATCTGGGCCAGTTCTGACACTTATTTACCAATCTTCCAAAAGGCATCCCAGACAATGCATTTTTTGAATGCACTTTTGGCTGCAGCAATGCAATTTCCGGTTTCCCCCTAATGAAAATTAGGTAAATTTATTACAAATAATTTTTGGAAGCGAATGCAAAAAACCGCATTCCGATCCGTCCAGGACGCGAAATTTTCCTTTTTATTGCGTATATTGACGCGACTATAAATTCAAGTGACAATTTAGAAATTAGAATACTTTTTAGAAATCTGGATTAAATTTAGCCGGAAATCGCTTCATCGGGATTAAGAAGAAAATAAGATAAAATTTTGTAGTAGAACCGATTAAATATTATGAATAAAAGGACGAAATAACATGAAGTAAAAAAAATAGCTGAAACTAGAAATAAATGGCAAGATATTACCTATAGAAAACTGGAAATAAATGAATGTGGATCTATAGATTTGACCCATTTCTCACACTTAAAATACAATAAAAAAAATAATAGATGGAAATTTCTCTCCATTATGGCAAAATTATTATAATAAGATGTAACACAATATTAAATTTATATCGTATAATCTAATAAAACCGCGTCATTTCATTACGTTGGAAAATTTCTTTGCAGGCAATTCCTGTTTCAATATAATAATTATTTCCCATCGCATTTTAATCATTTCCTATCATCACCTCGTCAAAGCTCCTCCGATTTCGATCTCCACGCACCCTTCCTCAGTTATCGCAAAGAAAATTTAGTATCCAAAATCCATAGTTGTCTCTATATTTTTTTTATAGAAAAGGAATTATAGATTTAAAAAAACGTTTAAATAAACTTTTTTGTACAACTTACAAAAAAAATTGACGTTTCTGCATCTCTATTGATGCGTAAATGTTTACTTTTTTACACTGCCAAAAAAATTCACAAAATATACTTAAAATATTACTTTTTGTAGAATTTATTTTTGACAGCGTCAATTATTAATTGATTATTCATCATAAAATAATTTCATTTATTGGAATAATAATTGATAGTAAAAAAACCACTAGATGATACCTTGTTTTTAAACTAGGAGAAGCATTTTAGGAATCCTCAACCACACCACTAAAAGTCACTATACCTTGTTTTTAAACTAAGAGGAGCGATTTGAATTTAAGTTGGCATTTCTGCTGCCTAGTGATTGGTCAGATTGCCACCAGTTTCACACAGCTCTTTTGATACCAATGACACTGACATTTGTCAGTTTTGTGTTTATTTATATGAAAATAGTCATTAGTTCAATCATTACTACCACGTTTGTTGTTTATTGTTTATTTTGAACAAAGTATTATATTTTACCCAAGGTATTTGCTATTTTTATTATTTATTCCCTTTCATGAAAAAAATTCATGCTTCTTTTTTCTTGTTAATACTATAAGTTTCACCAATCTAGTAACTTTTAGTGGTGTGGTTGAGGTTTCCTAAAATGCTCCTTCTAGTATAAAAACAAGGTATAGATTGGGAGTGTATTTCGAAAGGGTCGTGTTCAGACTTTTTGAACTAAATAAAAATTACGTGAAATATGTATTGTACTGTTCGCTGTTGTCGTGGCCAATGAGGGATCAAAGCATGTCTAAATATCGAATGATGATTGGCCACAGGTCATTGCGAAAGTAGTAACCAAATGTCACATTTTTGTGAAACGATGTAAGGTTATAATAAGTAGTTTATGTAAAATGTTTTAAGAATTTGAATATAAATGAGAATATAGAAATGCAATTGTATGATTAAATTTTTTTTATACATTTGAGGCTTTGGTATAGCAAAACTAAAAGTGAACAGGAGTTTTGTTATCGAAAAATACCATAATATAGCAACAGATGTCGAAAGGAATAATTATAAATATTCAACACTCTAGGTATCTATGGAGATACCCTGGATATATTTTTTCCCATTTATTTATTTTATATATTTAAGAGTTTAAGATCAGTATAGCTGTGCAATGATATAAAACTATATCTGCTGATATTTACAATTGTTACTTAAGAAGACTGTTTAATAGTGGAGAACTCCCTAGATTTATCTGTTCATTGACGACTTCATATTATTGTAGGTCTCTTAAGTGTCTTCTAATTGCTAATTCTTCAAGGAAATCTATAGTTTTTGTCTCTTATCAGAAATATGTAGTACTTCTAGATCTGTGCTAGGTGTTAATGAATGTTTGGTGTCAAGTAGATGTAGTAGTAGATGTTATAATCTGGTTGTTTTAATCTGTATGCTCGTAAGTGTTGATTGTGTCTAATTGCAAAATTTCGAATGGTTTGTCCAATATAGACAGCATTACATTCTGGACATTTAAGTTTATATATCCCAGACTTTTTTCATGGGGATATTTTTGCGTTGAACAAATTTTTACTAACATTGCTTTCTGTTTTGAAAGAAATTGTTATATTGTATTATTATTATACTGCTTCAATATACGTAATATCATATCTTCTTTTTTTTCTATCATTCTTTATAACCAAGATACAGGGTGATTTATTGATTTCAATTGATCATAACCGATGAACCACTTTTTACGTTTTTGTAATATTTGAGATATATCTCAAATATTACAAAAATGTAATATCGTTGTGCCCCATCTACCTTCACTATATTATAACGAGTAGGACTTTGAAAAAAATATTTACTTTTGTTATAAGAATGTAAATTTCATTTAAATATAAGAGAAAGTTACCATTAACACTCTCTATGGCACTTCCCTGTTGGTGTTGAAGAGGGATTACTGGAAAAGTAACTGAAAAGGACCCGCCACAGCATAAAGCAAAGAACGCATATTGTGACAAGTCTTTCTCGCATTTCTATAAAAGTTGTACTTTGAGTAATGAGTCTGAAGTTAGGCGACGTGCCGCCTATCAATCACTTAACTAATCTCAACGAGACGCGTAGCGTCGGTACGCCACGTAGAGACGCTGCTGTCTACCGACCTAACGATGCTACCGGATATTACCAGGAATGGACTGGATAGAAATAGAAAATTGACAAAAAAATCGTTTAAAACCTACATTTTGTGAACAATGTATTGATTCAAAATATGTAGTAACCTACACCTGACTGAAAAAAATTAATTGCACAATATTCAATTTGCTGTAAAAAGTAAAAAAATCTAGTGTTCATATAAAAAAAACTTCAGAACGATTGTCTATAAGTAAAGGAACAAAAACTGCTTAAAATAACATAAATATTCCTAAATTCAAAAAATATACAGATTGACCCATTAAAAAAACGTAATAATTAACTTCTGGTATAACTGAAAGTAAACAAAAAGATGGCAATATTTTCGTTAAATGGTTCGCACTAACAAGCCCTACCATACAAATTTTCATTCTTCCATCATTTCGAGATCTTTCAAATCGATGGTGCTTCTGTAGCACACTGTATATCATCATTATCATCACAGCCGTTCAATCCTGAAGATTACTGCTCTTATATCAGTGCAATCATAATCTTGTATCTCTTCTGGACTCTTTTGTTATAGGTATCTCTGCATTTTGTTTTCCAGTCTCTGATTTTCATTGCTTTTATATATTCTTTCGCTCGATCCCACCTTCTGCGTGATGTTCCTCTTGTGCTCGTCTTTAATGGTATCTATGTTGTTATTCTCCTTAATATTTCTGTTGGTGCTCTTCTCATAATGTCCTTGCTTTTATATATCGGACTTTCTATTTCTATGTTTATTTTTAATCTTCTTCCTCCATCTCTTGTTATGTTTGATCCAAGTATTATTCTCAATATTCTCCTTTCTAGTATTTTTTATATATTTTTTGTTTATGGTTGTTGTTTCTAGTGCGAGAGTAATGATCAAAGTATTTATTTTTTTGCTGATAGATTTAGATTTTAATAGTTTCTTATTTATACCAACAATTTGGTTTCCATTCAATATTCTTTCTTTTGTCTTGTCTTTACTAGTTTGTCCTATCGATGTTCCTAACTAGTTGAAGCTTGATACAATTCCAAACTTGTCATTTTGATTCTCATTGTTCTGTTTTTCTTTCCCAACTCGCGTATACTTTGCTTTGTCTTCATTGATTCGTAATTCAAATATTTGTGCCTCTGCGTACACGCCGTACATACTCCCTGTAAAGTAACAGATACTACAAACTATTTAGACTCTTACGTTAATTCCAGTGTATTTCGACTTATTTTTTGTAGCATGACCTGTAAATCCCAGGATACTTCATCAAACAGTCATTATAGCACTCATTTTGACTCCTACTTAGGTTAAATATATATATTTTTGTCATCACAGTTGCGTTGAACTTCATAGCTTCTTCTTTCTCAGTAGCAATTCTATGGTCCTTAAACCTGGTGGCATCCTAAGCCAAGGTTTTGTTCCTCGTAGCAGTTGTTTAAAATAGCAATAGATTATTAAAATAGAAGGAGTATTTATGAATGCTTTAGTTTGCATGAATTTTGTTGCACGTATAGTTGGAAATATACATTTTTAGACGTTTTTGTTTGAAATAGCAGTTTTTATCCATTTTTTGTCACTGAAATTGCAGTTTTTATCCATTTTATAATTTGAAATAGCGATTTTTATAATTTTTTGTTGGGAAAAGCAGTTTTTACGCATTTTAAAGTTCGAAATTGCAAATTTTATGAAATTTTTTTTTGAAATAGCAGTTTTCACGCAATTAATATTTTTAAAAAGCAATATTTATAGATGTTTTTGATTGAAATAACAGTTTTTACGAATTTTATAGTTTGAAATAGCTATTTTTATTTAATTTTCTATTCGAAATAGCAGCTTTCATGCATATTATAGTATAAACTATAAAATATCAATGGTCATAAACTATTATGGTTGAATAGACGTCAAAATAATAGTGTTAAACTATTAAAACGCTTTACAAATTAGAAAATCACTTTCCAAAGGATAGACCGTTCACCAGGAAGCAACACTACTTCTCGGGCAATATGCCCCGCCAGACAATGAATTACACTCCCAAGATAAACGGGGTTAGGTTATATACCAATATGAAAATATAGAACCAACCATTCTGGTTTATAATTAGAAAGAACAATATCACTTGCAGACCGGTTTTGGCGTATTTGCGCCTTATCAGTACAAGGTAGATATTATTCATAACACGATTTACTTAAATATAACAATTGATACAGGAAACTGTAATTTTTATTTTTTTTTTTGTTTAAAATATCAGTCTTACACGTTCTATAGTTCGAAATCACAATTCTTGTAAATGTTTTTGTTTGAAATAGCAGTTTTTACGAATTTAATAGTTTGAAATAGCAATATTTTTGGATGTTTTTGTTTGAAGTAGAAGTTTTCACGAATTTTATAGTTTTAAACATCAATTTTTATGGAATTTTTGTTTGAAATAGCAGTTTTTATGCATTTTATGAAATAAAATAGCAATTTTTATAAACTTTTTTGGTTAAAATGGTAATTTTTATCAACTTTTCTTTCATTAAAATAGCAGTTTTTTCCACTTTTTTCATTGAAATAAGCAGTTTTTATGCATTTTTCGTTTAAATCGCAGTTTTTATGCATTTGATAGTTTGAAATAGCAAGTTTAATGTTTTTTGCTTAAAATAGCAGTTTCTAGGCATTTTATAGATTAAAATAGGAATTTTTGAAAATGTTTTTGTTTGAAATACCCAACAGTTTTTATTTTTGAATTTTCATTAAAAAAAAGTCCACGTATTTTCTTGCATGGTGTACAAACCTATTCCTAAATTAAGAGCTGTCTGCCCACAATAAAAACAAATACAACTTGAAGTAGTTACAATGAAAAAAAAGTGTGCCATTCAACTTTGCTTTTTGTATGTGTATGTGTATGTGTTTTATAGATTAAAATAGGAATTTTTGAGTATGTTTTTGTTTGAAATACCCAACAGTTTTTATTTTTGAATTTCCATTAAAAAAAAGTCCACGTATTTTCCTGCATGGTGTACAAACCTATTCCTAAATTAAGACCTGTCTGCCCACAATAAAAACAAATCAAGAAATACAACTTGAAGTAGTAACAATGAAAAAAAAAGTGTGCTAGGTATTCAACTTTGCTTTTTGTATGTGTCCTACTTTTGTCAAGAAAATCCACTCAATCCACTCCTGATAGAAATTCCGACTCTTATCGAGTCTGATGTTTATATCCGACATCTCATCTGTTATAATTCGACGACTCAATTTGAGTGATCCTATTTGTTAAATCGCGATGTCTTTTTATTCACAAGTTGACAATGAATTACTTAGTTGATGAAAATGTAAAAGGATTGAAAGCTTTATACAAGTTACCTTTAAAAGTTATCAAAGGCAATTGATAAATCGAATAAATATAAAAAAAGCATTTTTTTCTTAATGTAAAAAAATACAGTGTGTCATGAGAAATCGTACTCGCCCTGCATATTAGTAAGCAATGGGAACAGACACTTCTGAATGGTAATTTGTTGTTTCCCATTCGAGGTAGAAGTATCTTATTATCCACCCTGTATATTGTTTAAAGGATATATTGTTGGAATAAAATTAAATCTCCCCGTTCAAGGAAGTACGGTTGTTTAGAAAATCGAACCCTTCTTCTACATTTTAACTTCTTTCAATTCATTAGATTCGGAGTTGCAGAGAACAGCAATTAGAGTGCAAGTGCTTGAACTCAATTGTTGAGATTTCAATGTCGTATTCATAATGTCCCCCTTGTTGATGGTTTCTTTCTTTTTTTTTTCATAAAGGGGTTGGAAGCATTTGAATATTCAGTAGGAGTTTAGTTGGCCAGAAGTTTTTATTCGTCCTTCAGGTTTCTTATCATATCGTTTACGATGTTTTCGATTATTTTAAACTACTGAATGGTGTCATAACGTGTCAGAATGATTGAAGTAGCTAAAAGACGTGCTCCTATTTCCATTGTTTGGCATATGCTTTGTTAGCACTCCTACCAAACGCAAACTACAGATCCTAGATATGATTTTATGTCCATCTAAACTATTTTACCTACATCCAAGTGTTTCTGCTGAACGAGCTAGCGTCCTTCTGTTGAGAAAAATCGTCTCATCACCAAGCTTTTCTATAAACAAAGAGGCCCAGCAATACAAAAGTTTCAGGGTTCTAGTGATCTTAGTGCTAACTCCATTAGTGAACAGTTTCTCCCAAAGTAGATTGTGATCCAGTTGACAGGTTGATAGCACAAATACACTATCTTCGCAGCTTCAATTCTTACGGAAACCTGCCTGTCATTCCGGTAATAACCCATGGTGCTGTACAAAGTCTGTGAGCCTGTTATTAATTAGTTATTTAAATATTATGTTAGGAGTATTTTTTTCTTCAAAAAGGCTTAAAAAAGTTAATTGTTCGATTTATAACTGAAATTACTATTGCTAGAACTCAGTACTATGAGACAGGGACAGACATGGTACACCGACGCGACGGGTCTAAAACTGAAACTGGTACTGGGGCGGGAGAATACTCCAAAAAACCAGGTGACAGCTATAGCTACGCATTGGAAAACTACACCTCTGCATTTCAGGAAAAGGTATATGCAATCTTGCAATACGCAAGAGAAAACAACAGGAGAGCTGCCGAAGGCAAGCAGATCCATATCATGTCAGATAATCAGGCAGCACTTAAGGCAATCTCAAGCCAGAAAGTGACCTCTAGACTAGTATGGGATTGCATCGAAGAAGTTAGCCAAACGGAATAACGTTAAGCTGACCTGGATACCAGGTCACCAGGGTATCGAGGGCAATGAAAAAGCTGACTAACTTGCGAAAAGAGGGTCACAGTATACGCAGCCTGAACCAAGACAGATTCTCGATATACCGAAAACTATAGTACGAGGATCTGTTAAGCCTTGGATCAGAGAACAACAAAAAAATTTCTGGGTAAACGCCCCAAGGCATATTCATGGGAAAACCTTTATAAAAGAACCATGCCTGAAACGTACAGTGGAACTGCTAGCACTGTGCAGAAATCAGCTGAGAATCATAACAGGTTTCATGACTGGTCATGCACCAGTGAAGGAACACCTATACAAATTAAAACTATACAACCGAGACCTTACATGCAGATTATGCGGTAGGGAAACGGAGATAGTGAAATATGTACTGTTTACATGCGAGATTCTTGATCGCAAAAGACAGTTATTATTTGGCAAACCGCAAGGAAACGCTGAGCTATAGCAAAGCAAACACCCAGCTAAGAACTTGTACAAACCGGTACAAGGGACAAAGGTGCTGGCCTGGGTGCTATGAGAAAGCACGAGCAAAAATACAATAAGCCATTAGGCTGCAGTGTATCGGAGACTTGTCAGACGGAAAAACCTATTGTTAATACTAATTTTCAATAAACGATTTAATCATTTGTAACACGAATCTCTCCTCTCGAGACAGATCCCGGCTAGAGACTCTCTCAAGGGTGGATCGACTCCATGTTAGTGTTCCACTAGGTATGCCAAAGGGTTGATAGACTATAAGAACTTAGGGCGCCACTACCTTTTTAGACATCGACGAAAGAAAATGAATTTAAAATAATAAGAAGAGTAACTAAGGTGAGAAAGGTAGGAACACCTTGTAATATTTAATTAAAAGTTAATAATAAAAAAGATACAAATTTACATAAACCCGGACACGATCCCCTACAGCTCTTACAGCCGGGTAGATGAGAAATTAAAAAAAGAAATTCAAAATATTATACTTTATTCTGCCATTAAGGAAGATGAAAACAGGACAGAATGAGACCTGCACTTTTTAGGCAGGTACTTAGCTTATTTGAGAAGATGAAGAGGTCTGGAAGAAACAGATGCTAGCGATGTCTTGTTATTAAGCGAAAGATGTCTTGAAGTTGATTTTAGAGATGTCTTGTAATTTGGAACTAGAGATATCTTGTTATTGTACCTGTAACTTTATAGTGTACCGGTATCCTAGCAAGGTAGCTGTAACCTTGCAGCTGTGCTTACCACAGCAATTGAAGGGAAAACTTGAAGGTAAAATTTGAGATACGATAAAAGTAGGTCTGTACAATTAGACGGTCGGTAGCGGAAAGGGACGAAACTCGCAAAATGGAATCGGCCGTTGACATAATATGTCAATTGTCTTAGCGGTCAGAGTAGGAGAATTTGAGATCACAGAACTATAATAGGAAGTGGTTACTATGACGGCGAGCGGTAATTAGAGGATTTATTTTATAAAAAGGAAACAGGTCGATAGATATGTTACAAATTATTATAAATAAAAAATCATTGTTAATTCCGCCCTATAGTTTGTTAACAAAGGGCGTAAGGTCATATAGAGTTCCTACTGCAATTATTTTTAGTCCCCTTATTTTTGCAAGTATTTAATATGAATATCACTTTTTTATTTTAAGTTAATTATATTGATTTTATTTAAATTTCATTATAACATTGATTGCTTTGTCTATAACATTTGCATGAATTTCTGATGACAATAACACATACATTTCTCTCTATAAACGTTAAGTGTATTATTTTGGAAACACCCAGTATGTACATTCCTAATTATCTGTATTTTCCATTAATTTGGTGATCGTACAAAATAAGTTGTTTGTTCGGCTAAATACATGTCCTGAATGACAGACATCTAGTCGTTAATCAACCTCCAAAGCGTTATTGGATTTTTTATATAAATAAATACTTGTCGTTTAATTAAACCCTTTTCGTTGGTCAATAAAGCGAATTATCTCTCTATAATGCTCATGTTTACTACCGAATACATGCCGAGACTGAAAACAGACAAAAAAACCGATAGGAATTAATTCGATCCCCATTACCTCAATTTTCCGTCATTTCCATTTCCTTTCTATTGAACCTTTTCAATTATGCCAGTACAAATAGTCCCTCCTTCTAGTTGGTGGGGTCTTCTGGATTCTTCCCATTCACATCGAATGATTATTTTGTTTTTCAAAAGAAAACGAAAAGCGATTTTCCGGCCGGAAAATTCTTTAGTGGAATTCAGATTCAGATGGCAGTCCATGGGTATAGGATAACAACATTGCCAATCCTGCAGCGTTGTAAGTTCTGATACTTTTGTAAAAGAAGCTGGACCTTCTTTCACCGAGATATTATTTTGGTAAGAATGAACTATTATGTTTAAGTGAAAAATTTTAGAATAATCGTGAATGAATTTAAGTGTCATAATTTTTACAATACTTTCATCATTTTTAGTTAGGATCTAAATACCATTATCAGACTTGGAAAGAATGCCATTCAATGGTACACAGACGGCTCAAAAGCAATAAAAGGAGGTACTGGGATAGGAGTATAGGGGCCAGGAAGAAAATACTCTGAAAGTTTGGGAAAAACCCCAAGTATATTTCAAGCAGAAGTTCACGACATAAAAAAGTGTGCCCAGTTCAATATTAATAAAGGATATAGAAGGCAAAAGATTATCATAATGTCGGATAGACAAGCAGCCATTGAATCACTGAGCTCTTGGTGTAATCAGTTACAAAATGGTGCGGGAATACCTAGCCATACTTACTGTGGATTCCAGGACACACTGGAATAGAAGGAAATGAAATAGCACATGGGCTAGCAAAGAAGGAGACTGAAAGACCCTTTTGTGTCCGGAACCCTTTTGCGGTATCATCCCCAATGTAATATTGGAAGAAATAGGCAACGCCGAAGAAAAGAGAAGATCAGATCATTGGAATGATCTAGTATGGCGTGGACAATCAAAGATTCTGATGGGTGGCTTCAACCCGTTGAGATCAAATGAATGCATAAGTCAAAGTAAAACTGCACTAAGAGTTTTAACAGGGATCCTAACGGGACATTGCCGCCTGAACGGGCACATGAAAAACTCAAAATAGTGGAGAAAGAAGAAAGTAGATTGTGGCATGGAAAAAAAACCTCTATCCACATACTTGCGAATTTCTTAGCAATTCAGAATCCTAGGGCACAACACCTAGGAGATTATTGAATAGAAGAGGGACATTGACCTAAGTTGAAGCCTGCAGATATCCTCTGAGACGTTTCTTCGGAACTAAGTAGAAGTAAGGGGGCACAATAGATCTTTTATGTCTTAGTGAATGTCACCCCATCAGTCATACATACATACAATTGCTAGTTAATACCAGCTTACGAATTATATCAACTACATTTTATAGATATTACAATAGGCTTAACGTCATTTTGAATGTTGCACTTTACAAGAAATTGCTCTCAACGTTTACAGCTTTACAGCATAGTTGAACCAATTTTTACAATGCCAATGCTTTGTACTTTTTCACAACGCTCAAAAAGCAATGTTTTAACGCCGTTTGGTTTGAAACGTTAGTTCTAAAGGCGGAGCTACACCAAACAGGTCTAGACCGGCGGAGCAAGCACACTGTATTGTTCAGATGGTTGCTTACTAGCTTTAATCGAGAATGTTTGACGACGATGATATTATATTAAAGTATATAGCACTCCTTATAAATAATGGTTTTAAGTACGGCCTTCAATTGAAACGTTTACAGTGGAAGTGAACTTTTACATGGATTAAAAAGGTATGATTATGGTCGAGCGCCTGCTCTGGCTCTCTACCGGGACCAAAAACATACATTACAACTGTACAAATACAAGTGAA
Organism: Lochmaea capreae; assembly: GCA_949126875.1. Classification (NCBI taxonomy): domain Eukaryota; kingdom Metazoa; phylum Arthropoda; class Insecta; order Coleoptera; family Chrysomelidae; genus Lochmaea; species Lochmaea capreae. The sequence continues at coordinate 20,243,096 of OX421404.1, forward strand.
CTTATCAACCACACATATCAAAGTGATTTGAATAAAAGTGTATCAGCGTGTCTGCTACCCGCTATGTAGCGAAAAATCCTTCAATCATCAGATCAGTTGCATGTGCTGGCGGCCTGGACGGATATTTTTATTTTGAAATTTTCAGTGCAAAATCCGGAGGTCTAGCCTAGTTTGGTGAAGCATCGGCCTCATTATTTCTATTCGACTGAGTTCACAGTGGTAAGACGGAAGTCTTAAGATGTGAACGTTGACGCGGTAACGTTCGTCACTGAGATACCTGTATTTTTCAGAAATGCACTCAATTTTGTATTCGACCTAATGTTTTTAAACACATCAGAATTACCTAAATTTTCTAAGTGATCTTCAAAATAAATGCTGTTCTCATACAGACACTACTAAATATTGGTTGGAGAATCTTCGTTTCCTAGAATGATAAATTGCAATGTCCATTACATTCTCGTTCTCTCACTGACTTTAAAAAATTCTCAAATAGATCTCCGTTCATCTTCAGCATCTTTTTTAGCAAGAAACGTCATGTCTGCACCTTCAACAAATCCATCTTTGTTTCGTTCCTGGATTAAAACAATTATTGGTCCATTTCTACTCGTGGTAAGTCCATTTACATAAGCCTGTTGTGGATTTTCTACTGTTGTATCTTGCTTTACTTCAGTATCAACTCACGATTCGTCCATATAAAAAATAATAATGGCTTCTTGATTCCCAAGTATTTTTATTTCCCGGAGAATTTTTGATTTTGATTATGACACAAACGTCTGCGATCAACTGATGGAATAATTATATTTTCTTAATTTTCCATTTCCATCTCCAACAACTGTGAAGGACGCACTCTAAATGTAAATATGTGAATTGACTTGCTACCTACCTACCTACCTAGTACTTGTTTTAAAGAAGTTTGATATAATTTTTTGAATTAAATTACTTCGAATGTCTTTCAAATCCAGTCTGTGTCAACATTTTATATCCTGTAGCTGTGAAAGAAGTAGAATATGTACTTGGCAGAAAAAGAAACAAACAAAAAGAAAAATGTACTAGATATATAAAGAAAACGCGTGAAAAGGACTTAACGTCCCATCAATATAACTCCTACAACTAGTGTTGGTATTGTTGCTTCATCCGGTATAGGTTAAATTAACAACCAGAAAAGATGTCCCTAATTCTTCCGGAAAAACGGGAAAGGCGGACAATTTTGTTTATTGGTAGCCCACTTCCAGCATCTTGTTTCTCTAATATTTCTTTCTCGAAAACTTAACACGGGACATTTTTCAGAGCAGAAGCTTTCGGTTTTTCACAAGATTTATTTGCTTACTTTATCTCAACAAGACGGTCATCCCACTGATAGCTGACGTAATATATCATTTTTTTCTGATAAATTTCCGTTTTTTTCTAAAAAACGTTGTGTTATGAGTTTTTTTTATACGGTACGATTTTGCTACCGACGGTTTGTCGGTGACATATTGTATAGGTGATATTTTATATTTCTTTTAACAATTACAAAATATCCAGAATGAACACTATAGCTATGTTCAAAATATACCGTTGGCTTTTGATTGCATTGAACCCAATTATCACATAAAATAATCCTTTTCAATATATTTTACACCTATTAAAGGCCGCTCGACATGGTACAATACAACGTGCAATGCAATGTAAGACGCAAGATCGAAAAGCATGCGCAGTTGATACCCAGCTGATCAGTTGATGCAATTGCAATTTTATCGGTTTGGTGCCATTTCTATTGCAAGCAATTTTAGGGAGAAATCTAGTTTCTTTTGTGTTACCAACCAACTAACTATTTTCAATCGAATGATACCAATCAGTTGAATATGGTGACTGATTTTTTGTCATTTGTGATTTGTTAGTGGAAAGTAATTCACTCATTTTTATTCTCTGAGCTTTTCTTCATTTTAAATAATAATAAACTTTATATGTATATTGTTTGAATAAATTATTTTTGGAGCTTTTAACACACCTTTTTCTTTCTACTATTGGTTCGTTTGGAAGCAATGTTGGGAAAAATAATTGCATGATGTTGTGATGTCTTTTGGCATACATAAAAAGAAAACCAAGAATCAAATTCTATGAAATTATTTATTATCAAATAATTCAGTGTAATTATTTATATTTTAAAAACAAGGCATTTATTGTTTTTATAGTTGTCGAATACTAAATAGACACGTAAGGTCATCATTAAAAGCTAGGTAAGAATTATCGTGACAGTGGGAGGCCAGAGAATTGTCACGTAAAAGGATAGTTGACCTAGGGCAGTACGTATATTTGCTGATGAGGTAGATAAGTGAACACACAAAAATAGTGTAAATAGTTAAGTTACATAATAAACATCATCCCAGTTAATCCTGTAGTTTTCATACGACTATTTGAGCGGCTCCCAAAGGACCCGGACTGCTCAGGATGTGGAGTTTACTCAAGAGCACTAAGCCTAAAGATGAAGTGGGGAATGGGAAACAATACCAGCGTAGTTCAAACAGAACTGGCTGGTATCTCAATTGCCACAAAAGAACTAACCAGAAGAGGAATTTCTGGCAAAAACATAATAATCTGCACTGATAGTAGACAAGCCCTATTAGCCTTGAACAGACAACGTGTTATATCGAGGCTAGTACTAGAGTGCCACCAAGATTTAGCTGACGCCTCGGCAGATAACAATATTATCCTGAGGTGGGTTAAAGGGCACGACAGGAGTAAAGGAAATCGCATTGCTGATTCTTTAGCCAGGGAAGCCGCTGGACTAGAAATTCTAGGACCCAGTGACACCTACGGCCTAACGACTTCGACAATTGCGGAACTAGCCAAACGCTACACCCATACTCAATCCCTTAAGAGATGGGATGGAATCAAAGGATGCAGTCTTGCCAGGATCACCCTGGGCGACCCTGGGAAGCTGGAGCCGAAAAAATATTTGGCGATGACCAGGAGAAACCTACGTTTAACAGTAGGATTTCTGACTGGTCACTGTCAACTAGGGAAACACCTCCATACTATGGGGCTAGTGGACACACCTCTATGCAGGATGTGTGAACAGGAAGATGAAACTGTCAGGCATGTCTTATGCGAGTGTCCAGAGTTATCGTCAATAAGAGAGTGTGTGTTCGGTGAGTCTTGGACTACACCTGCCGATATAAAGGAGATGTCTCCTAGTGACCTGTCCACCTTCCTGAGAAGGACAGGATGAACAATGACCTAGGAAGACAACTCCTCGGGAGGATGTACAATGGGTCACATGTGGCCTAAGTGCTGTGAGCCTACACTCACCCTCCCTACTCTACAGATACAGAAGGACCCGGACTTCAACTAGCTCATGTGGAATCCAAAACAGCTTACAACACAATGTCAAACAGCATGCACGATTCATCATTTGCAATATACTGATCTTGCAAGAAATTGCTGCAATTTCTTGCACGTTGTATTGCACCTTGTCAAGCGGAAAATACTGCAAATAGTTAAGTTACATAATAAACATCATCCGAGTGAATCCTGTAGTTTTCATACGACTATTCGAGCGGCTAGTTTATGTGAAATCCAAAACAACATTCAACACAATGTCAAACAGCATGCAAGATTCATCATTTGCAATATACTGACCTTGTAAGAAATTGCTGCAATTTCTTGCACCTTGTATTGCACCATGTCAAGCAGCCTTTAGTAGAAATAACTTTCGCACGATTAGCGTTTGGTTTATCTTGGAGTGTTTTTTTTTTGTTTTATAAGAAATGTTGTAGTGACAACACCACAAAAAAATATTTACATCCTGGCGCTAAAAAAGTGATAACATTTACTGGCAATTCAAATAATCCTCTAGGACTGTGCAGATAGACAACACGCGTCGTAGTTGACTAGATGACATGTCTCAAACGTTACACACCAAAGACTAAACACTAACAACAAACTGACATAGAACGTCCGTGAGTACAGATCCATTCCATTAAGGTACTGCGTCCATTAATAAGTGGCAGTCAGATTGCAGTTGGTGTCCAGTGTAGTCCTGTGTGATTTGTACAATTTATAGAGAGTGAGTTAGTATGGCATGCTTCAATTATCCCGAAAACGGATTGCCTTTTGTAATGATTTAAGAAATACCTACCGATTATTCTCCATAATGTGCCCTATACATAAGATTATCTCCTTTGACAAAGACGTCTTCATCTTCAGTAAGGAATATAATACTAAAACCAATTGTTCATAGAAAAAGGAAAAGTGATTCTGGTACATATAGAACTGTTGACGAAACTGGCTTTGAGTTATTAAGAAGGAAAATATATCAAATGTATGGAAAGCATTTATTTTGGTAACCATTAAAAAAATTATTATTGAAGAAACAGACATTTCTTGCAGCATTTCTTCATAAAAAGAATATTAGTATAAATTGGTTTCAAATAATAACCAACAAGTTAAAATCTGGAAACATATAGACTGTCTGGTACAGAAAAATGAACTTCTTTTAGATTATTCAACACTCTACCAGCTGTTAATATAAAAATAGAAGAATCAATAAAGAAATCCTTATGCCGTCACCTTCAGACGGACACTTTTTATATGTAAATACTTCATAAGTCTAAAGTCTATGTTAACGAAACAATTTTTTTGCCCATACAACTCATATTGAGATAATAAGATTCACATGATATGCCTGTATTTTTCAGAATATCTCTTCGAAGAGTATCAGTTACTTCATTCAGATATAAAAATCAACAATGACGGTAATATTCATCAGTTTATATTGAAAGCAGAAAACAAGAACTTTGGATTTTCCGATTTGCGTGAACAAGATCTAATCAAGGATCCCACCACAGACCCAGCGATTAATTATCGCCCTTTGCCGCCCATTGTCCCCCTTTACAGTCTCCGCATTCCGTCTAGATTCAATAAATTGAGGTTTGGGTGAAAATCAAAGGAGTTGTCGATCGATCTTTACTATGCCTTCTCGTTTTACTTAAACTCAAATTATTTCAACATTAAATTTATAAGTGGAAGAGAATCGGAAAGTTGCAAAAAAAATTGTAATTATTGCAGGCTAAATTATACATTTTCAGCTCTTGGAAAGTTTTTAATTACATTTGTACATACAGTCGAGGCTTCAAGTCCTCGGCACCTCAGCTTTTTGTATTCTTGGCTGTGCGACTTAAGTGAAGAGACTAGTTTTCCTTATCAGATTTTTCACAAGATCCTTCTTGGAGAAATCCTTCCCTGGGCACTTTAGTGCCACTAGCTTATATGAGTCAGTGATTTAATAAAAAACCTCACGTAATATATAAATACGTTTCACATAACAATATCTCTATTTTAATTAAAAAAAAAAAACATTTTACTGTAAATTTCGTTGGATTCAAACTAGCGAAAGCGGCAGGCTTTGTAGCATTTGGTCATTAAACAAATGGAAATATTGATTTGTCCTTCCATTGTCACCAATACAATGTGCAGAGTGTATCATGGTCAGCGGTGTTTAGCATTCGCTTTAACGTTAGGTCCACAATCGCCCCCGACATCAATGTACAATTATCAATATACTGTTGACCGGGCTCGGGTTATTCCTCTTCCTAACTAATTGAAGTGAGGGATGCCCATTATGGATCATGACATTGTCATTACTTCACAACGAATTGTGGTTTAAATAATCGTATAGAGCTTATTTCACTGTAAAGATTTTATAAATAGTGGGATGGACACTTTTAAACCTTTAATTTATCTAATAGTCGATAGTGTTATGTTTATTAGTAGGAACCGTGGTGTATTCAATACCGTTTCTTAACAAAGTATCTGTAATAAACATATTTCATCGAAACTACGACGTCGGTAGCTTCTTATTACAAAATTTAATATAAGACATAAACCTCGTACCGACAAGAGTAAAAAATACCTTGAGAAAATTGTCTTCTTAATATTTAACAGATAAATAGACCAAGCAACAAAGGATCAAAATATTTTAATTGGAATAATATTTTATTATTTATTATTATTCTCGAAAGGGACTATTTGCACAACGCGAGTTACCATCAGTGCGTTTTTGATAAATTGACATTTCTCTGTGCCTAGGTGGTTTATTCTTTTTCTAAATTTATTTATTCATTTAAATAGAGAAAATCCTAATTTACAATATTTAATTATTAATATAAATTTTTACACTGTTAAAATACATACATGAAAATAAATATAAAATGTTTTCATCTACACTGTGCCCGTAAAGTATGGAACAAATTCATTTTTAGCTAAACAGGTCATTTTAAGAAATAATCCTGAAACACGTCGATTTTTTTGATTTTAATTCACCGTATTTTAAAATAATATTTTAATATACAGGGTGAATTACTTTCGAGTAATGACGTCACTGTCATTTTTTTTAAATGGAACACTCCCATTTTGTCTCAATTTTCGGATTACTCTAGCTGAGCTGATTCCAAAAATGTATCACATGTTGATTCCAATTGGTACAGGTTGGACAAAAATACCATAGTTTTATGTGTGCTCATAAAGTAACGCGTAACATTCTTTATTAGTTAAATTAACAATATTATCAAAAATACTTTTGTCTAGCGGACAGAATATGATGAAATACATGACTTTATAAATGTTCGAACTGCAGCCCTTGCTGTATTTGACAGTAACCCAAACGGGGTACAAATTCTTGTTGAACCTTGTTTATTGTGTCTTAAGAAATATTGTTTATTGCTGTCCGAATTCTCTCTTTTAATTCTTGTATATTTGCTGGTTTCGTTTGATACACAACATTCTTCAGATGGCCCCACATAAAATTATCCAAAGGATTGAAATCTGGTGACCTCGCTGGCCATTCAATAGGTCCACGTCTACTAATCCATCTGTTCGGAAAAATTTCATCTAGGTACCTTCTAACATCTACAGCATAATGTGGAGGTGCACCATCCTGTTGAAACCATAAACTCTCATCAAAACCTCCAGGATTACGTCTGCTGGGAAACAAATTACGTAAATTAGGTACGAGATACCCCCTTAAAAACTCAAGGTACGTTGCCCCGTTTAAATTACCTTCGATAAAATAGGGTCCGATGATTCGATTTCTTACAATTTCAGCCCATAAATTTACCTTTTGCGGGTATTGTGTATGATGCTCACGAATCCAGTGGGGTTTTCTTTTGCCCAGTATCTACAATACTGACGGTTAACCTCGCCATTTAACGTGAAAGTGGCCTCATCAGAAAAAATATTTTGTCTCGGTGACATTTATTCATCATTTTTTCGCAAAATTGGATTCTTCTATCGGGATCATCTTCGTTTAATTCCTGCACAAGTTTGATTTTAAAAGGATACCATTTTTTAAGCTTTAACAGTTTTTGTACCGTTGTTTTGCTAACACCGATATCGCGACTAACTTTACGCACAGAAGTGTGCGCATCTTCTTCAAAACTAAGTAAAACATCTAGTGCTGTATGCTGTATCAGCATTTTCAGAGGGACGACCTTATTTGCGTGCATTTTCAACCGTACCAGTTTCTCGAAATTTATTTTCAATCTTACTGACTGTTGAACGCGTTATAGGTCTTTCTCGATATTTATCATTAAACAGATTGCACACTTCCATCAATTTTTCCATTATCTATGTTAATATTAATGTTATCAATATTTATTTGTTTGTATTTATATGGTGTAGTGACTATAATAACCCTGCTTTTATTCACATTTAGCTTCAATTTATCCATTTTTAAATATGTATGCGTAGTTCTTAAAACATCATTTATTTTTTCAACAGCTCTGTTTAAATTTGCATCACTTACTGATATTAAAGTGTCATCAGCAAAAATATGAATATAGTCACATTCAACAAACTTTTCCATGTCGTTTACATACATTAAGAAGAGTAGAGGACCTAGAATACTACCCTGAGGAACTCTATGCTTTACCTCAACAACTGATGACGTTGTATCACAAACTTTAGTTATTTGTTTTCGTCAAAACAAGCTGTTCCCATTTAAACCGCACATTGCGTGCCATTACGGTATTTAATATAGTTGTTTAACAAGAAAACAATTTTCAATCATTAATTATTCTATTGAAGAATTTATTGTCAACAAATACAGAATATCTCTTAATTACCAATTTATTGCTTCAATTTAATGCTCTATAAGCAGCTGTACTAATATGAACTTTTGGAATAAAGTCTTGAAGATAGCTAGAAAGACTAAGCATTTCTAAAGAGCTTGAAAGTTTGTTGTCGCTTATTCTGGTAATGTATAAAATCTATCAGGCTGTACTTCACTGTAATTAGCTTACTTGCGGCTGACATATTGGAGAATTTTGGATGCCATCAAATGCCCATGTGCAGATTAGATTAAATTAGTTTAAATTGCTACGCCAAGAGTAGTGACCGAACAGCCAACTACTCCGATACATTTAGATATATCAGTATACAGAACATTTAAATGAAAACTATCCACCCCACAAAATTCTGAAAGCGTCACTTTTATGACAAAAAAATTTCAAAAATCATATAAAGGGAGATGTCTTTTTTGCTCATATAAAGACGATACAACAATAATCCCCTCTCCCCTACGGTCACCCATCCCAATTTTTTAAATCGAACTCCCTATACATCATTGCATTGTTTGTTGGATTCTCATCTACAAGAAGATTACAAAAAATTATAATACAGAAGTGAAAAGTAAATCAGTTGGAATTTACGTAACCTAAGTGGCCATTCCAACATTAGGTCCCGTCTACCTATCCACCCAGCAGGAGATCATTCGTTTAAAAACCGTCTTACAACGAGAGTGTAATGTGGAGGTGCCCCATCTCGTTGGAACGCTAGCAAAGCTTCTGATCAATAGCTTCTCTGAGTAATTGTAGATAAGACTCACCATTCAAGTTTCCCTCAATAAAATATGGTCCAACAATATGGTCACCAAAAATGACCAAACGTTCAATTTTTGTGGTGTTTGACTATGAAATTCCCGCACTACATGTGGGTAATTTTCTGCCAAATATTTACAATTATGTCTGCTTACTCCTCCATTTAATGCAAATGAACATTCATGGGAGAAGCAGATACTTTATAATAAAATTGGAGTGTCGTGCAGTAGTTCACTAATCAATTCACAAAACTGTAGACGCTGGTCGAAATTGTTTTCATGTAGCTCTTGAACTAATTTGATATTGTAAGGATGGAACTTGTGTTTATGTGTAAATTCTGAGAACACTGCTGCCAGAAATACCTGTTGTTCTTCTAGAGTAAGTTGTCCTAAAACGGCAACTGATGATGGTTGGGATGATCATAGGGGGGAGGGGTAGGAAGTTATAACGCCCCCCTTCATAAGATTTTTGACGTGTTTTTCTTTTTTCATAAAAGTGACGCATTCAGAATTATGTGGGGTGGATGGTTTTCATTGAAATTCTCTGTAACACTCTGTGGAGAAGTGGTTCATTGGCTTCAGGAGCAAAGACATTCACCTGCACTAGATCTTAAACCCTTAATAGAAATTCGAGTACCGGTATTTTGTATAACGTTTGATGTAAGAGTTGATTTTGATACTGATATGAAAGCAGCAATAGTATAATATGAATCGGACTTGGATGTTAAAGAATTTGTTAGAAAGGAAAAATTATATTTTTTCTCGCTTTTTAGTATGTTTTTAAATACGCTATAAACATCTACTACTTTAGTTATACCTGCTTTATTAAGTATTATTTTATTTCTGTTTTACAACTATTTCCATAAAATTCCATAATATGTCCTGATAACCCAGATGGATTTAATTTTTTAATGAGTACGTAAAACTTTATGTATGTGCATTTCTTTATTATTTCCAAATTGTTATGTCGAAAGTTTGTTTGTCAGTGTTGGGATTTCCTTTTTTTAATGTATTCCAAGTCATTATTTCTATATAAAATTTTATAGTTTCATATGTATAAAGGCATTCAGGTTTCATTGTTGTGTCTGAGTTTATAGTTAGATTATATTAGATTTGATGAGGTGGATAATCGGCCTATCCCACTGCGACCTTTTCAAATCTATTGTGGTCCTCTGAATCTAGATTACATTCTAAAGCCAGACTCTTTTCAAGTAGCCAATCAGCTTCGAGACTGAATTTTTCATGTAATTTCTAGCATTATATTTGCGTGCCTGTTAACCTTACAGTTCCTTGTTGACAAACATGAGTACTGCCGCTGTGACAGTTTTCATATTTTTGCTAATTATATCTATTGTTAATGTTGAACTGTCTCTGTTCTGGTAAAATTACGCATCATTCTGGATATTTCTGTGCCACCCACTTCCTTGTGGATATTTGTACTATCCACTTTAAGACGCCGCAGAAGGGTCTGGTCCATTGAATGTCATTATGAGCCTTGTCTTGACGTTTCATCCTCCAATTCGTTCCTATTATGACCCTTGATCCCTGGTACCCAGGCTACCGTGACGTTGCAGTGGCCTCCAAGTGCGTTTAAGGCACGTATCCCATATTAACTTAGAATTGCCAAGTGCCTTCAGTGCAGCTTGGATGATACACAAAATTTAACCAAACTCACCCGTTGCCATAACCACAAAATGAACTGTAGTGAGTGCTGTAACTATACTATAATTAGTTGAAATAAACTATAGTTTAATAAAAAACTCGCTTTATAGGTAACGGAACTAAAAAGTAAAAAATTATTCTTAATTTAAGAGGGGTGTTTTGTACTACATTTATACACTAACTCTGCATTTCGTACTAAAACTAGTAAGAAATTATAACAATTGACATCGAGCACTTCACGCTATTACCATAATGATATTAAGTTTCTCTTAAATTATTTTTTACTTTTTAAGGTGTGTTTTTTTCAAACTCGATGCCAGATCAAAGTTATGTTTTTTTTAATGGAACACCCTATATTTTACTATACTACTATATTGTATATTCATCGATTCTTGATTAGTGTGCAAAATTTCAAATTAATCTGAGCGGTTGAGGTGGGTAAAAATCAAGTTTAAAGGTTGCTTTACAAACAATAGTACATACAAGTGAAGCTAATACGTGTCCATAAAGTAACGTAAGGTGCTAATATTTCGATTTCCGTTAGGTTTACAAAAAAAAGTTGGATAAAAGTTTTTTCAAATAATCCAGACCATTTGCATAGGTCGATTAGAAGTATACAGGGTGCGCTGTTGCTCCAAAATAACTTATTAATATATTTTTTAAATAGTACACCATGTATACAGGGTTGGGATAAAGTATGGAACCAAGTAAATATCTTTTAAACGAAAAGAACGATATTTACGAAAATTTGCAGGTAAGTGCAATGGAACAAAATGCATTTTTTTGTTAATAATATACTTCCAGTTTAACCGGAAATACCATCAACTTCTTTAATTTAAATGCACACCTTATATATTTTTACAGATTTTGAAAGAGCTTGTTGTTTTGAATTAATACATACTGAGTTAAGTGTGAAAAAATTTGTAAAAACGAGGAATAACTCACTGTTAGTTGTACAATAGGTAAACATTTCATTATTTTAGAATAATGAGAAACAAAATTACTTCAAATGTTCAAAATGCTCGCCGTTTACTTGCTGACAATATGCCATCCTATTAACAAATTCTTGAGTCACTCTTTCCAAGACTTCTCCACGTATTAGTTCCCATTCATCAATAATTCTTTGTCTCAATTCCTGTAAGTTTGTTGGTCGTCTAACATAAATACGTAATTTTACATAACCCCAAAGAAAACAATCTAACGGGCTAAGATCCGGAGAACGAGCAGGCCACTCTATGAATCCTCTACGTCCAATCCATTGATTTGGAAAATTCGCATCCTGAAAATCCCTAACCCGTCTATCATAGTGATTAGTGGGGAGGTGCTCCATCTTGTTAAAACCAAACATTTTGTGGTAATTGCCCATTCTGTTGAAGTGCAGGAATAATTTCGTTATTTAGTAGATCCAAATACTTGTTACCATTCAAGTCTCCGTCGATAAAAAATGGGCCTATAAGCCTATTTTCGACAATTCCAATCCAAACATTCAACTTCTGTGGATGCTGTGTATGTACTTCATGAATCCAATGAGGTTTCTCATTTGACCAATACCTTGAGTTATGGCGAACAACTGTTCCATTTAAACAAAAAGTTGCCTCATCGGAAAAAACTATGTTAGATGCAAAATTGTCGTTGACATTACAGATGTCCATTAGCAGTTCGCAAAATTCCAGCCGTCAGTCAAAATCATCGTCTGACAGTTCTTGAACCAACTGTACCTTATACGGATGATACTTTTCACTTTTGAATATCTTTCCTACAGAACGTTTACTGATACCATGGTTTAGTGCCAAATTTGTGGTGGAAGTTTGAGGTGATTCTTCTAAATCGATTGCAATATTTTGTTTAACAGTTTCGTTCGTTGCAGTCCGCGGTCTTCCAGGTTTTATCAAATTTTTTACCATCCCAGTTGTATTAAAACGTTGTAATGTTTTAGTTACTGTTGAGCGTGATATAGGATTTCTCTCCGGATGCAAATTAGTAAAATATGACACACATCTTCATGAGTTCTAACAGGATCACCATAACCGATCATCATTAAAATTTCAATACACTCTTTTTCACTTAATTGAACCATTCTAAATTGAAAAATTGATTTCCATCAAATAGAATTTGACACTTGGAGAACAAAAGACGTACTAAACATTACTCGTTTATTTATTACTATGCATACAAACAACATCAATTAGTTTATCTAAATAGTTTTTTGTTCTAATGCAAAAAACTCAAAGGAAGTTGATTAAAGTGCTAATTTCTCGTTTTTACAAATTTTTTCACACTAAACTCAGTATGTATGAATTCAAAATCTGTAAAAATATGTAGGGTGTCCCATTTGAATTAAAGAAGTTGATGGTATTTACGGTTAAACCGGAAGTATATTATTAACAAAAAAATGTACATCAAATGCATTTTGTTCCATTGCACTTACCTGCAAATTTTCATAAATACCGTTCTTTTCGTTTAAAAGTCATTTACTTGGTTCCATACTTTATCCCAACCCCGTATATTTCCAGTATTTCATGATCTATTAAATTACAAATACAACCGTCAAGACCGCATAATTCTACCTTTCAAGTTTCGGCGGAAAACCTGAAATTTGGGCGGGAAACTTTAAATTCTTAATGGGAAACCTGAAATATTTAGCGGGAAACCTGAAATTTTGGAGGGACCCTTGGAATTTTTGGCGAGAAACCTAAAGCTTTTCTTTCATTAATATCAATGACAGTAAAACCTACTACTTTTTTAACAAAAACAATTTTTTTATAATTTTAGATTCAAACCAATGTAACTTTGGAATCATTAAGGGCATAATTATGCAGTCTTGACGGTTGTATTTGTAATTTAATAGATTATGGAAAACTGAAAATATATACATGATGTACTATTAAAAAATATATATTAATAAGTTATTTTGGAGAAACAGTGCACCCTGTATACTTCTAATCGACTAGTGCAGATGGTCTGGTTTATTTGAAAAAACTTTTTCGTACTTCCGGGCCTAAAGTGACAACTTCACTCCCTTGTGACAGGTACTAAAGTGTCACATTTAATCCCTCCGGGATTAAATATTGACGAAACTCCCGGAACGATTAAATCACAAACAAACGAATTTAAGGGATATTTTATTGAAAAATATAATTAATTAGAATGGTAATTAACGTTAATATTCAAATTAATATTGTGACAGTTCGTCATATTGACCAGTCTTTCCTGGGTTAATGCAGCAGGTAACTGACGAGTAACAGATAGGTCCTTTTCATATTGAACTGGTGTTTGTTTCGAAGATCCTGCGGAAACAGGAAGCGAGAATGAGGACTGTGGCATAACTATAGTGGACGAATCGGCGACTTGACCAAATATTTTATCTGAAATTTTTTGTTTATTTTTAATAGACGATTCAATATATCCCTCGGCCACGTTGGAGGATTTCCATCCTCCATGTCTCTTCAGCACGTCTATTGTTGCTCCCGAATCAGCTAACAAAGACGCAGATGTGCGTCTAAAACAATGTCCCGTATAAGACGTCGCATTTTCTAATTTCAAGAAAGCTGCTATTTGCCGTGGAAATGTACCAAACATGTTTTTTCCTACTACTCGCGTAGTACATTCTTTGTTGATGTATTGAACAAAAAATTTTGAATGAGTTGTCCCTGTCTTTCGCAATGCCACATATTTCCGAAATATCGCCACAAAACTGATGGCACTGTTTTCTGAATTTTTGATCACAAAATTTCGGTCAATTTTACTTTTGGTGTTTCTAATCGCAATTAGGAAGGAATCGCCCAAATCTCTCACATCGTCGATTTCTAAATCAACCAACTCTTTTCCACGACAAGCTCCCGCAACGCCCAAAATAAGTGCAACCTACAAAAAAATTGATTTCTTAAAATTTCTGAATATAAACAAATTTCCAAATTTACCTTAAGCATTAAATATTTATCATCCGGAGCCTCCCGTAAGAACTGATCTACCTGCTCAGACGTGAGAATTCTTGATTTCTTTGGCTTAAATCCCTCATTTCTTCTCTTCAAAAAAGCTAATAATTTTGGAAATTTACTTATATCAATATCTTCTCTAATGTTAATAACCGATTTCAGCATTGAGTAATGTGCCCAGAGAGTTGAGGCACAAACCGCTTTTGATTTATCATCGAAGTAGACTAACAGCGCATTTTCAGTAGGTTGTCTCACATTTTTTAAGCGGCACCACTTTTTAAAAGCATCGTACTGCTGCTCGTATAGTTTTCTAGATTTCGGTGGTAACAATTCTTCACCTACTTCGGCTGCTCTTTTATCAATATCAGATACACCTTCTTCACTCATGATACCAATAATTATCAATAACAATGTTTCTTTACAATGACACTAGTAATGACAATGTTTCTAAATTATAACTGTCACAACGCAATGTTACTATGGTAACTTATTTTAAAGACAGTTTATTAAATGAGTTGAAGAGAGAAAAAACTGATTGAAATTATTGAAATAATTAATAAAATCATACCGGAAGTACGAAAAGTATCGTATATACCTTGCGACTGAAGTACATTTAATCCTTCAGGTAAATTATGGCCCTCCCTGCGGTCGGGCCATAAACTTTACCTTCAGGATTAAATGTACTACTTCAGTCCCGCGGTATATAATATACTATTATTCAACAAGTTAAGTTACTTTATGTACAGTGTACACTCTGTATAAAGCGTGTAAAAAAGGATCTACCTTTTGCTGTTTAAAACATGTAGAAGACTTCTTCATAAGTCAAAAACCTTTAACTACAGAAAAGACAGTTATGAATAGGACTAAGGATTACTGTAAATTTAGTAGAGAGAAACTCCAAGTATACATATAGGAATTAATTAATATTAATCTTGATTAATCGATAACTAATTAAAGTTTATCTTCCTGGTCTAAATTTGGTCATATCTATGAGAATAGAAGCACCTCTAAATTTTTAGTTGTTTAGTGGTTTAATCCCGTTAAGCCGTAAAGTCTTGTTTCGCAGAATATATTACACGGATATTATGGTGGTGTAGAACGGCAGTTTTCCTACATTTACGTCACGATATTTATTACGGAGCTCACAGTATCTGCCTCTCTCTCTCTCTCTCCGTGAGATTTATGTACATTCAACATAAAATGAATTCATTACACACATGTAGGTTTTGGTAGGCACTTCGTAGAAATGGAATGGAGATTGTTTCGACAAAAAGTTTTGTATTCCGGAGGGTTATAAGGACGATATTGAGAAAATAAAGCTTTCAATTTATTCCCAAATGGCCCGTTAGCGAAATATATTCATAGGTTAATCAAGGCGACTGGCTGAACAAGGTAATATCCTCGGGTATTATAAAAAAAAATCTGTTTGTATGTGTAATACGGTTTACGGAAGTTTAAAATTTCAGTTTTCAATTTATAAAAAAATATGGATAAAAACAATTATGGAGAAATACGAGGATATATTGAAAAATTCTTAGCCTACTATAGAACCAAACAAAATTTCAATATCAAAATATTTTATTACACAACAAATTCTCCTCTTAATTGGATACATTTATTACAGCGAACCTGCAACGTCTCTAGACCTTTCAAATAAACTGTTTCTTCTTGCTCTGCAAACCAGACCTCCACAACTTTTATTACCCCCTCGTTGAAAGAATCTTTACGACCTTTTAAACTTTTTTTCAATTTAGGAAAGAGATGATAGTCGGACGGAGCCAAATCTGGTGAATAAAGGGGGTGTTCTAGTAATTCAAACCATAAATCAAAAAATTTTTTGCATGGCGACATGAGATTTGTTTGAGAATATACCGTGCTTAATGTCTGTCCATTAATGCATCAACCAATTGGAACACCATTCTTGTAGTTTATCAAGATGATTCTGCAAACTTCAATAACTGATGTTGGGATTTCCATAAAGTTCCATGTCGTCAGCACAAGTCGAAATTGAGCTTGACAGACAGTATCGAAGATCACTGGAATATGCTATGAAAAGTAAGGGTCCAAGAACGGAACCTTGTGGAATACAAAAATATATAAAAATATGCTTGAAACATGATATGTAATAACGGTAAAACTCGCGTGATTCGATGACGAGAAATTGGAATACATAAATCGAAGTCTACAGTTTATGAACAATAGCCTTTGTTCGCATTCACTATTTGGCTCACCAATGCTCAGTGGCTGGATGTAAGCGAAAGCGATAATTTGCTAATCCGTAGCTTAGACATGGATATTCTTCCAGCTGCTAAGTAATGGGCACATACGAAACATGGAAAGATGATAATTCAAGGTTTAAGGTATTTCAGAGACTCACGGATGAATTATGATTGAATTCCGTCACAAATAGCTCTACTACTAATAGCTCAAAGTAACTGATTATATTTT
The DNA here is from genome assembly GCA_949126875.1 of Lochmaea capreae. Taxonomy (NCBI): domain Eukaryota; kingdom Metazoa; phylum Arthropoda; class Insecta; order Coleoptera; family Chrysomelidae; genus Lochmaea; species Lochmaea capreae. The sequence continues at coordinate 20,259,995 of OX421404.1, forward strand.
ATTTTTATATTTTCAGTGTAGAATAAAGTAAAACACAGTAATATGAATTATTTAATGAAAAAAATATTTTCAAACTAAATGTTGCTGTGCTGAATGTACATACAAAATCTGTGTCTCAAAAAATTGCTTATATATAAACGGAAGATCCAACAAATAGTATCAGTTCTCTTCACCATCTAAAAATAGGATATTGGAAGCGTAAAAAAAATTTAAATTTCCATTTTTTCGCGCCATGCGCTACAGACTGCGCACTAACGTTTTTTTAGCTCTTTCCATATGTTTTAAAATCTCTCTTATTGTTTCTCTACGTTGAGCACTCACCTCCTTTTTTTGCACGTAGTTAATACAGTATTATCCTGTCATGTTTTTCTGATCTGACTTTTACTAAAACCTTTTTTCTTCGAAATATTTTCTAAGACCTCTAACTTCTTAGATCGGACCGCAAACGCTTCCAAAACATTGAAAATAACCTCCAAGGAATATCCAGAAGCTACTTAAAACACTTAGTATAGTGCGCTATTTTTTGGTTTCCTTAAAAGCCTATTCAATATATTGACAATTTTTGAGTAACTAAACGTTTAAGAAACGCAACAATCTCAAATTTCATCATTCACTCTAGTTATTGTTATGCTTAATTTGATCGCATTTGAACCGTTCATAGCTGGAATAACAATTGCAATTCGTTCTATTTTAAAATTCCGCCTCTACGCTGCAACAAGAAGTTTGAATTCTATAAGAGAACAATGGAAAATCAGTTCATCTCTCTGCATTGTGACATGGCAAACTGTTTCAAGAAATAACTGTCCGCGAATCAACAGAGCAAAAATCCCAATATCACCACCATCAGCAATATTTTCCAATAGCAATAGCTTTGAATTTAAGCGAAAGACATCGAAAATGCGTGGCACAAGAAAGCAACGTTGACAGATAGTTGCAGATTTCCATATATTATAGCTTTGGATGATTTTGCAGTTGATAAATACGAATTTCATATATTTCACCCTATTATATCATGAGAAAACTAGGTCTGTTGTAGACGCGATTATAAAATACTGCTTCACCTGGAGCAAATAACTGATTACTTTACTCTCGGCTGCAGTAAAACGTCGAACCTTCACTGTCTTAAAATTTCCCACAAATCTTGGGCAGGATGTACACTGTAACAGTGAGACATCACTTATGGAGGCATTGCATGCGACCTCTCCAAAATTCAAAGACTATCCTGTGTATGCATTACAGGAGCAGTAAGAACATGCCCAACGACGGCCATAGAAGTGACTCTTAACCTCATGTCACTACATATGGGGGCGGAAAGTGTTGCGTGAAGAAGAAGATATAGACTAAGTAGAGGGGGAATCATTAAAAAAACCACCTTCTCGCTTCTAAGAGATCAAAAAACCTGGGATATGCCACAAGATGAAAAAGTATAACTTTTCAAATAATCGATACAGAATTAGGAACAAAAATGAATAGGTTCCAAATACCAAAACCATCTTGACAGCCTTCACTAAGAAAACTCAACCTCAACGCCATTAAACTTGATGGGAACGAGGTTGAATGGAAACAAGAAGTCAAGTATCTAGGTTTGACTCTAGACAGTAAACTCCTGTGGAACAAACACGAGAAGGAGATTACATACAAAGCAAAAATGGCTCTAATGGTGTGCAGGAATCTGGCAGGGAGAAACTGGGTTTGTAACCCAAAAATCATGAGCTGGATGTACACTGCCATAGTGAGACCAATTATGACTTATGGAGCCATTGCGTGGAGTAGTAGGACTAGCTTCTTGACGACGAGAGAAAACCTCTCCAAAATTCAAAGGCTAGCCTGTATATGCATAAAAGGAGCAATGAGTACTTCTCAACCTCACACCATTACATATGGTGGTGGAGAGTGTTGCGGAAAGAACAAGATACAGACAAAGTATAGAGGAAATCATTAAAAAAAAACACCTCTTCACTTCTTAAAAATCAGACAGCCTGGGACATGCCACAAGATGGTATGGTGAAAAAGTATAACTTTTCAAAGAAATTCGTTACGGAATTAAGCAACAAGAAGGAATGGGACCCAAATACCATTACCAGACTTGGGAAGAATGCCATTCAATGGTACACAGACGGCATACAAGCAATAGAAGGAACTGGGATAGGAGTGTAAGGGCCAGGAACCAAACACTCTGAAAGCTTGGGAAAAACCCCAAGTATCTTTCAAGTGGAAATTCACGCAATAAGAAAGTGTGCCCAGTTCAATATTGACCAGCAGCAATTAAAGCACTGATTTCTGGTGTAATCAGTTCCAAAGGGTGTGGGAATGCCTATGCAAACTCAATGAACTAGGCGAGAACAATATAGTCACTTTACTGTGGATTCCAGGACACATTGGAATAGAAGGAAACGAAATAGCAGATGAACTAGCGAAGAGGGGGACTGAAATACCCTTTTGGGGGCTGGAACCCTTTTCCGGAATCAGCTCCAATGTAATATTGGAAGAAATAGGTAAAGCCGAAGAAAAGAGAAGATCTGACCATTGGAAAGGATCTAGTAGGGCTTAAGCAATCTAAGATTCTTCTGGGTGACTACAACCTGTTGAGATCAAATGAATGCATAAGTCAAAGTAAAACTGCACTAAGGGTTTTAACAAAAAGCTCAAAATAGTGGAGGAATCCAAATACTAGCAGATTGTACAGCAATTGAGAATCCTAGTGCATAACAGCTACTGGGTAGAAGGGGTCTAAATGAGCTACTAGTCTCTGAGACTTCTCCAGGGAACTATGTAGAAGTAAGGAGGCACAATTGATTTCAGTGATTGTCACCCCATTATACATACATACATACAAGAGATTTCGGCTCCTTTATTTATCCTTAACAAACAATGTTTTTTCGATTAGATATCCCACCTAAGCGATTCTGCTTTACTATTAAAAAAATCGTTATTTGAATCCAGGCGGTGATAACAATTTATGTTTTATGAAAAATTGGAAATTAATTTCTGTTCTACTCGAAAAATCGCGCGTGTTTTAAAGACCTTTTTATCCACTTATACTTTAATACATTATAAATCCACTAAAATTGTCTTTAACATGCTAGATTTTTAAGTATAATTTCAGCTGCTGTTGTCATATTTTACCGGCTTGTTTTGTAACTTTTGTAATTAAAACCATCCCACCATAATAACGTAATTTCACAATTTTAATTACTATACGTAGTAGTCAGAAATTTAAAGAAAAAAAGATAAATTACTTCTAGTTGACAATATGGCAATAGTGCAAAAAGACATTGAGAATCTCTCATGGTTCTTCTCGGTCGTATCTCAGGAGTTGATACATTATAGGATTACCGTGTCAGCGGTGATGAAGGAGGCGTTGCGGTCTCGCATTCGAGCGGGGGTCCTTTTGCTTGCCCTTCTTTCTTCGTGAAACCTGCCGTTTACCGGCTGCTCCCTTACCAACGATCTTCTCCCTTAATGTCCTCTACAAGGGTCCTTATGTAACTTCTTATAAGAAACTATGGCGAACTATAGTGCAGGACTGATGTATTTTATGTATATGTATATGTGTAAATATTATGAATGTAAGTTATGTGGGTCTGCAGAGAATTTTTCCCCTTTGCGTTGGTACTTTACACGTTTTTACGTTCAAAAATACGGTTGACATAAGGTTTTTTAGAAAAGGGTCATTTAAAAGGTATATTTTTAAAGAATATGGCGTAAAGGAAGATGCACAGCGTTCCAAACGCCCATATATCCATTTAATTGAATTCAATATACGACAATCTAGGATCCTCATAGGAAACTACGACCAGGTGAGATTAAATGAATGTCTAGGCCAGAGTAAAACTGAACTAACATCTTTGACATAAGTCCTGCACTGCTACTGTTATTTTAACAATCCTTATAGATTAGCAGAGTACATGCTCTTCTGCTTCATCAACTTCCAGAAAAAGATTCCACATCGGATCTTCCGACAGTCCAAGGCTTACATATCCGGTACGGCACAGCGTCGTCCGGCACAACGACGGTGCCAGACTCAGCATCACTCAGGTTTCCATTGAAGATTTGCACTGGATTTGCCTACAGATTCATCACACAGTTCATAGTGTCTTGATGTGAAACAAGATAGTAACAGTTCAGGCTGAGAGCTTGCTGTAATAGCCTCATTATTGCCAGAAGGAATGGAAAAAGAGAGAAAACGTGATCCAAACCATTTTTAAAAATCGGAAGAGTTTGAAGAAAATCATAATTTACTCAAAGGTTTCTAACAACGCACTCCCTAGACCGTTTCAGTACGATATGGCACGTTGTTTTCCGGAAAAGGTTATGCATGCGTAATTGCGTTCTGCAATTTCCTGACGTTCCGGACAAGTGTGCACATCTACATCATTTATATAAATTGATTTCATTTATCTCTTTCGGTTTTTGATAGATCCTTACTTGCTACGCCTTGCTGAGCAAGTAAGCGACAACCTTTATAGACATGTTGGATAACGTAGGTCATGCCTGCTATAGTAACATAATCCTGGTAAATTATGCACCACAGGTATTTACTGTTAGTTTGGCAAAACATAATAAAATGCCAATGGTAGGTCCTGGATCGATAACAGCACTCTCTAGAGCAAGGAAGTCTGCTGTTTGATTGCCATTCATATCAGAACAGCCAGGAACTAGGTGAGGTACGGTTTGTTAAGTTTTTCCATTGAGGATAGTATTTTCTAGCAGTTTCATACCAACATCGAAGCTCCTCCTTGCACAGGATGCAGTCACTTCTATTCGGAATTTTTTAAGTTTTTTTAAGTTACTATCTACGCTATCGATATGTGTTTGCAACTGAATATTGAAAGGAGGTACAGGGGGCAAAAGATCCTAATCCTCTCCGATAGTCAGGCAGCATTAAAAGCTTTGGCATGTCCTCAGATCAGATCTAGATTGGTCTGGGATTGTCTACAGAAACTTAAAACCCTGGCTAACCATAATAGAGTTACTCTTAAGTGGGTCGCAGGGCATAAGGGCATTGTAGGAAACGAAAAGGCAGACATCCTAGCAAAGCTGGGGTCTGAGACAGCTTTCACTGGTCCTGAACCAGTATTTGGGATATCCAAAACTGCTGCACGTGGTTGTATATCTCGGTGGACTCAAACTAAACACCAGTCGTACTGGAGACACGTGCCAAAACAGGAACACAGCAAACTCCTGGTTAAAAAACCCTCGGAGAAGCTGACCAATGAAATACTAAACCTTAGCAGGGCCCAAATAAGGATAGTGACGGGTTTACTCACCGGTCACTGTACTCCAAGGAAGCACATGCATACAATCGGCATATATAGGGAGGAACCTATCTGTCGGTTGTGCATGGAAGAGGAGGAAACAGCCTCTCACATTATCTTTGATTCACTGGAGATATAGACTCCTAGGACTAGAATTTCCAAGGGAGGATTTCTCCAAGAAGAACCTAGTGAAAAGTCTGCTGACCCTGATAAGGGCTACTGGTCTCTTCACATAAACGGCACAACCAAGAGCACAAAAAGCCTTAAGGCTGAGGTGCCGAGGTCATCAATCCTTTGACTGGTGTGCTGATCCAATCAATCAATCAATCAATCAAGTTACTATCAAAGTACATTTCATAATTTGAAAAAGATATAATAAAACACAAAATTTCCCATACTATAATATTGTTGATCCTTGATCAAGACTTCTTTCTTTAGTCCTTAAGACGTCAGCTATCTCCCATATTAAACTTCCTGACCAGTTTTATTAAAGTGGCCGGGATTAGAGTGGATTGCACTTCTCTCACAGACAAGGTGGTGGAATTATATCTTCTACAAAATGATGACGTCCCATCTTAACTTTATTACTAGCTATTAGAATGAAAAACTCCCATTTTCGTTAGTTAATGAATGGTATTAGTAGCGAGATGTAGAAGTTGTTTCATTAAGGGTGAGAAATTAACTTTATAAAATGTGTTTGTAGTACAAGATTTTCAAATTTTTTACGAGATTCTACCGAAAAAAATTGTCTGGGGTTATGAAAAATGTGACACAGGATTTTCTGAGGATGAAGCACTGGTTATATTTATAAAAAGGACTCACGGCTCAGCACGACCTAGTGCAATCGTGTATGATACTAAAGAAGAGTTCGAAAATTACCAAAAAAAACTATTTGTTTACCCTTCAACAAATCAAATGTAATAAAATATTGATTTTTATGAAGTTAAAACATCTTTAGCAACTTTGAGCAAATTTTGGTTGGAGCAGAGCTTAAAGGCTGGAGATTTAACCGTCATCTGTCAGTGTGTAGCCGTCACTTGTCATAGTGTAACCGATAATTGTCATAGTGTAACTGTAGTAAGTGAGGTTAGGTGGGTTTCTGGGTAATGTATTATTAGAAATATTGTAGTCTTGCTATAGGCAATCTCCAAATGACGTACAACTAACTTGACTAGTTAAATCAGCAACTTTCGATATTAAAATGGGCTAGTCGATTTAGTTTATAAAGGGGGCTGATTTATTTGTGTTTTCAGTTTCAGTTTCAGTTTCACTTTTCAGTTATCAGTAGCGATTATTTTAGACTATTCCAATTTATTGAACAATATTTAGTTCAAGATTCTGCGCAGTGATTTGATCTGAAGATAAAATAAGCATAACCCACATAACCTTTTCATAAATTTTGTTACGTTAGTTAATTATGGACTCGCAGAAAGAAACGTGCAGACTTTAAAGCAAGACTAAAAGCGAGTAAACATTTTGTTTCGGTATCGCGCGACATCACTAGTTTGTGGTGAATCTCCTGCAGAGTTGTATTTACATCGGAAGATGCGAATCCGTTTGGATGAAATTTTTCCTTATCTACCCAAAGCCTCACAGATTTCATACAAACCAGCACGTTCATTTCTAGTGGGGGAGAGGATCCAGGCTAGAGTTTTCATAAATAATAAACACATATGGCAGCTCGGAAATGTAGGAAAGAAACTTGGGAAACTCCATTATCTAGTCCTTTTAGACTCAGGAAGAACATTAAAAAGACATTTAACCAAATGAAATTAACGCTAGTTCGGAAAAAGACAGTAACATTTAGACCCACTCAGTCATTCAATGTTCCAATACTTCCAGCAGTACCTCAAAGTAATCCAGATTTATTGAATGAACGTCATTTAGGTGAATCAACACCTGATGCGTCATTATTACGACCTCGCAGAGAAAAACGTCCACCTGTTTGGTCCATAGAGTACGTAATGGCATAAAATAAGAATTCAAGTGTGTGGTAACAGTATATAGGAATGTTTATATGTTTTAAAAGTTGTCTCTTTATATTGTAAAATAGTTTGTAATAAGGAGGGGGGAATTGTTGTGACCTTTTTATTAGACTTGTTGATATTATAATCACAAAATAACATATGTCAATAAATATAAAAGGTAATAAATGTCTATTTTCTAAAAGATGGAAATAATTCAGCTCCAATCATTAGTTTAGATCCTTCTCAGAATCATAACAATATTCTTCAATAATTTTAATACATAACCACAAATTATCCAGATTAATGACATTTTCATAGAACATTTTCATCATGAAACACAAACAATACAATCAAATTGTTAAGAAAATAGAACCGGTTCTATTTTTTTACAATTTGACAGGGTAGACAATCTTTAATACAATTTTTAATTTTAGTCTAAACAACTTGAACTAAATATTGCACAAGAAATTGTCTAATCTAAAATTACCTTTAAATCAATGATATTAAAGAAAATACTTTTCAGTAAATTGCCAAAAAAATCGAATTATTTGACTGTATTCTCAAAAATTTCATAAATCTTCCTCAGTTGCTGATATTTTAACAGACCATACCGATTCTCAGCGAGGCATTAAAACAAGTAATTACCATTTATACGCAAAAACTTCCCAAACTCCTAATAGCTAAATTACAACTCATAGAAAAACCGACCGCAAATCTTAAAGATTAATCTCATTCTTCCCAGAGAAAACAAAACTTTGTCGGTAATAATAGCCAATAACCATTCATTTTACTCGCACTAGGCATGAACACTTAGAAAATAAGATTCACTTACAGATCATTAACCACCTTCCCGACTAATTTCGTCCACAAATGGCTGCTGCAGTGGTAAATAAATTGAGTGTTTTTTCTTATTAACGATGAGAAAGAGGAAGAGATATTAAGGATAGTACGGTAAGAGTAGAAACAAATTTTGTTATAATAGTTTATAGTATTTGACCGCTTTTATATTTTCACAACAAGAGCTAAAAGTGAATATCTAAATAGACAGCTGTTACCAACAATTTTATTTTATTTTTTATTCGAGTCTTTCATAACTTGGCACATTGATAAACGACATACCGTCTGCAGTTACATACAGGCACAATCGTTTGCCAACGAAGCCAACATAACTAACCATTAACTAGATTTCAGACATAACTAGTGGCTGTGTAGTAGCAAAATAGACCACAGAAAAGAGACGACGCGACGTGTCATCGTTAAGATTCTGCCTACTGTTTTCATCACATCCGCAACAAAGTTCCTTATTTACGTAGACTTTTATTCATCCTCGAGTAATAATTTTTCATTTAAAAGTTACCTACTATTAATTTATAATAACGCATGGGCTGAAAAATTCCGGATCTAACAAAGAAAACAACTTTTTCTTTTCTTTAAAGTTCAAAGTAGTTTTATTCATCAACGTAATTTCTTCTTACCGGAGAGCAATTTTTTTGGGTAGGCGAACAGCCAATAGTCGCTGATAGCCAAATCTGGCGAATACGGTGGATGTGGGAGCAATTCGAAGTTCATTTCATGTGGTTTTGCCATTGTTTTGATTGACTTGTGATACGGTCCGTTGTCTTGATGAAACAACATTTTTTTCTTTGCCATTATGCGGACGTTTCTTTGCAATTTCGGCCTTCAAACGCTCCAATAACGCTATATAATATTCACTGTTGATGGTATTTCCCTTTTCAAGATGGTCGATGAAAATTACACCACGTACATCTCAAAACACCGAGGACATAACCTTTCCAGCTGATTGTTGTGCTTTCAGGAGCTTTGGACGAGGTTCTCCTGCAGCTGCTGTCCACTCAGATGACGATCGTTTTGATTCCGGAGTGAAGTGATGGATCCATGTTTCATCCATTGTCACATATCGACGAAAAAATTCCGGTTTGTTACGTTTAAACATGTTCAAACACTGTTCAGAAGCATCAACACGTTCTTATTTTTGGTCAACAGTGAGCAAACGCGGCACCCAATTTGAACAGAGCTTTCTCATAGTCTTTTGCTCAAGCAATATAAAGCCAACACGTTCTTTTGATATCTTTACGATGTCAGCTAACTCACGCAACTTCATTTTTCGATCATTCAAAACGATTTTGTGGATTTTTTTATGTTTTCTGGTGTTACTGCCTCATTTGGAAGTCCACTGCGTTCCGCATCATCGGTGCCTCTGTGACCACGTTTGAAATCAGAAAACCATCGTTCTATAGTTGTTTCTGATGGAGCGGAGTCCTCATAACACTTTTCAAGCCATTGCTTCGCTTGAACGCTATTTTTTTCCCATCATGAAGCAATGTACATATGCGTCTTTGGCCTGGTAGACAAAGACAATACAAAAGAATGCAATTACGAGACTAGGTAAGGTGCAACGACTTGCTTGTCTCAGTATTGCAGGGTGAATGAGAAGCACGCCAACGGCAGCACTAGAGGCCTTATTTGGCCTTTCTCCATTGCACATCGTGATAATGGGAGAAGCAAGAATGGGGTTATTTAGGCTGCAATATAACCTGAGCAGCAAAACAGTTAGATCAGGACACACATCCATTGAGGACATCGTAAGTGAAGCCATTTTAGATATGAAAACAGACTATATGGCCACTAAACTTCTCCCCAGCCCTAAATATGAGATAGAGATACCCCACAGAAAGGACTGGCAAGACCCAAGCAGACTGAAGTTTCCCCGAGGAGAGACCTGGTATACAGACGGGTCAAAGACTGGAAGGGACAGGAGCAGGGGTGTATAGTGAGATGAGGAACACAAGGTGTTCCTTCTCACTAGGAGTACATGCCTCTGTATTTCAGGCGGAGATTTATGCCATCCTAGAATGTGTCAGGATGAACAAACATAGGACTGACACTCATAGGATGACACTCATAGGATGAACGCAAGGTAGAAGCTCTGGTAGAAGGATGCCAGAAAGAATTGAATGAACTGGCAGACCACAGTAGAGTAAGACTAGTGTGGGTGCCGGGGCATGATGATATTTCTGGAAATGAACAAGCTGATGAACTTGCGAGAAGAGGTTCAGCAACGACATATGTTGGACCAGAACCAGTTCTTGGGACCACAAAGCAGGTAGTCCGAGAACAAATACGAAAATGGGTACAACGCCAACATAGACTACAGTGGAGAAACACTCCAAAGCAGGTACACAGTAAGACCTTCATAGGTGATATATGTGTAAAACATGGGGCTATATAACGGGGATCTCAGCTGCAGACTTTGTGGCATGGAGACCGAGACCGTAACCCACATTTTATCTGACTGTGAGGCATTGGACTCAAGGAGACAGACAATCTTCGGTGAGGCCAACGTGCCGCCTGAAGCATATGGCATGCATCCAGTTGACTTCTATCATCTACTCGAGGGTACGGGAATGGCTGGGTGGGTGGAATAAAGGCGAGAGTAGAGTACAATAAGCCAACAGGCTGCAGTGCTCCCGGTACTAGAACGGCTCCCCAAAAAAAAAGTGTAAAATTAAAACACTCTTAGCACAATAACTAACAAACGAATGAATAGAATATAATGAAATTTTGACAGCTTTTTTATGGTTGGTACTTACTGAAAAACAGGCGATTGCAATAAAACTAGCACCATCTATGTGTCAGGCCCGGGACTTTTCAGCCCATGTGTTAGTATTAATCCATAATAACATTAAGATTGGAGTTTTATCTACGCTTAAGAAGCAAATAAAGTACCACTTTGTCTACTAATTCTTGGATAATAAATTTAATATTACTTTTTCCTCGGTCGGGAGTAGAAATCAAAATTAAAACAGAAGTAGTCGATTATTCCCAAGGGAGTATAATGAAAAACGTTCTCCATAATGTATACTCCCTTGGGAATAATCGACTACTTCTGATTTAATTTTGAGGTCATAGAAACTGATTTCTACTCCCGACCGAGGAAAAAATATTATATACCATTCGGGAGAGATGCTATTTTGTCCTCGGTGCATTGTAGCCCTCGGGCTTCAAATTGCACCTCTTCCAAAATAACGCATTTCTCTCCCTTATAGTATAATGTACTATTGTTGATACAGCAGAACTTTATTAAATTTCATAACTTATGTTTCTAGCCACTGATTGGATGGATCTTTCTGAAGATATTGTCTCAAAATTTTTGGACGTTCTAAATGAAATTATCAAATTAATGTTCGAATACAGCATTTTCTGTTCGTTCCCTCTTTAAAACTGAACATTATAAACATCAACTAGATTATATGATCAATATATAATTTTATGTTTTTAATTTAATTTTCAATTATTACTTGTTGTTTTTAAGACTTTTATTAATTTCTAATGATAATGAACAATTCAACTCACTTCATCTTGTGCCAAAGAGATTTTTCTATAAAGTAGATTCAATCAATAAACTCTCTTGTCTGGATAAAACAATTATTTAATAAATAACTATATTATTACCCTTTTCTATTTTATTCCTCCGAATTCCGTATTAGAAATAAATCTATTTAGAGTGTATAGTTACATAATTAACTTCTACGGCCTTAGCTCTTTTTTTTACCGATACTGTCACATTTAAAAAAAAACTGAGATGTCTTTTTAAGATAAAAGAATGTATTAGAAGTGTAGTAAAATTCAGGTAAGAAATAAAGAAAGATTTATTTCTCATCTACAATCACATTGTAGTTTTCGTCCGGCCACCCATAAAGACTTGGACACTTTTCAAGTATGTTTTATAGAATGTCAGCCAATACAATAGGGGCGTCTAACAATAGATTTTTGCCTTTATTCACATCACTGAAATAGTAGATAGTAGTCATCGTAAAGTGTACGGAATGTCTTCTTCAAAGAAAAATTATTTTTAATGTCGAATTGAGTTATTTATGTTTTATTTTAATAGAAGAAAAAACAAAAAAAATTAAATGATAAATATGAAGACATAAAAGTCACCAGCTGTTTTATAAGACTTCAGCAGTTTTAATCAAAAGAGGATTGGTATAAAGGAAAAGGGTAGCCAAAAGAGGCGACTCCCATGGAGTGGGAAACTTACGGAAAAGAGAAAATGTTAGAAATATGAAGCTATAGACAATAAACTGCAGTTGTGAACAAAAAATGGAAGCAGACTAAAGATGGCGACAGCAAACACAATTACATAAGTAGGAAAAAAGGGCTGAGGGCACATGTAATTCGAAGTTAATCGTAGGTACTTGTATCAAATAAAATAAAATTATTATCATCGATACCAATCAATGCTAGTACAAGCAGATTATTTTTCTTTTCGTCATTTACACAAGATGCCATTCAACAAAGAATTCTATTATTATCGATGCCGATGAATGTATGTATGTAAAGCTTGGCAAGTTTATCTGAAGCTACGAGGCATCGATAAGGGGCGAGGAAACATGGCGGATATCTGTCAAAAACGTACCAATGGCGGTAGAAGTATTAGAAATAATAATTATATATGGAAACTGAGTTATGCTTTGCTTTAAAGGTAAGGTATTTTTCAAAACACGGTATTTGTTAAAAACAAATAATGTTAAGAATCGTACTTGAATTCAATATGGATACGAAATAGTTCAAAATTTGACACTAGCAATACCAACGCCACTGGATAATCAATAACAGTCAATTGACGAAGTGATAGGGAAGAACACACGCACGCGCTTGCCAATAGAAAGTCAACTGGTTGCTAAGGGACTAAGGCCTTTCGATAAATTTCACCAATTGAGTTAGTTCGGAGGGAGTGGTAATTATGGTTTTCGCACAACGCTGTCAGAGCTTGAAGAAGCCCATAACAAATTTGGAAAAGTGTTCATCTTTTAAGATCCATAAATTGAAAAAATAATGTTAATAGAAAAATCCAAGCAAACAAGCACATTCAATAATTAACGTTTAATCATATTGTTGATACTGTTAACAATAAGAAGTCCATTTTCTAATTATGATCACTACATACTTAGCACTTTAGCTTTTTCATAGTTAAACGTTGCAATATCGAATGTTTTCAGCTGCATTCCTTTCACGGCTTCAGATAAACTTGCCAAACTATATGTATGATAGGGTGACATTCACTGAGACCTAAAAGATCTATTCAACATATTGAGGTGAGAAAGTAGTAAGAGTAAGACCAGTCCACAATGAAAAAAAGCCAAGGGTAGTAAAAAGAAAACGGAATTGACATCTAAATGTGGAATGTAATATTGCACATGCAAAATCGCATGGTAGTGGGTACTAGAAACTAATAATACTTATACAGTTTGCGAAAAAGTTTAATAGACCATACGATTTACACAAGTACGACAAGGATAATATGAACAACACTACTTGAAAGAGAGAGACAAGAATTGTTCTTTGTGTGAAGCTCACAATTAAATCAGTCCCGTTTATCAAAACAGGTGGGCGTGTTGCCCTACTTACTTTTAACCGATGTGTACAAGCGATGGAAAAAAAATCGGGAATAACTTTTACAGATAAGTACATTTGGCTACACAACGGTTAAAATAGAAGGGACTGATCTAATTGTGAGTTCCACACAGAGAACAATTCTTGTCTCTCTCTTTCCAGTGGTGTTGTTCATATTATCCTTGTCGTACTTGTGTACATCATATGACCTATCACATTTTTTCGCAATCTATAATATAGTGTGTACATAAAGTAAGGTAACATTTCGATTTCCGTTGAGTTTACAAAAAAAAGGAGATGAAAGTTTTTTCAAATAATCCAGACCATCTGCATAAGTCGATTAGAAGTATACAGGGTGCACCGTTGCTCCATAATAACTCATTCACACATTTTTTAAATAGTACACTATGTATATATAATAATTCCAAAAATACATTGGTTTGAATCTAAAATTATAAAAAAATAGTTTATGTCAAAAAAGAAGTAGGTTTTTCTGTCATCAATATTAGTTTTAGATTTCTCGCCACAAATTCCAAGTTTGCAGCCAAAATTTCAGGTTCCAGCAAAAATTTCAGGTTTTCCGCTAAAAATTTTAGGTTTCCCGTTAAGAATTTCAAGTTTCCTGCTCAAATTTTGGGTTTTCCGCCCAAAATTCAAGTTTTGCGCCAAAAATTTCAAGCTTCCCCCCCAAAATTCCAGGTTTCCCGCTAAGAAACCCGAAATTTTTAGCGAAAAACCTGAAATTTTTAGCGGCAAACCTGAAATTTTTGCGGGAAACTTGGAATTTTTGGGGAGAAACCTAAAACTGTATTAATTAAAATTAATGACAAAAAAACCTACTACTTTTTTGGCATAAACAATTTTTTCATAATTTAAGATTCAAACCAATGTAACTTTGGAATTATTAAAGGTATAATTATGCGGTTTTGATGGTTGTATTTGTAATTTAATAATTTATGAAAAACTGTAAATATACTACTATTTAAAAAAATATGTTAATAAGTTATTTTGGAGCAACGGTGCACCCTTTATACTTCTAATCAACTTATGCAGATGGTCTAGATCATTTGAACAAAGTTTTATTCAACATTTTTTTGTAAATCTAACGGAAATCGAAATATTAGCAAGTTACTTCACGTTACTGTACATTTTCAGAACCTACTTTTAATTTGTATTGATGTGCTTAGTTTTTGTGGCAATAAATCTTTAAAATAATATTCTCCAGCAATTTTAATTTACTGGCATAACGTACGCGATGACGCTACTCTGACATGTACTGTTATCTGGTATACATATGCATATTTAATTCACTTGAAAAACGTACATGACTATGACTTCGCAATGGCAGTATGTACCGCAGTCTGGCAACAACGATGAGCTTACAAGCAGCCGGGTTTTAGATAATAATAAAAATTCACTTACCCGCACAGGATCAAAATGTTTTACCTGAAATAAAAAATTCTTCTTTACTAGCTGCTAATATTTCAATATTAAATTTGCGCTTCCCAATTTTTTGTTATTTAAATAATTATTAAAAGATAAACAAAACTTCTACATTATCGTCAGAAAAAAGAATACTTTTTCGAGCGTCAACTCCATTAAAAAAAAAGAAGAAATTCAAGCAAAGACGAGACAAAACCAAATAAATATTCAGACAAGTTAACAGTTTTGACATAATTTCAACATGGTTTTTCACTTCATCGTTTCAAACAAAAACATCAGCTTTTCTGGAATTAAATATCGAAATTCGAGAGAGAGAAAGATAGAGAGATGAGTTTATGTAAATTCCCAGCTTTCATTTGAGTTCGGAAAACGGTATTTTGACGTTAAGTGAAATATGATATTCAAATGTTTAGTGGATAAACAATTTAAGTCATTAGTGGTTGTTAGATGTTGATGAATAATGTAGATACGTATCTAAAAGCAGTTTATTGAATACTAGCGACCTGCCCTGCTTCGCAGATAAATAGAAAAAAGAAATTATTTATAGATGTCAAAGATAATAGTTTACTACTATTATAACGCCTTACAAAGTTTTTGAAAAATACTTTTTAAAGACCAGAGACCTTTCCTAAGAAGCAACAACTACTTCTCTGGCCATATGCCCCGACAGACATTCAATTACACTTCTAAGTTAAACAGGGTAGGGATATCTGCTCGATATAACCAACCATTCTGGTTTTAGAAGAGACAAAATCACTTAAAGACCGTATTTGCGCCTCATCAGTGCAAAGTAGATAATCCTGGTCTGGAGACAAAGCTGAAATCACATTCATACATTAATCTCAGTAAAGGAAATGCTAAGAATGCGATAACAGCGACATCCCCACATCCAAAATACAACAACAATTTTTAAAGGAAGCTGTAAATAAGTCAATGAAATTCCAAAGCGTACGATCAAAAATTCATGAGATATTTATTTATTTATGAAACCTTATATACGAGGATATATTGAAAAATTCTTAGCCTACTATAGAGGCAAACAAAATTTCAATGTCAAAATATTTTATTACACAACATATTCTCCTCTTAATTGGATACATTTATTACAGCGAACCTGCAACGACTCTAGACCTTTCAAAAAAAATGTTTCTTCTTGCTCTGCAAACCAGACCTCCACAGCCTTTATTACCTCCTCGTCAGAAACAAATTTACGACCTTTTAAACTTTTTTTCAGTCGAGGAAAGAGATGATAGTCGGACGGAGCCAAATCTGGTGAATAAGGGGAGTGTTCTAGTAATTCAAACCGTAAATCACGAATTTTTTGCATGGCAACATGAGATTTGTGTGCAGGGGCGTTGTCCTGCAATAACAAAACACCTTTGGATAGCTTTCCGCGTCTCTTCTCTTTAATTTTTTCCCGTAGAGTGGTCAGTAATGTCGAATATTAATCTCCAGTTATTGTTTCACCCTTATCCAAAAAATTAATCATGATTACTCCATGGCAATCCCAAAAAACTGAAGCAAGAACTTTTCCAGCAGATTTTTGGACACGAAAGTTCTTAGGTCTAGTTTCTGGATCATAGAAATGTACCCAAGTCTCATACATAGTAACAATTCGGTTTAAGAAGTCTACATCGTTTTCAAATCGAGCATAGATCGAACGCGATGCTTCTACCCTTGCACGCTTTTGGTCAACATTCAAACATTTGGGGATCCATTTTGCAGCAATTTTTCTCATGTCCAAATTGACGTGAACTATATAATGAAGGCGTTCGTATGAAATATTCAGTGCTTCAGATATCCGTTTTAGCCCAATTCGACGTTCTGATAAAATCATGTCATGAACTGCATCGATATTTTCGGGGACTGACACAGAAACTGGCCTTCCCGATCGGTCATCATCTTCAATGGAAAATTTACCTCTTTTGAAGCTTGCAGTCCAATTTTTCACGGTCCCATACGAAAGACATTGATCACCAAGGGTATTAAGCATAGGTATCTTTGTAATCTGCTCACCTCTTAACCCTTTTAAATACAGGTACACTTCTAATAAGTTATTGTTCGTTGCTATGGTAACGCAATATTTTGTTTATGCATGGAACTGGTCTAGGCTAACTAGATATCAATACATTCTCGTACCATGGGCGTACTATGTGGTGGTATAATCTAAATTCAAATTTTTTAATTGCTTTATACGTACGATACAATTTTTAAAAGGGGCTATTTAAATGAGGATATTTCCTTTTATCATAGACGTACAAAAATTTTAAAACGGTTCAATTTGTTTTTTAAAGTCTCTATATTATGGGCGTACGATAACATTTTTTAAGGGGGCTACTTCATTTGTAAAATTATCTATATTATAGAAGTTAATTAATTATTCCTGAAAATTTCCATTTACCAAAGGCATGCAATAACATTTTTGAAAAGGGTTCATTCATTTGTAAATTACATTCACCAAGGATACAATGAAATTTTTAAAATAAGTTAAATTATTTTTTGTTAAAACTTCTATTATAGGCGTTAGAAAAAAATTTCCGTTCATCATGGGCGTACAGTAAGTTTTTAATAGGAGTTCATATAGCCTCAAGGACCTTTTTGTTGCTAATGATAATTACTATAAACATGTAGTAAATACTATTTTTTGAATAGTTTTCACAGTGTACACTAATAACGTAATTTTTTATTGGTCAAAGAATTTTCAAAATCAGTTTTTAGTTTATCCATTACAAACAAACATACAAACTTATTTTCCCTCTTTATAACATTATTAGTATAGATATAACGTTGGTTAAGTGCTTGCTCCAATGAAATTCATTACAAAACTTAAACTTAATCAAGTAGAATCCAGAAGACCATTTGGGGATTCCTCCCTCGTTCTTTGGTAACTTGAGGCGACCAGAGTGGTCATCCGGTATAACTTTCAAAATGAGCATTAACCATTCCGAAGGGGTGAACAACACCCTGTACGTGACTAGAGATCACAACCAAGTCGTCTGTTTGCGGCATGACGTTACCCATTATTGAATTATCACCTTTATCAAGTTAGCGTTGCCGGTTGCCTGCTTTTCCACAGCGCGATCGTCAACTTGATTCGATTTAGTTTTTTTTTTTCGCGCTGATGAACTACTCGTTGTTTTCACCACAAAACTCGGTATACCTCAAAACGAAACATGATTTATTGTCGAGCCATTGTGAGTATGACTGTGTAATACCATCGCTCAAGTTGAAGGATTGAATTCAAAATATAAGCAGAAAACGAAATCAAAAAGAAGAAAACCAAAAATTCAAAGTTTTTCATATTATATCAGTAAATAATTTTATTCCATACTTGTAAAGAGCTTCCGGAAGTTTTGGGAAATACTTACATTTCAACGGTTGCTGCTATGGTCTCTTCATTAGAAGGAAAACGCATTCGACAAAGTTTCTGTGGAAACTTCAATTTCTTGGAATCAGGACTAATAAAACATGGTGGTCCATACGAAAAAGAGATATTAAATGGGATTTTTACCATTATTGATATTAACATGGACCAAATAATTGACAAAAAGTAGTGACATGGTCAGAAATCACATTAATGATGGCGAGGAAAACTTCTGGCAAAACGTGGGGATTAAATTATAACATAATATGTATCTTTGGTGTGGTGGATAAAGATATAATAATGCAACGATGAGACTATGCTAGGTTCAAAGGCTTGCCTATCCCAAAATCGTGGGCCAACAGCAGTACTAGAATCCTTACTAGGCCTTTCTCCACTATACCTCTTGCTGATAGGAGAAACAAAAATGGGGTCATTTAGTCTGCAAAACATCCTGAGCAAAAAACAGTCAAATCAGGACAGTCATCCATTAAAACTTTGTGAACTAAGTGAAATGACTATGAAGTTAGCCGCGACATTCTAGCCGCGTTTGGAAAAAAATCATTGATAAAAAAGTTTTCCGCTGCCTGGCGGGGTCGGGCATGATTTTTTCTATAATGTAGGTCTTTAGCTATTCAATAAAAAATATTAGAGATGGCAGGAAAAAGTTTCAGGCGAAACACGTCAAGTTGCACGATTTTTTTCGATCGCCTCAAAGTTTTTCCTGCCACCTCTAATCATGCTCTAATATTTTTTATTGCATAGCTAAAGACCTATATTATAGAAAAAAATCATGCCCGACCCCGCCAGGCTGCGGAAAACTTTTTTATCAAAGATTTTTTTCCAAAAGCGGCTAGAATGTCGCGGCTAACTTCATCGTCATAGCTTCTCTCTGGTCCTGGTAACCAGTACTGGTCAGAAAAGGGCTGCAAAGATGATGATGATGATAATGATTCCGTCATGGATCCAGAATTTAAAATATTGGCCGAAGGTGAACTAACTTCATGTTGATTATAATAATCCAAGTGAACAAATCATTTCAAATTTAGAAGATAACAATGAAGAAACACATCACTTTATACAGCAGGCACATCAGGAAAGAAAAACCGAAAAAAACTATAAAATTGCTGAACAAAACATAAGAGGAAGGTGCTCAAAGAGCTACAAAACACTTATAGTCCAGTAAATAATGGTACCAACCTGTTCATCTCATTATTGTCGGACTTTTTTTTTGCAACTTGTAGGTATTCATGTGTAGATTACTCTCTGAAAATATGTCCTCCGCGGGATTTGCAGAAGGGGCTGGAAAATGGCCAATAATCCCGAAAATTCAGTTTTTGGCCGATATCTCCCGAAATATGCTACTTAGAGAAGTGGGGTTTTACTAGAAATGAAGTACAGTTCATTACCTACAAAAATGGTCCCTATCATTTTTGTCCCTGGATCAATATTTCTTGCAAAAATTTTAAAAACTATCGAAAAGAGGACATTTTCAGCTTTCCAATGGTGTGCATTAAAGACCGATATTGCCCATCATTGTTTATCAATTTGCGGTAGACCCAAGAATTTTCAGAAAACTCCGGAAATAAAAAAAACGTTCCAAGAAAAACATGTTGTTTATAAAAATACACGAAAATTATTTATTCAATCTTTCGGAATACATTCACCACCTATAAAAGTCCCATTATCTAAAAGGTTTCGGTAAAACTACGCTTAATTTAAAAAATATGAACGGATTGATAAGGGCGGTCAAATATTCAGGAAAAATAAAGTTTGGCCAGTGTTTTCAATATTCCTGGAAAATAAAAAAAACGAAAAAGTATTAAAGGTACAGGTCCCTCCTTTCATATGCACTTTGAATCATGAAAAAAGATTAATTTTTACTCAAGTTATGGGACAATTTGCCCGCCCTCCTATGCCTATGCCGTTTATCTCGAAAACGGTTAAACTTTTGACAAAAATGATAGGGATCATTTTTGTAGATAATAAACTGCTCTCCATTTCTATCAAAACCCCACTTCTCTAAGTGTCATATTTCCAGAGATATCGGCGGAAAACTCAATTTTTGGGATTATTGGTCATTTTTCAGCCCCATCCGCAAATTTCGCGGTGGACATATTTTCAGAGAGTAATCTACCCGTGAATACCTACAAGTTGCAAAAAAAAAAGTCCGACAATAATGAGATGAACGGGTTGGGGGGTTTCTCGGTCTGTATTTACTGGACTATTAGCAAAAATGGAGTAGAAACATCTTGTCCGAAATGCACTGAGAAGTTTGCTCCACATATTGATCAGTTGAAAAAATAACTATATTTTGACACGAACTTTTAAACATTGTCATAACAAACTATCAATATTTTGTAAACATATTTAAGTCACACCGTTCATGAATGAAGCTTGCAGTGTACCACTTCTGGTATACTTACAAGGGTCGAAGTGTTAAATAACGAAGAATGGCTGTGAAAGGGTAGACTTTTTTCTAATTAAAATTTTTAATAAAATAATTTTAATTCTAAACTAAAACACCCTCAAAATGATTCATAAAATATAGTGCTAAGTCTGAATTAATTCGCAAAAACCCTTAAAGCAAAAATACACAATCGATATTTTTATGACTGTTTTCCGACTCTATTGAATAGTATGTAATTGGGCCGACCGTGTGCACTGTTTTCCCTGAGGGACGTTTCTTTCTTTATACCCCACAAACTACTAACAACCCCCTCAAACAAAGGAATCACAGATTTGGACTAGAGCACAGAGTTTGTTACAATTTTGTATATTTACAATAAAAATATTTTGATGCAAATAACGAAAAAAAATTGCAAAGTGGAAAGGAAAATTTTTTATCTCCTAGTTCCGTTCCCTGACAGTTGAAACAAAGTTTCTGATTGAATTACACCCAAGATTTTTTCTACGACATCTCGATGTTAAAGATGAAGGTTTTTTAACATTTCATTGGAACAAATTACATAACACTATAAACCATTATTCATTAACAATGATATTATGAAGATTACTTCAACAATTGCTTTAGAAGTCTTGCTGAACCTATCAATACCTCCAGTTTACAAAAAAAGGCGAAGCCAGATCAGTCATCACCTATAGATTAATCAGAGGGTTAACGACCATAACCAGACGGTGTATAACCATATAATGGAAATGTAATTGGAGGAGATACTTCCCAAGAACCTTAAAAAGGTCATAACATACAGAAAGGCATGGCAGAAAAAAATTCAAGTTAATGCTAGAGTAAAGATCATCGCCATGGACTCCGCCAGTCAAGCTGCTATACAAGCAATCAGCTCCATGCATATGAATTCCAAACTCTTTTGGGATCGCTTGGAAACTCTACAAGAGTTAGGGAGTTGAGACAGATTCTCCTTAGCATGGGTACTCAGCACAATAAAGAGGCAGATTTGCTTGGCCGAGAAAAGCGTGATGTGCTGCTGTTGGTCCAGAACCTTTCTGTGGTCAAGCGAAAGCGCTGCAAATAACAAAGAACATTGCTTAGATGAAAAATAAGTCTCAATAATGTTGGAAGAACTAGAATCTTGGTCCCCTTATAGGTACTGTCAACTAAACAAGCACATGAACAGCATAGGATTGGTAGGCACAACCATATGTTAGATGAGAAGATTAGAAAGCCTAGCCAGGGTAAGGTTTTGGAATTAAGCAACAAAAAGGAATAGGATCCAAATACCATTACCAGACTTGGAAAGAATGACATTCAATGGTACACAGGCGGCTCAAATGCAATAGAAGGAACTGGGATGGGAATGTACGGGCCAGAAACCAAACAATCTGAAAGCTTGGGAAAAACCCCAGGTATCTTTCAAAAGGAAACTAACGCCATAAGAAAGAGTGCCCAGTTCAATATTGACAAATGATATAGAAGGCAAAAGATTATCATAATGTCGGATAGTCAAGCAACCATTAAAGAACTGAGCTCTTGTGTAATCAGATCCAAAATGGTGTGGGATTGCCTAGGCATACTAAATGAACAATATAGTAACTTACTGTGAATTCCAGGACACACTGGAATGGAAGGAAATGAAATAGCAGATGGACTGGCAAAGAGGGGGACTGAAATACTCTTTTAGGAGCCGAAGAAATAGGCAAAGCCGAAAAAAGAGAAGATCTGACTATTGGAAAGTTCTAGTAGGGCTAAGACAATCAAATATTCTGATGGGTGACTACAAGCCGTTGAGATCAAATGAATGCATAAGTCAAAGTATAACTGTACTAAGAGTTTTAACAGGGATCCTAACAGGGCATTGCCACCTAAAAAGCTCAAAATAGTGGAGGAAGAAGAATGTAGATTATGTGGAATGGAAGAAGAAAATTCCATTTACATACTTGCGAATTGCACCGCAGAATCCTAGGGTACAGCACCTAGGAGATTATTGGATAGAAGAGGGACATTTACCTAAGTTGAAGCCTGCAGATATCCTGAAATTCCTCAGTGAAATAGGACTAAAGGAGCTACTGGTCTCCGAGACGTTCCTCGTGGAACTAAGTAGAATTAAGGGGGCACAATAGATCTTTTAGGTGTCAGTGAATGTCACCCCATCATACATACACACATACAAGGTTTTCGACGATAGAGGAGGAAAAACCACAACCCTCCAATAGGATGTGAGACCTGGCCTATGGAGTCTAGAAGTAAGGACGAGTCACGAAAAGGAACTTTAGCATAAGATAATGGCAGATACAACAGCAAAATACCTATTGGAGAGGTTCCTAGAAGCACATCAGCTTCATAATCAACTCATCTTAATCTTCAGAATGAGAAAATTAAATATGCAATTTTAACTATTATTAAGATTAAGATTTTTATGATTCCATAGAATTAGCAGTGCTACAAATATGTCACGTGAAATTGAAATTTTATTGATCTTGGGACGTACTTAGTTTGACCAAATAATTTTTTTAAACTTTCTATTTTATCGTAAATTGAATGTTATTATTATACCTTTCATCCACGTTACTACTTTTCGAGTTTCCAAGTTCATTAAGTTGTATTATGAAAATAGACAAGCACCAAAGAAAGTTTGCAGCTCCAGAACGCCAATAGTGTCAAATCATGACAGATCGCGAAAAACGTTAACATTTCAGTTAGATTTGGATGTGTAAAAGCCTACTTTGGATAGTGATTGAAAAGGAACATGTTTTCAGAAAAAAGGCGATGTGTAGGCAACCAAATTTCAATGTAGTTGAAGAGAAATAATTGTACAAAAAGAAAAGTTAAATTTATACATTTAATAAAAATAAAAAAAATAAAGTGATTCAAAATTCCAACAATTTTATGATACAAGGGAATACTTAATGTAAAATATCCGTGAAAATCGTACAAAAAACAAAACTAAACATGATTCAAGCAATAATACGATCCTGTTATCTACACCCCAATAATAATCCCCTACCGAGAAGAAATATTTGTGATTTGAATTTTGAATATACTCTCAAAAGTGCTATAAATCAATGTGGATCAATGGATCATTATCATCGCAAACGACGTGGCATAGTGGCCCACTGACTGGAAACCGTCCGAGGGTGTCGATAGTTCCATCCATCCCTCGTGTGACGAAACTATCGATTTATGTAAACTTTTATCAGTGGTAGTCCACCCAAGGGCTGATACAACTTTTACGACACGCGTTTAATGACTGATTATCTGGACGTGGTAATTAAAACGTGATTTTAACAGTATCTAGGGAAAGCCTGTCTTATTGTATTTAATAAAACCTTCACTAAGATATTTTTCAATAATCTTAAATTATGGAATAGGTAAATTGTAATTTTAGAACAACAAACTTTTTTGGAACATCCTGTATTAATAATTTGGTAGTAATTATTTTGAAACAAGTTTTTTATTTTTTAGGAGTATTGTATTTTCAATGAAATCATTAAAATTGCCAAAACTATAGACCCGTAACATTGCTTAATGTGACTTATAAAATAATCGCAAACTTTGATATTATACAAGGTTTGTTCGTAGAACAGTCAGAAACTATCAGAAACCAAATGCATGAGCATTAAAAAAAAGCGTTCGGTGAAACAATTTGGCAGTTGGTGATTTAAAACTATTTTTTTCGAAGAAAGAAATTTGTAGTTTCGGACCACTCGCCAACTATCAGAATAATTAGCTGACCGGGACCAAATTTTCGGTTAGAAGCATGCGCATTGTGATTCTGTTGAAAGTGACAAATGTAGTAACATAATTTTGGAATTTGGTATTGAACTCAGATCTTCTAGTTTTGGATAATTTTCTTTTAATGTGAAAAAAACAACGAAATAGCAAACCACTTCCTTCTAAAATATAGTTTATATAACTGTCTCGGCCGCGGCCATTTGCGTGGTAGCAGGGGTAACACCAATAGACATTTTAGTGAAGGGAAGGGGAAGGCTGGAAGAGCTGGAGGAAGTGACGGATATAGAAAGAGAAGAGGAAATGAGGAAAGCAATGGAGGAGAGGCAAGTCCAATGGAGCAACAACAAACTGACCACTCAATGGACGAAACAGCTACTCCCTGACCTATGACCCTGGATGAAATGCGGGCACAGGCAGATGGATTATTATATCATCCAGTATATGACCGGACACGGCTCCTTCAGGACCTATACTAATAGAATTGGTAAAGCCAATCTCTGCATCTATTGCCGGCAGATAGATGACGTCAAACATACCCTCATGAACTGCCAAAGATGGGACACAGAGAGATCGCACTATGAAGCAGACATAAGTTTTAGAGCAACCCCGGAAGAGATCTTAATGTCCATGCTTAGCTCTGAGGATGTATGGAGAAAAGCAGGAAGCTACATACGAAGTGAGATGAGGCAGAAGGAGCTGGAAGAGAGGGAATTCCAGAAAGAGGAAAAAGACGGGACAGAATATAAGAATCGAAGACAATTTCCTCTCTGTGTTTAATATATGTATATAGTTACGTTTTTCTTTCTTAACGATAAGTTTCATCTTTCTTTTATTAAGTGTTGTTTTTTTTTTGTAAATACTTGTTTGTAAATAAGAGCAACAATTGTCTTAAGAGGCTCAGATTGCAGAGCACGTCGCCGGCCGCATTGGATGTTATGTCCATTCGACGATTCCTGATGTGGTGACTGGACAAGGAGGTTTTTAGTGGGTATGCCAGCTCGATAGAGACTCCCACACTACCCTGACGCTATGGACCACCAAGCGAAGGGTGTACATAAAGTATTTTCCTCCTTCCCAAAAAAAAAGGTTTGAAAATAATAGAAAGCTGTAGACATAGGTATTCTCATCGGTTATTTTGGTGCCTTGTTGTACGTTGTCGTTGTTGTTGTGTTAGTCAAGAATTTGGCATGAGTTTCGGTATTTCCGCTCAGAGCATCCATTTGTTGCACTTTCTCAGTTTTCTGGTGTTAATAGTCTGAAGGAAAGTTGGTAAAATAAAATGTTCTGTTCAATATCAAAAATTTTTCAATGGCGGAAAAAATTTTCTTGGGGACTACCAACATGGTTTTAGACCGGAATATCGATTGTAAGTGGAATATAGAACACTAGAACCAATATTGCAAAGAACTGGAGAGCACATCAGTATCTAATGAAATTTGCACAGTTTTTATTGATTCTAGGTCAAATATCTTCTCTATGTTCCTTGTGGTGTATTCTTTATTCTTTTTGTTAATTTTTTGAGAAATCAAACCACTAATTTTTCAAGGATTATTAAGTTTTTATGAAATTCTGGTTCCTATCTGCAACTACGAAAAAAATTCAAGAACTAGACAAATATTTGATAGATATAATAAAAAAGATATGTTAAAAGAATGGGAAATTCAAACAAAACAACAACTGATAAAGGAGCAAGAGAAACGAAGAAAAAATAAAACATATGAAGATAGAAGCAGAAGCATCGAGGTCAAACCACCTGAGAGAGGAAGACCGAGAAAATGAACGAAATATGCTATACAGGAAAATGCAAAGGCAATGAAAATAAAAGAGTGCAAAGTTACACAAGGATCAATAACTTTTTAGCGAACAACGCTCGTGTCCATGGAAATTCTTCATGGCCTACCTCCTCTCGAAATAGTTCTGGAAAGAGAGGCTAGATAGATAACATGTAAAATTGCGCAAATTTGCAAATGGATCAAACAGGATTACGGTACTTAGCAGATTGATAGTGGACACTGTACTCTTTTATATATCACCTCTAACATTGAGGAACGATCTGCTTTATACCGACCTAGTTCCGAATCGAGATGACGGCATTCTCCGTTAGGACGTATTACTACGAGCAGATAGCTAGGATAGCAAGACTAGATCAAAAACACCCCATGTGTGGAGAGATTGGAGGAAACCAATCTGACACATATACAATACAAATTTTCTTGAACAGTCAAGCGGCTTTGAATGCACTTATCGTGGAACGTCAAAATTGGTATTAAGCTGGCCAAAAACACTATCCTCAAACTCTCCATACAAAGTGTCTCCGGCCTGGATCCCTGGGCATTCTGGTATGGATGGTAGACTCTCTTGCAAGGGAGGATGCTGCAGAGGATTTTATTGAACGAGAAAATGTAATTGACTTCTCTTCAAATTTTGCCAAATCAAATACTGGGACAGCAGGAAGAGTTTTAGACTTCTGATATAATTCTGGATCATTCAAACGTTTTTCAAAGTCTATAGCAAGCATGATCTACGTTGTCCAACAGGCCTTTTAACATGCCACTGTCATCTGAATTATCTACCATATGATTGTCGGAAGATCAGACGTGCCATATTCGTCTTAAGGTGATGAGAAAGCAGAGCATATATTTCGTCCCTGTCCCGCCGAGGCTCGAATCAAGTATCTGATATTGGGACTCTCTCTCTCTCTCGTTCTCTCTCTTTCTCTTTCTTTCTCTCTCTTTCTCTCTCTTTCTCTCTCTTGCACTAAGACCTGAAATATCATTCACCAAAATAAGCTTTGTTAAGAATCTGAGTTTGTTTGGTGAAATATGAATAAGTGATAACCATTCTTGCGGGTCGCAGTGGAGTGCCTAACAGATCCACTTAACATAAACCTGACCCTGAATAGGATATAAGGAGATATGTAGGAGAATGGATTCACCTTAAATAATGGATCAAAATGTCTAGGCATAAGTGATAAGGGTTTGATAATGATACAGAAATAGAATTTTTATATTTTTATGTTTTGTATACGATGTTGAACGGACGCTACTGTTCATAATAGCGACGTCATCATATTTGAAAAAGGATTTCATGTTGAAAATATGAAAAATAAACCAATATTTGCTGTATTCTTCTATGTACTATGTGTGTGTCAGCAGGCTGCATAAAATATGAGATTCATATCAGTATATTAAATAGGATATGGACCATTTTCTTTTGTGTGCTTAGGCTTTGCTGCCCACATGCGAAATTCACATTTTAGGTTGAAAATCGTTAGTTATAAACTTAAAATTATATAACTCAACAATTTAAATGGCCGACATAACTAAACATGATCAAACGTAAGCTCTATAACGAAACTAAGCGAATCTCAAATTGTACACCGAATGGAAAAATGTTTTTGGGTTGAAATCGTGATTTTCAACCTCAACCTTTTTATAAAAAAAATGTGACATGTTCGGTCTTGTGAGCACTAAGCATAGGCGTTCCATTGAAAATTTTACTGAATGAGCGAAAATGGGGGACAGTACGTACGATTCAATAAATCGATTTTCATATTTTTGCAGACATGTTTTTTGTTTAAAATATATTTTGTCTACAAACGTCAATAAAAGTATAATTTTTAACGCATGCTGTCAGTGTCTAAAATGCCATTTTATGACACTGGAGTTAAAAGTAAAATACTTTTAGCACTAGTACCTCAAGGCAAGATTTAGACAAACATCAAGTTCATAGGCCAAGTCAAAGGCATGTTACCAGCTGTAACGTTCCTTACGTACCCGTACCTGTTGGAGCTACTGCCATTTTCGCTAAGAGCTGCAAAAGATCCCAGTCCTTGAAGATGAGTCTTATTCATCTTCTAAGTCTGTCACGCGTTTAAGGGTTAAGAACTTCTCTGAAAATTTGGAAAAATCGCAATCATCTTTCAAGCACACAATCACGCAATAGGAAAGTGTGTCCAGTTCAATTTTGATAAAAGATATAGAAGGCAAATAATTATTATCAAGTTGGATAGTCAAGCGCTAAGTTCTAGTTTAATCTGTGTATGTGTGGTATAGAAATGCCTGAAAAAATTGAACTGGTCAAGAGCAAGCAACACCATCCCCATACTGTGGAATCCAGGAGGCACAGGAATATAAGGTGACGGAGGAGCTAATGAACTGGCAAAAAGAGGGCCTGGAGCACCTTCAGCACTAATTTAATATTGTAAGAAATCGGTAAAACCGACAAAAATCCAATCCAGGAAGAACAGCTGTTAATTTGGTTGGAAGGAACGATTTGAGAAGGTAATTTCTTAAACGTAGGTATATTTAGTCTACATGGAATATATATATATATATTAAGTGTAATTGAATGTGATTGTGTTCTAGATTATAAACCGAAGAAGTTAATGAACAAGAAGCAACAATTCTATCTACAAGCAAAGAGTTTTTTGATAATCATATGAAAGGTGATATAAATCTCATATCGTATTAAATCATATTTGTATAATAATTGTTCACAGATACCAGGATAATTATGGAGGCTCTCCCCTTAAGATCTGCCACTAAAAGACTACTAGAAAAAAGTACAACAATTTTCAAAGGCATGCAGTTTCGAGAATCACATATTTAACGTTTACAGTGTTAATTAAAAATGTCTCTGAATGAATAATATATTATTGATGATAGTCATAATCTCCTCAAGATTCACTAGATTGTCCCTGTATACTACCCTTTGTGAATAGTATGAAAGTTTTGTTTTTTAGTCAGTTTTATTTGTAGAAACCTGTAGAAGTCGGTGTGTTTTTTGCTTTTTGTAATGTAGCTGCCCATAGTACAGGTTTTTCAAGCTGTTGAAGTAAATTGTTGTTAACCTCTTATATTGTTTCTTTCTGTTTACAAATACAAGAAAAAACATTTATTTATTTTGTTATTTTTGATAATGAATAAAAATATATAAACTGGTTGATTATTGTTCAATTTTCCTCACTTTAGGCATTATATGGTAAATTTTTTTTCATTTCATTTAATTTAACTTGACTATTTGATTATTATTAATATAATATTTATCAAAATGCTGAGTAAATTTGAATGAAATGTTGAAAGATTTACCATAAATTCCAATTTGCAATAAAGGTACAATTGCAATCATTTTAAATTTACCGCCAAATATCCTAAAAATGCAGGAATCTTTTTTTCCGGCTGTTAGCAGAGACCACACCCGTACAATTAATTCGCTCTAGGAAGCACCACAGGTCAGATGCCTATCTATAAGTAGATTCAGATCTTCCAGATTTGACTCGAGTCGTTTTATCACGTTGTTCAGCTCGAATTAATAGGCATGATGACTGATTTTGAAAAACTGCTCCACGATGTGTTCACATATATACTTTATCTACAATAAATGTTATTTCTCTGAGAAAAAAGTTTTTAAAGGAGAAATTTATCTTTTAAAAATGCATTTTAAATTCTGCGCCAAAACGCAACAATAGTAGTGGCGTCTGTCTGTGACATCAATTCGTAAATACCATTTATAGGTGATCTGTGTCATTCTTAGAACATAAAACAGACTGTTTTATGTCATTGGTAAAATCGTCAAACTTCAAACACTTGACAGCTTGCGGGTTAGAAATTTATTTTTTCTCCAAATCACATTAAAAGCGGCCTTTTAATGACACTTGGCAGGCTTAGAAGTTGTACTTTTAATGCCTAGGCAGAAAAAGTCCACTTTTACTGCCTAGGCAGAAAAAGTTCGTTGCTAGGCAACCTTCCAAGTAATAATTTAAATCAAACTGGTTATTAAAATTGACAATGACATTGAGAAAACTCAAAATGATGCTGATGATAATAATTTAAATATAAAAAAGTCGATTTTGCGTGGAATTGGAACAAATTTGAAGAAAAAATTATATTTTTCACACGGCAGAAAAGCAGATTTAACGCATTGGCTGGTTTCATAGCCTCGCTACGCTCGGCTATGAAACACCAGCCGCGGCATTAAATCTTGTGCTTTTATGCCTAGTAAAACAAATAACTATTGATACATAATTTGAATCACACAAAGGAAATTCAAAACAGAACAGATGTTCGGACCATAGATAGTTCGGACTTATCTATGGTTCGGACGAAAGACAAAATATCAAGGTCAAATTTGCGAAAGTACGACGTCACTCTCTTCTGATTGGCGTTTGAGCTAAGATGGCGGATTGTTAAATATTGTGCTTATATTTTTACTAAAATATTGGTCATCACACATGTAAAATAAAAATAGGTAATTTTTTTGGAATCTCTGCATCATATGTAATTATAACAAATCAATATTTTAGTGATTCTTAGTTACTGTTATCATGCCTATTGTTCAAAGCTTCCAGATTTAATCGTCAAATTTCAGTTATTTTGTAACATAGTTATTTTTCGAACAAAGAAACGCCACTGGTATCGTGAACTGAAATATCTCGCATATTCAATGAAACGTAGACAGTAAACTGATGGAGGTTTTGGAAAGATGCGTTTTCCGTTATTTAAATATGAAGTGAACTATGAAATTCCAAAAACGGAGAGTAGGTACGTAACCGCATAAAATCAGTAAATTCTCAAATAATGCCAAAAACCGTATTCGGTTCTAGGGAATATTAGGCAGATTAATGTTGGTAACAATGGAAACAACAATAGAGGAATTATAATATGGCGCATAATGTTTGTCGGGTAGAATATGTTGGGCCAAGAATCGACCACTGTTAGGCCAAAGCCAAATTAATACCGCACGGATTTTGCTGATAAATTATTATTGAAATTGTCCAATTGTTTGCGTTTTCCAGACCAGAAAGTCGAATCATGAGCTTATTGCGACTTTCAAAAGCCAGGAAAGTAGATTATCAAAGCCCTCTGAATATATACTTTGAAATGATGGTTTGTTTCGACGTTCCAAGTAATCCGATTCGCATTCAACTAATTTTAATTAACTAAAATTGTTTATTTACACAAATTATACTATCTAACTTCAATAGGAAAGTTGACAAAAGTTTTAAACACTAAAAAAGTACTATACATTATAAGTATAAACTGCATGAAAACATCTATCATCCACAAAAACTATATTACATTAGTAGTGCGTGAAAGGGCACTTTCCACACTTGTTATGTACATAATTTTTCCAACTACCACAGATTATTGACCATTCTACGAAAATATATTTTCTATTTACTTCAATCAGAAAACTTTATTGTTGATTGAAGATATATAAAATAATATTGAATTTGCAATAACGTTTTGGAGATATTGTTTGTGCCATTATGTTGCTTTTAAGACTTTTCTAATGCGTCATTTGAACTGCAGCTCTAGACGACTTCCAGCTTCCATGTCTCTTTACCATGAAATATGTGCCCAGTGCCATCTCAATTTAAAAATGTTGCTGCTACTTTGGGTATGCTTCCCATTTTATTTATAGGTATCTATCATATGTTTCGTGCATTTTTGGCTTCTGTAATTCATAAAAAACATTGTTTGCTAATTGCTGGTCTTTAATTACTGGTCTTCACCTTTCTACTTATAGTAATCTTGTGTTATTAATTTGGAAAACAGTCACAGACACAGCAAGAGACAACAAAGTGTCTCTAATATGGGTGCCGGCACATGAGTGGATTGCAGGTAATGGAATGGATGACCAGTTAGCTAAAGAAGGCTCTAAAGGAGACTTCATAGGTCCGGAACCGTTTTGTGGAATCACAAAATATTGCATAAGAGGGAAAATCGGGAACTGGCTAGATAGGGAACACCAACTCACCTCGATACAAAGAGTTTACTGAACAAGCTAGCAAGGAACTCTCAACCAGGCTATTGAAACTGAGTAAAAGACATTTGAAGACAATTACTGACCTGGTGGACCTGAGGAAACATCTGCACAAAATGGGCAACGTTAGTGAACCTATATGCAGGAAATGTGAACTCTATGATGAAACACCTACTCACATACTCTACTTCTGCGAGAACTTACATGGACTGAGACGGAAGCACTTTGGAGAGGAAATAATACAATCATTACAGCTACTGAAAATCCCTCCAGCCAAAGTAGTGGCCTACATAGAAGACACATAGCTTCTGGAATGGAAGTAGATAACAAGGGAAATGACACAAAGATTCAGTTCAAGTGCCGGGGCTGTTGAGCACAACCCAATCGAATGAATTAATCAATGAGTCACAGTCCTTACATCTTTGATATCACTTATACATAGCTGGAAGTTCGTACTTGCGAGATGATTCAGATATACCTACCAATAACCAACCCAAACTTAAAAAAGGTATAATTAAGAAAATTCATAATATTGACGACTCATCTTTGTGATCCAATGAATATCATTAGTAGCTTTATTAATAAATCCATAAATTTCTGGGTGCGTCAAAGTTTTGGCTTTTTGTCGATTTATAACCGTAACTTTTTCGATTTAAACATTCTTCAGTTTACAATATTTTGATATATCTACACTATAATGAATAGATAAAATTGGAAGCAATATAGAGACCAGTCTAGATCTGGTCTTCTAGCATGCCATACCCCTGTCTAAACCCCCTTTCTATGTTCATCTGTAAAGATGCGTGGACATTGTACCTGGGTCTAGCACCGTGGACTCCAGCTCATGTTCCTATCAGTTTTAGATCCGCCAGTGTCCACACCAACGTTCTTTTCAGTCCATTCACGGGCGGGAGTAAGGTTATCTCCAAAAAACCAGGAGACAGCTCTCTATAGCTACGCACTGGGAAACTACACCTCTGTATTTCAGGCAGAGGTACCTATATGCAATCTACAATGCGCGAGAGAAAACAACAGGAGAACAGGAGAGCTGCAGAAGGCAAGCAGATCCATATCATGTCAGATAGTCAGGCGGCACTTGAGGCAATCTCAAGCCAGAAGGTGCCCTCAAGACTAGTATGGGATTGCATCGAAGAACTGAAGACGTTAGCTAAACGGAATAACGTCAAGCTGACCTGGGTATCGAGGGCTATGAAAAAGCTGACGAACTTGCAAAAAGAGGATCTGTAAAGACCTGGATCATAGAACGACATACAGATTTCCGGGTAAACGTCCCAAGGCAAATACAAGGGAAAACCTTCATAAAAGAACCATGCCTGAAACGTACAGCGGAACTGCTAGCACTGTGCAGAAATCAGCTGGTTTCAGCAGGTTTCATGACTCACAGTGACAGTGAAACATTACTGTTTACACGCGAGACTCTTGATCACAAAAGACAGTTATTACTTGGCCAACAGCAAGGAAACGCTGATCTATATAGCAAACACCCAGCTAAGAACTTGTACAAACTGCTGCAGGGGACAAAGGTGCTGGACTGGGTGCAACGAGAAAACACGAGCAAAAATACAATAAGCCATTAGGCTGTAGTGTTATCGGTGACTTGTCAGACGGGCTCGGGGCAAAACAGGTTATCTGTGGGTGGAAGTCAAGCAGTAAATTCCCTTTTGAAATTTTGTCACTTCTTTGCTGTGTTCCGTCTACCAGGCGATAGTATACTTGTATCCCTACTAAATATACTTATTCCTTTTTAACACATTGTCGCTTATGGCACAAGTTAACCTTAGTCTGACCAGAGTTCCTTCCTCGAACTCTATACATTTTCTTTCGCACCTTTTGAAGGTCGTTTGGAATAATATAATATAATAAGTTATTATTAACTGGAAAAAAAAACTTAGGGATTAGGTTTTTTATACTTAACTTAGTGATATTGTGGATTGAAAGGGAAAGTTCTGTAGTTAAAAGACGGGTTGTATTTTTCAAAATTGTACTCATCAAGTAAAACAATTGCGACTGTTCTTTTCTTTTTTTATATTACAAACAATGGCCTTTCTGTCAGTTTGAAAGTTTAATCTTAGTAGGCGGTAAAAGTGACGTGCATTTTAAGTGGAAGTTGCAATGCGTATGGTGATTTTATGGCCTTTTCATTTCGACGACAATTGAAAAACGCATTTTCTCTTCCTCCGGCCAACTGGGACTGCTTTCCGTTTTCAATTGTAATTTACGTTAAAGTGGGGAGGTGGTTCCTTATTTTTTATTTCTAACAATGACTTTCGTTTTCAATTCTTATTTTTAGAGTGCCTCGGCGCCGTTTTCTAAACTCCCAACGAGAAACTTATTTCCATTAATGAAAGCAACTGGGAAGTAACAAAAAAATCAAGAAATAATCACTGTAAAAATGATGACAGATGAAAAGCGCCCATGAAATTTTTTAAAACGTAACGTTATATTCATCAATGTGTCAATTATTGTATGTATATTTTAGATTAGATTTGATGAGGTGTCTAATCGGCCTATTACACTGTGACCTTTTCAGATCTATTGTGGTCCTCTGAATATACATTATACTCTCCAGTCCGACTCTTCTTAAGAGGCCAATCAGCGTCGAGACTGAATCTTTGATATAATTTCTTGCTGGTGGCAAAAAACCGCACATTCGACAGGCAGTTGCACTGTAGTTTCCTCTTCTAGGTGACAGAGTCTACTCATGGCATCGTCTGTGAACCCCATTAGCTTTGCGTGCCTATTAAGCCTACAGCACCCTGTTAATTTACCTACTACGGCTTTAACAATTCTCATATCTTTGCTTATTAAGTCTGCCGTGATAATTGACGAATGTCGTGTAATAAACTGTTTCACCTCACTTTGTCCTGGTGAAATGTTCCACCATTCTAGAGATTTTCTGTGCCACCCACTTCCTTGTGGCCAAATTTATTGTAGGCTTTACGACATCGCGGAAAGGTTCAGGTCCTAAGGGTGGATTTCCTCGCCGTTTCATCAGCCAGTTCGTTGCCACTATGACCCTCTTGCTCTGCTACCAAGGCTATTGAGACCTTGCAGTGATCTCCAAGTGCGTTTACGGCACCTATGTAATCCCATAGTAGCTTAGGGTTGACCTCTATGGAATCGAGTGCCTTTAGTGCAGCCTGGCTGCCTGTGAAGATGGCAACTGAACAAAGCATACGATAAAATACAATAGAAATTTGCAATTAAACAAATAAAAGTATATATAAAATGATTAAAGAAGCTAAAAATACAAAAACAATGAAATAGAATAGAAAATATCGTTATGAAAAGTATCAATACTAAAATTTTCGATATTTTATCGATACGATACATTTCAGAAACAAATTTCCTAAACAAAAATACGCAGATTTAATAGTTTATTTCATATTGTAGATCTAGTCACCTAAGCCGGAATGTTGTGTTGTCATAGCAACGTATGCTATTTAAATGCAAAAGCATGAATTATGAGCCATAATTCACTCTAGTAGATACAGGGTGTTCAGAAACTCTCCTGCCAAACGGAAACTGCAGTTACTAGAGGTGATTTTAAGTCAATTTAGCTCAAATTCCCTTAATCCGAAAATGCTTCCCATAAAATCATGTTGGATTGTAAAATTGTATCTGTAATATCCAGTTGGCTTTGAAAAATCAACAAAATCTGACAGTGTGTCAAATTATTTTGATTCTAAACCGTTATTATTGTTATTGTGTGTGAAAGGTAAAAAATAATAGTTAATTTTATCAAAATGGTTTATTTTTCGAATGAAGGATATGGGGAAGTACAATGTAACGCTCGTGCAGCAGAGCGAAGATATGCGGAAAAATTTCCAAACAGAAGGCATCCTGCTCGCGTAACATTTGTAGCCGTACACCAAAGATTAAGAGAAAGTGGCTCAGTAGTACCTAAAAATACTGAAACTAGTAGACGACCTGATGTCACAATGAAATACGAAGACGATATTTTGATTGAAATCGAAAATAATCCTGAGGTTAGCACCAGAAGACACTGATGATTCGAAATAATTTATGGTTCATGCACGACGGCTGCCCAGATCATTTTAGTAGAGAGGTTCGTCAATATCAAGTTTGAATATTTTAAGAAAAGGTATTTTTGAATAATTTGAAGAAAACTCATTTGAGGACGTCTTCTTCAAAGGGCTGTTGCTCCCTTAGGAAGCATTTTCGAATTAAAGTAATTTGAGCTAAATCGACTTAAACTCACCTCTAGTAACTGTAGTTTCCGTTTGGCAGGAGAGTTTCTGGACACCCTGGGTACCATATACCTTTTGTTAGGAGGTAAAATATTGACTTATTATTAAGTGGTCGTGGACAAATAAATTATTCTTTGAAACTTAAACAGTTACGTAAAGTTTTTACATAACTACTTTTCATAACTGATATATGGAGGTTATGAAAAATGTGTCGTTCCTAATGTCAAGGAGTGGCTTAAAGTGTAACATTTGATAGCGGAATTAGATAAAAAAATATTCTATTACAGATGAAGGAAAAAATGTAACACCATTTCAACCAAGTTCTTATTTGACATATTTAGCTGAGATATTAATTAAGAGTGTAATTTATTATTGTTAATTACTTATAATGATCCTATAAAACGCAGACACGTCACTGGCATTTTCAAAACTTCACGAAGTAAAAGAGTTGAGCGAAGTAAAGGGACGGTTGTGTATTTTAATTTCGGTTCGCACCCGATGAAGCACAAGTGATGGTAGTCACACATGTGCTCCGAGTACTTCATAAGAGGGTTTTTAATGAGTTCTATGACTCACTCTCAACCCATTCCTTGCTTCTTTTTTACGCTCTAATATTTTCTAGCAAAGAGTCGAAAGTTAGGAGAGAGAAAATTCATTCAACGCTAAAAGTGGAAAGGAAATGGAGCGTTGTTTCCGGCATCGTAAAAAGAGGTCAATTTACATCTACTAATTAGGAAATTTATAGATATCCTTGAGGCATAATTATAATCTTCAAATTGGAATTTGATTTAATGCAGGTGATTAAATTTACAATCTTTATTTATTGGTTTCACTAATTAGAGTTTACGATCCTGTAGGTGCGTTTCTATGTCACTACGTTAATTTAAAATATAAAATCTTCTCACAAGTACAAAACTTATCCGAAACTTTAAAATGTGTACATGTCGCGACGATTTACATAATGCAACATGTTTCTTAATAAACATTAAGACGTATAACCTGAGGGTCTTTGGAGAGGTCGAAACATATCCATCAGAAAACAACTCCCAAGACTAAACGATAACTTGTGCATGCAAATGAACTCCCTTCCTTTAACTTCCTGAGTACTCCCAACGGCAATATGTATGAGATTGTATTAATTTGTTTTCTCACGTTTAAGTGTAAGTTTCTAGGGAGTTTAGCAAGATCGTGAGAGCGATTACAACCCAACTTCAACTTTTGAATATACTATTAATGGGATTAGTATAATCTTTTGCTAGGTAGGAAGCATAGTTTACTTGCGAGGTGTTGGAAAATGCCTACAGCTTTGACTTTCTTACTTTGAAATCCTTTTAATTTTTTTTACACGCTTTATATTAGCTTCACTTGTATGTTCATTTGTAACGAAACCTTTAAACTCGATTTCTACATCGAAGATAGATAAATAAGTATTGAAGGCATATATCAAATAAAATTAGGTTATGTGGCTTAGCAGAATTAGGAAATGGTAGATTAGTCTACAGCCATTTTTCTTCGAACTTAACCACACTAACCGGGTTAACTATAAGTTAACCATTCAATATTCCTTGACGTAACAGTTAACCAACCACACAACCCAGCTCGCCGAGATAATTCAAAGAAAAATGGCTTATAAATCGCTAGCTTATCAACTTTGTTGGGATGAACGCGACTACTTGTAAGTAAAATTCACGGACTGTGTGCCATCTATTACAATATTTATGAAGCAGAAACTAAGCATGTGATAATATTTCCAAATCTTCCATTAGACGTGCACATCTTACTAAACTTCTTGCGGTATTTTAACTGGTTTGGGAATCATCTTGTTTATATGCTTCAACCTAAATGGAGCAGTTATCAATTGTGTAAGTTTTAGGCTGTTTAAAACTTCTCCTGTGGTGGAGTCGAGCCCAGTGGATTTCTCCGGGTTTATATTTTCTAAAGAGGAGAAAAAATGAACCAATAATGGTATTTTTCATAAAATTTTTTCAACACTCATAATTTTTTTTTGTTGATTAATTCAAAATTCTCCTGTGGGGAGACAAGCTCAGTGGCTTTCTAAGGGTTTATATTTTCTAAAAAGGAATAAAAATTAACCAATAATGGTATTTTCAATAAAATTTTTTCAACACTCATAATTTTTTTAGTATTGATAACTCAAAATTCCCCTGTGGGGGAGACAAGCTCAGTGGCTTTCTAAGGGTTTATATTTTCTAAAAAGGAATAAAAATTAACCAATAATGGTATTTTCAATCAAATTTTTTCAATACTCATAATTTTTTTAGTATTGATTAACTCAAAATTCTTCTGTGGGAGAGACAAGCTCAGTGGCTTTCTAAGGGTTTATATTTTCTGAAGAGGAAAAAAAATTAACAAATAATGGTATTTTTCATCAAATTTTTTCAACACTCATAATTTTTTTAGTATTGATAGCTCAAAATTCCCCTGTGGGAGAGACAAGCTCAGTGGCTTTCTAAGGGTTTATATTTTCTGAAGAGGAAAAAAAATTAACAAATAATGGTATTTTTCATCAAATTTTTTCAACACTCATCATTTTTTTAGTATTGATTAACTCAAAATTCTCCTGTGGGGGACACAAGCTCAGTGGCTTTCTATTGGTTTATATTTTCTGAAGAGGAAAAAAAATTAACTAATAATGGTATTTTTTATCAAATTTTATCAACACTCATAAATTTTTTAGTATTGATAACTCAAAATTCCCCTGTTAAAGAGACAAGCTCAGTGGCTTTCTAAGGGTTTATATTTCCTGGAGAGGAAAAAAGTTACCAAATAATGGTATTGATTAACTCAAAATTTTCCTGAAGTGGAGTCGAGATCAGTGGCTTTCTCCGGGTTTATATTTCCTGAAGAGGAAAAAAAATCAACCAATAATGGTATTTTCAATCAAATTTTTTCAACACTCACTAATTTTTTTTAGTATTGATTAACTCAAAATTCCCCTGTGGGAGAGACAAGCTCAGTGGCTTTCTAAGGGTTTATATTTTCTGAAGAGGAAAAAAAATTAACAAATAATGGTATTTTTCATCAAATTTTTTCAACACTCATCATTTTTTAGTATTGATTAACTCAAAATTTTCCTGTGAGGGAGACAAGCTCAGTGGCTTTCTAAGGGTTTATATTTTCTGAAGAGGAAAAAAAATTAACAAATAATGGTATTTTTCATCAAATTTTTTCAACACTCATCATTTTTTTAGTATTGATTAACTCAAAATTCTCCTGTGGGGGACACAAGCTCAGTGGCTTTCTAATGGTTTATATTTTCTGAAGAGGAAAAAAAAATTAACTAATAATGGTATTTTTTATCAAATTTTATCAACACTCATAATTTTTTTAGTATTGATTAACTCAAAATTCTCCTGTGGGGGACACAAGCTCAGTGGCTTTCTCTGGGTTTATATTTTCTAAAGAGGAAAAAAGTTAACCAATAACGGTATTTTTAATCAAATTATTCTCATAATTGTTTCAGTATTGACTCAAAAGTCTCCTGTGGGAGAGACAAGCTCAGTGGCTTTTTAAGGGTTTATATTTTCTGAAGAGGAAAAAAAATAACCAATAATGGTATTTTTCATCAAATTATTTCAACATTCGCAATTTTTTTAGTATTGATTAACTCAAAGTTCTCCTGTGGAAGAGACAAGCTCAGTGGCTTTCTAAGGGTTAATATTTTCTAATCAGGAAAAAAAATAACCAATAAGTGTATTTTTCATCAAATTTTTTCAACACTCATAATTTTTTCAATATTGATTAACTCATTCTCCTGTGCTGGAGTCTAGCTCAGTGGCTTCCTCTAGGTTTATATTTTCTAAATAGGAAAAAAATTAACCAATAACGGTATTTTCAATCAAATTATTCTCATAATTCTTTTTAGTATTGATTAACTCAAGTTCATATTAATATGACTAGATTATTATTTCTCATTTCCTTTAAATTCATCTCTTTTGACATACCGCCCATTTTAAAAAACAAATCATTCGTACACCCAATTCCACTTTGCAATCACTAGAGATCATAATTTGATGTAGGATATAGGCCAAAATCGCATATGTCTTTATATATCTCCTAACGGCTGTTTGTCTACTTGTCCATCGAGTCCAGGCCACATTTGTCATCCGAAAATTGAGCTTTCATCTGCATATCAACCTAAATGAACCAGAATATTATATATATAGCCGTTAAACAGGATCGTATTCGGATTATCAATACATAGGTATTTTCAAAATATAAACATCAGCCACTATGAAAATATATATACATTTGAATTGATTTGCATCCCTATTTGCATCCCTAAGTCCTGGAATTTGCCTACATGGTCAGGATTTCTTTTTTTATATCGTTAGTGAAAGTGCTTCTCAACCTCTTAAATCCCTTAAACCCTTTAAAATAAGTTTAAAAATATATCTTCTTGATTGAATCTAGTAGCTAAGCCTTTTTGTTATTAAATTCTTTACATCCAGCTGTATCTATTCCTATGTAAATCACATCCCATGCCGATTTTAATGAACCAATCCGTCTCTGATAATGTATGTCTATGAGAGAGCGAGACAGCATCACTAATCAGGCAAAGTAGACATACATATATGTCTGCCACTAGCAAAACTACCCCTTTTGGCACCCTTACCTCCCCTTTTTACTACCCACGGGCGTCGATCTGTCATGCCAATGAACGATTGCACTGAATGACTCAGATTATGTTGGATTTAATTAGGTTCATTTGCGATCTGTTTGTGTGTATCAATATTTTTACGAGGGAAAATCGATAAGTATGGTATTGGCATATATCATACACCAAACTCCCAGATCACAGAATATTTTATAGTTGGTACTGCAACTGCGCCATGTCATCGCATATTATCAACACACCACACTTCGCGGTGAAGTTCCACCTGCTTTTTTACAGAAAGCCCGACAAAATCTTATAAAAAGAAGTGATTAATGATAGAGTTGTCAGTTCGGTAACGCCTACTTCGATGTAAACATCACAGAGTAGAAAGTTCGAAAACAAAAACAACGGGTCGGTAGACCACCATTAAAAAATTATGTTGGAGTCAATACATTAATAAATTTGTTTGCGTATTGATTATACGTCCTGGTGGATTGATAGATAGATTTTATAAAGGATTTGGAGGTTTGGAGTTCGACGCGTTTTCCTTTCACGTTAAATCTTTTTCAAGTTAATTTTGTTTGGAGGCAACAGGATAATGGGTTTATTT
Source organism: Lochmaea capreae (assembly GCA_949126875.1). Taxonomy (NCBI): domain Eukaryota; kingdom Metazoa; phylum Arthropoda; class Insecta; order Coleoptera; family Chrysomelidae; genus Lochmaea; species Lochmaea capreae. The sequence goes on from OX421404.1 coordinate 20,301,819, forward strand.
TGTTATAAAAAACAAGTGAAAGCGTATTAGCCCCAACTAGCAAAATAGATCCCTAAAAGAACGAAACTATTTCATAATTATCGTATAGCGACGCTTGAAAAAATAAAATTATTTTTGAATGCGTCTTAATTCAACAATTTTATCGTAAAATAAAGGGATTTTCATAACACTGTTGTATAGACGTTCCTACAACTTATATCATACGACAAAGTAATACTGAAAGTATACAAATTTTATAACAGTTGCATAACGTACTATGAAACTTCTATATAACAGTGTTATTCAGATTATAATACGGTTGCATAGCTATTGTATTACTTATAATAGCCTCGTTATAAGTTAGTTGTAAAGGAAGCTGTATAAATAGTAGCATTAGAGTTAATTAAGAAAAGTAAAGATTTGTTGCTTTACGCAGAAATAAAACATTACACAATAAATATAAAAGTATTTTCTAATTATCTTCTAACCACAACAGTAGTCTCTCTTATGAAGAGCTTATAGATTGAAAATGTAGTTCCCAGGAATAAATTTATCATTAAATCTGGCAACATTCAAAAGTGGTCAAGAATCAAACCGCACCTAACTCCTAAGACTGTCAAAAATAATTTTATGGCGCTGCATTGAACATCATAATAAAACTTTAATATCCTATACAGCTAAGAAGAAAACAATCATTGTATAAGGTTACTAATTTGTATTACCTATCAAAAAAATGTATGTATTTTGTCAGAAAAGTTAGCTGCGCAAATAAATTTGACCCCTGGAATAGCGATACAGGTCTTCAATATTTTCAATATGATTAACAACAGATATAAAAACTCCATCACCCACCGCCATAATAATAATGCCTGATATTGGAACTTACACCTCTGTCATGACACAACGCAAACGTTCACAAATATTCTTCTGACAATTCTATTCCGAATTTCGACAGTAGAAAATAAAATTATTGTATTAGCGAATCTTGAAGACATACTTATAGAACAGTTCATCATATTGATGATCCTATAACGGTTGTGTAGTTTACTAAAGGATGGCCTAAAATAACTAAACTGTTGTATGAACTGGGACCCTTTTTGGTTGTAAAGACATTGTATAAAAAGTGTATAGCCACATTATAAGATTTTCACGTTTCTATAAGATATGCTGTATTGCAGTTCTTACAGCCTTTATAAAATTGGTTTTGCTAGTTGGGAGGTAATTTTTGATAGGGACAAAACTTGTGAGTGGGACGAGCACATGTTTCGAGTGCTGTAGTAACTGTATATTATGTTTGATATATCCGTTTAAATTTCGATGACTGCAATGAATATAAGTCCAATAAAGTTATAAGCCGCATCTACATTGTCACAAACATAAGTGACGTTATATAAATGTTAACTGGTGTTGTGGTAAATATTTCAATTTAGTAAGTTAACTCAACTTTCCCCTAGATATGGAAGCACTTTCATTTCCGAATAAATCAACGTTCCGCGGAATAACATTTGTTAGAAACATTCGGTGTATAAATGGAAAGGCTGTTGTCTTAAGTTGGGTCTGGATGCCCCTTCCGAGCTCCAAAAGCAGCACACCAACTTCTCAAGAACATTATGTGGCATGGCAAAGTTGAATTTATGAGCGGCTCCCCGAGAATATAATAGCTTTCGAGTGGATATTGTTGTACAATTAAGGCTGAACTATACCTCTGAATTGAATACATCGGACTAAGGGTCTCGTTAAATTTCACTTGTAAGTAGAACAGGAGGTTCGGGCCTGATTAACTTCATATTATATGAGTTTATAATATGATAAAATCTGTTTGGATAGTGGATGAGTTAAATTCGGGTTTTAAGTCTTATATAAGACATTTGCGATAAATTCTTGTCTCCATCAATTTTAAACATAGAAAATCAAATAAAATAAGATCAATTTTTATCATTTTAATGCAGTTTATATCGGCAAAACACAAAAAAATCTCGCAATAAAATTTTGTTTTAAAAATAGACAGCCATATAAGTCAAATAATGCAAAAGAGACAGATTTAATAGAAAAATAGACATGGGAAAACAGAACCAAGAAATTCAATCCAATTTGAAGATTTTATTATGTCATTAATAAGATTGAGAGGTTGCAAAACTTCTCTATAAAATAAAACCAAAGTTTTCTCAGCATTAAGACAAAGCTAGTTCGAGACAGACCAGTACTTAATTGTAGTGAGGACTTAGAATCATCAAACAATAAACAGTATCTTCAATGAACTCTTATAAATGAACAGATACTCTCAATTTTCTATTGTTAAATAAATCTATAATCACTATAAGTGTCTGATATTTTCAGACCAAAAAATTTCTTAATATGACATATCCTTGGCTACATATCGAAATTAGGTTAGTTATAGTTTATTTATATCAATTTTCATAATTCACTCTTGATAATGCACATGTTATTTGTGGAATCAGTCGAGTAAAACGCAGAGTTTTTCTAAAGTAATCGGAAATTCATCATTCAATTTATTTAAGACAAAATATTCCTATAAACATGTGATAAAGATAAAAATGGTACATTTCTGAGCCAATCCCCACTGACGAAAATCCAAATGATTGTATTCAGATGACCTTGGGTGCCATGGGTACGGAGATCCTCGTCCTATCCAACAGTCTGAAAAACGCTTATTTAAAACGGTGTGACTAGAGATCCGCCGGCGGAAGTTTATACCAACTATACGGAAATCCGCCGAAAATGCTATAACTTTGCGCAAGCGCGGCGGAACATTACAATACATACCTACTTTGCCACCGTCCTGAGTGCCACAGCGGTGAACGATTGACATTTGATACCTAAATTCCATCTATTTTTTCAAGAATTCCGTCAGAGTCCCCCATTTGCTATCAGACTTACAAACCCAAAAGAATAAATAGAATTATGAACACATTTATATATGATGATATCCTTACATTGTTTATTTGAAGAAGGGGAAGGAAATAAAATAATACTTAACCAAATTGCGGACGGAATTCTTACAAAAATAAACTTTAATCCGCCGTTGAACGGAATTTAATCGAGAAACATGAGTTGTCCGATGTTGGGCGGCGAGAAGAATATATTATTAGTGAATAATTCCGCAGCGCTTGAGTAAATTATAACATTTTTGGCGGATTTCTAGATATGTCATACGAACTTTCGCCCCAAGGCAGGCGGAGCTTTAGCCACACTGTATTTAAAAACACCCGAACGATTACTGCCAAATGAGGAGGAGCACCGTGATGTATTAAACACTTACGTCTTCTAATTATGAGAGATACATCTTTTGAAATAACTGGTAGTTAATTTTCTAGAAAAATAAGATAAGTATTAAAGCTCTCTAGCTAAAACTAAAGAGCTTTAATCAGATTATGTCCCATCCAATAGATCGTTAATCTGTTGTCGAAACGGTGTTTCGGAATTCGGTCCGGGTACCTAGCAAAAGGGCTACCTGCTCACAGGGACCTTGTCCAAATCCGAAAGGGTGATTTCGTAATTCGGTCCGCTGTCGAAGCAGGTAGATTTCATGTGGGTATTAAAAGATTATTTTTAGCAATTGTTCTTCTGAAGTGCAGAGTGTAAGACGTGTTTATTTGTGTCCGTTATTGTGATTTTGTTTGTTTGTTTGACATGGAAAATATTAATTTCATCTCTATGACGAGTGAAAAGGGTAAGCGTTTATTAATAATAGATGGGTTTAAATTTTGTTTTCAAAAATCATTATCTCAAAAATACGAAGGTGGTTTGGTAGGGGTAGGTTTGGTTGGGTTATTATTGAAAATTATTATAATTTATTCTTCAAAAATTGACTAGAAATACGAAGGTGGTTTGGTAGGGGTAGGTTTGGTTGGGTTATTATTGAAAATTATTATAATTCATTCTACAAAAAAATTGACTAAAAATACGAAGGTGGTTTGGTAGGGGTAGGTTTGGTTGGGTTATTATTTCACGTACTGTTTTTATTTTTGACGATACGCATTTAGCGTAAATTTTTAAACATGCCAGTACAACAACAATAAGTGTGTACTGTTGGTCCTAAGCCCAAAAAAATGTGAAGGAAAATAAAAGTAAAATTAAACAAATAGTAGGTACATGGGACCCAATTCCGAAATCGCATTTTCGCTGGTATGACCACACTTCGAATTTAATCCGTTACAGGTAGTCCCTTCCGCAGGTAGCGGGACCGAATTCCGGTGCGTCCTGTCGAAATTTAGATTCAACAAAAACAGCCAACTATTTATCAAGGCCTTGTACTTATACCCTTGACTATTGTTGTTATAAATTGTATGTAAAGAACAAGTCAACATATTACCATAATCGTAATAATGACCAATTCATCTGTTTGTGTTAGTTAACTGAAACTGACACATTTTTATTCCTATAAATAGATATTTTGTCCGTCACAATTGTAACCATAATATTGATGACTTCTCATTCATCAACAACCCTTTATCTGGCATTGAAAGCCACTAAATAATACATTGCGGCGGATAATATCCGGTTAAGTGGATAGTGGACATTGGACATTATAAGGGTTGCAACTGCCCCGTATGGAATATCAAATATCCCTAATATTTTCTATTTGTTTTTAAAAAAAGAAATTGAACAAAAAGTAGTATTCTATTTTAACCGACCCTCTACGTTCACTCCCCAATTATTTGTGATGACTCAAATTTCTCTTCAAAGAATAATAATAATACCTCTGTTAATCTGCTACCGACAACCAACTGCTGCGTTAAACTTTTTGCACATAAAATATCGCATCGTATCTCAGTAATTAATGACCTTCACTATGTCACTATTGTTAGAGAAACATGACACCACGGTGTTTTATAGGGTAGTGCGGTTTTGAAGGGGTTGCTTCAACTCTCTCTAGAACCATTGGTTTGGGTCTATATACTATGTATCAGAGGGCGAACTTAGATGTTACGGTGAGGGCTAAAAAATGTCAACTTCTTGACAGAGCTGGCCTCATTTATTCAATAACATTAAATCATGATGTATTTTTATTAATACAGGAATATTTATGGAAAAATTAACTTCTTTCTTTCTTTTGTGAACGCATATCTCAAATAAGAAACATAAGGTCGTCCTAAATCGTCCAGTGATACCAAATTACCTTTAAATTGGAATTTTTTATTGAGGAACAGTATTGCAAGTTGGAGCAATGCATAGAAAGCAATTTTAAAATACAAATAAGCAAACATTGATGTTACCATCAATTCAGAAATGAAGGAAAACAAATTTTTCTACGACAACCTCGATAAATGTTCATTTTATAACCGTAACTTCAATAATAAACTAGCACATTTTGTACAGAATTTCATTTTTGCATCGGTTGCTAGACAAGTTGCTAAAAGCAACAAATGCGAAATGGAATATTGCGTGTTAGGTCTAGGTTCACTCTAAAATCACGACGACTACGGCTTGTCAAATTATGACGTCAAATTGATGGAATGTCAACAGATCGTTTCTGCCAAAGTTTTAGTACCTAACGAGTAATTTCCATAGAGATACTACAGATAGAGGCAACAAGCCATAGGTCGCTGTGTGAGTGGAAATGTCCGTATGAACTCCGGTAAAATAGAAAAAGACAGACGATCAGAGGTTTTCCCGTTTTTTGTCTATGTATACAACATGCGCGCTATTAGAGAAAGATAGCCTAAACTTCCGACTTCCTATCTCTCTCTTACGTGCTGACGTGTTCCGAGCTGGCTTGTTGCCTCTATCTGTAGTATCTCTATGGTAATTTCATAGTTGTTTTCTATAAAAATACATTTATAGGCTTCTATTTCAGTGTACCTATTAGAAATAGCAATAAAGAAAATATTTACATATATTTCTTCAAAACTAGGGGATATGAAGGGATCGTTTTCCCACGCAGTGAGAAAACTATTGGGCAAAGAAATGCTAATTGTTTAGTACCAAGAATTTACGTAATGTTGTCAGATGATATAAAAAGTTCAAAAAATTACAATTTATTTAAAAAACGAATTAAAAAATGGATTATGGAAATAGACAGACGATTCTTTAGCAAGGTAGTAAATCAAACTCTATCATAATTAAAAGTATCCATTTCAGAAATATTTAAGTGTCTAACAATTGATATGGTACCCCTTAATTATTGAACTCGACGATTTACTGGATTTGTCTTTTTACCGGATTTGACAATTTACTGGACTTGACAATTTACGGATTTGACAAAACTGATTTGTTCATGTTTTTCGGTCACAATACAAGTAGTAATAAAAACTACTTCTGCGACCTAAACTGTTTATTCAATTTAGGCTAACTAATTGTATCTATGTATCTATTTTTATTGAATTGAATAAATTATTTGTATTATTATTATTATTATTCTGATAGAAAGCCCATTAGCGGCGAATTCGAAGTAATGAAATATTATTAGTTTATTTCTTTCAAAGATTTTGCAATGTATGCATGTATATGTTGTCATAGAAAAAGTATAGTATGCAACTCACAACAAAATGGCTATTTTGCACTCGTATGAATTGCAGCACGAGCCGAAAGCAAGTGCTGCAAATTTCATACTCGCCATTTGGTGCTCATTGCATAATATACTTTTATATCAGTTTCTAATTTATACTTTGAACTATATATTTATTTACTAAATACAAAATATAGCTTTACAAATTGCAATTTTATAACTTTACAGCGTCTATTGTAAATAATATTTACTTCCAAGTTAAAAAAAAAATTTGGTGTCAAATTATTGTTAACATTCACGTTTCCATCTCAACAACTCAAAAACTGTTGATTGGAGACATCTTCAAAGGAACCATTTTGTAGCAAATTTAATTCCTTAATAAAAGCTGCACTCATTTTTTCAAAAAAAAAATTTTTAATACCGAAAAATCGAGTTGAAAACGAATAAAAATGTTTCCCGTTATTTATATGGGAAATCGAATCCTCTAATTGACGGAATTTTTTGTTCTATAAATTATCAGATTTTTAGGTAGGACTGAAAAAAAATATCGCTTGAAAATGAAATAACCTAATCTGCCTTCATAATGTGCAATAGGGAACTTTCCAATATTTTGAAGCCAGAGTATAACTTCAGGAAAACAAAAATAGCACTAAAGTATCCTATCTCTAAACTGTTTTATTTAAAATAATAGTTGATGGTGAAATTTGTACAGTTTTGTATGGTCAAAAGTATATCAAAAGTACATCTCTTTGTTAAACTAATATTTAATGGAAATTGGGATTTTCATCAAAGCACGATTGAAACTACCTTTCAGAATTTAAAAACTTGTAATATAATCTAACAGTTTTGTGACAACTGAGTAGGTATTTAAAGATGACAGTAGCCTACTATGTTTTTGTCGATTTTATTTGATTCTCCTTATATAGTTTGGCAAGTTTTTCTGAAGCTACGCGGCATCGTACCAATGGCGTACGGTACCTATTTTTATAAAAGTATTAAAAATAATTATTATTATATAAGAATTATATATAGAAACTGATTTTTGGTTTGCTTTAAAGGTAAGGTATTTTTCAAAACACGGTATTTGTTAAAAACAAATAATGTTAAGAATCGTACTTGAACTCAATATGGATACGAAATAGTTCAAAATCTGACCCTGACAATACCAACGCCACTGGATAATCAATGTCAGTCAATTGACAAAGTTAGAGGGAAGAACACACGCACGCGCTTGCCAATAGGAAGTCAGCTGGTCGCTAAGCAACGAATGCCTTTCGATAAATTTCACCAATTGAGTTAGTTCGGAGGGCGTGAAAATTATGGTTTTCGCACAACGCTGTCAGAGCTTGAAGAAGCCTATAACAAATTTGGAAAAGTGTTCATGTTTTAATATTTTTGAATTGAAAAAATAATTTTGATAGACAAAATCCAAGGAAACAAGCAGAATTAACGTTTAATCATAAATTGTTATTAATAAAAAGTCCATTTTCTAATTATTATCACTAAATACTTAGCACTTTATCTTTTTCATGGTTAAACGTTGCAATATCGAATGTTTTCGACTGCATTCCTTTCACGGCTTCAGATAAACTTGTCAAACTATAAGTAAATGTATGTGGCATTGGCAAAGTGCCGTGAGAAATGATATTTCTCACAGCATGAGCAATATTTGGTTTTGAAATTAAGTAAGGCAAGAGAAATACGTCACTTTTCATAGCAGTTGTAGAAAAAATATTTTCCAACACATTTTAAGGCCGGTTCTGTTGTCTGTCGGTGATTAAACGTCAAGATAGGGGCTAAAAAAATACGACACTTCAGCTTTCGCTCTTAGGAGGTCCAATGCAAATTGAAAAATCATGTACAACTGTCCCTGTTGTAATATGTCCTGCCTAATTATCCGGAGAAGGTGTCAAAACCATTATTGTTAAGGGCTTTGTGCGAGTGATATGGACAATCCAATGGTCTTGAGAATATTTTTTAATAGTAAACAGTTCATAAAAATTTACCATTTTCTTTGACAAATTCATTGTTTCAACACAAACAACCATAATTATGATATAAAACGGAAAATTAAATTTATCAGTTCCACTAATCACTGTAAATAGTTTCAATAAAAACAACCCTAGTTCAAATAAAATACTGTTCTACACATGTGAACACAACACAGGTTACATGCCACTGGTGGGAATAATTAATGTAAATCATTTTAACGACACATGAATGCATGAATAAATAACCGACTTAATTGATTCTAATACAAAATATCAATACAGTGATTGGGTCACTTTGATGCTGCACCACTCAATTCCCCTTCTTGGAAAACTGGGTATATAAGGTAGAAGTTCTTCAAATGTAAAACACCCAGTACGGTGCTAGAAAGTTTATCACAATTCAATTACATTCATTTGCTATGGAAAATATCGGAAAACAATGGTTTCTCGGCACTACTAAAATTGTAAATAATTTAAAGTATATCTTTTGCAAGTGGATCACAGTACGTTAACAAAATAAAACTCATTTACATTCATTTTGTTAGTAAAACGTCTTTGTCTGGAAGATGATAAAACAGCAGAGCATATAATTTGTGCCGGCCCCGGCGCGGCTCGAATCAGGTATCTGATGTTTGGCAGGGATGCTCTCTCGCCCTCGGACCTGAAAAATCATTCACCAAATAAGCTAATCGGCTTTGTTAAGAAGCTGAATTTGTTTGGTGAAATCTGAATAGGTGTGAGCCACAATAGACTCTTGCGAGTCGCAGTGGAGGGCCTTATAGACCCACTCACCATAAACCTAACCTAACCTAGTAAAACAATTAGTGAAGGACTGCCTATCATAATTTATTGATCTGTCGAATGGTTGTCGGTCGTGCGGAGCCATAGTCTACCTAGACCCATTTGATCACATCCTTGTCACAACAGTGAACGATGACAATTTCTGTGTCGAACAGAACTTAAACGTCCTCGTTGTTCAAGATTCTGAATTATTGTATGCACAGTTGATATGGGCCTATCATCAAATATTGCAGAAAATAATGAGCGAATTTGTTTTACCGAAGATGACCGAGTGCCCAAAAAGTAGTGGAGTTTTAGAGTAAAGGGGATCAAGGAAAGGCATACTATACAGATAAGTGTGCTAGCGCCCGGCTGTAAAGTTCCGGACCTGACATATAGATGGCGCTAGTTTTATTGCAATCCCTGTTTTTCAGTTAAAAAGACAGCTGTCAAAATTTCATTAGTTCGTGAGTTATGAGTAACGCTAATTTTAAATTTTTCAAAACAATGGATCAAAAAAAATTTCGCTTGCTTGCACTGCTTCTTAATGGGAAAAAATACCGTTAAAGCGAAGCAATGGCTTCGACAGTATTATGGGGACTCCGCTCTATCAGAAACAACAATAAAACGATGGTTGGCTGACTTCAAACGTGGTCGTAGAGACACCGCTGATGCAGAACGCAGTAGACGTCCAAATCAGGCGGTAACACCAGAAAACATCAAAAAAATCCACAAAATCGTTTTGAATGATCGAAAAGCGAAGTTGCGTAAGTTAGCTGACATCGTAAAGATATCAAAAGAACGTGCTGGCTTTATATTGCACGAGAAATTGACTATGAGAAAGCTCTGTTTAAAGTGGGTACCACGTTTGCTCACTGTTGACCAGAAGCAAGAACGTGTTGATGCTTCTGAGCAGTGTTTGACCACGTTGAAACGTAACAAACCGGAATTTTTGCGTCGATATGTGACAATTTATGAAACATGGATCGGGTTCCATCATTTCAATCCAGAATAAATCGACAGTCATCTGAGTAGACAGCAACTGGACAACCTACTACTACTAATTTAGTCAGGCGAACCTTAGCCAAGACAAACTCAAGCCAAGGTTCCGGCACTGAGGCCACTGGCGGGCCCATTGTGCCATTCCTGCTACTTATGCATCCATGAAGCCGAGTCCCTCAATGAAGGACTCAATTCTCTTCAGTGGATGCCTGCTTATGTCCCCAGAGGTCATAACGGGGACTCCGAAGATTCGCCTACGTAGCACAGCCCAATTGGAACATACGAGGAGAACATGGTCCGACGTTTCGTCAGCCATGCCGCAACCCCTGCATAGGGGGCTTTCCTCTAAACCTAGGTTACAGAGGTGTTTCCTTAGACAGCAGTTCCCTGATAGGAGTCCTGCTAACTTTTTTAGTTCTAGAGCAGCTCTAGCATGTCCATCCCCTCAATAGGAGCTTGGACTGCCTGAGACCCTATAGAGCCCTCCAGTGAGCAAGGCGATGGTCTCTCAACTAGTTCCTCGTCTCCTTACTGGAGAGCCTAGTACAAAGCGCCCGAAAGCACAACAATCAAGTGGAAAGGTTATGGCCCCGGTATTTTGGGATGAACGTGGTGTAATATTCATCGACTATCTTGAAAAGGGAAATAACATCAGGAATGAATATTATATATCGTTATTGGAGAGTTTAAAGACCGAAATTGCAAAGAAAAAAATTTGTTTCATCAAGATAACGCACCGTGTCACAAGTCAATCAAAATAAGGCCGAATTGCTCCCACATCCACCGTATTCACCAGATTTGGCTCCCAGCGACTACTGACTGTTCGCAGACCTGAAAAAAATACTCACCGGTAAGAAATTTCGCTCGAATGAAGATGTTATCGCTGACACTGAGGCAAAAGATAAATCGTTGTGTAAAGTGGTATTGAAATATTAGAGCGGCGCTGGAATGATTGCGGATTGATGGAAATTACGTTGATGAATAAAACCAATTTCTGAACAACAAAAAAAACGTGTTTTCTTTGTTAGGCCAGGGATTTTCCAGTTTATGTGTTACAACAAATTACTGAAAAACATTTGCGCGTCCAATCTTCGAAGACAGATGGATTGGTAATAATGGACCTTTTCGTTGGCCTCCTAGAACACCAGATGGCAATCCATTAGATTATTTTGTGTGGGGTTTCGTTAAAAATATGGTTTACTCCAACCCAGTAACAACAATGGAAGATATGAAATCGAGAGTTAGAACTGCTTTCAATAGTTTAACTCCAGACTTAATCAGGAGCGCTACACATGAAAATCTTTTGAAGAGATTACATGTTTGTTTAAGTAGAGGTGGAGATGTGTTCGAACATATTTTGAAAAACACTGTGTCAGCGTTAATAAAACTATTGTTTGAAGAGAAGTTTCATTTGATGGTTGAAGAGTATTTTAATAATTATTTATCGAATGGAATCTGTTAAATTTCAAAAATAAGTGATGAATACAAAGAAATCAAGTCAGTTTCTGTTTGAAACAGTTTATCTGGAAAACTGTTCGAAATTGAAATATGATTATCTGAACAAAGTCGACCTAAAATTGGATGTAGAGCTCAAAAATGTGGAAATATACAGGGTGTTCCATTTGAAAAAATTGACTTCCACTCATTTTTTCATGTGATCAAAATATCTGCATTTTTTAAAGACCCTGTAAGAGGCAAATAAAAATATGACTCTAAGTGAAGATCTTCATGGTATCACTCCACTCCCTTTCGAATTTAATCGTCTTAGTACCAGAGAGTTCAAGATTATCAGCGTTTATAAAAGTACATATTTGGTAAAAAAAAAATCGAAATTAATTTATATCTTCTAAACGGTAACAGATAGGTATAGGGAAATAGTACATAAAGTTGTTGACAAAGTGCTAAGAAATCATAATATGATAATATATACAGGGTGTTCCATTTGAAAAATCGAAGTAGTCGCCACTTTAAAGTAGAAGCGGCAACAACGCATCGTCTAAAATATTTTAGGCGTGTAGATCATATCAATTTATGCATACTGTGAAATTTTCAGGTTGATTCGTTGTCTCGTTTGCCAGAAACGTCTAATTAACGCTCATCGTGAAAAGCCCTGTATACAAATCATACCTACTACGTAATGTTCTCGTATTTTAGATGATGGCACTATCCGTTTTCTACTAGAATTGCGGAACTAGCTAAAATTTACACCCATGCACTATCTCTAAAGAGATAGGATGAAATCAAGGGATGCAGTCTTGCCAGGATCACCCAGGGCGACCCTGAAAAGCTGGAGTCGAAAAAATATTTGGCGATGACCAGGAACAACCTACGTTTAACTGTAGGATTTCTGACTGGCCAATGTCAATTAAGGAAACACCTCCATACAATGGGGCTAGTGGACACACCTCTATGCAGGATGTGTGAGCTGGAAGATGAATCTGTTAGGCATGGCTTATGCGAGTGCCCGGAGTTATCGTCAATAAGAGAGTGTGTGTTTGGTTAGTCTTGGCCTACACCTGCCGATATAAAGGAGATGTCTCCTAGTGACCTGTTCACCTTCCTGGAAAAGACAGGATGGACGATGACCTAGGAAGACAACTCCTCGGGAGGATGTACAATGGCCTAAGTGCTGTGGGCCTAACTCATCCTCCCTACTCTACAGATACAGATACTAGAATGTTTGTCAAAAATTACTATACTTTCATAATTTCATTGCTTGGTATACATTGTTAGATTCAATTTTTAAGTATTGAAAATATTTGCTCTATGTTGTACAGTAGTTGAATAATTTATTTTTATTTAATTTGCGGCGACGTTTTTAATTGAAGGAACATCAACTAAATCCCAATTAATTATCATCTTGTCTATAAATTATAATAGCAAGGTTTGTCTCAGTTATCTAGAGAAATGAATCATGGCCTTTCTTTGGCGGTGATGTCACAAAGCGCCAACCACCGTTCCACACGTGTCCGACACGCGTTTTAAACATTCCGCGCAAGTGCCGAGCTAGCTGATCAAAGAGTGTTGAACAACAACAATTGAAAAATCGGCAGAGGTTCGTTATTTATCGCGATGCCATGCGGCTTCCGGTTGCTCTCGAATCGCCCTTCGCAAAAGAACAAACCAAATTATTCGCACTGCTGGTAGATGTATTCATATTGCCCGTACCCTGAAATTGATAGTTATCAGGAATTCTTGAGAAATGAATTATTATATTGCGTTTTAAACGACCAAATTTCAAACAGAGAAAATCTATATTCCTAATGATAGCAGTTTATGACATAAAATTTATTAAAAACAGCAATGAATTACATTAAAATTCATCTTAGCTAGTAAGGTACTTGTCCAAAATCAAATGCAGAAGTCTTGTGTCAGTCATCAAGTATTGATACTGTGTCAAGGTCTTTTCTCATTTTGGTATTAATTTCCTAATTTGTCTTTATTTGTAGATCCTTTAACTCGTCTAAGATGAGTAAATTGCTTTAAATACATTCATCTTTGTTTTCATTGAAATTATTTCTATATTTATAAATGTAGAATTCATCATGTGGTGATGTTTCATCCTTTTTTTGGACTCTATTGTTAATTTCGATTTCCTGCGTTCCATTATCTTCTATTTCTATTCCCAAATATTCATTTCTTCTTACTTATTGTTCAATTTTCATTTATTCCGTCTAATTGTATGTTTAACTGCTTTTGTTTCGGTCCTACAACTATAACTTCGGCTTTACTTTGGTTTACTGCGATTCCAATCTCTGCAAATACTTTGTTCCAGATTTCCATATTCTTTTCTTTCCATGTCATTATTATTAAATCATCTGCAAAAGCTACTTCTGATATGGATCTTCATAAATGTCTGTGTTCCAAGTGTAGTTTTGTTATTTTGGGTCAACGATTTTTTAATTACTTCATATATAAAAATTGTAAAAAATAATGGACTTAGTCCCCCTTCTTGCCTAAATCCTTCTAGTGTTGAAAATGGTTCTGATGCTCTATTTTTGTATATAACACAATTTCAGTTTCAATGCGTCGATAATGGGGGGGTAATGGGGGGTAGTTTCCCCCCCCCGCCAAAAATAATAATTAAATAATAAATAAATTATAGTTTTGAATTATATTTGAGAATTAACATACACAAGTCAGATACAGCTGCATCCAGTGGCGGCTCGTGAACTTTTTAAGAGAGAAGGCTGGACATAAAACGTTTTTGTAAAAATATAGTCTATTCAACCAATTAATTCAACCTTTGCGCAGCGACCGTACTAGCTACTTCAGTGACAAAATTAATTGTTGCCCAGCAAGAACCAACATGGAGTTTATTTTGCCAAAACATTTTTTGTTCGTTTTTTGTTTTTTTGTTTTTTTGGGTTTCTAATTTTTTTTGTAATTTTTCATGTTTTGTTTTTTTTATTGATTTTATTAACGTTTTTTTATATATTAACGGAATTCTACGGTCTTTATTTTGCGAAAAATTATCAATAATAATATTATCATAAAATGTATCATTTTGTTTTAAGCGTTTTACTAAATATTTTTCAACAGATATTAAACTAACATTGTACAAACGATTTTGGCATATTGTATTTCGCAGATAAATTTTAATTCATTTGAGAGTAGAAAATGATCTCTCCACCGATGCCGACGCGACAGGAAGGGTGACTGTCAAAGTAGTTTATAAAACTGAGGTGAACCTTGTTGCAAATCATTATTTATCATATTGGCGCCGTACTGACCTAAAATATCTTTATACGAGTATACAACGCATAATTCATTGTGCAGTGCTATTTTATCAACAAATTTATATTTTAGAACTGTTATCAAAAAGTATATTGGGAAACTCTTTAGAAAAACATGAGAATAGCTTTTATTCCTCAAGTCGAAAAACTTCAATTTATGTAAATCGTAAAATCCAATCTCAATTTAACCTTTAATAGTATCTAAAATTTCATAAAAAAGTGGTCTATGATGTAATTTCTTGTCTACCAAATGATATGCAAGACGCAACACGATGTGCCTTGCTACTCGTTTATGTATTCCGCAGTTCGTGTATCATCGCGACCGGTAGAGGCAAGCCTCCTGAGAGTGTTGCCATTTCCGCTATTTTTTACGGAATTAGCAAAGGAACTGGTCGAAAAAACGGCAACGTGTTTCGGTATTGAGATGTTTGTAGAATCTAGCCTCAGGGCACTGTTGTCAGATTCAAAAATAACCAGTGAAAACGGGGAATTAATTGTAAAATTTGAAAATTATTAGATAAACTGTAAATAAAATGAAGAATAGTCAACAAAATATATCTGGTGCATTTGCTGAATGAATTGAGTAGGCCGAGCCTCCTTATCCTCCTTCGAGAAGCCGCCACTGGCTGCATCACACAAAACAATATTGTTTTAAAAACTATCCATTGATATTATTTATAAGATAGGTAATAGATAATATAATATTTGATTTGATTGTCCAACGAAGTTTAGTTTTGTTTCTAATTCTAATGTGTTATTTATGGCTCTTTACAATATGATTTTTTTTTATTACCCACGTCCCCAAGAAAAAATATTATCGACGCCACTGGTTATTTTTATAGATGTTTCTAAGTGATCCTATTATTTTGTAGTTGACTTCTCTTTCTTCTAATATTTTTTTCAGCTGACCGATTATCTATTTCACTGTTAATATGCCGTCTTTTCATAAGAGACGAACAAATATCCAATGTCATTTATGAGTTTTACTCTTTAACAATTTTATTTGGTATAGTTTTCAACAAAATAGCAAAAAAATGTATTAAATAATACGCAACTATATTTCAAGATACTTCCACGCCAAATATAATTCATACTCAAAGAGGAAAACAGTAATTTTTAGTAAAGTAAATCTCCTACATCGTCTTTAGTTCATCTTTTGTATGCGGAGTAAATGCTACTTTTATAAATATTAAGTGTTACATATATTTCAAGCTTGCCGACACATCATCTTGTTTTAAGAAAAAACGCGGATCAAAACAATGGAAAAATATGGCTTGTTCGCTCCACATATGTGAATCATTCTTTCGAGATTCCCATCAACATAAACAAATGCTCCTAATGGTGTTTTGGAGGATTATCTCTCAGTAGCGGCACTGATCGATGCCTATGCAATTTAAAAGGAGAAAATCTTATTAGGTGAATTTTGTTGTGGAATTATTTTTAGTAAAAAGTGTTTGATGAACTGTCTCTACCCTGAACAAAGACTCCAGACAATATTTCACCATGTTAAATGTTAATTTCTGTTGAAGACGTTGATGGCCGGTAAAATTGAAGCAGATTTTCAACCACATGTCGGCCGCTTTATGATAAACTCGATTCATCGTAAATGGTCAAACTTTGTGTTAGTAGTTCAGGTTAGGTGGTGGGTAGAGCTGGTGTTAGCCTTCTGTCACTGACATCTGATGATTTATTGCTAGCTTTAATCTCCTAACGAGGCTCCATAGCCTAGACAAAGGCTTTTCGAGGTAGCTTGTAGCCCTTGGTTTTTCCTCGCCAAGTTCTAGAAAACGCAGACTTGTGAGTCCTTCACATTGGCACAACACATGTTCTGCCGATTCCTCTTTCTCTTGACAGAACCTGCAAAGGTCTGTTTCTGCCAATTTCATAACGCTCATATGACTGTTGAGTCTGCAGTGTCCTGTCAGTAAAACTTCTATGATTCTAAAGGCTTTTTAGCAACAGCTCTTGTGTTACTTTGGCCGATGGTCGTTTGTTAAACTGTTTGGCCTGTCTCTGTTCAGGGGTTGTTCTCCACCATTCCAGAAACTTAGTTTGCTTCCATTTTTCAATGGCTGCCTTTTGTATGTGCTAGCTACACCGCAGAAGGGTTCGGTGCCAATGCACGGAGCATTTGCTCCTTCTGCCAATTCGTCAGCTTCTTCATTGCCCTTATGTTATTTGTGCCCTGGTACCCAGGCCAGAAATAGTCTGTTATGACTAGCTATAGGGCACACACGCAGTTCCATACCAGTCGTGAATTGACCTGGCAGGAATCTAGTGCCTTTAGTGCTGTCTGGATGTACGAGTATATAACAATTGTTTTGTTATTCACTCCCTGCCTTGCTATTTCTCTTGCACAGTCTTCAATGCCACTCACTTCCGTCTGGAAGATTAGTAACAATGGGGTAGCTAAGCGGGCAAAATCTCATGGGACCCGGCCTGGGAAGCTAATGCTAACTGGGCCTGTTTGGTGGAACAAGTAGCCTAGTCGGTAGCAGTAGCATTGCCTATCCCAGTTTGGTGAAATCTCGGATTAAAAAAGAAGATTTGTTACATTAAGGAAGCGCCCCATTTGATGAATTATTTCAGGGGCTTCAGATAGTATAAACCACTGACCTAAAGGACAGTTGTATTACCTTATCGAAATAAATAATTTGTACATTCTGTTTACGCGGGATATTTAATAGCTATTTATGTAACCAGTTATGAAATGCATCGAGGTCCGTAAAATGACACGAGTTACACAACAAAACCATTTCATAACGTGTTTCATACAAGATTTTATCTAATTTTGATAAAAAGAAAATTTAATTTTTGTTATGTTTTTTTTAACAATTTTTAATTAATGTTTCTGATTTGAAAACAGCACTTTTTGATTCCTACAAGTTATGCAACCAATATTACACAAGACAATACTTTTATTTTATACATTAAATTCAGACTTTCAGATTTTTTTAATATTAAATTAAAATCGAAAATAGCTAATAATGCATAAAATAAAAAGTAAATTGTTCTAGTTGTTCTTATTGTTAGTAGTTCTTATTGTTAGTAGTTCTTTTCAGTTCTAGTTGTTGTTATTTTTCTATAATATGACTTAAACTTTCTTCTTTTCTCTCTTGTTTTTATTAACTGTTGATAAAATTAATTTTTTATCACCAGTTACATAATATTTTTCATTATGTAACTGGTTACGAAAAATGTGACGTTTGCTAACGGAAGTCAGTTTTGAAAAATGTCACTTTTTATGTCAAAACTAGATAAATTTATATCAATACCCTCTTCTTTCTTGAGAGAATGTATTCCCTTCGAGTGACGCCACTGAGTTCTTCATGTGTGAAATATTCATGTCTGATGTTTCTTCAGTGGTGAAAGTTGATTAGAATGGATAAAATGAGGCGAGAACTTTTGATCCTTACAGGAGTTAGAAGAAGTTTGTAGTCGTATGTGAGTTTTTTTCTCATCCATTGTCTACTTTTGTCTTTCGTTCATCGGTGGAATTAGATGGGGGATGAAAGGAAGTGCGATGCAGTCTATAAATTTACATTCATTTTTATTTTGCTTTTATTGGGTACAAGAAGAGAAAATTATCTGTCGTATTGCGGGAAGGAAATATTTATACCAGTTGTTTGAAGAATTATTCGATTATCTTATTTTTGGGTATTTACTTAATTACAGTTTCCTGTAAAAAATAGTCATTTTAGTAAAGCGTGTTGTCAATAAATGTCAAAGATAATAGTTTGAAGATTATTTTTAAAAGCGCAGACCGCTCGGTTAAATCGTGTTGATATCCCAACTTCGTTTAAATTAGGAGTGTAATTCAATATCTGTCTTTGACATCGATTTTTGGGTAATACAGACCACGGATCTCTGGACTTTTGACTAGTATACAGAGTGTTACATTTAAAATAAAAAAGTTGTCATTAACTTTCGGTATAACTTGTTTTCCATCTATGCCAATTTATACACTGTGTCCGTAAAGTATGGAACAAATTCATTTTTAGCTAAACAGACCATTTTAAGAAATAATCCTGAAACACATCCATTTTTGATTTTAATTTACCGTATTTTAAAATAATAATCTAATATACAGGGTGAATTACTTTCGAGTAATGACGTCACCGTCATTTTTTTTGAATGAAACACACCCATTCTGTCTCGATTTTCGGATTACTCTAGCTGAGCTAGTTCCAAAAATGTATCACATGTTGAGTCCAATTGGTACAGGGTGGACAAAAATACAATAGTTTTGTGTGTGCTCATAAAGTAATCCTGGAGGTTTTGATGAAAGTTTATGGTTTCAACAGAATGGTGCACCTCCACAGTATGCTGTAGATGTTAGAAGGCACCTAGATGAAATCTTTCCGAACAGGTGGATTGGTAGACGTGGACCTATTGAATGACCAGCGAGGTCACCAGATTTCAATCCTTTGGACTATTTTATGTGGGGCCATCTGAATAATGTTGCGTATCAAACGAAACCAGCATATATTCAAGAATTGAAAGAGATAATTCGGACAGCAATAAAAAATATTTCTTAAGACACAATAAACGAGGTTCAACAAGAATTTGTACACCGTTTGGGTTATTGTCAAATACAGCAAGGGCTGCAGTTCGAACATTTATAAAGTCATGTAGTTCATCATATTCTGTCCGCTAGACAATAAGTATTTTTGATAATATTGTTAATTTAACTAATAAAGAATGTTACGCGTTACTTTATGAGCACACACAAAACTATTTTGTATTTTTGTCCACCCTGTACCAATTTGAATCAACATGTAATACATTTTTGGAATCAGCTAAGCTATAGTAATCCGAAAATTGAGACATAATGGGGGTGTTCCTTTTAAAAAAAATTACGGTGACGTCATTACTCGAAAGTAATTCACCCTGTATATTAGAGTATTATTTTAAAATACGGTAAATTAAAATAAAAAATCGACGTGTTTCAAGATTATTTCTTAGAATGGCCTGTTTAGCTAAAAATGAATTTGTTCCATACTTTACGGACACAGTGCATAGAAATCGTGTGAGTACTCTCTAATAAATAGATAGAGTATAAGCTCGTCCTGTAATAGCCTTTATACACCAAATTCTTATTTCAATAATTGATATGTATGTATGTATGATGGGGTGAAATTCACTGAGACCGTTGAGTGAAAAATTTTTCACTCAACGCTGAGACCTAAAAGATTTATTGTGCCCCCTTACTTCTACCGTTGAGTGGAAACTTTTCGCTCACCGCTTCTACTTAGTTCCTGAGGAACGTGTCAGAGGCTAGTAGCTCCGTTAGTCCTATTTCCCTGAGGAATATCAGGATACTGCAGGCTTCAACTTGGGTGAATGTCCCTCTTCTATCGAATAATCTCCTAGATTCTGTGCCCTAGTATTCTGAACTGCGGTGCAATTTGCAAGTATGTGGATGGACGTTTCTTATTTCATGACACAGAATCCACATTCTTCTTCCTCCACTATTTTGAGCTTTTTCAGGTGCCCGTTCAAGGAACAATGTTCCGCTAGGATCTCTGTTAAAACTCTTAGTGCAGTTTTACTTTGACTTATGCATTCATTTGACCTCAACCTATCAGAATCTTTGATTGTCTAAGCCCTACTAGATCTTTCCAATGGTCTGATCTTCTCATTGGGGCTAAACCGCAAAAAGACTCCGGCCCCCAAAAGGGTCTTTCATTTTCCCATTTGCTATTTCATTTCCTACTATTCCAGTGTGTCCTGGAATCCACAGTAAGGTTACTATATTGTTCTCGCCTAGTAAATTTAGTATGCGTAGGCAATCCCACACCAATTTGGATCCCATTCCTTCTTGTTGCTTAATTTCGTAACGAATTTCAACTTTCATCATACCCTCTTGTGTGTGAGGAGGTGTTTTTTTTAATGATTCCCTTTCTTCTTATTATGTATCTTGTTCTTTCTGCAACACTTTCCACCACCATATGTAGTGGTGTGAAGTTGAGATGAATCACTTCCATGGCTGCTGTTGGGCATGTTCTCATTGCTCCTGTAATGCATATACAGGCTAGTCTTTGAATTTTGGAGAGATTTTCTCTCGTTGTCCATAGACTAGTTCTGCTACTCCACGCAATGGCTTTATACGTGATAATTATTGGTCTCACTATGACAGTGTACAATTATTGATAAGATGAGTTAATTATAATCATAGTAAAAAAAAATAAGTTACTGTTTGTATCAAATTATTAATTTCCGTAACGAAAAAATAGCATGTCCGCTAATGTAATTCTCGGAGAAGTTTCGGGCTCAATTACCCCCTCAAGAAACAAAAGGGATTGCAACTATGTTCATTATTCCTACTTTATACGGAACTAGACAAGGTATTGTTCTCAATTCACATGCTTTTTGTGTTTCACCTCGCACCGCACGTCAGAACGAGGCGTTTGAAGTATTCAAAACACAACACACGCAATGATAAAAGTATAGATAATTAATAATTAGAAACGTTTTATTGTTAACTATGTGATAAGTGATACAGTATAATTTGTAGCGTGAGTTCGATAGAATGATAATTAATATAGAAACATGAACATATTTAGTTGAAATATTTGTTGTAACTGGAATTTCAATTCATTACATATTTACAGAAAAATACAACTTTGAAAATAATAGTAAATTAATTATAGTTTATCGAACTAAAAAGTAAAAAATTTCAGAATAGTACATTATACTATAAAGGAGAGAAATGCATTATTTTGGCAGAGGTGCAATTTGAAG
Source organism: Lochmaea capreae (assembly GCA_949126875.1). Classification (NCBI taxonomy): domain Eukaryota; kingdom Metazoa; phylum Arthropoda; class Insecta; order Coleoptera; family Chrysomelidae; genus Lochmaea; species Lochmaea capreae. The sequence goes on from OX421404.1 coordinate 20,323,520, forward strand.
CCTGAAGGCACCGATTACAAAATAGCATCTCTCCCGAATGGTATATACTATTTTTTCCACGGTCTCATTAACTTAAAAACACATATTTTGTCATTATGAAGTAAGTAGCACCAGAATTATTGTATTCGGAATTGAGCGTTTATTTAGTAGTCGTTGAGTTATTGTCATAACTACAAAATAAACAAACAAAAAGAATTGTCAAATTAAGGTGCTAGTTTGGTTTAGTTTAAAGTTTGTTTAGTGCACAATGAATAATTGTGAGTCGGAAGAGATTGTGGTGGCTGCAAATATTGCAATAAGCAATTTGCTGCCTACGAAGTCAAGATCTTTATACGATATAGCCTACAATCGGTTCAAAAAGTGGTGCGCCGAGAAAAATGTTCAAGTATACAGCGAGAATGTTTTGTTGGCATACTTCAGTGAAAATGCAAAGAATTATTATAGGCGCAATATTCTATGGTTAAGTCTTGCTTGATAATTTACGACAACATAGATATAAGCAAATTCCCCAAGCTGATCGCATTTTTGAAAAGAACCGGTGACGGATATCAAGCGAAAAAATCGAAAATATTGACAAAGGGTGAAAAATCGACCATTTTGTATCAAGTGCAGGTGACAAAGAATTCTTAATTAGTCCAGTAAATAAAGACCGAGAAACCCCCCAACCTGTTCATCTCATTATTGTCGGACTTTTTTTTGCAACTTGTAGGTATTCACGGGTAGATTACTCTCTGAAAATATATCCTCCGCGAAATTTGCGGAAGGGGCTGAAAAATGGCCAATAATCCCAAAAATTGAGTTTTCCGCCGATATCTCCGGAAATATGGCACTTAGAGAAGTGGGGTTTTGCTAGGAATGGAGAGCAGTATATTATCTACAAAAATGATCCCTATCATTTTTGTCAAAAGTTTAACCGTTTTCGAGATAAACGGGCCCAAGCGTACCTTGGATTTCGAGCTGCTGCGCGGCGTCTCCGGGAGCACGCTCCGTGAATGTAGTCATGGGAGGGCGGGTAAATTGGCCCATAACTTGAGTAAAAATGAATCTTTTTTCATGATTCAAAGTGCATATGAAAGGAGGGACCTGTACCTATAACATCGTGTAACTTTTTCGTTTTTCTTATTTTCCAGGAATATTGAAAAAACTGGCCAAACTTTATTTTTCCAGAATATTTGACCGCCCTTATCAATCCGTTAATATTTTTTAAATTAAGCGTAGTTTTACCGAAACCTTTTGGATAATGGGACTTTGATAGGTGGTGAATGTATTCCGAAAGAATGAATAAATAATTTTTGTGTATTTTTATAAACAACATGTTTTTCTTGGGACGTTTTTTTATTGATATCCGGAGTTTTCTGAAACACACCGTTGGAAAGCTGAAAATGTCCTCTTTTCGATGGTTTTTAAAATTTTTGGCTAAGTTTGTTAGTTTTCCGGAAAATTTTTGCAAGCCTTGTTTTGCAAGAAATATTGATCCAGGGACAAAAATGATGGGGACCATTTTTGTAGGTAATGAACTGTACTTCATTTCTAGCAAAACCCCACATCTCTAAGTAGCATATTTCGGTAGATATCGGCCATAAATTGAATTTTCGAGATTATGGGCCATTTTCTAGCCACTTCCGCAAATCCCGCGGAGGACATATTTTTAGAAAGTAATCTACACATGAATACCTACAGGTTGCAAAAAAAAAGTCCGACAATAATGAGATGAATAGGTTGGTGCCTTTATTTACTGGACTATAATGAGTAAGGTAAGATTACTTTTGTTGTTAGGTATTTCAATTATTAAGTATTTTGATTTTTCATAGGTTGGATTAACTCTGGGGATTGCCGGAGCTTGTCGAACTGATGAACTAGTCAATTTAACTGTAGATGATATTGAGGATGTAGGCTCTTCCTTGATTGTAAAAATTCCAAACACTAAGACAAAGATTCCACGAACCTTTGTGGTTACCGATGTGGGAAATATGCTTGAATTGTTTCGAAAATACCTGTCCCTTCGTCCTCCCCACGTCAAGCATAAGCGCCTTTTGTTGTACTACTAAGCGGGCACTACTAAGTTGGCAAGAATACCATGGGAATAATTATTCCGAGTGTAGTAGCTTCGTATTTAAAATTACCTGATGCTGCATGTTATACTGGTCACTGCTTACGAAGATCTTCAGCGACATTACTGGCAGATGCTGGTGTGGATATTACGACAATAAAGCGTCATGCTGGTTGGAAATCAACGACAGTCGTTGAGGGTTATGTCGAGAACTCCATTGAAAATAAGACCAAAATTGCTAATCAGGTTTAAGTAGGTACCACTACTAGCGCAATCACAAAAACTGCAAATGTAAGCGAAAGTAAAATTCCTTCGAAAATTAATTTTGAAAATTGTACAAATGTAACATTTAATTTAAATGTCAATAAATAATTTCAATGTTATCTTTTTTTTACATGAAAAACGTTCCCCATAATGTAAACTCCCTTGGGAGCATTATACTTCCTCGGGAATAATCGACTACTTATCGACTGTTTTAATTTTGATGTCATAGAAACTGATTTCTACTCCAGACTGTGGAGAAAATTATTAACGAGAAAATTTCACACCACTACTTTTTAACCAATAAGATGCCTTAATTCTCACTAGTTACCATAGCAACTAAAAAATCTTTGATTGTCCAAGCCCTACTAGATCTTTCCAATGGTCAGATCTTCTCTTTTCTTCGGCTTTACTATCTCTTCCAATATTACATTGGGACTGATACCGTAAAAGGGTTCCGATACCCAAAAGGGTCTTTCAGTCCCCCTCTTTGCTAGTCCATCTGCTATTTCATTTCCTTGACTTGATGCTATGTCTTCTAGTTTATTCAATAAATATGATCCCAATAGTAATGTCATCATCTCCACTAGTTAAAGAGAGGAATCCTGAATAAGTCTTCGTTACGCTACCGCTCTACCCTGAACACTTACTGAAAATCCAAATTTCACACAATATGATTAAGAATTTTACGTACTGAAATTTTAAAAGATCTCATTTAGAAAAAAAAGTAGAGATAAAGTGGGAAGGACAGTATGTTTTCTGGATAAAGATAGTAGCGTAAAAGTTTTCGGAAACACGCAATCCTCAGGGACGCTGAAATCCAACCTCCGTAACTAACTAGCTGTCAGACCATGCCTTGTTTTCTGATTCTAACAGACAGCACAAATTTAGGTGTAGGCCATCTCGCACAACAATAAGTTAAAAATGAAAGATCGAGTTTCACTTTCGGAGAATTTTTGTGAAAAAAAAAATGATAAGTACAAAATTGGATGGTGTGAAAGTATAGTTTGGCAAACCTACGCGGCATCGGTAAGGGGCGAGGAGACATGGCCGATATCTGTCATAAACGTACCAGTGGCGTATTAAAAACGTTTTATGATTATGTATATATAAATATTGTCTTTCCACGAGTACATGGATTCATTTTTGAAAAATTAACAAACACAAAATGCTGCACTATTGAAAATCACAAAAAACAAAGGTTGATTAATACTCAACACAAAATACGAATGTTTAAGATGCCAATTAAATTGAGAATATACTATGATACAAGACTGATGATACCAACGCTACTGGATAATCCATATCAGTCAATAGTTGAAGTGGGAGGGAAGAACACACGCACGTACTTTGCAATTTCAAGTCAGGTGGTTGCATAGCAATGGGGTGTTCGATAAATCTTCACCAATTGAGTTTGTTGAGAGGACGAGGTGATATGGTTTTCTTCGCAGATTTAAGGAAACCCATGACATATTTGGAAGAGTATTATATTATGATAATAGACAAAATCCAATGAAAGAAGCACTAACGTTTAATCACTATTGATGTATTGTTGATAATCGAAAGTCCATTTTCTAATTATTATCACTACATACTTTAGCTTCAGATAAGTATAGGTAATATATTCAAAGATTTTAAAACGAACTGTGAAAAAACAAACAACCACTTCCTTAAAGTGAAGTCAGTAGCAATGTTCTGTATATTCAAATTGTTTTAATTGAGTTTTTTTTTGGTCTGACAAAGGGATAGACCATTAAAACGTTTGGTCCACGGAAGAAATATGCTACTGTATCTAAAAGTCCTTAAAATAAAGTCAAAAGAGTCCTATCTATTTATCCCCTGCGATAACTTTAATGAGGGAAAACCCGGGAAAACGATGTTTCCGTTTCTTTCGCATTCATCAAATAGATAGCGTCAGGTAATGGAAAAATTCGGCTGATACCATCTATTGGATTCGATTCTTTTTAAATCAGGACACACGATAGAAACGCCCTCTACGCTTTTCTTTTATTTATTGCTTACCCATTCTGGAAAATCGGGATGCCGTTTTCTTTTTTCGTGCGTCGAAAAAAAAAAGAATGGAAATCCGTTAAATTTTATTATGAAACATGAAATGCGTTTCTAAAAGATAACGTTCTCCGATGCCAAGGTTTTAATTGTATCAAAAAATGAAAAAGTTAAAATAGGCACAAATACATAAACCCATTTTAAAAAATTCATCGTAAGCCCATGGTGAATCAAAATGTACACATTTAAATGAACCACGTTTAAAAATGTTATTGTAAGTCCATAATAAAAAACATTTTTTGAATAAATAAATCCTTCATGAAAATTCATCTTACGTCCATGATTTCAAAAATTTTATCGTAATCGTATTATGTAATTTTTACAAATAAATTAGCCACCTTCAAAAATTTTTACGTTCGCCAATGGTAGCGAATGTCACCCCATCATACATGGTAGGATGGAAACTTTGTAAATAAATTTTCTCCTTATAAAAAATTTCACAAATAGCCCCTTACAAAAACTCTATCGTGCGCCTATAATGAAAGGAAATTTTTTCAAATAAATTAACCCCCTCATAGTAAAATTTTATCGTAATCCCATGATAGAAGGAAATTTTAACAACTAAATCAACCTCCTGGAACAATTTCATCGTATGCCCATGAAGGATGGAAATTTTGTGAATTAATTTTCTTAATTTAAAAAATTTCATCGTGCGCCTACGATAAAAGGACATTTTCTCAAATAGCCCCCTACAAAAACTCTATCGTGCGCCCATAATAAAAGGAAATTTTTACAAATAAATCAATGTCCTGGAAAAATTTCATCCTATAAAGGATGAACATTTTGTAAATAAGTTTTCTACATTTAACAATATCATCGTGCTCCTACGATAAAAGGAAATTTTCACAAATAGCCCCTTACAAAAACTCTATCGTGCGCCTATAATAAAAGGAAATTTTTACAAATAAATTATCCCCCTCATAGTAAAATTTTATCGTAATCCCATGATAGAAGGAAATTTTAACAAATAAATCAACCTCCTGGAAAAATTTCATCGTATGCCCTTGAAGGATGGAAATTTTGTGAATAAATTTCCTTAATTTAAAAAATTTCATCGTGCGCCTACGATAAAAGGACATTCTCACAAATATCCCCTTACAAAAACTCTATCGTGCGACTATAATGAAAGGAAATTTTCACAAATAAATTAACCCCCTCATAGTAAAATTTTAACGTAATCCCATGATAGAAGGAAATTTTAGCAAATAAATCAACCTCCTGGAAAAATTTCATCGTATGCCATGAAGGATGGAAATTTTGTAAATAAATTTTCTCGATTTAAAAAATTTCATCGTGCTCCTACGATAAAAAAAATTTTCACAAATAGCCCCCTACAAAAACTCTATCGTGCGCCCATAATAAAAGGAAATTTTTACAAATTAATTAACCCCCTCATAGTTAAATTTTATCGTAATTCCATAATAGAAGGAAATTTTCACAAATAAATTACCCTCCTGGAAAATTTCATTGTGCGCCCATGATAAAAGGAACTTTCCACGAATAAATTGACCTCTCAGTGAAATTTTATCGTACGTCTATAATAGCAGGACATTTTTCAAAATTAATCAATCAAAAAATTTTAATGTGCTCCCATGGCATAGAGATTTATACAAATAAATTAATCCCTTATAAAAATTTTTAGGTGCGTCCAATGAAGATGGAAATATCTGTAAATAAATTTCCCCATTCAAAAATTTTATCGTGCGTCAATTATAAAATAAAATTTCACAAAAAAAATTAAATTTTATCTTATGCCTATATGAAGGAAATTTTAACTTATAAATTTCTTCGTACGCCCACGAAAAAAGGAAATTCTTACAAATGAATTTACCCACAATTTTATCGTAACGTCCATGGTATGGAGATTTATACAAACTAATCCCTTTTAAAAAATAGATCTAACGCCCATGAAAGACGGAAATTTCTGTGATTATTTCCTTACTATTAATTTTGACCAATCGCTATCAAGAATTGATATGTCAAATATAAATTTTAAGTTGAAATATTACTTAACAACTGTCAGCAGTTTTTCCGGAAAAAAAAATCGAAAAAATTCCATGCAAGTTTGACATGTTCAATACTCTTGTAACCTACATTAATTATAATTTTTATATTAATTGTAATTTAAAATAAGTTTGAAGTAATTACCTTTCCTAGCTTGAAAGTTATATTGTTATTATTAATTATTGTTCTTATTATTTTAATTAAAAAAAATGTTGTATTAATATAAAATGTTTATTTAACCCAGGAAATAATCTTACCAAATATCCCTCGTACATCTAATTTTTCCTGTAGAAAAATTGGAAACACTCGTTTCTAAGCAATCGAAAAAATCCTCGCCTTCGACTCGGCTTTTTAAAACCACTCTCGCTTATGCTATTTGTTAAAACAAAGAAACTCGTTTTTCCGAATTTTTCCGGAAAAATTAAATGCACCCGAATAAAATTTCCGCATACAACAATTTTATCGTGGGCCCATGATGAGGAAATTTATACAAATAAATTAACCTCTGAAAATGTTATCGTTACCCATGATACAGTCGAGGCACAGCACGTCACGTTATAATGTCGGTGACGGTAGCGATAAGGGGATGTAACCAACCCATAAGTTTTGCTACTATCAAAAATAGCTCAATCCGTGTATGTGAAAAGAAGAATATTTCAGATGTTTAAGCTGAATGTTAAACAGAAAAGACGATATTTCAACGAGAATGGTAAAAACTGAAAGCTGTAATCCCGAAAATCCCGTAGGCCTAAAAACTTTCTATAAAACGTTTGTTCGAAATTGACGGGTTTGGCATTGGATTGATAGATTTTGAATTATTGCCGTGAAATGTCATCGGGATTTTCATTCATCAAACTCCATTTGCGCCATTTGCTAATGTAAATATTGAAAAGTTTTATCCAGATTGTTATCAATCTGGATTTGTTTCCAGAATTTGTCGTGTTATATCATTGTTCGATAAAAATTTACAAAGCATAGACGGAAATGATATTTACAAAAGAATTAATAACGCACAAAATGGTTTGTGTAACAAAATTTTTTGTTGTAATCGTTGGAGCGAACCAATCCCAAATATATTATAAGAAAAATAGGCATCAGCTGTGTTTATAAAATTGGCATAAACGGGAGAAAAGTTTTCCATTGAAAATCCAAGCACGTCTTCTATTCATACATATATTGACAGGCAAAAGCTTTTCTTGTATAGATGAAATTTGGATTCTATTTGTGTAAAACATGGGAAACTGGAAAACGTTTTGGTTTTCACGTATCACCCCTAAAATTCTCTATACTTTCGATATTTGATTCCTACGTGACATTTTTTTGGGGTTATTTCGATAGCTTGGATTTTACTTTTTTTTTCTTTCGCGGCAAACGTGGAAATCAAAACAATCACCTTGTCAGTGTGACAGCTAGCGTGAAATTTATTTCATTTACATCCATGTCGTTATTTTTGTTGACGTTCAATAACAGTTAAGCTGGATTTATAGATTGACGGACTGTAAACGTATTCCACACGTAGACGCACTGGATACGCAACGAACGGTACAGTTGGTTCGGTGAATCTCTTCCCATGTATGAAATTATTCACATACTACTTTTTATAGTACGTCTCGTTTCTACTCAGAGAATCTAAACCCTCGAAATGAAACCGTTTGTTCCATTACAACATAATATAACAAACAGAGATAGCCATATGATGAATGTCGGCGATAGGTGTAACCCACACAACAGAAGTTCTGTGGTTTAAACTTGAATTTGTACATTGACAGACGAAAGACTTTGTTTACATTTTTATTCTACATTTTTGTCCATTTTTTTGCCACTTGTATATAAATTTATTTCCAAAACAGTTGTTATAACGACTAACTTATACCTGAGTGTTCGAATTATTGTGGTAAGTAAATATTATTATACCAGCTTCAATACAATAATAACTAACGTTCACCGTCACTTTAGCCACATTCTAATTAAACCATCAATCTACGACCTACGTGTTACTGAATGTATTGATGTATTGCGTTTGTATATGAATGATGACGCATGGGAAAAGATCCACCGAACCAACTGTATGTAAAAATAGTTGCAGTTATAAATAAACGGAACGGAAATTTTGCGCATGGGCAGAGGTAACGTACTCGCGACATTCAAATTAACCTAGAAATTATACAAATCATCTACAGCCTGTTATATGTTGTTTTGAGCTTTAAATTTTGTATTATAATCACAATGGATTACGAAATACATGAAGATAATATATGCTTCTTGAAGCCGTGGGACTACTATTGTGTGCAGTAGCATTGGAAAAGTGTCGACAAGCACAAACTCGAAAAACGACGCTAAACTAAACAGTAAACAAAGGATATCCATTTCAATCTATGAAACATTAAAAAACACAACATTAAATGACAGCCACGCTGACATTACACAAAATTCTTTCCTTTAATTGGCCGGACGTAAGAACGCACTGTAAAAACTCTTCCGTTCCAGTCCGTTCCCCTTACGTTACGTCATGCACTTACGTTCCTTTATAAACAAGGTACGTAAATTCTGATAGTTGATCTTTTCACAGTGCGTCTACGTTTACAGTCCGTCAAACTATAAATCCCGCTTTAAAAAATTGTAATTTAAATAGCATAAAGCGGGATTTATAGTTTGACCGACTGTAAACGTAGACGCACTGTGAAAAGATCAACTATAGAATTTACGTACCTTGTTTATAAAGGAACGTAAGTGCATGACGTAACGTAAGTTCCAGTGCGCCTACGTGTGGTATACGTTTACAGTCCGTCAATCTATAAATCCCGCTTTAGTCTTTGAAAGATTTGTAAATAATTGAAATGTGTATACAATATGTGTAAGAAATTCACTCATAATAATAAAATGTGAAATGTCGGATCCTAATTATAACCATTTTGTCCACGGCCACTTAATAAGTCAATATTTTACCTCCTAACAAAAGGTATATGGTACCCATATATCTATAGTAAAACTCACGAATATTTCTCGTTACGTCATAACTCATAAGCAACCGAATCAAATCAATAAGACAGTTTTCACCAGCGGTGCATCATTGTTAGAGGCTTTGGCATGTATTTCTGGTGATATAATTATGAGAAAATAAATGAAAACCAAATTTAACATATTATTATAGTTAGGCTACAATTTTAAATTCTACAAATAAATTGTTACAGAACTCACCTCTTGAATGGCCTTTAACGGCAGAAGTGGTCTGCCATTAGCCAATTCTTTTTGGAAAAGTACAGGCAACTTTCTAATACACTCACGTTTACCGGTGATTTTGTCGAAAAATATCACATTAAAAAATGTAAATGAACTTTACCTATTTAAAGTAATGACAATGACGAAGAACTTCAATGGTGACAGAATGATTTCCGCATAAAATGACGTTTCGCTTTTTAAGTACAACCGTTGTCACAACACAAGACAGAGTGACAAACCGATAAAGACGCAATGGCGTAGCTTAATTCAGGCACAAAAGACGTATGTACCTTTCCATTTGTCATAATTCACGCTTTTGCATTTAAATAACATGCTATGACAACTCAACACTCACAACATTTCGGTATATAGGTGACTAGAGAGGGGGGGTACAATATGAAATAAACTATTAAATCTGCGTATTTTGTTTCTGAAATATATCGTATAGATAAAATATTAAAATTTTTAGTATTGATACTTTTCATAACGATATTTTATAACGGTACGATGTATCGATACTTTACACAGTATAGCCCATCTCTATATGTCACATTATTTGACGTACTCCAGAACTTTATTAATTTTGTCGTTAGAATTGTCAATACTACCAAATACCAAATTATTACTTTCCGTTCTACACTCGCATTATTTACCGAACTTTTATTTAATAAAGAAATCAAGGGTCGTGGACAAAGCATAGTATTCTACTCGCAACTTATGGCCATTATTCAAACGTCACCCTGCGTGAATAATCGCTATCATAAATTGCTCGTTTAAAAATATACTATTTATTGTTTATTCATTACTACACTTAGTTACAATCAGTTATAGTCACTTACCGACTTTACAAAACGAACCAGAAACTCAAAAAGTCAAAATAAAAAAATACTAATACAGTAACTTGTATTCTGCCATCTATAGACTAAGTACCAAATTAATCAAATCATTGTTCTATATTTAGAAAAATTACTGTAAGCTCAAAGAATAAAATTAAAATTGAATAATTGAAAATATAATGATAAAATAATAATAAACAAACTTGTATTCTATAACTTTCTAAGTTGAAAAAATTTAATTTTTCGACTGAAATAACAGTACGCTGACTTCTGCCATCTATAGTAAATTTACAGAACTATAAAGATCTCTAAAGTAAGATATTCATTAAATTATCTATTTAAATTTAATATAGTGGAAAAATTAGTTCTTCGAATTATGGAACATTAAATTTTTATAGGTATTATAATAATCAAACTACAATCCGACTCTCTAACTGTAAATTAAATGGTGTATTTATCAGCACCACCTCTGACTGACTAGATTTACTATACTTTCAAAAAACAGATTTCTATGCAACTTTGGAAATAGCCAACATTGCCAGTAGCTGTAATTTTTCTCACTATCTAAGTCCGAATTGCAGATCACCTACAGCTGAATTCCACACTTTAAACATACCATTCCTCTCTTGATATTTTAAATGGCACCGCTGTAAACTTTACCAACTGAGTCATAACGTCATAAGATCAGTTAGTTTTGAGACTTTGTGTGTTTAGTGAGTCTACTGGAAGAACTTAGAATTGTTTCAGTGCCTTTTCCCGGTAGAAATACAATAATGGCCGATGAAGTAGCTGAGAATGGTCACGCAGAAAACGGAGGTGTACCAGAAATTGAACTTATCATTAGAGTAAGTAGTTTCCATTTTGAATAAACTGAATTTTACTGGGTGTGACTTTGATTTGTTCCTAGCCACCTACATCACCCATAAAAGAAAGTACACTCAAGTGATTCTAAAAGATTAGATAATAAAAAATTACTTCGTTTCATAAAATTATACAATATGAACTTTTTTCAAGTTAAACTTGTTTTATATATAACTTTGTAAGGGCCGCTTTTATAGGTTACTGTTAAATATTCGAGTTAACTCACATTGGTTAACCATACAGTTAACTTTACCCGCAAAAACTGTTGATTTTATAAATCCATGTCATCTTGATGTAAGCTGTCAATTGATGACAATAGTCACATTAAAGTTTATTAGCCGTGAGTTATCAAAAATTGTCGAATCTGCTGCAGACCCAGGCCATCTACAGACAATGTCTCTTATTTTCATCTTTCCATCAAAAATTGTTTGTACATTTAATGAGAAATAATCTTTTCTATTCCTGAATAGCTGAGCATTTCCTCTCCCTGACATACAAAATAAGTTGGACCTTGGCAATCAAATGGAAACAATCTCTGAATATCCTATTTCGACGAAGTGCCTCAACCATTTAAATAAAATCATCCCCTGAAATATATCTTTAATGTTCTCATTCATTTTATCAAAATCGTAGATAGAAATGAAAGGATGAAAAATTATAAACCCACAATAATAATATATAATGCTCTCAAATGTCAAATCTTCAAGTTATCTGGCACCTCATCCACCTAGTAAGTTAACGTATACATTTTCGGGTTAACCTCCACTCATACAACGCATCCTTAGGTCAAAGTAGAAGTTATGTCAAGGTCACAGATAACTGCAACCTATAAAAGTGGTCCTAAATGCACTTTTGTTTGACCTTGGAGTATATAATTCAACAAATATGTGTAAATATTCCAAATAAACACTTGGTTTAATGAAAAAATCAGTGTTTCCTGAGATTAGAATAAACAGATATAACAGTATTTTGCTATATCCAGGCACATACACTTTTCTAATTCTGACACTGACGGATAATAATAATAATTATTATAATAATACACAGAATGATTTTTATAGCCATATGTAGTCAATATCTATGTAGATATGTATTTAGAATTATATCAAAATATTTTAAAAGGGATTGGTATTCTGATATAGATTGTCCTATTTAGAATCAGCCTTTCATTTACTTTCAACAACTTAACATTGACAATTTTGTTAATAAACTTCAAGCATAAAATCAAATAGGAATAAATTACATGATGGTATTCTTGCAATCAGATTTTGTTGTAATGTTTTTAAATTGATTTAATTTCCAGATTATTAACAGCATTTAAAATATGCCTTTTCAAAAGGAATACTACCTGCTAATAATGTCATGCTATTATAATAACAATATTTATATTTCTGCAGCTACAAAAATAATTAAAACATTTTTATTAGTTCACAAAATGTTTTCTATTCAAATCCAGTTATAACCAATTTTAATTATTCACCAAGTATAATTATTTGTTAATTGTTTGATTGTTCTCAAATATGTTTATGCCATTTTAATAGATTTCATTTTTGTTGTGGAATGTTAATAGTTAAGGATTGTTATAATGACTCTCTTTAGATTGAATTGACACCAAGTAAAAATAAAAGCAAAGCAAAGCATGTGAAATGGCATTGGAAAGTGTAAGAATAAACAATCATAAGCAAAAGTATTACAAATGCTGTAATTATACTAGATAGTGACAATTTTCAAAGATAATAGTTCAATTTGTCTTGAACAATATGGAATAATTAACACTTTCGGTAACCTACTGTCCCAAATTGGAGTAGTAATTGTACCTTCTACTTCCACTCAATTCTTGAGGAAAGTCTCAAAGACTAGTCATTCTTTTATCCCTATTTCCTGGAGGAATTTAATGATATCTATAGGATTCAGTTTAGATAAGTGTCATTTGTACCCAGCTGTCTGTCAGGTGTTGTGTTCTAGGATTCTGTATTGCTATGTGGTTCACTCAACGATAAGATCTGTGTTTACTTGCTCCAATGTTTTCCTGTTAGAATCCGTGTCAAAAGTCTTAGTGTCAGTCTTATCTTGGCTTATTGCATACTTTTTACTTCACTTTGTCATAGTTTCCCAGGAGTATTTAGTCCTCGATTTAGTCATAGCCCTACTAGAACTTTCCAAGAGTAAGATCTTTTTGTTATATTGGTGCTGATAACATTAAAGGGTACAAATTGTATCTGTTATATTTTTTCAGTTCCAGTGAGTAATATATTACTGGGGTGTATAAACTGTAGTAGAAATCGAAATAATTGTTAGATATTGAAACATTTTACCTTGTGCTGATTACTATCAAATTTGTCACTTTCTCAACATCTTCCATTTAATACACTGCAATTAAATATATTGATACATTTGTTTTAAATGGAAATTGTTGTTAAAAGTAACATACTCGGTAACATATTTATGAGTCAGTGTTGTTAAATTTTGGCATAGGTTGTTGGTAAAAAAAGTGAAAGTGGTTTACAAACTGTTAGCTTACATTTGATACAAGAAATTTAATTTTAATAAATTCATGCTTAATATTTGGATTAAGGATATATGCGTATAACGAGTTTGTTGAACTCTTACTTCATTATATTAAATAATAAATATTTGTTTATAATATACTACAAGTCCCAAATTAGAAACTTGCAAGTAATATCTATGAATTTAAATAGTATTTTATGACTATAATTATTTTATCCAGTTCCCTTTGAGTGAGAGTTTAGTTCTCAGATTACTCTAAGGTTTAGTTCCTTCTTTCTGGTGGTGTACAGTCTATATTTTATTTCCTTTCCCGCATAATTTGCTGTACCTTTAGATTATTATACCCATATAAAACTTTTTTTTGTTCTAATCTGTAACTGTAATCAGTTTTATCTTAATTTTTTAATCCCTTTCGACTACAATTGTTCGACTACATTGTTTTAAATGTATTGCTAATAAAAATAATCATAATATATTTATTGATAATTGATAACAAACAGTTTGATTTACGTAACACTTAAATTTATACAAACTCGAATTTGAAATGCAAATATTAATAGTTATTTCAGAATATTCCCATGGACGTCGACGAAATAGAAAATGTAGTCTTGCTTGATGTTGAGTCATAAAATCGTGAATTCACGATTTGTTACCGGGTTCAACTGAAGAATTCTCATTCAACTTAATACTATTTTATATAAAACATGTCCGATTGTCCTAGTATATTTAGCTAGACCGTAGGACTCGACTAGTTGTCGTCCCTGACATACAAAAACGTTAAAATCGAAATTAGCAATAAATATTAATAATGCGCTCTCTTATCTCGAACGTTTACATCTTTTAATTTGCGAAAACAGTGATGTGAACATTTAAGCACTTATATGGATCTTATAGAATCACAATCGGCGCATTTAACATTGTTAAGGTTTCTCTCGCTGAATTATTTTTAGCATCTCGTCAATTTTTTATTCAGGATGGACGACTATAATGTTATATTAAGTAACCTTTTGTTTGTTTTGTTTTAAAACGGAACTAGAATTGACAATAAAAATGGCAGACGGACCTAACAGTCATTAGCTTTTAGTTAGGGAACTGTAAGAAGCATTTTCCAGAAAAAATGTTCTATTTTCTATACGCATCAAATTTCAAAAGATGTGTAGGTATAGAATCCATTTTTCTTTTTTTTAAGTTGTTCATCCTGTTTCACGGGCTCTAAAACTGCAAATCTACATTTTACCACACCAGAACATTAGTATACCGGGTGTCCCAGACTAATTTATTCAGGCTACCTATATCTCTTTAACGAATAGAGATTCTCGAATGGGACAAAAACTGATGTGTTCCATTCATAATACACTTAAATTTGGTGTAGAAAAAAATCATCCCCTAAATATTCATCCCTTAGTTACAACCCCTAACTTTAAACTTTTTAATAGCACCCTGTGTGTTACAGCTATACAATTCGAACATCTAATGTAAATAATATTAATTTGTTAATTGTTATTTTTATTGTTCCTTTGAGGGTTAAGGCTTTCTTGATTAATTTAACAAAAATAAGAAATAAACTGAATTTTCTCGATTATTTACGAGCCCATTTTTTTGGAAAATTTGTTTGATTAGGCGATGGAAGACCACATTCAAAATTATAAAAAAATGTACAGGATGCTATTAAAAAGTTTAAAGTTAGGGGTTGTAACTAAGGAATGCCATATTAAAGTGTATTAGAAATGGAACAGATCAGCTTTTGTCCCATTCGAAAATCTGTATTCGTTCAAGAGATATAGCCAGAATAAATTATAGTTTATTTCAGATAGGTATAGGGTAATAAAACCTCATTAGGTAGGCAAAGGGAGCACAGAGTGACCCAACGAATATTTAAGTCACTTTCATAGTTTGGCATTGACTTCATTGTAAAATTCTTTCTTTTTATCAAGTGCAGGTAGTACCACCCGGGTTGTGGTAAATATATGGGTTTAGCCTATTGTTATCCATTCATAAACACTGAAAATAGTGTGCCAAAGGAGTGCCGGTAGGATACTCGTAAAAAGGAAAGAATTTTCTTTTAACAGAATAAAATTTGGGCATTATGTACATAGTACTTATTAGGTACATTTATTTTTTATTGAATATTATACAAAAAATACATTATACAGAAATTAAATTATAAAAAATCATAATATTCTTCGTCATCTGAGGAACTGTCATCTCCTCTTGACGTTATAATTAACGGGTCGACGGTCCGATCGATCAAGTAGTTAAGATCCCACATTTTCTCCTCTTCTTTAATGACATGCTGGACTACTTTTCGCCAGTTCTCTGGTGTCACCTCCTTAATGGCTTGATGAAACAATCAGGGCCTATTTTACCATAAGGCCCGGTGGACTGGGGGGCCCGTTAAAGGTTGTAAAATATTCATAATTTCAAATGTAAATTTACATAGCAGAGAAAAAAAACAGTTACCTCTGATAAGGAATAAGGAAAATAGAATTAAATAAAATAAGCTTTAGATTGATATAATTAATGCATTTTTAAAAATTATTTATAAATTTATATCAAAAATACCGGCATCGGCGATTCCCCAATCTAAAAATAACTAAATAAGTATTGCGGCACATACAGCAAATGGCGGCGGCGGTGTTTTCTTTTACGTGGCGTTTGTGTTTATGATAACAAGAGAATTTTTGAATTTTATTGGAAAAGAGGGCCCGAATTTTCTCTTGTGCCTTAGGGCCCGACCAGATGAAAAATAGGCCCTGGAAACAATAGCTTAACGTCTTTCATTTCGAATGTCGTGTTGTGTCTTGCCACAAAGCCTTTCACTTGCGCCCACATAAGTTCTATAGGATTTAGTTCGCAATGATATGGCGGTGTGCGCAGCACAGTTACACTATGTTTTTCTGCTATATCTTCCACGGCGTATTTCATAAAACGATGTTTGTGTAAATTTGCTATAGCTAATAGTTCTTTTTTTATCAAATTATCTTCAAATTCAATACTTTTGGTGGTTAACCAGTCAATAATTTCTTGTTTTCTCCAAGATGAAGTGCAGAGGCACTAATAGAATGTTAAACGGTACCTGTTAAACGCAAAACGTAACTGTATAATCTACTACCTAAGTAATCCCTACACTTCAGGCCAGAAAACATACTTTTCCTAATTCTCTTACGCAATTACTAGAAATTTTAATATTACAAACAATACTATTTCAAGACCTACGCCTATGGCCGACACCGAAATTGAACCAAACTGGACGGAATTCCCCATATTATTCTATACCTTTCCGAAATAGACTATAGTCTGGGACACCCGGTATAGACTATAGTTGGAATGTTTTCGATAAATTCCTCTCTGTACAATTCGAGTTGGATTATAACATAAAATGACAAGTGTTCATTTTTTTCACGAATAGCGTTGTGGATGAAAATGATTGTTGTAACTTCTGCAAAAATCGGATTCATTTTTCACTAGGTATGGTTGAAATTATATACTTTACGTCCATTGCCCTTGTTATACAGATTTAACTCCAATAAAATAAGAATTTTAATGACAATGTATTTATTTCTGAGTCCATACTTCATTTTTTTAAAAGTTGGTACTAAGAAACTGCCAGATTCTCGTTTATTTGTGTTGTTTCATGGGCGTACGTGAAAAATATTGGTTAAAAAAGAAAATTTATTTAACAAATGTCGCGATTTTTTGTATTGTTTTCAATATCTTGGGAATAAAAGTACTTACTCCTTCATTGAAAGAATCTTTAATTTGATTGAGAGTGATGAAATTGTGTCTCAGAAAGATCAAGAGAGAGAATCAGTCTGTCTTCTAACTTGATGAACCTTGGATCAACCAAGAAAAATTATTTGTAAAAATATTAATAAGCAAAGAAACTCTGATTCCATTTTTCAAATCCTTGTTCGTTTCCGTTGTGTTGATCTTGATAAAGAAATGACCGATAGTCCTTTATTATTGTAGATATTTTCGTAATCTAAATTATGGCTTTTTTAAGTGGTTAATGTTGATAATTATAAAAACAATTTCCTCATAACTGATAGGAAACGATTCGAAATATTCGTAAAGCCTGTAAAATACGTTCATACTTATACTGAACTAGACACACAAAGTCTTGGGATTAAGTTCTTCTAAGAGCTTCTCCACTACGATGTTTGCAGATCTACGAAAGAATTCTGACTGGCCCTCATGATCTTCTGAGCTATCCCCCTTTTTGCATCTTCTACAAAAAAAACATATTCAAACTGTTTCGTTTTAGTTGCTGTACTCTGTATACCTTCTCTGTGGCATTAGATTAGATTATATGGTGGGTAGAGCTGGCGTTAGCCTTCTGTCACTGAAATCTGATGATTTATTGTGACACTCTGATTTAATTAAAGTAACTTCGTGTATCTTTAATCTCCACAGCCTAGACAAAGGCTTTTCAAGGTAGCTTGTTTTTCCCCGCCAAGTTCTAGAAAACGCGAGGCCTTCACAGTGGCACAACACATGTTCTGCCGATTCCTCTTCCTTTTGACAGAGCCTGCAAAGGTCTGTTTCTGCAAATTTTATAACACTCATATGACTGTTGAGTCTGCAGTGTCCTGTCAGTAAACCTCTCGGCTTCTTAGCAGCAGGTCCTCTGTTACTTTGGCCGATGGTCGTTTTTGATGAACTCTTTGGCATGTCTCCGTTCTGGGGTTGTTCTTCACCATTCCAGAAACTTAGTTTGCTTCAATTTTTCAATGGCTGACTTTTGTATGTGTTAGCTACTCCGCAGAAGGGTTCGGGCCAATTCCTCAGCTTCTTCATTGCCCTTGTGTCATTTGTGCCCTGGTACCCAGGCCAGAAATAGTCTGCTATGACTTGCTAGCTCACATAGGGCATGCACGCAGTCCCATACCAGTCGTGAATTGACTTGGCAGGAATCTAGTACCTTTAGTGCAGTCTGGTTGTACGAGTAAATAACAATTCTTTTGTTATTCACTCCCTGCCTCTGTGTCATTACTTGTACATTGTTATACTCGTTAAAATCCACCTTTGTATATTATAAACGAAAACAAGACCATTGATATTAGTGCATTGAATACTCACTTCACTATAGTATGAACAGACTTTACCGATATTGACGCGTGTCAAGAAGTTTATTTTTATGTAGCCGTTTTGTCGCTTTTTTGTTTTGATACCTAAATTAGGTCATTGTTGATTACCTTACTCACAAAATCTACATTTAATCCATAACCTTAGAAAGACTTTGATATCGATAATCTTATTTGATCGCATAATCTAATTTCTGTTGACATAAAAAGTAGCATTTGGTTAAAACCGTTCTGTTATATATTCTGACCTTGAAAACTACATTGAGAATATGATACCAGGGTCTCCTATTATCCAATATTAATACGACATAATATAGAACTAAACATATTCCCAAATGTACATAACATATTTATACGGAGCGAATCAGATTGCTGGTGGATACTGAGATTAAGTATTCTGGGAATGACCTCTGACGTAAAGCCCGCAAGTGTAAACTACGACCTGCTTTATACCATTCTAATTCCGAATAGAAATGACTAGGTCTTCAGCTAAGGGCAGATAACTGTTGGTACAATGATGGCTCAAAAACAGTCTCTGGTACTGGTTTTGCAGACCTACGACATAGGTTCATGTGTGGAGAGATTGGGGGAAACTAAGCGAGCGGCTTTAAAAGAACTTAGCTCTTACCGTGTAACCTCAAAATTGGTATCAAACTTTCAAAACAGACTCTCCTCAATAGGAAGACCCAACAAAGTGTCTCTGGTAATTCTAGTACGTATGGCAACGAAAAGGCATACTCCCTTGGAAAAATGTCTCGAAAAAAGTGTTAGACTATAGCGGGCATCGCCTGCGTTGTCCACAGCCATGTCCACATCAAAGAATCATAGATGAACATTTTGTTGCTGATTGCCGCAACCTGTTTATGGAAACAGAAACAATAGCAAAAGTTCCGTAAACATTCTGTCCACATCAAGGTATCTCATTCTTTTGAATGTTTCGTAGTGTTGCTCCAACAGGAAACTTACTGTTCACACCAGTGCAGTGTGTCTTCCAAACAATGTGATGCGACGAAGATTTACAGCCAGCAGCAGCTGCAATTGTAATTATTTTACAAAAACAAAAAAAACGAGTCCGTAAATGTTGAACTAGTTCAAGTCTCATAGACAGAAAATCACAAACTCATCAAAGAAAGATGATATAATATCAGAATGTATTGATAATTGATATTTAAAAATTTTCTGTCGTATGCGTAGAACTGATTTGAAATGGTTACTGTGCAAAATTTCACCTTTAACTCAAAAAGAAGATTCGAACTATAGAGCTGCTATATTTTGATTTGAACGCCTCCTATTAACCCTTCGATTTCTTGCAACGGGTTTTTGGTTAGGGTATTTATACTTTTTATCCCGTGGATTCCACAAAAACTCACCAATCCAGTATAATTCACTTGAACATATTTTATTTTTTGTATTGTCCATTTAAACGGCATGTTTTTCATTATTACTTAAAATTTTTATTATAAACTTAAGCTGATGTTTTCGGAAACGGCGGGCTTCACGACACAAGTTTCCAGTTTTGAGAAACAAAGAAATGTTTACCAATGTTTCTATATTTCCTTCGATCTTTGCCGCTAAATATGGAAACAAATAACTTATAGGAACTTTTGTTGCTGCAACCGTAATTAATTGGGAACTAAAATAAACTTTTGGCAACACTCAGAAATAAGTTCCAGGAACAAGCAACATGAACATAATGCTCCTATGTGTTGTTTTCCGTGTGGACGTAGCTTAACAAGCCACTGTCTAACTCTCCGCGGTTGGAAGCTGAATTGGTTTGGTGAAATATGAATAATAGACCATTCCATAATAACGTCACTGACAGGTCGGCCATATTGTGCTGGAGTTAGACTTAAATTAATTAGTTCTTAAAGATATCTAAAATGCCATCGTTTTGTAGTGTTGATAAGTATGGAATGCGGGTTAAGGATCGATTTCCGGCTATTTTAATTGATCTCTCTGATCAACGCCACGATGCTTGGATTGGTGCTTTAAAACAGGGCCTCTGAGTGATTCACAACTTTAAACTTGGCGTGTGTTCTGAGGTTAGTAAGTGTACCCATATCAGTAAATTTTTTTTCATAAAATACAAACACACAAGGTTCAACTTTAACTAATCGATTCGGTTGTCCTCCAGCACAATATGGCCGAATTGTCAAAGTCACGTGTTCTGTAAACTTCTATTATTAGACTTATTATATACTGTTTAATTTTATTTTACTGAATCATATTGTTAGATAAAAACCACAAAAAAGCGTTACATGGTAAACTATTTTTAACTATTACACGTTTTTTTTCAACTTTTCCAGATAAATATCTAAGTTACACACATTTAATAACAACTCATTTAATTTATTTACTACAACACAAGATTTTGTGCAAACACTGTCGAATATGAAGCAGATAAGATATCTAAAAGTACTTCTATGTTTAAACAATTTGATATTTTTTAATTGATTAGAAGTAAACTATAAAAATTTATTCAAATTACTCAGAGATAATATAATCAGAGAGAGTAGGTAATTTGGAATACACTCAATAGTAAAAAATTTTTTATTTTTTTTGAAAAATGCTCGGACCCCTCGGTTAGTATTTTCCATCGCGATTTTTTGCATACAAAAATAATGTATACAGGGTGTCTCAATTTAAACATATGACGTTATTGTTGGTTTTGCTAAATGGCAACACTGTCATTTTGATTATTATCTAAATAAACTTTTAATACATGGTGAATGTGACAGAGTTGTTAGAATCCGACCACAATAACTTTGGGACACCACGTGATTCAACGTAGGGCCGCCTCGAATGAGATGCCGATCTGTGACTGGCTGCGACTTGGAGCAACGGCCGCTTTATTTTACGTAGTTTCTTTGTTTTAATTTCAGTGTTGACAGCAGACCAGACAGTACTTTGCTTTCGGTCTTCTTGTGCGATTTTGTTGTTGCAAATAGTGAATTTTTCATGTCTTGGAACTTTTTGTGTCATGTCTCCCAAGAGAATGAAACAAGGAAAAGCTTTGCATAGTCAAACAAAGGAAATTATAGATCGGGCTGCTGCATTTATGCCCACTTATGTATTAGATCAGATGGGCATCAGTCAAAAATTGGGTAGCAGCTCATAATAGTACATTTGTTTCAAAGGATGTTGAAGGATTATCCCGAAAAAGATTCGACGAGTTCCCACTTAGTGAATGGACGAATATTTGTTGACTCGTCAAAGAATATGAAAACTCACAAATAGAACGAGAACACATCCTCGATAATACGTTGGATCATTTATGTTTTAACGTTAATACTGGCTCTTCTGATGAAAGTTTCTCAGATCTCGATAGCGACAGTAGTACACCTGCACAACCATTACAATCAGCTCATGACTCGGATTAAAAATAAGATTATATTTATGATAAGTTTAAGTTGACATGTTAGATACATTTGTGAAAGTGTTTAGGTTTGGAATACCTATACTAACTTTAGATTAGGTAAATCGTTTTCTTGCTTGCTAATTATTTAATGAATTCATAAAAGGCCAACTTGAATCCTGTCGCCTAACTGCATAAAGCGAGTGATACCATTATGTAATTTTCTACAGGTATCCAAAACCATAAAGCTTGATATACATTTGAAATAAATTCCTAAAAATAAATATAATATCAAAATTACATTTTCATATGCAAGTCAGTAACGCCACTGGCTGATACGTCACATCCGCGACCACGTGGTGTCCCAAAGTTATTGTAGTCGGACTCTACTAAAACATGTGTTTTATTTGCTACAAGATAACCAGATCGACCTTCCGACCCAGCCGTCACACAGTGAAGAGAATATTAAACAATTTAACACATTTCATTGGTGCAAGAGAAGGTACCAATGGTATCCGTTCAACGAATTAAAAAAAAACATAAGTATTATTCCTACTCTTTCAACCCAGTACAGCAAACAGACTATAACAGAAGAATAGAATTTGCAGAATTATTTAGATCGTTTATCACCGTATGGATTTAAAATAATATTTTTCCTTCGCGATGGAGTTCCTCCTCACTGTTCCAGAATGGTAAACCAGTTTTTAGATGAGACGTTTGAAGATAGGTGGACAGCTAACAATGGTCCTTTTCGGTGGCCTCCTCGTTCACCAGATATAACACCTATAACCTCCAAAAACCGAATCTATTGAACAAAGATAATCTTGTATCTCTGAGCTGATTCGGTGTAATGTTTGGACAATTTTCGCCCTTAATTCTATCAAACATTGGGCCCGTTCAAAATTGTACCGATAAATTTCATTTTTTTAAAAACCCCATAAAAAGAAATCATTCGGGGACAAATCCGCTGATCTTGTTAGTGACCTCCATAATACCACGGTAAAATTTCAATTTTCTCCTGAATGGTGTACATTCTGATTTCTCTACGAATTTATTTTATTTTGAATAGTTACGGACTTGAACAGTACTTGGATATCGACGCTGTTTGTTTACTGACTGTCTGACGCTATTAAGGACCGCCCTTAGATGAAACTACGGAGTGGTGGGAATTGTACGATATGTTGGAGGCGCCCAAATGAACGATTGTAATAATCGTGTTTTTAATCTGTTGAAGCTTGTTATTGGTCGACTAGTTGAAAAGCAGTTCTGATACAATGCTTAAAATCCTTATGTTCCGTTTCTCATTGCATGTATCTGTATATACAGATTGCGAAAGTCTATTCGCGCCATACGATTTAAACAAGTACGACAAGGAAAATATGAGCAAAACTACTTGAAAGAGAGAAGAATAATTGTGCGCTTAGCGTTGGGCGTGTAAAAGTTTAAATGTGAATTCTCTCTGTAAAGGACAATGAGAGTGTTTAGTTTTACCTAATAGTGCATGAGCTCGAAAAATAGTTAACGATAACGAGACAAAAATATCATTTGTACAAATTATTCTGCGCTTCTGGCAACAGCTGTTAAAATAGGGGGGCACTGAACACACCCCCAACAGTTTTTGGTAACTGGAACTGAACACACGCCCATCTCTCTCTTTCAAGTAGTTTTGCTTATATTTTCCTTGTCGTACTTGAGTAAATCGTACGGCGCGAATAAACTTTTCGCAATCTGTATGGAGTAAGCTCGTCGTGAAACAGCCTGTAAATTTGATAGGCCTGTCTATAAATTTTATATAAATTTTTTTTCGTACCTCTCAAAACCACGTAAGAATCAAACTGATTTAAAAATTGCAATTAATATCTTAAGAATGTATGTTTTATTTCTTTCAATTTCTCTTTCTTTTTCCCGTTCCTGTTTACCAAGTCAAGTCAAATAATAATAATTCCACAGTCAAGCTTTTTTTTTTCTTTTTGGTAATGGTCGTTAAAACATAACGCAACAATTTTTACTTTCCCACATTGTTTCTCCTCCATTCCCAGCACCGGTTTTAAACGTGAGTTCAATATGCGGAACTCGATATTGATATCAATATTTATTCTATTTATATAAGTATAATTAGACGCGAAACTTGATAAAATGCTCTATTTGTTGAAATATTACCGAAATACGATTTGAATTTAAAAGAAAAAAATATCACACAGTGCTAAATCTGGCAAATATTGTATATGGATAAATTTAACGCAAAATATACAGGATCCAGCAAACCTCGGTATCTATTAGTAGTGATTATACAGGGTGGTCCATTAGTAAAGTAAGCTTACAACTTATTTCACATAGAATGCCATATTTTTTTTTACATAAGGAGCAATTATGTGGGCAATGTGTACTTTTCCGCAAGTGCACTTTATAATTATTTTCCCCGTTTTATTGAAATTCTGTTAAATATTGTGTTAATAACTATTAATGATTACATCAATGACCAGAAAGTGATGATAATTAACTTGTTAGTTTGTATCTAGTTAGTCTGTCTGTTTAAATGATATTTTTTCGTACGTAGAGAAAAAATGTTGCTCCTAACACATGCAGAAAGTGTCTTTTCCGCATTCTAAACGCATATACAAACTCCGCTTCGCGTCGTTCTTATAGCTGCGACCACGTGTGAAAAATTACCACATTCAACATTAGTTCGTTCATCTAGAACACTTTGTTTAGGATATTTGGTTGATTATAAATTATTTTTGCTAATACAGAGAAATCTTTGTAATAAAATTTATTTTTCCTTAACGCACAATAAAAACAGCAAAAATGAATCTGAACTGTCAACTGTCACTATAGAAACAATGAACATTATGACACTTCATTAAAGTCCGCATCACAGTTCGCAATTCTTCTTGCAACTTGCAATATTGCATGCGCAGTAGAGGATAATATGACAAGTCTCTTGCCATTTTGACCTCTTGTCCCAAATCGATCTGGTTCGATTTGTTTTGTAGCTTGCATGCAATTTAGGGGAAAAAGTTGGTAATTTTTTTGTTACCAACAAAACAAAAGTTGATTGTGTACTTTCAAACGCAACATAAATAGGTAAGTATACGAGGATATATTGAAAAATTCTTAGTCTACTATAGAACCAAACAAAATTTCAATGTCAAAATATTTTATTACCCAACATATTCTCCTCTTAATTGGATATACATATTTATTACAGCGAACCTGCAACGTCTCTAGACCTTTCAAAAAAAATGTTCCTTCTTGCTCTGCAAACCAGACCTCCACAGCTTTTATTACCTCCTCGTTGGAAGAAAATTTGCGACCTTTTAAACTTTTTTTCAGTTGAGGAAAGAGATGATAGTCGAACGGAGCCAAATCTGGTGAATAAGGGGGGTGTTCTAGTAATTCAAACCCTAAATCACGATTTTTTTGCATGGCAACATGAGATTTGTGTGCAGGGGCGTTGTCCTGCAAAAACAAAACACCTTTGGATAGCTTTCCGCGCCTTTTCTCTTTATTTTTTTTTCCGTAGAGTGGTCAGTAATGTCGAATAGTAATTTCCAGTTATTGTTCTACCCTGATCCAAAAAAGCAATCATGATTACTCCATGGCAATCCCAAAAAACTGAAGCAAGAACTTTTCCAGCAGATTTTTGGACACGAAACTTCTTAGGTCCTGGAGAACCAGAGTGTCGCCATTCAATCGATTGTTGCTTTATTTCTGGATCGTAGAAATGTATCCAAGTCTCATCCATAGTAACAATTCGGTTTAAGAAGTCTACATCGTTTTCAAATCGAGCACAGATCGAACGCGATGCTTCTACCCTTGCACGCTTTTGGGGATCCATTTTGCAGCAATTTTTCTCATGTCCAAATTGACGTGAACTATATGATGAACGCGTTCGTATGAAATATTCAGTGCTTCAGATATCCGTTTTAGCCCAATTCGACGGTCTGATAAAATCATGTCATGAACTGCATCGATATTTACGAGGACTGACACAGAAACTGTCCTTCTCGATAGGTCATCATCTTCAATGGAAAATTTACCTCTTTTGAAGCTTGCCGTACAATTTTTCACGACCGCGTACGAAGGACATTGATCACCAACGGTATTAAACAAATCTTCGTCAACCTGCTTACCTCTCAACCCTTCTAAATACAGGTACTTGATGATGGCTCGATACTCCAATTTTTCGATTTTCACAATTTCGGTGGACATCCTTTCTCTTTTAATTTATTGCGTAACTCTGGTTTACTTTTCTTGACGTCAAACTTCACACTGACACTTCTAATGAGTTATTGTTCGTTGCTATGGTAACGCAATATTTTGTTTATGCATGGAACTGGTCTAGGCTAACTAGATATCCATACATCCTCGTATATCAATAATTTGATTACAAAGTTATGTTTATCAACATCATATGACTAAGTAACCTAACATCATAAATAAACTTTAATATTTTTTTGTTGGTATTTACATTGAAAATTTCTTATTGCAATAATGGTGAAGTGTAAAACGATTGTCAATAGTCGCAAGCAAGATCTTGCAAGTTAAAAATGTTGCTGCAATACATTGTAAGAAGAATTGAGAACTGTTAAGCCAGCCTACTTCGATTTTTACCAAAAATAACGACGAAAAATAAATCACGTCTGTGGTTAAAATCCATCAACAATATCTGGAACACACCGTATATTTGAAATAACCGGACTCATTAACAAAGATTACTCGTTTTTTATTTCGAGTTGGTACTTCGATTATTTCGCTAATTTACTTTCTGTTCTGATTATTTTTAGAAGTTGCATTATCACAATAGTTTTTTGTTAACGCAAATGGATTTCAGCTGTTCTGTTAATTCCTTTGTTTAACCAGATAGCATATTTGTTTTAGATTGTATAAACATACGTTTTTATTGGTGTTGTGGAAAGTAAGTAAAAATAGGCATCGTCGGTTGATTGGTTCAGAAAATATTTTTAAATCTACCCGCTACTGACGAGATCAAGAAAGTTCTTTTGCACAATCTCAAAAGAGATGGGATGAAATGAAGGGATGCAGTCTTGCCAGGATCACTCTGGGCGACCCTGGGAAGCTGGAGTCAAAAAAATATTTGGCGGACCAGGAAAAACCTACGTTTAACAGTAGGATTTCTGACTGGCCAGGAAGGAAACACCTCCATACAATGGGGCTAGTGGACACATCTCTATGCAGGATGTGTGAACAGGAAGATGAATCTGTCAGGCCTGTCTTATGCGAGTGCCCGGAGTTATCGTCAATAAGAGTGTGTGTGTTCGGTGAGTGTTGGCCTACACCTGCCGATATAAAGGAGATCTCTCCTAGTGACCTGTCCACCTTCCTGGAAGGGACAGGATGGACGATGACCTAGGAAGACAACTCCTCGGGAGGATGTACAATGGGTCACATATGGCTTAAGTACTGTGGGCCTAACTCTACAGATACAGATAGTATAGATATACGAAGATTGTCTTTTATGTTTTGCATAAAGAAAGAAAAGAGTATTGCAACTGAGTATTCCTAGACGTCTCGCAGGCCTTTGATAAAGTATAGCATGCAGGTCTGCTCTATAAAGTAAAAGATACTCTTAACAACAACTTGTACGTCCTGTTGAAGTCCTACTTAACTGAAAGACACTTCTCAGTCAAAAACAATGACTCAAATCAGAGAGCTATCCAATAAAATCTGGCGAGCCCCGGGGAAGCGTGTTAGGACCACTCCTCTACCTTCTGTACACTAATGACCTGCCTGAAACAGACAACACTACGGTAGCCACCTTTGCAGACGATGTTGCCATCCTCTCTGTAGATAGTAATACAGTCACCTCTTCAACAAACATGCAAACTCATCTGAACACATTGAATGCCTAGTGTAGAAAATAGAGAATTAAAATCAACCAAACCAAATCTGCTCAGGCGACTTTCACTACCTGCCATAACAATTGCCCACCAGTTACCATTGATGGTGTCCCAGTGCCAATAAAAAGTAATGTGAAATACCTGGGCCTGCACCTATATCGGAGATTAACTTGGGACAAACATGTACAAACAAAAAGAAGGCAGCTAGACATGAAATCCAAACAAATGTACTGGCTATCGTGCCGAAAATCCAAACTATCAACCAAAAACAAGCTGCTGCTATACAAAGTAACGCTAAAAGCTAAAACCTATCTGGACATATGGTGTGCAACTTTGGGGCTGTCCAAAACCTACCAGAATAAAAACAATCCAAACATTCCAGTGGAAAACGCTGCGATCAATTGTTAATGCTCCCTGGTACATTAGCAATCAAACTCTCCATGAAGACCTGCAAATCCCGTATGTCTCAGAAGTAATTAGAACAGTTTCCACCAATTACCAAATGAGACTGACTGGTCATTCAAACGACCGAATAGAAAACTTGTACAACGATGGACCAACCAACCGAAGATCTTTTCCAGCAACACTAATAGTGACATAAGTGAAAATGCCAATGGGCATTTCATTTCCAAGCTCGATAACATACACCCCTTTTACTAAATACTCTTGTGATTAAGTAGATTCTAAAATGACTGAAGAGCTAGATACCTTTTAAACATTGTTTATTTATTATATTGTTTCTCAAATTATTCTCCACGAAGAGATTATGGAAGCAGTTCTTCGCCCCTGGCTTGACGGTACATTCAAAATAGAGTTTTTGAAGGTGTCGGTTGACTGCTTCTCCTGGGGACTGGAACCTTTGACAACGCAGTTCATTATTAATTGATATTATTGATACTTTTTCGAAACTCGGCAGTAACAATTCTTTTTGCAGAGAAATTATTGCGTTAAGACTGTATGGAGAATGGTCCAACAATCCGATGTTTTGTTGCTTCAAAAACTCAATTGTTCTTTGAATTGTGTGGGAACTTGCAAAGAAATTGTTGCTACATTCACGAATATTAAAACTTTTTACTAAAACATCTATCTTATCAGATATATCGACGTTCTTCGTGAAAACAGCCTTGCTTTTACAAAATTAGCAAAACTTGAAATGGCAGTAGGTTTGGCAACGCCGTTATCCTATACCCATGTACTGCCACTATAATCAACTTGTGACGATTTCTTACTGTTGGCAGCCGAATTTTAAGTTCAGTTTGTTGCTCTTTCATTTCATTCTGTATTTAGAAATGTTAACAGCTGTAGAACGTTCGATTTAAACGTTGAACTTCTTTGTGATTTGTATGATTCATACGAGCGGTTTTGGTGTCAGTGGGTTTTTTAATCGTCATTGATTTGTATTCTGAAGGTTATTTTAAGATAATTGAAGGAGATAGAGAAAGATATTGTCCTCTATGGTAATCAATCATGTAACCTGCATTTTTTTAGTTTAAAATACAATAAACCAGTGATTTTATTCTTATCAGATATTCGGTGAATGCTTATTTCAAATCTTACTGATAATTTTTCACCTTTGCAGCTTTGTTTCGAATATAAATTATGTCGACAGTATTTGTCAGGGTGGCTGGCCAATTTCTGCTACGGCCGAAGCCAAAACATCCAACGAAGAAGAACCTCAGCTGACAATTTTGTGGTTGTGTTTTGTTAGTTAATAGTTGGGGTGAAAGTTCTTGGAGTGTCTGTACTACAAAGCACTTTCTGTACGCACATTAACACAAATAATATCTCCACAAAAAGAAACTGTACTACATCTGAACGTAGGAACTGCTCTTCGATTTCTGGCCACCAGAGGTAGAGTCCACGTACGAAAACACCAACAATTAGAAAACCGTCCATACATTTAGCATTCCAATAGAGGAGTTCAATCTGGGGTCAGTGTGACCAACAAAAAGTGGTTTTTGTGACAAGAATTACGGTTAATGTCTACCATTCAAAACATAAGATTTTTGCAGGTTTTTTATCATTGCGAACATTTACATTGCTCTATAACAATGAATACACCTCCGAAGAGTAATTCTTTAAAATTTAAAATGACTTAAATGCTGAATACTCAACGCATCGGTGGCCAATAATTCTAGTAATTTTTGGCAAGTCACCATTTCACTTCTGTCATTAGGTCACTAGGTATGGCAGATGTCAATTTATTTGTTTTTGTTGATATTCGTTTAATCGGTTGTTTATTTTCCATTAGACGTTTGTAGTAGTTCTAGTAAGTTGTAGAGTTTGTTTAATCGACCTTTGCCGTTACGTCATACATTGCCCAGCTTTATCTCTCATTCATGAAATGGATGAGACGGAATTATGACGTCATTAACGTATTTCTTAACTAATGTCGACGTAATTTTTATTTGTTACTTTTGACAGTTCAGTTGTCACATTTTGATTTGATCAGTATTTTTGGTCATTTTCGCTTTTTTCAATTAATTTTTCAATGTCAAAATGCCTTCCCGGTATAATGAGAAAGAGCAAAGTTTAATTTTGAAGTTAATTAATTACTTTTCAAAAGAAAGGGATGCTGGAATGCCGCTTTTACCGTTAAATGCAGTCTACAACGTAAGTATCTATCTATATGCAAAATTAGAGTTAGTGTCTATCTTGATTTGATTTTAAAATTTTATAATCGTATATATAATTTCATAATCGTATATAAAACATTTTCAATATATATTATATAATTCGCCATTTAATCACAATTCGGTAATCCGTAATTTTTTAAATTCAATAAAAAATCATGCTTAGGGGCGTTAAACATCCTCAAGCTGAAAATTTGAAAGAAATCAGTTAAAAAAAACGGGGATTTCGCATAAAGCAAAATACAATTTTTGGCATTACTAATTTATTCATACAAACACACCTTAACAAATGTCATTGATTATGATTTTGAGGTTAAGTGTAAAATAACATTCAACTAATATGAGACAAACGTAAAACAGCAGAATACGTCACCGATTATGACGTAACGGCAAAGGTCGATTAAACAAACTCTATCTCTTTATTCTTCTGATTGCTTTTTCCACTTACATCTGACATAATTCCCTGTGAATATTCAGCAGATAGAAATAGAAACGGCTACAAAGGTCTTTCTGTCTGTTTTTATACACTGTTTCTCTAAAGTATAGAACAAATTCATTTTTAGCTAAACAGGCAATTTAAAGAAATAATCCTGAAACACGTCGATTTTTGATTTTAATTTACCGTATTTTAAAATAATATTCTAATATACAGGGTGAATTACTTTCGAGTAATGACGTCACCGTCATTTTTTTTAAATCGAACACCCCCATTTTGTCTCAATTTTCGGATTACTCTAGCTGAGCTGATTCCAAAAATGTATCACATGCTGATTCCAATTGGTACAGGGTGGACAAAAATACTATAGTTTTGTGTATGCTCATAAAGTAACGCGTAACATTCTTTATTAGTTAAATTAACAATATTATCAAAAATACTTATTGTCTAGTGGACAGAATATGATGAAATACATGACATTATAAATGTTCGAACTGCATCCCTTGCTGTATTCGACAGTAACCCAAACGGTGTACAAATTCTTGTTGAACCTTGTTTATTGTGTCTTGAGAAATATTGTTTATTGCTGTCCGAATTCTCTCTTTTAATTCTTGAATATTTGCTGGGTTCGTTTGATACACAACATTCTTCAGATGGCCCCCACATAAAATAATCGAAAGGATTGAAATCTGGTGACCTCGCTGGCCATTCAATAGGTCCACGTCTACCAATCCATCTGTTCGGAAAAATTTCATCTAGGTACCTTCTAACATTTACAGCCTAATGTGGAGGTGCACCATCCTGTTAAAACCATAAACTTTCATCAAAACCTCCAGGATTACGTCTGCTGGGAAACAAATTACGTAAAGTAGGTACGAGATACCCCCTTAAAAACTCAAGGTACGTTGCCCCGTTTAAATTACCTTCGATAAAGTAGGGTCCGATGATTCGATTTCTTACAATTCCAGCCCATACATTTACCTTTTGTGGGTATTGTGTATGATGCTCACGCATCCAGTGGGGGTTTTCTTTTGCCCAGTATCTACAATTCTGACGGTTAACCTCGCCATTTAACAATTCCTGCACAAGTTTGATTTTATAAGGATGCCATTTTTCAAGCTTTAATAGTTTTTGTACCGTTGTTTTGCTAACACCGATATCGCGACTAACTTTACGCACAGAAGTGTGCGCATCTTCTTCAAAACTAAGTTAAACATCTAATGATGTATCAGCATTTGCATTTTCAACCATACCAGTTTCTGGAAATTTATTTACAATCTTACTGACTGTTGAACGCGTTATAGGTCTTTCTGGATATTTATCATTGAACAAATTGCAGACTTCCATCTGAGTTCCCGATCTGTCTCCATACCGAATCATCATAAGTATTTCAATTTTTTGTTTTACACTTAACTCCATTTCTACTTCAAATTGAATCTAAGCAATAATCAAAACATTCACGAATACCAAAAATATTGTAGTACTAATCTGTCACTGAACATCAATAAATTACTAAACAAATAATGACATTTCACAAAAAACTAGACAACTATGTTTTCTTTAAATTGATAAGAAATAATTTCTTCCATATTCTGTCTGCTAGACCACAAGTACCAAACATGTTTGGAAACAGCTCATTTTTATTAATCTAAAAATGTAACAAACTACAGGGTGTTACATTTAAACCAATTGCCGCTAGACAATAGGTATTTTTGATAACATTGTTAATTTAACTAATAAAGAATGTTACGCGTTACTTTATGAGCACACACAAAACTATTGTATTTTTGTCCACCCTGTACCAATTGGAATCGACATGTGATACATTTTTGGAATCAGCTCAGCTAGAGTAATCCGAAAATTGAGACAAAATGGGGGTGTTCCATTTAAAAAAATGTTCACCCTGTAAAATACGGTAAATTAAAATCAAAAATCGACATGTTTCAGGATTATTTCTTAAAATGGTCTGTTTAGCTAAAAATGAATTTGTTCCATACTTTACGGACACAGTGTATGTGTATGCACCTATAACAAATTTGGACTTTCTCTCGTATATTTTATTTAAATTGGAAGACATAAACAAGTATTGCAAAATAACGTTATATTTCAGCAATTCTTTAAATGTCAACTATTCGTGATTGTTGATAACAAGAAAAATAACTCTTGGTCATGTTTTTTTTTTTGTATTTTTTACGATTATATGCATTACTTTTATAACATCAGCAAATAATTTTATGTGTACAGACGGTTATTCAAATTGGATGCACTTAATTTAAAGTAAACTGTCTTTTTAATGTTTCAAATGAAAATTATTAGCAATTTGTCTTAAATTTTTTATTTCTATTCAATATTTCTACAGAATATTTTATTAATTTCACGTGTGCCCATGAATTGGCGACTAATTATAAACATTACACAATACATCTTGGTAAAGTTACGTCACAATCAACTTGAGCTCAAGATGTTATTTTTATTACTCATTTATATGATAAAATAAACATTTTAATGTATTTTTATATTAAGGATCTCTGTCACTATCGAATATTAATCATCCGAGTATCATTCAAAACCGTTATGCTACTCGTATATCAACAGTATCAACACCACGCGACCTCTACCATAAGGATTTTTTGGCGAGCTACCGTTGATAACCGCTAGTTACCAAGCGGTTATAACCCCACTCATAGCCTTGGACAGTAATTTCAGAGATTTCGTGAAAACATTGCGGTTATAAAAAGAGGTAACTGAGTGACCATTTAATAATATGGATGCTGTTTGTAAGGGTACTACTATGAGATAATCCTGTCCTTTATTATTTAGGTAGATTTCAACAAGCGATTCGTCGTTGATTTCATTCTCAACATCTAACTGCTGTTCGTCATTCATGTTGCCAGCTTCTAACACCTCTTTTTCCGCCATATTTTTTTATTATTATGTATCTATGCTTGTAACCACATTATAACCCACCTATAAAGTTGTGTTACAGAATCTATAACCGTCTTATAAACCATGACGTAAATTTGTGACGTCATTCATGCCTCCCCTGTAACCGTTGCTTCGCAAAATTGGAGTGGTAACACATTATCTGTTACCAATTATAAAACGGTAACTCGCCAAAAAATCCTTTATATCGCGGCGATATTTAAAACAAGGGATTCGTTGATGACCAAAAACTACGGACAAGAGATGATTATATTGGAATTATATGGTATAGTGTTGGTTTTCTGTAAATTGAAAAATCAAATATTATATCAATGACTTGATTTTTAAATTTTCTTCAATTCTAATGTAAAATTAATTTTTGGATGTAAATTATTATTAATATGATTGAAAAATATATCTAATAATTGTCATTCACTAGAGTCCGTTTCAATAAGGAAGAAGCCACCTGAAGTTGCAGTCGATGCGCGACCTTGATGTCAAAACCAGCGCCATAAATAAAAATTGATATTTTAATCTAAATCAGTAGCGTAACGTTTTCACATTTTGTAGGGTAACACAAAATTAAAAGTATAAATAACTGCTAAGTGTAGCAGACTATATGAATTATTAGCAGAATTCAATTATTTTTGAAGTAATGTATACTCTTCCATATATTTTACAACAATCTGAATGTCATGAGTAATATATTGGATTATTATACTTTCTTATTTGACTTACCGATGATGTTGTAAAGGAATTTGGATTCCATGTTCACCTTCAGACTCCATAAAAGTTGCAACGTTTTTAAGAATCTGTCGTCCTCCACTGAGGATAACTTTTCTTTTAACACCAACCAGTTTTGTAGGAGGCATGGTTTTAGATCAAATAAAACACACAGCACTCACAAATAAACTAGCGGAACGTCTTAAAATATTCAAAAATGAAAAATATTCGACAGTAAATGATTGTTTCAAACACAACCTCAAATGTCAACAATTTAATTGCTGCCGGCATGAAACACCGCTTGTAACGCCAATGGCATGGAACGATCGCTCGACAGATTTTGACTTATGCGCAGGTCGGTACGCCAACTTCAGGTGGCTTCTTCCTTATTGAAACGGACTCTACCTACAAACCAATCTAATATGTCATCTACATATTATACCAACATAAGATCTTTTTTGAAATGTTATATTCACAGATTTTTCTTTCTGAACTGTCCAAAATTGGTGACGTCATATGGCTTCCCATTGGTAAACCTTCATTTTGAATATATACCTTACTGTCAAAAGTAAAATAAATCTGATTAATACATACATCAAGAAAATTAAGTATATCTGATATTATTATTAATATTTTTATTCTCTAGTAGTTTTCTTACAAGTCTTATGTAAAGATCAGGTTACCTTGATTTTCTATATCATTGCACAGTTATACTTATCTAAAATGGTAAAAAAGATATCCAAGATATCCCCATAGGTCTAATAACCTAAGCTTTAATATTTGGAACACTATTATACTTATTCTCCTTCTATTCATATCTATCAAGTCAATCACAAAAAAGGTCGCTATTTGGTCTAGCCAAAATATTAAACATCAGGTAGGAAACATAATATCAAATTTGTAACTTCTGTCATTTTGACGATTATTACATCAATATTGAAATAATTATCAATAAGTACAATTTTTTCATTGGAATTAATTTTGGTAACAGTGTCGATAACGGTTTTCGGACAATGTTGCAATTTTTCAAAAACAGCTTATATAGACACTTAATATAGATCTCTCTGATCATTGTTTAACCACCGCTGTTCAAAAATATTGTCTAAATAATTAGTTTTTAACCTAACAAACTTCGGGATTGTGGAGTGAATAGGGGTGCTGGGCGGGGATATTTCAGTACGAATTCACTAAAACATATTTTCTGCACTTATTTTTAAGTGATGCACAATTTTTAAAGAATATTTTTTTTTTGTGGAAATACAAAATTAAGTAATGTTTGTTTGAAGGTTAGTAATGAAGAATTTGACATTGAATTGCATTGTTGCCAGATTGTCAGGTTATTACCAAACGAAAGGGAGTGGAAGAAGTGATTCTAACATCGCTCCCCGACCCCTGACACAGATCAAAGAATAATATCTGTTTCTATCAGCTATCACATGCCATTAAAGAAAAATTGGTTTTATTTTAGTTAAATAGAAGATACTTTTATTATTCTCAACAAAACCTATGCAAACCTAGCCTAACCCAATCCAGGGGAATGAGTGTAACACGCATATGAAGATTCAAGAAGGGGAAGGGTGAATCCAATGATTATATTCCCTTCTCCTTTCCCTTCTTGAATAACTTAACGCGCGTTACAAGATTCAAGAAGGGGAAGGGTGAATCCAACGATTATATTCCCTTTTCCTTTCCCTTCTTGAATAACTTAATGCGCGTTACAAAGAATAGAATAATTAGTTATAAATCAAGAATTTTCAAGAACAAAGAAAAGTGAATCTGACAACAGCACATCAAGTTGTCAGACTTTGGTTTTACCATCATTCCTAACCTCAATACTAAAAATAATAAACATTGAAAATTTTTGGACTTTTAATGAGAAATATTGTTTAAACATTGTGCATTATTTAAAGAAGGTGCAGAACATATGTTATACAAACTTCATTGGTTAGTATTTACCGAAATATACCCCACCCGGCACCCCCATTCGATGCACTATCTCGTAAGTTTGTTTAGTTAATAACTAATTATTTAAACAATATTTTAGAACAGCGGTAGCTAAACAATGATCAGGGAAAATTATATAAGCCGTTTTTAAAAAATTGCAAAATTGGCTGAAAACCGTTATCGGCACAATTACCTTAATGGTTTAAAAAGTTAGTTTCATTGATGAAAGTAATATGAGTGGATTCCACAAAGTAAGGTTCCAAACAGTAAATTCTACTAAAAAACAATTTACTTCCTAGCATTGAAAAATTTTTCCCACGGGAAATATTTATTTTTGAACTAGCTGGCGAGTCATATACCGCTAAACCCACCCGGAATTGTTTTGAAAATATTAGTATACAGGTGATGGATTGGCTTTGGTCACTCAACTTTTGCAAAAGTATGTACAAAGTCAAAACAAGAAGTAAAAAGTTTCACGAAATTTCCCGATCGGATGGAAATTTCGGGTGTGTTTTGCTGCTTTGCAAATGAGTGCAGGAATGTGCTATTAAATTTTCATGAAAAAATATTGATTATTCCGTGAATTGCAGCGAGTTGCAGTTCGAATTTTTTTTTCTAATGTTTGACTTAATTATAGATTTTAACAATGTTCCCCCAATTTTAGAAAAAAAACGTTATATTCGTATTCAGCATCATCAAAAACATAAAGTAACATGATTTTTAGCGATTAGAAGTGATCTGGTCACTTTTTCGTTTTCTAAACGACTTTTTGGGGGTGTGCCACTCGCCTATATAGGCAAAGCTATTTGTGATAACACTGTAAGGAATTCAGACATAAAAAACAAGGCAATTCACCTGGACTATAAGGCGGCCCCGATTGTGAAATAATGTTAACAATATGTTTTTGTGCAATTGAAACCACACAATATATTATTTGTGTCCGAGATATTGTAGAGCATTTGAATTTTGGTCATGTCTTGATCCAAAACTTACCAGAAGAAAGTGGGTAAATGTTCTACAAAGTCGATTTCATTTCGTGATATTTTTTTTTAAAAACTAGCTAGGCCTAGAATGTGCGTAACGGTTTTGCATAGTAGAATATGTTTATCGAGCAAAAGATCGATGCTCTGTTGAAAATTAATTTAAAATTCATGTTTACAGTTTCCAGTAAAATATATATAATAAAGGTGTAATCAACATAAAATTGTTTATTAGATACAAAGTATTCTCAACATAAAGTTTCTACAAAAAATATTAACTAAAACACGGAAAGAAACATTGTTATGTGATAATCTTCGCTGGTTTTTCGGACAAGTCCTCTACAGCTTTTCGTTTACAGGCATAACTGCAAAATGTTCTTGTATAAGTTTTGCAACTGTTGAACTTTCATCACATTCGCTCAAAACAACGATTTGCACTTTCTGTTTGTTCAACTCCATCGCCTTTCACCACTTTTCAGAACCTTTTGAAGACAATATTTATAGTTAACTATTTTTCTCGTCCAGTCAAAATTTAAATACCGGATAGAAAATGATATTTTTCATTTGCCAAATGATTTTGTGTTTGTAAATGTACACAACATATATATGTGCTATCTCTGGGTTCTTATCTTTTTAATGTATTTATTTGTTTTAGTAACTAAATGTTGATATATGCTAATATTTACAATAGTTTTCTTACAGACAGTTTTAGGACTATTGTGGGTTTATGTAGTATATTTTGTATTGGTAACTCTTTTTGCAAATAAACGTTATTATTATTATTATTACTATTATTTAGTAGATCATACAACTCAGTTATTGATGGATCCCTTTAGTTAGAAGTTCCTGCACACCATTTTAGAGCCATTTTTGCTTTGTATTTAAACTCCTTTTCGTGTTGCTTCCACGGGAGTTTATTGTCTAGGGTCATACATAGATATTTGACTTCTTGTCTCCATTCATCCTTAGGATATGTATAATTTTAATTTCTTATTAAAATTGATTTTTTTTTGTGTAATTACCAATTAAATTAGACATAAAAGATACTTTTCATGCGTGTTAAGTACAATATTTTTGTACGTCCATAACTTTATTTCGTTATACTATATGATATTTATTGTTTTGCAGGCATCCACTATAGATGGCAGACGCAAAGGAGCTTGCCTTTTCTGTCAAGAATATTTTATGGAATTGTACTTATTGGCTGAACTTAAAACAATTAGTTTAAAGGTGACGACGGTCGATATGCAAAAACCTCCTCCCGATTTTCGTACGAATTTCGAAGCAACACCACCTCCGATTTTAATAGATAGAGGTATGGCCATCTTGGAAAATGAAAAAATAGAAAGACATATCATGAAAAGTGTACCAGGAGGACATAACTTATTTGTACAGGTAAGTTGGATTGAATTTTCGTTCAGGGAAATTGATGTTTCTTGTTTATTCGATTTGGCATCTGTGTATAGATATAACTATATTTTATAAAGTGGGGATACCAAAACAGACTTTAGAACAAGTATTCCCTTATGATAAAAATAATCAATTTAAATGTATAACATACTTTGGAATACCATCACTAAAAATTAAATCATTTTTGGAAACTTTAGACATGAATATTTGCTTTAAACCGATCACAATACATCCGAACTAATTAAAAATCTAAAACTTCAAAATTAAAAAAATCAGGAGTATATAAATTAACATGTGGTAGTGACAAAGCTGTGACAAAATTTATATGGGTAGAGTCATTCATAAAACTATCCGAAAAGGCGGCTAACATTCTATCCCCATACATATGTTTTCATCAATGACTTTCAAGGAGTAGGGAGAAACTGTCGGACAATGCCACTGGCATATAGAACTACAGGTGAAAAGAGAGGTTAGGAAGATTCAGACTGTTTTTTTTGTAAATTTGGCACTGACGAACCATGATTTTCACAAAAAAATATTGTTTTCAATTATATCTGTACGCACACACACAAATATCAGTTGAAAAGACGAAAACAAAAGCTTCAATAAACTAGGAACGTTGAAACTTCGTAGTAAAATCAGGTAAAATTGATAGTAAAATGGTTTCCGCCCTTTACTCGGTGTTGCCATATTTCAGACAGGCAAAATTATTAACACGCATTTGTTTAGTTTAAACCTCAAAAGTTTCAAACAGAAACATATTTTTATTACATGAACTACTTGGGATAATTATTTTAAAGTCGTTTTTATGTAATTTCTCAAAAGTACATTTTTATTTTGTACGTTTCTATCGTGTCCTATACTTCAGTTGTCGCAATTCAAAGGAAAAGTAAAACATCTGGCAAAGGGTCGGCAAGTTGCCTTAAAATGTGATGTAATGTTGGGTTCACTTTTAAATGTAAACAAATGTATCTTTTTAATGTATTAATCTGAGTTTTAAAACTAGACTTTCAGAACACAAACGAAACTATGACAAAAAAAAATCTGAATGTAACTATTCAAATCATTTATTAGCAAACCAACTCACTTTCTATTCAAATTTTGAAATTTTACATGTTATGGTTGTGAATGAATTTCCAGATAAAACTTTTCCTATTACGAACTTTTTTTTGCAGTTTATTTCCAGTTAAATATTTTCTAATACTCTTGTAAATATCCTTAAAATTCCGTATTAATGCTCTGTATAAATTTAAACTGTTCCATTAGGTAGTATGGATCTTCATCGAGTAAAAGCCTCATTTATTTAAATTTTGATTTATATCTTATTTCGTTATAATTTATGATTCCATATCTGGAAGTGAAAGTAATAAGAATAACTTGAGGATTGTTTATGAATAAAAGATTTTCACATCGTCTATTACATCATCAGTCATTGTTAAGAATTTGATATTACTGAAAATTATACAATTTTGCAACGATGTTTAAAAAACCTGAAAAAAAATTGACATTTAACACGAGGCATTCGGGTTGGTCGATGTAACACAAAAGAAATGATGATTATTAATATTGTAAATCGTAATTTTGTAAATCGAGTTAATTTTAATAAGCTATTCGTGAATTTATAATCTGAATTTTAAAAACCATATCCATAATTAGATATTAGCAATCCTTCTAAGCACATTTATTTATCTAAATTTTTGCTATCACACACGTCAAAACATTCTGCCCGTGAAAAAATGAAGGAAAGCAAAAATAAGTTGTATTAAAGATGTGGTTCGATGCAAAAAGAACGAAGCAAATAGAAGGCACCGTAAGATGCTAGGAAATGACTTCGAAAAACATGACACAGACGATGTAAAAATGGAAGAGAAGTAGAAGCCGATCAAATAGCATATAGAGGAAGGCGCAGAGGACCGAATCCCTCCGCGACTACGACGAGTCTGATTTCACGGAAATCTATCAGGAATATCTAGAAACAACAGAGAAAAGAAGCGCAAGAGAAAAAAAATGCTGGACGAAACCATCCAAAGAAATTAAAAGCCCACGACGAAACCATTACAATGGAAAAATCTAAATCTAAACCGATGATAGAATCTTAAATTTTATGTGGTAACACCGCTGGAACCAATTTTTGAAATTTTAACAGCCAACTTTCAAATCAAATAAGATTACCAAATGAGAACGACCCAATATTTCTGCTCATCCTGTATATTTTTACGAATAAAGCTTCCCTTTAGTAGAGGTTATTGATCGACGTGGTAATATAACTATGCTACGAATTTGCATTTTGATATGAAACTCGTTTTTAATAGAAGATATCAATTTAGGCTCGATGAAAATGTGAATGAAATTTTATGAGCAAATAAACCTGTAAAGTATGAACGTTATTTTTCAATAGCGGTGTTCACTCATTTTAATAATAGAGTTTAAAAAATAATAATAAGAAATGGCTTAAAAATAATACCGTACACATGATAGAGGTCACAAATAGTGACAATCAATATGACATGAGCAAAAATGCACTCCCATCGTCCCCATTTCTCCAACTACGAAAATATATACCTTTGGTACGTTGTTGAAAAACCCTTGATCTTCATGCTAAGTATCCTGACAAGATATTTTTTATTAGGGACATTCACATAAAATTTTCAGCATACCTCATATAAAATATGTGCATAACTCGTTTCGTTAACGAAATATAGGTCTGTAAAGTTAGTAAATTAATTAATTTTTATTTAGAATCATCAAATTACTTATTGAAAATTAATCAAAATTTGATTGCATATTTTCTGCACCCGAAATTTTTTAACAAAAAGCATCCTCTTGCGACATCTCTATGTATAGATAGTGTAAGCTCAAAATTGATATAAATGAGTTGATTTTTTTTTAGGATAAAGAAGTAGCAACATTGATTGAAAACCTATACACAAAATTCAAGATGTACGTCAGAAAATACGAATCACCAGACACTTCGGAAAGTAGACACCCTTTACTGTCGCATTTAGAGAGGATTAATGACTTTTTGGGTAAAAGAGGGACGAGATTCTTAACTGGAGATACAATGTCCTGTTTCGACTGTGAACTGATGCCTAGGTAGGTTAATTTTAACATAATTCCAGACTAAAACAGTTACAGATTTTTCAAGGTCATCCCTACTGGGTGCCTATTCTTGAATTTCCGGGAGTAGAGCTGTGAGGAAGAAGTAGGGGGTTAACTACCATATGAGTCACTGGTGATACATTAGATTTACTTGCTTTTTCACCGAAATAGGTGTCATAAAGATTCCTATATGGTACCATCTCGAGTTGGTTCAGCAAGCTTATAATAAAGTCACATTCTACAATACACAACAAACAAACAAGTTCTCAGTTTAAAAATAAGTCATATACATTATAAAATTCAAGGATAGAGGGATCAAAAAATAGTACCAAAGCTATTCTCAATTTGCTCAGAGCTCGGAGATATCCTTGCAGTAACATATTGACCTAATAATTTTTTAAATATATGAGTTTTAGATGTTTTTATTTCATCTGGTAATGAGTTGTACAGTTGTGGTTCTAAATATGCGTATGATCTTTGACCAATTGATTTTAGTTTTCGGCGAGTGTCATAATTATGTGGTGAAACAGATAAAGATGATATGATATGATATCCAAGATCTGTGCTTCGGAATAAAGGGCATCACTGGGATATCTCGAATTTCGTTCAGTTATTATTTTGAGAAACCTTTTTTGAATTACTTCCAGGGGGTCAATATGAGTTTTTAAAGCACCACCGCAGATAGAAATGACTTGCCACTAAAGCTAAAGCATAATAAAGAATTTTTTATTTTACCTAAATTTAGTAATATTTGAACTTTGTCATAACATATCCAATTTACACATACATTTAATATGTATGTCCCATTTACCCTTGTACCCATAATCTTAAAACTCCATTTATGTATGTATATTCGCATTACATTGACAGATCTAAAATATTTATAGGCCCCCTGTTTTCTACTTACTTCCTGAGGAAAATCTCAGAGACGAGTAGTTCCTTTACTCCTATTTCCTGGATGAATTTTAGCATTGTGCCATAGGATTCAGTATTGCTATAAGTATGTAAATTTTTCCTTCATCCACAGATTCTACATTTTCTTGCTCCACCAGTTTGAGTTTTTTTATTCATTCAGGGGCCAGTGTCCTGTCAGGTCACCTGTCAAAACTTTTAGTGCAGTCTTACTTTGGCTTAGGCATTCATTCGTCCTAACCTAGTTGCAGTTTTCTTGCATATTTCTTCCAATGCTGATATCGTAAAAGAGTTCCGGATCACGAGAGTCCGCCTCTTCTCTTCTGCTATTTCCTTTCTTCTATTCCTGTGTATCCTTGGAATCCACAGTAAGGTGTCGATGTTTTCCCGCCTAGCTCATTGAGTTTTTCTATGCATTCCCATGCCATTTGAAAACTGATTACACAAGAACTCAGTGTTTTAATGGCTGCTTAAATATACGACGTGATGATAATCATAAGAGTGTTTGGTTCCTGTCCCATACACACCTTCTATTGTCTTAGAGGCATGTGTATACTATTGAATGGCATCTCATGTAACATCTTAGGGCCCTATTAGACTTGGTCACCGGTGACCTGACTAGTTGGTGGGCACTAGTTCTTATGGTCACCGGTGGCGTCACCAGCGTTTAGTGACTGACCGGTGACTCTGCCCCGTGACTAGACGAGTCGCCACTGGTGACCAAGAATTATCGCTGGGTATTGAATCGAATGGCACTTATTACACACAGTCACCGCTGTTGCGTCGACACTGTATTTTTGTGTTCTGCAAGTTCAGATTGTTCGATGCCAGTGTAGTGAGCGGACGTAATGTCGGAAAAATATGAAGGAATGTTACCTCTTTTGCTAAGGAAAATGAGGAGAAAGGAAAATGCACGTGCATCCGATATTATCTTTAAGAGAACAAAAGGATTGTTTTATACCCTTTTTGATGAACTTTTAGCTGACGAAAACAAGTTTTTCAACTACATGAGAATGTCAAAATCCTCCTTCTTTTAACTGCTTGGGGCTGGCCTCACTCCTGGTGTCGTGGCTGGCTGCTCGTACAGTAGCCGGTGACGTCGCCTGGTGACTAAGTCTAATAGGGCCGTAAA
Source organism: Lochmaea capreae (assembly GCA_949126875.1). Taxonomy (NCBI): domain Eukaryota; kingdom Metazoa; phylum Arthropoda; class Insecta; order Coleoptera; family Chrysomelidae; genus Lochmaea; species Lochmaea capreae. The sequence goes on from OX421404.1 coordinate 20,367,817, forward strand.
GCGTGTCATACGTTTGGTCTACGAATGAACTTCTTTGTGCACCGGTGATTCACATGGTATATCATGGCAGACATTTCGCTATAGCATTAGTAGCTAAGAAGAAATCTCGGAAGTTTCCCTACCAGTCACTGAGAGCATTGCAAAAGGGACTCAAAGTTCATTGGTTGAGGCAATCGACACGCTGCCGCTTATATTGCTCTCTCATAGTTACATATAATGTTTTTTATTGGGAAACGCAAAAACAGTCCTGAATTGAAAATATGAGAGTTTTTCTGTTAATTAATTATTTTTTATTTTATTTTTAGACTGCAACACATCCGCATTGGAGCAAAAGCTTTCCGTAAATTCGAGATCCCTTCGAATTTCACTGCTCTATGGAATTACATGGCAAACATGTATGAATTGGAAGCATTTATCCAAAGCTGCCCCGCAGATCAAGACATAATTAGTCACATTAAAAATCAATTGGGTCTAAAAACAACGGCGCGGATAGAATTGGAAACGCCCGTATATACGACGGCCATTCCGGTGCTAGCTGAATCATAAAAGATACAATCTAAACAAAACAAAAAAATATCGGTTTTGTGATATTCAAAATCGATAATTCGACCAAGTCGTAAAAAAGATATTTTGTAGGCCAGTTTGATCAATAATATGTAAGAGCCCTCGTATATTACGCTTTACTTTTGAATTTTTATCGGGAACAAATTTCGCGGCTACAAACTCATTGTTATTTTTAGTTTTGTTTGCACCGGATCGTGTGTGATCGGCTTTACAGGTATCGTCAAGATTGTCCAAAATAATATGGATTCATTCTAATATTGACATAATAATATATACATACATACGCTCCCAAAAGATGATTCTTAATATTACAAAACCGACAAACAATATATTTTTTTATATGCATTTTTTTCTCCACCGTAGACTAGTCACAAGGATAGGAATCGGTAGATTCTTAAAACAAAAAAATTGATTAAAGATCGTCATTTTATAAAAATGAAATGAATAAAATTGTTTCTTTTTTTATTAGCCTTAAATTGATGTAAACAAATTTTTATTTCCGTTCGATGCTTCTATAACAAATAATCAAACTTGGAAAGTTATTATTTTCTTTTTTTTTTCTCTATACAGTTACAATGTCGTACTTGAGTTACTATTATTATTATTATTATTTTTTTTAGATGTTAGCTAAACTTTGTATTTTTACTACAATCAGCTGGTTGCATTTGATTGAAAAATTTATTAAATAAAGGTGTAAACTATGTAAAGGAGTTTTTATTCATTATACACAGTTGGTGATGTTTGTTTATCTAATTTTGGCATATAAAGTGACATTTTTCAAAACTGACTTCCGTTAGCAAACGTCACATTTTCTGTAACCAGTTACATAATGAAAAATATTATGTAACTGGTGATGAAAAATTAATTTTATCACCAGTTAATAAAAACAAGAGAGAAAAGAAGAAAGTTTAATGTCATATTATAGAAAAATAACAACAACTAGAACTGAAGAGAGCTACTAACAATAAGAACAACTAGAACAATTTACTTTTTATTTTATGCATTATTAACTATTTTCGATTTTAATTTAATATTAATGGTAAAATAATAAAGAAAAGTCTGAAATTAATGTATAAAATAAAAGTATTGTCTTTTGTAATATTGGTTGCATAACTTGTAGGAATCAAAAAGTGCTGTTTTCAAATCAGAAAATAAATTAAATTTCCTTTTTGTCAAAATTAGATAAAACCTTGTATGAAACACGTTATGAAATGCTTTTTTGTGTAGCTCGTGTCATTTTACGGGACCTCGCTCCCGCAAAAATTTCACTCCTTAAACAAAATGATGCATTTCATAACTGGTTACGTAAATAGCTATTTTGTAACACTTACTTACATAACTGTTTGCATAAATTTCGAATATAAATCTAATATTTGAAGGACTTAGGCATAGGCATAGTTCAACTGTGGTTCTGCGTTGAACCGAGTTTAATTGCAAATTTTTGTTGCAAGTACGTCAGTCACTACTGATCTGTGGTTCAAATAGAAGTTTACGTGAACGGTTTTCGAAGAGCGTTCAAAGGCGGTTCAAGAGGGTTTTGGCATTTGACGTTGAGTTGTTAATCTCAAAAAAAGATAATTCATTATTTCAATCAAAATGAACGAATTATTAGAAGAATTAACCGACGATGAAGATTTTTTACAAATTTTGAATGGTTTTTTACATCCTAGAAGACCGCAAACCTTTAGAAATAGACCCAATCATTTTGAAATATGGTCTGATATTGAATTTAAATGTAGATTTCGATTAGAAAAACGAACTGTGAGATTTGTAATCGATCAGATCTCAAATATATATAGTTCCAATCCAAATAAACGAAATATCATAAGTAACATCACATCACACTATATACACGTTACGTATAAATAAGGTTAGGATCAACACTGTCAACGATTAAGTTTGGCATGGGACATTAAAATTTCAGATGAAAAGCGTAGTTCAGTGCAACCAACGTGACCTGAACGGCGTTCAACCAAACTTATGTTGATCTTGCACTCTACAACGAAAACCAAAATGAACTCGGTTCAAAGTTAACTGGCAGTTCAGTTGAACTAACGTTCACCTGTGACATCTACAACCGGCTCTAAATGTGAAACAATGACAAGCCACACATAAGTTCAAAAAGAGTTAGTGCTGTGCTCGGTTACAGCAATAGTAAAACAAGCCCCTAAAAAATTATGTTGGCCCTTCGTTAATAGATGGCGCGATAAACCTGTGGTCACACTATTGCATGGGTCTAGTTTGTCTCTAGTATTTACTTAACATAATGACAAGCCACATCAAAATAGCGGACATGAGTGGAAGCGATTCGGATAATTCTGTGAGTTCTGACGATTCTAGCAAGAAAAATAGTGAAGTTGAGTCGACATTCGATGACAGTGACCGTGACCCTGACTATGTACAATCTAGAAGTGACCCAAATGATGAAAATTCAGCGGTATCTAATTTTTTTCCTAAATGTGGCATGTCACATTATTACCATCCAAGATTAAAGTAGTGAAGTATAACATTCCGTTTTCTTCACGGGCAAAACAAAAACTGGCTTTTCATGTCTTTATGGTTCCAGCTAGTGGAGGAACAAAAGTGTAAGTCTATTATACACACCATTCTTTACTCAGCGGACACACTCACCTTCCCTCTGACAGGGATTTTGCTCTCATCGAAGTGTACTCTCCTGAGGAGTGGCACAAAGTTATAAGAGAATCTAATAAAAAGAAGCCATGCAGTGTAACTGTTATGAAATAGGAAGATTTTCTCAATGTACAATCACTCTTAGATAACATTAAAAAGAGTACTCGCACTGATGACCAGCAATCTTTGGATTCTTCCAATGTTTTTTCATTTTTATTCAAGTGTGATAACAAAAAAGCATTTTACGTTAAGCATTCTGTGAATGGTACCTACAACCCCGTTACTGTTGGCAAGAAGAGACGTCTTAATGTTCTTTCAGTATATGCTTTAAAACAGAAGTATATTGAGCCCATTTGAATTACAAAAAAGAAACTCGAAAATGTGAGATCATTATTACCCTAAATACCTTCAGTGTATCATATCCCTTCTACAATAGTTTACGTGAGGATGTCAGCCCTGATGTTGCAGATGAGGTCACTGAGCTGGTTGAAAATAAGATTTTGGATATTTATTATATATGGAATAATGTAACATGCCACATTTTTTTTAAATAAAGGCTATTTTTTCTCAAGTTTGGAGTAGTTTTATCAATATTGTTGACAACTATTAAAACAATAAAAGTTGTTACTGAAATTTATATATTATTTTTAAAATTTAAAGTCGAATATCTTACTTTCACCTTTTTGAGGCTTGTCATTGCGCTTCATTTATCCAAAACGAAAACCCTATCACATTTAAAGCCATATCTACTTCTTAATATGGCTATGACAGCTAATATTGGCCATCAAGTCTAATAAAATGCTAAAACATACGTTTTAAATGCTCTTTTAGTGCCAATTATGGCTATTGTGGCCAAGAGGTTGAATTGCTTATAAGCTATGGAATCTACTTTAAGCCCAAACCGCGCGCTCCCTTTAGGCAGCGATTAAGTAATGAATGCTACATGGAGAAGCTTTAATTGCCTATTAGCTTCAATAGTGACACAAAAATCGATTTTAAATCTACTTATATGCTTATTGTGTTACTTGGGTGTTTTTCTGGTCATTCCATAAGCTTATTTTCGAAATTGTATTTAAATTTTAACAGATGTTTTTTGTATACCGGTTTAAATAAGGAAAAGTATGCCGCACACTCGCGCACGAAGGGTTCCTTGCTTGTCTCAAAGTATATCGTCTTATCTTTTGCCGGAAATCATCTAAATACGACCATTTACGACATAAAATGAAACCCAAGAGCAGTCGACTGACAAGGCAAGAGCGGCCATCAGATTTGTATCGGGTGCATTGAATTCATTTAGCAGTATTAAATATTTCGTTTTAGCGTGCGTTTTCAAAGAGCTTTCTATACTAGTATCATAATAAGTTATCATTAATTTTTTTCGAAACGTTTTGTCGGAAACACTTGTCATTGTAGATGCAAAGCAAATTGTGAAAAATGTGTATGATTGTTTTGTAAGTAGAGGATTCAATAAACAAGAAGCTTTAAAAGAAACCTGCTTATTTACAAAGACACCAATATTCTCTATAAAGGATATTATTAACAGTGAAAAATTAAGCGTAAGAAAAAAACATACTGATTTTCAATCTCATCGTCTGGACAATGGCAAACAGGATATAATAAGAAGAAAAATATATTCCCTCTATGAAAGCCAAATTGTCCCTACTTTGGACAATCTAAAAAGGAGGCTAGAAGAAGATGACACCAATATAAATATTAGCCGGACCACCCTCCATAGTTATTGGTAAAATGGAATTCACATATCGTAAAATTGACAAAAAACAAGTGGTATGAAATCGCAAAGATTGCGCACTTGGACATTCAATTTTCTTCAGGACATTAAGAAGTATCGATCCGAAAACAGATAAAAACGCAAACAGATAGATATTCGTGAATTTGATCATTTTTAAAATAATTTTGAATAGTCCGCCACTGGAGACCTCTTCTACACCAGATATTGGCCATATGATTTATTGCAATTGGCTCATTAATTTTATAATTGCCGGCAAAAGCCAAGACGATATATACTTTGGGACAAACTATATACCATTGTCTATAAAAATTGGAAAAAAATCACGTTTGTTGTATGGGAGCCCCATAAATATTAATTTTATTTTAATTTATTGAATTATTTACTTTTACAGAGAATAATATAACTCTTATTTTGTTTTTAGTATTTGTTGTTATAGTGGCAACAGTAATACATCATCTGTGAAAATTTCAACTGATCGTGGCGTCATAAACGCCATCCGGGCTTGCGACCAGCGACCACGACTGGTTTTGAAAACTTTTAAAAGAAAGTTTTTGAGCCACTGCGACAAATACGCTCCTCAAAGTTTGTTATGAAAAAAAAAGTTTTTTTAAATATAATTTATTTAAAATATACTCAACGCTACAATATTTCGTTTTAACAAAAATAAGGGTACATAGTAAACACATATATATTATGTACACATTTTTATTTATCTACACAACTTTTTGTTAAATCGAGTCGAGCATGCATTTTGATTGTTTGTTGTTGATATGCGTATTTTTATTAAATTTAATCCTCACATGAAAAAAATATTAGAATTGCCACCGAGTGTATTTTGTAACCGATTTTTAATTGTACTAAAACAGGAGATGTTGGAAATATTTTTTTGTGATAAGCGTTACAGTGAAGAACAAAAATAAAATCATGTCACAGAGCAGAATTATCAAATTTATACCTACTTAGAAGTCTGGAAAGTTGAGAGATTCAATAAATTGATTATTGCATGACATAATTGAAGCTTAAATTCTAAAAACAGTTAACATAAAATTTTAAATCTGGAAAGTGAGCAAATTTTAATAACCTGATTGCTTTTAAAATGATGCCCAATTGGATATATTTGAAAAATGTATTGCTCAAGTTTGATTAATTTGATCTGGAAGACTATTAAGAATGCAGTAAATTTGCCAGAAAATCAAGCATAGACATACAAACATATTATATTTAGAGACAAAAGTTGAAAATTAAATACTCTGGTGAAAAGTTGAGATCAGACTTAAATTGGCACTAATCTAAATTTGTGAAATCCCACATTTTCTTTGAAATATTAAAAGTTCATCTGTGTGCTACACAAAAATATTCTTACCGATTCTTTCATACACAAAAAAAATGTTCTATTTAACCAAAATTAAAATTATCTATCTATATAATTATTATTAAATAACAGGAATAACTTGTACTTATCACAATTACATAAAAAATGTTTTAATAAATAAAATTGAAACTAAAAAAATGGAATATAATTTTGGTATAGGTATATATTTAAATAATATTATCTGATTAGATATATTAGGTCAACATTGATTTAGTTTCTTTAACTTTAACTGAAGATGTGTATTTGATTTTATGGGAATATGCTTTAGATGGTAACAATGCAGTTAAACACATATTGGTGATTAAAGCGGTTAAGCCCCATATTCTCCTTTTACCTCCTAAAAATACAGGTAGCGAAGAACGGCCTCTAAACTGGGTGTATCCCAATAGTTCGGGTTTACATAATTCTTCCAGAGAGACTGTAAATACTTCCTCTACTTCTTTGGGATTCGTCTTTAGTCTACTCACTGCTAAAGGTTTTATTACCCTGCCAATAACTGGTAATACACAAGTCTCACCTCTAGTTACTATCAAGTTACCACTGCCCCATAAATCTATGTTATCTGGATGCAAACCAAGTTCTTCATTGGTTTCTCTGAGTGCTGTGTCTTCTAAACTGTTATCTCCTGCATCTTGCATTCCTCCTGGAAAACTAACTTGTCCTCGGTGGTTTTTCAAATGGGCCGCTCTTAACGTATACAGTAGCGACACCTTACCATTTACTTCACAAAGAGGAATTAGTACAGCTGCCCTCTTTGCCGGCTGTTGAGTTTGTAATCGAATTGGTTTCATACTGGAAAATTTTGCAGCGGTTCTTTTTATATTTTCTTCACTGAACACATATTCTTCGGAATAAAAATTGAACGGTGGTTGTTTACTACAAAAAAATCTTTGTGCCATACAAAACATTTTGCCAGAAAAAAAAGGTTTATCTCTACCTGTCAAAATAACTTGACATTTCACGAAATTTCACTGCATGTCCATTAATCCAAACTGATTTATTGTTACGTTTACATAATAAGTAAATCTGGTTATTTCTAGCTGTAATAACTGTATTATCAGACTCGTATTTGTACTATTTTGTTTAGTGCATGCGTTCACTAACCTTAATTAGAGATAGACAAAACTTGACCAGCCATCCGTACACGATTTATAAAATTCATCAAAAATGTGTGTAATACATATTGAATGTATGTAAGTCACGATTTTTTATTTCAATAATGGATATGAAATGAAGCTCTAGAAAGTTGATAAAATGTTTTTAAATATTGTTCAAAACAGTTAAGTATTTTCCGTAACGACGTACTCTTATACACAACAATACTTCCCCTAACCTTATTTTTGATTAGTCATTCATATGTCATATTGGAGTATAAATATCATAGAAATATACATACCAGCAGGTTGATGTTTAAAACGTATCAATCACAGAATTATATAGGTAGTTTATAGTTCAGTGGTTCAAAAAGGCTCAAAGGTGTGATGTGATAAAATATGGTATAAAACTATAAAAGATCCGAGAGTTGTCATAAATGATGGAATAATTGTATCCCATTTCCCATTCCTCTGGAAAGTTACTGTTGGAGATGTTTACTAGAGAATTGATAGTCCGCAAACGCGTGATAAAGGATTGTCCTAACAGCACCATTATGATCAAGTTAACTTCATTACTCCAAAGAGCATGATACTATACTTGTGCAAGAAAAAGCATTCACGGTGTAAATAGTGACTATAGAGTGAACTATTCGAACCATATACTGAGTAGTATACACTATGTGACCTCGGAACTGCTCCAGAGCAGCTTGTGTAAAAGAAAACGAACCAAAATCTAACCCAACATTTTTGTCGAAAAAAAAGTTCCTATTAATATAAAAGAATATCCAAAATAATCAATTTAATTTCAGATCAAAGCAGTCATGGGATGTGAAATTACTACTTTATGTTGATGAAGAATATTTTTTTATAAATGAAAACATTTAAAAAATACTTCCATGATTGGTACCTAAACCTATGATGGACAGATACGTTGAAAACAATTTTAAAAGTTGCTCCAGACAAGTAAAAAGTGTGTCGCAATCGAAACATAAAAGTGTTCCAACTATTTTTCACTCATCGCTGGTATAAATCCAAATAATCAAAGCTCGAACCTAACATCAGAACATACACAAAATAAACAAATTTAATTCAAAATACATGCAAAGAAACAATAAACACTTACATATTGATATCTTCATCATTGCACATTCCATTTGGACTCCACCAGTTCCCATTATATAAACCATTTTCATATCCCAGCAGTTTTGACCACTTTTACATTACATTTATACATCGCATAATTATTTTATAGTACTGTTTTCAGGCTAAAGTAACTAATTTTTAAAAAATCAATTGCCTACTATTACACCCATATGAAAAACCATAACCCACTTTGTAGTTCACGAAAATCTCTACAGATTACCTACAAATCTTAAGATTTTTTTTCATAAAAACAGGAACCAAGTCCAATTACCCATCCACCTTGTAAAGTCTATTTTAATCTAGTTGGTATTTTTTATTTTGAGTTATTACAAACTATAATATTTGTAATTTTGTTTCAGCAGTTTTAGATACAAAAAAGTTGAAAGAAAAATTACGTGTGAAATAAACAAAAATAGGCATGACCATCAAAAATATTTTCAAGCTGTAAAAGACTAAATGTAAATTGTGTTTATTTTAGTTTGGACCAAAAATTATTTATTTCCCAGGCATATTGCGAAAACAATCAAAATAAGAAAAATGAATTAAATAAGATTTTCAAAAACTATAAGCGTTTATTGCACCTAAATAAGTAATCTTGTAATTCTTTTTAATTTATTTTCAAATGTTCATGCTTTATACACTTGATGCTAGGATTAAGTAAATTTGTGATCTAATGTGATAATCATATTTTATAAAACATTTGTTCACATAAACAAACTAAATTTTAAACTTTAATATTCAAATTCTGTATATCATATCAATGTTGCAGTTAATTATACCAAATATTCCTAAGCGAAACCCTATAGATCATGAACTAAGTAGAAACATTTCAGGCTCACTCCTAGAATAACAAAAATATTAGTTGTATGAGATTCATATTTAAAATTAAATTCTTTTAATCAATAATTTTTTGTTCTTCATGATTAAGTACTATTTTTACTATCCTAGGCAACATTCTCTCACCTACCTTAAGTGATCACCATGTATAGTTGAAATCTGAAAGAAAAAATAGTAAAATAGTTTTTTGCAAACTGAATAGACAATATAATAGGTAAATGATCATTTTTATAGATATTAAATATATTCAATTTTATGTATTGAAGAATCCATTTAATTTTTCTTTGCACATCATTTCATTGATAATTCTGTTATCCCAGTATCATTAATATAATTTTATGAAATGAAATTTCAGAAAACCATGACAAATCTATTACGTCATAATACAAATCATGAAAAAATCGTTGAATATTCAAATTATTTATTTTGTGTGTTTAAAAATAAACAAGTAGAAAACTAAGTAGCGGCTTATTTAGTTTTCGGAGATATTGAAATATAGAATATACCGGCCATCAATGACGATATTTATTATATAAGATTCAATCAAAAAGATCGACTTACCGATCACTAAATTATATATAATATTTCCAAATATAACCACACACGACTTTTTAAAACGAATATCTATTTATCATTTAATAATAAACACCTTTTCACGTTATTTCAATAAAAATTTGTTCCGACATGTTGTTTCAATTAAATGACGAATTCAACTACTGGACGCTATTCTTTGTATAGCTAATAACCGGCATCTATAGCACACTATGATTAATTTTATAATTTTTTGTTGCTGTTGCGATACGTAGAAAGACAGGTACGGCTTATCAATAATTGAATATTTAATTGAACTCGGGTTTTTTTAAAAATACGACAGGATGTTTTTAAAAAATGGGTTTCATAAAAGGGATATTAAAATTTATATAGCACGTGATTATTTTGTTTAGATTGTATAAATGGTGCGTCAAAATATGTGTTATTAAAAAATATTGGTATTAGTACATTATTAATAACAGGCTTTGGACTGAATACAGGGTGGAACAAATAAAACTAATAAAACTAATAAAAAATGCGAAATAAACTAATTTATTTATATTATTAAGACACTTTTACTTCTTTCGAGGTTAAAACTTTTTCTACCATCTTAGCCCTATTTTCCAATAAATTCTTTTCGTTTTCGGCTATTTGATCGGTCTTAAGATTTCGTAACAGGAAATGGTGAATGAAAAGTCGCAAACTTTCTCTAAACATTTTTAATTTTTCCGATTGTGACACTCTCGCAAAAACCATCAGACATTCTTCCAAGTCTTCATGCAATAAAATACCCAATAGAATTTGTCGAGTGAATCTTAGTGTTAGTTTATCCAGTTCAGCGAATTGCATAATCTGGAAAAAAACATAGTTTTAGCAGTGGGAAGGATTTGAATGAATTGGGAACGGGGAAAAAAATTTACTTACCTTCAACGTTGAAATCGGTAGACCTTTTTCAATGAAAAGATGAATAAGTAGTTTTGCTAAATTCGATAATTGAGTTCCGGAATGTTTGTTCATTGCTTTAAGTTTATCCCAAATGGAATATTTGATCGATAACTGGAAATAAAAGAGAAATAATATTCTAGAAAAATTGCTTCAAATACACTTTAGAAACGTTCAAATATATATGACAAAATTTGGGAACAGGAAAAAATGCTACAAGACTGGACCAGATCTCTTATAGTTCCGATATATAAAGACAAAGGCAGTAAAAAGGACTGCAATAACTATAGAGGAATTACTTTACTATGTACTGTCATGAAAATATTTGAGCAAATAATAGATAAAAAACTATATTGGAAAATACGTTGGATGAGTCGCAAAGTGGCTTTAGGAAGGGCAGAAGCACACAAGATCATATTTTTTCTATAAAGCAAATAACGGAAATAGCCTGACAAGAAAAGAAAAAGATATATCTAGCATTTATTGACTTAGAAAGCTATGGAATAATCTTAAAAAACGCGGAGTTAGTAATAAGCTTATAAAACTAATTCAAATGATATATAGTAACAATACTAACTCAGTTATAACCAAGAATCTACAATCGTCAACATTGAAAACCACTGAAGGACTAAGAAAAGGAGGCAGTTTAAGCCCAACTTTATTCATGATCTATATGGACGAAATAATAAAGAAATGTAGGAATAAAAACAAAAAATTCAATATAGGATACATGGATCTTAACAATGTAGAAGTTTCAGAAGGGGCATTTGCTGACGATACAGTTATTGTTGCGAAAACTAAAGAAGACCTGAAACACAATATAGAAACATGGAATAGTATCTTGAAAGAAAACGGGATGGTTATGAATAAAAACAAAACAAAAGTTATGGTTATAGGAGAAGGACAAGAAGAAATAAATATAGAAATTGAAGGACAAGTTATAGAACAAGTGACAACATTTCAATACTTGGGAATAACAATTGATCAACACGGAACATAAGAAGCAGAAATTAATAAAAGAATAGAAAAAACAATGAAACTCTACTACACGATGAACAAAGCATTCATAAACAATAAAGGAATATCGAAAAATACCAAGATAAAATATTTAAAGCAATATATAGGCCAATATTAATTTATGGATGTGAAACGTGGGTGCTAAACCAAACACAGAAGAGCAGAATACAGGCAGTTGAAATGAAATACTTAAGAAGAGTCCGAGGCGTTACAAAAAAAGACAGAATAAGGAGAACAGATATAAGAAGGCATCTAAAAATAGAATCAATTCTAGAATTTATAAAATACAGACAATTGGGATGGTGGGGGCATGTACAAAGAATGGAAAACACAAGACGGACTAAAAGAATATGGAAAGCAAAAATAGTTAAAAAATAAAAGAAAAGGAAGACCAAGACAAACATGGAATAAAACTATTTCAGGAATATTAAAAACTAAAGGGGAAACGTGGCTGGAAGCAAGAAAAATTGGAAAAAAACCAAAAAAATTGGAAAAGCTTTATAAGCATTTAGTTAAAGACATACCCTGACACCAATTATTTGGTAAATAGGGTCCCGATTATATATATATATATATATATATATATATATATATATTGGTACACGATACCTTGTTGCCTCCGGTATATGGAAGAGGCGACCTGGCCTCCGGGTCTTCCCATTGGCTTACATCCAAAAAAAAGTTATATATGGGGTGGTCAGATGATGACGAATCCGGATCCCTTGAGAGGGGTAAACATATTTTAGTTTTTAACGGGTCATATATACTCATATATACGAAACACAGAAAGTACTATGTCACCTCCAAAAATTATATATCTTGTTATCTTTGTCGCCTCCGACAGCGTTGCCACATAATCGGAGGTGATAAAGACATCTCTTTATCGACATGGCCGATTTCAAATATATGTATTTATGTTATGCGGACATTTGTTTCCATATTTTTAGCAAAGGTGGGAAGGTATGTAAATTTTCAATTTAAACATAAAATCAGTATAACGGAATTATATTTTTATGGATACATGTGTGTAAAATAATCCACTAATGTACATAAGAAAAAGATAAAAAAAGCTAATTTGAAATAAAACGTTTAATTTTGTTGCTAATGACTATTTTTGACATATTTTACCTAACGCACTGTTTAGTGTGCGTAATGTACATACTTTATGAACAGTAAAAAAAAGCTATTGATTTATGACTAATTTTCTTTAGCGAGTTTTATGTTGCAGTTTTGATTTCACGGTAACCGATTCGATTTAGACTATTATACTTTCCGATAAATTCTCTTAATTGTTGTGCTAATGGGTATTTTTGGTTTTTCAAGTTTGAAACAAAATAAATGTTTTTTTTCTTACAATTTCTTTCATTTCTGCTATTTCCTGAATGTACTTCACCTTATTTTCAATAATATTTATAAAAAACTTTTTGATGTAATTTCTTTATATTGCCATCAAACTTGTGAGTATTTTCTCCATTCTACCAATATATTATCGTTTTTCCTTCTTTCTTTTCTTTTTTCAATTCCATCAACCATTCTTCTTTTTCTACGACCATTTCTTCTTTTATTTCTTCTAATATTCTTTTGGTTTCTTGATATTCCACTAATATAAACATGTCTTTGTGACTCATCATCTACTTTCTGTTCCATTATTTTCATTTTATTATCCTGTTCCTGGAATTGCTGTTTTATATTTTGCACCATAGTTTCTATTGATTGCTGATATTTTATAATGCTTTCCTCTGTTTGCTTAGTTTGATTATGAATTTGGTTGATAATACCTTCATATATTTTATTTAATTCTCTTATTCCCTGTCAGTTTTCCATTTTAAATTCTTTTTATTTGCTTTTGGATTTCTTCGTGTCTTTGAATCACTTTTTCACCCATCTCTTCTATTACTTATATCTTAAATTTCTCTTGCTCTTCAACTAGTTCTTCTCTAATTTGTTAACAATTTTCCATAATTTGTAATTCCATATTCCTCTCCAACCTTTTCTGTACCTCTTCAAATATCTTTTCTAATGTCTTCTTTATTCCTTGTAATTTCTTTTCTGTCTTGGTTTGTCCTTGTTCCAGTTTGCTTTGTCCTTGATCCATTTTGTTTTTCAATTCATCTTGTCCTTGTTTCACATATTTCATCAACTTATTCAACATATCTATTATATTAACTTAGTTGCTCATCTGTCTTGATTCTTCCACTTTCGTTCTGTCTACCATCTCCTCTAATGTCGTTTCTTGTGATTTTCCATTTGTTCCTACTACTTGTCCTTTTCTTGCATATATTCTACTTTAATACATCCATTCTCATCACTTTCCTCACTCATATCTTTAGGACTATCCATAAAACATTTATACCTGGTATTCATTATGATTTATATTTGAGATATCAGTTAATAATAATAATTATCTTCTTCTACAAAAATTGTTTCTATGATTAATTCTGAAAAAATTAATTTTTTGTAATTGTCACTGTTTCGGAACTTCACATACGTTATATAAACAATTAATCCTCAACTAAATCTAAATTCTACTTAGCTCCACCTTGGGCGCCATTTTATATTGATTTTATATAATTGTTCTATTAGTTTATGATATTTAACTTTTGTTTTATCAATTTTTATATAACTATTTATTATTTTTATTATTTATTTGATTTTAATTATTAATTTATTACAAAACTCTAATGTCAGGTATTTGGGTTCAATATTTAAATTATTTTTTAGTTCAATTCATTTTCAAATATTTATTTCAACAATTTAATTAAACATTACAAACTTCAACTTTCCAAATTCATTATTATTCTTATTATTTTTCTTTTTTAAGAATTGATTTATGTTCCAAATATTTAATCAAAATTTCTCATTTTTATCAAATATTAAATCTTCTATTTCCAACTTAAAAATTCCCTTTTTTTCCTGCAACAATACATTTGTAAGCAAAAATGAAGAAATCAGCAACATTCTGGCGAAAAGCTTGGAATTAAAATTCAAATGTAAAGTTAATCTCACACCTTCCTGTATAGATAAAGCTCCCTATCCATGCTCTATGACTTTATCGCAAGATCGGAATTTCCTAACTTCAAGGACATACGAAGTCTTTACTAATGGAATTTTCTCGTCAACCTACAGCCAGACTGATGGCGTTCCCTAAGGGTCGGTTATAAGCCCCACTCTATTAAATCTAGCAATAAACAATATTTGCTCTGATCTCCTTCCTCCCATCAAGTATGCCTTGCATGCTGACGATTTGGTTATTTACGGTCATGGAACGACTATTTCAACTACAACTAATCTAATTCAGTTAGCAATAAACACCTTAAGAAAAAATATAAGTCTCTTAGGATTAAGTTTTTCTCAAACAAAATCCAAAATTATTAAATTTAGTAGACGACCACCTTCACTACTCCCTACTATCCTTATTAACAATGACCGCCTTCCCGTTGGTGATCACTGTAAAATACTTGGTTTAACATTCGATTCTCAGCTTACCTTACATATTCGAGAAATCAAAGGCGACTGCTGCAAAAGACTAAACAGTATTAAAATCCTCTCACATTATCGCTGGAGAGCAGACGAAAACTCTCTTATTAAGATATACAGGGCCATTATCCGTTCAAAATTAGGTCATGGGTGTCACATATATATCTCGGCCGCAAATCCTGATCTGAATCTCTTAAACTCAGTGCGTAATACAGCTCTACGCCTCTGTTTAGGTGCTTTTTGATCTAGTCCAGCAGAAAGGCTTTGCTGCGAAGCTGATGAGCCCCCTCTTTGGATCAGACAGCAGCAACTTCTGCTTTCTTATGCAGCCTCCGTATAGTCTAAACCTCTCAATCCTGTCTACCCACTTTTCACACCAACTTCTAACACATCTCACAACTTCTCAACCACGTCATTATTAAAACCGGTTCTTTTGATTTTATCACAAATGCTTGACGGTGTTAACCTCAAACAAACTAGTCCCCTACCTATTACCTCTACTCCTCTATGGACTATCAACCTTCCTAAATTTAACACATCCCTTATGAGACACAACACTCAAACAATTAATTAAAAATGATTTTATTGACATAACAACTTATATCCAATATGATTTAGTACTATATACTGATGCATCCAAAAATGAAACAGGAGTAGGCTGCGCTATAACAACGTTATGAATTGCCATAAAATCTTCCCAAATCCCTTCAACTTGTAACGTTCACACAGGCGAACTATTCAGCATTCTACAGGCCATTATTTCAATCTCTCCACCTTAAAAGCTCGTTGCCATATGTCACTTGCTTCAATATTATCCATCCAAAATATATTCACCGAACATCCTATTGTCCAATCTGTACATGACTCCTACCAACTTATATCATCACAAGGAATAGCAGTTACCTTAATTTGGTTACCTATCTTCCCACATTGACATCGAGGGCAACGAACTTGCTGACCAACAGGCGAAAATTGCAACTGCAATTATCGTCACCGACAATATAATTATTGGAAAGGATTTGTGATCACAGTTCAAATGAAAATTCAAAGTAACATGGCAGCAACATTGGGACACTGTTGACACAACCCTTCGTCAAATACAGCGGTCTATTGGTCATCCCTAACCTAGTTGCTTCGCAAGTCTCTCAAGGCACGACTTAACTGCGATAAGAAGAGTAAGAATGGGCCATTCAAGACTTACCCATGGATACCTAATGTCTACTACCCCCAGACCCATTTGTTCCAACTGCAACTCTAATCTAACCATGAAGCACATTTTGACCGAGTGTCACAAATATACCGTCCAAAGACAACAGTTTCAGCTAAGCCTAAACTACAAATAAATCCTTAACAACTCTAAACAAATTACCTCTCTACTCCAATTCCTCAAAGATGTACAACTTTACCATAAACTTTAGAACAATTCTGTTACTGTGCATTCATACTGTATTATTGTAATATTGATCTATTTTATACTTAATATATTGTAACCGCTCCTGTGTGTTTTTTCTAGTATTTGTTCAAATTTATTGGTTATTACCTTAAATAATTGAAATTTTACTTTCCTGTTCTGAATACTGTCAATTCTTCAAACTCGCCAAATACGTCCTTTGTAATATAATTTCGGTCAATTTTTAGGTGTTTTACATGTACCAACTTACTACAGTGTGTACATAAAGTAACGTAACTTGCTAATATTTCGATTTCCATTAGGAACAAATAACTAATCGTATTTAATGAGATGTTCAAATTGTCTTCCTTCTTCTATTTGACAGTATCCAAGTCGATTATCAAAAGCTGATATGGTATTACAACCATGTCCTTTGGTCACGAGTCGCAAAATATAGTGTTAAATGCTAGAAAAACATCCTTGTCACCTCTTCTCCAATGTTGCCATTTAGCAGAGGCGGGAAAGTACCTTATGTTATGCAAACATGAGAGTTTATATGATAGGAGGCAATAACGTATCTCGCTTAAACGTGTTGTGCTACACTAGCGCCAGTGATATATACTGGAACTAAAAACGGTTTTTGGAGGTACTGGGAGTACTTTTTGACCTCCGACAAAATTTTCGTTTTTGGGGCCCTAGATGGTATCTGAGTACAAAAACGATGAAAATATGGGAAAACGTTGTCGCCTCCGAAATCGGAGGCGACAACGTTATATATGAGGTGACAACGTTTCTTCAGTATCTACTTTGGAGGCGACAACATACCCTTCATACCTATATATATGTGCATAATTACTCAATTTTTATTTGTGAAACGCCTTCAAAAACAGCGGTTTTTATCGTTTCCCAGAGACATAATCAACAATCACTCAAAAATTTTAGTGTTTCCCAGAGACAAATTCAAGAATCACTCAAAAATTACTGAATAAATTTAATCACCTGATATTTTCTATTGTGATCGCAGAATTTTTGTGCCAAATGTCCGTAATACGGGTTGTAATTTTTTTCCTGTAGACAACAATGTAATAGAACATTTATAATATCACGTTCTTGCGTATTTTTTAAACCAAGTTTTAAAAGTTTCTCAAACGCATCCATATAGTCCTAAAAATATCTAAAATTAATATAAAACAAAGTACAGAAGTGGCAAAGAAAAATGTCCCACTTCTGAACTGACAAAAATGTCCCACTTCTGAACTGACTTTTTCTTTATATAAACTTACTTCAGCTGACATAAGAATGCAAAAGATATTTCGTCTAATATCAGTGTTCATTCTTTGTTTTTTTGCTAGTTCTAATATTTTAGAAGAAAATCCTTCGATTTTAGGTAAATTTGGTAATTTCGCGTTTTCATCTACTGTACCGGTCCACGCTGAACCTACCACCCACCATTTACCCCTTTCGTCGGCTAAAATTAACAAGAAAACATTTTAACGGAGTATCTTTTATCTACACCCTGTATAGTAGACAAAGGCTGGTGAAAGTAAGATCACGAATCGAGAAAGAGAAAGCTAAAT
This sequence comes from Lochmaea capreae, assembly GCA_949126875.1. Lineage (NCBI taxonomy): Eukaryota > Metazoa > Arthropoda > Insecta > Coleoptera > Chrysomelidae > Lochmaea > Lochmaea capreae. Next base: position 20,386,142 of record OX421404.1, read on the forward strand.
GTATATTAAAGATGTTATCGGTAAAATGAAGAAAGAAAAAATTAGGTTCTTACTTACTCTGCCGTATACTAAGCTGAAAGGTCTTATCTGACAAAATTTGAGATTTTGGCCCGAAGGAATATTTGGGTATTTAAAATGCGTCTGTAACTGATTTACAAAGAAAAATCGTCTTATTTTATACACCGCCAAATTCGGTGGTTAGTTTTGTCCAACTAACAATACATACCTAATTTTGTCCTAACGTTTTTACATAAATCTAATTTTGATGAAGAGGGGAAGCTTAAAACGTTAAATTTTCTTAATAATAAAGTAGTAAAGATTGAAATTACAATGGCAAATGCTCGAGAATGGAACCATGCGGTAGATGTAACTCGAAGAAACACCTCAGCAGTGCCATATTATCCAATAGGCTGACTAGGCTATAGCCTAGGGCACCGTGAAAGAAAAAGGCGCTGACTGACGACTAACAATTCGTGCAAATCATAATAATATTTTCTGTATTTTTTTTGTGGAGATTGAAGAATTAGAGTAGGTATATATTACTTGAATATGTGTTGTAAGGTTCCAATTCTAAACAAAACCTATAGGTGGGAAATAATGAAAGAGTGTTTAACACGTAACAGAACTGTGAGTGGGTCAGAACTACATGTGCCTAAAAAACTTTCAGCTACTGGATGGTCAGCTAGAGTCGATGCTTGCGCCGCTCTTTATGACAGTTTCGATGCTTTTAAAGGTTTGAATTTTATTGTGAGCACCTAAAACAAAAGCCGAGAAAAAGGTATATTTCAGAAAATGTTGCTTGGAGACTTTTTGGAGAGATATTTTGATTCAATTCAACAAAGCAGTCCAGTCTTTGCAAAAGCAAAGTATGGATATAGGGACAGCTGTTCAACTCTCTAAATCATTAATTAACTTTGTTATGGAAATGAGACAAACTTATAACAACTACGAAGAAAGCGGTAAATAGTTAACAAGATGTAGTAATTATAAGGAAGAAAAAAAGGAACTGTTTCTCAGGAGAGAGTGTTGTTGGAGAAGCTACTTTTGATGGTAGGACAGATATGGAAGTAAATATGTTCTACGTAGCTGTAGACAGTATTGTATATCATAAGAACTCAAGACGCGAAAAAATTCGTATGATGAAATCAGTGGGTGTTTTGGTTTTCATACAAACTTTGAAAACACTAAAGACAATAATAATAAAAGAAAAGTGCAGACATCTTCGAGGAATTTATACTAAAGATTTGAATAGTAATTTTGAAAATGAATGTATACAATTCAAATATTTTATTCAAACTTTGGACTAACCTGATTCCGAGAACAGAACATCAAAAACTATGTCATGGTTGCAAACACTCAGCAACAAAAATTTAATTTATACGTTTCCCAAAATGGACATTATTTTAAGAATATTATCTGTGTTTACCAGTGACGAACTGTACGGGTGAAAGTGATAAAACGAGTAAAAAATTACTTAAGAAATTCTTCAACAGATGATAAAACTGCTGACCCCTCAATATTATGTATCAGAGGCACTAAAGGAAATGAATTTTGAAGATATCATACAAAAATCAAAAAGTATTAAGTGCCGTAAAATACATCTGTAGAAAATCGATTTTTTCATTTTCAAAAATACATATATTTTTTGCAAAACAAGTTTTATTTTACATGTAACTATATTTTTACTTTCCTAGTTTAGATGCGCCAAAATTATGTCAGCCTAGGGCGCTCAAATGTCTTAATCTGGCTCTACACCTCAGTATCTACCCTTGCACTAATTATACCAAACACCCTTCTTCCATTTTCACAGGAGCTGAATGCTAAGGATAAACTACCCAATAACGATGATTCTGAATAAATATTTTGTGTCATTATGTTGTTGATTTTATAGTGACAGAATTGGATAAAATCATAATATAAACAAACTAGTTAAAAGGGTAATAAAATTGTTGGCCAATTAACAAACTTCAACTGAAGTCTTGGTGAATTTGAATAAAATCTAAAGGGTAGCATATAGAAGAAGAGTAAAACGTTAATATATCAAGTTTTTAATTCACTCAGTTAGGACCTTTCAGCGCATGGCAGTAACTGAGCTGCTTTCCAGATAACCATTTTGAGCGCGCAAACGAGCCACCTCACGAGCAAATGCTCGAAGCGATCGTGTTTCAAGCACAGCGCTTTGAGCACAAACATTTGGTCAGCTGGAAAGAAGCTATGTATAAGGTCGCAAACAAATTATTTTGAACAATTGAAATATAACGACTTTCATGACTAGAAGAAAGTCAACAAATATGTAAGTAACATTCTACTTAAATTTATTAAAATTAAGAAATTAAACAACAACATTATCAAATACCTCTTAATAAGTCTTCCAGAGACATATTTAACTCGGCAGCATAATTCCCTTTTCGTATAAATCCTTTCAAAACTTTCTTTAAATGTTCGGAATAAGAAACATCATAATTAGGTATCTTGCTAACGTTGTTGTTTTTTATAGCCAACAAAATATCCAACATAAATTTTACTCTTGAACTGTGAATAAAAAAAATAAAATTAAAATAAGACCCCTAAAAATGCAATTAAAAAGCTAATTAAGAGAATCTGGAAGGAAGGAACAACACTTTCGTCCACTGTAAAATCGGATTAAAAAGTTCCTAGCAGCCATAGGAGCATAGATAAACTCAGCTGGATGTGAAAACTTGTTAATTTCACAATAACTAAATAAAAAATATATTTCATTTCCAATATTTCAGAAAATTACAATACAATTACTCTACAAGCATTCCATAAACGTATATACAGGGAGAAGAGAAAAAATATTACAAATGTCGATCTAAAATGGTTTTTTACTGTATAAGGATGAGAACACAGGGTGAATTATGAATATAAATCATTTTATATAGGAAATCTCTTACTTACTTGTCTTTTTGGTCATCTGAAACCATCGCCGCTTTTGCCTGAAGATCAATTATTAGACTTTTCAAAGCCAAAGGATTGTCTTTTCTCAAATTAAACCCGACACTCCTTAAAATGTGTAAAATACATTCAATGTCCTTTTCTTTAAATTTACCAGCTAGTTTTTGTAATATTTCATATATTAACTTAGAATCGAACAATTTAAAATTATACAGTTGAGATAGGATACATACAACGTTGTCTAGCGATTTGTTTTCTACCTCCTGGTCACTATGAAAGTATTCATCAAATTTCTTTATTATGTGCTGTAAAAAGTGAGCCCCTGAAAACAAAAAATGAAGTCACCACTCAATATTCTTAGGAAGTATCATATACTTACCAACTTCAGTACCAACATTTGCATGTAAAATAATGATAAGAACAATATGTTCTATCAATAATCTTTCTGGTGCTATAACTTCAGCAACTAAGGATTCCATTATTAGGTTTGTTAAGGTGTCATTCATGTCATTCCTACTATTATTCATGTACAATTCTTCGATTTGTGAAGCTATATTATGCATATTACTTTCTGCCAATCTATTAAGCAACCCTAAAAGTGATTATATTATTAAACAAAATAAAAATGAACAACACTGTACACCAATTTAAACAATTTTGCAATTGCCATGTAAAATTTTATTTGAAAAATGTACATGCACAATGGATAAAATGTAATAGGTATGTACCTTTCAATTGTTTTTTGAGTCGATTGAGTTTTTCAGTTCGTTTTTTATCTTCTTCCTTGTTTTTTTCCCTCAAAGCAGGTGGTACATACTTTGACTCCAACTTCTGTAATGCATATTTCTAATATAACATTTTTTCACCCCTACAACTATTTGATGTTAAAAAACTTACGTTTGTGATAACACCTCCATCTTTGCCTCTTAATCTACCATAAATATCTTCCCAAGTACCATCAGGAAATTGTTTTACAGCTCCTTTTTTAGTTTCAGTTAAATCAGTATCTCCATCATCTTCCTCTTCAAATGTTTCATCTGATTTGTTACTTCCAATCTCACTTTCAGCAGAGCTATCTTCTTGTTCATTTTCAAGGAAAGGATCATCTGAATCTTCTTCACCAAAACTACTGTCAATAGAATCATCATCTTCAGAATGACTTTCATTTTCAGAGTCTTCTTCACTCTCTTGATGTACTAATTTTTGTGTTTTAGTAGCCATTTTTAATGGTTGATCAAATTTTCTTTTTAATTTTGATACTTTTATGACTGTTTTTTGTTCTGTTTCTTCAATATTATCATTGTCTGAATCTATAGTATTTGAAGGAGTGTTGTTATCATCAGATTCATGCAAACTACTTTCTTCCCACTCTTCAATAGCACTAGCAGTTTTTTCTTTAATTTTATCAAAACCTTTCTCTTTTTTGGATATCTTTTTGGTTGTCGTTGATGATTTATTTGTCATAAGGGCAAAATCTTCTTCAAAATCATTATCTGCTGCTTCAAAACCTTGTTCAGTAGTAACACCATGCTTAAGATACTCAGGATCAACTACTTCCAGCAGAACTAAAAATTATACAAGTAATTAATTCAATTTGAAGAAATTACTGACACCACATTATTTCCTCATTCAATATAAACACTGAAAAGTTAGCAAACAAACTGTTCTGTGAAAGCGACTTACAGTCTAAGCCATCTTCTGCAAAACCTTTGGGAATATTTTTGGATTTTCGTTTTTTCAATTTCAAGTGCTTTTCCATTTGTCCTATTATTTTATCCTCTTCTTTGTTGGCTTCTAAGAGTAGTTTCTTTCTATGCTTTTTCATGTCTGATTCAAGTTGCTTTTGCTGGTTTTTCTCTTTTTTTCGAACTTGTTCAATTGTGAGCTCCTAAAAATGTTAATGATAAAATGAACACAGTATGTATCCAAATTTTATCAGGAAGTCTTACCATCTTGCTGCTCTCATTAGTTACACTTTTTACCGATTCTGTTTTTGTATCCTTATTAAAAGCCTTGTTAGAATTATTATTATTTTTTTCATCATTCTTCTCTGGACCTTTAACGAAAACTCCTGCTTGAAGTTTCTTTTTCGAAAAAAAATCGTTTCTGCGAGACTTTTTTTCCTTTCGTTTCTCCTTACGTTGCTGTTTCCTTGTTGATTTAAAAGGGGGTTTCGATTTTTTCTTTGTTGCAGTCATACTTGTTAATCAAATCCTAAGACACTTGTGCAGTTGTGCATGCTTTGCTTTACAAACAAATAGATAACCTTAAAAATTGTGTTTTCTTTTCGTGTCAAGCATGTCAATGTCAAATGAATCGACACTAGAGGTGTGGTACGATTTCACTGTATGTGATTTTGTCACTGGTCTGGAAAAGTCGCAATCGACATTTGTCGAACAAAAATGTCGCACCAAAATTTGAGGTCGTATTCTAGAACCCCCTTCGACATTTTGTCGCATATGTTCATGTGGCAATAATGTGAATTTATAAAAGTGTAGCTGCCATTCCCAAATAAAGTCAAACAAAAGAAGAGTTTTAATAACTGTTTTAACCTAAAATTTTTAAGGTGTTCATGTCACTATATTTGTTCCTATTTACATATTTCACATAAGACGAAGCCACGTGAAATATTATCCAAGTCTAGGCCTATATATTTTTATTTAGTGTTAACCTACAAAATGTAAAAAAGTTACGCTACTGATTTGAAGTCGAATGTCAATTTTACAATATGGCGCTGGTTTTGACAACAAGTTCGCGCATACGACTGCAACTTCAAGTGGCTTCTTCTTATGTGAAACGTAGTCTAAACATGGATACCGAGTGTAAAAAAGTCAATATTGAAGTAAATCGCAAAAAAATAGTCAAGGCACATCCCAAATCAATTTAGTGGCGAAGTGACACTTCGGCACGCGTGCTACGATAATGATGTTAATACGTAAGTATCCTTAATACAATTTCGTGCTGACATGTACGCCGATCTAGAAGTGCAAGCTGTAAGCTTTTTTGGTGCTTGCCGAATTGTGTCATGCGCATTTTATCATGGAAAAAATAATTTAGGTACCCTAACCCTATGATATTTTATTATTTTTGTAAACAAACATACATTATTTTCTTATTACGTTATTATATTGATTTGTTGTCTTTGATAAGTACTTGGTATCTACGTATGGAGCGGAATATTATTGGTACTCATTTTTCACTACTTTTATTTACAGCAAAATTCACAAGGTGAACTCCGCATCCAAAATAATAAAATAGCAATAATAAAGAAAATGCGCAAGTGCAATCTCATTCAGGCTGACTGAATTGACATGATTGAGGATGGGTATCCGTTTTGCAGCACGCGTGCCACTTTGCTAGCAGATTGATTGAGGATGTAGCTTCTCTAGAGATCGTAATAAACCCCTGATTCTTGTCTCCTAAACATTTTCTAAAGCATATTAAAATGTATTTTCAAGTACATAACTTCTACGTCCAAACCCTCCATCAGGATGTACCTAAGTCTTTAAAGATTTTTTGGTGAATATCAATAGCCTCTTCTTCGTGGTTGATTTAAAAAAATTACATTTTAAAATTGTCGCACGAAACGTGAAACTGCAATTCTTGAATGGCAAAATCGACTATATTCATGTGACAAAATCTCAGTAGACTAGGATTTCAGGAAAGTAAAACATTGTCATGTTTGCGAGATTTCAATTTGTTGTGGTTAGGTTACTTGTAGAAAATGTAATTTTTTTAAAATTAACCATGGAGGACTACGAAGATGTTTAACTTTAAAAATGTCAAGAGCTTGAATAATTTTTCAGATGTCAGTGTGTGCGCGCACAGGTTAAAATCTGATGGTATCAGATAAGGCGATTTTTTCTTACATGTACCAGATATTGTTATAGGGTAATTCGACTGTACTACGCATATGACATATAATCAGTCATTCTACAGAATAGTGAAATCTCTCGTCCATTCGCAAGGAGATTAAAATCCATTTTTTGAATTATTCTCCACTTTCAGCATAAACAAAAACAAATAAACCATAGACTACTGGATTAAACACAAGATCGAAATCTTTTTGTGGTTATGTACGGTTTAAACCACAGAAATACAACACATACTTCTGGAACGGTTTCGCATGTCGAAAACCACAAGCACCCGTACTAGGTAACCAACCGATTTTACTGCGAAGGCGCGCTTCGGTTCAATTTAAAAACAATATTTTCGAGTTGATAAATTTGAATGTAAGAGTCTCATATCACAAAACAAAAATTAGTATTCAAAGCTGAAATATCAAATTGAATTCAGTTGATCTACCTGGGAAAAATAAAAACCAAAAACAGTGACTTGACTATAAATTAAAGACAGAAAACGTAGAAATGTATATACTATCCTACTATAGAGTTTTATACTATTACATTTTGAACGCTTTTTCTTCTCCTCCAATCATATCAATCTGGATAAAAGCTTTCATTTTGATATCACGAAGGATTACGTATAGAGCCCGATAAACTTCAGTTATTACCTTTTGTTTTCTTTCTTCACCCACTTTAAGTTATACTAAATTCGAGTAATTTATACAGCGTGATTCATAATTACCGATTAAAAAAGTATAGGTACTTACATCTACTATACAGGGCGGAAATAAATTTTGGATTCATGCAACGTCCATTATGTTTACATTTCCTTTATACTATAACTAAACTTAAATTAAATTTTCACTGCCTAATGAAACCAGTTCATAGAACGAGTTAATTATGGATTTGCAAATGCGCATGAACAGACAAGAGTGGCAATTGATAAATGTCATATTTGAATCGTTTGTGGTTACGTTTGAAAGTCGGTTATCTGCAAAAACGTATTGGAATATTATCAGCTTCCCTACTTTTAAAACATTAGTGGTTGCTTGAAATAGAAGGTATTAATAATAGAAATAATGGATCATTTACGCTGGCAACTGTTGACCAAGCATTTAGCTTTGCTTGCTTGTTCTTGAACTCCCGGTGTTTTTTGTCATAAACATGAGTATATTGACGTAACAAGTCAATTATTAAACTAGATAATTGTAAATAAATATATTATTGCTCTAAAATCAACAGTTCAATTTATTTAACAATGTCACCGTGTGCTATGGAAATGATATGTTTTAATACATACAAAATATTTTGACAGTTCTTGCTTTGGAAGTGACGTTTGGTTTCGCAGCCGTTGCTATGGGTAACGGCCGCCAAATTAAATTTCGCGGACTGTGCTGGGGACGGGAAAAACTGACTTCACGTGTGATTGCACGAAAAAGAATGAAAGTATTGAAAGACAAGCGGAAAGTATGTTAAAATAAATAGGAACAAAACGAACCAGAAGATATTAAATCCCAAAGGAAAGAAAGCAAGAAATTAATCAGGATAAGAAAAACGTAATGAATGGAATGGAAAACATTCACTTTGAAGAAAATAATTAATCATTCAGTTTCCATATTTATTCGGTTTTGTTAGTATTCAGGCTTTAAAAGAGATTTGAAGTAAATCCAGTATTAAAATTAATCCATTACTTATTGATAAATAAGAAGACTTATTAAGTTATTTTCGAATTTGACAGACCCGACGAAGTTTCAACGAATTAAATCCAGTTCAAGCTTCAGCAAGAAACGAGAGCGTCAGTTGTAGTAAGATCCGGCAGAATCAGCTCAGTGAATTCCTTTTTAACTTAATTTTATAGGTCCATTCGTCAAGGAAACATTTGCTCACACTAAAATGCATCAGGACTCGGGACATCAAGGACACGACCGGATGGCTCGACACGGAATTAGAGCATCGAAGCTTTCGAGTCGACCGATTTTACGAGGCTTTAAAATAATGGTCTTCCCATATTTCGATAAGGTTTTAGCAGAGTGTTTTTATTTTATTTTTGGAAACTGTCATTTTTCAGTTGAATAATAAGGGTCGATGGTTTTCAAAGAACAGGTCCTTCTTTTTAGGCGGCTGTCGTCTTATAGCTATTTTATATTTTGAAATAAAAGATGCCTAATAGTACATATGATTATTAAACAACTGAAATATAAATATTTTACTGGTAAAATAATATTTGTGACCAATTTTTTAATGTATACAATTATTCTATATATTTTTTTTCTATTTTTAGCTAGTTACATCAACCATGTGGGTTATTAGCGACTCGGCACTCTTACAGTTTATAAATTAATAGTATTTCGTTCAGGTACTTAACTAGGGAGTTTACTTTACAGACGTTTCCTAACAAAATTTCAAGGTTCTGGGGTAGATTATTGTTTTGTCTCTGAAGTTTTTATGGTTTATTTACGATAAAAAGACGATGATGTCATTTTTAGTTACTTTCCTGTATATCGGAGTAAATATAAATTTACCAACCGTAAATACAATTTATACTTAATGTCCAGGGCAATTTTCAGCTTACGGGTTGGCAAAACTTCAAGACGTTGTCAAATCAATTGGAAGAATTCAGTAGTTTTGACACAATTGAAGTTAGGTTCAGTATGTCATTCCTTGTTAATTGACATGGATAATCGTTTTTACAAGTTTTTCTGGTGCTCCTGAATTAATTATTTCTTCAATGTTGGGAAAATAGTTATTTTCGTTACTAATTAATTAGTCAAATCTGCAGTGTGTGGTTAAACGCGTTAAAATGCCCAAGAAATAGAGTAGTAAATGCCGAGACATGGTTATATCCTTATTTTTGAGGAGAATGCCACAATGGGGCTTGCTTACTGGCTGTAAGAGACGTGAGTATATAATACCATTTACTTTAATTATTATCAATATATATTATAGATTATATTTAAATTTATTCAGTTGGGTGTTTTTAATGATAGGTTAGATTATTGAAACTTGTGATATTCTTTTATAAATTGAATTATATTTATATTTCAATTTATTTCTTCCAGAGTTCTTGAAGATGGTTCTGGAGTTTGTCGTTCATTATAAATAATCAAATGTTAATTGAGGTATAGAATGATTGGTTACTATTTTTTGTATTTTATCCACACTACCACACCTTTCACAAAAATATATACTCAGGGTGCGTTCACAAAGAAAGCTGGTTACAAGCGCTTGAGAATTTTGTTGTGTGTACACAACAAACGCTTGCATTTCAAGCTTAGTGTTTTCTCAGCTCTCGTTGAGACAATGTCTTCCTCAAGTGATGAAGAGTTATTTTTGCTTGAAAATGTCGAATTAAAAATTCGTAGAAGGAAAGTCGGTGTTCATGCGATTAACCGTGGAAGAGGTAGGTTTGGGGAATACCACCATCTATTTCCTCAATTGAAATTGGACAAAGTGAGGTTTTTTTTCTGTGAGAATGGAGTTAACCACGTTTAGTTACATCCTCAAGAAAATTGAGAGCCTATCCATGCCGAAGAACGACTAGTTGTTATTTGTTTAAGGTGAGTGCATAGTGTCTTTGATTTTTGTAATAAATACTTATCATAACATTTATTTATAGAATACATCTTACAACTAGTTATACAATATAACACCTCTAATAGTATACAGGGTGTTTCAATTCTTTTTGTTATTTGAAATTTAGCAACCGGGTAAGTCCTGAGAAGTCTTCATTTCCATGATCTTGAGATCCTTTATATTCATCTATGGATACGCTCTGGTTTGAAGTATTAACAGGTCAAAATGGAGTACTGTTTGTTGGTGTAGACCTAACACTATAAGACATGGGACATGGGAAAGATGTGTTCTGGACAAATCTTTCTTACATGAGGCATGAGCATGTAGTTTGAGGCGTTTGTCCCAAATAGCCCCTTTTCTAAAGACTTGAGATATCAGTTCATCGACATCCATACTGCACAGTTGTTTGTCACTGACTGGTTCAGTCAACAAGAGCCGGAAAACAAGTACAAAATGTTCCTGCGTGCTTGGCAGAACTTGTAGCAAGCGCTTGCTAGCCGGGACAGGCTTTGTCTGTGAACGCACACGCTTGATACAATGTAGACTTTTCTCACGCCGGTTGGAGCTTGCAAGCGCTTGCCAACAAGCGCTTGTAACCAGCTTTCTTTGTGAACGCAACCTCATATTAAATAAATTTAAGAATATTATACAAGTCTTTTATTTATAAATAAACACCTTCAATTTATGCCTTTCGAGGTACAGGCGAATAAAAAAGAACTGTCACATTGACTGTTCCAGCTTCCTTTGAATAAAGAAAAAATGCTGGCAACATCCGAAAATTTTGTTTTGCAACGTCATCGTCTTTTTATCCTAAATAAACCAGATTAGAAAATGTTTTACTGTTATGTCACATCTGCACAGATCACATTTGGGTGGTTCCGTTTTCTCGAACAGGTGCTGGTGGGTTGTTTTGATTTCGAGTAACTTCGCTTTGGATTCTTGCCACCGACTCTGCCACACACTAAGCAATTTTTCCTTGACGTGGATTTTTAGGTCATTACCCGTCATTTCTTGCACTGTTATTGCACTTTCACTTTCGGTGGCTTCTTTTGTTTGCTGGTCTGACTCTTCGTTTCCCAGGATTCCGATGTGGGATGGGATCCACATAAATAATACTTCTTTGTCAGTTGCGTGTAGCTCCTCTAGTGTTGCTTTTATGGAGAGAAAAATAGGATGACTCTCATAGACTTTTTTGATGGACTCAAGTGAACTGAGGGAATCTGTTATTATTAGGAATTTGGAGAAGTTTAAACTTTTGGCAAGTGTTACAGCTTATGCGTACATTTCTCCCGTGTATACAGTGATGAGGGGTGGAAGTTGAGTTAATTTTGTGTCAGAGGTAATAGCTGCAGCTCCGGCGCCATTTGGAAGCATCAGCATATATTTGGTAATATTCTTGGACTGATTTAGTAGTGTGTAGAAAGCTTGTTTTATGATGCAAGAGGGAGTTTCTTTTTTTTTGTGAATGACCAAGGATTTATCCATGCAAGGAAGATGCCATGGTGGTGATATGGCACTATTGCTGAATGCTGGAGGATTTTCGATGTGGAAATCAGACGAATATTCCCGTACTCTCTCATAGAAAGGAAATGTCTGATTCTATTATTTATTTGTGCTATATTTCCGAATTTTTATTTCTTTAGTTAAAAGTATTTTGCATGATAAATGGTTGACAATTGCTAATCTTCAATAATCAAAATTTGGAGAAACGTTGGAACTAGGTACCTTGGCTATTGTCTTAAATATTTACTGAGGTGAAAGTTTTTCTCGTCAACCTACCTTCATTCATTCATTCAGTCCATGCACTTGGATGAATCTTTTTACCATTTCCAATATTTTCTACTTCCATTGAGTGCTTGGTCAGTACACTCCTCTTAGGCTCGTGCCACCGTTCCCTATACCCCATCCCCTGAACCCAAAAAACCTAATTCCTTCTAATGATGACTGAAGAGGCTCCGGCAAGCCCATAGTGGCCCGCTCCTCTTAAGGGGGATGAATGAAAAACTATCATACTTTTTAATGTCTCTTCCTTAGTTTCAATAACCTGGTTGGGGGTTACTTGTGAATCTTGTTTAGTGAAGTATTTGTATAAATGAAACCTTCATTTTAATTGGTATTTTTTAGCCAGCTCTAGAATTTCTCTTTGATGCAACGCTTTCTCACTTATGGAGTCTCCTTTAGAGCCTTCTTCAGCTAACTGATCCACAAATTCAATCCCCTCATGACAGACAATGTGTTGTTTCTTGTTTTCACCAATCTAGACCTAATGGTTGAATTGCTGATAGCTTAAATAAGAGCCTTACTGTCAGTTAATCTACCTTACTGTCAAAAGACTATTAAATATATCCTTCAGTAACATTTGACGACTTCCATCCGTCTAGCCTCTTTAAATAGTAATATACCTAAGCAACAGGTCAAAGGAAACAATGGCAAAGGATACGAATACGTTTTCGACGCTTCTGCAATTTATTTTGAACGAATCTTATTAACAGAATGGTGGTCTTATGTCAACTCTTATGTAGCTAACTTCTCTTTTGGGGTATGTACGTCACAGCATAGATGGCGGACTATTCAAATAATCCAAAAGTTGAATTTGTGAGAATAAAAATATTGAAAATAATTGATTCCCCATTATGATTATGTCCACCACTATCTATTAACATTGAGAAAACATCATATTTTTGTTAAGTTTAACACCCCATTATCCGTTGATTTTACGATAACATGAAAGTTTATGACCCAAATGATCTTCGTAAGCTATATATAAAGTCGATATTTATTTTGTGAAAATTTCCCATTAAACTTCAATATACAGCGTGTGGTATCTCCTATAGGTGAAAAATGTTTAAATATTAGTTTTAGTGAAAAATGTCGTTCTTGACAGAAAGTTTCGCTTGTTCTGAAACTACATAAAATTCAAGTTTTCCAAAACCTGTCCCATTTTATAGCCAGTTTTATGAAAACCGTATGAATTTTTGTACAAGTTCGAAAATAATGTATTAATCTAGCGACTGACGTTTACGATGTACCAAGTAACTGTCAACTTTTATAAATAATTTTCCAATTGTCATTCTTTGATAAATATTTGACAACAATGTTAACTATTCAAGAATTATAATCACTATAAAAAATAACAATACAGAATAACAATGTAAGTAAAACTAAGTAAACAAAAAACATCTATTCAATACTCGTATATCCTCCCCCAGCTTCAAAATATCTCTCAATTCTCTTTCTAAATAATGACAAGTATTTCGCAGCATTTCTGGGGTAATTTCGTTAACGGCATCAATGGTAGCACGTTTCAAGTCTTCAATATTATGGTTTAAATATCGACAATTTTGGGAAGAAACGACCCCGTTTGTTGTAAACGTTGCTTCATCAGAAAAAAAAATATTATTGTTAAAAAATAGGTCATGCATAAGTCTAACCTTGTGTCATAATCTTTTAAGGTACAAATAAATTTCGGTTTGAATGGATGAATTTTGGTTTGCCTAAATATTTTCTATACGTGACTCTTGCAAAAATCAACCTCAACTGCTCTTTCTCTCAGACTCAACTTGGGATTTTCCCTTAACGAATGCACAGCTGCATCGTCCTTCTCAACATACGCCTTTTCAATTTATTTTTGTCTTAAACAGATCCTGTCTCAACAAACTTCTTTATACATTTTTTCAATCCCCACCGCGTAATGGGTACATCTGGATATTTTTCGTGAAATTTTGCAATTGCATTCTGGTACGAAACTTCCCCAATACCATAACACTTAATAAGATATACTCTTTGTTGAATAGTTAACATTGTTGTCAAATATTCATTGAAGAATGACAATTTGAAAATTATTTATAACAGTTGACAGTTACTTGGTACATCTTAAACGTCACTGACTAGAAATACATTATTTTCGAACTCAGTGCAGAAATTCATACGGCTTTCATAAAAGGGTTTCAGAACAAGCAAAACTTTCTTTCAAGAATGCCATTTTTCACTAAAACTGATATTTAAACAATTTTCACCCATAGGATACCCCATTCGTGGACACGCTGTATTAAGTTATTTCAATACTAACGCACACACAATAATGTTCCTAAGAATTTTTTGGCAGACGTAATTATGAGTAAAACGAACTGCTTTTCTAATAAAGCTTTGAAGACAAATCAAAACCGCGATCATCCTAAATCTTCCAATTTCGATAGAGACGCCTTGCAGAATGTCAAACGTAACTTCCGGTTTGCCCTTTAGGTACATGAAATGATCTAGAAACACATCTGGTAAATTGTGGTTTTAGTGGCTTCCTCGAACAGAGAGCGAGTGGGAGAGTAACGCTCATCTTTATCGACTGATTAAATCGGCGCTTTACATTAATTACGAACTTTGTTTCATGGCATCGTCTGCACAAGGGCCCATTAATCTTGCTGCCTCTCAGATGCAGCCTCCTTAACTTTCTCTCCCTTACTACACCTACAAAGTAGTCAAAAATCATTTAATTATAGACTACGCAGGGTATAGTACGGAAGAGGGATGCAATTGCTTCGATCACTTTTTAATTCAAGTTAACACACTCGGAACAGGATTATTCTCAACTGGCTAGTAACAAATTCCGCAGAGGATTAAAAGATAACCAAGGCAACATTTTTAGACAATTTCCGAAAATGCATCTACAAGAGTAACTACCGAAACTCTGGATAGCACTGTCAATGGGTAAAGTCGTGTCTGGAGAAAAGAGTAATCACGGTTTCAATTCGCGAGACGACAGTCACAGTAAGAGCAAGTGAAGGTTGTCCACAAGGAAAGGGAGTCTTTTTTGTGGGCTATTCTAGTAGACGATTTACTGAAGAGGTTAACATCCAAAGACATACATATCTTAAAGAACTCAGTGAATATTGCAAATATTTCAAACAGAAAATTAACAGTTTTTCTTAATTTTTTTTTTGAATGTATCAACATTAATAATTATTATAGTTTTGTGGAATAATAATTGTGAGTTAAAAACTAGGAGTATTCTATACTAGGAGTCAGATTTATATCTTTTTTTGTTAATGATACTGTGTGTTTGGTTGCCTATACCACAACCGGTTATTAATAGAAATTTGGTGATTAATAAGGGTCATTACTGACTTATTTTGTATACATTAATATTGCTCAATAACGCACGGTCGCGGAAATAGTTCTTTAACGAACAAGGGTATTGATAGGGCCTATTAACAATCGAATAGCGCGAGAAAAGCAAGCGCGTTAATGGTTCGGATTGTTAATCACCCTTTTAATACTCGTGTTAGTTACAAAACTTTTCCATCGACTGTACAACTTGCATCCTTTTTAACAATATTTAAAAACTAAGAATATTTGTTTGATTCATAGGTAAGTACTGTCAAAAATAAATCATGACATTCAAATGTCACAGAGGTCGCCGGTTGTAATATCACCGTTTTCGTTTTTCTTAAATTCGTTTTTGATTATAGTTTTGTAGAATAATATTAAAAAAAACGTTAGGTAAGTTATTCTACACTAGAAGTCAGTTTTTTTTGTTAATATTATTGTATGTTTGGTTGCCTATACCACAATTGGTTGTAAATAGAAATTTGGTCATTAATAGGGGTCATTAATAACCTATTTTGTGTACATTAATATTGCTCAATAACGGTGGAAAAATATGTAAAAAGCAATGTGTAATTTTTCAAGGTTTTCGTAAATCTACGTTTATATTGAAATGTTTTTCATCACCTAAATTGAATTTCCTTGACGATCCTATTTCAGCTGACTCTATTTATATAAAATACCCTTTTGAATGGATGCAAAAAGATCAAAACTTTTTCATTTTACTGAAAATCACATCCTCGTGGTGGCTTTGAACTGAAAAAGTCTGGAAATGAATTAGACAATAATTATTGACTCTTGCCTTTTATCATCTTTATATTTCGCGTCAGCGTTTTTTTAAGGATTAAGTATACAACTTCCCACATAATCTAGAAAACCTCAAATTCTCCATTTCCCTTCTGTTACCAGCAAAAGATTCTCCTTTACAAAGTTAAGGGAGATTTGTATTCTGTGATTGGAGATTAATCGGTGTTATAATATTTAGAGTCGATCTTGGTATATATACACGCAGCTTGGAACTGATTATGAAAATTTTTTAAATTTGAAATCGATCTACTTCGTGAGAAATTGTTTCGATAAATCAATAACACATAAATCAATTTTTTTCATTTCTGATATGATAAAAGATATACATATAAAGGGTAAAGGATTGTTATTATGTTCACCCAGTGATCTAAACATGCTCTAAAATCCATAAAGCTCTGATAAAACATGGAAAAACCAGAAAATAAGTAGGTTTCGCTAGGAACACGAATGGCACTTAACACATGGGCTGAACAGTCCTGATCCTGACACACAGATGGCGCTAGTTTTATTGCAATCGCCTGTTGTTCAGTTAGTACTAACCTTGAAAAGACAGCTGTCAAAATTTCATGATATTCAATAGGCATGATGACTGATTTTGAAAAACTGCTTCACAATGTTTTCACATATATACTTTATCTACAATAAATGTTATTTCTCTGAGAAAATAAGTTTTTGAAGGAGAAATTTACCTTTTAAAAATGCATTTTAAATTCTGCGCCAAAACGCAAGAATGGTAATGGCGTCTGTCTGTGACATCATCAATTCGTAAATACCATTTATAGGTGATCTGTGTCATTCTTAGAACATAAAACAGACTGTTTTATGTCATTTGTAAAATCGTCAAACTTCAAACACTTGACAGCTTGCAGGTTAGAAGTTTATTTTGATACATAATTTGGATCACACAAAGGAAATTCAAAACAGAACAGATGTTCGGACCATAGATAGTTCGGACTTATCTATGGTTCGGACGAAAGACAAAATATCAAGGTCAAATTTGCGAAAGTACGACGTCACTCTCTTCTGATTGGCGTTTGAGCTAAGATGGCGGATTGTTAAATTTTGTGCTTATATTTTTACTAAAATATTGGTCATCACACATGTAAAATAAAAATTGGTAATTTTTATAGAATCTCTGCATCATATATAATTATATCAAATCAATATTTTAGTGATTCTTAGTGACTGTCATCATGCCTATTCATTAGTTCGTAAGTTATTGTGCTAAGAGTGACGCTACTTTTAATATCTTCAAAACAATGCATCTAAAACAATTTCGTGTTTTAATTTTACACTGCTTCTTGATGGGAAAAAATACCGTTCAAGCGAAGCAATCGCTTGAAAAGTGTTATAGGGACTCCGCTCCATAAGAACGTGGTCCAATTATGCGTAACGCAGTGGACGTCCAAATCAGGCGGTAACACCAGAAAACATGTAAAAAATCCACAAAATCGTTTGGATTGATCGAAAAGTGAAGTTGCGTGAGCTAGCTGACATCGTGAAGATATCAAAATAACGTGTTGGCATTATATTGCATGAGCAATTGACTATGAGAAAGCTTTGTTCAAAGTGGGTGCCGCGTTTGATCACTGTTGACCAAAAACAAGAACGTGTTGATGCTTCTGAGCAGTGTTTGACCATGTTTAAACGTAACAAACCGGAATTTTTTTGTCGATATATGACAATAGATGAAACATGGATCCATCACTTTGCTCCGGAATCAAAACGATCGTCATCTGAGTGGACAGCAGCTGGAGAATATCGTCGAAAGCGCCCAAAAGCACAACAATCAGCTGGTAAGGTTATGACCTCGGTACTTTGGGATGTACGTGGTGTAATATTCATCGACAGTCTTGACATGGAAAATAACATCAAACGTGAATATTATTATTGGAGCGTTTGAAGGTAGAAATTGCAAAGAAACGTCCGCATACGGCAAAGAAAACAATTTTGTTCCATCAAGAAAACGCACTGTGTCACAAGTCAATCAAAACAATAGCAAAACTACATGAATTGAACTTCGAATTGCTCCCACATCCACCGTATTCGCCAGATTTGCTCCACGAATTCATTATTTGACGCACATGCAACGAATAGACGGGGCATCACCATCAGCAGATGCAGACGACTGTAAGGATAACTAGAGATCGCTCTTACTTGTCGTGTATTTGTACATCATATTACTGAGCAGTAGGGTATCATTGGTGTAACAGTTCTTGTGTATAGCCTTTGGGTCATTTTTGTGTATTACGGATGACATAAAAACCACTTTTACAATTGCGGAAGTGAGTAGAAGAAGATACACTAGATCTTTGAAGGCTCCGTGAGTGTTAACACTCCAAAAAGCACCTTTACCTATTTCCATTGGTTGAAATTTCTCACCATAAAAGATACAATACATATTTTTTCCAACCTCTACTCTTGTTCGGTCATTAGACACCCACTTTGTATACAATTAACGAAATGACCATATTAAAATCGTTGACAAAACGACAATATCATCATGGAAAGCCCTTGTACTGAATAATAACAAAATAGAATATACGAATAATCAGTTAATGATAAAATCAATAAAGGTACCCTCCCATAAAACCCACGTATATATCACAGACTTATTTTTACATCAAAGTTCAGTGGCTGCACGGAGGGAAGCTACTTTTTTTATGTACTATTAACATGCCATTCGAATATTAGAAATGATGATATGAATTGTTCGAATCATTTCGGTTGGGTAAGTCACAGTTCTTCACTACAATATTTCAAAAAATTGGCTTTGTCCTTAAACACCCCTAATAATCACCTGTGGAGTATATAAACTGATATTAATTTTGATGAAATTAATTTCTCAAATCAAATTAATACCGTGAATTATAAAAATGATAGATCGTTAAGAAACCTAAATGAAATTCGTAAGCACAATTTAAAATACCTATACTCTTTCTGCACGCCATTAGAGCCATTTTTTCTGCGTATTTAATCCCCTTTTCTTGTTTGTTCCATAGGAGTTGTCTAGAATCGGACCTTTCACTTCTTGCCTCCATTCAACCTCGCTCCCATCAAGTTTAATGGTCTTGAGGCTGAGGCTATTGAGATGGTTTTGGTGAGATTGACGTTAAGTCCCACCTACCTACACCAGCTATAAGTATAGTTCAGACTCTTTTGTACGATGTAACAAAGAGTATTCTCGAATTTTACCAGGATATTCCTAGGTCAGTCAAACCATGCAGGAGTTTATCTTCCGTCAGACTCCACATTAACGGAGATGCTACTTCTCTCTGTGGACATCCCCTGGTTGTGCCGATGGAGACGATGTCTTCACCCGTCCTCGTCTCAGCTACTCTAGTGGTGAGCAGTCCAACAACTATTTGTATATAGTGCTGTCTACACCTCTTCTATTGATGCTCATGTGGAATATTCCTTCCACATCCAAAAACACACATACTACAGTGTCTTGGTTGTCTAAGGCAACTCGGATATCCTCCATCAGTGCAGTCTTCCTGAATCATCTTAAGAATGACTTTGTGGCAATTGAAGAGCACCTCCTCAAAGATTATTTGTTAACGAATATTATTACAACCCTGTTGTAGGTATAGCCGCTGTCCGAGTCCTAATTTCACTCTCCTCAAATAAATATTCTAGTCGTATGTCAGAGCTGCCATTCTCAATTTTTTTTGTCCTGTAATGTCAAGAACATTCCATTGGATTATTAATTGTTCTGGTTGTTTTTTAACGTGACCAACAACCGAAGTTGATAGTTGACGTTGCCGTCGGACACACAACAAAAAAATTATCACCTTATTTATTGTCTTCGATAGTTAATTTGTATTCTCGAAATAATAATTTTGTTTATAAAATAATCGATCTTTTAATGGTTAGTATCCGGTGCACTTAAGAATGAATATTGTTCTTAATATATTTTCTTAAAAGGTTTATATATTTAATGAATGAGTGAGTATATTTGTCTGACAAACTATAGCTACAAACTGTGGCTATAGTTCAGTTCCCCAAAGTATAAAGAACTAAACTGTTAATGTTAACATATTGTTCAAAACATACAGTTTGGGTTCTTCCATTCTATACTGAATATAGAAGACTTCTACCTTCACCTAGAGTCACCTAAGTCCTATATGGTGGAGTTTGCAGACTTTGTCTACCTCATGGCTATGTCACGAACTGTCGCTGTTTACTTCTAACGTCCTAACCTCTTCGTATTGCTCACAATGAGGTCTGGTCAAAGCTATTTTAATTCATAAAGTATAATATTACGTTATACACTGTGTTTATTTGAAAAGGACCCCCACCCTTAATATTGAAAATTCTGTATGACCATCCTCAATACAAAATAAAAAACATCTTGTCCGTTTGATTACTAGGACGATCAAGGTAGATGGAGACTGGGATAGGAGTGTACGGGCCAGGAACCAAACACTCTGAAGGCTTGGGAAAAACACCAAGTATCTTTCAAGCGGAAATTAACGACATAAGAAAGTGTGCCCACTTCAATATTGACAAAGGTTACAGAAGGCAAAAGATTATCATAATGTCGGATAGTCAATAAGCAGCCATTAAAAGACTGAGATCTTGTGTAATCCGTTCCAAAATGGTGTGAGAATGCCTAGGCATACTGAATGAACTAGACGAGAACAATATAGTAACCTTAATGTGGATTCCAAGACACAGTGGAATAGAAGGAAATGAAATAGCAGATGGAATAGCAAAGAGGGGGACTGAAAGACCCTTTTGGGGTATCAGCCCCAATGTAATATTGGAAGAAAAAGGCAAAGCCGAAGAAAAGATCTGACCATAGGAAAGATCTAGTAAGGCTTAGACAACTAAAGTGGGGTGACTACAACCCATTGAGATCAAATGAATGCATGAGTCAAAGTGAATCGAGAGTTTTAACAGGGATCCTAACGGGACATTGCCGCGTGATAGATTAATAGATAGATAAAATATTAATTATTCCATCCTTATTTTGTTATTTATTTTTTTTGTTTCAGCAAGATGTCATAATAAAAATGTATTGATTGACATTATTAAACTTTCAGTTGTTTTCAAAGTTATGACCATGGTTATGACTTTGAAGGTTTAAATCAGTGGCTGGATGCGAAGTTCGCTATTCCCTAGTCTAGATTTGGTCCTCTAGCTGCTAAGTAATGGTGCACATACAGAGCATGGTAATTCAAGGTTTAAAATATTTTAGAGACCCGTGGATAGATCATGATCCACGTAAATGATCGTAATTTATTTTTATATTTTCAAACTAAAGGTTGTTGAATATACAAAATCTTGTCAGATGTCTTCATCATCTTCTTCATTAAAAAATATTCTTTTGATGAATTACCACTGTTAGTTATATTGAGAAGATCTATATCGAAGGTGTCTACAAATTTTTCAATTTCCCAGTCTTTAAAAAACTATTTGCTGAAATGTTTTATGTAATATTGCCAATGGCTGTGGGTATTTTTTTTTTAAGTGCTCCATTCCAATTCCGCATTACATCAATTGGAGATCTACTAGTTCTAATAGTTTCTTTATCGTCAATGCTTTTACTTTCTAACAATTTTAATGCAGCTGTACTGGCAATAGAATGGCAGTAAACAAAAAACTTTGTGACCCATCGATTCTGAATAATAGTAGAGCTTTGTTTTCTTAATTTTGGTACTTCATAAGTATCCCTCGAATATTGATATTTTTAGGCCAAATCTAGTAATTTTGTTTTTCACCAACTAGAACATGAAATTTGCTCCACCAATCGCGAATGGTAATTAAACTGGGGTTCCTATAGGATGAGTGAAAATTTGATTTCGAACCGGTTTTTTTAATTTTAACAAAACCATCTTCTCGTCCTGTACGATTATATATATATCTTGAGCTGCCGTCTGTTTTCTTGCACTGAGTTAATGCAGTATCATTTTGATATGTTTTTCTCATCTTACGTTTGCTAAAATTCCACGTCTCATCCAATAACTTCGGTTTATGTGAATTGGTACCTTTTTCTAGAAACTTCAGTTATTTCAATATATTTGTTTCTGTGAGTTGATATTTCTCAATGATCATTTTTAGTTTTCCTGCACAAGCTGAAATTATTGACATAAATGGGTGTTCTGTATCTGTAGAGTAGGGAGGGTGAGTTAAGCCCACATAACTTTGGCCACATGTGACCCATTGTACATCCTCCCGAGGAGTTGTCTTCGTAGGTTTTTCGTCCATCCTGTCCTTTCCAGGAAGGTGGACAGGTGACTAGGAGACATCTCCTTTATACCGGCAGTTGTAGGCCAAGACTCACCGAACACACACTCTCTTATTGACGATGATAACTCCGGGCACTCGCATAAGACATGCCTGACAGATTCACCTTCCTCTTCACACATCCTGCATAGAGGTGTGTCCACTAGCCCCATTGTTTGGAAGTGTTTCCTTAATTAACAGTGGCCAGTGAAAAATCCTACCGCTAAACGTAGGTTTTTCCTGGTCATCGCCGAATATTTTTTCTACTCCAGTTTCCCAGGGTCGCCCAGGGTGATCCTGGCAAGACTGCATCCCTTGATTTCATCCCATCTCTTTAGATATTGTGCATGGGTGTAACTTTTAGCTAGTTCCGCAATTGTTGAATTCGTCAGGCCGTAGGTGTCGCCAGGTCCAAGAATTCTTAGTCCAGCCGCTTCCCTGGCTAAAGAGTCACCAATACGGTTACCTTTGCTCTTGTCGTGCCCCTCAACCCACCTCAGGATCTACCGAAGCGTTAGCTAAATCTCGATGGCACTCTAATACTAGCCCTGATGTAACACGTTGTCTGTTCAAGGCTAGTAGAGCTTGTCTGCTATCAGTGCAGATTATTATGTTTTTGCCAGAAATTCCTTTTCTGGTTAGTTCCTTTGTGGCAATTGAAAAGCCAGCCAGTTCTGTTTGAACCTGCTGGTGTTTTTTCCCATTCCCCACTTAATCCTTAGGCTTAGTGATCTGGAGTAAATTCCACATCCTGAGTCTTCTTTGGTTTTTGAGCCGTCTGTGTATTTGCAGCATCTGACTCTTATGTAGCTAACTTCTCTTTTAGTGTATGTACGTCACAGCATAGATGGCAGATTATTTAAATCATCCAAAAGTTGAATTTTCAAATCGACATAAAAACCTTGTGAGAATAAAAATATATTATTCAAACTAATTGATTCTGACCACCACTAACTATTAACATTGAGAAAACGTTATATTTTTAAGTCTAACTCCCCATTTTCAAAATTTATTTTTATGTTCAATGAATTGAATGGTCGCGTTCATTTCAACGTAGCGTTACCCGTGTTTTGTCAACTGATTGATGTGAGCGCTGTGGTAGCAGTCGCCATTTTTTCCATCAGTATTGAAATACGCTACTCTACCGATCAGTGATGCATTAACTGTCATTTATGACAATAATATCATGTGAATAAACATATAAAATGATATAGTATATTTTTGTTTGAAGATATTTTAGACCTTTGTATCTTGAAAATTAATGAACACCACTGGGAACTATTAAACTAAATTGAAATCGCAGATGAATGAATAATTATTGCAGTCATATGTCAAATCTTTGATTATGTTGTTGTATCAAGATTAGAACCTTCAGCAGAATTAAGAAATGATGGATTACTCTGAAAATCGCTACTTGATCACCTTTGTTGGGATGAACGCGACCAATCATACTTGAACATTTTTTGACAGTTCCAAGAACCAATCAAATTTCCTCATTTTTATCATATAAACAATTCCACCCAATCATGTCAACTCTACACTGATAACAGACCATGGACTATTTTCACGTTTCTATGGACACATATTGATTTATTTCGATTTTGAATTTGAATTTTCTATCCGATTAACCCTCGGACATTGATAAATGCTCAAAAATTTTATGATAACTTTCTCAAGCTTGTTGCTTGTAGGCAACAGACCTCCGCCTACGGCGTCGAAAATGTTATCGCACAATTGTCAATGTCCTTGGGTTATTACTACTGATAACAGGTTTTAGAATCCCAGAATTCACGCCATCTAAAATTGAAATGATGGTAAAGCAAAGTTCATTGAAAAATCAGGATACTATTTATAGAGGTGCCTGAATATTTTATTAATTATCCGACAGATAAAAATAGTTTCCCCATTTTTAAAAAAAGTTTCCCGGACCGGGAAACTATATTCTGAAAATTAGTCAATGAGAGCCATTGGCGGGATCTGAAGCGCATGTATTGTCAAAGAGACGAGGAAGGATTGCTGGAAAATCATGCGTGAGAAAAGGATAACTGTCGGCAAGCCTCCTGAAAGCTGGTACAACTTCAGTAGGCCGTGAGCGACGTTGAGAACCGTATAATCCCGACAAAAAACTCTTGAATATCCTTGTTTTTTTTCCAGGATAATAAAAAAAATGTTTCAAAGCAACTGACAGTTGAGAAAAGTAACGGCACAGTTTTTTAGTGAATATCAGTGGGTTTCAGTGAGTTTTTGTGGGTGAATTTTCCAGTAAAACAGTTGCGTTTTGGAGTCCAGAGCAACTGGTGGGTGGTTTTAAAAAACGGTTTGTAACAATTTTATTTCCAAATAACCGAATTGTTTTAAAATGGATTAAAGTACATTTTTTCAGCGCTATACGACGAATAATAATTTTGTTGGTAAATTTATGAAATAAAATTTTCATTTAACGTTATTCGACCATAGTTTTTCTAAGAAAGATACTTCAGGTTGTAAAATGTATTTAGTAGTGTTCTTTATTTTAACCCATTTATGTCGCTTATTTATTTCACGTCTTCTTAGTTCATTTCTTCCACTTTTTTAAATTTCTTTGAAGTTGTCGAGAGCACTTGATGACGCCGGATACGTAATCTAGCGAAAAATAATAAAAATCTAAAAGAAGATGAGTGAAAACGTTTTCACCATTCGAATGTAAAGGGTGACATTAAAATGGCGTATTTCAGCAGTTAAATGTAAAATGACCAAAATTGTACACATTTCTGGTGTTTTTTTTAAGAAAGCAAATAGACAACGTTTCTTCGCCGGGCTGTGAGTACCTCCAATGTGATAAAAACTCAATTCTACAGGAGAACCAAAAAACATTTCTATCACTAGATATTAAAGTAATATCTTAATTTTCTCGTGATTTGTAATATTATATAGCAATGTATTTATCAAGTTATACTTGATTCCTTCCTGATTGGTGATATTTTCAATGAAAATCGGAAAAAGTGTTACTTTGGAGATATTACTCATTCCAGACCAGAACACATTGAAGATATTCCAGCTCACATAGAATTATTATCACGTACTGCAAATTAGCTTGAAGGTATCTACCTGCACAGTACACACTTCTTGCCGAATCAATTAAA
Organism: Lochmaea capreae; assembly: GCA_949126875.1. Classification (NCBI taxonomy): domain Eukaryota; kingdom Metazoa; phylum Arthropoda; class Insecta; order Coleoptera; family Chrysomelidae; genus Lochmaea; species Lochmaea capreae. The sequence continues at coordinate 20,411,733 of OX421404.1, forward strand.
AATTAAATTAAAGTGAGGTTAGCAGTTTACATTTGTGGTAATATCTCCTACGTGCTTACATGTTATGTCGAAATATCTTCAATGTGCTATTATAAATCTGATATTAACACATGGGATATATTTCCGAAGGAATACCTACCTAAAATTTGAATTCTGTTACATTGGAGAAATGTATTTAATTTTTTTCTGCAAGTTTGGCGATTCCACATCAGTTCGGATATATTACGAACTTTGAGGAATACTAATAGAATTCTCAATGTGTATTCATCTCATTTCACATATTTTTGTTACATTGGAGGTATTCGCAGCCCGGAGACGGTTTGCTATACCTACTTACTGTCAAAATGGTCGTATTAAAAGTTTTCATCCGTCTCTGGAGAGAGACGAAAAAAGAGTGAATTTTTGTCAAATTTGTAATATTTTTAACGTTTTATCTATGAGAAATGCAGTATTTCATCTTTTGAAACCAATTCTGGAAGCTGTTATTCCAGTCACTTGTTGGTGTATTCAAAATAGAGTTCTTGAAGGCGTTGATTGCCTTTTCTGGGGACTGAAATCTTTGGCCACGCAGTTCATTCTTAATTTTTGGAAAAGTTAAACAGTCGCTAGGACCGTATGGTCCAACAATCCGATGTTTTGTTACTTTAAATACTCAATTGTTCTTCGAGGTGTGTGGGAACTTGCATTATCTTGTCGAAACTCAGCAATCCCTTCCGGCAAAAAAATTGATATTTATTAATCAGCAGTAACAGTTCTTTGATCTTGCAAATAAATTGTTGCTATATGAGCCGCTTTTAAGACAAATTTATATCTGTACTAAGCACCATTCAGCAAATTTTTCAGGAGAGCAGTTTAAAGTTTTACTTGTGACCAAAATGACGTTTATTTGATAATTATTGTTTCGTTTTTCTAAAAAAATGGTACAAATGAACATCTTAGTATAGGAAACAAAATGTCAAAAACCAAAAAATTTTTTTTCATATTTTTGGTTCTAGTTGATTATAAAAAAATTGGAGTTGGTATTAAAAATTTCAGCAGATGTAACTTAGTACAGTTCACTTTAAAAAATGCGCAGCAGTTAGTAGATATTTTTTTCCTTATCGTTTTGAGAAAAATACATAGTAAATTCTTATTTATTTTTATTCTAAGCTTAGGTTTACAAGGTATTGAAACAAAACGAACACAAATTATGAGCTAACACAACTTTACTATAGTGATTTTACTACTTAGTGTTAGTTTTGCATTCAGTAATAAAACAAACATTTGGTAAACCTACCAAAAAACAAAGTTTAAGAACTCTACAATAATAAACTTGAAGTATAATGATGAAAAAATAAAAGTAGGGTCTTAGTAACCTATCGCAATACTTATCTCCATCATCCGGAATATTATTATTATGACGAATATTTTTGGCACCCATTTTAATAAGTTTTGAAGATGGGAATACTTTTTTCCCCAATAGGTTTTGGTGCATTTCTAATAACTGGTATTTCGTCTGGAAATGCCACAGACTTCAGTGTATTTCGGCTTAAATCTAGGACTTTAAACTCTTCTTCGTCAAAACAAGTCTTACGGAAATCAGATAATTTCCTGTTCTAGTTTGTCGGGCTGATTTGATGGAGATAGTATCTTGATTTTTGACGTGCGATACCAAATCCACCTTTAATGGAAATAGTACAGCAGCCCAAAAATACTACCCCCGTTTGATATAGTTCACCTCTCTCCGTAAAAAGTTTTGTCAGCATCACATTGTAAAAAATGGAGATAGTACAGTTTACCTCTGGGGTACAGACATATGTTTTTCGGCTTAAAGTTTTTTGTTACCAATTGACTCTTTCTGTTCTTCCATCAACGAAAAAGTCATTTTTTCACAGATAACTCGTCATGTGAATTTTTTGAATTCTGGTCTTTGATATGCCCCATGAACGTGTCGATCTTCTTGGATTAGCTTACATACAGCAAAGACATTTTCCTGGGTGACTACCGTTCTAGTTGGATCGTCACTAAGATTGATTCGTCCAATGACGTATTAAAGATAGACAAGCTTTGTTTACATATTTAAGACGAGACTCTTTCTCCATGATGCCAAATCTCGTATAACAAAAAATCGTAATTGATGAATATATTTAAGATTTTAGCAGCATTTTCTGTTTAAAACGTGAGAAAAAAGTGGAAAGCATTTAAAATAGGTATGACCAACCCACGGTCCAGCTCACTATTTTTGTTTCGGTTATAATTTTTTATGTTCTATTAATGCTATAAGTGAAATAGTTTATAAATTTTTATCTTGGCAACCTCGAACTACTTCTGTCATTTTGGTGAGGTTTGTCGATAAGATTTTAATTATAATTGTGTTTTTATTTGGTTTCGGATTGATATTTGTATATTAAAGTGCTTTTAAGACATTTGTGATGGTGAGAAAATGTGTCGAGTATGAAAATACGTGAAATAAGAATGAAAATCGTTCATTTTACAAGTAAAGTTATAGTAGCATGAGCGTTGTATCGGTATTAGACGAGGGATGCAACATTTGGTTTCATGATATTGTTAATTTTTTTTATTATCAGGTTTCTGAAAAATACTTAGAATTGTCAAAAAATCTTCGTAACCATGATTATCTTTCGGTTTATTTTTCTAGTGAATATACTAAGTATGTAGTCGCTTATATTTTTGGATTTGTAGTAAAAATCTTTAACAAAAAAATTAATTGCAAGCAGTGTTCTATACTTTTAGAAGGTGATTGTAGTTTTTATAAACTACAAATTGAAAAAACTTTTGGAAAACTTGAAAAAGCGTCTAAATTTGTAGTTACTGTTTGGTTGTGAAGTTGAAAAATGTCTAGAACACTTACTATGAATTTAGATGTTAATAATATTAATAAAATTGAACAAAAAACCTTTAAATATTATATTAACATGTAATCTGTAGTACAAAACTTGTTTTAACTTCAAAATCCTTTAAAGGTATCTATTAAAAAAAACTTGTCTTTGAGCTACGATCTTAGATATAATTTCCACTTATTCAAACGAAAAAATTAATAACATAGGTACATCACTTAATCAGAAAATAATTTTTATAAAATAGTTTAAATGAACCCTTTCGTAATATACGCTACTGTACGTTGTACTTGCCCTGGGTTATGTTGCGACCAAAACATTGTGTAGGTAATAATGTGGTCTATTGGATTCGTCCATGTTCAAATTCTCCATGCCAACAAGAAATTGTCAACTGATGCGATGATTCATTGCCGAAAACATAAACCAACTTGGTTGTAAGAAATTATTGCGCTTTAAACAAAGCGATCTGAAACTTTTGCGTTCAGCAAACAAGAGAGTTGATTTAAATATTTGATAATTGTTGACAGACGTCAACTATGTTGTTAAATGGAACACTTGAAAGACAACCCTCGTATTACATCCTTTTTTTTCGTTTTGCGTCTTACCCGAAGTATTTAAACGAAAAAAAGGTTGTTAAAAAGGTGTTAAATTTAACGTTTTCCACAATAATTTGTAACTGAAAAGGGAACTAATTTCCACGTGAATGGGGAATGCGGATTAACATGATTGACTTCATTTCTTTTTCAGTTGAAACGTTAAAATACATTCAAATTCGAGGGCCAGTCGGAATGGATTATCGCCTTTTGTAACATATTATTATAATTTGCTCTATCAAGTGTAATTTGATGAATAAATTGCTCATAATTAGTAAGGACTTCGAATTATACATTATCTTTGTTTTTTTTTCGGATAGTTTAAAAGTATTTTAAATCTTTTCATATACAGGGTGTCCCACGACGACTGAAAACTATCTGTATATGGCAAAATACTCATAGTAAAATCACGAAAATTTCTACGTTTGAATTTTCGGATACAATCTACAATCAATTCCGTTTCTACCGGAAGTCGACTGTAACTTTGTTATTTTAAATGGAACACCCTGTATATTGATACATTTTTGAAATCTACGTAATATTTTGGTATACTTTTGTCTAAAAACTTTTTTCGAAAAATGCACACTTTTTGAGTTATTAATTTATTTGTAGAAAATTTGACCGTTGAAGACCCTTATAAATTATTTTTTTACGAGAGGACCCTTGAAGATATGAAAATGGTTTCTCTTCGGTTGCCTTAAGCAAGGTCAAACGTATTCGAATCTATGCTGAAAATTTTTTCATTTTATACAGGGTGTGTATAAAAAGTGTTCAAAGTTTAACTTCATAAATATCAAATTTCTTCATTTTTTTAAATAAAACCACCCTGTTTTTTCTATTTTAATGCATTCAGGAGAAAAAAATAAGGCAAGTTCATGTATACTTTCCTATACCTAAACCTTACCGTTATCCAGATATTAAATATTTTCTGTAAATTTTTAGAGATGCAGGTGTAGTCTAAATAATAAAAAGAATTATGTAAATTTGCTTTTAATACATGGTAAATATGACAAAGTTGTTACAAGAACATGTGCTTTATTTGCAGTAAGATATCCAGATTGACCGCGATCGAAATCGCACATTGTTGAAAGAATACTTAACAATTTGAAGCTATTCGGTTAATTTTAAGCAAAAGTTAATCGAATTAAACCATTTGTGACAATAATAAGATATGCTACCAAATTTTATGGAAAATTAAAAGTCAAAGAAAAATAGTCTTATGTTTCAAAGTAAATGTTCAAAATTGCTACCTTGAACTTCAATGCATTTTTCAACCCTTCTCAGTATGCCTTCATTCGTCGCACGGCTGATCATCATCTCAGAAAGAGAATTGAAGGAATTTCGAAATCTTAGCTCACAATCTTCTTTAGATGTTAAGGCTTGTGAGTAAACCTCTTGTTTTATGTGACCCCATATAAAGAAATCTAAAGGCGTCATGTCGGGAGAACGAGGGGGCCACCGAAAAGGACCATTATTTACTAACCACCTGTCTTCAAATTGCTCTTCTAAAAATGTATTTATGACAATTGAACTGTGAGCAGGAGCACCGTCATGAATAAAAAAAAGTTTGCTTAATTCGTCTGGTGGCAAGCGGTCTAAATAATTTTGTTTCAAATTTCTTAAAATATCAAGATATCTTTCACCTAAAAATACAACAAAAAACATTAAAAAATACAAAAACAGTGTTTTTTACATAATTAATTAGGAATAAATTAATTGATTGTGTTTCCTAACCATTCAAATTCCATCGTAAAAATGAAGTGCTATTATTTGATTATTTCTAATAGCACAAAAGACATTGAACTGCCACCGATCTTGAAAAGCACGTTCTTTGGTTAAATGAAGATTATCTTGACTCCAATAATGGAAATTGTGTCTATTAAATAATCCATTTTTCGTGAATTTCGATTCGTCGCACCAAATTATGTTTTTTAAAAAATCGTCGTCTTCCTGGCATTTTGTTAGTAAAAACTCAGCAAAGTCTATTCGTTTAGTAAAATCGGTTGGTTTTAAATTTTGACACAAATTGTACGAATACTTAGGGATGCATTTTATGTTTTCGTAAAATACGGTGAATCGACGATTTGCTTACTCCAAGATCTCTTACGGCAACGCGTATTGATGCTTCTGGATAAGCAGTAAAATAAGCAACAACATTAATTTCGGCATTATTATTGTCAATAACTGGTTTAATTCGATTTACTCCACCTCCATCTCTAAATTTACAGAAAACATTTAATATCTGGATAACGGTAAGTTAAGTATACGAAAGTATACATGAACTTGCCTTATTTTTTTCTCCTGAATGCATTAAAATAGAAAAAACAGGGTGGTTCTATTTAAAAAAATGAAGAAATTTGATATTTATGAAGTTAAACTTTGAACACTTTTTATACACACCCTGTATAAAATGAAAAAAATTTTCAGCATAGATTCGAATACGTTTGACCTTGCTTAAGGCAACCGAAGAGAAACCATTTTCATATCTTCAAGGGTCCTCTCGTAAAAAAATTATTTATAAGGGTCTTCAACGGTCAAATTTTCTACAAATAAATACGGAAGTCGGCCATCTTTGAAAATATTTTAGTTGAAAAGATCGTATCCGAAAACCCAAACGTAGAAATTTTCGTGATTTTACTATGAGTATTTTGCCATATACAGATAGTTTTCACTCGTCGTGGGACACCCTGTATAGTGCACCACTCATTAGAAGCTACTGTTCTGTAGAGTAGCGAGGGTCAGTTAGGCCCACAGCTCTTAGGCCACATGTGACCCATCGTCCATCCTGTCCTTTCCAGGAAGGTTGACAGGTCACTAGGAGACATCTCCTTTATATCGACAGGTGTAGGTCAAGACTCACCGAACACACACGATAACTCCGGGCACTCGCAAAAGACATGCCTGACAGATTCATCTTCCTGTTCACACATCCTGCATAGAGGTGTGTCCACTAGCCCCATTGTATGGAGTGTTTCTTCAATTGACAGTGGCCGGTCAGAAATCCTACCGTTAAACCTAGCTTTTTCCTGGTCATCGCCAAATATTTTTTCGACTTCAGCTTCCCAGGGTCGCCCAGGGTGATCCTGACAAGACTGCATCCCTTGATTTCATCCCATCTCTTTCATTAGAAGCTTATTAAAAATCCTATGAAGAAATCCCGAAACATATAGAGTGAATAACCTTCGAGCGATAAGATCCGTACCAGATATTTCAAATGAATCACCCCCTTTTTGCAATAAAATATCACAAATTTATTCAAATTGTTACAAGGTAGACAAATAATCAAAAATTAACTCAATTCATAAAAATATCAAATTTACCGTAGAAATTGAACAAAACAAGTCTATAAACTTTTTAGACCTTTCAATTACAAATATAAATAATAAACATGATTTTTCTATGTTTCACAAACCATCACATACAGACATTACAATTCATAATAGTATGATACACAGACATTACAATTCATAATAGTATGATACACAGACTTTTAACAGCTCCATTAAATACTAAATATCATAAAACAAATAGCAGTTAATAATAATTACGATCCAAATTTAATAGACAATATCATAAATGAAAAGATTCTAAAACATACTCTAGAACAAGTATTCCCTTCTGATAAAAACAAAAATAACCAATTTAAAAGCTTAACATGCTTTGGAATACCATCCTTAAAAACCAAATCATTTTTAGAAACTCTAGACTTGAATATTTGCTTTAAAACCGATTACAATTTATCCAAATTCATTAAAAACAACAAATCTAAATCTTCAAAATTAAACAAATCAGGAGTTTATGAATTAAAATGCGGTAATAACAACTGTGATACAATTTATATAGGTAGAACTTTTAGGAATTTTAAAACTAGAATTTCAGAGCACAAACGTAGCTATGATAACCAAAAATTAGATTCCAACTACTCAAATCATTTATTAGCAAACCAACACACTTTCGATTCAAATTTTGAAATTTTGCATATGGAACCTAAATCCATGAAATTAAATCTTTTAGAAGCTCTTGAGATAAATGAAAACAAATATTCAAATAACCTTCTTGACGACCAAATAGATATCAAGGATTCTCCCTTATTAAACCTCCACTCGTTTGAGAAAGCTACTGTGTTAGCGAAACGCGTCTTTTACAAATTGTATTTTGAACTTAGTTCAATTATGATGTAGGTTTAAACAAATTATATTGTTTTATTTCATAGTTATATAATCAAAAATTGCTTCGTCTGAATTTTTACCCAAATTGAATTTTCAAAGTAAGATTAAATCGAGAACATTTTTGGGCAATAATTTTTTGCAATTTTCGAAAATATTTGTCTCAACATGAATGCCTTCTAGCTACGATTCAAGACAATGCAAGTTCCCACACAACGATTGAAGCAAGAATACATCAAATTGTTGATCCATCCTTCATTCAGTCCTGACCCAAGTCCTAACGACTTGTTTACTTTACCAAAAATTGAGAATAATCTGCTTGGTCAAGGGTTCCAGACCCCAGAAGATGCGTCAACTACTTCAAAAACTATATTTTTGAATTTACCATCAAGTGAGTGAAATAAATGCTTCCAAAGAATTTCAACGGAAGCAAAAATGCATTTGTAATGTCCGAAAAATCGATAATAAACAGTTTCCATTTCTAAAGTCGACGGCGAGGTTTGAATTTTATGTAGCTCGTATTAAAATACGATTGAGAAAGTACCACCAAAGGTAGTAGATACCTGTTGAAGATAACCAAGAGGTCTTGACAACTGTGCAGTAATCCTATAGCGAATTAGTAAATTCAAGTACACTTTAATTCAAGTAACACTTTTGGAGCTGTGCGATATACAATTGGAAGATGTCCAATCTGGAGTCCTTATCAATTTTGTTTAACAGCGTGGAAACCGTATGTATGGGGTGTCATTCACTGAGACCTAAAAGATCTATTGTGCCCCTTTACTTCTACTTAGTTTCCGAGGAACGTCTCAGAGACTAGAAGGTAGCTCCTTTAGTCCTATTTCCCTGAGGAATTTTAGGATATCTGCAGGCTTCAATTTAGGTAAATGTCCCTCCTCTATCCAATAATCTTCTAGGTGCTGTGCCCTAGGATTCTGAATTGCGGTGCAATTTGCAAGTATGTGGATGGAGGTTTCTTCTTCCATGTCACAAAATCTACAATCTTCTTCCTGAACTAATTTGAGCTTTTTCAGGTGCCCGTTAGGATCCCTGTTAAAACTCTAAGTGCAGTTTTACTTTGACTTATGCATTCATTTGATCTCAACGGCTTGTAGTCACCCATCAGAATCTTTGATTGTCTAGGCCCTACTAGATCTTCCCAATGGTAAGATCTGTTTTCTTTGGCTTTGCTTATTTCTTTCAATATCACATTGAGGTTCCATCCCCCCAAAAAAGTCCTTCTGTCCCCCTCTTTGCTATTTCATTTCCTTCTATTCCAGTGTGTCCACAGTAAGGTATTGTAAGTATATTGTTCTCGTCTAGTTCACTGAGTTTTCCTTGGTAACCGTAAGAGCAGGAGTGATATTTATATAATATAATTTTAATATGCATCTCGGCGAATAACTGTCTTGTCTCGCAGACTCGACTGTAATAGACGGTTTTTCGTCCTTGGTACATAAATAACTAGTATATATTTTTACATAGAATTTATTCATTATGCAGATTGAGAAAAAGTTTAATAGGTCATACGGTTTGCGCCAGTATGACAAGGATAATACGATTAACACTACCATGAAGTTTTTCTCCTACCAAATAAACCAAAAAACTTTGACATACATTGACGTTTAATTAAAAAACTCACGTGAAACATCAAAGTGGTAAAGTGACAGTTGGTGAAAAACTTCAAAAATTGTATCGTTAAGAACTTTGCTCCCTTGGGCTGTTAAACAATATTTTTCGCCCTATTTTTGGTCTTCATATGATCGGTTTTTCGGTAAGGTAAGCGAAAAAAAAAACAAGGATAGACAAAAATTGGGAATAAACTCCACAGATAAACACATTTGGCAAAACAATAGTTAAAAGCAAGCACGTATCCAGGATTTGGTTTCGGGGGGGGTCCAACGAGAAAAAAAACTGGCGCCGTAGACAAAAATTTTTGAAGAGGTCAAGGTCAAAGGCCTTTGATGAAAAGTAGAAAATGGTAAAGGTACAAAACAACACGTTAAAATACAGGTTTTGTTAGAAACATTTTTTTATAGAACATGAACTGGATATCTTTTGTACAAAAGCTGTCTACACAGTCTAACATCAAATTATTATTTATTTTTATGAAACCACAGATGTTCAGCCGTATTCACTCTTCCTCCTTCCAAATCAGATACAAATAGATATTTTATGTAATGCCATTTCCATTAGCCCCACTTGTCTAAGCTTTTGCTACCTTCAATTCTTTTTTTTTCATTACATGAAACTAAAAATATAATAGGTACTCATTATACGAGTGTAAAAAATTAATCGAGTAGTAGATGGAAGGTATAAGTATTGTGGTCTACTTAAGCAATGGTATAAGTATAAAATATAGCGGACCTAGTACATTTTAAATGAGTGTATATTTCGATTCGACCAAAGGATGAAAAATGGATGTCCATCACTCAAATAAATATTCACATCAAGTGGTGAACGAGAGCTGAAGGTCCATCAGTGAATGTCCCCAAACGGATATCCATTGTACTAGTAGTAAATGGACATCCATTGGATGCCCATTCTGTGTCCATGTCCATATGGACCAATCGTGGACATTATATGGATATCCATAGGATATCCTGTGTTTACTGGGACCTATCAATTTTTTTCGCAATCTGTATATACAGAATGTTTCCAATGTATCATCGGCGTTCGAATTTTTTTTTGAATAGAATTAATTTATGTGTAAAAAAATCCACTTACCATGGGCGTACCATGAAATTTTAAAAAGGGTATCATTTTAGTTGTGTTTTCCCTTCTGTCGCCAGTTTCCATGATTTTTTCTTATTTTGAATTATAAGCTCTTTTTGGATTTTAATTTGGGGTGTAACTGCGCTTTCTTTGACAACAGCATTTCTCAGTCCAGAAACGAATTAACAACAAATAAATTGAATGCTTTTTAATCGACAAATTCACTTCCATATGTTTGCTTAATCCCCGATGATACCTCATTCTTTTTCTCTTTTAAATAAAAAGCTAAATTGTTCGAGAACTACGAACTCTCTGTCGGCAATCCGACTTTTTTTCCATATATGCTCGCCATTCATTTTGTATTCATCCTATAACAATATTTTTTATTATTCGGCCAAATGTTAGCCCTAGGGAGGTTAAAAGACGATACTGTTTCAAAGTAAATAACGTTGAGAATATCTCGTCAGCATGTTTCAGATCTTTGTTTATATTCCGTTATTATTCTCCAAAACCCTCACTTTAAGGTCAATGTTGTTTAAAATCATATCTATTATTCATAACTCGAGAGTAGGTAGAGAAATAAGTTTAGAAAACAACAAAACAGACTTTATAAAACACTGTTAACTTAAAAGCAAAAAAAAATACATTTCATACTCTTTTGTTGTTTATTATGTAGTTATCAATTGTAATATAATGTTGAAGTCGGTGCTGAGTAATTTTATACCTTGTTACGACAGTGGTGAAATAGAAACAATGAGTTGTCAGTATACGGGGGAATCATTTAGTCTTTTTAATGATCTAAGAATGTTAGAATAACGTTTATATTGAGTGTTCACATTTCATTCATTCATTCGATTGGGTCATGCTCAACAGCCACTTGAACTGAATCTTTGTACCATTCCCCATAGACCACTGGTTTGACTGGAGGGATTTTCAGTAGTTGTAATGGTTGTATTATTTCCTCTCCAAAGTGCTTCCGTCTGAGTCCATGTAAGTTCTCGCAGAAGCAGAGTATGTGAGTAGGTGTTTCATCAGAGAGTTCATATTTCATGCACATAGGTTCACTAACTTTCCCCATTTTGTGCAGATGTTTCCTCATGGTGCAGTGTCCAGTCACCAGGTCGGTAACTGTCTTAAAATGTCTCTTACTTCAATAGCCTGGTTGAGAGTTCCTTGTCTACCTTGTTCAGTAAACTCTTTGTATGGACCTTTGTATCGACCTCCATTTGAGCCAGTTCTCCTACAACTGCAATGGAAGTCCTAATGAATCTGCCACCTCTACACATATTCATACAAGGTGAAGCAAGATCTGTAATGCACAGATTAATACATAGCCAGCAACATATAAGCCAAACGCATAGTGCTGACAACTGGAAGCTAATCGAGGAGCTAAAGGCGGACTACGTAATGGGACAGCCCATCGATGCAATAGCTACGAGATATAGCTTCGATAATAAGTTCAAAGTAACTATACCAAACAGGGAAGACTGGAAAAAAGGTGTACCCATACATGCGGATGTTTTTTGGTATACAAACGGGTCAAAGACGTTAGACGGCGTAGGAGCCGGTATAGTAGGGCTAAAGCAAGGGATAGCCTCCCCAGTAAGCCTATCAAGGAACGTCACAATTTTCCAGGCGGAAATTACGGCGATTCACCATACCAAAAACTTCATTATGACGTTTCGTCTTTAAAGGGTCACCATTTTTTTGAATACGGACCTGGATTTTTTATTGCAATATTTTTTACGTTTTGTATGGATACATACAATGATATAGCATACTTGACGATTCTACCACGTTTCGTCTTTCAAAAATCATCATCTTTTTTAAATCAAATTAATAATTTTAAATATTGGGCATTAAATAAGAATCTTGAAAAAAAATTAATGCACTAAACATGTGTCCAAAAATCTGTTAAATTGGTTAACTGGAAATGTATGAAAATCGGTTAACAAAAACTAGGTGTTACGTGCCGAACTAAATAAAATCTTTTTATAACTTCTAAGTAGTACCTAAAGCCTGAAAATTCGATAGGCGTTGTACAGTATATGAATATTTTGGAGATAATTGGATTGGTACCAACGGGCCGACAAGATGGCCTCCTCGATCCCCATATCTTAACCCAATAGATTCTTTTGTATGGGACTTCATAAGAAACATAGTAGATATGCGTCTCATATGCCAAGGAGGATCGAATTATGTATTGTACAGAACGGACGTCAGTTTGAACAACTTTCTGATTTTTGATTTTAACTTATTATTACCTTAGAGTGTCATTTGTAAATCCATCATTATTTATTCATTGTTATTAAGTTTCAAAATCAATTGTTGAATTCAATCATTTTCTTTCAAAATTCCTATTTAACGCCCAATATTTAAAATTATTAATTTGACTTTAGTAAAGAAGACTGCACTTAAAAAAGATGATGATTTTTGAAAGACGAAACGTGGTAGAATCGTCAAGTATGCTATGTCATTGTATGTAGGTATCTATACAAAACGAAAAAAATATTGGAACACAAAATCCAGGTCCGTATTTTAAAAAATGAAGTTGATGGTAGACGAAACGTCGTAATGGAATTTTTGGTATGGTAATTTATAGAAAACCTCGTTTATTAAAATAAGTTGAGAACAATTTTTTTGATATCTTTTATAATAACGACGGCAAATTTAAAAAACGAAAAGAACCATTTTCGGATTTTGTCAAATATCTCCGGAACTAGTCGAGATATTTTAAATTTTTTTGAACCATCTAATTTCCCATTAATATACCAAACTTTTTCTCCATTTAATCAATATTGTATCTATTGTGGTTCACGAGATCTCTGTATACGTCAATTAAATCCGGTCCACCCTGTATAACCTCACATTTTCTCTGAAAACTCATATTTTCCTTGGTTTTAAAGAAAATGCTAGTACATCAGAGGTTCACCGACTCGCAAACAAAAACTTAAAGATAATACGGAAGATGCGATTATAATGTACGGAACATCATCAACAATACCTAAGCCCTTATCACAAATAACAGGACAAAAGGGCTAAACGTCGAGTAGTGAGCAACAAAATGGAGATACGGTTAAATTAGTGTCAAGACAAGTAGTCCTCTAGGAAAAACCGTTTCGTTTTCCATTGGGAAATTTGGAAAAAGGATGAATGTATTACCAGCTAAGGATTCTTAAAATGGCGTTTAAACTATTTAATCAAACTTTTTACTAGTTTTAGTTGTAGTTAATTGAACATTTTATATCGCTTGCAATATTTTCAATTTATGAAAGGAAACTCGAATAGTTATGAATGAAAATGAGCAAATTTTCAGGGTAGTTCTCTAATAGGTAGAATTGTGGAAGTAATTACCGGTTTTTGATTCCCATTAAAAATTAAAGTCTGTTTGAGCAATGTCAGCGATTTAATGGACTTTGTTTACTTAACTAACATGAATAGAAAAAAATAACAAATTTCAATTAGTTTAATGGCCCATTATGATGCCTTTTTACAAAGCTAATATATTTACAGTGTGTACTAACCCAGATATGATCGAAATGGAGGCTCTGAAATAGTTTTTCAAATAAAAAAAATTCTTTTATAAATGTATCCAGAAATTCTTCCATGATATAAAAATTTTCACAAATACATTGTACCCTTAAAAAAATTTTTATAGTACATCTATGATAGGAGAACATTTATACAAATACATGATCCTTCAACAAAAATTTTAGCGACTGTTCCGGCACGGCACGACATTTGAGGGAAAGGATCGGAATTTCGTCCGTCGACGGATCTATTTTTCTGTGACAAGTGAGCGACAATCTTTACCACTACCAAAAACTGATCGATGGGGCTTAAGAAGTTTTCATTTGATAAAAAAATTAAAATTCTGTAATTTTCCGATTTGATTTCACTACAATCACCGTAATCTTCTCAAAACGAATCTTCTAAATTGTTGGAATATTAATCTCTAGTATACACACACATCACGTTAAGCTGCAACTAGTTTAATTTGTCACGAATAACAACGGAGCCGCGCTAGAAAATAACAAGTTTGCTGCTAAGCCTGCAGTTTGCAAAGAGAACAGCAGCGATCCGAAAATCGAAAACCACCAACCGTCTATAACAAAGTTAATCGATAATAGGGATTTTATTATTAATACACTTATAACATAATAGTTTTTTGTACTATTTATTTTTAGTGTAAGGTTCTTCCAAGGCTATTTCGTTAAGGTTTGATCAAAGTAAGTTTACTAATAAATGTAAAATGTTTTCTTTAAATCAAAATATGAACCGATCTCACTGAATGTAATTTTTGCATCTTAGCAACCTGTGTCAATGATTCCCAACATGCACACATTCCAATAGTATTATATTTATACTTATCTAATTATTGAATAAAATATTTATACAAACATAATATTATATTTCATACTCTAGTCACATGTAAGCTTCCAGTCTTCAATATGCAACAAAGTGGTAGCAATAAACAAACATATTTGGTGGGGATTCGAATATATCAACGCTTGGTTTAACAGGATAACATGAAACAGCGTCCAGATTGTGACAAACGACAAGGTATAACGACGAACATCAATCGAGACGTTCGAGTTTCAACTCAATCGACAATGGTTCAGTATGAGTATGGACTTGTCGACCGATACCTTTGTCAATTCAAAAAGGAGCTGAGATCTCAGTGAACCCATCATTGTTTTTGTATTATTTTTGTTTATCTCTTGACTTCAACAACACAAGACAATCACGATACATTTCGATTGATAGCGGCTGTATTCATCAGTTGTCAAAGATATATCGACCATTCGAAGAGGAAGATATTGTTATAGGCTCCAAACAATGAAGAAGAAAAGTGAACAAAAGCATTATTCGATGCCAACATAAACAATGTCAAAGTTTATTTATTTACAGACAATATCATGAATAAGAAGATACTAAAACATACTCTAGAACAAGTATTTTCTTCTGATAAAAACAAAAATAACCAATTTAAAAGCTTAACATACTTTGGAATACCATCCTTAAAAATCAAATCATTTTTAGAAACTTTAGACTTGAATATTTGCTTTAAAACCGATTACAATTTATCCAAATTCATTAAAAACAACAAATCTAAATCTTCAAAATTAAACAAATCAGGAGTTTATAAATTAAAATGTGGTAATGACAACTGTGATAAAATTTATATAGGTAGAACTTTTAGGAATTTTAAAACTAGAATTTCAGAGCACAAACGTAGCTATGATAACCAAAAATTAGATTCCAACTACTCAAATCATTTATTAGCAAATCAACACACTTTCGATTCAAATTTTGAAATTTTGCATATAGAACCTAAATCCATGAAATTAAATCTTTTAGAAGCTCTTGAGATAAATAAAAACAAATATTCAGATAACCTTCTTAACGACCAAATATATATCAACAATTCTCCGTTATTAAACCTTTTTACCTAGAAATTTCCTGTAAGATTGTTGTGAATGAATTTCCAGGTAAACCTGTTCAATACTTTAGTTAATCCCATATTTAGAAACTTTTTTGCCTTCTATTTCCAGGTGAATAAATTATAATACTTTTATCCCTAAAATTCCCTATTAAAAATTTTTCATTATACCTCCACTCGTTTGAGAAAGCTGCTGTGTTAGCGAAACGCGCCACAGATTGTATTTTGAACTTAGTTCAATTATAATAAAGGTTTAAACAAATTTTATTGTTTTATTTCATAGTTAAGTATGGATCTTCATCAAGTAAAAGCCTCATCTATTCAATTTATTTATTTATTCTGTTTGATTCCATATCGCAGTGAATATAATAAGTTGTTTGATTGTTAATTGTATGGTATAAAACAGGAAAATTTTATTGTTAAAATTTTACACTAAAGGTTTTGAGACAGTAAACAAATAGAAATTTGGGTATGTTCTAGTCGCGATCTACGCAAAAAATGATACAAAATGTACAGGCAACTGTAACAAAAGCATGGAGCTGCTGAAAGAATACATACATTGATAAAAGTATGAATTATATTCATTATTATACCATTATCGGTAAAACAACTGCTATTTATCGGAAAAAGAGAGTACAGAAATCGCTTGTGCGTTTGGATCCTGAAATAATGAAAAATTTGTCTGAAACCGGTTCTGCTTCTACTTACAAATTTCTTAATCTCGCCGACAAATTGTGAAACGATGCAAATTAATTTTACTCACAACTATACAGTCAGTAAAATTTTAGTTGAGGTAAGTCCACAATGGAAAGACCGTGTCGAAGCTGAAGTGTATCAAAGGAAAAGTGTTGACGTGCTTACGAGAACGAGAATGAAGAATCTTACTGGGAAATTAACTGTCCGTTCTATGAGACCGCTTCGAAATGACAAAAATACCAACGTATAGAAGCGCATGGTTGGTCGGTTGGTTGGTAAACAGACGAAAACAGGCCGGGTTAGTGGTCCCCAACACTGCAGCCGTTGGCTTATTGTATTGTCCTGTCTGTCTGCTAGTCCGTGAGAAGATTTGTGACCTTGATGAGATCTAGAAGTCTCTCTTTTGGTGAGGTTGTATATAGGGTCATCCGGCCCTATCTGTCTATACCTCCACCAACGTAGAGCCTCACATTCGAAAATTATATGGGTGGCTGATTCGTCCTCCTCACCACATAATCTACATGTAGGTTCTTCTTGGAAGATCCCCATTGTGTGAAGGTGCTTTCTCAGGCCGCAGTGTCCGGTTATAAGGCCGGTTACCAGCCTGATATCTCACCTATTTAACTTCAGGATTTCTTCAGTAAGTTTTGGTATGGGTTGTTTAACCATCATTTTACTGTGTTTGAGCTTCGGAACTGTTTGCCAGTATTTGAGGTGTTGTTTGTGCACCCACTGGTTTATAGAAGCGCATAGTTTCATATGTGATGTTTCAGAGCTGGTATTAGAGGCGCTTGAAAATGTATTCGTGTCTTCGCACGACTCGGCTATTTTATTTTATCGCCTTACACCTGCTTGGAGAGGCACACTACACCAGTAAAGAAATATAGCATTAGAAAGAGTGTGTAATAGATATTTACCTACGACCCCCCCTGTAATCAGTCAATAACACACAGTCGGCACAATGTAATGCCATCTATTACGCACGGTAAAAAAAAACGCACAGCTGTAAAGTAAATCGCATGGCTTCCCTAGCAACATCTTAGCAACTGTCAATAGACGTCGCCTTTTTATTCAAAATTTACTATTTGAAAACATTCGATATTGCCACGTTTAACTATGAAAAGCCCAAAGGGCTAAGTATGTATTGATTATAATTGAAAAATGGACTTTTGATTATCAACAATATATTAAGTAAACGTTAGTTCTTTCATGTGCTTCTTTCATTGGTAATAGAGATGGAGATGAAAGTTTACCAAGCACCTCTAATAATGTAACTGTTGTTTCTTATGCTTCAACAAGCAAAGGAAGCGATCTATGATCTGTTTTTAATAACTGTACTGTTACTATAAACAATTATTATAATAACTAATATTATGGTATTAAATGTTATACAATAAAATTATTAAAAATATCTATTGTTGATGTTGTTCAAGTAGGTCGTAGGTAAAGTATGTACGTAACTACGGTTGTGAAGCATTTACCACACACGTTACGTAATAATATACTATCCCGTAAAAGTCTATTTTCCGGATTGAAATCAAGTACGTAAAGGTATGTTTTAGGGTACAGTATGAAATAAAATAATGTTGTGTACATGAGCTCTTATTACATGTTTGAAAATATATTTATAGTTTGCAACAATATTTTTCATAAACAAGTTGGCTTACGTTTAATATTATCTTCAGCTATGTATTTGTAGTTTCTGGCATCTGCCTTGCTATAGTCTGTTAGCGTCGCACGGGCTAAAGTAGGTAGGTACTATTCTATTTCGAATTCATTCATTCATTGACACTACGTAAATGAAAAAATGACCCTCATTTAGAGTTTTTATTAAACAATTCAACGAGTCGATCAGAAACTCGAAATTTTTAATATTTTTGTTTCAGTGGCTATTGAATTTTCGAAATCTGAAAACACCAACGTTTTCAGGAGCCGAACTACTATATTTTCATATATTATGAAGTCGTTATTGTTATTCTAATTATGTTTGTCGATTAAAAAACCATTTTGCAAAAAAATTTTCAATTTCTCAAAAATTACGGGTTGAAAATTTTTTTTTTTAATATTGCACTACGTCATCTTATAGGGTATAAAATTCCCTACAATTTTGATACCCACAATTTTTTTGTACAATCAAATCTAAAAAAGTTATGGACGAAAAACTGTTGCATTTCACGTACTCCAAGCTATCTTTTCCATTTTATATCCTTACTTCCCCGGACTACCATCTAATCCAATCTAATCTAATCTACCAAAAACTGAAAATTTTGGGTCTCAGCTTATTAATACGAAAAATCTAAATTCTACAATTAACAGATCTGAATTGAAGGATACATTTTATATAATCAAAATATGTAATTGCCGTTTTGTGCTTTATACGTATTGAGACGATGTTTAATTTCAACATTATAATTACTATCTCTGAGAATTTCCGACCTTACGGGAATGTTAATTACTTGGTATCCGCATTAAGCAGGGTATTTGATCCTAAAGAAGAAGAATCCTCACCGTAATTGGTTTGTATTCTTCCTTGTTAATTAAATACGGATCTCTTCAAAATTTTATCGTATTTGAAATTTCAAATTTTAATATGTTAAGGATTATCCCTTTGAGGGAAGCGATTTACCCGTTGCGTTGGGTAATTTATGATTACAAAATCTGGAGTAATTTCTGCTTTTCGGCTGAAATTTTAGTTTTAAAAACATTCCACTCATATCGACTACGTATTGTGTAGATATTGAATGGAGATAGAGTTCTATGAAATTTTAATTAGTGTGTAGATCTATAATATTCAATTCCTGTATTGCATTTATAAATAGGTGCATTATGTTCCAATTGCAACTACTTCTTTTTCACCAATTCAATGCCAATAAAAAGCTGGATTCCCTTTATAAAGAATGGTGGACTGTGGTTTTGTCTACTTTCGGTGCTCCTCTGTATTTATAGATAGGTTAGTTGTTCGTATCACGCTTTTAGGGGCTTTCAATAATCACAACACGTTTCGGTGCTAGAGTTTTCTTGAACCTTTTTCGTAGTTTTTTTATTCTACTAATGAAGCGACTGTCTCGTGACACATACAACATATTGAATGAATCTCTATTAGTAGTTTTCTCTTTCGTTATAGTTTTCATGCCTATTTCACTACAAGTGCGGATTATGGAAATTATGATAAACAAGGTGATAGAATTTACACTTTGCCAAATACAGGAATGAATGTGAAATAGCCACGCCCGTCAATGCGCGTTACTAAATGATGGTAGTAGGGATTAGTACGGTCCCTGAAGTAAGTATACTTGACTATTATGGTAAGTTCTATTGTGTCTGTTAGATAGTGAAGAGCACTGCGTGGGTACCTGCTTTCATTGTTTTTACTGGATACCGAGAAAAATATTTATTCGTGCAAAAGAAAGATATTATATAAAATGGAATTCAAATCAAAAGTGAGCAGAAAAGTTTTGACTGGACAGAGACGAGAAATTTTGGTGAATATAATTTATTTTATGCGCCGGGAAGCATCAGAAAATAAACCTATAAAGGACATTCAAAAAGTTAAAGAACGTGTTGCTATTGCCACAGGTGTCAGTGTGCATACGATTTCAAATATTGAAAAGGAGATGAGGCAAATAGAAAATGGGGCATCTTCATTATTTTCTACTCCAAACAAAAAAAGAAAAATATCAAAACCCAAAACAGGCTTGGATAATTGTGATAAAGGTGTTCTAAGAAGATATATTTTGAATTATCAAGTGACCCATAAGAGAGTACCAGCCTTGCGCAATATACATAGAATATTTCACAATGAGTATAGCTACACAGGTTCAAGGAAAAGTTTAAGAAAAATTATGCATAGCATGGGATTTCGGTGGAGGAAAACTAAAACAAATAGAAAACCTTTAATGAAGAAACCTGACATCAGACAAAAAAGATTAAATTTTTTAAGATATATAGAAAAATTTCTGGAAGAAAATCGGTCTATAATATATATATGGATGAAACGTATATTCATTCTTCACATACACATAACAAATCTTGGAGTGATGATACAAAGGTAAGCGATTAATCATAGTACATGCAGGTAGTGCCAGTGGTTTTGTTCCTAATGCTTGCCTAATATTTCAATCTCAAACCAAATCTGGTGATTATCACGGAGAGATGAATTACAGTAATTATAAAAAATGGGTCGAGGAAAAATTAATACCAAAATAACCGCCAAAAAGTGTTGTTGTCATTGATAACGCACCTTACCACAATGTGGAAATTGAAAAGTGTCCAAATTATAATAACAGAAAAGCAGACATGCAAGAATGGCTTAGGCAGCGAAACATTATGTGTACACCGGATATGCTAAAAGTTGATTTATACCATTTGATTAAACAGCACAAACCACAATTTAAAAGGTATGAAATAGATCAGATTTTAAACACACATGGTCACGAAACCCTTGGACTTCCGCCTTACCACCCTGACCTGAATTCCATCGAGATAGTTTGGGCTTCATTGAAACAATATGTAGCAGACAGAAATGTCAATTATAATTTGAGAGAGGTAAAAAATCATTGTACCGAAAATGTATATGGACATGGAACCTTGCCTTGATATAGCAATAGACCAAATCATAATTTGTCCACAGGACGACGACAGATTTAGAAAGTGATGAAAGTGAAAGTGACATAAACAACAGTGAGAGCGACGTACAAATATCTATTGTTTAAATTAATTTAGTGAATAAATATTTGATCTGTACTCTCATTATGTATTTTTAATTATTGTTTTAATGCTTTCGGAGGGTTTGAATCCCTGTTTTGACATACATCCGGATTAAGTTAAAAATATTGGAATTCCCACTACCTGCTTTTTTTAGTAAATATCTGCATTCTTATTTCGTATAGACTTGTATTGCTCTAACAGATATTATTAAATATATTATTAAACAGTAATAAATCCTGTTAATACCTTCATTTACGTCTCCTGAATAATTATGAATGTTACTTAATATACTTTGATTATTTACCGTACTAATTCACCAACGCGTATACCCTCTTTATCATCCGAATACTTTCTCATTTTAACTTCGCGCCTCTCGTACGTTTCTCGACATTCACACCTGTATTTGCCAAACTGTAGTCTTTCGAACATTCTTTACTGTTAAAAATTTCTTTAATCAGTGTATCTAGAGGTCCGCCGGCGGAACTATGAATTTAAAACTAGAATTCCGCCTTGAGGCCAAGTCCCGAGTCAGACTTACAATCCCAAGAAAATAAATGGAATTATAAACACATTTATATATGATGGTATCCTTACGTTGTGTATTTGAAGAAGGTGAAGGAAATATAATCATTGCATTCCGCCGCGCTTGGGTAAATTATGACATTTTCAGTGTATTTCTAGATGTATCATGTGAACTACTAATTCTAATTTTAAATTCATAATTCCGCCGGCAGAACTCTAGCCATACTGTTCTTTTATTTAAAAAAATACTGTTCCAAAATCAATGGGGTAAAAATTAAATGAAAATAAATGTGGACGGAAACGTTGAAAAATTGCATTTATCTGTAAAAAAATATTAAACTCAAAGGGAATTTTAGCAACAAACGAGAGGTACAAGTGAAATTTGAATGTTTGCTTATTTTGTCATCGTCACAAAATAGATACCAGCAAATGTGTGGGTAGTATTTTGAAATTTTTACGACCAAAATCGTTTTGTCTTTGAAAAATATTTACCTATCATCGTTTATCTTTGAAAATGATTTGACAATTTAATCTTGATTGGAAAACTTTATTCTTCACTCTCCATGATTTTCCCAAATAGTACGCAAAGTGATACTTTCCCGCATGCACAAGCAGATAAAGTGCGGAAAAGACACTGTGCGTTAAAAAAATATGTTAGGTTAGGTTAGGTTTATGGTGAGTGGGTCTATAAGGCGACTTGCAAGAGTCTATTGTGGCTCACACCTATTCAAATTTTACCAAACAAATTCAGCTTCTTAACAAAGCCGATTAGTTTATTTGGTGAATGATATTTCAGGTCCAAGGGCGAGAGAGAATCCCTGCCAAACATCAGATACCTGATTCGAGCCGCGGCGGGGCAGGCACAAATTATATGCTCTGCTGTTTCATCATCTTCCAGACAAAGACGGCAGGTCGGATCTTCCGACATTCCAAGTTTTAGCATATGATGATTCAGATGACAGTGGCCTATTAAAAGGCCTGTTGGACAACGTAGGTCATGGCCGCAATAGTCCAACATTTGTTTGGAGACATTCTTCGAAGGATGTATGAAAGCCTTTGAATGAACCAATCCTGGTAAATTATGCCAGAAGTCTAAAGCCCCTCTTGCCGTCCAGGTATTCAGTGTTTGTTTGGCCAAACTTATTGCGATGCCAATACCAGCGCCAAAAAAATCCACGTCCGTTTATTTCTACTACCAAGACTAAGCACCGACGAAGCAAAGTTTGCCCAATTTTTCAGAAGAAGTATCAAATTGACATAAATCTTGTCCTTGCTCTGCAGATGCAATGGATAGTAGCTGAAGTTATGAAGGTCATAAAAAAAGCACTAAGAATTGTGGAAGACTGGTGCCTTGTAAAGGACATTTCGTTAATGAAAAAAAATTGCTTTTACAAATAGAAGAGTTCTCCTGCAAGGCAGAATACAACTTTTCGCAGAAATAAAAATATCCAAAGTAGAAAATATGGGAGAGATCCTTGATTGATTCCAAATTGAATTACTAAATCCTGGAGTAAAAGACTACCACAACAGCTAAATACGACCAGAAGTGGTTCACTGGCTTCACAAAACTGTGATGAGGCAAAGGATCACTGCAAAGTATCCCTAAATAGGCTGACAAGAAACCACATAGGTTCTGTGGGATCACAAGGATGGCATAAGAGGAGATATCCGGAACTGGCTAGATGAAGAACACCAATTCAAATGGAGGTTGCCAGAAGGTCACCTTTATAGAACAAGTTGACTGAACAAGGTAGACAAGGAACGCTCAACAAGACAACGATTAAACGGATTGATGATGAGGATGATGACGGCGGCACAAAACAGCTGTTGTTGTCTTATTTGTGAATTATTGTCCTTGCACGAAGAGTTTGCGTGCGGGAAAAGTGTTTGCAAAATGTTTGCGATCGCTCGTACAAAAAATAATTAGCACTAATTTGACAAGTGAACAGAATGAAAGATTTAAAGAAAAATGATGAGATTACTTCATTTCCTAATAGAGTTTTTTCAAAAACGTAAAATTTCCACTTAAAGTATTATTAAAATAAAAATTATTGGAACGGAAATCTACAGCTCACTATATAACGATGAATTTTTTTTCTCAATAAAAACAAGACTCTCCGTCTTATGGTTACCGAAAGAAGTATATTTCCTTTTAATTATATTTTCATTGAAGCTTACATTCTTCAGAAAATAGGTTATTATCTAACAAGAGCACGGTCGTCGTCATACGATGAAAAAAAAACAGTATTACTTCAAGCAGACTCGGCCGTAAAATACAAAAATGTCTTCTATAGGAATCCCAAGAAAGATAAAAATCCTCGTGTCAACTGATAATTGGAAAACTAACAAAGTGCAATAGCTTGAAACGAAAATGGTTGCGTCTTACAATTTTGAATTATTTCAATAAGCATATCGCATGAGTGGATATAAATAATAATACCTATACCGAATGTAACCACATTAAAGTGTAGTTTTATCTACATTCGCTGTTGGAGACGGTTATAAATAAAGCGCTGTAGCCGCTTTGTTTGAAGAGTATTAACTTTGACAGTAAATCTACTATACTTTTTTATTTGGAAAAATGTGACACATTTAGCATTCGAACGTAAATCTAAATATATGTAGGTAACTAGTACATAATTGATATTTATTGTATATACTCGCCTTAAACTGTGACCTGCCCAAAAAAGTTCTTTATTATGTACTCGTTACAAACAGTAGAAACGGTGGAGCTTTACCATCACGTGACTGTTACGTCAGCAACAATATTCATTTGAATCTAATCAAAACTTCTGTCAACTCAATAGAAATAATCGTTATGACTAATATTCCAAAGGTCGGCCTTTTACGAATTGGTAATAAAACAAGAGATTTAACTTTTTAAATTGTATTTATTTAATTTATATGGTTAACATCGACATATTTATTAAAACTATCGATATACTGGGTGATATACTGGGTAAGCTCTTACAAGAACTAATTTTAACAATAAATACACTTTCAATTCAATAAACTGAACTCGCATAACCTCAAATGCGGTAGAGTCAAACTCAACTTTCAGTACGATCAGTTATACACGTTATGAGCGTCAATTATATCGTTGTCTCTTTTTACGATTACTACGGCAAATTTAAAACCCCGTTGACTAAGAAGTGTATTTCAATGTACGGTAGAGTTCATATAATAGCCTTCTTGGTGTGCGTCATCGTTTGTGACGTATATCCGAGTTTTGGGTATGTCGATATTTTATTTCCTATTTTGATATATAGCTAACGTTTCATTTGATAAATAAAATCATCAGAATCGTATTAAGCCAAATTCAAAATGACTATGAAATTAATAATACTTGGGATATGAAAACACTGCAAAATAAAACAAATTGTATATTCAATTTACATTAGTAAATATAGTTCTGCAAAATAATTATACAGAGGTTAAAAGTTTGGCCTGCTCAAATGGGATGCAACTCATCGGTTCCGGTCTCATTGATGTTTTTGCTGACCCCATGTATTTGATGTTCATAACTTTAAACATAATTTATAAAAATGAAATATTCAAGCAATCCCAATGAAATACATAGGATTAACTTATTTTATATTAATTTCACTCATTGTTATATAAAAAATACTAACTTGGTGCACTGAAGTTAAAGGTATCAATGGTTTACAAGCTTTTTTTTCTAACTGAAAATACTTGAGAACTTTTTCCGTATATCTAGGCATATTTTTGTATTATCTAAATAAATAAAATGCTAACAATAAGATTAATATTCACTTTTCATAAATAACAATTAACCGTAAACAAGAAAGTACAGACCTGACGAGAACTGTAAGTGGGACATTGCCGCTACGAAAGCTACGTCTGCATCATAAATTGAACGATGTAACTTCGCCCGATTAATAGGTCGTGCTTGCGCGTAATCTAAACATCAACCAATCAAATTTTTGTAAGTCAAATATTAGGGTTAACGTTTGTAATACGTTTAAACAGTTCATTATTGTGATATTTTGATTAGGATAAATCACAGACCTCATTTTTTGTCTATTTCTTCCAACGTAATGTGTTAGAAGGACATAAACAACCAATGACGCACACCAAAAAGGCTATTATATGAACTATACCCTGTATAACATCGATAGTCATTGCAACGTACGTCATTACTTTTATAGACACATTTTTCATACTTTGGGTGAATTTTTTGGAAATAAAGTACATCCTGCTACTGGCTGATAATAAATTATAATGTAGCGTTCTATAGGTTTCTATTAGTATAGATTAATTTCAATCAGTCCAACCTCCTTAGGTTATTCTAAACAACATAAACTTGTTTTTATTTGAATGAAAATAAAGTAGCTGAACAATAAACTTTTTACAAAAAAAAAATCAACCTTAGCATCAACAAGTTAATTAAGAATAAAGGCCCGAAACCTTGTTAAAATAATGAATAAAAACTTTTAAATTACTTTAAAATACTCTCCGTTAACCAATTCTCATATTTTCGTACCTTACTGGTAAAATACAAGGCTCCGGCTTTTATTATTCTATAATTACATTTTTATTAATTAGAAAATATCTACGTGGGTTCTATTAATTTTTGTAAAGAACATTGTTAGTTCTCTATTTCACATTTCAAAGAAGCATTCGTGGAATTACAGCAAAATGTTATGCGTAGTCACGTCATTTTAAGGTTATCACAAACAGAATTGAAATCGTAATAGGGAGTGTTACAAATATCAGCTTTGTGGAATGTGTCTATTATTTATGAAGTGAACTTTAATCTAGAATTCCATTTTATAGCGAGACTTTCAACATGTTTCAGAAAATTAATTGTAGACGAATTGAAATGGAAATAAAGGTACTACTGATATACGGGGTTGGGATAAAGTATGGAAACAAGTAAATATCTTTTAAACGAAAAGAACGATATTTATGAAAATTTGCAGGTAAGTGCAATGGAACAAAATGCATCTGATGTACATTTTTTTGTTAATAACAGAAATGCCATCAACTTCTTTAATTTAAATGGGACACCCTATATATTTTTACAGATTTTGGAAGAGCTTGTTATTTTGAATTCATACATACTGAGTTTAGTGTAAAAAAATTTGCAAAAAGAGGAATAACTCACTGTTAGTTGTACAATAGGTGTACATTTCATTATTTTAGAATAATGAGAAACAAAATTACTTCAAATGTTCAAAATGCTCGCCGTTTACTTGCTGACAATATACCATCCTATTAACAAATTCTTGAGTCACTCTTTCCAAGACTTCTCCACGTATTAGTTCACATTCATCAATAATTCTTTGACTCAATTCCTGTAAGTTTGTTGGTCGTCTAACGTAAACACGTAATTTTAGATAACCCCAAAGAAAAAAATCCAACGGGCTAAGATCCGGAGAACGAGCAGGCCACTCTATGAATCCTCTACGTCCAATCCATTGATTTGGAAAATTCAAAACATTTGTGGTAATTGCCATTCTGTTGAAGTGCAGGAATTATTTCGTTATTTAGTAGATCCAAATACTTGTCACCATTCAAGTTTCCGTCGATAAAAAATGGGCCTATAAGCCTATTTTCGACAATTCCCATCCAAACATTTAACTTCTGTGGATGCTGGGTATGTGCTTCATGAATCCAATGAGGATTCCCATTTGACCAATACCTTGAGTCATGGCGATTAACTGTTCCATTTAAACAAAAAGTTGCCTCATCGGAAAAAACTATGTTAGAAGCAAAATTGTCGTCGACATTACAGATGTCCATTAGCCGTTTGCAAAATTCCAGCCGTCCGTCGGTCAAAATCATCGTCTGACAATTCTTGAACCAACTGTACCTACCTTATACGGATGATACTTTTCACTTTTTAATATCTTTCCTACAGAACGTCGACTGATACCATGGTTTAGTGCCAAATTTGTGGTGGAAGTTTGAGGTGATTCTTCCAAATCGATTGCAATATTAACAGTTTCGTTCGTTGCAGTCCGCGGTCTTCCAAGTTTTAGCAAATTTTCTACCATCCCAGTTGTATTAAAACGTTGTAATGTTTTAGTTACTGTTGAGCGTGATATAAGATTTCTCTCCGGATGCAAATTATTAAAAATATGACACACTTCTTCATGAGTTCTAGCACGATCACCATAATCGATCATGATTAAAATTTCAATACGCTCTTTTTCACTTAATTGAACCATTCTAAATTGTAAAATTTATTTCCGTCAATTAGAATTTAACACTTGGAGAACAAAAGACGTACTAAACAGTACTTGTTTATTTATTACTATGCATACAAACAACATCAATTAGTTTATCTAAATAGGTTTTTGCTCTAATGCAAAAAACTCAAAGGAGGTTGATTAAAGTGCTATATTCCTTGTTTTTACAAATTTTTTTACACTAAACTCAGTATGTATGAATTCAAAATAACAAGCTCCTCCAAAATCTGTAGAAATATATAGGGTGCACCATTTAAATTAAAGAAGTTGATGGTATTTCTGGTTAAACCGGAAGTATATTAATAACAACAAAATGGACATCAGATGCATTTTGTTCCATTGCACTTACCTGCAAATTTTTATAAATATCATTCTTTTCGTTTAAAAGATATTTACATGGTTCCATACTTTATCCCAACCCCGTAGACACGCAGCTTGGAACTGATTATGAAAGTTTTTTAAATTTGAAATCGATCTACTACGTGAGACGTCACTTGAAATTTGAAGTCCATACAGTGAGGTTTGATCTTTTTAGAGTAGAAAATAGTAATAAAGGTTTAGTATTCTCAAGAATAAAGAGTAAAACAGGTATTCCAATAGTACAGTGCCGCCTGAAAGGTCATCTCATAAAGTTAACACTAGTGAAACGAGAAGCTGGTAGATTTTTTGGAATGGTGAGAAAAATCACCATTCATATACTTGCGGCAGGCATGGCAAAACATAATCATATGGCACAACACCTAGAACACTGCTAGATAGAAGAGGGACGCTTATTTCAAGCCTGCGAATATCCTGAAATATCTATCTATCTATCCTGAATCTAAGGCTGATTGCATTCTTTCCAATGCCATCCCATAGAGATACTACAGCTCTGAACTAGTCAGCATTTAAGAGAGAGATAGAAAGTCAAAGGTTCTAATGGAGCGCATGTGATACACACAGACAAAGACAAAAAAAACCTTCTGATCGTCTACCTCCGACGTGGCCGTTCATCAGTCCTCTATGAACTCCTTTTGATTTTACGTGGTGGAGGCAAATATCTACTGCCTCATTAGTCAAAAATATCGGAAGAAAAATGAGAATATGAATACATTACTTTCATGGAAAACCTGGTAGTGGCATAATTCTTAGAGCTTTGTTAAAAGAATTAATCTTCAACTTTATGGGCCCATTTATTTTATCTTTATGTCAATCCTTACAGTCTAGATATCCAAAACAGCAATCGGTATTAAAACGGCGAGCTAAAGGTTAAAGGCCGAAAAATTCCAGATTTTAACGGAAGAGGAAATCAACAAATTTATCTAGGAAGCATCGGGTAAACGTTATTGATTATTTCTTTCCACTCTCTTACTAGTAAACTGCATTTTACGTACTATTTGGATGCTAAGTAAAAATAGCATAACAGCTACTGACACGTAATTACTAGCACGTAATAAAAGAAATTACGCTTCAGTTCTATAATAGTATATTATGTAACCCAACTTTAATGAACCCTTTTTGTAAGAAAATCCTTTTTCTGTGTAATTTAGTCGGCAATAACTGAAATGGGATTTTTTTAACTTTGAAACACAATCATTAGTATAACAATTAAAATGCGACAAAATCGTTTTGTGGATAAGAAACAAAATGAAGCGAAAAAAAGGAGAGACTGTAGATATACAAGATCATTGCCGTAGAATGGGTTTTAATCAAATCTACTTCGAACATTTTGATTTCAATTGATTTTTATCCAAAATTTAAAAAAATAATTTTAAAAGATTCATGGAGGGGCTTACACCACAAGCACGCTTTTAGTTAGATACACTTAACTTTAAGAACCACTCAATTTCACCGCTTGTTGAACCGCTACAGTGTAACCAGTACTGGCAACACTGTGGAAATCTAGTAACTTATCAGTAACTTCTCGGTTTTGTATAGATTGACAGTTAGACTTTGCTCGCGTGAAATGTGAACTGTGAACCTATGAATATAAAGAAAACAACTTGAATAACATGCAAAATCATCCACGTAGTGGAAATGATCAGATCGACTGTAAAGCATTGTTAGCCACATTCTCTTGAATTTCGAATACGAAGTCAAAGAAAAGTTTTTCGGGTCAAATCAGAAGACAGCCACGATAAAAGACGTGCACTTCTACTTCCTCAAACGAAGTTGTGTGGCTTCAATCGGAAACTTATAAATATATCAAATGCTTAGTCAACGGTGTAGTAGTATTTTCAAGATTATTCCGTTTCTTGACTATCTTGAAGTAAATGGTGCCAGTGGGCAGTTATAGTCTGTCTAAGACATTCAAAGATACTCCCATTTTTGACTAACCACCACCTTTTGAATGGGCACCGCACAAAAAGCAAAAACCAGTGGAGGAGGAAGAAAGTAGATTCTATGTAATGTAAGAAGTATGCAAACAACTATACAGGGAAATACACCACAGACCGGATTCTTGACTAAGGGAGTAGAGTTTCCCGAAGGGAGCATATATTTATCTTCGTCATTCGAATTGAACAGGAAAAATGGAGACGAAATATGTAAATATACTCCCTCATTCAGGGAGTTATTAAGCATCCTTCAAGGATTTTATTTTTTGGGGGAGTGCGTTTGTTATTTCATATGTTGCAGGTGAGATATTGGCATCTCCGAAATTTACTCCTCGCCTTTGGTCCAGTGCCTCACAGTCCTATAAGATGTCTCGATCTCCTTGCCAAAAAGATTGCAGCTGAGATCCTTGCTAACCCATTTTGCTGAAGCATGACCCGTTAGATAACCAGTACTGATATTTAGTAGCTCTTCTGCTCGTATCCCCTATAAAGGTCTTACTTTGTACCTGTTCAGGATTGTTTCTCCACTGACGTTGTACTCATTACTGTGGTCCTCAGATCACTTTTTTCGTGTTTCCATGCACTGGTTCTGGTCCAAAATATATTGTTGTTCAGTTTCAGGAATAGAAAATGAACAACTAGACCCAGGAACAAGCTACATTAATTTCAAAGATTATAAAGTGCTAAATGTAAATCAATCAATTTTATTATTATTATAAAAGTTTAAACGAGCCGATGTCAGAGTAGAATATAAAACTTCCAATAGTTACAAAGAAATGAAGTAAATAAAAAGAAGTCAGTACAGGGCAGTTAATTTGTAGGCATCATAATTGTTTTTGGAAGAGTTTACTGTTAAAGCGGGTACAACGTTTGATGGAAGAGTGTTCCAAATGCCAGACACTCGATTTGATAGAAAACCTTCACGGCATTCAGTAGGAAATTGTTTTTTTTTTAATTTGAAGCCTGGTATTGATATTCAGAGGAACAATATCACACCCAACTCATTATTCAAAGATCTGTAGCCTATCATTAAATCGCAGCGAAGCCTTGTATCCCCGAATGCAGAGCAGATTATCTCTGTAGCAAACTCTAAGGTTGGTCTCACACAAGGACCGAAAATCTTTACAAGATTTTAATGTCAAATTTAACAAAATGTGTTAGACAGAAGGTAAAGTGAAATTTTAGCTTCACTACAGATGCACTGAATATGTTGATACAACGATAACGCTTCTGTAACGAGTAGGTCTAGGTGTCTTTGCTAAGAAACCGTCTCTAAATTTATATTAGAAAGTTCATACACATTCCTTGAATTATTTTTACCAACATGAATCACTGAACATTTAGCATTCAAGGGTAAAAACCAGATAACTACCCATTCTTACACAAGGTTTAAATCAGCTTGCAGCTGATCGTATTCATTCATAATATTGGCATATCCTTTGATGTCACCAGAAAAGAGCTATACAGTAGAAACGGTGAAGCTTTACCATCACGTTACTGTTACGTCAGCAACAATATTCATTTAAATCTAATCAAAACTTCTGTAAACTCAATGGAAATAATCGTTATGACTAATATTCCAAAGGTCAGCTTTTTACGAATTGGTAATTAAACAAGAAATTAAACTTTATTTTATTTATATGGTTAATACCGACATATTTATTAAAACTATCGATATACTGTGTGAGTAAGTTACAAAGTCCAACCACCAATAAGTAGTAAAATAAGCATTGTAATATTCCCGTCTCACGGCATTTTAGGTGTTAGAAAATGTCAAACGTTAACAAGTTGATACTGTATTACAAAGTAGTTCTTACAAGAACTGATTTTAATAATGAATACACTTTCACTTGTGAAGAAGACAATCGATCGTACGTTATTCTGTTTGATTTATATTGATAAAAGAATATAGTATGTAGAAAAAATGTGTTGCATAATTCGTAGGTTGGGTCACTTGCTGGTAAAGCTCCACCGTTTCTACCATATATGTTGCTTTTAACGTGAAGTGGCAGATCTGCTACGTACACTAAAAACAGAACTAGTTTCAGAACCGAGAAGAAAGCTTCATTCAGTTTTGCTCGAGTTTAAATAGTAGAGAGTATGAGAGACCCGATCGAACGATTTGGAAAAATCTAAATATATAATGTCTACCAGTTCTTTATTGCCTTGAATTTTAATCCAAGGATTTAGCTATAATTTAAGTACATGTTAATTACTCGGAAAAGTCCCCGAAGTTAAGGGAAAAAAAATAATTGAATTCCTCTAGGGTCGTTACGAATGGAATTATTTCAACCCTTTTCTTGAATTTTCGGGATGCGCCTTTGCTGGCAATTTTCTTTGAGTAATACACAGTATTTTAATTCAATCGTCTTAAGCTTAAGTGTAGCTCGTTGTAAGGAAGAAGTGGGTATTTGTGAGCGATCAAGTAGAACAGACCCTCGGTGCTGACCTTTTGATATTGCCTGCTGCTGCTTTAAGCTTTTCCCCCCAAACGATACTGTTTTAGGAGACTGTCGGGAAAAGTAGGCCGCGGTTAACTGAAATCTTTTGAATATTTTATATTGAAAATTTTAGTATTTACGTCGAATGCTAAATATAGGCTCGTTTTAAACTTATCGACGCTAATAAATTATGTGGAGAATATTATATTAGGGTTAGACGATAAATTGTTCAGTGAACATTCGCCTTTAAATTATCATCCTCTCAAAGGAGTCGAATTTTAGATTATACATCCCTCTGTTTACTTTTTTTTGTCTTGCAACTTTTAATCTGCAAGGTAATTACTTTTTTTCAATAGGTCGATCCTCAGGCTAACAATTTTTGGCAAATCTCGGACACAATTTACTTGTGCCTGGATTGTATCGACTCTTTCCGGAGCGCTTCTGTCACAATGTAAATTCTATCTAAAATGTTCAAGTTTGTGTTGTCACATTCCGAACTTATTGCGTCAAAAGGATGAGCGAGTCTAAAAAGCAACATTTCAAACACATGTGTTTCAAATGTCTCTACTTTGTGTTACTTTGGACTCTTCAAATATATTTAGACACAGGCGAGTCGACACTAAAAAGACTCAAGTTTGTCTAATTTGTTTCTAAACAAGATGTTACTATTATGTTACTAAAATGTGTTGAGTAGACACAATAATTTCCATTTGGGTACATTTTAAACATAGATTTTCTTCATTGTTTCTACAATGCGTCGTCCGGACACATACCTATTCATATAGAAACATCTTGCCCACATAATTTCTACACACACCGGCAAATTTAAAGGAACAGGCTATGAATGTAGTTTATCTCATTATTTTATTATTTTATTGATAATATCTAGATAGCTTTGAATGCTCCACGCAACGATTTAATTTTTTAATGTCAAAACGTCAAACGTGTGATTTGTTTTTTGTCAAAACCAAACATTTGTGTTGTGCCTTACATTTTAAACTCGTATTATCTCGTATTTGTTGGAATCGGTTTTTCTTGTGATTTATTAAAATCAGTTTTGTTCGTATTGCAAAGATCAGCTGATAATGGGTGATTTAATACCGAATGATCGAACATGGTCGGACATACAGGGAAGTTGCTCAAATCTTTGGTAAATCACCATCAACCATCCACCGTAGCGTAAATCGATCGTTGGAGGCAAACTGGGGAGTATGTAAGAAGAAGGGGACAAGGCAGAAAACGCTCAACCACGGCTGTAGATGATCGTTTTATAACGTTGCAAACACTGCGGAACAGACGTCAAATGGCAGTGTGATGCCTTTTGGCCTAAACATTAAGTCATTAATTATTTAAAATATTATCGAATAAATTCCCTTCAGCTAATTCCAATAAACCACGAATTGTTTTATAAATAATAAATATAAAGGTTACACGTACGAGTCAATGTCAAAGCAAATAAACATTATCTTGCTTTTTCCGGAGTTAATCCTGAGAATGCTATGGACATCATTCTTGAAAAACTATTTGGACTTATATTTAAACCAAATGGTAATCTTGTATACTGAAAAGAACCTTTTTCTGTACTAAAAGATGTATATTTCCTTGAAGATTGTTCTAAGGGAATTTGATGAAAACCTGACATAAGATCTATGACTGAAAACCATTTCGACCTCCCTAACTGATCTAAGATCGAATCTCAATATATAGGTCCATTTACAGTCACAGAGGTGAGCGATGTTAACTGTAAAATTAAATTAGAATCAGGTGTAATAAAAGAAATACACAAAAACAGAATCCATCCTTATTGTAAAATGAATTAAAATATTGTAAAATTGGAAGTGCGAGTGAGTTTATAAACATTTCCGAATAATAAACAAAAGTGTTATAACAAACATTCAAAACATTGAAGTGAAAATAAATAAACAACTAAGTGATCGTAAACAATTTTTAAAGGCAATGAACATTCATTTATTTATGAATATATTATGTAATCGTAGGTTAGTGACATTATTTAATAACCATCTACCATTTATTTTTAGGATAATTGTAAATTCATTTCATTAGGGGGAAAGGAAGCTCAACGGAATTTATTCTTTTTGTAAAAGGGGAAGGTGTGATGCCTTTTGGCCTAAACATTAAGTCATTAATTATTTAAAATATTATCGAATAAATTCCCTTCAGCTAATTCCAATAAACCACGAATTGTTTTATAAATAATAAATATAAAGGTTACACGTACGAGTCAATGTCAAAGCAAATAAACATTATCTAGTATCATGTATGTTTACTTATAGTGAACTTGACTCTTTGTATATATAGGTAACAATAGTATTTTAAGTATTCATTATTAATTCATTATTAATTCATTATTAATTCATTATTGATTCATTATTATTATTAAGTCATTATGATGGTCATTCATGAAAGGATGATTCCAGTCAGTATCATTCATTCTAAGTAGTAATCTAAGAGTAGTCAATTAGTGTTAGTGGTTAATGTATAGTAAATATTAAATAGAACATGTCCCAGTGAAACAGGTAGTTGTTTTATTCCTGGGGGATGACCCACCAAGTGACCAGCAGCACCACCTAGTCAGAGGCCCTTCTACTATCCTACTACACCCAGTATCCTCATTACATCACACATTACAGCAGTTCAAACCAGGCACCTACTGCAAGATGTTCGTGGAACCACCAAAAGTGAGCGCACAGTAAGAAGAAGACTTCAAGAAGTTGGTCTTAAGTCATATGTGCCAAAAAAAGCCCCAAGACTCCAAGAGACACCATCGTGTAGCGCGACTAGAATTTGCTCGTGAACATCAGAATTGGGATGATAATCAGTGGGGTCAAATTCTCTTCACGGACGAGAGCCGTTTCTGTGTAAATTCCATCGATGGAAGAGAAAGATTGTATCGACGCCAAGGAGAACAAAATGCACCATTTAATTTTACGACTACGGTATCTTTTGATGGAGGTTCAATTATGGTGTGGGGCGGCATATGTTTGGGGGCACGAACAGAGTTAGTGGTGATTGATGGTGGAGCACTGACTGCAGATAGGTATATCAGAGATATTCTTCAAGACCATGTGGTACCTTTTGCCCCATTTATTGGAGACAATTTCGTTCTAATGCAGGATAATACGCGCCCACACGTCGCCCGCTGTGTACAGCACTTTTTAAATGAAGTGGGCGTAACAACAATGAATTGGCCAGCGTGTTCTCCGGACATGAATCCGATCGAGTATGTATGGGACATGGTAGGCAGAAGACTTAAGGCACGAATTCCTGCTGTTCAAAACAGAGAGGAACTAAGAATTGCATTAATTGAGGAATGGGATAATTTGCCTCAACAACTGATCGATGGGCTCATCAGAACAATGGGAAGACGAATGACTGCAGTTGTAAGGGCTCGTGGTGGAAACACTCACTATTGAAGAAAAAGAAAAAATGCATTTTTTTAGTGAAAAAAGCTCAAATTGTACAATAAAGTTATTCTGCTTAAAACCAGTTATTTGCTTGAGTTTGACTTCTTCGACTTGTTTTCTTTTTCAACAGGTAGCACGTGGTAGAAATTTTGTAATACCTCTTCCAATTACTTTACCTTACTTTCTTTTCAAAGATTTTTTGTGAAATCCTAAAAATATGTGCACTATGGAGAAAATCATTAGATTTTGTATTTGTTCCTTTAAATATGCCGGTGTGTGTATTTTGTTCCTTCAATGTGTCTAGTCAAAGTGTAGGTAGGTACTCAAAATGGCGCGTCGAATAGAGCGAACACAACTTGTTGGCGGTTTTTAATGACTCAATGTCTGCCTCCTTTACACTGCAAGGTATTTTGTCCCAGTCTATTCGAGGAACAGATTCTGAGTCTCTAATTAACTTCTCGCTGTCTTTACAAGATTTTGTTGGCCAGTATAGAACACCATTTTTCTCCCACGCTGTTGGGACAATGCACAATTGCACTGTATCATTTTCTATTGTTTTAACGATTTTAAATGACATTATAAATATTCGAAAGTGAAAATAATGTCGATGTAAATAAAACACTAAAAGGTAAGGTTATGAGGTACACGAGTATGTTCAAATGTCGGCCGCATTTCAGACACAAACATTCCGAAATGTGCCCACTGCTAGATGAAGACGACGCATTTTGGACTTCGGTGACTAATTGGTTGCTAAAATGTGTCTGTGTGACCTTTTAGTAATTATTCAGTGAATTTTTGGTCTCTATTCAGAAACATTACTCTGAATTGTCTCCTCTATCTGCAAATATTTCGAGATGGGCAATTTATAGCCAAATTTTATTCACATTACCGAAACATGATCCCGTTTGGACACTATCCATAAGTACGCCATATTTCAATATGTACTTCGTCCTTATATGCACTTGAGAAAAATGGAGGATTTCGCAAATATATTTTAAACTAAGGATTTTGGTAATATTTATGGCAAAACTGTACTGAATATGATATCCTGCATGATAAAATACCATCGTGTTTTGATTTTGTGGAGAAATAAAAAAAATTAAAATCATTGAAAATAATTTAAAAATATAAACAAATTATAATTACTTGGTATTATATTAAGGCCCGTTTAATTTTTAGAACTACCTTGTAAACTATCTTCAGTGTACTTTAGTTCGCAAGTGAACCTACGCGAGAAATACAAAAATACTCAAGATAAAATAAAACCCTCTTATGATTTCTAATTAGGTTGATGAATACTCAAAAGTAAACACCTTCAGTTTTCTGTTCATGATTATCCAGAATGGATCGAGAAGCAATATAATTTTTGTCTATTTGGATTGATTTTGGTGCACATGTGTTGGTTTTGTGGCTCTCATCAGAGCACAATATCAAACACATTCTGGAAACATCGTGTCTACCTACCAGGCACATGCAAAGTACATGTTGTACACATAATGGACACACATTTTGCCCAAGTTAGAAACAAAATAGACAGATTGTGGACTCATCAAGGTTCAATTTCAGGTATATATTGGAAACAAAAGACACAATCCAGACACATTTTCGAAACAAAATTGTTACATTTCAGACTCACTATTAGATAAATTTCAGACCATAATCAGTACACATTTCAATCTCAAGTAGGGCATGAGTTACGAAGAGGAAGAAAACATGAGTCCGAAATAAATGGCGGTTAATCAATGAGCAAGTACAATGAAAAGATATAAGTAATGAGCTTAAACATCAAACCCCGCCTTTGTGGGAATTAATTCCACCTTTGGCCAATTTTTTATGTAAATCTACTATACTAAAACTACACGTGTTGATAAAAATTCATCTATAATTCGATTATTTCAGAAACGTCCAGCTGAAATACCTAATTTTTGCATGTTTTTTATGCGTGATGAAAATCAGTATTTCTATCAAATAACACGAATCTGATTAAACCACTTGTAGCAATAAAAATGCAACAATCTGTTGTAAACAACGTAACGAATTTAATTGGAAATCAAATAACGGACAATTCTGATAGCCAGCTGTATCGATCTAACTACTATTTACTTATTCATAAAATGGTGGTATTTGTACAGTTTATTTTGTGAAAACAGGAATATAAATGTCAAAGAAAAACAACTTTTTTCGATATGAAGTCGGTATGTTTTTCTCCGCAAGTGTAGTTTATTGTGGTCTTAAAAAAATGCCACAATATTCATTGCGTTTGGTAGCCAGGCTGCTTTGAAAGCTGTGTCTACAATTTATGAGTCTAGAGGCCAAGCCACACCAAACATCCATCCATCCTTCGGATGGACGGGCTGGATGTTCAAAAAAGATCGCTCGCCAGCTTGGCAAATAGCGCAACACATACAGACATCCGTCCGTCCGCTGGACGTTTAAAACGTCCAATGGATGGATGTTTTGGAATCGCCGGGGGAGCGACTTTTTCCTTCGCATCCGCATAGACGTTTACCCTGCAAATGAGCTCTGGGCCCGGTCACACGCGCTCCACTACCAAACTACCCTAGTCCACATGGTTTCTCTGAAAACATATTCGTGTAGGATACTCTTCTCGCATTGTTTTCACAAGTATACCAGTTTTGTACCGAGTTTATTTTGGTACGTTTAGTTTAGGTTTATATTTTTAAGTTTCGAGTGTACAAGTTTATTTTGGCACACCAAGGTACATTAAACGACATTATTTATGCATTGACTGCACTGCTACTGACACAAATGAACAAAATATTCGTTGATGAAGAGTTTCATGAAAACATCCGTCCACTGGATGGATGCTTTCGGTGTTAATCGGGGCGCTCCGTGGACGTCCGAGGTCGGACGTCCATCCATCGGACGGATGGATGCCGGTGCGGCCCGGCCTTAAGACAGTCTGGAACTACAAACAATTCCTTAAGCATATGACTAAACGTAGTAATTCTATTATGGATGCTGCGGCATAAAGGAATTCTAGATAAAAATATTGTTTAAGAGCGCGCAAAAGAGCTCGGACCCGAACCATTTTGTTATATCACAAAAAGGAAGGATCATGAAAGAAGTCCAAAAATGGGAGAATTAACATATTATCCACAATTGCAGAA
This sequence comes from Lochmaea capreae, assembly GCA_949126875.1. Lineage (NCBI taxonomy): Eukaryota > Metazoa > Arthropoda > Insecta > Coleoptera > Chrysomelidae > Lochmaea > Lochmaea capreae. Next base: position 20,450,939 of record OX421404.1, read on the forward strand.
TCCGATTAATTCCAAAACGGAAGTATCGGACGCCTAGATCTATTGGACTTTAATGTAGATGTAAAGTTTACACAATAGATAATACCACACTGGTTAATACCGAACGGGTCAATCGACTTCCTTGAAATCTACAATCTGTAAGCGTAATAGTACAGTCGTTTGATAGTTTTATCTGGAAACTTCCCCGGAAATTTAGAAAACCAGTTTTTTCACAGATCATGACTATTGCTTTCCACATTTCTACTTCCCCACCTTGTATCTTCGCCGCTCGGGATGATATTCTTTGTACGATGCAATGTTATCGAGTAATCAGCAAAATCTGAAAAAAGGTTCAAACTATTTTGCGGTTTTTTGACTCACAAAAGTGATGTTCACCTCCTGGGATGGTGAAACTCAGATATGTATGTATGTATTACGGGGTGACATTCACTGGGACCTAAAAGATCTATTGTGCCCCCTCACTACTAATTAGTTCCTGAGGCACGTCTCAGAGACTAGTAGGAATTTTAGGATATCTGCAGGCCTCAGGTAAATGTCCCCCTTCTATCCAATGATCTCCTAGGTGCTGTACCCTAGGATTCTGAATTGATATGCAATTCGCAAGTATGTGGATGGAGGTTTCTTCTTCCATGCCACAGAATATACATTCTTCTTCCTCCACTATTTTGAGCTTTTTCAGGTGTCCGTTCAGGCGGTAATGCCCCGTTAGGATTCCTGTTAAAACTCTTAGTGCAGTTTTACTTTGACTTATGCATTCATTTGATCTTAACGCGTTTAGTCACCTATCAGAATCTTCGATTATCTAAACCCTACTAGATCTTTCCAATGGTCAGATCTTCTCAGATAACACGTATTTAGAACAAAATTAAGTTATTCCAGTTTGTTGGAAATTGAATCACCACAACCCTTTTTTTATCTAGTTGGTTTGGCCTAAATCTAAATTCAAATTTGCCGCAGTTTTTTCAAATTAGCCTTCCACTGGGATCGCTAAAACACAGGTCCAGAGCTCAACATGGAAGTATTCCATCCATCCGTATGTAAGTATTATACTCTATGCTTCGTTATGTTGCAAGCAACGTTACACCTTGCTATTTTTCTTCGATCACAAGTGACATTGGACGACAGCTTTGGTTTTCGCAACAATATTTTCAAAACTGACAAGCATCACGTCACCTAAAATGGCCAACCAAGGCAAACACTGAGCATGGTCCGTATAATATCTATGGTTACTTTGTGTGATCTAAAAGATGTTAATACAAACAATAATCGCCTATTTGAATTACCGTTGAAATTATCTTATTTAATGTTCTCATTTTATTGTTTAAGGTTTGTTGATAAAATTATAGCATGTCTTCTTGATAATAAAGCAAACCCATCTCTCTAGCTCATTCAAATACAAAGAAATATAGTATTGTTACTAAACTAACGGAAAATGGATGTTTTAAAGTTGGTCCAATATTCACATATGCAACACGAAAGTTTTATAAAACTAAACCTTTTAATATTTATTACCTCTGCTGCAGGCAGCCAATGATGCATTTGAACCCAGCCTAAGGATTAAGTGGGGAATGGGGAACAATACCAGCGTGGTTCAAACAGAACTAGCTCGTATCTCAATTGCCACAAAAGAACTAACCAGAAAAGGAATTTCTGGCAAAAACATAACAATCTGCTACAGATACAGAATATTTATTATTATAATCAAGACACAAGACAATCCTCAAAGCCAAATAAAATCACCTTTCTCCAAAATAAACAGTCTTGAGTTTACTAGAAGAAACAGACCATATTTTGGTTTTCCTTATACGCCATATTGAATTTTATTTGCTGCTGGATTGCCTAATTGAAATGACAGTTCGTTTCTACTCGATTAGAACGCACATAATATTGCGTTCATTATTGTACAAGTGAAACAATAGTTTATTTATACTATCTTGTTACCGAAAGTAATATAGTTATTATCATACGCTTGAAGGAAACCAATGTTTATAGGTCCCCGATGGGATCATGGTAATGTCAAAGTTTATAGGTAATTAACTACTGATCTCTACTTTAAGCGGATATCAAACTAATTAGTGTTTCTACGAACATAATCCTGTTTGTATACACAGATTAATGAATTCCTAAATCTCGAAATGCCCGAATGAAGCTAGCATATTCATATATATAGTCATAGAAGTCACATATGTGAGCCGAATCAAAAAATAAACAAAAAAGATTTATGAACATAAGTGAGTTTTGAAAATCCTATTAAAGTTGAAATTTCAAGCATATTCAAGCGAGAAAATATATAGAGCTATTCCGACTTGAACGCGATTCAATGTTTTTGTCTGCAGCGACAGATGGCTCTATGGAACGAGCCAAACATTAAAAAGTACCAAATCCAATTACGTTAATGTTTATTAAAGATCCCTTTTTCATAACAAGATTTTTTAAAAATTGCTTCAAAATTAATCATTGTTCCCTTGTCTAATTTAATCGTTTCAAGCTCTTGACGCTGCGTCGCTCGGTCTACTGTTTATGTAGATAGTGGATCGAATGGATTGAGGATCATTCTGGCACACACACTCACACGTTTAATTGGTATAGAAGTGTAGATAAATGGCTGTAGGGTAGACAAATGGGAATGATTTACTAATTTCTATTAGTGACACTATTCAGTTCACTAATAACAAAGTGTCACTATCATTAATTCCATAAATTATAGAACTATATCACGCAAATACATATTTATTTTTTATTTATTAAGTTATGCTAAGTATAGTTGTGAGTAAAATCAATTTGCACCGTTTCACAATTTGTCGGCGAGATAAAGAAATCTGTAAGCAGAACCGGTTTCAGACAGATTTTTCATTATTGCAGGATCCCGACGCATTAGCGATTTCTATACTCTCTTTTTCCGATGAATAGCAGTTTGCCAAGTAGTGGAAATGGTTCACTCGGCCAATATTTGTACAATTATTGGCCGCTGCGAAGTCCGTCGGTTGTCGGTAAAAATGCCACGAGTCAAAGGGTGTTCAATTATTTTCATATTTGACAAGTACGTACTTGTCGATGCGTTCCCACTACTTGACGGCCTGTCGCAAATAATTTCTGGTCTGCCTTTATTGTATGACTTCCTTCACGTGAGTGTGGTGCGTATTCCTCTAGAGGTTTTTCGAAATGGAGTGGTCTAAAGAAGTTGTTTTTGAATTTCTCGATCTGTTCAAAGAAGTCATCCACCATCACCTTTTTCTTTTTGTTTTCTGAGCTTGACGGGCGTTAATTCTTCTCATATAGCAGCCACTCAATACTACAAACGCTGCTGCAGCGACAACGCGACTATCCATAATCGAAACCAATTAAACACTGAATAAAAACCGCGAGGCGACTTGCGCACTTGCCAAATACAGGAGTAGTGGGAGCGCCATACTTGTCAAATTGAGTTCAACATTTGGTGTACTGGGATCAAGCGGAGTGAATAAATAAACTTTGACATTGATTACTCTTCTAGTATATTCATTGTTCGGAGCCTATAACAATATCTTCCTCTTCGAATGGTCGCCAGAAAGCTATAATTTTGATTATTAACCACAACATAATAGTTTTAATCAATAAAACAAAATCTCAATCACAGCAACATCTAAGAACTCGTAATTAACAGAAATGAACTAAACCCACCCTGGGACGTTAAAGTCAATGTGGACTAACAATCCAAGTAAATTTTTCATAGACCAATCGGCAGCTACTTTGCACCAATGAGAATCAAAGGTTTGCTTGTGGGTAGATCAAGACTCGAAATGATTTATAGCTTTTTTATGTTTTCGGCTTTTCAATTCTCAAAGAGACCTTGCCGCATAATGTCGTTTTATTGTGAAACAGTGCAAGCTAATTTTACTTACAACTATACAAGTGTTTATTACAGTGGCGTAGCAAAGGCCACAGCAGTAAATGAACTCCCGATAATTTTATTCGGTTATACTTGCCGATACGAGATAATATAATGAACAAAACATATGAATTCAAATGTAATCAATGAAGGTATTATACCCGAAGGTTTCCAGTCGGCATGTCATTCCCAGCGCTCCCTTATTTTCAAGAGTTTTTTTATGTTCGTCATGCTTGTCAGCATTCTCTTTAAACGTCACCAGATGATCGTTTTATTGGGCGGCCCGACCGTTTCTTTGATCTGAAATTCATCAGGCAACTTCTCTGATGTTTCAAAAATGATTGTCCATTCTCGAATCAGGACATTTTTTTCCGAGAAGAGGGAAAATATTATAGAATCTTTTCATTTTTATTTCCATTCTATTTGAATTTGAAATCACGTTAAGCGCCTCTCGTACTTTTTAATTTTCAATGTTATTCGGTGGAAAGTGAAAGCTATTTTTCTAGAATAACATACTAGTATTTCATGAAAATTTTGAACAGGGTCAGAATTGAATAAGGGTGATGGGTGGGTACGGATATCAGAATAAAAATTCGTTAAAACTGAAAATAGAACCGTGGACACACTGTATAAGAGACATCTAGCACCTAACTGACATTAGAGATCATGAAATATCTTAATATGACATATCTTGGGATACGTATGAAAGTAAGGGATCCTAGTTACTTGTTCATTTATTTCAATTTGCACTCGTGCCGATGCAAATATTGTAATTTTCAGTTTCATTTTGTCGTGGAATTTGTTTTATTTGATAATTAAGGATTTGAAAGAAAGTATATGCTACTATAGCTCAACCATTATAAAAACCGTTTCACACATGTGTTGATACAGAAACGTTCCTTTGAATTATGTCATTCGATTGCTGCTGTTAATCCATTGTCAATCACTATGTTTTGCCGCTTTCTGCATGGGATGAGGATATCCTTGCAAGAAAATTTTGAACTACTTCTTCACCTAGCTACTCTTATTCATCTATGGAAACTTCCTCTTCGTGCTGTAGAATTTCTCAGGTACTTTTTTTTCATCATAGGATATTGCTATTATAAGATTCAAAATAATAAACGTAATATTAAAACAAATACTCCATTGACTAAAGTAGATCCTGCTTTCAGCACAAAGCCAAATTCAAAATATTTGTGGGCATGTAAAAACTTTTGAGAGCCTCCAGCAAAAACTGTGTGAAAATACCAAAAAACTATTTATATCCATATCTAGTTCATCAATTTCTCAAATGTGGTTAAAATCCAATAAAGGTTTTCAAAGAAACAAAGTCAAACCACCCTGTATGTATAATATATGAAGCGCATAAAATAAAATCGACGAAAAAATTCTTGAAAACTGTTAACCGTTGAATATACAATAGAAAACTGACCAGAAGATTGAATTGTTTGCCCTGGACGGCCACGTGATCTGGATTGCCTAATGCTAAAACTAACTTATAACCAAATAAAAAGAAGAATATTTGATAAACTTCATTTGACATTTACTAGATACTGTTTCGAGTGCTTGACAGGCGTCATGAAAAACGGTTTTTATATTGTACGAGCTATAGTCTGCCACATTATTGTGTTCTACAACTCTTTAGGAATGGTAAAGTTATTTGAGCAAAAAATAAACTCCATAAATCTTTATGAATGCTCAGTGAGGGTTCTACCTACCTACCTACCTACCTAATAGGATATAAAGTTAAAATGTAATTTAACTTAGCCCTTTGAAATTCTTAACAACTTTTCAATCTAATTCCAACGCGTTTCTATATTTCCAAGTAAAGAACTCAGGTGTTTTCATTAATGGTGGAATTAGGTTCGAGGGACGGCCAAAAAGTAATTACGTAACGGTACAAACAGCGACAATTCCGTTGTGTGCCCACAAATCTCCTAGGACTAGGGTAGTCGGACTACGTTTCCGCCGTGTCACACTGGGTCAATTAGTAAATAGATCCGGTTATCTGTGTGGGCGGAGGCTATTTCTCAAAAATAATTCATAAATAAGAGAAATTCACTGTTTGATATCCGTAATTTAAATGTTTTAATTTGAAATTGTTGGATAGAAGCTCACTTACTTACTTTCACTGTCAGTGTCAAGATCCTACTTCATAAACTCTTCTGGTACGAGTTGATTGCTTTAATAATGAGTACTACAATAAATATAAAAAAAGTAGTATCATAATTTGGTAAATAATAAAATAAAACTAACCAGTGGAACTGTCCTTCATCAGAAGTCTTCACAAAAAGATGTCGACCCATAACACCAGGGAAGACTTAAGACACAAATTGCTCCTTGTCAGCCTTTAACATCAGGGAAGACGCAGAGACTTTACACCGGGGAAAATTCAGAGACTTCAGCAACAGATTGCTCCTTGTCGACTCCTAACACCAGGGAGGACTCGGAGACTTCGGAAACAAACAGATTTCCAGAACATTCGTCTTCAGCGAGTCGATGGGTGATTTCTGTTATTCCATAGCTTCCTCTCTTCTACTCACAGAATTGCTATACGGAAGATAATTACTTGTCGAATTTGTATACTTCTTGGTGAATTGAGGCCGAGTTAAGGCGCATCCCGCGAGCTAGAACAATGACGTTTGAACGTAAGTATCCTCAATTTAATTTAGTGCTGACATGCGCGCCGATTTAAAAAAGCGAGATTGTAAGCTGTAAGCTTTGTCGGTGCGTGCCGGATTGTGTCATGCGCATTTAATTATGGAAAAAGTAATTTAAGTACCCTAAGCCTATCTAATTTTTGTAATTGGTTGTTCATTGATTGATTGGTTCGGTTTCGTCAGATTCCTCGGCACCTCAGCCTTTAGGCTTTTTATGCTATTCGTTGTGCCGTTTATGTGAAGAGACCAGTACTGTTAAGCATAAGAGTCGTATCTCCATATTTGAATATTTTGAGAAAATAAGAAAAAACCTCTCGTCTTTCTGCCATCCTAAGTACTAATATCCTTGAAAAATATAGTTTATTGGCCAGTAATGAATGTTTTACGACATTTTGATCTAACAAATAGATGTAAAACTTTGATATGATGAGAAATACCAGAAAATCTCAAATTTGCCAAAAGGTGCAGGTACGACTCGTATTCTTAACACGGCAGAGTAGCACTTATAAGGCTCAACAGTCTTTTCACTTGGTCCTTCTTTTAGAAATCCTCCCATGAATGCTCTAACCCTAGGAGTCTATATCTCCAAGGAGATAAAGCTTCACACGAAGATAATGTGAGAGGCAGTTTCCTCCTCTTCCATGCACAACCGACAGATAGGTTCCTCTCTATATATGCCGATTTTATGCATATGCTTCTTTAGGGTACAGAGGGTACAGTGACCGGTGAGTAAACCTGTCACTTTCCTTATTTGGCCCCTGCTGAGGTTTAATATTTCATTAGTCAGCGTCTCCGAGGGTTTTTGACCAAGACTAATGTTTAGTTTGAATCCTCCGAGATGTACAGCCACGTGCAGCAGTTTTTGATATCCCAAGACCACTGAATCCAATTTCAGACTTCAGTTTTGCTAGGGTGTCTGCCTTTTCATTTACTACAATACCCTTGTGCACCGGGACCCACTTAAGAGTTTATTTTTGTGAGCAAACATTTTTCTCTTATTTCGTTATAGTATATTATTAAACGAGCAATTTATGATATCCATTATTCACGCCGTAGGCGAGGAGCGCAAATCACCCGAGTGAATAATGGCAATAAATTGCGAGTAGAATACTATACTTTGTTTAATGTTATGAGTTCATAATTCGCTCTAGTAGATATATGGGCACCATATTCCTTTTGTTAGGAGGTAAAATATTGACTTATTATTAGGTGGTCGTAGATCAATTTGTTGTCTTTGCTAAATAGTTGGTACCTAAGTATGGATTAGAATGTTATTAGTAGGAGAGCATTGTTAAGCAATGTATTGCTTTCAAAAAAACGACGTTAGGCGTCCTCGAATATTTATATTCACAGGTTGAACTCCACAATTTTTCAATTACCTCAATAATAAAATAACAATAACAAAGAAAATGCGCATGTGCGATCACATTCAGGCTGACTGAGTGGACAGGATTGAGGATGGGCATCTGTTTTGCAGAACGCGTGCTACTTCGCTAGCAGATTGATTGAGGATGGTTCAATTGAATATTGTAAACTGTCAGTTTTTAATACAATAATTAATGCTGCCATGTGTTGGTTCCCACAAATTTCAACAGCTTAAAAAAAATAAATTTACCGCAGCTGCGGTTTGAGGTAAAGACTTAAATTTTTAATCTTCCTTTATACTAAACCGTGGCGGATTTGTGCCTCGACGAGAATTTTATTTCGGAGAAAATAGTTATAAATTAAAACCCTCATATTTGTAGACCATAAAAATGTCACCGACCTCCTTATGGAGGTACTAAATTTTCATCCCCTTAATAATTCAGACAGTAGCGCAAACGATTTAGTCGTCGTCTGAAATTAAAACTCGGTATCATCCCAGCTTCTTCTTCTTCTTCGTTATTTGACGTTAACTAGTTTCAGCAATGGAAAAATATCTAAAAAAACTTTTCAAAGGACGTATTTTTAATGTTTGTATAAGGGAGCATCAACGGAACAGGGAGAAAATTCGTGGGTAAATTTGGTTTTGAGAATAATAATTGGCGGAAGTTGTCGAGATGGTTCTTAAAGTTACCTAAACAAAATGTTAACAATAAGTCCCTCGCGGACAAAGCATAAATTACACGAGACCGTTTTTTTCAACAAAGGAAATTCTTTGTTAATAGCAGCTTTGATTTTCTCAACAATTTAGTCCTGCTTTTTGGATATATTATATGGGAATACTTTTTAAACAGGATTTTAGTGGCATCCTAGGCTACCAGATTTAATTCCTTCAATAAAGGATGTATTGATATCTAGTTAGCAAGACCAGTTCCATGCATAAACAAAATATTGCGTTACCATAGCAACGAACAATAACTTATTAGAAGTGTCAGTGTGAAGCTTGACGTCAAAAAAGTAAACCAGAGTTACGCAATAAATTAAAAGAAAAAAGATGTCCACCGAAATTGTGAAAATCGAAAAATTGGAGTATCGAGCCATCACCAAATACCTGTATTTAAAAGGGTTAAGAGGTAAGCAGATTTACGAAGATATGCTTAATACCCTTGGTGATCAATGTCCTTCGTATGCGACCGTGAAAAATTGGACTGCAAGCTTCAAAAGAGGTAAATTTTCCATTTAAGATGATGACCGATCGGGAAGGCCACTTTCTGTGTCAGTCCCCGAAAATATCGATGCAGTTTATGGCATGATTTTATCAGAACGTCGAATTGGGCTAAAACGGATATCTGAAGCACTGAATATTTCAAACGAACGCGATCATCATATAGTTCACGACAATTTAGACATGAGAAAAATTGCTGCAAAATGGATCCCCAAATGTTTGAATGTTGACCAAAAGCGTGCAAGGGTAGAAGCATCGCGTTCGATCTGTGCTCGATTTGAAAACGATGTAGACTTCTTAAACCGAATTGTTACTATGGATGAGACTTGGGTACATTTCTACGATCCAAAAACAAAGCAACAATCGATGGAATGGCGACACTCTGGTTCTCCAAGACCTAAGAAGTTTCGTGTCCAAAAATCTGCTGGAAAAGTTCTTGCTTCAGTTTTTTGGGATTGCCATGGAGTAATCATGATTGATTTTTTGGATAAGGGAAGCACAATAACTGGAGATTACTTTTAGACATTACTGTCCACTCTAGAGCTATCCAAAGGTGTTTTGTTTTTGCAGGACAACGCCCCTACACACAAATCGCATGTTGTGATGCAAAAAATTCGTGATTTAGGGTTTAAATTACTAGAACACCCCCTTATTCACCAGATTTGGCTCCGTCCGACTTTCATCTCTTTCCTCAACTGAAAAAAAGTTTAAAAGGTCATACATTTTCTTCCAACGAGGAGGTAATAAAAGCTGTGGAGGTCTGGTTTGCAGAACAAGAAGAAACATTTTTTTTAAAAGGTCTAGAGACGTTGCAGGTTCGCTGTAGTTAATGTATCCAATTAAGAGAAGAATATGTTGTGTAATAAAATATTTTGACATTGAAATTTTGTTTGGTTCTATAGTAGGTTAAGAATTTTTCAATATATCCTCGTATATGCAGCCCGTTCACTTGGAGCAAATGTACAAAGCATGCTTATATAGACCACAATAGACTGCTGGAGGGACATTAAAATTTACAATGACACAATGCTTCAACAATAAACTAAGACCAGCCTTATATCGACCTAATTCCTAATAAAGATGATTGGATGAGGATAAACTACTAGGAGTAAATAGCTATTGGTATATATATAGCTCAAAAATACCTTCAGGCTCTGGTGGAGACCAAGGACAGAAATAGTAACCTGCCTGGTCTGGAGCTCTGGACATTCTGGTATGGATGACAATGAAAAGGCTGTTTCTCTTGCAAGGAATCTACAATTAGCGGCTCGATAAGATTTTCTTAGAAAAAATTGAATACTTGAACAACAAAAAAAAAATTTAGACTTGGGCACAATTTAACAGAATTGTCATTCAAAGGCATTCTTACATCCCTGGAATAATGTCTCCAAACCAGTGTTTTATATAGCAGAAATATCCTACATTGCCATTGATAGGCTTTTTAATTTGCTTCTGTCATATGAATCAGCATATTGTAATGAGGCCTGGACTATCGAAAGATCCGAAGACCCTTTGTCTGGACTATGGTCAGTAGAGCATGTACTTTGTGTCTGTCCTGCTTTACCCCCTCGAATCATATATCCGATATTTTATACACCAAATAAACTTATCGGAATAATTAAGAAGTTGAACTATAATAGAGTTTCGGAGTCGCAGAATAGATTCACTTACCACAAATCTAACCTAACTTTAGAATTCATTGAAAACCAATATGATTTTCCTCGTATTTCCTATTAAATGTTCAATTATCCAAAATAACAAATAGACGGTTTGTAAAAGCATCAAATAAAGGTTTCGGTACTCTGCGTGTGACTTCAAAAGGATTTTAGTAGCACGAAATTCCAATTTTCAATTCTCAAAGCTCCATGTTGGACTTTGTACGAATATATAGTCGAACTCACATACAATGAATGGTTGGAGAGTTGAAGATAACACGTCCCAATATTATTGGAGGCACGCCCACGAAAATGTCAACGGATATCCCGAATTCCCGCAGGCCGGCTGAAAATGCAACGAATGTTTCATGGAAAGGAGGCTATTTCAAGAAAAAAAAACCATGAAGCTGTAGATTAAACATTATAAAAGGAACAAAATAAACACCGAGCATATTTCGAAAAGACGAAAACTTATTATGAAGTGTATATTTAGTTTGAATTAGTTTTCTTAATAACGTTAACAAGGACCAAAAAGTAATCATAAAGCTCGTGTTTGCGAATCGAAATTGTTTTGTTCGAGGTTCAAATTTAGTAGAGATACGCTTGTTCGGAAGGGAGATCAAACAAGCTGTTTAATTTTACGAACAGAATGCAATTAGTTCTCATTACATCCGTATCTTGAAAACCCTTTTATTGTCCTGTATTATATTTTCCCACGAGCGTGCGAATAGTATACTTCACTTTACAAGGTATAAACTATTGCATTTTATAATTATTTTTTCCGTTTTATTGAAACTTTGTTGAATATGACGGCACGTCACTAATAAACGTGTTAGTTTATATCTATTTAATATATATCTAATATAATGATATTTTTTTCAATTTTCTATCTTTTCGTAGGAAAAATGTTGTTCCTAACACATGCGGAAAGCGTATTTTCCGCACTCGAACGATGTCGCGTGCGGAAAAGTAACACTTTCTGCACTAAATGGGAATATAACTACTCTGGATTCTTTTTTCTTCCTTTTTGTTCCTAATCCATTTTTTGAAGAGGTGATAAGAAGAAAGCTATCTCCCAGGGCACAAAACCCAGGATCGGATTCTTGACCGAGGGAATAGGGCGTCTCGAATGAACAGATATCTCTGTTTTTGAATAAGAAAGATGAAGACAATATCTATTTGTATATCAAGAGCAGAAAGTAGTACTTTGGTAGTCGAGACAGAAAGTTCTGGAAGTTCTGTCGAAACTAGCAAAAGACTTTCTGCTCTAAATACACACAAGATTTTTTCTACTATCACACCAAAATTAACTACTAGCTCTCTTTTATCTATAAATAAAATTAGGCGAGCGCCAAAGTTACTTTCTGCTTAAGAGCGCCAATATTGTCAAATTATGACAGCTCGCGGAAAACATCAACTTGGCAGTTGCTTTTCAAGGCACAAAAGACGACTTTCGATGGTGATAGTACTGATAGTAGAAAAAATATCTTTCGGGAAGCCTCTAATTTTTCATTTAAAAATTCGATCCCTGGTAGACTGCTGGATAGAAGAGAAACATTTTATATCAAAATTTCTCCAAAACATAGGACTGAAGGAACTACTGGTCTCTGACACTATCCTCGGAAACTGAGAAGAAGGAGAAGACACAATACTTTCCTTAAACCAGTCAAGTGCTAGTCGCACGAAGAGTTACCCACCATTATCTATAAAACATACATACATGTTACCGTTATCAATATCGAGCAAAAAATCACGTTTGTCAAATATTTATTTTATTCTGTTTTTGGTATTTGTTGTTAAAGCGGCAACATAAATACATCATTTGTGAAAATTTCAACTGTCTAACTATAACGGTTCATGAGATACAGCCTAGTGATAGACAGACAGACAGACAAACAGACGGACAGCGAAGTCTTAGTAATAGGGTAGTGCTAGCAGTAGATTGAATAAGATCAAACTACATCAGCTTGTATGTTTTGTGCAAAAAGCAGAGTATAGGTAACGATCATGTGTGTCCGTGTACTTTTGAGCTGGGGTAGTAATTTTGTCAGTACCTACAATGAACGGTCGTCTTCTCTGGCTTGAGCTATTTTGTGAACAAGGATAATGGGTCTACTGAAAGATAACAAATTTCATTTCCATTTTTGGAAATAGACACCTTTATTATCCATATAATTATTTTGTAAATGATTGTATTTGAGTGTCTCCGAATGATTTAGATTCATAATTGATTCCGGTAGGTGGCGTTGCAATACAGTTCACACTGAACTACTTCTAAGCGGCTGGGATAATTTGAATGGAATTTTATATTTGTCTTTGGTAAGTACCCGATCGATTTGTTCACAATTGGTCCCGTCAGGAGGCGCTGCAATCAAGTTCACGGAAAACTCATCAACAGCTGAAATATTAGTTCACAATACAATCTTCAATTCTTTTGGGTGCTGTACTTACAATTTTATTTTTAATCACCCTAGAATGTTATTTTAACTATTATAGTTGAAACAACTTAGGACCCAATTCAAAGAATTCACAGAAAATAATTTATCATTTTGCTAATACTTTCTTAAATTAAGAGAGGTTTATACTTCCCATTTTCAATCAATCAAAACCAAACTCGAGCGCAAATGATGAAATTTTTTTTACATAAAAAAAACACAACGGAATGAATCTTTTGAATTTCATTCATTGTAAATTGCTTTCATTTACCGAATAATAGAGATTGGGTAATATTTCTTTACCAACAGGTTTTCTGGCGTTCATTTGTCAATATCATTCACAGCCCTCTTTATTGCAAATGGTAATCGTAATATCGTGAAAACGCGTACGTCATGAATTTGCATAATTTTACTTTCACTAAAGTAGATACCCATGTTGAGAAAATTTGAACGCTCTGAATTATGTACTAGTAGTAAAAAGTTGGTAGAAGAACATGTCTGTGATTAACAAGAGAATGAGATACTCAAAACTTTGTAAATTAGTTTAACATTTGAAACAACTAGTGATAAATATACAGGGTGCTTCAAATTTATATATTTTAATAGATTTGAAAAAAAATTGTCATATAAAGAACGATAGAACATTATAAAGTTGTATACAAGTATTAATAAATGTTACATGATATTGTGATTTTTTTTCTCAATAAAATTCACTCTATTACGGCGTTCCAAAGTTAAAAACAATCCATCACATACATAGAGTTAACAGAAGCAAACATGAGACCCGGAAAATATGCCACCTAAAAGAAAGGTCATCGCAACGAGCCAATCAGGAGCTAATGTTAACGATTGTACATTAGTAATTGTTAACATAATCGAAATAATATGACCGAGTGATTTTATCAACATACATCAATTTTAGTGTCTGTATCAGTGTTGTCAATGAGAGGATTATTATCCGGTTTTTAGACAATTTCGCTAATTTGGATCCAATAGGTTTTCGAATATATTGCAGAAGGGATATATATATATAATGGTTATTGTTTTTGGGGATTTTCCATATTGACTAGGTTCGAAGACTTTATTTAGATAACCACTGTGTCCTTTTGGTAATTTTGACAAATTCTGATAATTTGAATCGTAAGCTCCGGTTATTCTTATTTTTGCATCGGCAACACTGGACTGCATTCTATTTTCTATTTGATGTCAGCTGCCATTTATGTGTAAGCATATTTTGTTGCTTTCAATACAAACTTGACCCTTATTTTTTATGACATTACTACAGAGTAATGAAATTTGAAAATATAAACATTTAGGGCAGATAGCAGTTTTATTTATTTTAGTTAAATTTGACTTTGTTTACATATCTCTTGACAGTTATGGTATCGATATTTGGTTATCGATTCCAAATATCGATTGTTCCTACAAAAATACAACTACAGCGACATGAACACGCCCACTCAGGGCTCATGTTTGCTTCTGTCGACTGTATTGTGACGCAACAATTCGTAACCTCACAAATGATAACGGACAATTCGTAGGGCCGATAATTAGTAACGGCGACACTTTGTAACATCGACAGTTCGTAACCACAACATCTCTTCGTAAGGGTATAATTCGTAACGCCACCAATTGCATTTTTTTCAGGAAGTTTAGCTTTACTGAATATCTACAAAAATGCATTTTGCTTACTTTGTATACTTTCCTAAAAACAGTGGTATTATTATCGTTCTGTTTTAAATTTTTTTCATTATTAGAGTTAGTTTTACTACTTTAAAGTGATAATTCAGAATTAACAATTAAAAAAAAACCGAAATATTCTTTATATTAACAAAAATTTAGGTAAAAAGTGATTTTGAAAATCATACCGCTATTTTTAGTGTAGGAAAGTATGCAAAATGCAACAGTCAATGTTACGAATTGTCCGTTACCATTTCTGTGGCTTTACAAACTGTCCAGCGCCGGAGTAAGCCTTCATGGGCAGAATACATAATAGGACCTCCACCCCAAAAATTTTTTTACCAAAATTTATCAAAAAATATGCACATTTTTCAAAATTTTAATTTTTTTATATTTGAAACATTTGCAAACGAATAACAGTATAAACTTTAAATATTTACTTTTCATGTATTGGCTACTGAAAATTTGTCTATCAATTTATCAATATCTAAATTATCAATATCTAAATTATCCAATAAATCATTATTTATAAAAAATGAAGCATAGTTCGATCAACTTTCGTCTCCAAATAATTATTTATGCGTTCCAGAACAGAAAATGAACGTTCACCAGATGCATTAGAAACAGAAAGACGTAAAAATATTCTTAAAATTATATCCATATTGGGAAATGTAGAAGAACGGTTTCTGATTAATTTCAAATATTCTCTGGGACAGTTATTCTCTAGTTTGAGAGCTCTTACAAAACCCTGGAAATGTACAATCTCTTCAACAAAATCACTGTCCAAATCATCAGGAAAAAGAAGTCTTTTTGCTGCTTCGCGTAATTCATCCAAATTTTTCTACCAAAGATGTATAAGCTGCTCGCCGTTTTGTGAGTTCGTTGATTACTCTGTCAATTAAAATTATATTTATTTATTTTTTCTTGGGCCCCTGTTTGGCCGTGGGCCCCGGGACATTTGCCCATTTTGCCATATGGTTTCAATCCGGCGCTGGAACTGTCTCGATTATAATATTGTTGAAATGTCATAAAATTGAATATTTTATTTCACGCTTCACCAAGAATATGATCTACTGTGAATATACCTTGAATAATTTGACAACACATTTTTTGCAGTATTAAACTTTGAAATATTATTGATTGTCTAGTTGTTGAATTTTTTCGTAGTATCAGATAGGGACCAGAATTTTATAAAAACTCAATTATTCTTGACAACGGTAGCTGGAACCCTATCGAAACGTTGAATTATAAAAATAAAAAAAATTTCGATCTTCCAAAAACCTAACAAAAAGGATATGGAAAAATCATGTCATGGATTCGCGATTGACGTTGGGCTATGGTTTGTTTGACGGCGCCGTACTCAATTCACTGTATCTCCATAACTGCTGAACGTATAAAAAATATTCAAGACAAAATTTACGAATAATCTTATTTCCTACAACTTTTATTAGAAATTTTATTACTATTTGTGGCAGATGAAGCGAGATTCTCCAAAAAAACTTATTCTGGTGAACTTATGAGATGTGAAGGCTCATATTTCATTCTGAGATGATACCTACAATAAGTGGACTATACCAGGCTCCCAGTAATGGGAGATGCTACAACTAAATTATATTTAACAAACCATTTATTTTGTTTGGATGTCAAAACTTAAAAGTTTCCACCCAACTTTCCCGAAATCACCTCTGTTTGTAAAATACGTAAAAAAGAGAACAATTTTCACAGAATGAACTTCCTGTGGGAGATTTCGCTTTATAAAATTTTAAAACAATCTTATATGTATTTACTTCCTTTTTTGTTCCAGGCAAAAATGAAAACATCGATTTGGAGCTTAGTGGTGTTCTACGTGCAAATGGAAGGTAAGAGGAAATCTAATAAATATTATTTAGGATTTTTAGAGATTGTTATTTAAAACGTTAAAAGTCGACATTGTTGCAGAAATAAATTAATTATCATCAGAACTTAGATATACAGAAAATACAATGATTGAAATAATTATAGAAACACGTATTTGTATCTCAACAATTTTGTTCATTTTAAAAATATAGAAATCTAATATTGCTTTTGTTAAAGAATCTTATTTTGCTTGAATACAGATGTACAAAATGATTTTAAGATCCTAAAAGTTTTTCAAAAAAGAGAAAGGTTATTGTTGTACCGATATTGACAGGTTTCAAGAAATTTCCACTTCAGCCCTTGCGTCATCCACAGTGTATTTAATCGATATGTAGAAACTGGAGAATATAAAAAACGCATTGGACAGGGTTGTCAAGGGAAAACAATCCGAATTCAGAACCGGTTTTCAGTCCTATGTTTCTTGCGATGTTCACAGTTGGTGCCAAAGGAACAGATGTCTGTTAATTCCGTCAAAACTGTAATAGTTCCTTCCACTAGGAAAAGAAAATTGAAGGAACTTTCCTGTAATGATGTGGTTATCCCATTTGCAGCGGATTATCCTGGATACAAAATTTACATGGATCGCTTACTTGGAAAAAGGCCAGAATATTCCTGATATGGACATGTCCTAGGATCTGTGGAAAATATTAAGGCGTCCAGACAAATCTGTATGTGATGATTCTTAGACCAATGATCACATATGGAGCTATTGCTTGGTAGTCAAGAGCTTCACAGCGAACGACTCATACAAAGCTCACTAATACCTATACAGAGACAGGCTTGTCTGGTAACTACTGGTGCCACTAGCATCACACCGTCAGCAGCCATGAAAATCTTTCTCTTTCTCTACTCCCTCTCTCCATATATTTCGGGAAAGAGAGACTAGATGGACAGCATAGAACTGCGCATATTTCCAAATGCACAAAAAAGGCTTATACAGAGTGAAGCAGATTACTGGTGGACACATAGGTTTATCGAAATAACCTCTGACATAACGCCTCCAAGCGTAAACTATGACCTGCCTTACACCAACCTAACTCCGAATAGAGATTAATGGGTCCTCGATCAGAATTGGTACACAAATGACTCAAAACCCCCTCAGGCTCTAGTGCAAGTGTATCTGGTCGCAAAAATATCCAACTCCTTAGAATCATATGCAACCATACTTCAGGCAAAAATTTACTGCAGTGAACTATGTGTTGAGAGATTGGAGGAGATAAATGTCACATATAAAGCAATAAAAACTTTCGCGGACAGCAAAGCTGCTTTGAAAGCACTTATCTCTTAACATGAAACGTCGAAATTGGTATTACACTACCAAAAAATAGTATCCTCAATAGAAAGAATCAACAAAGTGTAGCTGTTCTGGATTTCTGATCATTCTGGTATGGATATGTATGTATGTATGTTTTTTGGGGTAACATTCACTGAGACCTAAAAGACCTATTGTACCCCCTTACTTCTACTTAGTTTCTGAGGAGAGTCTCAGATACTAGTAGCTCCTTTAGTCTTTTTTCCCGGAGGAATTTTAGGAAATCTGCAGGCTTTAACTTAGGTAACTGTCCCTCTTCTATTCAGTAGTCTCCCAGATACTATGCCCTAGGATTCTGAATTGCTGTGCAGTTCGCAAGTATGTGGATGGAGGTTTCTTCTTCCATTCCACAAAATCTACAATCTTCTTCCTACACTATTTTGAGCTTTTTAAGATGTCCATTCAGGCGACAATGTCCCGTTAGGATTTCTGTTAAAACTCTTAGTGCAGTTTTACTTCGAATTATGCATTCATTTGATCTCCACAGGTTGTAGTCACCCAGAAGAATCTTAGATTGCCTAAGCCCTACTAGATCTTTACAATGGTTTTCACTCGTCGTCAAGTGGCTAGTTCTACTACTCCACGCAATGGCTCCGTAAGTGATAATTGGTCTCACTATGGCAGTGTACATCCAGCTCAAAATTTTTGGGTTACAACCCCACAGTTTCTCCCTGCCAGATTCCTGCACACCACTAGAGCCATTTTTGCTTTGTATGTAATTTCTTTCTCGTGTTTGTTCCACAGGAGTTTACTGTCTAGAGTCAAACCTAGATACTTGACTTCTTGTCTCCATTCAACCTCGTTCCCATCAAGTTTAATGTTTCGAAGTTGAGTTTTCTTTTCTTAGTGAAGGCTATCAAGATGGTTTTGGTGGGGCTGGTATGGATAAGGCATCCTTGCAAGTGAAGAAACCGCAGGTGATTTCATTGGACCAGAACGTGCAATTGGCATATTACTAAGAGTTCCCAAAAACATTCTAAATACTACGGTCGTCCGAATCATCATGTAATAAGTCTGACGGAAGATCCGATGTGTTGTCGTTATCTGGAAGATGATGAAACAGCAGAGCTTAAACTTTTTGAGTTCCTCGCCTCGGCTCAAATTATGTATCTGATGTTTCGCGTACACGTAACTTAGTGCACATTTCATTAAGTAATATTTGCTTATATCAAACAAAGTGTTCTTACAAACTCTTTGCTGTTTTCATAAAAAATGCGGTGAAACTTTTTCTCAATAAAATATCATCCACTCTCGTTATATTGATTATCCACTACTTCTACTAAACATCTCAGTTTAGTCGCGTGACATGGTTGTCCGGTGTTGTTTATGTGTTTATACCATGCTATTATTTTTTTGCTTACGAACCCCTGCTATTATACTCCTAGCCTCACCGTAAACAATTTGGCAGGAAATAAATAATTTTTTTTTGTGAAAGTATTTGATAAACGTGAATTATATCCTTTTTTTCGTTTGTAAAATAGAACAATACTCCTTGAGGTGATTTTCTTTTTGATACAAAATATCAAAATTCCTGGTTTTAATAATGGACCCGGCACAACCACAATTAATTCCATTACAATGTGGAATTAAGATCCTACACTTTGAGGAACTTGAGAGAAAGCTGAGTTTATTTTGTTAAAAACACAGTGACAATGTTATAAACGTTTCAAGCAATGTTTTGTGACTTCAGTACTAGCCATATAATACAATATGAATTACTAATACATTACAGATTCTAATTTGTTATATTTAGCTGAAAGGTAATTATTAGATTAACTCATTTAAAGATGGGGTGTTTAACCGACATCAGTATATTGGTACTACCTTGCAAAAATTAATTTTTGAGCCGAAAACTGGAAATTAAAAACTCCTAAATGTTTGCAACTTTCACTACAGACACGTCATGTCACTAAAGATGAAGTTAGCAACTTTCAGATTTATAATATGTTTTATGAATCAATATCCATTCGAATTTGAAGTTTGAAGAACTGTCAAAGTCTATAATATATGCGTGTTTTGGTTTAAATATTATAAAAAAATTGTGTTAATATTTTTTTGGTTAATTTTAGATAGTTTTTCTCTACAATTTTTCAAGTTGGAATAATGTCAATATCGTTTAAATCATACTGCACGAACACAACAGATACAACGCCCGGTAAAAAGTTTGTAATTGTGCCTGCAGTAACATTTAAAAGAAAATTATGATTTGAGGCTGCTAGAAGAAAATATAAACAGTCTAAAACTAATTGATATCGCTGTGAAGATTGTAACATGTCTATCGACCTGTTTCGATTTTACAAAATAAATTCTCTAATTTCCGCTCGCCGTCATAGTAACCACTTCCAATAATTATAGTTCTGTGATCTCAAATTTCTCCTACTCTCGTAGAACGTTAAGACAATTGACATAATATGCCAACGGCCGATTCCATTTTGAAAACCCTCGCTCTTTCTTTCCGTTGCCGACAGTCTTACAGGAAAGACATACCTTATCGTCTCTCCAATTTTATCCCCCCACAATAAGCCGGGATAAACTATGGAAAATGTTACATGAGTTAAACTTTAAATTTGAAAAAATGGGCAGACACTCAATGCTAATTGATTCTGAAGAAATTGTATGTTGGAGAAGACAGTACCTCAGAATAATACAACAAGCTAAAGCTCAAAGTAAAAACATTTATTATTTAGATGAAACATGGGTTAATGAAGGACATTGTGTAGGAAGAGTTTGGAAAGACAAAAATATAAAATCATCCCATCAAGCTTTTCTAGAAGGATTTACTACTGGTTTTAAGGAACCTATAGGAAAAGGTAAAAGATTAATTATTTGTCATATAGGCAGTACAAACGGTTTTCTTGAGAATGGTTTACTCTTATTTGAATAAAAAAACCGTTGATTATCACGAAGAAATGAATGGAGACGTGTTTGAGGAATATTTTGAACAGATGATTCAATTCATACCAAAAGGATCGGTTATTGTAATGGACAATGCAAGTTACCACTCCAGATTACTTGAACCTTTACCAACCACTAAATGGAAAAAGGATAAAATTGCTGTGGTAAGCACAACTGCCAGGATACACCGCTAGGATACTGTTATAGGCTAGTAGGATACCGTTACAATTTCAAAACAGCTCTAACTCCAATTTCAAGACATCTCTAACTTCAATTTCAAGATATCTCTAACGTCAACTCCAAGACATCTTTGGCTTCCTCTGATTCTGCCCGACCTCTTCGTCTAATGAACTCTCATTAATGGCAGAATAAAGTTGATATTTTGAATTTATTTCTTTAATTTCTTATTTACCCGGCTGTAAGAGCTGTAGGGGATCGTGTCCGGGTTCATATGAGTTTTCAACTTTTTTTTTAACTTTTATTAAATTCTACAAGGTGTTTCTACCTTTCTCACCTTAGTTTCTTTTCTTATTAATTTAAATTCATTTTCTTTCGTCGATGTCTAAAAAGGTAGTGGCGTCCTAAGTTCTTATAGTCTGTCAACCCCCTGGCATACCCAGTGTGACATTAACATGGAGTCGATCCACCCTTGAGAGAGTCTGAGTGTATAGGTGTGTGTAAAAAGTATCGATTTATTTAAATATGTTTGATTTTTAGATTGAAAGTGACATGGACAATTATTATGTTCAACACTCGATGATGGGAGGGGAAAAAAACAACTCTTAAGTCACCATAACAGCAATATGACATAAGCATAACCTATAAGTACTTAATTACATCAAAATTGTGGTCCTATGTCAACCCTTATGTAGCTAACTTCTGTTTTAGTGTGTGTACGTCACAGCATAAATGGCGAATTATTTAAATCATCCAAAAGTTGAAATTTCAAATCGGCATAAAAACCTTGTGAGAATAAAAATATTAAAAATGATTTATTCCCCATTATGATTTTGTCCACCACTAACTATTAACATTGAGAAAACATCATATTTTTGTTAAGTTTAATACCCCATTAAAACTGGCTTATCTTGTAAATATTGAAAAAAGGGAAATGTGACTTAGGCTAATTCATATTGTATGGAAGGCTTAATCAATTATTTCTAGCAGCATGCATATTTCATTCGAACACTCTCAGTTTTAACCTTTAAACACTTGGTTAAATATCCCTCGTTTTTCTATTTTCAAAAAAATAAGAAAGTACGACCGAACGAACGTTAGGATACGACTTTTACGCTTTAATGCCAAAGGCGCCATGGGATTTATTTACCCCTGTAAATAAATAACGAGTTGATTAATAATAATCCAAGAAAAAAACCTCTTCGAAGGTAAATCTCGAATAACAAACACCATACTACTGATATTTTGTGTGCAAAAAATATAGATACACCTTCGTGAATTCCAGAGAAATTCGTGAGAATGTTTTTGATATTTATTTGTGCTTAAAACTATACTGTACTTATACTACTACTAATTTAGTCAGGCAAACCTTGGCCAAGACAAACTCAAACCAAGATTCCGGCACTGATGCCACTGGCGGGCCCATTGTGCCATTCCTGCTACTTATGCACCCATGAAGCCGAGTCCCTCGATAAAGGACTCAATCCTCTTCAGTGAATGCCTGCTTATGTCCCCAGATGCCATAGCAGGGACTCCGAAGATTCGCCTACGTAGCAGAGCCCAATGTAGACATACGAGGAGAACATGGTCCGACGTTTCTTCAGCCATGCCGCAACCCCTGCATAGGGGGCTTTCCTTTAATCCTAGGTTACAGAGGTGTTTCCTCAGAGAGCAGTGCCCTGCTAGGAGTCCTGTTATCTTTTTAACATACTCCTTGGTAGTTCTAGAGCAGCTCTAGCTCCAGTGAGCAAGGTGCTGGTTTCTTAACCAGTTCCTCGTCTCCTTACTGTACATGGATTAATTGGTAATAGTTTCTAAGGAAACGATCTCTTACCTACAAACTATCATATAACAGAATCTGTGGTAACTGGTCTATGGTGAATGGAATGAATATTGATAAAATATATATAAGGTAGAGGATCATCATCATGTTGGATAGTCAAGCACTGAGTTCTTGTGTAATTAGTTCTGAAATGGTATGGGAATGTCTAGGAAAACTCTATGAACTAGGCGAAAATAACATCATCATATTACTGTGGTTTCCAGGACACTGGAATAGAAGGAAATGGAGTAGCAAGGGATTTAGCAAAGAGAAGGGCTGATAACATCTTTTGCAAGTCGTTATATACCCATCCAAAAAGTGTCCCATATGTTGTCGCATGTCGGTAACGCGAAGCCAAAAGTTTTGCACCAACAATGATAAAGCAGCACGTGACGTTAGCATGTCGGTGACAATGGTGGCGTGGATTCATACATTTTTCTTTCTTCCAAAAATCGCTAAGCGCCAATAAGGAATTTTTCACTCCAAAAATATGTTTAGGATTCATGGAAGATGCTATTGGTTCTACTCAAACAGATAAGTGATGAATAGGTACTCAGAACATGATTTCATTTTCCGATGCATATCCGTATTATGCAAGATACGTGAGATAATATAATTTTTAACGATTTCTCAGAGGGCGTATTGGAAAAAGCTATTGTCAAGAACAGGAAGTGCTACTTTGCCACTTTAAATAAACCCATTTTTATCCTCATATCGATTTATTCCCATTGAATAACATTCAAAGTGATCCAGACCATAACTTTCGCGATATAATGTTAACCATTCCAAAAGACTTCGATGGACACCCTTTTTGAACATTCGATTAATTAATTTTAACTACTTAATTATCGTAAATTATTCTAGCCCATTTCATATGAGTTGAACTTTCCATAACAAAGCTCCTCTTGATGTCTTTTTAATGTGACGGAAAAAATTCAACACATTAGCAATACAAAGGCGTTTCACAGGATTTTTAGAAATGACACACAATATTTAAAATTAAAAAGTATAGAAAGTTGGAAGTGGATATATTTGAATCGTAAAAATAAATTAATACTGGTGGTGAAATTTTATCTTAAGTTTCCAGCGAATAATTATCAAATTTCGTGATAAAAGAAATAAGTAACTATTCTTAATTCGAGTTTAATTAGGTTTTTTTTACATTCTTATGAATGTTTGTTTATATACGCTCATGAAGTAACGTTTTTTTTAGGAAACGTAAGTCCTTGCTACATTGCGACAAAAGAAAAAAATTCCAGATGGGTGTTTTGCTAAATATAAGTTAATGACCAGGTGTAAATACAAAAAAAGCGGTCATTAAGCTGGTAATATTTACGCCGTAATCCATGTCTAAACTTTTATTACCGTAGGTAGTAAAGGTATTTCAGAGAGTGAATATCCAGAAATCTGGAAAACGCAATGAGATGGAATATAAGCAGCTAGTAATTTTTTTGGAGACCGGTCAGTTGGTCCCCGAGTAGCTGTATTAATCCTTTTTTGAAAAAGGTCAAGTTAAGCCTACCCTTCAGTTCGACCAGGATAAAATTTTGAAGAGATGGCAACGTAGTTGCACCTGCAGTAAAAACTTCGAAACAACCAGTCACCAACTGCAGTATTCATCGTAATATAACGAAATAACCGAAGTATAATCCGTTGGACGATTTTCGCAGAAACAATTCTACGGTCTTGAGGGTGTTCGGGGGGGTTGTGTTGTGGTTCGGCTTATAATCCATTAGTATCATTCAGTGTCGGGTGTGAATTTTGTTTTAAAGAAATATTTAATATAATATCTATTTCTTGAGTGAGTGAGTTTAGTGAATTGTTATAGGTATTTATAGGAAAGTGTAGGTGATCTATTGTAGAAAGGTATCACTAATATAATACCTTTTTGATGGTGTAGTGGTTAGGTCGCGTCAGTGAATCGATATTGATATAATATTCATTTGTTCGTAGACGTTGGGGTGAGTTTTATAATATAATTAATTAGAATGGCATTTTGGAGACCATTTGAAACAACAGTCCAAGATGATGCGCGGGATTATTGAATTGTGGATTTAAATATAAGAAGTTAGATAATCGAATGGTAATAATCGAATCTCGGCGTATCGCTGAACTTAGACAGGAGTATTTGCGCAAAATAAAAAGGTACCGTGATTCAAATAGAACTATAATTTATTTAGACGAAACTTGGTTTGATACGCATGATGTTGTCAAGTGTTTATTCATTTATTTGTTATTCAAACAATCCTTACGGTTTTATTATATGAATAAATATATAAAATAAAATACATTTTAACTTAATATGTAAGAAAATAGTAGTAATGGTAATTATATTATAATTAAAACTGTATGAGGATATACACCCACCTTTAAAATATGGTTGGGTTGACGATACAAAAAACTGTTCTCTAGATACTACGTGTTCTAGAGGAAAACGCGTTATTATTGTATTACAAATTTTATGAATTTTGTATGCAGGTTAATTTTTTTCATTCAAATTGATATAGTAGATTAACATTATTTCACAATATTCGAATTTATAAAAAAAATGTATATGCACGCCATTGGGCGGCTTTCTCCTTCAAAGGGATTAAAAATATGGGTCATCACATAACTTTGGAAGAACTATAATAGTTGATACCGCAAATGGGCTCCGGTCTCCAAGAGTGTTTCAGTCCCTTTATTTACTAATTCATCTGATATTTCATTTCCTTCTATTTTAGTATATCCTACACAGTAAAGAGACGATGGTATTTTCGATTTGCTCTTGCAGCTTTTCTGTTAATTTTCAAACTTTTTTAGAACTGATGTCATAAGAAGTTGGCTTCTCAATTACTTGCCAACAGAATAAATAACAACGAGAAGTCTAGCTCGTCGCTTGCAATCGTTTTACGCATCATGACCCTCTGTTCTAATCTGGTATACTTAACTAAAAAGGTCAATGCAATAATTAGGGTTGTAGAACAATCCTTCGTATTTTCGATTTAGTTTGCGTAGTGATTTATCTAGGCTATTGAATGTGAGTAACAGCGATAATATTTTTATTGTAATTCATTTAACAAATTATTGGGGGTTGTGATGGCAGACAATAAAGTAACTGCCAATGATGTATGACCAAGTTAAGAAAGACCAATTTTTAAAATTGATTGTCTTTATTTTTTTTGCCTCTAAAATTTTGGCATTTCAAGAATTTCCCAACATTTTCTTGAGTCATCAAATAACATGAAGAGAGTACATACTTCATCTCTTTGCATATTGATTAGATGAACCCAATATATTCGGTAAAGTTTATTTTCCTGTAGGCGTCATGGATCATGACCAACGTAAAACTCACTTGCCTGAAATATTAATATGAGCGTGCATGAATTGGGCACTTTTTATATACAAATTATATACACATTCTATCTACCTGGTTAATCTCTCGAACTGAGCACCGACCGTTTATCAGCACCAGGATTAAAATATTATTTATAAATTTCAAGCCCTATTCTTCGTTTCTCATTTTAATTCTGTTACCGTCTTTAAAACAATTTATTTTAAATCATAATTTTGAATAATAATAAGTTTACTTTTACATTTTGGAGATGTTCTGTAAGAAAATATACCGCAAAACTGTAAACTATGGGTCCTGAAAAAGTTGTTTCAAGAACTAATCTTCAACATAATCATTCTAATAACACGACATTGTTAAACAGGCAAATAGGTATGTAACAATATAATTCAAATTCAATATTTTCATCTACCTAAAAATTAATTCTTCAAAATTTTGTCCTATTTTAGTTAGTGCTAGCGCGAAGAGAAGAGCAGAAAAAGAACTAACAGGAAAACCGTCCAAAATAATTAATTCCACTGGTAAAAATGATACTGAGGCGATGAACAAATTAATTGTAAAAGATATTTATTATATCAGAAACAATATTATTGGAGAGAATATATTACAAGAGAAGAAAACTACCCCTAATCCGCACTACAGTGCAGAGTTTATGTAGTTTGGGATGACGTGAGATAGAAAGTGCTACCCATTAAGGTCGATTCAAACACATCAGTCCCGTCACGTCACAGTTCCGGCGCCGAACCGAACAATCCGTCATAAAAAATATTCTTTAATAGAAATATCCGGCGGCTTTCACATTTATCCGTTGCCAAACAGTTTCCAAGCAGTCAGGCTTCGACCCGCTTCACGTCCGGCCGATTTTTGAATCTCCGCGAGTATATTTTTTGGTTTTGCCGGAAACATGTCGGGCGGTACCAATGAAGAAAATGATGAAATTTTACATCATCATGAAGCAGTTCTTTATACAGTGTCGCGTATTCTTCTTCGGTATCTCTTTTCTTCCATGCATCACGGATCCATTTCCGTCTTTTTGCTTGGCTTGTTTCCGCTTCTTTCTTTTCGTACAAACATATAGCAATTATTGCTAATTCTTCATAGGAAAAACTTGCCATCTTTTCTACAGATTGGTCGCCGAAGACTGATACATTCGGGTGTGTGCGAGGAAACGGAACGAATCAGTCAAAAAAATTCTGTGACGGAACGGTACCGGTTCGGCGTCGGAACTGTGGCGTGACTGATGTGTTTGAATCGACCTTTAAGATACCAACCGGCGTGAAAACGGTCGGCTGCAACCAGTGTGTCTGAGAGAAGACTTATGGTCAGTTGTACAATCCGAGTTTAAGCCAAGCTCAAATTTGAACCTAGCTTAAAGGGGATATTCTGTTGTACAAAATAAAGCTTATCCTTAAACCTAGTTTAACTTGACATGTTTGACGTTTGTATTTAAGCGGTTGATTTTGGCGGCTTAAAGCGAGTTTAGGGTTACTTATTAACGTCAAAAAACATAACGTTTTTTATATATTTAGTGAAATGTTTTTGGTGGAAATGGAAAACTTAGGCGACGACGAATACTTTGTAGAAATAATTGATATTTTATTAGTTGGAAGACGACTCCCTAAAAAATCTAGAGAAAGGCCTAACCATTTCGAGATTTGGAATGATAATGATTTTCTAAAAAGATTTAAATTTAGAAAACTTTGAGCAAGATTTATAATAATCCTCTATACAAACAATATTACGTTGAATACATTTAAATTTATATAATATGTTGGGAAAAACCATCTTTTCAGATATTTGAACATTTGTTATGGATTGGTACTATTCACCTGAATTTACTGAATTACAATCGTAATCAATTTCTAAATCTCTTGATTGGGATTGGACGTTTAACCGGCTAGTTTAACGGATTGTGGAAAAAACCCAGAGCTGTTAAGTATTAAATCTCAACTATCTTGAAATATGAAGGGCTACGATAATATTTATAAAAAATTAGTGACTTCCAGACTTCCTCCACATTAACTGAAAATTATTAAATCACGTAACACGCATAAGTACAGACTACCAGCCTAACAATTTTTCTCAGATCCGAGCTTTGTTGAGTTCTCCTAAAATCTGACATGTACAACTGTCAACGTTTATAAAGCTGAGTTCAGAGTTAAGGGCTGCTTATCTAAGCCTGATTGGCAAGTTTATCTGAAACATGGCGGATATCTGTCAAAAACGTACCAATGGCGTACGGTACCTATTTTTATAAAAGTATTACAAATAATAATTATTATTAGATAATAAGTATATATAGAAACTGATGTTTGCTTTGCTTTAAGGTAAGGTATTTTCAAATCACGGTATTTTTTGAAAACAAATAATGTTAAGAATCGTACTTGAATTTAATATGGATACGAAATAGTTCAAAATCTGACACTGACAATACCAACGCCACTGGATAATCAATGTCAGTCAATTGACAAAGTGAGAGGGAAGCACACACGCACGCGCTTTCCAATAGGAAGTCAGCTGGTCGCTAAGCAAACGAAGGTCTTTCGATAAATTTCACCAATTAAGTTAGTTCGGAGGGCGTGAAAATTATGGTTTTCGTACAACGCTGCCAGAACTTGAAGAAGCCCATAACAAATTTGGAAAAGTGTTCATCTTTAAATATTCATAAAGACAAAATCCAAGAAAACAAGCACATTAAAAAATTAACGTTTAATCATATTGTTGATAATAAATAGTCCATTTTCTAATTACTATCACTACATACTTAGCACTTTATCTTTTTCATAGTTAAACGTGGCAATATCGACTGTTTTCGACTGCATTCCTTTCACGGCTTCAGATAAACTTGCCATACTATACGTAAACTTTGACGACTGTACAACAGGCCCTTAGCGTCTATATTTCTGTTGAATCTGGGTAAGTAATGACATTTTTCAATGCTGTTTCCAGAGACTTAATAAGTTTGTATAAGAATTTGAAATTGAGAAAGTTTAATTATCAAATAGTGTAACATTCCGGTTATACAGATTGCGAAAGGGCTTTACGAACCAAACGATTTACACAAGCACGACAAGGAAAATATGAGAAAATCAGCTTGAAAGAGAGAGAAAGAACAACTGTACGTGGCCAGCGAGGGCGTGTATTTAGTTTCAGAGGCCGGCCGAATGTCCACTGCCCCCCCATTTCAACTGCTGTTGCCAGAAGCGCAGACTAATTTGTACAAATGATATTTGTGAATTCTCTCTATAAAGGACACTGTTGCCGGATGGAGTTGTTTGGTTTTGCCTAAATGTGCATGAGCTCGAAAAGGAGTCAACGATGACGAGACAAAAATATCATTTTTTGTACAAATTAGTCTGCGCTTCTGGCAACAGTGGTTGAAATGGGGGGTGGGGGAAGTGGAGATTCGGCCGGCCTCTGGAACTAAATACACGTACTCGCTGGCCACGCACAGTTGTTCTTTCACTCTCTTTCAAGCTGTTTTTCTCATATTTTCCTTGTCGTGCTTGTGTACCTAAATCGTTTGGTTCGAAAAGCCCTTTCGCAATCTGTATAATATAAATAGATGAAGCGGTGTGGTCATTGAATCGAGCATGTGACAGTAAAATATCAACATCAACCTAACAAAGCAGCCTCCAGTGTTAGCGTATACATTATTTTCAATTATTATCAAAAACGCTTCCTCAATATTTGATAGCTGAAACCATCATTTCGGTGTAATTGTGATCTGTAATAGACTATTCTATAACACTTTGTGGTCATTGAAGTGGAAACCATTCTGGACGTATTAGAATCTGTATACGTTTCAGTCGTGATAGGAATTTTCAATTAATCGGTATGATCGATACGCTTATATATTCTATATATAAAAAAGAAGGCTATAAAGGCGAAAAATATAGCAGCGTTAAAACAAACGATGCATAAATTTTGGCCTTTAAAAAATGATAAGCGCTTTCCGGCAGAAAATTTAACACTGGTCTTAGATTAGGGAAAGTCCATTTGTCATCATCCGGAAAACGAGGGTATATCGAGTTCGAAATGAAACACCACCCCTTCCTGCCACTACAACCACTGGCGCTCTTTGACTTCCGTTATAGAAGGATTTATATTTTTTAAAGATAATGGCAAAGAGTAGAACGCAAAATCAAACGACATGGTCTAATCCACTATCTCTTTAACTTCAATCATACGTCCAGTTTTTCCTCTAATGATGCATATTCACATTTATAAAAAGCACTATGAAAGAATAAATGACAACCAGAAGCATATCTCTGCGGTAAACCTTTTGATATGGCTTTGAGTGCGATACGGACTCTTCATGTCCTTGTGCTGAAGGTGATGCGATAATTGATTACTTTTTATAAGCAATTGGTTAATATTTTCTGTTTCACCAATACGTTTTACAAAGCTTATGACAGAGATCAATGGATTTTGAACAAGTCCAAAGCTACATCTATCTAGGTGCAGTCATTGAAGATGATGGCGATGAACGTATGAACAAGACTTACAAAAGGAAGTAAACAGGCAAAAGAAATCTAGAAAGACCAAGCTACATCCATGCAAAATAGTTATTAGACCACGGAAGTGAAACATGGATATATTGAGTAATGAGGAGGAAAATAAAGAAAACATACGGGAAAGGAAAATACTAAGAAGGATACTAGGATACTGAATATATAAGACCTAGATAATTGGCCGTGGTTAAGTGTTTATTCCAATATCAACTCTGTTATGCATTTTGAGCTGTTGTTAAGGGAAACGAATTTTCAAACAATACAACGAACAATGGAGAAAGTAACAATTCCAAATATACCAAATATACTATTGATTTGAATTGAATAAACGGTTGCATTCGATGGCTCTACTTCAAGAGATCCTGAAGTGGGACTCTACACACTATATAATTCTACTATCGACTGTATTCACACGACTTTTGTCGACAATTTCTCCATAAAAACTTCAATACCTTTCAAATGATAGTAACGTCAGAAGAGTTATCGACAGAGTGAGACTATTGACTGCTGTCGACCGGAATAATAGTAATCTACTGTAATAAGCGACTGGTAGAATTCTACAGTGTGCAGAGTTCTAGTACTAGATTCGACTTTGTTGACTATTGACACGAATGGTATCGATAATTGGTTTTCGATTTAAAATATCGATTGTTACTACAAAAATACAAATAGAGCAACATGGACACGCCCACCAAGGGTTCTTGTTTGCCTCTGTCGACTGTAACTGCGATAATTAATTAATTTCCGTAGTGTATACAAAAAAGTTGAATTTTCATGAAATCAACAAACCTTCACTGAAAAATATGGATTTATTTATATAACAAATTAACTCGACGTCGTTATGTATTAACTGCCCGAGGTTTTGTTTTACAAAATCGATTAGGTGTATATACACGAGCCTAATGATAGCTTCCAGCAAACAATCATTAATCTCGTCATACGAGATGCCTTGTGCAACTCAGGTGGTGTAAACGTCAGTTTTATTCGGTTTCAAAGGGTGGGCAGAACTACACTATATGGTTGAAATATCGGAATAAGTTAATTAAATCTGTGCTAAATAAATTGACTGAATTTGATATTATACAATTTTTTTTACCAAATGTTTCAAGAGAACAAGAGATCGGATTTATACAGGATGATTCACAAATATCCCAAAGTCTTGAGTAGCATATTATGTGTGTGGGTGAGTTGATGGCCTTGGACGGTGTCCTTTAACCACAGGCAATGAATAAGGATAAGTTTCCTTTTGGGGGCCGGAACCCTTTTGCGGTATCAGCCCCAATGTTATATTGGAAGAAATAGGCAACGCCGAGGAAAAGAGAAGATCTGGCCATTTTAAAGATCTAGTAAAGCTTAGACAATCAAACATTATGATGGGTGACTACAACCCGTTGAGATCAAATGCATAAGTCAAAGAAAATTGCACTAAGAGTTTTAACAGGGATTCTTACGGGATAATGCCGCCTGAACGGGCACCTGAAAAGTTCAAAATAGTGGAGGAAGAAGATTGTAGATTCTGTGGC
Organism: Lochmaea capreae; assembly: GCA_949126875.1. NCBI lineage: Eukaryota > Metazoa > Arthropoda > Insecta > Coleoptera > Chrysomelidae > Lochmaea > Lochmaea capreae. The sequence continues at coordinate 20,483,294 of OX421404.1, forward strand.
ATGGAAGAAAGAAACCTCCATCCACATACTTGCGAATTGCACTGCAATTCTACTGCATTGCACCTAGGAGATTATTGGATGAAAGAGGGAGGTGAAGCCTGCAGATATCCTAAAATTCCTAATGGAAATAGGACTAAACGAGCTACTAGTCTCTGAGAACAGTGGCGTAGCTAGGGGGACAAGGGCCCTAGTGCAACGTAGGTGCAGGTGCACTCAAGACTTCCAAACAATCCAATCATCAACTACAGTATTTATCGTAATATAACGAAATAACCGAAGTATACTCACTTTGACCACTTTCTCATAAAAACTTCTATTGTCTTGAGGGTGTTCGGATTATAATCCAGTAGTTACATTCAGTGTCGGGTGTGAATTTTGTTTTAAAGAAATATTAATAATTTGTTTTAAAGAAATATTTATAATATCTATTTCTTGGTTGAGTGAGGTTAGTGAATTGTTATAGGTATAGGAAAGGTTATTTTATTTTTTTTCAAAGCTGAGGTTAGAGTGCCCCCTGAGCTCCGGGGCCCTGGTGAACTGCACCACCTGGTCCTATGATAGCTACGCCACTGTCTGAGACGTTCCTCAGGAACTAAGTACAAGTAAGGGGGCACAATAGATCTTTTAGGTCTCATCAGGTCTAGGTCTAAGCAAATCTTCAATTTAGAATAACCGATAAACCTTATCAGTAAGTCAAAAGTGGTTTTCTCATTTTTCGCTAGAAATGTACATAAATTGACAGGCATGGGAAAGGTGCAGAAAATAAGAACGACTCGTTCTTTCTACCAGTCGATCCTGACATGCAAAACATGTGACTAAAATCTGTTATTGATGTATAAAAAGTAGTGTCGTGAATACTTTTGTGAAGGTGAGCCCATTGTTCACTTTCAACCTTGATGCAATTCTCTGATGTCTCTTACTATAATCAATATTTATGTGGTTACTTTCTCTGGGAAGTTGAGGATATTTACGAAGTCTGAACAGGTTATCTTATTGATTATACAAGCCGCTTCTGCTTAATGGTCGACTCTTTAATTTTCATCGATACCACAAAGCTCTCTCACCCAAACTAGCTCAATATTCTTCCTCTTATTGATCGGATCAAGTAACAAGCGCTTAATTTCGAAAATAATATGCTGTATGAAACATTTGCCTGGAGACCTTTCGATTGCTTGCAGCACTGATTTAGAATCCGTCATAAAAGCCGCGTTATGAGTTGAATTTAAACTATACCAGCACAAAGCTACTTCAACAGCTATAAGCTGCTCGTATGAAGATATTATCAGTACTTTGTCATGATATTTGGTTTATAAAAAATGTATGGGAAAGATTTTATCTAATTTGGAGTAAGAAAATGACAAGGAGAGAAGGAATATTCAGAAAATACATGGGTTCAGAACATCAATTCTCGATCGCGAAGAAGTATCTCACTAAGGCGTTATCTTTGAAACGGGTGATTGAATAGCTATGATATTCTAGGAGAAGGAATGGGATTGTGATCTGCCTTTTTAAGATTACACATCAACTTTTTTGCCTCTACCTTGATATATATTGATCTATATTGATAATGTGCTACATCATATCAACTTTTTGTGATATATCAATTATTCATTTGGAGAAAATCAAGATGCGGAGGTGTAAGTAGTTACTCTAAAAAATAAAAACCTCAAGCGCTAATTATTGTCGTAGAATTTCATGGATATATATTACTCCGGTTTAAAGATAATGCGATATTTTGTCGCAACGTCTTGCTGCTTGTAGTATGTATGTATAATGGGGTCTATTGTACCCATTACGTCTTTTCCTATTACACAGAATCCCCATTCGTCTTGCTCCATTAGTATGAGCTTATTGAGGTGCCCATTCAGTAGTGATGAGCAAAGTTGGTCATTGTCTAGCAGTCTTGGTGTTGATCTTGCTTTTTGCAAGACCAAGACCACCTTAAGTCTAGCAAGACCAAGACTATGCGGGTCTTGGTCTCGGTTAATGTATAATATCTTTAATTAAAAGTAAAAAAAAATAAGTAACAGATAAAATGAACAAAACCAACACGATTTGAGTAAGACCAAGACCGAATAAGCAGGACCAAGATAATCAGAGACTTTGGTCTAGCTTTGCTCATCAATACCATTCAGGCGGCAGAGTCCTGATGGGATACCTGTCATAACTCTTAGTAAAGTTCTCTAGTCTTGGGCATTCATTTGTTCTAACGTGGTTGTACCTTTCTAATACCAAACTTCGAATCGATTATAACCTAATTTTTATCTACAGTCAAAAGCGCTCTTATCGTGCGGGTCCAAAGGTCACTAACCATATATATCAAATCAGAAAACACAGAGGATACCAAAATGTGAGATTACAAATATATCCGGAGAAAAGAATGATGGTTTTATTATTTTTACTAACGTGAAGATAGCTACGTAGACGTACCTGGTATTTTTATTTTTGCAAAAATACATTTTTTAGTATTCCTCGGCTTTTTTTCAAGCACAATTTTCTGCGCAGTCCTTAAACTAATTCCCAGTGCTTTCGCTACTGTTTCCTGCACACTGGTTGACGAATTTCCACTTTTTCTTTCATTCTCGAAATAATCTATCAGATTAAGTAACAATTTTTTGCTTGAGGATGCAAAAAACCGGAAAATTGATTGTTATTATTTATATTGTCACAATATTTAAATAAAAACTTTGCTGGTGAAAGACTTTTTAGAATCGCTGAAAACTAAATACATATCTTTTTTTCCCCGTCAAAATTGCATAAGTCTTATTCATCTTACGGCTTTTATTTGGAAGTTAAACGCAATAAAAGAAAACAAAAACAAACTGTGAGTGTCTTTGTTGAATCGTATGACCCGCATGATAAGACTGCATTTGACTATAGTTTATGTATTCTATTGTAAATCATGTCCGGTTTGTATTCCCTTACTGAGAGAAACATTTTAAAGGCATTGAAAGATGCTGAAATCCTGGCGGATAGAGACAATAAAGTGTACCATAGAGAAATATATCAAAAGAGAGCTGTTAAACATGTTAGGTTAGGTTTATGGTAAGTGGGTCTATAAGACCCTCCACTGCTACTCGCAAGAGTCTATTGTGGCTCACAACTATTCAAATTTCACCAAACAAATTCAGCTTCTTAACAAAGCCGATTAGTTTATTTGGTGAACGATTTTCCAGGTCTGAGGGCGAGAGAGCATCCCTGCCAAAAAACAGATACCTGATTCGAGCCGTGGCGGGGCAGGAACAAATTATATGCTCTGAGGCTAAACATGTAGCGCTCTGTAGCATAGTTACCACTAGCGCCTACCTTGGTTTGCAAGTATGCACTATCACTTGGGATGCGGGCTTTTTAATGTTTCAACGGAATATTGTAGAATATTTGCAATTAAGTATTACTCGTTTGAGAAAGCTACTGTGTTAGCGAAACGCGTCACGAATTGTATATTGAACTTAGTTCAATTATAATGAAGATTTAAACAAATTAAATTGTTTTATTTCATCGTTATTATTTCTCTATGTAGTGTACAATCCTTTTGGTAACCTGTTTGAGCTAAAAATCCCTCCAGTTAAACTGGTGGCCTATATAGAAAACACGAAGCTTCTGGAATGGAAATAGATAACATGGGTAATGGATATTATGGTACAAAGATTCAGTAGGTGTTCAGCATAACCGTATTAAACCCATTTGACAAATTATCAGTTACGAATACATTTTTGGAGATTGTTCAAGAATACCATCTTTGAATCGTGTGCGGATTTTTCATTCGAATTAAATCGTATACGAAAAAGTTCGACTGATATCGAAATTACCTCCCTACTTGCTTCCGTGTTAAAAGTGAGTAGCTTAATTCCGTTTGTTAATCTTATATTATAAATGTATTATCTAGTTGTTAAACTCATAATTACTTTTGTTCACAAAGTAGACAGTTTCATGGTTCCTATAATTATGAATTTATGTTCTACGAGTATCAACCCCAAAAATATGTCTATAATTATTTCTCTGTTGAACACATTTCTTTGAAAATAAAGCTACGCTAAGTCAATTTTCCGGTGCTAATTCAAGTAAACACTTTAAGTAGAAATATCATATTATATACGATGAAGAAAACTTTCACGTCTTATTCTGAATTATTAACTAGCGTACCTACGCATATAATTGCTGGTGAAATTAGTTTGTTGATGAGGAGTTCTAAATCCCTTTCTCTTGTAAAATGAGACATACCTTAATTATAATCCAACGATAAATAAGTTAAGTGAAAGGGTAAAGTTCTCTTTTAACGAAAATTGTTCCCTCTCTTGAATATTAACTTCAGGGAGCGACCGTTAAGGAACAATTCCACATTACTATACACCAAGAAACATCAAAAGCAGATGCATTGCTAGTTTCTTTAGGAAAAAACACATAATTCCATGTTTGGAGTTGTAGCGTCAACAAAAACTTGCAGGATCTTGAGAGGCAAAGTGTTCTAGCTTGCTTAGTCTTATCCTGACCATTCCTTGCTGAATCTGCTGCTACGACGCTCAAAAAACATATGCTCCATTTTGTTGTATAAACAGTACAGTATGGAGCCTCAATAATTTTCCAAAGGAGTGTCCGTGTGGTTTCCGCTCTCCTTATCCCCTTTTTTAAGTGAGTTTTTAGTAAGGTTTTTTTTCTTTTCATCATTTTCTCCAATCCGTAGAGGTTCTAGTTCCTCCCTTGGGTATGTATGTATGTATGTTGCGGTGACATCAACTGAGACCTAAAAGATCTATTTTGCCTCTTCCTTTTTATTTAGTTTCGGAGGAAAGTCTGAGAGAGTACTACTTCCTTTAAACCTACTTACTGGAGGGGTTTTGGGATATAAATCCTTAACTGAGATAAGGGTCGCTGTTCTTTCCAGTCTCCTAGGTGGAGTACCCTAAGATTATGTATAATATTGATATGCGATTCGCAAGCTTTTGTGTGGAGGTGTACATCCTTTTTGCTCTACTAGTTTGAGCTTTTTTAGGTGCGACAGTATCATGTAGATACTTTATCTCACCTGATCGTTGTTTCCAATGGTCAGATCTTCTTTCTCTTCTTTTCAGCGTTTATTATTTCTTCCTTCCTTGGGCATTAGCTAAATCAATAATACGTGATCATATCAATAAGGAAAAATATTGATTGGGTGATTTTTCTCAATAACTGAATGAACATGGCATCAACGTTTATGATTCCAAATTTATCACCTCGTCAAATAATTGTATTAAAAAGTATGAAATGTTCAATTAATAGGGTCGTACATATACTAGAATGTGATTAGCGTTTCTGACGGCCTCGTGCATTATTTTCTTTTTCGAAAAAGGCCTTTAAAATACCCTGGAAAAATTATACGCAATCCGAACGCAGGAAAAATCCAACGATTTCTACCAAATGATAGCAATTACCCTTTGAAAAATCAGGATTTCCCGGAAAGTGCTTTAATGACTACGATTCGACTAACGTGCCGTTTAAAATCTCCACTTAATGAGGCGAATAATTGGATGACTTGAACGATTGTTTACGTTTTAAAGTGAAAAAAGGAGAAAAAGTACCTAATTTTTAGATATCACGCGATGGTAATTTCGCTAAATGGTTAAAAAAATCATTTTCGAACCATTTAAAAAAGTTCAACTACTCCGTAAATAATCATAATAATCTTCAGGGATTGGTTTTAACCACTATGGAAGTTTCTTTTTTTATATTCGGCTCTTTAACATCGGTCTATTCCTACGACTGAGGCTAATAGCCACCGACGCCGGAACCACTCTACCCTTAACCGGAAATTTTGCCGAGCCCACTAGTGTTCCAACCAGTGGTAGGGTTCTTTATCGAGCCCAACATTAATGGAATCGGGACCTCGGTTTTACATCTCCTCGTGTTATATGCTACTCCGCTGCAGGATGTACGAGCTCTATGACGGTGTTTACCCATTGGTCACCCATCCAAGAATTAATCACGCTCGGCACTGCTTCACTGTAATTATTGCATCAAAAGCGTTCCATTACAGTGTAGGGGCGACTCCCTAGATAAAGTTTCTTAACAGGGTTGATTTGAAAAGAGGTTGGAATATAATGAGAGACAAACATTGGCAAGAAATGATTCCATATACAATTAAATAAATTAAAAAGATGATATTAACAAAATCACTGAGACATACACATTCAAAAAAAGAAATTTGCAGTCTTGGAGAATGCCGAAAGAGCTGGGAACACAAATAAATGAACCCTTCTTAAATATTTCATCGTGCGTCTATGATTAAAGAAAATTTTAAAAACAATATTGAAATTTTTCTGAAATCAATAACTTATCAACATGTTACTGTACGACTGTGGTGAATTAAACCATTTTATTTTTATTGTGAGAAGTTCACCCTCTTTAAAAACTTCATCGTACGTCCATGATACAGACTTCCTAACAAATATATTAGTCCCATGTAAAAATGTCATCGTTCCCTATCAAAAATTGCACAGCTCGCACTTGATATAGTCGAGGCGCAATCGAACTCGGTAGATGGATACGTCTAGGTGTGCAGAGTATTGGGTTTGATATTAAGTAGGTAAAAATAATGACTCTAATCGCTCCTCCGCTGTAAACAATTTGACAGAATCTGGAGCCAACTTACAAGATGTTATTGAAACTACTGATCATTCTTCAAAGCTAAGCAAAGAACTTCATCTTAACATCGTTCAAAAAATAGAAAAACGCTGCCCTGCACTACCAATGTAGCTAAGCTTAAACTCATCGATAGATAACAATGTTTCACAAATTACAATACAATTACAATAATTGTACGTTCGATATAATTATAAAATAAATGATTTTTCTTACAGCCACTATGCAAAACACGCTTTTTTACACAAATTTTTAATCTGCAAAGCAGACCTTTTCTTAATTCTTGTTGGAAAAGTAATGCGAAAAGTACACGCTATGGCACTCTTCCGCACCGAAATGTCAAACAAAGCTACCTATGACCTGTCAACTTTTTTTGACAATTCAACATATTTATTATACTTATTGAATTCCTGGGTGTAAAAATTTTAAATTTAAACCAAAAATAAGTAAACTATTTATTTGATTATTTATTTATTCATTATCCACTATTAAACATACACTCAACTGATTTTACTATATCAAATTTTCATTTTGTATGTTCTTTCTGTTCAAAGTTTTAATAAAATACCTATATAAATTTCTGTTTTTATTTCATTAATAAATGTGGTTGTAGAAAAAATATTGCGTACATTTTGTACGCAAATCACTTTTCCCACGAGCGCAGAAGTTGTACAAACTACTATTTCCTACAACCACTATGCAAAACACGCTTTTCTACTCAAATTTTTATACGCAAAGCGTTTTCTTAATTCTTTTGATAACCGTTGGAAAAGTAATGCGAAAAGTACACGCTATGGTACTTTTCCGCACCGAAATGTCAAACAAAGCTACCTATGACCTGTCAGCTTTTTTTGACAATTCAACCTAATAGTGAATGTCTTATTGGTGTACAATTTTTAAATTTAAACCAAAAGTAAGTAAACTATTTATTTCATTATTTATTTTAATTTATTAATTATAAAAACATTAACCTATTAAGCATTATTTTAGAAATAATGAACCAAGATCAGAATAATTTATCTTTTGAGTTGTCCAATTCGGACATTGAAAATATTCCTCCAGATATTATCGAAAAAGCTCGAACTGTAACCGAAAATTTGTTACCTGTGGTTTCGAAAGAGAAAGATCAAAATAGTAGATTTCTTTTTATTTTCATATTGTAAGTTCTTTCTGTTCAAAGTTTATATGAAATAACTATATAAAATACTGTATTTCTTTCATTAATAAATGTGGTTGTAGAAAAAATATTGTGTACAACTTGTACGCCAATCACTTTTCCCACGAGCCGTAAGGCGGGTGCCGCAAACTTCTGCGCTCGTGGGAAAAGTGACGCTTTGCGCACTAGTTGTACAAACTACTATTTTCTACTCCTATACTATAAGTTGTTAATTAAATTCCTATTTTCAGTTTCATAATGATACTCATTAAAACACTGGTTTTCTTCATGGAACTGAAAAATTGACTAGTATAAATCTAGATTTTTAATAACCAAGTGGGCACACCCACTTTTTAAAAGAAATGTCGAGCGACGAGGAGTTTTCATACACACCACCTGAAATCGCTGAAAAGGCGAAAAATGTATCCAATAATGTATTACCAGCAAAATAAAAAAAAAAGGGGTATGATAAACTTTGTGGTCAATTTATGGATTGGAGGGTAGCAAGAGTAGTATCATCCTTTTCTGAAAACGTGTTTCTAGTGTACTTAGAAGAACTCTCAATTAAATTGAAATCCTCATCTCTCTGGACACATTACTCTATTTCAAAAACCCAACTTGACCAAAAAACTGATATTAGCAAATATCCAAAATTGCAGGCATTTTTAAAAAGAAGATCCGAAGAATATAGCGGAAGAAAATCTAAAACATTTTTGCCAGATGAAATTAAAAAAAATGTATTGAAGAAGCACCAGACCAAAAATACCTAATGAGCAAGGTAAATACATATTTAAAGTTATTAATTTTTTTTAAAATAATTTGTTACTTATTTTATATAGCAGTATTAAACAAATTTTAAAAAAGCAATGTTGTTGAAATCAAATGAAATTTCTTGCATTAACCATCCAGGTTAATGCTTAAGTATTAATAACCATTATTACATGATCGTTGTATAATATACTATAATAATATTATTATCAGTCCATTCCTTATACAGGGTATTTTCAAATGACACTTACAGCGTTTGCATGTAGATACCTCTCGTAAAATTGGACAAAATGATATAAGGATTTACTATATTGATTTGACATTTGGCAGGTTGTTTTTAAATCTGAAAGGGCATATTTTGATGGAAAAACATGTTTCAATTCTTGATCCAGTGGTGTACATTTGGAAGAATATGTCACCTTTCTCCTCCCATTTTTTACGCCACTGGTTTTTGAAGCTATTTTTATTTTATTTTGTATTCCTTAATGGTTTTCACGTGTAAAACGCATAATCTTTTCGTATCAAAAATTTTGTAATTTTTAAGATATTTAATGTTTTTATTAAGTCTGCAAGATCACTTTTTAATAATGAAATAAAAAAAATATGTTTCTTGAATTCTTTTTAATAACTACCAAACTACTACCTAATGGTTAGAATAGGTAACAAGAACTAATTTGTGAAACAGCCATGCATCTGAAACATTGAGAGATTATTGAAAATACTTTACAAAACTTGTGATTTTATTAAAAAATAATAATTTATTTTCCATTCCATCATTAAAATGTGATCTTGCAGACTTCATAAAAACATTAAATATCTTAGAGACTACACATTTTTCTATATGTTAAGCGTTATGTTATGCGTTTTTCATACGAAAACCATTGAGGAATACAAAATAAAACGAAAATAACTTCAAATACCAGTGACGTAAAAAATGGGAGGAGAAAGGTGACATATTCTTCCAAATGAACAGCACTGGATCAATAATTGAAACATGTTTTCCCATCAAAGTATGCCCTCTAACTTCAGCACCCTGTATTTCGAAAAGTAAACGGGCTGGACCCCTCAATCCTTACATCATTTCGTCCAAATTTACGAGAGGTATCTCCATGGAAACGTTGTAAGTGTAATTTGAAAACACCCTGTATAATCGTGACGAATACCACTCGGGCAATCGAAAATAATTCATTATTTTCCACTCGTAACTCGACGTAATCCTTAAAAAACTACGCTCTCTTGATTTTTCGCAGATTACGTCTCGTTACTTGTAAAATAATCTTGTGATATTATAACTGATAAATTATCTACCGATACTGATAATATTAATATCCACTTTAGCAGGGTTATTTTCGATTTATATGCTTACTCTTGAGAAGACTGCAATATTTTGCTGTCAATGAATAAACAATTTGCAGCTCCTGTCAACTTAATTTCACAGCCCATTCACTTGGAATATTTTTAAAAAAAGTTTGAAACGACTATATTTAAACTATACAGGGTGATTCATAACTATTGGGATATAGGCTAAGGGTAGATTGTTTGGACCAAAATATGACGATAGGACCAAAATATGACGATATCACCTTAATAAAATATTGCTGTGGAAAAAGATAAAGGGCGTTAAAAATGAATTTTTTTTTTTGTTTTTTGCTAATAATTTGCACTGTATGATTGGTATCAAAATCGGCACAGAGGCATAATTTAATACAGGCAATATTATTTTATGTATTATTTGACATTTTGTTACAGGGGGAGCCTCGTGAAGGATTTCTGATGATGAAATTGACTGGTGACTGTTTTTGACGAAACTTCTTAGTGATTTTTATTGGAAAATATGACATAAACATCATTTCTACGTAATATTGGTACTCCTGTTCAAACGCGATATTCTCATTCGTTTTCAAGAAAAACGCAATTTTACAGTTCAGAGTATCGGAAGGGGATTTCAAGTAACGGATAATAAAAAACTTGTATCTTATGGCTTCTATTTCGACGATAAATCATAATTAAAAACAATGTAACATAAAAAGACTTCTATGCCTTTTCTAATTCTTTTAATAAAGGAATTTCGAACTTCAAAGAACATATTATTCTGTCCCCTTATAAAGTTGGCCGCATTTTGTATTTTCCTCCTCCAGAGTTCGGCTCTCGAGTTAATTCCATTGGCATAAACTAAGGACTTCATATGTCCCCAAACATAAAAATCAAGCGGGTTATACTCAAGACTTCTCGGTGCTCATTCAAAATCACTTCCGCTGCCAATCCATCATTGAGGAAATATGTCATTTAGATGATTTCTAACAACTAAAGGGAAAGGAGGTGGAGCTCCATCCTGCATAAACCACATTCTATTTCTTATAGCTAGTGACAGATTATCAAAAATATCACTTAAAGTATTTTGCAAAAAAAAATAAATAAGAATCTCCATTTAAATTTGAAGGTAGAACATATGGCCCTAGTAGTTGGTCGCCTATAAATGCAACACCAAATATTCAATTTGAACTCATGCTGGAAATGTCTTTCTTTCAGAGCATGAGGATGTTTTTCTTCCCAATAATGGCTGTTTCGCCAATTAAACGTAAAAGTCGCTTTATCGGTGAGCATAATATTCTTAATAAAATTTCGGTTATCATTATGCTTGTTTTGGCAGAACTGTAACCGTCGTGGGAGATCTCTTGGAAGCAAATTTTGAACAGAAGTGAAGTGAAAATTTCATCTTCTTGATTAGGTGGAATTTGTTTCGGACGACCACCTCGATTTTTATTGTGAAATGACCCGTTTTCACCCAAACGATGAAATAGATTTGAAAAAGTTTTGTGATTTGGTTGCCTTCTGCCTGGATACAACAAAAATATTCTTGTGCGTATACACAAATCATATCCCGCATTCCTTCATTTGTAAAATGATTGTAACGAGACATTTCAATCGAAAAAGTATATGATAGCTTTAAAAAATGCAACAATTGACTATAAACTCGCAGCAAAAATATATTCTCCGACAAGAAATGTCATTTACCAGCAACAACTATCTAATAGTCCAAAGCACACTTTTCATAAATGAAATAATATTTGAAATCCCCTTCCTATATTCTGAAAACGAATGAGAATATCGTGTTTGAACAAGAGTACCAATATTATGTAGAAATGATGTTTATGTCATATTTTCTAATAAAAATCGCTAAAAAGTTTCGACAAAAAAAGTTACCAGTCAATTTCATCATCAGAAATCCTTCACGAGGCTCCCCCTGTAACAAAATGTCAAATAATACATAAAATAATATTGCCTGTGTAAAATTATGCCTCTGTGCCGATTTTGATAACAATCGATAAATATACAGTGAAATTATTAGCAAAAAACGAAAAAAAATATTCAACTTTAACGCCCTTTATCTTTTTCCACAGCAATATTTTATAGAGGTATATTTGGTCCTTTCACCATATTTTGGTCCAAACAATCTACCCTTAGTCTATGTCGCAATAGTTATGAATCACCCTGTATATCCATATTAAAATGCTTCTTCTATAACAAATTTTGAAAATACTGTATAATTAGAAGTTATAATACCAGATTAACCACGCTTATGTGCTTTTACATCATATCAAGTTAGAAAAAAGATGTCGACAAGCGATTGCTCGATTTCTTACTAACTCAATCAGTTTGCGTTGTACTTCTAAATATTTAGATGCTTCCATTTAATAATATGATCAAGGACAAATATTAATTTATTTCATTTGAAACTGCCCTCCATCTATGACAATTAACATTTGTATGGTCGTCAATATTTCTGTCTCAATTATTTATACGAGTATATGCAACATAACCTGATTCAGCTCAAAGCCAAAGGTTATCGAGCAGCCTTTCGATTCCACAATTCTCAAATAAAACACTAAAGGACAAGTTACAGTAAAATTAGCGAATGTTTCTCGTTACTTCATACTTCCCTGAATGTATCAAAGACACTCTAATTTTATGTGGATAAAATACAAATGAAAATGGAAAGGTACATATTTGTCTTTTGTGCCTCTACGTCTTTATGGGTTTGTCTTGTGTTGTGACAACGATTGTACTTAAAAAGCGAAACGTCATTTTATGCGGAAATCATTCTGTCACCATTGAAGTTCGTCGTAATTATTGTCATTACTTTAAACATGTGAAATTCATTTACATTTATTGTGATATTTTTCGACAAAATGCCTGATAAACGTTTGGACTAAACGTGAGTGTATTAGAAAATTACATGGATATTTCCAAAAGGAATTGGCTTCTACCGTTGAATGCTATTCAAGAGGTGAGTTTTGTAACAATTTATTTGTAGAATTTCAAAATGTAGTCTAACTATGATATGTTAAATTTGGTTTTTATTCATTTCCTCTCATAATTAGATTACCAGAAATACATGCCGAACCCTCTAACAATGATGCGCCGCTGGTGAAAACTGTCTTATTGATTTGATTCAGATATTTATGAGTTATGACGCAACGAGAAACATTCGTGACTTTTACTATAGAATTTCTCTGCACTAAGAAAATAAGGTTAATGATTGAAAAACACCTCGGTGTATTTAATTAGCATCGCATGTTATTTTGTAAGAAATAAAATAATTTATCAAGAAAATTAACGGTCATTAGGTTTATTTACTAACTTCCAGTAATATACATCGGGCCTATGTATATATTTGTTGCTTTCCTGAAAATCCCACGGGTAGGTATGTACAGTTTCTCAAAGTTGAGAGTTAAAATAGATTCGTGTAGTTTACCTTTAGCTGCTCTACAAACAAATACCAACAAAAAGGAAGTAACGCAAAGGATTCTTTTTCTTTATTTGCTTGTTTATTTTTTACGATTAGGGTTTTTGAAGTCGGCTTTCCCAACAATAGGATTAGCGTACGTTTACATTTTCCTTTATACCATTGTCGGGGTTGGAATTTTAAATTTTCTTTGTGGACTGCTTTTACGCATAATAAGTATTCAGTAATAAACGGGTTTATACTTTATCTAGTTTTTCCAGGATGTGTTTAAAGGTCTCTTTGCAAGAGAACCCAAATGCTAACCTTTCATCAAAAATCTGCAATATTGAATTTGAATAAAAATACCTTCATTCATGCAGCGTCCTTAAACACAAATTTCCTTTCAGTTAGAATTCCTGCTGGGGTTTCAAAGGCTGAGGCTTATTAAAAACGTATTAAGATACATTTATCGTTATTAATTGAAGTTTAATTCACTAAAATATCAAAAATTTAAATAACGTTATTTAAGTATAGTCTAACTATTGTCAGCGTAATGACCATAAAATAAAGCAATGTTGTCAGATATATTTTCTAAAATTGTTAGGCTCGCTACACAAAAAATGTTGCCAGTAAACTGTTCGTGATGTTATAAGAAAGCTAGTTTGGAAATAAATTAAAAAAATAAATAATATAAATTGCTGCCACTTTATGTACGTTACTATATTTAAGAAAATTTTGAAGAGTTGACAGGTGCACTCAACACTTCCGAACAATCCAATCATCAACTTCAGTATTTATCGTAATACAACGAAATAACCGAAGTATACTCCCTTTGACTACTTTCTCAGAAAAAATTCTACAGTCTTGAGGGTGTTCGGGGGGTTGTGTTGTGGTTTGGCTTATAATCCAGTAGTTACATTCAGTGTCGGGTGTGAATTCTGTTTTAAAGAAATATTTAATATAATATATATTTCTTGGTTGAGTGAGTTTAGTGAATTGTTATAAGTATTTATAGGAAAGTGTAGGTGATCTAGTATAGAAAAGTATCATTAATATAATACCTATTTGACGGTGTAGTGTTAAGTGGCGTCAGTGAATTGATATTAATATAATATTCATTTCTTCGTCGACGTTAGGGTAAGTTTTATAATATAATTAATTAGAATGGCATTTTGTAGACCATTTGAAACGACAGTCCAAGATGATGCGCGGGATTATTGAATTGTGAATTTCAATATAAGTTAGATAATCGAATGGTAATAATGGAATCTCGGCGTATCGCTGAACTTAGACAGGAGTATTTGCGCAAAATAAAAGGGTACCGTATAGAACTATAATTTATTTAAACGAAACTTGGTTTGATACGCATGATGTTGTCAAGTGTGGTTGGGTTGACGATACAAAAAACCGTTCTTTAGATACTCGGTGTTCTAGAGGAAAACGCGTTATTATTGTATTACAAATTTTGGGAATTTTGTATGCAGGTTAATTTTTTTCATTCAAATTGATATAGTAGATTAACATTATTTCGCAATATTTGAATTTATAAAAAATTGATATGCACGCAATAGGGCGGCTATTTACTTCAAAGGGATTAAAAATATGGGTCATTACATCAACTTTGGAATAACTATAATTATAATCAAGACCAAATATGAGAAATTTTTTGGACACCATGTATCTACGAAGTCTTATATATATTCTCCTTTTTACTTGGTTGCAAACTTTATCCCAACCCTGTGTATGGAATAACTCCCAGATATCTCGCATAATTTTCCTGTTCAAGATCTTTTTGAATTATGACGCTGGAAACAAAGTTGAAAGAATACAAGTTGAAACTCTCTTTAATTTCGTTTATTCCTTTGAGATATTTGCTGTCATATATAAGGAGCAAATGTTAAATTTTAACGCAATTAGACAATCTGCTAACTTCATTTTATTATTCTGAATGCATAATAGGTTTTATATTATTAACTGGACACTATACCTGATAAAATTTAAATCCTAATCTTCACTATGTTCGGTTTACGAAATTATACATTTATGCTTAAAATAGTGGAAGTAAACAGTAGTGACCCAAGAAACATGAAAATATTTAAAACACTTACATTTGGAACCATCCACGTTGCATTCTCCATCCCAATACCATTTAGACTGCGCCATTTTTACCATTATTATCACTAAAAACCGAATTCGACCATTTCCATTTACCGACCGGCGATTGCCACCACATTTATCTCTTAGTCAAAGGCATACATCACAATATAGTTTCCCTATGATACTGACTCTAAGTGCTCTACGCTAGAGCAGCCTATAGCCGGTACCTGTGTTTATAGAGTAACTCACCTATCTACAAATTTCTAATTCGGAAAAGTGTGAGAAGTTTAGAGTGAGGAACTTGTCTTAAAAATGAAATTGTTCAACTTCAATCCGGTGCAGTATCCAGATTATATTATAGTGAAAACCATCAAAAAGAAATTAATATTTTCAATAAAGCTTATTACAGTTTCCTGTAATATTGTCGTATTTAATAAAGCATTTTATCAACAGATGTCGAAGAATAATTATTTATATACCAACACTTCATAGAGTTTTGAAAAATAGTATTTTTCAAAAACAGTGACCGTTCAACTAAGATATACCAACCCCGTTTGACTTTGGGGTGTAATTCAATATTCGTCGGTGCATATAGCACGGGAAGTTGTTGTTGCTTCTTAGTTGAACGGTTATTGTTTTTGAAAAATATTATTATCCAACACTGTATGAAGTGTTGGAATATAAATAATTATTCTTCGACATCTGTTAATATTCTTAAACAATATAATTTTGAGTGGAACTAATTTAGAAAAGATCCAAGCAATCTGGGCACAAAAAGTGTCCTTAGTGAAATATTAAAATTTTTAAAAAAGTCAAGAGATTAAATATATAATAATTAGTTTGTACTGGTGAGTTTTTGAAAATATAAAAATAAGTTTGAAGTGATTACGTTCAAATACAGATTTTGGAAAACTACAAATCTTTATTGCCCACAAGGAAATTTCTGTGATCACATATTCTACTATAAATGCAGGCATACAACTTTTAAAAATGTGAGTAACCACAAAAAAATTTCTTAGCTGATAAACAGTAATATGTAAAATTTGGAAACACCCAAAATAATAAGTTGATGTCACTTCTTCTGAGTTTTCTGGAAGATTTCGTTGTACCTAGTGCGTTCTGGAAGTGTTAATATTTTTAAAAAATAATAATTTTGTAACGATATGTTCAGTAAATTAAATAAATGTTTTAAATTTGGAATAAGAATTGAGTCAAATTGTGAAAAAAAATTATTTTTCAAGCAATTTTATTATTTATTTTTTTTATTTCAAAATATGCTAGACTAAATAAATTTTTTAAATTGAGGAAGAAATTTGAGGTGTCTCAAAATATATAAATTAATTCCTGAAGTGATTTTTCTTTTTATAAAAATTTAATTTTTATCTATTATTTTTGTTTTAATAACTTTCTGTTCAAATTAAAAAAATATTAAATTGTGTTAAATGATGACCTATTAACACCCAGAACGTCGCACCAGAAATCCTTTGTTTTTTTTCCTAAATTATCGTTTCTGAGTTGTCTAGAGCAATCGGTTTTTCCTAGGGAATTCTGAGTATCTTAAAATCTCGAAAATTATAATTTCACAATAAAATACTTAATAATATTTCTAACTAACTAAATCTCTCAAGAAACTTGCTTAAAATATCTCTGGATCTGATTTCAGCCATAGAAAAAATTAAATTGTTGACCAACTATTCATTTTATATTAGGTATACAATTGATAAAATAATCTTTTTGTATTTAATAAGATTTCAAATTAATGAAAAAAAAATTAAATTTTCCCGCCATTTTTTTTATTTTCCAGTAAATATTTTTTTTTTACTTTTTTCATCATTCTTGTTTTAATAACATTCTATTGCAATAAAAAATATTAAATTTTGATTATAACCTAAATGGTTGCAATTTGCTCACAGAAGGTTGTAGCGCTGAAAAAACTTCACCTGAAAAGGAAGAAACACAAACAAAATTCACATAAAAATATCCTCTTGCTGGGGTGCTTCCAATATTTATAGTTAAACAACCTTTATGAAAAAATTTTAAATAGCAAAATCATTCCAGGCACTCTTTTTGAATAACAAAAATAAAAAATAAACTTGTGAAATTTCCAAAATATTTAAATACAAAAATGATATATAGAGAAAAATAATCAAAAACAGTGAAAGATCGGAAAAAAATAATTATTAATTGCTACAAAAGTTCAAAGTTTGGAAAAGGAAATTTTCTAAAATATAAGCAAATATTTCTATTTTTGTTATTTGTCACAACATTCTCCTACCTTTAGGCATATCGCATTCTTGAGCTGAAACGAGGCCGTTCTGTAAAAAAAAGAAAACAATGTTAATTCAATGTTTGATTAAAAACAGTAGAGAAAAATATATAAAATATCTGGAAGAGTATAAAAATTTATGGAATTAATAAAAAAAAGATACTAAAAGACGAGGGAATTCTCAATAAAAAAGTCCCAACTCTCGGAACACTATCACCATTATTTATAATTTTATTTCAACTCTGAAAATAGGTCTCGGCAGGTAATTTTGGATATACGCGCACATTAAATAAATTTATTAAGGTATTAATTGTTTATTAAAAAATTTGAAAAAAATATCCTGTATTCTAGACACTTCAAGGAGTTTATTAACAAAATGTTCTTGAACCCCTTGCTTATTGTAAACTAAAAAAAATGTTTAAATAATTGTTCTAAAAATATTTCGCGTCGTGGAGCCCTTTCTATATACATACCGAATAAGATCACGTCATTAAAGGTTTGAGACATTTCAATACTTTGTTCATAATAAGTGATATAAGTTAGGAAGAAACTACAAATCCGTTATTTATTGTTAAAGAAAATTATTATTAACAGTATTATTTCTTGAACCTTTATGACGTGATCTTGTTGAGTATTTGTATAGGAAGGCCAGATATTTTTACGACAAATATTTGAGCATTTATTTTAGTTTACAACAAAGATGAATATTCGGTAGAATTTTGTTTTAACATAACTTGTTGAAAAATTAACTTTAGGAATTATTTTTTCCATCCCCAATGAATTCTTCAAAGTGTTTAGAATACATCATAATGTTTTCAAATTTTTAAAATAGCAATTAATAACTTTAAAAATTCTTATTTAACCTTTTTGCTTTTGACGAGGCATATGCATACCCAAAATGACGGGTTGAGTTGAGTTTGCAGCAATGAATTGAAATCATGAATAATGGATATAGAGTTCTGCGAGTCATGACTTTTTTATTGGGAATTTCCTCCTCTATAAGAATCATTTTCTCTTTCTTTAATATCAATAGTTACTAGGTGAAATATTTTCATAATAATTAATAAATATATTGCCAAAAATTTACTCCTGACGATGTAAATGTAATTTATGAAACCTGTCGAGTGGTATAATGTTAAATTTCTGTTGTGAAATTTATCAATTTTTGATTTTATTTGATGAAAAATATCTCGACCACATATATTTAAGAAATCCCTGTTGAATTTATGCACTTGTGTCTACATGAAATTTCTAGTTGAAATTATCTAACAAATTAAAAGTTTTCAAGAAAATAAAAGTCATACAACATACCTTATAAGTATCATATTTTTAAATAAAATAATCAAAAATTACCTGAATAGTTAAATATCTAATATTCACTACCCAAACCACTAACACACAATGTACAATAATGTTTATTTATCTGTTAAGTTCGTGAAGCAGTTTTTATAAAGTTAACAAAAAACACTGTGCCTAGTGTATTTTATCGTAGAACTATTGTCAGTCCATAGGTGTCTCATTAATACTTTTAATTTTATACATAGTCGGCTACGTTACACTTTAATTTAGTATTTCAATATACAGAGTGGATTTAAATATGAAACGCCTAACAGAATTTTAATGAATTTTAATTTGTGAGAGTTTTACGATGTTATGTTAGTATTAAAATTCTATAAAGTTTAATTTTTAGGCGTTGCAATCTTTTTTAACAAAAATTTTTTAACAAATTACTTACAGTAATAGTTTTATTAGAGCATTTCAATTGGGATAGAGAGAGATGTATGAAACTGTAAAAAAATTAAATAAATAACATAACAAAAAATAAAATAAAATGAAGAAGTGTAAGTATAGGGAACAATACTATCATGATATGTATTAATTAAGAAAAAAACACATAAAAATTGAATTAAATTTTATCTGTTCATTTCTAACTCTAATTTGTTCTGTTAAATGTTTGAGTGTGAAGAAATTGTTATTGTTGTTTCAAATTTAGGTAGTTTATATAAATTTACTTATATTATACAATGCATTGAAGTTTTTAAGTACTTAAGATTCATTAAATATAAAGGTTGGGTTCAGATAGTCAATGTGACATAGTTTAAAATATCTTCATAATGGGAAAAAACAATTTTTGGGAGAAGTCAGATATATTTTAAGAAGCGAAAAGTTAAATTTGAGTATTGAGAACAAAAATAAAAATTATAGACAAGGAAGTGATTAGCGTGTGCAAATTGACAAATTAAAATTTTTAAATATTAATTGGTATAAGAAAAAAATCCAGAGCCTGCTCAGCGTTTAATGGTATTTGGAGGATGATATAGATATTGGTTGGATGGTGAAAAATAACGGAAATTTACAAAAAAAAACATTTTTTTCAAACTTAAATTTTGGACTAGTAAGAATATACATTTTTAGTTTTTTTTTCATACTGACAGTAACACGTCTAAAGGTAGATACTTCATCTAAAGAAATAAGAATTTAATAGAGTTTTTCAAAATTGTAAACAATTATATATTCCACAAAACTATTTATATATATCTGTTCTCTTTCAAGTGAACCTGCACCGTTATTTGTAACAAAATAGATTAAAAAAAATTAAAGTATTTTTATTCATATGTGGTGGTGAAATATTGATAATATTTCGAAATCACTACAACATATAAAGTATGGTACAAATGAAAGGAATAAATTCATCATTTTGTAAACCGTTTTAGGTGAAAACCCTGAGACCCGACTAATGGGCGCCTGTTCACTTTTTTATTTTTAGCGTGATTACATAATCAATAAAAATTTTTATTAAAAAAGTGGGTCTTGCAGGATAACAATTGAAAGGTCTTTCAATTACATAACATAAGGAGTTGAATCAGGTAACTTTGGTGGCTCAATTAATCCTCTTTGACCTATCCACCGTTTTTGGAACACGTTGTCCTAGTAGTTTCTCACCAAGAGAACACAGTGTGGTAGCGCACTACCTTGGTGCAGCCGCAATTCATTTCTGATTGGGGACAGCCGGTTTAATTTGGGGAGCAAAAATTTATGAAAAAATTGTAAATATTTAGGAACTAATGAAGTTTCTTCGAGTAAAAAAGTTTTTGAATCCGTCTACTACAATGTCCTTAACCATTTGACTATAACAATTTTGTTAAACGTCAATAAAATAATTTTGATAAGGTATGCTTAAATACAGTTTCCTGTAAATTGTCGTAAAGCGATTAAATATATTGAAAAATAATAAAATTAATACTATTACGACGCTTTACAACTTATTTAAGGATATGTATTGATTGTGATTTCAGTGTCATTTTCATTCCAGGATTATGCTCTCAAAGCTTCCAGAGAATAACTATACCTTGTACTGATGAGTCGCAAATTTGCCGAAACCGGTCTACAAGTGATGTGGTCTCTTCTAATTGCATACCAGAATGGTTGATTGAATCTTGTAGATCATACCGACCTCGCTTAACTTAGAAGTGTAACTCAATATCTGTCTTGGCATATAGCCTGAGAAGTAGTTGTTTCTTCTTAATTGAACGGTCATTATATTTTTGGAAAATATTTATCGAAAACTCTGTAAGGCGTTATAATAGTATTATCTACAAGGTAACTATTTTTTTTAACTATATAAGAAGTTGTTTAGACATATTTTAATTGTCAGCCAGAGTTATTGTATTACATTTGTATAGATTATGACATTTTACAGTATTCTGATCCCCTTTTTTCTATTAGTCCACCATAAGGAACACACAAAAGATAAAAAAAAATTATATTCATTTTTTTGTTCAGTGTTATTAAAAGGCAGCAAGTCAGTTTCCAATTTGTTTCAGTTGGTTATCTTGGATGTAAAAAAGTTACAAAGTCAAACGCCGACCACCACTTTGGTACACCACGTGATTCAACGTTACTGGCTGCGGCTTCCAGCCAGCAGCGGGGCAACGGGCTTATTTGATGTAGCTTCTTCGTTTTCATTACAGTGTTGACAGAAGAGCAGACAGTCGCAGTTGCTTTTGGTCTTCTTGTGCGATTTTGTTGTTGCGAATAGTGAATTTTTTATGTCTTGGAACTTTTTGTGTCATGTCTTCCAAGAGAGTAAAACAAGGAAAAGTTTTGCATAGTCAAACAAAGGAAATTATATATCGGGTTGCTGCATTTATGCCCACTTATGTATTGGATCAGTTGTTGGAAAATCATGGACACAAAGTTTTGAGATTGCCGCTATATCATCCTGAATTGAACCCTATTGAAAAAATATGGGCATCAGTCAAAATAGAACGAGAACACATCCTAGATAATACGTTGGAACATTTATGTTTTTCTGTATGTTTTAACGGTAATACTGGCTCTTCTGATGAAAGTTTCTCAGATCTTGATAGCTACAGTAGTACACCTGCACAACCATTACAATCAGCTGATGATTCAGAGTAATAATAAGATTATTTTTATGATAAGTTTGTTGACATGTTAGATACATTTGTGAAAGTGTTTTAAGTTTGGAATATAGTAACTGTAGATTAGGTAAATTGTTTTCATCCTTGCTAATTATTTAATGAAATCATAAAAGGCCAACTTGAATCCCGTCGCCTACCTGCATAAAGCGAGTGATACCATTATGTAATTTTCTACAGGTATTCAAAACCACAAAGTTTGATATATATTTGAAATAAATTCCTAACAATAAAATTAGTATGAAAATTACATTTTCATATGCAAGTCAGTAACGCCACTGGCTGGTACGCCACACCCGCGAACACGTGGTGTCCCAAAGTTATTGTGGTCGGACTTCTATCACTTACCAATGAACTATATTCGACTTTTTTGAGAAGCTAAATTTGTTTGGTGAAATATGAATAGGAATGAGCCACAACGAACTCTTGTGAGTCGCAATAAATGACCTTGTGATATCTATTCCAGATACATATTTAATTTTATCCAGTGTACCTACAACTAGAAACCATTTCTCGTAAACGTTTTTTTACAGTCTTTCCGATATTCATCTATAAATTTTGATTAAAAAGTAGGTCTTTTGTCATCAATTGCTAGAATAATTGAACCGAGCTCCGGAAAATAACAATGGAAACTTTCCAACTCCAAAATTTCACATCGTGACTTGTGCTGTGGGACAGAGAAGGAAGTTTCCCCTGTGGAACCGATTTCACAAAAGTTTTCCGATACTGTTAAGTCTTGAAGGAAGGTGAAGTGGACTATGGGTAAAATTAGGCATATAATTACATTGTTACCCGTTACTAAGAGACCACGACATGTTTATTAAAAGTTTCTTGGAAACCCACAAGTTTAACGAGCCTACAGGGCCGGTTGGAATATTTAAACGGTACACAGAAAACGATTTTATCATTATTCGATTTTGTATCCTGGCTTTGACCGATTCTACAATGGATCTTCCTGATATGAGACATTTTACACCATAACCCAATTCTTCTGGCTTGTTTCGATGAATCAGCGAGTGGAAGATAATTCACTGATATTAGACTATTTGTTTATTTTTCCATCGAAAATTTGGATAAAAAACGTGGTAATAATTTCATCCGTTTGGTATTCACCGCGGTAACATTGCGCGGCGCCCTCAATGAAATGTTTTGCCGCTTTGCGGTGCGCTTTGACTCTTTTTACCGCGGTGGCCGATTTGAAGTGAGGATGATGATAAAAATTAAGTGTGTATTCGTTCAGTGTTTTATTGTGCTTCCTATGAATAATAGAAGATAGAAGTTCGATTTTTCTCGTTTTGTCCGATGGCAATTTTGAAAAACTAGTGGTTTTAAAAAACTGTATTTAATTTGTTTTTAGGTTAATATGCTTGATTGCTAAGTATTTTCAAAAAGGGCTCTTTATTTTTTTTATTTTAGACATCTTGTTTCAATGTTGTACCTCCTATATGTGTAAAGTAGCTATTTGTGTATCAAGAGCAGAAAGTAGTACCTACTTTGGTAGTCGCGACAGAAAGTTATGTCAAAACTACCAAAAGACTTTCTGCTCTAAATACACACAAGATTTTTTTCTACTATCACACCAAAATTAATTACTAGCTCTCCTTGATCTATAAATAAAACTAGGCGTGCTTCAAAGTTACTTTCTGCTCAAGAGCGCCAATAATGTCAAATTATGACAGCTCGCGAAAAACATCAACTTTGCAGTTGCTTTTCAAGGCACAAAAGACGACTTTCGATAGTGATTGTAGAAAAAATGTATTATTTAGTACTAGGGTAAATAAAGAAATTTTTTGTTTTAATTCGATTAATTTTTGAGCCCCCTCTCCCCTATTTGATAATTTTTTTGAAAAATGTATTAAAAAAAGTTATAGAGCAAAAAAGAAAATGTTTATAGAAATTTTCTCACTTTTTTGAATATAACTTCTTTAATTTTGTTTTGTTGGTTTTGGGCAAAAAGTTATATGAACATATTCGTAGGCAAAGCGATTTGCTACAAATTATGTCTTCACGAATTTTTTGTAGGCAACCCCACAAACTTGGGGTTAAGCTTCTATTAACATGTCCCAAAGATAAAATTGCGTCCTCTAAAAATGCAATATTAGGTCCTTAAATTGTAACATTTCAATGGACTATAAGGGCATCTAATTTTTCCGCCAAAATAAAAAAATTCGTTGCTAAGTAATATTTAAACAAGAAGCAAAAGTGGTGGTGGCAACCTGCACGAATTGAGCATTTCTAAATGTGACCTATTAGTCCCGCCGAAAAATGAGTTGCAGCTTGGTGAGGTGACGCAGCGTGAGTCACGGCGAGTTTATGGAGGGAGAAAACTGCTAGCGCGGGTTCGGCGCAAAATAAAGACGCAGCAGGAGGTGAGTGTAGCTAGTCACGGCGAGACCGTAGAAAAAATACGCTTGTAGTTTTCACGTTGAAGCTTGGACAGTTCTGAAAAATGACAACTGCAATTGCACTGATTGATTCTCTATTTAGTTCTGAATCTGATTCAGAAGACGAGTTCGAGTTCGAAATGATATCCTTTATCCTTTTATGGCTAATAAAAAGTCAGAGAGAAGCTTGTACACAGCTTCGATTAATTTTTCTTCCATGGTTTTCAAAACACACGCCGTGATCTGAGAAAAACTGCGGCAACTACACTGCGTTCTCCGCAGGGTCACTTTGCACCAAAACTGCGTCACGTCACGCTGCGAAGAAATATGCGCATGTTATATTCTTTATTAGGTTCAGAAAAACTCGACTCATTTTGCGGCGGGGCTTATGCGCAAGTCAAAAATATATAACGCTGTAGTGTACGGCCACTTATCATTTTTTTGAACCCCATTGTCGATAGTTTATCGAGCTACTCGGTACAAGATGACTTAATTTTTAAAAAATATTCACAATTTAATGTTCCAAAATTCCGTTAAAATAAAAATGAACCGTTCGCTTATTTTGAATGTGACTATCTCTGGTAGCAAATAACCCACTAACTTCTTTCCAACACTCTGCCACCCTCGCTTCCAAACCACTGAATTATTAAATTTATTTCGAACGTTCACCCAAATTAGCAGTTGCCAAGAGGAATGTTTAATGAAAGAGTTTTACTATAATTAAATTTTTAAAACAAGAAATACTTTGCCAGAAAGTTTTAAAGCAGCCATATTCTTCCAAAGTTAATAAAAAAAATTATGAATTATTGATAAAGTTCTAAAATAATTCTGTTAATAATATTTTTCGGCTAAAAATTTACTAAAACATTTCGTCCAAGAGCAGGCAACGTTTTGACAATTGATTGTAGTATTGTTAGTTTTTTGATATGCTGTGTGCCTTATCCCGGTTAGTCCCGTTTCACATACCTGCTACGCTTAAGCTTCAATTGGCATTAGAGATGTTGATTCTCGTTACATTCGAGTATTCGGTAAGAAAAGTTACTTTGGTAAAGTCGACAGAAGCAAACAAGAGCACTGTGTGGGGGTGTGTTCATGTCGCTGTAGTTTTTTGTGAAAGTTTCCATTTACCATGGAAATGCTATAAAATTCATACGAGGATGTATTGATATCTAGTTAGCCTAGACCAGTTCCATGCATAAACAAAATATTGCGTTACCATAGCAACGAACAATAACTTATTAGAAGTGTCAGTGTGAAGTTTGACGTCAAAAAAGTAAACCAGAGTTACTCAATAAATTAAAAGAAAAAAGATGTCCACCGAAATAGTGGAAATCGAAAAATTGGAATATCGAGCCATCAACAAGTACTTGTATTTAACAGGGTAAAGAGGTGAGCAGATTTACGAAGATATGCTTAATACCCTTGGTGATCGATGTCCTTCGTATGCGACCGTAAAAAATTGGACTGCAAACTTCAAAAGAGGTAAATTTTCCATTGAAGATGATGACCGATCGGGAAGGCCAGTTTCTGTGTTAGTCCCCGAAAATATCGATGCAGTTCATGACATGATTTTATCAGAACGTCGAATTGGGTTAAAACGGATATCTGAAGCACTGAATATTTCATAGGAACGCGTTCATCATATAGTTCACGTCAATTTGGACATGAGAAAAATTGCTGCAAAATGGATCCGCAAATGTTTGAATGTTGACCAAAAGCGTGCAAGGGTAGAAGCATCGCGTTCGATCTGTGCTCGATTTGAAGACGATGTAGACTTGTTAAACCAAATTGTTACTATGGATGAGACTTGGGTACATTTCTACGATCCAAAAACAAAGCAACAAACGATGGAATGGCGACACTCTGGTTCTCCAAGACCTAAGAAGTTTCGTGTCCAAAAATCTGCTGGAAAAGTTCTTCTTCAGTTTTTTGGGATTGCCATGGAGTAATCATGATTGATTTTTTAGATAAGGGTAGAACAATAACTGGAGATTAGTATTCGACATTACTGACCACTCTACGAGAAAAAATTAAAGAGATAAGACGCGGAAAGCTATCCACAGGTGTTTTGTTTTTGCAGGACAATGCCCCTGCACACAAATCTCATGTTGCCATACAACAAATTCGTCATTTAGGGTTTGAATTACTATTTGAATTATTCACCAGATTTGGCTCCGTCCGACTATCATCTCTTTTCTCAACTGAAAAAAAGTTTAAAAGGTCGTAAATTTTCTTCCAACGAGGAGGTAATAAAAGCTGTGGAGGTCTGGTTTGCAGAGCAAGAAGAAACACTTTTTTTGAAAGTTCTAGAGACGTTGCAGGTTCGCTGTAATAAATGTATCCAATTAAGAGGAGAATATGTTGGGTGATAAAATATTTTGACATTGAAATTTTGTTTGGTTCTATAGTAGAGGCTAAGAATTTTTCAATATATCCTCGTATAAGGGACTCATTTTTTAGGACAAATTTTCAAAAGGGATTAATTTGTTTGTAAAAATTCTGTATCATGAGAAATTTTTCGAACGGGTGAATTTATTTGGTAAAATTTCAATTTGCTATGAAAGTGAGGAAAAGGTTCATTTGTTTTTGTTTTCACTTCTGTCGGCAGTCCCCATGACTGCCTATTTGCTTTTTTTTATTGGGAAATCTAACGATACTGAATAACTTTCTAAAACTTCGTATCAAAAAAATACTTACAAGTTTTTAAATCAATTTTTCGATCAGACTTTTAACCCTAACTCTCGTAACTTTTTGGTTTTTGATTGTGCTTCATCGTTTCTTATAAGTTCGATATTTTTGTTAATTGAACTAGTGAGATGGAAAATCGTTAAATGTCACTGAAGATGACTGATTGCTTCGTAGCCCTTATAGGTTATTTGTAACGGAAACGTTTCTTTTTCCTTTTTCGTCTCTCCGCTTTGCTGCCTTTTTTAAGTACTTTTATATTCGAAAACTGTTTTCAAGGATATTTCTATATACATTTTTATATGTTATTTTGTTTTAGCAATACTAACAGTAAAATATTTGAAAATACACGATATGGTCCAACAAAAAAATAGACCTTTTTTCATTTACATCATCAACGAACTTGACAGCTATGGCCACTCGGGACCTTTTTGGAAACTCGCTTCAGTAACCTACAGTAAAAGATATGGGGATATGAAATGACAAATGTCATTGTATATCGCTTCCCCCTTTCGATTTTTGAGGCAAATTACGTTTTATTCAAAGTAAAGTTATGAGTATCAGAATTAAATTCCACTCTATTGACTAAATCATAAATTTTTAAGGATTAAGTGGAAATAAACAGAAATAAATTAAAAGAAAGACGGAGTGAGTGAACCTGAAGAATTTGAGAAGAATTATGATAATATCATTCTCGCAACCATTTGTCATCTCCATATCTTTTACTGGAGTTCACTGAAGCGAGTTTCCGAAAAGGCCCTCGAACGGGGGTGATTATAGAAACAATTGTTATTATTTTCTGTACGCTCCATGTGGTGTAATAATTATTCTTCTTGTCAATTTTTTGGGAGATCAAGCCATGATATTTTTTATATTTTCAATGCAACGTTTTGGCTCTAGCGCTCTAGCTACCCCGTCTTCAAGAATACTCAAGTTTTTATAAAATTCTGGTACCTATCTCACATTACGTCAAATTTTTAAGGTCCATCCACAGTAGATAATGTCCTTGGTAAAATGTGGAGTAAAACATTGTATTGTATGACATTTTAACAATATTATAGTCTACTATAGTTTATTTCAGAAAGGTATAGGGTAATAAAACCTCATTAGGTATGCAAAGAGAGCACAGAGTGACCCAACGAATATTTAAGCCACTTTCTTAGTTTGGCATTGATTTCATTGTAAAATTCTATTTTTTTATCAAGTGCAGGTAGTACCACCCGGGTTGGGGTCAATGTATGGGTTAAGCCTATTGTTATCCAATCACAAACACTGAAAATAGTGTGCCAAATGCCTATGGCCGACACCGAAATTGAGCCGAACTGCCAATTTTCTTAATTCCTTCTGATAAACCCTTAACGTACGGTATTGTTGAGTTTTTAAGAAATATGTTATCTTTTATCTTGATGAGACGTGGATTAATGAAGGTTATACAGTACCGAAAATGTGGCAAGACAAAAATATAACCAGTGCTCGCCAAGCTTTCATGGAAGGCCTGCCAACGGGTATTAAGGTGCCTTCAGGTAAAGGGAAACTACTAATAATCGTCCATATTGGAAGCGAATAGGGATTTTAAAAGAAGGTTTGCTAACCTTTCAGTGGTGCCATACGGGAGATTACCACGAGGACATGGATTCGGATGTTTTTGAAGACTATTTTGGTGAAATGATAAAATATCTTCCAGCTGATTCAGTAGTAGTTATGGATAACGCAAGTTATCATTCTCGACGCATAGAGAAGACTCCAACTTCATCTTGGAGAAAACAAGAAATTATTGACTGATTAACCACCAAAAGTATTGAATTTGAAGATAATTTGATAAAAAAAGAACTATTAGCTATAGCAAATTTACACAAACATCGTTTTATGAAATACGCCGTGGAAGATATAACAGAAAAACTTAGTGTAACTGTGCTGCGCACACCGCCATATCATT
The DNA here is from genome assembly GCA_949126875.1 of Lochmaea capreae. NCBI lineage: Eukaryota > Metazoa > Arthropoda > Insecta > Coleoptera > Chrysomelidae > Lochmaea > Lochmaea capreae. The sequence continues at coordinate 20,512,369 of OX421404.1, forward strand.
GCGAACTAAATCCTATAGAACTTAATGGGCGCAAGTGAAAGGATTTGTGACAAGACACAACACGACATTCAAAATGAAAGTTGTTAAGCTACTGTTTCATAAAGCCATTAAGGATGTGACACCAGAGAACTGGCGAAAAGCAGTCCAGCATGTCATTAAAGAAGAGGAGAAAATGTGGGATCTTGACTATTTGATCGATCGGACCGTCGACCCAATAATTATAACGTCAAGATGACAGTTCCTCAGATGATGAAGAATATTATCGTTGACTAATACTATGTACATAATGGCTAATTTTTATTCTGTTAAAATAAAATTCTTTCCTTTTTACGAGTATCCTACCGGCACGCCTTTGGCACACTATTTTGAGTGTTTTGTGAATGGATAACAATAGGCTAAGCCCATATATCGACCCCAACCTGGGTGGTACTACCTGCACTTGATAAAAAGGAAGAATTTTACAATGAAATCAATGCCAAACTATGAAAGTGTCTTAAATATTCGTTGGGTCACTCTGTGCTCCCTTTGCATACCTAATGAGGTTTTATTACCCTATACCTTTTTGAAATAAACTATAGCTGAATTATTATTATTATTATTATTGGGGATTCTGTTGGATAATTATTGTTATTTAAAATTGATTTTAGTGAAGTTTTCTACCGGAACATTGAATTAAAATTATAAAAAACATTGTGGTTTGATTTCCCAAAAAAATAACAAACTATTAAAACATTACCATGTAGTCATAATAAGAATCAAGTGAAAATTAAAGTATATGATTGGTTTGGGACCCCTAGTATCCCATGCAGCTGGTAATTGAGGTTAAGCTGTCGTCTGGAGCTGAATTAATGACATTTAATGAGAATTGAGTTAGTGGGCACTGAAAGCATTGCCATAAAGGTCTGTAACTTGTAACTGTGTGTCAGTTTGTTGTGACCTATTAGGTGTTATTGTAAAATTGAGATTTCTTTTCTGGAGAATTCACTAAGGCAATTAAGCAGTGGTTTGTTCCAAAGTGGCTTAATAGATAAGTAGTTTGCCAAATACTTCTGACGATTATTTTTACTTGTCTCAATATCTTTGGAAATAAGAAAATATTGCGGCAGAACTAGAAGCTACTTTGGCCCGCTGATCACCCAGTTTATTGCCAGGTATACCAATATGTGAGTGTATTACTTTGGTGTTCAAGTAAATAAAATAATGTTGAGAGTAATGATCAAGGCATGTGAACGCAACGTTTTGCAGATGACATAGTGATTATCACCAATGGGGAATTCCTGAGACAGTTATGAATGTCTCACAAAAAAATTGGTGCCTTTAAGAGTACCTTTCAGTGAATCCAAAGAAAACCAAACTACCTGTTTTTACGAATAAAAGAGTTTTTCCGCACGGTAGAGTAGGAAACATTAGAAATGGTGCAAAAGATTGAATTCAAGTGACTGAATGAAGACTGATGATTTTCTGGAACAAATGTTAACTTGTTTGTTTGGATGGTTCATGTGATTAAAACCTTGTAGAATACTGAACAATTCTCCAGTTAGTATACTGCACAAAGGAGGGATTGGGAAAGGTCTAACGGGATTGTGTGTTGTGGCGACTGAGAAGCCAACGTCAGTGATACTTTTGGAAGGGTTGGACTATCATAAAGTAGACTCGTTGATAAAGTCTCCGTTTTGAACATACTCTAAAACAAGTCTTGAGGATAAAAACTCAATGCTAAGTTAATTATGAACACCCGACACCTCTTTAGTTGATGATTGTCCCATTTTTAATTCGTAGACAAAAAAATAGTTATGTACATTACAAGCTGCGAAAGCTTACTTTCAGGGATTTTGCAGCGTGTAATGTATTAAACTTTTCATTCTTCCCCTGATTTTATTATTAAAACACTCAATTTAAAGATGCAAAACATCCTCTGTAGACTGCAATAAAATCGGTAGAAGGCGTAGGTTGACGTTACTTTGGTAACATTCGTGTCAACAAAAACTAATATTTTGACAGTTATCAAATAATTATTTTTCCATAAAGTTTACATCTTTTAAGTTTAATATTTGGCTAGAATCTAGTTAAAAATGAATTCCTTTGAAGAAGTTTGTTGCCGGAAAAATCTAAAGATCGTTACAATCTAGCCTATGAAAATTTCATCAAAAAGGTGAACAACGAAAGATGTATCCACAATAACTGAAGATGTATTGTTGGTATTTTTCTTAGAAAAATCAAAGACATGGTCTCCTGCTACATTATGGTCAGAATACTCAATCTTGAAATTGACTATTTCATTAAATAAGAACCAGGATATTTCGAAATTTGGCCGCTTGAAGGCATTCATAAAAAGGAAAAATGATGGATATCAACCTCAAAAATCTCAGGTATTTACAAAAGGTGATCTATCAAAGTTTTTGTTGAAAGCTCCTGATGGAATATATTTAATGAAAAAAGTAGTAGCGAATTTGGAGTAGCTGGGGCATGCCGAACTGACGAGTTATATAATTTAAAAGTGAAGGACGTGGAGTATAAACATTGTGTTATTTTAGTGCAGATTCTTACTACAAAAAATAATGTGCAAAGAAGATTTGTAGTAACAGAAGATTGGGTCACATTTGTTAATCGTTATATGCAACTCCGACCAAAAAAGGCGCAAGATGAACGCTTTTTTTATCGTTATGAGCGAGGCAGATGTATAAATCAGGTGGCTGGAAAGCATACAATTTCTAAAAGTCCGTACGACAGCTAAACCTAGCATGTTTTACTTTCGATTGTCTATTTAAAATAAAAAATAGTTATTTATTATACAAGGGAAAAAAGTATTAGATTAGCGGAGGAAGACAAAAAACCGAGAGCTAAAATCTAATATTTTTCCCGTGTATAATACACTATTAAGATTAAGAATGGCGTGGATTTGAATGTTTATGTTTGTCATGATGACAAAACGCTGTAGAAAAATATCAGATGAGTGCAATAATATATCTATATATATGCGGGAAAAAAGTACTCACTTTTTCCCGGGGAAAAAAGTAATTTCATAAAAAGTTATATTTTGTTACCGGACAACAATGATAATATTATGTCAAACTCTTTTCCCGTCACAGAAAATAGTTATTTGTATGCTTAGGCCGCGAAATACCTTTTTAACGTACCGAAAGAACAGTTATCGCCGAGGCCGTTTGCGGCCGAGGCAAGATAATCTTGAGGTCGTTAAAAAGTTTCGCGGCCATGGCATACACACTATTTTTCGTGCAATCGTTAAAATTATTAAACTAGATAATTGTAAATAAATATATTATTGCTCTAAAATCAACAGCAGTTCAATTTATTTAACAATGTGTGCTATGGAAATGATATGTTCCAATATATACAAAATATTTTGACAGGTCTTGCTTCAACTTCTGGAGTATATATAAGTAATAATACAAACTGTACAATTAACGTTAATATTCATCCTAAATAATATAAGTACTTATGTATTTGTTGGTATTCAATAAAAAATAATCCTTGTCTTTGTAGTATTTTAGAAATGTCAAATTCGGAAGTGATATTCAAATTTGGAAGTGACGTTTGGTTTCGCAGCCGTTGCTATGGGTAACGGCCGCGAAATTGAATTTCGCGGACTGTGTTGAGAACGCGAAACACTGACTTCGCGTCCGGTTGCACGAAAAATATATTTTCGTACGGGGGAGAAAGAAAATATATTTTCTAAAATATACGCCTCATTTATTGAAAAAATACGTCTAGTTTATAGAAAACTAAACTGGAACTTTCGAAAAAAAGAACGAATGTTACAAAGAGAAAGAATATTTTTAAAATAAATTATTTTCTTAAACTAAAAATTAACCTGTGAATGTATTTAATTATTCACATACATACCGAATATATTCGTGGAAACAAACTCTGCGACATCTGATATGAAAACAATAAATTATGAATCCACCAAATTTAACTACAAAAAAATGTAAAATAAAATATTTTCAGCCAAGAGCTGTGAAGGGGACAGAAGTTCAACGAGTAAAACACAAATACAATTCCAAAATTTTCTATTTAATAATTCATTGAACGTTTTCACTCCTTTATTCCCGAACAACTTTTTTCAGCTTCCAAATAAAAAAAATTGTCGACACCTACGGAATACATTAAAAGGTATTAAAATTATTTACATCACATTTCCCACTCTATTTTCTTCTACATAGAAAGCAAACACTTTTACACTGACCTGATTTAATTTGACACAAAAACTTTTTATCAATCGATAGATACACAAGGCACTCAATTTAGAAGTTCAGAAAATCAAATTATTGTATTGGCTTGTTCTTGATTCTTCCAACCTACCAGGTCATCGTTGAAGTTATAAACTTTCTAGATATACTTAAAACAGAACTGATATTCTCAACATGCGAATCCTGAACGAACAGAGCGGCAAATGTATAAACCTCGTGATGGATACAAGAAACTATGTTAAACGGTTTGTAGAGCTGTTGAAAATAATGTTTGTGTGTTAATTGCTCAACGTTACTTCAAAAAAAAATCATTAGACCACCTTAACTATATAAAGGGAATATACTCGCTCCATCTGCGGACATGATATAAACAGACAGTACAAAGTTATTTTATGTGAGCTCTTGTCAGTGCTCTCGCAGAAGCAGACTGTGAACTAATATATTTTCTGTACAAAGGTTCACTGACTTCTCCCATTTTGTATAGATGTTTTCTCAGAATATCCAGTGACCAGGTCGGTAACTGTCAAATGCCTCTTGCTCAGTCTTGCTTGGGAGTTTCTTGCCTACCCTGTTCAGTTAACTCTTTGTATGAAAGATACCTCCTACCAACCTCCATTTGAATTGGTTTTGTCTAGCCAATTACGGATTTTTCCTTCTATAAAATCCTTTGTGATTCCACAAAACGGTTCTGGACCTATGAAGGCTCCTTTGGACCCTTCTTCAGCTAACTGGACCACCAATTAATCACTTCCAATCCTCTCATGTCCCGGCACTCATATTAGTGTTGTCTCTTGCCAGCCATTAGAGAGATTAGAGAGATATCGGTAAAATGAATAACGCCTATGAACGTAATTAACGTCCTGCGGTATTGGTTTCACGTCAAGCGCTATTTCAATTTTATTTAACAGTTATCGGAAGCGACCTTTTACCTGCGCTCTGCGTATGCGCTATCACAGTGGATTGTTTCCCATTTTTCAGGGTCTTCTAAAGGGTTTAAATTAATAAACTCTTTGAGGAGAGCCATGTAGTCCTCTGGTCCAAACCTTCTCGGTAAACACAACAACGTGACAACAACAAACATTTACATAACCTTTAACATGGATGACCTTTAACTTCAGCATAGAAAAATTCTGCGCATGACCGGCATGTCAATGATTAAGCGCTATTTCAAATACCGCCTGTCGTTATGCTCCGTAAATTACGCTAGGCGGTAACGTTATTTAGAGACGTTATTTTAAGAATCGACTCGCGCATAGGTTAAATGTCAAGATAATATATGCGGTAATACGGCCTGACGCTATTTAGGTTACCGATATCTCTCTATTCTTAACATTTGTTTTGTTTTGGTTTGTTTTTGAACCATTTGTGAACCAGATGATGTCTCTAGGATCACTTGCGAATGCCTCAACTATTCACTGGATGGGATTTACGTTCTCTATTGTCATGCTATCCAAACTCATTAGAAAAATTGGTTCATCCCAATCGTATCAGGGTTTTCATTGATGCTGTCCACGTGCTGTTTATTGCCCTGGTAACACCAAGGAGATCTTGGCTTCGTATTGCAGTTAATATATTTACTGCAAAAGACGTTTCTGTCTTCTTCCACCAGTCTATCGTCCCATAGGTGATCTTTGGCCTTAACAGAAGTCTGTAAATCCAGTGAACCACCTTGGATCGTACTATCCAGGCTTTGTCCATGACACTTCTGTATTGCCCGAAAAGCCTAGTTGCCCTGGTAACAATAATTTGTCTCAGGTCTGTCGTTCAAATAACTTTGGGATCAAGTGTGTCCCAGATATTTAACTTCCATAGACATTACTAGTTTCTCTTCAAAATTTTGGTCCATCTATAGCTGTATCAGTATGATATGTTACTCGAATATTGTTAGGTGAGGTAGGATAATATACAGTCCCCACTATATCTATCCAGATGCTACCACGATTCAAACTTGTTCAACGTGATTTAAGTGGAAATTAGTGCAAAAGATAAAATAAATTCAATTGGACGAATTTAAAATTGTCCCGGTATAATTTTCTCGTACAGTAACCCGTAACAATAATTCTTTTTTTAATCATTCGAAGCTTTTTCATCCAGTTTGATATATTTATCTATAAAATTTCCATAGAAACTCATGAAAATGTATTCAAGTCCAAACAAACTCCCCTCCAGCTAGTTGTTAAAAAGTAAATAAATCTTGCAAATACTTAGGGTACATTTTCGTACTCGATTCGAGCCTTACCGTAAATTATTTGTCATCCACAAAAGGTTCACGACTGCAAAAAATTTTATGTGGATCACACAATATTTTTTTTTCGTAAAAAACCATTTTTCGAATTTTGAAGGGTAACTCCGATTTAAAATTTACATTTTTATATTATGATTTTCGAAACAGACTTTTTAATTGGTTTTAAAATTAATTTAGTAAATCCTTGAGATCAGTATTCTCGACAAGTGAGCTTGTAATGCGTATGCGCTCTTCGAGAGGTTTCGAATGTTAAGATAATCTGGACTCGTTTTCAAAGCGAAAGTTTACAGACAGGTGGTCTATTCTCAAATAGTGTCAGCTTTTGTGCTGTAGTTTTTATTTTTTTGTAGAGTTTTTCCTGTATTTTAAGTAAAATATGAAGATGAAGCCATCTCTATTTTTACCGATGGATCAAAGACTGCGGATGGCAGGGGGGCAGGGATATACTCTCTGGACTTGGACATAAAAGAGTCCATGAGACTCAGAGACGAATGTAGTGTGCTGCAAGTAGAGCTAGAAGAGATACAGAGGCCAGCGATACTACAGGAGAAGAATGAAACGGCAAAACCAGCCGTTATATTCACCGACAGTAGGGCTGCTCTGAATGCGATAATGTCCACAACGGTGGGATCGAGATCGGCAATGAGCTGTCGCGAAGCCCTGTACTGGATACGCTACAGAAGGGTGAGTCTATGCTGAGTCCCTGCACACAGTGGTGTGGAAGGGAACCAAAAAGCAGATAACCTCGCAAAGAAAGGAGCGAAGAATGACAGGACAGACGCGTTAGACAGACTAAGACCACCGATTCAACTACCGAAGGACACCATAGAAGATATAACAGGGGCAGAACACGGGAAGAGATGGAGCGAGATAAGCGATTGCTTCACTTCGCGACAGCTCTGGCCAAATATAAACAAGGAAAGATCAAGAGAGATCCTAGAATATAAAAAGGACTCAATTCAGAAGATCACGGAAGTGATCACTGGACACTGCACAGTAGGGGCAAGACTCCGGAAAATCAAGGTAAAACTGGATGATCTGTGCAATCAATGGAAGAGGAAGAGGAAGAGGAAGAGGAAGAGGAAGAGGAAGAGGAAGAGGAAGAGGAAGAGGAAGAGGAAGAGGAAGAGGAAGAGGAAGAGGAAGAGGAAGAGGAAGAGGCGGTGGAACATATCATGTGTCTATGCCATGCCCTGGCAGGTAAGCGCCAGAGGTATTTGGGAAGTAGACGACTTGAGAGTCTAGTAGAGGCAGAGATGGAAATGGGAAATTTGAAGAACTTTATTGGAGGATGGAAATGCCTAAGACAAGGAATTAAAGGAGAGATATAAAGGACTGAGGATGGGTAAAAACAGGATGGCTCGACACCATGAGCTAAAGGGTATCACTATAGGCCTAGGGTCTCTGAAGGGACCGGGGCAGGAACGGACTTGGTCGCCCATATAACCTAACCGCACCTAATTAAAATATGTTAGCAATTTTGGATTTGGGAGCGTGAATTGATGAAGAAAATGATAATGATATGGCTGATGCCTTGATTTTACACATTCTTCATGATGAGGAGAGCTCGGGCAATAACTTATAATAAAAATAAACTAGTGAAGTGCCACTGAAAAGTACTTACTGTGCACGCGTTCTTGACAAATGTTTATTTTTATGTATTAATCATTGCCCTAATTGTCAAATAACAATCTTCCAAAAAATAATGTGTATTGTTTTAATCTTGTATCCAGTACAAGCTAGAGACAATTTGTAAACTTTCACCCGCATAAAACTAGGTATTCGTGTGAATAAACCAATTAATATATCGATTAATGATATTGATATCTATTTATGGTTGTATGTAAATCTTCTGGCTACTGGGAAAGTCGCTACCTTTTCGAAATACAGAATCTTGGATGCTTACTCGTATAAAAGAATAGGATGTCAATTTGGGAATGGACTGGCAATCCAATAGACTAAATGTGTAATGTCAGCTTTCCATCACTCCGCGCTCTTATGGCACACCATTTAGGAAATTCGCATAGTTATCGGCGAACTTCAGCAACGGTTCAAAAAAAGATTTGTACAAAGCACAGCTGTTTCAAACAAAATGAAATTAATTTTTGGAGATTTTTTCGAATTTTCAATACTGTCACATGAACATTAGTGAATGAGTACATTCAAGTCAGTAAATAACAACAAACTACTTCCAAGAAAGTTGATATTATTATTAATAAATAATATTTTCAAAAAATTGAAAACACTTTTTAGAAGAACTAAGATTTTCAGCTTTCAGCTCTTATGTATAAGTAGTTCTTTGGAAGATTAAATGAATAAATCTTTTGTTTTAATTTATGACAAAGCAGTAAACAACAAATGTTTCTTGATTATTAAAACTTAATTTTATAAACAAATATCCATATGAATAATACTTTCCTATCTTATGTTTACCTATCAAATTTTTATTACAAAATAAATTTGTAACGATACAACTCTGTATTCTTAGACTTTATGGATCGATACGGGGAGAGGCCTCAAGAGCAGACCATCAGGTAGCGTAACAGGTCGTGTCCCTTTCCCCACCCTACCGCCATCTTCTCCAACACTCCTAGCCTCCCTTGCATTTCTCAAATAAGCCGAACGACTCCCTTTAAACCTGTGGGTTTATTTTATGCCGACAGGTTAGGTCGAGGATGTTCGTACGTTCCAAAATGCAGAACATGTTTTTATTATTTTTTAAACATTCCAGTGATTGATATACCACCATTGGAAATAAAATCATATTTTTTTCACATGGAGAAAATTTTAAGTTCCATGGGCAAAATTTCGGCTCTGTAATTATTGTTACGTTTGAGGGAAAATCACATACCAAATATATGTCGAGACCAAAATAAAAAGATTAGGTTTTTGGCTATTGATGTAAAAAATTCTTTACAGAAAACCCAAAACTTCTGAAAAATAAAAAAATAATTTTCAATAAACCAGTCTCTTTTGTTTTCCAAATAGCAAATATCCTTTCTCCTTTCTTTATTATTGACATATAAAGGCGGATTCTCATGCATCCGATATCCGACGATACGATGATACGAAATTAACTCTATTGGTTGAAGTTATGGATTTGTGATTGGTTGAAGAATTCAAATTCTGACATTTCTCATACATCCGATATCCGAAGCTATGACGATCCGAAAGAATATTTGTCTGGATCCGATAATCTCATCTCCATTAACAAATTGTGATAGACCCCTTGTTTTATTCGGTTTTTATAAATATAACAATGGTGAAAGGTTTTTTGTCAGTTTTGGTTCCTGGCATCGTTACAACAATGACAGTATTTTGCATACTCTTTTTTATAAAACAGTAAATAGTATTTTTCTCCGATCGTGGGAAAAAGGACACTATTTTGACCTGTTTTGTATACGCTAAGCTCAACATTCCAGAATAGTGGACAGTTGCTAAGCTTTTAGAAAATAACAGTGCGGTAATATTTTTACCTACGACCCCCCCCTGTTATCAGTCAATAACACACAGTCGACATCAATGTAATGACGTCTATTACGCACGGTAAAAAAAACGCACAGCTGTAAAGTAAATCGCACGGCTTCCCTAGCAACATCTTAGCAACTGTCAATAGACGTCGCCATTTTATTCAAAAATATGGCATAAGCCGTCAAAACATCAAACTTAAGTAGGCCGCAATAGCGATTTGCGAACGAACTGTCAAGAAACTGTCAAAAATTTTTTTCATTATTCTTATAACTGGTTTGTGTAATTGTGTAAAGTTTTATTTAAAAAAATACGGCAGGTGCAAGTAATAGAGATGAAAGTTTACCAAGCATCTCTAATGTAAATGTTGTTTCTTATGCTTCAACAAGCAAAGGAACCGATTTACCATTTGTGTTCAATAACTGCTATGTTACTATAAACAATTATTATAATAATTAATAGGTATTATAGAATTGAATGTTATACAATAAAATTATTAAAAAATGTTGATGTTGTTCAAGTATTATTAATAATAAGAGTATAAATACAAGTACAAGTAGGTCGTAGGTAAAGTATAGTACGTAACTCGTGTTGTAAAGCATTTTTTAGGTATTATAGAATTAAATGTTATACAATAAAATTATTAAAAAATGTTGATGTTGTTCAAGTATTATTAATAATAAGAGTATAAATACAAGTACAAGTAGGTCGTAGGTAAAGTATAGTACGTAACTCGTGTTGTAAAGCATTTTACGCACTCACGGAATTACGCACTCGCCGCTACGCGGCATCGTGCGTAACTTTTCCTTTCGTGCGTAAAATGCTTCTTACCACACACGTTACGTAATATACTATTAATTAATTTTTTAAATGTAAATCAACAATCGAAGAAAAAATAGTATGTATAATTCGTGGAAAAAGCATACTCCCAAACTCCTGCGTTACCAGACTCTTTGCTACGCTCCTCGTCTGGTAATTATCACAGTCGTTTGGGAATATTATGCTTTTCCCACTAATTATACAATATACTATTACCTAACAAGTGCGGAAAGTGATACTTTTCCGCACGCGATTGCAGATGGCCAAACGACGAGTTAGCGGAGTTCAGACAGCAATCGCGAGCGGAAAAATTACTTCAGGCACTTGTTAGGTGCACCATTTTTTTTTATTATATACATATCAACAAATGGAGTATTATTAATATTAATATTGCAAATTAATTGCAGAGGCTAAAATTTTTTCCAATGAAGTCAGAGTTCGGTTTCCCACTGCTTTGTCAGCACTAATTGTTGAAACCGTGGCTATGGGAACTTGGCTGGAAGAGGTCATTTTGGAAGGCTTTACTGGCGATAGCTGCTGACTAGTGGGCTAGCTACAGCGTCACTGAAGTTTAATATTTTATTAACTTATCAAATTAACTTTTCCGCACTAAGTGACTAGTGCGGAAAAGTGACTCTTTCAACACTAAAATTAGTGTGGAAAGTGGACTTTTCCGCACTCTAGTAGAAAAAAGTATTCACGAACGATGAAAAGTATAACACTCTGTGTTTGGTTTGGAAACCTACCGACTATACACATTTGAAATTGTTCCCTATTTAAGAAGAGCCTGAATAAAAACCATAAAAATTTTGAAAAAGAATATTCTTATTACTCAAACTTCATTGACGTGACTATTTGTAGTAACATTACCATGGAATAGATTAAAATTTCTATACAGCTCGGCTTCGTGTTTGTAACCATATTGATTAGTGCATTATATTTGGTTACCTAAAGAGTATTAAAGAGAGATGCATCAGTGTAATTAATCAGGGTACATAAATCCTTTACACGAACGTTTATAGCATAGATCATTTCATTTACGTGTATGTAAACATTAGGTAACGATAAAGCGTTCTACTTTTTTTTTTTAATAAAACGATAACAGAGTAACAGTAATTTGCTATGAAAATAGTTTCGCAAAAGGGAATTCCTCGAATTAATTTATACAGAGTGTTGCGACGGACGACAACCACAGATAGTTTTCGTTAATTGATGAATTTTTATATTGGAAATTGAACCCTCAAAGGGTGTTACAAATATATGAAGTTGAAAATAATTTTAATAAAACAAAAATTACTTTATGTACTTCCATTATTTTTAGAGATACGGAATTAGAGTCAAGCTTAAAGCGGGATTTATAGTTTGACGGACTGTAAACGTAGACGCACTGTGAAAAGATCAACTATCAGAATTTACGTACCTTGTTTATAAAGGAACGTAAGTACAGGGGAACGGTCTGGAACGGAAGAGTTGACCAACTTTTATCTTTTTATAGTGCGTTCTTACGTCCGGCCAATCAAAGGAAATAATTTTGTGTGATGTCAGCGTGGCTATCAGCTGTCATTTAATGTTGTGTTTTTGAATGTTGCACAGTTTGGCATAGATATCCTTTGTTTACTGTTTAGTTTAGCGTCGTTTTTCGAGTTTGTGCTTGTTGACACTTTTCCAATGCTACTGCACACAATAGTAGTCCCACGGCTTCAAGAAGCATATCTTCATGTATTTCGTAATCCATTGTGATTATAATACAAAATTTAAAGCTCAAAACAACATATAACACAGGCTGTAGATGATTTGTATAATTTCTAGGTTAATTTGAATGTCGCGAGTACGTTACCTCTGCCCACGCGCAAAATTTCCGTTCCGTTTATTTATAACTGCAACAATTTTTACAAACCGTTCGATACGTATCCAGTGCGTCTACGTGTGGTATACGTTTACAGTCCGTCAATCTATAAATCCAGCTTAAGATTTCTGGTTTATTTTCTAATATACCGGGTGTTCCATATGGCTACAGAAGTTTATTGTACTCTATCGGCTGCCTCGCTCGTACATCCAATGGTCTCGGGCTGCTAAAGCGTTTCCTGTATGTGTGGCACACAACCGTTTTTCGCTAAACCAGATAAACCGAAAAATAGGAAAATACAACAATAACATTTACACTTTGACTTTGACGTTCAATTAAAAAATTTACCCAAAGTCCATTTTCCACGGTGCGAGTTGACGCTGCAACTCGAAAAAGTTGCATGCAAATTGGCGTTTTTTTTTCGTTGGGCGCGTCGGTCGCATGAATTAGAACTTGCTCTATTTTCGAGCGAGAAGTCGCTGCGACTTGATAGCTTTTCTGGTGGATTTTGTCGCACCAACCCAAAATTTATATTGGCTGCTACGCTCTGACATTGCTGTCACAGAATTTCTTCTACGTTTTCTTCTAGTAGAGCAGCACAGGCTATAATACTAATTACTGTTACTAAAACAAAGCCCTCAATTTTTTACTCATTCATTCTGTTAACTTCAAGACTTGATTCTAGAGAAACTACTCCTATTTGCTTTATTTTCACCCGCTAATTTTTTTCACACTGTGAGGTTATGAAACCAGAACTGCCAATTTTTTATTGAAGTTGGCAACACGTAACGTTGCCCCTGTCTGGATGAGTCGCAGCAACAAACTATCGATTGTACTTTTTCTCGTAGCGATTTATCCCACCAACAAGTCGCTGCGATTTGTCGCAATGTGGAAAATATACTTAAGGGACATGGTGAAAAACTTCTCTCCCTTAGGTGCTAAGCAATAATTTCCGCCCTACTTTGGTGTTCATATAATTGGTTACCCTTTTAGACACGAAAGTTTTGAAGCAAACTATAAAATAAAATATAAGAGTAAAGGACTAAGTTAATTCATGTACTCAGCCATTCATACCTCCAGCTAACTACATCCAATGGAGTAATAACAAAAGAAAAATAACAGAAGGAAAAAGCGGCAAGGGGAAAATCGGGAATACCCTTTTCACGCTAAGGTCCCCGTCAAAGCGACTTAACACCATAGAGATAATAAACTGGAGTAGGCAAGCTATAGTGGGAAGCGTACACGCAATAAAAAGAGATGGCGAATGAAATTGGTGATGCTATCTCTCTCTAACATCACGTGATGCACATGCGCTAAGATTGTTACACTACTAACCTTTTAAGAATGTATGGGCTATTAGAAACAGAAAGCAATACCAAACTGGTTGTCCATCTCTTTCTAATAGGTGGACGAATACGTTTACACGAGCCCCTATGGCATGCCTACTCTATGTGACACATGGATGGTGCTAGCCTGTTTTTCAGTTAGTACTAGCCTTAAAGAGACAGCTGTCAAAATTTCATGATATTCTATCGATTAGTTCGTGAGTCATTGTGCTAAGAGTGACGCTACTTTCAATATTTTCAAAACAATGGATCAAAAACTATTTCGAGTTTTAATTTCACACCGTTCAAGGAAAGCAATGGCTTGGAAAGTGTTATGGGGACACCGTTCCATCAGAAACAACAATAAAACGATGGTTTGCTGACTTCCAACGTGGTCGTAGAGACACCGAGGATGCGGAGTGTAGTGTACGTCCAAATGAGTCGGTAAAGCCAGAAAATCGTTTCGAATGATCGAAAAGTGAAGTTGCTTGAGTTAGCTGACATCGTAAAGATATCAAAAGAACGTGTTAGCTTTCTATTGCATGAGCAATTGACTATGAGAAAACTCTATTCAAGGTGGGTACCGCGTTTGCTCAGTGTTGACCAAAAACAAAATGATTCTTCTAATGCTTTGACCATGTTTAAACGTAACAATCCGGCATTTTTGCGTCGATATGGTGACAATAGATGAAACATGGAAAGATCACTTCACTCCGGAATCAAAACGATCGTAATCTCAGTGGACAGCAACTGTGTAACCTCGTCACAAGCGCTCGAAAGCACAACAATCAGCTGGATAGGTTATGACCTCGGTATTTTGGGATGTACGTAGTGTAACATTCATCGACTATGCTGAAAACAGAAATACCATCAACAGTGAATATTATATGGCGTTATTAGAGAGTTTGAAGGCCGAAATTGCAAAGAAACGTCTGCATATAGCAAAGAAAAAAATGTTGTTTCGTCAAGACAACGCACCGTTGTAAGACATCTGTAAAACATTGTGTTGATTTTCCTGATGGGATGGCTCCGTTCAGAGAAAGAAAGTTTTTGAAGCGTAGGGTATCTTTGTAGTAAGGATTATTGCTGTTATTGCAGGATAAGGACCACTCTATATATGCGAAAAGATATATAGCCATTTTTATGTAAAAACCTTAATAAAATCGTTCCCCCTATTATTTAAAAGTAACAGCTGAGGGTTAATCTTCTAATGCCAAGGTATTTTCGTGCTAGTCTAGTTTTTGATAGCTCTCAACCATTATTTTACCGCTCAAAAAATACGAAATCCTGTTCTTGAAAATTCCCCATACCTGAATCTCACCCTTAATTTAGTACTTGCAGTACTATAGTGGTTTTCACACCCCACAACTGGATTTAAATAAAAAATTCATATTCCTTTTATTGCAGCAAATCCTAACAACAACGAAAAACTGAAATTGAAATACAGGGAATGGTGCACAAAAAAATTCAGGAGGTGATTACCCGTATAGTTATTATGGGTGTTTCCTATGATAAAATGTCCACACCTAACCATCTTTCTCTAAAAGGTAAAATTGAGTTTCAATATCCCTCCCAAAAAATATTATCAGAATTGGAACTATTCTTGGGGACCAAAGATTACCTATCTGTTTCATATTGCTTAAAATAAATGGGAATATCTGTATTGACAAAAACATGTGAAATAAATGGGAATATCTGTATTGAGAGAAACATGTGTTTTTTGCCACAAAAATATACTGGGAATTTTCTCTCTTAAAGGTAAAATTTAGTTTCAATATTTTCCCAAAAAATATTATCAGAATTGGAAATATTCTTGGGGACCAAAGATTACCTACCTGTTTGATATATTTATTAACGCCATAGACGATAATATTTTGCTTAAAATAAACGGGAATATCTCTATTGAGAGAAACATGTGTTTTTTTGCCAAACAAATATATTGGGAATTCTTTCTCTAAAAGGTAAAATTGAGTTTCAATATTTTTCCCTGAAAATATTATCAGAATTGGAAGTATTCTTGGAGACCAAAGATTTCCTACCTGTTTCATATATTTATTAACGTCATAGGCGATAATATTTTGCTTAAAATAAATGGGAATATCTGTATTGAGGGAAACATGTGTTTTTGCCAAAAAAATATATTGGCAATTCGATTTCTTTGGTTTTCTCCGTACCTAACACATAAATCAGCTCTGCTTGAAGTGCCCTGAGGTTATACGAATGTTGCAGAACGGCTTTATGAAGGAAGTGTAAATATAATATGAGAATTCTTCCATTTTCTCTCTGCAACAAGAAATTTTTCATCACATTCACTGCTTACCTACCATCTCTTTTTTAAATTAACGAGAACAATAATTTTCAACAAATTAATTATTGTTCCAACCCTTACTACCTGGTATCTTTCCATAATTATTATATAAAATCAATAAATAACAAATTCTACAGCATGAATAATATAATAATTTATTGATTTTATTTAATAGGAACAATTTTCAGTAAATTATGTTGTCATGTTTTAATTCATGCTGAAAATAATCGTGTGTGGCGACAAAAGAAAAATCTAAAAATGTAACATATGCTTCACGATTCCAAGCAATCATTTAATTTTCCAAGCTTACCTCGAATTCCATATAAAAAGGACATGTTGATCCTTGGAATCGATTTACACAACTTCAAGAATGTATCCAGGAATCGTTTGATTCAAATTGAAATTTCAATTTTGTTAAAAATAAAACGTGCACAACAACTTGTATGTGTTCTTTTAAACGACAGTTTATTGACTACCTGTAAAATTTAACTACTGGTTACAAATTGTTTAATTTGCAGCGTATCGGAGATCCGTAACGTTAACTAATCTGAACCCTGATTTATAGATTCCGTAACGTAACGTAACGCAAGGATTTCCGTGAGACGATAAAAGATAAATCATAGGACGACTCCACTACCATTCAAGATTACTTCTGTCATCGTACCACAACACAACTTCAAAAAGATGGAGATGGGTATCTCTCGCGTTACAGCCGCGATCAGCGTCATGCGTAAGGGCATGTTTCATTGCCTTGTTTCATTTTAGACTTTCAGAATCACTTGAATACTCGCTTTTTTTTCTACCTGCCCAATCATCATCATCCACAACATCCAAGCCTAACATGAAGTCCTCTTTGAGGAAGTTATCTAAAAAATCACCAGGTACACCATCTTCATCTTCTCCGTCAGAACTTAATAGTTTTAATTTGTCTAAATTTTCTCTTGTTTTTCCATCAGTATAAATTTCTACAGGTGTATCTACATTTATGTTGTTTTTTTCAGTTGGATTATCATTTAATTTGGTGATACTGGATTGCATGTTGCTCTACTATATTCAATTCTTTATTCAAAGATACGTCCACATCGGTACGTTCTTTATCAATAATATTTTTGATAGAACTTTCATTTGATTTATTACCATTCGATTCCATGTTTTATTATATTAATAACACCGCTGTTTTCAATTTTCTATAAGATACATTGGTGGCTTGAAAGAATATTTCAAGTAGCCCAGGTTTCAACTAGTTTTCATCCACAACTCGTTTTAACATCAAACCAACTCACATTTTCTCATATTAACATGGCAGATAACTATGTAACGCCATATTTTAATTTGCATTTTTCATTTTCGTTTCTTTTTGCTGTGTTCTTATAGATACAATTATATATATCGAAGATTACCGACTACCTGCTGTGGGTTTTGGTCTAGAAACAATGATGTTGGCGTAAATCAAAACGGAATATCTTGAAATGGAGTATACAACTCTGTCTAAAAGCTTTACTATTTCAAGCTGTCACACGCACTCGAAAACAACTCGTCCATGATGTGAATAATACTTGGAAGTATATCGAGGAACTTTATAGTTTTCAAAGTTTTCGGAATGTGGGAATGAAGGAAAGCTAAATTAAAGGATTGTCTTGGTTCTCTTTCGAACCCGAGTACCTATTTCAGTTGAGAGAGTTGAATTCAAGGTTTGTATTTATTGTTGGGATTAAAGGAATTCAAATAGTTGCACTAAGTTATAGTGAAGTTTTAGTTTTAGCATTAAATGCAATTTACAGTGATAATAATGTAGAAATTTTTGATACTACGTTTCTCACAAGGATACGTTTTGCTTCTTTGGACATTGTGACCATCACACTTTGCAAGGCTGGCAATCAATCTCATCCTTTGCGATAAGTGACTACTTCGATCATACAATTTTTCCTAGTAGTTTTTTCCTGCTTATATCTCTTATAGTTTGAACTTTATACAGAAAAAACTCCTTGGAAATAATCAATATTTTCCAGATAACAAACCATTCCTGTTTCAATTTGAATAATTCAAATTAGAAAAAGTAGAGAGTATCCTTTAGAGGATTGTGCACTAAAAGCTACGGGACTTGCATATTGATGAATTCATCAACCCTTTTTCCGGTAATTGTACAAACATAAACGGTCCGTTCTACTCGGCTATACAGTTGGGTAATTATTTTCATTTAGCCAAATTCCGAGCTATTTTCAGTTGCATTCATTGAATTCAATTATTTTTTTTTCACCTTCCATCTATGGCTCAACAGTTTTATGATTGTGCAAAAACACTCAATTGAACAACGAGTGAAAATTATTGCTTTCGCTGAAAATATAATTAAATAAATGGAATTAGAAATTTTAAACCCAAGAGTCGTTCGTTATCGACTGATACAGAATGGGAAGAATCGAAAAGGGAAGTTATAACATTATTATTACAAAAACGCCAAAGCCCCATAAATATACAGGATGTGACAGAATATTGGTAATACCACTAAATCAGGTATCAAAAATAGGTTAAATTGAAGTCTGGATGAAGATTGATATATTCCTCAGTCATTCCAAATGATTTTTCATACAAATAATCAAGTAATGAAGTGAACGATTCTAAATATATTTTATATTATAAATCTTATATATTTATCTTATTTAATATGATAATTGGGGCAGAAAAAAATTAATTATTAATTATTTTTATTCATATCAATGTTATTATTATTATTATGTATCTTCATCTCCTCCGTCGTCTTCTCCTTCTGGTGGTCCAGCAATTCCAGACTTAAGAAATCTATTGTTCTAGTTAGATCCTGAGGAACGTCTCAGAGACTAGTAGCTCCTATAGTCCTATTTCCCTGAGGAATTTTAGGATATCTGCAGGCTTCAACTTGGGTAAATATCCCTCTTCTATCCAATAGTATCCCAGATGCTATGCCCTGGTATTATGAATTTATGTGCAAGTCGCAAGTATGTGGATAGAGCCACAGAATCTACATTCTTCTTTCTTCACTATTTTGTGCTTTTTCAGGTGCCCGTTCAGGCGCCAATGTCCCGTAAGGATCCCTGTTAAAACTCTTAGTGTAGTTCTACTTTGACTTATGCATTCATTTGATCTCAACGGGTTGTGAATATTTGATTGTCTAAGCCCTACTAGATCTTTCCAATGATCAGATCTTCTCCTCTCTTCGGCTTTGGCCTATTTCTTTCAATATTACATTGGGGCTGATACCGCAAAAGAGTTCCGGCCCCTAAAGGGGTCTTTTAGTTCCCCTCTTCGCTAGTCCATCGGCTATTTCATTTCCTTCTCTTCCAGTGAGTCCTGGAATCCACGGTAAGGTTACCTAAGCATTCCCATACCATTTTGGAACTGATTACACAAGAGCTCACTGCTTGAATGTCTGCTTGTCTATCCTTTGGCAATATGGAGCTGGGCACACTTTCTTATTGCGTGAATTTCCGCTTGAGAGATACTTGGAGTTTTTCCCACTGACATTAATTGCCATATCCTCTAAAATTTCAGGATCGTAAGCATTGACATATATGACGTGGAATCGGTCAATAACGAATTTATAAACAACTAGTAGTACTACAGAAACGATGACAACACTATCAACTACTTCATCCTTAGACAACCCACCATACAAACTTTCACTTTTCAAACATCTTCAGTTCTGTTTATAATCGACGTTTTTTTGCCGTACCATGTATATTCACTTGAATGTTATTTATACCGAGACCTGAATTCGTTTCAAATCAATAAAACATTTTCTGGACATTTATTTTTGTTTGAAGTAGCATGCTCTACTTTTCCCAAACACAATACTCCTAACAAATCCAAAACGGAAGATTTAATCCGATACCAAGATGTTGATCTAAAACTTTTAAGTAAAACGTTCAAAAGTTTTAGGTATCTGGCATGCTATTTTGAGAACGTTTTTTTAACACGAACGGCTCTTAATAAAATTGAAATATTTATGTAAAACAAATTGAGGTCGATAGTTCAGAAATTTGGACGAATAATTTTCGAGGTATTGAATTTCTTCAAATTTTAAGTGACATAAAGGTTTTATTATTATTGATGTCACCCCATCAAACATACATACATACAAAGGTTTTAATAAGGTCAACACAAATGTTTAAAGCTGACGGGACTCACAAGAGCTCTCAGTCAATACAAACTAAGCAACTGTCCATTCACAAAAGAAGAAGGAAAGCTGCCCTTCTTGAACAAAGCATATTTATTTATTTATTTAACGGATTCACCAATTACAAGTAATTACAATATTTATAATATTACAGTGAACTTATCTAAGAATCTAATAATTTAAGCATACATTTCTAATTGAGTTCTTAAACATACTTAAAGAGTTAACAAATGGATCAATATTATATTTATTAAACCATCTTAAACCTCTAGAAACAGGTGAGTTGTAGCCGTAATTTGTGTTATGATTTTTTATTGAAAATAATGGAGGGTTTCTAGTTCTATGAGAAGTGACAAGAAGGTTAATTTGTTTCAAAAGAAATGGACAATCGGCTTCACCAGATAATATTTTATAAACTAATATCAAATCAGAGTGAAAACGACGTGTTGTGATATCAGTTAGGTTTAGAGTGTTTAAAATATTATGGTAATTAAATTGTAGATACGTACCCATTTTGAATGAAATATATTTCAGAAATCTGATTTCAACATTTTCAATTCTTACAATGTCACATTTATAATAAGGAGACCACACTACAGAGGCATACTCTAAGTGAGGTCGTACCAAAGAACAGTACAATGGTTTGAGAGTATTACAAGAGAATTGTTTGCCATTTCTCATCAGAAACCCCAACATTCTACTACTCTTTGCAGAGACATTATTCATTTGACTTTTGAATGATAATTGCTGGTCAATTGTAACCCCAAGTTCTTTTATTTCGTTGACTCTATCAAGAACCATACCATTGATGTTATAATCATAGTGTTAAGAAGATGTTTTGATCTGGAAAAAGTGATAATATGGCATTTCTCTATATTGAGTTGTAAGTTGTTTGTTCTGGACCAATCAAATAATGTATCTAAGTCGCTTTGGAGGATTTGACTATCTAATATATTATTAATTGGAAAAAATAATTTAAGATCATCAGTAAACATTGAAAATTCAGCATGTTGAAGATGGTCACCAATATCGTTCACAAACAGGTTGAATAATAATGGACCGCAATGTGAGCCCTGTGGTACACCAGAGGCAACAGGAATTGTGTTTGAAATATAATTGTTTATTCTGACACATTGATAACGATGAGTTAGAAAGCTTTCAATCCAATTCAAAATGTCAGTCCCAAATCCTAATGCTCTCAATTTTTCCAGAAGTATCGAATGGTTAACTCTATCAAATGCTTTGGAGAAATCCGTATAGACAGAATCTATCTGGATACCTTTCTTCAAAGCATCTAACAAAATATTGTTTGTAGGTGAGTAAATTTGTGGAAGTTGATTTTCCCAAGCTGAAACCATGTTGTTCTGGAATTATTTTATTTTTACGTATCCACGTAAGTTCACAGGTAACTAATTTGTCCATTAATTTAAGTATTGAAGATTGAATACTTATTCCTCTGTAATTTGAAATATTTTCACCCTCTTATTGGGAGGTACTACCCTAATTCGTTTTTAAGTAGCCTGTGCATTGTAAGTGTAACATTTTGGATAATTTGTGAAATTCAACTAATGAAATTCTGCAAAATAGTAATCATGACCAAAAATACTGAATTTCCAGTATTTCCATGGAAATAAATCCAAAGGAGACAATGTGATAGGATGGTAACTGAAGGTAGAGTAACCATCTTGTTGAAGCGAAATATAATCATCAAATTTGTCTTCGGTTAATTGACACATTTCGGGAACAATATGATGCGGTAATGAGTTTAAATGTAATTTATGTTACGATAAAATTGTCGTCATCATCCCAGCACAAACTTTCGATTTCAGTGGGCACTGGGTGCGTAAATGTGAAAAACCATTGTAGTTTTTCCCTTGACCGATATTAGTCCCTTTAAGAATTGTAATTATAATGGAAAAGTTTACTCGTCCGTAAAAATTAAGTTTTCAGTGAACACTACGTTGCCACCGATTTTTTCCATCACTTCCTCACTAAATTTCCTGCGTCGAATATCGTCATTATTTGAAACTTCTACTAAATATGACCCATATCCATTTTTATTTGGAATTCTCACTGTTGCAGCACTTAAGTTCACTGCAATAGCAATTAGGTTACAAATAAGTAAAAGTTCTTGTATTTTAGTATCACAATCTCGTAACGAAGATCGATCAACCAATCTCGAAGGGGTACGTGTCTACTAATAAGATTTCAGTAGTGACCAATTTCAGTCGTAATCGTACACAACGAAGTTTTCAATGTCTTTGTCGGTGGTGTTTGGTGTATATAGGTTTGTTCTCACAAGCATCACAGACAGTTCTTGGCAATCCGGATTCGGCGCACAGCCTCGAAAGCGTTCCTACAAAGATTTCTGATTGATTGGAAATCCGCAGTACTGTGTTCACACACTTTTGTGGATAATAGTCTGCAAACGGTCAAAACAGTTGGCAGATCTTTTACAAGTAATATGTCCGGATCATGCGCAGTATTTTTTTAACATCAAATAACTTTTGATTGTCATATTTGTGTTTGTTGGAGTTTATTTTCTCGGCTTTCGTTATTTTAGAGATGTTTATATTTAACAATGAGTGATTTTGAGACATCTGATGATCCAGACCTACCTGCTAGGATAGCCCATATATTATCAATTGTCAACTGTTTATACAAACTGTTCCGGATCGATCAGAAATAGACATGCGTGCTAAAATTAGTTAGAAAACTGTCTATTATTTGTCAGAGATTTTCTGTGACAACAAACTTCATATCAGAATCGTACAGATGGAGCTCTATGGACATGATTCCACCTACGATTTATGTCAGACCGACCACAAAACAATCAAACCTATTCGGCATGATTATAGTCGGTTCTATCTGGTGGTCTATTCTCAAACATCAACTGTTTTTGTCGTATGCGAGATTGTACTTTTTTGCAAAAATATTGATCGCATGCGACAAAAAATGTCACTGTGTGTGAATAGACCGTCAGGTGAGAATTCGGTCCAAATGGAAAATAAAACAGCGGCAAGTCGCGAAATGATGCTGGCGACATTGTTATCTAAGCCATAACTCTTTTTGATCCAGAAACGGTGTTGCGTATCTACTCTGCCATAGTTTATAAAATTTTTGATTGAAATGCTTTCTACGAGTACCTAAGCGGTGACAAAAGGAGGCGCAACGTTCGATGAACACGTTTATCGATTCGACGTAGTTGTGTATCTAAAAATAATTTATATATCAAGGAATAAAAAATACCAACCTGTCATTTGTGTGTTGTTTGATAAAATAAAGGATATTCTAATAATATACTATCAAATATAATACTAGCATGCTGGTAGCTCTAACAAATGTGATTCGTCATTATAATACGAAATGATGGTTATTAAAATAATTTGAATCGTTCGCTCAATAAATTTTCACACAGTTTCCTTGGAAAAACTAGTTTATGTAAATTTCAAATACAATCTACCACTGGAAAACTCATTTGTATTGTTAGTATTGTAAAGAAATGGTGGTTATTAGACAAACAATGTTTTTTTTGTAGCCCAGTTAGCATGAAATTGACTTTAGTAATAGGTAGATTTTTCAAAGCGGTTAAAAAAATGCTGCTTTATCAAAAAGGACCACCAAAAATAGGCCAATAACTGGCAGTATTTATTGTGCTGTAGAATATACAATATAATATTTAATAATAATACTAATAAATGGTATAAAAAGTACAAAGCTATGCATTCATCAAACACTATATCACCAGTTGAGTATAACACTTGTATGTGCAATTGAAATAAATACATTTTAAATGGAATACAACTATTAAATTGCCTTACAATAAATAATATCCGAATTGAAAAAAGATTATTCACTACTACATACTATAACAGTCCGTCTAAGTACTCTCTATTTCTTACACAGATTGACAAATGTCTTATATTTGGTTGTTGTTTTTGTTGAGTTTGGTAAAGAATTTTTTGAGCCAAAATTGTAGCAAACCTTTGGTTACCATCATATATTCTAAATGGTACGAAGATCATATGACTTGTATCATTTCTTATTTGGTATTGATGATTTAAGACGTTTTTTGTTTTAAGTCTAAAATAAAAGATACAGAATACTTAGGTAATATAAACATCGAACATTTAAGGTATTTTCATTATATAATAGACTGGTTTAATAGAGCCTATCTTTGAAGAAAATTATTCGCAGAATATAATTCTGTATGACATTTAATTGGCTTAGAGCATTGTTATATAGCCCTCCCCAAACAATGTTACCATATGTCTAGAGTGACTCCACTAAAGACTTATAAATTTGCAGAAGCAGTTTTTGAGGTAAAATTCTGCTAATTATATGAAATTTATGTATCAAACGCCTAATTTTATTCGTTAAATCTTGAATATGTTCGGTCCACTTCAAATTTTTGTCAACTTTAATGCCCAGGTATTTCATGGTGTTAGTTTCCCAAATAATATCAGAGTCATTTATTTGATACAATTAAAATTTGGTATGTTTGCATCATTCAATGAACATGCTAAGTAAAATGTTTTATCAGTGTTTAAAGTTAGTTTGCTACACTCAAGCCAATATTTGACCTTTTTAAAACCCTTAATAACTGTATCTCTGACAGTTTGCCAGTTCCTTGCTTTAAAAAGTAAGACTGTATCATCTGCATACGAAATGGAGACGCTACTTATTTCCAATTTCAATAGGGAGTTAATATATAAAATAAAAAGTAATGGACCAAGGACTGTACCCTGTGGTATTCCAATTTTAATGTTTAAAAGGTCACTACACTCTTTTCTGCTCTTGGTGATTTTCAAAAACATCCAGCACAACACCTCTTTGCAAGGTCCAGAAAAACTGCAATCACTTTTTCATTATTCTCTAGTCCATTTTTAACATTATTTATTAGTTCGTACATAGCATCAGCAGTACTGACCCCTTTCATAAAACCAAATTGATTGTTATTTAAAACATTATTAATAGTTAAATAATCAAACAATCGATTTTTTATACTGTTTTCAAAATTTTTTGCAAAGTTAGAGGATAACACTTATAGGTCGATAATTGGTAATATCAGTTTTGCTACCTTTTTTTAAAAATAGGTGTAACAGTAGATATTTTGAAAGACATTGGGACAGTACCAGTTAAGAAAATGTTATTTATAATATGAACTGAAGTGCCTAACAGGTATTTGTGATATTTCTTTATTATCCGTGATGGAATACCTTCTACACCTGGAACACTATTATTTTTCAAACTATTAATATGGATAATAATTTCTGTGTTAGTGACAGGCTTTAAAGGCATGGAATTTATTAGATTTGGATGATTCATAGTGATGCCTGGAGTCGGTTGTTTTAATTTTTCGGCCATATTCAGTCCTATGTTAACAAAGTAGTTGTTGCGAAAATTAGCCATTTCCTTGCCATTATTGAATGGCTTGTTATTTTGATTGATTATTATTAATATCATTATTGGATTTATTTTTATTTTCATTTGTTGCATCAAATATTATATTATTAATTTTTTTCATATCGTTAGCATTAACATTGATTTGCTTTTTATAATAGTCATGTTTTGTAATTTGCATAATCTAGTTAAGATTGTTTCTATAATTTCTATATTCCCGAAGTAAATCTTTATTATTTTTATTATTAATCAACTTTTTTATTGAGAAAAGAAAACAGTGAAAAGGAATATATTCTTTCCAGGATTAGTCCAGAAAAATACATCTGCTTTAAAACACGATTTTTAAATGGAGATACATAATTACACTTTTCCTCTTCACGCACTTATTCCCACTTTTTCTGAAGATTTCAGTGCTTTTTGACTATCTGCGAGTATAAGCCATGTCAACCAGTTACTTTTCTGCTATCTGAGTGAAATTCAAATATTGAGTGAAGAAAATACTACTGTGTATGTATTTCAGGCTATATTGAGAAGTGTAATTCTAGTTCAGTCTCAACATTTTAATAAGAATCGTCAAAACGAAATACTATGAAATTTGTAAAATTTCCGTCACATTTTAACACAATAGACACGTCGTTAATGTCGTCAGACATAAAAAATTGATGCTATATAAGATCGAATGCATGCTACTGCCAATGTAATTGAAATAGACATGTAATTAATTGATTAATGTGTTTAATTATTCCCATACGACATCGTAGAATAGCTAGTAGATAGATTTGAAATTGACATCATGTTTTTTGTAATTATTTAGGCTTAACAAATTTGAAAAAAAAACAGTGGATAAAAACAGAAATGGAAGATGTTCAAAAAACAACACGTACCGTGGTGACCAAACACAAATGTCACCAACCGATATAATCAATTATTAGGACCCAGAAAAAATTCTTTGTTGGCAATGCTCAAACATCTAAATTGCATGAGCTGGTCACGGAAGCAGATAAAAACTTAGATCCTGTAAACCCTGCTAAAAAACTTAAAATCGCTACAGACTCTGACAAACAGGTGAAGTGAGCCCAGAAAGCGCCTCATTGTCGACATCATCACTACCTCAATCAACCTTATATCGAAAAGGAAGAATGAAATATGTGACCCTCTGATGGAGCATTGTTTCCAGAAACAAAAAGATTTATGATGACTATTCAAGAACAAGTAATTAATACCAACGCAGGCAGGCAATATCAACTTAGCAACATCCTCTATCAGATGTTGGGCAACAAATTTGTTGGATTAAACACCTACATTCAGTTCTAGAGAATGCCGATTTAAGACTGTACTACGATTGGTAATGTTCATGGGTATAGACGGGTGACGAATAACCGGCCTGATATGATAGTATAATTGTAGTTGTGGATAAAAAAGTTAACTCGGCTATTCTATACAATAAAAACAATCTTTTTGACAACGAGAAAAATAAATAAATACACTAGACATTTGCCTATTCACGTGTATAAAATGTGAAAGTGTTATAAAATCTCTTATGGTATAAAATCCTAACCAACAATGAAAGAAGTGACTTCATATTGCTTTTACTTGCTCATAAAAAGCTGAAAGAAAATAGCTGCATGTAATGCAAGAAAAGCCAGAAAAAGCGAAAAAATTGGTAAGAGTTGATATTGCGAATCGAAGAGATGTTTTCTCTCTTATGTACGGTCGTCAGCAAAATCGAGAACGGTGACGATAAGGGTTGTGAGTGTGTAAGGGCGGTATCTGCTATGGCAAGCTCATAATGTATTTATGACGGAAGCCGTGTCTGATAAGAGAACACGTGTATTTACCCTCTAACCAGAATATTTACTCATTCAGTCATAGGGAATAAGTCGATACTACCTCGATATAATAAAAATGTGTATATTTCGGAAAGATATATGTTTTTATATGAAAACAGAAGAGTTCAATGTGGACGAATCTTCGTATACTGATATCGATTTACGTAATTTAGCAATTAAATACGTTTTAATATTTTATTGACAAGGATGAAATAATAATGTAACTCGAGAATAATACAACTAATTAACTCAATACAACGGTTATATCTTTCCTTTGAAAATTTGAAAATAATCATATATTCAGAAAGGTCACTTTTTAGAACGTTAAGCTTGTCCCATCTTCATTTTGAACCTGGGTCGCGTGTACATTTTCATAAGCTATCACTAATTGATTGATAACGTCAGTACATGCAGTCCAAGTCCTCGGCACATCAGTTTTAGACTTTTTGTTGTTATTTAACATTTCTTTTCAAAATCCTTCTTGAAGAAACCTTCCCTTGTGCACTCGAGTCCCAGTAGTTCATATCTTCATTCATTCATTCGATTGGGTTGTGCGCTTAACAGCTTAGGCAATTGAACTGAATCTTTGTACCATTTTCCATGTTATCTAATTCCATTCCAGAAGTCTTCTATGTAGGCCACTAGTTTGTATGGAGGGATTTTCAGTAGTTGTAATGGTTGTATTACTTCCTCTCCAAAGTGCTTCCGTCTGAGTCCAGTAAGTTCTCGCAGAAGCAGAGTATGTGAGTAGGTGTTTCATCGTAGAGTTCACATTGCCTGCACATAGGTTCACTTACTTTGCCTATTTTGTGCATACCAGGTTGGTAACTGTCTTCAAATGTCTCTAACTCAGTTTCAATAGCCTGGTTAAGAGTTTCTTGTCTATCTTGTTCTGTAAACATTTTGTATGGAAGTGCCTTTGTTTCGACCTCCATTTGAGTTGGTGTTCCCTATCTAGCCAGTTTCCGATTTCCCTTCTTATTCAATCTTTTGTGATTCCATAAAACGGTTCCGGACCTATGAAGTCTCCTTTAGAACCTTCTTTAGCTAACTGGTCAGCCATGTCATGACCTGCATACCCCTCATGAGCCGGCATCCATATTAAAGACACTTTGTTGTCTCTTGCCAGCCTGTTGAGGGATTCTTTACAGTTTTTCACCAGTCTAGACATAGTTGTTGGATTGCTGATCTTGCATGCACATCCGGCATATGGGTTCCTCCCTATACACGCCCAAGGGATGCATGTAAGGGTGCAGCTACCGATGGGTAATCCTATCAGTTTCTTCAATTGAATCCTACTTAGGATTACTATTTGCTTGGTTAAATTTTGATGTAGAATGAATTAGATTTGTGAAGAGGACTGTATGTTGTTTACTGCTACTTAAAAGGAATAACGGTTCTTTTATCAGCTTACAGTAAATTGCTAGTAATGTAAAAAGAACAAATTAACCACAGCTGGAAGTTGAATAGATATAATTATTAACAGTTTCTAAAATGCTCGTAAAAAATGTAGCTATAACTCTCCAGTTACTATTGAAAGACACGTTTAGTTAGCAGTTATAAAAGACTAATCTTAAGGCGATCGCTTGGGTTTTGTTGATAGATCTGTTCTTCGCGAACGAGAGTTGATAACTCCTTTTGCGAACGAAATCTTTTTGCTTTTATTCTGCTTTTTTAGAAAGTGGGATGCCTTTGTCGATCCTTGGTTCATAAAGGAATGGAGCACAAGTGTATCGGCTACAAGTATTGTGAGGTCCACTAACAATAAATAAATGTTTTGTCGCGTAATCATTTCAAATTAAAAGGATTTAGGAAGTCGATCTTGAGCGTATGAATAGATCTTTTGAATATAAGTATTGAACTCCAGCTAAGAGGATTTTTGGAAAACGCGAGGGTGGCACTTTCACTGGACTGAAACCCTTCTCCTATCAGCGGACTCTTCCAGAATTGCCAATTCTATGTGAATACAACCAAATAAGATTTTGTTACTTTGTTAATAAATAATCAACTTGATCGAAAAACTGGTTTTTGCGTCTTAATCTCGGTCTTAATGCCCGCGCGGGCCATAATGTGTAATCCATTATGTAGATGGTATCTAAGGTATGAAAACACAATAATGTACTGGTATCACAAAAATTCTAAAATAATATCAAATATGTCACCTACAATAACATCTCTGGAATATTAATAAAACCTACATACTTCACATTTATATTCCGTGAGTCTTTCCCTAAGGAAGTTGGCAAGAGGCTGTTATATTTTAGAGAC
Source organism: Lochmaea capreae (assembly GCA_949126875.1). NCBI lineage: Eukaryota > Metazoa > Arthropoda > Insecta > Coleoptera > Chrysomelidae > Lochmaea > Lochmaea capreae. The sequence goes on from OX421404.1 coordinate 20,542,241, forward strand.
AGTTCTCTTGCAAAGCAACAAAAGTGAGGAGAAAATAAGTGTATAAATTTATCCCCTGTTCTTTCCCCCGTTAACAATTTTGGATTTTAAGCCAATCTCGTGCTTGGAAGTTGCCTTGGGACTAATCTAAACAAAATTTATTGACTGTTCACCTCGGTGCTAATTATTCGGTTATTTGGTTACCGTCCTCAATACTTATCGAAAGAACGGTATCCTGCAATAAAGAACCCAAAAGTGAATTTTAAATTTGGGAAATAAAATCACAGCCAATGGTATGATAGAGATTATCGTTTTTAAGTTAAGAGATTGGTTTGATATTGAGGAAATGACCCTTCTACCGTGGCCAGCACAGTGACCAGACCTTAATCCCATCGAGCATGTATGGGATATGCTCCAGAGACGGATCGCTCCTCATTTGCATAATGTTAATACTCGTCAAAGTCTCCAAGATCTTCTTACTCAAGAATGGGCATTATTACCACAAAACGAAATTGATAATTCAATTTTAAGTATGCTAAGACGGTGTCAAGCTGTAATTAATGCTCCTGGAGGAAATACAGATTATTGAAAACATTTTTTGTTCAGATTTTTATGTTTTACACTCATGGATGTGTTAAGAATTTCAATTAAAATAGTGTACCTTTTAACTTTTGTTAAATTATCTCATCAAAGAGAAAATTAATTCCACTGAAATTAAGATGAATTCCTTACTGACTAATCAGTCATCATAATGATATGTCACTTTCAAAAATCTGGTTAAAATTCATGTATTTACGAGGAAAAATCTTCGTGTTCCTTAGACATTTGTGATGTGTGTATTTATACACATCACTAACGATTTCTCAAACTTGGAATACATTAATTGGTTCTTTTCTATACGACACCGTCCATAAAAAAAGTCTTAATCATATTCCAGTCGAACCGACTGTGAAAAATAATCAGAAAAGAAGGAGAGAATACAAAATATGTAAAGTAGTCACAAAAAACGTTTTTTATTGAAAGAACATTTTTCTCTGATACGTTTGTCGATCAAAATCTTGTATTATTTGTATCGTTTTTTTTATCAGACTCAAATTTGTAAATGAAACAAGCTGTTGATACCGAAAGAACTATCGGCGTCGTCGACCGAGCAAAGACGTTCGCGTTCCCTTGTGCCAACACCTTCCGACGAAATTCAAGAGGAACGGTAAATAAATGTTACATAGACAGTGGAACAACTTGACACTGTTCCATTGTAATTTTAAATTAAGAGCAAGGGGCATGTCAATTACGTTGACGGAGCGTTCTGGATTTATGAGAGGATCTACATTCTTGATAAATGAGACGCAACTCTTGGATAATTGGCTGAGGAAATTATTTATTTAAAATAATAAACGTACGTTTGTATTATTTATCCTTGAGCGACTTTTTCAAAACCTATAGTATATTTTTATTAATTATTGCAGTGAAAAGGTTGAACCTACTACTATAGTTCCATTTATGCTGTAATAGGTATACAGGGTGAGTTATGAGTAGCAGAGTTAAATTTTTTACTGACTTTTATTTCTTTTACTATAAATTGAAAGTTGAGAAACATGAACCATAGATTTGAAAAATTATAATTTTTGCGTTAATTCATTCGTACAAAAACTTATATATCTATCAGTAGCACCTCAGATTAATACCACCGTACACTAACTATCGACGGTAGTTAGTATACGGTGTTAATACATTTGTTTACATTTAAAACTGAACCCAACATTACATCACATTCTAAGGTAACTTGCCGACCCTCTGCCAGATGTCTTACTTTTCCTTTGAATTGCGACAACTGAATTATAGGACACGATAGAAAAGTACAAAATAAAAATGTACTTTCAAGAAATTACATAAAAACGACTTTAAAATAATGTTTTTGTTTGAAACTTTTGAGGTTTAAACGAAACAAATGCGTGTTAATAATTTTGTCCGTATGAAATATGGCAACACCGAGAAAAGGGCGGAAACCATTTTACTATCAATTTTACCTGATTTTACAACGAAGTTTCAACGTTCCCAGTTTATTGAAGCTCTTGTGTGTGTACAGATATAATTAAAAACAATATTTTTTGTGCAAATCGTGGTTCGTTATTGCCAAATTTTCAAAAGAAACATCCGAAATTTTCCTAACCTATCTTTTCATCTGTAAGTAAATAGTTCTATTGGCCAGTGGCACTGTCCGACTAGTCCGACAGTTTCTCACCACTCCTTGAAAGTTATTGATGAAAACATATGTATGGCGATAGAATGTTAGCCGTCTTTTCGGATAGTTTTATGAATGACTTGCGGACTCTATTTGTAGTATTACTCTAAGAGTAGCACCACCTCATCTCGTGTTATAATATTTTTAATAATACAACAGGTTTAGTTAATTATCAGAACCGGCTTTCAGCGATACCGAAACTTCTCGTTTCTTTTTGTATTTTAGAAACAACAAATGTGTCAGTAGATGTTCATACTTTTGGAGTCTTGTACAGAACAATTTCTTCTTTTTTAAAGTTACTTCATTCTGTCGAATACAAGGATGACTGTTTTTAAAGATTTTCGGATTCATTGTTGGCTGATTTCGGAGTGGATCTTCACACTGTTAAACGTCATGGTGACTAGAAAATTCAAGCGAAAATGAAAAAGAAATTTGGTACCTACTTATGGAGGAAAATCATTATCAGGTGTTTCATCGAATGTCGTCTCTGGATAAGAAACCGAAAAGTTACAATGGAACAACCGGAACAATATCGACGCCTATGTCCAACATTAATTTGACAAATTGCATTTCATTCATTTAATTGGGTTGTGCTCAACAGCACAGGCACTTGAACTGAATCTTTGTACCATTTTCCATGTTTTCTACTTCCATTCCAGAAGCTTTGTGTCTTCTATGTAGGCCACTAGTATAATTGGAGGGATTTTCAGTAGTTGTAATAGTTGTATTATTTCCTTTCCAAACTGCTTCCGTCTGAGTTCATGTAGAAGCAGAGTATGTGAGTAGGTGTTTTATCATAGAGTTCACATTTCCTGCACATAGATTCACCAACTTTGCCCATTTTGTGCAGATGTTTCCCCAGGGTGCAGGGTCCAGTCACCAGGTCGTTAACTGTCTTCAAATGTCTCTTACATTTGAAGACAGTAATAAATTGCAATAATGGAGTATTTAATTTTAGTTTTAAACAAACTTCCCATATTTTTGCCCAGTAAACCTAGATATTTTTTCATTGTAGTCCTCAGCACTCTTATGAAATCATTATAGTACTCAGTCCAATGAAAGAATCTCATTTTGACACTAAAAACGTAATCCAGAATGATGTCATTGACATTACTACTGAAAATTTTAGTGTATTTTAGGAGGCTGTATAAATTTAACTTTATGTTTTCCATAGTTATTATTTGTTTGTTTATATTTCGACGGTCTTCAGCGCAGTACGACTGATTTGATTTACTTTAATTAGTTTCCAAATGCCTCATTAATTATTAATATCCGGACATTAAGTATTTATTTTTGTTTACAGATTTTTTAGTCAAACGGGAAAATGTAAATACACGTGAAAAGCTTATTGATTCTTGTTACATCATTAGAAATGATCTCGAAATACTCAGGAAGTCAGTTAGACATTTGATATTCGATAAAGAAGTTGTATAGAAGCAGATCTCATTTCGAAATGCTTTAAATCTCAACAATACTCTTCTCTGTTCTCGTTTTGTTTTTTTTTGCTTTAAGCTCTTTCCATTGTTGTGTATTCTAAAATGTTCTCAATGTTCTTGTTTTCTTGTTTTTAATTTTATAAAAGATTCAACTGTACTTTTTTCCAAAAGCATATTCTGAGGATTACTGAACAAATATCATACAGGGTGGAGTTTTAGTATAATCAAAAACGGCTTGTAGCTCTTGAACGCCTGTTCTGGAAATTAACTGAAACTATTGGTGCTAGAAATCCTATGAACTGATAAGCTGGGAGGGTAGGGCAACCGCACAGAACCTAGTCCCTTTGTGCAACATCTTGGAAGTTCCTCTTAGCTCCTTTTGGCTTTTTCTGGCAGTTTTTTACTTAAATGTATTTGACATAGAGCCCTTGGTGACGATATGTTTAAATGTGTGCTTTCCAATTTCAGAAATGAAAGGGGGAGAGTTGAACAACGTTAGTCATTATACCTACCTAATATTCCGTTTTGTCTATTTTAAAGTGTCTATTCGATTTTTGTGTCGTGAAAAATGTGATGTCCAAGGAATTATCTTGAACTATTATCGCATCTCAATTATATTCAAGTGATTCTTCTCAATAATTATTTTAACCCAATATCATAATACCTACCTATAAAACACAATTTAATTGCTAGGGCAGGTACAACTCTGCGTAGGTTCGTCCGCCTGCTTATTACTCAAGGAGTTGGTGATTTATGACCATAAATTTCTAGTCGTACTTTCCTTTAGACTTACCATTGTCTTTGGTCTAAGTCAGCGTGATTACATTGTCGTTTGTCGCTTCAACCAAAACATGGTGACATTATTAGAGACAATCCTGAGACGCCCGAGTGTATGCAAAATTTGAGTACACAATACTTCACTGGTTAATTTTGTTTCAAGATGCGGGTAGGTGACGAGTATGTTAATAAAGAGCTATGGTCGGCTCTCACCCAAATAATTTTCCTATGCCCTTCCGCGTCTCAGGGTTGTCTCTGACATACGTGGTCTCTTCAGGGCTAGCAGTACTTGTCTGCTATCGGTATAGAAGTCCACGGTCAATTTCGCTCAACTTTTAATCTTTAGTCACGTTTGATTGTTTTAATAAGAATTCAGTGATCGCCTGGGAAAAAAACAAATACTATTTGTATATGTCCTGATAATATTGATAAGAATTATCGTAAACCCTTTTCAAGATGGAATGTTTTTCATGATTTTTTTCCAGTGTAAATGAATTGTATAATTATGTGGTACTGCCAAAATATGAGACCAATCGAACTTACATTTTGTCATGGATATAAACAGACACTTTTTAATTATAATTTTAGATATTCCATTGCAGTCTCAATAAGATTACTGTTCTTTTTGACTCACCCTGTGTAAATAAAGTCGGTTGAAATGAATTTTTGACTTAATTTGGTTCAAATTAAACTCGACATGAATAGCTTATTGTATCGTTGGGAGATTATTTATGTAAGCGTGTACGAATAAGTTTGTTCCTTTAGCAAAATTGAAGGGAGAATTGCCAAACATGGTAGTAGAGATTTTAGCGTAATCGAATTATGAAAGGGTTTTTAGGTATAAAAGCTTCTAGTGTATCACCTGAACAAACGGAATTATATATATATCTCGTACCTTTTACATTTTCTTGTTTCACCTACAAAACAATTTGAGTCTTGGGAAAGTGAAGGCAAACAACTTTTTGTTTCCGAAAATATTCTCCGGAAAAAAAAGATGAAATTTTATGTATTGCAATAATGTTCAAATTGAAAAGTTACAGTGAGAACCAAAAGTATTTCGAAGTAATATCACAGATTTTCTCACTTACGACTGTTCCAGCATTATTATTATTTTGTTAACAGTAGTAGAACCGATTTTTAAACTTTATATTAACGTTGGAAAATGCTGCTTTAGTGATATCACATTAGGTCATTAGGTGGACTTGAAGTGACCAAAGAAACGACTTAAGTGGTGGCAAGTCTGGTGATCTACGTGGCCACTCAATGGGACATATCATTCCAAACATTTATTTGGAAAATTATTGGCCTACCAGTATCTATCTGCTACTGCATAATGGGGATATTGCATATTGAAATACATTTGCTTAAAATTTCCTGGTATGAACAAGGAACCAATCTCAGCATCACCAACTATTTCTGCCCACTATTTCACGTATAATCATAATTCTTAAATTTTGGAACTAAAAAATACGATGTCGCATTATGTACTTTCTCATATGAAAAAAATTGGGATGACTTTCCTGTGAAAAGGGATTAAGTGAGGATCGAAACTGGTTTATCGCTCTCAATTCTTCTGAACTAAAGCCCACCTGTTGGCTGTTACTTTGATGACATTTTTGTTATCCGGCCTCATAGAATGGAGGCATCAGATTCTTTTTTAATCTATATGAACGGTATACATCCTAGTATATAGTTCACAATGCAGGTGGAGGAGAATTCATGTCAACCTTTTCTTTAAATTAAAACGTCATTTTTGCCGATAACATTTCTGATATAAAAATATTCAAAAATATCTCAAAATTAATCTTATGGTGGAATAGACAAGTGTATTTGGTCTAAAAATCAATAATTATAGTATTCCAACTAGCAAAGTTGTTTTATAATTTTTGGCTTATATAACAATTTTATTTCAATGTTGATTTATTGTTGCTTTCAAGAATGCAACTTATTGTATAAAGGTTCCTATTTTTTCACGTATTATGTAAGAGATTCATAAGACATTCATTGTTTATAAAATTCAGTGGTTTTATAACACTTTTTTAAGAGAGTTCGGTAGCATTTATAAATCAGGTATAAATACATTATAAAACTATTGTTATTAACACTTTCAGCAGCTTATAAAACAATTTTACTAAAGCAGCAGATGCCGCAATTTTATTGGTATTGAACCCTATAAAATAATTATATAATTATTATATAATTATTACATTGGAAGCTGTTATATACCTTTTATAAAATAACTAATGAATATATTAGATTTGGCTTGGCAGTTTTAAAAAAACAAACCGCGTAAAATGTCGGAATTGAGGGATTGAAAGAAAATCAAAAGGAGTGGAGCGTTTCAGAGAAAAATAAAGAAAAACTTTGAATGATTAGCAATGAGGACATTTTTAATAAAACGCCTGCATTTTCTTGAAATTTAAAATATTTCAATTTTAGATATTATATATGTAAACGGAAAGGCTTCCGGCGAGCTGTGTTTCTGAGGCACACAGAGCAGTAGATATAAATTTCTGGGACACACAACCCGTGGGCATAGTTCCTGGATTAGTCAAGCTCCGTGGCAAAACTCCTAAATTAAGAAAGTTCCTGTGCAAATCACGTTCCTGGACTAGATAATTTCCTGTGTGAAAATTGATTCAACTTCTTGGAAGGCACAGCTCCCAGACGTGAGGTTCCTGTATGTAATAAAAACTAAGAAAGTATATCGTGATAGTTTTATAAGGCTTCTCCTACGTAAAATATTTTTTGTAATTACATGTTTTTTTGTGTTACTAACCCATTGATAAACTTGTAAATTTCAACTCTATTTTTTTATCATTATACAGTGTGGAACAGCCTAATTGAATAAATTAGATAAGGAATAAATGAGGGCGTGTTAGGAGAAACGCTTGGACACGTCGATTTTTATTATTAAATGCGCATTTTTTCCAAAAAAATTATGAGGGTGTGTCTTGTGACAGTAGCAAATACCAACTTTCTTATTTTAAATGCAGCCCCCTGTATATTTTATTTTTTGGATTCATCAGAAGATTCTAGAAATAATTCATGTACAATGTCCTATAGGTACCTATTTTTAACTGTTTCGGAAATATTAAGTGTTCAGATTTATTACAAAAATTAACATTGAAAAAAGAAAATTATTTTATTTCACTAATTCGCTACATCACAATCGATACTTATTTCCCATTTAACTCTTGAAATTGAGAAAGTAAGCAAAAACCATTCCTGCGTTCCTTTTTACTGAAATGAATTAAAAAAAAATATCTTGTAGATATACCAACCCCGTTTGACTTTGAAGTGTAATTCAATATCCGTCGGTGCATATAGCACGGGAAGTAGTTGTTGCTTCTCAGTTGAGGAGGGTCACTGTTTTTAAAAAAGATTACTTTTCCAAACTGTATAAAGCGTTGGAATAAAAATATTTATTCTTAGACATCTGTTGGTGAAACGCTTTATTAAATACGACAATATTACAGGAAACTGTAATAATCTTTAAAAACAATTTTGTTTATTTTCGTATAAAACTCATAGCATTAGCAACTTGTCTGCCTGCATGACAGTAGTGATCAGTGTTAGTGCAATTGTCGTTTGAATTTCCTTAACTGTATGTAATATTATCAGAAAAATGGTTCATTTAGCAGAAATGCACAAAATAACTATTCTACAAATAATTGGTTATGGGTATAACACACAGATACAAATGGAAGTTTCTCGCTTATTTTATGAAAAATTTCCAAATTGGCCGCCTGTATCCCAAGGAACAATGAGCAGAATAGAAAAGCAGTTTCGCGAGCTTGGTCATGTAAGACAGATAAAAAAAGTAGCTTCCAATGCAGTTAGTGATGATACGAAATTGGATATAATGCTTGAGTTTCATAATTCTGTTCAACGTTAGCCACACATCAATTTTTCGAATATTAGAGGAAAGTAAAATGCATATATACAGTGTGACCCATTTTGTTTGGAAGCACCCCTATAAAATCCGCATTTTTCAACCGATTTTGATTTAGTCTTTTTTGTTAGATTCAGTATCAAAAACAGTATTTGAGCACAAATTTTCATACCATAATAGCTATTTTCAAGGCCCTCTATGTTAATTTTTCTTTGCCAAAAAAGACGAAAGTATATTAGGCATTTTTTTTCTCAAATATGACTACACCACTGGATTCAGAATCATAACAAATGTAAACTATTAAAATTTTATAAAAAAAATTTTATTAACAACAAAGTTATCACAATTTCGAAAAAACTGTTTTTTGATTAATTTTTTTCCTAAGAATGTAGACACATTTTAAAAATGGCAACATGGTAAACAAAAACTAGGACTCAAACATATTGCACTGTAAAAAATCGAAGCCGAAATTTTAAAAGTCAGGATAATAGGTCCATTCTTTTTTGAGGGTAACATGAATGCCAATAACTTCATGGAATTCTTGGAAGGTGAGTTATCCGTTGTGATTGACGAACTGCCACTAGCAGAAAAAAGAAATTTGATATTCAGTTAGATGGTTGTTCTGTACACTATTCTAGGATTGTCAGGCAGTGGCTTAACGAAAAATTTCCAAATGGTTGGATAGGTCGCGGTAGCGAGTTAATCGAATGGCCTCCTAGATCGCCCGATTTAACTAAATTGGATTTTTATCTGTGGGGTCTTTTGACACAAAAAGAGTATAAGACACGTCCAAGAAATAGAGCAGAACTGTGTGACAGAATACGACAGGCGTGTGCTGGATAACACCACATGAAATAAAAAAAGCGCTAAGACATAGTCGCAAACGATACGAGAAATGTGTGGAAATTAACGGAGGTCTAGTCAAGGCTACACAAAATTAGAATCAAATTATTATTAAGTAGTTTAATAATTAAAATGTATTATTAGGTGTTAATTTGTATTTTCGTCACATCAGCACAATTTTACATTACTCTCAGAAGCTATAACTCCAGATCGGGTTAAGGTATCGGCTTCGAATTTTTACAGTGCAATATGTTTGAGTCCTAGTTTTTGTTTACCATGTTGCCATTTTTAAAATGTGTCTACATTCTTAGAAAAAAATTAATTAAAAAACAACTTTTTCCAAATTCATGTAGTGATAACTTTGTTGTTAATAAAACTTTTTTTATAAAATTTTGATAATTTACATTTGTGATGATTCTTAATCCAGTGGTGTAGTCATATTTGAGAAAAAAAAATGCCTAATATACTTTCGTCTTTTTTGGCAAAGAAAAATTAACATAGAGGGCCTTGAAAATAGCTATTATGGTATGAAAATTTGTGCTCAAATACTGTTTTTGATACTGAATCAAACAAAAAAGACTAAATCAAAATCGGTTGAAAAATGCGGATTTTATAGGGGTGCTTCCAAACAAAATGGGTCACACTGTATATAAAGTGATGCCAACTCAGGAGCTCATGGAAGACGATTTCGATAAGAGTACGTATTTTTGTGAAAAAATGATGGCAATGCTAGAAAATAATGTGATCCAATTAGAAGATGTTTTGTTTTCTGATGAGAGCACATTTACACTTCACGGTCATATTAATCGTCAAAACTGCCGCTATTGATCTAATGAGAATCCTCACTGGATGAGAGAAGAACAAACGTAATATCCTGAATAAGTCATTGTTTAGGCAGGAATTGTTGTGTTGTGTTAGGTCCTTTTTTCATTGATGGTAACTTGAATGGAGATAAATATTTAGAACTGCTCCAAAATAATGTTGTGCCAACTTATATCCTGATCCAGCAAACCCACTAGCTCCTGCCAATACAATATGGTTTCAGCAAGATGCACTATATCTACATCCCAAACAGCAAAATATGTCCAGTGTACGTACATTTAAGACTCTTTTTAAGTCGTTACGTCCTTGTCCCATAGTAAACGAAATATGTATAAAATAAGTACGTACAGTAAAGGACATTGGTTGTACGTACTATACGATAAGCAGTAAGTACGTACTTAAGACAAACTTTTAACGTACTTTGTGTACGTAGGTACGTGTATACAGAGGCTAAGGAAGTAGAGCAGGAAATAGCATGAATTGCCCCGCGCATAGATAGCGCGCTATACGGACGCGAAGATTACACCGACAGAGAGCTGACTGGATGCTATACCTTCAGGCGACAGCAGTGTAGAAGCAAGAATTAATTGTTCTTTGTCAACTCTTTGGACATACTGCATTGTGGAAAATGTACATTCCAAATATGTACTGTGTACGTACTTCGTACAGTGAAGTATGTATTCTGTACATAACTTTTGTCAGTTGGTAACGTACTTCAAACGTTTTGAGTACGTATCGATGCTGGTTGGGATTGACATCATCGTACCTTAGTTTTTTATAGGGAGATAACAGCAGTTAAAAGTTAGATGATATTCAATTTGAATTTATTTTTAATAAAATTTTTATATCTAAATGAATTCCACAGGTAAAAACCCCTGAACCGTCGGAAAATTATCACCTTTATAAATAAATAAACATTGCACCAAAACAAATAGACCCAACCCGTGCATTCAAATTTTATAATAATTTACATAATTGCATCGAATCAATCCAAATGGCAATGAAACACCTAATTTTCCAAAGATTATTCCACCCACTATAAATCGATCCATGTGTTCGATACAATAAGCAAATCAAAACTCCCACGTTCCGTTCGAAATATAGTCTGTGAAAAACTGTTGCTGTTCAGCATATATTGCGAGGGTTTTAACCCCTGTTAGTTGTAGCTCCAAAGGTCACCTGTAGAGTGACCATGATAAAATCCTAATACCCGGAATGCCAGACACTGACAACACCACAACAAAATGGATGATGATTTGATTAATTGGTGAAATATTGTATAATGGATTTGAGAATAGAATTAATTGTCCGTAGAATTGAAGTTACTATTATTATTTTATTAATTCAATTTGAATTTTGGGAAAATATAGAATCGGAAACTGGAAAATTATTTTGGCTCAGTTTGAAAAAGTTTATGGTGGCTTTAGTAAATCTCAGCAATTAGAAGTAGATCGCTGGTCTCAAAATTACTATCCAGAATTTAATAAACTTGTTGGTTTGTTCCAACAAGCATGTTAATTAGTTTAGAATTGAACGGAGATGGCGTAGATTGAAAGTAGCGGTCCAGCAGGTCGAAAATTAGTACTGAACTAATCCGAGAATCGTTCCAACAAATAAAATAACTATACTAGAACTATTTCAAGAAAGGTGGTTTTATTTCCATGTCCTGAGTAAGTTCGACAGTCGGGATTTTTAAGCACTTGCGTAGAAACTTCCCAAACGACTAGAAATAGAACACAGAACCAGTCCATAACTAGGGTTTGCTAACGCCTGTGTATTAAGGTATTCAAAAATGTGGGGGGGTCAATTGTCAAAATTTGGGGGTGGACCAATTGTCAAAATTTGGGATCCGAAACATTTGGGGTGGGCCAGAGCACCAGACATGTGACAACTTTTACAAAAGGTCACCAACCTGCGTAAGTGTGGCAGCCGACAAAGAAATAGAAAGTTCCCACGGACTTCAAAATTTTCCTAGCTATATTTTTAGTATAACTATTCGCTGCCCGACCAGTAAGTTTTATGAATTTAATTCATCACTAATTAATTAGTAAGGCATTTTGGAGACCATTGAACACAGTTTCTCATGATCTATCGCGAGAATCTAATAATTTATAGAAGATATATGCATGCCATTCCATTAGGCGGCGTTTGCCATTAATTGGATTATAAATCACCACCTATCTTCAAATTGACTTCAAAAAGAGTATACTGTGAATACACCACTATCGCTTTCGTTTTTAACGCGACGTTGATAGATATAAATACCACGGTAGCCAAATAAGTTAGTTCCCCAAATCCTATTTTTTATTATAATAATTTGCGAAACAATCACAATTATTATTAATTGACCCTAATTCAAATTTAATTTGTATATATTTATTATATAATCAAAAATGGAGTCGAATTAATTTTTATTCAATCGGTTCGCATCCTGGGACAGCTGTTTCGGCCTTTAGGCCTCATCAGCCAGGCTATCGAACCGATTGAACCAAAAATCAACTCGACTATAATGATCAAAGATCAAGGCGAAACAACTAACGCATTAGTGTCGCCATCTACGAATACAAAGGATGTGGAGAAGGTATAGGTATTACAGCCAATACGCAAGAGGTTTGTCTTGATAACATAGATGGCCGACCAAACTTCGTTGGTATTTCTACCACCAACTCAATCGGTTCGATAGCCTGGCCGATGAGGCATAAAGGCCGAAACAGCTGTCCCAGGATGCGAACCGATTGAATAAAAATTAATTTGACTCCATTTTTGATTTGTTCCTTTTGTCTATTAGACATGAGTGGAGTTGGTGGTAGAAATACCAACAAAGTTTGGTCGGCCATCTACGTTATCAAGACAAACCTCTTGCGTAGTGGCTGTAATACCTATACCTTCTCCACATCCATTTTCGACTATTTATTATATATATAGGCCAAACATTCCGTGTCGGAATAGGGCCTGCTTCATGTCAACTTGAAGCTCTTAGATTCTATGTTTGCGGTGAATCACTCCGTATTGATTAGCATACTGGATATAAAATGTATTGTTCCGTTAAAATAAGTTACGTCTCTTCGCGCTATTTATTGTTTTGTTCCACAGCACTCTGTCCTTAATAGTCTTCCTCTGGTCAATGAGATTTAGTCTTTTCACATCTTCGTATACCTGCTCTAGCCATCTTAATTTGTATGTTTTCTATTTAGGTCTAGACTAGTAAAAAACTGTAAAGAATCATTCAACAGGCTGGCAAAAGGCAACAAAGTGTCTCTAAATTGGTGCCGGCACATGGGGGATTGCAGGTAATGAAATGGCTGACCAGTTAGCTAAAGAAGGCTCTAAAGGAGACTTCACAGGTCCGGAACCGTTTTGTGGAATCACAAAAGATGCATAAGAGGGGGAATTGGGAACTGGGAACTGGGAACACCGATTCAATTAGAGGTGCGACACAAGGGCACCTCCATACAAAGAGTTTACCAAACAAGGTAGACAAGGAACTCTCAACCAGGCTATTGAAACTGGGTGAGAGACAGTTACCGACCTGGTGACTGGACACTGCACCCTTGGGAAACATCTGCACAAAATAAGCAAATATAGTGAATCTAAGTGCAGGAAATATGAACTCTATGATGAAACACCTACTCACATATCTTGCTTCTGCGAGAGTTACATGGACTCAGACGAAGGCACTTTCGAGAGGAAATAATACAAACATTACAACTACTGAACATCCCTCCAGTCAAGCTAGTGGCCTACATAGAAGAAGCAAAGCTTCTGGAATGGAAGTAGATAATATGGGAAATGGTACAAAGATTCAGTTCAATTGCCTGGGCTGTTGAGCACAACCCAATCGAGTGAATGTTTCCTATTTACATTAACAATTTCTCAAGAGACCTTGTACTTTATACAATATTTTATAAGCCGTTCGTATTGTGAAATATAAATGTCATCAGGAATATTAAAACATCATAAATTATATAAGAAACATTATACAAATATATATACAATGACATAATAACAGCTCTGGATATATTTTTTTTATGTTAAGTCTTGTTTTTATTACAGTGGCCGGGAAAATGTGTCACGAACGTAGAAAACACACAGTTCAGCCGTTTTAGTAAAAAGTTAAGCTATCCCAGTATATAAACTCAAGTTTAATTAACTTTATCAGATAATCGAGTCGTTTAGTCGAAAGAAGCTGCTGTCTATGACAGGATTATAGGAATTTGTTTTTTTCCACAGTAAGAAGCTTTATTATTGCTGAAGATTTGATTTTGTATTTCTGTAAATGTTTATGAAGTACTTGCGGATCGTACTACAATAGAAGAACGATCGGAAAGAAGGGTAGAATATTTCCTCAACTGGAATAAATTATGTCCTCGTCGAAGTTTAATAGTATAAGTTTTGGTTGATTTCAGATCTCGAATCTAGATTACTGATCCTATTTCTAGAAATTATGGTCCATTTCCGTTTTAATGGAGTATTTTTATTTTATGGTTATTGAAAAAGTTTTTAGTACATTTAGTTCGTCTATGAAGGCATGCTTGCATTAATTTTTTCTACGACTAAGTACTTATGTACGGAAAGTACACTATAAGAATAAATTTAAAAAAAATGACTTAATAGCGTTATTTTTAAAGAGCGCTAGGTAAATTAGGTCAGATCGACCAAAAATCACATCTACAGTGTTTAAAAGCCAAACGGAATAAATTATATTCATGAAAAATCCCGAAATACGTCAAATTTAAATTATAAATTGACATTCTTCAACATGAAAACGCGATCCCTACCTTCAACTCCCTTCGAATGAGAGGTATAGTTGACCTAAAAGGTATAGTGCGAACTTAATGTTGCCGGCTTTTTGTTTGACTCTAAAGAATATTTTTTATGACGGATTGTTTGGTTCGGCGCCGGAACTGTGACGTGACGGGACTGATGTGTTTGAATCGACCTTAAGACTAACAGTATGCCGTCATAGCCCAGTCAATATTATAATTATTTAAAATGCTTAATTAGTTGACGATACATTCATTCAATGTTATAATTTCAACTAATAATCGTTAATAGTTATTTAATAAACTAGTTTGTTAATGAAGGTGATTAATAAACGAAACTGTTGAAAGCACGAAGGAGCGATAGGGAGTGAGTCCCTTTAATAGTTTGACTGAACTATAACTATTTTTGAGAGAGGGATTGCAGGTGTTCTCTTTAGTCAGTGGTCTGACATCAAGACAGTGTGTGTGTTTTTGTGTGGAAATTGTGAGTAAGTATACATATATTTACTAGCAATCATCAATTTGGACGAAACTTGGTATGATACACACGATACGGTTGAGAAAGGATGGACTGATAGGTCAAAATAGAAATACAATATAGAATTATCTTTGGTAAGTAGACGAAAATAATATAAACACCTTTCAGTGTTTAGCTCCGCAACATAACTTGAAGGGGATATACAATTAGATAGCTGGTACTATATCTTTTACGTCAACTATACAACCCCCAATTTTTCACTAAACGGTCATGCTAATCAGCAAAATTGCTGATATTGATCAAAGGAAAATCCTCACTGGATGAAAGAAGAACAAACAATACCCTCAAAAGGTTAATGTTTCGGAAGGGATTGTTGGAAACCGTATCATTGGTCCCTTTTTCATTGAGGGCAATTTGAATGGCGATAATTATTTGGAACTGCTTCAAGATGATGTCACTCCAAGTTTGGCGAATTTATAAGCTGATCCACGAAACCCTCAAGTTCCAGTGAATACGATACGGTTCCAGCAGGATGGAGCATCACCACATTACCCGTTGCAATATCCGGAAGTACCTCGATGCAGTATTTCCCAATCGGTGGATAGAGAGGCGAGGATCGATAGAATGGCCAGCGCGATCACCTGATAATGTTAGATAATGATAATGATAATGTTAGAAGACAGTTTTATTCAAATTTAGGATGTTGCCAAGACGTTCGCGGTGGAAATCTTAAACATCCACTTCATTGACATTCATAGTTCTTACGTTTTCCATTAAATTTTAGTTTTTGATTGTATTTTAGCGAATTTAGGTAACTACATGATTTCATTTTATTCTATCTTAATTGTTGTAATAAACCTGAAGACGATAACATTTTTGAATAGAGAATGGAGAGACTTTTTAAACAATGTATTACAAGCCTATAGTTCCCATTTGAAAGATTGGGGGTTGTATCTGTCATTCGAATGGGGTTTCTAGATTTTTATGAATATATGTACAGTAACCGAAATAATGAAATAAAGAAAAACCTTCCCTCCAGTCTGAATAATTATAAACAGAGACAATTTAAAATTTCTTCAACGAAGGCTCGCATTTCATATGAGGTACTCACTACCATTCTGGGATAAGTACACATAATTAAAAACAAAAAGACTTCAAATGCAGAAGAAAAGAGATGATTTCACTACCCATGTAGGAAACCCCCAAAGTTGACAAAAGGACCAAGCCTGGGCCAGTTCTGGGAAACCTAGCTTCGGCGTACCTGTATTGGCCCATGCACGGGCCAGGCTTTTGGCCATGCCTATGATTATAAAAGCTGGGTAACCCAGCCTTGGCCATATTTTATTGGGAATCCAAGCTTGGACCACCAAAAATTGTTTGTTCCAGCCTTGGCCATATGCCTATGCTTATCCAAGCTTGGGCCAAGACTGGGTAACCCAACCGTGGCCGTTTAATGGGGACCCATATAGCTTATTCCGTTCGGTTACATACGGCGTGATTCGAGTATTTTCGTTAAGCGCCCCATCGCCATCCATATACTTCTTTTCATTATTTGTCAGGTCAATCCGAGCTTCAGTTATCCGCTCACATTTTTTATTATTTATTACTACTTAAAGTAACCATGTCTGCTGCGTATCTAGAGTTCAAAGGTGGCGTGCGTTAAACAAAGCAGAAAAAGTTTTAAATAAAAAAAAGCTAATACAGTTGTTAACGAGCAAAGTTTAGATAAACCAAAAGCAATATAATAATTTGGATAATGATAATAACAATGATTCTATCAGTACAAGTGATAATGATTCTGACAGTTGTAGTGATAACGATTTGAAAAGTAGTGGCAGTCATTGTCTTGGCAACCGAGCCTGGCCCATAGTTTTCACTCCAGATTTCTACCAAGACCGTGCCATGCCTGGCTTACAAGCTTGGCCCAGAGTTCTACATATTTGTGCCAAGCTTAGCCCCGTGGTACTTTCCTCTATGGGTACGAATTGCTTCCATAACCACTTTATTCTCTTGATTCAGCCCTTAGCGATTCTCATATTTCCAAATATGAATCAAATAGTCACCAAAGGAATAAATGCGGTAAATTAGAAGGTTAAAAAAGTGCTAGAAATCAAGAAAAATGTGCTCAAATAGCGCAAATCTAATAATAGAAATAATCATATTAAAAACTACTTCAAGTGGTTTAATTATATAGAATTTCCGTTCGAATAAGCACCGATCCTACACCTTACTAACACTTCGAAGTAACATAATACTCTAAGAATAGGGAATTGCTTTTACCAAAAATCCTACCCTTCGTAACATTATGCCAAATCATGATTCAGCTATGGCAACTGAGAACCGAGACAGCAGGAGCCGCAATTTGATTTTATCAGATATGTCATTAAAGACGCCACGTTTGATGTCTATTCACCATGAGCGTAGCTGACAATACATTGTTTTTGCTTGCTCTTGCTACAAAATTTCCAATACACTCGATTCTTAAGCTGGATTTATAAACGTTATTCGTAGCTCGTCGGGATTTCCACGTTGCGGACGATTCGTTATTCACAGTTGACTGATTTATATTTTTTTGCTTTTAGTTGTTGGCGATGTTGACATTTGATTGGTCACGAAGGTGATGCATGTCATACGACAGAAAAATTGACGTAACAGATTATTGAGGTTTTGTTATTGTGTCTCGTTTTTGTTTCAATATATCAAGAAGGGGAGAACAGCAAATTTATTATCAAAGTAAGTGGAGTTTTACACAATATCAAGTCACGTGGCACTTACTTCAGTTTTCATTGGTTAAGCTATGAATCATGAATAACAAGATAAAAAATTTGGTTATTTGAGAGCAGTGACGAGCAACACAACAACGATTTATGAATGCATGTATGTGATGTCAATGTTTCATTATCGAGCAGCGGAATCACGTACAACGAATAGCGAACAACAGATTTTATAAATTCAGCTTAAGCTCTCAGGGATAGGCAGTGCTGTCGAGAAATTTATAGCTAAAGTATCTGTCAGTGGTCAAATGTCAGTAAAGATCAAAGGAATCTCAACGGGTAGCAGACGGAAGGACACACTTTCATTCAAATTAGTTTGTTACGTGTGGTTGAGGAGTATTTAATTACTCAACTGTTGTCCAATTAGGCAAAAGATTTCTTCTTAATCAATTGCGCCCATCCTGTCAAAATTTGAAAGGAGATTCTGATTGTATCTTGATCAGACACTAGAAATAAACAACCTCTTCCAAATAATGTGAAAGTTCACTATTCCCAGGAACGAGCTGAACAAGCCAGTTTGGTGTAATCAAAGTTTATGCTAGTGCCACCGTCTTGCATTTAGGCAGACTCTACCATCGATTACCAAAAGGCTATCAAACTTCCATCCACATAGCAATGCAGAATTCCAGGTCACAATATCTAGGAGACTACTGGAGAGAACAGAAACACTTAGCTAAACTAAAGCCTGTGGATATCCTGCAATTGGAGAAATAGGTCTAAAGGAATTACTACTACTCTAGGACTTTCCTCAGGAACTAAATAGAATGAATGAAGTACAGGTCTCAGTGAATTTTACCCAAATATAATAGAAGATATATGTAGCTGGTTGGTGCTAGTCGAAGGTACGTTTTGTTAATTGCTGGCAGATTCCAGCAACCTCATATTAGTCACATATCTAAAACAAATCTCTACCCATTTGCATCCTAGCTTGAGTTTAAATATAGCTGTATGTGTTTAGGTAAAACATACCGCTGATTAGACGTTTCGAAACCAAACCTTTTGGCATCAGGAAAATATACTTCTACTATAGAGGCAAAGTATGTCAATGTGTAAAACGTACCAGCGATTAGCAGCAACCTATGAAATTCATCAATGATAGTCTATTGCCAATCAGTGATAGATTCTGCCTTAATGCCTCCGACCTAGCCCAGTTTGGTGAAGCCCCGTCTCAAGACTGAATAAATCTATTTGCAGTTTAAGCATCTCTTTTCCCAAATAAAAGACCCCTTTATGCATGAGCAGTTTCTTTGGAGCCTCGTCTACGCTTATGGATTGTTTTCACTGAACACAAGCAATCTCAATTACATCTCGCACCGCTTTTGGATCTTATTAGATCTTTGTGAGTGTTATTAAACGTACCCACTTGTCATCACGTGCTAGGTAATTTATTTTATTTTGGAGCATCAAAAAATAAAATAAAATAAACTTTCTTTTCAAAAGACCCAAAGTAAAAGGAAAAAATATTTACTGGTATATGTAAAGGAATTGGGAAGTGAATTTTGTATTCATATTGAGAAAGAGAGAGAGAGAGAGAGAGAGAGAGAGAGACAGAGAGAGAGAGAGTAAGAAATCATGAAACAACTAATTATAATGAGAAAACTGGCAGTAGAAAATAAAATATCGCGGAATGTAGAGCAACACTCTTTAATGTTATACTAGAAGTCATCATGCGAAAGTGTAGGATAAAATAGGATGGCGCAATATTTAATAATTAACTGCTGTTTGCAGTCCTCATAGTACAAAGCACTTTTTTTTTAAATGTTAACCGAATACTTCTTGTCTATTCCACCAAAAATTATTTTTGTGCAATGTCGCGATTTTGAAAACGCGTCTGCTGTAGATATTGATAAGAATATAGACAATCTTACGCCAACGAATACAAAAAAGTCAAAAACGTCAGTAAGGAGACAATTTCAAAAGTTTTGTGCCGAAAGAAATCACTTATTAGAACGAGGAACTTCGGTGGAAAAAATTTCCTCCATTCTAAAGGACTGGGCAAGCAACACGTGCAAGAACGATGGAACCCTTTATAAAGAGAGTGTGGTGGAAACAATGTGGAACGTGACAGCAAAACTTGTTCAGGAAAAATATTACGAACATTTCGGCATTGCTATAGATCCATTTAATGATGTAAGATATAAATCTGCTAGGGGTGCACGAGATGCTGCGCGCAAAATATTACAAATGAACTCGGAAAAGAGAAAATAAAACTCATCGGCTTTGACTTACAAAAATTGCTGCAAATTTTGAAGCTTTACGATGAAAACAAGCCGGAGCGTCTGCAGAAAAAAAATTTTCATCTCATATCTTATGAGCAAGCATTTCTACGAGGTGAGGCAGGCAACTGTATGACGGATTTCTTTCAAGAAGAAAAGTTTAATGATGGAGCAAGCATGAATAGAATAGAATATAATCCAGTATTTTCAAAAACCTGCCAAGGAGGAGGCCGCAGATTAACAGACAGTAAATGGTTAATCAGAAACACTACTAATGAAGACATCTGCCCCGTTAGGTAGGCCAAATTAACCGTTTTTTCATTCAATTTTTCTTATCAAAGCTTTTTTTCTTCAAGATTATACAAAAAACTTTTGTCAAAACGAGGATCTAACGTGAAGACGAACCGTCTGTTTTTTACACCGAATCGAGACTGGCAAAATAATGGTATATGGTTCAAGAACATCCCAGTTGGCAGAAACGAGATCGCAAAATGGACAAAGCTGTCTGTCCAAAATAAATAATAAACGTTTATAATCACGTCTGCATTTATTTTAAAGGACCTGATAATTTTTCACTAGTGCAAATTATCGATAATTTGCGCTAGTGCAAAATTATCGCCTAACAATCAAAAAATAGTCGGAACATTGTTGAAATATCAAGTTTGACAGATGAAAAAATTTTTATGTTTTGTAGGTAGTTTTACTTTTACTCTATTTTTACTTATTTGTCGTGTGAGAATAAGCCTCGAAAATTAGTTTCAGAATTAAATTTCAAAATAAAATAAATGCAAATACTAACCTGAACTACCAAAATTCCAAGTGGTTATACAAGGACAACAAAGAATATAGATGACAAAATATATTTGTACAATATCCCCCTTGTGTGTGTGTAGATATTTTTAGTCAGACATACATCGTCCTTTCTGGCAATTCAGCTGCAAATGAAATAAGGCCGGCCTTCATGTGCAAATTTATAACTATGCATATGTGATAGTATACCCCTTGAAATTGGGGATACGAAATGGTAGGTAGCTTCGTTCTCCATATACCATACGCTCACTCTACACCCTGCATGGAAATTAGTTAATACCAGGAAAATACGACTTTAGATTCTGTCTACGTTAATTGAAACATATTTTGTGATACTGTGGCTCAAATCAGGGAAGTAGCAAGTGGAAACTAGTTTTTTTCAAAACTAAATGGATATCATCAATAAAAATAGGAACTAAGAAGAAAGAGCAGCCGAATATGAGCCAGAAATAAAAAAAAAACGGAAAAGCCAGAGTTCACCAACAAAATAAAATAGGAAATGATAAATTCCAACTTCGCCAACCCGGTATATGGTCCAAATTTAACTACTTTGTGAAAATACAAATCAAGGGGTACAAAATTCGTATCTTGGATTGATCCACGGTAATACCTTGGTTATTTATACCTTTCGAAAGAGCTCTTCTATTCGTCACATCATCTAGTATGGTTTTCTTTGTGATTCAAGTGATTTTGATTAATTTTCTAGTAGATATTAATCCCATTATAAGTCGAGTCGATTAATTTCCGAAAAATCTCCTGTGCTACCTTTGTCTCCCCCTCCATAATAAAGCCAGTACCCAAAACCTGACTGGAATTCAACTGGTAGTGTCTGAATCAATCAGCGACGATATACGTTTCTGACGTAAAAACAGCGTAGGCTCTACATTTGTTTAATTATCCACATAAATAAACGGCATTTCATCAAAAATATAACTTGTAAGAAGCACAAGTCTTGCAATGAAGTTCTCTACCTCAAAAAGATTCATGAAAATTGGAGCATCTGTCCAACAATTGTCAAAAATTTTACCTAACATATTGTATAGTTTGGCAAGTTTATCTGAAGCTATGCGGCATCGGTAAGGGGCGAGGAAACATGGCGGATATCTGTCAAAATCGTACCAATGGCGTACGGTACCTATTTTTATAAAAGTATTAAAAATAATAATTATTATTATATAATAATTGTATATAGAAACTGATTTTTGTTTTGCCTTGAAGGTATAAGGTATTTTTCAAAACACGGTATTTGTTAAAAACAAATAATGTTAATAATCGTACTTGAATTCAATATGGATGCGAAATATTTCAAAATCTGACACTGACAATATCAACGCCACTGGATAATCAATGTTAGTCAACTGACAAAGCGAGAAGGAAGAGCACACGCACACGTTTGCCAATAGGAAGTCAGCTGGTCGCTAAGCAACGAAGGTCTTCCGATAAATTTCACCAATTGAGTTAGTTCGGTGGGCGTGAAAATTACGGTTCTCGCACAACGCTGCCAGAGCTTGAAGAAGCCCATAACAAATTTGGAAAAGTATTCATCTTTTAATATTCATAAAATGAAAAAATAATGTTAATCGACAAAATCCAAGGAAACAATCACATTAAAGAATTAACGTTTAATCATATTGTTAATAATTAAAATTCCATTTTCTTATGATTATCAATACACACTTTAGCTTTTCCATAGTTAAACGTGGCAATATCGAATGTTTTCGACTGCCTTCCTTTCAGGGATTCAGATAAACTTGCCAAACTATAGTAACCTTATCGATATTAGACATAAATTAAATGTTTCTGCCCCTACCTCCTGGAATCTTTCCATAATTATTGAATAATTAATATTAGATATCTTTTTTCTCTTATTTTTTGGGAATCAAACCACAATAATGTTTTTAATTTTTTTATTTCGACGTTTCTGTAGCGTTCCAGCTACCGTTGTCAAGATTAATGAAATAATTTTTGGTCCCTATCTGACACAACGAAAAAAGTTTGACAACTAGACATTCAATGATATTTTGAAGTTTAAGACATACTCAATGAACTAGGCGAGAACGATAAAGTAACCTTACTGTGGATTCCAGGACACACTACAACAGAAGGAAATGGAATAGCAGATGGACTAGCAAAGAGGGGACTGAAAAACACTTTTGGAGACCGGAATCCTTTTGCGGTATCAGCCCCTATGTAATATTGGAAGAAGTAGGCGAAGCCGAAGGAAAGAGAAGATCTGACCATTGAAAAGATCTAGTAGGGCTTAGACAATCAAAGATTCTGATGGGTGACTACAATCCGTTGAGATCAAATGAATGCATGTCAAAGAAAAACTGCACTAAGAGTTTTAACAGGGATTCTAAGGGCACATTGCCGCCTGAACGGGCACCTGAAACATCTCAAACTAGTGGATGGAGAAGAATGTAGATTCTGTTGCGAAATGCGCCGCAATTCAAAATCCTAGGGCACAACACCTAGGAGAATATTGAATAAAAGAGGGACCTAACTTAAGGCCTGTAGATATCCCAAAATTCCTGAGGGAAATAGGACTGAAGGAGCTACTAGTCTCTGAGACTTTCCTCAAGAGTTAAGTAGAAGTAAGGCGACACAATAGGTCAGTCTCTTGTGATACTTTGAACATAACGGAATATTTGAATTATTTAAACCACAATATTTATTTATTGCTGTTCAATTTCCCAAAAAATTTAAAAAAGAAATATGAATATACCACAAGTAACATACAGAAGGGATATTTCAAATTTGAGAGCAATGTGAGTATAACTATTTTCAATTGAAGATACTTTGTGTAGAATACCATTTAATTGCAAGTGATTGAAATTTCCTAATTGAATCACTAATAATTCTCGTATAACTTCCTAGATGTGTTTGTAGAATGTATTAGTGGGAACAATTGAATCCTTTATGGTCCACATATTCCTCATCCTGTGAACTGCTTCAAATCTAATTTCCAATTATCTTATTTAATGAAGTGTGATACAATTTCATGTTTATTTTCAAAAAATCCTTTGATCTCCCCAACAAACTTTTAATCCTAATCCACTCCCTTCAAGTTTCTTATACAGTATGTCTCAAATAGAAATAAAATTCGGTCCTACTTCAAGTAAAATTTACTTATGTTTTTTGTCAGATCTTCGACGATATGGATTGATGTATTAGCAGGAATAATTTTAAATTTTCCTCATATCCTTCTAATAATTATGAAAGTTTTCCGCAACGAAATGCCGCAGTAAAGTATGATAAATATCAGCTCGTTCTAAGATTTAAATCAGAAGCATATATTATGGTGTTTAAAAAGCCCATTTGGGAAAATAACATTTAAAAGCCTATAATCCTCCAATAATAAGCGACTCGAATAATATTGTACCATACAAATTTTATAGACCAGGAAATGGTGAACCTTCTTCAAGAAAATCAATAAACGCTCTTCGATTCATGTGAACTTCATTCCATTTTTTGTTTTCCGGTCTTAATGGGCCTTTTCAGTAGATGCTCAAATCTCGAAATAAATATGTTTATTTGTTTCAACTTAGCTTCGGATCTAGTCCACAATTTTTGTCACACATTTTAGATTACTGTGACTAGTCAGTTACTTATTCAGTATTGCGCGTAAACACCAAGTTATAGTTAGGGTAGTCACTTCTTAGGATTGGACACACGAGATATACACATCAATATCTGCTGAAGAAAGAAGACGCCCCAATATGTATTGTGTGTCAAATGCAGTTAAGTGTCAAACATATTCTTGTTGAGTGTCCTAAATATAGTAATCAGCGTAAACTTTGTAATTTTAGCAATAATCTTGTAGAAGTGCTTGGAGACTCCTGTAATGTCGGAAACTTAATTATGTACCTTCAAAATATTAATCTCGTTCACATTCTGTCAATAGTACCTATGCAAATTGTAATTATTGTACCAATTTATGCATATTAGCTAATAACCTCAGTTCCTGAAGTAAATTGCATAATTATGTATGCATTGTGAATACAATACTATCCAAAATAAGTAACCTTAGTTTGTATAAATGACAGTAGTCAAATTGTAAACATTACTTGTGACCTAATAATAATAACTCAAAGTAGGAACTAGAAAGATTACAATTGTTAAAAATTAAAAAGGGGTGCGTTGTTAGAAATTATTGCAATACAATAGTGGTTGGTAGTGCATCTGATTTAAAATGAAGACGTGAATTGAATTAAAGAAAACCATAGTGTTTGCAGTTACCAAAGGTGATAAAAAATATTCAAAGATAAATAAAGTAGGAAAGAATATATACTTTGATGGGATTCTAATTATATACTTTACTCGTAAGAAGTCTGGAAAAAGCACAATTGCCCACAAAATACTTTACTTTTGCTGATGACACCATTCTAGTATATACAAGTACAATTCAAGACAACTAGAAAAAAAAAGGTGAACAATGATATGATAGTTGAAATAAGTAGTAAGCTATGAAATTAATTTCAAAAAACTACTAATAAGTATCTTCTATAAGTTCCTTGTGGCATTACTTATTCTTTTTTCTTATTTTTTTGGGAATCAAACCACAATATTTTTTTTTTTTTTAACTATTAATAAGTTGAGAACATAAATTTTCAGACTTGTTATATACTAATTATAACTGTGCCGAACCTTCAAAATCTTATAAAATTCTATGCCGAAGAGAAATGTTTTCAAAGACGAGGACGAAAACGGATTTCTTACTCATACAATTTTTCATTTCTGTTCCCTAACCTCACTTACCTAACATATACTGTCAAATGAGCTACCAACCAATAAAATACCATGAACTGAAAGTGTATGCAAGGCTCATTATTGGCTGTTATTGTTCTGCAGTCAGATGTTTTTGGTATGGTATTGGCACTGGCACCCTTTACCATTACCAAAAATTGAAATACATGGAGCAAGATCTCCTTGTATAGTCTCCATGACTATCGTTTGATTTCATCTCGTGGAACGTAAATGAATATTTTGTTTGTGCAATTTATATTGTTATATGTGCAAGTTGGTACAAAGCAATTTTTGAAAATTTTGGAAACTCGACAGCGAAACAGAAACAAATAAACCAATCAACACCAATAACAAAGAGAATATCAATATCAATTTCGAGGTTAGATGAGTTATCCAAATTCAAAAACCAGGCAAAGAGATCTAGGGAAATAACGGTCTGTTTTTTTCAAGGTCGTGGGCTTTTTGACGTCACAAAGAAGGGAAGAGTGACATCCCGTTCAAAGCTCGCGCTTTCTTGGATGGATGAGTATAAATTTGGTTTTGAACCATTTTGAATGTTTTCGCAATCCATAATATCATGCGTTAGTCTCCGTTTTTTCGGTTGCTTTTAAACTATACCTGCATCTTCAACAAAACCATTCTCTCTTACTGCTTGAATCCAATAAGTATCTTAAACACTTGCCTTCTTTAGTCAATACAGTATAATCTTGCCAAGGTTTTGTAATCAGACCTTTGCTAAAAATTCACGTCTCACCCAAACCCCTTATTATAATAAGCTAGAACCTTTTTCTCCAAAATATTTCCTAAGAAGCTGTAATCTCCTGGATTATACCGCAGAAAGCTTCATTACAAATTTTAAGTTTGCATAAACTTCAATATTATACAAATTGAACTTGCCCCACCAAGTTGAACTGACTGGACAAACCAGACGGAAAACAGTGGCAGATTTAGGGTTTCTGCCGCCCTAGGCCCGGTTTGATGCGCAGCAATCCTGTAGCTTCAGATGGCATAGTCGGTTTCTCATTTGTGTTCTCGGCAATGAATTCCAGTGCATCAATTATTCCAAACTACTACTTTTCTAGTGCGTAACATGCATCATATCGAGCAATCCAACGAGTTTGAGAAAGAATTTGTACGCTGCGCCGAGAACTCCCAACGATGTGAAAAGAAATTAGTACTTGCAAAGTAGAAAATAGTCGACTGCTGCTTCTGGTACAGATTCAACTGTACGTGATTTTACTAAATTTAAAGAATGGGCATTGAATTAGGAATAATTTATTCTATAGAAATTTTTTTTATAAAAACCTATAACAACTAGAAAGTTTCCGATTATGAGAGTGACACGGGGGATTTCTAAGGGTGTGTATGCCATAAATATAATATTATAATTTAAATGTACTTGCTAATTAATTTTTGATTTCCAGTTCCCAGTTTTTGCAAGTTTTCAATATTTACATTCCCTGTGAATGAAATTAATAATTTCAGCTAAGAGTGGCAACGCAGCTTTCTTGAATACTTCAAAATATGAAACCTCACATTTTTACAACCAACAGTGCAAGAAAAAAAAATAAAAGTGCTTGCAGGCATTTTCATTTGTAACAATAGGAAAATTTGAATTTTCCGTGAATTCACCGGGCTGTTTAAAAATCCGGTTGTTCGAAGTGATTTGAAACGGCGAAAAATGGAAATATACAGCAGACTGCCGCAAAATATTCTTGAGTTTATATATGTACATGAATAAATAAACTTGCAATACAGTCCACGAAGCATGAAATATAGAGTAGGCGTGTGATTCCAAGTGACGGGAAATTTGTATCTGGCATGTGATATGTCAATTTATTTGGTTTCCGACATCGAATTATGAGTAGCACGCGTTACGGGATCTGTTATTGAAGTTGATATTTCGTTTATCAACGACAACTTTTGATGATTTATCAGTATTTGTCAATTTCACGTATACTCCATTCCAAGATATTTCGTTTTAACTTCACTCCAACAAAATTAATTCAAGAGAAAAACCTACAGCAGTTAGATGTTGATCCCATGATAGGAGTGCAATTATCGATTGATTACAGCGTTAACTGCACTGTAAAAACCGAAAGAGCACTGAGATAACTGCATTGTTTACGTATCCACGGTAAACCTATTGTGAATCCATGATAATTAAAAATAAAATCAGGTTGACAAGTAAAGTAAAAAATATTTTTAAAAATGTCTCGTTTCGGATGTGATTCATTGGGAATTATAGAAAATAAGGTGATGGAAAGCGAACCAAAGAACACCAAACACAACGGAAAATACGTGTGGCGACAGTTTATGAGCTTTTGTGCTGAAAAAAAATATACATTGGATGAAACAACACAAATCAATGTTTTGGCAGAAATATTAACGGACTGATGGGCATTCAATATGCGTTAGCAAAATGGTGAAGAGTACAAGGAATTCACTGTTAAAACAATTTGGAACGTCAACGCAAAATTACTAATGAATAAGTTTTTCACCGAATATAAAATTATTTTCAACCCTTTTACTGACATTGAATTCAAAACAGCCAGAGATGCGATAAAAGGCCAAGAGAAAACAATTACAAACTGATCCAGCGGAAAGAAATGAAAGTGCAGTTTTTCTAAAGTACGATGAATTTCACAATATGGTTCGTGGTTGTGATGAAGACACCCCAGATGGGTTACAAAGGAAGATATTTTTTGTTTTTGCTGTTGAGTTAGCTTGGCGTGGTGGAGAAGGCTACAAGTGCTTAATTTCATACTTTAAAGAAGAAAAAAATAACATTATGTGAAAAAACAGGAAGGATTATTTACGACCCTGTATTTACTAAGACAACGCAAGGAGGGGAAAAACCATGCGCTTCACCGAAATGGCTAATAATGAATAAAATCAATACTGATTTGTGTCACATTCGATTACTTATACAAAAAATTCTTAGAAAAACGGGATGGAATAAAAACAAGTCGACTTTTTCTTACCATAAATCCCGCTTGAAAGTTGAACAGAAAATGGTTTAAAGATGTTCCCGCTGGACGAAATACAGTAAGCAAATGGACTAACATACAAGCCAAAATATCAGGTTTGAATACAGAGAATATTAAACTAACTAACCATTCCTTACGAGCTACGACTGTCTCCAAGTTCGCTAAAAAGGGTGTCGGCGAGCAGCAACTTATAAAAATCACTGGCCATTCCAATTCCAAATCAATAACGCCATATCTTCAAATGGATGAAAATCATCACGAAGAAATAGTGACAAAAATGCATGGTAATGATGTACCACAACACTTTCAAACATCTCCAGCCGTCAACTTTTGACACGTCAACTTTTGAATTGAATTCTGCGTTATGTAAACATAAATTTAAATGTACAGGGTGATTCACGCAAGTATGCCATAGTCGGTGTTGTTTTTTTTAATGAAACACCCTGTTTATTTGCATATTTTTGAAATCCCCTTAATGAACTGATTTCAACAAACTAAATAATGTATTACACAGGGTGAAATTTTTATTTTTACAGTTATTAAACACATACATAAAATACCTGATGTATTTGATGTTAATACATTAAAATAAATGCTCAAAATGTTCTCCACCTAGTTGTTGGCAATAGCACTTTCTCCTATAGAACTCCTCCTTAACTTTGTTTAAAGTTTGAGGTGGAATATTCCGTATTTCTGTAGTTATCCTGTCTTTGAAGTCTACAATGCTAGTTGGTTGTGTTGCATATACTTTGTTCTTGAGATAACCCCACAGAAAAAAATCTAACGGCGTAAGGTCTGGCGATCTAGCTGGCCACTCAATAGTACCTCTTCGTCCAATCCATTTATTAGGGACGATTTCATTTAAATAAGTTCTTACCATTAAAGCATAATGGGGTGTTGCCACGTCTTGCTGGAACCAAACATTTTCATTCGGTAAGCTAGGATCTATTGCGTTGGGATGTAAGTTTGCCAACGCAGGAATAACTTCATTTCTAAGCATATTTAAATATTTTTCAACTGTCAAATTTCCATCTATAAATATAGGACCAATAATATGGTCGCCTATGATACCGGCCCAAACGTTCACCTTTTGAGGGTACTGAGTATGTGTCTCACGCATCCAATTTGGATTCTCTGCTGATTAATATCTAAAGTTCTGTCAGTTTACCTCTCCATTCAATGTGAATGTTGATTCGTCAGAAAAAAGAATGGTACCAGCTTATTCATCAATCTTTCGCAGAAATCCATTCTACGATCTGGATCGTCTTATGTTAACTCCTGCACAAAAGTTAATTTGTAGGGATGAAGTTTTTCTTTATGAAGACATCTTAGAACAGTTGTATGACTAACATTATTTTCACGGGCAATTTGACGTGTACTTGGAATTACAGGCGTTTTTTCGTAACAAGGTTCCCACTCTCCCCCACCCCTTATTTGAAGAGATATACTTAAACTTGTTATATCAAAAATATGCAGAATTTGTCGAGGAATCTTATTATAATATTTAATATGCTCCTTAATAAAGTATATCCTGAAAACATTTGCATTTTAAAATTTTAACTGTCAAATACGCCCTCTAGCGGTGGACCTACAATTCTGAAAATAATTTCCAGGCGTTTCTCGAGGTCAATTTTTTTCCCTGAACCTGTGCTATAATCCACTCCTGAGATATGGCCGACGGCCGTTCTTAGTTGGCCACCCGGTACAGTAAACAGTAATAGATCCGAGTGGGTGTTTAGATACTAAGAGATAAATTCAATTTATTAGGCACTTTCAACATTAATAATATGCTGAATCGAATTTTTCCAGATATCAATAGGAATATTACTTGTAACATTTCCAATCAACTGTATAACACTTTAATGTGAGTGAAACCTTTTCAGACCTAACTCTGGATTTTAGCTGATGCCACATGTGTTTTATGGGGTTAAATATGCATATGAGGGAATTCGTAATACTGTGTGGCCCATATTTTTAGCGATAGTATCACGAACGTATTCTTTGTCAATATTGATCGCTGCTAAAACTTGTAAGAGATCATGTTTTTTGTAACATTCTTCAAAATACAGGACATTTTTTAACAAATACCCTTGAATTTCCCGTTTCCTACTGCTGTTGTTATTTGGTATAGTCTAACATATTTTTAATCCCTTTGAAGGAAAACTCCGCCCAATGGCGTGCATATGAATTTTTTATAAATTCGAATAATGTGAAATAATGTTAATCTACTATATCAATTTGAATGACAAAAAATAACCTGCATACAAAGTTCATAAAAAATGCGATACAGTTTTTTGTAAATAATGCTCATTTAGCAAGACAATCTGTAAAAATTGTCTGCCCAGCAAGAACCACGGGGAGGTATGAGCAATTCTTACGATCCGTTTAATAACATGTTTCGTAGCATTCTCAACTTTATTCAGTTTTTGATTTGTTTGTTTTCGCTTTAAAGAATGATCCGTAACAGTACTTAGTTTAATTGCTTTATAAATCGTTGTAAACCCGATTAACGTTAATTCGTGAATAATTCTCGCGATAACCGCATTATCAGAAATTTCAGATTTTCTTTTTTCGGCCCTATCATCGGTATCATTTATTGCATCTGTATGTGGTGCCAAGATATTAGATTCCCGCGCATCATCCTCTACTGTCGTTTCAAATGGTCTCCAAAATTTTATAATTATATAATAAAACTTACCCTAACGTTCACGAACAAATAAATATTATATTAATATCAATTCACTGACGCCACTTAACCACTACACCATCAAATAGGTATTATATTCATGATACTTTTCTACACTAGATCACCTACACTTTTTTATGCCTCTAACAAGCCACTAAACTCACTCAACCAAGAAATATATATTATATTAAATATTTCTTTAAAAGAAAATTCACACCCGACACTGAATGCAACTAGTGGATTATTAGCCGAACACCCTTCTAGACCGAAGAGTTTTTTATGATAAATTACGATAAATACTGTAGATGATGATTGGATTGTTTCGAAGCCTTCAGCTACCTGCACATAAGTTGCCAACTCTTCAAAATTTTCCTAAATATAGTAAGATATATAAAGTGGGTTTAATTAATTTTTCTTTTCTCAGCAATTTCAAGCGATGACTTATTTTAATTTTTACTAATAAAGTTATATTATGTATTTTTGTAAAAATATTTCCAAACTAGCTTTCCTATAACATCACGAACTAACAGTTTACTGAAGGAAGGGGAACATTTGTGTAGCGAGCCTAAATTACACTGACAACAGTTAGAGTATACTTGGAGTAATATAATATATTTTGAATTTCTGTTTTGGTATTTGTTATTTATTGATTTTATTTACTGTTTACTTTTCATATTACTATTTAAAACAGGTATGTAAATGTGCCTGTGAATACTAACATAGTCTGGAATACAAAATCATAGAATAATATTTAATGGGAAAAGATAAACATTCACGGAATATCCTTGGTAATACAAATAATTTCACGAGTATGTGCAAGTAGTCGACTATCTCGGATTAACCGTTTAACATTAATTTTAAATGTCTAGATTCCGGCAAAACTACTTAAGAATGTTATAATCTATGTTGAAATAATATACAAGATTCAATGTATATTCGTAAAGCAGCACAAAAGGTCAGTTGAGGTATTTTCAGAATAAATAAATTGGGTGGAAGCTTTCATATAAAGCTTCGGTAAATATTTATCTTATGTATGTAGAATCTCATATAGGAGCAACAGTGAGCACTTATACATAAAATTCCATATGTCCAAGAGAGAACAAAATACTTCCCTTCCATGAAACACTCGATTGGTCTCGGTACACTATCCGGAGAGGGGAATGCGACATGGTCTCTGTGTTGTTCTATAGATTTTTCTCTTTCACTCACAAAATGGCAATACGGAACATCATTATGAATCTGTATACTGAAGTGTTCTAAAAAGGCTCCCATTTAAGTGGGGAATGGGAAAAACACCAGCGTGGTTCAAACAGAACTGGCTGGTACCTCAATTTCCACAAAGGAACTAACCAGAAAAGGAAATTCTGGCAAAAACATAATAATCTGCACTGACAGCAGACAAGCTCTACTAGCCTTGAACAGACAACGTGTTAGATCAGAGCTAGTATTAGAGTGCCACCGAGATTTAGCTAACGTCTCGGTAGATAACAATATTGAGTGGGTTAAGCAAAGGTAACCGCCGAGGTAACCGCATTGCTGATTCTTTAGACAGGGAAGCAGCTGGACTAAGAATTCTTGCACCCGGTGACACCCACGGCCTAACGAATTCGACAATTGCGGAACTAGTTAAACGTCACACCCATGCTCAATCTCTGAAGAGATGGGATGTAACCAAGGGATGCAGTCTTGCCAGGATCACCCTGGGCGACCCTGGGAAGCTGGAGTCGAAAAAATATTCGGTAATGACC
The DNA here is from genome assembly GCA_949126875.1 of Lochmaea capreae. Taxonomy (NCBI): domain Eukaryota; kingdom Metazoa; phylum Arthropoda; class Insecta; order Coleoptera; family Chrysomelidae; genus Lochmaea; species Lochmaea capreae. The sequence continues at coordinate 20,575,446 of OX421404.1, forward strand.
AAGGAAACTACCTATAACGGTAGGATTTCTGACTGGCCACTGTCAATTAAGGAAACACCTGCATACAATGGGGCTAGTGGGCACACACAAAGGATTTGTGAACAGGAAGATGAATCTGTCAGGCATATCTTATGCGAGTGCCCGGAGTTATCGTCAATAAGAAAGTGTCTGTTCGGTGAGTCTTGGCCTACACCTGTAGATATAATGGAGATGTCTCCTAGTGACCTGTCCAGTGTCCACCTTCCTGGAAAGGATAGGATGGACGATGACCTAGGAAGACAACTCCTCGGGAGGATGTACAATGGGTCACATGTGGCCTAAGTGCTGTGGGCCTAGCTCACCCTACCTACTTTTCAAACAAACAGCCTCCCATCTATAAAACATTAAATTATTAAAACAAACACACACATATGAGAGTTTAATTCGGGTAATTTTGACAAGTAGGTACCTATAGAAGTTTAGTTGACCCATTGTCAAATATTAGTTAGTTTTTGTAGCTAGAATAAATTTGGCCAAGAAAATCTCCAGAAAACCAATAAGTTAGTGAAGATATTATTGAAAATTTCTGTTGTATTGAAACACTTTTTTTACTCTCAAAGTTTTTTCCAGATCTTAAGGATTCTGAGGAAAAATTAAAGACCCATCGTAATCCCCCCTCAATTTTTTTGACACGATTTTTGAAACTTCCTGTATACTATCATAGCGAATGTAGAGTTCAGTTCAATAACATATTTTCCATGAAAATATCTGTTTGTGATTGGCATCATCATCGAGGGGAATAATAGGGGAAGATGTAATCAAGAGAGGGCGCTTCTATTTAATGATATATTTACAGGAATTATATACTGATTTATTGGAGAAAACAACTATTTCACTCGCACCTACTCGTATGTATATTGCTTCTCGCTAGCCCTATATTTATATTTGTCTCCGCTCGTATATTTCGTTTTGACTTATGCAACATGATTGATTTAAGACCAAAATCCACGTTTCTTGGGAAAGCGAAAAGATAATGCCGAATAGTATGATTATTTTACAACTGAGATATTTGGCTGGAAAATTGTGTACATATTAAAAGAGCTTCCATTGCTTCTTCTCCTTTGTATGACCTGTTTACATAATACCTAGGATTAATAGATAAAATTGAAAGTGGACATTTCGGGATGATAATTTTTAATACTGCCTCAGAATTTTAGTTTATAATAAACTTTTAACTGCGAAAGTATATTGTGTTTAAAACTAAGTATGTGGCGTCCTAAGACAAAAAAGTGCATTTATCGCAGGGTACGGAGTGAAATATGATAAACCTGATAAAGCAGCTAAACTCATGCTAGTGTTCAATGTCTAAAGTGATATTGATTTCATGTTGTTTGGTAGTATTATGGTTTAGTCTTTACTTTCATCACTTCTGATTTATAATACAAATTATGAATGCTAAACGTAAAAGATCTTCCAATTTCACCATAGACATCATAGAAAATAAAAAAACAGGTGGGTGTCTATAGCGCAGAACCATGTTAGAAACTTGCTTTAGAGTTTAATAATGAAGGACCATCCTGTCCTAAAGAAGCAGAATCTTTGAAGCGGAACTATAGGAATTGAAAAAAAACTTTCAAGGCAAAATGTGGGTGAACAAAGACGGAAGTTTCATAAAACTGTAGGTGGTATTGGAAAAGCAGAACCTGGAGATAAATTATTTTTATCCGTCGTTTCTAAATCGGTTTTTGGTTTGGATAACCCTTTCTATAGTGACATAATAAACCAAAAACCAGAGCAAGCTATGGTTCTTCCTCAACCTCTAATTATATCCCAACAGATACTGATCCAAATTCCATTTGATGATGAGGTAGTTGAAGCGTTTGCTACAAATAATTAAACCTCTGATATTGTTGCTTTACGTATGCCTAAAAAAATTGATCCTGAAGTCAAAATCATTAATTATCTGATTTGATCTTGATACAGAATCAAAGGCGTCGGTTCAAAACGTTGTGGTATTGCTCAATTTACGCTGTCTATTCAGTGGACAAGATAAGAAGAAGCAGGGACGTCTTTGCGAAGAAAAAGTTATAGAACATTTGTGAATGAATTAAAAGTTCATAGTTTCTAAAATACTTTTATAATTAAGGTCGTTTGTTAGTTAATCACAGCTATTAAATTATATTTGCATAGACACCTTTCGCAAACCTGGTCGAAGAAAATGGTCTAGGAGAATACCAAAATAAGTTGAGAGGTTTTACAATGTAACTTGTTTACATATTTTCAATTAATAAATTAGAATATTTCACTTGATTTTGACAAGTCTGCCATAAGTGCTTTTCGGGAACTATGATCGGGTTAACCCGATCATGATCTGAATGTTCGGAAAGTAATCCGGATCACGATCACTTACGTTCGGAAACTGAACTGACGTGTTGTTCCGTTTTGATCGTTTTCTTTAACCTCTAACCTAACAGTCATGTAGGCTGCGTAGTTGACAGGTATTTGAAGTTTGCGAGTTTTGTACTTTTCAGCTTTTCCATAAAAATATAATTTGTTGGCTTCAAAATTTAGTGTTAGTTGGTTGTTTTTTGACAGTGATTTATCGTGAACGATCAGTGAAAAACAAGTTATAGCTCTTCGTTACTCTCAGTCAGGATCATTACCAACGAATAATGAATGGACTTTTTGAATCATTCAATGCATATATTAATAATATTCTATTCTTCCTTATCCTCCTCAAAAATAATAGTTTGGACGTATTGTATAAAAAACCTGTCCATGTTTATTATTGAACAATTAAAATCTTTTTTACAACTGAATAAAGGGTCTCTGATAAAGGTCTATAAACACAGAAAAACTATAAAGAATCTATCCACGAAACTTTTGATAATATAAGGTTTGTAGGTTAAGTTATAAGTTTGACGTTTCCACAAAAACAGCTCGCGTCATTCGGAAACTCAGATAAAAATCTCGTTCATGGTCAGGATCCGCAATCAGCTGATAGGTGATCTATCTGATCCAGGATTACGGTTTCCGAGAAGCCCTATATTAGGCTGGGTCCTCCGATCAGCAGGAGTTGAAGTGTGTGGTTTGACAAGAGCTTTTCACTAATTAAAGTCTAACTGTCATCTGTTGTTTACCAGTAAACAATGGAAACTAAAAAGAATATGACATGAGGGCTCACAGCAATATGGCCGACCTGTCAGTGACTTCATTCTGGTATGGTATATTCATTATAAAACAATTCATTCAAACCCGGTTTAACTTTTAGGTTATATTATTGAAGCAATTATCAAATTGTTTGTTATTGAGAAAGATTCTTCAAGAACAGTTTTGTGTTTTCGAAAGCGATAGAAGTTAGTTTAAACATATAGATAATAAAAGTTTCTCTTACATACGACTTAGGATACTTACTAGAAAACTTCCATTCCTTCAAATCAGATACTGGTTTTCCATCCTTATTTACTCTAAACTTTGTCACATCTACATAGGATTTTCTCTTTATCCCAGTAGCGCTCTCATATTTCACAAATTTTCATAATTGTATGAATTTGAAACATCACCAGCTGGTTAGCGAGTTTCTACTATTTTTTTTCGAAATATATCTAGAAAATTGTATAAATATGTTTTAAATTCTTGAGGTAATGCGAGTTATTTCGAGGTGTAAAGTGTGTAGGTATTTTGGATTGAAAAATATACTGTCATTCCGGCCATAGTGTATTATATCCTCACATATTTCTGAGGAAGTTGAAGTTCGTCTCATTTATATATAAAATCTTTACCTTACTTTCTTCTAGAGCCGCGAACGTTGACTACGATTGACAAGTGGAAAATTAAACGACATAGCGTATTGGATTTGATACGATGCAGCGCCTATTTCCATTCAGAATTTTTCTGTTATCGGAAACTTCCACCTGACAACTTTTTGATAAAGATTAAGTTTGGAAAAGTTTAATCTTATGACTTTTGAAAGTACCCTATACGGTGTTCAAAGTTCGCTGTTTTCTTAAACGGTTTTCAAAGCAATTAGGGGATTTTTATGAAAATTTGTTTTTTTTTTCTTGCAGGATTCCTATGCAATATCGATCATCTAGAACTCCTTATGCCACGTTACGCTATTAGAGGTGGTGATGTTATACTACGATGTGACCACAGCGTACCACCGGAACAACTGTATAAAGTTGAATGGAGAAAAGCTGACAACAAAATCTTCCAGTATATTAAGGGTAGAAAACCGCCTTTTCGGTACTTCGCAACTCCCGGAGCAGTATTGGCGGTAAGTACTAATATTCGTTGTACAGAAGAAACTATCTATCGTATGTTTTAGTGCAATATTCTCAAAATAACTCTTAGGGTCATAAATTGCTTTATTAAACGTATGAGAAAACTCTAGAAGTGGTTGACCAAAGGTTACCAAGCTTGCACAAGATCGTTACTGTTACTAGTTACTGTAGTTTCCGTTTGGCAGGAGAGTTTCTGGACATCCTGTATAACCTCCAAGTTCTTGTTGAATCATACAACAACGTCCTTTGAATGTTTTTGCTGGTTTCAATTGAGATAGTACGCTGAAGATTACACGAGGTTCATTTAAGTTGATGACAACTTTCCCTTAACACAAATTCATGTGATTTTATATTATGTTTCCAAGATTCATAATATAATAATTCAAAAGTAAATTTGGCCAGAATCAGAAAGCACCTTACTTTTTGAAAAGCAAAGAGGGATATCTAATAGGGGATAAGGAAGGAAAAACAAATAGAATAGATTTGCACAGTGTTTTGAAGAATTACTGAATGAAGGTGAGGAAGAACTAAACGGAAATGAAAATGAGTCGGAGGAAGAAAATTTTGAAGAGGAAAATCTAGTCATAACTGTCCCAAAAAAGAGGAGGTGACAGAATGTTTGAAACATAATACATGAAGAATAATAAGAGTACAGTAGACAACCTACTAAATCAAAAACTCTCCTATTTGGCTCCAAACTAAATCATCAAAAGATTTTCAGTGAGATTGTTAAGATAAATAATGAAAAACTAGCTACGGTCTCGGAAGCTAAAAATTCATGTGTGATCCTGGACACTGATTTGAGGTTTGAGAAACATATTAACGCAGTACTTCAAAAAGCGTAAATGTCTTTAAAAACAGTTTTTGGCATCAGACATTTTTTGGCATTTGGCGTAAAAAACCGGTATGTGAGACTGTTGAATATAAAAAGAAAATTCAGAAAATTCAGAATTGTTGTCTTAGATTGATATTTGGTATTCGAAAAAGGCCGTAGCGTCTCAAATAAACTTAAAGAAATTGGGTGGTTAAACATGAATAATAGAAGGATATTACATTCGGCGTGTCTCTATCATGAAATAGTACTTACAAGAAAGCCGTCTTACTTATATCGAAAAATAACATATAGGACAGATATTCACAATCTTAACATTAGAAATAGAGGTTTAATTACAGTTCCATAGAACTTTTTAGATCGTCTTTCAGATATCAAATCACCCATGTCTATAACGGACTTCCTACAAATTTTAAAAGCTATAAAATTAGTAAGTTTGAAGTATCTGTTGCTAAATATCTTTCCACTACTCAAACCTGAACATTCTGTTAATTACTTTATTTTAAAAATTAATAATATTTCAAGCTATAATAATTCCTGAATTAAGTCTGGATACCAACTTTTGAATTTTGAATTTTTCTTTTTATTTTTTTTTTAGCATGTACACTCTTTAAGGTTAAGCGGTAGAGCAACTTTTATGGTGCTTAATGCCTCATAAAAGCTGAACTTCGCCTTTTATTTTCAATTAATGAATCTGTTTTTACATTTATTATATTGTAAACATTTATATTTTGAAAATAAGAAAGACAATTATTATTATTATTATTAACAATATTCCCATAGAAATTTTAAAATATGGAGGCGAACAATTAACTGAGAGAATATGGAAGTTGTTGAAACAAGTATGGAGAGAAGAAAAGATCCCTGAAAATTGGAACAAAAGAAAGAGCAAGTTTTCATTATGAAACAACTTCAGGAGAATGATTACGAACAAAATTTTAATCTGCACATGGTTTTCATCGATTACGGACAGGCCTATGATACTATCAAAAGGAAAAAATGTATGAGGCAATGGGAAAGTTAAATATACCAGTTAAATTAAGCAGACTAGTGGAAATGACCATCCGGAAAACCGAGAGCAAAGTAATTCAAGGTAGGGAAAGGTCCGAGACAAGGAGACCCATTACCCACAACCCTCTTTAACCTAGTTCAAGAAATCATCCCAAGAGAAACTGGTTTAAAAACCCGAGGTTTAATTTATGGGAATAAACATCAATGTCTAGCATATGCGGACGACAAAGTTCTCATGGCAAGATCCAGGAAAGAGCTTCTAAGCGGATTTAAACTACTGGAAGAGAAGACAAAAGACCATGGTCTAGTGATCAACTAGAAACAAACAAAATACATGGTTATGAAGGACAATGAGAAAACCGATATTATTATAAATTGTACTTTGGAAATAGCTACAGAATAGAAAAAGTGGGACAAATCGAATATTTGGGAGTCACTGTCACAAAAAAGAGGACGAAGAAAGGGAAATAGAGAAAAGGTTATCAAAGTGCGGTAAAGCAGCAGGAATGGTGTCAAAAATGTTAAACTCCAAAGACATATCACGATCAGCTAAAATAAGAATGTACCAAACAATAATAAGACCGTCAGTTACCTACGTTTGTGAAACCTGGACAATGAACAAAAAAGAGAAGAATAAACTAGAGATATGGGTACGTTAAATGCTCAGAAAGATTTATGGTGGTGAAGAAGAGGGAATGAAAAGAAGAAGAACAAACAGGGAAATATAAAAATTGTATAAGCACACAAGTATAACCCATATAATTAAAGCACAAAGAGCGAGTTGGTTGGGACAAATAGGTAGAATGACAGAAGATAGATGGGTGAAACTAGTGCTAAAACGTGGAGAACGTGGTGAAAAGAGAAGATGAAGACCAAGGAAAAAATGGTTGGAGGAGGCTAGGAGAGACCTGAGAAGGAGTGAGAGACCTGCAAAATGAGGCGAGGAACGAAGAAAAATGGAAAGAGAGTAAAAGATCCCGAAGCCGAGGGCCAGATAGGACTGTAGTGATGATATATTATATATATTCAAGCAAAATTATTTACATTTATGAATCTTTTTATCTTAATACTACTGTAAACTTTATATCATATCTGCTTACCACATAGAAGAAACATCTAATGCTTCTGTGGATTTTACTATCCAATCAGCTTATCCATTAGATTTTAGTTATTATTGTGAACTGTATTTGAATAAACGTTATTAGTATTATTATATGCATGCCTGATTGGCATGGGCTAAAGAACATGTGGATTGGGATGCTAAATGTATAGGTCCGCATTGTTCACAGAGGAGTCGTGGTATGAACTGTGTGTTCATGTATGGATTCTTCCTTCAGTGCCCAGAAATCGAAAAACAGTCCTGAGAGCTCATCCGTTTAGAGATCGTACAGTTGCAGTTTGGGAGGTATTTGCTTTAATGGGCGTACAGAATTGTTAGTGTTTGATGGGATGTTGAATGCGCAGATTTACGTACAACAAGTTATTAACAATGACGCCTTGGAATTCCGTGGTATCCCGCATTTGGCATTGCCTCCTCGATAGCCCAACCTCAATCGCATCGAGCCAGCTACAAAGAGTCATGAATTTACATGAACCACCTCCGCAGACACTCCAAACTTTCAGACAACTGTTACCACAACAAATTGATTAGGGCTACAGTTAACAGAAGCAAACATGAGCCCCGGAAAATATGCGAACTGAAAGAAAGGTCATCGCAACGAGCCAATCCGGAGCTAATGTTAACGATTGTACATTAGTAATTGTTAACATAATCGAAATAATATGACCAAGTGATTTTATCAACATACATCAATTTTAGTGTCTGTATCAGTGTTGTCAATGCGAGAATAATAATTATCCGATTTTTACATGAAATTTGAAAATATAGACATTTAGGGCAGATGGTAGTTTTATTTTTGGTCCAATATAAATATTTTTATTAATATTTAGAATTAAATTTTCAGCAAGTTTGACTTTGTTTACATATCTCTTGACACTCTTGACAGTTAACACTTATGGTATCGATATTTGGTTATCGATTCAAAATATCGATTGTTACTACAAAAATTCAACTACAGCGACATGAACACGCCCACCCAGGGCTCATGTTTGCTTCTGCCGACTGTACTTCAACAACCTTGAAGTATGTAGAGGCATTGTTTGACTATAATTGATATTAGAGGAAATCATACTTGTTATTAACATAATATGTACTGTACTTCAATTTTTAGTGAAATTGAAAAGGTACACCATCTAAAATTGTTGTTTTTGTTATTTAAAACTGCAAATGTATTGTGCAAAAGATCTTACATAAAAGAAAAAACATTCAATTTATTGGATATAAACCAAAAAATCTTAATTTACTGAGACAGTCTCCGAATTTATGAACTTCCTGCAAAGCAGTATATTTTATGTCCCACATTTAACATTGCATGCTGTTTATTTTACCGTATCTTTATCAGGAAGGGTTTTTAGTTTCTTACTATTTTTACTCAAAATTAACTTCTCCATCCGCCACTCTAAATTTGGTTGAAATAATTGTGAAATAGAGTGGTTCCTGCATTGAAGAATGAAAAAACAGAGACTTTGTAGTTTCCGACTTAAATTTAGGGCCTTTCCAATAAAAAAGAGAAAGAAAGTTCCAACTTCTTCAATGAATATTTAATGTTAATATTTATTCAAAGAATGAAACCTTGTTACTGCTTCTTTTTGGATAAAAAAGGCGGTAACTTTTCTGCGTAAACTTTCCGGCATAATGAAGTTGTATTTTTCCATTAAGTTCAAAATCCAAAAGTTGTTGATTTTCCGTAAAGAATTCTATCTCGTATGATGGAAAATTCCAATTTAATTCAACGATTCTCTGATCAATAAAAGGCCACCTTCAAATCCTGAATTAATTTGACTGAAAAAACAACTTCGAAAAGCACCTCTTTGTCACTAATATTAACGGGCATTAGAAGAGAACAAAGTTGCGCTTCGCTTTAATAAACATAGTTCAGAAAACTATGTCGGACGTCTTGACATGCTTGAAGTGGAAGACTTGAAGGCACGTTTAAAATGAACAGAGAAATAACTTTTGACTTTGACCAAAGATAACCTCAGAATCAACTTAATCGTTATAAACACAAGTGAATAGCCACATTATAAAGTTTTGTGTGTGTGTTTAGGACTGTTGAATTTGAGTTTGTTTGAAAATTGAAAAATCAAAATACTACTCAATTTATAAATTAGTTTTATAAAAGAAAGTGGGTATCAATCTTTTTATCGACTTTACATTTAATGAGTAAGTGACAGAGTTACTAGAGTTACATGAAAATGTTCAATATTTCACTTTCAAACGACACAGTCAACTGTTGGTTCACAGGTTTTTGTAAGGGGTCTTTTCAGTGTCTCTTGTTCACATCAACAGAGCGCACAAAAGCACTCCTAAGATCTAAGTCTGCCTCGTTCAGCAGCTGCTGAAATTTTGCCGACTCACCTTTTTTCACCTATTCTGCCCAGATGATGGTTTAGCTTGCTGTGTTCAGTGATAATTTCTGTTATAGTACTGATCTCTCTCTCCATATTTGAATTTCTACTTCAAGTTTTGAGGGTCTTTTGATCAAAGTGTGGCTTATTACCATGGAATAGGTATCTTATTCCATACTCTGCGGTCTATCTGGTACGAGGTAGTTCTCTTCTCCAGATGTGAAGGGATCATTATTTGAATCGTAAATTAAATAGAAAGAGGTTGTAGTGGTAGAAGAAACTGGAATGGGAGAGAGGGGGGGGGAGAAAAAGCATGGTAAGAGAGAAAGAGGAAGGGAGATTAAAAAGATAGAGCGTAGAGAGAAAAGGAAGAAAGTGGATGGAGAAGAGAGGTGTCGTAGTGAAAATAGGGGGGAGCATATTGAAATGGAAATCGTAGTGGGAGAGAGAAAGCGAGGATTGGAAAAAATATATAATAGAACTTTAGAGCGTAGAGAGAAGTGAGGTGAAGAGTGGCTGAATGAAAAAGATGTCGGAGGGAAGGTTCGTAGACGAAAAGGGAGATGCTAGAAAGACAGAGCGAAGATTAATTGAAAGAGAAATGAAGTAAAGTGAGCAGGAAGGAAAAGCCATGGTGAAAAAAAGCATGGTGAGAGAGAGTAGACGAAAAAAAAATGGAAAACCTGGAGAACAGAGTGTAGACAAAAGGAGAGGGAAGTGAGACAAAGAAAACGTAAAGAACAGCTTATGGAATGTACTTCCTTTGGTAATTTTATTTATAATTACCCCCTCAGGTATCCGTAGAATGTGATCAAAAAAAGTACGTGGACTAAAGGCTCGGTCATTGTAGGTAATGTAGGAAACATTTTCCAATTAATTTCGCTAGGAATTTAGTTCACTAAATTGATATTCCTTTATATCGGTGTTATTGCGAGAGAATAAAGTAAAACAAACGCAACCTTTAATGTGAAACGTTTCAGTAATAATAGATGTAAATCAATCGATTTAGATTCGACCACGTTAGAACGTGTAATGTGAACTTTGCCGTCATTTCACTTTAATCTATTACTTTATACACTTGGTATCGATTTCCCGTATACACCTACTTTCCCGAAGCAATTTACATATTACTCGACTCCATTAAATTAGAGCATATATTTTTCCGGAGGCGTTCGTATGATATTTCCTTGTTTCATTTCAATCTAGTTCATGATGTACTCAGAAATCTTTATTTACTAATGCACACCGAACAGTAAATTTAATCAGAGACGTATTTGGAAGCCGAGCTGAATATAAATAGTGTAATATTTCTATAATTCACAAAAAAAGTTAAGCTTGCTGTTAATGTTATGCTCCTTTTTGAGGAAACTATTCAGAATAGACACAATTCTGCTTGTGAACGTTTGAAGCTCTGCAACGATAAGGTGAAGGCTAGATTCCCCTACACCGTTCTCAAGAGAATCAATAACCTAGTCTACCAATTGTCAGCGAGGAATAGGCCAAAGGTGATCCATATCGAGAGGCTAGCCCCTTACTGCGGACCCGATCCACCCTGTTGGCTTCAATTAGACCCCAGCAGTCAGATGATTCGGAACAAGTAACTAGAAAAAAGGGAGGAATGTTACATCGGACATGTACTAAGGATACGTGGAGGTAGATAAAGAAAAAGAAGAAGGCATACATTTGGAATTATCTAGAGCTTTCATCGAAAAGTAAGAGATCTGTCTTGCAAAATCACAAGACTAAGACCAATTTTGCTCAACACTACTCATATTATTAGAAGACGTAGAGGAGGTCGAGGTAATAGCACACTCCAGGAAATAGAAAGCGGTAATCTTTTGACGCTCCTGTACTTTCTACCATCTCCAGTCGAGTACCTGAAGATCATTTTGTTATTCTTAGGGGCATTACACGTTACAGTCCCAACAGCAGCGTTTGTCTACAACTTTTGAAAATTGACACTGCTGGAGTTCTCAATTGAAAATTTTGCAGATTATTTCACAAAGCGAGTATAATATTTAACTTATTTCTTCTACTATAATATAAGAGATATAATGACGCGTTTAGAAAAAAATCTTTGATAAAAAAGTTTTCCGCAGCCTGGCGGGGACGGGCATGATTTTTTTCTATAATATAGGTCTTTAGCTATTCAATAAAAAATGTGCGAGCATGATTAGAGGTGGCAGGAAAAAGTTTGAGCCAAAACACGTCAAGCTGCACGATTTTTTTTCCGATCGCCTCAAACTTTTTCCTGCCACCTCTAATCATGCTTTAATATTTTTTATTGAATAGCTAAAGACCTATATTATAAAAAAAAATCATGCCCGACCCCGCCAGGCTGCGGAAAACTTTTTTTAACAAAGATTTTTTCCAAACGCGGCTAGAATGTCGCGGCTAACTTCATCGTCATGAGATATATGGTATATGCGTAGTTTAAGACAAAAAACTATTTGATGTAGTGTATGTTTATTGGGGTGACATTCACTGAGACCTAAAAGATCTATTGTGTCCCCTTACTTCTACTTAGTTCCTGAGGAGCGTCTCAGAGACTGGTAGCTCACTCAGTCCTATTTCGCTTAGGAATTTTAGGATATCTGCAGGCTTCAGCTTACGTAAATGTACAATAAGCTCCTAGGTGATGTGCCATAGGACTCTGAATTGCTGTGCAATTTGCAAGTATGTGGATGCAGGTTTCTTCTCCCATGCCACATAATCTACATTCTTCTTCCTCCACTATTTTGAACTTTTTCAGGTGCCTGTTAGAATCCCTGTTGAAACTCTTAGTGCAGTTTTACTTTGACTAATGCATTCATTTGATCTCACCGGGTTGTAGTCATCCATCAGAATCTTTGATTGTCTATGCCCTACTAGATCTTTCCGATGGTCAGAGGTTGTCTTTTCTTCGGATTTGTCTATTTCTTCCAATATTACATTGGGGATGATACCGTGAAACGGTTCCGGCCCCCAAAAGAATCTCTCAGTCCCCATTTGATGTTGTGAGTTTTAGAGTTATTTTTTTCTCACAATGTAGAAAATGTCGTTTGGGGCAATATCGTTAATAGTTAACAGCTTGCACGCTATTGCCCTAAGACAACCATATAGAACTAATGCAAACTTTACATTGGTTGCAGATGGTTAGAAATTTTAAAAAGAAAGGTCTAAGGTGCCAATGGAGTACCGTTGACTTCGACAATGACATTAAAATTAAAGAGGGCTCAATGACGGTGATCCTTTTGCAGTCATTGTACGGGAATTTTAAAACAACGTTTCCCAGACCGTTGCATATGACAAGAGACTCCACACCCATGGCCCCCAAGTTCACGTGAACCCATTCGCAAACTCATAGAAGTGACACGCGGCAAAAACTTTCAAGAAGGTGAAAACGATTATGGATTTTACTGTTTTGGTGATTGCCAAATGAACTTCTACCGTTTCCTCTTCATAATACTGCTAAGAAATTGAAAATAAAAAAGAGTTATCTTCAAAGATTGGTTAATTTGAGCTAAAACCTCATTTATAAAAATACTGTATCTCATTTTAATTTGAGAATTTGTATTCGACATACTTCCGTCATATAAAAACATTATCTGAGAATGAATGTACTGAAATTCAAGTTTTTTTTTCAGACACTTTTAAAAATGCATGTTGCGATTTTAGTTGGTAAAAGGATGTTTTGTATGTACAGAGACGGGAAGGAAGTGTGGAGAATATTGAGCGGGTCATTTCAGTTCCTGAACAGTGTCTCAGTTGGCAGAAACAAGGTCGTAGAAAACGTTTAGGCTTTAGAGGGTTCATTTTTGTTTTTTTATGGTCAGTATATTCGAGTGTATGTAAAATATTTTCAAATTGTAGGTATTTATAACCTTAATTTTAATATCCGTATCTCAGATTCATAGACGCGTAGTTCACTAGCGCGAAAATTGTTTGTTATGCTTAACACATTCATCATACGAGTCAAGGAAACACTCCAACAACTCAGCGAATTACAGATAACAAATAGGGATGTACACGTGGTAAAAAGGGAGGAGTATTCGAGTTGACTTAATTCAAAGGATTACTAGGACTAGAAGCCAAGAACCTGGAATGATCTTTAAAGCAGGTCCGGTGCAGTGGCTTGTGTTTATCAGTGGTCCTATGACTAACATTCTTCATAAAGTTATTTTTCATGATGAGCATTTATTTCTACGACATTTTTCTTGTATTAACAATAATTTTTTTCCCAGATTTTTCTTCAAGAAAAGTAAAGTAATATACCGCAGTTCACATTCAAATGAAAATGAACTTCGGAAAATTGCAAATGCATTTATAAACGTCCAAAAGTGAATGCTTTGCTTGAAAATACAAAGATCACAGTAAGGAACAATACCACGTCTATGTTCACATCTCAAGACTTCCACCTTATCGCTGTGAACTGAGCCCAATAGAAATGGTGTGGAGTGATGTGGAACGGTACACGTGCCCTCTAAGAATTTCAGCTACAAACGAAACGTTGATAAAACATCGATTTCGGAAGGAATTAATATAATTGAACATCTGTGATCCAGTAATAAATTACCTCAAGTTTTGTGGAAATTATTACCTTTTTTCCATTCACGAAAAGACGACCCTGCTTCCTTTACAAAAGTAGTAAAACTAACAATGGCAGGATGATTGACAGACATGTTATCCTTTACTGATATCCTGTCTTCTGAATGTGAACTCCACTATAGTATGGAGTTCAATATTCTTTTCACCTCACCATTTCTTTCTTTGATTTCTTTACCAAACTTTTCCCGACTATCTCGTAGAAAAAATGTTAATCGAACTTTAATATACGTAGGTAAATCTGTTTTCAAGTGAGTACGTGTTAACTTGAACGCTTTGACGTTATCTTATTCTTCGGTAGGACGCTCATGTATTTGAAAGATTGAGATAAAAGTAGAGACATGAAAATGAGCACGATGCACTCTCGACTGGATATATAAGGGCATTTCTTTGTCAGTTCTAAAAACATTCTAAAGCTTGTTCAAATTAATTTCGAAGTAATGCGGATTTTGATTAAAATTGTGTAGGTGAACGAATTGGTTGTTTTTCTAAATGACGTTTCGTTGAACATAATATCAGAAGCAACCCTGAGAACGCGCAAGTGCATGCAATAGTTCACTGGCCTTCATTAATTTGTTTAACCTAGAATAACAGGGATACTTTGGCATAAACATTGGGAAGAAGTTGCATTTGGATGAGTTGTGATTGTATCTACAAGCTTAGTCCTAATCCTGAATGGAATGTTTTCTATGACTTTCAGATCAGATCAGATCATTCCACATCCGAGTATTTTTCAGTAGGTACTAACAATACATACTATGCCAGCAGGTCGTCACCTGGCGTCCAGCTGTTTATTTTTTTAAAAGCGGATTGGTGGATTTGGAAGAAAATCGGTAACGGTCAAATATGTAGATTGGACGAAAGTATCGGATAATACTTGCACGTGTTTCTTGAAAATAAGCCAGGAGTGGAGAAAAAATTGTTGTGCCGAGCACAAGGTATGGGAAGAAGAGGCGAAAAACGAGAGAATAGGAAAAATGTTTCAAAGATGACGCTAATTGAATCTTTTGGGATAATTCAATGCCACGAAAGAAGGACAAAGAGTAATTAAATCAAACAAACTGAATAAGTATATTATCATTTCACCTGCAGATAAGGGCAACGTAAATTAAATTGATTGGAAGTATCAGATTTACTGATAAATGGCACTTATACACACTATCAAATCAATTCAAAAGAAAATCCATAATACACTTTCCACATTTAAAAAATAATTTACTAGCTTGTTAGGAAGTCTACAATACATCTACCTACAGTCATTGTATATTATCGACCGTATATTGTCGGCTGGTTTAATTGACTGTTTCTCATAAAAATGCTAGCATTTTAGGGTTGCTGCATATTATTGATGGGTGTTTTCTTTTTTCAAATGTGCTTCGGAATTAATTTCGCACATCTGCTAGTATATTGGTTGACGCTGGAGGTTATTTAACCACTCTGAATAAACCTGGTGGATGGGAGTCGTCTACAACTGTAGAAGAGTATATAGACGATTCTGCCAGTAATTGGATGATTATTGCGGAAACAATCTTGGGTACCACTAGCGGTAGTACTTCAGACTAGTAGCTCTCTTAGATCTATTTCCTGAAGAAAATTTAGAATATGCTCAGGCTCTAATTTCGTGTCCCTTTTGTATCCACTCGTCTCCTAGTTGTTGTGCCCTGGGATTGCGGTGCAATCAGCAAGTATGTGAATGGATGTTTCTTCCCTCATACCACAGCATCTACATTCTTATTTCTCCACTATTTTAAGCTTTTTCAGATGTCCATTCAAGTGACATTGTCCGGTTATGACCCCTGTTAAAACCATAGAGATAGAGGCAACAAGCCAGCTCGAAACCCGTCAGCATGTAAAAGAGAGATAGAAAGTCAGAGATTCAAGCTGTCTTTCTTTAATGGCGTGTATACTGTAGACACAAACAAAGACAGAAAAACCTCTGATCGTCTGCCTCTTTCTCTTTCACCGGACTTCATACGGACATTCCCACTTTCAAAGCGGCCTATGGCTTGTTGCCTCTATCTGTACTATCTAGCGCATTTTTACTCTGACTGTTGATGTCAACGGGTTGTAGTCACCCAGAAATATCTTTGATTGTATAAGCCCTACTAGATCTTTCCAATGGTAAGATTTTTCTTCATTTCGGCCATGCCTATTTCTTCCAATATAACACTGAAGCAGTTACCGTAAAATTGTTTAGGCCTCCAAGAAGGTGTTTCAGTCCCCCCCTTCACTTCACTGCTATTTCATTCCCTTCTATACTAGTATATCCTGTAATCCACAGTAAGGTGACTATGTTATTCTCGCCTAGCTCATTGAGGTATTTCTAAATCATTTTGGAACTAATTACACTCAGTGCTTCATTGGCTGCTTAACTATTCGACATTTCAATGATCCTTCGCCTCCTATATTTCTTATCAATATTTAACTGGGCACACTTTCTTATGGCGTGAATTTCCGCTTGAAATATACTTATGGTTTTCATCAAGCTTATGCAGTTTATGGTTTTTGTACCGTACACTATCCTATCTCAGTTCCTTCTATAGCTTTTGAGCCTCCTATGTACCATTGAATGGCATTTTTTCCAAGTCTGGTAATGGATTTTAGATCCTATTCCTTCTTGTAGTTTAATTCCGTATCGAATTTCTATGGAAAGTTATACTTTTTCATCACACCATCTTCTGCCATCCCAGGTTTTCTTATTTTTAAGAAGCGAGCAGGTCTTTTTTCTAATTCTTCTACTCAGTTTGTATCTAGTTCTTCCTGCAACACTTTCCACCATCATATTTAGTGGTGTAATGTATATACAGGCTGTTCTTTGAATTGTTTCTCGTCGTCAATAGGCTAGCTCTACCAATGGCGGATCTAGGATGCTCTCATGGAGGGGGCTTGATTGACAATAGGGAATATCAAAAACTCAAAAACTTTACATTTTCAGATTAAAAAAATTAATAAAAAAAACAATAATAGGTAATAAAATATTTTTTGTATTTATTGTATAATATAATATCTATACATATATACCATATCTATACATATATACCAATAAATTAATAATTATTTTATTGGTCTAGTTCCAATTTGGCATTTCCAAACGACGAGGCTTTTTTTTTACAAAAGTTAGCAATTCTTTCATTAATGTCAACCTCCCGTGATGAGTTTATATTCGCTAATGCTAACCCATTCAGCCTTTCCTCACCCATTGTACTTCGAAGGTAACTTTTGAGCCTCCTTAAAACGGAAAAACTCCGCTCCGCGGTAGCTGTTGTTACCGGTAATACAATGAATATATGAAGTAACGTTCTTAAATTTGGAAAAAATAAATGATGACATCCTTTTAGAGCAACCAGAGCAGTATTTGGAATTGTTTGATGACTCTGCCACTTCTGCCTCCAAATTTGAAGCTCACAACTTAATTCCATAACTGATCTGGGCATATCTATTTCGTATAATAGTTCATAGTTGTGAAGACATACTGGAATTAAGCCTTCGAGTGCAATAACATTGCATATGCCATCAAAACGGGATTCAATTTGAGCCATTATATGATCCATAAATGGTATAAATAGGTTGATTCTGTGATATTCTTCTGTACTCGATGATCCAATATTGCTTCTCTCAGTTTGCCGTTTACATATTCGAGGGATAGAAATGGTCGCACCAATTTCACTGGCAAGGCTGTTTGCCTGATTATATAATAATCCAAATTCTGTTTCACTTTTTATCCTGATATTTTGAAACACTGATTTTATATTATTCACGTAGGATAGGGCATTTGATAAATCCTGTTCAACACTTTGCAAACATTTACTTAATGTTGAAGTATGGCATAGGCAATAAGCTGTCACTTCCATGGAGATAATAAAATTGCTTCGTTTTAACGAAGAGAAAAACATAGCGGTTTTGCTTGAAGTATGTATTGGCATCTTGGTCATTCTCTAGCTCTTCAAGAGTACTTACGATTGGCAAAAACAGTTGCTTGAATGTAATGACACTCTCATGCCTCTCTACCCATCTCGTGTTACAAAGTGCCTTCAGTTTGGTTTTACGTGTATCGTTTGCATTATTTAAATTATTTACGTTTCTTTCCATGATACCAACACGCTTAGCAGAGGCAGACAAAACTGTAGATATTGAACTCAGTATGCCCATCATGTTTCCAATCGCCGGAATTTCACAACTCTTTGATATGCACAAATTTAAAGAATGGCTAAAACAGTGGGTGTAACGGCTGGTCTGATTTTATGAGAGCTTGCACACCGGTGAATTTTCCCGACATATTACTTCCGCCATCGTAATATGGTATTATTAAGACGTTTTTAATTTATGGCGGCTGTTATTTAGTGGGTCACACGGGAGGTGGCTTGGGGGGAGCTAAAGCCCCTGTAACCACCCCCTTAGATCCGCCACTGAGCTCTACTACTTCACGCAATGGCTGCAAAAGCGATTATTGGTCTAACTATATCAGTGTACAGTCAGCTCAGGATTAATTGCGATACAATCCCAATATTTCTCCCTACCAGGTTCCTGCTCACCATTATAATCATCTTTGGCTCACACAAGTCTGTAATTTTGGCTTGGTCTGTAGTAATCGTTACAACCTCTTCCAGACAGCAACAACGCGGCATAAATAACCGAAACAAATATCTTCAAAACATGTTTGCAAAGTCCATTGCAGCTTGTAAAGTACACTAATAATACTTTCTATTTAAATTTCTTGTAAACAAAATTGTATTAAAATATAATAACAAAATATTCAGCATAAATGTAGAATGATCCATTTTGTATCAAGTTTATCGACGTCAATAGAAATGTTCAATTAAATATCCATCATAAGTAAACAATAGCCACGTTGCCTTAAACGTCTTCATTGAAGCAGGTACAATGGATGAATTCAATAGAGACTGACACAGACTCGAAAACCAATATTGAGATCCCTATTTGTGAGCCCCCTTTCGCAGTGAAATATATAGTAGTTTCTCCACTGAATACGATCGCATTACAAGGGCGTTTATAAAGTACGACATGGGCTTTTGTTTACTGTATAAATTGCAATTCTCAAGGTATGAAGAGGGTGGGAATTTTTATCAGATTATAAGCCTAAGGATCAATACTAGAATTCCGTTTAAGGTATTTTTTCTGGTAAAAATCAATGAAATTCATTGATAGGAACAAAGCTAAATAGGTGAAGACTGTATTCATGGAGACTATTGAAATTGTAGAATACAAATTATGAATAGACTTCTGAAAAAAGTGTTTAGATTTTTTATCTAACTTCCTTGTTTAAGAACCGATCTTGAGTTAGCTCCATTATAATTTCATGGGTATTGAACCTTGGGCTTTGAAGGTACACCAAGAAAATAATAAAAATTCTTTGAAATCATATTATATCCGTTCTAGAGCTTTGTCTGTGGTCTGATTAGACTCTAGTGCACGATTTCACCGACCATTCTCTGAAGTTGGGTGAAACCTTAGGCGGATTTTGGTATTGCTAAATATAGTTGACGGAAATTGCAGATAATGTGTTCCACCGTCTTATCTTCATTATCGTAGAATTTGCGTGGAAGTCCACTTTGCCCATTTTCGGACATTATCTACAATGCGGCTTTTTGGAATAAAACAAAATGCTAGCTGCTCAAGGGAACGTTAGCAGTTCCAGACTGTTTTAGATATCAGAGCCTTCAAAGCAGCCCGGCTATCGGACGCCATAAATATTC
The DNA here is from genome assembly GCA_949126875.1 of Lochmaea capreae. Classification (NCBI taxonomy): domain Eukaryota; kingdom Metazoa; phylum Arthropoda; class Insecta; order Coleoptera; family Chrysomelidae; genus Lochmaea; species Lochmaea capreae. Next base: position 20,595,317 of record OX421404.1, read on the forward strand.
TGGCTGAATTGAGGCATTCTTAACCAAGTAACCCAACATTTTTGTTACAAAAATAGTGATCTATTTTTAATTATATGTATAGGTCCCAGGTGTAAACAGCTCAGAAAGCAACGGTTTTCAGGAGAAATGTGACTCTCAGTTCATCTACGAAGCATCGCCATCAATTCCCAGATTTTAACCTTTACTTTGACCACAAAGACGGAAGGAGGAGAAATATTCGACTCTTCCAATTTCGGGATCAAAAATATAGATCCCATTCACCTCAAGTTCCAGGTCACATAATATATGGACAGGAAAATTTTCTACATAGAGTCGTCGAAAAGCGAATAGTTATAGCATGATTATTTTACACACGAAATGCATGTATGGCTGATAAAATAATAATTGAGAATAATTTTTTATTTATTCAATTATTCTATTATTCATTTGTAAATATTGTATCATCAATAAGAGGCAAGGGATAATGGATAATCGTTAACGAATGTGGCGTCATGATTAGATACAAGATATTGGAAACGGATCTGTTAATGTGAACTTACGGCAGAATCTGTCCACCTCGACTCACGTCTGCTTTTGTTAAGGTGCGTACAGACATGTAACAGAACATCGCATCGTAACTCCGTCGCGTAACAATTGTTTGTTACGCATCGAAGATACGGCGTATCAATAAATATAGTGTATCAATACATCGTCGTGTATCTTTTAATCGCAACATACTGCCGTTCCGTCCTTACAATAGAACAGTTCTCTTTTCCTTGTGTTTAATGGAGGTTGTCGCAGCAGCTTATATATACAGATTGCGAAAGGGCTTTTTGAACCAAACGATTTACACAAGCATGACAAGGAAAATATGAGAAAAACAACTTGAAAGAGAGAGAAAGAACAACTGTGCGTGGCCAGCGAGGGCGTGTATTTAGTTTAGGGGGGGACAGTGGATATTCGGCCGGCCTCTGTTTATATAACGAACTGGAAGTGACATATACACCAAGTACTTACTTGCTATTAAAATTGCCAATTCAGATCTCCTGCACTTTCGCACAATTGCGTATGTCGAACAAATATATGTTAAAATTTACATTTAATGGAATTTCTATAAAATGGACCCGAATTTAATATGCACCGTATGTAATATGAACCAAAAAGAAACACTTTCTTCATATTCTCTTTGAGTGTCCTATTTACACTGTCATGAAAAAAAATATTACGTGTCTTCAGAATGTTGACTCATTAATTGCTACCCTAACGAACATCACTATTTTTGAAGCTAAAACCATTTGTGCTTATATATGGAACATTCTTAAACTCCGTTCATTTATCTTAAATGAGTAACTAGGGTATCTTTATTATGAAAATTATTTCTATGTTGGTATACATACATAAAAATGTTAATTTTGTAAAATGTAAATATTTCTCACTTGTATTCATTGCTATAAACACTGTTTCAGAGGCAATAAACATTATTATTATTATATTCTGTAATTATTGATTCCATTGTTTAGATTGTTTAGTTAATGGAAAATTCTCGGCATGGTCCAGTCCTGGCATTTAAGCATAGCCCAGTCTTGGCAACCGAGCCTGGCCCATCTTTATCACTCCAGATTTCTACCAAGACCGAGCCAAGCCTGGGCCAAACTTGACCCCGTGGTACTTTCCTCTATGCGCTGCCACAAATAATAAGATTATTAAGTACGGAGTATAATTTGCTGCGAAACAATACGTCGTTGTCACTTCCGAAAATTTATTTCTAATTACAACAAAGATTACATAAGTTCACGGAAACCTATTATAAGAGATATTTTATGGGAATTCCTCAAACGCACCAAACGAAAAGTATGATATTGTAGTATTTTTCATTTTGTTCCGCATGAATGGATGTACATTTATTGCATAAATGATTTAGATTTGGTTCCTTGTGTCTGTCCTTTTGTACCAAGTACCCTTTTATACTGTTGCCTTTTTTGTATGTCTGAACAAACAAAGTCGCTATGACGGGCACCTTACCGTGAAGAGTGTGTCTCTGTTTATCCTACTTGTTTCTTGTGTTTCTTTCATTTTCTCCAGAATCTTGGTAGTTTAGGGATGTTAGCATAAAAGATTTGATTATATTAGGATATTAATTATAATGAAATATAGTTTCGTGGCTAAATGGGGTACATTTTTGAATCATTCTAATATATCAGGATTACTTAACAGCGGGTTAATATACACTGTTGATTGATCTTTTTATTATGTATTGCCGTTCATCTAAACATTATTATTCAAAATAGCCCGGTAATAGATTGCTAACCTTGGATAATTACCCTCTCGCCCGAACAACTAGTCAACCATAAACATTAATCAGGGCCAACTTGTTGAAGTGAACGACGTCCCTCTTAATTAGCAATACAACATATTTGTGGGTGTATGTAAAATATGTCGGTTTGTGTTTGTTCTGGGTTCCTGAATATAGTACGTCGGTAAATTATTCATAAAGGGAAAATATCCCCGGGATTATTTGTAATGTTCCTTTTTTTGGCACTTGAGCTTTTGATGATAAAAAAATGTAAAAATATTTGTTCTGGCATATGAAAAGTTTAATTAGTAAGCAAATATTTTCTTGTTTTCGACCCGTTTAAAGTGCGTTTACTTTATTAAATATAAAATTAGCAAATGCTGAGACTCGAGTGAGGCTAAACGAAAAACAAGTGGCAACTACACCGTCTCTGTGTATACAGAGTGAGTCATGAGGAACTTGTATAATGTTGCAGGCCAAACTTCTTTTAGGACGAACTAGTTTGTCCTAGGATAAACTGATTTCTTAGCGTTTGATGCAATTAATGCTCTCATGTCTGTACCTCGCTCTCGTCTGGCAGTTATTTTTTATAGGTTTGTACATGTGCATGTATGGCAGTTTGTTTTTCGTGAGCCTTGTGTACGCATCGACAGATGTTTCTTCTCGTTTTAATTATTTATGTCTAGTTTGATGGTGTATCTGATATTATTTTCTCTGTTAATTTGCGAATTTTAGGGACTTTTTAGTGTTTTATTTATAGGTTAGTATACTTTTTATATTAATAATCAAGCGCATCAAGTGAGATATTAACCTTAGGAAGGGGACTTATAAGTGGGTTTAAAATTTGTAATATTAACAAATAAAAAAGGAAGATGAGGCCGATGCAAAAAAATTTCCAAAACTATTTATTTAAATCAATGTTCTTTATTTTTCAAAACATCAAACTCATTGGTGTACTTTGAGGGGGTTAAATATTTAAAAAAATCGTTAAAAATAAACGAATAACCAGACTCCAATTAATCCATTTGAAAAACGCATTCATTACTTCAGTATTGAATAAGAACAAACTACTTGGTTTGTCCTAGGAAAAACCAGTTTGGCCTGAAATATTAATATCTGGTAAAATACAAACCTAAAAAAATAACTGCCAGACAAGAGAGAGGTACAGGCAAGTATGCATTAATTGCATCAATCACTACGAAATCAGTTTTTCCTAGGACAAACTAGTGATACCGCAAAAGGGTTCCGGCCCCCAAAAGGGTATTCCAGTCCCCCTCTTTGCTAGTCCATCTGCTATTTCGTTTCCTTATATTCCAGTGTGTCCTGGAATCCACAGTAAGGTTACTATATTGTTCTCGCCTAGTTCATTGAGTTTGCCTAGGCATTCCCTTTTGGAACTAATTGCACAAGAACTTAGTGCTTTAATCGCAGCTTGACTATCCAACATTATGATAATCCTTTGTCAATATTGAACTGGGCACACTTTCTTATGGCGTGAATTTCCGCTTGAAAAATACTTGAGGTTTTTCCCAAGCTTTCAGGGTGTTTGGTTCCTGGCGCGTACACTCCTATCCCAGTTCCTTCTATTGCTTTAGAGCCGTCTGTGTACCATTGAATGGCTTTTTTTTCAAGTCTGGTAATGGTATTTTGATCCCATTCCTTCTTGTTGCTTAATTCCATAACGAATTTCTTTGAAAAGTTTTACCTGGATAAATTTACCGACATCTTGTCAAATGATACCAGTAACCCTCAACCACTCCGCCTCTGAGAAGTCATCTAGTACAAAAATCAATAAATTTTAAAAGTAGTACTCATCACGCCATCTACGCTATTAGCTTTCAAACTGCCTCTTCTAAACTGTGTTCAATAGTGTTAAAATCTCACTCCATCTCTTTAAACCCAAAAAATCCTCTTGCTATCCTTTTCAATTATGTGGTGATAGATAAGGTCAGCAATACGGTAATAATTCGAACACACCAACTCTCCTGTTCGTCACTTCCCAATTCATGACGTAATTTCCGTCCTCCCAAAAAAACAAGGGACGAGTGAACACCGAACAGGGTCAAGATATGCAAGTTGTGTAAAATATGGCTATAACTGCCATTTTTTCTCTCTGCTGATGCTCAGCCTGCAGCTTGTGCATCACATGCGTTAAATATAAAAAAGTGTGTGGTAAAACCTAGTATTTAACAGTGCTTGAATATCGACTAAAAGTGCATCTCTATTGTGTCGTGTGCTCTAACTAGCAGTAGTACCGTATTTGTTAAACTTTAATAAATTATACTTTGTTGAACAAGGTATTCGAATTGGGACCACAGGAAAGTTGTAAAACAAAAAATAATATACAGTCCACTAACAGTCTCATCAAAATAACCTAGTCGGAGCAATTGAAAGCTCAGACAAGGATTATTTCACTACCCTTTCATCATACAATCTTGTGGCATGTCCCAGGTTTTTTGATTACTAAGAAGTGAGGAGGTGATTTTTTTTAAGATCTCGTTTTTTCTGCAACACTTTCCACCACCATATGTAGTGGTGTAAAGACTGTATGTAGGTATACATTCCGGGAAACGGTCCCAAAATGGTTGAAGAATTATCTATAATTGATCACTCTCTATCATTCTAAAACTATGAATTCGGAATCTTAAATTTCACCTCTGCTCTACCTATCTTTATGCAAGACATAGTCACTATCTAACGTTTCCCTTGAAAACTTTCATTCGAAATTAATCTCACTATTCCGACTTTTATATTATGTCGTAAAACAAGTCGTGGGTTTTGGTTACCTTCTTATACAGTTCGTCTGTCGGTTTCAGCTCACGTGCAAATGGAACGGTGTTCTTTAAGATGGAAATAAATCCCATTTTGTGTTGCCAAAATTGAAACATAAATAAAACATTTGAGTCGTTACTTACAGGGTAACTCTGTAAGTAGCTGAGATATCAAGACTTGTATATTTTTGTTAAACAAGTCATGGTTCCACCAGATACTCGGTAAGTTGTTACATGTTCGAGATATGGAATATTACTAGAAATGAAAATGAACTTATAATAGAATAACCTGTGCAGTAAGCAATATACTTTGATAGGGTTTAGATCAGTAAACATGACATAAAGTTGGGTACTTTTAAATGGGTCACCTTGACATGACATTTTCACTTCCATATTTTGGGGATTTTTTGATTTCTTCTCTATTTCCTTAATTTTTGCCATAATATATATAGTCCAGTAAATAAAGACCGAGAAACCCCCCAGCCTGTTCATCTCATTATTGTCGGGCTTTTTTTTTGCAGCTTGTAGGTTGTTCATGTGTAGATTACTCTCTGAAAATATGTCCTCCGCGGGATTTGCGGAAGGGGCTGGAAAATGGCTAATAATCCCAAAAATTGAGTTTTCCGCCGATATCTCCGGAAATATGACACTCAGAGAAGTGGGGTTTTGCTAGGAGTGGAGAGCAGTTTATTATCCACAAAAATGATACCTATCATTTTTGTCAAAAGTTTAACCGTTTTCGAGATAAACGGGCCCAAGCGTACCTTGGATTTCGAGCTGCTGCGCGACTTCTTTGGTACATAACCCACAGACTGACGCTTCAAAAAGGCAATAGTCTTTGGATATTTTGTGTTGCCAGCATTTTCTTTTATAGCTATACAACTCTTCTCTAACGTGGAAGATTTCATAATCTTGGCTTTTTCTAAATAAACTAGAAGAATATCATTACAATAGATCTTTTAGGTCTCAGTGAATGTCACCCCATACATACATACATACATACAGTGTTTCTAAATTCGTTCGGAGAAATTCAGGAATTGATTTCCCGTATGAGTATTTCCCACGACAAAATTTCCTCAGCTCACTCACTTACCCCCTTCCGAGATATCATATCATCTGCAAAATACGGAGTAAAATTGAGTTTAAATTTTTCTTCTCAAATTTAATTGAGGATGGAATCTTGAAAATTTGTAATTTCCGTGCACTTGCACTAAGGACCGGTATTTTTTTAACTTTTATGTTACTTAAGGGGTGAAATTATCATCCCTTACTTCATTCAATATCAAATATTATTTTCAGGATTTAGTTTTGTGATATAATAATATTTTTTTAAAATTTTTTCTGTCTTGTAAAACATATTTTCACTCTTGAAGTTTTTTCTCCTAGATTCGGATAAAAACAGTAAAATACAATATCCTTATTCCAATTACAATGCAATAGTAGGCTGGTGTCACTTTGGCAATTCATTTGTGTCTAGTCGATCACCTCCTGAATTTTTACATACATTTACAAAAACCCTGTATGAGTATATGAATTAGTTTTCGAATTACTGCGGGCACATTATCAAAATTACAGGAACAGGAATCAACAAACCAAATTTATTATTAATGAGAAACAGTTACCAACTGTATTAATCCAGGATAATAAATTCCCATATTCTAGAAACCTAAAATCCCTTTCATTTGCATTCCCGACATCCCTTTTTGGGTTAAGGTAATACATTCAAAACAATATAATCTACTTAGTGAAAAAACAATACTGAGTACATAATTTTCTATTTGTCTTATCACCTTACTGTTTCTTTGCGATGATTTCGATTCTAGTCGTTCTTCATTCCAGCAAAGTATTATTTATTTGAAATAAAACAATTTAATTTGTCTTATTTCATCGCTTAGTATGGATCTTCATCAAGTAAAAGCTTCATCCATTCAATATTATGTATTTGTTTTTTTGATTGATTTGCTCTTACGCTTCACGATTATTTCAAAACTCTCAATCAGTACAAAATTTCCAAAGTCTAGAGCAGTGGTTCTCAACCTTTCAGGCTCTGAGCCCCCCTTCATACTTTCGTGTGAGGTCACGCCTCCCTTTACGGATTAAGTTAATTTAGACTTAAGATATGATAAATTTACTCATATTATGTTTGAGTAAAATGATTTTAAACTCACGCTAGACATACTCTGGTAAGGCATATAAAATTACATTTGTTCAAATACAAATTTTAATAACAAAAATGATCGAATAAATCACAACCAAATATCAATAATGTAACCGGAAGAATGTTCGTTACTTTATTTTTTGTTTGTTTGGTTGCAATTTTGACAAAGAACACCTTTGGTCACTTTCCACATCTAGTCTGGCTCGATATTTAGATTTTATATTAGCCAGGACTGAAAATTCTGACTCGGATAGATAGGTTGATGAAAATTGTATAAGCCCATTGCTACTTCTGGGTAAACAGGAAGATATAGTAGCCAGAAATCTTCGAGATCCACGTTTGGGAAACCCACTTTAGCTTTGGAATCACATTGCAAGTCAATTGTTTATTCTTAAATGTGATCAGAAAGTATATCAACGTCTTGTTAACTTGATTGATTGTGTGTTTGTGTCCAGCATCAAATTCAATTTTTTGTTGTTGTGGATATACATTGAAAAACAACTGTTTCAGAAACTACAAACTTATTTAATTTGTTGACGCCTCCCCTGGAATTCTTCAACGACCCGTCAGGGAGGCGCGCCCCCCAGGTTGAGAACCGATAGTCTAGAGTCTAGATGATTATGTGATAGAAATTTTGCAAAAGAGGTTTTACTATTAACATCTTGAGTTAAACGGTGGAAAAATATTATAAACGGGACATCAAGATGCTTACATTATTTATTGACATTAAGCCAGCATTAAATATTCTAGTTCGAAAAGAAATTAAAGCAGATAACTTAAAATGCAGGTAACCAAGAAAATTTGGAGGTTGGTGGAAATGACGAAGATACATTCTAAAGCAGCGACTCTAACGAATGAAGGTATATCCAAAGAGTTACAAATTAACTCAAAAGTTAGGCAAGGAGATGGTCAATTTTCAGTAGTAATAACCCAAGGACATTGATAATTGTTCGAAAAAATTTTATGACAGATTTCGAAAGCAAAACCGAGTTCTGTTGCCTACAAGCAACAAGCTTGAGAAAGTTGTAATAAAATTTTTGAGCATTTGTCAATGTCTGAGAGTTATTCGGATAAAAATTTTTTTGCTAATTATAGAAAAAAATCTTGACATTTCGAAATATTAAATATTTGAAACTTCAAAATTGAAATAAATCAATATGTGCTCATAGCAACGTAAAAATAGCCCATGGTCTGTTATCAGTGTAATGTTTGACATGATTGGGTGAAATTGTTCATATGATAAAAACTGAGGAAATTTGATTGGTTCTTGGAACTGTCAAAACATTTTCAATGTAATAGTGGACGGAAAAAAGTTATTTTTTTGGAAGATGATGTAGCAATAATTGCAAGCGACCAAAAGAGTTAATAAGAAACGCTGCAAACGATGTAACAGAAGCCATGAAAAGAAGACTAGACATTAATGAGGAAAAATCAAAATTCTTGGAAGTATAAAGAGACAAGACAAGACAAGTACGACAAACACACTCAATCAATACAAATTGAATGTATTTATGTATTAACAATTTAATTAATAGAAAACATGTAACTCCACAACGTATGAAGGCAGGATATCGAGTATACTATAAATACAAACCCCTAATGCCGAACAAAACAATAAAGAGAACCACAAAAATGAGAATGTACAAGATAGCGATACGAACAGCAGTAACTTTTGCAGCCGAAACTACAGCAGTAACAAGCGGAGATGTAGAATAAGTAAATATATTCGAAAGGAGAGTTATTAGCAGAATATATGTACCGAAGAAATTGAATGAGGGACAGAATGAGAAAAATTGACGGATTTGAAAATAGAAGAAATACTAGTAACAAAGGAAGAATAATAAAAGCATCCTGAATAAGATGGCTTGGAAATATCAAAAGGATGAACGAATGCAGTAATGTGAAGAGAATAACAAAGTGGGCACCAGTTATAAACCAAAAGGCAGACCAAAATCTTGATAGTTGGAACAAGTACAGAGAGACCTATAAAAAATGGAAATTAAAGACTGGGGAAAAAAACCAGTACAGGAAGGAATATAGTAAAATTGTGGATACAGCAATGAAACGTGACTAAAGGTTACCATAACCTGCATATATACATATATTATACAGGGTAATTCATTCAAATTATGAAGGTTTAACCCAAAACACCTAAATAAAATGTAGCTGCTTACTTAGTTACAGGGTGTTTTGTTTAAAAATTTAAAAACTATTTGTGCCCAGTACTTTATAACTGTTTTACGTATTCATTTCATATTTGGCAGAAAGTGTAGACACTGTACACCCTACTGAATCATGTTGAACAAACGTTTCTGGCTACTACCAGAGGCGTACGACAGGGGAAAGTGACAGGTTTATCGTTCCCAAATTCTACACCACTGGCGGAATACCAATTTTAGCACGATTTCTTGATTCTCTAATACTTTTTACGTAAATAAAATACTCTTTTCTCATAACGATAAAGTCAATATTTCTCGTTACACGAATCAAAAAAGAGTAACTTTTTTTGTAGAATTTGACGCTTTTCAATATTTTTTTATTATTTTAGTTGTAAGTTTAGCCCAAAAAAAGTTTACTTTGTTTTAATTAACACAAACAAGTGCAACTAGCGCCCTCTATTAGCAATGTTAAATTAGAGTGCAAATTATGATTCCTCATGCCAAAAAACGTAAATTTGCCAATTTTCAAAGAATAATTGTGAAAACATAAAAAATTATTGCGAAAATCAAAATTTAAATTTAAACTTCAAACACCCCGTTTCTCGGACACTAGCAATATTTGCATAAGGCATGTTGAGCAGAATCATCATATTTTGAGGTCTAGAATCTACAGTTCAGAGATTGGACATTCTTAATGAATCACCCTGTATAAGCGTGATTTAAATTGTTTCCCAACTATATCCCATTTTTTTCAATCAAAAAAGGAAGTATGTGCTGTGAGGTTCATGCTAGTTTTTAATAGATCTGTATTAATTTGTTGCACAAATTAAAATTCAATGTTCATCAAACAAATAAAAATGTTTCTTTGGAAAATAGGATTTCAGAGATCCAAATTAAAGACAACATAAAGAGACATTTGGTATTCGGTGATAATATTCAGATTTCGACAAGCTCATTTTTCCGGCTAACAACCACTCTATGGAGATAAGGATAATTTGAAATATGATCCTCAGTTGTCTTCCAAAAATATAAGAATCAGATTACAAGTCACGTTCCTTGTAGTTGGCGTTGAAATTGCATAAAACGAAATTTGAGAAAATATTAAAGTGTATTCGAAAATTCGATCCGATATCTCGACAAGTTTATATACAGTGAAAAACAACTTGTCAACGTCAAAAATTATATTTGCCATCATTTAGTTGAAGAAAAAATCACCTACTATACTTGCATGCTCTATTGCTTCCAAAATGGTATATTCTATTACAGAACGAGTTGAGATTATTTCCATATTTTTTGAAAACGGGAAGTGTGCAAGAGGATCACCGAATTTATTTAAACAGCATCATGAAGTCAAGCAACTTCAACACTCATACGTATTACAGCTAATGATAAAATTTCGTTAAACAGGTCAGTTAGTAGCTAATCAAAAAAATAATTATGAAAATAGGGTTAGGACTGAGGCGGCCAAAGTAGCAATTTTAGGTCATATTAATTTAGATCCTACAACAAGTACAAGAACATTGGCCTAAGAATCTGTTTTTTCGCGCACTACCGTTCGTAGGGTTTTGAAACATCATAAATTTCATCCCTATATACTAGATAGACTTGGAGCAGAAAATAAATGAAGACGACCCAGACAGACGACTACAGTTTTGCGATATTATGACTGACAAAACAAATACTAAAGCAAACTTTTTATTCAATTCTCGATTTTCGGATGAATGTTCCTTTTTTGTAAATGATACCGCGAATCGACACAATTGCCGCTACTGGGCTGACGAAAATCCTAGAGTGTTCCAGGAAACACATACCCAACATCCTCTTAAATTAAACGTGTGGGCAGGAATTTATGAGTATCGTATTGTTGAGCCATTTTTCATTGATGGCAACTTGAATGGAGAAACATATCAATTATTAGAGGAGGCTATTGATTCTGCTTTCACAGATAAAATCGAAAATGATTATAGGTACTCAGAAGATGATCTATTTTTCCAACTAGACGGCGTACCTCCACATTACAGTAGAGATGTAAGGCAATATCTTAATGAACGATTTCCTAGGCAATTAATTGGAAGCAGACGCTCTATTGAATGGCCTGCAAGATCCACCGATTTTACACCCATCGATTTTTTTGGTGATGGGGTTATTTAAAGAGCAGAGTTTAAAAAACGGAACCCGCTTCGTTGAAAGATCTAAGATGACGAATAGTACAGTCTAATACATGCTACATTTTCAACATCTAATTCATTAATTCAATATTATTCTATTTTCGTTATAAATTAGTTATCATATTGCAATATTTGTTTTAATTTACTTTTGATGTGACAGAAAAAATGATACATCAGCAAACCATAGGAGTTGCGTTTCATTTTTAAGAGGTGTTTTTTTTGCAAAGATGGTGTAAATATCGAAAAAAATCGTGGACAATCATTATGGCTGAATACTCCATCTAAATGCCTTTCTAATGATGTGCCGAACATGATATATTCCCTATTTAAAAATAAGGGGTTGGTGAAACACTAATTTTTTTAAAATCCAAGGAATATTGCCAAATATCGGGATGGACTGTTTTCATTGGTCCTCTCTGTATATTATATGCAGTATACTAAAAAAATTCCTACGTATAAATCTGATGATTTTAGTTATATTGAACAGTTTCCAATTAGTTGCTGATGTATAAAACCGAGTGCACTCTATATCTTTGAAGAATACTACGAGTTTTCCTTTTGTCTCAATTTTCATTTCTGTAAAATAAGAGTCTGGAAAAATACCTTTCCCGACCCCATGGCAATATTATAGATCTATTTTCACTAGGAATATTTCATTAAAGTAACTGTAAGTTTCTTAAGAATCTATTTTACTTGAAAACTTTAACTCGTACTTTATAGATCAACAAGAATTGCTTGCGGTCGCTAGCAAAAACTACTGACAAACTGGACTTCTGCAAAAATAAATTGGTATTTGTATAAAACGTCAACCAAAGTCGTTGTATAACTCAGAAAAGTACATCTTTACTTTCTTAATCATGGAAGCAATTTTATACAGACCTGGGAAATTGTTAGTTTCCTTGTCCTGGAGCGTAGAGTTTTCTAATTAGAGATTTCTGAATGTGGTGAACTGGAAAATATTAGTAGAATTAAAAGGATTTAATTAAAATCCTGAGAAATGTGATTTAACTTCAATTTTTCAGAAAATGGAGGAATGAAAGCTTTCCAGTAATGTACCAGGTGGTTTATAAGAAAGACTGGTTATATAATCAGGACCTGCATCTGGAAAAGTAGGGGAGAAATGAATACTCCAACAGAGATTCACTTGTCATTAATTGGTTTAATATTTCCAGTCAAAGTCTGGGTCCTTAGCACCTGTACCTTTTTGTTTTTTGGGCTCTTGGTTGTTCATGTAGAGAAACTAGTGACTTACCAGGCTTAGAAGTGTTTCCTCCCAAAGGAGCTTCAGTCACAGGAGTTTATATTTCCAGAGACTTAGTGCTCCGCATTCGAATATGTGTGAAGATGTATACTCTCAAGTGCAAATAGGTTCATGTCTCTATATGTCGATGGTATGCATGTGCTTCTCTAAAGTGCAGTTAAATATTCTATTTCCGAGACTTTTTTGACCATAAGTTTCCTGTGATTAGGCACGTAGCTTATAGTATGTATGATATTTAGTTAGAAAAATAGCCCCCGTTCCCAAATTTTCAACATACCAAACGCTGATTCGAGACCAGTGAACTGAATATTAGACCCATCGCATACAATACCTTTGAGCTCCAGGAGCCACTCCATTTTGTACAAGTTTTTACCTAGGTATTTGCTAGATAGTTTCACGTTACCTCACGGTTGATCAAATTGGGAATTTTTGACGATCTAGTCTCTCGCATTTGTACAGAATGTACCGCATAACCAGCATGTGAGGTCTCCATTCTATAGTTTGAATTTGTGCAGGTGTTCCTCTACAAATGCATCGCTAGTCATAAATCCTCTAAGACGTATTGGCATGTTTCGGGCCAGACTTGCCAATCCACAGGTCATAGGATCAGGCAGGCATGTAGATTTTGGATAGCGCAGATAGCTCCGTCACTTGCCTGTAAATTGAATGAGGTTCAAATGAAACACACAGGCCTGCCCGTTCCACGTACCACGAAAACACAAAATGACCATATTTTGGGTTTTTAGGTCAACAAAATACTAGGTCCAGCGTTTCAGTGTTTATTACGACTTCTTTAGTTTTAATGACTACAAAATACACAATCATGAATATTATATATATTATTTCTCGACGCTCACATAAAGATGGTCTCCACCACCTGAAACTTTTGGCACATACCGAAAAAGCATATTATATTATGGAGAGTTTCACCACCTTGTTGTATAGTCAATACAGCAAATCAGGTTTTAGCCCCCATTCTTTACCAGAAGAGTGTCTGGCCACTTTTATTATAGTATCCACTTTTACAGGTATTTTTTGAGTAAATTACTACGCCAAGATACTGGAGATATTCCATAATCTCTACAACTACTCCACGTTGTCTGAGAGGTCTTAGTACCTACGAGTATAGGCAACTACGGTAGTAATATTGGTACTAATATTCAGTTCCTCTAACAGTATCCAAGTTGTCACCAAGTCTAGAGCCTGTCCATTTTCTTTTCAGGATTCCTAATACTCTCATCTCTCCCATCTTGACATCCTCTAGCTACCTGTTCCTATCTCCTTAAGTTATTAGTGATGTTGAAAATATAGAGGTTTTCTATTTTATCTTGTTGGTATCTCTATTTGTAATTGCTTTTTATTAATGCAGTTTGGTTATATCGAATCGAGCAAATTGATGGATTTTAATCAATAAACAACAACAGGTTAGTTGTTTACGGAAAACTGGAAACCAGTAATAACGTTTGGTAATTAAACTTTTAGTGCCATATTTCATTTCAACGGAAATTACTTCTATCAATGCTGGAGCAAATTTAATAGGATATAAAAAAATGTTTATGGGGTTTAATTTCATCAAGATAATTTATAATTTCACGTTATTTACAATTGAAATTAAAATTATTGTCAGTATAGTTTGTATGAAAAATATTTCAAAAACAAGTAAATACGGGGTTGGGATAAAGTATGGAACCAAGTAAATATCTTTTAAACGGAAAGAATGATATTTATGAAAATTTGCAAGTAAGTGCAATGGAACAAAATTCATCTGATGTACATTTTTTTGTTAATAATATACTTCCGGTTTAACCGGACATGCCATCAACTTCTTTAATTTAAATGGGACACCCTATATATTTTTACAGATTTTGAAAGAGCTTGTTATTTTTAATTCATACATACTGAGTTTAGTATGAAAAATTTTGTAAAAACGAAGAATAACTAACTGTTAGTTGTACAATAGTTGTACATTCCATTATTTGAGAATGATGGGAAACAAAATTACTTCAAATGTTCAAAATGCTCGCCGTTTACTTGCTGACAATATGCCATCCTATTAACAAATTCTTGAGTCACTCTTTCCAAGACTTCTCCACGTATTAGTTCACATTCATTAATAATTATTTGTCTCAATTCCTGTAAGTTTGTTGGTCGTCTAACGTAGACACGTGATTTTAAATAACCCCAAAGAAAAAAATCTAACGGGCTAAGATCCGGAGAACGAGCAGGCCACTCTATGAATCATCTACGTCCAATCCATCGATTTGGAAAATTCGCATCCAGAAAATCCCTAGCCCGTCTATCATATTGGGGAGGTGTTCCATCTTGTTGAAACCCAACATTTTGTGGTAATTGCCCATTCTGTTGAAGTGCAGGAATAATTTCGTTATATAGTAGATCCAAACACTTGTCACCATTCAAGTTTCCGTCGATAAAAAATGGGCCTATAGGTAAGCCTATTTTCGACAATTCCCATCCAAACATTCAACTTATATGGATGCTGGGTGTGGGCTTCATGAATACAATGAGGATTCTCATTTGATCAATACCTTGAGATATGGCGATTAACTGTTCCATTTAAACAAAAAGTTGCGTAATCGGAAAAAACTATGTTGGAAGCAAAATTGTCGTCGACATTACAGATGTCCATTAGCCGTTCGCAAAATCCCAGACGTCGGTCAAAATCATCGTCTGACAATAAAATTCTTGAACCAACTGTACCTTATACGGATGGTACTTTTCACTTTTTAATATCTTTTCTACAGAACGTCGACTGATACCATGGTTTAGTGCCAAATTTGTGGTGGAAGTTTGAGGTGATTCTTCTAAATCGATTGCAATATTTTGTTTAACAGTTTAGTTCGTTGCAGTCCGCGGTCTTCCAGGTTTTAGCAAATTGTTTACCATCCCAGTTGTATTAAAACGTTGTAATGTTTTAGTTACTGTTGAGCGTGATATAGGATTTCACTCCGGATGCAAATTATTAAAAATATGACACACTTCTTCATGAGTGCTAACACGATCACCATAACCGATCATCATTAAAATTTCAATACGCTCTTTTTCACTTAATTGAACCATTCTAAATTGTAAAATTTATTTCCGTCAATTAGAATTTAACACTTGGAGAACAAAAGACGTACTAAACAGTACTCGTTTGTTTATTTCTATGCATACAAACAAGATCAATTAGTTTATCTAAATAGTTTTTGCTCTAATGCAAAAAACTTAAAGGAGGTTGATTAAAGTGCTATATTCCTCGTTTTCACATATTTTTCTACACTAAACTCAGTATGTATGAATTCAAAATAACAAGCTCTTTCAAAATCTGTGAAAATATGTAGGGTGCCCCATTTAAATTAAAGAAGTAGATGGCATTTCCGGTTAAAGCGGAAGTATATTATTAACAAAAAAATGTACATCAAATGCATTTTGTTCCATTGTACTTACCTGGAAATTTTCATAAATAGCGTTGTTTTCGTTTAAAAGATATTTACTTGGTTCAATACTTTATCCCAACCCCGTATATTTGTACCTCTAAATTATGTATTCATTTCGGCGGTTGTATTATTTCCTTAAATAACAGCCTTCCTCACATTATTCTGTTAAATTGGATTTTGAAGACTATCCTTTTGAGTAAATATAAGATTTTGAATTACTGGAGTATAAAATAAGGAATGGAATACAAACGGAAGTTTTATAAATACATCAACTTGAAGAATAAATATTTAACAGATATACAGGGTATTTCTAAATTCATGCGACAAAATTCAAAAGGTAATTGTTCGTATGAAATTAAGATGGGTCTTTCCTATAACAAAATTTCCTCAGCCCACTCCTTTCCGAGATATCACCCTTAAAAGGTGGTGACTGAAATTGAGTTTTTTTTTTTAAATTTCAGTAAAGCTAGAAACTTGAAACTCTGTAATTTTCGTGCATTATACGGGGGTGAAATTAGCAACCCTTACTTCATTTCATATCAAAATTTTTTTCGAAATGAAGTTTTATGAAATAAAATTCAACTTAAAATCCATGTTAAAAATTATTTTCACAAAACCCTACGTGCATGTAATTTGGCTAGAGGTGGTCATTTACTGCATATTATAAATCGTATTACATTTTATATCTTTACTGTTTTCTACTCAATTTATTAAAAAATATATAAATTATGGTGGGATCTAGGTGAATTGATCGAAAACAATTTATCGAATGACCGAATACAATTTATCGAAAAACAATTTATCGAATAAACAATTTATCGAATAGGTGAATTTATCGAATGACAATTTTTGTAAAGTAAATTATAATAATTTTCAATAATAACCCAACCAAACCTACCCCTACCAAACCACCTTCGTATTTTTAGTCAATTTTTGAAGAATAAATTATAATAATTTCCAATAATAACCCAACCAAACCTACCCCTACCAAACCAACATTAGGTACCTGCCGTAATTAGGGTTAGCGTTCGGTCAAACGGTCAAATTGTCATTCGATAAATTCACCTATTCGATAAATTATTTATTCGATAAATTGTTTTTCGATAAATTGCATTCGGTCAATTGTCATTCTATAAATTGTTTTCGATAAATTCACCGCATACCATTATGGTGTTTATTTTTTTCCTCTGCAGCTATTGGTTTTGGGAAACAAATTTAAGAATCACTAGAGTGAATTATGAACTCATAATTCACGCATCTGCATTTAAATAACATGCAATGACAACTCAACATTCACAAAATTTCGGTAGGTACATAGGTCACTAGAGATGGGGGTACAATATGAAATAAACTATTAAATCTGCGTATTTTGTTCAGGAAATTTGTTTCTGGAATATATCGTATCGATAAAATATCGACATTTTTAGTATTGATACTTTTCAAAACGGTATTTTCTAATATTGATATTTTTAAAACAATATATTTATAACGGTATGGTGTATCGATACTTTACACAGTATCGCCCATCTCTATAGGTCACATTTGACGTACTCCTGAAATTTATTAATTTTGACGTTAGAATTGTCAATAATACCAAATTATCACTTTCCGTTCTACACTCGACTTATTTAATAAAGAAATCAAGGGTCGTGGACAAAGTATAGTATTCTACTCGCAATTTATGGTCATGATTCACTCGGGTGACTACTGGCTATTATAAATTGCTCGTTTAATAATAAACTATTAACTCCCTGTCGAAAAGTTTGGAATATTTTAGAGTTTCCATTTTTTTGGATGGAACAACTACAAAAACTAGTGAAACTCAAAGGTGCGTAAAAACAAATGGAATGACCCATGTAAATAGCGCTTTTTGTTGAACTACGTAATAAAATAACAATGGCTAAGGGCCGATTCTACAATGGGAGTATAAAAGTCGGTATAGTTATTCCTTCGATATTTTATACCTAGATTTATACCGAGAATAACTTGTTGTCGGTTCTGCAATCGATTTCTATGACAGGCACAGTTATTCCGAGAATATCTCGCTAGTAGTTCCAATCAACCAACGTTTTGACATTTGACGCTTTGAAAAGTGGAAATTTCTGACATTTCTTGCTTATTGCTTGATAGTTTGGTTTTGCAAATTATTAGCATTGTAGTATTTTCAATCATGGATAAAAAACGTTGTAATAATTTCACATCAAATGAATACCTATATTTTACCTAACTTTAAATACTTTAGGATTTCGGTATAATCTGATCTCAATATCTTCATCATCTGATTCAAAAATGTTAGGTAGATTGAAAGGATCCATCTCAAATGTGTTCAATGTAGATAATTAATATTTAACAAAAAACGCCACTAATTTTAGTCAAAACAAAAAAGTAGGGTTATGTAATAATATTTATATGTCAAAACCAACCATTAGAAATGCAGAATAAGTTTATCCCTCGGTTATACCCTCAAACTGGTATAGATAACTTATACTCTGGTTTATACTTGGAATACAGATATACCTCTATTGTAGAACGCAATAGTGACCCGTTATCCTACGTATAGCGTATGCCAGGTTAATACTCAAATTGTAGAACCGGCCCTAAATAGCTTTAGTTTCGTGATAAACTTAAAAAAAAAATTCATTGTGAATGTTCGAAATACGCTTCAAGCCTCAACAAACTAAATTTTCTGGATAATTAATTTCATTATCCTTGGTGTAGTATTATTTTCACAGGTTATTATTACCGCATTGATTTTTGTGATAGATTTAGTTTGCTTTTTTGCTTTCATTGTTTTCGATTTTCTCGCATTATATTTTTGCGCCGAGACTGCTCCAGTTTCCAGACCACTCCCTCCTCTTAATTCGAGGAAGGAACGGTGAATGAATAACATTATAGTTTCTCCCAAAAAATAAGAAAGAAACTGTGCAGTATTCCTTACAAATAATTATTATCTTTTGTGCTTTTAAAAAACGATAACTTGTGAAGTCTGTATCTAATAAGGATCTGGATTACTGGTATGTTGTTTCTTTTGAATTTTAAATTTTGTTATTGAAAAATTCACCATTTTTTTTGTAAAAAAAAAGAAGTTGGAACAAAATGGATACCCATTTTGGTTGCCACATGGATTTACCTTCATATTTCTTGAGCAAAATTTTTTCATATAAAAATCAGATATTTATCCAGAATGAATCCTAAAGTTATAAGTTATAGTATTCAATTGTATTTATTGAGCTGGACAGATATCCAAGTAATCTTCTAGTTTCTTTATTTTTTTCTTATATCTTTATATCCTTTATAGCACAGTTTCTGGGAATACAAGTTTCCTGGAGCACAAGTTCCTAGAGGACTGTTCCTGTGATTATCACAGTTCACCTAGAGTACCTACAATTTTCTGGAGTATAGTTTCCAGGAGTACCTACAGTAAATATACACAGTGTTTTTCCTGAAGGTAGAACAACCAGTTCTATTCGTTCAACGCATCTAGACCAGAATATTAGAAGAAAAAAAGGTTGTACCACTCTATCCATCTTTCCAATTTTTAACAAAATTTTGATGACCATTTTTTTTATAATAGTTGTAGTTACTAACCTTTTTTAGTTTTAGTTCATTTCTCAAATTTTTATGTAAATATATTTACCTATATTAACTTTTTTAAGTGGAAGTTTTATTTATTAAACCTCCACCATCAGTTTTCATTTTTATTTTTAAATAGCTTAATTATTTTCGAGTAGATTGCAACCGTTGAAAGTTAGCTGATTTTTTTTCTAATTTTGTTTTTGGAAACAAAATTAGTGGCGCCCTTAAATTTCTTTACTTTACTTAAGTCTTCTCTTTTCCTAATTTCCGTTAAATAACAAAGCCCTGTTATCTACAAATATTAAATCAGTTTGGTAAGAACCTGCCCTATTAATTTATCAATTTTTTTCACAACTTTTAACGCCGGGAACAATTAATTGTTTCTATACGTGAAAAGAAAAGTGAGCATAAATAGACCACAAATTACTAATTAATTGAAAGAACGGATACGCATTGAACTCAGGAAGAGTTGGCTGCTCGTCTTTCGCTGGTTTACAAAATGAAGAAGTTATTTCTTTCATTTGGACTATACTGCATATTTAACAACAAATTAAATGTTCAAAGGTTTATCATTGCTGACAAGGAGTAGGTAACTTTAAATTATTATATTATTAGTTATGCATAAAATAGTAGAAATAAACAGTGGCGACTCGAAAAACAAGAAAATATTTAAGTCACTTACATTTGGAACCATCCACGGCCGAATCTCCATCCCAATACCATACGGACTGCGCCATTTTTACCATTAACCATCACTAAAAACCGAATTCGACCATTTCCATTTACCGACCGGCGATTGCCACCACATCTATCTCTTAGTCAAAGGCATACATCACATAGTTTCCCTATGATACTGACTCTAAGTCCACTACGTTAGAGCAGCCTCGAGCCAGTGCCTGTGTGAATAGAGTAACTCAGCTATCCATAAAAATAGGTTGCATGTCATTCAAAATAAATCGGAAAAAGTATGAGAATCAAAAATATTTTAAAGTGTAGAATTGCTAGAGTGAGGAACATGTCTTAAAAATGGAATTGTATAACTTCAATCCGGTACAGTATCCAGATTATATTATAGTGAACACAAATGAATATTTTTAAACAATATAATTTTAAGTAGATCTAATTTTGACAAAAGCTTAGCGAGTAGTCCAAATATTATAATTTTTGAAAGAAGTTAAGAGAGATTAAAAATATAAAAATCAGTGTGTACTGGTGAGTTTTTGAAAATATAAAAATAAGTTTGATTATTTTTTTTGATTACGTTAAAAAAAAAGATTTAGTTCCCAAGGAAATTTTTGTGATCACATATTCTTCTCTAAATACAGGCATACAACGATTTGAAAACTTGTGTAACCACAAAAAAATTTCTCAGTGGATGAAACATTTAAACAGTAAAATGTGAAAAATTGGAAACACCCGAAATAATAAATTATTGTCACTTCTATTGAGTTGTCTGGAAGATCTTGTTGTACCTAGTGCGTTCTGGGAGTCTTAATATTTAAAAAATTATAATTTTCTAAAGAAATTTTCAGTAAATATGCTAAATTGGATAAACCTTTTAAATTTGGAAAAAAGTTGAGTTTCTTCTAATATTTCCGATTTAGAGTAAAATTGTGAAAAAATATTATTTTTCAAGCAATTTTTTCCATTTATTTGTTTATTTAAAAATATGCTAGACTGAATAAATGTTTTAAATTGGGGAAAAATTTGAGGTGTCTCAAAATATTATATAAATTAATTTCTGAAGTGATTTTTTTTTAATATTATAGAGTTGATAAAATTTATTTGTTAAATTCTAATTTTTCTTGTTTTAATAACTTTCTATTCAAATTAAAAATATTAAATTGTGTTAAATTGTTGACCTATTGACATCCAGAACGTCGCACTAGAAATCCTATGTTTGTTTCTTCCTAAATTATCCTTTCTGAGTTCTCTAGAGCAATCGGTTTTACCTAGGGAATTCTGAGTGTCTTAAGATTTCAAAAATTAAAATTTCACAATAACATGCCTGACTAAATAAATGCTTTCAAAACTTTCTTAAAATATATCTGGATCTATATTCTGTAGATAAAATTAAATTCTTGACCAATTTTTCATTTCATATGATACAATAATTGATAAAATTAATTTTTTGTACTCAATAAGGATTCAAATTGAAGAAAAGAATTGAATTTTCAAGCGATTTTTTTTCTACTATTCATTATTCAGTAAATAATTTTTTTTATTATTCTTGTTTTGATAACTTTCGAATTAAAATAAAAAGTTAAATTTTTATTATAACCTAAATGATTGACCGATTTGCTCGCAAAAGGTTGTAGCACTGAAAAAACTTCACCTGGAAAAGAAGAAACACAAACAAAATCCACATAAAAATATCCTCTTGCTGTGGTGTTTCCAATATTCAATATATTTATAGGTAGAACAACCTGCACAAAAATATTGTAAATAGCAAAATATTTCAGGCACACTTTCTAAATAACAAAAATAAAAAATAAATTAATGAAATTTCAAAAATATTTAAATAAAAAATTGATATTTATATAAAAAAAAATAATCAAAAACAGACTGGAATCGAAAAAAAAAATCATTAACTGCTATAAAAGTTCAATTTTTAAAAGGAAAAACGTTCTAAAATCAAAACTAATATTATTTTCACAATTATTTCTATTTTTGCTATTTGACACAACATTCTCCTACCTTTAGGCATATCGCATTTCTTGAGCTGAAACGAGACCGGTAAAATCTGTAAAAAAAGAAAACGATATTAATTCAATACTATTTCATTACAAACAGTGAGAAAAATATTTAAAATGTCTTGAAAAATATGAACATTTAAGGAATTGATAAAAAATTATACTTAAAGAAGAGGAAATTCTGAATAAAAAGTCCAAACTCCCGGAACTCTAGGTCTTCTCCCGTCATTTTCAGAATACGAGCACATTAATTAAATTTTTCAAGGCATTAATTGTTTATTCAAAAATCTGAAAAAATATTGGTGTATTCCACACACTTCAAGGAGTTTATTGCTGTTGGAAAATATTCTTTAAGCTAATTTTTCAACATGCCAGGTATTTGTTAATAACCAAAATCTTCTTGAACTCCCTTGTTTATTATAAACTGAAAAAAAAATAATGTTTGAATTATTGTATTAAAAATATTCCGCATCGTGCAGCCCTTTCTATCTTTATACATATCTTTAACACCCTGTATATCAAGTAATTCGTAGTGATTAAACATTCAAAGATAGTTGGTCAAGGACCAGCAGCGTCAGCATTTGGATATATAACAATATTTAATATAAATATTAAATATTGTGTTGAAAGCGCAAAATATATAGAAGTTTTGGTTAGGTCAAATAAGTGGGCTACGATTCATTATTAAACACATCTTGTAACTGACTAGTTTGATTGTGACAACAATAAATGACCTATTTGTGAAACGAGAGTGATTATTCCCAATACTTCACATGTACCTTACATGGCGACCTGCCATAGAGTAAGTTCTAATTAAATACAATACCTTATATAAAAAATACCTTACATATCGAATAAGACCACCATAGAAGTTTGAAAACATTTTAATACGTTGTTCATAATAAGTTAGCAACATTATTATAAATAGTGTTGGAATTTCTTAAACTTTTATGACGTGATCTTTTTGAGTATGTGTATAGGAAGGGCTCCACTAAGCGAGATATTTCTACGACAAATATTAACATTTTTTTTCAGTTTACCATAAAGATGAATATTCCAGAGAATTTTGTTAATTAACAATTGCATAACTTGTTGAAAAATTCGCCAATGAATTCTTCAAAGTGCTCAGGATAAATCATGATTTTTAAATAGACAATTAATACCTTAAAAATTATTTTATTTCACCTGTTTGCTTTTGATGAGGCGCGCGCATATGCTAAATGACGGGTTGAGACCTGTTTGCAGCATTGAATTGAAATCATGAATAATGGATATAGAGTTTTGCGAGTCATGACTTTTTTATTGGGAATTTCCTCCTTTTTAAGAATCATTTTCTCTTTCTTAAATATCAATAGTTACTACGTGATGTATTTTCATAATAATTATTAAATATATTACCAAACCGGTATAGAAAATATATAAATTTACTCCTGACAATGTAAAAGTAATATATGTCGAGTGATATAAAGTTATATTTCTGTTGTACAAGTTTTTATTCTTAGATTTTATTTGATAAAATATGATCTAAGTATTTATCAACCACATTCATTTTCAATATTCGAGAAATCTCTTTTGAATTTAAACACTTGTGTCTACATAAAACGAATTTCTAGTTGAAATTATCTAACAAATTGAAAGTTTTCAAAAAAATAAAAGTCATACAATATACCTAATAAGTACCAAACATAATAAATGTATACTTTCAAATAAAATAATCAAAAATTACCTGAACAACATCAAAAATATCTAATATTCACTACTCAAACCACTAATGTACAATACAATACACAATGAACAATAATATTCTTTGTTTGTTATAAATTCCTAAAGCAGTTTTTTCTTGAGCTAACAAAAAACATCAGCTAGGTTGTTTCATGTGTACGTACTAATAATTTTAACTTTATACAGCGTCGGCTACGTTACATTTTAATTTAGGATTCAAATATACAGAGTGGAGTTTAATTATGAAACGACTCACAGGATTTTAATGAATTTTAATTTGTGAGAGTTTTATGATGTTAACGATGTTATTAACATTCTTCTCTAAGGTTTAATTTTTAGGTGCTTAAGTTTTTGTAAATCTTTTCGCTAACACTTTTTAACAAATAAAATGAAGAAGTGTATAGGGAACAATACATACAGTATGGTACAAATGAAAGGAATAAATTTATAATTTTGTAAATCGTTTTAGGGAAAAATCCTGAAACCCGTCGATATTTATTTTTTAAATGGGCGCTTCGTACGATAACTTTTTCATTTTGAGAGTCATTTATGCGAGTGTCAATAAAATTTTTGAATAAAAAAGTGGGTCTTGCAATACACCAATTGAAAAAGGTCATTCAATTACCTATTCTTAACTTTTCAAGTATCCCCATATAAGGATATCGAGAGGAGTTGAATCAGGGAAGCTTGGTGGCTCAATTAATTCTCTTTGACCTATCCACCGGTTTGGGAACACGTTGTCCAAGTAGTTTCTCACCAAGGCAGCACAGTGTGATAGTGCACTACCTTGGTGCAGCCACAATTCATTTCTGGTTGTGGACAGCCGGTTTAATTTTGGAAGCAAAATGTTCTGAAGAAATTCTAAATATATAGGAACTATTAAGGTTTCTACAATTCATTAACCGCTTTACAATAACAATTTTATTATGAACCCTAGTTTCGCTACGCTCGCACGTGCATCTAATGGTATCTGGCTGCTGAAGCTCATTTTCTGCCCTTGTGACACAACATACTATTTTCGCCTACATTATTAGAAAACCAATCACATGAACACCAATCACATGAACACCAAAAATACGGCGGAAAATTCATAACGCCACGATTTTTCACCATCTGTCACTTGATTACTTTGACGTTTCACTTGAATTTTTAGATTAAACGTCAGTGCATGCCAAAGTTTTTTGTTAGGTATATTTTTCTTTTTTGTTTATATATTCGGTGGGCGTCACACATGCAGAAAACCCTTTAGCAGCCCTTAACTATCTGCTGCCCTCGTTTTTGCTGCTAAATCTCATTTTCAGCCCTTGTGACACAATAATATACTATATAATTAGGTTGTTCTTGTTGTTAATTTGTCGGCATACTTCACTTTGTCTTTCCAATCTGTAGCTACTCTCACGCCATCTAGTCTCTATGTGTTATTTATTACTTACCGCTGGGCTCTTTTTGGACATTTTCCCATTACAAGTTTATGCTCCTCATATCTAGCCTCCGTGTACCTTTAAATTTCTTTGATAGACGTACCTGAACGAACGAAATAACAAAGCAATGTTTCCATCAAACTGAATTTAAATAGCAAACAAGCCGTAAAATACATTTTAAAAAAGTTACATAACTATCAGTAGAATTTATTGCTTTTTTAAAGGCCACACTCCAATTTCCACCGAAACGTATCTTAAAAGTGCCTCGTAAAGAGCGACGATTACATCACAGTTGCAGGTGCAACAACTTTATTTAGAACAGCATTTAAAGCAATTTTAGCTCATATTTCATACATAATATTACATAAACCTAGCAACCAACTGATTTAATTAGTTTATTTTTGATATAGTACGCTTGAGCTATGTGCTGTTTATACCAGAAGCAGTAGGTAATATATTGAAAACATTTAAATGGAATATAAATATAGTAGAAGAACAATACTAGCCTCAGTTAGCAAAAGTTAAACGCGTTGGACATGATATAGATATGATAAATTTTCTAATAAAACATTCCAAATACGTATCTTGGGTCATAATTTAATCATTAAAAAGTAGAATTAATTGGAAATATTAAATATTTTTTAATATCCTCTTTATGTTCCTTGTGATGTATTCATTATCCTTTCTCGTTAATTTATTGAGAAATTAAACCACAATATTTTTTCTATTTTTATTTCAATTATTTTTGATAACGGTAACTGCAAACTAACGAGAAAGAATAAAAAAATTTTACGTTGGGCCATCCTCTATAAGAGGGTGGGAGGAAAAATATGTTTAATTCGGCCGTAAAGTGCCCTTTTCACCCTACTGATACAATATAATTTTCATAGGTAAATTTTTCTCCTGAATCTATTGATAGCCATAACTAATGTGACCAGACGTCCCGTTTTGAAGGGACTTTCTCTTTTTGTAATTACGAGTCCCGGTGTCCCAGAAATAAAGTATGGGATGCAAAATTCTCCCGTTTTCGGAAACCGCGAGAAAATTTGAGTGGATATTTTATTGGGCTGGATTTAAAAAATGTCCCCGCATGCGGGAAGACGTTCAAAAATCTCTGGATGTATTAATTGAAAGGGAATATATTGACTGTATTAAAGATACAAAAGTTTTCGACGAATTTTTAACCGCATTTCATTGCAAATAGTAACCGAATGCTACTCTGATGAATATAAATATACTTAATTAAATATTTTGGGTATATCATTTATTTCCTAACTTTTAAGCTAACTAATTTTTTCTGAAAAAATAATTTTAAAAAGTGTTTTTATTTCATAAGCTACGTTTTAATTGACCTAAAAAAACTAATTTCCCGTTTTGAAACAAATGGTCACGTTAGCTATGACCATGTTGTGACTGTGTTGTTTTTTAAGTTTTGTGGTTTTTCTATATTTTTTTTGAGTAAGTAGTGTATATTTTTGAGAATATCTTGAAACTACTTCCCACTCTTATTAATCATTAAGCACTTGAGAAGTGTGTCAAAACTCGGAGCATATAAATTGGAGCAGAATACAAGTATGCATGCTCCAAAACCAGAACATTTATTTCTTAAATGAGGAAAATAGAAGCGAACGCAGATCTAAATTGTAATAAATGTATTTCACTCAAATTCGTTGGAAAAAAGCCCTGTTCGATCTACCTTATAGGTAACTATTGTTAAAAAAATGACTGTACATTTATTATCAAAACAAAAGTAGTATAGCTATTCAACGGGAAAATATACCGAGGTGTGAAAAAGAGAAATTGCTTCATTTTCATTTACATTCCGTGATTTCATTTTGATTTTCAGCCAGCAATGTAGAATGAACCAGCTGGATCTACCGGGCTGGGCATATAAGAACGGCCGGTGTGAACATATTGGGATCGTAATAACAAAAGTGGAAAAATCTGAAAATTACTCATAGACTATAGTCGGCAGAAGCAAACATGAGCCCTGGGTGGGCGTGTTCATGTCGCTGTAGTTGTCTGTCGGGTCTAACGGGTTAACGTTTAATCATATTGTTAATAATAAAAAGTCCATTTTCTAATTATTATCACTACATACTTAGCACTTTATCTTTTTCATAGTTAAACGTGGCAATATCGAATGTTTTCGACTGCATTCCTTTCACGGCTTCTGATAAACTTGCCAAACTATAGATCTCCGTTTTTTTGGCTTATACACTTGCTCGATCCTCTTTGTCCAATTTCACTCGCTTTTAAATCTTAAACAGGAATTACAGAGTAAAATCAAAATACAGAATCCACGCCCATCTATTCATTCGGCTTTTTAGGTTTTTCTTATTTAATAATGCCCATTACAAGTTTATAAATAATTTCCAGATTCCTCTTCATGCCACCTTTGTTTTATTTTTTTTTCTAAAGCTGTACTAATATCTACAAGCTGATCCTCTAACCGTTCTTATTGGCTCACATGGTTTATAAAAGGCTTGAATTTTGATAACGTAAAATGAAAAGTGCACCAAGAAGATAAAAAGCAGCAAAGAATAAAAGTTTTATTAAATTGGAATGCAGTTATCAAAATGAATATCGAGTTTTATTTTCAGCCATTTTACTACTGTATTCTTAAACTGTCTGTCTTTCTATAAATTCGATCAGGTTTTCATTGATTGCCATCAATATACCTACCATGAAAAGTCATATTACAAAAGCGTATAGAAAGTTAAGTACGAATATAAAATGATATAAAACATCCCCTGTTTGCGAGAGTAGCGTACTTACACACGTCTTGGCTCGACTCCTTTCTAGGGTGTAATCCACGCTAGCAAATATCCGCTTTATAAGGATCTGAAGGTGGTTATTACTCTTTGTACAACAACGGTTGTAGTAGGGGATCTGCACGTATTCCCACACTTCAAAAGTTTAAAGGAAGCTGTTTTATTAAATAAAAGTGTATCATAGTCCTAATGAAATGTTGAGACGTTAAATCAAACTCTACTAATTTTCTCCCATGAGTTGGTTAGCACTT
This sequence comes from Lochmaea capreae, assembly GCA_949126875.1. NCBI lineage: Eukaryota > Metazoa > Arthropoda > Insecta > Coleoptera > Chrysomelidae > Lochmaea > Lochmaea capreae. Next base: position 20,623,980 of record OX421404.1, read on the forward strand.
CCTGTTTTGGTCCGAAAGTTGTCGCTCATTTGGCCTACACGACGTCGTCAGGTGACGGTTTGGCATCACTCACGTTTCGCCAAATCTCTGGACAACACACATAGCTGGTAGTTGGTGCTCTTCCATTTTCCGGTGTTGTCGAAGTACTAGCAAAATTTCATCTCAACGAGATCATCGTCTATTAAGGCAGTGCAGAAGTAAATAACTCTTCGGATAAAGTATTCAACTGTTCTTTTTGACTAGATACAGCTGAGGAGCGTACGAACAATAATTGAATTAGTTTATCAAGATTAAAACAAAGCTGAATATTACTGTACCAAATAACATCCAGTCCAAATTATTTACGATTTAACTGGGCATTGCCCAAAGATGCAAAGCCCCTCTTTAATATTTGTCAAAAAAATTAGATCAATTTGAGAACGCATCAGTTTTTTTTCCTGGATAAGCTTCGAGTTCCATGGAATCCTCTACCAGGGAGATATGGTTTGGAACGCGAAGAGCAGCGGTGTCCGGATCTTCCCCTCGGATCTTGAAAATCCAGGAGAGGGCCACGTGGAGGCTTGCGCCGGTTCGTATCCATATCCGCAGCAGGTCTCCTCTAGTCGATAGAATAATTTAGGTGAAGAAAGTCGGCAAATTGGATCCGTAACTTTGGGATAAGGATTGGCTCTGAGGATCGGGGCGTGTCGGGCTTGGCGAGGAAGCGGGTCACGGCTGACGTGCCGGGCCTGGGCGAGGTGAAGTGGTCGGAGCCACTCCTTCGGGAGGTGATGATGATCATGAATTCGAGTTCGGTCCCGTGCCTTGGCCTTCCGCGGAACCGTCTTGCTGCGGTTCTCAAAGATACCTTCACGGGTGTTTGGATGTCCTCAACCAGTCAATTCACATAGAGTTGACTTGTTACGGAATAAGATGTACCTACTACAGTAGCAGTTCAGACGAAGAGCTTGCTGTAATACCACCAGAATGATTTGGATCAAATTTTTTTCAGTACTTCAAAATGTAGTTTCAGTTCTGATAATTAGCAGTGCGGTCGTCGGACGACAGCGCGCCCCTCTTGATCGATCCAGTATGACACAGCACGTAATTTGCTGGAAATTATTAAGTGCTGGGAATCCCGTCCATCGCCGGATATGTCAATGACGTGCCGTCAAGTGTGCGTACATACATTCGTTTACATTGACTTCACCCCTTCAGTTTTTGACAAATTCATCCGAGCCGTGTGGCAAGTGAGCGACAACCTTAATTCTTCTTGAAAGAAAGTTAATAATTTTAAGAGATATTTCAAATTACAAGCAGAAAAATCTAATTTTCTTTTTCTTCATTTTATAAATATGATTTTTCCATTTAGAGGATGAGAACGAAATTAAATAACCTTGTCACTAACCTCCTTTATATATTGCCAGTCTCGAAAGCATTCCATAGTCATCATATTTCCGAAGGAAAATTGAAATGTTTCTCGGATCAACACCTCCGGTCCTGTGACCTTATTTCCCCTTAATGCCATATTGCCTTAATTACTAACACCTAGTTATTATTTTAAGAAACATACAGAACCCGACTGAGGATTTTATGCCAAAAATTGTATAATGTAGGAAAGTAAGTATTAATAATTATTCTTGATCGAATCAATTATGACAGGAAACTACTACTACTAATTTAGTCAGGCGAACCTTAGTCAAGACAAACTCAAGCTCTGATGCCACTGGCGGGCCCATTGTGCCATCCCTGCTACTTATGCAACCATGAAGCCGAGTCCCTCGATGAAGGACTCATTCCTCTTCAGTGTATGCCTGCTTATGTCCCCAGAGGTCATAACAGGGATTCGCCTGCGTAGCACAGCCCAATGTGGACATACGAGGAGAACATGGTCCGACGTTTCGTCAGCCATGTCGCAACCCCTGCATAGGGGGCTTTCCTCTAAAACTAGGTTACAGATGGGTTTCCTCAGACAGCAGTGCCCTGTTAGGAGTCCTGCTATATTTTTCAACCTACTCCTTGATAGTTCTAGAGCAGCTCTAGCATGTCCATCATGCCATCTCCTCAATAGGAGCTTGGACTGCCTGAGACCCTGTAGAGCCATCCAGTGAGCAAGGTGCTGGTTTCTCAACCAGTTCCTCGTCTCCGAATTGTTTGTTTTGTGAGGCCCAAGGTCGGGCCCGGGCCGTTGAAGGGAGTAGCCACCCCTTCCACAGCCAGGGCGTCCGATCCTTCGTTGCCTTCAAAACCAGAGTGGTCCGGAATCTGAGTGGTATAAAATATATATATATATATATATACAAAAATGGAGTCGAATTAATTTTTATTCAATTGGTTCGCATCCTGGGACAGCTGTTTCGGCCTTTAGGCCTCATCAGCCAGGCTAATATATTAGAAATTGGATAACAGAAAAACTATGATGGCTTTCTAAAATTTGGACTGATCCGGACTCTTGCTGAAAGGATCCCTTAAAAATGTTTTTAGAGCATCTATTTTCCTATTGACTCTATGAAACATTATGTAGTTTACTAAGTGCGTCCCTGAAAGGGTTCACTTCTTTGGAGCATTTCTCATTGTTGATAGGCCTTCCTTTGGTTTCTCAAACCGAAATAACTCAGTTAGGTTTGAGCAGATATAATTTCGAGACTGTCAGGCGTAACTTTATATACAAAAGGATGTTAATACGTATATAGTGAAGTTAAATTTTAAAATGTGGTGGCTTTGATCTAATTTTGTTAATCCAATTTCAGAGAAATTGTAGTCTTGTACTCAGTGTGTTGTTTTTATCTAACTTCGTCACAGGGCTATTTTGAAAGTATTCTTTTATGAAATGTTGTTTTGAAGCGAAATGTGAATTTTGATAGGAATTTCTTTTGGTCGATTTGTCTCATATTTTGGTGAAATGATTCAATGGCACCGATAAGTTGTGCTTGGAGGAGGAGGAAGCAGCCTCACACATCATCTTGGAATGTGAAGCACTGTCTCATTGAAGATAAAGGCTCATAGGACTAGAGCACCCAAGGGAGGATTGCTCCAAGAAGGACCTAGTTACAAGACTGTCGACCTTCTTGTCTCTGCCTGAAGCCTAAAGACTGGGGTGCCGACAAACAGAAGCTGGGGATGCCAAACTAATCAATTGTATACGTAAGAATTAGAGGTTCATATATTCTCCAAATAATAGGAAGTAATAAAATCTTCTGTTCACTTTTGTTTTGTTTTCACCAGTCATGATATATCACGTTCATATTCAAATCACATACACCGTTTTTCATTCCAAACTGCGGAAAAATCTGTTCGCCATGAAGATATGAGAATTCATGCAAAATTGTTATCACTCGCGAATTCCTCACAAAAAAAAACATTTGGTGGAAGTTTAAACAAACATTTTTGGTGTTATTACTGAGGCACTTTAAAAATTCGAATGTTTTTCGAAATAATTCGGTTTAGTGGTTGAAGTTCGGCATATTTTCAATAATGAACAATGAAAATTGAAAGTAGATGCTTCAAAAGTTTATAATCAAAATAAATATAAAATATAAAATATAAAATATAAAATATAAAATATAAAATATAAAATATAAAATATAAAATATAAAATATAAAATATAAAATATAAAATATAAAATATAAAATATAAAATATAAAATATAAAATATAAAATATAAAATATAAAATATAAAATATAAAATATAAAATATAAAATATAAAATATAAAATATAAAATATAAAATATACTGACCGTCAAAATACTCCAGCCACCAAAGTTTGACACATATTATTTAATAGTGGTTTAATAGTTTTTGAACCATTTATTTTTATGATATTTCTTGTAATTTGTAGGTCAATTCCAAAGTTTTTGTGCAGAGTTTAATTTGAATGGGGTTTAAAATATGGATGTTTTTCACCCAAAATTTGATTCACCCCATAGGATGCAGCAACTATAATGGGCGATGTCAACTGATGCCAAAATGTAGCACCATGCTTTGTGAACCTTTTTTCATTCAATTTAATTAACGAATGGTTTGACCAGTCTGCAGCCCTGATCTCAATCCTATTGAGCATCTCTGGGAACGACTGCGTATACGCATTCATTGTTGGCCAGCTTTGCAATAGCCCAGACCTATCTTTAGCAATTCTCGATGTCAGTAGTACGCTTTAACGGTCAAGATTTGATTATCAAACAGAAAACTAAGCTTGAGTTTGACTAGGGTTGAAGAACGAGCAAAAATTCGAAAATAATCTGCTAAATAATATGTGAAATCCGCTATTATAAATTTCTGACATCACTATATTCTAGTTAATTTATAGAAACATCCATCTTAAATTTATCTAAGATGGCGAATTGTAGTCGTTATAAATTAGTTCTTCAATTACACACTAAAAACAAAACTTGTTGGAAATTACCTAAGGAAGTTTATCTTTCTAAGTAGAGGAGTCGAGATAATTTCATTAAGTAACGGTGAAATTTTACAACGACGAAATTGAGTTAGAAGATGTTTGATTGGGGTATGAGGAAAAATTGGATGGGGACAAAACTGGATTTGGAATTTGAATAGTTTTTTGTTAAAATGTTGGCTGAATATTAAATTTCATTTTTGCTCGATTTTTTTAATTGACAATTTAATTCATGTATAAAAAATCCCATAAGCCGCGTGATTTTGTCATTATGACAGCGAAAAAAGTGTGCCCTAACTTTCCCAGCGACAATAACGGAACCTAACTTTTGAAAGCATGACAACCAGCAGTCTTCGAGTGGAGAAATTGAAAAAGCCATCAATTATAATGTGCCTCACAATACTGTGAATTCAACTACATCAATTTAGCGACAATTTGTGATGTTTTGTTTGGAAAAAAAGTATGAACTCATTGCAGAAACTTCCACTGAAAAGTTAGCTTCTATATTATGTGACTGGGCATTCAACATGAAGAACAATGAGGAAGATTATAAAGAGAGTGCAGTCAAGACGATTTGAAACACTTCAGCAAAAATGAGAAGTACTTTAAAGTTTATAAAAGAATTTTTAATCCGTTCACGGACATACAGTTTAAAAAAGCGAGAAATGCACGCGATACAAAACGTAAAATTTTACAAGCAATCGCAAAAAAACGGAAGGTGAGTTCTAATGCTATCACAAAACGAGAAATTTTTGAAATGACACTGTCCTGGAGTGAAGAAGAACCTGTACCTAAGAAAATTTTATCACATTGCTGCGTATGAACTAGCTTGGAGAAGGGGAGAAGCAGCAAATCGTAAGGTATTCAATTTTAAAATCGATACAGACAACCGAGGAAGAGAGACCGGAAGAGTTGAATATAACCAAGTGTTTACGAAGACAGCACAAGGGGAAATCAGAAGTTGGCCGACAATAAACGGTTGGTAGCAAACACTGCAGAAGATTGTGTATGTCCAGTAAGATTGTTTAAACAAGTTATGGGAAGACGGGGAAACCATATCACATGTGAAAAGTTTTTTTTAACTCCAAATCCTTGGTATAAAAATTCTCCTATTGGGATCAACGAAATATCTAAATGGACCAAATCTTCGGCGAAAAATATTGGATTTAATATCCAGCGGGTGAAAATTACGAACCATTCTAATAGAGCTGCCGCCGTAACTGAATTGTCTAGGAGTGGTATAGGTGAACAGAAACTTGAGAAAATTACGTCATTAAAACCGTACCTTCAGTTAGATGACGAACATCATAGAGAAATCATTGGTTCCATTCGTACTACCATCCAGGAAAGAGTTACTACCACCGCTCAAAATACTAGAACGCAGCAAAATATTAACAAAAGACACGAAAGTTGCTATTTTTAATTTTTGTCATTTTAACAATAATTGTACTTTTCCGTTAAATTAAATAAACTAATTTACATCTCATTTTTTAAATTATTGATTTACATATTCATTAAATTGTCTTACCGAACTACCCTCTAGCTTTTTTTTTTCAGTTGAAGTAAACTTGACATTTTTTTTTTTAATTTAATACAAACATACCCGCATCAACTACTAAGAGTTATTAGCAGGAGGACTTACACAAGTAGTATGTGTTGTATTTGTGTTATAGATAATTTTTAAATTTTGCTATACAAATTAATGACATTTATAATTCGAATTTTGTTGCCATTAGGTAATTCAACTCAAAAAACTGAGGCAGTTTTTTTCGTTAAATTACCAGGAAACAAAATTCACATCAATACATGTCAAGTTTACCTCGACAAAAAAAAGCTCTCGTGTAATTATTATAAGTGAAAAAAAAATATTTACTTAATTACAGTTTCCTGTAACAATTGTCATCTTTAAGTGAAGCGTGTTATCAATAAAAGTGAAAATAATAGTATAAAACTATTAAAACGCCTTACAAATTATTATTTTGACTTTTATTGATAACACGCTTTACTTAAATATGACAATTGTTACAGGAAACTCAGCAATTCCATTCCATGTATTAGCTCACAGGTTCTTTACTGGTTGGTGGTAGAAGTCTTCTGGAGTCATTTCTGCCTCCTGTGGTCCAGCGTCTCACAGTTGCATAATATGTGCAGAGCTGTTTCGGTGTACTTTTTGCATCTTCTGCATGTAAGGTCTCCGTTATACAGCCCTATTTTGTTCAGGTGCTCCTTTGTGGGAAAGTGCCCCGTTATGGTGCGTAGTTTGTTCCTGCTCATTGAGAGCAGTTCTTTCGCTACTTTTTCTGATGGTTCTTTTATGAATTTCTTCCCATGTGTTTGTCTGGACGTATTCTCCTGTGTTTTTTATGTTGTTCTCTTACCCACCCTTTTAACCATGACCTAGTGGAGCATCTGGGAATGCCCACAGATGGTTCGGGTCCGTTCATCAGGGTTGACGATTCTGCTCTAGCCAGTTCTTCAGCTTTTTCATTGCCAGCGATTCCTTTGTGACCTGGGACCCTCTCCAGTGTTACACTGTTCCGAGTCGCCAGTCTTCTAAGTTCTTCGTCGCATTCCCATACCAGCCGAGATGTTACCTTAGAGCTATGAAGTGCTTTAAGGGCAGCTTGACTGTCACTGTAGATCCTGATCTGCCTATTGTTGTAGGCTCTCATGTTATTTGCACTTGCACATGCAAGTATTGCATAGACCTCTGCTTGAAATACCGAGACATATTCACCAAGCGAGACGATTCCTTCATATTTGCTCGTCTTGCTGTATATACCTGCTCCGGTGCCAAGCTCATTCCTTGATCCGTCTGTATACCAGATCAGTTCATTCGCTCTGCTGAGTGGTGGTACGTCCTTTTCCTCAAGCTCCCTTCGATCTTTGATGACAATCTCGAAGCTCTTGCGAAATATATATTTGGCGGTCATGTGGTATGTTGGCATTTTAAAAATGTCGTCATACACGTGCCTTATTTCTGTGTGTCCTCTCCCATGTGCCACGTCATGGCCTGATGCTTTTTCCAGTCGGGTTAGAGCTGCCCTTGCTTCACACATTATAACACAATGTAGCGGAGGAAGGTCTAGTATTGTCTCCAGCGCCGCTGTAGGAGTAGTCCTCATTGCCACTGTAATACCTATGCAAAGGACCTTGCTTAGTTTTAGCATCGCAGAGGTTTGTCTAATCTTTGGCCACCAGACCAGAGATGCATAAAGCAGGACGCGCACTGAATCCGCTCGACTCGGATCGACACGGAACGGATCGAATCGGCATAACTATTACCCGTGCACTGAATCTACTAGCAACATGTTATCTATGCTAGCAATTAGTTTTCCTTCATGATAAGTACAGTATTGACATCACTTTTGGATTGCAAAACTGGACGTTCGGTTCGGCAGAAGTTGCCATCCCAAGAAATCTCCGCCGTAGTCGAGTCGAGTTGAACGGTCACTGCCGTGCCGATCCTAATGAGTGTGCGGTGAAATATTGAAATAAGAACAATGCAAAACGTTCGACAATGATGTGCCGTGTCGATCCGAGTCGAGCGGATTCAGTGCGCGTCCTGCTTTAGACGGTTAGGCGGTGACCGTTGCTCCTACAAAAAACCACTAAACGCGGCTAAAGAAGTTTGCACTTCGATAAATCGCAATTTAAACAATGTATCTACAGCACACATGCTAATATTTTTATCTTTTTGTTGTGTAATCAGTCAACATATTTCTTAGATGATAGTAAAATATTGCGTCAACTCACAATAGTACATTATACTATAAGGGAGAGAAATGCGTTATTTTGGCAGAGGTGCAATTTGAAGCCCGAGAGCTACAATGCACCGAGCACAAAATAGCATCTCTCCCCAATGGTATATACTATTTTTTCCACGGTCGGGAGTAGAAATCAGTTTCTATGACATCAAAATTAAAACCGAAATAGAAGGAAGTATAATGCTTCCAAGGGAGTTTACATTATGGACAAAATTTTTCATTATACTCCCTTGGGAATAATCGACTACTTCTGTTTTAATTTTGATGTCATAGAAACTGATTTCTACTCCCGACCGTGGAAAACATAATATATGTAACGCCTATGGAAGTGGTTCACAAATAAATTCATGAAAATGGTAATTTCATTGAAGGGGTGAAAAAAAACAGGAAACTTCAGTAGACAGCTACCGACGGGTGAGCGTCCAGCGTCGTTTTATTCGATGGAATTTGCATATTAACTGTGGTTATTACCTAATGGAACTCCGCCTTAGATTAAAGAAATCCTTCGTGATGGTCAGTTATCACATTTTTCATCCATTCTGGGAAAATGATGATTACTTTTAAATTCCCGGTGAAAATTTTACAATTAAATGGTTTATTTCATTACGGCTCCAGAAAATACGCTTTTCCGGTCCGAGAGCTACAGTTTCCGAACAATTATACTATTTTATTTTAATAAATATGGATTAATTTTTTTGTATAACTTCTAAAAGTTTTAACAGAGGTTAATTTATTTTTAAAAACTACCATTTATCATGGGCGTACGATAAAATGTTTAAAAGGGATCGAATAGTTTGTGAAAATTTCTATTAATTATAGGCGTACGACAAAATTGTCTTAAAGGGGTAAATTATTGGCAAAAATATCCTTTTATCATAGACATGCGATAACATTTTCATGAGGTATTAATTTATGAGAAAATTTTTATATCATGGACGTACGAGACGTTGATTTGTTTGTAGGAATTTCTTTAATATAGACTTTTACCTAAAATGTGCGTACGATAAAATTTTATTAGGGGTTAATTTATTTGTAGAAATTTCCATATCGTGGACGTACGATAAAAATTCCGTGGGGGTTAATTTATCTATTTTTATAAATAAATTGACATCCTGATAAAACTTTATAGCATGCCTATTATATGAAGGAATTTCCACTAATAAAATAACCCCTCATACAATATTCTGACAATTTTTAAAATGTTCATACTCCGTTTAAGACCTATTTTGTTAACAGCCAGTGGCTACCAAAAATCACAAACTACTCCACAATGCTGCTGACCAGGACTATGGATATTTATAGAAGAATAAAATATGTTGAAAATATGTATTGCATAAATCGGAGATTGGGTCACGTGATGGTAAAGCTCTACATTTTCAGATTAAGTATCAACCTTCTTTTTTGCTTTCATTACCTGATAATGGCAATTGTTTACCGAAACTGGTTGCGATACTCCCTGGTGGGGTGAATTATAATTTTGTTGTCTAGGCCGGAGTTTTATTGAACCACATATTTGAATGAGCTCTTGAAGCTATTTTATTTAATTGAATATTTGTACATATTCCGGCCCAACTTTTTATCCAAATTCATCGTCTTAACCATAATATCTACCTACCACAAATGCGCTCAACCGAGATACTGAAATCCGTAAACAAATGATTCTGTTCACAATGTAAATGTAAATATTTACACGTACGCGTTTACAACACGAACGAAAGTTTTGTCGTTATTTCATCTGTATCTGTATCTCCACAAATAGCTATTGTTAGTTTTTTGTGTTACAATTTCATAAAATGAAGTCGCTTGGAGATGTCGACAGCTACATTATTACATTACTTGAACTTTCTTTTGAAATACACATTTCATCGTTAACATTTGGAGTCAAAGGGTGAAATTATAATACACTTTAATTCATTATTTGAAATTATGAGGAAGCGACTTTATGTAAATAATTACCTTTTTAATATACGTTAGCAGAAAGAAAAAAACACGTAGAGAGACAGATAAGGCGATAACGGCTATTTCAAATGGATATTTCTTTTATCGATGTTCACAGCATAATCACTGTACCACGGAGTATTCGGGGCTGTACTGAGATAATACGGTTTGACGTCACAAGCAATAGCAGTTTACGTTCAGTTTCTGAAGAAGAAAACTTGGTACCATCGAAACGCTCGTAACGTAGTGTAAAGTGTTCGAAATACAATAAAGTACCACTTTATTCCCGCTAAACTGTACAATAATCAGCACTTCATTGTGAACATAATCATCCCATCTAGGTGAACAGGTAATTCTAGAGAAATCATCTGGTTCACCAATGGTTCCAAAACAAACCATGGCACAGGGGCGGTCATGAATTAGCCTAGAAAGATAATGTTCTTTGCCCTGTTCGATATACGTCTGTGTTAGCTTGTATGGATAAAAACATCAAAGGATATACCAGTAAAAAATTAATGTATTTACTGTCAGCCAGGCTCTGCTTAACGCTATCAACAATCCAATCACTACGTCTATCTGTTAAGACGATTTCACAAGTATATTTCTTGAGTTTGATAAAAATGTTAACTCTCAGAAATCAAAATTTGTCATGTTTTCAGTCTACTCTTCCCAATGTTTTCTAGTCACGTGGTTAACAAAATTACTTTTTATCCATATCAAAAGTCTGAATTTAGACCTTCATATTTCACACACACATAAAGTAAAAATTCTGATGTATAATAATATATTCATCGCGTTTCCATTGAAGGTTTTAAAATTTTTTTTTCCAAACACACATCTACGCATCCTTAAGCAATTTTATACTTGTTTCAGAAAGCGAACAACAGCGAAAAACAAATCCAACTCTCGAAATTGGATTTTTCAGCCTCGGGATCATATTCTTGTGTCGTCTCTATGGATACACCAATTTTTACCAAAGACTCCGACATGAAAGATCTAACTGTCATCGGTGAGTTTACATAATTTGTTATTATATTATCTCTCACTTATTTGCTGTAAAAATCAAATTTCTACCATCACTTTGTATCCTCATTCACCCGACGCGACACCACTTGGCAACTTTATTTAAACTGCAGACTTCCTAATTGCAATCTCATCAGTTTTGAAGGCGAAGCGATAAAAATAAACGTTCAATAATATAATTTTAGTTTTACAATAAAAATAGTGGATCGGTGCTCTCAAAGACGAAATTTCTGTTATAAAAATGTACGGTCGAGATGATAGCAAATTTCCAATAAAATCATATCTTTCCATCCACCTGTTCAAGGCGTACTCGAAATTCTTTTGTGAGTTAAAGCCCTCTTGGTTCTTCTCGTGGAATGTCTTTTGCGACTACAGAGCCGCACTACGACAATATTTTACAAGTAGAATGATTAGAATGTCCACATCATTTATCAAGCATTTTTCAGTTATTTTGTCTTTGAATGATTATTTCGAGATTTGTCAAAAGTCTTAATCTCGATTCTTTCTGCAATAGTTACTTATGTACATTGAGGCGTAGCCGAGAATAGCAAGAAGGCGAGACAATGTACAGTTATTAGTAAACTTCAGTATTATGTATCACCAGATATCAAATTTCTCACACCCATTGTATTAAAAAAGATATCCTCGATCTTGGAAGTAACTAAACGACAGATACTAGATGTGATTTTATGTCCATCTAGCCTCTTCCTTATGAGGGAACTAGCGCCCTTTGAAGACGACGGTGTTAAATCAGTTTCTCAGGCAGATCTCAAAAAACCGCTACCCACTATCCAGGATTAACGTAGACAACCATAGTAATACCAATAATCATAAAAATATGGAGTAGCAGTACTAGCCAATCAACGATGGAAGCCAGTCTCTCCAAGGTTCAACGACTAGCCAGTGGATACGAAAACATGCCCATTGGCGGCTATGTAAGTAGTTCCTAAATTCAAGTCATCATATATGGTAGTGAAAAAAGTTGCATGAAGAACAAGATTTAGACTGAGGAGAGAGGAAATCAAGAAACAGAACCGTCTCTTCCTCTTCTTGGAAATCAGAGATCCTGGGATATGTATAACTTTTCAAACACATTCAATACAAAATACAGTTATAAAAAGGAATGAGACTTCATAAGAATAACATTCAATATAATTTAAAACAGTAGAAGGGACTGGGAGTTGTGAGCGGCCAGGAATCAAACTATCCAATTGTGTAATCAATTTTTATATGATACGGGAATGGCCAGGGAAAAATAATAAGCCAGTCAAGAAGAACATAGTCACAGTCACCTATCGGTGGGCTCCAGGACAAACAGGAAAGAAAGCAAATACTCTAACAGAGAGAGGCGTTGAAACACCATTTTGGGAACTAGAATCTTTTTGCGGTATGAGCTCCAATAAAATATTGGGAGAACAAAATCAAACCAATGGAAAGCTCTAGTGAGGATAAAACAACAGCTTAAGTAAGACTGTACCAAGTGTTTTGACGGTTGACCCAAATGGACACTGCAATGCCAGAATGGGCACCTCAAGAAGCTCTAGCTAGTGACGTTACAAAAATCTAGAGTACCTAGATTCTAATGAATTAGAGATTTTGGTCCAATTTCAATATACAGAGTTGTCCAAAAGTATGTAACCAAATACATTTCTTTATAGCGAAAACGATGACATTCATTAAACTTTACAGGCGTGTAGCAAATCTGATGTCGAAAATTTTGTTGATAATAATATTTTTGTTTAGCCGGAAATACCCTCAATTTTCATTTTATATATTATAAATTTAGCCAATTCTAACTTTCCGTTCTCACAGATTTGTCACTTTTAACCCAGTATGTAGGGATTGAAATGTGAAATATAGGTACTACTCTCCCACAAACTCCCATAAAAATAATTTTTTCGTTTTAAAGATATTGACCAGGTATCCAAGTACGTCCTAGATTTTATTTAAAGGAGCAGCATTGTTATCTTCTCTACACTTATTTAGTGATGCCTTGATTTATTTTAAGTCCATTTTTCCCTAAACGGATTCGTCCACGCCAATGACTTAAATTTAGTTTCAAAGCTTTGTCAAATTCCAATAAATCCATATCTACCTTACTCCTACTTCAACAAAAGCTACTTTTATGACTAATTTAATTTGTTTTTAATAACCAGCATGGCTAAATACGATGCTGTTTTTCCATTTTCCTTTTTTTTTATCGATAGCTTTTTAGCGTTTCGTGCTCTCTTTGACTGGTTATTAAATTTAGGTTTTATTTCGGTCTTATTGTACGGTTTTGGTAGCATGTAAATCCTTATCGCTTTTATATATGTTGACAGCAATGTTTTTGATGGATAGAATACAGTTCAGTGAAAATTGGACCTTTGTCACTTTTCCAGACGTTTCACTCACAAGCTGAAGCGTCTCATTCATATCGAAATAACATTCATCAAAAATGGGCTTAAGGATTTTTTTAATAAATAATGAAAAAATTTTTGAAGTACAGCGAAAAAATATTAAAATATTTAGCCTCTTTCTTTATATTGTAAAATCACTTTTGAAATTTTTATTGTTAATGTTGAATTGCTCTAGATCGAAATCGAAAAGAAAACAAAATGAAATTTTATTCGATATTTGGGAAATAAATCACTAGGACTTGGTACGTAGTTTTTTTTGATTCTACGAATCTTTGAAAAACTAGTTTTTTATTCAGCTCTTCTAGTTAATTCAGTTTAAGACATTTCAAGATTTCTATCTTCGAATTTCAAAAACTTTTCTCTTTTAACGCATCGTTTAACTTCCAACTTTACGCTACATAAAATAATCCTTGTCTTTTATAAACAAACCTTTACAATTTTTAAATTGCCAGAAACATTTCCAAGTGCAAAACTTGAAACATAATCTTAATTTGTCTTATTATTACTACTCTGAGAGAATTTATCTTTTGTAGAACCACAAGACTCCGATCCAAAAATAACTTTTAACAAGAATACTTATGAAATAGGAGAAATATTAGAAGCCAACTGCACTACCGCCTCTTCGAGACCTCCACCGCATATCACATGGTTAATTAATAATGAAAAGGTAAGTTCTCTGCATTTTAATTTCTGAGAAAAAAAGGATTTAAATAATTTTTTGTTATAATATATAACACATGAGCTGAAAAGTCCCGGGCCTGAAACATAGATAGAGCTGGTTTTATTGCAAAAGCCTGTTTTTCAGTTAGTACTAACCTCATAGAGTTCACATTTCCTGCACATAGGTTCACAAACTTTGCCCATTTTGTACAGATGTTTTCTCAGGGTGCAGTGTCCAGTTACCAGGTCGGTAACTGTCTTCAAATGTCTCTTACCCAGTTTCAATAGCCTGGTTGAGAGTTTCTTGTCTACCTTGTTCAGTAAATTCTTTGTATGGAGGTACTCTTGTGTCGACCTCCATTTGAGTTGGTGTTCCCTATCTAGACAGTTCCACAAAACAGTTCCGGAGAAAACATCCAAAAAATCAACAAAATCGTTTTGAATGATCGATAAGTGAAGTTGCGTGATTTAGCTGACATCGTAAAGATATCACGTGTTTATATTTCATAAGCAATTGACTATGAGAAAGCTCTGTTCAAAGTGGGTGCCGCGTTTGCTCACTGTTGACCAAAAACAAGAACGTGTTGATGCTTCTGAGCAGTGTTTGACGGAATCAAAACGATCGTCATCTGATTGGACAGCAACTGGAGAACCTCGTCCAAAGCTCCCGAAAGCACAACAATCAGCTGGAAAGGTTATGGCCTGGGTATTTTGGGATGTACGTAATGTAATATTCATCGACTAGCTTGAAAAGGGACATACCATCAACAGTGAATATTATATAGCGTTATTGGAACGTTTGAAGGCCGAAATGGCAAAGAAACGTCCGGATAATATAGGAAATACAGAAATTTTGTTTCAAGGCAAAACACCGTGTCATGTCACTCAAAACAATGGCAAAACTACATGAATTGAACTTCGAATTGTTCACACATCCACCGTATTCGCCAGATTTGGCTCACAGCTACTACTGGCTGTTCGCAGACATGAAAAAATGCAGGCTGGTGAGAAATTTCAATCGAATGAAGAGGTTATCGCTGACACTGAGGCCTATTTTGAGGCAAAAGATAAATCGTTCTACAAAAGTGGTATTGAAATGTTAGAGTGGCGCTGAAATGATTGCGTTGTTCTAGGATTGAACAAAAAAATGTGTTTACTTTGTTATGCCGGAGACTTTTCAGCCCATGTATTAGGTAGAATGTCGATACTCTGTTTTTTACTGAATTTTCTGAAAGTATGTAAAAAACAAGCTGAACTTTTCACGATTTCCATACCCAAGCAAGTGTTTTCCGTTATGTCAACTTTTCTAGACGCCCGTTCTGTTGATGATGTTTCACTCTACGTAAAAAAAATAATGATATTAGGCTCACAAGCCATATTTTATGAGTAGAAATGGAAAGTTGAGGATAATACCACTTTGGAGGCACTTAAAGTGAGATAAAACAAAGTTAATACGAATAAAAAGCAACACAAGGAATTAATTCCCATTATTTGATCATTAGTTGCACCCCAGGACAGTTTAATTCTCGGCAAAAGCAGCAACACAGCGATAATTTTGTTCCGTTCATAAAAACCGAATTAACAATATTGAAATTACTTTTAACGCAACTTCCTCGTGGTATTTTTTACTTCCGAAAACAAAAGAATCGAAGAAAAATAATTGAAAAACATTTTCTGTGTTCCCAGTTTTATTTTTCCTTCGCCAACTGGTGCAAGACTTATACAAGATCAAGACTGATCATGCAAGAGTTTTATCATAAACATATCGCTTTTCTTAGATGGTGAGGTTATACGGAAAACGTTGACATCAATAGAGATACAATCAAAGGTGGTGAAGAAAAAGTGTTGTCCTAGCTCCGTAACTGCGAAGGGGAGCTGTGCTGGGTCCCAAGTCATCCAGAATATCTTGTTCTACTGCCACAGCTCCAGCTGCCTGGGAACTACCAGTGTTGTTTGAATTTATTTGTGAACTTAGTAACCCATAAGCGTTGGTAAATACGTGGAAATAAAGAATGATGCGACGTCACTCGCCAGTCTAAAGAAGTTTAGCTTCTAGAGAATTACGATTTGCCAAACCATACACAAAACGCATATCGGTTATCTTACGGGCAATCACCTCCTGAATTTTCTCGCATGCATTTATAAACACCCTATATGGGGTTGGGATAAAGTATGGAACCAAGTAAATATCTTTTAAACGAAAAGAATGAAATTTATGAAAATTTGCAGGTAAGTGCAATGGAACAAAATGCATCTGATGTACATTTTTTTTGTTAATAATATACTTCCGGTTTAACTGGACATGCCATCAACTTCTTTAATTTAAATGGGACACCCTATATAACTTTACAGATTTTGAAAGAGCTTGTTATTTTGAATTCATACATAAGTGTAAAAAAAATTGTAAAAACGAGGAATAACTCACTGTTAGTCGTACAATAGGTGTACATTTCATTAGTTTAGAATAATGAGAAACAAAATCACTTCAAATGTTCAAAATGCTCGCCGTTTACTTGCTGACAATATGCCATCCTATTAACATATTCTTGAATCACTCTTCCCAAGACTTCTCCACGTACTTATTAGTTCACATTCATCAATAATTCTGTGTCACAATTCCTGTAAGTTTGTTGGTCGTCTAACGTAAACACGTGATTTTAGATAACCCCAAAGAAAAAATCTAACGGGCTAAGATCCGGAGAACGAGCAGGCCACTCTATGAATCCTCTACGTCCAATCCATCGATTTGGAAAATTCGCATCCAGAAAATCCCTTACCCATCTATCATAGTGGGAAGGTGCTCCATCTTGTTGAAACCAAACATTTTGTTGTAATTGCCCATTCTGTTGAAGTGCAGGAATAATTTCGTTATTTAGCAGATCCAAATACTTTTCACCATTCAAGTTTCCGTCGATAAAAAATGGGCCTATAGGTGAGCCTATTTTCGACAACTCCCATCGAAACATTTAACTTCTGTGGATGCTGGGTATGTGCTTCATGAATCCAATGAGGATTCTCATTTGACCAATACCTTGAGATATGGCGTTTAACTGTTCCATTTAATCAAAAAGTTGCCTCATCGGAAAAAACTATGCTAGAAGTAAAGTTGTCGTCGACATTACAGATGTCCATTAGCCGTTCGCGAAATTCCAGCCGTCGGTCAAAATCATCGTCTGACAATTCTTGAACGAACTGTGCCTTATACGGATGATACTTTTCACTTTTTAATATCTTTCCTACAGAACGTCAACTGATACCATGGTTTAGTGCCAAATTTGTGGTGGAAGTTTGAGGTGATTCTTCTAAATCGATTGCAATATTTTGTTTAACAGTTTCGTTCGTTGCAGTCCGCGGTCTTCCAGGTTTTAGCAAATTTTTTACCATCCCAGTTGTAATGTTTTAGTTAATGTTGAGCGCGATATAGGGTTTCTCTCCGGATGAAAATTATTAAAAATATGACACACTTCTTCATGAGTTCTAACACGATCACCATAACCGATCCTCATTAAAATTTCAATACGCCCTTTTCCACTTAATTAAACCATTCTTAATTGTAAAATTTATTTCCGTCAATTAGAATTTGACACTTGGAGAACAAAAGACGTACTAAACAGTACTCGTTTATTTATTACTATGCATATAAACAACATCAATAATTAGTTTATCTAAATAGTTTTTTGCTCTAATGCAAAAAACTCAAAAGAGGTTGATTAAAGTGCTATATTCCCCGTTTTTACAATTTTTTTACACTAAACTAAGTATGTATGAATTCAAAATAACAAGCTTTTCCAAAATCTGTAAAAATCTATAGGGTGTCCCATTTAAATTAAAGAAGCTGATGGCATTTCCCGTTAAACCGGAAGTATATTATAAAAAAAAGTACATTAGATGCATTTGGTTCCATTGCACTTACCTGCAAATTTTCATAAATATCGCTCTTTTCGTTTAAAAGATATTCACTTGGTTCCATACTTTATCCCAACCCCGTATAAATATGGGAAAGTATGAGGCATTTAATGGATTACTGTGGTACACCTGTGCTCACTAAAAACGCACTTGATAAATTACCGAAATATTCAAGAGCTTCATTCCTATTCAGTAAATTCGACCTGAAAAGATCTCTTTCGATACCAAAATAATTTTTTGAAATAGGAAACAAAAGAATATGTTCAAGAGTAACAAATGCTTCATAATCATACTGTCAACAACATTAAATCAATAATTTTTAAGAAAGCAGATGTAGTGCAGAAAAGACAAGATTAATATTCAGACTGAAAAGAAGGAGTTATTAAATTTTGACGTATATGTTCATGCAACTGTATATTAATAGTTTTTTTCTAAAATATTTGATAATCCACTTACTATGCTTCTGAATCTTTGAAATTTTCAGGATACGCTTAATATTGTACAATATTTGCAATTAAATTATTTTGCCTGTGAATATTTGTCTTTTGAGTCAAGTTGTATTAGATTATTATAAGGAATGATGATAGGACAATGAGAAAAACCCTTTTGCAAGTTGGTAAATATTATTATTGATTTAAGATCTTCGATCAAATAGAATATTATCGAAAACGATCTACCTGGATCCATATTGAAGCAGACATTAATATTATAGAGCAAACACAGTGTCCAAAATATCAAATATTTAAAGCTATTTTTGACTTGATTTGACAAACATCAAATATATAAATAACCTTCATATTGGGAGGCAGGGTTTGTCACCTTTGCGCTACAGGCTGCGTTGTTCCAGTTCCTTCCATGTTTTTAAACCTCTATGGATAGGCCACCCCCTTCTGTACTCTTTAAAGCATACTTCTGAATATTATTTCCTTCTGGATCTCTTGAGTAGCATGGAGTTTGTCTAGGTGGAGAAGTATCTCCAGGAAGAGAGTAGCATTCTGTCATTAAATGCAGTGGTATTTTCCAGTCATACTTTTGATTATGCCTTATTTAGCGGTTTTCTGGTCGTCGTTCCCCTTGAGTATATTTGATTGTGTTAACCCTACTCCCACTCGCTATTCCGTTTCCGTCTATTCCATAAAAGTACCGTTTAAACTTTTCAGAAACTGTAAAACTACGTCGGCTGGTAATTGTGGTTTTTATTACTTCGAAATAGAAATGAGGACTACAATTACCCGCTTCCAATAAAAACGTTCCTTGCAGATATTATTAAGAAACCGTGTTGAAGTAGGGTATTTTATTCCAAAGAAGCTGATTGTAATCTTATCTCAGACAATAAATACATGAAAATTGTTCGGAAAGTAAGTGGGTATGTAAAGTAGATCCCGATAAAGAGATTCTTAATGAAATAATAGCCTTGTCTAGTAGATGAAATTTTTATTGCTACAAGGAGCTGGTGCATGGAAAATGTAACTTCAGCGTGAAATATTTTTTAGAAAGATTCAATTTTCCCCATTTTAAATGTTATATTACGTTCTCGTAATGGTATATACAGGGTGATTCACCAACATTGTCAAGTCAGTGTACTGTATATAGCCACCTGAGCTTATTAATTATTTTTATTTCCCTACTTATGTCAAACTAGGTATGTTAGACTATAAGATGCTTCAAGGCGCTTCTACCTTCTAGACATCGACGAAAGAATAAAAAAGACAGTGATGTTGTCGTAGGGTCTATTTTTTGGAGGTATCCTTGAAGGTCTCTTTGGAGAAGTCCTTAATAGGTCTCCTTGGAGGTATCCATGAGAGGTGCCTTTGGGGTACTCTTGAGGTATCCTTGAGATATTTTTGAAAGATATCCTTGAGGATGTGTTTACCACAGCAAAATAGGAAGAAGGATAAGAAAATATGAGGAATAAAAAAAACAGTCAATAGCGAAAAATAGCTTTGCTCGTGGCGGTCAAAGTAAGTTTGGCGTTGGCGTTGCGAAAATGAAGGCGGCCTTTGGCAGATGACAATTATTGTCCTATGGTTAGGGTAGGATTGGAAGTGGCTAACGAGACGTCGAATGGGAATTTGCGATATAAATTTTAGAGAATTCAAAACGGGTCAATAGACAAACTGCAAACTCAATCGGTTTTTGAGTTATTGACTTTAAAAGAATTGTAGTTCGCATTCACGGATTCAGCCGTAATAAAATCTCTCGTTTTTAAACAAAACATAAATAATTATGAAATTCAATTTTAGTTTAAGCGACACCTATTTGGGTTGAATAACAATTTTTGTTGAAGCTAAATATATATTTTATTGAAGTGGAATTAATTAAAAGCAGTTAGTTTCATTTAAAATTGTAATAAAAATCGTGTTTTATATAGGAATATTTCATTCGACGTATTTGAAATAAACACGTACGTTCCCATTTATATTAACTATATGCCCTTCGGAATCCAGACATCATCAAGCTGAAGATATGGATGCAGAGTGTATTGTAGGAAAAATCCTCTAGATACTTACAAATACCTTCGAGAATACTCAGAGGTAATGGAAAAATCTTGACATTTCAACTGAAATTTGCGAGAAAGTCAACATATGAAAATAGAAAACTATTACGAAGCAGACAGACTACTGATGTAAATTTTTCAGTTTTTCAAAATGTTCTTATTTTCACTGATTAAATTTCCAGTCTTGGAATATTTCTTACTATCCGTTGATTATATGGATTTTAGGAAATTCATTTTTAGACATTTTAAGGTATTAACTTATATAAACTGAAGGTTTTGGATGAGACGTGGATTTTTAGCAAAGGCTAGATGAAAGGATAAAACTGTATTAACTTATGCAGGATGAGAGGTGGAGTTTTTAAAAGAAGCCGGAAAACTAGTGACTACCATGATAATATGAACTGCGGAAACATTATTATGGATGATCCCAGTTACCATTAACAATTCCATGTATTAGTTGGTCTGAAACAAAATTACCAGATTGGGCCTAGTCTATAAAAATATCAATATTCAAGGAAGTAACCTATTTGAAATCTCATAAAAACAAAATTGCCAAAAATAGTTTCATTCCGACTGTTATGCAGAATCAATGAATCACAAAGGTTTAGGCCAGAAAGTGACCTTGCATCGAAGAACTGAAGACGTTAGCCGAACGGAATAACGTCAAGCTGACCTGGGTATCGAATGCAATGAAAAAGCTGACGAACTTGCAAGAAGGTGGTCAGATTAAACGCAGCCTGAACCAGGACAGATTCTCGGCATACCAAAAACTGTAGTACGACGATCTGTAAAGACCTGGATCAGAGATCAACATAAAAACTTCTGAGTAAACGTCCCAAGGCAAATGCATGGGAAAACCTTTATAAAAGAACCATGCCTGAAACGTACAGCGGAACTGCTAACACTGTGCAGATTTCAGCTGAGAATCATAACAGGTTTCATGACTGGTCATACACCAGTAAAGGAACACCTGTACAAATTAAAACTATACGACGGAGACCTTACATGCAGATTATGCGATAGGGAAACGGAGACAGTGAAACATATACTGTTTAGGTACATGCGAGTCTCTTGATCGCAAAAGACAGTTATTATTTGGCCAACCGCAAGGAAACGCCGAATTATATGGCAAACACCCAGCTAAGAACCTGTACAAACTGGTGCTGAACTGGGTGTTATGTGAAAGCAGGAGCAAAAATACAATAAGCCATTAGACTGCAGTGTTATCAGAGACTTGTCAGACGGGATCGGGAAAAAAAAAGTTTTAGGCTTACCGCCATATCATTGCTAGTACTGTGATATTGAAATAGTTTGGTCAGAAAGTAAAGGAAATTGTTGAAGCTGATGTAATGATGTAATTCGGCCTTGGAATGAAACACTTTAAAGGTTACCAAAATCCATTGGTAACATTACATGGAATATTGTGACAACAACTAAATTTGAAAGACAGGAAATTTAAAAAATTTCTAGACTCTTCCGATGTCGATACTCTCATAGTAACCGATGGTGGTAGTTCATCAGAAGAAGGCTTTTCAGATGATGAAGACAACTGTTATCATTTGATGGATCTTTAATTTATATATAGATACTTATATGTATTTTTTTCTGACAGATTTTGTACATTGAACAATCTTAATATTTGTTTAGTAAATAATTCATATCTTTAGCTCCAGAGGTAAACTGTACTAAGCACCATTTAGCAAATTTTACAGGAGAGCGGTTTAAAGTTTCACTTGTGACCAAAATGACGATTATTTGTGAATTATTCTTTCGTTTTGCTTGAAAATTGGTACAAATAAACGTCTCACTATAAGAAACAAAATGCCAAAAACCAAAAATGGATATTTTTTAAATTTTTGGTTTTAGAGGACACTAATTATAAAAAAATTGGAGTTGGTATTGAAAATTTCGGCAGATCTGACTTTAGTTCACTTTAAAAAATGCGCAGCAGTTAGTATTTTTTTTCTGATCGATGAATTCTTATTTTTTTTATTCTAAGCTTAGGTTTACAAGATACTGAAACAAAACGAACACAAATTATGAGCTACTCCAACTATAGTAAAGTTATAATTTTACTACTTACTGGTGGTTTTCCATTGGGTGAACCTACCAAAGAAAAAGTTTGAATTATCTACAATAATAAAACGGAAGTATAATAAAAAAAAGAATATGGTCTTAGTAACCTATCCACATACTAATCTTCATCATCCGGAATATTATTATTATGAGGAAGATTTTGGTAGAAACCGTGAAACATTTTTAGCACCCACATTAATAAGTTTTGAAGATGATGATGACTTTTTTCCCCAATAGGTTTTTGTCCATAGCTGGTATCTCGTATGGATATGCCACAGACTTCTTCATCAAACAGAGAATTTCCTGTTCTAACGTGTCGGGTTTTGATGGAGATAGTATCTTGAGTTTTATAGCAAATTCACCTTTAATGAAGAGTACAGCAAGCCAAAAATACTACAACCGTTTGATATCGTTTACCTCTCAATGACTTTGTGTCTCATTTATCGTCCTAGAATTTCATAACTTTCCCTTTATCCGTTTCAAAGATAATCCCTTGGTGCGAGACTTTTCAGCAACGCTGTATAAACTGAAGGTTTTGGATAAGACGTGGATTTTTAGCAAAGGCTAGATGAAAGGATAAAACTGTATTAACTTATGCAGGATGAGAGGTGGAGTTTTTAAAAGAAGCCGGAAAACTAGTGACTACCATGATAATATGAACTGCGGAAACATTATCATGGATGATCCCAGTTACCATTAACAATTCCATGTATTAGTTGGTCTAAAACAAAATTACTGGATTGAGCCGAGAATATAAAAATATCGGTTTTTGATGGAGATAGTATCTTGAGTTTTGATGTGCGATGGAAATAGTATCTTGAGTTTTATAGCAAATTCACCTTTAATGAAGAGTACAGCAAGCCAAAAATACTACAACCGTTTGATATCGTTTACCTCTCAATGACTTTGTGACTTAATACAGTTTATCTTTGGTTTTTTCGTTGCTCTGTTTGGATTTGACTTTAAAAAATTTTTTTTCTGATTCCCCCTAGAAAGTTATGTCAGTATCACTAAAAATCCAATTATCGTAAAAATGGAGATAGTACAGCTTACCTCTGGAGTACAGATATACAATGTTCTGCTTTATTCTGCGCTAGAAATATAAAAAATAATAATTCAAGCTTTTTGTGACGAAATTCAATCATAATTCATCCTTGGGTCCCTAGAATATTTGTATATTATATTATGTTTTGTATTATCAGTATTTTTATTTTTTTATATTTTGTTGTGAATTTTTATCTTTTTTTCCCCGAGTCCGCCTGACAAGTCTCCGATAACACTGCAGCCTAATGGCTTATTGTATTTTTGCTCGTGCTTTCTCATAGCACCCAGTTCAGCACCTTTGCCACCTGCACCAGTTTGTACAAGTTCTTAGCTGGGTGTTTTCTATATAGCTCAGCGTTTCCTTGAAGTTGGTCAACTTGAAGTTGGTCAAGTAATAGTTGTCTTTTGCGATCAAGAGTATCGCATGTAAACAGTATATTATGTTTCACTGTCTCCGTTTCCCTACCGCATAATCTGCATGTAAGGTCTCCGTTGTATAGTTTTAATTTGTACAGGTATTCCTTTACTGGTGCATGACACATGCACATGCATGATTTCTGCACAGTGTTAGCAGTTCCGCTGTACGTTTAAGGCATGGTTCTTTTATAAAAGTTTTCCCATGCATTTGCCTTGGGACGTTTACCCAGAAATTTTTGTGTTGTGTTCTGATCCAGGTATTTACAGATCCTCGTACTATAGTACGTCCTTCTTTTCAACTTTTACGATATTCATGTGCCCTGATGATCTAGCGTTTAGGCTGCTCATCGCTTTTTCCAGTTTATGAATACCTAGTCCTGCTCTCCCTGTATAATTTTTATCTCAATATTTAATATATTTTCAAATTATGTCGCTTTGTTTATAAAATTGTAGAGTTATGAAATATCTATAAAATATACCTCTCACATACGGTAAAATAGACAGAAATGTTGAAATTTTTACGCTTGTCATTATGGAACGTCGTGTCAACCGTGACTCACACTGTATGTGAAAAAATATACACCTGTAGCCAATGACTGGAAATATGCAAAACATTTTCTATAGATTACCTTCTAACGACTTTCGCAACTAGCAATTTACAATAATTTTCTTGATTTTACAGAAAACCTGTGAAAACGATGTAGTTTCATTATACATTCTCACGCTATTTCTATTCGACACCCTAAAAAAAATTTGACCCTGATCTATTTCCACAATGGTAGTAGATTAAGGAAAAAAAACATTTTTTTCTCCAATGTAAACACAATCCCTTGAATTTTCTTTCGTTCTTTGTTTTTTTCTCACCGTTGTGACATGAATTTTCCATGTCCTGCAGCATTAACTTTCCAGTTCAAAGCGTTTCAGAATATATTTTCACTTTTTTACGCACACATATATCTATGATAGATATAATATAATATCATTTGTTGGTTTAGAATTATCACTGGGTGAGTTTCGTGACAGTAGAAAAAACAAAGGGCTTTTATTCCGTTTTTTTTTCAACAGTGTTTAAATTAGAGGTGGAATTGCTACATGTTCTCCTACAGAGTGTTCAATAAAGATTGGGCCAAACTTCAAATGTAGTAAATTTATCAAAAATAAAACCGTTTATATAAATTTTACTCAGTAGAGCTTTGTTTGCTCAAAAAGTTGCAGAATTTTTGAGTAGGAAGACATACATTTTGTGAAAGTGAATTTTTTTTCCTTTTTCTTTAAACAATGAGCCAATGTGGCCCTCTGTTATTTTATTACAATAAAAAAAAAAGATTAACATTGATCAATAGATAAACAAGTGTTGCCAGTTTCACAATATTAGGTTACCCCATGGTTAAAAAGTACCCATCGGTTACGACAAAATTTGGGTTTCACAATATGTGGTCAAGGGTATAAGTGTAGGTTAACTATTAAAATATTTAATTGCAACCCAAAATACGGGTAACTGTCCTCACCAAGGAAATCTAACCTAATTTATGGTTGTCAACTGCATCAACTGTCAAATTTTAAGACTACATATTGTTATTTTTAATTACAAACAATTAGAAACATGAACGATCACGATGCTAGAGTCTATAGAAGCGGCGATGCAGCCAGACGGCCAAAAATTATTCGTCCAAGACGTGATTATTCTGCAGATTTCGTTTGTCCAGGAGGACAGAAATTCTGTTATCAATTTATCAAGAGTTAAAAAAAAAAAATTTCATCGAAACTCTCCTTGATTACAAAGACGATGCTCTTTCTGCGCGTTGGTAGTTTCAGTATAGAAACGTAACCTCCAAAGGTCTTCTTTTTCCTTTGATTTGACATAGAACACCATACTATCGATAGTTTTCATACCAACACAACAAAAGTTAATACAATTTCATAAATTAGTTTAATGATGATTGTGGAACAAGTTCTATTGGTTAGTATCTCGATTGTGAAACTGGCTGTTTGGCGCCTGCCAACAAATATCAAACGTCAAAATTAATTGTCATTTTTAGTTAACTCAACGCCAAAGTTTCAGACCGCTTCGTTTAAAGCTGTACGTGAGCTGAATTTTTAAAGTTATAAGTAAGTCGAAAAATGGAATCAAGTTATCTACTGTTTTTTTCTAGCTCTATATGCAGAATATAAAAGAAATATTGCTGACATAAAAACCAGTTATTTTTTCCGAGTCCGCCTCTAACGAAAACTTTGATAGACTAACTCGCTAGGTTTCATGAAACAATCTCAATCGCTTATCTTTATGTGGCTGTTGTTGACACGAATAGCTGACATTATTTATAAAACGACAACTGTTGAACATGCAATCTACGACAAACAAAACACACGATCACTATTATATTGAAATCGACCCATAAATTTTAAACTTCTTAAAATGTTGTGGTGTACTTTTAAAGGAGATCGATATCATTATTTTTTCGTACAAAGCTGAAGTGCGCGAGAGAAGAATAAAAACGGGTTCATTCGAAGTTTTGATACGGAGTTCATAAAATTTGTTATGCAAATAGTACCTATTCAGTTAATTAAAGCCTGTAAGAAAAATAGAACAAACTTAAATCAGGCAGTGAATGATATACTCAGGTTTGTGGCATAAAATAGGCTTCAAAACTGACAGAAATTAAACCAGAATTTCTGTTTGTACTTTTTAAACCTGAACTATATCTTAGAAGGAAGTGGTTTGCTATTTCGTTGTTTTTTTTTCACAATCAAAGACAATTATTCAAAACCAAATACCAAAAATATGTCACCACACTTGTCACTTTCAACAGTATCACAATGCGCATGTTTCTAGCTGAAAATTTGATCCCTCTCAGCGAATTATTCTGATAACTGGTGACTGATCCGAAACTGCAAGTTTCTTTCTTCGAACAAAGTATTTTCAAATCACCAACTGCCAAATGGTTTCTGACGGTCTCTGATAGTCTCTGACTGCTCTACGAACAAACCTAATACTGCACTGAACTTCCAGTTAAACCAGGACTTAATTTTAATGATTAACAAAGAATCCTCTTACATTCCACAGCATCAGAGACAGAAAAAAACGTAGACATTTCAGATTTGTATCAAATTTATCTTCAACAACGACAGTTATCGGAACAATCTCCTTGACTTACGTTTCATCTTTTGCCGAATACAAAAAAAAACTCCTCGTTCGGCTTTGACAACAATAGTATCTCTTGTTATTATTGTAGCTGTCAGTGGTTATCACTAGAGACCTGGGGAAAGACCATTAAAATAGCTGTCGAGAGTTTCAGGTTTATTGAGGGGTTTGAAAGTTCTCGAACGTTTGTATTGAGCCTAAAAACACGCCAGTATCCAATGCGAAATTGGAAATCATCTCGAACAGAAATAAAAAGGTGAAATAAGATGTACATTATTTTGATAATAATAGATTGTCATTTAGTATTATTGAACTTAATTCTTCCAAATTAGGTTATAAGAAATGTTTAATTCTTAACCAGACCCTTCCCAAAATTCATTTCTTTAAAGGAAGTCTTCCCATCAGGAAAATTAACATAATCTTTCACATATATCTTGAGAAAAATTGTGGATATTGAGAGAGGTTGAGTATGTTGAGGTATTGAATGACTCAAATCTCACCTGGAACCAACATTTATAGAAGACTTTAGAGACTATACTAGTAGTGGCCAGACTCTTTTTCGAAAAAAGGGATTGAAACCTGACATCCTGTACAGGGTAAACAAGATACAAATAATGGTCATGATGAGACTGAGCAAGGTGCAGAAATTTGCTCCATGGGGGCCTGAAAAATACTACTGCTCAAACTTTGTCATACAAGGAAAACAAGAAAGTCTAAAGAAGTACCTATCACCTAACATTTTGTTCACCTTCTTTTTCTGATAAAGTGTTTTACTGAGTTGTGTTTTTGTTATATGGTGAACAATAAAGAATTTATTATTATTATTATTAAGTATACATAGATTGGATAACACGCTGAGTAGCCTTAATTCATCAGGGCACACGAATACCGCAAAAAATGTGCTAAGTATAAGAACGAGCTATACAGGTGTCGATTGCAGACAAAAGCACCATTAAACAGGTATAAACATGGTGAACCGATCCAAAGTTGCAGATGGCTGACTTTGGCCGAGCGGAATAACAACAGGTACCATGTCACCAAGGTATCGAGCACAATCGAAAAAATTACTAACTTGCAAAAAGATCATCAGATGATACACAGTCTGAGCCAGGACAGATTCATGGGATACTTAAAACCGTAGTACTATAGGAGCTGTAAAGAACATAATAGAAGCGTCACCTGCGTTCTTATTAAAAACAGCCTTCATTATTGGGTGCCGATACTGTAATTTTATTGCTTATGGATGATCAGTAAAAAATAGACAACCCACGTCACTTGGCTCACGCATCGATTTTGCATAACCGAATGCGGTTATGACAATTTGGTGATGATCTCTGAAGTATTTCCACGTAGTTTTCACTCTACTTTGTCGTTTCATTGGTGTAGATTTGCATCTGCAATATATATGTCCATATAAGTCATTTTGACAATTTTATTAGTACGTGGTATCTAGGTAGGTGCGTTGACGTCAAATCAAAGTCACTTACTATAGCAGTAATGTATTTCTCATGTCAAAAGGAGTAGCTTCTACGTGAGAGGTATTCGATGTCGATGAATCAAACTAATTTTTAACAAAAAAACGTGTTTTCTCTGTTGGGTCTGGGACTTTTCATCTAATGTATTACACCTCTTATTCTGAGTAGTTCATGACTAGTAAAAATGTTTAAATTCTAAATTTAAAGTCCTATAGCTTGATAAAATAGATTTTTAGAATTTCCCTTATCCCGTCTCTCGATTTGCTTGGAAAAAATGTCTTATTGCACCATAGTTTAGTTTAAAAATGAAAGCAAAGTTATAACAAAATTGGCCTCAGGTGATTTTTTTCCGTTCAGATTCAAACCCGTGTCTTGAAAGTAGAGAATGAATATCCTTTGAATAATACACTCTTCAAATTTTGTTTTCCTTCTTAAATTAGACAACGCCTTAGAGGCGCCAGCAGAACGGATATGCGGATGCTGCAAGGACCATTAATATTTATTTCTTCCGGGGACATTGATTTACTTTTTCACTTTCCACAGACCAGCTGGAGGTCGACAATCATGATGGCGGGATCAATTGATATTAATTTTCTGTCTAAGCGAGAGGTGTTTAAAAAAGTTGTTCAAAACCACAAAGCAAACTAAGATTTACAAACTTCAACAGAGTTGGATTGATACTTTTATGTACATGAATTTCTTTCTTCAATGGGAAATTTGTATAAAATCAATATACAGATTGCGAAAAGCTTTAATAGGTCATACAACTTACACAAGTACGACAAGGATAATATGAACAACACTATTTGAAGGACTGCCTAAGTCTGACGACATAAGAGGCGTGATCATAAAAACTTTTCCAAACAAACCGAAAGCTCGTGTAAATTATCAAGATATTTCCAATTTGCCGTTTGCTGTTGATTTAGCTATAAATAAGATTGATTGGTATAAGAAATATACAAAAACTGATTAAATAAAGAAGTTTTTGAAACTAAGTGTAAATCTGGAAAATGATTTCCATAATTTTGTCAATAAAATTTACAAAACTTTAAATACAAAAACACAGCATAAGCACACATAACCTCAACTATGTTTACATTGTTTTAAAAACTCTTTGCAAACCTTACCTTGCAGATTTTCGTGTAAAAAAAGTCTCCAACTGATCTTTTTTTCTTATTTCTAACAACGATCACTCTTATTTTTAAAACTATATTAATAGCAAACCGCAAATTAAAAATCTGTTATGACGTTTTACACTCGTTACCTTTTTTTTTGAAAAAGCTAAAAGGAGGAGCCTTCTGTTGTGACGTTAGAGCTTAGGCAGACCGTTAGATCAGTCCCATCTACCAAAAACCATGGGCGCCTGTGTTCATTGCCCTTTTTACTTTTAACCGCTGTGTTCTTGTTTCTCTCTTTCAAGTAGTACTGTTCATATGATCCTTGTCGTACTCGTGTGAATCGTATGACCTAATGAACTTTTTCGCAATCTGTATAAATAACAGCGTGCTATGTCTCACAAGCTTTTACTTTTTTTGTCATATTTCTCCATTTTATTCGATCTCTTGCAATCCCTCGACAGAAGCAAGTGGAGACTAACGCCTATCACACTGCTCGTCACCAGCAAGTGCATGCTTGTGCAAGCTTGATCCGACTCCGCTTGGAAACAAAAATATTTGTTTCGTAGCTTGCAAGCGTGCGTGTCTCATCAATTGATTTCTGACCATTGAGGTAGTAAATGTGTAGTGTTGTGGAGCTCCTGTTGTGTTGTGTTTATGACGGAGACAGAAATCCTTATCGATACCGTGAGAACCGGAAGACCAATTTGGGACGCATCTTTGAAACTCCTTGGCAATAGGGACCATATCAAGATGAGATCGCAAATGAACTGAACATTGAATGTCTCTGTCCAAAAAATACTCGTTCACCCATTCTTCCCTGATTAAAACATCATTTTGCAAAACAATATCCTCATCGTCTGACATCTCCATTTCGGTTGAACTGTTTATAGTAATCTTGCAGCTGCTTGCATTTAGTATGAACGCATTGCTGTTCACGCCAGCTTGCGCTCGCGTGTGCCACCAAAATTAATTGCACAAACATGCAACCAATATGATCGAAGCCTAGTTTTCTCTGAATTGCAAGTTATTGTATATAAAAAAGTGATAAAATATGATCAACACAAAAATTTCATCAATGGCCAGTGAAAACAAAATAGTAAAGAACATGAAAAATCTCAGCTAGAACGGAAGGGACTCTCAAAAGAAGGTTGGTTATATATTTGACCCATTTCTCCTGTTTCTTTTGTTCTATTGCAACTAGATTTCAGGTGAGAAGGGATGTAATTATTTTCGTTTTATTGTATGTAGCACAACATTTCTTAGCCAATGGGGAATTGCAAGATTTGTAGCCAGATA
The DNA here is from genome assembly GCA_949126875.1 of Lochmaea capreae. Classification (NCBI taxonomy): domain Eukaryota; kingdom Metazoa; phylum Arthropoda; class Insecta; order Coleoptera; family Chrysomelidae; genus Lochmaea; species Lochmaea capreae. The sequence continues at coordinate 20,655,112 of OX421404.1, forward strand.
TATATCCAGAAGGTTAACAGACATTAATGGGGCAATACAAGATAATTACTGAACTCATTCTAAATGTTAAGTATAATTTGAAGATTGCTTTTCAAGGTTTTTAAAAGATATTTTAATTTTAGTTTTGGAACATACAGCGTGACTGTACGTACTCTTATGACAAAACTTTAAGTGAAATTTGATATTATTATTAAAAATTGCGTAGCTGTGGAAGGAAAAAAGTAAATATACTGATTTGTTATAGCTTGTCGAAGAGGCGCGAGTTTTCAATTAGTGCGCAATATACAGCGGCTAAATTCATCAGTGATTAACGTATACTAAGCTGCGGGGGCCATTTTGGAGGGCACGTTCCGGACCCGGCTCATAATTTGTTGCTAATTTGTTACTAAATAATTGATTTTGTTGCTCCAGCCGTGGCCGAGAAACGCTTGGTCCCCTACCGTGATATTAACTTAGGGTAGCCAAGTGACATCTCTCGGTAACGGAGGAAGCTAGCGATACGAGCCTGGTGGCATATTTTGTTGCTTTCAGATGGTATGATCCATTTTTCTCGGAAATATCCCCCGGTCGTTACGGTGGCCAACTGCGATATCTTGAGAGCCAGTCGAGCTAGCGACACGAACCAGGCGGCATATTTTGTTGCTATTTTCTTGCTTTAATGTGGCTTAACCGAAAAATTCCAAAAACTACTCCTATATGTCAAACTCACCCTCGCGACTACTTGCAGTATCTCGGGAGCATGACAAGCTAGCGACACGAACCAGCCGTCATATTTTCTTGGGAATTTGTTGCTTTACGATGGTATAATTAAAAAATCTCCGAAAAATTTCCTATCCTACTGCAATATTAAGCTGCGGCAGCCATTTGCTGTGTCTCGAGACTAGAATTAGTTGCTCAAACAAGTTTCGCGGCATATTTTATTGCCAATTCCTTGCTTCAAGATGCCTCAATGTGAACCCCGCTACTGTGATCTTAAGTTGCGGCAGCCTTTTGCTCTATCTTAAGCCTACAATTACTTGGTCCAACGAGCTCCACGGTATCCTTTGTTGCTATATAGTTGCTATAAAACGGCTTTATCGAGAGAATTTAAAAAGAACCCCTTCGTGTCAAACTCGCCTTCGCGACTACGATATTAAGGTACAGCAACCATTTGTGATATTTGGGGAAAGGAAAAAGCCAGCGACATGAATCAGGCGGCGATTTTGTTGCTGATTCGTTGCTTCAATATGTGCCAATTAAAAAGTTCTTGGAACAATTCTTTAATTAGTTGCTCTAACTGTCTTTATGGCTTATTTTGTTGCGAATTTGTCGCTTAAATGTGGCTTCACCTATAAATTGAGAAAAACAACCACCACTGCTTTAACGCACCTACGCGAAATTGTACCCGTATTTTACATTTTTTTATTTTAAAACAAAGATCAAAATGTTATTTTAAATCTTCCTTGAACTTGATTTTATTTTTATACGTCACCTAATTAAAAGCGGCTAATAAGGAGAACATGTTTTGATTAAAAAAAATGGGATCATTTTCCATTTTAGTCTTTTTAATTATAATGTATGAAGTTGGAGACTTTATCAAGAATAAAACACGCTGACAACTGCATTGGCGGATTGCTTCCTTGGAAATTTATGGAACTCTGACCTCGTTCATGTTTTTGTTTATAGTCTTTATGTATATTTGTATAAATGAAACTGATAGTTTTGGACAATTTCGTTTTTTGTAATTGTGAATTTTTGAAATTGTACTTAATACTGCGCGAGGGTGAGTTTGACATGTAGGGGTGGTTTTTGGAATTTTCCGGTAAAGCCCCTTTAAAGCCATCTGAAAGCAACAAATTGGCAACAAAATATGCCACCAGGCTCGTATCGCTAGCTTCCTCTGTTACCGAGATATTGCCCTTGGATACCCTGAGTTAACATTACGGTAGGGGACCACGCGTTTCTCGGCAACGGCTGGAGCAACAAAATCAATCATTGAGTAACAAAGAAACAACAACATAGCAACAAATTAAGAGCCGGGTCCGGAACGTGCCCTCCTAAATGGCCCCCGCAGCTTAAAATGCGTCAGTTATTAGGGCTATATCGACTGTGAAAATCACAGAGTACAGTCAGTGGAAGAATAGTTGGGCTAAACTATGTTTCATCAATATTAACTCAATAATGATCAGTAATGGCATTCAATTCTAACTTAAAAAACAAAGTTTCAACAAGCTAAACCAGGAAAGTTGTTGTAAACGTGATATATTTTATGCATAGGTAGGTAAACGATAACAAGCCAATTAAATACTTCAAAAAGGTGTAGGAACGAGCAGCCATGGAGACTTGTGTTAGTTTGTACATAATTAAAAATGTTTTTCGTGAAACGAAATCTGTTGAACGCCTTATAATAAAAGTCAAAGAGAGGCATCCAAATTTCACTTGAACAAGTACGAAAAGAAGTGTTAAGGAGTTTTATCAGAAATTTACTGTAAAAAAAATTATTCTTTACACATAAAATACGTTCTCATGAAAGTTTGGGGAATGTAATGAGATCACTAAAACTGTATCGAAAGGACACAGATCAATAATTATTAATATAGTGATATGATATAAAAAATTACTTCAAGAAAAACTTCCACCAATCTCCTTTGATTCTCAGCAGGTGGAAGATAAACTTAAGGCACTAAAATCCTACTCATCACCTGGTCTGGACAATATATCATCTCATATTTTGAAATCATGTGCCGAGGCTCTATGTCATCCTATATCACGTATAATGAATGCTTCTTTCAAGGCTCACACACTACCGTCGATATGGAAAACTGCCTCAGTTACTCCCATATTCAAAAAAGGCAATAAACTTGACCCAAACAATTATAGGACAATCAGTCTTATCCCTATTGTTTGAAAGGTTATGGAATCAATTATATGTGACAAAATGTTTTCTTTTCTTCTTCAACAACATATTCTCTCATCTCAGCAGCATGGTTTCATACAAAGACGTTCAACTTTAACAAACCTTTTGTTGTGTGTAAATGATTGGACTATAGCCTTTGATAACGGTTTACCCACAGACGTTATTTATCTTGATTTTGCCAAGGCTTTTGACCGGGCTCCAACGCGTAGATTACTACATAAGATTGAACATTATGGTATCAAAAGAAATTTGAAGAGATGGATAGCTGACTTTCTCACCTCAAAACAATTTTGTGTGCGAGTCAATACAACATTTTCTTCGCTGAAACCTGTATTTAGTGGAGTTCCGCAAGGATCTGTTCTGGGATCATTGCTATTTCTGTTATATACAGCTGATCTCCCTGAGCATATAACAAAAAACTGTTCTTTTTACGCAGATGATGCTAAAATATATGCAAACCCTACAACAAATCACCTGTCTCTTCAATCAGACTTAAGTGCAGTGTAGAAATGGTGTTCCGACTGGTTATTACCGCTAAATTTAGATAAGTGTGTCATCCTACACATAGGTAAAAACAATCCGAATCTGTCGTACCACATGAACAATCATGGGTTAAGGACCATATCATCGCAATGTGACCTCAGTGTTATTATAAACAAAGACTTGTCCTGGTCTGAGGATATTCTCTCAATGTGCAAGAAGAGTAACTCTCAAATATTTTCAATATATAGATATAGATAAAGTGTCACCGTCAACATTTATCAAGTTATACACGACCTACGTTCGTCCTCTTATGGAATACTGCGGACCTGTATGGTTTCCTGTTTTAGCATCTGATCATAATAGACTTGAAAATGTGCAAAGGTTAGCAACAAGACTTCCGAATATGACCTAGTTATGAGCAGCGTCTTGATTCAGCCGAACTAACGTATTTTAGTGAACACAGACAACGTGGCGACTTGATAGTTTTATTTAGAGCCATATTTAACATGTTTGGTGCTAATATGTCACCCATTTTTACTTTAAATCCTGATATTCGATCCATGTAAGTTTAAGAAGGAAATGTTTAAAACTAGAAATAGACAGAATTTTCTCTCCAACAGAATATTTCCATACTGGAATAATTTACCTAGCAGTGTGGTCTGTGCACCGTCTGTTAATGCTTTTGAAAACTAGTTAGACCAATTTGTTCAGCATTCCTAATTGTTAATTTTGTACATGTATCTTTATTTTTTGTTTTTATTTATTTTCGTGCTAACGATAGCGATAATCTTTACTTTTATGTTTCATGTTTTTTATCTCTTTTTGTTATATGAGCTTTATAGAACTTCGGTTCTCAGCTCATAATTTATTGTAATAATAACAAAAATTGAATTCTATAAGAAAATTAAAATTTAGAAGCCACGGTATGAGACGAATAAGAGATAATCATTGCTGAAAAGGGTCACTCTGTTTTGAGGCTTTCACCATTTCACTCCGACCTCAACTCAATTGAACTAGAATGGACATTGTTGGAACAATATGTGTAGAGAACAATGTAGCTTTCACGTTTGAAACCGTTGAGAGGCTCCGCGAGGCACGCCAAGGAATTTGAAAAACTTTACACAGAACAAGGGCCAACATTAGAACGAATAGTTAATTCTGAAAATCTTAGCTCAGGTAGTAGCGAAAACTCTGAAAGTGACCTCCCGAAAATTGTTACTTTAAAACTTGTTTGAATTTAAATTATGGGTTTGCGATTTAGTGAGGTATTAACTTAACAAAAATATGACGTTTATTTTATGTTAATAGTTAGTGGTGAACAAAATATTCATGCGAAATCGATTATTTTCAATATTTTAATGTCGATCTGGAAATTCAACTTCTGGACGATGTGACTCATAGATAAGTTAGCTACATCAGAGTTGACATAGGACTACAATTCTTCATGATTGTACTTCCTAACTAGTGGAAAAACAAGAGAGGACAGAAGCTCGGTTAACGCCTCGGTAGATAACAATATTATCCTGAGGTGAATTAAGGGGCACGACAGAAGCAAAGGTAACCGCATTGCTGATTCTTTAGCAAGGGAAGCGGCTGGACTAAGAATTCTTGGACCCGGCGACACCTATGGCCTGACGAATTCGACAATTGCGGAACTAGCTAAACGTTACACCCATGCTCAATCTCTAAAGAGATGGGATGAAAAAAAAGGGATGCAGTCTTGCCAGCATCACCCTGGACGACCCTGGGAAGCTGGAATCGAAAAAATATTTGGCAATGACCAGGAAAAACCTACGTTTAACAGTAGGATTTCTGACTGGTCACTGTCAATTAAGGAACCACCTCCATACAATTTGGCTAGTAGACACACCTCTATGCAGGATGTGTGAACAGGAAGATGAATGTGTCAGGATTATTCCGTACACAGTGAGCAGTCTGCACTAAACAATTGTCAAGCTAGAAAATAAAAATATCATTGGGGAAGCTTTCCCTAACCAATGGCTACATTACCCCATCTAAAATAGTTATAAAACTCCTCGCATTTAATCTTCTTGGTAGCTCAATTCTTGGAATTCGTTTTTCTAATTCTTTCTAAGGCGATTGTTACTGAATAATTTTCTGCAACTTTTGCATGTCTTGCCGTATTAAAAGGATCCTACCTCAACTAATCAGTTAATGCTTCGTCTTGCTCCGGTGTAGATTTAACTGATCCTCCGAATCCTCTTATTCTTATAACAGTTTCATCATTATCCCACCTTTTTTCAATGTTTTGAATGGTGGTTTTGCTTATATTAAACTCTTGTGCCACTCGTCTAATAGACCAACCATCCTCTAGTTACGTTTACATTGGGAAAAAAGTTTACCAGTTTTATATGACGCGCAGTGTACATCTTCTATCTCTTTTCCTCCGAACGCTTTCTCCTTCTTTCTTGTCCGTCTCATCCTAGGTTTGACAAGCCGTACGCATTTGTATAGTTAACGTGAAAGATATAGTGCCAGCTATCTAATCGTATATCCCCTTTAAGTTATGTGGCGGAGCTAAGCTCTGAGAGGTATCTATATTATTTTCGTCTACTTATCAAACATTATTCTATATTGTATTTGTATTTTGACCCATCCAGTCCATCCTTTTTTAACCGTATCGTGTGTATCATACCGAGTTTCGTCCAAATAGATAATTGCTAATAAATATATGAATACTTACTCACAATGTCCACACAAAAACACACACACTTTCTTGATGTCAGACTACCGACTAAACAGAACACCTGCAACCATCCTTCAAAAATAGTTATAGTTCAGTCAAACTATTAAACGCACTCACTCGCTATCGCTCTTTCATGCTTTAAACAGTTTCGTTTATTAATCGCCTTCATTAACAAACTAGTTTATTAAATGACTATTAACGATTATTAGTTGAAATTATAACATTAAATGAATTACTATTAAAGAATATTTTTTATGACGGATTGTTCGGTTCGGCCCCGGAACTGTGACGTGACGGGACTGATGTGTTTGAATCGACCCCAAGAGTCGAACAAAAAGCCGGCAACTTTAAGTTCGCACTATATCTTTTACGTCAACTATATACTTTCTCCAGTCCTTTAAAGGCCGGTTCCGATTATTCTCTGGGTTTCAGTTGAAATTCAAATTTCGCTCTGTACATCAGTAAACAAAGGAAGCAGAAACTTGTTCATTTAATACATTTCATACGAGCCACAATACGAGGTAGCAGTATGTGCTGTACACTTCCTCATGACTCATCCTGTAGTTTCACGTTTTACAAAGTTTCAGTGAAGTTAACATAGTGAAACGGTAAACTCTAACTATTTGCAATGTTTCAACTTCCTGTAGAAACCACCAGTTCATAACTTTCTTGATGCAAATCAAAATAGACGCTCGCATATTAAATTCAAGAACAATTATTTGCGTTCGCATTTGACTCCATCTAAGGGTTTATTTTGTACTTTCATCGTTACATAAATCATGTGATTCCAAAATACATTCTATTTCACATTGGATTTAATTTTCAATTTTCAGGATATTATAAGGATAATGACGAAACTTTTAAAAACTCCGTTAACAAACATTATATCTCTGAAAACTACTTGAAACCTTCTCCATTGAATTTTAAATTATTTCCTAAATTGGGTGAAAATCAAGGATTATTAGTATAGTGTTTCTAATGTGAATGTAACGACAATAAAATAAAGCAATAGATATATTTCCTAAAATTGTCAGGATCACTATACAAATCTTCCCCTTACTTCAGTACTCCGTTAGTTTGTGATGTTCTTAGAAAGCTAGTTTGGAAATATTTTTAAAAAATACCTAATATGACTGCAACGTAGCAGCAGGTGGATTGGAAATCCAATAGTCCAACTCCAGTAATTGGCATAATATAACGAAGTAACTGGTCATAGTTATTAACGCGGTCCACTGGTTCATAAAAAATTTCAACGACCTAAAGAAGTTGGGGTAACTTAGCATTAATTTCATCCAGGGGCGTGTGCGAATTGTGTTATGGAGAAATATTATTAATATAATATTTATTTGTTGGTTGAGTGAGTTTAGTTATATTATATTACAAATTTTATGAGTTTTGTATGCAGGTTAATTTTAATCTACTATATTAAATTCATTGAAAAACTTTGTTTCACGATATTCGAATTTGTAAAAAAAAATTTATATGCATGCCATAGGGCGGCATTTCTCATCAATGGGATTAAAAATATGGATCATTACATTAACTATAGAATAACTATAACCAGTCCATCCACCGTAGGCATTATACAGGGTAGAGTACAGTAGTAGATAGGAACGTTCATAACATGAACACCAAAAAGTGCTCTTTTCAAGTTGGAAATTTTTTCAAATGAACACAGAGTAGTACATTGTACATCTCTCAGCAATTGACTTATCTCGAAGCGAATTAGCTAACGACGTAACAGTTAGACAAAATTATCAGTGGAATACTAGTTGGGACTTTCAGACAATGGTATGCAAATGTGTAGTTATCGTATACAAGAGCAGCATACATTTCAACATAACGTCTACTTGGCTCTGTGTGTATTATAGACAAAAACTTGAATTTGAGTTAACGGGATTAAGCAATGACAGCTTAATTCATTCATTAGTTGAATTACGTACATTGCAAGATAATTAACTTTGTTTATTTCGGAAAATAATAGATTTTGAGGATACAGATAAGAAGGGTGAATGATGAAAAGTGAATTATAAAAATGCAACTCCAAAGCTTTTCATATTGTAACATGCTGCTCAGCCTGTTACGTTTTTCGTTTTAAAAACTATTTTATTTGGTTAATTTTTGTGGTCATTAGTCACTTCCTGCCAAATTTCTAATAAAATTTTTAAACATGCCGTTACCTTGTCGCATTAGTCAATCCAAAGTAAAACATTGATTTATATAAAATTCCCCTTCTATTTTTGTCTTTAGATATTCGAAATTTCAAGTTTCGATTGGAACTCTTTCTTTATCTCTAACTGCTACTAAGAAGGCAACATTCGAATTTTTTTTAAATTTATTGTTGGTGAACAATTTTCATCGCCTCGTTGGTAAGTTGAATATTTTAGGTTATTTTCTAGTGTAGTGCTTACTGCTTATTTATCTTTATTGCTTATTTGCTAATTTGCATTTTTTTCTATATTTAAGGAACAAAACGACTAGAATAAAACAGATCACTGACAAGTTGTTTTTTAACATGTGGAGATCGGGTTTTGTATGCGCTATAGCATAACCTCCTTTTTTACCCAATCTGTTTTATTTATTCGTTTCTTCCCTAATGTTTTTTTCTACCTCCTTATCCCTGTTTTTCTCTTTTTTCCGCAGTTCTGCAGCCAGCAAGTTACGTTTCAGCAAGTAAAGTTTAGGCAAGTTTACGACCACAAGTTAGAGGCAAGATTCAAGCAACCTCAGTTTTACTGTTCTCGTTCCCGTGCACGAGGTACACATCCTGTTGATGTCATCGCGCTAAGAGCTGCAAAACATCCCCAGCCCTCTAAGACAAGTTCCTTCATCTTATCTTCAGCGTGTATATGATTAGGATTTGGCGTGTTGGATTATAATTTGGTATCCTACTCGTTTGATGTTTTTTTGAGAATTCAATTTATGCGAATTTTTGGACAATTCAATAAATATTTAATATATCCAATTTTTGTATTGATTATTCCAGCTTTCCACCTTTGTTTCTGTTTTTCATTGCTTTCGTTCGATTAAAAAGCTGGTGGCGTCCAATTTAATATTGTACACCCCATCCCAGTGATAGCGAATAAAATAGTTCAATGGGTGCCGAATTCCACTCCCTGAAGTGGAGTGCTCTAGCCTGGAACTTTTAAGTTATACCATTGCATAAGAGAATTTTAAAAGAATGCACAAACTAGGGTAAGATTGCACTAATGGTTCTTGACGGCAATAGAATAGAACGTTCCCCGGGATCATTAATCGAGATTCTACTCTACATCTGCTTTCTTATGGCTAATTTCTCCTCGTAGGCAAATCGAAGATGTCGAAGAGCTTCGTTGTCGAAGAAGGTCGAACTATGTGTTTAAACCGCACGTAGACTAGAGATGCTGTAGATCGGCTGATAGTGCTGATAAGTTCGTTACTTGCCAACTTCTCACGTTCTCTTGCACAGGAAGGGTCCACTTAAGGACATGGTGCATGTTTGACACATTCGAGGCATACTATGTGCAGTGTGTTGATATTCGGGCGTGTATTGCTTGATATATAATTTAAAAACGTGGCCTGTGCTGCCCTGCGTGAGCTCTGTATCTAAATCCGGTCCCATATTGGCGAATATTTACATTGGTTTCTGCGATGTGTATGGGAAGAGATTTGTAATACTTGCACTATATCCGCGAGCTGTCGGCTGCTCTAATTTGCCAGCTTCTATATAGTTTTTGTATAGGAAGATTACTTAGGCTCATTATTAAGATCAGTATTTCCATACGCACTCTTCGGTTATGCAATTAATTAGTAGTTTTTCTTTTAAATACTTATTCTCAATTTATCTTCATAGACCTGGGTAGATTCAAAGAAGAACACCGAATCCAGTCACTCTGAGCGGAGTGAAAAAAAACCCTACTCCTTATCAGGAAAGACTTATTCTTCCCACCCTAGGGAGAAAAGTACACACTTTCCTTCCTTTTATTTTAACTATAGTTTGTAACTTATAAATATCAACCAACGTGACATCTGTCATAACTGGACTATTTTGCCAAGCTCTTGAAATAGTATGAGAATCTAGTAAATGTCAAATGAAGTTATCAAATATTCTTCTTTTTATTTGGCTATAGGTTAGGTTTAGTTTTTGATAGTAATTCAAGATTCATTTTAAGATTTTAATAAAAACAAATTCATATTGTGGTTTATCTTTCTTGGAAATCCACTGTGTGGATGTGTGTCATATTTTAGGTAACTATGATTAGGAACATTCTACATTAAATAATTGTTCTTCCTCCAATTGCAGCAATAACATTTCTAAGTATTATGAATAGTGTAACAGAATACAATAAATACAGTTGATTGAGTATAATATTAAACTCATACTTACTTGCTTCATACATGCTGTAAATAGTCAGGAATAGATGAATAGTAAATACATCAACTATTGCAGTGTTATTAAGTTTCATTTATACGTTAACTTTGACAACTCATCACTGCTTGTGAAAATTTACTCAGTTTTTCGCAGTTTTTTATAAGAAGGAGATGAAATCATCGAAAAATTGGATGATCAATATTAAACTGTTACAACATAACCTTAAAAATGTCAAGACGACAACTGTACCAGATAAACCATTTTAATCGCGGCAACAGCGCGCATTTTTGCCAACATATAGTTTTTAGTACGACTAATGTTAGTTTGAGTTTAATAATTAAGTAACCCACGAGTTGTATTACATATGAAATCAATTACGAAACCTTTCTTTAAGCATATATTCATATTTTTTGATAACATGCGACCTATAAATTTCAATATTTATTAGGATTAAGGCTGTAAAACATACTGATTGACAGCAGCAAAATAATGACATAATACAAGCGAGCTTTTTGGCACTTTGATCACGTGGGTTGATATTTATAAGTTACGAACTATATGTTGTAAATGATGAAACTTGTAAATCTATTATTTTTATATTATACCTGAAATTTCAACGTTTGGTTTGAAAATAAAAAATTACAACTTCAGGATTATTAGATACGTTTCTTCACTTATGAATAAAACTAACATTTGCTGTGGCTCACTAACAGTAAAGATTGCGGTTTAATTTTAGAGTGCAGACTTGTTATGTTTATTGAACTTTATTGACTTTTTGAAATGAAGAACGATTCAATAATTTTTTAATCAATTTAATGGTAAAACAAATAGGGTTTCCAACGATTTACTTGAAAAACGTATAAACAAACAGAAATAATATGACTGAGGGACTGAAGCTTCCAGAGAGAACAGATATTTTGTCTTTGTCACTGGAGTGACGAAGTGATTAAACAGAATATCCTACCATTCGTTCAAGGAATAGGACAAAATGAACCACTAGTCTTCAGGACCTTCCACGGGAAAGCACTATTAATATTTCAAGTCCTTCCAAAATATATACATAAAAAATTCTAGGGCTTTCCTATTGAGTGTATAAAAATGTTTTTCCATTATCACTATAATAATAATAATAAACGCCTGTATTATTTTCAAAATTACATTTTTTTTTTATTTTAATACATGCAAGTTCCTATTGAAAATAAAGGGCGGAGTTCATTTCCTGCAATGACACCTAGTGTCATTACGAAAATGTTCTTCCACTATCGAAAGTCCTCTTTTGTGCCTTGAAAAGCAACTGTAAAGTTGATGTTTTCCGCGAGCTGTCATAATTTGACATTATTGGCGCTCTTAAGCAGAAAGTGACTTTGGCGTGTGTATTTAGAGCAGAAGGTCTTTTGGTAGTTTCGACAGATTGCAACTTTCTGTCTCGACTACCAAAGTACTACTTTCTGCTCTTGATACACAAATAGCTATTTCCTACGATCACTACCCAAAGTAGGCTTTTGCACACTCAAATCTAACCGCAAAGTTGATGTTTTCCGTGATCTGTCATAATTTAACATTATTTCCGCTCTGGAGCGTACTTTTCCGCTCGCCTGTTTTCATTTACAATAAACTAAAGAAAGGTAATGAATAATAGGTATATTTAAACAAAATGTAGGGCAGTCTGAATGTTTTAGTTGAAATATTAATATTTGAAGGTATGTCGAACGAAATTAAACCTTATTTTATAAAATTTACCAAGTAAAAATGTAACAGTCAAAAGGTAGGCAATACATTATACATCTAGATGCAATATCTGATATTGCAGAAGAAGATTCAGAAGATATTACCCTACCTACATCTTTTTCAGGTCCTGGGATAAATATTAAAGATTGCCAAAACTGTACATTCAACTTTAATATTGTGGGCGATAAATAAAAATAATAAGTAATTGTTACATGTTTTCAACATCACATTCTAATAAAGTGTATTTTCAAAGTTTTTTTTTAAATTATTTGTCTAAAAATAATGTGATCTTAGAAAAAATCTTGTGAGAAATTCGAGCAGAAAGTGCGTTGCCGCTTTCGGCAGATTGTACGCGCTCCGCTACGCAACTCTCTGCCTCGAGCGGCAAAGTATCACTTTACGCTCTTAATACACAAATGGCTATTTTCTACTAGCTTGCGGAAAAGTTCACTTTTACGCACTTATTTTAGTGTTGAAAGAGTTACTTTTTCGCACTAGTCACTTAGTCAGCAGCTGTCGCCAATAAAGCCTTCCAAAATGAACTCTTCCAGACAAGTTCCCATCGCCACGGTTGCAACAATTAGTGCTAGCAAAGCAGTGGGAAACCGAAATCTGACTTCATTGGAAAACATTTTAGCCTCTGCAATTAATTTACAGAATGCTACAAATTGCACGTTTAATATTAATATTAGTAATAATAATTTGTTGATATGTATTTAATAATAAATGTTTCTTTATGTCAACTTTTGGGTTTTTTTCCAACGCTAGTAGAAAATTAGTAGTTCACCTAACTAGTGCGGAAAGTGATACTTTTCCGCTCGCGATTGCTGATGGCCGAAGAAAGTATCACTTTCCACCCTTGTTAGGTAAACTATTATATTTATGCTTGGACAGTAAAAAAACGCGACAAGATATTTTTGCGTTTTCAAATTTCTGGATAATTATTTCGGGTACTCCACCTCCCTTAATTAGCAAAAACACTGAAGGGTAAAAGATCAATAATATTTCTGACAAACTGTTAATAAAGAACGGAAAAATGGCACAGAAAGGAGGTGAGAGCAAATTATACTGATGCTATTACGTTTTAAAGATACAAATGAATGTCAAACAAAATAATTCGGTAGGTAACGAAAACTCCAGTTAATATTGACGTTACATAATATTTCTCGATAATTTGAAACGAAATCGGTTTTCTTTCATTAGTTACTTGCCTGCGTTAATCCAATTTGTGGGTTATATTTATAGCACAACATTATTAGTAATTATGTTGTAGCGGTTGAATTAACAACAAAGAACTATTCAATAAACACTTTAATTATATTCAAATTAAATACTGGCGTTATTTATAAATCGATTAAACGAAGTGGGTGATAAATTACTTACATCTCTATTATTTCTTTAGTTCAGAAATGTATTCTAGTACAATTTAAACAAGACAAAGGAAAGTTTGATTTGCTTCTTCGAAGTTTACAAACAAAGCTGTATTGAATGAAATATCAAAATATATCAAGTAAAGTGAAAACAAACAAATATACTTCCGTATCATAATTTCTCATTACTATTGATATCTTTATAATATACAAGGTGTTCCCAAAGTAGGTAATCTGAAATGTTATTGTATAGGGATCCGTTATTCAATTTTAAGATAAAAAGATCCTATAAATTTGTTGTCGTTATGAGATACATAATTTTTCCTTGGTCACGGTGTCGGTTTTCAAACTGATAAGAAAGCATATAATATACAGTGTGTACATAAAGTAACGTAACTTGCTAATATTTCGATCTCCGTACGGTTTACAAAAAAGATTTTGAATGAAAGTTTTTTCAAATAATCCAGACCATTTGCATAAGTCGATTGGAAGTATACAGGGTGCACCGTTGCTCCAAAATATTTTTTGAAATAGTACACCATGTATATATTTTCGTTTTTCCATAATCAATTGAATTACAAAGACCGCATATTTCCAAAGTTACATTGGTTGGAATCTAAAATTATGAATACATTTTATATACGTTTCATTTTCGGAAGTACGAAAAATATTGTATATACCTGGAGGCTGAAGTAGTATTTTTAATCCCACAGGAAAATTATGGCCCTCCCTTCGGTCTGGCCATAAACTTTATATACTGAACTTTGTATACTATTATTTTCAATATTATTACTTGTGTAGGGTTATAATATTAGTTATTAATGATTCATAGTTGTTTATTGAGAAACTTTGTATCGCTATATACTATATTCTTATGTGTGTTACTCATTATTTTCTGATATTACACTTTAATCTGTGTTATTTGGTTGGAAAACAAAATATGTTGACTTTTATAAAAAAATATCGTTTTCTTATGTAGTATTTTCTACTCTGCTACCAGTTTTTTCACTACATTTATAATAATTTCATTTTATTTAAATTTCCTATGATTGTTTGATTTGTGGAAGATTTGGCAGCACTGTGAATGTAGTGACTGTTACATCAAATGATAGTGATATTTGTTTTGGAGTTTCTATTATCAAGAGTTCTTCTTACAAATTTATTTCATTTTATTTACTCCAATCAACACTAGCCTAGTCAAAGTACACATAAAACCTCACAAAAAATACAAAAAACTTGAAAATTCGAAATTGGGTATTTAAAAGGGTTGTGTTTAACATGAGAAAAACTTTACAATGTTAGGCATGCGATTTTCCGGAAAACGTCGAGTGACAATTTTTGTTTTCGTTTAAATAATAAACATACAGAAAAACTTCCAATTCAAAATTTTGTCTCAAAAGTTTTTCTGAAAATTGAAAAGTTTACGAGATAAAATTAATTTTAGTGGTACCTATTCAATTCGTGGTTACGCGCGAATGACCCGTGAGCCAAATTTATTAACCGTTCGACTTAAAAGTTAATAATTTTGCGCTTATAACATTCTGAAAAAATAAATAAACTTTTGTAAAATGTAAAGAAATATCTCAACTTTTAGATATAAATACATTCAAATTTGAAAAAATAGATTTTCTGACTGTAATATTAGTTTATTATAATTCCTATTCAATTAATACTTATCCCAGCGAAAATTCCTTTTGGATTTAGCATTGCAAATGAGCATAAAACATTATTATTATAAAAGCAAAGCCATCAATATTTAGAATTTTAAACGAATGATTCTTAAGAATCTGTTTTTTTGCATGCTTAATTTTACTTGTTTTTTTAGACTTCATTCAATTATATCTTTTTTCGAAATTAATATACTTCAATGAAACTTCTCTACTAAACACTTTGAAGCATTTACTTTCGAAACTACTATACAGTTTTTCTATAAATATCAAATTTTTTAAATAATAGACATTATTTAAAATAAATACTTAAATCAGAGGTATGTTAGCAAACCTTCTATAACTTTTTATACCGTTTATGATATTATCTAAAAATGTGTGAACTTTATAATGAACCTATTTAGAAGTGATCGCGATACAAAAGAACACACCTATGGCTCAGGTAAGAAGGAGAAGGGAGCACAAATAAAGGTGAAAAAGCAGGTGAGAGAGCGTGGAAAACCGATGATAATACAATAAAAAAAATAATTTGTTTTTCAGTGTATTTGTAGATACCCCATTTCAGAACACATTTCATATGAACATTTTTTTTCTAAATGTCATTGTTTATTTACTATCGTAAAATTAAAAATATGAAAATTGATGATGTTCAAAAATACTACTATGGAAATTTCGTATATATTTTAAAAACTAATGCAGATACAAAAAAACGTTCAGACAGAATTTGTAGATAAATGTATTAGCTACAATTTTTTAATTTAAACATTTTTCTGTGTTTTCATTATTCAAACAATTAGAGTGAAAGAACAAAAACAAAAATTTTCACTCGACGAATTTCACAACCCTTTTAAATACTCAATTTGGGATTTTCAAGTTTTTTGTGTTTTTTGCGGCATTTTACGGACATTTTGTGTACTTTGACTACGCTACACCTCTATTCACTATATCTCGTATATTAATTCTAAAGACTTTTCCTATAGATTTGTGAAAAAATTTTGTCAAAACTCGAGAAGGTCCTGTTCTAGACAATGACCATAAGTAGTATCAAATGGTTGAAATGAATTATAACAATACAGAAAGAATATAAACTCACCGCCCCATTTTCCAGTATTCCAGATAGGTACCTAATAATACCGCACAATTATCAACAAACACTACAATTATTACACTCAATTCAAATGTTTCCCACTTTATTTAATATTAATAGTTCATCATTCAACATGTTTATGGAACATAGAAAATAGCTGTAGGCCAACTACGCACTTCAATTGTATGAGTAACAAAGCACTGTTTTTATGTTTTTTTGTTTGAAATTTTTTGTTAAGAAGCCGGCAATTCGTGAAACCAGGTACGGCGTAAGAATAAATTTAAATGTTCTTACAAATTTTAAGAATAATAATTGAAATAGTGTGATTTATTTTTGTTTTATAAATCACTGCGTTTGACAATGTGAATAAGGGTAATAAAAAATACATTTTACAGACTATTTCTCTAGAGTGTTTTTAATTTGTAAAACTCCATGGCAACAGTATCTTTTCTACTGACAAAATTTTATTCTTTTCAAGGTGCGTTGATGAAACTAAATTTTGTTTCCATGGTTTTGATATTTATTTAAAATCTCATTGTGTTATTTCTTGTTAGAAAACATTAGATTACTTCAGTTCAAAAATGAATGTTTCTGAAAAAAAAACAGATTTTGACCACAATCTATTGCCGAAATAAAAAAGGCAGTGTCGGAGACTATACCTCAAAATACGTGTGTCCACAAGGCTTCCTGTTGGCTACAGTTTTCGAAGTTTTTATTAATATTACACTTAAATATCATTATAAAAAACATTTTAGTAATAAATAGTATATTATTAAACGAGCAATTTATGATAGCCATTATTCACGCAGGGTGGCGTTTTGCGTCCCGAGCCATAGACGAGGGGCGCAAGTCCCCCAGTTAAAATTATAAATATACATATATCAACACTACAGGCCTTTCTGGCCCTCGGCTTCGAGATCTTTCACTCTCTCTTTTCATTTTTCTCTGTTCCTCTCCTCGTTCTGCCAGTCCCTTACTCCCACTGCTCTCAGGTCTCTCCTAACCTTCTCCAACCATTTTTTTCCTTGGTCTCCCTCTTCTTTTTTTACCACCTTGTACACCTTTTAGCACTCGTTTCACCTATCTATCTATCTACCTATATGTCCCAACCATCTGGCTCTCAGTGCTTTAATTATATGGATTATACAATTTTTATATTTCTCTGTTTGTTCTTCTTCTGTACATTCCCCCTTCTCTAATTCTTCCATAAATCTTTCTGAGCATTTCACGTTCCCATATCTCCAGTTTATTCTGCTCTTTTTTGTTCATTGTCCAGGTTTCACAGACGTAGGTAACTGGCGGTTTTATTATTGTTTGGTACATTCTAATTTTAGCTGTTCCTGATATGTCTTTTGATTTCAACAACTTTGATGCTGCTTTACTGCCTTTTATTGACCTTTTTTTCTGTTTCCCATCTTTTGTCTCCTTTATTTGTTATAGTGTCTCCCAAATATTCGATTTGTTAAACAATGAAAGTATTTTTAATTTAAAAAAAAGAATAATTGAGTATCGAGTTAATTTTGTCCATGAGTTTATTTCATTAACTGTGTTTTTTATAAGTTATCCATACTGTGGAAAACATAAATATTGATGTAATAGCTATAATAACTGCTGTTTTCAACTGGAATAATTATTAACAATTGCACGGAAGCTGTATTTCAAATTATAGAACTTGATTTGGCCATTTGCTATTTTGTGGTAGAATAAATTGATTTATGTGTCCAGAATATATGTCATTACACTATATAATTAATTTAGGCTAACCTATATGCGCTTGCAAGCTATCAGTATGGTATTAGGAAACAAACATGTTATTCATAAATATTTATCCTACTGAATATTTACCTTATACTATTTTAAAAAAAAATAGAGCACAGTCTGTTAATACTTATAGATGAAGGACTCAATCCTCTTCAGTGGATGCCTGATTATGTCCCAGAGGTAATAACAGGGACTCCGAAGATTCGCCTGCGTAGCACATCCCAATGTGTGTTTCGTCAGCCATGCCGCAACCCCTGCATAGGGGGATTTCCTCTAAACCTAGGTTACAGAGGTGTTTCCTCAGACAGCAGTGCCCTATTAGGAGTCCTGCTATCTTTTTTAACCTACTCCTTGGTAGTTCTAGAGCGGCTCTAGCATGTCCATCAGTTCATCCTTTCAATAGGAGCTCGGACTGCCTGAGACCCTGTAGAGCCCTCCAGAGAGCAATGTGCTGGTTTCTCAACCAGGTCCTCGTCTCCTTAAGGATTGTTTGTTTTGTGATTCCCAAGGTCGGGCCCGGACCGTTAAAGGGAGTAGCCGCCCCTTCCACAGCCGACCCTTCGTTGCCTTCAAAACCAGAGTGAGCCGAAATCCATTCTAGCCACACTGTGTTCCGTCTTGCTAGGTCAGCAAGGCGTTCACGACATTCAGCAGCAAGCCCTGAGTTGATGGTGAAATGAAATGTCTCTTACTCAGTTTCAATAGCCTGGTAAAGAGTTCCTTGTCTACCTTGTTCAGTAAACTTTTTGTATGGAGGGGCCCTTGTGTCGACCTCCATTTGAGCTGGTGTTCATTATTTAGCCAATTTTAGATTTCCCCTCTTATGCAATCTTTTGTTATTCCGGACCTATGAAGTCTCATTTAGAACCTTCTTCAGCTAACTGGTCAGCCATTTCATTACCTGCAATCCCCTCATGTGCCGACACCCATACTAGATGGATGAAGGTGTTTCCTTCAATTACACAGAATAGACATTCTCCTTTCTCCACAAATTTCTATAATGGCTAGATCTTTTTTTTCTGCGTTTCTTTGAATATTATATTGATCCATCAAAAGGCTCCAGCCTCCAAGAGGATATGTCAACTCCTTTCTTCGCTAGTTAATTTCCTTCTATTCCAGTGTGCCCTGGAGCCTACAGTAAGGTAACTTATTTCAATCCAGTGCTACCATCTAGCGGTGGAAAGCTAAAAATAAGATGTAAATTCAAATATCACGAAGATGTTAATCTAAACATCACGTCCCAATAATGAAATTTTCATAACGGTGAATGTATGTTTTCAGTCCTACTCTGGCTAACTGGAATATCAAATAACAAACATCATTATCCAAAATTCACTTAACAATATTTGTTGCTCCAATGTACTGACAACCCAAACGGAAAAACGTCATACGTTAATAGAGTGTTTCAGTTCAAAAATGTTTTATTTACATTTACAGAATAACGCAACAAAATCTGATTATAGACTTGGCTCGTTCATTTTTCATCCAAACTATAATATTGAAAATGGTCTTGAAATCCTCACAATCGCATTATCTACATTATGTCATACATGACTTTGTTTTTATACCTTAGATACTTTCTTTATAAAGTACACAATATGGCCCGCGCGGGCATTGAGGCAATAAAAACAGGTTTCTTTATTAATAAAATTACAAAATATACATTTACGTCCATATATTATTTAGTTTTACCTATTTATATATAATTAGCAATTCTGGAAGGTTCCGCTTATAGCTAAATTTCCTGCAGCAAAGGTTGACTCATGACTCATTATCTGGGTCTGTAGTTTCTGTAAGGAAAGGCGAGAACGAGATGATTTGCTTGCCAACATCCTAGGAACCTCATTTTTTGAAGATATGCTGTTCTCTAAATATGCTCCAGCAGCTGTGGTAATCTTCCATCCATCATGGCGCTTCAGTGTAGCCATACTTGCTCCAGCTTCTACTAAAAGAGTTGCCGACTTTCGACGTCAACAATGATCATTGTACTTTTCAGGGTTATTTAAACCCAAATATTTTGCAATAATACGAGGAATTTTCCCAAGTGTGTTTTCTTCCAACAGCGGCCTTGCCTGTAAATTCAAAATAGTGCTTTTTTGAGCAGCCATGTGGCCGCAGATGAATATAATCTCTTATAAATTTCTAATTGTTCATTTGGTGCCTCATGAATATCTTTTAGGACTTTTTCTCTAGTTAACACTGGATTTTTTTGGTTGGTGCCCTTTTGACCTTTGCTTTAAATACTTGCATAATTTGTGAAAATAACGAGATATTTTTATTCTTATTTACTATTAAAGTCTACTTTATCATCCAATATTTAGCCCATAGAGAGCTCTGGGAAAATTTCTACAGCATTTTCTGACATCCAATTAAAAAATTGGTCATATTCTTTGTCTCTCTTGAATCTCTAGATTTTCTAGATTGCGTTGCCTTGTCAGTCCTTTTTGCAATTTCGTCGGGAATTTCAAAATCTTGTTCCATTTGTGATTTTCTACTTTCACAAATTCAACATTTTTTCTCTGATTGACAGCAAATATTAATTTTGCAGACACTTGTCAATCAGCAGAGTAAGGACTTTCCTGCCTAGGCAACAAAATTATTAATCTTAATGGGAATAAAACATTTGACATTTATCAACCTCGTTACTCTTGGCTATGAACTATTAACCGCGGCAGACAATTTACAACTTTGCTGCCTTGTAAAATAAATAACTATTAATACTTATCTCCCTAGCAAAAAAAACGCAACCAATAATAGTGTTAAGGTAATATCGCAGGTGAAAATAAAATTGATGAATCAAATTACATTAAAACAAAACTCTCATTCAAAACGAACTGGTATGATATATACCCTCAGACGACTTACGAACCATCGGGACAGGAGCCATCAGCTTTGTAAGACTGTCGCCATCAGGGAATAATCATCTTATTAGTATAGGTATCCTAATGTTAATTTTTAATCCTATTGATGAGACGTGCGTATAAATTTTTTTACAAATTCGAATCTCGTGAGATAATGTTTTCCATTGAATTTAATATAGTAGAATTAATGCTAAGTAACTCCAACTTCTTTAGGTCGTTGAAATTTTTTATGAAACAGTGGTCCGCGTTAATAACTGACCAGTTACTTCGTTATATTATGCCAAATACTGGAGTTGGACTTTTCGATTTCCAATCCACCTGCTGCTACGTTGCCAGCTATTCAAAATTTTCTTGAAAATAGTAGCATACATAAAGTGGTTTTAATTAACTTTTTTCCAGCAATTTCAAGCGGTTTATTTTAATGCTTACTAATAAATTCATAGTTTTTTTTAATATCTCCAAACTAGCTTTCTGAGAACATCACAAACTAACGGTTTACTGAAGTAAGGGGAACATTTGTAAAGTAATCCTGACAATTTTAGAAAATAAATCTGACTACATTGCTTTATTTTATCGTCGATACATTCACATTAGAAACACTAAGCCCTTGATACATAAATAACTTTTATGGCAGAAAGCTATGTAATATGTGTATAACGTTACATTATCTTTTCAGGTACCAGATAAGCTGACCAAATCGTTTTCTAACGGAATGGTTCACGGTCATGGATATTTTGATCAGAAAACGTTTTCTATAAAACAACTATCAATTGAAGTATCAGATTTACACGTCGGGGATGATGATCAGCTAATTTTAACTTGCATTTCTACCATTCCCGGATACATAAATAATCTCGAAAATTATGCTGATTTACGTACAGCTATTGCACACAGTAAGTTCAATTTATTCTCTATGATTTTGGTTATATATTTTAGTATTTTAAGGAATTTTAAGTGAATAATAATAATAGTGCTACAAAATGCAGAAAGGTGAACCTTCAAAGACATGTCAGTTTTCACAGCTGATATAGAAGAAGGACTTTGTTGAAAGAAGTGTAAAAATTTGGTTATAGAGATCTTCATGAAATTGTAGTACAGACGAATTCCATACGGATAAATGTGGATATTCATCTCTGCAGTAGAAACCTTCACAAAATATGGAACGAAAGTCAAATACCCAGTGACTGAAATTAGGAATAATAGTATCAATATTAAGAAATGAAGGTGAATAGTGATTTCTAAAGCATACGAATTGATTCTATAAAGGAAATTGACGAGAATAATAGAAAACCAGCTAGCAGAACCACAAAAAGGCTTCAAAACGGAAGTGGTTAAGGCTAATCCTTACAATGAAACAATTAATGAGTAAGGTGAGAATTTGGAATGCTGAAATAAACCTGCATTTTTAGACTAAGAGGAGGCATTTGATAGAATTTCACAAAAAAACAATATAGGAAGATTGCAATACAGAAACATTAACAACCAGTTTTTAAAAAGTATCCAAAGTTTATGTAATATCAAAAAGAATTATGTAATGAAAGACAACTTGCAATCGGAGATACCGTTCCTGTCAGATACCATTTCTGGAATGTACAAAACCTGGGCAAGACAAATTTCTCCAATATACCGTTCCTGCCAAGACCAGTGTCTGAATATACCGTTCCTAGCTATACAAGTTTCCGGAATAAACCGTTCCCTGGATTCAATTCCGAAGTAGAAACGAACCTGTGAGTGAGTGAGGTAATTTATATATTTGTGAGTCTTCATCTTTATTTGTAACGTTCTAATTCAATATTGTATATTACCAACCTATTTACGTGAATCATGGCTATGGATGAAGTAATAACAGTCGTGCAGAGTGAAATCCATCGAATTAATAATCCACTACCTGTCAAATTATCAGAATGAGCATTTGCAGATGACATGATGATCTGAGCATCCACTGCAAACGCTTCACAACGAAATCTATTTATATAGCAAAAGAAGAAGACGGAAATGATTTTGGAAATTGATAACTGATAATACAATATATGTTATTATAAAGATAGGAGGAGACCAGAGATGAGTACACATAGAAAGTAACAGAAAAATAATAGAACAGGAAGAAGAGCTCAAATACGATAGATGGGAAAAGTGAAAATGAAAAAAAGAATAAAGAAAAAGTAGGAAACCAAAATGACAGTATACAAAACAATCTTCAAACCAACATTCATATTTGGAAAAGAAAACTGGGTAGATACTGAAGAAAAAAAGGGGGGGGGGGTAACTACGAGAAGTTGCTATGAAATACTTAAGAAATATAAGGAGTCAGTCGTTTAAATAAAATAAGGAACGATCAGATAAGAGAAGAACTAGACGTGGAATATAATTTCATCGTAAAGATCCAATGTTTTGACCAAATCAATCGCATGGACCTAGGAAGACAAATAAAACGGGTATAAGAGGAAAGAGTATACAAACAAACACAAGAGGGAAAGGAAGACCAAGAAAGACATGGAGTCAAGAAATAGCACTAACCTCACAAAAATGAGGCAGTAAAAATGACTGAAAACAAAAAAAACATAAAGTAATGTTTGTGGACCATAATTAAACATAACAGAGTAACTCTTATGTGGAGCCCAGTGCATAAGGATATTGTAGACAATGGAACGGCAGACACCCTAGCGAAGCCAGGGTCTGAAACCGCATTTACTGGTCCTGAACCTGTATTTGGAATATAAAAAACTGCTGCACGTAGTTGTACATGTCGGTGGAATCAAACTAAACATCAGACGAACTGAAGGAGATTGTAGGCAATGGAACGGCAGACACCCTACGAACCCAGGGTCTGAAACCGCATTTACTGGTCCTGAACCTGTATTTGGGATATCAAAAACTGCTGCACGTGGTTGTACTTTTCGGTGAAATCAAACTAAACATCAGACGTACTGAAACCACGTTCGAAAACAAGAACACAGCAAAAAACCATCGGAATCGCTGACTAACGGAATATTAAACCTTAGCAGAGGCTATTTAAGGAAAGTGACAGGATTACTCACTGGTCATTGAACCCTAAGGAGGCACATGTATACAATTGGCATATATAGGTTGTACGTGTACATTATCGGGCTACTGGTCTCTTTACATCGGTGAGAAAGAGCACAAAAAGCCTAAAGGCTGAGGTGCCAAGGTCTCGAAGCCTCGGACTGTTGCCGAACCAATCAATCGATAGGTAAACCCTACTTTACGGGTAGATATATTACACATATTGCGTCCTACCTTATTGCAAACAGAAGAATTATTATTCAGCAATTTCAATTTTTCAGTCAAAAATATCTTTATTTTGATAGATATATTAATAAAACAATTTGAACCCAACAAAGTACCCTTCAGAATGTCTGGAGTGATTTGTCGATAATACCAAAATGTAAAATTTCCAATTTCAGGATTAGAACTGGATTTTATATTCTTACGGATTATAAGAAAGAGTCTTACAGGATGAAGAAGACGAAACTTAACGTTTAAAACTCCCTAATAAGATAAAACTAAACGAGAAGCATTATAGCTTGAGTCGTTTCGATTTCCGTAACTTCAACCACACAAATCAAGCATGAAATCTCTTTTATAGATATTTTTGGTGAAATTAAATCTCTTAAATCGTACGTCGGCAATTTTATTACTGAAAAGTACCGTATGTTCTAAGAGCTATTATTATGAAAATATGTTCGCAAAATGGGTTAACTTTTTTTCAATTTGTCATTTTTAAATATTCTTCACCATCACTCGATGATTTTATGAAATATTGAATTCATTTGTGTAAGAAAAATTGCACTTAGGTAAATTATTTTGAATGAAATTATTTGTTTCCTTTTCCTAACTGCACACGCTGTATCCACGTTATATTGAATTGTATACCTTTGTTTTCAGTCGACATTCAAATGACAGAAGGTCCCGTAGGAGAGGCTATTTCGAATATGGCACCGAACGCTACGTCTTGGAAAATATGTTTAAATATTTCATTGTTTTCTTTATCGTTGCTAGCAACTTCTTTGATGTGAAGAATCGACGACATTACGAAAACCGAAAGTTAGGAGAAAAACAAAAAGTTAGTTCCATTCTATTTTCCATATAAACATATTTTTCACGATGCTGTTGTGAACAGTGAGTTGTGGCTAAAATCCCGTCGGACGGAAACCATTTATCACATCACACTAAAAACAGGCAGATAATTTTGATTATGAATTATAGAAATAGAAAATTACAATTAACCAAAAACAAAGATTTGAGTTGTCATTCCAAAGTTAGTTAACAGACTTATGCCCCGCTAGGCATTAAACTACAATTCAATGAAAACTTTGACAAAGTTTTTCTTTGCAAATTTGAACCAAACTTAATCAACTTTGCCTTTCACACACTTTTTTTCAATTGTTCAGTTTTATACAATATACAGGGTGATTTTTTCGATGTCAGATGATGTATTGCGGCAAAATCAAACAGAATAAATACACTGTGTCAGTAAAGAATGGAACAAATTCATTTTTAGCTAAACAGGTCATTTTAAGAAATAATCCTGGAACACATCGATTTTTGATGCACTTAGTTTCCCAAATTGGCCAGCCTGATGAAAATAATACTCCGGCTGTTCAAACCTCTCTATTATAGTGGTAGCAACATGTCGGCTAACTCTAAAATGTTCCACGAATTCTATATCACTATAACTGGGACGTATTATTTGCAAATAATTTTCATTTTTCTGCTTAGCTCTTTGATACAAATGAACTTAAAGTTCTTCATCACTTGAAGAGCTTGAATCGTTGTCATACATCTGAGAAAAATAAAGAATAAGTAAATAATTTTGTAGTATGTGTGTCATTCGTTGGCCATCCTAATAAGAAGCCATAGATTTTTTTATGTCCGGTATTACAACATACAAATGATTTTTCATTTTAGAAGGAACTGACTGGTTCGCTATTTTTTACAATGTTTTTTTTTACAATAACAGAAAAATAGTAAAAGTCACTACACTTGTCACTTACTACAGCATCACAATACGCATGCTCAAACTAAAAATTTGATCCCGGTCAGCAAATTATTTTGATAGTTGGCAACTAATCCGAAACCGCAAATTTCTTTCTTCGAACAAAGGATTTTTAAAACAGCAACTGTCAAATTGTTTCTACGAACGCTTTTTTTTAAATGCGCATGCGTCTGACGCTTTCTGATAGTTTCTGACTGTTCTACGAACAAACCTAATAATTATTTCATTGAAAAAATTTATGTTCCACTGTTTCATAACAATTTCTTTTTTGAATTAAGTTATCGACATTCTTTCTTTTGCAACTTCCTGATGTAAAATGTAGGCGTTTACAATATATGAACCGATTAATCGGTGAGAAATAACGGTTTTTTGAATTACACGATGGCGTCCAACCTATTAAAATAATGGATTTGGCTACAACTTCCGGTTTAATCAGAAGCCGAAAAATTTTCATTTGATAGGCCAATACCGGATACACCTTATCACAAATTCCCAGATATTTATTCTGATCCGTTTTGCCACAATGCATCGAAAAATTATTCTATATAATTCTTTTGTTTTATCTTCAATGAACTACTCATAGTGAAATGAAATGATGGTTTCTGTGTTCATTTAAATCTACTGGTAATCACTTTTAAATTGAATGTTTTTTTTCGCAACTTTAACAGCTCAAGTTCAGCAAACAACGCTCTTTATATTTTTTTTTAACAATGTGTACACTGGGTACATATTGTTCGTCATAAGGTATATATAGATGTGCTCAAAGTTATTTTTTATTATACCAGTAGATTTGAACGAAACATTTTGAAAATATTGAAATGTTAAAATATATTTTGCTATGTACTAGATAAGAAAATTTATTGTTTCAAGCTTTAAAAAGCTTTTTCACAGTTACTGTATTTTGTAAAGTGAATTTTTCTAAATATTTTAATGAAAAAATCTTTTTTATTCGCTAATAATTGTAATATTAAAAAATTAATTTTTGTCTTATAAATCGGTTTTTGTAACTTTGGTTACAAAAATGCTTGTAGCAGAGTATATTTCCTGTGTTCTTTCGATAATTTATTTAATTTAACTACAGAGAAATATATAAATATTTATAACACTGGATTTTTTGTACTAAATGGATAAAAGAATATATAACAATTTGTACATAATATATAAGTGAATTTATGGAAATGTTTGATGGAAACGCACATTTACGTTATTTTTTTTTTAATTGTGACACAGGATTTTATTATAAAAAAACACATTTGCCTTTAATTTGGTATATTCGTTAAAAAGAAAAATACTTTTATGTACTACAAAATAAAATTTGTTCCCGGGAGGATTTTGGACTTCAGAAGAATATCACCAGAACATTTTCCACTGTAAATAACCCGATGTGAACTTTTGAAAATTCAATTTATCCGCATTTAATTTCACTTCTTTCCTTTTCAAAATTACGTATGTATTTGAATATGTTCCAAAGACATAGTTTCGTTTTTTCATCCTACTTCATCTTAATCAACCAAGCAGTTTATCAAAAAATCAAAGGGTGCCTTAATAAGTTTGCAAGAATCAGCGCAATGTCTCTAATATGGGCGATGGCACATGAGGGGATCGGCGGACCAGTAAGCTAAAGTGCTCTAAGGAAGACAGGTCCGGAACCATTCCGTGGAATCACAAAGGATTGCAAAAGAGGGGAAATCCGGAACTGACTAGACAAAGAACATCAATTCAAAAGGAAGTTGACAGGAAGATCCTTCATAGAAAGAATTTGCTGAACTAGAAAGACAAGGTACTCTCAACCAAGTTATTAAAATTGAGCAAGAGACATTTGAAGTTACCGGCTTGGTCGCTGGATACTGTACCCTGTGTAATGTATAGGATTTATTTAACGGTTTCAAGCTGTTAAATAATCAGAGACGTTAATTTTTCATAAGTTTTCTGATGTATTTCAAGAATTGGGGTCGGGTCGGGAAGGAAACTGCAGAACCAGTTCGTTGAAGCCATCGACGCATTCCATCAGCTTCACATAAAAAATCTAGAACCGTATCACAAAAAAATTCTTGTTTGAAGGCATCGAACCCGGGACCCCTTAGTTACAAGCCCTTACTCTAAGCCCTGCGCTACAGCGGTTCCTGATCATCAATGTTCTGATCGGTATTATAAACTACCATTCAACCGTCTTACATTCGGCCATCCTGCTCCACTCCTCGTCCTCGAGGTACCTAGAGTGCTGGACCTGACGTTTGTGTGTACACCTATCTCACCTATCTCATCTATTCGTTCGTGAGCCTGATGCCTTGCCTGCCTACGCCTATCTCACTCTCCTGGCGAGCCTGACGCCTGCACGCCCATTACAGTCACCCTCTATCACTATCACATCACATTAGGGCCCCATGTGGACAATTCGTAAATATAATCCTACTTCTGATAGAGGTATAAGCTAAATATTCTGAGAATTGAAAAAGCGAAACCACCAGGACTTGAACCCGGGACCCTTTAGTTAAAAGCCCTCACGCTAAGCCCTGCGCTAGAGCGCAGCGGTTCCTAATCATCAATGTTCTGTTCGGTATTATAAGCTACTGCGTCTTACACCTCCTTCTATAAAGATTTGTAGGCTTTTTTTAAAGCTCAGAAACTCCAATCATTTATTTCACTATTTGGAATAATAAACAAACTTTAAATAAGTTCTATGAAAATTTTGAGATCCTGTGTAATTTTTTTTTAAACCTTTTTTACAATTTTTTGTTATTGTCTCACCACACTCACGATCTTATTGTTGCTGTTAAGAAAGTGTATTCAGAGTATATAAACGATATAATATATCTATGTTAGCATCATAAGATATTTGATGTTATTAAAACGAATGAACGGTATGTTATATATAATATGTGAATTTCTATCATTTACTTTTTTACGACGATAACTTTTATGTAACTTGAAATGGTCAATATTAAATAATTAACAAACAACTAAACAGGTTAATGTAATGCAATCAAGTATTGTAAGAAACAATCATTTTTAAATGAAAAATTCGTTTTCATAGGTACTTTTCTCTCAAGAACATTTAGTAACTAGAAAATTGAAGTTTGCTTCAAAAATGCTAATTCTAAGTTATTTTAACGGTTTTTCACAATCAATCCGATGGGTACTATTGTGTTTGCAATGGAATTGCCTCCATTCCGGTGAATTTTTTACACGGTTACAGGTTGGCAAATCAATTTTGGCAGTTGACGAGCCATTCAACTTGACAACGTTGTAAACGCGGTTACTGGGAAGAGCAGACGACGTACATTCCGCATGCAAAGTTTCGAAGGTTGTGAGGCTTACGAATTCTGCCAGCGAAGTGAGCTCTTGCAATCCGCATACGTCTTTGCTACAGCGTATCGGACGTTGCCAAACTTCCGACTGCCAAAATTAATTTACCAACCACCTGTAACAAATGATGGCAATTAAGGATATGCTTGAACAGGGCAACTAGGCGATGGGGACCAAAAAAAGGTAAGCAGTTTAGCTGGTAGAGTTTGTTTAACCGTCCTTTGCCGTTACGTCATACCTTGTCCAGCTTTATCTCTTATTCATGAAATGGATGAGACGGAATTATGAGGTCATTAACGTATTTTTTAACTAATGTCGACGTAAATTTTATTTGTTACTTTTGACAGTTCAGTTGTCATATTTTGATTTGTTAAGTATTTTTGGTCATTTTCGCCTTTTTCAATTAATTTTTCATTGGAATGCCGCTTTTACCGTTAAATGCAGTCTACAACGTAAGTATCTACCTACATTCGTTCCTTTTTCCTGTTTTTATTGGGAGTTTTTCTCAGAAAGAGATTTATTTATTGCCTGTTTTCTCCCATACATGTGTTTTTTTTGCATTTCTCAGTAATACTTACGAAATTGTTTCTCACAATGACAAATACAATAATTACTATACAAAAATATAAGCATATAGATATTCTATCTAATTTTACTTAACCTTTGGGTCCACCCCAAAAATATAATCGTATAATTTTTAATATATATATTATAGGTCCGTAATTTTTAAATTCAGTAAAAAATCATGCTCAGGGGCGTTAAACATCCCCAAGCTAGAAATTTGAAACAAATCAGTTTGAAAAAACGGGAATTTCAAGTTAAAACAAAACTAAATTATGTAAAAAAGTACGCAACGCATAAAGCAAAATACAATTTTTTGCATTACTAATTTATTCATACAAACACATCGTAACATATGTCATTGATTATAATTTTGAGGTTAAGTGTAAAATAACATTCAACTAATGTAAGACAAACGTAAAACAGCAGAATACGTCACCGATTATGACGTAACGGCAAAGGATGGTTAAACAAACTCTATATGCTGTAACTTTCCATTCAAATTTAGTTCGTTTGGCAAACAAAACAGGGAAGTTTGAAAGAAAAATATTCATAATAATACCAATTAATTATTGCCATGAACATTTTTTTACGGCAACCCTATCTTCATATGTTTAAGAACATATTTTATTTAACAAAATACCTATAGTTTTCAATCGGTTAAGGTCGGCCTCAGTTTCTGATCCTCCACTAAGATTCCCCACAGGCACAATCTGTCGCGCAAAAATTTAAGCACTGCACCACCTGTCGTGTCGCTTTTTTTATACAAACTGAAGCACCACCTTTAAATAAGAGTCGGAACGTTTGATATGTGAATCAACATTGCAATTTTACATCCAAATTGCAGCACATAGATGAGTGTCGGAACATTTTATAAATAAATGGTAGATTCACTCAATTTGCTTATAACACTAGGGTAAACTAGAGTCGTTCAGATATAATGACATATTCACATTCTATTACATCCAAAGATATCATTACTATCATGGCTTTGTTTCAGCAATGAAAGTACCTAGTATAATTTTATCTTACAGAGGAATTCTACAACCTCTCAAACAAAAATTATTTAATGAGATCAACAAATTCGATTGAGTTACTTGGTTTACATTTTGATGATACTCTTAAATGGACTGCAGATATGGACACTTCATCAAAAAATGTAAAAACTGCTTGTTTCTTTTGCCGCATTTATAACTTAGGTACTTCTCTTTGTTTGAATTCAATCCTAGCTATGTACTACTTTTCTGTGGCTTTTAAAGTCTTCTCTTCTCTTCGATTCTATTTTCAAATTACAAATACTCGTAATGACACATTCACAGTTGAACTAGAAGCCCAATTCATAGTTGAGAAACCGTAAAAGACCCATCACTGACCTGGAGGAAAATTCTATCACCATCAATGCCAACGAATTGTTCAACCATTAGGATTGAAATCGGTTAATAAATACAATAAGCTCCGAAGATTGTCGAAGGCATTTTTTCCACGAAAGGCAATATTACATATATGGTTAGACTTTCCAGTTAAATTGCCGTTATGTCAATAATTATATTAATATTTTATGTTATTGCATTATTATCAATAATAGTAGATTCTGTTTCACATAAGAAGAAGACACGTGAAGTTTGCCAACTGTTTTACGACTATTTTGTTGCATCTAAATTTCGACTGCATGCTATAACAATTTAACGAGACAGACCAAAGTAACGGAACTGAGCTGAACTTACATTTACATGGATCTGATTGTAGTTTCATCCTGATTTCATCGCGGGCATCTTGGGCTGGTTTAAATACGATATTGTTGAACGGGTGAATCATAATATTATAGTCATTATAGTACGAAACGTTCCACAGTGTTTTCACCGTTGATTCGCTAAGTTCGGTCCCGTCTCTTTCTCATCTTTACTGTAGGTTGTATTTATGGGAATTTTTCCATCGATTAGCGCATTTTGGTTTGAACATTCGCATTGCCAAAACGTGACATTTTGAAATTTATTTGTAATGAAGTTGTCAAACTCAATAGTGTCATAGTGGATGCAATTATCAGTGTAATGTTGACATGATTGAGTGAAATTGTTACATAGCACGAAATTTGATTGGTTGTTTGAACTGTCAAAATATTTTTTGAATATTTTTTCATATGTACCTAGGTATTTAGTATAATTATCACTTTTTTTCATGTTATGGTATTGATTTCATCTGTTACTGCTGTTGGTTGGTTTTTCGCTTCTCTCTCTCTCTTTTGAAGTATGACAGGCAGCCATCTTGGGCATGCGCAGTTGAAATTTGTCGTCTAGTGATCCACGTTCTACTAACAAGATATCCTATGAGTGTTTGATTATTGACTGTATCATTTGTCCAATGATTAACCATGTCAAATGACCGCTTAAACTCGGCAAACGCTGTGCATTATGTTTCGATTATAACCCACTGCATTTCCTATCAAAAGTCGCGGTAAACAGTGATCGCTCCATTATTCAGGATATTTTATGTTTATTCAAAGCTTTATCGAGTTAAAAATCTGTTGAAATTGTGTCATAGTTCAGTGCTTTCTCTTGTTTTGTCGTTAAAAAGAAATATTGAGTCTCATTATTCATTTTCCATGAAAAATAAATTTGTAAATAGAAAAATATTGTTGCAATAAGCAAACTGGAAACATATCATTAAAAAAGCAATAACGCTTTTAGAGCGTATGTAAAATAATCAGTGTATGCAACGTAATAGAGAGAAAGAAAAAGTACCTATGAATATCGATGCATGTTTTATTGCTTTGTCAGTTTTACATATCGCGAAGATTATAAAGAACATGTGTACTGTGAACTGTGAACGGCAAGAAATAAATATATGTATAATTTTTTAAGCTTTACTTATTATATAGGGTGAGTACAAAATGAATCAAATCGATTCTTATGAACTTTATAGGTATTAAAATATAATATACATAATATATATCTTATTATATGCGTATTCAATGTCATTTTGTGCTCACGTCTGCTTTCACGATACTATATAAATTTGAAGAAAAAAAAAACAGTATGAATTAGTTTTGGATTGCATCTGAAGATTTATCGATGGTGTGCTGGTAATTTGAATTATAATTAAGCGTGTACAAGAAAAGAATAAGTTGAAGATTCCAAATGTATATGGGTACCATTTTTTAAAACTGTGCCAACATTATCATGTAGGTATGGACCGAAAAAAAATTCAAAACAATGTTGCATTTTTTTGAACAGTTTTAAGAAAGGTTCTGTATGTACGAATTTTTTTTTATGTAATTTTGAAATTAAATTAGCTGGATAGCACTAACTCAGAACGATGTATTATAATTTAAAGGATAAATTGGAATTTTTTTTGACAATAAAATACGTAGCCTTCTAAATCCAATCCGAATTTCTATAAAAAAACATCAAAGTAGTTCATGTAAAGGATATTATGTATGTATGCTTCATGGGATGATATTCAGTGAGACCTAAAATATCTATTGTGTCCCTTCTCTTCTACTCAGATCCTGAGGAAAGTCTAGTATTTCGTTTAGAACTATTTTAGGCTTCAGTTTAGGCAAGCGATTATCTTCTATTCAGCAGTCTCCCATAGTGAATGGAGGCTTCTTTTTTCCATGCCACAGAATCCACATTCTTCTTGCTCCACTTTTTTTTGAGGTGTCTATTCAGATGGCAGCATCCTGTTAGGACACATTTCAGAATTCTTAGTGCACTCTTATTCTGGCACAAAAGTGTTCCGCCCCCCAAAGGGTGTTTCAGTCATCCTTTTCTTTGCTACTTCACCTGTTATATCATTCTCCTCTATTCCAGTGGATCCTAGCTAGAAGATATTTTCGTTAATAATATTTTTTCAAATTATTCAATTGAACTGAACAATGAAACTTCCAAAATTTTAAGAAGAAAAAAAGTGTTCTTTAAATGTGAAAATTTCCCAGCTAATCATCAAAACATGGTAATCAGTCAATAATAAAATATACTGAAAATGTGGGATTGAAATATGAAATTTTTAAGTGACCTAGCTTATGATAATTTTCTTGGTACACGTTGTATGTAACTTTTAGAGGCAAGTACGCAAGAGTTGCTTTTATGT
The DNA here is from genome assembly GCA_949126875.1 of Lochmaea capreae. Lineage (NCBI taxonomy): Eukaryota > Metazoa > Arthropoda > Insecta > Coleoptera > Chrysomelidae > Lochmaea > Lochmaea capreae. The sequence goes on from OX421404.1 coordinate 20,688,996, forward strand.
TATCAACATAAATCAAGCAAAAGTTGAAAAAAATAATTATTTTTCTGAATTGACTTAAAGCTGTAGGAGGTAAAATCCGTCACATTGTGGAAATTCTAATATAACAAATGCGAATTTTGCTTTATACAGAAAAAGTATAAAACAGCCAGAATAAAAACTAATTCATACTATTCGACGTATTTGAAAATGCCAATGATATCCTTATTATTTCAATTCTAGTATAATTTTTTTGGAGAATATGTATGTGTTCATATTAGAAAAAATAGCTTTATTTTTCATTAAATCGTTGGTACAAACAGTGAATCCATAGAATGTCAATCAAAGTTTGTAATGTAACAAGTAATTCGTTGAAAACTGTAACCATTATTCTAATAAATAAATGCGAAGAAGCATGATAATAATATTGGATAAAATACGATAGGACTTAGCAAGGAAACAGCTGATCTGATTTGGAAATTTTAATCGATGGAAAGGGAGGAGACCAAACATCTTTTATTTTCATCAATGACCAGTTAATTACCTACGGTAACTCATTAAAAAATAAGATTAGGAACTTTCTTTTATACAGAGCGGAGGGCAGTATAAAGGTTTTCGAAATTTGCTTATCTGAAAAGATTATTGAAAAATCCAGGAAATAATAAAAAATGAAATTGATATAATTTTTGGAATAAATCAATAAGATCCTGACTATAGGAAAGCTTGCAAAAAAAATAATCTTCGTGAGAGTACAATAGAAGAGCTGCCTAGAATAGCTCTGGATAATTAACTGGGAACGGCGACAGGATAGATTAAATTAGAATAATATAGTGTTCAATTATTACTTTTAAAAGCTCCTCCACTACAACTTTCGCAGATTTATTGTGTTATATTCTTGTTATGCTAGGACTCTTTGTGACCCTATTCTTCTCAGGGCTTCCATATATCGAAAACATTTCACTAGTCAAACCTTCGCAGTGGCACGGTGTGATGAGGTTCACTCATCTTTTCGAAAAAACCTTCATATGTCTGCTAATCCCATGTTGAGTCTGCAGTGCCCTGTTAGAGGCCAATAGCTGTTTCCTACTTGAGAATTTTGAGGACAATTCTTAGAATATCTTCTAGCCATCTCATTCCCGGTTGGAGGAAATTGGTAAAACACGACAACAGTATTTAAGTAGTGAAGAAAAAGGTTTTAGTCGAAGGATAATTTGATGAAGTAGAAGTGTTCCTAAATCACAGTGTGCGGCACACATTTTTCTTGATTCAGAAGTAGTATAATTTGATGATTTTTGGTTTGTTTGTTGGTTAGGTCTAATTCCTGTTTCAAACAAACTGAAAATTAATATACCAACAGAAACGTACAAAAGATAATTAAACTCAAGGTATGGAGGATTCTGCTAAACTTTAACAGTTGGAGCTTGAAGAAAAAATACAGATTTAAGTATTTCTTGAGGTGAAAAGCATTAAAAGCTTTGAATGATCTTCTATTATTCCATTTAGTAATTTCTATAGACCAAACTAAAAAAAAAAGATTGGTTAGACAATTAAATTTATTCTTAATTAGTTAGTTGAAATGATAGCTTTATCTGCTGTTAATAGAACAGTGTGCGGCTAAAATGGCCAAAAATGTCTTCCTCAAAAAGCTATTGTCTATTGTAATTTTAAGGGAGCAAACAATTGTCATTTCGAGCTAACAAACTATAAGTAATTTAAATTTGAAACTAATTGACGACTATAAACTGCATCGATCTGATTATCGTCTTTACATAAACTGTGATTTTTTCCTGTTTGAGCTGGTCGTCAGGACAGATTCGCATTTCCTAGAATTGAGAATTTACATGACGACCTCTCAACTCTTACAAAAAATAATTTAATTAACATTATTTATTGGCAACGAGAATTTTCAATATGACCTTTTTGCGTTTGTAATCTAAAATCTGAACCCTAAAATCGTAGGATCGCGCCGTACCACCTCCAGATTTATTTACACAGTTCTAAATAGTTCTGTGACAGCTGTTATGACATTTTTGTGTCAGCTGATGTATGTATGATGGGTGACATTCACTGAGACCTGAAATATCTATTGTGCCCCCTAACTTCTACTTAGTTTCTGAGGAACGTCTCAGAGACTAGTAGCTCCTTCAGTCCTATTTCCCTGAGTAATTTTAGTGTATCTGCAGGCTTCAACTTAGGTAAATGTCCCTCTTCTTTCCAATAATCTACTAGGTGCTGTGCCCTAGGATCCTGAATTGCGATGCAATTCGCAAGTATGTGGATGGAGGTTTCGTCTTCCATGCCACAGAATCTACATTCTTCTTCCTCCACTATTCTGAGCTTTTTCAGGTGCCCGTTTAGGCGGCTATGTCCCGTTGGGATCCCTGTTAAAACTCTTAGTGCAGTTTTACTTTGACTTATGCATTCATTTTATCTCAACGGGTTGTAGCCACCCATCAAAATATTTGATTGTCTAAACCCTACTAGATCTTCCTTTTTTTTCGGCTTTACTATTTCTTCTAATATTACATTGGGGCTGATATCGCAGAAGGGTTCCGGCTTCCAAAAGGATCTTTCAGTCCCCCTCTTTGCTAGTGCATCTGCTATTTAATTTCCTTCTATTCCACTTTGTCCTGGAATCCACAGGAAGGTTATTATATTGTTCTCACCTAGTTCATTGAGTATTCCTAGGCATTCCCACACCATTTTGGAACTGATTACACAAGAGCTAAGTGCTTTGATGGCTGTTTGACCTTCCGACATTATGATAATCTTTTGCCTTCTAGTGTCAGCTATTAAAACATTGTTGTAAATTTCCGTGTCAACTATCTATGCATTGTATAGTTTCAAGTCAGCTGTCAATGATACCGGAAGTTTGTTAGAGCTTTTGTGCTCATAGTGTATTGTATGTCTACAGACAACATTCTTCCTTTTCTTAAGCTGGCAACAAAACAGAATTTTTGGGTGCTCATTTTTTCGAAAATCATTACCTATACCTGTTACAATATTAATTTCCTAGTATGTTATAGCCGTCATAACTGATCTATGTTGCCTAGTCATTGGAATAGTATGATGATCCAGTAACTGTCAAATAATTCATGAAAAGAAATACTAAGCAATAGACTTACAATAGACTTAAAGTGACAGACCAACGTCACAATAATTCTTGTTTCCTGTTGTTGAAATAAATCTATATTTTAGCGAATATAGGTTTGTATCGACTATCCACAAGTTTTCATAAATAATGTTAATTGAATTGGATTGTGGTAACACAAATTTTTTCTCAAATGACTTTACTTAATGAAATATTTTTAAAAATTAGATGTTATTCTATGAGCTCGAATAATTGACAATATATTGCTTTAAAAACAACTGATAAATTTAAGAGAATTATTTTTTTTTAAGATTCTATGAGATTTTACAAGGTTAGGTGAATCTGTAGAATGTTGAAATATACAAAAATAAAAAAGAGGTTTGTGAAAATTCACGTAAAATATATGTTATCTTATGTGTTTTACGAATGAAATAAAATTATGTATTTAACTATTTGGAGTTAATTTTTTTTTAATAACAATAACGTACTTAGTGTTGCAACACTTCCAATCACCCCCTCTTCTTTCTTAACGAACAACATCAACCATAAAGTCACATTTAACATGAATTCCTTTTTTTTCACTATTATATAAAATTTAGCCAGCTCACTCAGATCATCCTTTCCGTGCCCTTGAAAACTCGTAGTTGCCAAAGCACGGGTCAAACTAGGCTGATAATCAGCGGTGGCAATAGCACCAGCAAACAGCGGATGGCAACCCGGTCAGCATGTCGTATGTGGGTCCACATAAACAAGTAATTAGGCGGTTATTAAGAATGTGTGTGACGGAGCTTTGTTTGGAAATGCTGAACCGCAAAAAGGTGGTGAAGGCATTAGATACAAAGGAGGGAAGAATTAGGAGCATCCTCGAGACTTTTAGAAGAGTTAAAAAAAGAAGACCCAGAAACTTACAGAAATGTTTCACGAATGTCGGCTCCTAAATTCCAAGAATAGGGTACAAGCATAAATTTTGCTATTGTTGGGAATTGACGCTTTATCAGGTCTCCTAACACCTTGCTTGCCTATTTTTTCAAAAAAATATAAAATTTACTTTTAAAATCATAACATTTGAAAGTCCGCCAAAACGCGCTTTTTTATTCGTGTATCACGCTCTGAGTTCTTGTGACCTAATTTGTTTCTGAAAGCTTTAAAAATGGATAAAGCCGAAAAAAAAACTTTGTATTACAAGTATTGCATTGTTCCAGAGTGTAAATCAACGACTATTAAAACTCCAGAAAAAATATTTGTTACTTTACCTGGTGGCGCAAACAAAAATGCACTTAAGAGAAGGGCATTGTGGTTGCAAGCTATGCGTCACTGAACACTGAACTAGTAAATAAAACATTTTCTTATAAAAGTTTTAAAATATCCTCGGAAATATCGAATCTTCATGTCCACTTTCCACTTTACGTTGACTTTTAGAAATAAAAAAAGCACACACAAACCCGTAATGGTCTTAAACAAACATATAAATGATATTTTTACGTGGATGAAGCAATTAATAGTTAATTAAAATACAATATAAACACAAAACTGCAAAAACTTAATGCAATACCGGCCATATTGACAAAAGTAATCACATGGTATGACATCACACGTATCATCGGTAGCTTTCGGAAAACCTCGGGTGGTGGTCGGAAATTGCAATAAAATTTGAATTTTATTTTAAAATTTGGAAGTAATTTCCAATGGAAACTGGTTTCTTTCCTATTATTAGTTATTTTTGATATCAACTTTACTATTATAAATTAATATCTAAGCAAAATATGAAATATGCGTGTACCCTATTGCTAGAATTAGTAGAACCGCTAATTAAAAAACAAGATACCAGATTTATACAGTCGATTTCGAGTAAAATCAAGGTGGACCTGCTTTCCAGACCACTTCAACTCCGATATTTTTATACAGTATACGTGTAAACAACAGACCACGTGTTTGTCTACTCGACACTGGCGAGCGAATCAGGTGGTCAGATTGCGCTGCTAGCTGGCGTCAGCGAGCGCGAGTAGATCACGTGACCTTCTAGTCGCCGCTGCCTGCTACCAAAAGTTGAACATGTCCGACTTCGTCAGTCGCTGGCAACTACTTGCCGGCTGATCGTGAAAGCTTCGAATTTCGTGGTCACACCAAACTTATAGTAGCGACTTCCTTAATTCGCGGCTGGCAACCAGCCTAGTACGTGTGACCCGTGCTTAACAGCAATTGGCGCGTCTTTAAAATATTTTACAACGATATTAAATTTCTCTTAGTCAAACACGAAGTTACCGATCAACGGCTTCGTGACTTCACGTTCTCTATCATTCCGAGAACCCTTCGATTTTATTAGTCTAGACTCGCCTCTCGAATAGAACGTACTGCGATAATCAAGTTAGCTGGATAATTCATTTCTGCCAAACTCTAATGCAGATGCAGTAGTTCTTAGTTGCCCAAATCACTTTCATCATCAAAATAAGATGGTTGGGTCGGCTTACTTCAAGGTTCGGGACTTGACATTTATGGCATGGCTTGCTAGTTCACTTGGCAGTTTTTAAAAACAACAATGTAAGTTAAAGGGTACGAAAATAAACACGATCCATAAACTCGCTGGGTGTAGACTCCGTTTCACATAAGAAGAAGACACGTGAAGTTTGCCAACTGTCTTGCGCAGAAACCAAAATCGGTCTGGTTTATGTCTGTCCATTTTAAAAAAAAATGTGGAAATAAATGAAACTTTTTCAAATATACTAAAATATTTATTAAAACAATTTTTAGAATTGGAAATTCTAGGCTGGCAGTTTTTATTCTGCTTGTTCACGAATTAAAAACAATTTCATTATAAATATAAAAAATACAAGATATATACAAGGTAAACATTGACTTTTTTTGCCTACCCTGTATTTGAAAGTGGTAAAATATTAAAATAACATTATAATATATATTTACAAAAAGTTTATACATTTTTTACATTTTATTATAATTATATAGGATATACAAAGTATCAAATTAAGTCTATTACAATAATATACAGGGTGATCACGTTAATTTGGTTTACAAATCGAGAAATTGTATAAAACTCACGAATTTTGTACCATTGTTGCCATTTTTTATATTTTTCCTAGATTACAGGGAAAAAAAATTTGTTATTTTCCGGTGGTCTATAAAAATATGAAAGAAAAAATTTGGGAGGGAGATCAATCACTCTGTAACTCAGTAATTAGGTACATTTTATGTTTAAGACTGAGGTATATATAATAAAAATATTTTCTTTAACAAATTTTACCTTATCATAATATTTCCTATGAACTCGTAAAAAATACCTGGTACAAACATATCATTCGTCACCGATCTGATCATTTATTTTTTCCAGATCACAAAACTGATTTTCTTTCTCTCGAAATCCCCAACGTTTCAATAAACATAACAAAATTATAAATACATCAGTCTAGTTAAACTTTTCCTTTGGCCATTTCACTTGGCTATGAAGGGAGCGAGATCGGGAAATTTGAATCCTCCTAAGTTATCGAAGTTGACACTTTTAAATTGAGATCTTCCACCACCTCTACCATTTCTAGCAGGAGGTGGATTTAAATCAGTTGATAAATTGCTAGATTCGCTTAATAAAAATCCGCATTGAGCTGTACAAACTTCGTCTCTGAGAATCGCGTCTTTGGACCATTCGCGTAGAAGTTGTCGACAATCGGTTACTCTTAGAGAAGCGCAATTACCCTGAAAAAAAAATCAGTTGAAGTCATGAAAAAAATCTAGTTTCAAAGTACTTACACCTTCCGCCGTGCAAATGCAGCTCGTACACGGACTGGGGAAAGCAGATTGTCCAACGCTAACTTGTTTATCTCCAATGATACATCCTTCTCCTCTGGACGTTTCTTTCCATGCATTCAAATTAATCGATGGTAGCGAATGGCAGGGTACTCTAGGATTGAGGAAATTCGAAGGAAGGTCGAACGCTGCTCTTTGCATTTCTCCTTGGACATCCATATTATCGCACAAAATTTTTGCTAAAGTTGTTTTTCTCAATTCCGCTAACTGACTTTCCGTAAATCGTACAACGGGATCTTCATTTTCGTACCTAGACGATATAAAAATATAAAAAGTGTGCAAATATTCACGAAATTTTATTATACCGCTGTGTATTTTTTAAAGGCGGATTTAGACGTATCCAGTAGCTGGCGCCAGTTTCACTGGCACGCCATTACTGGCGTGATAGTGGCCTCATGTAAACACTTTTTTGGGCCAGTACAGCGCGTCAGACAGTGCTGTCTCGAATAGAGAGCTCGTCTATTTTTGCTGCCAGTAGCCCTCACCCGCGTCCCCCCTAACACCCGAGCCAATGTTGCGGAAACGTCTAAACACGTTGTGCCAGTCGTTGGCGCATTCTGTAGAGTTAACAGTGACAGCGGTAAAATGACCCGAAAACTAAACGAAATAGAAACGTTCAAGTTGGTTCAACTTTACCGAGAACACGAATGTTTATGGAATCTGACAATGTTACTTCTAATTTTATTTTTGCCGGTAACGCCTCTCTCATCACGGTGTCTTGATGCTGAGTCGAGCTTTCTATCAGAGACAGTAACTCGTCAAAATTGTCTGACGTAAGACGTAGCGTCAACCTGTACTCAGAAGGATCTTCTCCTCTCAGTTGTTGTAGCAAAGACGAACCTCCCGTTATAGTCCTATCGCTGATCCATTTTCTTATCCATATTCGTTTTTTCTTCAATATTTCGTCCTCCAACATATCAGTAAGCTCTTGTAGTAATAGCGCGAAAATTGTCTTGACACATTTTCTTTTAAACAGCCGGCTTTGCCCCACATTCATTTTTGTAACGCACCTAATCACAAACACACATTCACGACAGACTGGACTGGAGTCACGTAAACGACCTGGTCCAGAGCCGGCAGTGTCATAGCTGGCGTGCTAGTGAGACTGGATGCGTCTAAATCTGCCTTGAATATAAAATTAAATTTTAATGTTACTTACCAAAACCGATCACATTTTCGCAATTGCCTGAACTGCAAAGCAATAATACATCCAAAAGTAGGACCAATAAGACCTCCTTGAAGAGGTCTTTCGCTCATACCACCAGGGAATAAATCGATATCGTCAACAGTAGCATAAATTCTTTTCAATCTAGCTATTACCTCAGGTGGGATTTCTCTTGCTAAGTCCTCAAAGGTCGTGGCTCTTTTTAAATTACACAATGCCCTGTAGTTATTGTAAGAAGGAATTCCATGATCTCTCGCTCTTTGAATATTGAGGGAAATAAGATCTACGCCGGAAAACGGAATCTTTCTATCTTCGAATAAATGATTCGTTATTTCTCCAGTGATAAACTGATCGAGCGTCTCCATTGGTGTCGATACTAATCCACGAGTTATTTCGTCCACCATTCCTTCCCTCATCATTACGTCGACTTTAAAGAAGCCGTCTCTAAGTAAAATCGGTGGATTGATAATTTGGTAAGTTGGACTCATTCTGTGAAAGAATAAAAGCAATTTTACTCAGAATTTTTATAAGGGGTTAATTTATATTAAAAAATATCCAAATCATGGGAAAACGATAATATTTTTAAAAAAGGTTTGATTTATTCGCAATTATTACCAACCACTATGGGGGTACGATTAAATTTTTCATAAGGGATAATTTTTTCAAACATATTTATCACACCGATGGTATATCTGACATTGCCATTCCAAAGAAAGGTGTTTCAGAGCCATACTTTGATCTAAGTAGTATTGCAATCAAGCAAAATGTTTGCTTGACCATGATTTCGATTCCTTCTGTTAAAAAATACCATAGTCATGATGATAATGTCTTTTGGCCGGACAAGGCTGCCTCCCATCATGCAAAATTGATGCTCGAGTTCGTTGACTTTCGTACCGAAAGAACTGAACCACATAAATTCGGCTAATTGATTCACAAGGAAGGCTAGAAAGTCTTAAACGTGAAGCAACTAAAGACTACAATCTGAAAATGTCTTCAGAAAATTAGCACCGGTGGTGTCCAAGCTTCATGCAAAAAACGTGAAGCATCTGGCGGACAAGTTGTTGAAATGCTAGCAAAGCTTCTGACTTGGAATCATCATTTTCTAGTATTCGTGTAATTCTGAGATTAATATCTTCTTTCAGTAATTGTAGATCACTCACCATTTAAGTTTCAATCAATAAAATATGGTCCAGCAATATGTGTACCAAAAATGCCACACCAGAAGTTCAATTTTTGCGGTGTTTGACTATCAAACTCTGCACAATATCAACAATTATGAGAGTCCAGCAATGGAACAAAGTATAGGGTGTTCCATTGAAAAAATTGGGAAAGTGACGCCTTCAGAATTATGTGGGGTGGATAGTTTTCATAGAAATGCTCTCTATATAAGAATATTGAAAAAAATAATAATAATAATAATAAAGGAAAATATGGACAAATTTTGACAATACTTTATTACTAACATTAAGGGTGAAATGTAATACCAGAATCTATAAAACGTGAAAAATAACCAACAATGAGCTGTACAATTGACCTGAGATCAGGACCAATAGACCAAAACACACACACATACAGTTAAAGTCACGAATATTTCTCGTTAAGTCTTACTTCCCTGAATGTATCAAAAACAGTCTAATTTTATGTGGATCCAATTAAAGCAAATGGAAAGGTACATGTCTTTTGTGCCTGAACTAAGCTACGCCATTACGTCTTTATCGGTTTGTTACTTTGTCTTGTGTTGTGACAACCATTGTACTTAAAAAGCAAAACGTCACTTTATGCGGAAATCAATCTGTCACCATTGAATTTAGTCGTCATTGTAATTACTTTAAACCGGTAATAGTATATTACGTAACAAGAGTTGTTAGTAACCCATTACGCACGAAGCCGCACAGCGGATTACATCTCAAGTAACGTACTATACTTTTTCTACGCCTATCTATTTTCTTCTGAGTGCTCATAATTTCAACTTTTTCACTACTAACATTCATATTCGTGGGTAAAGTTGACAAAATGTACGGATACTATAATTTGTTACAAAAATTGACAGCATAAAAAATGAGAAGACGTTCATTTCCATATGAAGAAAAAGCGAATTATTATTTTTTTTAATATACAGTGTGACCCATTTTGTTTGGAAGCACCCCTATAAAATCCGCATTTTTCAACCGATTTTGATTTAGTCTTTTTTGTTAGATTCAGTATCAAAAACAGAATTTGAGCACAAATTTTCATACCATAATAGCTATTTTCAAGGCCCTCTACGTTAATTTTTCTTTGCCAAAAAAGACGAAAGTATATTAGGTATTTTTTTTTCTTAAATATTACTACACCACTGGATTCAGAATCATCACAAATGTAAACTATCAAAATTTTATAAAAAAAGTTTTATTAACAACAAAGTTATCACTACATGAATTTGCAAAAAGTTGTTTTTTAATCAATTTTTTACTAAGAATGTAGACACATTTTAAAAATGGCAACATGGTAAACAAAAACTAGGACTCAAACATATTGCACTGTAAAAATTCGAAGCCGAAATTTTAAAAGACAGGATAATAGGTCCATTCTTTTTGAGGGTAACATGAATGCCAATAACTTCATGGAATTCTTGGAAGGTGAGTTATCCGCAGTAATTGACAAACTGCCACTAGGAGAAAAAAGAAATTTGATATTTCAGTAAGATGGTTGTTCTGTACACTATTCTAGGATTGTCAGGCAGCGGCTTAACGAAAAATTTCCAAATGGTTGGATAGGTCGCGGTAGCGAGTTAATCGAATGGCCTCCTAGATCGCCCGATTTAACTATATTGGATTTTTATCTGTGGTGGCTTTTCACACAAAAAGTGTATAAGACACGTCCAAGGAATAGAGCAGAACTGTGTGACAGAATACGACAGGCGTGTGCTGGAATAACGCCACATGAAATAAAAAAGCGCTAAGACATAGTCGCAAACGATACGAGAAATGCGTGGAAATTAACGGAGGTCTAGTCGAGGCTACAAAAATGTAGAATTCAATTATTATTAAGTAGTTTAATAATCAAAATGTATTATTTGGTGTTAATTTGTATTTTCGTCACATCAGCACAATTTTACATTATTCTCAGAAGCTATAACTCCAGAACGGGTTAAGGTATCGGCTTCGAATTTTCACAGTGCAATATGTTTGTGTCCTAGTTTTTGTTTACCATGTTGCCATTTTTAAAATGTGTCTACATTCTTAGTAAAAAATTAATTGAAAAACAACTTTTTCCAAATTCATGTAGTGATAACTTTGTTGTTAATAAAACTTTTCTTATAAAATTTTGATAGTTTACATTTGTGATGATTCTGAATCCAGTGGTGTAGTCATATTTGAGAAAAAAAATGCCTAATATACTTTCGTCTTTTTTGGCAAAGAAAAATTAACGTAGAGTGCCTTGAAAATAGCTCTTATGGTATGAAAATTTGTGCTCAAATTCTGTTTTTGATACTGAATCTAACAAAAAAGACTAAATCAAAATCGGTTGAAAAATGTGGATTTTATAGGGGTGCTTCCAAACAACATGGGTCACACTGTATAATGTGTTGCCGACATTTAGGGGTATCACTCTTTTAATCTAAAATGTATTTCACTAATACTAAGAGCTTTTATGTTTTTCAATTGATTAAAAGTATGTAAATAAACCAAATAAAGTATTACGTAAATGAAAATTTGATTGCAATTTGATTCAACAAAGAAATCTAAGTTTTTCTATCTAAACGCACGTGTATGTTATGAGATTTTCATTACGTGCATGTTATTGTTAAATGTCACTTACAAGGAATGTTGTCAGTGAAATTTTTGACGTTCAGACATGGGCGTAGAAAAAGTTCATTTACATTTGTTGTGATATTTTTCGACAAAATGCCTGTTAAACGTTTAGACGAAAGTAAACGTGAGCATATTAGAAAAATACATGAATATTTCCAAAAGGAATTTGCTAATGGCGGACCACTTCTGCCGTTAAATGCCATTCAAGAGGTAAATTTTGTTACAATTTATTTATAGAATTTCTCTATGATAGTTTAATTTGGTTTTTATTTATTTCCTCTCAGTAATACATTCCAAACCCTCTAGCAATGATGCGCCGCTGGTGAAAACTGTCTTATTGATTTGATTCGGATGTTTATGACGTAACCAGAAACATTCGTGACTTTTACTATACCTACATTTTGCCCAATTCTCTAATTGTTATTTTGAATAGATAAGGCTTTTACTTGATGAAGATCCATACTGGTTTGAGAAAGCTACTGTGTTATAGAAACGCGTCACGAATATCTATTGAACGTAGTTCTATTATAATGAAGATTTGAACAAATTAAATTGTTATTTTTTTTATCAATTTCACTCACCGTGGAATGTGTGGTCGTAATAAAGAGTGGCCGATTCTAAAAGCTGCTGCCCCAAACTCGCTGAAAATGGATGGATTACAGCTGGGATTGTATTCTTTATAATAGCCGTGAGAAAGAAGCTTCAATCCGAAGAGATTCATGGCGTTCCAACCTAAAATTCTCGGTAAAAATTCGTTGTAAGTTAAATGTTGATTTTCCGCTATGAGAATCCTTCTGGAATGTTCGAAGATTTTTTCTTCGTCCCAATGAGGATTAACCTGTCTCAGAATGTCCGATAATCTGTTGTGTTCACGCATGAAAATCGTATGAAGGGCAGTTAATGCTGGTTGTTCAGAAGCTCGACCGTCTCCAGCAATAAAACATTGACCTGAAGCTGATTTGCACTCCGGATGTTTGTCGCTTTGAGGTAGAAGATCCTTTCCGCGAACGGGATGAGATGTAACGTTCATTTTTCCAAATGAACCTTTAAGGTTAGTCAATACGCAGTGATTTTCACCGTAAACTTCAGAAGCGTCCAAAAACGCTGTGTTTTGATTAACTTGCTCTCTCGGTCCAAGCTTTTGTTGTCCTGGTAAAGATCTCATCGATGGTATACACATTCGTTCACCGGAAGTTATATTGATTTCAGGATAATAGTGATCATTCGGTGGTATCGGGAAGGGGTTACATTCAGGATGAACGGTTCGCTTACTGTCGCACGATCGACAATCCGGGATAGATTCAGCGAAACCTTTATGAATCGGCGTCATCGTAAGATCGTGATCTAAAATTTGAGCAAACTGCATCGTCATTAGAGTATATCTACTATGTAGGTTACTAATATCGGGATGTATCACTCTGGAAATTACTCTAGGGTTCGGTAAAGCTACTCCAGTTACGCCAATCGTTCGAGGTTTGGAAATACCATCGTCATATACACTCGGTAGAAGTCTATTGAAAGTTGTTAAGCTTTTCCCATAACTTGGATTTCTGAGATTATTACAATGTCCGGTGTAAGTTCTGAAAGGCGTATTCGGGTTACACGGCCCAGTGTCATCACATTTCAAATCAACATCGAAAGTTTGTGGAGGAATTAATGCTCCGAGATCTACTTGTTGCAGAGCATCGCTGAGTTCGTCTCTAAAGATGTCCGCCACTGCGTTATTATCGAACAATTGTCGTTTTCTTCTTCTGTGCACCAGCGAATTAACTATTTCGTTTGAAGCGAATTCGAAAAGTAGGGAAGTATTTGCTAGTTTTAGAGCTGCTTTGTTCGCTTTGCTAAAGGCTGCTGCTACTCCTTGGGGTGATTTGGGGTTCAAGCCTCCAACTGCAATGAAATATTTGTTTACACACTGTAAATAAATAAATTAATATAATGCTACCTTCGCTCCAAACTTTATATTCCATTTTTCTTCTTTCCGTTACGTCTTTTTCGGCTTTTTGTAAAGCGTCCATTAAAAGATCTTCAGAAAAGTCTGACATGTGGTCCATCTCGATCCATTCGGATAATTGCGGTAAAGGATGTTGATCACATGATATTCTAGCGTTTAAAAACAAATCTTCCTGAACAAATCCTTTCGGTTGTATTTTTTCTAAATCGTCGGTGTTTGCGCAAAGAAGTCCGGCAACTGTCATCTTTTTAATTTCTTTCAATTGGTTGGTTGTTAGAGAGCTCGGCGGAAGATCGTTTTCGTACCAAAATCTGTCCGTTTCTTTCAGTAGCTGGAATTGTTGTTTTAACAAACAGTTGAATGTAGGACCGACAACAGTTCCTGAAATTAAATAAGTTATAGAAGTATCTTCTGTATGTTACTTTTGGTATATTCATTTTTTTTTAGGAAATTAAACCACAATCTTTTTTATATTTTTCAATTCAACGTCTCGTCCAGCTATCGTTATCAAGAACAATTAAGTTTTTTTTAAATTCTGGTCCCTATCTGACACTAATTCAATACCAGGAATGATGAGTCAGAAGAAATTAATACAAGATTAACAAAAGGAGCGCATTTAAATCAAAAACGGTATCAGAAAAAAAATTGTTTTTCGAGTGACAAAAGTAACATTTTTTTAAGTGAGTAGAACAGTCTACCTGCCGGGGCTGGTAATGTTCACGAGCTTCAAAAAATGTTTTCGACGAGTGAAACACTATACTTTTTCTACAACTCTGTTTATATCATATTAATATACTAAAATATTTTATTTGAAATTGAAAATAACGGAATTTTTCAAAACATCATTTATGATTTAAATATTGGTTAATTGTTACATTCGAGCAACTATTCAAAATTATAGGAGTATTACAATCAAGATTTTTATGTATTGAGGTAGAAGATGTCACATCTGTTATGTTGTTAACTGATGTCACTCCAGATGATGATGCGCCGTAATCGGGGATCGTTTTATTTTGTATGGATTGTAAAATTTTGGTTTGGATTTGATTTTTGCTGTTAACTGATTGATCAACATATCCCTCTGCAACGTTACTAGATTTCCAGCCTCCAAGCTTTTTTAATTGAAGTAAATCACCTCCTGCATCCACTAACAGCGTCGCGGAAGTTCTACGCAAACAATGCCCGGTATATTTTTGGGGATCAGGCAATTTTAAATATTCAGCTACTTGCATAGGAAATTTACTAAATTTATTTATTCCCACAGGAGCTCATGACATTATATAAAAGCACTCCGATATCGACGGTAGTAAGGTCGCAACGTATAAGATACTTAGGGCACATAAAGAGACTTGCAAATAACAGAGCAGCAAAAGAAGTACTTAGAAGAGGAGCTGGATGTGAAAGAAAGAGGGAAAGACCAAAAAAGAAGTGGATAGAGGCAGTAGTAAAGGACCCAGAGATGTTAAATATACGCAGATGGGAAAAGGTGACAAAAAGTAAAAGATAATGGAGGGAAATAGCCAATAAAGCATTAGACCTTCATGGCCTACAGAGCTGTTATACAATATGAAGAACACTCTTTTAAAAACTAGTTATATCAGATATATTATGAATGCGACAAATTTTATTTATGTGAATCATCTAGACCGTTGAAAATCCGAATAACTGAACACAAATTATTGTAGTATTTAACAATTATCTTTGACATGGTAACGGTAGCTGAACGTTCAATTGAAAAATAAAAAAAAAATTCGGTCAAATTTCCCAAAATAATTAATAAAAAGTTATAAAAGCTTTGAAACACCAATAAGCTTTAATTGAAACAATAAAATCTGTTGGTAGGTCCAATCACTTGACGAATCGGATGCCGGGAGGTCACTATTTGGCTGCATGCAGTGCAAAAGCGAGTGGATTTTTGTTCCCAACTTACTATGATTTCACGTAAAAATTAAATATAGATAGCTCATCTTAGTAATATTTACCTGGAATGGCTTTTTCCATTAATCCACCAACAAACAAATCAATATCGTCTGGACTTCTGTAAATGTATTTCAACGCTTTTATGTACTCGTCGCTTATTCCCTGTTCCCTTAGATCGTCGAACGTATGAGATTTTTTAATTGTTGAATTGAAACAGTACTGTAAGTATTTGGTGTATGATGGAATGCCGTGGTCTCTACTCATATGGATAAATAGCGATGCTGTATCCCAATCTCTACGGACGGGAACCATAATGTGTACGCTTGGCGTTTGAGCTGGAGTTCCTATAAGTAAATCGATCATTTCCGCAAAGGTTTCTGTGGTTTCGTTCATCTAAAAAAAATTGGAGTTTAAAAAAATTCATGTTCGAATATTTTCGTTGATGTACGTACCACACTACTTGGCAGCATCGATAGAAGAACTGGTAATACTGCTACTGCTATTTCGTTGAAAACTCCCACTTTTTGGGTACTGGAATATTTGGAGAATCTACCGTGAGTTTTTAATTCCAGTTCCGTGTGAACGATCGCTTCCTGAAATTGATATAGGTGATTCAAAGCATCCTAGAAATTGTCATGTGAAGATGAAACAAAAAGTTTATTCGACGTAGAGTGGAATGGGAATTGAGAAAGAGGAAAAATAAATTTGAAATAGAGGAAGGAGATTAAGGAATCTAAGAGCAAAGTGAATCAGGGATGGAGGAGAAAGATGTAGGAGGTTGACAAAAAAAGTGAACTCAGGATAGAGAGGTGGAGGAAGTTAATTAGGGACTGGAGAAAGGAATGTGAGAAGTTTATGAAAAAAGTTAATTCGAGATAGTGAAGAGAGCTGGAGGAAGCTGAGAGAAAGTGATTTTCCGGGAAAAAGAAAAGAGACGGAGGACATTGACCAAAAAAAGTGCATTTGTGATAAGGAGAAGAGGCATGGGAGCTTGATAGAAACAGTGAATTAATGGTGAAGGAAAGAGACGGTCGAAATTTACATAAAACGTGTTTTGTAATAGAGAAGAGATACAGGGGAAGTTGACAGGAAACGTTAATTCGGAATAGAGAAAGTAGACGGAGAAAAAGCTAACAGGAAAACTGAATTCAAGGAGGAGAAAGAAGACAATATTGACTCCAAAACTGAATACGTAAAGAAAAGAACCGGAAGGATTGAGTAAAAAAATTAATTAGGGATAGGAAAAACAAGCGGAAAAAGTTGACAGAGAAAGTGGAAATTGGAGAAAAAAACGAGAGAGCGGAAGTTAAGATAGAAATTGAATACAGAATAGAGAAAAAATACGGAGAATATTGACAAAAAATGTGCATTTCTGATTATAAGAAGAGGCAGGGGAAGAAATAGTGAATTCACGATAAAGGAAATGGACGGACGAAATTGACATAAAAAGTGTTTTGTAATGTAGAAGTGATACAGGGGAAGTTGACAGAAAAGTTATTTCTGCATACTGAAAGGAAGCAAATGAAGTTGACAGCAAAAGTGAATTCAAGTTAGAGGGAAGAGATAAAGAGGGTGGACGAAAAACTAGATGTGGGGAAAGGAAGTAAATCAAAGATAGAAAAAAAGGATGGAAGAAGTATGCAAAAATATTAGAGGAATGAAGCTAGTTCAGAAAAAAAGTGTATATGCGTAGAGATAAAAGAGATACCTGACCTGGAAGTGGAAATCGAATAGGAAAAAGGTGGAAATGGAAACAAAATTGGCTCAAAAACTGAATCCGTAAAGAAGAAAAACGAAAGAATTGTACAAAGAAATATATTTGGGAGGCAAAAGAGAGGGCTGAAATTGAGGGATAAATTGAATACGGGATAGAGAAAATAAGTGAAGGATGAGAAAAAAAGTTAATTTGAAATTGGGAAAAGAGATGAGAAGAAGTTGGAAGACGTGATAAAGAAAAGAGACGGAGAAAATTGATATAAAACGTGAATTTGGATAGAGAAAAAAGACAAAAGGGGTTAAGAGGAAAAGTGTAATCAAGATAAAGGAAACGGACAGATATTAACCTCAAGGATATGAAATGAAGAAGGTAGCGCAGTTTACATAATTGAAAAACAGCGTGATATCAGAAGTAGATTAATGGAAGAGAAAATATGATATTATGAAAGTTCATCTTTTTTAACGACCGGAAGAATAGAATATCGAGAGACTCGACATGAACTGCTACATAAGACGGAAAACAGACGGATGGGTGAATCTTGCAGCAAATTGCTCAAGAGACAGATTGGTGGGATATCTTTTACCTCACTAGTGTCTACCGAAGAGGCTAAAATTGAGTGCAATTAATGAACGATCATGAAAAGAAGGTCATTTGAAAATAATATTATTAGATTATTCTGGAGTTATCAAGAATCAAACATACGTTAATTCATTCATTTTACGTAAGATGAAACCGCAAAAGAATTCTAAATACATTTGTATTGACGTAAATATAATCCAAATACATTATTTTTGTACGACCTTCGCAAGAAAGTTTTTAATATACCGGATGTTCCAGAAACCTCTGACTCATATCAATAAATTTGCGTTGTTTACATAGATCAATTTGTGCGGTTTTAACTAAATATACATTTTCTCAAAGATCACCGTCATCACTAACAAAAATATGAATAACGCATAAAAAATAACTTGAATTACATCTCACCTCGCCAAGAACGATCGGAAGATATTCATTGTAAGTAATATGCTGCAATTCCGCAATAACTATTCTTCGACTTTCATAAAAAAGTACTTCATCATTCCAGTGTTTGTTTAATTGAGCCAAATTAACAGCGACTCGATTATGCTCTTTTAAGATAGCCGAATATAAGGCATTGGATCTGCATGCAGAACAGGCGGAAACGTTAACGAGTCCAGCATCGTAGGTGCGAAGATTTTCAACTTGTTGGTCTGTATTTCCGTAGATAGCAGATGCATCCAGGAAGGAAGTGGCCAGGTTCATTTGTTCACGATAACCTAAAGGATATCAAATAAAACGTTAGTTTACCTTGAAATTGTAAGAATGTGTGATCATATCCAGCGGATGATTTCATTACAAAGTAGTTTGCTATTTGTCATAGCTATTTTAATAAATGTGATAAATGCATCATGGATCACGGAATAATATATTATCAGTGATGGTAAGAATAATTCCAAGCACTCTTAAACCAAAAACACAGAAAGTATTAACAAAGGTAATAGAAATGAAATTAAAGCATAACAGCAGAAGAACTCGAGCAAGCAATTGATGTGGCATAAAAGGGAAAATCTGGAGGATAAAATCACGCCAGAGATGATCATTCGCCTAGAAAAACAAGGAAGGCAGCTAAAGTGCTCAATAAATCTTGGAAGACCGCTCAGGAGTAATATTTCCTATACATAAAAAAGGTGACACGACAAAATATGCTAATTTTATCGAGGTATCACACTATTGAGCGTAGTTTTCAAATTCTATGAAAGTACAACCATAATTATAGCTACGTCAGGACACATAGCCTTGAATCCGATACATTCAGAGTCAAAGATGGACTTAGTGGAAGTCCTCTGCTGTTTATTATTTTAATGGATGACGAAAACGTACACTAAAAAGATACATATGGGGTTGGGATAAAGTATGGAACCAAGTAAATATCTTTTAAACGAAAAGAACGATATTTATGAAAATTTGCAGGTAAGTGCAATGGAACAAAATTCATCTAATGTACATTTTTTTGTTATTAATATACTTCCGGTTTAACCGGAAATGCCATCAACTATATATATTTACAGATTACATATTATTATTACATACATATTTTTACAGATTTTGAAAGAGCTTGTTATTTTGAAATCATACATACTGAGTTTAGTGTAAAAAAATTTGTAAAAACGAGGAATATAGCACTTTAATCAACCTCCTTTGAGTTTTTTGCATTAGAGCAACAAATTATTTAGATAAACTAATTGATGTTGTTTGTATGCATAGTAATAAATAAACGAGTACTGTTTAATACGTCTTTTGTTCTCCAAGTGTCAAATTCTAATTGATGGAAATAAATTTTACAATTTAGAATGGTTCAATTAACTGAAAAAGAGCGTATTGAAATTCTAATGATGGTTATGGTGTTAGAGCTCATGAAGAGTGTGTCATATTTTTAATAATTTGCATGCGGAGTGAAATCCTATATCACGCTCAACAGTAACTAGAACATTACAACGTTTTAATACAACTGGGATGGTAAAAAATTTGCTAAAACCTGCAACGAACGAAACTGTTGAACAAAATATTGCAATCGATTTAGAAGAATCACCTCAAACTTTTTCGCCACAAATTTGGCACTAAACCATGGTATCAGTCGACGTTCTGTAGGAAAGATATTAAAAAGTGAAAAGTATCATCCGTATAAGGTACAGTTGGTTCAAGAATTGTCAGACGATGATTTTGACCGACGGGTGGAATTTTGCGAACGGCTAATGGACATCTGTAATGTCGACGACAATTTTGCTTCTAACATAGTTTTTTCCGATTAGGCAACGTTTTGTTTAAATGGAACAGTTAATCGCCATAACTCAAAGTATTGGTCAAATGAGAATCCTCATTGGATTCATGAAGCACATACCCAGCATCTACAGAAGTTAAATGTTTGGATGGGAATTGTCGAAAATAGGCTTATAGGCCCATTTTTTATCAACGGTATCTTGAATGGTAACAAGTATTTGGATCTACTAAGTAACGAAATTATTCCTGCACTTCAACAGAATGGACAATTACCACAAAATGTTTGGTTTCAGCAAGGTGGAGCACCTCCCCACTATGATAGACGGGTTATAGATTTTCTGGATGCGAATTTTCCAAATCGATGGATTGGACGTAGAGGATTCATAGAGTGGCCTGCTCGTTCTCCGGATCTTAGCCCGTTAGATTTTTTTCTTTTGGGTTATCTAAAATCACGTGTTTCCGTTAGACTACCAACAAACATACAGGAATTGAGACAAAGAATTATTGATGAATGTGAACTAATACGTGGAGGAGTCTTGGGAAGAGTGACTCAAGAATTTGTTAATAAGATGGCATATTGTCAGCAAGTAAACGGCGAGCATTTTGAACATTTGAAGTAATTTTGTTTCTCATTATCCTAAAATAATGAAATGTACACCTATTGTACAACTAACAGTGAGTTATTCCTCGTTTTTACAAATTTTTTTACACTAAACTCAGTATGTATGAATACAAAATAACAAGCTCTTCCAAAATCTGTAAAAATATATAGGGTGTCCCATTTAAATTAAAGAAGTTGATGGCTTTTCCGGTTAAACCGGAAGTATATCATTAACAAAAAAATGTACATCAGATGCATTTTGTTCCATTGCACTTACATGCAAATTTTCATAAATATCGTTCTTTTCGTTTAAAAGATATTTACTTGGTTCCATTATTTTACCCCAACCTCGTATATAAGTAAATAGAAAAACAATAATTGATCAAATTATAAGAGATAAATTAAAACGATTCAAGTAACTAAATCTACGATATTTGAGTAATATGTGAGAGCAATGTGTAAAATTTGACATCGTGTTTATCGTTCACTGTATTTTTATCATCTATCATTTCTTCTAATAATTAGAGACTTGTGTTAGTATTTTTGTGTTTTTGGAATCAAATTCATGGTTTTCTGTTGTTTCGTGTTTATGTGGGGCATTTTTTGTATATTTGTGGATTTTCTAGATGTTGAGTTATCAAACCTATTCATTTTTTTGAGCAGTTAAAACATGGTATCTATAGATTGAATATTATTAAATTTTTTATTGGTTTTGGTTCGACTTTTGAGTTCAGTAAATAATGGTGACGAAATATTTTGAGTTTCACGACACACGTTAATGTTATGTTTAGACAATATCAATTTCAGTTTTTCTAAGAGTTCGTTTGTATTTATTTATAATGGTATTATACCCTATCAGCTGGTATTTGAACGGGATCCAAATCCAATATTTTTATTAAAAGTTGCCGTCAAACGTGTAGGTTGTCGATCCACCTATTAAAAAGTTATTTATAAAGAAACATATCTTTCAAAGGCATTCAACTTGAAAGAGCCCCAGGATCGACCTTAACAATGCAAGTCATGCACGAATCACCGAGACATACCCACATTTAAAGTTTATATCACTGTAGATTCCCAATTTCCAAACTTTTATTTCAAACTACTCGGTGGAAATAAATATTAAACTTATTCGTGATCTTAATAGATTATTGGAATAAAGGAACTGGAAATAACTGAGTATTTTCAATATTATCGCAATAAATTTAATTTGAGTAGTTTCGTATGAACTTGGTTTTCACTATTAACGCTCGTATTTTTATTCTAACGGACCTTGAAAAAGTAGAAAATCCACTAAATGTTTTTTTTTTCAAGGATGCAATTCATCGCAAAAAATATAAAAATATGAGATTAAATATTTTCAATGTAGAGGATGTTATTGAATTAATTTATTTCCAAAAAAATAGTATTTTATGCAACGATCATGTAATGATAGCCATTAAGACACGAGCATGTTGTAGGATACGAAACGAGCCGCAGGCGAGTTTCGTATATAATATGCGAGTGTATTAATGGCCATTACATGAAAGTTGCATACAATATTTTTTCTACTCTGATTAATAAGAATTATTTAATTAATAATTATCATTTATTATAAAAAACAAAAACAATGAAAGGAACTTCAACAAATAAATTTTACAAATTGTACAACAAATAAATTTAAAACTTTTGAACATAATAATATTAATTCTTTAATCTTCTTTGTGCATGTATAAATTATTTATTGTAAAATTTATTTTCATTCCTATTTTCAATTGAATTAAAAATTTTATCCGATACATTTATTTTATTTTGGATACTTTCTTCAATATAACCCTCTGCAACCGTAGTGGATTTCCAACCACCGTGTCTTTTTAAGGTGGTAATATCACCGCCGCCATCTACCAATACAGTTGCAGATGTTCTACGAAAGCAGTGTCCCGTATATAAATTGGGATTGGGAAGCCCTAAAAAGGTGGCAATTTGCTTGCCCAAGTTTCCAAATTTGTTTATTCCAATGTCAATGTCAACCAGGTATCCATGGACATATTAAATATTGTGCGAATGTCGCATTCCTATTGGCTTAAAAATCTGTATCATAATGAAAATTTGTATCATAATGAATATCATTATGATACAGATTTTAGTCTTTTAATAAGTATATTATAAAACAGGAGTAGAAAAAAATAATAATGATACACTGGTCTACAGTGGTTTTGTTGCCTTAGATATGAAAATGATTTTGGGTCTATTTATGCCCTCAATTCATGAAACTATAAATGATTTTATAAGGTTTGCTCTGATTTTTTTTTAATCTTTATTTTCATTTTACATTATAAAAATCAAAAAAACCAGGAACAAAAATCAAAAAAACCAGGATACATCGAAGTAAAAAGAGAGGAAAATGTCGAAATATATTTTATATTTCCATAAAACGCCTTTTATGAGCTTTTCTTTTATAATTTTTCAGGGGACAATCTCTTTTCAAAGAACTTTTATGAATATCGTAATCTGGGCACTTGAAAACGTGAAAATTCGCGATGATATCCAGGGCAACAAAAAAAAAGTTTGTTTTTGTAGAACTGTGTAACCAACTTCCAGGTTATGATGCGTATAGTATTTCACAGCATAATGAAGAAGTGACAACGGAAAAGATATTAAGTGAAATACTTTGCTATTTTGAGTAATTTTACCGATTAATATATTTATTTAATTAATAATATTGTATCGTTTATGGCAGTTAGTGCAAGATTAAAGACTATCAGCCTTATTAATAATAAAGACGATAACACCATACTAACTAATGGTTACTAAGAGCGTACTTATAGCATGTTAAAATAATGTTAAATGTCTTTATTAATATGTTTTTTCACTAGTTTGATTTTAAAGTCATGTTAGAATAATCTAAATTTATTATTAATAAGGCTGTATAACATTGCAGGTTTGCTTTTTTTTCAAAATTTAGAAATAAAAGTTATTATTATTAGTCAAAATTCAAAGTTATAATTATAATTATTCTGTAATTATTAACCCCATTGTTTAAATGGAAAATACTCGGCATGGGAATTGGGCATGGTAAAGTCCTGGCATATAAGCATGGGCCAGTCTTGGCAACCGAGCCTGGCCCATCGTTATCACTCCAGACCTCTACCAAGACCGGCCCAAGCCTTGCCCAGAGCTCTACATACTTGGGCCAAGCTTGGCTCCGTGGTACTTTCCCCTATGGGATACCCCGCAGACACTGAATTACACTTCCAAGTTAAACGGGGTTGGTATATATGCAATATAGATCAAACCATTCTAGTTTATAATTAGAAGGAACAATATCACGGTTTCGTCGAGTTTGCGCCTCATCATTACAAGGTATTATCCTTTGGAAAGTAATTTTCTAATTTGTTAGGCGTTTTAATAGTTTTATACTATTATTTCGACTTCCATTTTATTTTTCTTTACAAGAAGTAATTCAAGATTGTCTTATGATGAAAAAACGTTTCATTTAAAGTACTTTCATTAAATTGCTGATAAAAAACTTGTTTGAATAACATTTCCTACAAAGATTAACCACAAAAAACGTAACCTAATCAAACAAATCAGTGTAAAAATAGTAATTTTACTTTGTATAGTCAATCAATCGTAGTGACAGCATCACAATCGTGCTATTTTGATTGACCTTGTTGTAAAAATAAATGCCCGCTGGATACTCTCATACACTTTGTTGTAAACATCGTAGAAATAATAACTATATTTTTCAATATGATCAAACTAATAACATATAATATATAATTTTAAAACCATTATATTATCATTGTTATACCATGAAAGAACTAACATTAGATTAATTAAAGAAGGTTAAATGAACGTATATTTATATCTATAAATAAAAATTTCATATTCGTTTAAATAACGATCTTACCAAATCTACAGGTGTCCATATCGATAGCGGGCAACGTCCGCATATATTCTATACATTCTCCATTGCCAAGCTTTCCGTAGCATTCTCCATGTTTTTTAGAATTATCACTGCAGCAGTCTTGACTCTTTAAATTACCCGTACTGGCCAAATCGTGTAGTAATAACTCCGTCCAAGCTCCCAAAAGGGCTGTAACTGATTCATGTTTCACAGCTGGATTATTTTGTAGAGCTGAAGCTATTTCTATAGAGCTTGGAAGAGAATGAGACGTAACGGATTGTTTTGGTTGAGCCTTATCTGTAAAAAAAATAAATATTTAATTTGAAGGTAGAAATAAGGATCTATTGGTTGTTTCCGAGCTGTATTATGTCAACCCCCTTATATGGATTTAGATAACTATCTCCTCTTATCGATAAACGGATGAACTTTTTTTACGTGACCCAGAAAGTAGCAAAAACCATTCCTTAAGACTATTTGCTCGGTGAAAAGTGGAGTTGGTGAAGAACGGTTAATAGAGAACTGGTCACGCGCCAACTGGTTCAGTTAAGTGTACTCACTTGTTTAGTTGAAGAGGCTTTTGAGAAAGACCAAAACCGATAGGTACTGAATATGTAACTCCAAGTGCAAGTATTTGAGCAAGACCAAGAGCTGACAAAAATAACCGAGACCGTTACCAAGACTATCTTGATATTGGTCTTAGTTCCTGCTTTGATCATCATTAATTCACTACAAGAGGATTATAGGAGAATTTCTCAATATCCTTCAGTAATTTTCATATTTTTAAACGGAGGACGTGCTTTTTAGGATGTCCATAGTTTGTGATGTTTAGTTTTGAAGGAGCTGTGTTAAAACAGAATAATTTCATTAAAAAAGTCCAAACATGTATAGTTAATATTTTTAGAAAAACCATTCCAATCAATGGCCTAACACAAACTTGACAAAGTTTCGTTGAGACAAGATCCTAACCAACTGACTGTTATTCCTATTTTTGAGATTTACGAGAAACCACAAATTCGGCAAAACTGCTCAATAATCAAAGAGGCCTGAGCAAGCTACTAAGTGCTCCACTTCAGACGATATGCAGTTCTAGAGACTAATCTTCCTTGAAAACAATTTAAGGATATCTGTAGGCTCCGGCTTAGGCAGGTTTTCCTCTTCAATCTAGTAAATGTTATGCCTTACATAAGTATCTTTGATTGTCAGCCCTACTAGTTCTTTCCAATAGTCCAAATATCTTTTTTTTTGGTATGATATATTTTCATATTGGTGCTGATACAGCAGAAGGTTTCCGGTCCCCGAAAGAGTTACTAGTGCTTTGAAACCGATAGAGAAATTGCGCTAGAATAGGAGTTCCCAACCAGGGGGGAGTAGAGAGATGTCAGAATGAATAAATAATAGTAAAAAGAACTAAAAACATGCGTTTATAGCAGATTTCACAGAAAAGTGAAAAATAGCTTTAAACTTTTTAGCAACAGCGATAAAAAGTCAACAAACTTGATACAAATATGAAAGCTAACATATGGAATAGTATATTACATACCTAGTGGGGAAGTAGATCATTACAGCCCAGGCTAAAAGCCGTGGATGGAATGATCCTTCCCGCGTGCGTACTTTTCCGGTTATAGCGTGGAAGTGAAAGTAAGTAATGAGTCACTTTCCTACCGTTTTAAATGTAAAGAAATGTCTATATTACTGACCGATTGTGAATAATAGTATATTACACACCGAGGTGGGAAGTGATTCATTCCTGTCGTGAGATCAGTTAGTTAACAGAGACGCAAAGCGTCGAGGTTAGCTATGATCTCGAGACAGGAATGAAACTTCCTACCGAGGTTTGTATATTATTTTATTTACAACCATCATATTTCGATCAAAATTAATAAATCTCTGTTTCGTTCTGAGCATTCCTAAAATATTACATTTAACGACAAATTACCAAAAACGCGGTTTTCGCAGAATAATCAAGTAGATATATTGTTACTGTGACTACGGGGTATACAACTGTCACCAATATGACTAAATGTCAGATAAAGTCAATAAATGTCAGATAAAGTTGGATATTAAATTCGCGAATTATAAATTGAAAACCATGTCTTCCGACGAAGAATTTATGGATTGTACCCCACCAGAAGTACGACAGGCTGCTTGGTGCCAGAGAAAAGTGAGCATCGGTATCTAAAAGCCATTGAATTATATAGGAAGTGGTGAGAAGAAAAAAAGGTTGAAAATATCGGTTCCGAAAGTGTACTCCTGGCATATTTTGGAGAACAGACAAAAGAAGCCATCTACTTTGTGGGCAATGTACAGTATGATTCGAACGATGCTAGAAATTGAAGAAAAAACTAATATTTCGAAACATGGGAAACTGCTAGCCTATAGAGGATTTTTTAAATAAAGCTCCAAATAATCTTCTACCGATGAAGGTAAGTTATTATTTGTGATTCTTTAAATAAATATTTAAAAAAAAACAAACGTGTTTGAGCTAATACAAGTATACTGGTATGATGGTATTAATTTTCCTTATTGTCTTAGGTAGCAATAATAATAGGCGTATCTGGAGCTTGTCGGATGGACGAATTAGTGAAAATGAAAATGTTGGATGTGGCTTTTTTTGAAGAAAAAATTTCGGTTGAGATTCTAGATTCTAAAACACATACAAACAGATCATTACTGATCCAGTATGGGTGAAGATCATTCGAAACTACATAAATTTGAGAAAAAACATAGAAAACTATAGATTTTTGTTCAGTTCAGAGGAGGAATAGCAAGAAATCAACCAATTGGACATAATACAATAGCTAATTTTCCCCCAAAAATTGCTACTTTTTTGAATTGAGAGAACTGGAAAGGCCTCACAGGACACGCACTCAGAAGAACCGCCGCTACGTTACTTGCCACCAGTGGTGCAAGTGTCCTCCAATTAAAAAGGCTGGGAGGATGGAAATCAAGTACTGTGGCAGAAGGTTATGTGGATGGCTCAATAGAGAATAAAACGAAAACTGCCACTATGCTGTCCCAATGTGCCATGTCTTCTGTAGCTATTGCAAGTAGTTCACAAACCTCAGTCATTCAACATGAAATTAATTTGTCGCCCAAAGAGACAACTGTTGGAGGGTCCAGCGCTGGTACAGGCATAAATATTTCAATGAACGCTTACAATAATTCAAATTTAACGCTTAATATCAATAAGTAGTTTGTTGTATTTTAGTTTATTGTTGTTTTTTATTGTTTTCCATTAAATAGGTATTATAAAATTTGTAAAACAATACCCATGTTATTTTTTTAAATATAAAAACTATTTATCTAGAATAGATGAAATGAGGGCGGGAAGTGAGGGCGGAAAGTAGAGTTGTGTAATGTGACCTTCAATGACGTTGATGAGGTTAATTCAAAATAAGACATTATGTACTTGTTTGAGCAAAAAAATTCAAATTCCGTGACAGAAAGAATATTTTATGACATAATTGTTAAAACCCATAAATTAGTAATATTACCTAGCAACAGATTCATGAAGTTCTTTGTCAAAAAAAATATTTAATTGATGTGATAACAAATTTTCTTAAAATTAATGTTTTTAGAAGCTTGTAATTAAGCGATTGTGAATAAAATAAAGTACATACCACGTGGGAAGGATCATTCCATCCACGGCTTTTAGCGACCCTCGGCGCTACGCGCCTCGGGTCTCTAACAAAGCCTGGGCTGTAATGATCTACTTCTACTCTAGGTATGTAATATACTATTCTGGCTATAGCGTGGAAGTAAAAGTAAGTAATGAGTCACTTCCCTACCGTTTTAAAGGTAAGAAATCTCTATATTACTGACCGATTGTGAATAAACTCATTTACAAGCACTGGAAACCAATTTCAACGATATTATCAAGATATGGATTCAGTCACCAATATGGCATATGATCAGAGCCCGATGGTTGATACTGCGGATACTAGAAGAAGTTCAGGAATAAATCATAGAAACGAACTGTGATTAGACCATACGAGATATGATTCCCATCTTTTAACATTGGAGAAGTTTTGGATCAAAAGATTTCTTATTCATTCGAAACTTGCCTCTCTTATTGCTTTGCTTGGTTTTAATTAAAACTAAACAGCAAAATCGTTTTGTGGTCGAAAGTGACCTGATTCTCTGACGAGAACCGATCCTAGTATCGACCAGCTGGTACAGAGTATATACAAGCTCAATTATTTCATTAGTACTGTTTATAATAAAATATTTCAATAAAAAACATTTAAATTTGTATGGAAATAAACAAATATATTTAAAAAACGCAATAAAAATATTAGATGGGACAAGAGAGTATTATTTATAATCCGGGGAAGACCCCATGAAAAAAAATTGGGAAACTCTCTAGAAAGTGATAATTATATCCACAAATACTTGATATTTTTCAGTTATTTGGCGTGGAAAAAACTTTTAAGGTAAAAATTCCTAGTATCGAAGATACAAAATATCCCATAACTCTTAATATAAATATTTTCTTAAAATCAGAATTTTCACCTTTATAAGTTTTTCCTTCGATTATAGGTATTTAATCTGAAACAAAACCATACAATTTATACCGTTATTTTAATAAATTATATCACCCGAATTATAAGTATTCTGATTTATCACCGCTTGCAGTCGACTTCGGTTCTTCTTTTAAATTATCATTTGAATAAATAAACAATATTATTAATTTGAAGTGGAAGTAGTAGTGGTAACTTTCTGTACATCGTAACCTTGATACGCCAATGGCACAAATGTTAGTATTCTCACAGTCGCCTACATAACTGTACCATATATTTATATAAAAATTATGATTTAAATGTTTTACCTAAAAAAACCAGACGTTGCTGGTCGGTTATCTTCATTACTATTAAAAGACGTTTTCTCAGTTTAGTGGAGAATCGGATATGGTTTTTTTCCCTAACCGCAATTCTCATTTTTATCGCAAATTTACATGTTTCATCGGTAGCAGAGCTTCAGTTTATAATGTGAAACAATTCTTGTCACTTCATACTACCATGGATACAGTTTGTAGTGATACTTCGATCTTTAAAACTAGTGTTTTATTATTGTTTTTAACTTTTTTTAATAATGTGGTAAGTGTACGATGTATTGAAAAAATTCCCTTTTATTTTTAAGCTATTAGGTACATTAAGAGAAAGTAAAACCGTTAAGAAATATGTAGTACAGTGCCATCATAAACAATCGACTTGTTTTCTTCTTTATTTATAGTAGGTTATCCACACAATGAGAATAAATAACTAAGAAATATATATTTACAGTGGTAAATAAATTTTAACACCAAAACTAGTCTTTCAAGGATGATAGTCAAGATTTTTATTGTTTTTTTCAAGCACAGTGCAGGTAGTGAAAGATTAATCAATACAGATTCTATGATATTTCATTATACAGAGTGAGCTTTATGTATGGAATGCCGCAATTTCCGGAATAATAATAAACTTTGTGTTTTTTTTGTTAATTACTTTTGGGAAATTAAAAAAAGAATAATGAATACACCACAAGGAACATACAGAATGTAATGAACTTTGTTATGTCAACCGTATATTTTTTGCTTTTCGAAGTCCTCAAGAAATACTAAATATTTCTAATATGTACTGTTCCCTGTACTGAAACGCCAAAATTTCGGAGTTATAAGTTACATTAACATTCTTAATTGGGTCCCATGGCACAAGGGTATTGTAGGCAATGAAAATGCAGACATTCTAGCAAAGCTAGGGTCTGACCTGCATTCACTATTCCTGAACCAGAATTTGGGATATCAAATCTTGCTGCTGGTGGTTGTAAATCTCGGTGGATTTAAAATAAACACTAAAGTACTGAAGACACGTACTAAAACTGGAACACAGCAAACATCCCGGTCAAAAAAACCTCGGAGACGCTGACTAACGAAATATTAAACATCAGCAGAATATAAGCAGCATGTAGAGTGACGGGATTACTTACTGGTCACTGTATCCTAAGAAAGCACTTGCATACAATCGGCATATATAGGGAGGAACCTATCTGTCGGTTGTGCATTATCTTCGAATGTAAAGCACTATCTCCTAGGTATAGAACACCCAAGGGATAATTTCTCCAAGAAGGACCTAATGAAAACACTGTTGAGCTTGATAAGGGCTACTGGTCTTTTCACATAGGTAAGCGGCACAACCAAAGGCACGAAAAACGTAAAAGCTGAGGTTTCTTAATTTATTTTCTGTATTTTTGGTGATTATCACATTTTGTAATTTTCCTCATAAATTTAAAATTATATCATCTCAATTCATTCAATGCTTCTACATTTTTCTATTTTTGTTAAAATTTGTTTATTTCGATGAAATATTCATTTGATAATATTACCAAATCATATATTAAAATATTCACAAAATTACAAATAATACAATGGTATTTTTTGTCTAGCATATTATGTTATTTCATCTTCAAGGAAATCTAGTTCTTGTTTCTTATAACAAATATGTAGTACTTCTAGTTTTGTGTTTGAATGTTTGGTGTCAAGTAGATGTTTCGCGTAAATGGATTTTAATCCGTTTCAATCTGTATGTTCATTGTGTCTAATTGCAAAATTTTGACTGGCTTCTTGTTTTTACATTTAACAATTTTTTAATTACATTGTTACATGTTGCATTGCTGTATTTGTTGCTAAAGATATATTATCTTTGAAATATTATTTTTGTATTTTCATATTTCTTCAGTTTTTTCAGGAAATATTACTTGTCATGCTACATTTTCCTCTTCATTATTAATTAACTGTTAACCCTTGGATGTGGCTATTTGTTTAATGGTATTAATTTCTCTATCAAAATTAGATCTGTCCATAAGAACTAAAACATGTTTTTTCTCCGACAACCTCGATAAATGTTCATTTTATAACCGTAACTTCAATCATAAACAAGCACATTTTGTACAGAATTTCATTTTTGCATCGGTTGCTAGGCAAGATGCTTAACAACAAATGCGAAATGGAATATTTCATGTTAGGTTTAGGTTCACTCTAAAATCACGACGACTACGGCTTGTCAAATTATGACGTCCAGCGACAAATTGATGAAATGTCAGCAGATCGTTTCTGTCAAAGTTTTAGTAGGTAACGAGTAATTTCATAGTTGTTTTCTATAAAAACTATTAAAACTATTAAATATAGCAATAAAGAAAATATTTACATATTTCTTCAATTTATATTTTAATTCTGATAGAGAGTCTATTAGCGGCGAATTCGGAGTAATTAAATATTATCAGTTTATTTCTTTCAATGTTTTTGTTATCTATGCATGTATTATATAAACGTGAACGATATGTTGTCATAGAAAAAGTATAGTATGCAACTCGCAAAAAATGGGCATTATTTTGTGCTCATTGCATAATATACTATTATATATCATCGTTGAGTGAGAAATACAATTTCTCACTCAACGATATCATTGAGTTGCATTGAGATGCTGCTAATTTATGTTTATATAGTATAGTCAAATTAGTATGTGTTGGTTTTCTGTAAATTGTAAAATCAAGTAAGTATATTATTAACTCTGAGTTTTTGAAAATCTGGAAAATTAATTGAGTTATTTTCTCCAACTTCTAGAGTAAATTTAATTTTTGGGATTAAAATGATTTAAATAGTTATTTATGTATTAAGAGCGAAAAGTGAGGAACTATTGTTCGAAAGCAAGGGTTAAGCGTTATTGCTTGAGAACAATAATTTCAATTTTAGCTCGCAATACATATAACATTTTTTTTACAATCACTTGAATATATATTTTAAATAACTATTGATAAATTTATACCTCTTACTTCAAGTACCTGTCAAATACTTTATACTTACTTTTTCAAACAGTCCCTGGATTAGTAACTGCCCTGGTTGGTGTCTCTCCAGACGATTTTACTCCTTATCTCATTTTCGCTAATATCATCCGTAGTTTTAATTTTTCAATTTTAATTTGCAAATTTTGTTAAAGATTTCAAAAGTTTGAAATTTCAAATAAGTATATAATTATTGTCAATACTGTCAATATACTTCTTCTTATTCTACAATTAGAAAGGTCTCAGCTAGCAGGGCCATCCGGCCAGTATATGCAAAATATTCAGAACGTGGCACAACAATTAAGCACAAAAACACAAAAAAAAGTAATACGGTAACATCGCAATCACACTAATTAGTAATTTAAAATATTAAAAACTTAACAAAACAGCGATTTATTAGATTGTAAAAGATTTTCAGAAGACAAAACACTCCCTAGCCTGGTTGCTCTATGATCCCCACTGTCACTGTCAATACAATTGTGTTTGTAGTATTGGTTGTTATGGGCAACGAGCTTTTTGCAATTTTTTACGCTCGGCGAGCGTAAAGTAACTCCCCACAAAAAACGTCAACTATTCGTTGTCAATGGCAAGCGAAAAAGCCTACTTTTCAATGTGAATGTTGAAAAAATATATTTAATTGTCGTTCACCGCCTACAAAACAAGCTAATATGTCATCTACATAGCTATACAAGGAACAAGGAACGCGATGAGTTTGTTGAAATCCAAATTACACATTTCACAAAATAATAAATGTGATGTGAGATTGTACAACAAACTACAGAAATACATCAATAGTAATTTCAAAAAGTATACACGGAGGAGATTTTCTTCAGACTGTTTTTAGTGTCGATTAGTTCATTATAGTTTTGTTCATCAATTTTGTTCATAAGTTTTATTTATTAAGTTCATTGATTTGTTAATTGAGTAACATAATTTTTAAGTTTGTCTATTACGAACATTTTTCTTATATATATATATAACAAATTCAACGCATATGAATTTTGTATTTTTGAAGTTTTCATACAGGGATGTTCGATTTTATATGTTTGCCAAAATTGATGATATGTAGGATATTGGTTTACAAACCTTTATTTTGAATATATACTTTCTTGTCAAAAGTAAAATAATTCTTACTGTTTCAACCCTTACTTCGTGGAATATACTCATATTTGTATTTTAACTGAAACTAAAAGTTTCTAATTAACTCCACTTTAATAATAAAAAATATATGAAAACTCCAGATTAAATTGATAATTATCTCGATATCTAAAAATATCATCGCCAGAATGACAGAAGTTACTTTTAGTTTCATTTAAAATACAAATAAAATAGTTCTGATTAATACAAACATCAACAAATTAATTTTCAAGCCAGTTCTCTACTATTTTGGTTAACTCGAGAAAACATTAATTACTTGTTTTTGTTTGATAAATTTCAAAATATAAGCTCATTATAGATGAATTAATGAAATTATTATTTCCGTCAATATCATCACGAAAATACAGATGCTTTTATACGTCTATATCTTTTAGGGACACTAATAGTGTAATTAAAATGAAAAAAATATTGTCTACATTATAACATAAGTTTCCCAAATCCACAAAAAAAAGCCATTTAATCGTGTTCATTGACGTAGAAACAGATTTATTTCCTATGAAATTGAAACCTAAGACGTTTGAACGGAAAAGTCGTTTGTAAATGTTATGTAATAAATGATACTGACGTAAATAAATAAGGTCGATATCCTGTAAAAATTATAGTTTCACCCATTAAAAAAAAACGATTTGAAAAAAAAATTACATTAGAATAAATGGCATTTCTTTTTCCTCACCAAAAAATCTACATTCTTCTTCCTCTACTATTTTCTTTTTTTTAGGTGCCCATGCAGGCAACAATGTCCCGTTAGGATCCCTGTTAAAACTCTTAGTGCAGTTTTACTCTGACTCAAGCATTTACCTGATCTCAACAAGTTGTAGGTCACTAGAAGTATCTTTGATTGTCTAAGCCTTACTAGATCTTTCCTCTAGTCAGTTCTTCAATTTTTTCCGGCTTTGCCTATTTCTTCCAATATTACATTGGAGCTGATACCGCAAAGTGGCTCTGGCTCCCAAAAGAGTGTTTCAGCCCCCCTTTTTGCTAGCTTATCTGCTATTTCATTTCGTCCTATTCCACTGTGACCTGAAATCCACCATTCCAGTGTGTCCTGGAATCCACAGTAAGCTGACTTTATTGTTCTCGTCTAGTTCGTTGCGTTTGCTTAGGCACTATACCATTTAGGAACTGATTACACAAGAATTCAGTGCTTTAATGGCTGCTTGTCTATCCGACATTATGATAATCCTTTGTCTTCCATATCATTTATCAATATTGTACTGGGCACACTCTCCTATCTCCACTTGGAAGATACTTGTGGCTTTTCCCAAGCTTCCGAAGTGCTTGGTTCCTGACTCATACAGTCCTATCTTAGTTCCTTCTATTGCTTTTGAGCCATCTGTGTACCATTGAATAGCATTCTTTCCAAGTCTGGTGATGGCATTTGGATCCCATTACTTCTTGTTGTTTAAGTTTGTATCCACTTTCTTTGAAAAGTTATACCATCTTGTCGCAGGTTTTCTAACAAGCGAAGACGTGTTTTTTTTTCAAATAATTCCCCCTCTACTCAGTCTGTATCTTGTTCTTTCCACTACCATATACAGTATTGGGAGGTTGAGAATCACTTCCTTGGCCGCCGTTGGGTATTTTCTCATTGCTCCTGTAATGCATGCTAGTCTTTGAATTTTGGAGAGGTTTTCTCTCGTCGTCAATAGGCTAGTTCTACTATTCCACGCAATGGCTCCATAGGCGATCCCACCTCAGGATTTTTGGACTACAACCCCAATTTCTCCCTGCCAGATTCCTGCACCCCATTAGAGCGCTGTCATGTTTGTTCCACAGGAGTTTACTGCCTAGAGTCACTTGACTTCTTGTTTCCATTTAACCTCGCCCCCATCAAGTTTAATGGTTTTCAGCTTTTTTTTCTTAGTGAAGACTATATTAAGATGGTTTTGGAGGGGTTGATGTTAAGTTTTTGTGAATATCCTACGAGTGATGGCGTCAGCCCTTTTCGCTTGCTTATTTGATTAAAAAAAAATGTATCAGCAGTTGATTTAAATTGGTACAGGATAGAGACAAACGCAACGAATTTAATTTAAAAAAAAAAACTGAAGCTGACGTTATCTCTCAAAGGTTATTCACCCTGTATGATAGAATAATCTTCCAAAAAATAGCAAATTGACATACAAAATTAACCTGTTTCTGGATATTTTCACATAGATTCTATTAACAATGCGTTACTTTATGGACACACTGTACTGAAAACTGTATTTAATTTTAAACGTTTAGTATGGATCTTCATCAAGTAAAAGCTTCATCTATTCAATCAGTATTTAATTTTTTTTAGCGTGCCATTCCTCATTTTTCTTCCAACTCACAGGATTTGGTTCAAAGACAGGTGGAAATTTCACAAGTACCAATATACTACGAAAAATATTTGAAATGCAGATATCAAATATGTGAAAATAGCGAAGACTATCCAGAAGAGGCTATTATGAATGTTATGAAGAATACTGAAAATCTACAGGATTTTTTTGGAGTTGTTTTAAATTCTACAATATATGATACTAGTATGCTAGCATCCAGGTAAGAATTGTCCTGTCATTAAGGGGAATTAAAATGATCACTTCGATAAAAATTTACGATTATTTTCAGATTTGGTGAAGTAGGACCTGTTAGAAAACTTTGTTTCACACAATACAACGGAACGTTTACGCCAAGAGTACTCAGAAATGCCGACTTGATGTGGAAATATATCGTTAACATAGATGGATATTATCAACGATTTAGTGCACAAATTTGCAAGTAAGTTTTTAAATTCCACATTGTGCTCTAAAAATTTTTTCATATCGATCTTGTCTGGAAAGCTGAGATACGATTTTTGTACCTGTCGAACTATTTGAAAAGTAATGAATCTAATTTTTTCAATTTCAGATATCAAGAACGAAAAAAATCAGAGTATGTATTGTTTCAACATATTTTCATTTAAATTAGGATCTTATTTTCCTGAGAACCATGGAATACTGCAATTGCAATTTCTTGCTACAGTTACACAAATTTAAGAAATTAAGTATCAAGGCTTTATTAGACCCCTTGTGTATCATCCTGGAAGTTTCTCTCAGTACTTCAACCAGTCTATAATCTTGACATAGTTGATAACGTCCTCAAGAGAAACTTCTTCCACATGGATTTACGAATGAATTATAGAGTCGAGAAATCAGATAGGATATGCTTAACCGTCTCATATTCCTGTTTAAAGCCTTGATGTGTATGATAGCCTAAAGGCCAAGCCACACCAAACATCCATCCATCCTTCGGATGGACGGGCTGGATGTTCAAAAAAGATCGCTCGCCAGCTTGGCAAATAGTGCAACGCAGACCGACATCCGTTTCTCCTGCACATAAGCTCTGGGCCCGGTCACACGCGCTCCACTCGGTATCAGAAAAAACTACTCTAGTCCACATGGTTTCTCTGAAAACATATTCGTGTAGGATACTCTCCTCGCATTGTTTTCACAAGTATACCAGTTTTGTACCAAGTTTATTTTGTTTATTTCATTTACGTTTAGTTTAGGTTTATATTTTTAAGTATACTTTTTGACAAATCACTTTCACACCAAGGCACATTAAACGACATTATTCATTCACTGACTGCATTGCAACTGACACAAGTGAACAAAATATTCGTTGATGAAGAGATTAATGAAAACATCCATCCACTGGATGGAAGCTTTCGGTGTGAATCGGAGCGCTCCGTGGACGTCCGAGGTCGGACGGCCATCCATCGGACGGTTGGATGCCGGAGTGGCCCGGCCTTTATTCTATGAATGTGTTTGTTCAGTGGTAGGTAATAATCCCTGTTGCAAAACAGGTCATTTGCAAGAATATTTTGACTGCTGTACTGTTGGGATAGTTGCTAGTTTGCAGTATTTTGTTTTATCCCACCTTTTTTAAACTCATTGTGAGTACCTATGTTCGCTCAGCAGGCGTGCTACTACTGAAACTGATACATTTGCGGATCAGGCAAGTTCAAAAAGTTCTAGAGCTGCTACCTTTCCTAACCAGAACATCAGCTGTGCAGTTACCTTTGGCCCACGACGTTGAGAGTCCATTGTAGTTTGTCGTCTCAGCCAAGGCATGGTGACATTATAGTACTGAGTATGATATGATACGTAGTCTCTGAAGGGCTAGTAGTGCTTGTCTGCTACCTTTATAGAGTAATACTACAAATAGAGTCCGCAAGTCATTAATAAAACTTTCCGAAAAGTCGGCTAACAACCTATCGCCATACACATGTTTTCATCAATGACTTTTAAGGAGTGGGGGAGAAACTGTCGGACTAGTCGGACAGTGCCACTGGCCAATAGAACAATTTACTTACAGGTGAAAAGAAGTTAGGAAAATTCCGACTGTTTTTTTTGCAAATTTGGCACTGACGAACCATGATTTTCACAAAAAAATATTGTTTTTGATTATATCTGTACGCACACACACAAATATTAGTTGAAAAGACGGTAACAAATGCTTCAATAAACTAGGAACGTTGAAACTTCGTAGTAAAATCAGGTAAAATTGATAGTAAAATGGTTTCCGCCCTTTTCTTGGTGTTGCCATTATTCAGACAGACAAAATTATTAACACGCATTTGTTTCGTTGAAACCTAAAAAGTTTCAAACAAAAACTTACTTTGATATCATAAACTACTTAGGATAAATATTTTAAAGTCGTTTTTATGTAATTTCTTAAAAGTACATTTTTATTTTGTACGTTTCTATCGTGTCCTATAATTCAGTTGTCATAATTCAAAGGAAAAGTAAGACATCTGGCAAAGGGTCGGCAAGTTACCTTAGAATGTGATGTAATGTTGGGTTCACTTTTAAATGTAAACAAATTTATCTTTTCAATGTATTAATCTGAGACTGGAAACCTCTTATGCCACTCAGTTCAGTTTCAGTTACGTTGGTATATTTTCCCACGGTCCATTTTATGTTGCTGTGTATTAAGTTTTTTCAATAAATAATTCAAAGCCGTCTCCACTATTGGAATACATAACAGCTATGGATACTATCCAAGAGATAGAAAATGTTAATCAGTTATATAAAAAGAACTGTGGACATGCCTACAAGAATAAAGAGTTCAAATAATTACCTCTGGATATTACCTAATTGTTTTCAATAATTATTTTTTATTTTTTTCAGTGAACCGTGTAGCACATTTGGTTATGAATGCCGACAAAGTTACACAGAAGTTTATCTTCTCACCTTTGAAGATGGCGTTATCGATTTTGACAAGTTCATGATACCGACTACATGCAACT
Source organism: Lochmaea capreae (assembly GCA_949126875.1). Taxonomy (NCBI): domain Eukaryota; kingdom Metazoa; phylum Arthropoda; class Insecta; order Coleoptera; family Chrysomelidae; genus Lochmaea; species Lochmaea capreae. The sequence continues at coordinate 20,727,933 of OX421404.1, forward strand.
GCATGTGTGACTAAATTAATTGTAGACTGAAGCATACAATGGACTTTAAAGATAATAACAGTTAGTTGAACATGTATAAAATGTTTGTGCTATATATTCCTAATAAATTATTTTATTGCAAATATGTTTTATAAAAAAATGTAACGTTAAGTATAATAAACTTGGAGACCTGAACAATGTTAATTTTTCTTTTAATTGTTTTATTAACTAACATTATTATATTATATTCCACCCCGAACGCATAAGCAACAACTGCAGAGAAGACATAGGTACATTAACATTGCTAGTTGCATAACTAGTAGGTGCTGCACAGTTTGTAGCTCGACAAAAAATTGAGTTTCAATGATGTGGTTAAATGTTTATTTATCGCTTTTTTAAATTGTATATGGCTTTTAGAAGAGATTTAAGTTTTGCATTGCTCTAAAAAATAGAAATATTCAAATTACCCATTACTATATATACTTATTGGGGATTCAAATTAAGATCGTAGCGCCATAGTGGAATTTTTGGAAAGAACAGTTTACTATTCAAGATCGCCACCGAAACTGATTGAATATTTAGTTTTGGTATTCTCTTAGATTTTATTCAATTTCAATAGATTATTCTAGTTATAAACGTATTATCTTCGAATGTGAAACAGTGTTTCATTGGAGATATAGTCTCCTAGGACTAGAGCACTGAAAGGAGGATTTCCCCAAGAAGGACCTAGTGAAAAGGCTGTTGATCCTAATAAGGGCTGCTGGTCTCTCCACAAAAACGCTTAAAAAGCCTAAAGTACTGTATTCTTTTTGAAAGAGGGTCCTGCTTCTTTTATAAAATTAGTAAAACTCCCAATAACATTAGAGTTGGTACCGTTATTATTCTATACCAGTGTACTACTATTTGACCAGGGTAGAAGCCTTTAAATATAATAAAAATTTAAAAAAAAATAATAGAAGGATGAAACCCATTGGAAAAGAAGGTGAATATTATAAAAATGAAAGTAAAATTAATTTACGGGCTATCTGAGGTCGCGAAGGAGTACGGGGTGAGTTTTTAAGGGTAAAAAATGGTTTATCTTGATTTCCGGCAAAACTACTAGTTTTATGGAAAAAAATCATCTGACAAAGTTGTAGGTAATAAAAAGATCTACAACTTTTGGTTCCACACTTTTTTTCACATAACCTCAAAATTTATGTGAAAAATTAAAAAAAAAAAAACTTTTTAGTTTTTTATTTTTATCTTCTACATTTTTTTGCACGAAATTTGGTGAAAACTTACCTTTTCATGTCCCAAATACACTGTAATTTATTTGATTTGAAATATTGAATGTTTCACCTTATTTTGACTTAATATCGAAAAAGTACCCTAATTTTCAATCGAAAATTCACCCGTCAAAATATCAGCTTTTTTCAATAAGTTGGTGAGCTTTTTGTTCGTTGAAATCTCTACTTTCCGATGGTGTAAATAAAATATATTACTATAGTGAATATTCTCAGAAAATGCAAAAAATCGAACAAAACTCGAATTTTTTTTAATGCCATTTTTATACAATTTCATCTAAAAAATTTGCCTGATGCCATTTTTTCAATTAAAAATTTGATTTATCAAATTCTAATTACATTTATGTTATAGAAAATCTCATAATATATAAAAATAAATGTAAATCGTACTATTGAATTTAGATACTTTATTCTGATTACGTCATTAATTACAATATTTTTTGCATTTTCTGGGAAGATTTATTATAGTAATATATTTTTTTTACACCATCGGAAAGTAGAGATTTCAACGAACAGAAAGCACACCAATTTTTTGAAAAAAGCTGATATTTTGACGGGTGAATTTTCGATTTAAAATTAGGGTGCTTTTTCGATATTAAGTCAAAATAAGGTGAAAAAATCATTATTTCAAATCAAATAAATTACAGTGTATTTGGGACATAAAAAGGTAAGTTTTCACCAAATTGCGTGTAAAAATTCTTTTTGGTAAAGGAAAAAAAAAAGAAAAAGTTGGTTTTTTGAATTTTTCACATAAATTTTGAGGTTATGTGAAAAAAGTGTAGATAGAAAAGCTGTAGATATTTTTATTACCTACAACTTTGCTATTTGACTTTTTTCCATAAGACTTGTAGTTTTGCCGGAAATCGAGATAAACCGGTTTTTACCCTTAAAAACCCACCCCCTACCCCTTCCCGACCTTAGTCGCCCGTAAATTATTTTTCCTTTTATATTTATAATATTCTCCTTCTTTTCCAATGAGTGTCATCCTACTATTATTTTATTTTTTCCAAAAATTATCGATATGTTTGCGTCATTGTGATTGAATAGCTCTTGACAACCATATTTTCTATACCTTGTAATGGTAAAGTATTTTTATTATACGCAACACTGGTTTCGCCTATTAAGAAATAGGTGATTCAACTTGACTTTCTGATGTCTATAAAAATATTTTAAGTACGAATGTCAATTAATGTGATACAATTAATAGTTGTTGATTCAATTTCTGTTACAGATCACCAATAAATATAATTTTTACGTTTATTTTCCCGATTGTCCGACCCTGTGATTACGTCTCGCTATTTGTCAAGAAAGAGATAGTTGAACAGGCAAAAGTTTTTCAACTTTCTCATCAAATAAAATGATGAAATAAATAAAGATGTATTTACGATATGCAGAGGTTATTTGGATAAAAAAAGTAGAAGAAGAAATGGTGGCAATTACGACAATTTCTCCAATACCGAGCTGGTCGATCTTTGAAAGAGAAAGTGAACAAGCAAATTTTTATTACTGATATGGTTGAGAATCTTTACGATTGCAAAGATGACAATATTATTGATCAAACTGCCCTAATTTGAAAATAAAAATTAAACGCGACAACAGGTCTTTTTGTTATTTGTTGGGAAACTAAACCACAATATTTTTTGTATTTATATTTCAACGTTTCGGTAGCGTTCCAGCTACCGTTATCAAGATATATTATAAATCCTGGTCTGGTCTGACACTTCGAGAAAATTCGACAACTGGACAATTACTAATATCTTGAAGTTAAAGACTGCAACAACTTGTTGTCAAATTTCTTAAAGGTCCATTCACAGTAGATCATATCCTTCGTAAAATGTGAAATAAAATATTTCATCGTATGACATTCTAACAATATGATACTCTACTAGGAAAGGGATCCAGTTAAGTGCACGCTGGCCATGGGTAGGTCGCAACTGGCACGCCTCCAAAGGGTTGTCGGTTTGGGGGCAACTGGCTGCATGAAAACTACACCAACTGCTGCGTTGGAGGTGATTCTTCCCCATGTGATCGAGGCTGAGGCTGGGAGAGCACTCCTACGCTTGAAAAGTTTGGGATATATGCGAAACAAATAAGGGTGCAGGCACGTCAATAAGCTCAGGCTTCTGGGAGATGTTCCAGTTCTGGCTCTAGCGGCTGATGTCTGCTTGCGCAGGTACTCATTCGTAACCCCCTATAGGGTGAAGATCCGGAATAGAAAATTCTGGGAAAGGGAGGGAAATTCACATCCTCATGGGATCGTCTGTTACACATATTGTTCAAGCTCCAGCGATGGGGCGGGAGCTGGAATTTACTCCAGGAACCCAAGGACACAAGTCTGTGTTCCATTGGGTAAGGGTGTGTCTGCATATCAGGCTGAGGTATACGCTACCTTGGAATGTGCGCAGATAAACCTAGACAGAGGTTATACGATTCGACGCATAATCATATACACTGACAGTCAGGCGGCAATTAAGGTACTGAGTGGATATACCATCAACTCAGGGCCTGCTGCTGAATGTCGTGAATGCCTTGCTGACCTAGCAAGGCGGGTCACAGTGTTGCTAGAATGGATTCCGGCCCACTCTGGTTTTGAAGGCAACGGCCCGGGCCCGACCTTGGGCCTCACAAAACAAACAATCCGTGAGGAGACGAGAAACTGGTTAAGAAACCAGCACCTTGCTCACTGCTCTACAGGGTCTCAGACAGTCCAAGCTCCTATTGAGGGGATGGACATGCTAGAGCTGCTCTAGAACTACCAAGGTGTAGGTTAAAAAAGATAGCAGGACTCCTAACACGGCAATGCTGTCTGAGGAAACACCTTTGTGTTAGGTTTAGAGGAAAGCCCCCTATGCAGGGGTTGCGGCATGGCTTGAATGATACTATCCTGATAACGCAGGTAATTGATTATTGGAAATTTCTCTTTTTAACATTGATACCAATTTCGACTACATTCAAATGAAATACCAGCTACACATTTATCCGCATTTAGTTGTATTGATCTTTGATTTTTCATCTTTTATAATTGGGCTCTTTCAATATTATGTGCGCCGAATCCCAATGAATTTGATGCCCATCTTCTCAAGCATGTTTGCAAATACCTGATCTGAAAAAGAATATACTTTTTGTGTTCATTTATTCGGATTTTCAATGGTCTAGATGTTTCACCTAAATAAAATAAGTTGCACTCACAGGATATCAGATGTAATTTGTTCTTATTTTTTTGGTTTAGTTTTTGTTAGCATAGATTTAAAGTTATTTCGAATATTGAATTGATTACCAATTATCTTGATTCTCTCTGTTAAACTCTAACTATACGGTATTGTTGAATTTTTAAAAATTATGTTAGCTGAAATATTAATATTATTGGGTTTTAACAATCAGCCATTCTCTATATTCCTAATTTCTTTATTTATAAATTCTGTTGGGTAATTATTGTTTTTTAAAACTGATTTTAGTAAAGTTTTTTCCTTTGTGAACTCATTATCTTAAGAACAAATAATTTTGGCCTTATCTTATTAAAAATTTTACTATCCCTTTTTTTACGCTTATTGAATGATTGGATTCAAAATTCAAACACCTATTAGTGTTTGTTGGTTTACGGTAAACGCTTGTTTCATACCCTGTAGATGTTTTATTGATAAGCACATCTAAAAATGGCAAAAAATTGTTATTTTCAATTTCAAATTTTATAGATTGCATAGGAAACCATATAAATAAAAATAATTCGGAATATTGACATATCGATTCTGTTTCCCTGGCCAGAAATATCAGCCGAGCTGACCCTGTTAGATCACCAGCAAAAAAAAAAGAATAGAGACTTTACTCTGTTCTTCCAAACCTCCAATACTCTATGATCTATATAATTGTGTTATGATCTCCATATTCTATTCGAGTTTTCTGAGAAAAATAATAAAATTTACGATTTTTCAAATAAATGTAATCTAGCGACTGCTGTAAGAACCAAAGATACTTAGCTTCTAGAAGGTGTGATAGAGCAAATAAAACTCTTCTAAAACTTTTTTAGATCATTGTTTTGCTCCCTAGCGAACAAAACAATTATCACAATAATTTTTATACCACTTGGTATTTATACAGATTGTTCCAAATACTCACTGTCTGCGTAGCTTGGAGAGATGAATCTCAAAAAAGTCTGTCCTCTATTCCCCCATTTAGGATGTCTAACATTGTTGCATTCTCCCGAAGGCTTCCTAAACTTCATAGGAGGACATGATACATATTCTTCTGATTGGCAAAGTGAATTAGACCATTTTCCATTGACAGTAGCTTGTCTTTCAATAGCCAACGCTCTTTGAACTATCGGTTTTAAATCTTCTGGTAAAGTTCTTGTGTATTGAGTTAAATTATATTCATGTGGTTTTAGGGTAGACTGAGATTCAACGGAAATTATTGGTACCACAGTAAATAACAACAGCAACGGAAATCTGAAAAATAATAAATATTGATTTGAATAAACTTAAATGATAAGTTGCAAGAACAATCCTCTTATTTTTAAGGTTTATTATTGTTCTCGGAATCATCAACAAAGTCACATCCGTCTTTGAATTATTCTAAACATTCCTGCATTTAATTGCAAGATTTTCGTGAGATATTCTTGTGAATAAATGATTACGAAAGATCGTGTCTTATGGTGAGTTGTTTAATAATTTTCCAACGAATCAATTATTGAAATAAAATCAATAAAACATACTAAAATGATTGCATCTAATACAAGAAACTATTGTATTGTATTATATATATATATTATATATATATTGTATTGTATTATATATATAAAAGAATGTAGTTATTATAATTGTACTGGAATTTTTTTTCAATTTATTATAAAACTAAATAAGTAACAATTATAAAAAGAATTATTTTTGTATGAAATTCGTCAATCACTACAGAAACGACTTGCATGATTTATATAAATTTTGGCGTGCGACAGTTTAGAGATAACAATGTTGTCATATCTTCCGTTTTTCTGAAAATATAATGAAACTTGTTATCTCTTATAAATCTCCATATATATTCTCCCATTTTGAAGTCTATAAAAAATAACGAATATTTTCTGCGTGCCTAAATGCAACAATTTCAGAGTAACAGGTAAATTCACATTGTATGACCAATATCCCACTTGCCAAGCTTCAGCCACTACTGGCGTGGTCTCCGCTTTCCTTCCTACTTCTTCCAAATGTTGGTTCCAGGTAAGTTTTGAGACAATTAATACATCCCCTCAATATCTACCATTTGTTCTCGTTGTCTTAGAGTTCCTACTCCGTCCCATTTCTTTTACGGTTAAATGCCAAATAAATGAAAATTGGGGATTATGAATTCGAAGTAGTTGAAAACTTTAAATAAAAGACCCTTTTGGGGGGTAGAAACCCTTTTGCGGTATCAGTCCCAATGTAATATTAGAAGAAATGGGCAAAGCCGAAGAAAAGAAAAGATCTGACCATTGGAAAAACCTAGTAGTGCTTAGATAATCAAAGATTCTGATGATGGGTGACTACAACCTGTGGAGATCAAATGAATGCATGAGTGAAAGTAAAACTGCAAGAGTTAACAGTGATCCTAACGGGACATTGCCGCCTGAACGGGCACCTGAAAAAGCTCAGAATCGTGGAGAAGGAAGAATGTGAATTATGTGGGAAGCCTCCATCCAATTACTTATTGGATAGAAGAGGTACATTTACTCAGAGAAATAGGACTATAGGAGCTACTAGTCTCCGAGAAGTTCTTCGTTCTTCAGAAACTAAGTAGAAGTAAGTGGGGTTACCGTTACTGTAGCATCTGATCGTTTCATTCATATGGTTAACAACTTTTTCATTCCTGACTTACAAAGAAGAGGTGTGGATATCCAAGATTTGTGATTTCAGCAAGATGGGGCCACGGCACACACCGCCAGAGCATCTATGGCTCTTCTTCGCTGCCTGTTTCCTAACCATCTCATTTCCCGCTTTGGCAACATTTTATGGCCTCCCCGGTCCCCTGACTTATCTATGTGCGATTTTTTCTTGTGGGAATACCTCGAGTCGCGTGTTTACGAGACCAAGCCACGTACGTTAGATGAATTAAAGGAGGCGAGTCGTCGCGAAGTTAGCCTAATCAATAAAGATCTACTGGAAAGAGCGGTGGCAAATTTTCGAGAACGACTTCAAGAGTGCGTCAATGAAAACGGTCATCACCTGCCAGATATTATTTTCCATTCACGAATACCTTAAAATGCTTTGTTATTACCTATATTGTGCTACCAATAAATTTTTTCTAGAGTGAAAACTTACAGTTTTATTATTATTTTGAAAACATTTGGTTCCTATGCCCCACCCGGACCATAAGATCGGCCATATCACAAAAGACTCATATACCAAAATTGATTAAAATCGTTTTGTGATCATTAAGACAACTTAAACCTCGCTCAGTGTGTTTACAATCACCAGACAACGGTCAGTGTTATAGAAGAGATTTTGCTTTCATTTTGGTTGAATACAAACATTCCTTTTATTTTGATTACGATATGCTAGACGTAACGCGTTATGCTTCGTGGTTTTAAACGATATTGTTAGACTCCTTTTGTGTTTATACTTTGTAATAATAATAAATACTTATTTTACATAACATTTCGTGGTTAACTGTACAGTTATAATTAGAAATTAATCGCCAGCATAAGTAGGTTTATACATTGCTGTATTTTTTTCAAACAATCGTGATGAAACTAATTTTTTAAATTTTATATTTTATTCTTTAAGACTGTGCTGCAGTCGGTTTCATTACATGCTTCATTTACTTTTACTAGGAAAATAATAAGAGTGTGCGGTTAATGATTTTACATTCTTGTTCTATCTTTAGTACAATGACAATTAAACTCAAGACTTCCTTTCGATTTAGATTCCCTTGAGGGCATTTTTAAAAATTTTTTTTTACCATTTTGTAGATAATGACCGAAATGTAAATGGCTGGTAGGCAATATTTTGATTTTTGACCTTCAGTCAATAGTCTTGGAGCCAGAAACATTTTTCAGTGATAATCTAATGTGTAGGCTTATTTTTTAAGAGAAAGTTCTAGAGGGCCTGGATTTTTTCATGTATATAAATGCAACTTCATTGTTAGTGTAATTTTTTCCTTGTTAGTTACATTTTTCAGTAATGACAATGCAATTAATATAATATACAAGATGTCCCGAGAATTCTAACCAAGAAGCTCACTAATCACATTTAGGCCATGGTGTAATAGAGTATAACGTGTGCTCCCACGGAAGAAAGGCCACCATATTGCCAATCATATGTTCAATGTTTTGAATGGATGCCCATAACCTATACATAACCAAACCCTGTTTTTAATTGTAACATGAAAATTTTGTCTTGTTTTCCTTTCAATATTAATTATTTTTTAACAGGTGTTTTGAGCACAACGTTGTTTTGAGCACAACGTAGTTTTGAGCATTTGTTACTTTAAACAGTGTATAGTTGATTATTATTAACAATTATGTCTGGATGTTCTGTGGCGGCCTGCCACAACTGGAATGGAGCCACAAAAAATCGAAAAGGTAAAATATTTTCAATTCCCAAAGGATGAAGCTATCCATCAAAAATGAATTGACGCTTATTGTAATTCTGATAATGAAATCAACTTGCAAAATGGTTTGTAAGCGAATTACTGTTTAGCTTATTGGAAGTACTCAATATACTTAATTTTCTGCGGTAAAAAATTAAATTTGAAAGGCAAAATTATTTTCTGATATTAAGCGTTTGATTTCGCGCATTATTTTCTGATTGGCTGATTTTTCAATATGGCGGCGTTTTGCAAGTTTTTTTTAATTGGTCGTGCGCGGTAACACACCTTCTTCTCTATTACACCATGATTTAAGCCATCTACTATCATTCTCCCAAAAATAGATTTCAACCAATAATCACTAATATCTTTTAATCTCATCATGAATTGACATCTCATACTTCAGCTTTCTGATAGTCGGCGTGCTTATGAATTGACATCTCATACTTTAACTTTCTGATAATCGGCGTGTTCATGAATTGACATCTCATACTTTAACTTCCTGATAATTGGCGTGTTCATGAATTGACATCTCATACTTCAGCTCTCTGATAGTCGGCGTATTCATGAATTGACATCTCATACTTCAGCTTTCTGATAGTCGGCGTGTTCATGAATTGACATCTCATACTTTAACTTTCTGATAATCGGCGTGTTCATGAATTGACATCTCATACTTTAACTTTCTGATAATTGGCGTGTTCATGAATTGACATCTCATACTTCAGCTCTCTGATAGTCGGCGTGTTCATGAATTGGCATCTCATACTTCAGCTTTCTGATAGTCGGCGTGTTCATGAATTGACATCTCATATTTTAACTTTCTGATAGTCGGTGTGTTCATGAATTGACATCTCATACTTCAGCTTTCTGATAGTCGTCGTGTTCATGAATTTACATCTCATACTTCAGCTTTCTGATAGTCGGGGTGTTCATAAATTGACTTTTCCTCTAGTGTCCAGAAATCGGAGAGCAGTTCAGGGAGATTATCCGTTCTGGGGCTGTATTCTTAACTGAGGGAATACATATTTCCGAGAGAACACATATTTTGTCTTCATTCTGCTTGGCTGCTCTGTCACTGCAGTGACAATGACAAAATATCGGTTCTCACGAGAATCTTCCCTCCCTCACTCAAAAATACAGCCTCTGGGCATCAACTCTTGATTGCAATACAATAGAACGTTCCCCGAGGATCATTCTTCTATTTTACTCTACTGCTGCTCTCTCAAGATCCTAATTAAGTTCTCTGGAACATCAAGGAGGGAACAAAGCCACGTCGATGCCAAATTTGTTGACCAATCATAAAACTGAATTTTTTGATAGACACAATGGTCGTATTTGAATCTGTCATGTGAATTTTTATCAGTTTTTTATGCAACAATATACCGATCGTCGAACATCTTCCATCATCTCTTCTCAAAACAAAAATTTTTGTAGATTATTATTTATTTATTATTATTTCATTGAATATTTATATGAATTGAACAGTAAAGAGTATAAAAAAGTGTAGTTTATGGTCCATAACGTCAAAGAAATCCACAAAACTGTCAAATTATTCCGTGGTCCCTGGCTGATCCCTTCAATTCACCCAGTGTTCGATAGAATGACGTTCAAGAATACCATTTCTCCATCCTCATTCTCTCAGTTGTTCTACTCCCCGATTTTTAAGAAGTGGGTGCCTGAGTTGATGCAGTTGCTGTTTGGGGAGGCATTTTTTTCATTGGGGGTGAAATGCTATGTCTGTTTCATACTGCTATTGGACCAGCTTTCCTCTTTTTAAACGATAATGCTCGACCGCATCGTGCATGCATAGTCGAAGACGTTCCACTTCGATGGTATCCCGCATTTCAACTGCCCATTCGATCGCCTGACATCATCTCCATCGGGTGCATACTAGTTCGCAGTTAGGTTATTGTGTATTGAAACATAAAAATATGAAAATAAGTTGGTTTCATTTATAAAATTATTATTTATTCACCAAAAATAAAATATACATACTATAAAAAACCCTAATCCCAACCACAAAATTGTGTGCACCGTTTCCATCGAGCACGCTAGGGACCAGCTGCAAAAAGCCTTGAATTCCCATAAACCACCCCCACAGGTACTCCAAGAACATAGACAACTTTTACCCCAACTTTGGAGACAAATCGATCATTGTTTGGTTGTAAATGATATTAGAGGAAAACATACTTGTTATTTTTAATAAAACTGAAAAGGTTAACAACCTCAAATTGTTGTTTTTGTTGTCGTTGCGCAAAAGTGCAAACAAACGCGTACATATATAAATGAAAAAACTTACAATTTTTTAAACATATAATCACTAAGTAGCCAAAAATCGTAACAATTCCCGAATTTATAATCTTCCTCAACTTTTATGGAGCAGTTTATATTATGCAATACGTCTTACATCATATCATCCATTTAAAATTTAAACGTTTACCTAATATTAGTGACATTTTAAAATTTGTTATTCAATATAGAGGCGCCTGTATATTAAGAAATTTGTTCATCGTTTATAATAATGATAGCCGGTTATTGTACCAGTAGACCAATGGCGTACGTGCAATAATTATTATATCAGTGGCGTAGTTAATGTTCTCCAATCAGTTGGAATTTGTTTTCACATAAAAATTATTGACAAGTCGATTTATTTATATCTATTGCTGCAATTACTTTAACGTTATATTTTATAGCATCCTTTCATTTTGTATATACATCTTCTACTGCATCGTGAATCTCTCTTACTTTTGCTGTGTTGTGAAATTGGATCAGTACCGAGCATGAAATATGCTAATGCACTCGACGCAATCGGTTTTCCTAATACACGGCGGTCTAGTTACATTTTTTTTATCAACCTGCTAATCACGATTTAAAAATTGGCTTGGAAAAATAATGACTAGATCTGTTGTAAGTTTATTGTTTATTTGTTCAATTAAAAATACAAACATGGTGTAATTCTAAATAAAGTCATTAGAATACCATAAGAACAAAATTGTGAAGCGAAAATGAAGGTTATAATAGTTAAGTTTTCAGGTTTTCCTGGAGAATAATGTCGACCTTCGCCGATACATTCCTATGAGGATGTTCTAATAAAGGATTTTTTGTTTCTTCAACAAAGGAGAAGACTGTATCTATAAACTTTAATCTATATTCAATTCACCTTTTGTATTGTAGTGAATGTCAAGGGATAAACATACAATGTGTCCTTCAATTTAACTAATAAATAGTTGAATTAAATTAAACTAATATATTTGTTTGAACTTTCAATGCTAATATAATCGAAACTGAAAATATTTTATGAGGGGCTCAACTAGTTAACCTTGGATACACCAACAAAAATAAATGCATATTACGGCAATCAACTATTTTTTTGCCATAAAACTTTTTGTTTTAAAATTTGTATAACAGCAAATTTGTTCTCAAAAGACCGTTTGCGGTTAAAATAAAATATTTTTTTGTTTCTAGTTTTCAATTTCAGCGGAATTATCAAAATTATAGAACGCTATTCTATGAATATTTCTGGAATTCAATGGCGTAGATACCTACTCAAAGAATTTTTTTGGGATAGTGTTCTTCCCTTGTCTGTCATTTTTTCCTCTTTTAGGAGCCGTTCTCAAGCCGGGGGCACTTATTGTACTCTAGTCCAGAGTCTCAGTCAATTAAGATATGGGTCACGGTCTCGGTCTCCACGCCACAAAGATTGCAGCTGAGATCCTAGTTATATAGACCCATTTTATGCAGATAACCTGTGATGATGATTAGCTGAGTAGTAGTTCTCCAGCCCGTTTAACACTTGTGTCACCTATAAAGCTCTTACTGTGTACCTGTGTTCCTGTCGATGTTGGCCGCTTTGAACCCATTTTTGTATCTGTTCTTGGACCACTTTCTTTGTGGTCCCGAAGACTGGATTGTTCCTCTTCTCGCGAGTTCATTAGCTTGGTTATTTCCAGATATATATCGCTAATCCAGCTCTTTCTGGCGTTCCTCTTCCATTGTAGATGTTACCTTGCGACTATTTAAAGTCGCAAGGGCTGCCTGCTTATCATTTGATTTCCTATGAGTTTTAGTTCAGCATTTGTAGATTCTGATACATTGTAGGATAGCATACATCTCCGCCTGAAATACAGAGCTATGTTCTCCTAATGAGAAGGAACATCTTGTGTTTCTCATTTCACACCCCTCCACCTGTCTCTTGTGCCATGTTATAAGACACTATAAACAAATATAAACGACGCCATATTAGAAATAGGTAGAGTTAACGCAGATATAGAACAGTACAGGCACGTCATCAATCTATGCTCTCGCTTCCTACCGATTCTCGTTCCAGAGTCACTGTCACCTGTCACTGCCTAATTCTCTCGCACAATCAAGAATTAGTTGCCGCATGTTGCCCGACGTTTCTATTCTCTAAGGAACTTTGATTTGCCGAATCCCCGAATTTTAGTATCGTTCTTGGGACGGTACAAAAACTACCTTATGGAAAGGGTGATAAAGTTGATATGCCCATCCCTAACCTATTGATTCGTATTCAACTCTTTTGTTTTGTTAGTAATATTATTAATATATAATTTATTTTAAAAAATAGCTTTCAGTATGATTTAGAAAGGTACAAAACAAAACAGAGGTGCTACAATATACAAAAACACACACCTAAGAAACTTTCATCTTTCACTATTGGCAATTATTTAGCGAAGATCGCGATCAAATCAACACAGTTCATACCTAAGCCGTATCTAATTATTAGATAAGATATAAAGTAAAAGGATTACCTAGTCGATTTGGAAAAAAAATATATTGATATTAAAATACTGTCTACTTTCTTTAATAACGCCTTGTGATTGACGTGATTTTATGTTTTCAATATTCAAAAGATTAAAAAGTAACGTCAATATTTTATTACAAAATATTATTTATTCTTTATTTCTCTTCTGCTTCCGCAAGCCCCTCGTGTTCACACCTTCCCATATTCCGTGTACTCACATACAGTAGCGGCGCGTGACTTTATAATGTTAAAAGTGACATACAGTATCATCAGCTTCTAATGTGCAGAAAAACAAATACCACACAGTTGGTCCTTAAGAATTAATATTTATCTTGTTTCCACAATGAAAATTATATGTGACCATTTAATAATATGCGTATTATTTTAAATACTACACCAATAAAGCTCCTGAATATCTCGGTGGAAGTATACAAGGATCAACCAAAGAAGACTGTAACACACAGCCACGACCAAGGAAGGAGCTGGACTGCTGAAGACACGCGACAAAAGAAACAGTAAGAACCACTCACTCCTGCTTGTTTCAAAAACGATTGGACAGAAATGGAGTAAGGATATCTTTAAAGCCACAGTACGTAGGCTAATATTTCACTCCTTCTAGCTGCTGCGACATAAAACCACAAGGCGAGTGCCAATAACGAATGAGGCCAGCGGAAGAACAGAGTACAGTACCTCAGTACAGAAAAGATGGATGCCTTATCGATACTAGAGGGATGCATTCTGGAAAAAGAGCGTTAAATAGATCTATGTGAGTGTTTTAAATATATATTGGAAAAATGGAACGAGCAAGGTTAACAGAGCAAATTGTTCGATTTCATAAACATTTTAATAACGCAAAAACAAGACACCTACGGCCTAACAACTTCAACAATTGCGGAACTAGCCAAACGTTACACCCATGCTCAATCCCTTGAGAGATGGGATGGAATCAAAGGATGCAGTCTTGCCAGGATCACCCTGGGCGACCCTGGGAAGCTGGCGCCGAAGAAATATTTGGCGATGACCAGGAAAAACCTACGTTTAACAGTAGGATTCTTGACTGGCCACTGTCAGCTAAGGAAACACCTCCATACTATGGTGCTAGTGGACACACCTCTAAGCAGGATGTGTGAACAGGAAGATGAAACTGTCAGACATGTCTTATGCGAGTGTCCGGAGTTATCGTCAATAAGAGAGTGTGTGTTCGGTGAGTCTTGGCCTACACCTGCCGATATAAAGGAGATGTCTCCTAGTGACCTGTCCACCTTCCTGGGAAGGATAGGATGGACGATGACCTAGGAGGACAACTCCTCGGGAGGATGTACTATGGGTCACGTGTGGCCTAAGTGCTGTTAGCCTACACTCACCCTCCCTACTCTACAGATACAGAACGCAAAAACAAAAGCAATTCAATAAATGGCAGCAATAAAAGAAAGCTAAAATGATGATATCACACAAGCAGACGTTTCAAACAGAAAAACATTTAGGGATAGTATATTCTGTAATAGGAAAATTGGTCCTAAAACGTCAAAAGCAGCTTGGTCTGATGAAAGAAAGCGAGTACACTGGGAAAGCTGGGTAATAGGAATATGCATGAAAGTAGATATAAAATAGGTAGCATTTATAGTATTCTTACAATAGGGTCGTGACACTTACGTAAATTCCGTGGTACTAGAATATTGTTGGCATTAAAACGGCAGACACCCTAACGAATCTAGGGACTGAAACAACACTCAATAGTCGTGGACCAGCATTTGGAATATTAAAAACTGCAGCAAGCGTTTGTACATTGGAGCCTCATGGCAAACCTGCAGCTCAGCAAACTCCTGGTCAATTTCCCTCGGAGTCGCTGAATAATGAAATATTCAACATCAGCAGGGGCCAGATAAAAAAACACATGCATACTATTAGCATATGTAGGGATGAACTTTTCTGTCAGTTAGGCATGGAAGAATAGAAACTAACTTACTGGAGATATAGACTCATAGGACTAGAACGTTCAAAGGATGATTACTCCAGGAAGTGAAAATACTGTTGAACCTGATAATGATTACTGGTCTTTCCACATAAACGTTACAACCCAGAGTACAAAAAGTCTGAAGGCTGAGGTGCTGAGGACTCGCAGCCTCTGAACTGTGGTGCCGAACTAATTAATCATTCTTTTAATCAGCTCTCGCTCTTATTTCTTTGTATTAGACGAGGTTTGACATTGTTTTATTTGAAATAATGGAATTTTTTGATTAATTAAATTAGGTTGGGCTTGGAACACGGTGGCACCACTGCTTACCACATGATGTAATGTATGTAACCTTGCTAGACACCTCTGTTAATTTAAGAATTTGCGGAATAACACTTAACAAATGTTATTATTATTTATTACCAACAATATTGAATTGTTCACTTTAATTCAAATAAACTTAATACTTCAAAATACGTGCAGTGTTAGGAAAGTTTGAACCGAAGCACTCGAATCTGTTGAATCTTTTTAATTAGATTTCATTTATTCGTGTCAAGTTCTTGGAGGGTTTCATAATACATTTATAACGAAACGTGTTGGTTAAATAGCATCTACGATTTTGCATAAGAGGAATGTGTGAAGACTAAGCAATACACAATAATATTTATCTGATGAATTTAACAATTAAAATACATAATTACCGTCATGAATTCTACTAATAGTCGATGTTTATATGCTTATTATCATCCGGAGTGGGCATCTTACAAGAATCCACCTTGTTATTGGCAGTAGAATTTTTAAAAAATTGTGAAACATTTCGAATTTTGATTTTCATTCGCAGTTTTTCAAAATATCAACCGAATATTCAATTCAGGGTGATGACGTGATTAACCGTTTTTTTTTAAACCACCCACTACGTTTTTCTATTTTCTGAATTTTTTTTAAAAGCTTTACAAAAAAACTGGATACAGAGGATCTTATAGGAATATTGTTGCAGGGTGTTGAAAATAACATTTTTTCAACTTTAGGTCGTTTTTTTGACAAAACTACAGAATATGTCAAAACACCATACGTGCCTTCCTTTTTTTGTTTTTATTGAAAAGAAAATGGTAATGGCGTCATCACACGTTAGTAAATACTGGGTTATTTAAATAAAAAAGTAAATTAAAACTGACCTGCTCCAGCATTTTCTTAAAATTAATCAGTACTTTTGTGGCTCACTCCGTATAAATATAACGAAAACTGTTCGGTTATGTTTTAATGGAATTAAAAAAATACAAATGAAACCAAGCAACTTTGCTGCTAAAATTCCTTACTACATCCTGCGAATCACTTTTCCATCCACCATTACACCCGATCTAGTTCCTAGTGATTTAATATTCGAAATATTCTTTTAAAAAAATCCTGAACTCACAAAACCAATAATAACAAGATAAGGGCATCGCACAATCGTCATATTCTGTCTCAAAGGCGAAACGAGACGAGACATTTTTGAGAATATACTCGATACCAAGACTCATTCTTTTCCCGATAGAATTGTTGATTAAAAATGTTTATTGTTACATCTTAAATGAAAAACGTAAGACAATTAGTGCTAAAAACTCTAAGTCGGTTTAACGCGGGAAAATATATTATACAGTATTGTCAGTGGAGACAAATTCTGGATTGACCCTTTTTTATCTTTTTTTTTAACCGGGTTTACTCTTACGTCAGTCCGCTATTTGGGTGTTCCAAGACGATCCAAAACCGATGAAAGTTATCCGTTCTCGAAGTGCTTCTAAGAACAATTCCTCTGCAAGATCAAAGAACTGTCACTGCTGATTGGTACATATTGACCCCCAACGACGAATTATTCTCCACCAGGACAATGCAATTTCCCACACAGCTCGAAAAACGATTGAATTTTTAATGAAAATATCGCATTGCTGGACTATCCTCCATAAAGTCCCAACGACTTTCTTACATTTTACAAAAATTTAGAATGAGCTGCGGGATCGAAGGTTCCAGTCTCCAAAAGATACAGTCAACGCTTCCGAAATCTCCAATTTGAATTCACCAACGAGCGAGTGGAAGGCATAACTTCTTCCAAAATTGGTGCCAAACGAGAGAATCCTTTTGAAAAAAATGGTTTTTAATAGTATTAAGATATAAAGATCGGAAGTGAAGCTTGGTTACCAAACCCGAAAGCTGTGAGGGAACATCCGGCCCGTATACCTTATACGCTATTTTTTGCACGACCGGTTTTTTCCGCTCCAAGAAGTTCCATATCAAGTAAAGCTCCGTTGATTTTAAAATTTCCAAGAAGTACATCTTCAACAAAGTAACATGCCTTCTATTTTTAATAATTATACTTCAAACTGTTCTATTAATTTTAATATACATTAATTAGCCTAGTCAAAGTACACATAAAACCTAACAAAAAATACAAAAAACTTAAAAATTTAAAATTGAGTATTTAAAAGGGTTGTGTTTAGCATGAGAAAAACTTTAAGATGTTAGGCATGCGATTTTCCGGAAAATCGTCGAGTGAAAATTTTTGTATTTGTTTTTTTCGCTCTAATTGTTTAAATAATAAATATACGGAAAAACTTCCCAATCGAAATTTGTAGATGATGCATTTATCTACAAATTTTGTCTGAAAAGTTTTTTTGTAAATTGAAAAGTTTACGGGATAAAATTAATTTCAGTGGTATTCAATTCGTGGTTACGCGCGAACGGCCCGTGAGCCAAATTTATTAACCGCTCGACTTAAAAGTTAATAATTTTGGGCTTATAACATTCTGAAAAAATAAATAAACTCATGTTAAATGTAAAGAAGGATCTCAACTTTTAGATAGAAATTGGAAAAAGTAGATTTTCTGACTGTAATATCAGTTTTATTATAATTCCTATTTAATTAATACTTATTCCAGCGAAAATTCCTTTTGGCTTCAACATTACAAATGAGCATAAAACATTATTATTATAAAAGGAAAGCCATCAATATTTAGAATTTTAAACGAATGCTTCTTAAAAATCTGTTTTTTGGACTTCATTCAATTATATCTTTTTTCGAAATTAATATAATTTAATTAAACTTTACTACTAAACACTTTGAAGCATCTACTTTCGAAACTACTAGACAGTTTTTTCATAAATATCAACCTTTTTAAATAATAGAAATACCGTTTATGATATTATCTAAAAATTTGTGAACTTTATAATGAACCTGTTTAGAAGAGATCGCGATACTAAAGAACACACCTATGGCTCAAGTAAGAAAGAGGAGGGAGCACAAATAAAGGTGAAAAAGCAGGTGAGAGAGCGTGGAAAATCGATGATAGTACATTAAAAAATTCAAAAAAATAATTTTTTTTTCAATGTATTTGTAGATACCCCATTTTAGAACACATTTCATATGAAACATTTTTTTCTAAATGTCATTGTTTATTTACTATCGTAAAGTTAAAAACATGAAAATTGATAATGTTCAAAAATACTACTATGGAAATTTCGTATATATTTCAAAAACTAATGCAGATACAAAAAAAATGTACAGACAAATTTTGTAGACAAATAATGTATTAGCTACAATTTTTGATTTGAACATTTCTCTGTGTTTTCATTATTTAAACAATTAGAGTGAAAAAACAAAAATTTTCACTCGACGATTTTCTGGATAATCGCATGCCTAGCATCGTAAAGTTTTTATCATGTTAATCACAACCCTTTTAAATACTCAATTTTGAATTTTCAAGTTTTTTGTGTTTTTTGCGGCATTTTACGGATATTTTGTGTACTTTGACTACGCTAAATCTAAAGTTAAATTGGTTTGTTTATTTTTATATTTTGCTATGTCGTTTTACCTTATTTTTCTATTTTAAATATAGTTTATGCAAAAATACCAAATTTCTACTTATAAAAGGCATAGGGCCGTAAGTAAGTCACTTACGGCCCTAGGGTCGTATTTACAACTTACTTCTATGATAACAATGTTGGTAAACTAAAAAAAAACGGTCGTGCAGAAATATAATTAGCTATTCGCTTTCTGTAGTAAATTTTAATCCAAGTTTATCAATTCTTAACCGATTTAAAAACAAGGAAATACATTTTTGTGTAATCCGTCTCACTAATGAGAATTGTTGTAAATCATCTACTGTAGGATAATAATTACTATCTTAATTATTAATCTCCAACCTTAAACGTAAACATAATATTGTGTAAACCGCAAGACGTAGGTTGTGCAAAAAATCCGTGCGAGGTGGAACAAGGACATGTTTTGTTAATTTAATGTAACCACTATGCGAAGAAAGTAACCTTGAGAGAAAGTTACCATAACATGTAATCGGCCCAAGTTTGTATGCAGAATCGGACTCATTGTTTTGTGTTTACGTCGAAAATTTTATTTTATGGTATGTAAGAAAAAAGTGTGTCGTAAAGTAAAAGTTTTCAAGGAATTTATGGGACTATACATTATTTTTTAAATAGCTTAGGTCAAGGATTTTGTGTGAATAACTGAATATATTAACTGAAAATTCGATTTTTTCACATATTCAAGATTTTATTGTCCATAGGACTGAGTTCAATAAATTTTTATATTCAAGCTATTTGGCAATTATAATATCAATAATTTAATATACAGTGAGTTCATAGAAACTCCTAAATTTTTTATTTCAATTTACTAAATCCAAAACGTAACACCTACTTTGTTACAAACTATTGTAGACAAACTTAACACCAGGTTGAATCATTGTTTGGTGGTCAATGAAAACATTTTTATTTGGAAGCACTGTATACCAGAATTATCTGGGTGAAGAATTCTCATCCAGGGAAGACAAGCACCTTACTGTTTAACAAAATTATTTTCAATTCATCAGACAATGAATCTGGAAGTTTTGTGTGACTATTCAATAAGGTAACCAATTGTTTCCAGTATTAAAGATGCTTGTGCTTATACTATTCTGGCTAAGCATTCTTAAATACATCAAGATAGCTACAACTTATTGTTGTATTGGACTGCATTTTTTCAATGAAAATACCAAAAAGGAATTATAAGATGTTATAGAGCTTGAGAGCTTAATGCAATAAGTATTGTCACAAACTTAAACCTAGACTCTGACAAATAAGTGGGGTTAGCTTTCGAAGAATGTTCCACCAAAGGTATGTAAACGATCTTGTCCTTTCATTGGACTATCACCAATGAGAAGACCCGTTATTACTCTGATTTGTTTCGTTTTTATCTTGAGCTCTGTGCCGAGATTAAAGAAGGAAGGGTTTCTAGTTAATGGTACTGTTGCTGTTTTATACGCTGTTTGCTGTTTGCTGTTTTATAAGTAAAGCTGACGTAAAAGATATTGTGCAGCTATCTAATCGTATATCCCCTTTAAGTTATGTTGCGGAGCTAAACTCTGAAAGGTATTAATATTATTTTGGCTACTTCCAAACATAATTCTATATTGTATTTGTATCTTGACCCTTTTTTAATTGTATCGTGTGTACCACACCAAGTTTCGTCCAAATAGATAATTGGCCGGTTTTCTTCTCTATGGGTGCGTTCACAAAGAAAGCTGGTTACAAGCGCTTGAGAATTTTGGTGTGTGTACACAACAAACGCTTGCATTTCAAGCTTAGTGTTTTCTCAGCTCTCGTTGAGACAATGTCTTCCTCAAGTGATGAAGAGATATTTTTGCTTGAAAATGTCGATTTAAAAATTCGTAGAAGGAGAGTCGGTGCTCATGCAATTAATCGTGGAAGAGGTAGGTTTGGGGAATACCACCATCTATTTCCTCAATTTAAATTGGATAAAGTGAGAAAGAAGAGAAAGAAGAAAGAAGGAAGAAAAAAATTGGAAGATCAACAAATGCAGGCTCAAGTGTGAGAGAATTGTTTAAGACATACTTAGCCAACAATCCATTAGTTTTCACAGACTAAAAGTGTGTCCCAAATAGCCCCTTTTCTAAAGACTTGAGATATCAGTTCATCGACTTCCATACTGCACAGTTGTTTGTCACTGACTGGTTCGGTCAACAAGAGCCGGAAAACAAGTACAAAACGTTCTTGCGTGCTTGTCAGAACTTGAACGCACACGCTTGGTAGACTTTTCTCACGCCGGTTGGAGCTTGCAAGCGCTTGTAACCAGCTTTCTTTGTGAACGCACCCTATACTTAGTTACTTGTTTCAAGTAGGTATACTTACGATATCCACACATGCACTTTCTTGATGTCAGACCACCGACTAAAGAGAACAAAACTGTTCGAGTAAAGTAAATAAACCCTCTCTCAAAAATAGTTATAGTTCAGACAAAGATGTAAAAAATAATGAATTATTTGAAATTTATATTATTTCTACTTCTTCTTAATAAAACGAGATATAAGGTAGTGTTAATTGTTAATTGTCTGGTATTATGTTTAAGATGTTTTTTAAATATAAACAGGTTAATATTGCTTAAAGCAATGTTTGATATTCGGGTTCTAAATAGCAGAGAAAATAACAAATAGATTTTAGATTGAAAGAAACCACGAATACATCAAAAGAGAGCTCCAGTCGTCGTTTAGGTAAAGATTTATTAAAAAATGTGTTTTGTTTTATACATTAACGCTAAGGCCACTTTCAGAAAGGACTGATGATTTGTACTGACGATCAGTCGTGATTCTACGTCATTGGTATGGAGTTGACATTATTGTCTCCTAATAGTCTTTGTGAAAAAGTGAATTTTGTCACAAAAAAGAGTTTACGATTAACGAAAAAAATATTGTAATTAACTTATTTCTCAAACTCAACTTTTAAAGGTACTCACTCGCTGTCGCTCGTTCGTGCTTCAAACAGTTTCGTTATCGTCAACTAAGTAAGCATTTTAAATTATAATATTGATTGGGCTATGACGATATACTCTTCGTCTTAGAGTCGAACAAAAAGCCGACAACTTTAAGTTCGCACTATATCGTTTACGTCAACTATACCGGAGAAGTACTTGCTAAAGGCGTAGATTCGGGACTGAGACTACTAGAGTAGTATGGCGAACATTTCGATAGTTTTAAGGAAACTTTGACGGGTCGTTCGGTACTTTTAGAGGGTGGAATTTTTTGCATAAAAGTTTGCTTATCTTTTTCGTAGCGTTGTGTTTGTACTGTTCGTTGTTCAATGGAACTAATATCAGTATGGGATAAGTTTTGTGGAATAACATTTTACTACGATTTTTTTGGGTAGAGCAGTCGATAACACTTGGTAAGTTTTTAGAGTAGATCAGAATATATCGGAAATGGAGTGGCTCTTTGTCCTATCCCACTGCGACCTTTGCAGATCTATTGTGGTCCTCCCTATCCTTAGAGCTCGATATCTAGCTTTATTCTTTTTGTTAAACCTATTAGCCTTTATACCGCCTCCGTTACGTAGCTCTCTGTCCTCGGTTTTTCTTCTCCGAATAGGTGAAACCGTACCCAGTTTTTAGGGTAAGTACCTAGGGAAAACTCTTCTATATCTATGCTGGAACCTAGTCTTGAAGGAACACTGTGTTCTGTGAAATTTGCTGGAAAAAACGGTTTGGTTTCCGATGTGGACGACTCACTAATATTTGACATTATATCTGTTAAAGTACTACCGCCAGTAGAAGTTGAAGATAATTTTTGAAATAGCAGCCCAGGACTATCTGAGCTTTTAAAGTACTACTGGTATTACTGGCAGGCCAATCGAAAATTGAATGAGCTATATCGGTTAGAGAGTTTTCATCACTCTTTAAACCGGAACTGCTTTTTGTTGTACCACTTGTACTGGATGAATTTTGAAATTTTTGGTATAAATTTAAAATCCAGAACAGATCAATATTTTCTGTTGACTTGGTTAAGTCCTTGTGAAGTTTTTTTAATACCAAGTCAAAAGTTGATATAATATTTTCCATCTCTGGTAAATATCGGCATGTAAATGTCGCACACGCGATCAAATCAATTTCGAAATGCCAGGAATGAATGACTCTTTAATCACACAACGACCACAGATGCATTATATACCAATTTTCTTTTGTTGTCGACTTTAAAACAAAAGGTTATTATTCATCGACATATGTAATCAATTATCGTTTGTTCGTTAACCTTTACATACTTAGTTTTTTTCTTCTGGTAGTAATTTCCATTATTTTAATAACAGAAGTTAGAAGAGGCATCCTCATGACATCAAGTTTTATTACATCACATCGGTCGTTTTTCTTGAAATCAGTAATTGCCAGATAGAGGTCAAAGATGTATATAAATTATATTTATTTCTATCAAGAAAAATTGTCTTACCCAAGTATAGGCATAGATTTTTGTGGTAGCTTTATCATTATTCAATTTTTTTTGTCGTAAAGAATGCTACTTAGCTACTGAAGGCGGTGTCTATTAACACGTTTGGCGATGAGAATAGAATAGAATGTATAATAAACGTACGGTTATTGTAGAAAATACAAACTTAGTAGCTATGGAAACGATGTCTAAATACTAAGATGCTTTATTGTTTTACTAGAATTAAAATTGAAGATTCTGTTAGCATTTCAATATCCAGAGAAACATTATAACTCTTCACCTTCCGAGGAAAGACCCGTAACTAGCGGTATTCCACAAGGTTCCGTTCTTGGACCCTTACTTCTCATCGCATATTCCAGTGATCTTCGATACTGTCTGTTAAGCTCAATTTCGGCTTATGCTGACGACATGAAACTTTACGGAAATCCCAACATCAATTATTTAAGTTTGCAGAATGATCTTGATAAACTACAAGAATGGTGTTTCAATTGGTTGATGCCTCTGAACATTGATAAGTGTGTCGTGTTACACGTCAGTGGACAGACATTAAGCACGGTATCTTCACAAACCGACCTTGGTTTATTAGTAAACTCGAAACTTACGTGAATATTTCTCATATTTGTAAACGCGCGAACTCTAAACTGTTCCTAATACAAAAAACTTTCTCTAAAGCTTCTTTCGAAACATATTGCAAACTTTACAAGTGCTATGTCCTAGCCCATACTTAAATACGCCGGGCCTTCGTGGTATCCAGATTTATCTCGAGATCGTGAAATGCTGGAAAATGTGCAAAGACGCGCAACCAGATTGTCTTTTGGCCTACGTACGAAGAGAGATTAACCATGGCAAATCTAACAACATTCGAAGAAAGACGTTTCCAAGGTGACCTTATTCTTTCCTTTCGAATTTTGAAATTCAACGTCGGCGACCTTCAAGGTCTTCCCCCTTCATTTAGACCACCGTCTCCGTGGGCACTCCTTAAAGCTGAAGAAACAGCATTTCAGAACTTTATGGGTAACAGAACTTTCGAAATTTTGAATGGTCTTCCTCAACTAATAATTAATTCAGAGAATGTTAATAGTTTCAAAAATCAAATAAACTCCTACATTTTCGATCTGAAGTTTTTTAGGCTTAGTGCCAGTTATTGTTTTATTTATATTCTGTGAATTATTATGGGCAAAATAGGACTTGATCCTCTGCCCTTATCATGTAATAATAATATGCAGGTAAGCGACTCACACCGCTGTAGGACTGGCGATTTATTGCTGGTCTGCTTTGATGATTTCTCACTGCTGACGCTACGAGTACAAGTGAGCAGCAAAGCTAATCTATCGGTTTTACGTGGTTTTCTTGTATTCTAGCTGAGCCTCAAAACTTAGTTATAATACAATTATAGCATGCAATTCAGCCTGTTACGTTTTTCGTTTTAAAACCTATTTTATTTAGTCAATTTTTGTGGCTCATTAGTCACTTCCTCCCAAATTTCGACTAAATTTCTAAACATGCCGTTTCCTTGTCGCATTAGTAACTCCAAAATAAAACATTAATTTTTATCAAATTCCCCTTCTATTTTTGTCTTTAGATATTCGAAATTTCAAGCTTCGATTAGAACTCTTTCTTTCCTCCAACTGCCACAAAAAGGCAACATAATATATATTTTTTATTTACTATTGATGATTTGTTACCGCCTGGTTGCTCTGCAACCGGCAAGCTATGTTTAGGCAAATTTAGGTTTCAAGTTTAAGGATAGGCAAGATTCAGCCAACCTCAGTTCTCGTTCCTGTTCCGTGCACGAGTGAAGTCATCACCGCCATCGCTGCCATTGCGCTAAGAGCTGCAAAACATCCTCAGCCCTCTAAGATAAGCTCCGTCGTCTTATCTTTAGCATGTGTAAGATTTGGATGTAGCGTGTTATATTACAATTTGGTATCCTCTTCGTTTGGTTTTTTTTAGTATTCAATTTACGTGAATTTTTGGATAATCCAATAAATATTTAATATCTTCAATTTTTATATTGGTTATTCAATATTTATTAAATTGAATACACGTGTTCAGGAATAAGTAGTTTAATTTTTGTTAATTTTTTTTAATAACTTTACATTAATTTTCACAAGGTGTTTCCACCTTTTGCTTTCGTTTTTCATCCCTTTCGTTCGATTTAAAAAGCTGGTGGCATCTAATTTAATATAAATTTCACCCCATCCCAGTGATAGCGCATAAAATAGTTTAATTAGTGCTGAATTCCACTCCCTGGACATGGGACCTTTTAAGCTACACAATTCTACCCATAAAGTTAAATTAAATCATGCAACGTACTGAGAGGGACTTCCAGAAAGATGAAAAAAGGACCTTATGGGACAAAGGTGCTGTGGGGTTGCCCTGCCCTCTCAGCTCCTAACATCAGATCAGAACAGTGGCTGCTGTGATATCACTCAAAAAATCACTATTATCATATGTTTTTGATCATCTTGGTCATGACATTAGGTCAAAGTAATGGAATGGGATTGCCATCATTTGTGTGCAAAATTTAAAGGTATTTCGATACCTGGGAAGTGAGTAAAAATGAATTTGAGATTCCGTTAGATACAGGTGGAGCGTGTTAAAAATGTAATTCAACCTTCAAGTTTAAAGGCGTGCTGGAAGGTGTGTGCTCCTTAGATATTATCCATTTTTTTAAATTTCCTTGTAATTTATACAGCTACCTTGATATTTAAAGTAACCACTTTTGTTGACAAACACTTCTCTAATTTTTAGACAATATATCTTATAATTATCATAATTTATTTTATATAACAGCTATTACGTTACGTATATTGATATTTCTCTGGCGTGGATGAAAAAAATTGTGAAAATATTTGTAAATTTTTGATTGGTTCAAGAGCAAATAAGACTTATCTCGTCACCTCTGAAGCCCTGAACAAAACGAAAACGTATCCCATTCAATACAAAAATGATAAAAAGAACTGCCAATTATATAAATGGTTACATAACAAAAATAAAATATTTATTTTCACTAAAAATGAAAGTCTATAAAAATCATGATATGTCTTATGTTTTTAGTGCGTGAAGCACGTGTATTCTTCACCAAAAAGAAAGTATTCAAATTTTTCAAATAATTTAAGTATTTGTTTAATTACCACATAGTTGAACTAGAGTTTGTTTAACCATCCTTTGCCATTACGTCATAACCGGTGACGTATTCTGCTATTTTATGTTTGTCTTATATTAGTTGAATGTTATTTTACACTTAACCTCAAAATTTTAATCAATGACATATTATGTTAAGAATTGTCGGAAACCGTAATCCTGGATCAGATAGATCACCTATCAGCTGATTGCGGATCCTAATCATAAACGAGATTTTTATCTGAGTTTCCGAACGACGCGAGCTGTTTTTGTGGAAACGTCAAACTTAAAACTTAACCTACAAACCTTTTATTATTAAAAGTATCGTGGTTAGATTTTTTATAGTTTTTCTGTGTTTATAGACCTTTATCCATTTATTCAGTTGTAAAAAAGATTTTAATTTTTCAATAATTATTATTAGCGAATCACAAACATGGACAGGTTTTTTATACAATACGTCCAAACTATTATTTTTGAGGGGGATGACGAAGACGAGGAGGAATATTTATTGATATATGCATTGAATGCTCCAAAAAGGCTAAAATGTATTACCAATTACTTTGAAAGTGTTATACCTAGATACATCTGTCAACTATGCAGCTTACATGACTTTTAGGTTCGAGGTTAAAGAAAACGATTAAAACGGAACAACACGTCAGCTGATCGCATTTACCCACCGGATCCAATCATATGACTATGATCCGTTCAATTCGTTCAGTTTCCGAACGTAAGTGATCGTGATCCGGATTACTTTCCGAACATTCAGATTCGGGTTAACTCGATCAGTTTCCGAAAAGCCCTAATAATGCATGACAACTGAACTGTCAAAACTAACAAATACAATTTACGTCGACATTAGTTAAGAAATACGTTAATGACGTCATAATTCCGTCTCATCTATTTCATGAATGAGAGATAAAGCTGGACAATGTATGACGTAACGACAAAGGATGGTTAAACAAACTCTAGCTGTGCTTTTCCAACAACAATGCAAAATCAGCACAAAAATATCGTCATTGATTAATTTTTTTTTTGTTACCGGATCAACTCATTTTTTTGAGTGGCCATAAAAAATGAAAGTCTGTTTATGGCAACACCCACGTTTTTAAATTCGTAAGTAAAGTAAATAATGTTTACCCACTTTCGTAAAATCATGTGGGTCGTCCTCATTTGAAAGCTTATAAGTAACAAATTGATGTATTTTTAGGAATAATCACCATCCTTATAAATTAATGATGGAGATCGCCTTCACATATATTTCTATTTTGGAATAAACAACTAAATAACGAGCATAGGTACTGATTTATAGTTTTAATAAGAAATCTATCAAATTAACTTAGGGAAGGTTATTTCTTATTGCTTCGATATGGTTAACAATACAAACTTATTAAATAACTTAGAAGAAAACCGACATCGATGAACACAGTTGACTGAAAAGCGGAAAAATTAACGTTTCATGTAACAATTTCATACTTATTCGCTGTCCCGTTTAATGTTTTTAATAAAATCATGTTAATTATGTAATTAAATTGTTTTATAATTTTAAAATCGGTGCCAATTAGGTGAACTATAAAAATTATTTACAAAAGTTTAGTAGCAACGAGTTTACATTTAGAATTGCCAAGTGCAGATGAATTATGCGACGCAACTTAAGGGTAGACGTTTACTTGGCACCGACTTCAAAATTATAAAGCAACCAATAGAGGGTTTCATCAGTAGATAGACTATATAAGGAGAACTCACTCATACGGAAAAATTGACAAAACCTGTCCTCAAACTCGTCTATCTAAACAGTTTGTGTTTTCACCGCAGCGTCGCGCATTGCGAATAGAGCGCTCTAGTCATAGGTATTCTCGTCTGCCATTTTGGTGCCTTGTTGTACGTTGACGTTGTTGTGTTTGTCAAGTATTTGTTATGAGATTCGGTATTTCTACTCAAAGACGTGGCCAGCATCCATTCGTTGCACTTTCTCAATTTTCTGGTGTCAATAGTCTGAAGGAAACTTGGTAAAATAAAATGTTCTATTCAATATCAAAAGTTTTTCAACACAATATGTCTACTCGACACATCACAAAACAATAAAATACAGGCACCAAAATGGCGGATGAGAATACTCATCTCTTTAGTGCCTTAACGATACCATCCAAAATAAGTAACCTAAGTTTTTATAAATGACAGTTTAGTCAAATTGTAAACATTACTTATGACCCAATAATAATAAAGTAGGAACTAGAAAGCAAAAAATTGTTAAAAATTAAAAAGGGGCAGGGTGTGCGTTGTTAGAAATTATTGCAATACAATAGTGGTTGGTAGTGCATCTGATTTAAAATGAAGACGTGAATTGAATTTAAGAAAACCATAGTGTTTGCAGTTATCAAAGGTACCTAATTAAAAATATTCAAAGATAAATAAAGTAGAATATTTATTATGATATGATTCAAATTATATACATTACTCGTGAGAAGTCTAAAAAACACACTAAATACTTTACTTTTGCTGATGACACCATTCTGGTATATATACAAATACAAATACAATTCAAAGTCCTCTAAAACTCCATGCCGAAGTGAAATGTTTTTGGCAAGATATATCATATTTTACTATCAAACGATCACCATTTAAGATATTTTCAAATACGAGGACGAAACCGGATTTCTTACTTATAAAATTTTTCATTTCTGTTCCCTAACCTCACTTACCTAACATACTGTCAAATGCGCTAGCAACCAATAAAATACCATAAACTGAAAGTGAATGCAAAGCTCATGATTGGCTGTTCTTGTTCTGTGGACAGATTTTTTTGGTATGGTATTGGTACTGGCGCCCTCTACCATTACCAAAAATTGAAATACATGGAGTTCGATCTCCTTATATAGTATCCATGAGTAGATGCTTGAATCTCTAAGCAAATGTGTTCAATTGACAGCTTACTGATCATTATTCCACCTCCGTTTATTAATATCCATAGAGTTCAATTAAAAAATAGCACTAGCTACAGCATTCTGTTGCGCCACAAAAAAAATTAAAACAGGAAACACACCGTGTGTAACATTTTGCTGCAGCAAAACAATGTATAGGTACGACAAACTTTTTTAAGTAAACAGGCACGGGTAGGTGATCAGTGTCAGTGGTTACGGACATATATTATATATGATAATGTCAATGGCAAACGTAAGTTCTCTAATAATGTTGCGAAGAAGCAGATGCTCTGATCTCGTGTTGCGATACACTGAAGGCACTCGATTCCATAGAGGTCTATTCGAAGCTAGTAAGGGATGGCATAGGAGCCTCAAACGCACTTTGAGACCATTGCAGAGTCATAGTAGCTTCATCAATGCCATTGAGTGAACCGAAACACTTTTGCGGTTTCGCAAAATCGACAATACAAAGGCAACAAGGAAGTACTTAGGTGGCACAGGAATATCTAGAAACAGCTTAGGACATCCGCCAATATTCAAGCAGATCCAAGGTAGGTATGTTAACAGGACACTGTAATTTTAACAGACATGCAGAGCCAATGTGGTTGACAGACGAAGCCATGTGCAGATTCAGTCACCTAGAGTAGAAAACTGTAGAGCACATCCTATGCCTGGCGAATGTGTGGCAAGAAATTACTTGAAAGGTTCTGTCTCAAGGCTAATCAATTAAAAAGAGTCGAGCTTGAGAATATGATAATATAAAGATTCAGGGTACTACAATAAATCGGAAAATGTTGCAGTGGAATAGGCCGATTAAACACCTCATCGTATCTAATCTGTTTTTAATAATCTTCATTTTTTTAGAAAATTTAAAGGTTGGTCTGAAAACCAAAATTGATTTTACTCGAAAACGATTCATAATAGCTTATTTAAACAATGGAAGATGCATCATATTTTTTGAATTCTATATACAATTTGTGAAAAGAATGATATACCAACATTTACCCGTTGACCCTTCCACATTGAACACTGGCGATGAAAAATAAGAGTTTTCAGTGAACAATTTACCAATGTTATTTTCAAAAAGCACTTGCTTTCTTAGGCGGAACTTTTGGATAAAGGTACTTAAATTAGGTTGGGTGGACATAAAATCACATCTAGTATCTGCAGTTTGCGGTTGGCAGAGTTTTTGGACACCTTGTACATACTCTTTTAAATATTGTGATGTTCTCGTAAAATAATGTCAACAAACTCAACAACACTTTTCTCTTAATGGCTTTTAATATTTCTCCACCTAACCATTCTAGGGGTAATGGACTTTGATCGTGCATTGCGCGAGATTATTAACAATTTAATTGTGACCTACATTCGTGTTGGTTGATTGCGTATTATTGCGTGGGTGTTCCGGTATGTAGTACCTTATGGTTCCCGCTTGCTTACAGATGTTCTTAAGACTCTCGGGATTATATTGTATGCATAACAGAGTTATTACTATCGATCTGACAGTATCGTATGTTTCACTTTCATTAGGAAAAAGTAGTAGGTACTCAGCAGCTGATGACAAGGACAAACACGTGGAGTAGTCTACATGATCTATAGAGTGATTCTAAAAAAGATAACGTCGTCGCTAGGATCATTGGAACATTGAAAAATATGTTGGGTTCACTTAGAGGAAAATGTTCACATTCTTATTCAATATCGCATATAGTTGAAGAGATTTAGGATTAATAATGAAGATAACTTTTTTTTTTAATTTTGGAATGTATTTCCGCACTGTTCTCGATAGTTCGCTCTTTGTTTAACACATTCTTTCAAAGGCCAACCATTTACGTAGCTACAATAAATAAATATGCCCCCATAGCTATCTAAAGAAGCCTGCGAATATACAAAAATAGATAAATAGAAGTTTTTATTACTTTGTGAATTTATCGAATGATAATTTCTGTAAAGTAAATTATAATAATTTTCAATAATAACCCAACCAAACCTACCCCTACCAAACCACCTTCGTATTTTTAGTCAATTTTTGAAGAATAAATTATAATAATTTCCAATAATAACCCAACCAAACCTACCCCTACCAAACCACCTTCGTATTTTTAGTCAATTTTTGAAGAATAAATTATAATAATTTCCAATAATAACCCAACCAAACCTACCCCTACCAAACCACCTTCGTATTTCTAGTCAATTTTTGAAGAATAAATTATAATAATTTCCAATAATAACCCAACCAAACCTACCCCTACCAAACCACCTTCGTATTTTTAGTCAATTTTTGAAGAATAAATTATAATAATTTTTAATAATAACCCAATCAAACCTACCCCTACCAAACCACCTTCGTATTTTATCACCATTAGGAACCTGCCACCTATTCGATAAATTGATTTCGAACAATTGAGTTTCGAATAATTGATTTTCGAATAATCGGTCATTCGAAAAATTGATTTTCGAACAATTGATTTCGAATAATTTACCGGTACCCAGTAGTCTCTGAGACTTGTCTCAGGAACTAAATAGAAGAAAGGGGTCACAATAGATCTTTCAGGTCTCAGTGAATGTCACCCCAATATACGTATAGTTGACGTAAAAGGTATAGTGCGAACTTGAAGTTGCCGGCTTATTGTTTGACTCTAAGACTAAGAGTATACCGTGATAACCTAGTCAATATTATAATTTAAAATGCTTAATGTTATAATTTCCACTAATGTTAATAAAGGCGATTAATAAACGAAACTGTTTAAAGCACGAACGAGCTACAGCGAGTGAGTGCCTTTAATGGTTTGACTGAACTGTAACTATTTTTGAAGGATGGTTGCAGGTGCTCTCTTCAGTCGGTGGTCTGACATCAAGAAAGTGTGTGTGTTTTTGTGTGGAAATTATAAGTAAGTATACATATATTTATTAGCAATTATCTATTTGGACGAAACTTGGTATGATACACACGATACGGTTAAGAAAGGATGGACTGATGGGTCAAAATACAAATACAATATAGAATTGTGTTTGGTAATTAAACGAAAATAATATAAATACCTTTCTGAGTGTAGCTCCGCAACATAACTTAAAGAGGATATACGATTAGATGGCTGGCACTATATCTTTTACGTCAACTACACATATATCTTTGGAAGAGTCTTGATTGATTGTCTACTGGTTATAGGCTGTGACGCCACATTAAATGAAACATGGTGTCTTCTGGAGACATAGAATCATGAAGTTTCCACTGTTGCTGTGTCCATAGTGATGTTCAGAGGATAGCCGTGGTCGTATACCAGCTACTCTAACAAAACTGCACAGTAGTAAGCGATAATAAGCTTTATGAAAAAGTGACATACAACCAAGAATATTCTCTGAATATCTCTATGAATATTTATTGATTAAACTAATAGTTATTTATGTAATAAGATAAAGACGATCATTTTGGTACAAGTCGTGAATGTTATTAGTCGAGGCGTAGCCGAGTCCGATAGCACAACGTTTACCACAATGATTGTTTATTACATACAAAATTTTATCTGATGGCATTTATTTTAATAAATTTTCGATATATTAAGGACTAAATATTTGACATGTCACAATAATCACTATTTTTAAAGCAGTAAGTACCTTTATATGTAGTTTAAAATATTAGTAAATTGTTACGTAGAATTGAATGTAATTTAGATAATAATGAGTGATTCTGTAACTGGTAGTTTACCTTCTGATTTGGAAGAAGTGACGCGAAATACCATGGTATCCCTTTAGCCGGAAAAATCACGGAGTGTATATGAAATAGCGTCCGTTTTTTAGAATTACTCTACCGAATACAAAAACAAAGGTAATGCGAGAATTTGTTGTAACATCGGGGAATATCTCAGGATTGAATTTAGTAGAATCTGTCATCAAAATTGAGTGACAAATATATTATGTGTTAGTTGTTTATTTAATTTATTAGTTTATAACAATTTCAGATAAGAATATTTCCTTGCTTCATACTTCTTTCACAAGTCCGGTTTTTAAACTTTTTATTGTTGAAAATATACAATTTTAAAAAGAAATCTGTTAGGTTTATTTTCCTTACAGAAACACTATATTCTGAAGAAATCTGTAGAATATTAACAACCGTAATTAAATTAGGAAACTACCGAACAAATAATTATGTTTTACATAACATTACGTAAAAGTCTATCGAATTAAATAATTTTGAAATTTAAATGTAACACGAGCATCATTGAAATTCAAGGAATTTAACAAATATTTCACACATATTTGGTCATTTATAAATATTAGTAATAAGAAAATTGATTATTACTTTCTTGTATACTAGGTACCTAGACCGCGGTATGGAAACAGGAAGAGAAAGCAATTATTTGATATATTAATTAATAAAAATAAATGTTTATACTTGACATAAGAGAATATCTACTTTCGTTTTCATATAAAAAAATTTATTTTCATACATCTGCAGTCTATAAAAATCCCATGCCACATGTCAAAACGCACAAACTTCAACTCCAGCTGATCGGGGGACACAGCCAAATATGGCCGACTTCTCGAAATCAGGTGTCTTGCAAACAAAACCGTTCATTTATTTTGCATAGATAAATTAATTGGAGACTGAAATTGTAGTGATTCCCTCAGTTAGTCAATAGGAATGGAATTATATTTCGCCTTTTGTTTTCCTACACAACGTTTTTTTTCCCAAATAATATCGTCGCCGGAATGTGAAAATTAGGTAGCTCAAAATTTTGCTTAATTGTATCATCTATCAGAAAGTATACTTTAATATAAGTAGCTAGCTCATCTAGCGTAGTCAAAGTAAACAAAATATCCGTAAAATGCCTCAAAAAACACAAAAAACCTGAAAATTCAAAATTGGGTATTTAAAAGGGCTGTGATTAACATGAAAAAAACTTTGCAATGCTAAGCATGCGATTTTCCGGAAAGTCGTCGAGTGAAAATTTTTGTTTTTGTTTTTTCGCTCTAATTGATTAAATAATGAACACAGAAAAATGTTCAAATCAAAAATTGTAGCTAATACATTTATGTACAAAATTTGTCTGAACATTTTTTTTGTATCTGCATTAGTTTTTAAAATATATACGAAATTTCCATAGTAGTATTTTTGAACATCATCAATTTTCATGTTTTTGATTATATTATAGTGAATAAACAATAACATTTAGAAAAAAATTTTTCACATGAAATGTGTTCTAAAATGGGGTATCCACAAATACAATGAGAATTTTTTTTTAATGTATTATCATCGATTTTCCATGCTCTCTCACCTGCTTTTTCACCTTTATTTGTGTTCCCTTCTCTTTCTTACCTAAGCCATAGGTGTGTTCTTTTGTATCGCGATCACTTCTTAATAGGTTCATTATAAAGTTCACAAATTTTTAGATAATATCATAAACGGTATAAAAAGTTATAGAAGGTTTGCTGACAGACCTCTGATTCAAGTATTTATTTTAAATAATTGTCTATTTTAAAAAAAATTGATATTTATAGAAAAGCTGTATAGTATTTTCGAAAGTAGATGCTTCAAAGTGTTTAGTAGTAAAGTTTCATTGAATTATATTAATTTCGAAAAAATATATATTTGAAGGAAGTCTAAAAAAAAAAGTAAAATTAAGCATGCAAAAAAAACAGATTTTTAAGAAGCATTCGTTTAAAATTCTAAATATTGATGGCTTTGCTTTTATAATAATAATGTTTTATGCTCATTTGCAATGCTAAATCCAAAAGGAATTTTCGCTGGGATAAGTATTAATTAAATAGGAATTATAATAAACTGATATTACAGTCAGAAAATCCACTTTTTCAAATTTGAAAGTATTTCTATCTAAAAGTTGAGATCTTTCTTTACATTCTACATGAGTTTATTTATTTTTTCAGAATGTTATAAGCCCAAGATTATTAACTTTTAAGTCGAGCGGTTAATAAATTTGGCTTACGGGCCGTTCGCGCGTAACCACGAATTGAATACCACTGAAATTAATTTTATCTCGTGAACTTTTTAATTTACAGAAAAACTTTTTAGACAAAATTTGTAGATAAATGCATCAGCTACAAATTTTGATTTGGAAGTTTTTTTGTATATTTATTATTTAAACAATTAGAGCGAACAAACAAAAACAAAAATATTCACTCGACGATTTTCCTTAAAATTGCATGCCTAACATCGTAAACTTTTTCTCATGTTAAACTCCACCCTTTTAAATACCCAATTATGGATTTTCAAGTTTTTTGTATTTTTTGTGAGATTTTATGTGTACATTGATCAGGCTACTAGTGACATCTAACAATCAGTGTAAAGCGGACATACCAGCAAAGCTATTTATACTTTCATATATAGTAGGTACCTAAATAGATAACTCAAATTAGCAGAATTTTGAGAGTTACCCAGTTCTTACATTCAAGCGACGATATGACCTCGAACGTTTTAAGTAGGATATTTTTCATGTATTCTTCTGCTCTAGATATACCTATTTGATCTTAATGATTCACTTAAAAACACAAACACTGACATTGGTAAATGTGACCTAAATCTTTATGTAGATAACATGAACAACGTTTATAATTAAATAAAATATATGATACCATCATATAATATTATATTCCCATAGGATGGAGTAATGATGACCTTACCGAATAAACAGAAGATGTGCAAGAGCATTGTACTTCCTATAACGATTTCACTTTTGAGGCAAATCAAGTCAAGAAACAATTTCAAATGAAAAAC
Organism: Lochmaea capreae; assembly: GCA_949126875.1. NCBI lineage: Eukaryota > Metazoa > Arthropoda > Insecta > Coleoptera > Chrysomelidae > Lochmaea > Lochmaea capreae. Next base: position 20,764,491 of record OX421404.1, read on the forward strand.
GTACATTCTTGTTACTTCAAAACAAAATTGCTCCCTATATTTGAGAGCTACAATATCACAAAGTCTGAAGATGTATGTATCTGTGATGGGGTGACATTCACTGAAACCAAAAATTTGTATTGCGCCCCCTTAGTTTCTGAGGAATATCTCAGAAACTAGTAGACCCTTCACTTATATTCCACTTGGGAATTTTAGAATATCTCCAGGCTTCAACTTAGGTAAATGCCCCTCTTCTATCTCTCCTAGAATATGTGGCCTAGGATTCTGAATTACTGTATGGGGCTGAATGGGGATGGAGGTCTCTTCTTCCACGCCACAGAATCTACATTCTTTTTCCTCCACTATTTTGAGCGTTTTCAGGTGCTCGTTCAGGCAGCAACGTCCCGTTAGGATCCCTGTTAAAACTCGTAGTGCAGTTTTACTTTGACTTATGCATTTATTTGATCTCAACGGGTTATAGTCGCCCATCTACTAGATCTTTTCAATGGTCAGATCCTCTTTTTTTTTCGGCTTTGCCTATATCTTCCAATATTACATTGGGGTTGATACAGCAAAAGCGTTCCAACCCCCAGAAGGGTGTTTCAGTCCCCCTGGAATTACATATCTGCACTACCCTTGTGAACTCAGGTATTTACTGCGAGTACTTCTATAAATGCCACACATAAGTTCCTCAAAAATGTTTTGTATACATTGTCTGGACTATAAACTGTAAAATTTTCTACTTAACTACAGTTTCTGGACGTATGATATCTACCTTGTACTGATACGCCGAAACCAGGATCGTCTAAATGTAGCTCTGCACCAACGTTGCCAAGTGTAGTCCTAAACTAAAACGTTTGTGTTTTGGAAAGTAAAAATATTTTAATAATGATATTTATCACAGTTGATTAAAAAGCAATGTGTTAAGAAATCAATATTTGTCATTTTTAAAATTATGTTTAGCAAAACGTACTGAAAATTGTTCGAGTTTACAATACAGAATTATCATACAAAAAGGAAAACTCACGAATGCATAGATACATTTTCCCTAATCGAAAAATTGAATTGTGTAATTGACAGATTTTTATAATAATTTTCAATAATAACCTAACCAAAACCACCCTACCTTACCCCCTACCCTAATCCGAATCGAAAAATTGAATTGTGTAATTGACAGATTATTATAATAATTTTCAATAATAACCTAACCAAAACCACCCTACCTTACCCCCTACCCTAATCCGAATCGAAAAATTCTTCGTATTTTTAGTCAATTTTTGAAAAAAACAATAAGAAAATAAAAATAAAAATAAAAATAAAAATATCTTGACTCGGACACGACTCGAACCTGGTACCTCTGTGTTAGGAGCCCAGCACACTTACGCTGGGCTAATCTCTGCACACATTAATGATATCGTATAGAAGGTTAAAAGCTTTAGAACCGTCGCATGAAAGCCGAGCGCCACCGGAGATACTCGATGGCGCCCTTTCAGTTTAGGACTACACAGGGCAACGTTGGTGCAGAGCTACATTTAGACGCTCCTGCCGAAACCGGTCTGAAAGTGATATGGTTCCTTCTAATTACAAACCAGAATGGTTGGTTATATCTTGCAGGTATACAAACCTCGTTTAACTTGGAAGTGTAATTCAATACCCTCCATGGCATATAGCCAGGGGAGTAGTTGTTGATTCTTAGCAAACGCTCTGCTCTTTGAAAAGTGATTTTTAAATTTATGAAGCGGTATAATAGTATTAAACTATTATATTTTCATTAATTTTAATATCCAGTTTTAGATGCTTATGGTTCGTTAACGAAGGAAGTAAGGTACAAATTTTATATAAAGTACCATCATATTTTCAGCAGCATTTTATTATTTCATCGAACTAGGATGGATCTTAATCAAGTAACAGCCTTATTTATTATATTTTTATCTTTAAACGAAGCATCAAATTGATGAAATGAGGGAAGTAAATAATGTATTTAAACAAATATTTAAAAATAAAATTATTTACATTCACGGATTTAACTTTGAGTCATTCAAATTTTACCAATTCATTATATGGTAATATAAAATTTTATTTCGTACAGATACAAAGTATGTGATTTGCTTAACATATAATAAGAATAACCATAAATTCATCGTTAATTTTTCTGTCTGCGTAATCTATGGAATTAGTTGTTGAAACGGTTTATTTATATTAATAATAATTTAGCTAAATCGTCACCGAGTCTGGTATTGTTGATTGATCGATTGATTGGTTCAGCACACCGGTCAAAGGCTTAGAGTCCTCGGCACCTTAGCCTTTATGCTTTTTCTGCTCTTGGTTGTGCCGTTTATGTGAAGAGACCAGTGGCCCTTATCAGGCTCAACAGACTTTTCACTAGATCCTTCTTGGAGAAATCCTCCCTTGGATGTTCTAGTCCTAGGAGTCTATATTTCCAATGAGATAATGCTTCACAGACGAAGATAATGTGAGAGGCTGTTTCCTCCTCTTCCATGCACAACCGACAGATAGGTTCCTCCCTATATATGTCGATTGTATGCATGTGCTTCCTTAGGGTACAGTGACGAGTGAGTAAACCCTTTACTATCGTTATCTGGCCCCTGCTAAGGTTTAGTATTTCATTAGTCAGCGTCTCCGAGGGTTTTTTGACCAGGAGTTTGCTGTGTTCCTGTTTTGGCACGTGTCTCGAGTACGACTGATGTTTAGTTTGAGTCCACCGAGATATACAACCACATGCAGCAGTTTTAGATATACCAAATACTGATTCAGAAACAGTGAATGCAGTCTCAGACCCTAGCTTTGCTAGGATGCCTGCCTTTTCATTTCCTACAGTGCCCTTGTGCACCGGGACCCACTCTATTATGGTTAGCCAGGGTTATTAGTTTTTGTAGACAGTCCCAGAGTCTAGATCTGATCTAAGGACATTCTAAACATTTTAGTGCTGCCTGACTATCAGAGAGTAAAAGGATCTTTTGGCCTCTATATCCCCTTTCGATATTCAGTATAAAATTTAATTTCGTACACATATAATGAGAATTTCCTATAAATTTATCGTTAATTTTTCTGTCTGCATAATCTATGGAGTTAATATATTAAAACGGTCTATTTATATTGATAATAAATCGCTACCGAGTCTGGTATTGTTACGCAAACTAATTTTTTCACCTGGATTCCACTTAATTCGTTCGACTTTAATTTATCACTTATTTAAGAGTAGAGAAAATGACTGTTATTTATTAAAATAGTTCGTTAAATTGAATTTCAAAATGAAAAAGGTTGTCGTTTTTGTATAATTCAATTTTCAATTTGCTTCGAAAAATTAGTGAGTTTTTCCACGTTTTATATTTAAATACTTTTTCTTTGATACATTTTTTAGCTCAGGTTATTAGTTTTCAAACCAATTAACCCAATAAAATAAGGGTTGAAAAAAAACCCTGATTATAATAAATCATTAATTGAAATATTCATTAAAAAACTTACCTAAAAGTAGAGCCCATTTTTTCGGAAAATAACAATACAGTTACTAATAAAACTTAAATAGTCACTACATTTATCAAAAACCGATATAACGACCAAAAGATGTAATCGAAACCACAGATAATCTCAAAGTTGTCTGACAAATAGACATTCACTAGGTAGCGCAACTGCTCGGAGATGTTACCCACGAAACCACCGACTTCCACGGTTCAGTCGGATTGTTTGGCAAATTATTATTCGGTTAACTCACCGGAGAAAGTAAGAATAATCCGAAGACTCAGACCAGTGGCAACAAAACTATGTGTGCGGCTTCACCAGGAGGTGATGTTTTAATAGTTGCTCCCTCTCTATGATTGTACATGTGACGAAAAAGTTGTTTTGCGATTATTTGTACGAATTCTTTGAAGTTTATTATTTTTCGTTTTGGAAGACCTTGGTAACAAGATCCTGGTTCTATGTTAATAGATTGTCAAGATTTTTTTTTTCTAAAAAGACTCTAATCACTTTACAAAGGATCGTCCGTGAACCCTGTTAATGTTCAATACTTTTTTTGGCAGTTTTTTTAAATGGGACCACTCACAGTTCTCTTTTTATAATCTACAAAAACAAAATGGCAGGACAAAATTAAAATAAGACATGAAATTATTTGTTAGGAATATAATATGGAATATCATTGAATGAATTGGTTTAATTAATCTAATGATAGGCGATAGATTTTGGTTGCCACTGACAACGAATGTTGTCATGCCCTTGATAGTGGACATTTTATAGCGTAACAGCAATCAAGACTTTGGGGCAATAACTCGTTTGATATGGAAGAAAGTCTCTCTTCGAAGGTTTCCTATACAGATTTCTTAGAACGTCTGCGAGGACCTAATTGAATTACGTAATAATTAAATTTAAAATTTATTGTGGAACTGCTGCCGTATGGGAATGTAAAATTTTGTTTAATAAAAATTAGATTGGTTTTTAGTTTCACGAAAAAGTTGTAGGTGGATTTTTCTTGGTCTCTGTACTGAAAAAATACAAAATTTTAAATATTTACAAAATCAATTTGATTGAAATCTGGTTTTGAAATAAAAAAAATGTATTATAAATATTCTCGGGGAACCTTCTAAATCGCTTTTTACTATTTTTTATATTTAATTTTTTTCTAAATTTTTTTGTTCTCATTTTTAGCGTAGTCAGAAGAAATAATGATTTATGCAGTAAAGTGTTGCACATGCTGCATACAATATTTTTTCCACACAAATTATAAAATCAGCTAAATTTTGAATACTTTATGATAGCTGGGCGATGATATCAGTCAGTTAGTTATTCTCTTAACTATACTATATAAAACTATTGAGACCTAGGCTAAGCGCAGATTACTTTAACTAAAACATGGCCAAATATTTCTCAATAAAATATTGTCGTGGAAAAAGATAGAGCGTTTTTTTAACCCGTCTGACATGTCTCCGATACACTGCAGCCTAATGGCTTATTGTGTTTTTGCTCGTGCTTTCTCATAGCACCCAGTCCAGCACCTTTGTCCCCTACACCAGTTTGTATAATTTCTTAGCTGGGTGTTTGCTATACCTCAGCGTTTTCTTGCGGTTGGCCAAGTAATAACTGTCTTTTGCGATCAAGAGTATATGTTTTTCACTGTCTCTGTTTCCCTACCACATAATCTGCTTGTAAGCTCTCCGTTGTGTCGTTTTGATTAGTACAGGTGTTCCTTTACTGGTGCATGACCAGTTATGAAACCTGTTACGATTTTTATCTGATTTTTGCACAGTGTTAGCAGCTCCGATGTACATTTTAGGCATGGTTCTTTTATAAAGGTTTTCCCATGCATTTGCCTTGGGACGTTGACCCAGAAATTTTTATGTTGTTCTCTGATCCAGGTCTTTACAGATCCTCGTACTGTAGTTTTCGGTATACCGAGAATCTGTCCTGGTTCAGGCTGCGTTTCCTCTGACCCTCTTTTTGCAAGTTCGTCAGCTTTTTCATTGACCTCGATACCCTGGTGACTTGGTACCCAGGTCAGTTTGACGTTATTCCGTTTGGCTATCGTCTTCAGTTCTTAGCTGCAATCCCATACTAGTCAAGAGGTCACTTTCTGGCTTGAGATTGCCTTAAGTGCCGCCTGACTATCTGATATGATATGGATCTGCTTGCCTTCGGCAGCTCTCCTTTTGTTTTCTTTCGCGCTTTGCAAGATTGTATATACCTCTGCCTGAAATACAGAGGTGTAGTTTCTCAGTGCGTAGCTATAGCTGGCACCTGGTTTTTTGGAGTATACTCCCGGCCCAGTGCCATTTACAGATTTAAACCCATCGGTGTACCATGTCTGTCGCTTTCTAATGGTACTGAGTTTTTCGTCAGCCCATTCCTTTCTGTCTGCAATCGACACTTCGAATGGGCTATCAAAGGATTATCGCACGGTTGTGTAGTCTGTTCTTATGCTTAGCACGTCACTCGACAAAACTTTTACGATATTCATGTGCCCTCATGATGTAGCGTTTATGCTGCTCATCGTGTTTTCCAGTTTTCCATTATTGGCTTTGAATCACACAGTGTAGATAAAAAATGATATTCCCTTTGTAAAATGAAGTGTGAGACATATGTACTCCATTTTTTTCCAGTTGTCCCATGAAGAGGATATTTTCTAGCTAGGCACGAGAACTGGAAATAAAAGGTTCGTTCCAACCACTTAAAATTACAGGTTCAGAACTCTCGATTACTATCAGTTATCTGTTCCATCACATTTGCGGACCAGTAAAATTACCGTTCAAACGATTCTTGTTGGCCAGCGAGTACCGAAAGTTCTGAAATTAGGAAACATGCGCAATGGTAACATTTTTGTTTCAAACTGTCAAATTTCGAATTTGTTTTTTATGGAAAGTGTGAATAGGTTATAAAAGTGGGTTTTTAGTTTTTGAATTGTTGTGAAAACAGTGTTTTGATCGTTTCTTACTGACTGTTTCTTATCTATGACTGTTTCTTTGTGTAGTTGTTGATGTAAAAAAGAAGAGAAGAATGGAGTCCGAAACGACAGAAAGTAACACCATGGAAATACCTATATTTTTGGCGTCCTATTATTTTCTGTGCGCACGAATTGCGGACAAGTGCCGTAAGGGTCCGTTAATCACTGCACGAATTGCGGACAAGGGTCGGTCAGGTAAAATGAACAGGTAAAGGGTTAGGGGGTGAGGTTAGGTTAGGTTAGTGGAATATTATTATTCATATTTCTATCACTCAACATTACTTCCATTTTACCGATTTGTTAGGAGAAAAAAATCTAATTGGAAAATCAAAAAAACAAATAAAAAGATATAAAAGGTAAAACAATTTTGTAAAAAAACTCACTGTACCACTAGAACTATAGATACTCAGCACACCACCACCACTTAACACCAGCTAACAAGAAAGTGAAATGATTTGTGACACGAAATACCTGAATACGTCCCTAGAGATGTTTTTCTAAACGATGCAATTCAATTGCATTTCTGAGAAGAAGGGTTGCGGCGGTTTAGCGGATTAGATATGGCCTGTCCGCAATTCGTGCGCTACCTGCTCTCAACCCATCGGTTGTCCGCAGTTCATGATCACCCATTATTTTTAATGAATATTCTTTTTTTTGTACAAGTAGGGTTGGCAGAATTTCAAGAATTTCTTGTTGTGTGACCAAGAGATAATGAGGGTGCACTTCAAGTATGGCTGCTGTCGGTGGTGAGAGTGAAAATTCACAGAATCAAAATACGTTCCAACCGTTTGATAAAAGATTGCCGGTAACTTTACTAACTTCTCTTACAGATCCGCATTAAACAGTTCAATTACTGGTTACGTACAATAACAGAATTGTTGATTGGAACGAACTTAAAATCAATATATTCGAATTTGGGGTCTATCGAATTTTTATCACCGTCACTTTTATTAAATGTAAAATATTATTTTAAAGCACTAGAAATTGGAAAAAAAATTATTAAAATAAAGGAAATGATATATTAGTACCACGCCCATATAGCTTGCATATGCCCAGTCCAAACGATCATAGTCATTTGCTGGTATGTATACAGATACAAAACTCATCACTTTCTCTTAGTCCGTGGTAAATAATTTTACTACAGTGGCGTATTCTGTGATCTTTTATTCTTCCTTCCAAGTTTAAGTTTTCTTAGTGCTATTTTCTTTACTTTTCGTATCCCATGAACTTCCTACATAATTTTTGGTATTATTTTACGTTTGCGATTTCAATCACTTCCTCATTATACTTTATTGATTGATCGAGGTTCATGTTATCTGAATATCTATATTATTATTACTTTATTTTTAATTGATATACTAATATCAGCTTTCAACTTCCTCGAATTACTTAACAGTGGTGTTTTTTACGAGTTTTCTACAAAGCTATATTTTTTTAATATTCTAATATTGACGAGTGTATTTTATTTACATCGTACACCCATCATTTTAATTCCAATTAACAGAAATCCCATCGTATTGTTTGAAATCAAGTGAGGTAATTTAAAATAATAAAAAAACGTCATCAGACACGGTTAACTAAAAATAACAGCAGAAAATAATAGTTTTAGACAAGAATTTATATTATCGTTCAATTTTATTAAAAATTTTATGTTTATTATGTAATTATCATTTGTTTAATGATTCTTTAAGTGACAAGTAAACCATAAAAAATATACAGTGCTATTCAAAAGCCCCCTCCCCCCCTCGTATCTTTTGAACGGATACACTTACATTAATAAAATTTGGATTGTGAAAATAAAGTGTTGTAAACTTCTCTACGAATGGTAACAGGTGACGTTATAGTAATAGATGACGTCACAGTGCCACTCTGGCCAATAATTTTAAATGGGACCTTATGGCAAGTGATACCTCGTTTGAAAGGCATTGACATTGGCGACATAGCCATATTAATTTTGTTTGAATTTAAACTAATTTTGACGGATAAATTAAATAAATACCAAAATTATTATTTCACATTTAAATATTGAAGATTTTTCAGTCCGCCTCTGGTTAGTTGTCAACAAAATTGACGTTTTTAATTTAATAGTATTTGTTGCTTTGCAAAGTTTTTCTGAATAGCTTAAATATTTAATTTTATTATTGTTAAACGAGACGTTTAAGAGTTTACATATGCAAAATGGTACGTACTCAAGCCGACAAAGTAGCAGCTATCTTAATAATTGGTGAATCTGGAAAGAATCTCCATGAAGCGGAACGTTTATTTAATGAGAGATACCCAGAACGCCCTATCTCGAGAACTTATTTGAGGGAGCTTCTTCACAATTTTGAAGCAACAGTTAGTGTTCAAGATGCCAAACGATCTGGTCGACCAACATTTAGTGATGATACAAAAATTGATATAGTTGCTGAAATGGTAGTAAACCTCACTTCCTCTTCAACTAAAGTTGCGTCTATCTGTGAAGTAAGTAAAAGTACGTTACAGAGAGTGTTGGCTAAAAATAAATTTCATCCATACAAGTTAAAAATGGTGCACCACCTTATCGAGTGTTTTTTGGCAAGATAAATTAACGACAGAATATATGGATGAACAACAACAAACTTGCGACTCATTGTCATTGTGTAAAAGAGACGTCCACTTACTAGATATTGAGGAAGAGAAGTTTTTATCCGATAAAAAAGGATGCACCTTTTTTATCTAAGATGTATCACTCTACCGCATTCATGAATAAACTTTAATTGTCTGTCTGAATCCTTTTAAGTTCTCACAGAAGCAGAGCATGTTGGAAATAATTCATTCCAAATATTTCTTGATTAAATTAAATTTCCTTGTCCTACTGATAGTGACGATAATGGTTGAATAATTCTTAAACATCGTAGCACAGCTTTGTCATGGTAGGAAAACGTATATTTTTGGCTACCTACAAAGGCCGGCAGGTGGACGTAGTGACAATGTAGAAAGGGAGAGTACTTTCATGTTCCAAAACAATAATAATAAGTAGAGCCGAGAGAAATGTTTTACGTTTAATAAAATTGCAATCAATTTTTCAACATTTTAAATAGGATGGTGATACTGGGGCGGATATATTTCTCCTACAGATCAGTGTCGGTGTATACAAAATATTTAAAAGACATCGTGTTTATTGTTTTCCCTTTTATTTGATTCCAACACCATCACCAGATTTGGTAATAATGCCATTCAATGGCTCTACAATGCCCACGTGATTTATTATTGGAGTGCAAAATCGTTCAAATATTGTAGAATATTAAGCGTATCCTTAAAGTTAAAAATAAGTTAAAAATCCGAAAAACCGGCATGAATTAGTTCCAAACCCATCAACTGCGATTGCTGAAACTCTTCTTTCATATCTTTCTTGGCCTTAGCTGCTAGGCCTATTTTGACAACACGATTGCAACTAGCGCTTCAGGTGGATGGGTTTCAAACCTCATTTTTGTATTCCAGGTTCTATTGAAGTTTCACTTCTACATGTTTGACTGTTTTGTGATCTTGACTACGTACATATTGAAACATTTCTAAAAGCATAAATCAATATAACCGTGCCGTTAATTTCTAACCACTATACATATAAGCGTTGGTAAATACGTGCAAATGGTGATCAGGTGTCATTCGTTGCGGATATTTTTCAGCATAAAGATGTCTAGCTTCTAGAAAATTACCATTGGCCTAAACATACAGACATACATACAGAGTATACAGACAAATAAACGCAAAAATAGCAAACTTACTATACCTCATTTAAAAACCAGGAGGAGTAATTTGAATTTAACTTGGCAATTCTGTAGACCTCTCATTAGTCAGATTCCGCCCAGTTTCACACAACACCTCGTAGCATTGACACCAGCTGATAATTTATTAATTTCCATTTTTGACAATTCTGACAGATGGATATGATTATTTTTGTCATTGCATCCGCTGTTGTTATTTTATTATTTTAACTTAGTTTCGACTATATTTCGTTAAAACTGTTCCTTTAAAATCTTCAGTAAGAAATTGTATTGAATATCTGCAACTATGGATCCTTCTACTTCGAGTACAGCTCTTCGCTTATTAGGCCGGCAAAACAATGTAAACGCTGAACATTGGTTATTTAGGACTCTCAGAAAAACAATGTACAATAAATATGTGTAAACAAATATAATATATTGGATGAAAAACCAAAAATATTCATGTTAAATCCAAAATGTCTCAAACAGTTGGTGGCGTAGCTGATTTCTTCGTCCATCAAGGCATTTAATAGATTTGGAACACGACTGTTGAATACTTTCTCGGAACACACCCTTTCGTAACTAGTCTGGTAATTTTTAGTAATGTGACTAAGGCTTTTCAAATTACTCCTCCTGGTTTTTAAATGAACTAATAAACTTCAAATTATATATGTCATCATACATAAATACTTAAGCTATGGTCCGAAAGTAACTAACCGTAACAATGGTTAACCGCTTCGGTTAAGCATGTTAACCTTAAATATATTTCCAAAATGCCTTTTTTGTATGTAAAAAATCGCTATGACGGGCACCTTAGCGTGAAGACAGTGTCCCTATTTATCCTACTTGTTTCGTTTTGGTAGTTTAGGGATGTGAGCATGAAAGATAGGGTAATTTGATATTAATTATGATAAAATATAAAGTTTCGTGGCTAAATGGGGGGCACGGACCCAAGGCCAAAAAAAAACAAATTCCATAACGACCTCGAATTTTGTATTTTGTTTAGGTACCCACTTCAAAAACCAATTTTTGGAATTTTTTAGTGGTTTTCAAACATGGACAGCTTTTGTGTTTCACCACCTTCATTTGCCAAGTTCTGATGAAGAATCTTCAGATGATGACTAGGTTTCGAGGGGTAATCAACGTAAGCAGCTAGCTATAATACCTAGCTATAATTTTTTAAGTTGATTACCTTTACTTATTTTTCACTAACTTTTGACAATAATAAGCTATCGTTGGTTAGAATAGTCGATCCGTGATAATAACATGGGGAGAAATCCTGTTTTTGCAAAAAATCAATTTTATTTTTATCTTCGATGGTCGAATACCTAATCAACAAATAATAAAAATCATAAACCAAGCATGACAGTTGACAATCGAAACCAGAAGTAACCGGACTGCTAATGCTGGTTACTAATTTGACAGTTCACCACCAACTCACCAGATTTTCAGCAACCATTACTTTTCAGTTACTTTCGGGACAGTAAACCACAAACCACTTACTTCCGGACCATAGCAGTATTGTATACCTTTTTTACTTTTCCATCAGCAGTTCTTTATGGATGTTTGCTTCATTGTAAATAATATCACTACTATTAATTATTTTTAATGAAAATCCACGTTATTTAATCTGAAATCTGTTTCATAATTTAGTTTTCACATTTCGTAACAAATAATGCATACCTAGGTACTTTCCGACAATTACCACAAAACCGTGTGTGTATTTTTACAATATTCTTGAGATTTTCTCTTCGATCTGAATTCAAACGGGAAAGTCAAAATATTTAATGTTGTGTTATGAAGTGGATTTCTACACGCGAACGGGTCTACAGCGCATATTTAAAGAAGCTACTTCTAATTATTCTTTAGTAATCACAATACTTTGAAAATACCGACAACATTCCTTAATGGAATTTATTGTTGTATTCTGTAAAAAATATCGATACGTCATTTACTGAAAAATATGGTGAAGCCATCATTAGAAATAAAGTAAAAGATGTTCAAAGAAAGAATAGTTGAAAACATAAAATATACGATATTTATATACCTAGGTGTAATAAGTATCTCCCAATAGTTAACCCTGCAGTGGTCGCTAACGGACTCACACTCCGAACGATTGATTGTTTTACGATTGTGAGCATATGAATTATCCCGCCGCTGTCATATTCTAAGTACCTTTCGGCTACACCATCGCAATGAATCAGTACTGATTTATCGCCTGATAGGCAAACGTGTGCGTCTGCAAATTTAGTTTTCGGAGTGACAATCCGTAGCGACTACTGGTGTTATAAAATAATTCAGAGAATTTTGAGGTAAGTTTTAATTTTTTTTTATAATAAACTATATTTATATTTTAATACTATGTACACAAGTACTTTGATCGTGAATTTAACGTTATAGTTGACATAAATTGCAAATATCTGTTGATTATTACTTTTTTCCTCTATTACAGTTACAAAAATGTCGTCTTATGAAAAAGGTCAAGAGCGTCTGCGAGACTTGATGGAAGAATGTCTAAATTCTGATAATGAATCCGCAATTTTTGAAGACGATGAAGATGATGAAGAAGAAGACCAATTAAGTACAAAACTTCTAGAAACAGATACGGAGCAAGAAATATCTGATGAGGAAGATGCGAATGTTGAAGAAATTGTTGCTACCCCGTAATTTTTTGGGTAAAGATAAAGCAACGAAATGGAACAAACATGTGCCATCTAAAAGTGCTAGGACCCTATCAGAGAACTTGGTAACTCATTTAACAGGTCCGAAAGCAACGACAAGGAATTTGAAAAAAATGAATCTGTTATTTCGCAATATTACTGTTTTCTTCTTTATTATTAATAATTTAATGTCATAATAAACTTTCAAAAATGTAAAAGGTGTTTACTTAACATATTTGTTTTAAAATTTGTTATTATATCTCCATATATAATAATCGGAGTATCAGTCCGTAGCGACCACTCGTGTCGCAAAAATTATAGCGACCACTGTAGGGTTAACAAAAATCTATTGATATATACAATAATTGATGACACTTTCATAGTTGAACACTTTTTTTCATGCTTAACACAAATTCTAAAATCAGATAATACAATGCTAAGTTTAGTTCAATTCTCTGTCATAAAAAAATTGTTAACAACTGTATACTTTCACGATACAATGATGTAGTGAAGGCTGCATATATTAAGGCAACATTTTTTTTTAAACCGCACTCTTGTACAAAATTAACACAATATATTAAATCATGCAAATTCCTATCATGAATTACATTTTATATGTTACAGAAAACGTGAGAAATTATGTATTTGGATAGTTTAAAAGTTAATTCTTCTATAAAATTGGATTCAAAGTTATTTTTGAGACATAAGAAAATTGTCTTTTCATTATATCTCACTGAAAAGAAAACCCTGTCTTAACATGCCTATTTAGGTTACCGAAGATGACCTTTTTGTACTCATAGTTTACAGTTAACGCCGGAGTACTGTTCCATAATTTGCTTCAAACAGTTGGCAATAAAAGTGTCAAACATAGGTTATATTCTTGATAAATTCTTCCATAACGGTCTCTACTTTTTTTAGGAAGCAGGCTAGAAATTGCTACCTCCGCGTTTTTTAAATCTCAGTTTCAATCATTTTGATAAATTTAATTTTTGAAAGTTGTGGAAAGTGTCAAATAATTTGAATTTGACATTTGTACATGTATTATATATCATGTTACCAACTGTCAATAGAAAAATAAATTAAATAAAATTTGCATATAAATTTTATTTTATTTTAAATGTTCCGAATAAAGGTCCCTTTAAATTTTAGGCCGTAAGGTTGGCTAAAGTTGGTCGAAATTGCATAGCGACCAAGTAAACAAGGGCTTCGAGTTGCGAGACCGATCCCCGTTGCTTGCCTCTCTGTTGATTTTGTATTTTGTGTACCTCACCTAAACAACAATACAACGACCATTTTCATCATCATCCGAATCTGATTCACTAGAGCTACTCGAAGATGACACAAACTCTTCCACTACTACATCAATTATTTCATTCTGTGGATCCATTATCTTTTTTTATAAAAATCATTTAAACTAGGAAACTGCTCACTAAGTACTATTTCAACAGTTTTGTAACTGTCAGTAACTGTTGTTTATATGGCCATATGCAATTTTTACCAACTGTAGCCAACCTTACGGCCTAAGTTTTAAAGGGACCTTCATTCGGAACGCAACCTATTGTTCTTAATTGTCAAAATGATTTCTCCTGAAGAACATTTGCAACTGGCGCCAGTAAAAAAAAATTAGCACAGTAAGTGATGATATTCATCTGGTATATATTTGTCTTAAATCATTAAAAGCTTCAATTTTATGGAGTAGATCCTCAATGATAAAAAGTTGTCTGGCAAACTATTGCATTTCTCAAACGACAAAGACCAAGATGCCAAATTCATCCTTAAAGCACCAGATGAGAAGTGGTGGTTAACTAAAATAATTTTAATATTTTGTGTTTTAGGGGCATGCCGTAGAGATGACATAGTCAGTTTAAGTTTGGAAGACGTGGAAGATAATGGCCATTTCTTAGTGGTATTACGTAGAGACGGAAAAACTCACAGATCAAGAAGCTTCACAATTATGAAGGAAGGATGTCCCTTTGACCCATACACTTTGTATTGTAAATAATATATTAATTCAAGACCTAGAAATATAATTCAGGTTATCCAGCCGACTCCGAACCCAGAGTTAATACATTTAATTCAGTTGTGAACGAGATGTCAAATTTTGACGATTTTCCTCTAGATTTATGAAAGTATGTTTGATAACATTGTTTGGTCACCACTAAAGTTGAAATCCAAGAATTGTGTGCAGTTATGAAATAGCTAGTTCGAGTGTACTGTGCACATTCTGGTAAGAAGTCACGTACTGGATATGATTATGATAAAAAAATGAAGAAAACGGGATAAAAGGGAATTGCGAATAGCAAAAACGTTTTTTCGAGTTATTATCAGTTTAGAATCCTATTTTAAATGCAGTTCTTTGTTGAAGAAAAAATCTTCCGTATTGTATTAAAAAGAAGCGGAAATTCAATTTTAAAGGTTAAGTGATTACAATAAGAACTGTCGACTATGAAGAAACCATCATTTTTATTATTACAAAGATCTTATTGATTTAGTATCTATATAACCTTCAGAATTTTTTTAATTTCTAGTAATAAAAGAAAATATGTAAATTTTATTTCAAAAGTTTAATGCTCTATAATTCATATTCTTATTTTCTAGAAAGTAAAATTTTTTGGGATTAATATAATACGTTTTTTTTACGATTATACATAAAATAAGGAAGCCTTCAATTTTGCAGCAAATTCCCTTTCACTTTTGTGATTACGTCAGCTAGAAATCGTTGTTTGTGTGCCACTGCTCTTAGAGATTGTGCCACTGGTTTGCTGTGTTGCAATTTAAGTGTAATCCTTTTCAAACTGAATTGTATTGAAACTGTTACTGAATACGTTTAGACGTGTAAAGTGATTCATCACGAGCAATGAAATCTGAAAGTATTTAAAAGAAAATTGTAATTTTTCTCTTAACGGGGATTTCACCTACACGCACCACACTACGGCATTTCAATAACATCATCACAACTCAATTATATATTTGACAGATTTCTATATATTGAATAAAACTGTCTTGATTACAAGAATCTTATTTTCGCGATTGTAATGCATTTTCATATTGTCTTTACCTATTCGGTAACTCTTTTGACCATATTTATGTTTTGTGACCTGCTTACAACTTAAATCTATAAACTAAACGAAATAAAATTGAAAATAGTCAATATAAGAATGAACACCATGAAATTGGAAACGCCAAATTGAGATTGAACAGAATTGAATTTGGTCAAATTTTTTTCTCATATACTAATTCTTCATAAAATAAGACACTAGGTATGTATGTATATATGTATGTCTTTTGGGGTAACATTCACTGAGACCTAAAAGATCTATTGTGCCCCCTTACTTCTACTTAGTTCCTGAGGAAAGTCTCAGAGACTAGTAGCTCCTTTAGTCCTATTTCCCCGAGGAATTTTAGGATATCTGCAGGCTTCAACTTAGGTAACTGTCCCTCTTCTATCCAGTAGTCTCCCAGGTGCTGTGCCCTAGGATTCTGAATTGCTGTGCAGTTCGCAAGTATGTGGATGGAGGATTCTTCTTCCATTCCACAAAACCTACAATCTTCTTCCTCCACTATTTTGAGCTTTTTAAGGTGCCCATTCAGGCGACAATGTCCCGTTAGGATTCCTGTTAAAACTCTTAGTGCAGTTTTGCTTTGACTTATGCATTCAATTGATCTCAACAGGTTGTAGTCACCCAGAAGAATCTTTGATTGCCTAAGCCCTACTAGATCTTTCCAATTGTCAGATCTTCTCTAGGTAAGTCTTCATTGAACATTTGTTTCGTAATAATATAAATATAATGAAGTCATCATATTCAAAACGAACAAAAACATAAATTCAATGTGAATGTGAGCCGGTGTCTTTCTGTCTGATCTTGGATTTCTGCCCATCTATAGGCAGACAACCAGAGCCGTTTCTCTGCATATGCCTTATCAAAGAGGAGAGTCGGAGTATGTGTTTGTCGCTTCTGCAATTGATTTTGGACAAACTTTAACAGTTTCACATTAAACAACTAAAATTCAACCGGTCTTGTGCAATTATGAATGAAAAATAATTTTTACGTTTTTCAAAATATTCCTCATTAGAATCTATACCCTTTTGTATCTGCTCGAACAAATTTTCCACTCTTCCAATCAATGTCTTTTTGGATCCATATATCTTCAAATACTTCACAACCCAAAAATATATACAGTGCTAATAAATCCTGGATTCACTCCTATGAACCAGAAAATAAACGTCACTTGACTGTTTGGGTGTTCCAGGATGAACCAAAAGCGCGGAATTTTCCTAACCTCTCTTTTGACCTGTAAGTAAATAGTTCTATTGGCCAGTGGCACTGTCCAGCGATGGTTCATTTAAAAACCAGGAGGAGTAATTTGAAAAGCCTTACTCACACCACTAGAAGTTACCAGATTAGTTACTAAAGGGTGTGTTCCGAGAATGTAGTCAACAGTCGTGTTCCAAATTTTTTAAATATGCGTTGATGGACGAAGAAATCAGCCACTCCACCAACTGTTTGAGACATTTTGGATTTAACATGAATATTTTTGGTTTTTCATCCAATATATTATATTTGTTTACACACATTTATTGTACATTGTTTTTCTGAGAGTCCTAAATAACCTATGTTAATGGATGCATTGACAAAAATAAGCATATTCATCTGTCAGAATTGTCAAAAATGGAAATTAATAAATTATCAGCAGATGTCAATGCTACGAAGTGTTGTGTGAAACTGGGCGGAATCTGACTAATCAGAGGGCTACAGAATTGCCAACTCAAATTCAAATTAATCCTCCTGGTTTTTAAATGAGGTATAGTCCCCACTCCTTGAAAGTCATTGATAAAAACATATGTATGGCGATATAATGCTAGCCGCCTTTTCACATAGTTTTATGAATGACTTGCGGACTCAATTTCTAGTATTACTCTAAGGTCACAACCTACGTCCTAACTACTTTTGTTACAGGTAACCCCCAAATTATAAATTTCCTCATCACTATAATCTAATATCCTACAATACTTGTAGAAGTTCGATAGTACAACGACAAGAAGCGCTATAGTTGTGTTTTACTTCAATTCTCACGTGTTATATCATAACTTCTTGCATACTTAATGAAAAAATCACATTCACAAATTATTAACGAAAAATAACAATAAACTGTTAGTTGAAGCCATCTCATATAAATTATCATATTTAATAAATATCTTGTACGCGTCAAATGTTTAGAAATCTGGTTATGAAACTTTTACCAGTGTACTTTGTTGCATCGAATTCATAATTGTTTGTCTAAATAAATATGCAAAAATATAATTAGCATAATGTTAACTGTCGAGAATATTGTTCTTAAATTTGATAAAAGTCCTGATGAAAACAGGAATTCAATTAATTTTAAAGTTGTAGGCTTCTCAAACTATTTTCCGACCAATCGTTTTGTGTTTAACTCATCAAAATATGAATCTTTGGATCTGCTGGAAAATCTGGATTTGCAGAACTCAAGGTTACCTACTCGCCTCGAATTATTTAAAATATTACTCTTGACCATAGAGATACTACAGATAGAGGCAAAAAGCCATAGCCCGCTGTGTAAGTGGGAATATCTGTCTGTGTTCCGGTAAGAGAGAAAGAGACAGATGATCACAGCTTTTTCTATCTCTGTCTGAATCTATTGCGCAATAGCGGTCAACTGTCATGCCGTTTCAAACGAAAACGAAACAAAGAGTTAGGTACAGTAATATCTCTATAAAACCAAAACGGAATGTGACAGTTTCTAATGGATTTATAGAAGTATAGTTTGGCAAGTTTATCTGAAGCCGTGAAAGGAATGCAGTCGAAAACATTCGATATTGCCACGTTTAACTATGAAAAAGCTAAAGTGCTAAGTATGTTGTGATCATAATTAGAAAATGGACTTTTTTATTATTAACAATATGATTGAACGTTAATTCTTTAATGTGCTTGTTTTCTTGGATTTTGTCTATCAACATTATTTTTTTCAATTTATGATTATTAAAAGATGAACACTTTTCCAAATTTGTTATGGGCTTCAGCAAGCTCTGGCAGCGTTATGCGAAAACCATAATTTTCACGCCCTCCGAATTAACTCAATTGGTGAAATTTATCGAAAGGCCTTCGTTGCTTAGCGACCAGCTGACTTCCTATTGGCAAGCGCGTGCATGTGTTCTTCCCTCTCACTTCATCAATTGACTGATATTGATTATCCAGTGGCGTTGGTAGTGTTTTGTGCGGATTTTGAACTATTTCGTTTCCATATTGAATTCAAGTACGATTATTTGTTTTTAACAAATACCCACCGTATTTTGAAAAATACCTCACCTTTAAAGCAAACCAAAAATCAGTTTCTATATATAATTATTATATAATAATAATTATTATTTTTAATACTTTTATAAAATAGGTACCGTATGCCATTGGTACGTTTATGACAGATATTCGCCATGTTTCCTTGCCCCTTACCGATACCACGTAGCTTCAGATAAACTTGCCAAACTAATAGTTAAAGAAGTAATTATTTATCACAATGATTGTTGCAATGATCTGCTTACATTATTGAAAGACAGCCTGAACCTCTGATACTTTCTATCTCTCTATTAAATGATGACGGGTTCCGAGCTGGCTTGTTTCCTCTATCTGTAGTATCTTTGTGGTTGCGAAAGGTCAAAAATTCGGGTCTTACGCGCAACCCTTCGAATATGTTAATAAAAATAAATGAAACGGCTTTTATTACAACATTTCTTATTTCTAAGCATTTGGTGAATAATTGGATAGGTACTTTAGAGCCTTATATAGTCCCACAACGCGTTATTCTATATTTGGACGCAATCCATATAACGAGTTTCAAACAGACATAAAAAACAAAACCATAAACTTTGACAGCGTCAGGAAGCGTCAACGATTTATTCATGGTGTTGCCAAATTTTACATTCCGTTTATCGAATGCACTCAAGAATTGCATAGTTAGTAGAGTCTTCGCTAGACTAAATTGGATTTGATTACACGGGGGCGATTGGCCCGTCTGGTGTTTCCACAATGTGACCTATAAGATCTATTTTGTTTATCCTACATCTATAATTTAGTCAAGGAAATTTATTAGACTTCTAAGGAAGCTAGTGATGATCAAAGCAAGATAAAGTCTCGGCTAGTCTTGGTCTTGGTTATTCAGTCTTGCGTACAGTCTTGGTTTTGTTCATTTTACTTGCTACTTATTTTTCACTTTCAAAATTCAATCAATTATCAACTAGCAGAATTATTGTAACGGGACTATACTGTACCCTAGTGATGAGCGAAGCAAAACCTCTTGTCTTGTTTTTGTTTATTTAGTCGTAGTCTTGGTCTTGCTAGTCTAAGGATGGTTTTGGCCTTGCTTTTTCGCAAGACCAAGACTCGCCACTGGAGAAAGCCTATTAACCGTTTTGGAACAGGGTCTATAACTTTATCAGGCTCTAAGTAGACCTGTTCTGGGAATTTAAGGGGTTTGCGGGCAATTACCCCGCAATTGCAGATACTATGGTAATGTATTCCGCAATGTTGCATCACTCCATACCAATTTGCCTTTGTTTGTCCTGGAGTATCTCTCCAGTATTATGCACTAAGTTTTTTCCTATTTTCAAACTTTTACTATGCGGCTTCCAATAAAAGGAGTACAAGCTCCCTCTTTCGCGAAACCATCAACAATGTTTTTCTTTTCGGGCCGAGATGGGAAAACTCGTGTTCGAATGGACCATATCCATGACCCAGACAGTGCTGGGCTCATCCCAAGGGATGCCTACCAACTAAACCTACCTGAAAACTCGCCGTTATTCCCGCCTCGGAATCACTGCCATAGCATACTTCGAGACGGGCGGCGATTCCTCACACACACTCCGTCATCTTCTCCCCTCTATCACTTCTACCTCTCATGCCATATCAATTTCTTCTGTCCCCCTAAATCATTCTCTCCACTACGCCACTTACCTCCATCCATTCCTTCTCTCCCATCAACATTATCTTCACCATGTTTTCCCAACACATCATCTTCCCCAGTTTCTTCTTCAATTTCTTCAGCACCTCCTCGTTCTTCCAGTAACTAAACACATGCCCAACATCATCCTTCACTTCACACCTCTCGCACACTCCAGTCTCTCTTTTCCCAATCTTGTGGAGATACCCTACTCTCGACCCATGCCCAGTGAGCTCCTGTGTCAAGAAGTAGTTCACCTCCCCGAATCTCCAGTACATCCAATCTCTCCTACTCCCAATCGCTCCTTTTAGCGTGCCCTCACACTTCCCCCATCTTCTCTCCAACCATTTCTGCATTTCCTCCATAGTCGCACCCCTCCAACGATTGTTCCTAGCTCTAGCCTCTAGGTCCAATGGGTAGGACCTTGACAGCACAAACCATCAGCAATCTAATTTCCGACAACGCTACATTTTGCAAGCTGTTACTGTATGCAGCTCAAGAGTGACGAGACTGACAACCTTCTCTATTTGTGAAAATCCTGGAAATTTGGGGATTCAGATAGGTCGGTAAGGAATGTAGGGAATCTTTTTTCCGACGAAATTCTTTGTTTTCTAAGGGTTGACCGACAACCGGATCATGTCAATGTTTTGACTGATTCAAATTATACGAGCATCGATCTGGATTTTGCCGGAAATATTAAAATTGAGTTATGCTAAAACCAAAATATCATTGTCCGACAAAAATTATGCAGTCCGACGTTGTGAACTTGTCGATTAACAATTTTACAGTCTAATGTTTTTCTTTGATCACATAGGAACTGATACTCCTATAACGTGATGATTTCTAAACCAAATGTCTTCTTTTGAATTAGTATTAATAAAATTGATAAACATTCGGTGTTAAACAATAATCGTTTTGGATCAACTTTCTTCTTAAAAGGTTGAAAATGTCAGATATCCAATTTTTTAACACTACTTAACTCATTTTATAATAATCTGCAGTCTGGTAATCCATCTCAAGATTTTATCTATATAAATTACAACACAATGAACCTTTTATCGAAAATTTTAACGAGAAATAATACAATTCCGTGACATGAAAAAAAATCGAAATATGGAGCAATATTATAAAAGGCGGTTCGTTATTATTAAGAAAGATCGATCACTTTTGAATTTTTGTCCATCAAGTTTCATCATACTTTTTCGATTTGATAGGTATATACAGAGAGTTCCCTTAAAACTGTTGAATCCTCTACATCCAAGTAGTTATCAAGAATTACTATATAAATTCAAGTTTGTCCCTATCTGTTACTTAAAAAAAATTGAACTACATAATCACTGACCTCGAGGACATTGTCATAACAATCAGGAAAAAATTCACATTATACTGAGATATACGAATTACTGGTTTTGGCCAGTGGGACTAAACATTAACCACACGCAAACCATCTTAATAGCCTTGACTCAACCTCAAAACTGGTAAACTTGACGGAAACAAAAAGTCAACTATCTTACTCATACCCCATATAGTAAACACCTGTGGAACAAACACGAAAATAAACTGCTCTAATAGTGTGTAAGAACCTGGTAGAGAAAATTGGGGTCATAGTTCAAGGATCTTGAGGTGAATGTACAGCCATAGTGGATAAGGAACCATCGCGTGAAATAGACTGTTGACGACGCGCGACGAGAGACAACCTCTCCAGAAGTTAAGGTCTAGCCTGTATATGCATTACAGGAGCTAGAAAAACACATAATATGCTCAACGGCGGCCACGGATGTGGTTATTGAATTCACACTACTTCATATGATGGAGGGGAGAGTTGCATAAACAACAACATACATAATTATTATAATTATTGAAGAGAAAATCATTAAAAGATAAATCCTCGGTTTTTAGAAAAGAGAAATCCTGAAACATGTCAACTTTTACTCCAGTAAGTTCTGGAAACCATATACGATGCTGTTCATTGAGTTTTTCTGGGTATTTACATATAATTACTCAAGACCTTCTTAAAAGTTTCCTAGTCAATCCTACATGATAGTATACTTTGCCATCTTTCAACAATAATTGGCAAATTTTCATATGAAGTAAACTTCTGTTTTGAATCTTCTATTACTTAAGGGACATCTATATACCATTGGATTTTTCCCAAGTCTGTTTATGGTGTTGGGACTGTTGCGGGATCCCATTATTCCTATGTAAACTTTGTTAAAAATTTAAGAAAGTCATGCTTCTCCATCATTTTATCCTATGGCAAGAAAGAGATAAAGAATAAGCAAACGAAAAGAATCGCTAAAGTTGGTTAGTGGTACTCTATATGCGACTCTCTATCGCCTCGGCTATAGTTCGACAAGATTCGGGATCGTCAATCGGATAGAGCAAAGAGTAGACATTCTGTTTTGAAATTTATTGGGTTTTGTTAAAAAACGTGCCAGTATAATGATTTCTTGTAAATGTAATTAAAAACATTGCAAGAATGATAGTTTTTATCAGGTAGGTATAATATTATTCCACAAACACAACCTTTGACGCAACTAACCCTACAAAATTGAAATTAATAACAACAAAATAACCTCTTTTCTTTTTTCATCGAACAGAGATGAAAAATCTTACACATTGAGCAGAATAATACAGAACGATATGTCTCTTAAATAGAAAGGCCCTTGGAGTTGTCGCTATCGCATCTTCGGTCATGTTTAGCTAGGCTCGGAACCGTCCGAACTCAGTTACAGAGTACAAAATAGCAAAGAGAAGAGAATCTTTATCGCTGTCTTGTTCATAGAGATATTACAGATAGAGGCAACAAGCCATAGGTCGCTGTGTAAGTGGATAGGTCCGTCTGAACTCCGGTGAGATAGAAAAAGACAGACGATCAGAGGTTTTTCCGTCTTTGTCGGTGTATGTATAGCATGCACGGTATTAAAGAAAGATAGCCTAAACCTCCGAATTCCTATCTCTCTCTTACGTGCTGACGGGTTCCAAGCTGGCTTGTTGCCTCTAACTGTAGTATCTCTATGGTCATGTTACAGAGTGCCAATCCTGGCTCCTAAAAAGTGACATTATTTTGCCTGAAATGTCTATGCCTTTTAATTCTGGAGAGGCTGCCTCTCGTAATCAATAGTTCAATCCTACAACTCCACGAAATGGCTCGATTGAGTTGACTAATAATGGTTTCAAAAACTGGAGAAAAATTGAAATGTTCTTTTATTGCAGACTGTATTTTTAGGACTCGTAATTTCATGGTTTCTCAATTAAAAATTCAATAAATAACATGTATCTAATGAAGAACTACCGTTTTTCTAACGTACAACCCCATCGATAATTGTGTTGGAAAAAAAAATAAAGAGAAAGTTAATACTGATTTGTGTAGAAAGTGATAGTATATCTGAAACAATAACCAGAAAAAGTTTTTGCATGCAAAATCACACATTTCAATACCAATAAAAACTCCGATTTGCGTAGAAATTTGATTTTAAAAAAAGTTATAGCGACTAAAACAGTTAAAACATATTTCACCTTGTATAACCAGATGCAAATAGCGTATTAATTGACTAGGTCAGTCTAGATAGAGACAGTATTAATAAGAATACTCCTACAGTCCATTTTTCTCCTTTCTCTGATATATTATGGTGATTGTCTACCGAAGCGAATTCGCGAAGATTCACTTGGTGGACATCATCTCCGCAGAGACGCCTGTTCTAGAGCACCGATAGTTCGATTTGCGGAAGGTTTTATAGTGGAAATGTGCTAATAGTGAAATCAATTACAAAATGTTCAAGTGAGTATTTTATAATTTGTACGTTTAGATTTAAGGAATTCTTTTCGCACTAGTCCCTAACGATTTAAAAATATAAATAAATATTGCATTTTGTAAATTACAAATAACAAATTCTTCATAATTTGTTTATTAAAAATAACATTCGAAAAAAAATCATACGAATTGTACCAGGATTTCATAAAAAAAACTTGGGATATGGCAAAGGGCTAAAAATATGAAAGTTCTACCTTACTTTTTTTGTTAACAAAGTATAGGCTTCTAAAGTAAGCAATTAAAAATAGCTTTTGTCCACGACCACTTAATAATAAGTCAATATTTCCTCCTAACGAAAGGTATATGGTACCCAAATATCTATTAGAGTACATTATAATTATGGTGTGTCGATACTTTACACAGAATCGCCCATCTCTATATGTCACATTATTTGACGTACTCCAGAAATTTATTAATTTTAACGTTAGAATTGTCAATATTACCAAATACCAAATTATTACTTTTCGTTCTACACTCGCATTATTTACTTAACTTGTATTTAATAAAGTAATCATGGGTCGTGGAGAAACTATAGTATTCAACTCGCAATTTATGGACACTATTCACCCAGCATGAATAATGGCTATCATGGCTATTTATTCATAATTATTCAAAAACATTTTGGAAATTTATAACCACCATAAGCGCACACTTGCTTGCATTCTAGACAGATCTGCAGTATCCTTGTTAATTAAGTTCAAAGTTGATGATACACTTGTTTTTCATACCTATTTGTATTTCTTAAGTTCTAAAAGCTAATTTCCTCAAATCTCTTTGAAGCAAATCTGTTTGTATGTCGATAAAATTAACAGTTCAAGGAACATGAACAATTTCAAGTAGCACTGAACACCCTACTACTATATTCTGGTCCAGGAGATCTAGGCTTCTCGGAAAGCCTATTATTCGTTTTGGAGCTGGGTCTGTAACCTCATCAGGCTGTAAGTAGACCTGTTCCACGTATCTAAGTCATCGGCGGACAATTATGAAGTGTGTATTGATTAACAACATTTCCAATGATAAATCATAAGAAAATCTGAATAAAAACTTATGATACTATCCTGATAACGCTGGTAATTGATTATTAGAAATTTCTCTTTCTAACTTTGATAACCAAATTTTAATACATTCAGCTGAAATACTAGCTACACATTTATCCTCATTTAGTTGTATTAAAGCACTTCCATCGATTTTCTGTCATATTGGGCTCTTTCAATTCATTGAATTTGATGCCTCTTCCCAAGCATGTTTGTAAATAACTCCATATCTTTAATATACTTTTTGTGTTCATTTATTCGGATTTTCAATGGTCTAGATGTTTCACCTAAATAAAATTTGTCGCATACAAAGAATACCTGATATATGCGGTTTTTTGAAGATTTGTCTTCATTTTTTTGGTTCAGTTTTCGTTAGTATAGATCTCAACTTATTGCTAGATTTAAAGCTAAAGTTTATTTCACGAATTTACGCCTGTTTGGGATTAGTCATAAAAGCATCGAATGAAATGTTAAACTGTACTGGAAGGTTCGATAGTAAATTCTCCCAATATTTTATGCGTTAGAAACCCGAAACTTTATTCTTTTAACCATGTTTTTCCCTTTTTTTATTAATTTTTGATAATCAGATCTCTTATTTATACGAATACAATAATGGGAAAAATAAAATTGTTTTACATTTGTGTCTAGAAGTGGTACTAGGGCAATTTACTTTCGTCCTTCTTACTGAATTGAACAAGCTAAACTCTGCTCGTCGAGTTTTTGCCGATAGTCCGACATAGGCGTGAATTCGTGAAATAAACTGTAGTACGAATATTAAATTGATTACCAATCTGATAAACCCTTAGCATACGATATTTTTAAGTTTTAAGAAATTATGTGAGCTGAATTATTATTATTATTATTGGGTATTAACAATAAGCCATCTCTATATTCCTAATTTCTTTATTTATAAATTCTGTTGCGTGATTATTGTTATTTAAAACTGATTTTAGTAAAGTCTTCTCCTTTGTGAATCGATTATCATTAGAAAAAAAAATGTTGGTACTATGGTATAAAGATTTTACTACCTTTTCTTTCAGAGGCGTGCATTTCACTGCATCCCATTCCTAGTAGACTAATATTTTATTCCACATTTTACGAAGAAAATGCTCTACTGTGAATGGAACTTAACAAAATTTCCAAAAAACTTTTTGATGTCTTAAACTCCAAATTATTATTAATTGCCTATTAATTTAATAAAAACTAAATTATTCTTGAGATAACGGTAGCTGGAATGCTACCGATACGTTGAATTAAAAATCTAAAAAAGTTTGTTTGATTTCCCAAAAAATTTACATATATATAATCCATATACCCTTCTACCTAAGATAGGTGTAGGGCGTGAGGTTTCCATTATTCTTCCTCGTGAACGAGCTTCCTCCATTTTTTTTTATCTCTTGCCAATTTGTAAGCTTCTCTTCTATCGATCCCCCTTCTTTCTAATATTTTATTGATGATGTCATCCCATGTTGTAACTGGTCTGCCCCTTTTCCTTTTTGTGGGTCGTTTTGCCTCCCATATCTGCTTTACCGGTCTCTCGTTGTTCATCCTTATTAGATGTCCAAACCATCTTCACTGATTGGTTTCGATTGTTTTTGCAATTGGTTTTACACCTAATTTTTCTCTAATATGGTCGTTCCTTATTCTGTCTCTCCTCGTCACTCCTAAAATTCTTCGCAGGTACCTACTTCATTTCCATGGTTTGTATTCTTGATTTTAGCTTTTTTGTCAGTACCCAGCTTTCTGATCCATAAATTAATATTGGTACAAATACTGAATTGTATACGTTTATTTTTGTCTTCCGTGATATTTTTTTTTCCCGATGAAACTATTTTTAATGGAGTGGTACAATTTTGAGGCGTTTTCAATTCGTTTGTTTATTTCTATTTCCTGTGATCCATTGTCGTTTATGTACACTCCTAGATATTTAAAATTCTCCACTCTGATCATTATTTTTGTTTTCTCTTTATTGATTTTTAAGTTTCTGGTTTTCAGTTTTTCTTCCCATATCTGCAAATTGTTTCTTATTTCTGTTTCGTTCTTTGCACTTATAACTAGATCATCGGCGAATAGGCACTCTTGTAGATATATCGGTTTTAATTCTCTAAGGCCAATGTAGAGTTTGTTCGTTCGATTTCTCGTTTCTTTTGTAACATCGTCCATTACCAGGTTAAATAATGTCGGGCTTAGTACCCCTCCTTGTTTCAGTCTAACACCTACTGTGTTATCCTATTTTTCTTATGTAGGCTCATTACAGCTCTTGTTAGGGATTCTGTTTTACCTCTTTTTTCCAGAATTTCTAGTACTGTTTTCCTTGGCACACTATCAAAAGCTTTCTCGAGGTCTATGAGGATCTGATACAACTCAGAATTTGATTCCTTGAGTTTTCCGATGGCTTGTTTTATTGTAAAAATGTGATCGTTAATTCTTCGTCCTTTCCTAAACCCACTTTGTGTTTCTTCTAGTTGCTCTTCTATTTCTTTTGTTAGTCGTTGTTGTAGGATTTTTTTATATACCTTTGAGGGCACGCTGAGTAGTTATTCTCTCCTTTCATAAATACAGGTAGAACAAAACAAAAACAAAATTTCCAAAAAATGTTTTGCAGTCTTAAACTTCAAAATATTATTAATTGCCTATTAATTTAATAAAAACTCAATTATTCTTGATATAACGGTAGCTGGAATGCTACCGATACATTGAATTAAAAATATCACAAAGTTTGTTTGATTTCCCAAAAAATTAACAAAAAGATTTATATGATGTCGTCTTTCTGTTAAAAAATGTATTTAAAACTACCTTAATTAAAAAAAAATATCGTTATGCTAATTTTATAATTTCTCAATGTACGTTTCTCTTTCATTTCCTTTAATCTAGATATAATATCGGCAATCCTCACAGATGCTTTTTGTCCGTGACCACATATACTTTTTTAATATCGATAAACTGTTCTACAAAGTTTTTTTACTGACGTTATTCTAATGATATTACCCAACAAAATAAAAACAATAGTACCCAGTTAAATTGTGTAACAAACACAATCTAGGCGGTCGTCAAATTAGCTATTTTGTATTCTAGGATTGTTCTGTAATGTCGATGGATAAATAAAAGTACCTATGTCAGTGTTGTAAAACATTTCTTCGGTAATGTTTATGTTAAATTGAGAGTTTTTCATTAAAAATTAATTTATTTTATTTAACTACTGGTTTATGGTATTGCATCTTAAATTCCACGAAATGAAAGCATTCTAAAAAGTAACCATACAGGGTCAGTCATGGGGAACTGTATATACTACAGAAACAAATAATACGAATGGGAAACGGGAATTCAAACTATCATAACCCTGTAAGTAGGTACATATGGATAGAATCATCAAGAAAAGTGAAGAGAAAATAAAGAAAATGTTTGTAGGTTATAGAAATCTAGAAAGAGTCGAAATAGCTGAAGGGATCTTTGCGGACGATGTAGTACTGATTGTAGGAAGTGAAAAGAGATTACAAGAAGAGGGCATGAAAAT
Organism: Lochmaea capreae; assembly: GCA_949126875.1. Classification (NCBI taxonomy): domain Eukaryota; kingdom Metazoa; phylum Arthropoda; class Insecta; order Coleoptera; family Chrysomelidae; genus Lochmaea; species Lochmaea capreae. The sequence goes on from OX421404.1 coordinate 20,793,618, forward strand.
CAACACAAACAAAACCAAAATACTGGTAATAGGAAACCCAAATATCAAAACAGAAATTAGGATAGACAACACACAAAGTGAACAAGTGAAAGAATACAAACGTTTGGAAGTAATGGTCGAAGAATCTGGAAAACAAGAAGCAGAAATAAATGATAGGATCGATAAAACAATTAAACTATGAAGAAAAAATTTATAGATAAAAAAGAAATCTCGAAGCAAACAAAGATAAAGGTATATAACACCATATATCGTCCAGTCTTAACATATGGATGCGAATCTTGGACGCTCACAAAAAAGCAGAAGAGCAACATACAACCAGCGGAAATGAAATACCTGAGAAAAACTTTAGGAGTGAATAGAATAGAAAGGACAATATAAGAAATACAAGAATACGAGAAAAATGGCGGTGTAGCCAATATTGAAGTTTATAGAACAACGACAACTAAGCTGGTGGGGACACATTCGAAGAATGGACAATAAAAGACAAGTTAAAAGAACATATGAAGCAAAAATACAAATAAAAAAAAGGAAGACCAAGAAAAACACGGAATAAAGCAATGGAACAGAGGCAAAACATGGGAAGAGGCTGGAACGTTAACAAGAAACAGGAAAGAATGGAAAAAATTCAATATAAATCCGACACCTTAGGGTATAAGGACATATGTTCATATATATAACCCTGCAATACAAACTTGAATCAACATTAATAAATGTTCATTATCGTTAAAATTGGTCTCAGTTTTGCTACTTTTGCAGTTTGTTATGAATTAAAATTCTATTTTCCAGTAGCTCGAATAGTTCAATCAAAGAATTTCGTAAAAGAAGGAGTATAGTGCGGAAGTAGGTACCTAAGCGATCCATTCAGGGTGCCTGAAGTGCGAATCTGACATCTAGGTGATGAGGCAGGTGTGGAGGAGTCCCAATTTCTCAACTTCCGTATATATCTCAAAAACGGTTCGACAAAAAATTTTCCTATAGATAATAATTGGAAGTTGATCAAATTATCTAGGACTTTTGTTTCAAGTATTTAATTCAAAATCACAACCGTCTTCAAACTAGACACTCGGAAAAAGCTTCAATTTTCGTAAATAAAAATGTAGACTTGAATTCCCTTGTAGATGATATGTACAATATATATTTGGTTACATCAAATTATAAACATTGTCATCAATGTTCTCAACTTTATATATTTATGCACATTTTCATCCTTCTCGACATTATGGTCCTGACAAAGGTTATTCCTCCATTGCATCTTCATCAACAGTGATTTTTGCTGAACAGGCTTTATGTCGTCTTCATCGTCATGTTCTTCGTCGTCCTCTGCATTAGGCACGCTGCTGGGAAATTGACCTTGACAGAAGAGGCGAGCTGAGAAACAGGCATCCGCATTTGCCATTTATACTATCATTGGTGGAGCGCCAAAATATAATTTTCAGAACGACCTTCAGTGCTGGTGCATCTTCGGTTGTTTTCACCCCTATTTTTGGAGGGGCAGCTCAATTTCGAACCACTGCTGGAATTGGTGATAGGCACCCCAAGAATGCTGTTTAACTGAACTCTATGTTAGGGAAAAGTTATTGAAAACAGTGATAAAAATGAGGTTTATAATTTAATTTATTTAAATTCAATAAAATTATCAATAGAATTATTATTATCTTTAAATGATAATAAATTTCCCAACTAACATGGTTTTTGTCTACTTTATCCCTTTAAGAATGACTACCCCTATTTTTAGACAGACGAACAAAAGTTGTGGTTCAGCTTTTTCGTATAACGGTTGAAAATGCGAAAATATAAAACGAGTTGGGGTGGCACTAGATATTGGAAATTAAGTTTTTTCCAAACACATTATAATTTTTTATAGTTTCCAGTTTCAGTTCATTTCCAGTTAAAATTCCCATCTCACAGTAAACAATCGAAAATGACACATTTCAATGGTCATTTGAGGTTTCCGATAGAAACCTCAATACAAGATAGAAGTATGTACATATCCTCATGACTCACACTGTATGGTAAAATTTATTTATATCAACATTGGAATCGATTAAACAATTCACAAGTTCAGTATATGACTTTCTAACAATTATACTAGTTTATATACACAAGCTATTTGACTTTAATCGTGCTTTTACTTTCTGTTCAACGAACTATCATTTAATAAATACTGATTTTTCAATGATTTTGTAAACCTAGATTTTATAAAATCGTTCTACAAAAATATTGGAACAAAAGTCAAACTGTCTATATAGATGCTTTCGATTTCACTTTCAAACATTTTAAATGAAATCGTTGAATCATGATTGAGCAGAATTTAATTTTAAACATAGCAGAAACACCATATCTATGATTTAAGAACTTATGAACTGACCACACATTTTGAATAATTTGTTTTAAACCCTTTTTCATTACCTTGTCGACTAAAATAGCAATAAAATTCGTAACATTTCATCGATCTCCTATACATTCTGCACACGTCCAACTCATATACCTTTTTTCAAAGACATAATCTGTCTGTTTTTTTACCGCTCCGAATATTCAGTTGCTAAATGGCAAACAATTATTTCCTTTATACCACAGCATTATAATTTTTCTTAAACCCGGCATAATAACTTTCTAGTGCCACCTTTCGTTGGATGTTAGATGCAGGTGTTTTTCAGCCCGTTCCCAATTTTAAATCGACCAACCAGAATTATCCGTTTCTCCGGAATATAATCCAGTCCTTTACACTACGACATTTCTTAGCATTTCACTTCACTGCTATAGAAGAGGCGTTATAGGTTAACTCAAAATATGAAAAATAAATACTTCAACTCCCCAAACAACGAAATGTAGTTTTCTCATCACCCGCGACTACGAGTTTGTATCTTTATCCGAAGACGGTGGCTGCAGAGAATATCCTAATTTAGGCGTAAAATCCAGGCTCTAGGATACCTGATAAGAGGATCATTCGACACACAATCGAGTAGAACCTGCTTCAAGTTACCTACAGGCTGGCAATTAATTTTTGGCAGTTGACGATGCGCGAGAAAGCCATACAACTTGACAACGTTGTAAACGCAGTTACCGGGAAGATCAGGCGACGTACATTCCGCATGCAAAGTTTTAAACGAATTCTGCCAGCGAAGTGAGCTCTTGCAATCCACATTCGTCTTTGCTACGGTGCATCGGACGTTGCCAAACTTCCGACTGCCAAAATTAATTTACCAATCTGTATTCGATGTGTCGTGTCGTTCCTATTTGCTACAGGAGTAGCTAGCGCCCTCTTTTATCAGTGCTAAATTAAAGCAGTAACCTGCAGTCCTCATGTCGAATAACAAAACTAAAGTCTGTTCACATTTTTAACGAAGTGACTAACTATACTCTTGTTAAGCATTGCAGGCTGTGAATTTGAAACATGACCAAACAGTCTCGTACTTTGTTTGGAATTCAATAATTTTCATAGAATATAAACAATATTTGATTCATATTTAAATGTGCAATTACAATTTGCAATAAAATCAATTTTTTACTTATTATATTAATATTACTATCACATTCATCATTTGGACTAAAATTATTAGTACTATACTGTTCACACCTTTTTTTTTAAAACAGTGACCGAATAATCCATTTCAGTCACTTCACTTTAAGTATGAACAGATTTACTTAGAATTTTGAAGATTGCCCATCGCCAAACTTCGATTCAAGTTTTGTTCTGTAGAGTAGGTAGGGTGAGTTAGTTCCACAGCATCTCCTTTATATCGGCAGCTGTGGGCCAAGACTCACCGAACACACAATCTCTTGTTGATAACTCCAACTTCCCAGGGTCGCCCAGGGTGATCCTGGCAAGACTGCATCGCTTGATTTCATCCCATCTTTTTAGAGATTGAGCATGGGTGTAGCGTTTAGCTAGTTCCGCAATTGTCGAATTCGTCAGACTGTAGGTGTCGCAGGGTCCAAGAATTCTTAGTAAAGTCGCTTCCCTGGCTAAAAAATCAGCAATAACTTTGTACCTGTCGTGCCCCTTAATCCACGTCAGGATAATATTGTTATCTACCGAGGCGTTAGCTAAATCTCGATGGAACTCTAATACTAGCCCTGATGTTACACGTTGTCTGTTCAAGCCTAGTAGAGCTTGTCTGCTCTCAGTGCAGATTATTATGTTTTTGCCAGAAACTCCTTTTCTGGTTAGTTCCTTTGTGGCAATTGAGATAACAGCCAGTTCTGTTTGAACAGCGCTGGTGTTTTTTCCCATTCCCTACTCAATCCTTGGGCTTAGTGATCTGGAGTAAATTCCACATTCCTTTGGTTTTTGAGCCGTCTGTATATATGCGTATTGCATTTGCAGCATCTGACTCTGTTTGATTATCGATGCACTATTAAAATAGTTTACGTCAAAAATTGTGATTCAATTCCACATGGAGACTGAAGTGATTGAAAGAGAAACTAACGAGTTTCGTTGCATTTATAACGAAAATAAGACCGCAATTAAAACATGGAATTTGCTTTGTTGCGTTACGCAACAAGGAACTGAGGACGACTGCTAGGTTAATTAATAAACATTGCAGTGCAGACAATACGCTCCATCCAAATAACAAGGAAATTGTTGGCGTACATCATCAATTATTGTGTACATTTTCTTACAAAATCGAAATAAGATTAGTTGTATCATATTCACATTCTCGTCAAATTAATGTTTATTATAAAAATTTTGTGAAAGGTAACTAGTAAGAGCTGAAATTACTGAATTATTCACTATCTTCCTCATGTCCGCGAGGTAAGTATGGAATTAGCTATAAAGTAATTTCAAATTTTTAACCCGCGAGTTGTTATTCTAATTTTTTGCGAGAGAAATAGAAATTTATGTTGTATGTATGTTAAGAAAATAAACCAGAAATAAGAGCAATAAAGCTTGAGCACTTGAAAATACGTCTATAAAATTGGCCTAAGCAAACTAGCCCACCAAGTCTGAGTTACCTTGAAATTTACTGCTCTTGTCGTGCTAATTATTTGCTCAAATTGCGTCCGAACAAATGATGACGATGATTACTTTTTTTGAATGTTATAATTGCCATACGATAATATAACATAATAAAAACATGTAAAAGCACGCTAAAAATGTTTGCTAATCAGTTAATTTTATGATGAGTCTGCTGCAAAAATATTAAGAGTATGCCAACTCATTTTTATTTAAATAAATTTAAATATAGTCTGGCAAGTTTGTCTGAAGCTACCCGGCATTGGTAAGAGGCAAGGAAACATGGCGGATATCTGTCAAAAACGTACCAATGGCGTTTGGTACCTATTTTTATAAAAGTATTAAATAATAATAATTATTATATAATAATTATATATAGAAACTGACTTTTGCTTTGCTTTAAAGGTAAGGTATTCTTCAAACACGGTATTTGTTAATAACAAATAATGTTAATAATCGTACCTGAATTCAATATGGATACGAAATAGTTCAAAATCGGACACTGACAATACCAACGCCACTGGATAATCAATGTCAATCAATTGACGAAGTGAAAGGGAAGAACACACCCACGCGCTTGCCAATAGGAAGTCAGCTGGTCGCTAAGCAACGAAGGAATTTCGATAAATTTCACCAATTGAGTTAGTTCAGAGGGCGTGAAAATTATGGTTTTCGCACAACGCTGCCAGAGCTTGAAGAAGCCCATAACAAATTTGGAAAAGTGTTCAGCTTTTAATATTCATAAATTGAAAAAATAATATGTTGATAGACAAAATCCAAGGAACAAGCACATTGAAGAATTAACGTTCAATCATATTGTTAACAATGTTAATAATAAAAAGTCCATTTTCTAATTATTATCACTACATACTTAGCACTTTAGCTTTTTCATAGTTGAACGTGGCAATGTTTTCGACTGCATTCCTTTCACGGCTTCAGATAAACTTGCCAAACTTTAAATATATGAAGATTTCATATAAGGGCATTATAGGAAATGGAAAGGCAGACATCCTAGCAAAGCTAGGGTCTGAGTCGACATTCACTGGTCCTGAACCAGTATTTGGGATATCCAAAACTGCTGCACGTAGTTGAACATCTCGGTGGACTCAAACTAAACATCAGTCGTACTGGAGACACGTGCCAAAACAGGAACACAGCAAATTCCTGGTCAAAAAACCCTCAGAGACGCTGACTAACGAAATACAAAACCTTAGCAGGGGCGAAATAAGGATAGTGACGGGTTTACTCACCGGTCACTGTACCCTAAGGAAGCACATGCATACAATCGACATATATAGAGAGAAGAGGAGGAAACAGCCTCTTACATTATCTTCGATTGTGAAGCAAGATATAGACTCCTAGGACTAGAGCATCCAAGGGAGGATTTCTCCAAGAAGGACCTAGTGAAAAGACTGTTGAGCCTGATAAGAACCACTGGTCTCTTCACATAAACAGCACAACCAATAGCACAAAAAGCCTAAAGGATGAGGTGCCGGGGACTCTAAGCCTCTGACTGGTGGTGCTGAACCAATCAACCGCTACTTTATAAGGGTGGGAACAAAGCCCCGGAAAGTTCCCATGTAACTACTCACGGCAACTCTCCTTATTTTGCTAAAAACCAACCCCAGATGGTACATTGTGTTGTTCCAACGTAATATATTTTCACATAAGTTTATATTCTAGATGTGCTACTCGATTATTATTTTTTTCTTCAAATATACTGAAAATGCTGTTGATGGTATGGACATAAAACTTTAGTGTTTGAAAAACAAAAATTAAATCAAATTTCAAATATTTCCCAAATAAAACACATCTATTTCTCAAGACATGTGCCTTTCTATACCAAGTAATTTTAATTCCAGATATATATCAATACTAATTCTGGTTCTCACACCAGTTTGTTTTACCTCCGAACTACACAACAACAAATTCAACATTGCCAAATACATCGAACCACTTCCAGAAGATATTAAATATATTGTAGAAAAAGCCTTGTTATTAGAAAATGGACAATCAACTACGGGATGTCAACGCATGAACAAAATAACTTGTCCAGCTATGAAATTTAGAGAACCTTCTGGAATGTGCAATAACGTTAGACATCCAAACTTCGGTACCAGAGGACAAAAATTCATAAGACTAATAAAACCCAATTATGCTGATGGTAAGTATAAAACAATTAAGTATCAAGATACTTTTATTCATATCCTTTATTTCTTTTTTCAAGGATTTTCACTACCAATTGATCTTTCTACCTCTTCTTCACTTCCCAATTCTCGATACGTGAGCTCTGTTCTTCAGAGGACTCCAAATGATTTTCATGACTCAGTGACTGCTCTATTGGGTGCTTGGAGTGAATTGATATTGCATGATCTAGCCAGCACTGGTAATATGAAGAGTCAAAATTGCTGTAACCGAAATAAGCACAAGGAATGTTATGGTAGTTTTGATAACGGAGAATGTTTGGAATATATGAGAACGTTACCATCTATTGATACACGCAGTTGTAAATTTGGTGAGAATTCTAAATTAATTCTAATAATGAATAGGTATGTCAATACTTGTAATTAATGTAATTAAGACTATTTTTTATTATTTGAGTATTCATTGTTCATTAATTTTGAAGTTGGAACCAAATGAACCATGGGAATAATATACCATTAGTGACGAGTGTAATATCACGTACAAATGAGGCGGTAACTCCAGAAAACATAAAAAAATCCACAAAATCGTTTTGAATGATCGAAAAGTGAAGTGAAGATATCAAAAGAACGTGTTTGCCTTATATTGACTATGAGAAAGCTTTGTTCAAAGTGGGTGCCGCGTTTGCTCACTGTTGACCAAAAACAAGAACGTATTGATGCTTCTGAGCAGTGTTTGAACATGTTTAAACGTAACAAACCGGAATTTTTGCGTCGATATGTGACAATGGACGAAACATGGATCCATCACTTTGCTCCGGAATCAAAACGATAGTCATCTGAGTGGACAGCAACTGAAGAACCTCGTCAAAAGCGACTGAAAGCACAACAATAAGCTGGAAAGGTTATGGCCTCGGTATTTTGGGATGTACGTGGTGTAATATTTATCGACTATCTTGAGAAAGAGAATACCATCAACAGTGAACATTATATATCGTTATTGAAGCGTTTGAAGAAACGTCCGCATAAGGCAAAGAAAAAAATTTTGTTTCATCAAGACAACGCACCGTGTCACAAGTCAATCAAAACAATGGCAAAACTACAATATGAATTGAACTTCGAATTTTTCCCACATCCACCGTATTTGCCAGATTTGGCTCCCATTGAATACTGGCTGTTCGCAGACCTAAAAAAATGTTCGCCGGTAAGAAATTTCGCTTGAATGAAGAGGCATATTTGGAGGTTCCCCAAAAGTGGTATTGAAATAATTGCGTTGTTCTTGATGGAAATTACGTTGATGAACAAAACTAATTTTGAACAAAAAAACACGTGTTCTTTGTTGTGCCCGGGACTTTTCAGCCCATGTGTTATTCACATCGAATTGTGGATCTCCACTTTAGAAATCAGTTTAAAATAATCGTGTTCACTATCTTTGGAACAATTTTATTAATCATATGTTACAGGTACTGCTTATATAATTTTTTTGAAACTAAATTCAATTGTATTGTCTCGGCAGTTACAATGCCAAAGTACTTTCAATCAAAACCCATTATTTGATACATTTTACTTAATAATGATGCACTAATTGAAATATCTCGTTAGGAACACAATGGTCGATTATTTTATGTAGTTGATAACAGTAATAAAAATCATTACGCTTCAAGAACTGGTAATTAACTACGTTATTTCTACAAACAAATCAATCGGTGATTATTTTCCAGCGTTTAATTTGGAATTGGGTATATCTAATCTATGTATGGGTATTTCTTGTTGAATGGCTGTTTCATGCAAATTTTACGAAAAAGATATTGTTACTATTGAGATTTATGGTCCAATTACACTCCTATGTGAGCTGTAGGGATTTTTGGAAAATTCAGTAGATTTTAATAAATAATATATTGAATTACTGTTTCAGAATACAGAGATCAAATGAATTTGGCTACATCCTTTTTGGATGCATCTGCAATATACGGAAATACACTAGATGATATGAACAAATTTAGGATTTTTGAAGGTGGTCAAGTGAACGTGTCAGTTTGCGTGGCTTGTATTTTCAATCCTTTGTATACGATTCTAATGAATGAACACAACAGAATCGCTAGAGAACTGAAACAATTGAATAAACACTGGAAAGATGATGATATCTTTTATGAAAGTAGAAGAGTTGTCATAGCAGAAATTCAGCATATAACTTATAACGAGTTTTTGCCGCTGGTTCTAGGAGAGGTAAATTTTATCTTATTAAAGTGGTTATTCTATTCTAATTAATTTTTGTGAAAACTAGGGCCATTTTAAGTGTTATTTAGGTGCGCAAATAAAAATTTTTAAAAAGTATAAAAATGCAAGGTTAACAATATCTTGTAGACGTAAATATTATTTTGTTGGTCTTCTAAACAGTGTAAATTCGGGAAAACTTTTTTTCTCTAAAATCCGCTTGACATAGTGCAATACAACGTGCAATACAATGCAAGTCGCAAGATTTCTTGATCGAGAGCAGCTGATCAATTTATGCAATTGCAATTTTATCGATTTGGTGCTATTTCTATTGCATGCAGGACGCAATTCTAGGGAAAAATCTAGTTTCTTTTGTGTTACCAACCAACTAACTATTCATACATTCCTTTTCTCTGAGCTTTTCTCACTCTCCCTATCTTCATTTTAAAGAATAATAAACTTTGTCCACGGTTATTTAATAATAAGTCAGTATTTTACCTCCTAACAAAAGGTATATGGTAACCTTATATCTACTAGAGTGAATTATGTTCATAACTCACGCTTTTGCATTTAAATAACATGCCAAGACAACTCAACACTCACAATATTTCGGTAGGTGACTAGCGATGGGGATACAATATGAAATAAACTATTAAATCTGCGTATTTTGTTTAGGAAATTTGTTTCTGAAATATATCGTATAGATAAAACATAAAAATTGTTAGTATTGATACTTTTCGTAACGATATTTTCTAATATTGATATTTTTAAAACACTATATTTATAACGGTACGGTGTATCGATACTTTACACAGTATCGACCATCTCTATATGTCACATTATTTGACGTACTCCAGAAATTTATTAATTTTGACGTTAGAATTGTCAATAATACCAAATTATTACTTTCCGTTCTACACTCGCATTATTCACTTTACTTTTATTTAACAAAGAAATCAAGGGTCATGGACAAAGTATAGTATTCTACTCGCAATTTATGGGCATTATTCACTCGGGTGACTTGCGCCCCTCGCCTACGGCTTGGAACGCAAACGTCACCCTGCGTGAATAATGGCTATCATAAATTGCTTGTGTAATAATATAGGTACTATTATATATTATGTTTCAATAAATTATTTTTTGAGGTTATTATTATACACTTTTTTTCATTCTATTATTAATTGAGCTGGCAAAAATGTTGCTATGAAAAAGAATTTCATGATGTCAAACAGCATGCAAGATTCATCATTTGCAATATACCGACCTTGCAAGAAATTGTTGCAATTCCACCATGTCAAGCGGCCTTAATCCAAATTTTACTAAGCTTTCTTGAAGCCCTCAATGAGCACTAAATTTTCAGGCATTTGAATAATGTCAAAGTAATTTACTTATGAAGGGATCTGCTAGATCAGGGTTCCCCAAAAGGGAGTCTACAGGAATTTTCAGAATAAGGAAAATAGAGCCGTTACGTCATATATTGTCCAGCTTTATCTCTCATTCATGAAACAGATGTTATGTGAAATTTCTTAACTAATCTCGACAGTTCAGTTGTCATATTTTGATTTGTTCAGTATTTTTGCTCATTTTCGCCTTTTTCAATTAATTTTACATTCTCAAAATGCCTTCCCGGTATAATGAGAAAGAGCAAAGTTTAATTTTGAAGTTGATTAATTACTTTTCAAGAGAAAGATTTGCTGGAATGCCGTTTTTACCGTTAAATGCAGTCCTGTTATCATAGATCTGAATGAATCGGACTTCCACTATGATGATGAAGATGATTTTGTCAGTGATGAAGCTTAGACTTTTCAGTTTATTTTTTTTATCCAATTGTTCGTTCCTTTTTCCTGTTTTTATTGGGAGTTTTTTCAAGAATAAATTTATGGTTAAACAAACTCTACCACTTTGCTAAATTATGTTAGCTTACTAGTTTTTGATTATGGAAAACTAGCGCTCCCATTATTTTTTTTATTTCGATAGCCGTTAGTGCACATTATTTATCATTTGCGCCCATAGTTTTGATCTAAACATTTTTTATTTTCAAGGGTGAGGATAGCCAGTTTAATGAATATTAAATTGTTGTTGTGAATTAGTTATAAAACTATTAATACCAATTTTTTCAGGAAGCGATGATACAATTTCAACTTGATTTAAAAAAACACGGAAGATTTTCAAAATATTCAAGTAGAAACAGAACCGGAGTCTTTAACGAAGTTGCAGTTACAGCGTTGCCAATACTATTATCATTACTACCCCAAACACTGGTAATATTCTCCTTTGTCCTTACGTTTATAATTTTCAAGTTTTTGAAGTGAAAAATTTAACCGCTTTTGGTAGGAGCGAAGCTAATGACTTAGTGACGTCATCGTCACCGTCACCGCTTTACCATAACCACGTCACTTACATGCTAATAAGTGACGTGTTGTGCATCGGCTGTTTTTGCCTGTTGGGTTTATTTATTTGTGAAAATTTCCATCCACCTGCATTGATAAACGATAAAAGTTTCGTCCTGTCATAGGCGTACGAGAAAATGTCTATAAGGGATTAATTTATTTCTAATATATTTTAAGGAGTTTGCTGGTGAAATATGCATATTTCACAGTTGAAAGAGAAAGGAGGTCACATAACTTTATTTTACTTTGCTTAAGTGCAGAAGTTGATTACCTTTTACCTTCCAGTAAAACACATGACCTGTACCTACCCACAATCTAAGACACATCATTAAAATGGTTTAGGACTCTTCATAAAGAAATCGCACATGTTTTTTAACTTTGATGGGTAGGTATTTCCACATTGTTTGCTCACCATTTGTGTAGCTAACGGCCATTTTCATAATAAACTCTACAAAGCTACTTTAGTTAAAGTTACTTTAAGAACTCAATAGAACTTTTTTATAATCACCTTGTTTGGTTACTTTAAGTAAAGTTAGGTTTTTACTTTTTGTGATTCATGATGGCAAACCTGATTGTCTATATTTTAACAATTGGCTATCTTCACGTTAAAAGTTCTGTCATTTTTTGAAAGAAAATTACAGGTAAGAAGTGAAAAAACGTCTATATTGTTCCCCCAATCAAAAATATAAGCAACGATTAAAATGCAATCCTGTGCAATGAGTGTACCGAAAGTTCCTTAAAATGCTGAAGCAAAACTATACATATAAATGCTGTATTTTACATCCTAAATATCACATAATACCAATTAGAAAGTGAAGAAATTTGGTTTTGAATATGGTTCAATATTGTTGAATCCGCTTCTTCACCTAATCGAAATCTATAATAAAATTCAAAGTCGCATCTTGTACGTTTTTGGGCGACGAATTCTAAACATTATTTTTTCTTCGTCGTCCGAGCTTGTTGTCATCATGGAGTCAGTTGAAATATCTGAATATTTCAATATTTATGTTATTCCAAAACACATGGATGACAGAACATAAAATTTTTATAGGTTAAAGTAGTTCTAAAGTGACCTAAAACCACACTTTATAGTAAAAGTGACTTTAACGACTAAAGTCGTTTTATGAAACTCACTGGACTGGTTTAAAGTCTTAAAGTCGTGAAATATTTTTAAAGTTCATTATGAAAACGGGCATAAGCTGGATAACCAGTGTCGGCTATTGCTAGGGGGAAGAGGAGAAGAAGGAAAAATGGTGTCTGTGTAGGGGTAAGAGCATTAAGGGAAACAAATTCCTCAAGATTGAATACTGAATACTGTCGAGGGCAGATATTAAATAACTAAAAAGGTTGAAGCCGCGGTCTCAATTAATTGATGTGAGTCTCACTTGTAACTATGTGTTATATTGCAAGAATAGTTTCCATTCACCATGGACGTACGACGAAACTTTATGAGGGGGTTAATTTGTTTGTGAAAATATATTTTTTATAGGGAATTGATTTATTCGTGAAAAATTTTATTTTCCACACCATTTAAAAAAGGATCATTTATTTGGAACAATCTCCATAAGTGCCTATTTTTTATTTTCTTCAGACCAACATAACTTCGGAGACATATTTGCAAAAGTTAAATTATCTAATAAGAAATTCTGCTTCAATACCAAGTGCCCATATAGATATATCAGTACGGACTAATTGGAACACTTTCGACCTTTTCCTTCACATGAGCAGGGATCATGGTATAGCACCGTATGTAAAATATTTAGAATTGTGCAATGAGTCTTCTTCTCCAAGTGTCGAACGTTTTACCGACCTAGAAAAATTTGGAATCAAGAAATCCAATTTCAAACTGTTAGAACAGTTGTATAAAAGCCCCAATGATATTGATCTTATAGCTGGTGCTGTATTAGAAGAGCCTTTACCAGGTATAAACTTAAAAATTCAGAGCTCCAGTGTTTTTTTTAGAGTAATATTGGTTTTATTTCAGGTTCTTTGCTAGGCCCAACTTTAAACTGTATTTTAAAAGAACAATTCCAACTTTTAAAAGAATCAGACAGGTTTTGGTACGAAAACGATCTTCCACCTAGTTCTTTTACTGATAATCAATTGAAAGAAATTAAGAAGATATCTCTTTCCGGTCTTTTGTGTGCCAACGCTCCAGAACTAAATAAATTACCTCCTAAAGCATTTGTACAGGAAGATACATTTTTAAACTCCAGGATATCTTGTGGTTTATATCAACTTCCTCAATTTTCGGAATGGAAGGAGATAGAAAACGTGCCTGAAATTACTGAGGATGTACTCAAAGAAGCTTTATCTAGAGCTCAAGAGGATCTTATGGAAAGGAGGAAGAAAGAGTATGAAGTTTGGAGTCAAAGTAAGTTATAGACTTGGGTGAAAATTGCTTGTTACTCCAAATACAAAATATTTTATCCAACCTGCTTCAATTTCTGCTCAGCAGCTAATTTATTATAAAGGGTGGTTCATTAAGGGTGGCGGCCAACTGTTTTCTGGAATCCCAGGATTGGGGGAAAATTCTTATAATAAAATTGTCCCCCAAAAAATGCTTCGAAATGTTTTAGAGTGCAAAGGCTGCTAAAAAACTATGAAAACTGTGTCCCATGCTACAACTTTTGTTGAAGTCATTGCTCTGTGTCACCTGCTCTTGAAACAGAAAAGTTCTTTCCATATACCTAAAAAATCATTAAAGGTACACAACAAATATAGAAACAAATAACAACACTTCCAATTTGTCATCTTACAAATGGGTGGATAAGATAACTTATTGACCAGTCAAAACCACGAACTTTTCATTCTTTGACTAGTGTTGGTTAGATTAGATGTTTGATGCCTATTCCACACGACCTTTTCAGATATAATGGGGTCATTTTTATTTAGATTACTCTACCTACCTTTTTTTCTTAATTAAGTTGACCAGCTTTAAGAATGATTATTTCAGATCATAGTTCTTTATTAGTTGCTTTTTGACGCCTAGTACGAAGAGTTATTGCCTATTTGCCAGATTATAGCCTTGATACAGGATGTATGGGAATATACCTTTTGGTCGCCGCGGTCAGTTTTACCCAAATTTAATCCTTTCACTATTCGAAAGGTACAGACCACTTGGTCGCCAAAGCTGGATTAAGGGTTTCAAGAAAATTATGGGCTTATTTAATTACTGTAATACTAATATGGGTTTGTGACCTGTCGACAACTAAAATAAAAATATTTTTCATCAGTTAGTTGTCTGCATTCTTACTGAAAAGATTAATTTTTTTATTTGAAAAGTGATTCTCTAACCTAACCTAACCTAACATAACCTAACCACAAACATTTTACTTCTGCTTTTTATTCAGCGCATCCCGATATATTCAAATTTGTGGATGTAATTCTCGATATTCAGTTAAATACTTATGTGAAATTAAACAGTACACATATACCTAACAAAATTAAATACCTTTAATGATTGATAACTACGGCGACCAAGAGGCCTACCTGATTTTAAAACTGGCGACCAAGTGGTCGATGACATTATGGAACCCCCGCTGACAAAACTGACCGCGGCGACCAAGTGGCCAACACCCGAATGTATTGTACCGACAAAATCTGCACATTCTTTCATCTGTCAATTCCATTAGCTTTAGCTTTATTATGAATTGTTTCGCTTGTATTTGTCCTAGTGAATTTGTCCACCATTACATGGATTTGTGGGCCACCCACTTACCTGTAGCTTTTTTATTGTCGTTTTGCAACGCCGCAGCTCTCATTCAAGAAATGACATTAACGAGTCTAGACTGGCCATTCCATCCGATATTTTGTTGTCATATGGCTCTTGTGACCTGGAACCTTGCTAAGGTCTTCTAATACATTCATAGCATGCACACAATCCCATTCTAGTTTTAAATTGATCCCTATGGAATTAAGTGCCGTAGCGCTGCCTGAACGGTAGTTTCTTTATTTCCACTGCACCTTGTAAGTTTTGAGAGAAACTTTGCTAAAATTGTAGGTATTTTTTGGCCATCTTATAACCTTTTTTTCTCTAGCGGGAGGTGTCAATCCTAAATCACCCCAAGGTATAGCTGTAGCTTTCAGTAAAGCAAGTAAAGATGCTTTACATCTGGCGAATAGTTCCCTACTATTCGAACTAGCATCAAACGAAATTGTCAATACGCTTATCCATAAAAGAAGAAAACGACATCTTGTCACCGATGATGAACTGCCATTTTTGAGGAACGAATTAACCGATAGTTTGCAAAATATAGAAATAAGCGTTTATTTACCAGATTATCTCAAACAGATGCAACCTCACGATGATTGTGACGAAAAAGGGCCGTGTGATTCTACATCTCCATTTAGGACGTATACAGGACATTGCAATAATTTACAATATCCTAGTTATGGAAAATGTTTAACTCCTTTCATTCGATTGCTACCTAGTGCATATGAAGATGGTAAGCAAGAATAAATGGAAAACAAATCCGTTTTATTACAAATTACTATTTTTTAAGGAATATCTAAACCGAGAGTCACCGGTGTAACAGGTTTACCTCTACCGAATCCTAGAGTAGTGTCAAGAGTTATTCATCCCGACATAAGCAACATTCATTCTAGATACACTTTAATAACAATGCAGTTTGCTCAACTGTTAGATCACGATATCACGCTGACTCCAATTCATAAAGGCTTTGAAGAATCCATACCAGATTGCAGATCGTGCAATAGCAGATTCACTGTACATCCGGAATGTGATCCATTACCTATACCACCTGGTGATCATTATTACCCAGAATTTAACGTCACAACTGGTAATTATTTCAATTTATATCCAAAATACTGAATTTATATTTATAAAATTTTAAGGCGAAAGAATGTGTCTCCATTCAATGAGATCTCTACCGGCTCAACAACATTTCGGACCTAGAGAGCAAATGAACATGAACTCTGCGTTCCTCGATGGTTCTATGATTTACGGAGAAAATCCTTGCAAAGCTCGTAAATTGAGAGGTAGACTAGGTCTTATGAACTACACGTCTCATCCTATCAAAGGCAAAGATCTACTGCCTCAAACCCTGGAACATCCAGAATGTAAATCGCGTTCTGGTTTATGCTTTGCTGCAGGTGAGAAAATAACATACATAACATACGTTTATAGTAATATAGTAATTCGGTATGATTGTTTATATTTCAGGTGATCCAAGGGCTTCTGAGCAGCCAGCTTTAACAGCCATTCATACTGTTTTTATGCGTGAGCATAACAGAATAACGGATGTTTTGTTTAAGTTGAATCCCGATTGGGACGAAGATAATATTTTCGAACACGTTAGAAGAATTGTTATAGCTGAGTTTCAGCATATAACATACAACGAATTTTTACCAAGGATTTTAGGTTGGAACACTATGAATCTGTATGATTTGAAGCTGTTGCCTAATGGATATTCCAAGGGTTACAACCCTAATTGTAATCCAACGGTTGTTAATGAATTTGCTGCGGCCGCTTTCAGAATAGGACATTCTTTGTTGAGACCACACATTCCCAGGTAAAACTTGACTATTGTTTTTGAAGATTTCTCCAATATTTGTATGTTTTTAAATGTTATTTTGAGTCTTGGATAAATTTTAGGGTGAATACGAATTACGAAATTGTAAATCCACCGATTCTTTTACGAGATGGCTTTTTCAAAACGGACTTGATGATGAGAGAAAATATGGTGGATGAGATCATGAGAGGACTTATTTCAACGCCAATTGAAACTTTGGATCAATTTATTACCGGTGAAGTAACCAATCATCTTTTTGAAGATAGAAGAATACCATTTTCGGGTAATGTGATTTATTATTTTAAATTCTACCATAAAAACAAACTGAAACTGCAATTTTCAGGAATTGATTTAATTGCAAGAAACCTCCAAAGAGCTAGAGACCACGGAATACCTTCCTACAATAATTACAGGGCTTATTGTAATTTAAAAAGAGCACATACTTTCGAAGATTTACATCGGGAGATGACACTGGATAGTATTGCAAGATTAAAAAGCATTTACGCATCAGTGGACGATATAGATTTATTTCCTGGGGGAATGAGCGAGATATCAGTGAAGGGAGGAATGGTGGGACCTACTTTTGCTTGTATTATTGGTACCCAATTCAGACAGTTGAAGAAATGTGACAGATTTTGGTGAGTTCGTAATTTAAAATTGAAATTGTTAATCATGGAGACTGTCCTCAAAATCAATTATTAGTATCTTTTAACTAACCACCGCACTTAGAGGGTGTATTTATGGTTGGTTCATCGAGAAGGGTATGAAAAATGATTCAAGAAGGTAATTGTAAGTAACAATATGATTAACCGTTAATTCTTTAATTTATGAATATTAAAAGATGAACACTTTCCCAAATTCGTTATGGGCTTCTTCAAGCTCTGGCAGCGTTGTCTTGTGCGAAATTTATCGAAAGGCCTTCGTTGCTTAGCGACCAGCTGACTTCCTATTGGCAAGCGCGTGCGTGTGATCTTCCCTCTCACTTTGTCAATTGACTGACAGTGATTATCCACTGGCGTTGGTATTGTCAGTGTCAGATTTTGAACTATTTCGTATCCATATTGAATTCAAGTACGATTCTTAACATTATTTGTTTTTAACAAATACCGTGTTTTGAAAAATACCTTACCTTTAAAGCAAAGCAAAAATCAGTTTCTATATATAATTATTATATAATAATTATTATTATTTTTAATACTTTTCTAAAATTAGGTACCGTACGCCATTGGTACGTTTATGACAGTTATCCGCCATGTTTCTTCGCCCCTTACCGATGCCGCGTAGCTGCAGATAAACTTACCAAACTATAATTATTCACGTAGGTATACAATGACCAAATCAAATTGTCCTAGCACTTATAGATAAATAAACCAATGTTTCACAAAGTCACTTCCTCCCCCCCGACGGCGAGGGATGGTTGAGTTAGGTTAAATTGAAGGTAACAATTCCCATACATAACCGTGAATATTTTTTTATGCTAGACCCAAGAGCCCCACTCTAACCGACTAAAAACAATTATTGAAGTGATAGTTCCTACTTGTAGCCAAGGTAGGCGATAGTGGTAACTTATGCCACAGAACGCTACTTGTGAGAAGTCTAGAAAACGAATAATTGCACATAATAATTTACTTCTGCTGATGACTCCATTCTGTTCTAAACAAGTACAATTTCTTATTTACAAAATGTTTTATTTCCATTTCTTAACCTCCCTCCCCTCACAGGCGAACAACGAACTGTCAAAGCAGCTAACAACCAATTAAACATCATGAACTCAAGGTTTATGATTCCTTGTTATGGCGCATGTCCACCAACTGACAAATTGACACTAATGACAGTCGTCCTGAGGATATAGAATTATTTTAGATTAGTAATTTGGTTGTTGTATATTGATTTAATTATCCTTCTCATTATAAACAGTCAGATAAAGCTTTTAAAATACCCAAGTAACTAAAATAATGTCGGAGAAAGTAACAAATAAAAATTAAATCAACTTAAACAAGGTTTAAAAAACTATTAAGAACCACGTATAATTGTGCTAAGAACGATTGCTTATTATCAGATTTATCAAGGCTACTGTCACATGACGTCACGTAGACGTGCCCTATTCTGCCGTCAGATGTTTTGATAGGGGTTTTAAACTAGCGCCGCCTGGCATAACCAGAAACCGGAATACATCCGATCTCCTTATACAGTTTTCATGTTGTTAATACTAATATTGAAATTTCAAGGTACGAAACTGACAATCCAGTGACAAGATTCACGGAACAACAATTATCAGAAATTAGAAAAATATCGTTAGCAAAAATCGTTTGTGACAATATGGATGAAGAAAGTTACATTCAGCGATATGCCTTCGATCTTCCATCTAATTTCTTAAACCCCCGAGTACCGTGCCACTCACTACCTTCCATTAATATCCATGCTTGGAAAGAATACGGTAGACACCGGGGATGTCTGATTGGAAATAAGTATGTAGCAGTAGGAGAATCTAGTTTTCCCAGTCCTTGCTCTACCTGTACCTGCACAGCACAAGGAGTAAGTACAACTTTATCATACATTTCTCTAATTCATTATTCACCCCCTATTAATCTCTCCCATTAAAAAACAATACACGTAACATGAAAATAAACTTCCCCTTCCAGCTTACCTATCAGGCAATATCAAATAAAATACTTGAACGATAAAAGCCAAATGGACTGGGCAACCATCATGCTGAAAGACCTCCTTGTTTCCAAATGTACATCTTCTAAGAGTAGCTGTAGGTCGTTCACGTAGTTTAATAGGAGTCCCGATTCAAACCACTTTCCAAAAAACGGTCCCACGGTGCCACATAATATCCACAGGATTCAGCTTCTATCCAGTAATCTCACATTTGTTGTGCTCTAGGTTTCCTTATTGCTATGCATTCCGAAAGTAAATAACGTAAGTTCCTTCTTCCATTCAACAGAATCTACATTTTTCTTGTTCCACTAGTAGAAGTGCCAGTTCTGGCAGCATTGCCCTGTCAGGTCACTTTTTAAAAATCTTCGCGCACTCATACTCATAGGCATTCACTTCACTTAATTGTAGATTCCCAGGAAAATATTTGATTGTCTTAGCACCACTAGATCTTTCCTACCTTAATTAAGGTCTTTTCTTCTTTTCGGCGTTGCCTATTTTTTCCGATATTACATTAGAGTTGGTACATCAAAAGAGTGTTGGCCTCCAAAAGGATATTTCTTTTATTCCAATGTGTCCTAGAACCCACAGTAAGGTGACGATATTTTCGCCAAGTTCATTAGGTTTTTCTAACCATTTTGTAGGGACCTATCAAATTTAATTATAATAATAAGGTTATGCCAACTGGATGTAACTGCAGTTTCTGCAATCTGATGATAAAAGTATGAGATTGAAAAAGTAAATTTATTTTCAGGGTAATTGCGCCTCATTGAAAATAGCCGATTGTCACAAGTTACTTCGATTTTGGCCAAGAGAAGTTATTTTGAACGACGAAGTTTGTACCGCCCAATGTGGCTACCTGTTATCCAACATAGGTCCACCTTCTCGACAGAAATTCCCGCACCAATTAACAGATTTTTTTCCATCAGCTAATTTAGAAAATGCCAATGATTTTGATCTCGACTTTTCACATTTGTTAAGAAAATGAACAGTTTCTCTTTCTAGTATTATTGTGTGTTCATTAACTAGTTAATAAGATGAAGAGGAAATTATCAAGAATATATGGAATAGAGTGTACTAAAATATACACCTTAAAAATATAGTGTAACATCGGCAATGTTCCCATTATACAAGTTAAAAAATAACAATTTCTCAAAGGTTAAAACCAAAACTAAATTATATTAAATAACAACTGATGATTAGTATCGTCCTGTAGATGATAAATTAGTCTGCAAGCAATTTTATAGCAAAATGATTGTTGAGTCAATATTTGCACAATATTTTACATAAACACTCTGAATACTCCCAAAAAATAGTTGAAGGTAGGAAATAAAAGACGGTACCCAAATAATATTATTTATCAATTTTATTTGTTGGAAATTCGAATGACAACCAAAAGACGAATTTTGCTATTACATTATAGTCGAGGCAATGAAGCATTATGATAGCAAATCTTTTAGGATAGGACGTATCGGAATGCGGTTTTTGCATTCGCTTGCATAAATTATTTATATTATTTGTACCTACTTTCTACCTATTACAAACCGGAAGTTGCTGCTGCAGCCAAAAATGCATGCAAAAATCTTTTGAGAGGCCTTTTGGCAAATTTAATAACATCGTAAATAAGAGTCAGAATTGGCTCAAGTCGGGTACCCGGGGGGTTTCAAGGTCGCTGATCACGATTATCATATTCAAATTGACCCCCCGAACACCTGGAGCTCAGGAACGTCGACGAACGTCATCTCCGGGGACTATCCCGAACTTTATGCGAGAGAAACTGGGCACCCGGGGGTTTTTTGGGTCGCTGAATTCGAATTTGGCACCAACGAACACCCCACAGACACCTGGCTACCCTGGCAGAGAGAGAGGCCTTGGACGAGGATGATGCACTACTGATGAATACGTCAGTGTGTGATGAAGAAAATGAAGAGACTAACGATGTGTCACTTGATGAAGAATTGACATTTAGACATCAAGACATTTAGAAAATCGAGGTTATTGATTGATAAGGTTACGTGGAATAACGGGTAGATTATATTTCATTTGAGTTCAATAAAAAGTTTATAAATGTTAATTACATAAACATTGAATTTCTATTCATTCTCTTCCTTTCCTCCATACATATTTTCACTAAAAACAACAATTCCATGTAGTTATTACAGTACATTGCCGTCAATAGCTTGAACATCAGGTTTAGTTGACATTCTTGGGAATGACATCGATGTCGAGGTAAAAGTTTCAGTGCACCAGGTGTCCTGGGGGTGTTCACCGATGCCATATTTGAATTCAGCGCCCCAAGAAACCCCCCGTAACGATTTTTGAGTGGTTTTTTTCAATTGTGTCTGGAAAACCTTCGGGAAAGACGTTCAGAGCCAGGGTAGGGCGCACCAGGTGTCTGTGGGGTGTTCGTCGGTGCTATATTTGAATTCAGCGACCCGAAAAACCCCCAGTAAATATTTTTGGTTGGTCTTTTTCAATTGTGTCTGGAAAACCCTCGGGGAAGACGTTCAGAGCCAGGGTAGGGCGCACCAGGTGTCTATGGGGTGTTCGTCGGTGCCATATTTGAATTCAGAGATCCGAAAAACCCCCAGTAACAGAAAAATTCTCGAAGATGACGTCCGCGTTCAGGTTGGGGCCCACCAGGTGTCCGTGGGGTATTCGCCGATGGTATATTCGAATTCAGCGACCCAAAAAACCCCCGGGTGCCCATTTTCTCTCCTCTCTCGCATAAAGTTCGGTATAGTCCCCGGAGATGACGTTCGTCGGCGTTCCTGAGCTCCAGGTAATCGGGGTGTCAATTTGAACATGATAATCGTGATCAGCGACCTTGAAAACCTCTGGGTACCCGACTTGAGCCAATTCTGACTCTTATTTACGATGTTATTAAATTTGCCAAAAGGCCTCTCAAAAGATGCATTTTTGGCTGCAGCAATGCAACTTCCGGTTTGTAATATCTTTGGCCTTTTTAGTGCTTCATTGCCTCGACTATTAGTTTGAAATGAACAGATTTTAACGAGCTTGTCTCATTTGATAATAATATAACTATATTATTCGTGAGACTGTATCAAAGGATGGCTAAACGAATATCAAAATAAATGGAATGAATATCGCCTAACAACGTCAGTGGTTTATTTTATTTTGCCTATTGAGTAGTAAGTACTTTGCAAACTTTTCTTTCTAACTTTCTGGATAATATTATAAATTAAGCTTGCGTGTGTTGTTCAGCTTATTTGTCTGCTTGAAACTATAACCAAATTTTTATCTATATTATTTTTATAAAAGATATTTATCTCTATTTTCTTTCTATATTAATATCACAAAACACAATGCTAAGGATTTACAATCGAACATATTGGTCAGCAACTATTGGCTATATGATTAAGTTATATTTGTTCATTCATTATTTGTTGACGACGTTTCAAGTTTCTTGTTTATTATTCACTAGCTGCCTCTATACAGGATGCTCCGCATTTCAAAAGTGGTAAATCTTGATAAAATATAATAATTGATTTCTAAAATTGTCCACCAAAAAATTTGAATGGTACTAATAGTTTTGTAATATATTATACTTAGTTATAAGTTCTATATGAACATATTTTATTGTAAATATTTGTTTTAAATTCCCCAAACTGTGATGTAATCTGAAAGGAAGTTGTATGGACTATACCGATTAAATACTTTTGTACATTTTTAAATTAACAATTATTTCATTTCCTCAACATTAATTAGATAAGATTTGGCGCATAAATTACCTCGTTTAAAATCAAGAGTTTAATGCTCTGGATGTTTATTCCTATAGCAACTGAGGTGTTCACTATATCTTATTTCTAAATTTCTCTGATTCTGACCTATGTAAATAGCATTATAATGAGAGCAGTTGAGTTTATAGACACTAGACCTTTGTTAAAAGTTTGTTTTATATTTCGCCATCAACAAATTCAAACCAACATTGTACTTATTGTACCTTGTACAACCAGCGAAGTATAGCCATGAAAAAAACAGAAATTCGCTATTGAAAAAAGAATTGAAGGCGGTCCACCACCACCAAAAATAAGTTCGGGTAATGTAGAATACTATTGGTACAGCTTAACCCGCAATCGCAATCGTCAATCAAAAAATTTCTTAACCAATTAATTTCTGCTTTCTGCCAAATCTTTTCCCATAACTTCCGGTCCTGTATGTGAAAGGACGCCATCTCTATGAAAAAACTTCCCGCTGTTCTATCCCACCCTCTTCGTAGACAGCTTGTACTAAATCTCAGCTTTCGGCAACAAAATGTGATTTCCCTCCCTTAAAGCTGCTACCATCCTCTTTCTTCAAATGTTTTATTCTTAGGGTACTATTCTCCCTTATCATCTCTTCTATAAGCAAAGGGTTAACAGCTATACCATACTTCGATTGATCAATCAAACATACTCCTGGAAACTATGACCAAATTGATCAGGAAGAAGACTGCACTGATGAGGTGTCACTGCATCCAGGAATGGGCACCTCAAAAAACTCAAATTGGTGGAGAAAAAACGGCGTAAATTCTGTAGAATGGAAAAAGAAACAATCTTTTAGGTCTCAATATAGATTGACTCCAAAAATCGAACATCTGAGTTTATCATTGGTTTTTTGTAAAAGATGAACCTTTTGGATATACTGTTGTAGTGAATCACCCTCTAGATAAATTTTGCTGAATAGCTCGAATATTTACAAAGATAAAGCTGGAATGAATGGGAGTGATTATAACATTTTTTTTTGTCATTCAGCATTCAGTACCGAATTTTCTAGTAGTGGTGTTAGAAAATATGGCGAATATTAAAGCTTTGACAAAATTTGTGAGTGAACCGTTTCTTAACGAAATCCGATGTGATGAAAAAATGTATTCTTCGGCACCAAATTCAAAATCTCAATCTGTTGTGTCGTTGAAATTTAAAAAGAAGAGTCGTGTACTGACGGCCTTATTGAAATGGAAAAATAAACGATCCGAACTAAAAGATATCGATTTCGATAAAAAGTCAACGAAAAATTATCTCGATGAAATCAAATTTCTTACAGTTAAAGTGCAAAATGGAGAATCTTTTTTTATTGAGAAAGAAAATTTCGTATTCTTACAATTGTTAATTTACACTCATGGAGGTAAAAAAGCTATAAAAACATTCGACGATGAATGGATACAACCCTTAACGTTTGTTTGTGAAGTTTATAAAACTTTGGATGGCTCTAAAAACCATTTTTCATTAAATCGAATTGCTAGCTGCTTCCCATATGTCGTCTGTTGTTTAATGAAAAACGGATTTGGAAAAATTGATGTGGACATGACTTTTTTGGAAAATATTGTTGGAAAAAGAGTGCCAAAAGCAATTTTAAACAAACAGTTTCCGTCCCTCTTGCCAAAATTTCATTATTTATCCGCTTGCTTCATACACATTGTGAAAGTTTATTTGTTTTTTTCGGAAAATAATTCGACCAAGAGATATTTGGAAAAATCGAAACTTGTGCTGATGGTTAAAAATTACGTTAATCATAAAACAAATAAATCCAATTTTATAAAGAACTGTGACCGAATTGATTGTTTAAAACGATTGGGACTTGTGAACGAAGCTGGTAATGTTGAGCCTGAGATTATAGAGATAAATAAAAGTGCAAAGCAGATCTGGAGTATTTTAGAAAACTCTTCAAGCTGGTCCAGCGCGGAAAAGGAAATTCTAAATTTGCCAATTAAGCGCAATTTTAGTACAATTGAAGAAACTGGGGTTTTTATTAACGGAAACCCGAAGAAACTGGAGATATTAAGGAGTATTTTGATGAGATTTAATAATACAAAAGAATATTAATTTTTACTTTCATTGAAATAAACTTACTTTTAACCTCATTGTTCTGTTTTTACACTTTATATTTCATGCTCAGTATCTTGAGAATGATACTGAAGTGACCTGGAAATTATTAAGTTTGTGTGTCTACCGGTAATGGAATAAAAAAAAATCCAAATTTTATATAACTTACCCAATTACAGTCATAACAAAAACCATCAGCGCATTCTTAAAAAAATTCGACGTATATTTGATATTAGAAGGTTTAGTCTATCTACTCAAATAAGGGTTCGTTATGAAAAAACGCTCATAACTCTGGTTATACTTAACCGATTATTGCAAATAAAACCTTCTTGAAAACATCTTTCCACCAACATAAGAGTAGCCAAGCCTAAAAAGTAACATGCACGCTAGAGGGAGCAATTTAATTTTTCTTAAATCTAGTTATCTTTGGAAAATATCAAATAGGAGTATGCAGTTTTAACCAGGAATTATAAAAGTAGATATAATTCGCAACAGAATCTTCAAAAAAGTATATACTCGTATCTTAATAAAACATATAATTTTGTTTTTTTACATTTTATTGTAGACTGTATCAAAATAGAGAGGGTGGTACAAAATACATAGGTATATCTACTAAACTCTTAAAGGTAAGCTTAATTTTTATAAATAATTACATGCAAGGCAATCCATTGATAGTACTAATTAATGGATTGTCCTGTATGTCGAATTCACAGCACAGTTCACTTATTTATTAAATATCCTATTCTAATTTTTTGGTAAAAAAATCATTTTTATATACAAATATTTTGTACAAAAGTCTTCTTCAATTTCTCATAGGAATTACAAAAAAAATATACAAAATTCTTCAATAATAAATAATAAATAGAAAATGATGATGAAATTTTTACAACGTTGAATTACTGTTTTTTAATTTCAAAAATAGAAATTTTGAAAATCATTACTTTTCAGCAACACATCTCAAAAATGAATTATTTTATACAGTAATTAAAATATATTAAATAACATCAAGAATAACAGAAAAAAGCTATATACAAAAATATAAATAAAAAAATTAAAGGTGGTAAAAGTAGTTTCCAGCTCATCGCTCATCTACGCGTAAATTTGACAAAGTGAAATTATATTCAACGCAAAAATATGTTTATCGATGACATTCAAATTGATTTTGCATGCCTCAATTTTAGAGAAATTGACGGTTTTAAACTATGGAGGGTAGAAGTAAAGTGGACTCTCACTGTATTAAAAAGTGTCCATTGAGAGGGAGCCAATTAAGGTGTCGCATTAGTAACAAGAGGAAGACTCTTAAAAAAAGCGCCACACATTATTGGAGTATTCTTTTGAAAATTGTTATGTCTATCAACTTCAATATATTTAAATAGTTAATTAAAACATACATACTGTTGGTCGAAAAAAATATAGAGGATAAGACCAATTGCTTCTATATTCTTTATTTTTGTATTAACAACAATGAAGTTATTAAAATAACAAAGATGTACCTATACAAAGTTTAATAAAAACCAAATCACCATGCTAGTTATTTCAGGAGATTCATAGGTTATTATTTTTTACTAAATTACAGATTACCACGTGAATAGTTGAGATTTTAAATGTTTCACATACTGCATATTTCTCAACTACACAAGTCAAAAAAAAAATTTTAAACCCATATAATTTCCATTTTCTACACTAGCGCTATCCCAACCAGCATCGATACGTACACAAAACGTTTGAAGTACTTTACCAACTGACAAAAGTTACGTCCAGAATACATACTTCACTGTACGAAGTACGTACACAGTACATTTTTGGAATGTACATTTTCCACAACGCAGTATGTCCAAATTACGTACAGCAATTACATACAAAAGACATACACAAATACAGCTAATTAATTGAATGTATGTACATAAAACGTTTGTATTTTGTCTTGTTTGTATCAACCAGAAATACTGTACAGTTGTCACAAACTATCTTCGTCCACTGTACGTACACCTAATTACTAATTTTTTAGTTTATAATTTACTACTACCAGTTATTTTAAAGTGTACATGAATATAAAATTTCAGAGATCTATTTTATATTTGTGTAATTATTACACTGTAATATTACTTTAACATAACCTGAGAAAATGTCTACCAAAAAGAATAATCGTAACCGGCGTTACATATCTATTGAAATAAATGATCAACATATTAAAACAACAAAAAATTATCAATCAAAGTCCTAAGAGAAATAAAACAGTTGACAAAGAACATTTAATTCTTGCTTCTACACTCCTGTCGCCTGAAGGTATAGCATCCAGTCAGCTCTCTGTCGGTGTAGTCTTCGCGTCCTTATAGCGCGCCATCTATGCGCGGGACAATTCATGTATTTCCTGCTCTGCTTCCTTAGCCTCTGTATACACGTACCTACGTACACAAAGTACGTTAAAAGTTTGTCTTAAGTACGTACTTACTTATCGTATAGTACGTACAACCAATGTCCTTTACTGTACGTACTTATTTTATACATATTCCGCTTACTAAGGGACAAGGACGTAATGACTTAAAAAGAGTCTAAAATGTACGTACACTGGACATATTTTGCTGTTTGGGTACTTCGGTGAGTGTTCGAACAATCATTTGCTGTTCACAAGTGGACACTTTTCAACTTATCCTGTATACAAGACGGTTCCCTTACTTCTACCATCCATATTTTAAACAAAATGTATGGTGTATGATTTTAAAGGCGATTATTTTGCGTTCGTGACGCTATCTATCGGTAGATAGCAAAGTAACTGAAACTGCCGAGATTCTGTATCTAAAATTTATGTGTAGTTTCGTCATAATTAGGTTTTTTGTTTGAACTGAATTTTGGAACTGACAAACCAAAGATTGAAAATTAAATTTGTAACCAATAGACATGCAAAACTTCTGCTACCAGAGCTGTTGTCAGGTCGGAAATATTGTTTTGACAAAGCGTAAATTAAATTGGAACAGAGTATAGTATGAATATTTAGTCGATCAGAGACATGTACCATTTGTTCGGCGGTGTTACGTTACGCTCCATGTGAAACATTTGAAACCATCAATTCGACACTGCTGTCTTATATCAACGAATATAGACGCTTATAGAAGAGCAGGTCTTATGGAGGATCAGTTGAGGGGCTAACATCCCTTGGAGCTCTGGGCGCCGTACCACTGTCCGTTCGAAATCTCACGGTCTTTCACAATGGCCTGCTTTTTATGAGCGTTTATATTCGTTGCTTATATTAATAGATTAACGCCTGTGACTAGTCCAACTACAGTTTAAGCGCTTCCTACGTTCCAGATACTGTAACCGTGTAAAAACACATCGAACAGATCAAGAATCATTCGAAGGGCAAGTAATTTCGAATCAATTTCCATAACAAATTAGTGTTTCTTTGTTTACATCACCATCATTATCGACATCATTAGAAAATAACTAACTGTGAAAATTATATTTTTAATTCGGACTGAGCTATTAGCATTCTCTTCTCCGATAGCTGGATGTGTAGTGTAAATTGTTTTCGAACGGTAGCTGCATTGGATGTTTTCTTTCTTTTCGTACTGTTGGAATTCTGGTAATTTCACGATTTCTTTATTCTGAAATAATAACAATAGAGTATTAGCTAAAATAATACAGAGAACAGAAAAATGCAAAAACATTTCGCCTGTGGAAGCGAGCTCAATCAATATTCTAGACCACAAGACAAGTGAAACCCTGGAAAATGTCTTTTGGATGGAAAAAAACGACCTTCAAATAGCTCTAGAGAAAACGGTATTGGAAGTTCTAGGGAAGCTATGATGAAGAAAAAATATAAAAACCTGTTGGTGGGAGCACAAAGGGAATCTAAATGTGGGTTGGTGTGCATATATTGTACAGTTGCAACAGTCTAATTTCATGCCAATACAGGAGTGCATTCCATGATGAACAAAAGTTGTAGACTGCACAAGAGACCCGAATCGTACATTTTGGCAGTAAAATATACACACCCGTGGAATACTGGCAGGAAAAGTTACATCAAAAAATCCGAATGGGGGACTAGACAAGCACAAACGTCAAAGGTTCGGCAAAGTGTAATTTCAGTAACCGTGATTATTATCTTAGACAGACTTTACATGGACATGGAAAGGTTTTATGGAAATATGCAGAGAAAGAACAGAAAATTTTGGATTTTAGATAGATTTTAGATAGAGCAAATATATGGTGAGTATATGCTGAAGAGCTAGGATAATTGCGTAGCTGCTAATGTTTTGTCAACGCTATGACAGTTTGGGCAATTTTTGAGGTGAAAGAGAACAGGTTTTGGCTAATGGGCGATAAAATAAAGTGATTTAAACATCCAAGTTGAATGCGCACTAGCTGGGACACGTTTTGAGATTCTTCCTCCTTAAGCAAGTTAAGACGAATGTAGAAGGATAAAAACAGTTAAACATGAACAAATCCAAACAAACAATGCTGAATAAAGACCTGGATGATAGGTATACTATTTGCTGACTGATGACACTAGTATTTTGTTGTTAGAATACCCTTACACTTTCTGGATACAATATGGGTGGTGAAGGCGCCTAAAATTATTATTCTGTGAATAGTTTCCAGCTATTTATCGAGGCCACTTTCAGAACATTTTGTTAAGGAAAATTTGTCAAATCGGGGTTCGCAAGGTATAATCTTAAACAGGTCTGACACATTTGATTTCTGGTATAGGTTTAAAAGGATTGAAGAAGATTACCAACAGTGCATATGACATTTTAACATGACTTACCATATCAACAGGATCGTCCCTTTTTCTACAAAACGTCAAATGCAGTCCTTCATAAAAATACTTCTCCATCGTTTTGGTAAACACGGTTTCATTGTACGGCATATTACGCAGATGTTCGGTAAAAGTTAAATTTTGAAATTCTTGCGGTTCTTTGATGACTAATTTATCGAAAACAGTGTTCCATTCGTTCGGTTGATAATCGATAGACTGTTTGACTATTTTAAGCACTTTTGCGGTTCTTCTGTTACTTTCCGAAGATAATTCATCGCTAGGTTTGTTAACAGTCGGTGAAGAAGTCGACGTAATTGTCGATTCGTCATCGGAACTTCCCTCGAGAAGTTCTTTCTCGATTACCCTCATATCCTTTCCATAAAATTCTTTAATCCCAAGATTTTCGAAGAAATACTTCACTGGCGGTATGGAATAACATCCGGCAAGTCGAGTCCTCGGATAATGTAGAACAAACGCTAAACACATTTCATCCAAGGTGGTATATCCTCCTAAAGTTGGCTTATTTCTATTTAAAGTCGAATAAGTACATTCGGTTATAAGACCGTCTCCTGGTAATATCGGAATATCCTGAGATAAAGACCGCGATTGTTGATAATTGAAGTC
Organism: Lochmaea capreae; assembly: GCA_949126875.1. Taxonomy (NCBI): domain Eukaryota; kingdom Metazoa; phylum Arthropoda; class Insecta; order Coleoptera; family Chrysomelidae; genus Lochmaea; species Lochmaea capreae. The sequence goes on from OX421404.1 coordinate 20,824,714, forward strand.
GTAGCTGTTGTCCTAAAAATAAATTTTTAAATTGGATCATTCTGAAATTTACTGTGCCAGTTATGTCAAATTTCTTATAATCTCACTGGCTGCGCCAATTTAATTTTTTGATAATCCCATTGAACGCGCCAAGTATATAAAAATGTTTACAGTAAATCCATAAAATCTGGAAACGGTACAATATCTTACGAGTTAAATATTCTTAGAAGTAAGGCTCGGAGAGGTCGATTCTAAATCAACAGTTTTCGCCCCCACTACCTTATCAGATGTGACGTAATTGAAATTTTCTTAAATGGTAACAGTAAATTCTTACATATCGAGGTCTTTTTTATTAAGTTATAGACTTCAAGTATTTTATTTGAGTGAACATCCATTTTTTTAAGAAAACATTATTAAGAAACAAAAATAAAACTCGACCTTACGAGCTCCGCCTCTGAAAATAGATAGATCGAGATATAATGGACCGTTTCCGCATTTTGTGAAGGTCATTCCATGCACCAATTTTGATACATTTTTTATAATCCTGACTCCGCTAATTATGTTAAATTTTTTTACAATCCTTCTGACTGCGCCAATTATGTTAAATTTTTCATCATCCCATTGACTGCGTGAATCATATACCGTGTTGTTCCTTAACTAAATCATGCATATAACTTTAATCTTACCTCTGCTAATGGCGTCAGTTCCTTCATAGCTCTAATATGCCTCAATTTTAATTTCTTAGCTGCCAGATGCGAATGTAACATAACCGAAACGACGTTAATACCCTCCTTCGGAATAACCTCTTTGGTGCAGTCGATACTGCAGTACCCTGCGGTTTTGTATTCCTTTTGATAGGGAGGAATAAAGTGTAAGGTAGATGGAGCTACACCCGTAACCAAAACGCCGGCTTCGTTTTCTCTTAATTCGCTGGTATAATGTAGCCTTAAACCTGAAGTGCCTACTGCGCTCTTCACTTCGGGATTGTCAAAGTGTACTTCTAACATGTAGAACGAATGTTTCTTCTCTGCTAGAGGAAGTCCAACGTGATTTGGAAAATTTTCACCTAGAACAAACCAAAAATTTATAATAAACAATAATTATTGTCCTTTGGAAAAAAACTCTCATACCCCCTATATTATTATTATTATACATATAAACAACGGCAGAGGGACAAGTCCCTATATTACCCAAAACCTGAAGATAATATACAAACAAATTACCTACTAGCAAGTCAATACATAAATTGAAATGAACAAACGTAATAAAAAGAAAAAATAGAGGATCATAAAACAAAAGTACAATTCTTGGTATTAAGAAAAGTATTAAATCAAAAAATTATTGTTATATAAGTCTATTTTTATATATGTTGGTGGGAGAAGCAGAAATACTGTTATCATCGAGATTGTTCCAGGCGTCAAAAACTCTATTTACCTCATTTAAAAACCAGGAGGAGTAATTTGAATTTAAGTTGGCAATGATGTAGACCTCTGATTGGTCAGATTCCGCCCAGTTTCACACAACACTTCGTAGCATTGACATCAGCTGATAATTTATTAATTTCCATTTTTGACAATTCTGACAGATGAATATGCTTTATTTTTGTAATTGCATCCGCTGTTATTTTATTATTTTTATTTAGTTTCCACTCTATTTCGTTAAAACTGTTCCTTTAAAATCTTCAGTAAGAAATTGTATTGAATATCTGCAACTATGGATCCTTCTACTTCGAGTACAGCTCTTCGCTTATTAGGCCGGCAAAACAACGTACAATAACTGTGTGTGAACAAATATAATATCCATCAAGGCATATTTAATATATTTGGAACACCACTGTTGACTACTTTCTCGGAACACAGCCTTTAGTAACTAATCTGGTAACTTTTAGTGGTGTGAGTAAGGCTTTTCAAATTACTCCTCCTGGTTTTTAAATGAACTATAGTAAGAAAATTTTGTCTTGATCTGGTCACAAAGTTTTCTTTTTCAAGTTTTAATTCGTGTTCTCTGAGCCGGTTGTCTTGGTTTGATGGAAATATCACGGAAAGGTTTCCGAAGTTGAATTTTAATATTTTGAATGTTGTGATTAGATCTTCTCAGTGACGTCGAAGTTCAAAAGAAGTTAAGTTTGCCATAACAAGTCTCTCTTCATATGACGGCCTTCTCGGTCCTAGGGTAAGTCGAATGGCTTTTCTTTGAACATTTTCTAATAAACTTCTATCCCGAATCAAGTCAGCATATTCCAGAATGGGTCTTACATAAATGGTGTAAAGTTTACAAACCACTGAAACGTAACTCTCGAAAAACACTTCCGTATAAGATATGACCCGGTGTTAGCACGTTTGGTTATTGACAAAATATGGTCGGACCACACACTTGCAGCATTGAGAGGGAGCAACCATTTGGAACACCATAGCGAGATAGAGTTTAAATCGTCCTGAAGAGGGAACTGGTTCGTTATTGGATTTTTATAAATGTTTATGTCATATTTTGCTTGAAACGTAACCAAACTTACCAAACTTATTGTAGGTTTTTTCGTAGAGCTATCGGAAACGGTTGGAATCACGCGCAGTGATTAAAATCCGTTCACAGAGAGGCTCTGCGCATTAATCGTCTAGTTTTCAGCCGTTTATAATAGCTCTAAGAACAAACCTAATATTTCACACAAAGTGTATTCAATACCCACGCACACCCGCCCATTCTATAAATTGTACCGGGAATGAATGGTTAAGTTAAAAATAAAAAAAATTGCATTATGTACCTTTGGATCCAACGGCCCAAGCTACCATCGGAGTCAGACATTTATCCCATAACGAAGGTATATTGGAATAACAAGACTTGCCCTTTTCTTTAGAGAATGATTCCCATAATTCTATATCTTCGTTTTCGTCTAATTCGCATTCGTGCATAACCATATGATGGATCATTTTGGAATGATTTCCACCAATCATGGGTTCGAATCCTACGATATGGTGTTTGGAATTCAAAGATGGAGCTTTGAATACTTTACACCAGTACAACGTCGTCGAATCACTTGGAACGTGGAACTACGGAAAAAAATTGTGATTTATACAAAAAGAAGATTTTTAAAAAGCTACTGGAGATATACCTAAAATAATATTTACAATAGATATCGAATAATAGTTGTATACTATTAACGCATTCAAAAGTTTTGAAAACGTTTTTAAAAACGTCACCGTGCACTTAGAAGAAACAACTACTTCTCGGACTATATGCTCCGGTAGATATTTAATTACACTCTTAGGTTAAGCGGGGTCGATATGATCTGCAAAATTTAACCAACCTTCTAACTGCAAACCAGAATCAATATCTGTCGGAGCATACAGCCCGAGAAGTAGTTGTCTTTTCTAAGTGCACGGTTACGTTTTTGAAAATATTTTCAAAACTTTGTGAGGTATAAAACTATTATTCAATATCTATTGGTAACGCGCTTTAATAAATACGTCAATTTTACAGGAAACTATAATAATCTATTAATATTTAATTGTACGTACGTTTTCTAAAACAACATCCCATGAAGTAGAATGACCTGCAGTCATTCTAGCGACTGGTGGCGGTCCTAGTAAATGAATGCTTTGGTATCCTCTATTTTCACCATGATATAACATTTCTGCACCTCGTTGCGGATCATATTCATGGAGTGCCCAAATCACTCGTACAGTATCACTCTGGAATAATTAGAATTATTGATTTAGTCAAAACTGTTGAATACACGCTGTTCCTCGACAAACTTAGACTATCTATAGATTGGAAACTATTCACACTTTTTTTGCGAGTGTATATATCTGGCGATCAAGGAAGCCAGCGGAAAAGACCAGTTTAGATTAGATTACAATGGGGTTGTTTGACCCTCCATTTATATTTTAGTTCAAGAGATCTAGGCTTAAACGATGAAATAAAACAATTTAATTTGTTCAAATCTTCATTATACTAGAACTACGTTGAATATATATTCGTGATGCGTTTCGCTAACACAGTAGCTAACTCAAACGAGTGTAGGTATAATGAAAAATTTTTAATTTATACAGTGCCTTAATACGGAATTTTAAGCTAATATTAGCTTTTTGGCTATCTGGTATTTTAAATTACTTTCAACTTGCACCCAAAATATGTGGTTCTTCGGACAGTGTTCCAGGAATAATGTATTCCCTAGATATATGAAATTAAATACCGACAACAATAGCAAAGCAGCAATCAAAGAAAATATATATGGTAAAGAAACCATGTGAATAAATTATAATACTTTTGTCAATATCCGTAAAATTCCGTATTATCTCTGTATCTGTAGAGTAGGGAGGGTGAGTGAGGCCCACGACACTTAGGCCACATGTGACCCATTGTACATCCTCCCGAGGAGTTGTCTTCCAAGGTCATCGTCCATCCTGTCCTTTCCAGGAAGGTGGACAGGTCACTAGGAGACATCTCCTTTATATCGGCAGGTGTAGGCTAAGACTCACCGAACACACACTGTCTTAAGGCACTCGCATAAGACATGCCTGACAGATTCATCTTCCTGTTCACACATCCTGCATAGAGGTCTGTCCACTAGCCCCATTGTACGGAGGTGTTTCCTTAATTGACAGTGGCCAGTCAGAAATCACACTGTTAAACGTAGGTTTTTCCTGGTCACCGCCAAATATTTTTTTGATTCCTGCTTCCCAGGGTCGCCCAGGATGATCCTGGCAACACTGCATCCTTTGACTTCATCCCATCTCTTTGGAGATTGAGCATGGGTGTAACAACGCAATTGTCGAATTCATCGGGCCGTAGGTGTCGCCGGGTCCAAGCATTCTTAGTCTAGCCGCTTCCCTGGCTAAAGAGTCAGCAATGCGGTTACCCCACCTCAGGATAATATTGTTATCTACCGAGGCGTTAGCTAAATCTCGATGGCACTCTTAATACTAGCCCTGGTGTAACACGTTGTCTGTTCAAGGTTAGTAGAGCTTATTGTTTGCTATCAGTACAGAAAATTCCGTATTAAAGCACTGTATAAATTAAAAATGTTTCATTATACCTCCACTAGTTTGAGAAAGCTACTGTGTTAGCGAAACGCGTCACGAATATATATTGAACGTAGTTCTAATATAATGAAGATTTGAACAAATTAAATTGTTTTATTTCATCGTTTAATATGGATCTTCATTAAGTAAAAGCCTCATCTATTCAAGATCTAGGCATCTGAGAAATTGTTATCCGTTTTGGAGCTAGGTCTGGTCAAGCTCTAAGTAGACCTGTTCTAAGTATTTAAGGCATTGACGGATAATTACCCTGAAATTGCAGATAATGTTTTCTGTCGTCTCATCTGCATGTTCCATTGTCCACTTTGCCTGGGATTACTCTGAAGCTCCAAGAGCACAGCGGGCACAGGGTCGAATTAGTTTTTTTTGCCTTTTTTGGACTGGATTATTTTTTCAGTAGGCTACCATAAGTTCCTTCTCCCATTTTTGGACTTCTTCCACGATGCGGCTTTTTGGGATACCACAAAATGGTTGGGGTCTGATGAAAGGAGTACCACCTTCATCCCTTGCGAGACAATCTGCAATCTAATTTCTTTCTTTATACACTGGCATCCACAATAAAGTTATATTGTTGTTTCTAGCCAGTTGCTTAGGATTGTTTCTGTTTTAGACTTATAAGTCGTAGACTTACAGCCATTAAAGCAGCCTGGCTTACCATATTTAGCTATCCACCTATCTTCAAACGTTTCATCTAACAATTGGTTTACCATTCTTTCTAGAGATAACCATGTTCATCGAGTAGGTATTAAAAGTATATTTATGTATTTTCATGACAATTAAATTTAACAAAATTAAGATATTCGATTTTTGAACTTTACCTCCCTTTTTTACGAACCCTGTATGCAATAAAGCAATTTTCGACTTGTCACTAATTACCTACACCTTTCCACTAATCAATTCGACAATATGTTGTTTATTTAGCATTGAGAATGTACACGTAGAATTTTTAATACAAAGGTTTGATTGCACCTGTCAATTTTTCATGAAAAAAATTATTTATTTTACACAAAGTGATATTCAAATTTAAAGTAGATTTAAAAAAAATAATATACAAGGCGTTCCATATCAGTTACTGTTGCAGTATTGAACTGGAAATGACATATCTGTCAAACTAAGTATTCTGAATTCGTCAATTCATAGATAGTGTAAGCTCGTCGTGAAACTGAAATTTTGTGGTATATCCTGTAGAAACAGTCCCTTTTTTCAATATTTATATAGGATGGTCCTTCAGTAATTGTACATAGAAGTACAGTACAAGTACTTTGAAATATTGTGATTTAAACCATCTTGATTCAATAAAATGTTGATATTAAGATACATGAAATTTTAGTTTTTGTTTACAATAACTTTAACGCTTTTTGAAGTATATGGCGGTGGTGGTTTTTGGATATGAGAAAACAAAATACACCCTCTTAATATCAACATATTATTGAAGCCAGTTGTTTTATATCGCATCATTTTAAAGTGTATATTGTACTGTACTTCTATGTACAATTACTTAAGGACAACCCTGTATAAACAAAATAAATATATTTAATTTAGAAGAATTATTTCGGTTAAACTTACCGATAAAACGTAATCATCGGAATCGCAGGTGTCAAAAGCTCTTCGAAATTCGATGACCGTATGTGTATCGTTCTGCAGGCCCCTCATTAACGTATAATTGTCGATTTCATCTCTGACAGGTGCACTGCCTTGGCTAGTGGGCACTCCGTGGCAGTCCTGGGAACAACATAAAATATACATTTGCTTGTTGGCTTTTATCTTGTTTTTGAATGGAATAAAAATATATATTCAAATAAATCCTTCATTTTTATTGAGAAACTAAACAAGCTGCCCATATACCCAATTAAATTTTAATATTTTCTCACCACACATCAAGTTCATAGATTACATACGTGTCTTATCACAAGAAGTTTGAACTAAAGTAACAACTGAAATAATAAAATATATAATATGACAAATGTTGTGAATAGGCATAAAGTTTCATTGTGTAAATCACAAATCCTATTTAGTAACTTTGAACAACGGTGATACCATTGTCCAAAGAAACAAAGTACTCAGACCACACAGACCATTGTCCTCGGCTTTTGCAGAAGAATGTGTGAAAAACCAGAATATCAAACCAAAAATGATCCAATACTGAAAAACAAGGGTTGTTGGATCAATGATAATATCCCACGAATCAGTAGGTGAACAAAGACACTGCGAGTAGGAGTTAAATAGCTAATGGTACCACACATAGGCTTGCTTGCATGTGTATTATGGAAGACATAAAAGTAACTACCAAAATTGCGATGAAAGTTCTGCAGAATCTACATATTTTTATACAAGACGAAACCAGATTTATAATGCACATATTTCAAGGTCAATAACACATCATGCATTGGTGAGCTAAATGCGGAACACACTTGATCAAGCAGCGTTGACGCAACGACTGCAATATATAATAATAATAATGTATATTGATCCTCTGATGACATGAAAATGTATAGGACAAGTCAATAAACTAACACTAAAAACAAAAATTTAAATAAAATATAAAAAACAAACTATTGCTAGGTACACACAAACAAAAATATTAGTTTAGCCAGGCTCTGAATCTCCAATAAACTCCTCTACGCTGTAGTAGCCTCCTATAGCTCCAATAATAAGGTTCAATTAACTACACCAGGATGTGTACTCAAACAGGTTGGGGCAACATGGTTAAAAAATGAGGAACGCTATTCCAATAAGACTATCTAAGGACGTTCCAAGTGAAAATGATTACTATTGCGTTGGAATGCAGTAAAGAACAAATCGTTCAGGCGCTCAATTCCTTAGAGGTCCGTGGACGCACTTGAAGATCGTTGAAAGATCACGGTAGCCTGGGAAGCAACGAAAATTTTCCAGACAAGTCTCAAAGCATTTATTTGGACTTAGAGCCTTCTACAGTGTCGTAAAACCGACGATAAGCATGGCAACATAAAAGTGGGTGCTACAGAAATATCTATAGTGATGGGAAATGTGAAAAGGTTGAAAAGATTATTAAATTATTGGAGGAAGTAATCTAGATTCAAAGAACCACTATAATAAATCTGAAGGGTCGCAATGTGAGAGATAGGGCAATTAGCCTTGTTATCAAATCTAATATAATGGAATAACTTTTAAATTTAGATCTAGTTAATTACGATAGTTATTGAATAGATGATGCGTTTACTTGGTGAAGATCCGTACAGAACGATGAAACAAAACAATTTAATTAGTTTAAATGTTCATTATATTTGAACTAGTGTTCAATTTAAACTAGTGACGCGCTTCGTTTGATAAAGCTATTGTTTAGCGAAACGCGTCACAAGTTTAAATTTACCCGAAGTATATAATATAGTGATGATAGTTGTTATTAAAATCTTTGACTGCACCCCGTAAATATCAATTTAAAGCCTGAAACCATTCACACGCTATAACCGACTAACAATACTTGCAATAAAGGTATAGGAAACGACTCAACCACAACTTAAACTCCTTTTTTTACAGTCACCTTTGCCTGAGGTTTTTCGTATCGAACAAATCGTCCCAATATTACATTATTACAAGTATTTTGGTTTTAAAATTATTGTGAAAAGTAATTTTCTTTCACCACTTACCGCAAGATTACGTTGCTATAAAACCGTAGAAATATGGGTAGCGCAAATACCGGATTTAAATTGAGCCTATATAAAGAAATTCTATGGCATTATTAAAATCGAATAAGGAAAAATTTCAATTGATAAAATGCTGCAAATATGAATTTTATTCTCGCGTCCGTAATTTTTTTGCGATCACTCTTAGGATATGCATTTAAATTATATGGTGTAAAAGACTAAAATAATGTGCATCAAATGTTTAAGGCCTCTAACTTATTTAAAATGTTAGGGATTAATTCTGTATTTGTGTAAATAGCTTTTACATTACCGCATTATAATTGCCAATTTTAAAATGGATAATAGTATGTTATCCTTACGAAGTAGACATCTATCGCGGACTTTTCTGAAGATTTATATAAGATACACAATTCCACCATGCTTTATTTTGTTGTATCTCAAGGGTTTAGGCAGCGTATTTTGGTTTTAAAAATATTGTGAAAGGTAATTTTCTTTCACCACTTACCGCAAGATTACGTTGCTATAAAACCGTAGAAATATGGGTAGCGCAAATACCGGATTTAAATTGAGCCTATATAAAGAAATTCTATGGCATTCTTAAAATCGAATAAGGAAAAATTTCAAGTATGTAATAAAATGCTACAAATATAAATTTTATTCTCGTAATTTTCTTGCGATTACTCCTAAGATATGCATTTAAATTATATGGTGTAAAAGAGTAAAATAATGCGCATCAAATGTTTAAGGCCTCTCTAACTTATTTAAAATGTTAGGGATTAATTCTATATTTTGTGTAAATAGCTTTTAAATTACCTCATTATAATTGCCAAGTTTAAAAGAAATGTATTCTTCAAAACAAATAAAGAAAAATTTTACAAGTACCTATGTAATAAAATGGTACGAATATTAGTTAAATAAATATTTACAGCCGGCTCTCAAAAAAGGATGTGATAAACATAAAGTTATTTTTAAAATAATTTCAATCGGCACTTACAGTTTCTAAATTGAGTAATAACTGTTTCCCAAATAAGATTAAAATTGTTTTATTACGCAAAAGCAGCTGGATGTTTCTCACGGCACGACCCATCGCTTCGTCGAACTCTCTTGTCCCCATCGTCCATAAACCCATCCCCATATATCGAAAAAAAAACAGATGCTGGTTTTCTTTCTCGGGGTTAGGGCTATGCTACTTGAGGCAGGCCGGTTTTTATACCACACCGCAGATGTTTTTGCACCTGGCACCACGTGCCTTTTCGTTTCTTTCGATTCCCAACCATTTCGAGAAATTTTTACGAGGCGGTTATTTTTTTAAACGACTTTCACGAAAGTTATATTGTAAAATTTAAAACAAACGCCGTACTTCAACTTTTATAGCTTTTAAGGATTACCAAGTACTTTTGTATTGAACTTACATTTAAGTAACTAGTATTTAGGAATCTTAAAAACCGATACTGGAAAAACAAAAATTAGTATATTGTGCAACAAGTGGAGAGAGGTACTTTCCCCACATATTGCACACTATACTTTTTCTACAACTGCACAAATTCAAAGAATACAAGTAAAGTATCTTAATATTTATTTTTATGGTTAGTAAAACAATGATAACACTAAAATACACCTTCCGAAAAAGATTTTATTTAATGGAAATTGGGATTTTTATCAAAGCACGATTGAAACTACTTTTTAGAATTTAAAAACTTCTAATATAATCTGACAGTTTTGTAACAACTAAGTAGGTATTTAAAGATGACAGTGTCTACAAAGTTTTTGTCGACTTTATTAGATTCTCCCTATAAATGTATGGGGCGTGGGCAAAGTATGAGCAATATTTAGTTTTGAAATTAAGTGAGGTATTAGAAATACGTCACTTTTCATAGCAGTTGTAGAAAAAATATTTTTTGTGTCTTATCTCTTAAGTACCTTGTATGTCACCGGTTTAAGCGGCGTCGAAGTGAAAAATGTTCCATTAACATTAACTTTTCAACTTTGACATGAGCTGTAAACGATTACAGATTTGACTACAGCATGAATACTACATAGATGAGGAGCTCAAGATTTTACAGGACAAATGGTAGAATTTGCTCACAAAATCATCTACATTTGACTTTCGTTTTTTACTGCAGGTGTCGTTATTATACAGATACGTGATGTGACCAAAACATCAAGTTTGTATGTAAGTATAGTTGTGAGTAAAATAATGTTTAAAGCTTGGTGCTGCTGAAAGAATACATAATTGACAGAAGATTAAAAAAAAATTATTACAGTTATCGGTAAAACAACTGCTATTCATCGCAAAAAGAGAGTACATAAATCGCTAGTGCATCGGGATCATGCAATAATGAAAAATTTGTCTGAAACCGGTTCTGCTTCTGCTTACATATTTCTTTATCTCGCCGACAAATTGTGAAACGCTGCAAACTAATTTTACTTACAACTATATACAGGAGTGACATTTACTAAGACCTGAAAGATCTATTGTACACCCTCTCTTTCACGCAGTTCCTCAGAGACTAGTAGTTTCCTTAGTTTTCCTGGAGGGATTCTCGGATATCCACAAATTAAGTTTGTGAATGGAGAAATTCTTCGATACTAAATAAAACAGAGGCAGGTCTAACGGAAAAAGAGCCAAAATTATTGTGGTGCCAGAAACCACAACATTGAAAAACATGGTTGTAAATTCACCTCTGTCCTTTACCAGTAACGGTTCACCTGCATCCATTCATGAAGCAGATACTAAATCAAGAACTGTACTGACTACCAGGTGTGGTCACCAAGTGAAATCTCCACAGCGTTTGGATCTTTTGTTGATGTGTTTCTGTTTTTATTGTTATGTCTTAACATCGTGATGTTATTATAGTGACATAGTGTTTGTTACCTAAAAAAGCGGATACTGCAAAAGGGATTCTCAAAAGAGTGTTTCAGCGCCTTTGCTAGTGCATGTGCTGTTTGATTCTATTGTGTCTCACAGCATGAATGTTTCATCCTAGTACATTAAATTTTACTAGGGATTCCCATAGGTACCATTTTGGGGCTAATTACACAAGAATTTAGTGCTTCAATGGTTATTATCTTTTGTCCTCTGTATCTTTATCAATATTGCACTGGCGCTTGGAAGATACTTCCCAAGCTTTTAGGGTGTTTGGTAGTTTACTGGAATAGTTTCAATTTTATTATTTCTATAAGGTTATAGAAGATATAATTGTATGCATAAATTATCTTTTGCCCATAAAAAAAATGTACTACGGGTTACTAATATTCCTATTTTTATGAAAGTAGCCGAAGAGTAGCCTTTTAACCAGTAGACTTTGAGCAGCATAAGTATGCATAAAAAAGATAATAGGAAGAAGATCCATATGAAATATTCAGTTTTCTGTCGTCATATCAATATATTTAATTTAATTGTATAATAAATCTCTAATCTGATTTAATTAAAAAGAAAAATGCTTCGAGAACTTTCCTATTTTTTTAAAGCTATTAAATGTATCACAAAAACCTTTTTTTTGATATCATCAAACTAAAACCGCTTCAGTAAGTAATTTTATTATGTGACTTAGGTCGTTTTGTAACAATTATTACATCTAACTAACAGGTTCGAATTCTTAGAAGCAGCTGGCACCAGCAGGTTTTTGAAGACTCAAGACGTTCATTATATTAATCTACAAATCAACACATTAATTAAAATGACCAAGTATGCACTAAATGAGCGTAGGAAGATATGATTCTTTAAACGTTTACAGAGAAAGAGAAAATTAAAGAAATTTCTTTTAAAACCACATTATCAGAATGGATCAGTGTTTACGCGTAAACGAAACAAAATTAATATCTTCTGTACGTTCCTTGGTTATCGTTTTGTTTTTTGCTTGTAGTATTTTTGAAATTATTCATTATGTGACCCAAAAAATTAATTCGAAAATTACAGAATCAAATAAAATATTTTGAAGTTTAAGACTGCAAGAAATGGTTGTCAAATTATCTAGAGGTCCATTCATAGTATCTGATAAAAATAATTGTGAATTAAAAATTTTTTGTGTAACAAGTTTGTTAAGTATAGTAGGTTTGATCCTACAAGCTTGAGATTAAGAGTAGCGTTCCAACAATGCTCCAACAAATAAAAAAGAACCATGCCAGAAGTAGTTCACTAAAGGTGAATGTATTTCAGTATCCTTTTTTTTAATTGATTATCGTGGAAGTGTAATTATTCATTGTCTGGCGGGGCATATTGCCCGAGAAGTAGATGTTGCTTCCTTTGGAAATTAATTTTCTAATTTGTAAAGCGTTTTAATAGCTTTACACTATTATTTTGACGTCTATACCAGAATATGTTATAGTACGGTAAAAGTGTCCTGATTAAGTACGAAAGTCGGAACTATTATGCGCATACGTAGAAACTTCCCAAATGGCTGGAATTGGACCACAAAAGGTTTGTTGCAAGAGGCTTGAGAACTAGTAGCATTCCAACAAGTCAATAATTAGTTCTGAACTGATCCGTAAATCGTTCCAACTAATACCAGAATTAGTTCAAGAACGGTAAATGTGAGTGCGTATCCTGAGTAAGTACGAAAGTCAGGACTATCAACCGCTTGCGTAGAAATGTCCCAAATGTCTATAGCTACTGAACCAGTTCCGAACTAGGAATTGCTTACACCTGCTCATAAAATAATTCGTAACAAATTCGAGAACTATCCATAGACGCCTTGCTAAAACAAATCTAGAACCAGCATCTAAATAGGGATTGCTAACGCCTGCGCATAAAATTATTTGTAACCAATTTGGGAATTATACAAAAACACATTGTTGGAAAAAACCTGGAACCAACCCCGAAATAGGGTCTGCTAAAGCTTACGATTAAAAATTGTTTAACTAATTCGGGAACTATATATACACACCTTGGAACAAAACTGCACTAAGACTTTTAACAGGGATCCTAACGAGACATTGCCGGCTGAACGGGCACATGAAAAAGCTCAAAATAGTGGAGGAAGAAGAATGTAGATTCTGTGGCATGGAAAAAGAAACCTCTATCCACATACTTGCGATTTGCACAGCAATTCAGAATCGTAGGGCACATCACCTAGAAGATTATTGGATAGAAGAGGGACATTTACCTGAGTTGAAGCCTGCAGATATCCTAAAATAGGACTAAAGGAGCTACTAGTCTCTGAGATGTTCCTCAGGAACTAAGTAGAAGTAAGGTAATCGGTTTCATGGTTCCACAACAATAAATTATAAGAGAACCTTGTGATGTCCTTTAGGCATGAACCAGATTAAGAAATAAATCCATTCGAAATTATACAACTTATCAAAAACGTGATAAAGTCAAGTTCAACGCTGGATAAGCAGTATGTGATTTATTAAGGTTACACGACAATAAATAACAATAATTGAAGTAAAATATATATGTGGTATTATATTGGTTGGGACTCATTCTTATTTGATTCTTATTGCATTATTAATTCTACTATGATTTAGTTGATATTAAGTTAATATTAATAGTATTATAATCTTTAAGCTATGTATAGTTATCAATAAAGATAAGTACAGTTTCCCAGTGAACCAGAAAGTTTTATTAAACATAAATTGGCACCCAGGACCAAGGGACGTCCACACACCCAATGTGGACACCTATTCAATACAACCTGGATGAAAACTTATGATACTATCCTGATAACGAAGATAGTTGATTACTGGAAATTTCTTCCTTTAACATTGGTAAACTTTGTCCAAAAACAATTTCAAAAATTAAAGCATCTATTCGTTTCCCTTGCCGACTTTTTCCTTTGATTGTCGGCATATACCGTATAAACCCGAATATAAGACGAGGATTTTTCCTCAGAAACAAGATTCGCCTCATATTCAGACCTTCCGATTGTCGAGCATTTTCGTACTGGTCGGAGATGAAAATCGGGCTATAAACGGACTAAAATTGTCGCAAGAAGCATTATTAATGGGTTTAAAAAGTGTTGCATTTCCAACAGCTTGGATGACATGGAGATACTGATGATGTTGACTCAAATGAAGAAAGTGAACCAGAAGATGTGATCAGTGATGAAAGTACTGATGAAGATGATGCTACCGGTGAAATATTTAGTGATTATAAAAGGACTACCATTAGAATTTTTACATAATATGCTCCTGTATATTTTTTCTTCTTCGCATTCTTCAATAAATTGACTTTTTTTGGAAAAATTACATGTCGCCTTATAATACATCTTATCAATCCTTTGACTGGTGTGCTGATCCAATCAATCAATCAATCATAATCGAGGCCTTAAAAAAAAAATTTTTCTGATTTTTTCGGTAAAAAATGGGTCTCGTCTTATAATCAGGGTCGTCTTATATTCGGGTTCATACGATAAATAATACAAAATCAAGATAAGTTATTCCAAAATATCGATTCTCAACACGTTTTGAATCCTTTTTATGAAAAACATTGGGGTTCCTCATTAACATTAAATCAACCGTCTGCCGTTTTGGTAGACACTCCTAAATATGAACTGAAGCGGAGGAAATATAAAAAATACCAAACCTAGAACGGATATGGCAGCCGCAGGAAGTCGAATAAGGTAGTAAAGTAGTATGTATATGTGAAGCTGGTTCGCTGGTTATCTTTTACACCTTGTGCACCACACCGTGGTGAGGTATACACATTATTCTCTCAAATACAGGATGTGAGATAAAAAAATGAATTTCCGATTCTTTCAAGTGTTGAATTAAGTTTCTATAATTGTACCTGGAAATCATCGTTTACATCTAATTATTCCTTAATGATTCTATTAAAAGAAAATTAATTTTTATACGTATCCCAAAAATACGGAAATAAATAGAGAAATAACGAATACTTGGAATTAAGATTTAAGTTAATTATTAACAAAAAACTGTCTTTGAGATTTAGTTTAAATATTTTACGGTTAATCGTCAATCTTCACCGGAAGTCACCGGTCGTTAACTTCGAAAATGAATAAATAGTTGATCTGGTTTTTGTAAAGTTGAAATTCAGATCGGTCGAAGAAAAAATGTAAAATATTCACATACGCAAATAATACGAGAGATGTCTTTTAAATGTTTGCATATAAAAACATCGTTGGTGGCTGTCAAAGAAATATCAAATGTCAAAGTCAACTGTCATGTTTAGTTAACGCCAAAGTTTCAAACTGCTTCGTTTAAAGCTGTACACTGCGTGTCATATAAAACTGGTACGCTTTTTTTTCCCAATGTAAACCTAACTTAATTAATCAAATTGACAATCAGTCACATGTGTCAAAATTGTCAAATGCCAAGAGTTTAAGGGCCATTTGCACCACCTCCAGTTAAAACTTAAGTGACACTTAAATCGCTAAAGGGAAACTTAACTCTTTGCACCAAAGGATAAGTGTCACTTATCTGCCAGTAAGTTTCCCTTAATTTAAGCGGTAGTTAGACCGGCCCTCAAAGGTATTTAAGTGACACTTAACCTAACATTTTTGGATAACGCAAGCGAAAAGCTGAGTTAAAAAAAGAGGTAATAAAGTGAAGTCTGTGTAAGTGTGCCAGTATGGAATTATAACGATTAATACCTGACTTTGACGCATATGGACTACATTGTCAAATTTGTACTACACGTCCTGATCATCTTCATGATTTTGACGATCTGTCGTTTTATGAAAGATTCCGTCCTACAAAACCTATTGTTTTACATTTATTAATATTGATTGAAGACCAATTAGAATATCCATATGATCGGTAAGTTGCGAGAATCTAGCCACTACACATTGATGTGTCTATTTTTTTGAAAGCAGGTTTCGTTATTTCTGGTGCCATTTTATAATCGTATTGCAATTCAGAGAATCTACTTATAATTTATAAGGGGAAACTAACCTAAGATTAAATTTAGATTGACAAATACTACATGCGACAAGCGACAGTAATAAAAAAAACATGGCCAGTGCCAATACAAGAATGGAAAAATAGCCAAAAAATTCCAACGATGCCACATCTTCTTTATTTTGAGTGTTACTCAGTTAAACCAAGTCAAAATCTGAATGGTGCAAAAGAACATAAATATAAGTGACCTTTATAGTTAAGTGATACTTTACCAAGTATCAGTTTTAGGGATAGATGGTGCAAATGGGTCTAATAGAATCAAAACCACAATTCAAAACATTAAAAAAAGGTCATTACATCTACTACCTAATATTTTTGTTGAGCTAGCATGACTGCCCTAGAAATTATACCATAATAACTAGTTTAGCATTGACTTATAATCAAAGAACCACTTACAAAACTAGAAAAATACTATTTATGAAAAAAAAATTAGTTTCCCGTTGGACACCGCATCTGTTGATGGCAGATGATAATGCCATTAAAGTCAATTAGTGTCAATTAACTTTAAACCGGTTTAACGCAGAAAACTCAAAAATATATAGTTTGTAGGTATTGTCTGTGGTGATGAATCCTGGATATAGTCTTATGAATCCAAAAATTAACGTCAATCGACTGTTTGCGTGTTCTAGGATGAGCTAAAGCCGAAGTGGTTCCGAAAAGATGGTGGTGACATTTGTCATGTAATAACAATTCCTTTGCAATATCAAAGAACCGTTACTGATGATTGTACACATCGATTTGTTTGACGGAAGTAATTGCTGAGTTTCAGGAAACCAAATGATCCTCCACCAAGACAATGCAAGTTCCCACAAAAATCGGAAAACAATTGAGTTCTTGAAGAAAACATCGAATTATTGGACTATTAACCTTCAGCACTATTTTCAAATTTAGTAAGATAAAGAGGAATTTCCGAGAAACCTTGCAAAACCAACCAATGCATACCCAATAATAAAAAAATCCTAAAACTTTATGAAAATAAACTCACCATTAATACAGCAACACCAGAATTATCATCCACCCATCCAAGTATAATATCCGCTTTCTCCATCTTTCCATCCGGACTAAAACCTAGCCCAACGTATCCACGTGTCCTAGCCTCTATTCTGAATAATATTTCTTGATGTCTAGGCTGCCATCTCAATATCACTCTTTCTTCTCTGTCCAAAGCTTCCGAGTGTGTCCAAATTATGTCATTTGAAGCATCTCTACGGTTGCGGTGGTATAATCCATCTTGTTCATTTGTTGTTAAGCCATGTAATTTTCTTGATAAATGTCTATTTTTGGTCGTTGCATCTACATCTTTGTTTTGATATAAATAACTGTCTATTAGATTATTTTCAACACCGGTAAGTTTTCTTCTATTTCTTGAATGGTATCTTTGATTTGGCTTTTTCTTTAAATCAAAATTTACGCTATTTACACTTTCCACGTGTTTAACGTATTGATCAAGCAAGTCTTCTGTAGCGCAAGTAATGGTTTTTATAAGAAAGATTAAAAGTAGAAGACTAAAGTAACTATTTGTCATCTTGGTGGTGAACGATGGTAACTTCTAATTGTTCATAGCTGCAAACAACAACAAAAATTAGTAATTTTCTACATTAAACCTGAAGAAACTGTGATCATTATTGTGTATAGAATACATTAAAGTTTTAGCCACGTGAGTCATCGAGTCTGTAAAACGGTACTATTATACATTTGTTGAATGCCTGAATGGAGTTCTTGGGAACCAGGATAATAAAATTCTATCACGGAATTTAAATCAACTAGACGTTTAAATTGATGGTTTAACGACGATGTTCAATATAAAAAAATTGTTATAAAGGGTGTTTCGAAATTCATGCGAAAAAATTATGATGGTTCTTTCCCATGACAAAGTTTTCCTAATCCACACACCGATATATCACCCCTAATAAGTGCACAGTGAGTTTTAGTTTTAATTTTTCTCAAATTTGAGTGAAGTAAAGTGGAAATTTGTAATTTCCGTGTACTCGCAATGACTAAACTTTGACAATCAACAGAGTTACTTGATTCAAGAGCGACAGGTGCACAAAAATATCAATTAAATAGTCACTTCGCTTGGTTAAACCATCCGAAAATAAAAAAAGATATCCTATATCTTACTCCCAGTAGGTACTCCACACTAAACAAAACTACAAAGAGATAGTCTAACTGTCATCCGTTGTTTACCAGTAAACAATGAAAAATAAATGTGACATGAGAGCTCACAGCAATATGGCCGACCTGTCAGTGAGTCATTCTGGAATGGTCTTTTGCTAAAGTCAGCCGTTTTTCCAGTTATTGGCACCTGTCATTGTGACTAAGTTTAGAATACCATTCCAACAATTTGATCAAAACGACAAAAATACCGAATGGTTTTATAGTGGTGCATAGTTTCATATTATGCACATTTAGACAATATTATCTACTTGACACACAAAACGAACATGTCAGTATATTTGTCATTAACACATGTTTTGTGGTAACTACCCTTATCGAGTACACTTCCATGACGCAAAAGAAACTTTGCTAGTGAGAGCTTCGTAAATATGGTAGCTTAATGTCCGGTTTTATAAAGTAGAGTTAAATATCTCGAGTTACCCCGAGGGTTAACTCTCGGGTTAAAATGTGAAGATCACTGGCGTATTACTGTAAAAATATATAAAAGAAGAAAAAGTCGGGCCATGAAACAGTGTTTTCTTCTATGAGTCGGGTACAACAAAACCTATAACCTCACATTTTTTTAAATGTTCTTTGTATCAGGGACGGTTTTACATCTGTTAGGAAGTCATCAAAAATTTCAAATAAATCTCTCACTTCATCCATGTTCACATTGAAAATATAAGTATCATATAGTATTATTTATATATATCTATGTTTTTAACATAACCTTCCTTTTCTTGACATTTTAGCATTTTGTGCATGACAACCGCTAACTCGAGAATTAACCCGAGCCAAATGGTGGGGCAGGGTTAACTCTAACCCCGCTTTATAAAACGCTATCACCCACCGGTCACAGAGTTAACTATCGGGGCAGGGGCAACCCGAGCTTATAAAACCGCCCATAAATAAGTTATTCAAACACAAAATGGAAACTAGATTAGTTAAAATCCTGCGGATGCGGAAAATGGGAAAAATAGGAATCTGCCTCCACTACACATTTTTATACAAGGCGAAGCCAGATCTGAAACAAACATAATATTGCAAAGTCAACAAACGCACTGTGCTGACTGTGTAAAGCTTATCGAGGAGCTGAAGCAACCCATTGATGCAAAGGCCACGAGGTATAGCGTTTTAATAATAAGTTCCAAATGGAAGGTATAAAGTCTCGAGGCTGATTAGGTATTCAAAAAAGTCGGGATGGTGACTGTAATCGAGATTCAGAGTACCACAATAGATTTGAAAGTGGAATAGTCTGATTGGCCACCACATCAAATCTAATCTACTCCCGAGATGAAATGTTAGAGAAGGCCAAAGGAAGGTTTCATAGACAAAGGGGTTATCCTCCTAGACTGACCTCAAAACTCACCAGACATTGAGTCTATTGAGAATATGTGTGCTCTATATGCAAGGCCAAGCAGCATGAAGGAATCGGATCCATATACCATTACCATACTTGGAAAGAATGCCATTCAATGGCTCAAAAGCAATAGAATGAGCTGAGAAAGGAGTATACCGGCCACTAACCAAGCTCTCTGAAAACTTGGGAAAAACCCCAAGTATCTTTCAAGCGGAAATTAACGCCATAAGAAAGTGTGCCCACTTCAATATTGACAAAGGATAGAGAAGGCAAAAGAGTATTATAATGTCGGATAGTCAAGTACTGATCAGTTCCAAAATGGTTTGGAAATGCCTAGGCATACTCAATAAACTAGGCGAGAACGAAACAGTAACCTTACTGTGGATACCAGGATACACTGGAATAGAAGGAAATTAAATAGCAGATGGACTAGCAAAGAGGGGGACTGAAAGACCCTTTTGGGGGCCGGAACTCTTTTGCGGTATCAGCCCCAATGTAATATTGGAAGAAATAGGCAAAACTGAAAAAAAGAGATATGACCATTGCAAAGATTTAGTGAGATTGGATAATCAAAGATTCTGATGGGCGGCTACAGCCCGTTGAGATCATAGGAATGCATAAGTCAAAGTAAAACTGCACTAAGAGTTTGAACAGGAATCCTAAACGGGCACCTTAAAAAGCTCAAAATAGTGGATGAAGAAGAATGTAGATTATGTGGCATGGAAGAAGAAACCTCCATCAACATACTTGCGAATTGCACAGCAATTCATAATCCTAGGGCACAGCTCCTAGGAGATTATTGGACAGAAGAGGTAAGTACATTTACCTAAGTTGAAGCCTGCAGATATCCTAAAATTCCTCCGGGAAATAGGACTAAAGGGACTACTAGTCTCTGAGACGTTCCTCAGAAACTAAGTAGAAGTAAGGGGGCAGAATAGATCTTTTAGGTCTCAGTGAATGTCACCCCATCATACATACATATGCAAGGCCAGATTGTGTGAAATATATTATACAACAAAAACTAAGGTGATTTTAGGTACCATTCAGATGTGGCTTCGAGAGGACAAATTAAAGGTATTAATTTATTTTTATTCATTTACCAGGAAAATGTCATACAAAAACTCACGGAATAACGCGAAGGAAGTCATTGTAATTGATCGGATGTATTGCTCCATTAAATTTCTGGAAATTTGTTGTTTTTTTTAAACTTGTTCACCAGTTATCTATAAATTTATGTGCTGATTATAAAGAGATACAGCAAATATTAATAATCAAGATATTAATTATCAATTGAATACATCCGGTGAATACATTATTATTAATGAAGGTATAACTGCAATAAATTTTTGAAAAAGGAAAGACAGTTATGGTTACACGACTTCCACCACGCCCGATCTATTTAGTTAAAAATAATAGGCAAAACTAACAGAACCAAATTTTTCTAATAAAGTTAGAAATTCCCACTACAACTTTTTCTTCCAAATTTGATCGTTGTTTTTATTTAATAACAGCGCTGAGACATTCTTTCATCACCGTAACATGTATACTTTCTGCGGGTGGTGGGTTTCTTTGTCTACAGTCTACTCAACACTAGGTAGTTATCCCCTCGATCCACTTTTTCCTATGAGAAAAATACGAGAATTTCGTTGCAACTTCCGGCAGTGCAACAACATTCTTACACCGGAAGTTACGCTACTATCAAGTTCACTTTGCATGTAAATAAATACAATGCCCAATGGTTGTTGTTACTCTTTTATTCTTCCATTGTTATATTATTTTATGTGTCTGAAACATATTGGGAATTTGGGAGCTGTGAAAATTTTAATATTTAAATGAAAATTGTAGAATGCCATTTTACTATAGTAAAATCGCAAACGGTGCGGGGTAATAAAACTGTCGGAACAGGTAATTTCAGGGGTGGGTACCTATTATTATTTTTAAGGAATAGAGACATTCGGATTACTGAAATATTTATTACCGAATATTATTGAATGCCTATATTATTTTGGTGTATTCGGTTGTAATTTTTTTATGAACATTTAAACGACTTGCATATTATTATTGTTGTAACAATTTTCAAGAACTATTGCGAGTCTTAATGACCTTAGCAAGACGGGTTGGGGCAGCATTTTGACATGTTGCTATGACAATATGAAATTTCCCTGCGTAGAGGGAAATTAATAGGTGGAAATTTCCCTCTGGCTTGACAGCTGTCATAAACACAGTGGCGTAAAATATTTTTGATAGATATTTATTCATAACTTAATTATAGGTACATGTTTATTATCTGTTACAAATTTCAAATGTATTAGAAATTCCTTTTCCACGTCTTTTCTCCTCAATGGCGAGTAAGGTAAGGATCCGTTGTTTTTTTCCATTAAATGTCTATGCTTCATGAAATAATACTAATAGTAATACTTCGAAACCATTTTGTTCTTTTCCACACTGGATTTATTGGTGGAATATGGAATAGTTTCACTAAGAATATTGCTCATGTTCTTAAATAGATCTTGTTCAGGTTTTAGGCCAGAATTTTTCACCAAATCAGTTAAATACTTTACATTTTTATGATAAAGTTTAATATGCTCACATTCTGTACAAAACTGACTTTGAAACTTGTCATGCAAACCGTCAAAAAACTCGTCATCATGGATATTTTATGCAACACTCATTGGTTGAAAATACACAAAATATTACTTTTTGTGTATTTTCAACCGATGATATCAAGTCCGCAAAAAAAATAATTCGCAATTTGCTGTTACATGGACAATAATATGTCACCTAAGTATGTCACCAATTTAATTTCTATTTTAAAAAAGTTTTGGTATAAAATTTTCTTACCGAATCTCCCTAGAGCATGAATTAATATTCCGGAAATTTTCCTCAGTTGCGGATTTCTTAAGAAAATTCGCACTTCGAGAAAATTTCCCTAAATAATTCGTGATCTAGGGAGATTATAGGTGATAATTCCCTTACTGAGTATAGAATTTGTGTATTTTTGTTTCAAAGGTAGTTGCAGTCTGACTCAGCAATTATTCGAACTTGCTCGCTTGATAACTTTTACAAAGTAATTATTGTGATTATTTCGGTTAATAGTGACAATGGCAGAAAATTTGCAGTCCCGGTTTATACCTGTAAAGCGTACGAAAAATTCGGCGTTGTCGGTGAACGAGAAAATACTGATAAACAATGTTTATAATTACTTAAGAAATGAAAATCTTTCAGGTTCAGTTGAAGACATTGTTGCAAAGACAAGTAATATGACAGGCGTAAGCAAATCAACAATATACACAATTAGAAGTGAAGCGAAAAGTGGAGTTATTAAATCCGCAAAGAAAAATGCAGGCGGTAAAAAGAAAGTTGAATTCACAGAAGAAATGAAAAACGCAATAAGAAGAAAAGTGCACGAATTTTATTTTAGGAATCCCAACACTAGCTAAAATTTCGGATGAAATGGATGAAGATCCATATTTCCCTAAAATGGGCCGAAAAAAACTACGGGAAACGCTACTGGAATTAAAATTTAAAAGGCCAGTGAGTTAGAGACATTTGCACTTACTAATCTAGACTAAGATGAAGAAAGAACTATTTAAAACAATTTACAAGTGGCATGTTCAGATTAATTTGGTAAACAAATTACAATTAGTACCTATCATAACATTGTATTATTTAGAATTCTAGCCATATTTCAACGGTCAACATTTTAAGCAACACTTATTTAATAGGATATATACGTATTTTCATAATTTAAAACTTAAGCAATAAACCAAATAATATTAACAATATGTATAGTTGTGATTAGTTTGCACTAAATTGCACTGTTTCACAATTTGTCGGTGAGATAAAGAAATTTAAGTAGAAGCAGAACCGGTTTCAGGCTCATAATGTAAATTTTTAAAAAATGATTGCTAATGTTTGTATATTGGGGTGACATTCACTGATGCCTAAAAGATCTATTGAACCCCCTTACTTCTACTCACGTCCTGAGGAAAGGTTCAGAGACTAGTAGCTCCTTTAGTCTTATATCCCGTCCCGGAGGAAGAAGAAGAATCTTTGATTGTCTAAGGCTTACTAGATCTTTCCAATGATCAGATTTTCTCTTTTCTTCATCTTTGACTATTTCTTCCAGTATTACATTGGAGTTCCTGATTCCGCAAAAGGGTTCCGGCACCCAAAAGGATGTTCCAGACTCCCTCTTGATTGCAAAAAGTCGGAAAATATTACAAGAAGTATAATACCCATAATAGTAGAAAAATAAGTTAATCATCTGGTGAGGTTTCTTCCTCACTTAATGTGTCATCCAGCTCAATGACAAATGAATGAACATTTTTTCAGTTTAAAAGGAGAAATATTTCCTGTCCATATTTACATACCTATAACAATATCTTTCTCTTCGAATGGTCGCCAAAAAGCAATAATTTTGATTATCACCAAAAAATAGTCGCAATCAATGAAAAAGTTTTAATTAAACACAATTTTAATCACAGCAACAGCTAACAGATATTCTTATTCAAAACACAATGTGTCGTAAACAACAAAAACGAACTAAGCCTAGAAGTTCAGCGCAGGTGCACCGTACGTGTGGACTGTGCGATGACACACATTTTAGATAGATCAATCGGAAGCTACATTACACCAATGAGAATCAATTGTTCGCTTGTGGGTAGATTAAGACTCGAAATGATTCATGGCTTTTTTTCTCTTTTCCTCAAAGAGACCTTGCCACATACTGTTATTTTATTTTGAAACAGTGCAAACTAATTCTACACAACTATACCTACGAACCCCTAATACTGTTCCTAAACCTACGCCTATTATACCCCTAGAAAGTATTAAGAGTCTGTCATTGTTATCTTTCTACAATATCCATCGGCACAAATAACACACATTCATTATAGTGTAGGTAGTGTAAAATTACATATTTTGTCTGGTCCACTTGTGCTGAGCAAGTCGCATAAAATTTTGATTTATTACACCTCACTGATTGCGATTTTACTATGGTGACTTTTACGGACTCATTTATAAAAATGTCACATATCTGCTTGTCGACAACGGTCTTTATTATCTACGTTTCAGGAAAATCAATTTTATTTTATATAAATATGGATGAATTCACAAAACTTTGCTGGTAATCAAAATTTCATATATTTAAATTATGTCATTTAATGTAGCTCACGTATTTAACTTGTCCACAGAGAATATACAAAAACTTATTATTATGTAATAAATGTGATTAGGCTGTTCACGAACGAAACATATTTACTTGACTCCCACATTGAAGTATTGGTTCACAGTTTCTCACATTGTGTATGCAAAATAAATCTATATATACTTCTTTTGCCGTCAAGAGAGAGGATTGAAACTAATTTAAAGCACAGTAAACATTTGGCAAATAATTTTTTATTTTATTTAACAATTTCTTCGTACCAAAAACTAATAGAGAGACTAAAAATAATTATAGTAGTTACTTTTTATTACATTTTATCTTTAACGAACTATAGTGCTCTTAAGTTGAGAATAAATACAGGGTAGGTCAAGACTCGAAATTATTTATGACTTTTTTATCTGTTCGGCTTTTTAATTCTCAAAGAGACCTTGCCGCATACTGTTATTTTATTGTGAAACAGTGCAAACTGATTTTACTCACAACTATGTAGTTTGCATTTCGCATAGAGTTTCTAGACACCCTGTATACAGGTGTACAGAGTGTGCAATGGTGAAGATACTTTTTTGGGCCACCTCTGTTGTAGTTTGCATTAATAATTAAGTTTGAATCCTTCCTTCTAGAGAGACTTTAAAAAGTATAGTTTCATTCAGTTTGGCTTGCAATATATTTTAGTAAAAAAAATGTATACCTGACAAAATTACATAATTTGAGCTCTTCTCTTCAGGCACTAATATACTAAATGGGAGAAACAAACAATAATAACACATTCGACTCTCCAAAGTTAATTTGTGTCGTAATTTAAAAACAGTTTTGTTTATAAACAAAGCTTACATGCAAATTTAACTTAATGAATAGATGCACTCTAATTTGCATATTTTTTTTTTCAAATTATGCACTCCAGACATCTTCTACGGAATAATGGTCGCCACTTAGAATATTGCCGAACTGGTTTTTAAAAATTATGTTTTGCTTTTGGTTTTCATATAAGTACTTAAAAGAGGTTTTAATAGTTTGTGCGTGTCTAGAATCATTTAATCAAACGTATATATTTTCAATGGCGTTACAAATTTTTTTTGCAGCATCAAATTTCCTAACCTAACCGAATTTATCAAGACTATTGTGGAAATTTGTGTTTGTGTTGAGTGTCATTCTATACAGGGTGCCCCACGACGAGTTAAAACTATCTGTATATGGCAAAATACTTATAGTAAAATCATGAAAATTTCTACGTTTGGGTTTTCGGATACGATCTTTTTAACTGAAATATTTTCAAAGATGATCTACCGGAAGGAAGGAATGAAGGAATTATAAACATCATGAAGTATACAACAATTGAAGGTAGAGATTAGAAAGATAAGGTGGTCGACATGAATAATATGGTAGAAGAATTTCGTGTGCCCTTATGCTAGAGTATCTTGTATATAATCCTTTTTACTACCTACTCCTAGAGCCATACCTCAGGTTCTCCATACATTGGGAGGGTTGTGATTTTTCCTCCCCTTTTATCGAAAACGTTCACAGGTTCTTGTATTTGGTGAGACTACAGAGTCCTGTCAACTAAGATCCTGGCTGGATGCCTATACCACAGTAAGGTTCTGATCATCGCTACTTCTCAGGCTGATTCTTTATTGACCTTGACATCTGGTACCCAGGCTAAGGATAGTCTGT
Source organism: Lochmaea capreae (assembly GCA_949126875.1). Lineage (NCBI taxonomy): Eukaryota > Metazoa > Arthropoda > Insecta > Coleoptera > Chrysomelidae > Lochmaea > Lochmaea capreae. The sequence continues at coordinate 20,851,564 of OX421404.1, forward strand.
ATGATTTCCCAGCAATCCCAAACGACTTTGGAATTAATTTGCATGAAGCTGATAGCCTGGGTGTCGGAATATATTTATCAATTGATTGATAAGTCCGGCACCACCGGTCTGAGGCTTCGAGTCCTCGGCACATCAGCCTTTTTGTGCTCTTGAAGAGTCCTTATCAGGTTTAACAGTTTTTTACTAGTCCTAGGAGTCTATATTTCCAATTAGCCAGTACTTAACATTCGGCATCATTTTATCTATTTAACTTTTTTTTATAAAGAACCTACGCCTATGATAAAACAGAAAGTGTAGCTTTGAAATGGAGAAAAAGCTAAGAGCAAAGTTTTGTTGTTTTTTCAGAAGCAAAAATTAATGTATTGCGGGATGAGTCAACAGCTACCGAATCTTTTAAAATCGATTTGCCCCCAAGCGACAATTTCTGACCAAGAAAATTTCATCAACGCTAAATTAAATTGTTGTTAAATTGTTTTATTGCAAATATTAATTATATCTTGTGGTTGAATCTTTATTAAATGTTTTTAAAAGTTTTGTCGTTATTGAGATATAGGGTGACTACTTATAATGCCTAATTTAAATAGTTGTACAAAAAACAATGCATTATCTTTATAAACGTTTGCAAACTTCCAAGAATAGATTATAACGTGTGAGTTGGTTCTATTTTTAATAGGAATGCAATAAGAATTTGACATTGCAACGACTTTTTGATGCTGGTTTGGATATCAAGACAAAACAAAGTTACTGACCAATTATCTAAAATCTGTTCTGTCGTCGTCAGAGTTAAAAAGAAAGAATTCTGAGATGAACGAGGTATGCTTTTCTCTTCAATTAATTATAAACTTCGGTCGCTGTAAATGCACAAGAAAGGTATTTAACAAACTGGTTTCGTTCCAGTAAAGATCTTAAGAATCTGATTTTATTGTGGTTATAAGTTCTCGATGCTAAATGGGAATTTTCAAAGTCTTACGAGGGTATATTATGTTAAAGAAAATATCAGATTTTCAGTGACTACATAAAAATCCTGAACAAACTTTACGTTCACGTTTACAATTATTACTTATAATGATAATGTTTACAGTTTTAATTCGTTTAATTATGTGAAATAGTATTTATGTCGCTTCAACTGTCATTATTGGAGAAAGAATTGCGATAAATTTGAAGGTAAAGTTTGCAAATTAGGTTATGAGGTGTTTCCATGAAAAATTGGTCAGTTCAAGTTTGTTGATCACTCGGTTGATCAGTGGGATGGTTTTCAGTTGTTCAAAATAATAATATACACTGTCTAGTATAGCTTAAGTTCAACACGCTGGACGTCCAAATGAGGCGGTAACACCAGAAAACGTCAAAAAAATCCACAAAATTGTTTTGAATGATCGAAAAGTGAAGTTTTGTGAGCTAGCTGACATCGTAAAGGTATCAAAAGAACGTGTTGGCTTTATATTGCATGAGCAATTGACTATGAGAAATCTCTGTTCAAACTGGTTCCGCGTTTGCCTACTACTGACCAAAAACAAGAACGTATTGATGCTTCGGAGCAGATCCATCACAATGGATCCATTGTTATCTGAGTGGACAGTAACTGGAGAACGTGGTCGAAAGCACAACAATCAGCTGGAAAGGTTATGGCCTCGGTATTTTGGGATGTACGTGGTGTAATATTCATCGACTGTCTTGAAAAGGGAAATACCGTCAACAGTTAATATTATATATCGTTATTGGAGCGTTTGAAGAAACGTCCGGTTATGTCGATTAAAAACATTTTGTTTCATCAAGACAACGCACCGTGTCACAAGCCAATCAAAACATTGGCAAAACTACATGAATTGCTCTCACATCCACCGTATTCAACATATTTGGCTCCCAGCAACTACTGTGCTTCACTAGAGCTAATGAAAACTGAACTACTGATGACTGGAACCAAGTTTTGATTTAGTATGAGACACGAGTCAGTTCGAAATCACCTGATGAACATCAGTTTGTTTGAGAAAGACCACAAGATAGTTTTGTTCTCCAAGAGACTCATTTGATCGTGGGTCAGTAATTTTCATTTTGTTTCGACTCTTGCACGGAACTGGTACCTATTCACAGGAAATCAACGGATACTACAAATTTTTACCGCCAGTATATTATAAAAGAGCCTGTTTGGTATAACCACCCGCTACTTTACTAACAAGAGTGTCATCTGACCAAGAAGCTCAAACTAGTAGAGCTGAAAGAATGTACCTAAATTATGTGGAGAGGAAAAAGAGACTTGGATGACTGCTAGATATAAAAAGAAGACTTACCTAAACTGAAGCCTACAGATTACATTTGTATTTTCAAGAGTACCTAGATTATAGAAATTGATATAAGTAAATAAACAAGTAACCTGGGATATATGATATTGAGATATTTCATGAGTTCATTTACACAGTTGTCACATACTGAATACTTTAGAATCATTAAAAATATAAATTAAGAATACATTTTTGAAACATCCTGTCTTGAATTTCAAGGTTCCAAGATTTGTTAATTTTTACTTTAAAATAAATATTTCTGGGTTTACAATATAAAAAAATAAATATAAATGTGTATTTATTTTTTTCTGTAAGCCCTTAATTTTTGTTTCCTAACCGAGTAAAAATTAACAAATGTTGAAATTAACCTTGAAATTCAAGACAGGATGTTTCAAAAATGTATTCTTATCCTCCAGTATCTAATTAAATTACATTCGGAAAAATTAAGTAATTATGTTTAGAAAAAATCAAAACAAAAAACTTACCAAGGTAACTCGCACAACACTAAAAAAATTACAGGTAATCCTTTAAATATAAAACAAATTCTATCACGTTCGTTTTATTATAAATAAATTGGTGTCTTTGAATAGAAAACCAAAAATAATTCGTATATCCGTCCTCCTCGAAAAGATCAAAAAACTTGATGCACTCCACAACTGAAGAAGTAAACAACTGTCGTTGGTGCGTATGAGCGTATGTATAGTTTCACTTCTCTTTGGTCGATTTCCACCAGGCCGGTGCCTCAGGCAAACCCTCTTCCTTCCAACCGGCAGTCAGCTACCTATACAGATGGGTTGTTATGAACGCTTTCGGTCGTTTGCACCAACATACTTATCACTAAACGCAAGAGCTGAAAAAAAAATAACAAATAATTCAAACAAAGTTTTGAAACAAGATTTTGCCAGAGAATTTAACTTGAAAAATGTCAAAAGTAAATGTAAGCTGTTTCAAATAAAGCTAGAGCCCTTTATAGACACTACCTTCTCGATAACAATGAGCAGAATTCAAATTTGAAGTAAAATACAGGGTGCTCCATTTAAAAAAATGTAACTTCAATCTGGCACGGTGTTCTGGAACACACTGTACAATTGCGACTATGTAATTATATGTATTTTAAAGATAATTACAATAACAAAGTACATGTCAAAAAATGGATGTAATTACAATTACATTAAAAAAGGAATTATTAATTTTTTCTATAATTATTACTTTGCCGATAACACAACAAATTATGATAGAATGGAGGAACCAACCGGTACTAATGAAGTTTTGTAATTTTCATACTGTTAAACTAACAGCCGATTGCAGCGACTTTTTTTGGTTATGCTTAATAGCCGAAGCTCTTGACCTAAGTGTTTGTACCATGCTATACTTACATTCCAGAAGCCTTGTGTCTTATATATACGAGGCATGTTTTTTAAGTAAGTACCGTATTGGAATTAAAAAAAGACGTGCAAAGATATCGCAATAATTTTATTTTTACATGAAAGCCTGTACCTTAATCTACTTTTCTACATAATTTCCGTGAATATTGAGGCACTTGTCACAACGTGGCGCCAGTTTTTGAATACCCTCCTCATAAAATTCTGACGCCTGACTTGTTAACCACTGTATCACAAATGTTTTGACTTCGTTATCGTCTTGAAGACGCTGACCGCCCAGGTGTTTCTTCATTAAGTGCAGGAACAAATGGTAGTCGCTGGGCTCCAGATCAGGGCTGTATGGAGGATGATCTAGAGTTTCCCATTGAAACTCTAGAAACTCCGTTCTTCATCATGCACATTTGTGCGGCCATCTTTAAATGCTCTCACCCATTTCCTTACCATTCCATCACCCTTAATGTTTTGTCCTTAAACTTCACAGATCTCACGATAAATATCGATCGGTTTCACGCCTTTAGCACTAAGTTATATTATTTCCTCTTTTACTTGTAAGTTCCCACAGAAGCAGAGGTGGTAAAGAACGTTTCACAATATTTCGCTGACTTGGTATCTGCCCCGAGGATTTAGTAATAAAAGTTCATAAATCCCTCATTATACAGTAAACAGTAACAGATCCGTAGTTGGTCAATTTTAGATACTAAAACATTAATTAAATTTATTTTGTAAAAAAAATCATCTTCATTGCATTTCTCAAGAACAACTTGAACTTTTATTTATTCATTGGAATTGAACTAATTAAACTTTTGAAACATATAATCGTATAAACGTATAATCTTGGATTTATTACTTCTAATTGGTAGATGTTATCAAAAAGTACATTTAAATAGCCTAGCTGAAAGTCTTGTTCAGTATTTTTCTGCCATCTTCTGTCAACCTCCATTTGAGTTGGTGTTCTTCATATAGCCAGTTCTGGATTTCCCCTCTCGTGCAATCCTTTGTGATTCCTCATAGAATCTATAGGGACTTCTTTAGAGCCTCATGTCCCGGTACCCATACCTACTAGATATACTGTATTGTCTCTTGCTAGTCTATTAGGTGGTTTTTTACACTTTCTTACCACACCAGACTTAATGGTTGAATTGCTAATAGCTTTAAGTTGAGCCTGGCTGTATCTCGGTGAGAACGAATATTTTATTGAAGTGTTTCAGGTTAAACCTTCCTATTTTGTACTAAGGTATGAGATTATTGCATTAGAAGAGAGTTAGTTTGGAACTTGCACCATTATAGTTTTCGTCCACAATTGTGATTTACGCTTACGCAATTAGTCGGTCTATTTTAAATATAAAATTATTATTTCCAAAAAGCAAACCATTAATTTCAATATCTCAAAAGTTAGGGTGAATTTAATTTCTAGTTTTATAATAAATGGCGACCAGGATTAAATGACGAATAATTAGAAGGTGACGACACAGAATATTCTGTGGTGACGAGATCGCGACTACAAAAGTGAACCAAACGATTTTTTTATGTTCTTCATTGCCCCCCTTTCAGAGCGGTTGTGTGAACCATCTCAAGGTTCGGAACGATCATATTCATTCATAATACGATACGAAACATCATCTCGTGTTACTATAATAAGAAGAACAGCTTATTCAACAAAAATATAGTGTAATAATTATTGTAATAATTTATCTGTCAATGGATACATGCAAATTAGGTAGGTATATTTAGGTATTTATTAAAAAACTGGTTTACCAATTCCTAAATTAATAATTGAGTTTCTATGATTCAGGTAGATAGTGGAAATTACCAAAACTGTGATAGCTAGCTGGAGTTGACTTTTTGAATGGTGCTATTAAACATTACTTTTTGCAAATTTTACTGTCTGATACCTACGAGAAATAAAAGAGAATCAAATGGTACAAGTTCTGTTCGCCCGTATAGACATGAACCGGTCAACTATACTAGTCAGAGGCAGCGTGGGAAAATGTCTGAGAATGGAGGCTTCGAATTAACGATACAAAGACTAATTGGAAATAAACGTTTGTCAACAAAAAATAGACAAGTGCACAAAATTCGGGTTTTCAATTAAAAATGTGATAGGTATATTGTTTATATATCTTACATTATCCTGAAATCATTAATTTATAAGGGTGGCCAAAACCAGATGTTTTCTTGAAATAGATATTTAACGTGTATTTATCAACATTGTTGTTATCGCTCTCCGTTGCTCGCAGTGTTTTCCACGTTGTTCCCGAGCCGAACAATTTATTTTGGTTTTTCGTTGTTTGTGTTTGATATTTTGATTCATTGACATGACAGGTTATATATTATGTTAAGTTATTTTTTCTTTTTCGTTTTGGTATCAATACATCAAGAAATTAAGATATAACTCGTACAGAATAAAAACCGTTTTCCTTGACGTCTGCCATAACTGAACTAAGTTGCCAACCAGTGACGGATTTACCAGCAGGCTGGAGCCTAGAGCGGCAAATTTTAAGGGGCGGTAAATTTAGTTCATACATTTTTTATTTCGGTTTACAAATTAAAAAAAAAATTATCAGGTATACACACACAAAATACGAATATCGAAAATTGGAGAGAAATTAAAATATTTAACAAAAATCGAAATATAGTCTCATATACAGTGCTAATTAATAAATATATCAACATCTCTGCATGAAAAAAAAAGATTTGATGATACACCAGATGAAGATATTGGAATAGCTGCGAGTGATTACTTTAGGGTTAACACGTTTCTCGTTGTAATAGATAGATTCATATCCGAGCTAGCAAAACGGCAAGAGGCTTATCAAGGATTTAACAACAAATTTTCATTTCTCACCAAAATGAATGAGTTGTTACCATCAGTTCTGACGGAAAAAGCAAGTTTTTTAGAAAAAATGTATCCTAATGATTTAGAAACAGAGTTAGTTCAGAAATTCCTACACTTCCAAAGCTACCTTTCGTCTGAAAGAATTTAAAACCAATTTCTGGATCATTAATAAGTCTGTCTTTATTTCTGTGAGAACAGAATCTAGGAAACGTTTATCCAAACTTGTATATAGTACTTCGTATGGCTCATTGTACACCAGCGACAAATTGTTCAGGTGAAAGAAGCTTCTCTTGCTTGAAGAGAGTAAAGTTAAGTCAAGAAAAGCTAAACGCTTAACAATAAATTTATTGTATTATTGTATTGTATTGAAAGACATATATTTTAAAGCAATTGAAAACTAAGTAAATAGGGTAGTCACTGACGTGGGCTGAGAATAAAATTAATTTTTAATTATTTAATTTTGAATAATAATGAATTGTAGACATTTTAAATCAGAGCGATTCATCCTTAAACTCATTTTATATAAATACGCTTATGGAATTTGGACAATCGATTGATTTATAGCTTTGCCGGATTTATGAATAAACCATAAGAATGTTCATTCTTCATTAGTTTTTGAAGTGTGAATATCTATTATCAAAATATTGTCTTCATCAGGTTTCATTTATTTAATTTTCACCAGAATATAGGAAATACAAGATATTCTAGATTGTTTTAATCTCCAATCCTATTTAATTTTTACCAGAATACAGGATATACAAGATATTCTAAAAATTAACAATTTGATTTATAATAGGTTTACAAGTTTTACCATGTACACCATATTTAAAATAACAAGAAGTAAAAGAAGTATGTATAAGTTTCTCTCCTGATACGAGGAAGGAAAGTGTATAGGTACTTTCTATAAAGGTATCAGAATAGTATATTCTTCAACGAGTGTAGAATAATAGCCATTCTACACAAGTAAAAGACTATACTTTCTCCACGACTATGTTTAAAAAAAAGTTTCCATAGGGAATTGAACCCCGATCGCCCACGTAAGAGTCAAGCATCTCTACCACTGAGGTATCAACCACATTTATTTATTGATATGCAAAAAACGTGAATATAGGTAGCTTATATTTTTACATTTTTTATGAAATTATCACATTATTAGAAATAATAATGGAGATAAACATATTAAATCTTCACTATCGCTATATTGTTGTCCATTTTGTTCTCTATATATACGTAAAATTAAGATTATATAATTTATATGCCATATCGAATCGAATGCAAAATAAATCATAATTTTTTACTAATTTAATAAGATGTAGTTCCTCTTCTAGTTTTTTTTTGGTTAAAAAATATCTTCAATTTTTGAAACACAGCAATATTTATATCTATACGAAGATAAAGTCATTAATAATTAATTTTTTCTACGACAACCTCGATAAATGTTCATTTTATAACCGTAACTTCAATCATAAATAAGCACATTTTGTACAGAATTTCATTTTTGCATCGGTAGCTAGGCAAGTTGCTAAGCAACAAATGCGAAATGAAATTTTTCGTGTTAGGTCTAGGTTCACCCTAAAATCACGACGACTACGACTTGTCAAATTATGACGTCCAGCGACAAATTGATGAAATGTCAGCAGATCGTTTCTGTCAAAGTTTTAGTAGGTAACGAGTAATTTCATATTGTTTTCTATAAATTGCAGCACTTGCTTTCGGCTCGTGCTGCAAATTTCATACTCGTGCAAAATGGGCATCATTTCGTGCTCATTGCATAATAAGCTATTACCTATGGTATGGTCTAGAGTACCTATTCACTATAAAATAATCACAACCTACAATGAATACACTTTTATATCGTATTATTATTACAGCCAGTTATTCCGAGAAAGGAAGTTCCATCTGGCTGTGCTTCTCGAAAATTCTTTCGACCGTGTTCCCGAGGGGTTACTAAACAATCGAACAATCAAGCAAATCATAGCCAGTAGCGTAACGTTTTATTGAGGTACAAAAAACATCTTTTTAAGATGCATTCTCAAATAAAGAACTTGTGGAGTGGTAATAATATTATAGTTTTTTTCAACAGGTACATAGAGTATTGGAACGAAATAATCCCCAAACTAACAGGTGTTTATCAGATATTACAGAGTTAACTTAAAATTGACAAAATATTTCACAACAATTTTATAATAACAGCTTGAAAGCGTATTATTTTGCTAAAATGATTTAGTGATAAATATAATGACGAAACTCTACATTAATATTTCTCAAAATACTAGACCAGGTTTTTGTTTTTCCACTTGGGGATTATTGCATTCCAGTACTATAAGTACTTGTTGAAATGAAGTATAGATTGGCAGAAGTACATTTCACTACAACGACAATATACTTTAAAAATGATGCGTGTGTAAAGGCGCAGATACACGGTCCGTTAAGCCGGGTGCACACCAAGCAAACGCTAACAAATAAAATACAAACTGATGTGATACAGAATATCCTTTATCCAGTGTGCACCAAAAAAAGTACAAGTTATTCATCCTCGGCTATTTACAGAGAATTATTATAATTGTGTCATGTACATATCTACAAGAATAATTAGTAATGACGTCTTAACCAATTCAAGCAGAATTTTACGACTTGGCTCTAGAATAATTAACCTTTCTGTTGATATATTTAATAAATATACAATGACACGTGCTAACCATGGTTATTCAACTTTTCCATCGTTGTTCACTTACTTAATTGATGAGATATCAATAATAGTATATTATTTAACGAGCAATTTATGATAGCCATTATTCACGCAGGGTGACGTTACCCGAGTGAATAATGGCCATAAATTGCGAGTAGAATACTGTACTTTGTCCATGACCCTTGATTTCTTTATTAAATAAGGCGAGTGTAGAACGGAAAGTAATAATTTGGTATTATTGACAATTCTAACGTCAAAATTAATAAATTTCAGGAGTACGTCAAATGTGACATATAGAGATGGGCGATACTGTGTAAAGTATCGATACACCGTACCGTTATAAATATATTGTTTTAAAAATATCAATATTCAAAAATACCGTTATAAAAAGTATCAATACTAAAAATTTAGATATTTTATCGATACGATATATTTCAGAAACAAACAAAACTAAACAAAATACGCAGATTTAATAGGTTATTTCATATATTGTACCCCCATCTCTAGTAACCTATGTACCGAAATTTTGTGAGTGTTGAGTTGTCATTGAATGTTATTTAAAAGCAGAAGCGTGAATTATGAACCATTATTCACTCTAGTAGATATATGGGTACCTTGTAAGGAGGTAAAATATTGACTTATTATTAAGTGGTCCTGGACATATTCCTTTTGATTATTCTTTGTAGCCAAAAAGACTTCACATTGTCGTTTTGGAACAAAAATACTAACTAAATTGGAACAAGTACAATGAAAAACAGTTGTCGGTGATGTGATATAGTCCTAATTGGACATAGCAGTTGATTGTTTTTTCAATAACGATACACCGTTTTTTTTGGGTATGACCAGCATTAAGAAGGAGGAAAATAAGACACTACAGCCCTTGAAATATACTCACCTACCAAACCCGCATACAACTTATGTCAGCAGTTCGATATATATCTCCACTAGCCGAACAAAACACCACAAGAATAAAATTGAAACGTTTTGATCTTTTCCAACCACCGCTAGGACGCTTTCATAAAGTTCAACGAAATACTGAGCTTTTATTTTATTTGCCAAAAGTACGTTTGGTGTGGGGTGCGACCGGTCCTGTCAACTGTCAGTTCCCGGAAAAAAGAAGTGATCTGTGTTGGTTCGTATGTCTGCTGTCTTCTGTACATGATATCTGAACTAAATAGATGTACCAGTAATGATGAGCCTTGAAATTACTCAGTAACTGTCAGAACGTATTGACACTTGGTTCGTGAAATCACAACTCGTGGTTTTTCGGACCATGTAACGCTAGGTAAATAATATAATTGTGTAGAGATAATTAAATTAAGCTTTTTTCTAAGGAATTATTCATAGTTCTGATTTCATTTTTTGTTTTTAATTAATACGTTTCGTTTGGTAAGCTCGCGACAAAAAATATAAATTTGACTGTATTTTTTTTATAATTTTAACGAATACCTTGAGATAATGTATATCATAACTTCCGGTAAATATGTATACAATTTCTTTATAATATACACAAAATAAGCAATCGGAGGAAGTCTCGACGTAACATAACCCAACACATGTGAAACTAAAAACAAAAAATGAGGCTTTCGTATACCTACGCCAGTGGTATTAGTTTAGTCACCGTTCTGTTTTAAACATCTGCCGACACATTTGGTTGAACATCAAGTTCCGGTGTAACAGATGGGGTGGCACGTGCCTAACTAAGGTATTGAATATGCACTTGTTATGAAAATGTGCATCATAGTAAAAACTTCCTACCCCACAATCTCGAATAGCTACAGACACAAATAGAAAAATAATTATTCTACAATACTTACATCAAAAATCTATCGTCTATCTATCTATAAGGACGCAGTCACATGAGCTGAATGAAATTTGTGTTCATTGTTATTTGGATCTACAAATGATGATTGTAATTTCGTTTTCCAATCGGGAATTTCAATCCTTGTTCTCATTTTAGGTTCGTCCCAAGGACAGGCGCTTGGTAATGCATAATCATAACTACTTTCGTCTATAAAAATTATTCATCTGCAGCATCAAGCAAAAATGTAGTTTGTCCAAAACCAATTGAAGGAGTGAAGAACCCCTAGCCGACTTTTTCCTTTGATTAGGCATATGTCAACTAATTCACACACTTACACTAACAAAACAACAAAATAGCAACGCGTAAACCAAATCGTGAAATGGAGTAAAGTACACTGTACAATGCGCAGTTATCTAAAATAATCATGATGACAGTCATTATAAGAATCACTGATATAGTGATTTGGAATAATTAAATAGGATACAGAGCCATAATAATATATATATATATAACAATCGGTCATTTTAGCTTAAACACCAATCAGAAGCGAGTGACGTCACGCTTTTGTAAATATCATTTGACATTTTATATCATTATATTTGCTGGTTCTGTATCGTTAAATTATCAAGAATTTCAGTTTTGTATTTCTAAAAGTACAACGAAACATTAGCTATGGAGTAAGGTTTATCTGTATCTGTAGAGTAGGGAGGGGGAGTTAGGCCTACAGCACTTAGGCCACATGTGACCCATTGTCCATTCTGTCCTTTCCAGAAAGGTGGACAGGTTACTAGGAGACATCTCCTTTATATCGGCAGGTGTAGGCCGAGACTCACCGAACACACACTCTCTTATTGACGATAACTCCGGGCACTCGCATAAGACATGCCTGACAGATTCATCTTCCTGTTCACACATCCTGCATAGAGGTCTGTCCACTAGCCCCATTGTACGGAGGTGTTTCCTTAATTGACAGTGGCCAGTCAGAAATCCTACTGTTAAACGTAGGTTTTTCCTGGTCATCGCCAAATATTTTTTCGACTCCAGCTTCCCAGGGTCGCCCAGAGTGATCCTAGCAAGACTGCATCCCTTGATTTCATCCCATCTCTTTATGGATTGAGCATGGGTGTAACGTTTAGCTAGTTCCGCAATTGTTGAATTCGTCAGGCCGTAGGTGTCGCCGGGTCCAAGAATTCTTAGTCCAGCCGCTTCCCTGGCTAAAGAGTCAGCAATGCGGTTACTTTGCTCTTGTCGGGCCCCTTAACCCACCTCAGGATAATATTGTTATCTACCGAGGCGTTAGCAAGGAGCAAGGTTTAATTGAGGCGAATAGTTCAAATTTAATTCGGCTTGTTGGTGCTGGTCTACAAACACATTGTTCGGAATTTTCACCGATGTAGTCTTACATTGTGGGATCTCATACTATCGATACACATTAGAATCTGTGACTATCACACCAACTAATTATTCAAAATAAACTTTTAACTTGCAAGCTATGGAGTGTTTGAAGTATTTACGAAAACGTGACGTTATATACAAACAGAGCCATTACTGCTCCTACGTTTTTAAGTCAAATTTAAATTGAATCTTACAATGGTAAATTTTCATTTCAAAATCATTATTTTTAGCAGAAATTATATCCATTTTGGATAAAATATGCATACAAATATCGTGGAACAGTTTTCCAAAATCAGGCAGCTTGTCTATTACTACCAACGGCGTTTTCATTAAATCGGTAACTTAAGCTTATCAACAATCGGTCAGTAATATAGACATTTCTTACCTTTAAAACGGTAGGGAAGTACTTTTCCGGCTAGAAGCATGTGTCACTTTTCTGAAGTATGACAATATTGTGTTAAGCTGGTTTTAAAAAAAAGTTATTACCTTTCTTTGCTCTTCTACGGAATTATTAGCTCAACCGCAGCTTCTTGGACCTCCGGAGGAGTACAGGTTAATTCAAAATAAGACATTATGTACTTGTTTGAGCAAAAAAATTAAAATTTCCTAACAGAAAGAATAATTGATGACATAATTGTCAAAACCAATAAATTAGCAATATTGCCTAGCAACAGCTTCATAAAGTTCTTTGTCAAAAACAATTAAATTGTGATTTTCTTAAAATTATTGTTTTTAAAAGTTTGTAACTAAGCGATTGTGAATTTAATAGTATACATACCACGCAGGAAGGATAATTCCATCCACGGCTCTAACGAAGCCTGGGCTGTAATGATCTACTTTCCCGCTAGGTATGTAATATACTATTACAGGTTTGAACGTTTTGAACTTTGCTTCTCCGATAGCGACGGAATTAATTGAAATCGTTACCCTGCACCTTAACTGTCATATTCATCCAAGACGTGGCTTAAAATTAAAACTATAACAGACGTTCAATGATACCATCAAAAACGTCTTTGACATTTTATAAACGAATAGAGCTAGAATCAAATTTTTCTTTCTCAATCTAATTGTTTGTCATACTTACAAATTTTTATTTCCCCAGGTATATATACTTACAATTTTTCGCACATGAAGTTCATATATATAAAAGCGGCACTTTCTCAATGATTCCAAGAACTTTGTGAATACAGAAATATTTGACATTCCGTATCTGAAGAAATCGTACGCATTGTGCAAACTATAAAGGGTCCAGGTAATGTACCCTAGGCATTTTTCTTTTATACTCAGATTTAAAAAAGTTTAGTTCCCATACGAAAATTTCTAAGCAAAATAAAAATCAAAAATAAGTCTAAAATAACATAGAAATAGAAAGACACTAAAACTTAATTAATTAAACAGATTTTATAATATGGTAGGGTAGACAGGGGATAAAAGTTCCACTTTTAAGTTTTTACTTTTTCACTGGTCTATATTAGGGTCAGATTTAATACGTGCTTGATTACTTGAACAATGATAATCACAATGCATGGAAGGAAATACGATATAAAATTAATATGAAATTGTTATTAATGTACTTTTGTAAGGTTGAAATTGGCACTTTATGTCCCAGTTTTGTTTCTTATAGTGCCGGCCTTGGGATAAGAAGTACCAAGTAGAATGTTTGCCCACATTAATCTATCAGTGGGACAGTTTTCTATATGTTTTTGCAGTTCTGAATCTATTCTCGACGGTGCCTTTATAGGATTTTCTTATCATTAAATTCTTTGGCGTATTTAGATCTTAATTTAAGGTATAATAAAGTATAACTTCTCAATCCATCGAATTTCTAGCAGTCCAGATCACGAAATCATCCCACTACTAACTAGTTGAAATATTTAAATAACAAAAAAGAAGTGGGGGTTATAACCTCTGCCAGCTAGCCACCACCTACTAGAGTCACCTAAATTATTATTTGGTCACAGTTGACAACAGTATTGATTCTATCAAATTCTTATAATCCAGGTGTGGTACCAGGGATGAGTAAGCTTTTGTTGTGCCATTTTCTTCAAGTACTTTGTCCTGTATTTCGGGTTTATGACTTTTGTCTTCACAAGATTTTCTACATAAAAATTACTCCATATTGAACTAGCGACATCACTTAAGGTTTTTAAGTTTTTATTGCTATAAGACACTTTATTACATTGTAAATGATTTTAAAGTATAAATTTGTAGTAGCTGCAGATGTTTTTTACATAATTGAAACATACACGTTTTTTTTATGGATTTTCCCAACAATTAAAAAGTACCTAATTCAAGTTATACAGTTCAATAACACTAAATACAAAACTTATCATTGAATATATTTTGCATGTAGTAGAAGAGCTCCCTACAGTTCCTAATACATTTTCTGAGGATGAGTTCAGCCTAGCAGATCATACTGTTTCAAATATACAAATTGTAATGAACTCAAATGAAACAGACAACACTCTTTAGCAGAATAATGTAAATCTTCAATTTGGGCAAAGGACCACACCACAAACAAATACCCTCAACATGTGACGACAGTCTACAGAGATATACAAAGCAGGAGTCAATAAATTAGTGGACCAATGAAGTTTAATGCCGAATGTCAAAAGTCAAACCAGAAAGCTGAACGCCAGCCTGGAACTTAAGGAAGTATTAAAACTGCATTCCAGTGCTCCGTTTTCATCTTCATTGAAAAACTAGCACCGCTTCCAGGGCTAATTGCAAAGAGAAGTTCTAGATCTCAAGCAAAACAATACTTAGACTTGTTTACTTCCATGCCACTAATAACTCATTAGAAATTAAACCAGTGAAGAGGAATCTTAAGCTGAAACTGGAGAGTTAAATAACTGAAATCGGGAAAAGATTGTGCTACTAAACCAAACAAACGAACCAAAAGCAGGAAATCTGGAGGCAGAAACTTACATTTTTATGATTCTGAGTCTGAAAAGTTGAATGGGAGAAAATTGTGTGATTATTATGGAGTAGATTCTGTAGATTCAACAAGAGAAAATTAGGAGAGCTTGGAGTGCAATGGAACAGTCAGACTTGTTTACTTCCAAGCCACTAATAACTCAATTAGAAATAAAATGAATAAAGAGGAATTTTAAGCTGAAACTGAAGAGTTAAGTAACTGAAATCAGGAAAAAAATGTGAGTAAATTAAGAAACTGGCTACTAAATCAAAGAAACGAACCATAAGCAGGAAACCTGGAGTCGGAAACTTACATTTTTATGATTCTGAGTCTGAAAGTTTTAATGGGAGAGAATTGTGTGATGATTATGGATAGATTCTGTAGATTCAACAAGAGAATATGAGGAGTGCGATAGATCCAGACGGAACCAGGAAATGTATTTGAATTGAGCTCATGCAGAATGTAGTGGTTGGGATTCAACAGTTGATTATTCGTAAATCTTTTTTGTGAGAGTAACATTTCCAATAGGTGAAAGTTTCAGTAGTTAAATTATAGAAGTTTGTGTATCCATAAGAAGGTTTTAAGCATTTTCCCTTAGGTGCACGGAATTCCCTCGGTCACCCCTGAGTCTTAGATCATGAAATATCTCAATAAGATATTCTATGATTCGCTTCTGATTATGAAACATAAGTTGTGAAGCCAGTCGACTAATAATTGTTATATTTCTGTTGTATAATTTGTTGTTTATCAATTTTATCGGATAATTATTTTCGTATGTCATGAAAATACATTATTTTTGCAAGGGTCAAAGGAATGAGCACACTATATGCATAAGAACAAGCACTGTCATGAACTTTGAGGTTGAACATTTTGTTGTTATATTCTGTGATGACTATTGTTATGGTTTCACAAGTGTTTGCAGATAAATTAATTAACAGGATGAATGTAGCATCTAATTTTGTATTTTACTGTATATATTATTTATTTTAATGGACCAGCATAATTAACTATTTTTCAACCTTGCTTTATTTGCAAAACACTTTTATTTGATTTCTATTAAATACTTCCCTTATTTTTTTAATTACTTAGTATAGGTATATAAAGCTCATCGGTTGATCTTGAAAATCAGTTTATAGCAAGCAAGCATTCAACATAGACTGAATTTAGAAAAAATAATCAGTATGAAATACTTAGTGATATTTTTGTGTATTGTTGGTTATTCCGCCTCTAGGAAACTACGTATGTTTTTCATTTATATAACTTCCAATTTTCTCATTATTGACAGACATTAACGATAAATGCATCTCGGCTTAAATATCTGTAATATCATATTTACTTTTTTCTATTTATTTATAATAAGTCAATCACAAGATAGGTCACTATTTGGTCTAGCCAAAATATTATACATCAGGTAGGCATCACATCAAATATAACTTCTGTCATTCTGACGATGATAATATGTCCATATCGCAATGATTTTCAAAATATTTTTATGACTTTTATAGCTTTTTTTTTTAATAGTGGAATTAATTGGAAACACTTAGTTCCATTTATAATATTAATATGAGTCATTTCCACAAAGTAAAGGTCCAAACAGTAAATTCTATGAAAAATGATAAAATTCATTATATTTATACCATAGCTATTCCTAAAGGTGTATACATACAGGGTGTGCCCATTTCGAAATAATCAAATTGCCGCTACTCGTCCACTTTGTTCAAAACAATTAGTGTCAACTTTGACTTGGGCATGAATATCTTTACTTGTCTTAGCAAACTTGATCCTTCCAATGGTGAGTATTTCAGGAGGATTAAAAGTATTTTTAAGGGCGCGTTGTATCGAACACCTAAACTCAGTTAAATGATAACTGGTGTTTAGACTGTGACATATTGATTTATTTATTATCATCAATTACATCAGTCTAAACTTATCATTAAACCGAGTTTAGGTGTTCGATACAACGCGCCCTAAAAGATATATCACAAGCCCCTACTTTTCATTTGAGAAATTTGGAGTTGTAACTGTCACTCGACGAGGTTTAAATGTGGGGAGGTCAATTAATAACTATCATTCCAGAAGCTTCGTGTTTTCTATATGTATAGGCCACTAGTTAGACTGGAGGAATTTTTAGTAGTTGTATTAGCAGAATTTGTAAGTAGGTGTTTCATCATACAGTTCTTATTTTCTGCACATAGGCTCACTAGCTTTGCCCATTTTGTGCACATGTTTCCTCAGGGTGCAGTATTCAATCACTAGGTCGATTACTGTCTTCAAATGTCTCTTACCCAGTTTGAGGGTTTCTTGTCTACCTTGTTCTGTAAACTGTTTGTATGGAGGTTCCCTTGTGTAAACCTCCATTTGAGTTAATGTTCATATATCTAACCAGTTATCGATTTCCCCTCTGAGGATATCCTTTAGTTGTCCTAGCGGTGTAATTTATATTATGCATACGTGCTGTGCTCTAGCATGGATTCGATCCATTTGCATGTAGTGCTGTTCATCCCTCTATTTAAGGGATCTGTATGTGTATACCCTGAATTTCTGAGCAGAGCTTAATAACAATCAAATATTTGTTTTATTTTTAGCTGATTATATTACTCCATGCAGAAAATCTGAAGATCTAGGTAAATGTATAACAAGTAATATAGAGAATGTGGTGAAACCTAGATTAGACAACGGTATTCCTGAATTGGGAATGCCTTCCATAAACCCATTATTGATTCCAAAGGCAGAGGTAAGTAGAAAAAGTGTTTATAAAAAAAAATTAATAACGGTTCTGAAGCTCAAAAAAAATTATTATTTTCTTCAAGCGTGTAATAATACATTCGTAACTTACAGGTTTCCGGAAACCCAATTTTGATTTTTACTTCAATAATAAACTGATTCTTACAACCAATAAACATTTATATTCAGGTGTAGTGTTTACTTCATCGGTTCTTTTTAATGAAAGTGTTAACTACGGTGAATAGGAAAAAGGTTCTCTCCTTCCTAGAATGGCTAAAACTAAAATTGATACTTGGCAACCTAAAATCAAATTCTTGAGTCACTTGCCCCCGGTGTCATGTTTAATTAGCCGGGAACAGACAACGTGTTACATCGGGTCAAACAATATTATCCTGAGGTGGGTTAAAGGTCAAGGCAGGAGTAAAGGTAATCGCATTGTTGCATACTTAGCCAGTGAAGCGGCTGGACTAAAAATTTCAGGACCCAGTAACACCTACGAACTGACGACTTCGACAATTGCGGAACTAGCCAAATTTTACACCCATGCTAAATCTATGAACAGATGGGATAGAATCAAAGGATGCAGTCTTGCCAGGATCACCCTGGACGACCCTGGGAAACTGGCGCCGAAGAAGTATTTGGAGATAACCAGGAAAAACCTACGTTTAACAGTAGGATTTTTGACTGGCCACTGTCAACCAAGGTAATACCTCCATACGATGGGGCTAGTGGACACACCTCTATGCAGGATGTGTGAACAGGAAGATGAAACTGTCAGGCATATTTTATGTCTCCTATTAACCTGTCCACTTTCCTAGAAAGGACAGGTTGGACGATGATCTAGAAAGATAACTCCTCGGGAGGATGTACAATGGGTTACTTGTGGCCTAAGTGCTGTGTGCCTAAACTCACCCTCCCTACTCTACAGATACAGATTGTCTGGATAAAACAATAAATGATAATCATCGCTATCCTAGGCTCTATTTTGAACAACAATTACCTTTTGGTCAACTCTACAGATGTGATGTATAACTGGTTGGTTCTGTTGGAAAAATTCTCCGTTGAGATAGATTGTGATCATATACGGAACAATTTGAATCATCCTTTTAGATCACAGAGGAAATATTTTTTGTCCAAATATTATACATATTTACAAGACTGAAATGTCAGTATAGCGTCTCGTTATTCTTTCATATATTTATATACTTACTTTCCTACCGAGCACGTACACCTGCTTTTAAAATTACCCATCCAGGTTACCCGTACTCA
Organism: Lochmaea capreae; assembly: GCA_949126875.1. Classification (NCBI taxonomy): domain Eukaryota; kingdom Metazoa; phylum Arthropoda; class Insecta; order Coleoptera; family Chrysomelidae; genus Lochmaea; species Lochmaea capreae. Next base: position 20,870,859 of record OX421404.1, read on the forward strand.
TGCTCATTTGCGTAGCCTTTTAAAATAACATTGAATGCATTATTGATCCTGAACTGGATTGTACCAGTTTAAAATTACGAAATACTGTCGACATATTCAGGATGTCTTTTTTTTTCAGCTTGCAACTAACAACTTTAACGCCACTTTTGAAAATTTGAAAGTATGGGATGTCAAAAGCTTCAAAATAGAACATTTAAAAGTAGTTCTAAGCGATACAAGTGTCGATTTACAACTACTGCTTCCACATATTCGAGTGGACTTTGATTACCAAGTTTTCGGTAAAATACTTGTACTGACATTGGATGGAAAGGGACAAGGACAACTTAATTTAAGTGAGTATTTTTATCATGTTCGATCAGATAAAATGAGAAAAATATGGAGCTCAAGTACCTCTCCACGAAGATCTTTGCAGATCCATCATTCCCGGCACCCTATATAGTGAGTCTGCCTCTTCATTGCCCTTGTAATCTGACGGGCCTAGTACCCAGACTAAAAAGAATCTATCTGAAATATCGCCATATGTTTGCACAAGCACAGTAATAGGTACTCTTGTCTTTGGCTTGGCTATTTATCTTCCTGGTACACCGTCCTCGGTTTTTGAGCCATCTGTATAGCAAGCTATTTCTGCATTAATTGGAGGTCCTTCCTTCCATGTTTCCTTGTAATCGCGCATCCATGTACTTATTGCGTTCGACACTGCTTCACCGTAATTATCGCATTAATTGGAGGTCCTTTTCCCATGCCTTTCTGCCTGTTATGACTGTTTTGAAGTTTTTCCCTAATTTATACTTGATTTCCAACTTTTTGGATCGCTCGCTATACACCTCACCGTGTAGTCTACTAAAGGGTTATTACCCTCTGGTCAATCTAATTTTATCGTGTAAAGGTATTTGTAAATAATGAAAAAAATGATTTTCAGCTAATGTTGAAGCCACTGTTACTTTTGACGGAACACAGGAGAACAGGAATGGAAAAACTTACATTGTTCAGGGAAAAATGAACATTTCACCGAAAATTGGAAAAATGAGTATAAGATTGGATGATTTGATCAAAAATAATCCCGAAATTACTGAAAACGCTAACAAACTTCTCAATAAAAATCAGGACATTTTAATTGAACAATTTTCTCCAGTAATTGTAGAGATGGTTAGTAAGTTTATGTCAAGCACATTGAAAAATGTTTTCGACAACTTTTCAGTAGATGAGCTGTTTCCAGAAAAATGAATATACATGAAATACTTTTAAGTTCAAGATTCGTAAGAAACATGACGTATAAATAATCCATTTAATGAAATATTAAACGTTTATATTAGAAAAAGTTATATTTTTTGTTTAATAAGGGTAGTAACGTCAAACTACTCTTTTTTTTATAAATTGAAAATGTATAGATTTTGTTTTTACTATGATACAAATAAATATAATTAATATTAAATATATTTTTTATTTTGCTCCAAATGATATTTGATTTTTTTTTCTTTGCACATCGGTCTATTTCTGCTGAAGCTAATCACCGACACCTAGAGCACACTACCCCCAACCAAGAATTTCGCCGAACCCACTAGTGTTCCAACTGGTTCCAACATCCATGGACTCGGGACCTCGGTTCTATGTCTGTTCCGAAAGACGGCATATCTACATTATACCTCGTGCACATTGGTATAATGCCAGCGAGCTGTGATTGGCTACTCGCACTAGTAGTCAAAAGTGCTCCCTAATAGCATGGTAGTGTTTTGCTGCTGGCCCTACGACGTTGTTTCCTAGTGATCACGCATCCAAGTACTTACCGCGTTCGACACTGCTTCACCGTAATTATCGCATCAGAAGCGTGTCACTACAGTGCTGGGTCGACATCCCATTTAATGTTATTATTATTAATTTTCTTCTCGTCCATCGTCGTCTACTTCTTCGTCAGCAATTTCAGACTCTAATAATCTCTTTCCTCGTTATCATTGATGTTAATTGCCATACCTTCATAAAATTCGTAGTCATTTGAATTGTCTTCATTGACATATCATGATGATGCCAGATGCATTGAGCAAAGCGTGAACCACAACCATTCTTGATGTTGCAGAATTCTGAAATGTGCAGTTTAGCTAGAGTGCCGGTGGTATTATAGGCCAAGCAACGAAGCATGCGAGTATAGTAATTTTTGACAAAAATCCTAGTAGAAAACGGATGATGCCATCAAATAAATGCAAAGTTGGCCAAAAACACCACCGGAAAGGACCGGTTACGCCGAGTGCCAGCGTGCTGTATACCTTATACAGTAAAACAAATTGACCTTTACCCTGACGTCATACCTACAAACCTCGCGAAATGAATCAATGAGTCAAAGTAAAAAATGGCTACTGTTACTTTGTCGTGTGCGTAAATATTTTCACTGTTTGTTTATCTTATAATGCTGTTGGTTGAAGTCAATTATTACCGTTTCAAAATAGTCGAAAATGTAAATAGATTTTTATAATATTTACTGAAAATTATATTGTCTGCTACTAATAGGTATACACAAAAAAACTATTCTGTGACCATTAACGAAAGTAGAAATTTATACGAATCTATCATTTGAATGAATCTATTCAAATTTAAAACAGCACATAATTTAGTGCTAATAAAAGCCATTGTTAAGCATAATAAAAAATATGAAATTATGGGTAATAAAGGTTTGTATTTATACATTTATTGTCATTCCGAAATTTACAATACAAATATATATTATATAAGTACATAATATATGTACCTATAAGAAGTTAGATTTTACCTCTTGAACATTCGAAATATCAAAAGGCCCTCCATTCAGTTTTTCCATTTCAAAATACTCACACAAGTTTAAAACAAGTTCTTGTGCTTGTGATTTCAACATTTTTCCTGGCATGTTCTAAAACAAAGTAAAATATTGTTCAATTTGCTTGAAAGCATACACAATTGTCATAATCTGTGAGAATTCAGTTCACAGAATTAAGAAAGATGAATATATGTAAATACCACTACCTTTATAAACCTTTTTATAGAAGGGTATAAGTGTTTACATGCATGTATCTTTCCTAATTCTTGGTTTTTAACGTAATTCTTACTTTAGTTGACTTTATAAATTTACCATAAATGTTCCCTATACACGAAAGTTTAGCCACCGTCTAAGAAGTGAGGTTACGTTAAAAATATTTATTAAATGAAAAACAAGAAATTTTGTACTTACCGTAAAATAAAAATAACAAATTAGAGGTTTTGACAAAAACCGATTTTATAGAATATATCTGATTGCAAATAATGAAACGCTTTGAACAAAACTCGATGTATCAAAATAATGACAGTTGTCATAAGAGGTCAAAATAAATTCTTACGAATACGGGAGAATGTCAACTCCACCACGAACCTCAGGTAGACGAAAAAGGCCGGTCAGCTCCACCACAGATTTCAAGCCGAGGGATTAAATAGATAAGAGGATAATCTTTATAGTACCATAAAATATTTTGCTGAGTTTATAATTTTTGAAGAAAATAATTCAGTTTGACATTTTGTATCATAGAAAAGATATAACCGCTGTTAAATAAAGTTAAAAAAATGCATATTTGAAATTTACTAGATCTATATTTGAAACAAAGCTTACATTCAATTCACTTAAAAATTATAAAACATATACATAAAAACGAAAAATATATACAAACATAAAATAACAAAAAATTAGAGAGATATTCACGCTTAAATATGGGCACAATACAAATTATTTTTGCGCGTATTTAAAACAAATTGAAAGGTGTTTTGGTAGGGGTAGGTTTGGTTGGGTTATTATTGAAAATTATTATAATTTATTCTTCAAAAATTAACTAAAAATACAAAGGTGGTTTGGTAGGGGTAGGTTTGGTTGGGTTATTATTGGAAATTATTATAATTTATTCTTCAAAAATTGACTAAAAATACGAAGGTGGTTTGGTAGGGGTAGGTTTGGTTGGGTTATTATTGGAAATTATTATAATTTATTCTTCAAAAATTGACTAACAATACGAAGGTGGTTTGGTACGAGGTTTGGTAGGGGTAGGTTTGGTTGGGTTATTATTGGAAATTATTATAATTTATTCTTCAAAAATTGACTAAAAATACGAAGGTGGTTTGGTAGGGGTAGGTTTGGTTGGGTTATTATTGGAAATTATTATAATTTATTCTTCAAAAATTGACTAAAAATACGAAGGTGGTTTGGTAGGGGTAGGTTTGGTTGGGTTATTATTGAATTGTCATTCGATAAATTGTTTTCGATCATGGTGGACTTGACCGGTGACCTTAATCCCCTAAAATAAAATTTCTACCTGAATTTATGGACGTGGTGGAGCTACCATGTAGCCATCGGCGGTGTTCTCGGGCGTTTTTGGTCGACTCTAGATTATTTTATTACAAATCGAGAATATATGTTTTGTTGCTCTACATAAACACTTCCCAAAACCGTTTTAAAATTTAAAATCGGACAATCGATAACGCATCCAGGCACGATGCAAATTATTGCATAAAAAAAATTACATTTGCAATTGTGATAAAAGTAACCGTCGCTTGGCGTCTGCTCTTCGCGCATATGAAGGGCGTACGAAAAACTTCTTTTTTACCAAGTTTCAGATCTTGCAATTGAAAAATGTGTGAAATCATACATTATACATACGTTAAAAAGCCTGCGTAAATGAACAACGCTTTTTATATGGGACTTTTTGCCCACATTTGTCCATCAGTTTCCTATTTTACATATTTTTTGCAGTTCTGAATCTATTCTTGACGGTGCCTTTATAGGATTTCCTTATCTTTGAATTCTTTGGCGTATTTAGATCTTAACTTCAGGTATAATAAAGTAACTTCTCAATCCATCGAAGTGGAGTTTCGAGCAGTCCAGATCACGAAATCATCCCACTACTAACTAGTTGGAATATTTAAATAACAAAAAAGAAGTGGGGGTTATAACCTCTGCCAGCTAGCCGCCACCTACTAGGGTCATCTAAATTATTATCTTGGTCACATTTGACAACAGTATTGATTCTGTCAAATTGTTATATCCCAGGTGTGGTACCAGGGATGAGGGTTTATGACTTTTGTCTTCACAACGTTTTCTACATGAAAAGTACTCCATGTTGAACTAGCTACAGCACTTAGGGTTTTTAACTTTTTATTGCTTCAAGACACTTTTTTACATTGTAAATTATTTTAAAGAATAAATTTGTAGTAGCTGCAGATGCTTTTTACATAACTTAGACATACACGTTTTTTATATGGATTTGCCTTACAATTAAAAAATGTTAGACGAAATTTAGTACCTAATTCAAGTTATACAGTTAAATAAAACTAAATACAAAACTTATCATTGGATATATTTTGCTAGTAGAAGAGCTCACCACAGTTCCTAATACATTTTCTAAAGATGAGTTCAGCCTAGCAAATCATAATGTTCCAAATATACAAATTGTAATGAACTCAAATAAACTTGGCACTCCAGGAAGTGTTAAAACTGCATTCAAGTGCTCCGTCTTCATCTTTATTAAAAAACTAGCACCGCTTCCAGTGCTAATTATGAATCTCAAGCAAAACAATACTTAGACTTGTTTACTTCCATACCACTAATAACTCAATACAAATAAAATAAGTAAAGAGGAATCTTAAGCTGAAACTGAAGAGTTGAATAACTGAAATCAGGGAAAAAATGTGAGTAAATTAAGAAACTGGCTACTGAATCAAAGAAACGAACCATAAGCAGGAAACCTGGAGTCGGAAACTTACATTTTTATGAGCCTGAAAGTTTTAATGGGAGAGAATTGTGTGATGATTATGGAGGAGATTCTGTAGATTCAACAAGAGAAAATGAGGAGTGCGATAGATGTAAATGTATTGGAATTGAGCTCATGCAGAATGTAGTTGTTGGGATTCAACAGTTGATTATTCGTAAATCTTTTTTGTGAGAGTAACATTTCCAATAGGTGAAAGTTCCAGTAGTTAAATTATAGAAGTTTGTGTATCCATAGAAAGGTTTTAAGCATTTTCCCTTAGGTGCACGGAATTCCCTCGGTCACCCCTGAGTCTTAGATCATAAAATATCTCAATAAGATATTCTATGATTTGCTTCTGATTATGAAACATAAGTTGTGAAGCCAGTCGACTGATAATTGTTATATTTCCGTTGTATAATTTGTTGTTCATCAATTTTATTAGATAATTATTTTTGTGTGTCAATATTTTTTACAAGGGTGATAGGAATGAGCACACTATATGCCTAAGAACAAGCACTGTCATGAATTTTGAGGTTGAACATTTTGTTGTTATATTCTGTGATGACTATTGTTATGGTTTCACAAGTGTTTGCAGATAAATTAATTAACAGGATGAATGTAGCATCTAATTTTTTATTTTACTGTATATATTATTTATTCAAATGGACCAACGTAATTAACTATTTTTCAACCTTGCTTTATTTGCAAAACACTTTTATTTTATTTCTATTAAATACTCCCCTTATTTTTTTAATTATTTAGTATAGGTATATAAAGCTCATCGGTTGATCTTATAAATCAGTTTGTAGCAAGCAAGCATTCAACATAGACTGAATTTAGAAAACATAATCAGTATGAAATACTTTGTAATATTTTTGTGTATTGTTGGTTATTCCGCCTCTAGGAAACTACGTATGTTTTTCATTTATATAAATTCTTTCCAATTTTTTCATTATAGACAGACAAGAACGATAAATGCACCTTGGCTTAAATATCTGTAATATCATATCTAGTTTTTTTTATTCATATATAATAAGTCAATCACAAGATAGGTCACTATTTGGTCTAGCCAAAATATTATACATCAGGTAGGCATCACATCAAATATAACTTTTATCATTCTGACGATGATAATATGTTCATATCGAGATAGTTATCAAAATCCTTTCATGACTTTTATAATTTTTTTTTATTTAATAGTGGAATTAATTGGAAACATTCTGTGCACATGTTTCCTCAGGGGGCAGTATTCAGTCACTAGGTCGTTTACTGTCTTCAAATGTCTCTCACCCAGTTTCAATAGACTGGTTGAGGGTTTCTTGTCTACCTTGTTCTGTAAACTGTTTGTATGGAGGTTCCCTTGTGTAAACCTCCATTTGAGTTAATGTTCATATATCTAACCAGTTATCGATTCCCCCTCTGAGGATATCCTCTAGTTGTCCTAGCGGTGTAAGTTATATCATGCATACGTGATGTGCTCTAGCTTGTATTCGATCCATTTGCATGTAGTGCTGTTCATCCCTCTATTTAAGGGATCTGTATGTGTATACCCTGGGTTTCTGAGCAGAGCTTAATAACAATCAAATATTTGTTTTATTTTTAGCTGATTATATAACTCCGTGCAGAAAATCTGAAGATCTAGGTAAATGTATAACAAGTAATATAGAGAATGTGGTGAAACCTAGATTAGACAACGGTATTCCTGAATTGGGAATGCCTTCCATAAACCCATTATTGATTCCAAAGGCAGAGGTAAGTAGAAAAAGTGTTTATAAAAAAAAATTAATAACGGTTCTGAAGCTCAAAAAAAATTATTATTTTCTTCAAGCGTGTAATAATACATTCGTAACTTACAGGTTTCCGGAAACCCAATTTTGATTTTTACTTCAATAATAAACTGATTCTTACAACCAATAAACATTTATATTCAGGTGTAGTGTTTACTTCATCGGTTCTTTTTAATGAAAGTGTTAACTACGGTGAATAGGAAAAAGGTTCTCTCCTTCCTCGAATGGCTAAAACTAAAATTGATACTTGGCAACCTAAAATCAAATTCTTAAGTCACTTGCCCCCGGTGTCATGTTTAATTAGCATGGAACAGACAACGTGTTACATCGGGTCAAACAATATTATCCTGAGGTGGGTTAAAGGTCAGGGCAGGAGTAAAGGTAATCGCATTGTTGCATATTTAGCCAGTGAAGCGGCTGGACTAAAAATTTCAGGACCCAGTAACACCTTCGAACTGACGACTTCGACAATTGCGAACTAGCCAAATTTTACACCCATGCTAAATCCATAAACAGATGGGATAGAATCAAAGGATGCAGTCTTGCCAGGATCACCCTGGACGACCCTGGGAAACTGGCGCCGAAGAAGTATTTGGAGATAACCAGGAAAAACCTACGTTTAACAGTAGGATTTTTGACTGGCCACTGTCAACTAAGGTAATACCTCCATACGATGGGGCTAGTGGACACACCTCTATGCAGGATGTGTGAACAGGAAGATGAAACTGTCAGGCATATTTTATGTCTCCTATTAACCTGTCCACTTTCCTAGAAAGGACAGGTTGGACGATGATCTAGAGAGATAACTCCTCGGGAGGATGTACAATGGGTTACTTGTGGCCTAAGTGCTGTGTGCCTAAACTCACCCTCCCTACTCTACAGATACAGATTGTCTGGATAAAACAATAAATGATAATCATCGCTATCCTAGGCTCTATTTTGAACAACAATTACCTTTTGGTCAACTCTACAGATGTGATGTATAACTGGTTGGTTCTGTTGGAAAAATTCTCCGTTGAGATAGATTGTGATCATATACGGAACAATTTGAATCATCCTTTTAGATCACAGAGGAAATATTTTTTGTCCAAATATTATACATATTTACAAGACTGAAATGTCAGTATAGCGTCTCGTTATTCTTTCATATATTTATATACTTACTTTCCTACCGAGCACGTACACCTGCTTTTAAAATTACCCATCCAGGTTACCCGTACTCATGCTCATTTGCGTAGCCTTTTAAAATAACATTGAATGCATTATTGATCCTGAACTGGATTGTACCAGTTTAAAATTACGAAATACTGTCGACATATTCAGGATGTCTTTTTTTTTCAGCTTGCAACTAACAACTTCAACGCCACTTTTGAAAATTTGAAAGTATGGGATGTCAAAAGCTTCAAAATAGAACATTTAAAAGTAGTTCTAAGCGATACAAGTGTCGATTTACAACTACTGCTTCCACATATTCGAGTGGACTTTGATTACCAAGTTTTCGGTAAAATACTTGTACTGACATTGGATGGAAAGGGACAAGGACAACTTAATTTAAGTGAGTATTTTTATCATGTTCGATCAGATAAGATAAGAAAAATATGGAGCTCAAGTACCTCTCCACGAAGATCTTTGCAGATCCATCTTTCCCGGTACCCTATATAGTGAGTCTGCCTCTTCATTGCCCTTGTAATCTGACGGGCCTAGTACCCAGACTAAAAAGAATCTATTGTGACTCTTGTAGCGTCTCCAAGCAGTTCCAAACTAGTTTGTAATTTATCTGCATGGAACTGATTGCTTTTATAGGCGCTTGGCTGTTGGAGAATATGGCAATGGTGTTTTTCTCAAACTCTTGCCCTAATAGCTCTTTTGTACATTGCTGCAACTTATGTCTGAAATATCGCCATATGTTTGCACAAGCACAGTAATAGGTACTCCGGTCTTTGGCTTGGCTATTTATCTTCCTGGTCCTACACCGTCCTCGGTTTTTGAGCCATCTGTATAGCAAGCTATTTCTGCATTAATTGGAGGTCTTTCCTTCCATGCCAATCTGCCTGTTATGACTGTTTTGAAGTTTTTCCCGAAGTTATACTAGATTTCCAACTCTTTGGATCGCTCGCTATACTCCTCACCGTGTAGTCTACTAAAGGGTTATTACCCTCTGGTCAATCTATTTTTATCGTGTAAAGGTATTTGTAAATAATGAAAAAAATTATTTTCAGCTAATGTTGAAGCCACTGTTACTTTTGACGGAACACAGGAGAACAGGAATGGAAAAACTTACATTGTTCAGGGAAAAATGAACATTGCACCGAAAATTGGAAAAATGAGTATAAGATTGGATGATTTGATCAAAAATAATCCCGAAATTACTGAAAACGCTAACAAACTTCTCAATGAAAATCAGGACATTTTAATTGAACAATTTTCCCCAGTAATTGTAGAGATGGTTAGTAAGTTTATGTCAAGCACAATGAAAAATGTTTTCGACAACTTTTCAGTAGATGAGCTGTTTCCAGAAAAATGAATATACATGAAATACTTTAAAGTTCAAGATTCGTAAGAAACATGACGTATAAATAATCCATTTAATGAAATATCAAACGTTTATATTAGAAGGAGTTATATTTTTTGTTTAATAAGGGTAGTAACGTCAAACTTCTCTTTTTGTTATAATTTAAAAATGTATAGATTTTGTTTTTACTAAGATACAAATAAATATAATCAATATTAAATATATTTTTTATTTTGCTCCAAATGTTATTTGATGTTTTTTTTTTCTTTGCACATCGGTCTATTTTTGCTGAAGCTAATCACCGACACCTAGAGCACACTACCCCCAACCAGGAATTTCGCTGAACCCACTAGTGTTCCAACATCCATGGACTCGGGACATCGGTTAATTGCCATACCTTCATAAAATTCGTAGTCATTTGAATTGTCTTCATTGACATATTATGATGATGCCAGATGCATTAGGCAAAGCGTGAACCACAACCATTCTTGATGTTGCAGAATTCTGAAATGAGCAGTTTAACTAGTGCTGGTGGTATTATAGGCCAAGCAACGAAGTATGCGAGTAGTAATTTTTGACAAAAATCCTAGCAGAAAACGGATGATGCCATCATATAAATGCAAAGTTGGCCAAAAACACCACCGAAAAGGACCGGTTACGCCGAGTGCCAGCGTGCTGTATATCTATATATGCATCTACTTAATCCCCGCTACGTATCTATCCCACCACTTTCTAGCGTTTGGTCATTATCGGTGGTGTTCTCGGGCGTTTTATTACAAATCGAGAATATATGTTTTGTTGCCCTACATAAACACTTTCCAAAACCGTTTTAAAATTTAAAATCGGACAATCGATAACGCATCCAGACACGATGCAAATTATCGCATCAAAAAATTACATTCGCAATTGGGATAAAAGTAACCGTCGCTTGGCGTCTGCTCTTCGCGCATATGAAGGACGTACTAAAAACTTCTTTGTTACCAAGTTTCAGCTCTTGCAATTGAAAAATGACGAGGATATGAATTTTCAAAAAATGGCTAATTTTCCGGTTTTTCCTGATTTTCTCGGTTACTGATTATCCGATTGACTCGCTTGACCACTCATTTTGTTCGAATTTTGAAAATTCAATATATCTATACATACCATTGAGATTGCTTCAGTATGTCTTACGCTTTACGAAAAACCTAAAAAAATAAGGTTTTTTTCGTTTCAAATGTTTATAAAAATAATTGAACAACATTTGCGTGTCCAAAACATATCACTAATGACTTTTATCTACAACTACCTTTGAAATTAGGCATTTACGAACCAAAAAAAATGTGTGAAATCATACATTATACATACGTTAAAAAGCGTGCGTAAATGAACAACGCTTTTTATATAGGAGTTTTTGCCCACATTTATCCATCAGTTTCCTATTTCACATGCTTTTTGCAGTTCTGAATCTATTCTCGACGGTGCCTTTATAGGATTTTCTTATCTTTGAATTCTTTGGCGTATTTAGATCTTAACTTCAGGTATAATAAAGTAACTTCTCAATCCATCGAAGTTGAGTTTCGAGCAGTCCAGATCACGAAATCATCCCACTACTAACTAGTTGGAATATATAAAAGTAAAAGAAGGAGTGGGAGCTGTAACCCCTGCCAGCTAGCCACCACCTACTAGGGTCACCTAAATTATTATCTTGGTCACATTTGACAACAGTATTGATTCTGTCAAATTGTTATAATCCAGGTGTGGTACCAGGGATGAGTAAGCTTTTGTTGTGCTATTTTCTTCAAGTACCCTGTCCTGTATTTCGGGTTTATGACTTTTGTCTTCACAAGATTTTTTACATAAAAATTACTCCATGTTGAACTAGCTACATCACTTTGGGTTTTTAACTTTTTATTGCTACAAGACACTTTTTTACATTGTAAATTATTTTAAAGTATAAATTTGTAGTAGCTGCAGATGCTTTTTACATAACTTAAACATACACGTTTTTTTTATGGATTTGCCTTACAATTAAAAAGTGTTAGTCAAAATTTAGTACCTAATTCAAGTTACACAGTTAAATAAAACTAAATACAAAACTTATCATTGAATATATTTTGCATGTAGTAGAAGAGCTCCAACAGTTCCTTATACATTTTCTGAAGATGAATTCAGCCTAGCAAATCATACTGTTTCAAATATACAAATTGTAATGAAGTCAAATAAAACTCTTGAGCAGAATAATGTAAATCGTGAATTTGGGCAAAGCACACCACAAAAAAATACCGTTGACATGTGACGACATTTTACAGAGATATACAAAGCAGTAGTCGATGAATTAGTGGACCATCGAAGTGTAATGCCAAATGTCCAAAGTCAAACGAGAGAGCTGAACGCCAGCCTAGAACTTCAGGAAGTGTTAAAACGGCATTCCAGTGCTCCATCTTGATCTTCATTGAAAAACTAGCACTGCTCCCAAGGCCAATTGTAAAGAGAAGTTCTAGATCTCAAGCAAAACAATACTCAGACTTGTTTACTTCCATGTCACTAATAACTCAATAGAAATAAAATGAGTAAAGAGGAATCTTAAGCTGATTCTGAAGAGTTAAATAACTGAAATCAGGAAAAAAATGTGAATAAATTAAGAAACTGGCTACTAGATCAAAGAAACGAACCATAAGCAGGAAACCTGGAGTCGAAAACTTACATTTTTATTATTTTGAGTCTGAAAGTTTTAATGGGAGATAATTGTGTGATGGTTATGGAGTAGATTCTGTAGATTCAACAAGAGAAAATTAGGAGAGCTTGGAGTGCAATGGAACACTCAGACTTGTTTATTCCATGCCACTAATAACTCAATTAGAAATAAAATGAGTGAAGAGGAATCTTAAGCTGAAACTGAAGAGTCAAATAACTGAAATCGGGGAAAAAATGTTAGCAAATTAAGAAACTGGCTACAAAATCAAAGAAACGAATCATAAGCAGGAAACCTGGATTCGGAAAATTACCTTTTTATGATTTTGAGTCTGAAAGTTTTAACGGGAGATAATTGTGTGCTGATTATGGAGTAGATTATGTAGATTCAAATGAGGAGTGCAATAGATTCGAACGGAACCAGGAAATGTATTTGAATTGAGCTCATGCACAATGTAGTGGTTGGGATTCAACAGTTGATTATTCGTAAATCTTTTTTGTGAGAGTAACATTTCCATCAGGTGAAAGTTTCAGTAGTTGAATTATAGAAGTTTGTGTATCCATAGGAAGGTTGTTGTAAGCATTTTCCCTTAGGTGCACGGAATTCCCTAGGTCACCCCTGAATCTTAGATCATGAAAAATCTCGATAAGATATTCTATGATTCGCTTCTGATTATGAAACATAATTTGTGAAGCCAGTAGACTAATAATTGTTATATTTCTGTTGTATAATTTGTTGTTCATCAATTTTATTGGATAATTATTTTCGTGTGTCATGAAAATACATTATTTTTACGAGAGTGAAAGCAATGAGTACACTATATGCCTAAGAACAAGCATTGTCATGAACTTTGAGGTTGAAAATTTTGTTGTTACATTCTGTGATGACTATTGTTATGGTTTCACAAGTGTTTGCAGCTAAATTAATTAACAGGATGAATGTAGCATCTAATTTTTTATTTTACTGTATATATTATTTATTTAAATGGACCAACGTAATTAACTATTTTTCAACCTTGCTTGATTTGCAAAACACTTTTATTTGATTTCTATTAAATACTTCTTTTATTTTTTTAATTATTTAGTGTAGGTATATAAAGCTCATCGGTTGATCTTAAAAATCAGTTTGTAGCAAGCAAGCATTCAACATAGACTGAATTTAGACAAAATAATCAGTATGAAATACTTTGTGATATTTTTATGTATTATTGGTTATTCCGCCTCTAGGAAACTACGTAAGCTTTTCATTTATATAACTTCCAATTTTCTCATTATTGACAGACATGAACGATAAATGCACCTCGGCTTAAATATCTGTAATATCATATCTACTTTTTTCTATTTATATATAATAAGTCAATCACAAGATAGGTCACTATTTGGTCTAGCCAAAATATTATACATCAGGTAGGCATCACATCAAATATAACTTTTGTCATTCTGACGATGATAATATGTCCATATTGAAGTAATTTTCAATATCCTCTTATGACTTTTATAATTTTTTTTTTGGTTAATAGTGGAATTAATTGGAAACATTTAGTTCCATTTATAATATTAATATGAGTCGATTCCACAAAGTAAAGGACCAAACAGTAAATTCAATAAAAAATGATAAAATTCATTATTTTTATACCATAGCTATTCCTAAAGGTGTATACATACAGGGTGTGCCCATTTCGAAATAATCAAATTGCCGCTACTCGTCCACTTTGTTCAAAACAATTAGTGAAGTCAACTTTGACTTGGGCATGAATAGCTTTACTTGTCTTAGCCAACTTGATCCTTCCAATGGTGAGTATTTCAGGAGGATTAAAAGTATTTTTAAGGGCGCGTTGTATCGAACACCTAAACTCAGTTAAATGATAACTGGTGTTTACACTGTGACATATTGATTTATTTATTATCATTAATTACATCAGTCTAAACTTATCATTAAACCGAGTTTAGGTGTTCGATACAACGCGCCCTAAAAGATATATCACAAGCCCCTACTTTTCATTTGAGAAATTTGGAGTTGTAACTGTCACTCGATATAGGCCACTAGTTAGACTGGAGGTATGTTGAGTAGTTGTATTAGCAGAATTTGTAAGTAGTTGTTTCATCATACAGTTCACATTTTCTGCACATAGGCTCACTAGCTTTGCCCATTTTGTGCACATGTTTCCTCAGGGTGCAGTATTCAGTCACTAGGTCGGTTACTGTCTTCAAATGCCTCTTACCCAGGTTGCAAGTTCCTTGTCTACCTCGTTCAGTAAACTGTTTGTATGGAGGTGCCCTTGTGTAAACCTCCATTTGAGTTAATGTTCAATATCTATCTATATGATATCTATCTATCAATATCATATATCTAACCAGTGATCGATTCCCCCTCTGAGGATATCCTTTAGTTGTCCTAGCGGTGTAAGTTATATCATGCATATGTTCTGTTCATCCCTTCATTTAAGGGATCTGTATGTGTATACCCTGAATTCATGAGCAGTGCTTAATAACAAAAAAATATTTGTTTTATTTTTCAGCTGATTATATTACTCCGTGCAAAAGATCTGAAGATCTAGGTGAATGTATAATAAGTAATATAGAAAATGTGGTGAAACCTAGATTAGACAACGGTATTCCTGAATTGGGAATGCCCTCCATAAACCCATTACTGATTCCAAAGGCAGAGGTAAGTAGAAAAAGTGTTTATCAAAAAAATTAATAACGGTTCTGAAGCTCAAAAAAATAATTATGTTCTTCAAGCGTGTAAAATATTTGTAGAAGGAGGTTTCCGGAAACCCAATTTTGATTTTTACTTCAATAATCAACTGATTCCTACAACCAATAAATATTCATATTTAGGTGTAGTGTTTACTTCATCGGTTCTTTTTTATGAAAGTGATAACCAAGATGAATAGGAAATAGGTTTTCTCCTTCCTAGAATGGCTAAAACTAAAATTTATACTTGGCAACCTGAAATCAAATTCTTGAGTCACTTGCCCCTGGTGTCATGTTTAATTAGCCTGGAACAGACAACGTGTTACATCGGGCCAAACAATATTATCCTGAGATGGGTTAAAGGGCAGGGCAGGAGTAAAGGTAATCGCATTGACGCATTTTCAGCCAGTGCAGCAGCTGGACTAAAATTCTCCGTTGAAATTGATTGTGACCATATACGGAACAATTCGAATCATCCTTTAAGATCACAGAGGAAATATATTTTTGTCCAAATATTATATATATTTACAAGACTCAAATGTGAGTATTGCGTCTCGTCATTCTTTCATATATTTATATACTCACTTTCCTACCTCTTGTACACCAAGCACGTACACCTGCTTTTGAAATTACCCATCCAGGTTACCCGTACTCATGCTCAATTGCGTAGCCATTTTAAAATAACATTGAATACATTATTAACCCTGAACTGGATTGTACCAGTTTAAAATTACGAAATACTGTCGACATATTCAGGATGTTTTTTTTTCAGCTTGCAACTAACAACTTTAACGCCACTTTTGAAAATTTGAAAGTATGGGATGTCAAAAGCTTCAAGATAGAACATTTAAAAGTAGTTCTAAGCGATACAAGTGTCGATTTACAACTACTGCTTCCACATATTCAAGTGGACTTCGATTACCAAGTTTTCGGTAAAATACTTGTACTGACATTGGATGGAAAGGGACAAGGACAACTTAATTTAAGTGAGTATTTTTTATCATGTAAGATCAGATAAGATGAGAAAAATATGGAGCTCAAGTACCTCTCCACGAAGATCTTTGCAGATCCGTCATTCCCGGCACCCTATATAGTGAGCCTGACTCTTCATTGCCCTTGTAATCTGACGGGCCTAGTACCCAGACTAAAAAGAATATATTGTGACTCTTGTAGTGTCTCCAAGCAGTTCCAAACTAGTTTGTAATTTATCTGTAATTTACTTTTATAGACGCTTGGCTGTCGCAGTATATGGCAATGGTGTTTTTCTCAAACTCTTGCCTTAATAGTTCTTTTGTACATTGCTGCAACTTATGTCAGAAATATCGCCATATGTTTGCACAAGCACAGTAATACACAGTTATAGGTACTCTTGTCTTTGGCTTGGCTATTTATCTCCCTGGTCCTACACCTTCCTCGGTTTTTGAGTCATCTGTATAGCAAGCTATTCCTGCATTAATTCCTTCCATGCCTATCTGCCTGTTATGACTGTTTTGAAGTTTTTCCCGAAGTTATACTTGATTTCCAGCTCTTTATCCAGCTCGGTATACACCTCACCGTGTCGTCACTAAAGGGTTATTACCCTCTGGTCAATCTATTTTTATCGTGTAAAGGTATTTGTAAATAATGAAAAAAATGATTTTCAGCTAATGTTGAAGCCACTGTTACTTTTGACGGAACACAGGAGAACAGGAATGGAAAAACTTACATTGTTCAGGGAAAAATGAACATTTCACCGAAAATTGGAAAAATGAGTATAAGATTGGATGATTTGATCAAAAATAATCCCGAAATTACTGAGAACGCTAACAAACTTCTCAATGAAAATCAGGACATTTTAATTGAACAATTTTCTCCAGTAATTGTAGAGATGGTTAGTAAGTTTATGTCAAGCACAATGAAAAATGTTTTCGACAACTTTTCAGTAGATGAGCTGTTTCCAGAAAAATGAATATACATGAAATACTTCAAAGTTCAAGATTCGTAAGAAACATGACGTATAAATAATCCATTTAATGAAATATCAAGTTATATTTTTTGTTTAATAAGGGTAGTAACGTCAAACTTCTCTTTTTGTCATAATTTAAAAATGTATAGATTTTGTTTTTACTAAGATACAAATAAATATAATTAATATTAAATATATTTTTTATTTTGCTCCAAATCTTATTTGATGTTTGTTTTTCTTTGCACATCGGTCTACTTCTGCTAAAGCTAATCACCGACACCTAGAGCACACTACCCCCAACCAGGAATTTCGCCGAACCCACTAGTGTTCTAACTGGTTCCAACATCCATGGACTCGGGACCTCGGTTCTACGTCTCTTCCGAAAGACGGCATATATACCTTATACCTCGTGCACATTGGTATAATGCCAGCGAGCTGTGATTGTCTACTCGCACAATAGTCAAAACTGCTCCCTGATAGCCTGATAGTGTTTCGCTGCTGGCCCTACGACGGTGTTTCCTAGTGATCACGCATCCAAGTACTCACCGCGTTCGACACTGCTTCACCGTAATTATCGCATCAGAAGCGTGTCACTACAGTGCTGGGTCGGCACCCCATTCAATGTTATTATTATGCATCTTCTTCCCGTTCATCGTCGTCTTCTTCTTCGTCAGCAATTTCAGACTCTAATAATCTCTTTCCTCGTTATCATTGATGTTAGTTGCCATACCTTCATAAATTTCGTAGTCTTTTGAATTGTCTTCATTGACATATCATGATGATGCACAGCGTGAACCACAACCATTCTTGATGTTGCAGAATTCTGAAATGAGATATGAAAAAAACTAAAAAAGAGAAGGTTTTTTTCGTTTTAAATGTTTATAACAAATCACTGAACAACATTTGCGTGTCCAGAACTTATCAAAATGATACTAAGGAATGACTTTTATCCACAACAACCTTAATTAGGCATTTACGAATAAAAAAAATGTGTGAAATCATACATTATACATACGTTAAAAAGCCTGCGTAAATGAACAACGCTCTTTATATGGGACTTTTTGCCCACATTTGTTCATCAGTTTCCTATTTTACATATTTTTTGCAGTTCTGAATCTATTCTTGACGGTGCCTTTATAGGATTTCCTTATCTTTGAATTCTTTGGCGTATTTAGATCGTAATAAAATGGGGAATTCCGTCCATTTCGGCTCAATTTCGGTGTCGGCCATAGGCGTAGGTCTTGAAATAGTATTGTTCGTGATATTAAAATTTCAAGTAATTGCGTAAGAGAATTAGGAAAAGTATGTTTTCTGGCCTAAAGTGCCAATATCGGAATATTGTGTAGGGACTACTTAGGTAGTGGCAAGACACAACACGAAATTCAAAATGGAAGACGTTAAGATACTGTTCCATCAAGCCATTAAGGAGGTGACACCAGAGAACTGGCGAAAAGCAGTCCAGCATGTCATTAAAGAAGAGGAGAAATTGTGGGATCTTGACTACTTGATCGATCGGACCGTCGACCCGTTATTTATAACGTCAAGAGGAGATGACAAATCCTCAGATGACGAAAAATATTATGATTTTTTATAATTTAATTTCTGTATAATGTATTTTTTGTATAATGTTCAATAAAAAATGAGTGTACCTAATACTATATAAATAATGCCTAATTTTTATTCTGTTAAAATAAAATTATTTCCTTTTCACGAGTATCCTACCGGCACGCCTTTGGCACACTATTTTCAGTGTTTGTGAATGGATAAGAATATGCTAAACCCATATATTCACCATAACCCGGGTGGTACTACCTGCACTTGATAAAAAGAAAGAATTTTACAATGAAATCAATGCCAATCTATGAAAGTGGGTCACTCTGTGCTCCCTTTGCATACCTAATGAGGTTTTATCACCCTATACCTTTCTGAAATAAGCTATAGTAGAAGAGCTCTTCACAGTTCCTAATACATTTTCTGAAGATAAGTTCAGCCTAGCAAATCATACTGTTTCAAATCTACAAATTGTAATGAACTCAAATCTCTTAAGCAGGATAATGTAAATCTTGAATTTGGGCAAAGGACCACACCACAAACAAATACCGTCGACATGTGACAACATTTTACAGAGATATACAAAGCAGTAGTCAATAAATTAGTGGACCATCGAAGTGTAATGCCAAATGTCCAAACTCAGATCAGAGAGCTGAACGCCAGCCTGGAGCTTCAGGAAGTGTTAAAACTGCATTCCAGTGCTCCGTCTTCATCTTCATTAAAAAACTAGCACCGCTTCCAGGGCTAATTGCAAAGAGAAGTTGTAAATCTCAAGCAAAACAATACTCAGACTTGTTTACTTCCATGCCACTAATAACTCAATTAGAAATAAAATGAGTAAAGAGGAATCTTAGGCTGAAAGTGAAGAGTTAAATAACTGAAATCAGGAAAAAAATGTGGATAAATTAAGAAACTTACATTTTTATGATTTTGAGTCTGAAAGTTTTAATGGGAGAGAATTGTGTGATGATTATGGAGTAGATTACGTAGATTCAACAAGAGAAAATGAGGATTGCAATAGATCCGAACGGAACCAGGAATTGTATTTGAATTGAGCTCATGCAGAATGTAATGGTTGTGATTCAACAGTTGATTATTCGTAAATCTTTTTTGTGAGAGTAACATTTTCAATGGGTGAAAGTTTCAGTAGTTAAATTATAGAAGTTTGTGTATCCATAGGAAGGTTGTTGTAAGCATTTTCCCTTAGGTGCACGGAATTCCCTAGGTCACCCCTGAGTCTTAGATCATGAAAAATCTCGATAAGATATTCTATGATTCGCTTCTGATTATGAAACATAATTTGTGAAGCCAGTAGACTAATAATTGTTATATTTCTGTTGTATAATTTGTTGTTTATCAATTTCATTGTATAATTATTTTTGTGTGTCATGAAAATACATTATTTTTACAAGGGTGAGCACACTATATGCCTAAGAACAAGCATTGTCAAGAATTTTGAGGTTGAACATTTTGTTGTTATTTTCTGTGATGACTATTGTTTTGGTTTCACAAGTGTTTGCAGCTAAATTAATTAACAGGATGAATGTAGCATCTTATTTTTTATTTTACTGTATATATTATTTATTTAAATGGACCAACGTAATTAACTATTTTTCAACCTTGCTTGATTTGCAAAACACTTTTATTTGATTTCTATTAAATACTTCTTTTATTTTTTTAATTATTTAGTGTATATAAAGCTCATTGGTTGATCTTAAAAATCAGTTTGTAGCAAGCAAGCATTCAACATAGACTGAATTTAGAAAAAATAATCAGTATGAAATACTTAGTGATATTTTTGTGTATTATTGGTTATTCCGCCTCTAGGAAACTACGTAAGTTTTTCATTTATATAACTTCCAATTTTCTCATTATTGACAGACATGAACGATAAATGCACCTCGGCTTAAATATCTGTGATATCATATCTACTTTTTTCTATTCATATATAATAAGTCAATCACAAGATAGGTCACTATTTGGTCTAGCCAAAATATTATACATCAGGTAGGCATCACATCAATAATAACTTTTGTCATTCTGACGATGATAATATGTCCATATCGAAGTAATTTTCAATATCCTCTTATGACTTTCATAATTTTTTTTTATTTAATAGTGGAATTAATTGGAAACATTCTGTGCACATGTTTCCTCAGGGTGCAGTATTCAGTCACTAGGTCGGTTACTGTCTTCAAATGTCTCTCAGTTACAATAGACTGGTTGAGGGTTTCTTGTCTACCTTGTTCAGTAACCTGTTTGTATGGAGGTTCCCTTGTGTAAACCTCCATTTGTGTTAATGTTCATATATCTAGCCAGTTATCAATTCCCCCTCTAAGGATATCCTTTAGTTGTCCTAGCGGTGTAAGTTATATCATGCATATGTGCTGTGCTCTAGCATGGATTCGATCCATTTGCATGTAGTGCTGTTCATTCATTTATTTAAGGTATCTGTATGTGTATACCCTGAATTCCCGAGCAGTGCTTAATAACAAAAAAATATTTGTTTTATTTTTCAGCTGATTATATTACTCCGTGCAAAAGATCTGAAGATCTAGGTGAATGTATAATAAGTAATATAGAAAATGTGGTGAAACCTAGATTAGACAACGGTATTCCTGAATTGGGAATGCCCTCCATAAACCCATTACTGATTCCAAAGGCAGAGGTAAGTAGAAAAAGTGTTTATAAAAAAAATTAATAACGGTTCTGAAGCTCAAAAAAGTAATTATGTTCTTCAAGCGTGTAATACATTCGTAGAAGAAGGTTTCCGGAAACCCAATTTTGATTTTTACTTCAATAATAAGCTGATTCTTACAACCAATAAATATTTATATTTAGATGTAGTGTTTACTTCATCGGGTCTTTTTAATAATAGTGTTAACCAAGGTGAATAGGAAATAGGTTCTCTCCTTCCTAGAATGGCTTAAACTAAAATTGATACTTGCCCCCGGTGTCATGTTTAAGTAGGCTGGAAGAGACAACGTGTTACATCGGGGCAAACAATATTATCCTGAGGTGGGTTAAAGGGCAGGGCAGGAGTAAAGGTAATCGCATTGCCGCTTTCTTAGCCAGTGAGGCGGCTGCACTAAATATTTCAGGACCCAGTAACACCTACGGACTGACGACTTCGACTGTTGCGGAACTAGCCAAACGTTACACCCATACCCAATCCATAAAAAGATGGGATAAAATAAAAGAATTCAGTCTTGCCAGGATCACCCTGGACGACCCTGGGAAGCTGGCGCCGAAGAAATATTTGGCGATGACCAGGAAGAACCTACTTTCAACAGTAGGATTTTTAACTGGCCACCGTCAACTAAGGAAACACCTCCATAGTATGGGGCTAGTGTACCTCTATGCAGGATGTGTGAACAGGAAGGTGAAACCGTCAGGCATTTCTTATGCGAGTGCCCGGAGTTATCATCAATAAGAGAGTGTGTTCGGTGAGTCCTGGCCTACACCTGCCGATATAAAGAAGATGTCTCCTAGTAACCTGTCCACCTTTCTGGAAAGGACAGGATGGACGATGACTCAGGAGGACAACACCTCGGGAGGATGTACAATGGGTTACATGTGGCCTAAGTGCTGTGGGCCTAAACTGTCCTCTCCCTACTCTACAGATACAGATACTGATTGTCTGGATACAAAAAATAATTAGAATTGATAATCATCGCTATCCTAAGCTCTGTTTCAAACAACAATTACCTTTGGTTAACTCTACAAATAAGTTGGTTAGTTCAGTTGGAAAATTTCTTTGTTGAGATTGTATGGAACAATTTGAATCATCCCTTTAGATCACAGAGGAAATAGTTTATGTACAAATATTATACATATTTACAAGACTCAAAATGTCCCAGCAAGCACGTTCCTGCTTTTAAAATAACCCGTACTCATGCTCAATTGTGTAGCCATTTTAAAATAAAATTGAATACATTATTGACCCTGAACTGGATTGTACCAGTTTAAAATTACGAAATACTGTCAACATATTCAGGATGTTTTTTTTTCAGCTTGCAACTAACAATTTTAACGCCACTTTTGAAAATTTGAAAGTATGGGATGTCAAAAACTTCAAGATAGAACATTTAAAAGTAGTTCTAAGCGATACAAGTATCGATTTACAACTACTGCTTCCACATATTCGAGTTGATTTTGATTACCAAGTTTTCGGTAAAATACTTGTACTGACATTAGATGGAAAGGGACAAGGACAACTTAATTTAAGTGAGTATTTTTTATCGTGTAAGATCAGATAATATAAGAAAAATATGGAGCTTAGGTACCTCTCTATGAAGATCTTTGCAGATCCATCATTCCCGGCACCCTATATAGTGAGTCGGCCTCTTCATTGCCCTTGTAATCTGACGGGCCTAGTACCCAGACTAAAAAGAATCTATTGTGACTCTTGTAGCGTCTCCAAGCAGTTCCAAACTAGTTTGTAATTTATCTGCGTGGAACTGATTGCTTTTATAGGCGCTTGGCTGTCGGAGTATATGGCAATGGTGTTTTTCTCAAACTCTTGCCTAAATAGCTCTTTTGTACATTGCTGCAACTTATGTCTGAAATATCCCCATATGTTTGAACAAGCACAGTAATAGGTACTCTGGCCTTTGGCTTGGCTAGTTATCTTCCTGGTCCTACACCTTCCTCGGTTTTTGAGTCATCTGTATAGCAAGCTATTTCTGCATTAATTGGAGGTCCTTCCTCCCATGCCTTTCCCGAAGTTATACTTGATTTACAACTCTTTGTATAGCTCGTTATACATCTCTCCGTGTAGTCTACTAAAGGGTTATTACCCTTTGGTCAATCTATTTTTATCGTGTAAAGGTATTTGTAAATAATGAAAAAAATTATTTTCAGCTAATATTGAAGCCACTGTTTCTTTTGACGGAACACAGGAGAACAGGAATGGAAAAACTTACATTGTTCAGGGAAAAATGAACATTTCACCGAAAATTGGAAAAATGAGTATAAGATTGGATGATTTGATCAAAAATAATCCCGAAATTACTGAAAACGCTAACAAACTTCTCAATGAAAATCAGGATCTTTTAATTGGACAATTTTCTCCAGTAATTGTAGAGATGGTTAGTCAGTTTATGTCAAGCACAATGAAAAATGTTTTCGACAACTTTTCAGTAGATGAGCTGTTTCCAGAAAAATGAATATATTAAAATACGTTAAGTTTAAGATTCGTCAGAAACACGACGTTTAAATAATCCATGTAAAAAAGTTATATTTTTTGTTTAATAAGGGTAGCAACGTCAAATTACTCTTTTTGTTATAAATTAAAAATGTATATATTTTGTTTCTAAGATACAAATAAATATAATTAATATAAAATATATATTTTTATTCTGTTCCAAATTTTGTTTGATGTTTTTTTTCTTTGCACATCGGTCTATTTCTGCTAAAGCTAATCACCGACACCTAGAGCACACTACCCCCAACCGAGAATTTTGGCAAAACCACCAGTGTTCCAACTGGTTCCAACATCCATGGATTCGGGACCTCGGTTTTACGTCTCTTCCGAAAGACGGCATATCTACATTATACCTCGTGCACATTGGTATAATGCCAGCGAGCTGTGATTGGCTACTCGCACTAGTAGTCAAAAGTGCTCCCTAATAGCCTGATAGCGTTTGGCTGCTGGCTCTACGACGGTGTTTCCTAGTGGTAACGCATCCAAGTACTTACCGCGTTCGACACTGCTTCACCGTAATTATCGCATCAGAAGCGTGTCACTACATTGCTGGGTCGACATCCCATTTAATGTTATTATTATTAATCTTCTTCTCGTCCATCGTCGTCTTCTTCTTCGTCAGCAATTTCAGACTCTAATAACCTCTTTCCTCGTTATCATTGATGTTAATTGCCATACCTTCATAAAATTGTAGTCATTTGAATTGTCTTCATTGACATATTATGATGATGCCAGATGCATTGAGCACAGCGTGAACCACAACCATTCTTGATGTTGCAGAATTCTGAAATGAGCAGTTTAACTAGTGCCGGTGGTATTTTTGACACTATTTTTTAGCTACGTAATTATCTAGTTGCCTTGAATTTAGTTGTTCGTTGTATAAGCTTTTGTGCTGTCAGTAAATTTGACAGAAGTGTCAGACATAGTGAAAAATATATTATTTATTGAAATTTACAAAAAATATGTGTTTGCGACCCTCACATGTAGATCATAAACGGTTTTTTTGTCACATTTCGCCAGAGCAAATGTACCAAACAACCTGTTGGTATCAACCAATTTGGAAAGATTCCATCCATTATAGCTAAATATTTACGTTTGTCCAATCCGCAGAATTATACTGGTCATTGTTTTAGGCGTTCATCTGCTTCTCTACTCGCCGATTCAGGTGTAGACATATTAGCAGTTAAACGGCACGGAGGATGGAAATCGTCTAGAAGGTTATATTGAAAATTCATTACAAAATAAAAAAGAAACTACAAAAAAAAATCGAAAATCGGAGCTCTGAAGAAATGCCCCTGGCAGAAAATTCTTCAATCTCACAGCCCAAATCGAACGATTTCATCGAATATTGATACACCTTCAACTTCAAATTTAACATCCCATCAATTATTGTCTTGTAACCAAGTTACTTTAAAAAAAGGACTAACTACACAATGTTATAATTAGTAATAAATAATTGTCCTCATTTTACTGTAAATATTAATTTAAATAATTAGAATTCGTTGTGTATATATTTGTTTAAAAAAATTTAATTTTTATGTTTTTAACCCATTCAGAGCACATTTTTTTATTTTTTTTTCAAAGTTTTGTATGACACTTGCGCGTGAAGTACTTGTATCATAAATAACTATTTTCTACGCCCATGTCCGTAAACGTCAAAAATCGCACTGTAGAGAGATTCCTTGTAAGTGACATTTAACAATAACATGCACGTAATGAAAATCTCATAACATACACGTGCGTTTAGATTAGAAAACTTAAATTTCTTTGTTGAATCAAATTTTATTTACGTACAACTTTATTTGGTTTATTTACATACTTTTAATCAATTGAAAAACAAAAGCTATTAGCATTAGTGAAATACATTTTAGATTAAAAGAGTGATGCCCCTAAATGTCGGCAACACATTATACAACACATTCATCTCATTTATGCTATCAATTTTTTTAAGAAATGATAGTATCCGAACATTTTAAAATAATAATCTAATATACAGGGTGAATAACTTTCGAGTAATGACGTCACCGTCATTTTTTTTAAATGGAACACCCCCATTTTGTCCCAATTTTCGGATTACTCTAGCTGAGCTAATTCCAAAAATGTATCACATGTTGATTCCGATTGATACATGGTGGACAAAAATACAATAGTTTTGTGCGTGCTCATAAAGTAACGCCCTTGATTATAGTCTCTATACTCAAGGGTAACGCTTAACATTCTTTATTAGTTAAATTGACAATATTATCAAAAATACTTGTTGTCTAGTGACAATTGGTTTAAATGTAACACCCTGTAGTTTGTTACATTTTTAGATTGATAAAAATGAGCTGTTTCCAAACATGTTTGGTATCTCGTACCTACTTTACGTAATTTGTTTCCCAGCAGACATAATCCTGGAGGTTTTGATGAACGTTTATGGTTTCAACAGGATGGTGCACCTCCACATTATGCTGTAGATGTTAGAAGCGGCGGGTGTAATTTATGCGCTAACCATCCTTCTTTACCTGTCTGACCAAGAAGGGTAGATAATCCGACATGTATTTTCGCCGCTAAGAAGTGCAGGTAGGTCAAGTCATAAAATAACTCTTATCTTAATAAAATACGAAGGTGATTTGGTTGGGTTATTATTGAAAATTAATATAATTTATTCTTCAAAAATTGACTAAAAATACGAAGGTGGTTTGGTAGGGGAAGGTTTGGTTGGGTTATTATTGAAAATTATTATAATTTACTTTACAAAAATATATCTTATTATAAATGTCGGTGATTTAATAAATAACTGTATTTCATAAATCACGTACTTTAGTCGGTTAGCGCCCAAAATACACATAGGATTAAAATGGCCCTTCGGTCTTGGCGCCTAGTTTACATGTTGTAAAAAGTGCATTAATCCTTTAGCGCCCAAATTACATCCGCCCGTTAGAAGGTACCTATATAGATGAAATTTTTCCGAACAGGTGGATTGGTAGACGTGGACCGATTGAATGGCGAGGTCACCAGATTTCAATCCTTTGGATTGTTTCATGTGGTTCCATCTGAAGAATGTTGTGTATCAAACTTGTGCAGGAATTGAACGAAGATGATCCCGATAGAAGAATACAATTTTGCGAAAAAATTACGGATACATGTCACCGAGACCCTCTCTTGATACAAAACATTTTTTCTGATGTGGCTACTTTCACGTTAAATGGCGAGGTTAACCGTCAGAATTGTAGATATTGGGCAAAAGAAAACCCCCACTGGATGCGTGAGCATCATACACAAAACCCGCAAAAGGTAAATGTATGGGCTGGAATTGTAAGAAATCGAATCATCGGACTCTACTTTATCGAAGGTAATTTAAACGGGACAACGTACCTTGAGTTTTTAAGGGTGTATCTCGTACCTACTTTACGTAATTTGTTTCCCAGCAGACGTAATCCTGGAGGTTTTGGTGAAAGTTTATGGTTTCAACAGGATGGTGCAAATCCACATTATGCTGTAGATGTCAGAAGGTACCTAGATAAAATTTTTCCGAACAGGTGGATTGGTAGACATGGACCTGTTGAATGGTCAGCGAGGTCACCAGATTTCAATCCTTTGGATTATTTTATGTGGGGCCATCTGAAGAATATTGTGTGTCAAACGAAACCAGCAAATATTCAAGAATTGAAAGATAGAATTCGGACAGCAATAAACAATATTTCTCAAGAAACAATAAACAAAGTTCAACAAGAATTTGTACACCGTTTGGGTTACTGTCAAATACAGCAAGGGCTGCAGTTCGAACCTTTATAAAGTCATGTATTTCATCATATTCTGTCCGCTAGACAATAAGTATTTTTGATAATATTGTTAATTTAACTAATAAAGGATGTTACGCGTTACTTTATGAGCACACACAAAACTATTGTATTTTTTCCACCATGTACCAATTGGAATCAACATGTGATACATTTTTGGAATCAGCTCAGGTAGAGTAATCCGAAAATTGAGACAAAATGGGGGTGTTCCATTTAAAAAAAATTACGGTGACGTCATTACTCGAAAGCTATTCACCCTGTATATTAGAATATTATTTTAAAATAAAAATCAAAAGTCGATGTTTTTCAGGATTATTTCTTAAAATAGCTAATAATGAATTTGTTCCATACTTTTCGGACACAGTGTATACCCAAAAGTATGTAGTAAACGAGTTTATAAACATTCGATACAAATTATTGTTAATAAATGACATTGAATTATGTTTTAACATATTAAATTAAGTAATTATTGCATCCAATTAATTTTGTTTATATTCTTCCTTGAAAAAACTTCTCATAATAGACATTTATAAATTTTTTTGAATCTACAATTAAATTTTAAATTAAAGCACCCTATATCAAAACCAACAGACCGAATATAACTCTAGTATATTAAAGATATTGTATTTGTCGATAATAACTTCAGTATATTGAATTCTGTAATACGTGCTGGATATATAAAAGAAACAAAATATGAGAGTTCTATATTTTGTTATTTCCATTATTATAAGCGTTGGAAGTATTGAGCAATTACGTGAGTAAAATTATATTTTTAATCTGATACCAAGTAAGTGACTTTTTGTAACAAGTGGTTATTTTTGTAGTAAAATAGATAGTTTTTTTCCAGTGTAACTACATAAATAAATTTTTTTTCTTCACAGCCCCGTTTCTAAAACAGTGCTACAGAACACCGTCTTCCGATTTATCAAAATGCCTTATGGATAACGTGTTTAATCTACGACCAAGACTTCGAGATGGGATCCCAGAGCTATTGTTACCCTCTTTACATCCTCTTGTTATAGCATCAGTTAATCTTACACCAAGTGATAGTTTTAGGTTGGTGAATATAAACTTTTTTTTTTATTTAAATGGAATAAAAGAAAAAATATTTCTGCAATTTGCTTCAACTACTTGGGTAATTAGCAAATATGAAAAAATTCGTACAATAATTACAATTTGCATAGGTATCATTTACATAATGTGAACGAGATTAATATTTCGAAGGTACATAATTAAGTTTCAGACATTACAGGAGTCTCCAAGCAGTTCTACAAGATTATCGCTAAAATTACAAACTTTACGCTCATTATCTACTAAATTTAGGGCACTCAACAAGAATATGTTTGACACTTAACTGCACTTGTCACACACTACATATTGGGGCGTCTTCTTTCTCCAGCAGATATTAATGTGTATATACAGGAGAGCTGTATGCGATTTTTAAGGCAACAGAATTTTGCAAACACTCCCATCAAAAAGAGTTTCTCATAATTACAGATTCGTTGAGTGCTCTCCAAAGAATAACTCAAATATACCCAGATTCAGCGCTTGTAACGAACATCCAAGAAAATATCCATTCAATGAAAAGCAAAACTATAAACTTTTTGTGGGTCCCTTCACATAGGTACACAAATTAGAGGCAATGGAACAGTCGACCAAGCTGCCAAAGAAGCTCACCTTAACAATCCCACAATATTGATCAAGCAACTGACTAGTCACAGTGATCTAAAAGTTTTCTTTAAAAAATCA
Organism: Lochmaea capreae; assembly: GCA_949126875.1. Taxonomy (NCBI): domain Eukaryota; kingdom Metazoa; phylum Arthropoda; class Insecta; order Coleoptera; family Chrysomelidae; genus Lochmaea; species Lochmaea capreae. The sequence continues at coordinate 20,900,490 of OX421404.1, forward strand.
ACAAGAAATATGTGGCAGAAATTGAGGACTAGATCTGAAGCTAAGTTTAAACAAATAAAGCCAGTTATTTCTCCATTGAAGATCCTCAGTTTTTCGCGTAAACACCAAGTAATATTATCACGTCTAAGGATTGGACACACGAGTATATATTCTTTATTAGGTCAACAAAAAAAAATCTCACTCCCTATTGTATGTATTACACTAAGCTTTTCAATTTAAGCACGGGTCACATTAGGCTGGCATCAGCCGCGAATAAAAAGAAGCCGCTACTATCAGCTTAATGTGACCACAAAATTCGCAGATGGCATCGCCAGCCTGCGAGTATTTGTCAGCGGATGGTGAAGTCGGACATGTTCAACTTTTGGCAGCCAGGCAGCGGCTTCTAGCAGGTTACGTGATCACTCGCACCCGCTGGCACCATCCACCAGCGTAGTCTGACCACCCCTCACCACCACAGTGGCAAGCCAGCGGCGACTAGTGCAACACGTGGTTCAATGTGTACATGTTTGATTTAGCTCTCTTTGTTCAGTGTTAATTGTTTATATTGTTAATTTAACGTGAAGAAATGACAGAGTTGAAGTGGTCAGGGAATCAGGTTATTGACTTCTTAAATTTATTCCTAAACTCCGTGTTTGTGGGACATTTCTTCAAAGGAATATCTAAATAGAAATGTGAAAGAAGAAGCTTACAGTAAACTGGTGGAAACCCTCAATAACCGAATAAGTACTCGTTTACGTGGACCTACAGATGACATGACGACTAGAAATGAGCTACTAAAAACCAGGCGAGTAGGTTGTTCAATGTGACCGGAGTGCCAGCCACTGATCGCTGGTGCTACTGCCAGCCGCTGATTATCCGCGACTGGCAGCCAGCCTAATGTGACCCGTGCTTTAGACCACACTACACTAACTCGTGAGGTTTGATCCGCTTCAGTCTTCTTTTCTAGCTTTCTGGTTAAATTTTCTTTCGTGATTTCTTGCATCTTTTTGAGTTTCTTCGACAACTATGGAGATCTACATTTACAATGCTGTTTAGCACTTTAATTTTGAGTTTGTATAATTTCAACATTAATCTTCTTCAACACACTCTTGTATTTGTACTTTTTAAAATTTGCTTATAAAGATGAATATATGTTTGATTATTATTTTTAATTAGGAAGAAATATTAATTACAAACGTGCTCTTTTGTAGTTTCCAACTTGACAATATAAAACTGTGGAATGTGGAAAATATGAAAAACGCTAATTTGGATATCGAAATAGGGGATGATAAAAAATGGGTATTAAATATGGAATATGATTCTTTATTCCTAGAATCCAATTTCCATATGAAAGGAAAACTGTCAGTTCTTGATTTGGATAGTCAAGGCCTTTGTTCTGCGAACTTTTGTAAGTATAATTTTTATTTCATTTTCTTGTACGGATTGCATTAGGACAATAATCGAATTCGAATTTAACTCCAAAGTTCACTTACAAATATTTCCTAAAATACAGAATAATATACTTACTAAAGTATGATATACACTGTGTCCGTAAAGTATAGAACAAATTAATTTTTAGCTAAACAGACCATTTTAAGAAATAATCCTGAAACACGTCGATTTTTGATTTTAATTTACCGTATTTTAAAATAATAATCTAATAAACAGGGTGCATTACTTTCGAGTAATGACGTCACCGTCATTTTTTTAAATGGAACACCCCCATTTTGTCTCAATTTTCGGATTACTCTAGCTGAGCTGATTCCAAAAATGTATCACATGTTGATTCCAATTGGTACAGGGTGGACAAAAATACAATAATTTTTGTGTGCTCATAAATTAACGCGTAACATTCTTTATTAGTTAAATTAACAATATTATTAAAAATACTTAGTGTCTGGCGGCAATTGGTTTAAATATAACACCCTGTAGTTTGTTACATTTTTAGATTAATAAAAATGAGTGCTTCCAAACATGTTTGGTACTTGTGGTCTAACAGACAGAATATGAAATAAATTATTTCTTATCAATTTAAAAAAAACATAGTCGTCTAGTTTTTTGTTTAGTAATTTATTGATGTTCAGTGACAGTTTGGTACTACAATATTTTTGGTATTCGTGAATGTTTTAATTATTGCTTAGATTTAATTTGAAGTAGAAATGGAGTTAAGTGTAAAACAAGAAATTGAAATACTTATGATGATTGGGTATGGAGACAGATCGCGAACTCAGATGGAAGTGTGCAATTTGTTTAATGATAAATATCCAGAAAGACCTACAATAACGCGTTCATCAGTCAGTAAGATTGAAAAGAATTTTCGAGAAACTGGTACGATTGAAAATGCACGCAAATCCGGTCGTCCCTCTGCAAATGCTGATATAGTATTAGATGTTTTACTTAGTTTTGAAGAAGATGTGCACATTTTTATGCGTAAAGTTAGTTGCGATATCGGTGTTAACAAAGCAACGTTACAAAAACTATTGAAGCTTGAAAAATGGCATCCTTATAAAATCAAACTTGTGCAGGAATTGAACGAAGATGATCCCGATAGAAGAATACAATTTTGCGAAAAAATTACGGATACATGTCACCGAGACCCTCTCTTGATACAAAACATTTTTTCTGATGTGGCTACTTTCACGTTAAATGGCGAGGTTAACCGTCAGAATTGTAGATATTGGGCAAAAGAAAACCCCCACTGGATGCGTGAGCATCATACACAAAACCCGCAAAAGGTAAATGTATGGGCTGGAATTGTAATAAATCGAATCATCGGACCCTACTTTATCGAAGGTAATTTAAACGGGACAACGTACCTTGAGTTTTTAAGGGGGTATCTCGTACCTACTTTACGTAATTTGTTTCCCAGCAGACGTAATCCTGGAGGTTTTGGTGAAAGTTTATGGTTTCAGCAGGATGGTGCAAATCCACATTATGCTGTAGATGTCAGAAGGTACCTAGATGAAATTTTTCCGAACAGGTGGATTGGTAGACATGGACCTGTTGAATGGCCAGCGGGGTCACCAGATTTCAATCCTTTGGATTATTTTATGTGGGGCCATCTGAAGAATGTTGTGTGTCAAACGAAACCAGCAAATATTCAAGAATTAAAAGAGAGAATTCGGATAGCAATAAACAATATTTCTCAAGGCACAATAAACAAGGTTCAACAAGAATTTGTACACCGTTTGGGTTACTGTCAAATACAGCAAGGGCTGCAGTTCGAACATTTATAATGTCATGTATTTCATCATATTCTGTCCACTAGACAATAAGTATTTTTGATAATATTGTTAATTTAACTAATAAAGAATGTTACGCGTTACTTTATGAGCACACACAAAACTATTGTATTTTTGTACACCCTGTACCAATTGGAATCAACATGTGATACATTTTTGCAATCAGCTCAATCAGAGTAATCCGAAAATAAAAAAAAAATGACGGTGACGTCATTACTCGAAACCCTGTATACCCCCTATATACCCTGTATATTAGATTATTATTTTAAAATACGGTAAATTAAAATCAAAAATCGATGTTTTGCAGGATTATTTCTTAAAATGGCCTGTTTAGCTAAAAATGAATTTGTTCTATACTTTACGGACACAGTGTAGAGGTTTAAACAAAAATAAGTTTTTTACCTACCAAGAGTTTGAGACAATCTGTTAAGTGGCGATTTAAATTAAAAGTACGACTTAAATCCACTACTTAAATTATAAGTGCAAACATTGTAGGGAATATAGTTATGAGCAATCGAAACTACGGGATGTGGAACCAAAAATAAAACTAATACTAAAAGCGATTCCTCACAATCAGGGTTATGCAACACACAACTCACTGTTAAACATTAAATAACCGAATACTCAAAGCGTTGATTGATGAGTTTTGATCAATCAAAGCTCAAAGTTTCAATGATTTAGATAGGATACCTAATAGGTTTGGTGACAATCTACAACTAACACTTTACGAATGCTGTAATAATCAAAGTTTTTTAAGCATCTTATTGATATTAACTCTTACTTCTACTTAGTTCCTGAGAGAAGTCTCAGAGACTAGTAGCAGGCTTTAACTTAGGTAAGTGTCCCTCTTCAATCCAGTAATCTCCTAGGTGTTGTGCAAATCGCAAGTATGTGGATGGAGGTTTATTCTTCCATACTACACAATCTACATACTTCTTCCCCCACTATTTTGAGCTTTTTAAGTGCCCATTCAGGGACAATGTCCAGTTAGGATCCCTGTTAAGACTCTTGTAGTTTTACTCTGACTCAGGCATTCATTTGATCTTAATAGGCTGTAGTCATCAAGAAGCATCTTTGATTGCCTAAGCGCTACTAGATCTTTCCAATTTTTGCATATTTCTTCCAATATTACATTGCAGCTGATAACGATAACGATAAAAGGGTTCCGGCCCCCAAAAGGCTGTTTCAGCCCCCCTCTTTGCTAGTTCATCTACTGTTTCATTTCCTCATATTCCAGTGTGTCCTATAATCCACTGTAAGGTGAATATATTGTTTTAGCTAAGTTCATTGTGCTTCTTTAAGCATTCCCATACCATTTTGGAACTGATTACAGGAGAACTCAGTGCTTTGACTATCCAACATTATGATAATCCTTTACCTTCTCATAGTTTATCAATATTGTACTGGGCACACTCTCCTATGGCGTGAACTTCTCCTTGAAATATTCTTATGGTTTTCCACAAGTTTTCGGAGTGTTTGGTTCCTGGCCCATACACTCCAAAACCAGTTCATTCTATTGCTTTTTGAGCTGTCTGTGTATTATTGAATGGCATTCTTCCCAAATCTGATAATGGTATTTGAATGCCATTCCTTCTTGTTGCTTTATTTCGTATCGAATTTCTTCGAAAAGTTATACTATTTCATCATACCATCTTGTGGCACGTTCCAGATTTTATGAATTATAAGACAGGAGGAGGTGCTTTTTTTAATAATTTCCTCTCTACTGAGTCTTATCTTGCTCTTCTGCAACACCCTCCACCATGTAGTGGTGTGAGGTTGAGAATCACTTCTAAAGCCTCATTGTTCCTGTAATGTAAATACAGGCTAGTCTTTGAATTTTGCAAAGTTGTCTCTAGATGGAGCTCAGGATTTTGGACTTCAACTTCAATTTCTTCCTGCCAGGCTCCTGTACACCATTAGAACTAAGTATTATTAGCAATAACAACCTTGCATGAGGGGTCTCAAATTCTTGGTAAGCATATTTCTTTGTTTAAATTTCAATGTATCCAAAATATTCTTTAAAATACATTTAAATCCGACATCAAATTAAAACATTATTTGAGTGTATAAAGGCTAAATGCTGATCATGCAGGTATAGTCGACGTAAAAGGTATAGTGCCAACTTAAAGTTGCCGGTTTTTTGTTTGACTCTAAGACTATATATAAATACCTTTCAGAATTTAGCTCCGCAACATAACTTAAAGGGGATATACGATTAGATAGCTGGCACTATATCTTTTACGTGAACTATACTACGGAAGGATGGAAATTCCTGAAATCTAGTTCCCTTTAACATTTTTGTATTTCAGCCGGAGTCAAAGTGACATATTCAGGACATTTGGAACCAGTTATTATAAATGGACAAGACCATCTGCACATCAAAAGCAGCGTTATAGAAGTGTCCATTGATTCAGGTTCTTTTCATTCTGACGATCTATTCAAAAACAATAAAGAACTTAATGAACGAGCAAATGAAATGCTGAACAAGGATTTTAAGGTTTTCCTGGGAGAATTTAAACCTATAGTAGAAAATTTTATTAAATCCTTCTCGGACCAAGCCATCAACGGAATATACAAAAAGTATCCAACTCATGTGTTATATCCAGAGAGAGAATAGGTTTTTTTTATTTTCAATTATTGTTCAATAAATAATAAAAAAGTCTAAAAATTGAATATAGAAAATCTTTATTTTATATTATGAAGATTTGAACCAAAAAGTATTAATAAAGTACGCCGACAAAAACAGGACAAATAAACTGGTTTAAAGCAATTAAAATTTGTTTCTGAAATTATTTCAATTATTATAAGTATAACAATTATAGTTTGTCTCAAAATATAACATCTTGGCTTTTCCCGGCAATCATCTAAATACGTCCATTTACGACATTCTTAAAATAATTTCACCTGAAATGAAACCTAAGAACAGTCGAGTGACAAGGCAAGGTCGGGCCATCAGGTGTAAATGAGTTTTGAATCGGGTGTATGATGGCTGCAGTATTAAATATTCCGTCTTAGCGTGCGTTTTCAAAGAGCTTTCTATACGAGTATTATAAGTTATCATTAATTTTTTTTCGCAATGTTGCATTGAAAACACTTGTCATAAGATGCAAAGCAAATTGTGAAAAATGTGTATGATTGTTTTGTAGGAGGGGGATTCATTAAACAAGAGTCTTTAAAAGAAACCTGCTTATTTACAAAGACAACAATATCCTCTATAAAGGATATTATTAACAGAGAAAAATTGAGTAGGAGGAAAAAACGTAGTGACTTTCAATCTCATCTTCTGGACAATGGCCAACAGGATATAATAATAAGAAAAATATATTCCTTCTATAAAAGCCAGATTGTTCCTAGTTTGGACAATCTAAAAAGGAAGCTAGAAGAAGACAGCAATATAAATATTAGCCGGGCCACCCTCAATAGAGTTATTGGTAAAATGGGATTCACATTTCGTAAAATTGACAAAAAAACAAAAGGTAATAGAATCGCAAAGATTGCGCACTTGGAGATTCAATTTTCTTCAGGACATTAATCCGAAAACAGATCTATAATCTACCTGGACGAAACATGGTTTGATACACACGATACAGAATCCAAAGGATGGGTTGATTCCAGTAAAAACTGCAAGACTAAGGCACCTTCAAACAAAGGAAAGCGCATAACTATTATTCACGCTGGATCAGAAAACGGATTTGTTCCAAATTGTTTGCTGCTGTCTGCAAAGAATATTAAGGATTCAAGCTTGGATTATCATGAAGATACAACTGCAGAACTTTTTGAAAACAGGTTTGAAAATCATCTTATTAAAAATATTCCTGACCACAGTGTAATTTTGTAAGGGATAACGGAAGCTACCACATCTGCCTACTACAAAAAGCACCAAACTCATCAAGTAGAAAGACTGAAATTTATTTTGAGCCTGGTTACAAGAAGGAGCAACTTTTGGAGGTTTTAAAATCATACGCTATTAAAAAACAATATGCATGTGACAGATTAGCTGAGGAACAGGGACATACTGTGCTACGTCTTCCTCCATACCATTGTATATTCAACATTTGTGACATCAAGTAAAATGAAAGTTGAGAGCAGTAAATGTTACTCCTACTTTGGGTCCTAGTGTTATAGAATTAATTAAAAATGTAGTTAATAACATACCCATTCAAAGCTGGAAAAATTCTGTACAGCACGTTATAAAAATTAAAGATTCATACATTCATATTCAAAATAATATATAGTGCATATTGTAATTAATGATAAGGCTGACGGTGAAACAGAATTATATTAAGAAAAATATTAAACCATACCAATAAAGTTGGATATTGTTTTGTCCCGTTTCAAAGCACTAGCCCGAGTATCGCGGCGTTGCGTCGCACAGAGATCTTTAAAAAGTCTCAACGCTTCGTTAAAAAGATACCTCATCTTTTCTTTCCTCATTCCTCTCTACGAAACGATGGCATTTTAGATACTTTTAAGAACAAATTGTTGATGAAAGTCTAACTATTAAAATAGTTATAAATAATTATCCGTTGTTTACCTGTAAATGTGCCTTCCTGCATAATATGTCCACCCTATCAGTGACGTCTTTCTGGAATGCTCTATGGTAAGGCGGGTTGAAATTTGGAGATCGTATATTGTGCAAGTAAGCCATCCAGTTTACTTCGTCGCAATTATATATATTTAGAAAAAATAATTTAGGAGTAAAGTTAAAAATAAAGTTTTGTACGGTAAAAACCGGGAATTAGTCAGTTATCTCATAAAGTTCATGGTTGGGAAGCGATATTTAGGTGACCATACTGCAATCACAGTATGCCGACTTCTGACACCTCTTACTTTCCACTAATAAATCTTTGATATTTATCAAATTCACCATCAATATTGTTTTTATTATTCTTCGTTTGCTCATTTGGAGTCTCAAGCAAGATTTTCAAGCTATAGTATCTGCCCCATACCAATGGAGTGCTGTAGTGGCAAGAGGGATTTTTTCCTTACTTCACTCCACGCCGCTGGCGGAATTGTCGTTTTTTAGAATTTTTAGACCCCCTTATACCCCTCAATGTAAATGACCCATTCTAAGATTAATAGAAAAATATCCAAAAAACTTCCGAATTTTAACTCGTATATTATGTACCCTGTAAGACCAAATAGACGCTAGTTTAAAGAGATTAACAGTCACGTCTTATTTAACTTTGTTCAAAATCTATTATGAAAGTTGTAGCAGTTGTTCATCTCTCCGTTGCCGGCATAACCAGATCAAAGGACGCCCCGGCACGTCAATAACAGATGCAAATGTTAAAGAACTGAAGAAAACGGTTCTGAATAATCGTCGAATCACTTTCAGAGAAGTTGTTGAAGATGTTGGTGAATCGGTTGGCTCATGCCATGAAACTTTTTCCGATATTTCGGGCATGAAACGTATGTCAGCTAAAATGGTAAGTTTTGACTGAAAAAGATGTTGCATGTCCATCTCAGATGCTTAATGACATCAATGACGATCCAGACTTTCTCAGAAGGGTCATAGCTAGTGACGAAACATGGGTTTATGGTTATGACTTCGAAACCAAATCCCAACCATTCAAATGGAAGAAGTCAGATGAGCCAAGACTGAAAAAAGCACGATAAGTTCGGTCAAATGTGAAAGTTTTGCTCACCATTTTCTTCAATACATGCTTTTCTTGTTTTTTTTTTCTTCATGGACCTTTACTTTATCGCCAGTGCAGGCGAATAATCCATTTTATTCACTTCTTCAGAAGTATATCCGGTGCACACGAATTCCCGTCAGGTTTCCTAATAACTAGTAGAAAACACACGTTCCCGTCCGACACTTGCAGGAATCTTAATCCCGCAACGCTTCCAGGTTAACTAAAATTCCAGTATGTCGTAATATTGAATTCTAATGAAAAAGTTGGATAACCTATTGGGGTGGCTAGGTGGTTAGGGTAGGGGGATTTGGGTAGGTTACTAAAGTAATAGCGTGTGAGACTGCCAAACATAAAACATTTATAACTATTTCTTATTTCATACATCTGAAAACGTACCTCCCTTAAAACTTTTACTGTTCACTTATCACAATATGCAATAAATACATAGCTAAATATCAGATGATTCAAAGAATTTACCGCAATTACCATAGAAACTTTTTGGACAGGTCAGTTTTCACCCTGACGGGAACTCGAGTGACGGCTTAACGTACCCTAATTATGAAACAGGTAGACTGGTTATCCTGACGGGAATTCGTGTGCGTCCAGTATATCCACTTGCAGTATTTATTTGATGACGTCAATTTTTGAATACATGGTCATACATTACGATTCAAACGAGTTTAAAAACCTTCGGTACAAATAATTGCTAATAAATGACATTGCATCAAGCTTTAGCATTAAATTATACCAACATCCAATTAAATTTGGACGCTTATTAAATATGTTAAATGGATGGTGTTAATTGTTTAAATATATTTATTTAAATATAAATTCATGCAACATTGCCAAAGTCAAAAAACCAGATTCTTCAAGGTTCTTGAAGAAACTGTAGTTCTCGATTTAATTTATTTAATCAGTATTATAAATTTTCTTGAAGGGGCTAGAAGTATTTTGAGTACCTAATATGAGAGTCATTTATTTTGTAATTTGTATCATAAGCGTTGGAAGTGTAAAGAAATTACGTAAGCAAAATTACTTTCATAACAATAATAACTTTCGTGATAAAATAAATAGTTTTTTCCACAGAAATCAGTGACTATGACATCAAAATTAAAACAGAAGTAGTCAATTATTCCCAAGGGAGTATAATGAAAAACGTTCTCCATAATGTAAACTCCCTTGGGAGCATTATACTCTTTGGGAATAATCGATAATTTCTGTTTTAGTTTTGATGTCATAGAAACTGATTTCTACTCCCGACCGTGGAAAAAATAGTATATACCATGCGGGAGAGATGCTATTTTGTCCTCGGTGCATTGTAGCCCTCGGGCTTCAAATTGCACCTCTGCCAAAATAACGCATTTCTCTCCCTTATAGTATAATGTACTATTCTTTCCAGTCGAAATAAATAAAATATTTTTCTTTACAGCAACGTATATAAAACAGTGCTACAAAACACCATCTTCCGATTTATCGAAATGCATTGTTGAAAACATTTATAATCTACGACCAAAACTTCAAGATGGGATCCCAGAGCTATTGGTACCTTCTTTACATCCTCTTATCATATCATCAGCTAATCTTACACCAAGTGATAGCTTTAGGTTGGTAATTAAAAACTTTATTTAAGTCAAGATAGCAAAATATCAACTTTTCCCACTTAGGTATGCTATTAATTAATATATACAGGTTTTATATTTGGATGAAATGGTAATAAATATTTTGTTCTTTTACAGTTGCCAACTAAATGATATAAAACTGTGGAACGTGGACAAAATGGATATAACTAATTTAGTTATGGAATTGGGAAATGATAAGAAATGGGATCTAAATATGAAATACGATTCTCTATTCCTACAATCTAATTTCCATATGAAAGGAAAGTTGTTAGTTTTTGATTTGGATAGCCAAGGCATGTGTTCTGCGAACTTTTGTAAGTATGATTGTTTTTCTTGTATAGATTTCATCAGTTGAATATTCAAATAAAAAGTTCACTGACACCTATTTCAAATGTTTGATGAATTTTAATAACTTGTTTATTTGATGTCGGATTTAACGAATTTTAATGAATATTTAAGATAACTTAGATTAAGTTACGTTGGGTTTGTGGTGGGTGGGACTATTTGGTCTCGCAAACTTGGAAGAGCCTATTGTTGGTCTCATCTCTTCATATTTCACCAAGTAAAGACAGAATAGGATATTCCGACAGGCCAAGTCTTACCAGATGGTGATCCAGTCTTATTCTTGTTTGGTGACATTCTTCGAAGAATGTATAAAAGTCTTGTAATTTACCAACCTTGGTAAATCATGCCAGAAGTCTAAAACTATTCTGGCTGTCGAGGTGTTTAGTGTTTGCTTGGCAAATCTCAATGAGATGTCTATTGCAGGTTCTGATTCGATAAAATTCCCTACTTGTAAAATAATTTTCATTTCCGTAGGCATCCATACTAGACTGGCTCAAAGATCCATACCATAGGCACTTATAGACACGTTTATAAAGTCTTTCTTATCAGAAAAGTTTTTTTTAGTAATTTGATACCAATATCCTTTGGACTCGATTTAGACCCACTTTGAGCGAACAGATATAATTCAAACTTTGTACACTAGTCAAGGACCGATGACAATACAATATAGTAGTAATATTTAGGGTGAAAAAAAACATAAGTTTGATCTGGCAAAGACTCGAACTAAAATGTAAAAAATAAATTGTAATTTAAAAAAAGTAAAAAACACGCTTTATAGATAATCGAACTAAAAAGTGTAGAATAATTTTTAGTTTTAGAATAAAATGATAAACGAGAATAGTACATTATGTTACTAGGAGTAGAAAGCTATCATTATTGTTGAGCCCAGATTCTTGCACTGCCGAGGCGTTAGCCGAGCGAACTGGGCGAAACATATAATGGGTCTTCTGCTCCGAGTGACATACGCTATTTTTTATTCAAGCATAAAAATAATGCAAACGTTGAAATAAGTAAAAAAAGAATCGGCCGGCGCTGAGAATCGAACCACAGACCTACGAGACGGAACACAAAAGCTCCAGCTATCGTGATATAAACGTTTTAAGTTCGAAATACGTTAATTGTTGTAAATTTGAATATTAATCTTCTAAAGGATATTATTGTCAACGATTTAATAAATATAATAATAATGAAAAAAATAAGAAAGTACCTACCTACTTTTGTTGCTAAATAAACATTATTTGGTGTATCCTGAAGAAATTTATCAAAATGGTCTTTTGTTAATACTTATGATTTTTTCGCTGTATAATTTTCTCCTTGTCGCTTTAGAAATGCAGCTAATTTGGTATAATTTTCCATTTTTACATTATGTTCGATGTTTAATTGAGTTTTAATTATTGAATATTGTGCCCATAGTTTCGAACTCTTAAATTTTCTTGACAAATACGTAAAATAAGCAAGCATCACATTTTCTTCGTACAATATTTTCTTTGTACCATTTCATAAGCAAAATCATACACTTTTTGTTACTGCGGAATAGTGGAATTAGCTATTTCGACTAATTCTGGAGGTGTACATTGAAATTCTTGTTCTAGACATTTTTACAATACACTTTTCAAAACTGATAAACATCAAATTGAATAAAAATTAAATGACAGTTCCTACATACTTGGTTACAACGCCCATAATAAGACGTTGCTATCGTTTCTCATTATTTTGTTACTAGTACAATAATGAGCGATCACTATTTTACTAGTAAAAGAATAGGTTATTTCTACGATCTGTGTTGCCGAAAATAATATACATATTATTATACGCTTGAAGAAAAAATTAATTTTATTATGGTAATAGCGTAGGGTGCTTTGTACTATATTTATACATTAACTTAGAGTTTCGGAATGGAACTAATAAGAAATTATAACAATAAATGAGTTATATACAAGGGAAATGTTGCCAGCATAACGAGCAAAAAAATACTGAAAAATGATAGTCGCATAAGGAAGTGGTTTTTCCGATCAATTTTTGGTTTTTCTTATATGTTTTGAGTCCCTTTACTACCCATGTTGTACCCGAAAAGTTTGGTGGTCTTTTTAGTTTGGGGTATTTTGCGTCTTACAGTTGACGAAAAACTAAATAGATTATATAGTACATTTCCACAAAGCCAAACATTCTTCATTGTCATGGGCACACCTGCTTCTGACTTAATATACAGATTGCGAAAAGTATATTCGCGCCATACGATTTACACAAGTACGACAAGGAAAATATGAGCAAAACTACTTGAAAGAGGGAGAAGAATAATTTTGCGATTAGCGATGGGCGTATGTTCAGTTCCAGCTACCAAAAACAGTTTTGGGTGTGTTTAGTGCCCCCCTATTTTAACCGCTGTTGCCAGAAGAGAAGATTAATTTCTACAAATGATTTTTTTGTTAACTTTTTTTCGAGCTTATGCACTATTAGGTAAAACTAAACACTTTCATCCGGCAACAGTGTCCTTTACAAAGAGAATTCATATTTAAATTTTTACACGCCCATCGCTGAGCGCACAATTATTCTTCTCTCTCTTTCAAGTAGTTTTGCTCATATTTTCCTTGTCGTACTTAGTAAATCGTATGGCGCAAATAGACTTTTCGCAATCTGTATAAATCCTCTTCATTCTTCGCTAAAATTGATTCTGCTTGTTTTGCAACATTTATTCTATGGCATACTTCCTTTTTATTTCGTAAAACACCTTCCATTACTTTTCCTACCAAGTGATTGGTACATCCACTGTCAATACTAAATTTTACAGTATTATTATTCAAATTGGATATGTTTGCAAATTCTATTTAAACATGAAACATGAAATGCTTTTTTGTGTAACTCGCCCCGCAAAAATTTCACTCGTTACATAAAATGATGCATTTCATAACTGGTTACATAAATAGCTATTATTCTACTAGTAATTTGTGTGACTCTGATCTGCTTTTATTATTGCAAATACCATCGAGAAGAGTAATTCTACCCTCATTTACATCTTCATTGTGATTATACTACTATGTTACCAATATTATCAATATTTTTGGTATTGTGTGCTTTCTTGTAAATTTGGAAAAATCTTTGGTTAAATAAAATACTGTATTTGAAAAATTGTTTGATACCATATTTTGTGGTTTATGCAACATTTTATATAATTACCATACCAAATTGCTGACGAATTTAATTAAAAACCAATAATTGAAGGTGTCATTAAAATTTATTGCTTCTGTTAACACTTTATTTTATTTACCTAGTTAAATCATAAATAGAAATGATAAAAGCCTCACTCTATAAATACATATTAGCTTTTATTTGTTGTTTTAAGTCATTTAACCACAAACAATACACGAGGTTAACCAGAAACAGGATTTATTACATATAAGTCGTCTCACAATTACAAGTTTATCATGCGAAAAGTAATAAATCACATATTGTACTAGAACATGCTATTTCTACAGTCTGTGTTGCCAAAAGTAATAAAGTTATATTATATGCTTAAGGAAAAAGAAAATTAGAGTTTTAAACTTTCATGGCAAACATCTCTGGCACAAATACATTTTCCTAAAAATTTTTACTTTTGTCCATTATTTGCTTCATTTCAGCAGAATAATTTTAACGATTTACAGGAACTATGAGTATCCCACTTGGATTCCAAATTATTAAATTACAATAATAACATTTAATAAGGGAATCATAAATTTGGCTTAGGTGGTCACTGTCGACATATTGTGAACCTCTTCTAAATGACTTTACTGTTACTATTGAATCGTTATCCCTTTCAACAACTTCTGGATTTTCGTTTTTAATATTTTCATTCACTGTATAAGTAAATATATATTGAAATACTGAGGCGAGGGGCGTGATGGAAATCTTGACCACATCAAATTTTCTACAAACACATCAAATGTACCCTTGTTTGAACTTGGATTTTGAAGAATATTTCTTTTCATATCATACCATTTTCCTTAGCCTATGCATGTTAATGAGTTCATCCTTAGACCCAGTTTGTTTAAGGGACCAGCACTCCAACCACCTTTTCAATTCCTTGACAGAATGGTTCTCTAAACGTACATTGCCCCAGGTACATCGGTGTGTAATTGTAAACTAATACTAGACTGAAGATAGGCTGTAGAATGTCTAATAACCCTTCTCGAGGATATTTGCAATAATAACAACAGATCAGAGTCACACAAATCACAAACAAAGGTAGAATAAAAATTAGTATACAATATACCAGAAACACAAACAATGCCAAACAAATAATGTTCAACAATGCCTAAATAATGCTCAACAATGCCTTATAGTCCTAATTCCTAATACTTTAGATGTAAAATACCCCAAACTAAATACACCTGAAAACTTTTCGGGTACAATATGGGTGGTAAAGGGACTCAAAATATATAAGAAATACCAAAACATTTTGGGAAAAACCTCTTCCTTGTGCGTCTAACCTTTTTCAGTATTTTTTTGTTCGTTATGTTGGCAGCATTTCCTTGTATATTTTTCACTTTTTATTTCGATTAGGTATCTATAAAGCGTGTTTTCTAGGTTTTTTAGACTATAATTTTCATTATTTATTCAGTTTGATAAACTTTCGAGCCGTTTTCTATTAATTTATCCACAATATTCTCTAAAATTAGTTCAATTGCAATTGAAATTAATCGAAAATCCTCTACTTTGCATAACTACGAAGGATTGAAAATCTTTGAAATTTACTTTTATTAAACATTTTTGTATTTTAGCTGGAATCACAATAAAGTCGTCAGGAGATTTGGATACAGTGATTAAAAATGGAAAAGAGCACTTGCATGTAAAAAGCAGCTTTATAGAAGTGTCCATTGACTCGGGTTCCTTCCATTTTGCGGATCTCTTTAAAAATAATAACGAACTCAACGAACGAGCAAATAAAGTATTTAACGAAAACTTCAAGGTTTTTCTTGACGAATTTGGACCTCTAGTCGAAAATGTTATTAAATCATTTGTGGATCAAACCTTCAACGGTATATACAATAAATATCCAATTGATGTATTATATTTAAATAGAGCATAGGTTTTTTAATATTAACTATTCATTTAATAATAAAAATGTTGGGAAAAAAAGTTTTAAATTGAATTATTTCACCCACAATCAAAGATATTGAGATACGGATCATAAAAGTATATAGCCCAGGAGCCAGTGACAGATTTTTATGACCAACTCCCTCCCAATCGAAAATTCGTGAAATGCATTAGGGATTCATACTATGAATACTCGCGACCGTCAGCTGCGACTCCGTGGGTGGGGCGGGCAGTGGCAGCCTCCCACGCGTGGAGAAAAAAAAATGTTTTCAGTCACTTCTTCTCATTTGAAAATTTGTCAGATTATAGTTTACCTAGTATTTTGAAAGAAAAACAAAGTCAGCTGGCTGCTTGAACATGAGAAAAAAATTTATATTTTCAATGAATAATGGCCATAAATTGCGAGTTGAATACTGTACTTTGTCCACGACCCTTGATTTCTTTATTAAATAAAAGTTAAGCAAATAATGTGACATATGGAGATGGGCGATACTATGTAAAGTATCGATACACCGTACCGTTATGAATATATTGTTTTAAACCTATCAATATTGGTAAATATCGTTATGAAATGTATCAGTACTAAAAATTTCGATATATTATCGATACGATATATTTCAGAAACAAATTTCCTAAACAAAAATACGCATATTTAATAGTTTATTTCATATTGTACCCCCATCTCTAGTCACCTATGTACCGAAATGTTGTGAGTATTAAGTTGTCATGGCATGTTATTTAAATGCAAAAGCGTGAATTATGGAACCATAATTCACTCTCAATCTCAGCTGAAAATGAAGTAAAATACCTAGGTGTGTTTATTGATAGTCACTTAAAGTGGAACTCACATATAAATTTTATAATAAAAAAAATCAATTGTATATTATTCAGATTTAGGTTACTGAAGAAGATCTTACCAATTAGACAACTGAAAATATTATACTGCTCACTTGTAGAAAGCCATATCCGATACGGTATATCTGCCTGGGGTTGCTCGTCTAAGGCACGCATCGACTCACTTGAAGTTCCACAAAAAAGATTTCTGAAGATTATTTATTCAAAAAGACGAACTCACCCTTCAGATCTCCTCTATGAAGAATCAGGTGTTCTAGACGTCAGCCAACTTTTTGCACAAAATATTATTTGTCATTATCATCAAAACAAAACAAAAAACCAAATTGCCTCTCACAGATACGAAACAAGACAAAAAGGCAACTATGTAGTCCCGTTCATGACAAAAACATGCAGACAGAAGTCTTATGATTTCGTTGCCCTAAAACTCTATAATGTTATACCCAACGAACTGAAGATTGTCAACATTCATGTCTTTAAAAAAAAATTGAAATGTTACGTCATCTCAAATCCACGTAACTTTTTCAATAACCTTCTTGAAAAAGAATAAATTCCCTTTCCCCCCTCCCTTCCGTAAATACTTATATACTCAGCATTGTCCTGTCTATTCTTTTATCTCAATTGTGTTACATTATTATAGTTGATCTTACTTGTAATCGAATTATTATTATATTATTGTATCTATTTTACTTTAAATGTCTTCTTTGTACTTGAAACAGGTGTTCAATCACTTATCAAGATTTCTTTATTCACATGGTATTCTTAGTTTATTATTGTATTGAATTGTATTGCATTACTGTATTATTGAAAATGAATATTTGTGAATAAACTACTACTCTAGTAGATATAATATGGGTACCATATACCTTTTGTTAGGAGGTAAAATATTGACTTATTAGTGGTCGTGGACAAATAAAATAAATAAATATATCCCCCGGACGAAAATTTATAAGAGGATTGTTAAAATATTCTAGTAAATAATGAAAAAAACCAGCTAATTGTAAGTCAAGGGAAAAGTCGTCAGCTGATAAGATTCAGTAGGTGATAGATGCTGTAGCGTTACACCTTTCAAGTTACCAGCTGACAAACTTTCCACTGAGATACAGCAAGCTGACATTAATTTTCATTCATAGTCACCCTGCGTGAATAATGGCCACAAATTGCGAGTTTAATAATATACTATTATTAACCATAATATAACAAGGACCGTTATAATGGAAGGTCCATAATTATACAACGTTCAATATAAATTCGTGAGGCGTTTCGCTAACACTGAGCTTTCTCAAACGAATGTAGGTATTATGAAAATTTTTTAATGTATACAGTGCATTAAAACGGAATTGACAAAAGTATTATAATCTGTTTAAATGTAAATAAAATGCATAAAGTGCCTAAATATGGAATTTTAATAATATTAACAAAATTATTGAACAAGTTTACCTGCATATTCATTCATCATTAGGTAAAAAGGTTTGATAAAGGAGAATGGTTGATATCTATTTGGTCGTTAAGAAGATTACTTAATATTTGTTTTCATTTATCTCAAGCGGTGTGGATGGATTCGGTCCCGGCAGGTCATAGATTAAAATGTGTAAATTTTAATCCCTTTATCTATAGGCGTATTGGGTCCCAATGGTACTTAACTACCTGAAGATATTCTTCGGGGAAATGTACCTCTTTTCGTAAATGTTTCAATACTGCATCACGTCCATTGAAAATTATTATAATAATCTGTCAATTACACAATTCAATTTTTCGATTCGGATTAGGGTAGGGGGTAAGGTAGGGTGGTTTTGGTTGGGTTATTATTGAAAATTATTATAATAATCTGTCAATTACACAATTCAATTTTTCGTGGCTGGGACCGAATCCATACATTATTATTCAGGTAGGACTAAAGTTCGGGACCCAATAAGCACGCTATTTTTGAACTACCTGCTACTTGGGACCCAATAAGCATATGCCCATCTCAAGAGCTTCTAAAATATTTAATTTGAAGGATTTAGATTATACATGCAAAATTTAAAGTGAAACGTGTTTAGTCAAAAAGAGTGTTAGTATACCTAGTAACAGTTCAGTGTAAAATGAACATGTCGAAGGTAATACCTTTCTGTGTCTTTTGCAAAAAAAATAATCAATTGAAAAAATAGGCTACAATAAATTATTCATTAATTAATTTACTCATACCAACATTTCCTCCATTATTAAACTTCATATTTGTTATCAAAACTCTCTAATCAAGCATAATTTCCAAATAACTTGAGAAACGTTATTTCCTCCCGGATGAGAATTTATAAGAGGATTGTTAAAATACTTTAGTAAATAATGAAAAGAATCAGCTAGCTGTAAGTCAAGGGATAAGTCGTCAGCTGATAAAATTCAGTAGGTGATAGATGCTGTAGCTGTTTCTTCCAAAATACTAGGTAAACTATAATCTGACAAATTTTCAAATGAGAGAAAATGACTGAAAAAACTTCTCTTTCTCCATGCGTGGGAGGCTGCCACTGCCCGCCCCACCCACGGAGTCACAGCTGACGGTCGCGAGTGTTCATATGTATAAGTCCCTGATGCATTTTACTACGAAGTTTCTCTCGAAAGGAAATAATTGACCGAAAATGTACCTGGCTCCTAGTCTAATCTCTAGCTTTAAAGATTACAACAAAAAATTTATATTAATGAAAAATAAAACCAAGGCCAGTTATGTGAAAAAAAAAATATTAGATTTTATTTGGTTTTAAAAGTCCATCTAATATTTGTTTAAACGGTACTTGCAAAATAAACTTTTACACAAACAACCTTGGTTTTATTTTTCTTTCATATTAATTTTTTTTGTTGTAATTCTTAAATTTGTCTCTTTGAAAAGGAAGACATTTCTTTTGGAGTATTTATTAAGTCGTCCCTATTACTAGGCGTTTTGCTGCGAGGTACCGGTTGACTACCGATTCAATGGGAACGGTACTATCATTATCCTTTTTTAACGTGTTTTAAAAGTCCATCTAATATTTGTTCAAACAGTACTTGCAAAATAAACTTTTACACAAAAAACCTTGGTTTTTTTTTTCATATTAATTTTTTTGTTGTAATTCTTAAATTTGTCACTTTGGAAAGGAAGACATTTCATTTGGAGTATTTATTAAGTCGTCCCTATCACTAGGCGTTTTGCTGCGGGGTACCGGTTGACTACCGATTCAATAGGAACGGTACTATAATTTTTTAATGTATTTTTATTTCTTTTTATTGGTTCCTTTGCAAAAATGCGTTGGTCTTGTCTTGGGTCTTGATCATTGATTACTTTGACGTGCCTGTCACTTAGGTTTTTCGTTGTGGTTATTTTTATTTCTTTTGTTTATTGATTATTAATATAAATATGAATTATTTAATTAAAAATATTCACCATTCAATAGAATGTTTGCTTCTTCAAGCGTTACACCTCAGCTGTTACATCATTACCTTCATGATTTATTGTAATTTCACCAAATTATCGTTTTCCTTTTGTTCTACCTCCATTTTTTCGATTTATTTTTAAATAATATAATTTTTTATACCTCTTTAGGTTATGTGATTATAAATGTCAACCGTCAACTGCTCCCAAAAACACCTCGCTCACCACGGTCCATAAATTTACGTACCGTTGAAGTATACTCGCAGACAAAAGTTAGAACCGACCTGTCGCGGAAACGTTACGGTGCCGAAAAATTGTATAACGTTGAGTCAACGGTACAGTGGACAGATCGAGACGTGAACGGTCAGAAGTACCGCCCACGAAATTCAATAGTCGCTAGCATTATCACCCGACTCGTATAAACAGTTTGCCTTTCTGTTTTCCGAATACTCTCTCTGTCTAACACTGACTCCGACTTCACGCAGCTCGAAGTTCTCCCACATCACATCTCGATCTGTCCGCTGTACCTCGCAGCAGAACTCCTACTGTTGGCACTAGCGTTTAAATCCCGTTACACCAAGGCTGGCTCCGGCCAATGAGAAATCTTCTGTCATTTTAGAAATTTCTAAACCATTTCTAACCTAGCTTTAATCACTAGTACTTTGAATGAGAAATTACGTACCATATTTATAAAAAGTGCCCGAAACTTTCATACTGCCATTTTTTAAACATGGCGGACGCGCACGCACTGAGCAAATCATTTTAAGGTCTATAATGATAGTTTTGTGTTCAATTCAAAATATGTATCAACAATAATTATTGCTGGGCCAACGACAATACAAGTATTATAACAGTTATGATTTCAAATATCCGCATATCCGCATAGTTAATAAAGCTGTCAATAATTATAAAATATGAAATATGAATACAAGTATTATAGCAGTTAGGTATGATTTCAAATATCCGCATATCCGCATAGTTGATAAAGCTGTCAATAATTATAAAATATGAAATATTTATATAAACAGAAATTTATATTACATTTAAAAATGCCATAATTATATTATTAATTAATATTATTGAGAATATTTACTTCCTGTATGTTTTTTCAAGAATTCTTGAAACACCCTACGAACTTACAAATTTTCCACGTAGTTTTTGATAACTACTACGCAGTGGCGTGCTATCTAACTATTATCCAAGGATAATGAAAAAAATAAGAGTAGGTTTGTGAAAATTGTAAATTATTTTTTAAAATAACCAACTGAAGGTAATTTTAATAAAAAAAGTACCCACCTCCAGGAAAAATGCTATGAATGTTTTAATTGTATTAAAACTAGTTTACCGCCTTAAATCCGGCAAGATACTTCTTGATCTAGCAATGAAAAATGAAATAATTGGACAGGTGCGTATTTATAATTATTGTTTTTAATTTGGTGTGTGTGAGAGAGATGGTCTCTCTGACGGTGTCCATTAACCACTGTTTAATTTGGTTATAAGCATGGTTTAAATTCAAGGATGTCTTATAAAACCAGTTGAAGACATTGATCAAATTTCAGTTAAAAGATTTATTTCAATAAACTACCTGATGAATCATATCAACAGTATGAGATTCGTTTATTTTCTGTTATGTTTTATATCGGTTGAAAGTGTGAAAAAACTACGTGAGTATATATCATCAAGATATTATATGGGATAACGCCTAAAAATCCGGAATCCATGCATTTTTTGGTTTAAGTTAATAAATAAATGTTCAGGAACATTTCCCTAAAATCAAATATATAACAAAGTATCATGTACAGTGGACTTTTTCAAAAAAATTAATTATTTTTTTTTTCAAATAAACTGAAAATATTGATGGACATGACGAAAATAAAATAACTCTTCATATTTATATTGATAACTTTTATTTTCCATTTAAATAATACGGGGTTGGGATTAAGTATGGAATCAAGTAAATATCTTTTAAACGAAAAGAACGATATTTATGAAAATTTGCAGGTAAGTGTAATGGAACAAAATGCATCTAATGTACATTTTTTTGTTAATAATATACTTCCGGTTTACGTTAGACGACCAACAAACTTACAGGAATTGAGACAATTATTGTTGAATGTGAACTAATACGTGGAGAAGTTTTGGAAAGAGTGAAAATTTGTTAATAGGATGGCATATTGTCAGCAAGTAAACAGCGAGTATTTTGAAGATTTGAAGTAATTTTGTTTCTCATTATATAATGAAATATACACCTATTGTACAACTAACAGTGAGTTATTCCTCGTTTTTACAAATTTTTTTACTCTAAACTCAGTATGTATGAATTCAAAATAACAAGCTCTTTCAAAATCTGTAAAAATATATAGGGTGTCTCATTTAAATTAAAGAAGTTGATGGCATTTCCGGTTAAACCGGAAGTATATTATTAACAAAAAAATGTACATCAGATGCATTTTGTTTCATTGCACTTGGATACCTGCAAATTTTCATAAATATCGTTCTTTTCGTTTAAAAGATATTTACTTGGTTCCATACTTTATCTCAACCCTGTATAATTTTATTTTTCAATAAGTAGTCTGATTCAGTAAACTAGGTAGGTATATGGTGTAGAAAATGGCGATGGCGAAAGACTTTTTCTTAACTTGATACCATTGATAAGCGACAATGTATTAGCAATTATGGTTAAAACGAAAAAGAAACAACGGGATTCTGGTTATTTGGTATATCGCATTCAACTATGATATTTCTCCAGGCTGTTTCCTTAAGTTCATTGTTTTTGTAGTCATTGGTATCCACTTTCCATAGACATGGATATGTTCTCATACATTCTCTGAAATGTTCCATATTCTTCACAGAAATAGCAACTAATTTTACAAACTTACAAAATCTTTTTTATCAAATCACGTGTTCACACACGCCGGTTTGCTTTCTTCGCGGGCAGCGCAACGCAAAAGAAATATATGTCCTAAAAATCGCTCGGAAAGCTTATTCCCTCAATCATCAAATATATCGCCCGGTATATAAATGCGCGGTGACCAGCACTTTTTAATGCAAAGCGATATTTTTAAAATACGTGAGCTATAATATATATTATATTATCGCTCATCGTCCGTAACGGCTTTATGATTTGGAATTTCATAGCTCACATACTGCGAAATGACAGATATATTCTTGTAGTAGAGCGTCAACTACAAAAAGGCCGCGTATAATTTCTTGATATTTCGACTCCTTTCAAACGTATTCAAGGTTAACGCTAAATTAGTAATACTATTTAATATTTTTTCAATTTCTCGGCGCTCCAATCAAGTTTATTAAAAAAATGCATGAGATATGTTTTGTAGACGGTTTTATTGATTATAATTAATAAATAATAAATATTTCATATCGCTAGGATTAACTTTTACATCTTTTTATTTTTGATACAAATTTTTTTTATTGGGCTTCGAAAAATATCTATAACCCTGAATTTTCACCCACATTCTTACAATTCCAATCGCCTTTTATTATTAGTGTATAAGCAATATCCAAATAATGAAGACGTTGTTCGTATTTCAAACAGAAGTGTTGTAGAGTCCGACCACAGTAACTCTGGGACACCACGTGGTCGCGGGTGTGGCGTATCAGCCAGTGGCGTTACTGACTTGCATATGAAAATGTAATTTTGATACTAAATTTATTGTTAGGAGTTTATTTCAAATATATATCAAACTTTATGGTTTTGGAAACCTATAGAAAATTACATAATGGTATCACTCGCTTTATGCAGGTAGGTGACGGGATTAAAGTTGGCCTTTTTTGAGTCCATTAAATAATTAGCAAGGAAGAAAACAATTTACCTAATCTAAGTTAATAAATCCCAAACCTAAACACTTTTACAAATGTATCTAACATGTCAACTTAAACTTATCATAAATATAATCTTATTATTAATCTGAGTCATCAGCTGATTGTAATGGTTGTGCAGGTGTACTACTGTCGCTATCAAGATCTGAGAAACTTTTATCAGAAGAGCCAGTATTAACGTTAAAACATAAATGATCCAACGTATTATCCAGGATGTGTTCTCGTTCTATTTGTGAGTTTTCATATTCTTTGACGTGTCGACAAATATTCGTCCATTCACTAAGTGGCAACTCGTCGAATCTTTTTCGGGATAATGCTTCAACATCCTTTAAAACAAATGTAGTGTTATGAGCTGCTACCCAATTTTTGACTGATGCCCATACTTTTTCAGTAGGGTTCAATTCATCCAATACATAAGTGGACATAAATGCAGCAACCCGATCTATAATTTCCTTTGTTTGACAATGCACAACTTTTCCTTGTTTCACTCTCTTGAGAGACATGACACAAAAAGTTCCAAGACATGAAAAATTCACTATTCGCAACAACAAACTCGCACAAGGAGACCGAAAGCAAAGTACTGTCTGGTCTGCTGTCAACACTGGAATGAAAACGAAGAAGCTACATAAAATAAAGCGTCCGTTGCTCCGCTGTTGGCTCGAAGCCGCAGCCAATCTGAGATCGGCATCGCATTCGAGAAGGACCTACGTTGAATCACGTGGTGTCCCAAAGTAGTTGTGGTCGGACTCTATGATCGCGTGACGTCCGTCTCATCCAACTTTCAACTAGGGATGTTACGGAGATTCTACTCCGATTCCGAAAAGTCGAAGTTTCCGATTACTATTACACCTCCCATTTCGCCATCGGTTTCCATACTTTTAAATCGAAGGTCGAGTGGATTTGCTTCTTTTGGAGTCGCTCCATTTGATTTAATTTTTTTTTATCGATTTTGATTTAATTTGTTCAAGATTCAAGTAAATTTGATTATTTTTATTTTCCATGCCCTGTTAAGTACTTTATTTTTTGACATGACATTAAAGGTTAACTAAATAGTGTTTGTACTTTGTATTATTTTATTAGACCTGCCCTTAACACATCTTTCTTCCACCTCCGACTCCGATAGCCCAAATTTATAAACTCCGACTCCGATTTCTGTTCCGATAGCACCACCTCCGTAACATCCCTACTTTCAGCACAGAGTTAGCTACTAGCTCAAGCCTTCTTATATTTTCTATGACCAAAAAAATTTCATCATGTCGGTGATTTGATCTTACAACCATCCGGGTCCGGTGAACTATACGGAGACACGAGTTTTTGACTGATTTTGCAAAAATTGAGAGTACTCACCTATTTTGAAAAATTTGCGGGTTAATAATAATTTACAGAGGCAAATTCAAAAAGTTTTTTTTCGCCACTCAAACCATCACTTTTAGACAATATTTTATACAAAAAACAGTTTAAATGTATCGCAGCTTGCGATGATAACGAAGCTGTAAATTACCCAACAGAGTTTTTGAACTCACTGGATTTCCAGGCATGCCACCTCAGCTTTTACGACTGAAAGTTGAATGTCCAGTTACTTTACTTCGGAATTTAAATCCACTACGCCTGTGCAATAAAACACGATTGGCTCTTGGAAAATTAATGAAAAATGTTGTCGAAGCCACGATATTAACTGGTCAAAAAGGTTTCGCAGCTACGAATTTCGGTGATTCCCACTTTTGAAAGATCAAACAATGAATATGTTCGATACGTTAAAGAAATACATTATTTCATTGAGAGAATAAATGGTTGGTGTTTTTTTTATCGGCGATCATGGTCTACAGCGCTCCATTCCCATCTCCAAACATTTAGAAATATTCGTTATTTTTTAATTAACAACCAAAATATTCACTAGATACGTTTTGCCGGGTCAACCGGTATGTTATAATTTCCGTTGTAGACTCCGTTTCGCATAAGAAAAAGCCACGTGAAGTTTGCCAACTGTCTTGCGCAGAAATCAAAATCCGTCTTGTTTACTTATGTTGCCTCGTAACGACCGTTTCATGCCATTGGCGTTACAAACGAACTTCGCCAACCGTTAATTGAAAGTATAAATATTTTAGGGATACCAAGTATTTTCATATACCAGTGTCTATTGTATTTGAAAATATCTCGAAATGCTTCAAAGAATTACCAAATATGGTTTTATTCAAACTATACATTTCTAATTAGGCAATCCAAACCACGTGACTTTTTAGCTGTCAAAATGGCCGCGACGGTCAAACATTGGATTCGGTACCTAGAAAGCTGCGGAGTTTTATAGTTATCAAACGGTTTACTTTGTATTTTGTGGGGTTTTAAGGTGTTTTGTGGAGTTTGAGAAAAACAATTTTGCAATAAGATAGAGAGTGCTTATTTTCAATCGTTATTAGTGGAAAATCCAGGTGTTGGCAAAAGGTATGCTGGATATCCCATGATTTGTTTTCTGTACCTAGTGCTGAGGATTTCTTTCTTATTCTTCAGGTATAACAATAAATGGCTTAGATCTACACACTGTTGATATAAAATTTGATAAAAAGTCTGCCAGTTATAAAGTGTCTACTGCAAACTTTCTGGTATTTCAATATAGATTCGGTTAGATTGTCTCTCTTTATTGCTGCAATCCATGCAGCCCTGCGAAGTTTGGTCGAATCGTTTTTCTCCGTTAAAAACCTGTGTTTTGTCTCTGCGGGAACGCGATAAAACGAAACTTCATCTCGACTAGAACAGCTCCCACAACCAACTACAATACATATCGAAGGCATTTCACAAGACAAACACTACACTATTTAAAAACCACAAGAAAATCAATTAAATGTAGGTTAAAGAAACACTCTACAATTAACTTTGTTATTTATTTGACCGTCGCCGCCATATTGAATTTATTTTGACAGGTCGTTGGATTGCCTAATATTCTAATTTTGTGTTAACCTACAAACTGTGAAAACGTTTTGCTACTGATTTGAAGTCGAATGTCAATTTTACAATATGGCTTTGGATTTGACAGCAAGTTCGTGCATACGACTCTAGATTCAAGTGGGTTCTTATTACGTGAAATGGAGTGTACTCGTAGTATTTATTGATTGTATTTAATAATTATTACCGTATTTTGACCTGTAATTTCAATATTTTTAGCACCGTATTTAGAGCAATGTTATAGATATCCATCTACTGAATCGTCACAATGTCTTTTGAGAAACCTGAACAATCTCAGAACAAAAATAAAGAATGGATTACCAGAGCTAGTGCTACCCTCTCTAAATCCCCTAATCGTTAAATCGGCTACTATTAAACCAAGTGCCGATTTCAGGTTTGTAAACTCATACTTTAATTAATATTGAAATAACAAACACTATTTCTATTTAATTAAATGAAAAAGGTGCCTGTCCACATGAGAGTAAATTCTGAGAGCTGCTCTCAATAGTAGTCTCACAGCTGTTTTCATGTGAGAGTATTTTTATGCCAGTCCCACTCTCGCGAGCAGTTCAGATAGTAGCCGGAGAGTTGCTCTCGCAAATTACTCTCAGGACCATGTCCTGTCAGTATCAGTCGAGATGTCTTCTCATACGCAACTATCCGCTGGAGCAATAATAGTTGCACTCGAAATTCTTTAAAAAAAGAAAAAAACCAAAAGAAGCTGCTGGATATTGCGAAGACAACAATTCGGTGTCACTAACAATCTTGCTCATGAATTGGAAATCGACGACAGGTGCCAATTTCGAAATTTTATTCGAATGACCGCAGTGCGATTGGAACAACTAATAGAATTAGTTGGCCCAGCAATTGCGAAAAAAGATACGCCAATGAGACAAGCTAACGCACAGTACTCTCACAATACGGACTGCAGTCGAATATTTGCGAGTTGCTATCCGATAGCGTGATGTTTGCGCGTGTTCACTTGAGAGTAAGCTTCTACGGAAGAACTATCGGCGAGTTCAATGTGACTGCCTGCGAGTTACTCTCAGGAGCGTGTCCATTGGCAAGTAGTGCTCTCGAGAGTATTACTCTCACATGAACGGGCACATACACTTCAATGAGTTATTGAGCAGCAATAAGTAATACTTAAGTGTGGAAGGGGACACAAAATCGAGTTGACAATTATTATTAGTTCAATGTTTTCATAATTTTCACAGTTGTGAGCTGTCAGATCTGAAATTATGGAATCTTGAGGAGTTCACCATAGATAAACTTGAAATAGAATTGGGGGATGTAAAAAAATGGGTGATGCATTTAAAATTCCCCCATTTATTCATGAAATTCGATTATACTATGAAAGGAAAACTGTTGATATTGCAGTTGGATAGCCATGGACCTGGTGCAGGAAACGTCAGTAAGTATTGTAAAAATATATTTATATGAATAAATCCATTTGCTTTTTTATTGTACAGCTTCACTAGCTTATTGTTACTGCTCCGAAATAAATAATAACTTTCCCAATAAGCCCATCTAAGGACGTCACAACTTTCCAAGCGATTTACCACAGCGTTGAAGGATAAACCCCTCAGTTGCCAAACTCACAGACAACTAAGCTGCACTAAGGGCACTTGATTCTATGATGGTCAATTATAAGCTAGTATGGAATTGAGAATGTGCCTCAGGGACCGTTGCAAGGCAAATGTACCCACAGGACACGATCGTAATCGGGTGACACAAAATTATGTAGAATGGTAGAGAGGACAGAGACATACGGTCAACCTAATAAGCAAATGTTGGAAAACTGTCAAAGCCGTAGTCAGTATGCTAACGGGGCACTGTGAGCTTATTAGTCATGTGCTAATTTTGTTACCTGAAGGGGGAAGCTGCAGAGCACATCCCATGTCAGTACTAGGCAAAGATAAGATACTGCACGGAAGGCTCAGTCTCGATGCTGCGTGGCTTGCATAGAAAGAGTCGGGGTAGATTCAGTGGACCATGCATTAAAGCTCCTAGTTTATTATTTTCTATTATTTTATTAGGATTAGGTCCTCTTCAAACGCTATGCCAATTGTCCTTCTGAGCTCCAGCTCTCGTAGTACCTAACCATATTTTTTGTTGGTCAGCCTACTGGTCTTTATGTTTTCAACTTCTGAGACCATCTATATCTTTTCACATGATCTTTCACTTGAGTATTCAAACCACATCCAGTGCTCCTAATTATTTCCTAATTTTTATTTAATTAAAAACATTATTTTTTAGCTGGAATGGCTGCAAAGATTGAAATGGATATCGATACTTTTACAAAAAATGGGAAGGAATATTTGTTATCTAAAAAAATTAATGTTACAATGGACATAGATTTCGTCGACTTCAATTTTGAAAATCTCTTTAAAAACAATAAAGAACTTAATGACCGAGCAAATGAAATATTGAAGGCCAATCAGAGAGTTATTATTGAAGATTTTGGGCCGATATTCAATAATATCATCGAATCAACTGGGAAACAAATCCTTAACTCGATTTTCAACAAATTTCCCCTCAATGTATTATTTCCAGAAAAAGTTATGAAAAATTGATTGTAAAAAGTAAGAGTCACAGCAGGTTTGTGAAGAGAAATTGTTAATGGGCTTACTTGGAAGAAGATAGTTTTCCATTCCAAAAACATTATGGTTAGCAATTTATAGAAAAATATGTAATGTTAAAAATATAGAAAATATATTACAATTTTAAATTAATTGTGTCTATTAATAGTTTTGATTTAACATTTATACCAATATTATAAAGAGAAAAGATTTCTATGCTTGCTATGGATGAAGTCAAAAGCTGATTTAATATACAATCGGTTGCAACTATGAAAACAATTATCTCCATGCAGATTAATTCCAAACTCGTTTGAGATTGATTGGCAGTCAGTCAAAACGGACTGACCTTAGCCTAAATACCAGACAACTCAGATCTCAATGGCAGTGAACAGGCAAATTCACCAGCCCACCATTGGTCTAAAACAATTAAAGCAAGGAAAAGTAGTCTGATGGTAGGAAATGACATAGACCACCAGAGTTTATCGAAGATCATTTCCTTCCTATTAATTTTGACCAATCGCTATCTAGAATTGGTATGTCAAATATAAATTTTAAGTGAAAAAATTACTTAACAACTGTCAACTAAGCTGTTAGCAGTTTTTCCGGAAAAAAAATCGAAAAAATGTCATGCAAGTTTGACATGTTGCCTTGTAAAAACAAATCAGATGGTTTGTATACTGTGTTGCTATGTACCGTTACCAACAACAAAGATCACAAACAACGCTTCCGAATTTATTAATTTTTCAACTGAAACTCAAAATTTTCATATTATTTTAATTAAAATTGTTGTATTAAAATAAAATGTTTATTTAACTCAGGAAATAATCTTACCAAATATCCCTCGTGCATCCAATTTTTCCTGTGGAAACATTGGAACACTCGTTTGTAAGTAATCTGTTTTAGGGCCATTTGCACCACCTTCAGTTAAAACTTAAGTGACACTTAAATCGCTAAAGGGAACTTAACTTTTTGCACCAAAGGATAAGTGTCACTTATTTGCCAGTAAGTTTCCCTTAATTTAAGCGGTAGTTAGACCGGCACTTAACACTTAACACTTAACCTAACATTTTTGGATAACGCGAGCGAAGAGCTGAGTTAAAAAAAAGAGGTAATAAAGCGAAGTCTGTGTAGGTGTGCCAGTATGGAATTATTACGATTAATACGTGACTTTGATGCGGTTGATGACGATATTGAAGTCCTAGAAATAATTGCATATAGAATACCTCGTCAAATTCGTACACGTCCTGATCATTTTCATGATTTTGACGGTCTGTCGTTTTATAAAAGATTCCGTCCTACGAAACCTACCGTTTTACATTTATTAATATTGATTGATTGATAAGTTGGGAGAATCTGACCACTACA
Source organism: Lochmaea capreae (assembly GCA_949126875.1). Classification (NCBI taxonomy): domain Eukaryota; kingdom Metazoa; phylum Arthropoda; class Insecta; order Coleoptera; family Chrysomelidae; genus Lochmaea; species Lochmaea capreae. The sequence goes on from OX421404.1 coordinate 20,931,345, forward strand.
CATTGATGTGTCTATTTTTTTGACAGCAGGTTTCGTTGTTTCTAGTGCCATTTATAATCGTATTGCAATTCAGAGAATCTACTTATAATTTATAATGATAAAAAATACGGGAAACTATAAACTAACCTAGCTTTAAATTTAGATTGACAAACACTACATGCGACAAGCGATACTAATAAAAAAACATGTCCAGTGCCAATACATACAAGAATGAAAAAATAGCTATGAAATTCCAACGATACCACGTCTTCTTTATTTTAAGTGTTACTCAGTTAAACCAGGAATTTTTATTATTAACAATATGATTAAACGTTAATTCTTTAATGTGTTTGTTTCATTGGATTTTGTATATTAACATTATTTTTTCAATTTATGAATATTAAAAAATGAACACTTTTCCAAATTTGTTATGGGCTTTTGCAAGCTCTGGCAGCGTTGTGCGAAAACCATAATTTTCACGCCCTCGAACTAACTCATTTGTTGAAAGGAATCAAAAGCCTTCGTTGCTTAGCGACCAGCTGACTTCCTACTGGCAAGCGCGTGCGTGTGCTCTTCCCTCTCATTTTGTCAATTGACTGACATTGATTATCCAGTGGCGTTGGTATTGTCAGTGTCAAATTTTGAACTATTTCGTATCCATATTGAATTCAAGTACGATTCTTAACATTATTGTTTTTAACAAATACCGTTTTTTGAAAAATACCTTACCTCAAAAGTAAAGCAAAAATCAGTTTCTATATATAATTATTATATAATAATAATTATTATTTTTAATACTTTTATAAAAATAGGTACCGTACGCCATTGGTACGTTTATGACAGATATCCGCCATGTATCCTCGCCCTTCACCGATGCCCCGTAGCTTCAGATAAACTTGCCAAACTATACACTTTACGCGGAAATAATTCTTTCACCATTGAAGTTCGTCGTCATTGTCATGGCGAACCACTTCCGCCGTTAAATGCCATTCAATAGGTCAGTTTTGTAATAATTTATTTGTAGAATTTCAAATTGTAGTCTAACTATGATATGTTAAATTTGGTTTTTATTTATTACCTCTCATAATTAGATCATCAGAAATACATGCCAAACCTTCTAACAATGATGCGCCGCTGGTGAAAAATGTCTTATTGATTAGATTCGGGTGTTTATGAGTTATGACGTAACGAGAAACATTCGTGACTTTTATTGTAGCATCTGATTGGTAAACACAGGCATATGTACGTACTGTGAAGATCTGACTAGCTAAGGTTTTCGGTAAAGGGGGTGGCAAAACTACCTCAATATAAATAAATCAGTTTTAACTTTGGAATATCTCTCTTTCGGAATAGTCACAAATTACCATCTCAGAGGAAAAATGTTAGTGTTCGAGCTGGACAGTAAAGGTATAGCTCGAGGAAATTTTAGAGAGTATTGCAATAAAATTAAGAATTCACGAAAATTAGGAATTTACTACATTAATTTTCAGCTGGAGTTAAAATAAAAATGGAAAAGAGCGTCTCTACATAACGGAATATGACTTAAAAGCCACAATTGATTCTTCCTACGTTTATTTAGACAACCTTTTCAAAGACAACGAAGAACTTACGAAAAGGGTTGATGAGGTTCTTAATGAAAGCCCCAAAGTACTTCTTAAAGAATTTGGAACTGGAATAAATGTGATTATGAACTCTGTTACTAGACAAATTATTGACGGTGTTTACAAATATCCATACAAAGTCCTTTTCTTCTTTGTAATTCTGAAACTTTCTGTTTATAGATTTCAAAAATTAAAATAGAACCTGTAAAATTAATTTGTGATGTGATTGACAACCCCATCTAATTTATGTAATGCAAATTTATGTATCGGTAGATGTTTAAATCTTAAAATAAATTGTTTATTTGAAAGTTTACTGATAAGTTTTCACCTTGTGCATCTCTGTTTTCTCTGCCAAACGGGCGATAGGAAACTCACGGGGAATTTTTCCACGATGCCGCTTTTTGGGATACCACAAAATGGTTCGGGCACTTTTGAGCATAAAGTTCCACTTGGAATATTGATTTCAGTGCTGTTGATATCATAGTATCAGGACATGTAACTCCTATTTCTTCGTTTGCTTTGATTGCTGAATGAAAGAATATTCCACTAACCATCATCTGCATTATTTGCTACACTAATTTTATAATTATACAATTTAATTCAATTTATTGCCCAGATTTCAGGTATTAATTTCTAGATCTTGATAATATCCACCCCACGTGGAATAACATTGTATGCATATATAAATATATTTAAAAACAGGTTTTGTTGTTTTTAGGCAAGTGGAAAATATACAGTCATATAAAAAAAATTGTTTATAGCCTAAAACTATAAGGTATACCAAATTCTTCACATAGAAGGTCAGTAACGTTAAAACAAAAACACGACAATATACCTAAGTTTGGGTTTTCCAATGTTTCTTATTATTGTTTTTTTCAAGAACGTTGTTACTACCAATCAATCACCTGATTTTATAATCGGAAATTTTAAGCCAAAACTTTTTGTACCACTATTTGCATTAACGTTTATTTGTCTCAAGGATATCTGCAAAAACTGGTTACATTCTATTTATTAAATAAGAATCCAAAATCCATTTAGTCGACAGTATTCACGGATAAAAAATGAACTCAGTTTACATTTTAATATTTTTTACAATTATATGTGTTGAATGTTCTAAGAAATTACGTAAGTCAATTTTTTTTATAAGATTAATAATAAATTGGTCATTATATAATTTTATTACTTTAAATATCTTTTGAACGTTCCTGTGGTGTATTCATTACTGCGTTCGACTTTCATGGGAAATGGTACCAAAATGTTTTTTCTTCATACCTCGGTCGAAAGTACGCACTTTCGTCCCTCATAGCAGGGACGAAAGTTTAACATTTACTCCCTGTGAAAAGTACACGCGTTTCCTCTATAACAGCGGGAGGAAAGAGTTTCTCATGCATATTTATACTCGTAACTACGACAAGCGGCACTCGCTTCCGACCGGCTATGAAGAAAAATAGTATACACTCCACGGGCCGAAGGTTGAAATCTCGGTCCTGCATGTCATGATGCCCTCGGCAAATTTCGGCCCTTAGAGTGTAATATACTATTTGATATTGTCATTTACAACGTTTCAGTAACGTTCCATTTGCCGTTTCAAAACAGCTATTATTTTTCCAAGTTTTCTCTCTTTAACAACTAGACCAGTCTTCCTAAACCTACGCAGTCGATGGAAATATTTGAAAATGATGGGGGTTTTTTATGATACTTTTTCCAAAGTTGAGTGGGTAAAGTTAACATAATCATGAAATGCATTGATTGCTACTCACCTTCTTCAATTAAACAACCTTAACGATAGCAGATTTTAACCCCATATAATTTGAATTCTTGACAATTTAGATGGCCGGACGGGATTCATGTAAGAATTCTCACCTCATATCTTAAGTTTTATGTATGTAGCTATTTCCCGGTGGATTTTAAGGCTTCAGTTTAGGTAAGCGTCCCTTTTCTATCCAGGTTTCGTGCTCTATGATTCTGATTGGTGTTGTGCAATCCGCAAGTATGTGGATAGAGGTCAGATCTCTTTTTTTTAGACGTGCTTGATGCGTTAATCTCACTTTTAAGGCAAAGGTTACATGATCATATAAGCATAAACTCACCATCCGATAGAAAAAAATGTAATGAAAAATAATTATTAACAAGAACTGAAACCCTACCGAAACATTGGAAATAAAAATATTAAATAACATTTTGGTTAAATTTTCTATAAAAAACAAACTAAGTTATTCTGTGGAGGGTTTTTAAGAAATTTTTAAATCATTTAATAAGAAACAGCACATTAATCTTTAGGATAATATTTTTCAGCAACATTCGTGGACCAATGTTTTAGAGGAGATACAAAAGAATTATCAAAATGCCTTTCAAGAAATGTAGAAAAACTACGACCGAAACTCAAAGAAGGAATTCCAGAGCTATTCATACCTAGCTTGAATCCTCTTATGGTTCCATCTGCTGAAATTAAATCAGGCGATCGTTTCAGGTAATTATTGGTTGTTAATTATTTCATTAATAGTTTAAAATTCGCGATAAACCAAAAATAACTGAAGACATAAGGTGTGCGTTCATAATCTATGGGTTAGGTGAGGAGCGAAAACAGACAGTGTACGTGTCAGTCAGACGACGGGGTAAACGCCTAGGGAGCAATCAGCTTGAACGATTAGGGCGCTCCCTACCGATTTGTAAATCGACACTGTCAAAATTTGATTTTGACATTGAAATGTGTTGTTTATCTTACATGGATCGAGGAGTGTTTTTACTTTTAACATTATTACAGATGGAATTTGAAAATCTTCTGTTGATGGAAACAAATGTTGTTTGAAAATAAGTTTTACTAGTAGAAACGTCAATCTGCACCAGACTACTTGATTTCTGTTAAATTAGTGGAAAAGCAAATTCACATTCAAGTGCTATTTAATTTTCATGAGAAATTGTATATACACCACGGTGGTGAAGACATTTTTTATGAGCCTCTCACCTTATTCCGCTCGAGGCAAATCCCCTCGCGATTTTTTTTTGGTGCTCACTCAATAATAACAGTCTTCACCACCTTGGTGTATAATATACTATTAATTTAAAGCTTATTACAGTTTCCTGTAATATTGGCGTATTTAATAAAGTGATTTATCAACAGATGTCGAAAGAATAATTATTTATATTCAACACTCTATAAATTTTTGAAAAATAATATTTTTCAAAAACAGTTTCTGTTAAACTAAGGAGCAACAACTACTTCCCGTGCAATATGCACCGCCGGATATTGAATTACACTCCAAAGTCAAACGGGGTTGGTATATCTACAAGATATCTCAAAACTAAAATATTATTTTTCAAAAATTTATAGTGTTGAATATAAATAATTATTCTTTCGACAACTATTAATTTAATTACATTTTTTTCCAGTTGCGATCTAAAAAACTTGAAAATATATAATGTAGAAAATTCGATTGTCTCTAGCTTCAATTTAGAATTGGGAGATATAATGAAATGGGAGCTCTCCGTGGAAAATCCTTGTTTGAATATAGAAACTGATTTTCACGTGAAAGGAAAATTGTTGGTTTTACAGTTAGACAATGATGGAACCTGTATCGGTAACTTAAGTAAGTAATATCAATTATTCGTTGAATAATGTTTTATTATATATAATGTTTTCAGCCGGACTAAAAGTGAGGACTTCAGGATCTTTGGAAACAATTGTTAAACATGGCAAACAGCATCTTCTAGGCAAAAATGGCGACATAAACATGACATTACATTCTACTTACTTTCACTTCGATAACCTTTTTAAAAATAATAAAGCTCTTAATGAACGAACAAATCAAATATTCAATGAAAACTATAACGTTTTCGTGGAAGAATTTGGTCCTACGATTGGAAACATAATTAAAACGTTTTTGGAAAATATATTGAACCGGTTATATAGTAAATTTCCAATTGATGTATTATTTCCAGAAAAAAAATAGACAGTGATTTATCAAAACAATAAATCATAAAAGTTACAGTTTCATGATTTGTATTTAGTACTAATATAAATTTATATAATATATACAGTGTGTCCAAAAACTTGTATACAAATGGGGAAAAAGTTTATCTTACATTTCACAAAAAAAATTATTCTTGATAAAAATGTATGTAGATCCATAATTAGAAACAAAATTTTTAAAACATTATCTGGAATACAGGGAAAACTAAAAATAATGATTCAGTCCAGGAGAGAAATTCGTAGGTATCAACAGCAAAATGTTCATTGAAAAGCCGCACCATACATTAGGGAAAACTACCGCTCCACCATCGACAATTTTGAGAACTTACTGTACTGTTAAGGCGGACTCCCACTACTCGTCTATTTGGCAAGTACGCCAATATTTGTGTATTTGGCAAGTACACCAAGTGTTGAACTCAATTTGACAAGTATGGCGCTCCCACTACTTCTGTATTTGGCAAGTACAGCAGATTTTGTCGCCTCGCGGTTTTTATTCAGTGTTCGATCATGGATAGTCGCGTTGTCGCTGCAGCAGCGTTTGTAGTATTGAGTGGCTGCTATATGAGAAGAATTAACGCCCGTCAAGCTCAGAAAACAAAAAGAAAAAGAAGATGGTGGATGACTTCTTTGAACAGATCGAGAAATTCAAAAACGACTTCTTGAGACCACTCCATTTCGAAAATTCTCTTGAGGAATATGCACCACGCACACGTGAAGGAAGTCATACAACAAAAGCAGACCAGAAATTATTTGCGGCTTGCCGTCAAGTAGTGGGAACGCATCGACAAGTACGTACTTGTCAAATATGAAAATAATTGAAATCCCTTTGACTCGTGGCATTTTTACCGACAACCAACGGGACTTCGCCAGCGGCCAATAATTGTACAAATATTTGACGAGTGAACCACACCCACTACTTGGCAAACATAGGCAAGTGACAAATATTTGCCAAATACACGAGTAGTGCGAGTCCACCTTTAGATCTAAACGTTGCTTCGTCAGAGAAAAGTATTTGTCGTGTCATAAATCTATTATCTCCCAATTCTCCTTGGATAAAAGCACAAAATTGGAACCTTCGTTCAAATTCTCCTTCTTTTAAAGTATGGGTAAATTTATTTGCCTTTAAAATTCTTGCAACTGCAATTATTGTACTTACATTCGATAAATTGGATCTTTTCCGAAGTGAAAATTTGGATATTACCGATGTATGTATGTATTTTGGGGTAACATTCACTGAGACCTAAAAGATCTATTGTGCCCCCATACTTCTACTTAGTTCCTGAGGAAAGTCTCAGAGACTAGTAGCTCCTTTAGTCCTATTTCCCCAAGGAATTTTAGGATATCTGCAGGCTTCAACTTAGGTAACTATCCCTCTTCTATCCAGTAGTCTCCCAGGTGCTGCGCCCTAGGATTCTGAATTGCTGTGCAGTTCGCAAGTATGTGGATGGAGGATTCTTCTTCCATTCCACAAAACCTACAATCTTCTTCCTCCACTCTTTTGAGCTTTTTAAGGTGCCCATTCAGGCGACAATGTCCCGTTAGGATTCCTGTTAAAACTCTTAGTGCAGTTTTGCTTTGACTTATGCATTCATTTGATCTCAACAGGTTGTAGTCACCCAGAAGAATCTGTGATTGCCTAAGCCCTACTAGATCTTTCCAATTGTCAGATCTTCTCTTTTCTTTGGCTTTACCTATTTCTTCCAATATTACATTGGAGCTGATTCCGCAAAAAGGTTCCGGCCCCCCGATAACATCACTTCATATTCAGTATATCATTTGTAAACCTTGCCCGATGCTTTTTTCTAAAACTATTTAGAACCCTTCCAGAACTATTAAATTCTTTTAATACGTGTTGGACAGTTGTAAAATGTATAGTTTCATCAGGGTGTCTATTATTAGTTAATTAAATGTTTCTGCAGCTTCCCTACATGTTTTATATTTTTTTCCAATTATGAGAACAAAGTTTTTCAATTTTATATACAATACTTTTTGTACTGGCATTTATCTAATTATTGCAAACACACACTGACTTTTCTGTGACAGTTCTGTTGTTGACGTTTATTAGATATTCCAAAGCACTCTATAAGTAACAGATATTACACGTTCCAAAGCAATCTATCACTAACAGAAAATAATGCGATTATTAGGAACGGGTTTCCTACTGCGCTTTAATCACACAATTATTGACTTAATTATAAAAACACTACTGTTTCTGCGAATTTTTCTCTTGATCTAAATCATTATTTTTTGTTTTCCTTGTATTCCAGACAATGTTTTAAAAATTTTGTATCCGATTATTGATCTACAAGTCATGCAGAGATATTTATCAAGAATAATTTTTTTTGTGAAATGTTAGATACACTTTTTCCTCATTTATATAAAACTTTTTGTGTTTTATTTAAAACAAGCAAGCAAGAAGTATCGACTTCCGGTACAACCAGAACTATGAACCAAACCACTAAATTTCCGAAACATTACTTTTCATACGTTCCCCAGAACTTCTAGCGGGTTCTGAATTACTTAAATCTCGTTTGTTAAAAATATGTTTATATTATGATGTAAGAGTTCACCGTTATCTTTTTTTAAAGTCATATTAATACTATTATTAATTGAGAATCACAGTAATGTATGTATAAAATTTGTTATGATCGGTATTTATCACAAACAAAACTAATCTTACTTTTTTTAATTCTTTAATAAGACGGCTAAATTATAATTTCATTTTGGTTCAATTTTAAGTTTGCTACTAGTTCAGTGGAAAAACATTACATACCAATAAATTGAAAATGTTACAAAGAAAACGTGTAAAATTTTCTGTAGGTGGTACCAACCATGCAGGTAAGGCTGTAACATTGTGTATAAAATGTGACATAATGTGGGGATGGTGAATCAGTCTACTAGTAAAACGGGTCAAGTTTCGTTTAGCCGAAATCTGTAAAAAAAAAATTTTTGTTATTTGTATATTACTTAAAAAAATTTGCCGCGGAAATACGCTGTTGCCACTTTTTGAATGCGGTTTAGAAGTAACGAAATGAGATACATGAAAAATTAGTGTTATTTTATATATTTTACCTTGTAGACTTATTTTTAAGCACCGATACGAAAATGAAAATCCGCGGAAATGCGTTGTTTCACCACTATGCAGTGATCCTCTTCCCGACCTTTAACACAGATCAATGATTAATATCTATTTTTATCAACTTAATATCGCTATGGTCAATAAATGCGAAAATTAAAAAAAAATTGTCAATAAAGCATAATAACCTGATAAAGCATGCGGAAACCCTAATCTCAATACTGGAGCAACATGTGGAAAAGGGCTCCATTATCCATTCGGATATGTGGAAAGCTTCTGATAAGCTATCCGAATATGGGTATCAGCATCGCACTGTAAACCATAGTGAGGAATTTGTTACCAAGAAAGGTGTCCATATTCAAAGAATTCAGTCATGCTGGTCTGCTGCCAAAAAATTTTTAAAAGGCAAACACATTCCACCAGATGAATTCGCAGATCGCCTTTGCGAATATTTATGGCGACGCTATTGCAAAAAAAATAACTTGGATCCATTCATGGAGCTTATTCGTTGTATCCATTTAGAATATGGCAATTTCAAAAATAAATAATATCTCAAACGAAATCTGTTTTTCTATGAATTATAAGGCGCAGTAAGAAAGTCAAAATCTCCAATAAATGCAAAAAACCGCACATATATAATATTCCCCACCCAACACCCCACTCCACTCCACGATCCCGAAAGTATGTAAAAAAGTTGAGAATACTATGGAAAACTTCGAAATATTCAAAATTTTCTATTACACCGCCCTAATGATAAATTTCCGCGGAAAAAGTTATAGAGAAAAATTATAGCAAATTATTAATCAAACAAAATATGTAATTTTTATCTTCCTATCACATTTCGGCACTTCTAAACCCGGAAAAATCAATGAAAATTATTGTGATAAGAATACATTTTCGAATAAAAATTAGTTCACATCGTTATATTAAATGTTTTTACGTCATTCTATAACGAAAAAACTATCAAAAACACCGTAAACTTTCGAATTTTAGTTAATAGTAGAAAAATTAAAAATTCGAGTTTTCCCAGAAACGACGAATTTCCGCGGCAAAAATCTAATTATTTAGTGCTAGCTTTCTTGTATAGAATCATCCTATAAACCAATATTCCATGGAACCAAGTAAAACATTGCTGATAATCAGTAAGCATTGATGAATTGATCGTAACGATAATTAGTGTCCACAGAAACACTCGAGATCTATGACCTTGAGAAGGTCTGTGGCGAACACAAGTGTTGTCTACTGCACTAAACTTTCCCTCTGGATAGTCTATCAAAAGTATTTTTTTCTACAACTGCTATGAAAAGTGACGTATTTCTCATACCTTACTTAATTTCAAAACAAATATTGCACGGCACTTTCCCCACGCCACATACATTTATATGGAGAATCAAATAAATTCGACAAAAACTTAGTAGGTTACTGTCATCTATAAATACCTAATTAGATGTCACAAAACTGTCAAATTATATTAGAGATTCTTAAATTCTAAGGCCCGGTTGTACATTTGAAGCTTAAAATTGAGCTCAACTGAGCTGGGCTTAAAATATAAGCTTAGCTCAACCGCAAACCTGTTGTACAAACATGGTTTGGTGCTTTGTTGTAAGTTGACGTTGGTTCAATATTAAAAAAATTTCAACACAATATGTCAACTTGACACATCACAAAACAATAAATTTCAGGCACCAAAATGGCGGATGAGAATACTCATCTCTTTAGTGCCTTAGCTCTACTACACCTCTATATTTGCAAGTGTTGGTAGAACTTATTTCGAACTGACGGATGCGTCAGTCTGATTGGACCATGGATTGCTTAACAAAAAAAAACTCTGCAAAACCAATAAATTTGGAACATCCTGTACATAGTGTACATGCTGCTATAATAATTTCCGATATTTGCAACTTGACAAGACTGTCTGACTTTATCCTTCAAAATTACCACACACGCACGGGAAAAGCGTCTTTTCGGGATTCATGAAATATATACTATTCCAAAATGATTAAAAAATTATCAATTTCATTAGTGTCTGTCAAATTGGACTGTCATTTTGCAATTACTTTGTTTATAATGAACAGTTGAAGACGATTTTTCTTCTTTAGACGTGTTAATGATGAATTTTCAGTTGATGTCGATGATGTCGGACCTGAAACTACTTTGAACAAATATCTTAGAGAAAAAGTTTTCCTCACAGGCACTAAAAGAATGTGCTTGGAAGGTGGTTGCGGAACATGTACAGTAGCTGTGGAGGAGGTTGTTAATGGGAAGAAAAAAGTGTTTTCAGTAAACTCTGTAAGTAGGAATCAATTATCATTTATACAGGCTTTAGTGCTATAGTAAAAGTCACGAATGTTTCTCGTTACGTCATAACTCATACAAATCCGAATCAAATCAATAAGATAGTATTCACCAGCGGCGCATCATTGTTAGAGGGTTCGGCATGTATTTCTGGTGATCAAATTTTTTTTTTAACGTTTACTGTCATTTTACAATCTACTTCATCACAAGAGTATTTAGTAGAAGGGTTGTATGTTATCGAGCTTGGAAGTGAAATGTCCATTGGCATTTTCACTTATACAGCACTAATCACAATTAGGGTTGCTGGAGTAGATCTTCGGGCCAGTTTTTATTTAATCTTCGGTTGGTTGGTCCATCGTTGTACAAGTTTTCTATTCGGTCGTTTGGGTGGCCAGTCAGTCTCATTTGGTAATTGGTGGAAACTGTTCTAATTACTTCTGTGACATACGGGATTTGCAGGTCTTCATGGAGAGATTGATTGCTAATGTACCAGGGAGCATTAACAATAGATCGCAGCGTTTTCGACTGGAATCTTTGGATTGTTTTTATTCTGGTAGGTTTTGCACAGCCCCACAGCTACACACCATATGTCCAGATAGGTTTTAGCATTACTTTATATAGCAGCAGCTTGTTTTCGGTTGATAGTTTGGATTTTCGGCCCAATAGCCAGTACATTTGTCTGGATTTGATATCTAGCTGTCTTCTTTTTGTTTGTACTTGTTTCTCCCAAGTTCATCTCCGATCTAGATGCAGGCCCAGGTCTTTCACATCACTTTTTATTGGTACTGGGACACCATCAATGGTAACTGGTGGGCAATTGTTGTGGCAGGTAGTGAAAGTCACCTGAGCAGGTTTGGATTGGCGGAAGTGGTTCGCCATGACAATGACGACGAACTTCAATGGTGAAAGAATGATTTCCGCATAAAGTGACGTTTCGCTTTTTAAGTACAATCGTTGTCACAACACAAGACAGAGTTACAAACCGATAAAGAAGTAATGGCGCAGCTTAATTCAGGCGCAAAAGATATATTATATTCCTTTCCATTTGTTTTAATTGGACATACGCTGTCAGTAATATCCACATAAAATTAGAGTGTCTTTGATACATTCAGGGAAGTATGACGTAACGAGAAACATTCGTGACTTTTAGTGTATACCATTTTCATTTTAAATATTCAGTAAACTTTTTCCTCAATATTTGTTACTCTTAGTATTTTTTTTAGTGTTTGGTGTCTATATTTTCATGCCATGGTTGGAAAATTCATACTATAGAGGGTATAGGAAATCCCTTAATTGGTTATCATGATATTCAAAAAAATTTAGCTGATAACTATGGCACGCAATGCGGTTTTTGTTCCCCGGGGATGGTTATGAATATGTATGCTTTACAAGAATCGGGACAAACAACGAAAGAAGAGATTGAAAAATCATTTGGTGGAAATATCTGTAGATGTACAGGCTACAGACCTATATTAAATGGTTTCAAAAAGCTAGCAACTGATAATGGTAATGGAAATTGACAAGTTTTTTGCGAAGTATTAAGTTTAATTTATTTATGATATCACAGCTGTTGTGTTTTAACCCTCATGTTATGACATATGACAGACTACTGTATTTAATTGAAACATTCTCCCGCGGGGGCAAATAAGAATTACCATCTGCCGTGTAGAAGTTGCTTGGATAAAACCTAACAATAATTCACAGATTACTAGGTCCACCACTAGAGGACGTAACTGAATAAACAAATTTGGAGAAGAAATGTATTCAGCTACGTCATCTAGCGGTGGTCCTAAAAGTCTCTAAATGATTTCCAGATTTTTCTTGTCTTGTTTTTTTGAACAATTTTCATATCGTCCATCTCCTTTTCCCCATTTTCTCAAAAATTCACGAGAACTATTTGATAGAGGCAAATTTTATACCTAACGTTATTGCAATCATTTTATTTCATTTTTTGAACCACATCAAATTTAGGTATAAAGAACATTAAATGAAAAATACTAGTATTTCTTAAGGATTTCAGAAGGCAGAAAATATACAGGGTGATCGATTTGGAATACCAAATTTCATTATTATTCGTGAAAAAGGAAAGATCTGACAACAACGTTAATACCACCTTAATATTGGCCGTATCACAAGATAATTGCACCTTAAAATCTAGCCCAACTTATCAGTTGACAGTTTTCTGAGTAAATCCTTCTTGGATACATTCCTACTAGGTTATCTGTCCCAGGAGTTTATATCTCCTTCCTATATATTTTTATTGTATAGGTACATACGCTTTCTTAGGATAGGCAGTCCCAGACCAGTATAGGTCTGATCTTAGGGCATACTAAGGATCGCTAATAGGATAGAAAATAGGGATTTTACGGCTTGCATTATTTAGTTAAAAACCATATGGCTAGGAAGTTTCACGGCAAAATTAAAAATAAATAAATAATAAAGACGACAGGAGATATTATAAATTATATTTCAAGTAACAGATATAACAGTACTTATTTTGCTTCTCACCATAACTAAGAGAATATTTTTTACTAAAATTTAACAATTCCAGCTTAATATTACATAGAAAATGTATTTTTTAGACCAAACAATTCTTGACATAGAAGAACTAAAACTTTGCCCAAATGAGCCAGGTAAAGTTTGTACCCAAAATTCGAAACCTAAGAAAAAGTTTTTCTCGAGCACCAATGATGCAAAATGGATAAAAGTTCATACGTTGAAAGATTTATTGGAGGTATTAGAAGTTACTACAGCGAAAAACTATATACTAGTGAGTGGAAACACCTCAAGAGGTATGATTATTGTAATAAATGAATTCATGGTATAAGTGGAAAGTTATATCAAACTTCTATTAACTCACTCGCTATTTCCCGTTAAAGAGTGTGTTTTTATCTTCTTCTTCCTACTCTTCTTGAATAATTCATCTTCGTCCCATGTATTCAACTTTTTTGTGGAAATACTCTTATTTTTCTATCTTCATGGCATGTTTGTTAGTTTTAACTGTTCTATCATGAATATCCACTTCCAATGTTCCCTGTGTCCCTCAATGTCAAATTTTTTTAATAAGTTTGTTAACCACTTCGGAAATGGACAGTCAGGTGGCAATTAAGGCACTGAGTGGATATACCATGAACTCAGGGCTTGCTGCTGAATGTCGTGAACGCCTTGCTGACCTAGCAAGGCAGAACACAGTGTGGCTAGAATGGGTTCCGGCCCACTCTGGTTTTGAAGGCAACGAAGGGGCGGCTACTCCCTTTAACGGTCCGGGCCCGACCTTGGGCCTCACAAAACAAACAATCCGTAAGGAGACGAGGTACTGGCTGAGAAACCAGCACCTTGCTCACTTGAGGGCTCTACAGGGTCTCCAGGCAGTCCAAGCTCTTATTGAGGGGATGGACTGATGGACATGCTAGAGCTGCTCTAGAGCTACCAAGGAGTAGGTTTAAAAAGATAGCAGGACTCCTAACAGGGCACTGCTGTCTGAGGAAACACCTCTGTAACCTAGGTTTAGAGGAAAGCCCTCTATGCAATGGTTGCGGCATGGCTGATGATACGTCGGACTATGTTCTCCTCGTATGTCCACATTGGGCTGTGCTACGCAGGCGAATCTTCGGAGTCCCTGTTATGACCTCTGGGGACATAAGCAGGCATCCACTGAAGAGGATTGAGTCCTTCATCGAGGGACTCGGCTTCATGGATGCATAAGTAGCAGGAATGGCACAATGTGCCCGCCAGTGGCATCAGTGCCGGAACCATGGCTTGAGTTTGTCTTGGCTAAGGTTCGCCTGACTAAATTAGTAGTTAGTAGTAGGAAATGGAGTATTGTAATCGAAATAACTGAAATATCATAAAGTTTCTCGAAACATCCAGATCTGTATCTGTCCAGGTGTGAATTAAAGTACGAAGATGTCTCCTAGAGGAATTCCTTTTTCTTACTCTCCAGGTTCCTAACAAATTAATCCAACTTTCTATTTTGTAACAATGTGACATGAAAGCATCAGAAATCCAAAACGCTTGGTGTATAAATCATTTCATTGGTTTCAGGTGTTTTTAAGAATCTTCCACTTCCTGATTTGTACATAGATATAAGAGATACTGCTGAATTGATACACTTTAGTGCAAACAATGATATGCTGATGGTCGGTGGTAATGTGACTTTAACGGATTTTATGCATATTTGTCAACAAGTCTCGAAGAATGTGAAATTTTCTTATTTGAACCAAATAGCAAAACATCTAGATTGGGTAGCTACTGTTCAAATTAGAAATGTAAGTATTGATAAGATTACCAGATATTATGATTAATTGTTTTGTTATAATGATTTTTCTTTCAATCTGTCGCTAAATATTAGTCAAATATAGTATAATGCTATCAGATAATTTATGATTTATTAATACACACCCACGAAGACAAATAAAACCTCATTCACTTCTATCTATTTACTATTATAGATATCATTTTTCCAGTTGAATTTTAATGTACTATAAAACTTTACTTTTTTGTTACAGGTAGGAAGTATAGCTGGAAACTTGATGATGAAATATCAACACAACGAATTTCCGTCAGATATTTTTTTGTTATTGGAAACATTCAACGCTAAATTAGTTATAGGTAGAAGCATTGCTCATAATACCTTCATAATTTATTTGAAAGCTTCTGAAAAATGTTTATTAAGCTGCTTGTAGATTGTCCAAACTACACCCACATTACGTCAGTTATTATTCTATATTCACCATCTCCACTTTTGAGAAGAATTCCTTTGGCTTTAACGTTCACTTTTGTTTTGATTCAGCTGGAAGACGTCATTTTGAAAATGTTGATTAGTTTGCATGTCAAACTAGTAAACCTACGACTCATCATCATTTAGGTACAATGCGACCTTTACATAATTGAGTTTTTGAACATCAACGCGTTCCATTTCTAAGTAAACGTTTAAATAAATGCAACATACATAACAATTGCTACCCCTAACAGACTGCAGACTAAAAAGAGCATTTTCAGCTACCGTTTATTTAATTTTTTTGCGATGTTAAGTTCAACAGGTGACGTTGATGATTGGCAAGCGCGAGGCAAATCTCCCACCACATGTCGACCACTGGCGAATGCAATGAACCTCTCATACGCTCGTAGTTTTGGTGGACAAAGCGGCATAAACCGTCCTAATATAAAAATCGCTGCGCTGCGTTTAGATGGTAAAATAAAGTTCTGTTACATATGTTACACATAGCACTTTGAGATCCGTGAAAAAAACCAATGAAAAACAAACCTTTTTCCAGTTTTGTGAAGACGTCTTGAAATAATACCTTAGAATATCTAATAAAACAAAATATGGCATAAAATTGTACTGATTCAGTACGTGGAGGAAAAGGGTGACGAACTGATCACCTTTCTCAGCAGAAGATAAGGCTAGATTTTTATAACATATTTTTCCCAAAGCTAAAAGCCATCATATGAAACACTGTGCATCGCAGACAAAACAAGTCAAAGCCCTTATGCAAAACCTGCCGTAATATATCTGCTCTATGTGCAGTTCCAGGGATAGTAGTGTACGGGCCCGGCACCAAACACTCTGAAAGCTTGGGAAAAACCCCAAGTATCTTTCAAGCGGAAATTCACGCAATAAGAAAGTGTGCCCAGTTCAATATTGACAAAGGATATAGAAGGCAAACGATTATCATAATGTCTGATAGTCAAGCATCCATTAAAGCGCTGAGTTCTTGTGTAATCAGTTCCAAAATGGTGTGGGAATGCCTAGGCAAACTTAAAGAACTAGGCGAGAATATAGTCACCTTACTGTGGATTCCAGGACACCCTGGAATAGAAGGAAACGAAAAAGCAGATGAACTAGCGAAGAGGGGGACTGAAATACCCTTTGGGGGGCCGGAACCTTTTTGCGGAATCAGCTCCAATGTAATATTGGAAGAAATAGGCAAAGCCGGAGAAAAGAGAAGATCTGACAATTGGAAAGATCTAGTAGGGCTTAGGCAATCAAAGATTCTTCTGGGTGACTACAACCGGTTGAGATCAAATGAATGCATAAGTCAAAGCAAAACTGCACTAAGAGTTTTAACAGGAATCCTAACGGGACATTGTCACCTGAATGGGCACCTTAAGAAGCTCAAAATAGTGGAGGAAGAAGATTGTAGGCTTTGTGGAATGGAAGAAGAATCCTCCATCCACATACTTGCGAACTGCACAGCAATTCAGAATCCTAGGGCACAGCACCTGGGAGACTACTGAATAGAAGAGGGACAGTTACCTAAGTTGAAGCCTGCAGATATCCTAAAATTCCTCGGGGAAATAGGACTAAAGAAGCTACTAGTCTCTGAGACTTTCCTCAGGAACTAAGTAGAAGTAAGGGGGCACAATAGATCTTTTAGGTCTCAGTAAATGTTACCCCAAAAGACATACATACATACATGTGCAGTTCCATGTTTTCTTATGTTCTTTTCTTTGCTCATAAATGTTAATACAATGTGTTATGCGCTTTTATCATGTGACGGTGATTGCCGTCTTTATACCAAGTGATCTGGGGCAGTATTTGTAGCTTTTTTTTTGTTTTTATACGAAAAATCCATCTCGAAAGTATTAGCATTTTTTTAATGTAATTTTTCTAGTTCCTTAGATAGTGTCATGGGTTTTTGGCAGTTCCCATTTTTCGTTGGTGTCCGCGAATGTGTTAAGCATTATGTAACATTTTCATATCAAAATTTAAAACAAATCGATTTTTTCATCAATCGTTAAAATCACAAAACAGAATTTATATAGAACCACTGTGAACGAAATAACTGATAAATGACAGTCAACCGTTGTGCCAACTTGTAAAAAAAATATTATTTCTCCAAATGGGAATTTTTCAATGATCAATTCCTAGTACTTTCTTAACATAATGTGCAATAATAAGGGCGCGTTGTATCGAACACCTAAACTCAGTTTAATGATAACTGGTGTTTAGACTGTGACATATTGATTTATTTATTATCATCAATTACATTAGTTATCATTAAACCGAGTTTAGTTGTTCGATACAACGCGCCCGAACTCAAATAGGTATATACAACAATTTTCTATTTTCAGTTGATATCGATTCCAATGAATCGTTTGTAACTCCACAGGCTTTCCTTAACCATGATATGAAGAAGAAGGTGATCAAGAGTGTTATATTCAATGCTTTGGACAGTTCATACAAATTTACCACTTTCAAGGTATGTATTTTTTTATACAAATAGACAAACACAGTGAAACACATCAATTCCAAAGAGTTGACTTCTTCTTCGTCGAACGGGCCCCACTTTTGCAAGTTCTTTGAATGTGTCTGATTCTTCCATAGTTTTATTTTGGGTGTTTCGTCGCATATTTTGGAGTATATCCAAGATTAGTGGATTGTGCATGGCTAGTGGAAAATGCCTCTTCGTTTTTTTGGAATCTTATTTCTCTCAATTCAGGACAGAAAGCTTTTGATATGTTTTTTGCACCCTCATACTCCTGAGCAGCAATCAGAGTATCATTTTAATAATTTAACGTTTTGTGCTGTTGTAGGCGAAGAGCTTGTTGCACTCTTGCAATCCATCAACGAATGCCAGTGTACCGATATTTCTTGCACCAACATGTCACGTACATTTGACAATTGAACCAATAATATCTTCTCCGAACTCGTGCCAGTGTTCTTTTACTACCAAAATGTCGTCCTGGTTACTATGAAGTTATTCTATTCTCTTATGAACCTCTACATGTATACACAGTTTTTTTATTCGGTGAAAAATTTGTCATTAGCGACTACAAACCCCATATAAACCAATAATTTCCGATTTATCAAAATTGTTCGTTAATTGGTCAAATTGTTAATTCATGGTAGTGATTAATAAGCAATTCCTCACATATCAAATCATGTCAGGAATTTCTCCCTTGAGACAATCACATCTCTAAGTTTAATCTACCCAGTAGTTTGTGCTATGCCATCTTTAGGGTACATCCATTCCTGTCGCATTTTGACCCTACTGAAAATGAAAATTGATGAGCGTTGATGACACATGCAGCTGTGGTATTTTTTCCACGCGCACCTCTAGCAGCTTTTGAGATTCTCCTTCAACGAGTGGATGATGAAATATTTGGTTTTTTATTAGAAACTGTCGATAATCCCGATTTCTCAGCTGTAAAATTTTATTTCAATTTAATTTCTCGAATCTGGACAAAAAACCTAGTCGCTTCAACTTTGTTAAGTCCCATTATCTGTCTTAGTGACGTAAACTACAGAGTTCTGAGGCTCACAAACTCCTTTTCTAGAGCATCAGAGGAAGTTCCTTAGATTATTTATCACTAATTGGTATTGGTTGGTTATTATTAGTTTTTTTTCTTGATATTAAATCTTCAACAATGACTGCATTCGCAGGTTTATGTTTTTCTAAAATAAAATTGCATTCATCAGCCACATCTTCCGACTAAGATTAGTTTGCTTTTTGTATGTTCTTACCATCTGCAAATAACAAATAAAAATATATTCAACTTATTTTATTTCCACCTCTAATATCGGTGGGGTAGTTTAACGAATCCGTCAAGTTGTCCCAGGTGACCTGAAACTTGTCAAAGAGTGTGCATAATTTCCACTTTCACTGCTTCCCAGTATAATATTCTGTAAAAATTCAGTTATGCTCATTTAATTTCAGATTATGCCAAGAGCTCAAAATGCACATGCGATGGTGAACGCTGGGTTTTTATTTAAACTTACAAATGGTACTGTAAAGTCAGCAAGAATGATTTACGGTGGAATAAATGCCAAATTTATACATGCCACCAAATCTGAAAACGCGTTAATCGGAAAAAATTTGTATAATAATACCGTTCTGCAAAGCGTGTTTGACTCACTGGATAAGGAACTTCAGACGGATTATGTTCTTCCAGACCCTACACCTGGATTTAGGAAAAATTTGGCAATTTCGCTATTTTATAAGGTTAGTATCTTATAATATTTATAGAAAATTTACCGAGCTTATCTTCTTTTTGATTGTCCAATTTAGACCGTCATGAAACAAAATATTTTTTGTTGTTCACAGAGTTTATTATTATTATTATTATCATAGCCATTGATTTATTGATAAAGAAAGGTAAAACCAGCTGAAGAAAAGCAACGATTTCGTTTCTCAAGATCCTGAGAAAACTTAATTAATAAAATATCAATAAATTTCACTTTTTAAAATTATATTAAATACGTTAAACTTCCTCAGTTTTTCCTTCGTTCATTTCAACTCTCGCCAAAAATTAGATTAACAGTCTGCAAGAATCATTCAATAAATTTTATGAATTGGGTCCTTCAGCCACCTTTTTTTTTAAATACCACGCTGGATTTAAAAATAAATGTGAAATGTATTTTTTACAAAATATAACAATAACACTTGACAGATATTGGAGGATGAAAATTACAGTATTTGTATCGGTTCTATTGTCTACTATTACTACTTTTAAGTTATTGTCAACGTCATCATGAGAATGCCAATACTTGCTGAAAACACATTTTTCTGTGAATGAAGTATTGAGCCGTTGTATGTATGTATATTGGGGTGATATTCACTGAGACCTAAAAGATCTATTGTGCCCCTTACTTCTACTGAAGAAACCTCCATCCACATACTTGCGAATTGCTCAGCAATTCATAATCCTAGGGCACAACACCTAGGAGATTATTGGATGGAAGAGGGACAGTTACCTAAGCTGAAGCTTGGAGATGTGCTAAAATTCCTCAGAGAAAGAGGACTAAAGAAGCTACTAGTCTCTGAGATGTTCCTCAGTAACTGAGTAGAAGTCACCCCAATATACATACATACACAATTCTACTTAGTTGCTGAGGAGAGTCTCAGAGACTAGTAGCTCCTTTAGTACCATTTGCCGAAGGAATATTAGGATATTTGCAGGCTTTAGCTTGAACAGTCAAAGGACACGCTCTATTGATTTGTTTTCCAGTTCTACAAAGAAGTGTGTTACCTGTTTCTCTTTTATTATAGTATTTTTCATTGTACACTGGTCAGCTACAAGTTTTATTAAGAGATACAGGATCCAACTATAATCGTTCTCAATTTTTGAAGCTATCACTGACATATTCAGAATAAAAAGAAGAGCAGCTTGAAATGAAAATTCCCAATTTTTTACCAAATAAATATCACTTGCCTATGTTAATTAATTAGTGGTTCTGTTTTAACTTGCAGTTTATTCTGAAAACAGGACCACCTGCACAAATAAATATCAGGTATAGAAGTGGTGGTGATATTTTAAATCGTCCATTATCAACTGGATCACAAGAATTTGGCACCAATAAAACAGATTGGCCACTAACACAACCAATACCTAAAGTAGAATCATTGGCTCAAACTTCTGGTAATATAAAACAAATTCGCATTAATTACAATAGTCAATATTATTTGTTCGTTTCAATGATCACCTTTCATAACATCTAGCTCAACATATAATTTGTAACACATTTTATACACATACGCAATTTGTAGGTCAAATAGAGTATGTTATGGATATGCCAATCCTACCAAAAGAAGTCCATGCGGCGCTAGTTACTGCTGAAGCTCCTCCAGGGTCTAAAATACTGAGGGTCAATACTTCTACAGCAATGGTAAGTACCTGTAATATATCAAATTCATGCCTATATTTTTTGCGCTGCTAGCGAAGTAGATATCATCAAAAACCATAATTTCATATAAGTTTTTTAAAAACTATATTTTTATTGAGACTCCTTGGAAACAAATTTCGTTCAGCACTTGTATAACGATATATTTGATAAATGAGATGAACTTGTCGTCCTACAGCTACTACCAGTATCAATACCGAAAGGAACGCTACAAAATACTGATATTTTCTGACAAAGCTTCTTGATAGCGGCAGAGCCGTAATAGATTTTTGCTTCAATTTGACTTCAAATGATTCTGCCAAAGACCACCTCTTCACCGGCATATTCAATATGTTTAAAGTCTGGAAATTACTCGGAAACATGCTCTAAAACCTTTGGGTGGGGATTCACCAGACTAGGCTAGACTCAGTGGCAATACCATCATTGCCAACTGGTTCTTGACGATAATGTTTGTCGACGACGATAAGATTCTATTAGGGTATATGGCCTTAGTTTAGATAAAACTTTTACAGTATAAGTGAACTTTCAAATAAATTAATAAGGTATGATCATGGCTTAGTGCATACGCAGGATACTGTCAGAAAAGTCTTGAAAAAGTTTGTCGAACGAACGAAGCAGACTTCAAATAATTAATTAGCCTAATTTTACCAAAAACTGGGAAATGAAATTCTCCTCAACCACATATCACACATTAATTGCAGTAAAAGTTCACGGGTTCCCCGTGGAGATATTCCTTCGATCTTTGCCGGCATTTGACCGCTGGCAAATACAAGCCGGCGGCATGGCATGGCCTCAACGGATATTTTTACCCTTTTGGCGGCTACTGCAGCTTTGTTCGCTCGTGCTGCTAAATACCGCGCGAAATTGGGAGTTCTGGCGATACTCGACACTGAACATAGTCTCTGAAGAAGATAACTTGGTTATCGAATCGCGCATAAGATAGTGTAAAGTGTTGGTGTTGACGTTGTGGTAATGTAAATAGTGTGCAGGACTACCTAAAGTCTGATCAGGCTACAGACATAGCTCCTAAACGCAAGAGTTTCTCAGAACCCTAGGTCAAATATGCATGATCTTATAGTGTGATGAGGTCAGCCCAATCGACCCCCTTTCAATTCACAATCTATAAATAGTACTTTTTATAGGAATAATTGTTGGTATTAGCAATATTCTATCAAACCATCGCCACTCATCTTTGTAAAAGTAACACTCTATTTATGAAAATATAACATTCACGTCATTCTCAGACTTAATAATTTGTTAACTCATTTGAAGAATTGGGGGGTTTTATATCCACTCCAATCGTATGTGATTAATGGACTGTAAACTCCATTGTCTCCAAAAATAAAAAGCTATGAAGTTGCAGAGCTTGATTTATATAGGTACACATTTTCTTGCACAATATTTGTATATCACAAAATATGGACTTCCTGTCCTTTTTCACACTAATGTTTATTGTAGAATAGAAATACACACTAAATGTCGTAGCACAATTGAGCTGCCACACCCTTTCTACCGGCTTTATAATGTCTATCATACACTTGCTCAGGCATCAGGGCAACAGTTACTACTTGACTACTTGAAATTTGAATTCACAAGCTCATCCATACTCGATTTCTCAAACAGAATTACAATTTCAATTTTTTTCAACAGAAATTATATTAACCTATATGCGCGCTGTCACTTATCTATCACTTTCAGTATGAATATAAAGATTATCTGGTTATCACGTACAAAAATGAACTCGCTGCATAACGAACACTATCAAGCGAATGCGCAAAGCAGAGAGCGCTCAAGAATAGTATTTTTACGAATTCGTTAAGAAGCGAGTAACCTTGAGTGTTGCGAACGGTCAAGAATTGAGCGTTGTAACGAATTCCGTTAAAAAAAAGAGAACTTCGCTTGCCACAGATATGTCTGTGGCAGGAGCGGAGAGATGTGTTTTTCCAAGGGTGATGACATGGACGTAGTTGAAGGGATTACTTTGAATTATACCAGTGAGAAAAATTTGTTTATAAATTTAGAACATCATTTTTTTACAATTTCAGAGTCTGAATGGCGTTATAGCTTTTTACGACAAAAAGGACATACCAGGCAGAAATGTTTTCACACCATTGAATCCATTCATGTATTTTTCTGTAGAAGAAGAATTATTTTGTAGTGGCGTAGTACAATACTACAATCAAGCAATAGGAATAATAGTAGCTAAAACAGAGGAAATTGCGTGGAAAGCTGCAGGATTAGTGGAAGTTAAATATTCACCACCCACAAATAAAGCGTATTTAGATGTTAGAGCTGTTGTGTCAGATAATATAACCAACAGAATTACACATATAAGTACATATTTACCGAAAGAGAAGGGTAAGTTCCATTTAAAAAAAATTAAGCTTATTTTTTGCCAAATGTCGTTCACCTACCAACGCGATAAAACGCACGGAAATTATTAATTTCTCAAGAGAAACAACCAATATTGATGGAAGACTAGGTAGGGGGCGCATAAATTCGTGTCAAAAGCTTGGGAGACGACAGTGCCCTACCCCTTCGTTAACGAAATGTCGGCTTATGAAACTAGAATTTAAAAATTGTTTTTCATTTAAAATTATCAAACGATTTATTGAAAAATAATCAAACCGCTTATAAATACCATAAATGCACACTCGCTGGCACCAAGCACAGATCTTCATTACTCTTATGAACTTAGGTACGAGCTAAGTTCAATGGTTCATTTTATTTTTTACTTATATAAAGTATATTCACTCGAACTTTGGTCAGCCCAACTGACCTAAATGGAATTCAAGTTATAATTGTAAATATAAATGTAATTGTACCCGTCCCATCGAAATGCAAAGCTATTATATATTTATTTGAGCTAACTAATGATTTTTATATGTATAATTGTTGATATACATATAGATTAAAGTATAAAATAAAGTATTTCGTGAATAACCTAATACATTATGCGAGGGGCACTACAGACCGCCTTATGTATGGTTTGCATGATCTCAGCTGGACAATCAGATCTAGAAGTGCCGAGGGAGCGCTTGTAGGCCGTTGAATTCAAAAAAATATTTTTTGGATTGTCCAGCTATGCTAAATACTAACTAGTGAGTAATATATCATTTGTTTTAGGAAAAGATACTAAGAAAGTGATAAAAGGGGAGTTTTACATAGGGATGCAGTATCATTATCACATGGAGTTACAAGCCTGTAAAGTTGTCCCACAAGATGATGGGGGAATTAATATTTATTCAACCACTCAGTGGATGGATGCGAATCAACAAGGGGCAGCGGCTGTTTTGAACATGTCAACAAATAAGTATGTATATATTTTTTTAATCATCCAAACAGAGATTAACTGTAACAGTTTTTGTCAAAAAATCGGTTACATGTGATTTGATTGGAAAAATTGTTTCTAACAAATTACCGATTTTGATAGTTGCAAAAAGTTGAATACATTTTGTTAGTATTTATGTTCTTCAATTTGAAAAAATCATTTTAGAATTAATGTGAAAGTTCGTCGTCTTGGTGGAGCTTTTGGTGCTAAGATCCTAAGAAATGCCTTAGTGTCCACAGCCACAGCCGTAGCCGCAGTAAAACTCCAAGTACCAGTAAAAATGATCCTTCCTATGGAAACTAACATGAATGTCTTAGGAAAACGTTATCCATTGTTTATGAAATACGAGGTAGGAGTAAATACATCAGGAGTTATTCAATATTTAGATGCTGATCTTTATTCTGATATGGGTATTGGAGGAAATGAACCATTCGAGCCTTTAATGGTTTCTAGTTTTCATAATTGTTACGATTCGCGAACCTGGGATTTTTCTACATATTCTGTTAAGACAGACAATCCTGCTAATTGTTATACTAGAGCTCCTGGTAAGTTTTAGCATGTACTGACTTGAAATAGTTTGTTATCAAATTAAAAAAAAACTTCTAAGTAATCTAAAGTTGACTCTCCAAATTTTTGGAAAGGTATACGTTGTATATTACCATCTTAGTGATAATTTCGGTTGGTCTTTCCGAATTAATTCACAAGTAGGTTCTATGAGGAGTATGGTTGTCGCATATTAAGGCCGAATAAAATCATTCCTAACTGGATCCGAATCACCTTTTTTGCCCTATTTTTTCAAAATGTAAACTTAACTTCAAAAAGTTGAACTATTTGTGTGGTACCATAGGAAGTATAATTCACGCAAATTTTGACTATAGCAAATTAGAATCAATGAACCTCGTGGAATCAACAGTAAACATGGTTACAAGAAGCTACAGAAATCTCTAGAATGGTGAAACACAGTCAGGCAGAACAGTTCATAACAGAATACTCGTCAAAATGTACGGCAGATTTTTTTTTCTTAAAAAGGAGCCGTCCCTTCGCCGGCACCACCTCAGCCTCTTGGGCTTATTGTGGATTCTCCTAATGTTCTGACTACAGCCAATCCGTTCCCTGTATTAGCTCATACAGGTTCTTCACTGGTTGGTCGTAGAAGTCTTCTGGAGTCATTTGGTGTCTTCCATATAGTTTTTGCCTCCTGTGGTCCAGCGTCTCACAGTTGCATAATATGTGCAGAGCTGTTTCGGTGTCCTTTTTGCATCTTCTGTATGTAAGGTCTCCGTTATACAGCCCTATTTTGTTAAGGTGCTCTTTTGTGGAAAAGTGTCCCGTAAGGAGCCCCGTTATGGTGCGTAGTTTGTTCCTGCTCATTGAGAGCAGTTCTTTCGCTACTTTTTCTGATGGCTCTCTTATGAATTTCCTCCCATGTGTTTGCCTGGGCGTATTCTTCCAGTGTTTTTTTGTGTTGTTATTTTACCCACCCTTTTAACCATGGCCTAGTGGAGCATTTGGGGATGCCTATAGATGGTTTGGGTCCGTTCATCAGTGTTGATGATCCTGCTCTTGCAGCTCTTCATCAGGTTTTTCATTGCCAGCGATTCCTTTGTGACCTGGGACCCACTCCAGTGTTACACTGTTCCGAGTCGCCAGTCTTCTAAGTTTTCGTCGCATTCCCATACCAGCCGAGATGTTACCTTAGAGCTCTGAAGTGCTTTAAGGGCAGCTTGACTGTCACTGTAGATCCTAATCTGCCTGTTGTTGTAGGCTCTCATGTTATTTGCCCTTGCACATGCAAGTATTGCATAAACCTCTGCTTGAAATACCGAGGCATATTTACCAAGCCAGACGATTCCTTCATATTTGCTCGACTTGCTGTATCTATCCGCTCCGGTGCCGAGCACATTCCTAGATCCGTCTGTATACCAAATCAGTTCATTCGCTCTGCTAAGTGGTGGTGCGTCCTCTTCCTCAAGCACCTTTCGATCTTTGATGACAATCTCGAAATTCTTGCGAAAGATATATTTGGCGGTCATGTAGTCTGTTGGCATTTTAAAGATGTCATCCACGTGCAGACTTAATAAGCAAAGATGCAAAGATAAAAAACTGGCAAAATTCTATGAGTAGAGTTTGCCATCTATGCAAAAAATATAGACATAAATTAGAATACACAAAAAAGAAAAAGCAATAGCGTGAGTTATGCTTTTTTGTTATTAACAATTTTTGTAGTAAAGGCAAGGATCCTTTAGATCAAGCTGGAGGTAGTTTCCGTGACCATGACTCGAACATAGAGAAACCATATCCCACATTGGTTCCACTGGAATGGAAGAAAATGTAATAGCACTTCTGGAAACCGGAATTCTTCTTCAGAAATGGTTAATATAGACAAAAAGAAAAGTTGAGACAATTGAAAAAATCTAGTAGTGCCAATAAGAAATACTCCTGGTAAACAACAACCCGGTGAGATCAAAATTATGTCAATATGAGAGTAAAACTGCATCCTGTTTCAAAATGGGCACGTCAAGAAGCTCAAATAAGTGAAGCAAAAATAATCCTGGATTTTGTTGAAGAATGCCTAACACTACAGAATAACTGGTGAGACGGCTGGAAACAAAAGGAAAACTTACCTAATTTTAAGCATGAGGATATACGAAAGTTCCTCAAAGGTATAGGATTAAAGAAACTACTAGTATATGGGACAGGCTCTGAGTAGGAGGGAACAATAGATAATTTCAGTGAACGTCATCCCTATACGAAAATGTATTGATATCTAGTTAGCCTAGACCAGTTCCATGCATAAACAAAATATTGCGTTACCATAGCAAGTGTCAGTGTGAAGTTTGACGTCAAAAAAGTGAACCAGAGGTACGCAATAAAGTAAAAGAAAAAAGATGTCCACCGAAATTGTGAAAATGGAAAAATTGGAGTATCGAGCCATCATCAAGTACCTGTATTTAAAAGGGTTAAGAGGTAAGCAGATTTACGAAGATATGCTTAATACCCTTGGTGATCAATGTCCTTAGTATGCGACCGTGAAAAATTGGACTGCAAGCTTCAAAAGAGGTAAATTTTCCATTGAAGATGATGACCGATCGGGAAGGGCAGTTTCTGTGTCAGTCCCCGAAAATATCGATGCAGTCCATGACATGATTTAATCAGACCGTCGAATTGGGCTAAAACGGATATCTGAAGCACTGAATATTTCATACGAACGCGTTCATCATATAGTTCACGTCAATTTGGACATGAGAAAAATTGCTGCAAAATGGATCCCCAAATGTTTGAATGTTGACCAAAAGCGTGTAAGGGTAGAAGCATCGCGTTCGATCTGTGCTCGATTTGAAAACGATGTAGACTTCTTAAACCAAATTGTTACTATGGATAAGACTTGGGTACATTTCTACGATAAAGAAACAAAGCAACAATCGATGGAATGGCGACACTCTGGTTCTTTAAGAGCTAAGAAGTTTCATGTCCAAAAATCTGCTGGAAAAGTTCTTGCTTCAGTTTTTTGGGATTGCCATGATTGATTTTTTGGAGGGTGGAATAATAACTGGAGATTACTATTCGTCGTTACTGACCACTCTACGGAAAAAAATTAAAGAGAAAAGACGCGGAAAGCTATCCAAAGGTGTTTTGTTTTTGCAGGACAACGACCCTGCACATAAATCTCATGCTGCCATGCAAAAAATTCGTGATTTAGGGTTTGAATTACTAGAACACCCCCCTTATTCACCAGATTTGCTCCGTCCGACTATCATCTCTTTCCTCAACTGAAAAAAATTTTAAAAGGTCGTGAATTTTCCTCCAACTAGGAGGTAATAAAAGCTGTGGAGGTCTGGTTTACAGAGCCAGGAGAAACATTTTTTTTGAAAGGTCTATAGACGTTGCAGGTTCGCTGTAATAAATGTATCCAATTAAGATGAGAATATGTTGAGAAATAAAATATTTTGACATTGAAATTTTGTTTGGTTCTGTAGTAGGCTAAGCATTTTTCAATATATCCTCGTATATCACACATTATACCCCAGTGAGGAAAACTTCTGTCCAAAATATGGTTCAGATTGATTAGGGAGGATTTTATATTATTCAGAATAAGATTATATTTCTCCTTTAAAAAAAATAGAATCAAAAGTCAACCGATGAAAAAAGTTCCAACGTGAAGATGCGTACCGAACGTGCTACCTAGTGAGAATTTTATCATTTACTTTTTTCAGGAACTCTCGAAGGTACAGCTGCAATTGAAACTATTATGGAGCACATAGCTTTAACGATGAATTTAGACCCTGCTCAAGTGAAATTATCCAACACTAATACGCAATCATCTCCTGATATGCCCAATTATTTCAGTAATTTGAAATCATGGGCTAATATCGATAAAAGGAAAGCAGACATAGAAACTTTTAATAAGGTAATATAAAGCTCAGGGTTGGATTCAGTTACCATGAAAATCTAAAACGACTCTATCACAAAAGGATGGTTGGAAAACATTGAATATCCTATTCCTTGTGATTTTTCTTGTTGGCCGAACTCTGCTAACGCGTCGTTCGGCTATCTACACCCGCGTGCGGAAACGTATCACTTTCCGCTCTTGTTAGGTAAACTACTATTTCACATTATTTCCAGGCAAATAGATGGATAAAAAGAGGATTATCTATAGTACCATTGAGATGGGTATTGGAAGTATATGCGAATTACACAGTTATCGTTTCCATCTTTCATGGAGATGGAGGAGTTGCTATATCACATGGAGGGGTTGAAATGGGACAAGGCATTAACACAAAGGTAAACACTGACTATAAAAATATTTTCGTGGTCCAACCTTTTAAAACAAGATGGCGCCGCATGTCAAAGATTTCAAAGATCTCAACACAAGATTTCGGTTTTAAATTGGACGTCTAGTAGTCCAGATCTATCGCCGACTGAAACTTTGTGGCAAGAGCCGTTCCATATCTGATGAGCCGTCTCCTAAAAATTTGGAACGGCTTCACACCAGATGGCTGAAAAACATTAGTTGCTACAATGTCATCAGTTATCAATCTAAAAGGCAATCTAGCGCTGTGCTAATTTGCTTTGTTTTGTTCAGTTCATTTTTGGAGTAATTTTTTTTATTAGAAAAATATAATATTTCAATCTAAAACTAAATTTTATTAAAAATATGTTGTATACGTTCATCGTGTATGTGGTAAATCTATTTAAAAACATAATCATGAAAGTTGGGCAAACTTCACTTCGACAATTCTCGTATGTTGACCCAACGCCGCGCCAGTGCAGAAAAATGTGTATTTAGACCATAAAACATTTGGACGAATCTAAACATAATAATATTTTTATAATTTCAAAAACAATATTCAAATGCCTGAACACTAGTTACTATTTATCCGAATGGACATTTACAAACTACATATCTTCACAGGTAATTCAAGTATGTGCTTACAAATTTGGAATAGATATCAGTAAAGTGAGCGTGAAGCCAAATTATAATTTTGTTTCCCCCAATAGTGCCAGCTCTGGAGGCAGTTTAACAAGTGAAGCTATTTGTTTCGTGAGTATTTGTAACTTTAAATCAAATTGAACATCCACTCGTAACATTATCTACAATATTACATTATTTGTTTTAATCTAGATTGAATTTAAAATAGATAGTTTCAATAATTTGATTAATTATTGACCGGTAGCCCATGACACATGTAGGCTTTATAACCATCATGTGAAAACGGCATAATGCCTACATGTGTCATGGGTAAAGATTGCAAACAGGGCCCGGCCATTCTTACCGGGTACGGTAAGTAAACCGCGGCGTAGAAGCGCCAGCTTGTAGAATGTACGTTGGCATGGCAACCTCTACGAGCTGCGTTGTTGCCGCCGTTCTGACGCGCAAATCGCCGCTCGCCATTTCTCCCTACGCGTCCCTCGCCAACTCTCGCCAAAGTTTAAGAAAAAACATAATACATTTCTTTTAGCAAATAAGAATTTGTTTTGTTTATACCAAAACTACAAAAGTTTATATCCATCTAATCTAAGTTGTTTTGTTATGATGACACGTTCAGTACTTCAATCTCTAGTCATGGGCTACCGGTCTATCATTATTAAGTCATAGATATACTCATCCCCTCATTTTGCTCTTCTTATCAAAATCATGATAGTATTTTTCGTGAAGGGGAAATCTTCAGACAGACGTTTGGGAAGAGGATTCAACCAAATCCCTTGACTTTATCCAGGAACATCCACGGTAGAAGAGCCACCTTCCTATTATCAACTAGCTAAAACCTCTTCTCTACTACCTCAAAACCACCAGAATTGTAACAGGTTGACTTTCTACCACAATTTTTGATGACTTGCTTTCTCTAGTTTCGTAGCCTCGCTATACTGTCCTCTGCTTCTTTTATTCTTATATTCTTTCTTGTATAGACTTCCAATTATCTTTACTCTCCAGCTTTTTAATTACCATATTTATTTTTCCCAACCTTTGCTGTACTTCAGTCATTTCCCCCGCTATCTGTTTAACTGAAATACAGTGTACTCGTGAGAGTTATATTCGCTGCAGTGGATATATTCGTGAGCCAATCGTCTCGTGTCCAGATCTCTGTATCTGTAGAGTAGGGAGGGTGGGCTAGGCCCACAGCACTTAGGCCACATGTGACCCATTGTATATCCTCCCGAGGAGTTTTTTTCGTAGGTCATCGTCCATCCTGTCCTTTCCAGGAAGGTGGACAGGTCACTAGGAGACATCTCCTTTATATCCGCAGGTGTAGGCCAAGACTCACACACACTCTCTTATTGACGATAACTCCGGGCACTCGCATAAGACATGCCTGACAGATTCATCTTCCTGTTTACACAACCTGCATAGAGGTGTGTCCACTAGCCATATTGAGCATAGATGTAACGTTTAGCTAGTTCCGCAATTCCCCACTTAATCCTTAGGCTTAGTGATCTGGAGTAAATTCCACATCCTGAGCCTTCTTTGGTTTTTGAGCCGTCTGTATATATGCGTATTTCATTTGCAGCATCTGACTCTGTGTTCTATTTTAATTGTGTCCAGATAAATACTACGTTGAAATTAAAAAGAAGACTTGACATAATCTAAAATATTTGAGTAAATGCTTAGTATGTATGCAGTGATTGTGTTTTCAAAATATCTCAAATAATTCAACATAAATTAAAAATATATAGGTATTAATAATATTTCTTTTTATTGTGTTAAATTTAGGCAGTAATTAAGGCTTGTGATACGATCTTGGAGAGAATGAAGCCGATTAAAGACAAAATGAAGAATCCCACATGGGTTGATGTGGTCAATGCCTGCTTCGATGCTCAAATTCAACTTTGTTCTACAGGATTGTGAGTAAAGAGCTTAATGATTTATAAAAACTAGTTACTAGTAGAAAAAGACTGAACTCTTTTAAAACATTTCATAGTATGGTAAATGGAATTGTTACAAATTAACCTATTATTACAAATAAATTGATCCCCTATAAAAAATTTGTCCTGCAGAGATTTTCACAACGAAATTTACCCCTAAAAACAATGTCAACGTCTGCACATGATATAATAAAATTGAGCCCTTATAAAATTTTTATCGTACGTCCCTAGTAAATAAAAACCCCCTTTAAATCGTGCATTGACGGTTAGATGGTAATCAAACTATAAATAAGCTTTGCCCCTACCAAAAATATGACTGCGCAAGTTGATTTTTGCGATTAAAAAGACACTGATCTCAGTGGAGCTCAAGTTAGAATTCTAATTGTAAATGTAATCTAAATGCACGTGTATCTTATGAGATTTTCATTACGTGCATGTTATTGTTAAATGTCACTTACAAGCTTAGACTATTAAACACACATTAATAGTCTAAGCTTACAAGGAATGTCTACAGTGCGATTTTTTACGTTTACGGACATGGGCGTAGAAAAAAGTAATTGCTGACTTTCAGTGATGGATTTAGGAATAATTTGAAGGGCGGCATTTTAAAAATTGGTTCAGATTAGTCAACTATTTTCTACTTCGCAAGTTCTTTTCATATCGTTGGGAGTTCTCGGAGCAGCGTACAAATTTGAGAGTTACGATTCTTTCTCAAACTCGTTGATCTGCCCGACATGATGCATAAACGCATTAGAAAAGTAGTAGTCTGCAAAAATTGATGCACTGGAATTAATTGCCGAGAGCAGAAATGAGAAACCGACTACGCGATCTGAAGCTACAGGATTGCAGTGAAAATTACAGCATTTAGAAACTTCAATTCTAGTAATTGTTTGGTGGCCTAAATCCGCCACTGTTGGCCATTTGCTGGCTAAATTATCTCTGGGGTACATTATTCAATAAAAGAAGAATCCAGCCTAGCGACCAGTTGCCACCTCATAACATCTAATCTAATCTAATGCTACAACTAACTGATCTTTTGAAAAATATTTGTTAGAACTATAATAATAGTAAAGAAAATAACTCGTAGTCTCACTAATATCTTGACCTGAATGTTTTTTAGTTTTTATCCAACTGCTACTGGAGTTGAAAGTTATCCAATATTTGGAATATGTGCTACCTCCGTGGAAGTAGATTTATTAACTGGACAACATCAAATTTTAGAAGTAGATATTATTGAAGATTTGGGAAAAAGTATGAGTCCTCTAATAGACATCGGACAAATTGAGGGAGCATTTGTTATGGGTAAATATGATGGTTAAATACAATTAAATAAATAAATATCGACCTGAGAAGGGTACATAATCCAAAGAGGGACTGGATGAACGGTATTAAGGTTTGTTAGTGAGAGGTTGATGTCTAAATTGGTGTGTATCTTTAATGGCATGATGATTATCATAAATAGAGTTTTACCTTTTAGTAATTTTATTTTCAGGAATTGGTTACTATACAACTGAAGAGCTAATACTTAATTCACAAGGCAAACTTACAACTAATAGAACTTGGACGTATAAACCACCTGGTGCAAAAGACATTCCAATAAACTTTAGAGTAAAGTTTACTGAAAATAGTGAAAATCCCGTTGGTGTTCTGAAATCAAAAGGTAATAAATAATATGTTAGTTACATTGTCAATTATTTATTTATGAATTAAATATAAAATAGGATATAACATAGGAATTTAAAAATTTGCAACGAATACATACAGATTGCGAAAAGTCTATTCGCCCCATACAATTTACTCAAGTACGACAAAGAAAATATGAGCAAAACTATTTGAAAGAGAGAGGAAAATAATTGTGCGCACAGTGATGGGTGTGTAGAAGTTTTCTCTCTTTAAAGGACACCGTTGCCGGTTGAAAATGTTTAGTTTCACCTAATAGTGCACGAGCTCGAAAAAAAGTTAACGGTAACGACACAAAAGTATCATTTGTACAAATTAATCTGCGCTTCCGGCAACAGCGGTTAAAATAAGGGAGCACTGAACACACTCCCTACTGTTTTTGGTAGCTGGGAATACATTGAAGTAAATAACTGGTGGTAAAACCCTAATGGAAAATTATATTGTAATGGTAGTACCAATTAAAAAGCACAAAAGATAGCAGCAAAGTGGTATGTTTTAGGAAAATAGCTGGAGGAATAGGAATAACAGCAAAAAATATTGACTGGCTGTTATTTAAAAACAATTAATTCAAGTTGCGGCTTCTTAGTGAGGGCAAAGGAGAGTAAACCTTCCCCTAAAATTTTCAGGAAATAATTTCTTTCTTCTTTCCTTTATTTTCCTAATTTTCTATAGTGATTGAGGTAATAGCGCGCCTCAGTATTGAACATCCTTGTGATCTAAGTTATGATAACGTCGGCTCCACTTTTATAGTTGTCACTAGCTGAAATATCAGCTCATCTTTCTATTTATATGCCAAGCTTTCGCCTAGGTGGATCCTCTTCGCTCAGTTAATAGTCTTGTCACCTGATCAATGCTCTGCTAGATATTTTGTCTTCATCACTGCATATACGACGTAAACAAGAAATATGAAGACAACGTCTCTTGGGAAGCTCTACTCCCTGGCGTTATTACTTTTGTTGGCTGTTGTTTGAGGCTTGTGGGTATATTCTTTGACGTTTTCAGGATACTCTTTCTGGCGGTTCACGCGGATGGTCAGTCTCTCTCTCAGTCTTGGGTGCTCGATTGAATAGTGCGGTCGTTTAATGTCTATTCGGCATGTCGTATGTTTGTGGTTCGTTGATATCTCGATGTTTGTCAGTTTTTGGACGACGATCTTCCCCATTTTTTCATCTCTTTGCGTGTATGTATACTATTCCACTTCCTTCCTCTATTCGTTTAGGTACCTGGTTAGGTTCCTGTAATCCTCGGATCGTTTGAAGAGGATATTTATCTGGAGCCTACATTGTCTGTGTAAGTTTATCCGGACTGAATTACAGTTATAAAGGCTCCGGGGAATGAAGAGTGACAAACTGGTCGTTGTCGTCTTCTTATTGTCTTCGATGGCTCTGTCCAGAATTTTCCCACCTGTTTCTTTTGACGACTTCCTTCCACTGCGGTTTCTTAATGTTTTAAGTGAACCTCACTTCCGCCTCGTCGCCTTGGAGAAATTGGTCCTCTGCGCCTTCCTTCAGAAGCTTTCTGATGGACTTCTAGTTCTGTCCTTGAATTTATCTCATCGTCTGTCATGATTTTCATCCTTTTCCTCTGCCCTTTCATTTCCAATTTTGTTTTTCAACCACTTGTTGTGCGTTTGTCATGACTTTACATTGTCATTATCGTCATTAATTTTATAATCATTTTTAAATAATCATTAACAAAAAAGTAAGAGCTACTGTTGTCTATGCCAAATTATAGCTGTCTGATTAGTTAGCTGACTGTTACCTTTATTGATAAGTGCTGGTACCTAGGTACATTAACAAACTGATAAAATCTGGAAAGCAAAGTAGTATTGCTGAGTTACAAAAAATGTCACTAATAGAATAATTTACTGAGTAGAGTTTTTTGTGGTTTCTTAATTATCTTATCCTTAATTCAACGCAACACATTCTATAGGTACTGTATCACAAATTATTACTATAATAACTACTAAAACATTTTAAAAACAATAAATTTATATTAATTTCAGCTGTTGGAGAACCACCAATGTGTCTATCAGTTGCTGTACCTCTAGCAATAAGAAATGCTATAATCTCAGCTAAGAGAGAAACGGATCCAACCAATAATGAGTGGATACCATTCGGTGAGTCGTGTAGTATATATAGTTACGAGAAATACATGTGTAGTATATCCACGGGTACAGTTGGTGATGAAAATTATAACGTATTCTGGTACCTCTCTACTGTTACCACGGATATGGACCAAAACTTTTCGACAATATTGTAACTGGGGCGTCGGCCCAGTGGAAAGCATCTGATGCGATAATTACAGTGAATCAGTGTCGAGCGTGGTTAGTACTTGGATGGGTGACCGGTCCACTGGGAAAGACCGTCGCGTAAATAGCCCGTACAGCCTGCAGCGGAGTAGCATATCACAGCTCGCAAGCATTATACCAATGAGCACGAGGTATAATGTAGGTATGCCGTCTTTCGGAGGAGACGTGAAACCGAGGTCCCGAGTCCATGGATGTTGGGCTCGATAAAGAACCCTACCACTCGTTGGAACACCAGTGGGTTCGGCAAAATTTCCGGTTAGGGGTAGAGTGCTCCCAACGTCGGTGATTAGCCTCAGTCGCAAAAATAGACCGACGTTAAATAACCAATTAAAACAAATACTGTAACTACAGTTCTTTCCAGCGATCTTGTCGTGTGCCTGAAATGATTTATGAAATCTAACAAAATATTTTTGTTTCAGATGGTCCCACAACTGTAGAGAAAACATTTTTGTATGCACAAAATAGTTATAAACAATACGTTTTGAACTGAATATGTTATATATTCTGAAAATATCGATATTCTCAATAAAATAAATTACATACCTATTTATAGAATTTTATTTCATTTATCATGCCGAGGTGGTTTTATAGAAGATCGACAATAGGATAATTTGGTTGAACCTTAATCGACACTCTTTGCCAAATGTGAAGGAAGCGATCATCATTGGTGGCCAACTGTAAAATATTGAATTCGAACGGATAAGTAGATTGCAACTCGGTGACCACAACCCACAAATCCATCACGCATTTGCTGTGTATTGACAATTATTGTCGGTGTTTTGAAAATGATGAAGAGATTTCAGGAAACATTCTGGAAAAAAAACCACGTAGACACTACTGCACGTTTAATAGAAATAAAAAGTTTCCCTTTTCTGGTAAAGCCTTCCTTTATATCAAGAAATGCTCCAAATGCTTTTTCTTGATTTTATAGAGCAGTCTTTATTCTCGACACCAGTTAGTAAAAGGCTGTCCCACAGCAAGTTTATCCATATAATGCATATCAGTTATTAGCCTGAATGTCTTGGGAAGTATTATCAATAACGCATAGTTTCATTTGGTGTGGGATTTTATTTTTTGGATATACTCTGGCCCTTTTTTCTTGCATAGTATAATAGAATAGTGTTTACTTCTTGCAGCTGCTACTTACTATAGGTATATTATTGGAAATAACTGGATAATAGTTATTTGGTTGGTTTGGAATTAATAAAAGATGTTTCAGTTAAAATAAAATTTTATAACTCTAATCCTATTACATACAACTTTCTAGAAGTCCAATTACAGATGAGGTAGAAGTAATTATATAATATTATATCGTAGTTCTGGACTTCTTTCAATCACTATCAGGAGGGCCGGATATGTCGTTGTACAGCTTCTTGTTGCACCACATACGTACAGAAATATAATAAACGATTTCAGCTACCGTTAAAAGAGAAAATCCTGTGAAAAGTCCCAACAGTCCTCCGAAATTTGAAATGAAATCAAATACACCATAAAGTTCGGTTTTCTCAAACGAGTAGAATTGATCTTCTTTGAAGTAAATCTTTAACGATGAGAAATGGCTGAAACCAAATAAAACGAATTTATCATTTTCTGAAAATATCTCCACTTATCTATTCAACATGAAATCAGGTGCTCCAACATCAATGGCTCAGTTTACGGATATTTATAAACAACGTGTGAAACTATACATGACAAACACGTTCTGAAATTTTCCTTTTCCAGTGGTAGAAAATTCCAAAATAAGGTTCTAATGCCCAAAATATAAAACCATTTATATTTACAGATCACACAACTTGAACGAATTCAATTAAGGAAAATGATATGAGTATGTGTAATCGAATTGTTTTCTATAAACATTTATTTGTCACTGATCTTGTGTGATTCTATTCGTGCAATACAGCATAACAAAATCAGAAATATGGAGAGACAATCGACAGATACCTTCAATCTCTAAGACTCTTAGCAAAACACTACAACTCCAAAGCTGTTATTACTGTAGAAATCACTAGAGATGACAGTATTAGAGACGCATCTACAGATGTATTAGACTAGCAAAATCTCTAGATCTCAGAGTATCAAATACAGCAGTATTTATCAACATCGTTGTCCAGATCTCACCTCTCACTTCAATTATGAGATTCCTATGAAATATCTTTCAAAAGTATAGTTGCTACGTCCAATGCAAAATGTTATTTTTGTGGTCTTCAAAAGCATTTTTGAGCAGAGAGTGTCCAGCGAAGAACGCAATCTGCAGAGCATCATCAACTGAAAATGTCAGAATACCTGAAAATGATCAAATAGAAAAGTATAAACCCATTTTATTTGTTAATTTGTTAATCATCCATCAATTTATTCAAGAACACAGATGTCGTATTTCATCACCTGAAGTAAGGCACTAAATAGGGGAGTATTCTCATTTTGGTTCCTGAATTTTATTGTTTTGACTTGTGTCGAGTTGACATATTGTGCTGGAAAATTTTTGGTATAGAACAGAACATTTTATTTTACCAACTTTCCTTCAGACTATTATAGGAAAGTGCAACGAATGGATGCTGGCCACGTCTCTGAGTAGAAATACCGAATCTCATGCCAAATACCTGACCAATACCACAACAACTTCAACGTACAACAAGGAACCAAAATGGCGGACGAGAATACCTATGTCTACAGCGCTCTACCTGAAGATTCTCAAGAAACTGTCAGGAGAAGTCAACGTCAAAAACACCACCCTGTACGTTTCAACTACCTAGTCTCCACTGTGATTAGTTTTACTATGTTTAGAAGTGTAAACATGATATAAAATGTACCTAATTAAATATTAATACTATATGAAAAAATACTAACATTTGTTTTAGAACGCTATCTGAATAATTAAGATTCTTCTTCATTTTTTTGTTTGCTTTGAAAAATTCTCTCCATTCCCACTGATTTCTGGTAACCGTTGTTTGATAATTAATTTGAGTGCATAAAGGCAAACATTGACAGATACTAGAATAGTCTGCTAAGCCTAAACCAACGTTTTGTACCAATGTCTTAAGCTAGGAGATATCAATACATATCCTCGTAATGTAAATTCTATTTATCTATTTATAGACACAACTTATAAGCAAAATCATTAAGAAACGAAATGAGACTTATACTCACTTCATATTAAACTCTGATAGACCAGCTTGACATGGTCAAGAAAGATATGCTTTATATAACATGGATCCCTCTATAAATCTTAGAGCATATCTGCCTTTTCTGCTCAGTGCTTATTAATAAAAAATGAATTTATTAAAAGCTAGGACATTCAGTTTATCTGACTCCATACCTACTATAGTCTAACAACAAATATTAAGAGCTATAGGTTTTTTCTTAGTGTACCACAAATACTATGGTATGCCTAGTACAGGTACTTGACGTTTTCGACTTGCAAATCCGTACTAGAAATATGGGACAAGAGCATACGTAGCGTCGGAGTCGAGTACACTTCGTTTAGTATCACTTCTTCTTTCTTTTTGTTTTCATCATGACCACAGACTAAACACTCTGATAAACATAGAAATACTTTAAACTTGTGTTTATTAAACAGCTACAAGATGATGAAGCATAAAGGTTCTAGTTTTTACAAAGGGAATCTAACTAAAATTTGTTTTAGTTAAATATTTGCAGAAATACATGTGAAATTTGACAGTAGTTAATAATTGACTGGTGTCATGTGTACCTATGGCCTGGTACATGCAAAAAAAATTGTCTGATGTTTATCATCTTTGTGGAGCAATGATCTGCATTTATGTTTAATGGACATGATATTCGTTTTGTCCTATCTTTGTTTTGTTATCTACAATATATTCAATCATTTTATATGATTGTATAGATTACCAGCCTTGTAAATGTGTGATAAAATATATTGAAACAATAAAAAAAATTATCTATCTAAATCAAAATTAAAATAACGTCGATAAATTAAATTGTAATTTATTTTCATTCATTTATAAATATCAATAATTTAATATCTACAAAAGCAGTTTTTATTCCACTCATCTTTTGTGTGAGATAAAGAATGACATTATATTTTACAATTTTATGCAAAAGTACAAAATATTAACCTAAATTACTTTACTTTCTTTTTAGCATCTACATTCCAATACATTGCTAATTGCACTACTAAAACGGCATTTGCTAAACTAGCAGCTATGTATGTCAAAATAACCACATTATCACCAGTTTCTTGCATTGAAGTGAAAATTCTTGCTAACGATCCTCCAAGTAACATAAACAATGTAACTGCCGATAATTGACCAGTATGTCCATTTTTAAAATTGGTAAAAGCTTGCATTAACTTAGCAACAACTACTAAGAATATATTAAACGTTTGAAGTGCCCATAAGATGTTTAGTGTTACCAAGCCAGACATCATTACATAACACACAATTAAATAAGTACATATGTATACAATTGCTTTAACAACTACCCCTTGGTAAAATAATATTAAAAATCCTATTAAAAGAGTTTGAATTGCTAAGAAACTAGCATCTCCCCATGCACTAAACGGAAACCCTTTAACAAAACTATATGACATATAAATTGTTATTGCACTTAAGTCCAATGTGACACTGAGAATATTGATTCCTTCTCCACTTTTGGCATTATACATTTTTAGTATCTGTGGTACCTTCACTGTTAATGAACCCAAAATTATTCCCAAGCCTAGGCCTTTACTTAATGTTGCTAAGAAACATTGACCTAAAATCAAATATTACATTAGTATCTTTAAAATGAATTTTTATAAATAGTTTTGAATTAAGTATCATTATATAAAGTATTTGATAATAAGCAAAGATATAAATAATAATTATTTAAACAGCAGTGGTTATTAAAATAAGCCATGAAATTGGTAAATGTTGTTAGGTATTTCAATTAAATTTATAGACAATATAAGAAAAACTATTACATCTTATAACTTAAGTAATTTATCAGAATCTGTGTACCTATATTTATGTAGACTAAAAAATTCATTCATTTTCATTTGTTTATAAATTTCTTATCCAATTCACCTAATATACATACCTACCTACATTTTGAAATAATATTTTTTTATCAGTGAAAATGATTCTCAACTTTTGATTGAATATAGTAGGCTTGATAGCAGATGAACTAGCAAAGAGGTGGACTGAAACATCCTTTTGGGTGCCTGAACCCTTTTGTGGTATCAGCCCCAATGTAATATTGGAACAAAAAGGCAAAGCCGAGAAAAAGAGAAGATCTGACCATTGGTAAGTTCTAGGATGGCTTAAACAATCAAAGATATTTCTGGGTGACTACAACCTGATGAGATCAAGTGAATGCCTAAGTCAGAGTAAAACTGCACTAACAGTTTTAAGAGGGATCCTAATTGGACATTGTCG
The DNA here is from genome assembly GCA_949126875.1 of Lochmaea capreae. Lineage (NCBI taxonomy): Eukaryota > Metazoa > Arthropoda > Insecta > Coleoptera > Chrysomelidae > Lochmaea > Lochmaea capreae. Next base: position 20,972,967 of record OX421404.1, read on the forward strand.
CCTGAATGGGCACCTGAAAAGCTCAAAACAGTGGAGAAAGAATGTAGATTTTGTGGCATGCAAGATGAAACCTCCATCCACATACTTGCAAATTGCACAGCAATTCAGAATCTTAGGGCACAACTCCTAGGAGATTACTGGATAGAAGAGGGTCATTTAGTTAAAGCCTTCAGATATCCTAAAATTCCTCCGGGAAATAGGTGTAAAGGAGCAACATCTAGAAGACTAGGACGGAAGAGGGCCTGCAATAACCTAAAATTCTTTTGGGAAATAGGTCTAGGAGCTACTATAATCTCTGAGACCTTCCTCAGGAACTATGTAGAAGTAAGGGGGCACAAACATCTTTTAAGCCTCAGTGAATGTCACCCCAATAATATACATACAAACATACATAGTGGGTTTGATAATATAGTTTAAAACTGTACTTTTAAATTTTGTACTTACTGTCTAGATAATTTAGCTCTAAAAAGTAATTATCAAAGCATTTTGGTGTCAATACCAGCAGGGCAACTGTTTTAAATAGCTCAAACGACGTGGAGTTCATTTTTATTAGTTTGGTTGGAGACTGAATTTTCAAACTCGATTCAAATGTATTTAAGGCTAAAAAATATTACACTGTTCAACTTTAACGTAATGATAAAAAGTGATAAAAAGTTTTCTGAACATAAATAACCTTTATCATATGAACATACTTCAAAACTCCATAGTCACCATAACCACAGACCACTTAGGTCTGTGACCATAACATAGCACTTTCAAACCAAAATTTTCTAGAAAAGGGCGCAGTTTTGCCAACTGTATTAGAAGTTGTTATAGTACGAGCGCTAAAACTATAATATAATATAATAAATACAGTGGAATAAAATATAATATAATAAATGAGAAACAACAAATTGGCTTGTTACCCACAAATAAAATAAGTAGGTATATCTAGGTATAATGTACATGATGTAAATAAATACATTTTAAGCAGTGAATGATTGTTTATTATTAAAACAACACACACACACAGTTTTTTTTAGAAAACTAGCTACGACACAAAATTTATTCCAAAAATTTTTTTATAAACGCCAACAATACATCACTTTGTTAATCTTACTTTAAATAAAGAACCTAAGTAAAATTCACATACAACATACATCATACAATGCATACTAAATAAATAGTAGATAATAATATTGGATATTTTGTAGAGATTATTGTTCCTGTGGTGAGTTACTAATCCTTCTGAAGCATAAATTATGAAAATGAAGAACATAGGCAAATATTACAAAATAAATTTTTGTTATTTTTGTTATTTTTGACAACAGTGAATGAGATTGTTAATTATTATTGAAAATATGAAAATTGAATGAACAAAAATATCTCAGTTTTTTTTAATCAAGAATTTGGTCTAAAAATTAAAATTTTGTGAATCTATTGAATATTATTCATTATCATTGTTTAAACATAGGCAATTTATTATAATATTCTTTACTAGAGATTACAAAATTTTTTTTCCTTGACTTTACTATGAAATATTATTTGAATTAGTAGCTGCTCCATCTATTGGTTTTATATCCCAGCAGGAGGAAAGCATTGATTGGAATTTATATACACAATTGTGAGAATGAGCTACTGGACAAGAGATGTCGCTAGAAGTATTAAATTATGTAATAAATCAAGAGTTTTGCGTATTTGAGAAGCAGTTTTTGTGAATTTTTATGTTTCAATAAATTGCAGTTTTTATGTGTTTATATTTTGTTATTTAAAATAAAAAATTTCATATATAGGTAGTCTATAGTTGAAAAAGAAAACACAGATGTAGTTGCTTAAAGCACAACAAAACACAAAATACCTACCTACTTATAAAACCAATTTTACAACATTAGATTCAGTGTCGTAGTCAGAAATAAATCATGCATTGCATATGTATTTAAAAATAATCAAAAGAACAAAGTTATTTTCATTTTTATTTTTTTTATTAAATAATCTTTAATAAAATCAACATGAAGTCAAATATTTTAGATAACAGACAAAACAATCCACTATAGTTAGGCAGCAATAAACATGTAACGTACAAAGATTTTTCCCTCTTGCCCCTTGTCACACAATGCCACATTCCAGTGATACAGTAATTTACGGATGACCCCTATTAATTGTGTCTACCGACTTCAAAAAATTCAGATTTGAAATTTGTTATTTTTGGGAAGTTTTCGAAAAAAACTGTCTTTCCATTTTACTTATCAGGTTGGGTGGAGAGGAAAGCCTTCACGTACGGGGCAGACATACCGTGGCTCTCTCACTCGAAGGCGTTCATATATACAACCCTTCGAGTACAAAAAATAATAAGCAGATCCTGGAAAGGAGTAGAACAAACCTACGCATTCTATCGGGACTGCTTACAGAGACATTGTCGACTAAATTACCGCCTAAAGAAGATGAGTCTGGTAAAGTGTATAACATATTCGGTTTCAGTCCCTCGATCCTTAGAGCCAAACGACTTCAAAAAAGTACCACCAAATACTACCATTTCTTCAGAAGCATAGGCTTGTGGGGTGAATTGTAATCCCTAGGAGTGAGCCACAATAGACCCAGCGGGGGTCGCAGAGGAGGTGGCGAGAAGACCTAACATAGAAACTAAACCGACTTATCGGGATCAACGTATGAATGAGTCTGATGGCATAATATAGGTAGGTGTATACGAATCGTAACAAAGCTAGTTATAATTTCTCTTCGAAGAGCTATAATTTTATAATATAGTAGACACGGATAGATATCTCCAACTCATTATATCCTAGAGCTCCTTCTCAGGAAAGCATAGGTAACTATCCCAGTAACAAAACATGCAGCGAATATTTCAAAGTCTTCGTCAATTGTGTTTTCAGTAGGTACTTATAATTGAAGAGTAGCAATGTGGATATTATCAATGTTCCTTTGTGGAACATCAAAAATTAATTCTGAATAAAACTATATACTTACACGAATAATAAACCTTGCATGCTGTTTCATTGTCCGTAACAAGTTTGCGTCCACAGGGAAAACAATAACCGGTCAAATTCCAACAAAACAAACCTTATAACTAAGCACGTGCAAGTCACGTGTTTCACCATACCCCCCACGTCATTAATGCGTGTGAACATACGTTGGCAAACATAAAACGTAAACGTAGTGATGTGCATTTGTTAACTTCGGTTTATTTTTTATTTGACAACCTTCAGAAAGTCAACATTTTGTTATAAATGCACGATATAGTTTTGTTAGGTGTGTCTTCACTTCTTGCAATTATTTTCATTAATGGGGGTCTACATAATGACGTGAGATATGTAAATACATTCATTTACAGTCAACATTTAACCTCTCATTGAATATTGTTTGATTTACTTTTTTTATTCAACTTATACCGCGTGAACACGTATAAGTTTTAGAGTTACATAATAAAAAGGCACCTATCAGTAAAATTACAAAGTATCTATGGTGTCTGCACTGGTTTGCAGACTGATGAAATACAGGTATGTATGTACATTGTGGTGACGTTCACTGAGACCTAAAAGATCTATTGTGCCCCTCACTTCTGCTTCGTTCCTGAAGAAAGTCTCAGAGAGACTAGTATAGCTTATACTTTAGACCTATTTCCCGGATAGGAATTTCAGGATATCTGCACGCTTCAGATTAACTAAGTGCCCCTCTTTTCTCCAACAATCTCCCTAGGTGACGTGCCTTAGGATTCTGAATTGCGTAGGTAATACGCAAGCATGAGGATGGAGCTAGGTTTCTTCTTCCACATCACAGAATCTACATTCATATTCTTCCACTATTTTGAGTTTTTTTATGTCCCGTTAGGATCCCTGTTAAGACTCTTAGTGCAGTTTTACACTGAATTATTCATTCATTTGATCTCAACTGGTTGTAGTCACACAGAAGTATATTTGATTGTCCAAGCCATACTAGATCTTTCCAATGGTCAAATCTTGGTGTTTCAGTCTACTTCTTTGCCAGCTCTTCTGCATTTTCTGAAGTTTTTTTTATTGCATCGAGCACATGGAGATGCATGGGTGTTATTTACTACTCTCGAATTGGATTGCGAGTCCAATCTTTAATCAGGTAACCAGGCAATTAGACTGGCATGCTCTGTAGTTCATTTCTCTAGGTGACATGACATAGCCTGCACATGGCTCTGTATATTCACCCCATGCCTATTTAGCTTACAAGGACCACATTACATTAACATCTCTACCAAGGTTTTGTCAGTCTTCCTATCTTTAGTTTTAGGTTTGCCATACATTTTTGAAAATGTCATCTGGACCGTCCGTCTGGTGAGATTTCCTATTATTGTAGAGTTTTTTTTGTGCCATTGCCTTTCTTGTAGCGTTGCGACACCGCAGAAGGGTTTCAGTTTAATTAATAACTTTATGAGACTAGTCCGCTTTTTCGTTGCCTTTATGACCCTTATCGTGTATCTAGAGTATCGTCACCTAGTAACAGTCTTTAAGTGCTCTTAAGGGTCCCACGCAATCCCATACTATCTTATAGAATTGACCTCTATCGAATTAAGTGACTTAAAGATCTCACCACTGAATGGTTTATTATTTTCTTCAACGTTTTGGCGAATTGCCGACACTTCCGCTTGAAGACGTTGATACGTCCTTACCCAATAAGCAAAAAAAACATCGCAGTATAGTGATGACCAAAGCAATAACGTTCTGTAAGTTCCTTGAAATTAAAGTAGGTAACTAAACGTCACAAATAGTGCTTAGTGGCTAGATATGCTTATTGGACTAGTTATTGTTTCTTTTAGCCGTATAACTCTGGGTCCTATACCTGTCGCTACCTTTGAGCCTTGATCCGTATACCGGGTTGCCTCAGCAGCCTATATGGATATACTTTACTTCCAGTCTTCCCAGCCTTATAAATCTTATGATTATATTTAAAATAAGAATTAAATTTCCTTGAACTTATTTTAACAAAACGTTCGAACATTTCATTATTATATAAATATATAAATAAAGAAGGTTATTGTCAAGTTCAAAGCGTGGTGCAAGACAAAAACAATTATATGTTTATCTGTTTTGCTCGAACTTGACCTGTTATATAAATATACATTCGTATTGATCAAAGAAGAAGTCGATTCAAAAAACTTGAAGAAGACTATTCTATATAGTTGAATAGTCACCTACTAGTAATTAGTAACCATTACGTATAAGTATGCTATATGGCTAGGTACTTATGCATAGTATTAGTTTAGTAAGTAATGTAATGTATTTAGTAAATAAACCAAACATATCCCAGTGCTAGAAGTAGTTGTTTCATTCCTCTTGAGATGATCCTCCAAGTGACCATCAACACCACCTAGTCAGAGGCCCTTCCACACCTATAACCTACTAAAGTATCCAAGGGTGATAACATCCATTACATGACGATCCTGCAAATAATTGGAGTTCTGTAACAATGGGTGGTAAATCAACGAAGCAAGCGCTCCAGGAGAATGGAGTGGTCAACAGCAACTAAGCTACTAACCTAACCTAACCTGTCGGTTGTATATGGAAGAGGAGGAAGAAGCCTCTCACTCTCACATTATCGTCGATTGTGAAGCATTTGTCTCATTGGAAATTTAGGACTAGAGGGAGGATTTCTCCAAGAAGGACCTACTGAAGAAACTGTTAAGCCTAATTAAGAGTTACTGGTCCCTTATTCACATAAATGGCACAGCCAAGAGCACAAAAATCCTAAAGGCCCTAAGGTATTATACCTCTATTGTCTTTCAGGATAAAAGGAAGTACATTCTATTGCATAATTTGGTTATTTCAATAGATAATAGGGAGTTTATTGGAAACAACTGTACCAAACTAACAAAAAATAAAGTTTTCCACATTCTGTATTAAATGAAATTGAACTTATGTTCCCCTCTTTGTGTAAAAGTACAGTTAATCTAAAAACTTCAAAAACAGTTCATTTCCGTTTCTCTCCCGATCCTCGGCAAAGAAAGAAAATAGAGAAAACTTCGCTCGTCTAACATTTCCCTTCCAGCTCCTTAAACCACCCTAAATCCATTATACCTCTCTCTTCTAAATATATCAGAGTAATCTACGTTGGGATTTTCTTTTGTTCTGATAATTGAGGCACGGTTACCTCTGTAGGCGTGGTTGCAGGCGTATTGACTTCCTTCCTTCCGGTATTTCGCCAATGAAACACACTTATTAGGTAACTATGGATACGGATCGTGTTGATACACATGCTTGGCGCCACGCCCGTCTCCAAATACTTATTACGGCGATCGTAAGAAGTTTCAGTGCCTATAAATTTGGACTTTAATCAGAGTGAGTTGTTTTCAGAAGATAAATGAACGGCTCTTCAATAGATTATTCAAGACGTAACGCATTTTATTTTTGTAATAAAGAGACTGAATGTATTCAAGGATCATCCTGTTAATTAATTTCTTAAATATAGGACTTTAACTTCACAATTTATATCGTATCCTTTTATACAAGACCTTTTATGGGTACCTACCTACCTAGCTCCTTTAAAAGCAATTTGCATTTGCACCAACTAACTCGCGGTTAATCATTAATGCAGTCCACTATGTCGTTAAAATGATTTATAACAGTTATACTCGCAAGTGGCGCAATTATTTCAACTGGGTTTGTTTTTATTGTAAAATGTAAGTATTTGCTATAGGCGATCAGTATTTTTTATAAATATCATTTATAAGTATGTCATGGCATTTTGGAGCACATTTGAAACGACATTTCGAGATGATCTACGAGGATATATTGACAAATACTTAGCCTACTATAGAACCAAACAAAATTTCAATGTCAAAATATTTTATTACACAACATATTCACCTCTTAATTGGATACATTTATTACAGCGAACCTGCAACGGCTCTAGACCTTCCAAAAAAAAAGTTTCTTCTTGCTCTGCAAACCAGACCTCCACAGCTTTTATTACCTCCTCGTTGGAAGAAAATTTACGACCTTTTAAACTTTTTTTCAGTTGAGATGATAGTCGGGCGGAGCCAAATCTGGTGAATAAGGGAGGTGTTCTAGTAATTCAAACCCTAAATCACGAATTTTTTGCATGGCAACATGAGATTTGTGTGCAGGGGCGTTGTCCTGCAAAAACAAAACACCTTTGGATAGCTTTGCGTGTCTTTTCTCTTCAATTTTTTACCATAGAGTAGTCAGTAATGTCTAATAGTAATCTCCAGTTATTGCTCTACCCTTATCCAAAAAATCAATCATGATTACTCCATGGCAATCCCAAAAAACTAAAGCAAGAACTTTTGCAGCAGATTTTGGACACGAAGCTTCTTAGGTCTTGGAGAACCAGAGTGTCGCCATATCATCGATTGATGCTTTGTTTCTGGATCGTAGAAATGTCTCATCCATAGTAACAATTCGGTTTAAGAAGTCATCGTTTTCAAATCGAGCACAGATCGAACGCGATGCTTCTGCCCTTGCGCGCTTTTAGTCAACATTCAAACATTTGGGGATCCATTTTGCAGCAATTTTTCTCATGTCCAAATTGACGTGAACTATATGATGAACGCGTCCGTATGAAATATTCAGTGCTACAGATATCCGTTTTAGCCCAATTCGACGGTCTGATAAAATCATGTCATGAACTGCATCGATATTTTCGGGGACTGACACAGAAACTGGCCTTTCCGATCGGTCATCATCTTCAATGGAAAATTTACCTCTTTTGAAGCTTGCAGTCCAATTTTTCACGGTCGCATACAAAGGACATTGATCACCAAGGGTATTAAGCATATCTTCGTAACTCTGCTTACCTCTTAACCATTTTAAATACAGGTACTTGATGATGGCTCGATACTCCAATTTTTCGATTTTCACAATTTCGGTGGGCATCTTTTTTCTTTTAATTTATTGCGTAACTCTGGTTTACTTCTTTGACGTCAAACGTCACACTGTACCTAATAAATTTATAAAAGATAGATTCACGCGATTGACTCTAGAAAGAGTATAGGAGCCGTTGGCACATTTAAAGAGTGACAGACTTATCTTAAACTGTGAAAGGACGGCGGACAAAAACATTCAATATTGCCAAATTGAACCATAAAGAAGCAGATGTCTTCCTTCACGTAATTCCATATTCAGTCAAGAGTATAAGTATAATGTATTTCTTTATTAAAATTAAAATAATCTGATTAACTTTTATTACGTATGGCAGAGTTGACAGAATCGTCAATATCTATTTATTGCTTTCCAGCTTGTTTTTTTGTGTTCTACACTCCCTTCAATTATCCTTTCGTGAAAAAAAAACGGTTAATCACTATCGATATTCAAATTCCTGAAGATTGGGCACTTAAGCATGCACATTATTCAATCAAATAGTTCTTGCTCGTAGAAAGTCTAAGTTACCATCTTGCTCGAGTTAAAAGTTGACGTGTCTGCCAACACCAAATACTATTTTTTGAACACAACAGCATTCAAAAACGATTTCCCAACGTAACTGGCTGAATTAAATTTCAAAGTTTGTTAAAATTCAGTATATAATGTAAAACTACCTGCGCTACCAGTTAAGAAAGTTATTATATTATCTCTATATAGACAATCGACTTTAGTGTCGAACCATAAGAATTGGTCGTTATATTTGACGAAGTTTCCGCTATTAGAAATATTTTAATCTATAAATAGTAACCATGCGTTGAAATTTAGTATTTGCTTACAAACTGATCCTTAATTTGTGCTATCAATGCCAAAAAAACTATGATAAAAATTCAAAAGTTAGTTTTTGTCGACGAGTGCAAATTATTGAAATATTGCTTTTTGTTAGCATTTGTGGTGTCAAAGAACTATTACAATTTTTGTATTTTCAATTCATTCTAATTCCAACCTTAACCAAAGTGTATTGGAGCGTTCGAAGGCCGAAATTGCAAAAATATTTGTTTCATCAAGACAACGCACCGAGTCTCAAGTCAATCAAAATAATGGCGAAACTACATGAATTGATCTTCGAATTTCTCCCATATCCACCGTATTGGCTCCCAGCGACTACTGGCTCTTCGCAGACCTGAAAAAAAATGCTCACCGGCAAGACATTTCGCTCGAATGAAGAGGTTATCGCTGAAACTGAGGCCTATTTCGAGGCAAAGTATAAATCGCACAAAAGTGATATTGAAATGTTAGAGCGGCGCTGGAATGATTACGTTATTCTTGATGGAAATTATGTTGATAAATAAAACTAGCTAGGCCCGGGACTTTTCAGCCCATGTGTTAAATATGGTGTTGTAAAGAGAAGATGACCAAAATTGAATAAAAAACCATATTTTGTAGCTGGACTTAGTCTAATAGTTAGTTTCAGATCCAATACCTCCGTTGAGTTTTGTGAATTAATTGCGAGCTAACCAAAATTTGTTTTTTTTTTCAAAATGAATATTTAACACAAAATATTTTTAACAATGTATTCACCCTGTAGGTTAATTCAATAGCTTTTCGACTCTTTCCTGATCGATGAAAAGAAACGGTTAACCAGGCATTCAGCGACTATATTCTCATCTTTTTCTACTCGTCTCCCTTTATCCAGTGTAGATATTTCCAGACCTCCACCAGAGCCTGGAAATCCGATGCCGGAAATATGGTAGTGATTTGCTTCCACTTCCGGTACAACTTTACGAATATTTCACTATTATTTACGAGCACAATGCAGAACGGATTCCCACTCTTTGTTCGCATACTACTGACAGTTTCGTTATTCACATTGTTCTTATATGCTTCTTTTTTCATTCTTTTGTCGCTGGATTTAAATGGTGTATTAGTTCATATATTAATATGAGAATAGTAATATTTTTTATCTAATTCCGCTTTCAAATGTGACACTTTGCTTTAAGTAATTCCTTGACATTAGGAAACAACACATTTTTCATAACCTTCATAATATATCAGTTATGAAAAGTAGTAATGTAATAACTTTACGTAAATATTTAAGTTTCAAATAATAATTTATTAATTACTGTAAAAACTGAAAATTATTTCATTATTTAAACTGAGAATTAACTCATTATGTTAATTCAATAGTATTTTAAGATTTATAAATATTGAAAACAACATTAATAAAGACACAGTTATTTAAAGTAAGTCCATTTTCTGGGTGAATATTCTAGTTGGAAAACTTAATTACTGGTAAGTATTTAACGTTTCAAAATCAACTTTAAATGACGCGAGTAAATGAAACAATGCAACAGTGTAAAAATATCGAGCTGCCCACTGCATAACGTCTACCGCACGATTGGCTTTGCTGGATCCCCACTTTCAAATTTGTTACGGCGCATCGTCACCTCATTTCACGAGATACCGGTTGGAGTGTACTTTTCAGCATCAAATAATACGATCATAATGCCGATGGCTTCGATTTCTTCGACTTTTTAGAAAAATACGCCATAAGCACTTTTTCACTCATTATCGCCATTGATATTCTTGATGCTTTTCCACTTTTTAAAGGACTGGTGTTGCTTCTTATACAACATCCTAAATCTTTGGGGCAATAATAAACTTTCTTCTTGCAACGCTGCATCTTCTACATCTGATTGCAGGTTTTTTTCTTCTTGAGTTAATTCTTTTCTGTACATTTCGTAATCACTTCCTTCACAAAACGCAAAAATACTGAACAGTCCACAAAAACCAGAATGTAAAATTTGTTAGACATTTGTTGCCAGAGAGTAATTCATATCCGTAGTAACGGAGCAACACTGTTGCGATTTTTGTGCCAAAAATTACAATTCTCACTAGTAATATGTCTTCGACTCGGGATAATTTTCAAAATATTCATGAGCTCCAAAAAATTTCGACAGAGCGGATATACCTGTGGAAGAACTGGTGCTTATTCTTGAAGACTATGCCTTCAACATGCGAAGAAAGATCTCCGAAGACTACAAGGAGAGTGTTACCAAAGTTCTATGGAACTCTACAGCTAAGCAGTTGCAGGAATATTTTTTCGAAAGGTATAATCGCAAATTTAATCTATTCTCTGACATAGAATTTGTCAACGCAAGAGCTGCAAAAAATGCTAAGCGTCGGAAGCTACAAATAGATCCAACCAAGAGAAAGGCAAGTTCATCCGCACTATCAGCAGACGAATTGAGAAAGATTATTGAGCTTTGGGACGAAAACACTCCTGAAGGATTGCAAAGAAAGTTCTTTCACATTGCTGCTCATGAATTGGCCTGGAGAGGAAATGAAGGAGCGGCAGCAGCAATAGAATATTTTGTGGAGAAAATTGACAAACAAGGGGAACCAACAGGACGCATTGAGTATAACCCGGTTTTCTCCAAGACCACCGAAGGCGGTTCAAAAAGAATGGCCGACAGTAAGTGGCTATTACCGAATACAGTCAATGAAGAATTATGCCCAGTAAGACTGTTCAAAAAACTAATAAGCAAGCGAGACCAACTCATCAAAATGAATCGTTTATTTTAAACTCCAAATCCAAACTGGCAGCACCCCAATTCCAAAGGCTGGTACAAGAACAGCCCGGTTGGACAAAATACAATATCTCTCTGGTTCAAATCGGCGGTATCAGTGATTGGAATCGATGTCAACAAGATCAAGATAACAAATCATTCTACCACTGCTGTTACAACTTTAGCCAAAACGGGAATTGGAGAACAGCAATTAATTAAAATAACAGAGCATGGTAGGAGCAAAAAATTTAGAAAATTTCTAAGCTTGTAGTTGAAATGAATCAAAATTATCATGTGAACTAATAAAAATTAGATTGTCAAAAAATATTCTGTCTTTAAAAATTTCCAATATAATTCGCTGTTGGGTACCCACGAGGAAAAAATTTCCACTGAAATTCATCAGTTGCGATGGTGATCTGTCAGAAATACACGTTCCGATTGGTTAAAAATCACATGTGTGGAATTTTCTTTGAAATCTTATGTTTCGCCCGAATTTGAAGTCTTGCTATAGCAAAAATTGTTGTATGCACACAACGATAAAATCGCATTATCTTCTCGAGCGTAATTAGCGTCTCGAATGACGTCTCGACGCTAAAAAACACTCTCAAAGATTAAGTACAATTTTATTGTCTTGTACAATAAATAACTAATAATATCTTTTAACAGTTTTGCTTCGGAAATATATCATCTAGTTGTATAGTATGAACGCAATAAGACAACTTTTATGTCAATAGTTCTCTAATAACGTTACATGCGTTATTAGAGGAAGGCATTATAAGCTCCTTTTATTAGATTTGGCACGTTGTTGTTACATTGTGGGGGACAACATTAAAGGATCAACTTGCTTCCAAAGCTGTTGCGTAGGGTGAGACAAAAGCCTTAAATATATTATGATGCATGTACCGACTAATAAATGAGGCCTTAAATGTCCCATAAGACTCGTATAGTTTTAATTAACTTGTCAACGGTGATGTATCTCTTATCCCTTTAAATGAAATTGTAGGAAGATCGGATCTATGGTAGGTAGTTGATTTGTCATACAATTATTCGACGTTTGGATTTAATAATAAACGTTTTTATCTAAGCTACATTCAGGAAAATAGTAATAGTAAAAGAGCAAATTCCTATTTTTGACCATGAGTGACTTAGTTTAAAAATGGATTTTTTTTTAAAGGAACCGTCCCTTCGCCGGCACTACCTCAGCCTCTTGTACTTATTGTGGATTCTCCTAATGTTCTGACTACAGCATATTCAGCCAATCCGTTCTCTGTATTGGCTCATACAGGTTCTTTAATGGTTGGTTGTAGAAGTCTTCTGGAGTCATTTGGGGTCTTCCATATAGTTTTTGCCTCCTGTGGTCCAGCGTCTCACAGTTGCATAATATGTGCAGAGCTGTTTGGTGTCCTTTTTGCATCTTCTGCATGTAAGGTCTCCGTTATACAGCCCTATTTTGTTCAGATGCTCCTTTGTGGGAAAGTGTCCCATAAGAAGACCCGTTATGGTGCGTAGTTTGTTCCTGCTCATTGAGAGCAGTTCTTTCGCTACTTTTTCTGATGGTTTTTCTATGAATTCCTTCCCATGTGTTTGCCTGGGCGTACTCTTCCAGAGTTTTTTGTGTAGTTCTTTTACCCACCCTTTTAACCATGACCTAGTGGAGCATCTGGGGATGCCCACAGATGGTTCGGGTCCGTTCACCAGTGTTGACGAATCTGCTCTTGCAAGTTCGTCAGCTTTTTCAATGCAGCGATTCCTTTGTGACCTGGGACCCCCTCCAGTGTTACACTGTTCCGAGTCGCCAGTCTTCTAAGTTATTCGTTGCATTCCCATACCAGCCGAGATGTTACCTTAGAGCTCTGAAGTGCTTTAAGGGCAGCTTGACTGTCACTGTAGATCCTGATCTGCCTGTTGTTGTATAGGCTGTCATGTTATTTGCCCTTGCACATGCAAGTATTGCATAAACCTCTGCTTGAAATACTGAGACATATTTACCAAACGAGACGATTCCTTCATATTTCCTCGACTTGCTGTATATACCCGCTCTTAAAAATGGATTAATAGATACCTAATAATTATTTATTGTACAAGACGATAAAATTTTATTTTTTAGCGAGACGTTAGTCGAAAAACTACATTGGCTTGGTACCTTACAGTAAGTTTTGTGTGAATTACCGACAGGAAGAGTCCACTACTCGACCGGTGGGGTTTAACACTATATGACATACGTAAGAAGGTTATTTACTAAAAAAAACTAAATTTTACCCTGCAAAGTGAAGATTAAAGAAAACCTAACTAATTTGGGTTCTATAAATATAAAACCATGTATTTCATATTATTATTCATACGGCAGGGAATCATAGAAGGAATGACAGTCTTTTTCCAAGCAACTTTTTAGTTAAATTGTGTGTGATTGAAGTGTACTCTTCAGTCCGGGATTAGAGATTCTCGGACGGACACCACATACCTTGTACTGATGAGGCGCAAATACGCCGAAACCGGTCTACAAGTTGTGTTGTCCCTTCTAATCGCAAACCAGAAAGGTTGGTTTTAAAATATCTTGTAGATATACCAACCCTGTTTGACTTTGGGGTGTAATTCAATATCCAGCGGTGCATATTGCACGAGAAGTAGTTGTTGCTCCTTAGTTGAACGGCCACTGTTTTTGAAAAATATCATTTTTCAAAAATTCATAGAGTGTTGAATATTTATAATTATTCTTTCGACATCTGTTGAACTTTCTAGTTGCTGTCTGTTCATACTTATCTTTTGATATTTTTCAATAACCAGGCAATAATTAACAACAGAAAACACAGATTCTGATTATTTGACAATAAATACATCGGAGTTACTAGATTTGCTTTCATATTATGATGTTTTTTGGAGATACGAAGTTTGTGTCTTCTTTCGATTTTCGTAGTTACAAGGTTTTCTAAGTACCGTTACCATTGTGGGAGTTAGGAGCTTTTCTATTTCTGGAATTAATACTTTAAAAATAGAATTATAGTTATGAGATTTTCGAGTAGCGTTCGCTCAGTGCCATGCTGGTAGATGGCGCAAAAAACAAGTTCTCGATAAATTCTGGAGTTACGTGGTTTGCGAATTAGGGTAACGATATATCATTTTTCTTATGGAACTATCATCTATCAAACTATCAAATCTTTATTATCATAACTTTTGCAATTTTCTTCAATTACTGTGTATCATATAGTCATGTTTATTCGCAAGTCTTTCCCATTCTGTTTATAGATTGCTTATAAAAATTGTCTGAGATTTATTTTGTTAAAATCTCACCAACATTTTAAGTAAATAATATACCCCTAAGGTAAATATGTGATTCTTTGAAAAAATATTAACGTATTTCACATTAAAGTAGTTCTATATTATACTACCCTAGCCTTCTTTAACAATATCCAAACAATACATTTACACGTGTTTTATATCTTTTTGTATCCCCCAGGTGGTGGACTATAAGTAAATATTGATCTCCGCGCTAACTTCTGCACCCAGAAAATAAGAACTAAGTTGCGTAAAGTAAAGGACAAAATACAGCAAACCGACGGAAGTCTAATAAAAGGAAAGTCAAGAATGTGAAAACGGACATATGGTCCATTTTGTTCTCTTTAGAAATACATTTTTATCAATACATGTTTGAGAAGACGTTAGTATTGTTATTTCACAAAAGTTAGACATGGTGGTGAATTTTAGATGGGCGCAACCAAGTTGGAATGAAAGGACACGGTTGACTAAGTGATTCTTAATTGAAAATTAATCTTTACATTGTTAGGTGTACGCTAATATACGGAGTGAAAGATTTTCTTAACTGGCTCGTGGTGTATCTGGAAGCTGTACCTGAATTTTTTATGTTGATAAGTCAGTTGAAGAAGGAATTGAGCCATTGAGCACCACGTCAGTCGACAACTTATCGCTGGTTTGGAGAATTTAAACGGATTGATCTTAGCGAACAAGGGCAGTCACTCAGGAAAACGTAAGATGATCCAAGGAAATAGACATGTCACATATAGTTAAATTGAAACATCATTGGACATTTCAAAGACAACAATTTAAAAAAATTTAGGTACATGAAGAGTTATCTGTAGAAAAATTATAGTTTCTCGTTGGATACCGCATCTGATGACGGGAGAAAAGAAAGTAATTATAGTTAGTTGTAGTCGAAAAACTCTAGACTGGTTTATCTCAAAAAATATATATAGTATTGCCAGTAGTGATGAATTTTTTATTTACTATTACGAACCTAAAAATAAACCTCAGTACCCGACTGAGGTTAGATGTTCCAAGATGAACCACAACCGACGAAAGTTATGCTTTTTCGAAATGTTTCCAAAAAGATGGTGGCGACATTTGTCATGTATCTTCTATAATTTCCTTGTGGCATTACTTATTCTTTTTTCTTATTTTTTTTTTGGGAATCAAACCACAATAATGTTTTTTTTATTTTTATTTTTTTATTTCGACGTTTCGGAAGCGTTCCAGCTACCGTTCTCAAGATTAACTATTTATAGGGACCAAAAAATTATTTTTATACTATAAATAGTTAATCTTGACAACGGTAGCTGGAACGCTACCGAAACGTCGAAATAAAAAATAAAAAAACATGATTGTGGTTTGATTCCCAAAAAAGAAATAAGAAAAAAGAATTTGTCATGTAGCAACAATTCCTCTGCAAAATTCAAGAACTGTTACTACTGACGTGCTGACTGCATTTATTTGTTCTAATATTTTTCTCTTTTCAAAATGAAAATGAAAGGTACCGGCCCTAACAAAGAAAACAGGTTTTTTCTGTTCAGAATTAGTTTTATTCATCAACGTACTTTCCATCAAGAACAACGTAATCATTCCAGCGCCGCTCTAACATTTCAATACCACTTTTGTAGAACGATTTATCTTTTGCCTCAAAATACGATTGTGTCAGCGATAACCTTTTTATTCGAGCGAAATTTCTAACCGGCGAGCATTTTTTTATGTCTGCAAAAAGCCAGAAGTCGCTGGAAGCCAAATCTGGCGAATACGGTGGATGTGGGAACAATTCGAAGTTCAAATCATATAGTTTTGCCATTGTTTTGATTGACTTGTGCCACGGTGCGCTGTCTTGATGAAACAAAATTTTTTTCTTTACCATAAGCGGACGTTTCTTTACAATTTCAGCCTTCAAACGCTCCAATAACGCTATATAATATTTACTGTTAATGGTATTTTCCTTTTCAAGATAGTCGATGAATATTACACCACGTACATCCAAAAATACCGAGGCCATAACCTTTCCAGCTTATTGTTGTGCTTTCGGGCGCTTTGGACGAGGCTCTCCAGTTCCTGCTCACTCAGATGACGATTGTTTTGATTCTGGAAAGAAACTATGGATCCATGTTTCATCTATTGTCACATATCGACGCAAAAATTCCGGTTTGCTATGTTTAAACATGGTCAAACACTGCTCAGAAGCATCAACACCTTCTTGTTATTGGTCAACAGTGAGCAAAAATGACACCCACTTTGAACAGAGCTTTCTCATAGCCAATTGCTCATGCAATATAAAGCCAAAACGTTCCTCTGATACCTTCACGATGTCAGCTAACTCACGCAAGTTCATTTTTCGATCATTCAAAACGATTTTGTTGATTTTTTTATGTTTTATGGTGTTACCGCTTCCTTTGGACGACCACTGCGTTCCGCATCATTGGTGTCTCTACGACCATGTTTTATTGTTGTTGCTGATGAAGCTGAGTCCCCGTAACACTTTTCAAGATATTGCTCCTTTTGAACGGTATTTTTTCCCATCAAGCAGTGTAAAATTGAAACACGAAATTGTTTTTGAACCATCGTTTTGAGAATATTAAAAGGAGCGTCACTCTTAGCACAATAACTAGCGAACTAATTAATAGAATATCATGAAATTTTGACAGCTGTCTTTTTAAGGTTAGTACTAACACTGGAAAAACAGGCGATTACAATAAAATTATCGCCATCTATGTGTCAGGCGCTCGGGACTTTTCAGCCCATGTGTTAACATATTGTCAACTTAGTTCCATATCCACTGAAAAATTTCCAATGTATCTTGGCTCATCATATTGCGAATCAACGATTTTATTTTATCAAGAGTACAGGCCAACGTGTACACCAAAATTTGAAATAATGGTGTTTACTTACCTGGCGCGTTCACCAATACTGTAAAGTTCTAATCACAGTAAATTTAAAGTGTACTGTGCTTTGTAGGGAGCTGAATATGAACATAAGACTATATGATTATTACTTATAGTATAGTATAGTACCTAATAATAAATATATTGAAATAGTTGCTTTGAAAAAAATACGGATTTGCCAAAGACATATTTTTTCCTACAACTGACTGTCTTGCAGCTGTCTTTGATTTTTGCAGCTAGTAGAGGTTTACTAGAAGTATCTTTGATTATTTCAGCCCTACTAGATATCACCAATAGGCAAATCTTGCCTCTTTTTTGCAATATTACATTGGTGTTTATACCGGAAAACAGTTTTATCTCATTTCTTTGCTACTTCATTTGCTATTTTACTTCCTTCTACTTCAAACTGCTGTCCTTACCTACTTCATTGAGTTTTTCTGTGCATTTCTTATAGATATAAACACAATTTGTCGCAGCTAGGAATATCTCTTTATATATTTTTCAATAAAATTTCAAATATACTTACTAGTGTGGAAGGACGGTGAAATGATACAAAAATTGATCATAAAGAAGTAAAAATTTTCAATTTTAATTACCAGGATGTTAGAAAAAAATAATTAATATAAATTCTATTTTAAACACAGGAACATTTTTGTTTTTAGATTAAATGTGTTTATTTAGGAATGGCCTTGATTCGAAATTCAAATTCACAGTTTACAAAATTAACAAATTTTCTGAGAAAAGTGCCTAAGAGCAAATTAAAAATTAAACCTCGCCTCTTAAAAGTTTCATAAAAAGCAGTACCTGCTTGTAAAACGACCCACAGGAATAAAATTAATATTCACTGAATTTTATTTTAAATATTTTTGGTTAATCAGCATCGATTTAACTTCCAAACGATTTAAAAATCAAATAAACAATTAGTAACATTATTCCTTACAGATATTTAAAATAAAATTATTATTATCATACATAATATTATAGAAACTCTTGAAATTACTATCAAAAACCAGTAAACAGAAGAAAAATCACCATATCCACAACATTCTAATATATCCAGAACATTTAAATTGATTTCACTCACTACACAACCTCTCGAAAACGATTATCCCGATGGGTGATGTATTTGGTATGTCATTATATTAAACATCCTCTATTTGTTAACAACTAATATACACTGGCTGTTTTTCTTTTCTAGGTCTGACTTAAAAAATTGAAGGAAATAGTTGTTGAAAATTCTATTTTTCAATATTATAATAGCATATTAAGTACCAAGTGTGGAGCGAAAGAGTGCCGTATGACACTAGTTGACACTAGGTGCTTACTATACTTTTTCTACGCCCGCAGGATCTTAATTATGTTACATCGCTAAAGAAAAATATACAAAAAACTATGCCAAAAATAGCCAATGATGAATATGCGTGGAATAATCTCGAATACTTGGTTTGGTCCGAAGCAATCAGCAAAATTGGGATACGGAAAAGCTCACAATTTATTTCTAGAACTAATTTATGTACCTACAATCCAATCCTTCGAAAATTACCTATTTTCACTTTCCACCACCATTCTGGAAAGGATTTATCTTGATTGTATTTGGTCTGTGGATCTATCCCGTCGTCAATAGGCTAGCTCTACATCCAGCTCAGGATTCTTGGTTACGTCCCCAATTTTTCCCTACCAGGTTCCTATATACCATTGGAATCATTTTTGCTTTGTATGGAATCTCGTTTTCGTGTTTGTTTCACTGGAGTTAACTATCCAAGGACAGACCTAGATACCTGACTTCTTGTATCCATTCAACCTTCCTTCCATCAAGTTGAATGGTCGAGTTTTCTTTCCTTAATGAAAGCTGTTAACATGGTTTTTTTTCCCTGTCCTGGCTCGAGCTGCTGATGTCTGCCTGCGCAGGTACTTATTCGTAGTATAGGGTGAAGATCCAGAATAGAGAATTCTGGGAAAGGAAGGGAAATTCATGGGATCGTCTGGTACACAGATGGTTCATGCTCCAGCGATGGGGCGGGGGCTGGAATTTACTCCAGGAACCCAAGGACACAAGTCTGTGTTCCATTGGGTAAGGGTGTGTCTGTATATCAGGCTGAGGTATACGCTATCTTGGAATGTACGCAGATAAACCTAGACAGAGGTTATACGGATCGACGCATAACCATATACACCGACAGTCAGGCGGCAATTAAGGCACTGAGTGGATATACCATATCAACTCAGGGCTTGCAGCTGAATGTCGTGAGTGCCTTGCTAACCTAGCAAGGCGGAACACAGTGTGGCTAGAATGGATTCCGGCACACTCTGGTTTTGAAGGCAACGGAGGGGCGGACGCCCTGGCTGTGGAAGGGGCAGCTACTCCCTTTAACGGCCGGGCCCGACCTTGTGCCCCACAAAACAAACAATCCGTAAGGAGACGAGGAACTGGTTGAGAAACCAGCAACTTGCTCACTGGAGGGCTCTACCGGGTCTCAGGCAGTCCAAGCTCCTATTGAGGAGATGGATTGATGGATATGCTAGAGCTGCTCTAGAACTACCAAGGAGTAGGTTGAAGAAGATAGCAGGACACCTAACAGGGCACTGCTGTCTGACGAAACACCTCTGTAACCTAGGTTTAGAGGAAAGCCCCCTATGCAGGGTTTGCGGCATGGCTGACGAAACGTCGGACCATGTGCTCCTCGTATGTCCACATTGGGCTGTGCTACGCAGGCGAATCTTCGGAGTCCCTGTTATGGCCTCTGGGGACATAAGCAGGCATCCACTGAAGAGGATTGAGTCCTTCATCGAGAGGCTTGGCTCCATGGATGTATAAGTGGCAGGAATGGCACAATGGGCCCGCCAGTGTCCTCAGTGCCGGAACCTTGGCTTGAGTTTGTTTTGGCCAAGGCTCGCCTGACTAAGTAGTAGCAGTAACATGGTTTTGGTAGGGTTGATTTTTAACCTTACCTGTCTACCTGTCTGTTATGCCAATGTCATAACTCCACATTAACGAGAATGCTACTTGTTCTTGTGTACAATCTCTGGTTGTGCAGATGAAAACGATGTCTTCACTCGATCTCGTCTCTTCTACTTTAGTGGTGTGCAATTTTAACATCCTTTCGATCCATTTGGATGTTGTGCTATCCACATCTTTCCTATTTAATTAACTGTTCGGTTTGTTCAGAATTTTATTGAAAAAGAGCAAAAAAAGCCAAAAAAAACATTCTTTTTCAGGTTTTACAAAAAAAAATTGAAGTAAATAGATGTTGAGGATTCTATTTTTCAATTATAAATTATTTTTTTTATTGAGCAGTATACATATCGATCGAATAAACTAGTATTGGTAATGTCTTTTGGTTTTATTTATTAAATCTGAATTCTACAAGGTGAGATTCAAGTTATAATAATACATTTTTGTTTGTATATTATCGTCACTCTGTTTCCCTACAATATAAGTTTTTCCATCGTTAAGATTAGTTCGAATGAAGCTATTATAGACCTATAAAACGGTTCGTTTAGTCGAATAAGTGCCGTGACTTAAAATAGGGGTTGAAACAATGGGAAGAAACAGCTGTGTTGTGGATTGTTGAGTGGAAAATCATTCATAGACGTTTCAATGAAGGAAGCGAAGTGTAGTACAAAAAAACTATATCTGAGTACTTATAACTTATTAATAGAACCACTTCTTGTTGTGTAGTATTTAGTGCTTTGTGTGTGAATTATTATCAAATTGTGAAAAAAATTCAGTCTTATTTGGTAAGTAAGTCAACACTATCAAGGAAATATTGTTTCTTGAGGAAACGTACACAAAATTGGAAAAGATAGTGAACCTATCTGCAGAAAATGTGGATTATATATGATGAAATACCTATATATACACATACTCTGCTCATGTGAGAGCTGACAGAAGCACTTTTACAACGCAGCAGCAACGAAACGCAATACTAATGTTTAAGTACGCGTGTTTCCATTTACTAGGAAGCAACTCGACTTCAACGAAACTAGTTGCATATCCGCCGGTTGCTCTCTACAGTTGACAAGAGTACCTGTATCCTAGCTATGGTTAGCTACCTTAATGTGATAGGAATCCTTTCTTCGGCACTTCAGCTTGGAGATAATTGGTGTACTTTTTGCTTATCTTAAATTTCAACAGTTCTGCTAAAATTCCATAAGTGTCCTTGCTTATACCACTATATATAAGAACAATGTCTCAAATTTATAATATAAAAAGGGTTAACCAAACAATTATTTATTTTTATATATTGGTTTCACGATTTTTCACTAGCAAGTATGCAGCAGCTATTCTCTCATCTGTAGAGGACGACATTTTGTTCTCTACTATCGACAAGAAACTTCCAAACAGATGATTTTAATAAGTACACAAGAGCAACTCAACTGAAGTTGCCGTCGTATTGCAGTTGCTTTGGTGAGAACATTACTTTACAAATACTCAAAATTCCCCAAGTCAAAATAGTGGCTTATATAGTAGCTACGAAACTTCTGGAATGGAAGAAGATAATATAGGAAATGGTACAAAGATTGAGTTCAAGTGTTTGGGCCGTTGAGCACAAGCACAAACGAATGAGTTAATGATTTTTTATGGAATGGAATCTGAAATCTTTACTTAGGTTAAGTTAGGTTTTATGGTTGTATTTGGTGATACTTTTTTGAAATCGTTCGGCTCTAATGTACTAAAACCGAATATGCTATACCTTACCCTGCCCAAAGCTGGGCATGAGTATAATATGTGCTCCGCAGTTTCGTCCTCCAAATAACAGAACCGACAATCCGAGGTCTGAACCAGACTTATCTTCTTTAGGTGGTAATTTAGTCGAAAATGTCCTGTAAGCAGTCCCGACAGAATGCGTAGGTTTGCTCTACTCCATTCCAGGATCTGCTTACTTTTTTAACTCGAAGGGTTGTATATGAACGCCTTCGAGTGAGAGAGCCCCGTTATGTCTGCCCAGTACGTGAAGGTTTTCCTCTCCGTCCAGGTAGCTATGGCTGATCTAGCAGTGCTTTCCGCAATGCCAAAAAATTTTTCAGTTCCGATAAATAGAGACCTTTTTTTGCCAGAGTGTTGGCCTTCTCGTTGCCCTCTACTCCCGGCACCCATGTCAAAATGACTCTGTTATCCTTCCCTAGTATTTCAAGGGATTGTAGACAGGTATCTTCACCTAATGATCTCCATGTTTTAAATTATTTAATCTTATTATTGGTACTATATCATATAGCCTTAATATAAAATCAATATAAGGAAATATTTGCCAGTATTAATAGTCTAGGTACGTCTATGTTGATCCCCTAAACATAGTATTCAAAAATCGAATACAAACCAGCTGATAACTACTTTGCTCATCCCTCTTTAATTCCATGTTAGCACCTGCATACTATTTCTGGAGTAATTACGATTATTTTATGATTTACTGATAATACAATCGCACTGGTTTATTGTCTAGTTTATTTTATTATATGAAAATATTGGTAAAATAAAATAGTAGAAAAACAGATTATCTTATTTACACGAAATTTTTTATTTTAAGGCAGTTTGTTTTCGTGATCCTATAAATTATTGTTAAAGTTTAAAATCTGATGTAAAGATATACCGGGTCCTCCGTAAAATAAAGGAATGGTGGATCGTTGAAGAAAAAATTAAAATACTTAGGTACAATTTTGTAGATTATAAGAGAGTTGTCTTATATATTTTGGATATAGAGCTACAAAAAAACAGTGAATTATTTTTAAACACTATAGTTTTCCAAAATATTCTTCCAGGAAGAGAAATGTATTTTTGCATCCTTTGGAACCAATCGCTTGTTGGTTCATTCTAAATAGAGATTTTGGAGCCGTTGACTGCATCTTCTGAGTACCTTTGACCAAGCAGTTCATACTCAATTTTTCAGCAAACACATCGATATGTACCAATCAGCAGTATGTATCTACGACCTGAAAGATCTATGGTGCCCCCTTACTTCTACTCAGTTCCTGAGGAACGTCTCAGAGACTAGTAGCTACTTTAGCTCTATTTCCCTGGGGAATTTTAGGATATCTGCAGGCTTCAACTTAGGTAAATGTTCCGCTTCTATCCAATAATCTCCTAGGTGCTGTGCCCTAGAATTCTGAATTGCTGTGAAATTCGCAAGTATGTGGCTATATGAGGTTCCTTCTTCCACACAGAATCCACATTCTTCTTCCTCCACTATTTTGAGCTTTTTCAAGTGCTCGTACAGCTGGCAATGTCCCATTAGGATCCCTGTTAAAACTCTTAGTACAGTTTTACTTTGACTTATGCATTCATTTGATCTCAACGGGTTTTAGTCACCCAGCAGAATATTTGATTGTCTAAGCCCTACTAGATCTTTCCAATGGTCAGATGTTCTCTTTTCTTCGGCTTTGCCTAATTCTTCCAATATTACATTGGGCCTGATGCCGCAAAAGGTTTCCCGCCTCCAAAAGGGTATTTCAGTCCCCCTCTTTGCTAGTCCATCTTCTATTTCATTTCCTACTATTCCAGTGTGTCCTGGATTCCACAGTAAGGTTACTCAGTGATTTAATGGCTGCTTGACTATCCGACATTATGACAATCCTTTCCTCCTATATCATTTGACAATATTGAACTGGGTACACTTTCTTATACTTGGGGTTTTTCCCAAGCTTTCAGTGTTCCTTATATTGCTTTTGAGCAGTCTGTGTACCATTGAATGGGATTCTTTCCAAGTCTGGTAATGGTATTTGGATCCCATACCTTCTTGTTGCTTAATTCCGTAACGAATTTCTTTGAAAAGTTATATTTTTCCATCATACCATATTGTGGTATGACCCATCAGGTTTTTTGATTTCTCAGAAGTGAGGAGGTAGGTTTTTTTTAATGATTTCCTCTCTACTTAGTCTGTATCTCGTTCTTTCGGAAACATAAGTAGTAGCAGTTGTTTGATCTTGCAGAGGAATTGCTGATACATACATACTGACAATACTATATTATATTTTAGAGTTTAGAGTTTTTTTGACACCAATTGACTCTAATTAGTTTCTATTCTTTCGTCAATAGATACGGTTTAAATTATCAATACCAAAGCGAAAATTGTCGACTGATGTGGTACTTCATTGCCGGAAACAGAAGTCAAGAAAGAAAAAAAAATAACAATCTCATTTATATTTGTATTTTATTATTAAAAAATAAATGTAGTCATTGTACGTTGTACTAAAGATGAAAAAATATTTTTCAGTATATGTTATAATATATACAAATTTATAATATTTCATACTTTCCAAATCATATCACTGGAATGATTATATATTCCAGAAGGTACAGTTTTATTATTTTTATTCATCCCCTTTTTCATGAAAATATGATTGATGTTTGGTATCCATTTACGTCTCCATTGTTCTGGCGATATAGGGTGTGCACGTGCATTATAAAATCATATACGTAATAAAGAGTTGATGGTGTATAGAGCTAAAGCCAAAGTGGAATTTTCACGCAATAAAGACTGTTAGTAGAGACAAAATTGAAAATCAATACGCTACAATTCAAACATATCATGAAAATAAGAACTGGGTCGAGGACTATTTTATATTAAAAATTGAAATTTAAACAAACTGGTTATGTATTCGCATCAAATTGAAATGAATCTTTGTAAGTAACTTCAATCCCCTCTCGTGCCGGCACCCATATTAGAGACACTTTGTCTCTCTTTCCAGCCTGTTAAGAGATTCTTTACAGCCTTTTACCAGTCTAGACCCAGTTATTGGATTACCTACTAATCGCTTCAAGCAGAGCCTAGCTGTGTAATTTTTTGACCAATATATCCTCTTCTGTTGTTTTCAGCGGCAATCATCTCTGCATGAAACACATATAATATCCACCAAGTCTGAAGAGCATTCTCTTTCTAGGTCCATTTATACCAGATCAAGTGCCATGGTTTATTCTGGAACCATCTGTAAGCCAGATGATTTCTCCAAAATTACATCACATGTTCCCCAGATGGGATGATGATGTTCGCTCGCTCTCTGGTGTCATGCTATCAAAACTCATGTGAAATATGGGTTCATCTAGTTTTGTTCAAGTTGTATCAGTATGTCCTTCTCGAATACTGTTGAGGAACCATAACTTCAGCATAAAAATTGCCATCACCGCCTCCACCCTTACAAAAAGTTCCAAAGGAGGAACTCCAATAAGGGCTTCCATTGCTGCCGCCCGCGAGCTGTTCATTGCCCCGGTAATACCAAGAAGGACTTGTCATTGGATTGCAGCTAATGTATTCACTGCTCTGCATTCTGACCTCCTCGACCAGGCTAGTGTTCCATAGGTGATTGTTGGTCTTATTACAGTTGTGTAAAGCCAGTGAATCACCTCAGGTCGTATTCCTCAGGTTTTGTCAAAAAAACTCCTCTGCATTGCCAGAAAAGCCTAGAGGAACTGGTAGTAATATTTTCCAGGTGTGTCTTCCAATTCAGTTTGGAATCAAAGTTCAATCCCAGATATTTAACTTCTTTGGTAATTTCCAACTCTTTTTCGAACAGCAGTACTCTGCCCTGCGGGAGAACTCTTCTATTCGTAAAAGCAGCTTTATGGCATCATTCCTCCAATCGTCGTATAACTATTGCTATTGCTATGAAGCGATGAAATTGAATGTCTTAAGAATTGGAAGCAGTTTTCCTCTATAACACTATAAAAATGCGATAGCAAATGGTTGGACACAATTCACTGAAGGAGAGTTACTGAGCATCCTACTCCATTACTGGCTTTATGGAAGCATAGGTGTAGAATATTTTGTCAAATTTATAAAAGTTGTTATCAACATCAAGAAAGAAAACTCCTCCAAGGAGAAGAATAGTAGAAGAAATTGAGGAAGGGGTTGGCAGCAGAGGGTTTATATTAGATAAAAGGTAGTTTCAGGTATTGTGAAAAATGTTGAGAAAAGAAAAAGAAATTTCATACAATTCGATTATGTCGACCAAAATAAGACCCTTTAAATAATTAATTATTAAATTAAATTAATTAAATAATTACCATTGCCTAATATTACAAAAGTGCATATTATGCGGTTTCAACTTTAAAAATTGATAACAATACAGAATTATAAATTTCGCAACCATATCTGGAAGAGATACCAGTTCATCATACACATAGAATAGAGTGTAAAGTCTTGTTCCGACAGACGCCCTACCGGAAACAGGAAATTCGGTCCGACGTTCGAATAAAGAGCAACGTCGCGCTTTTGCGCGATCATCTTTCAGGCAGTTAATTGCCGACGATCACACAGTGTCGGGGTTATGTATACTTTGGATGGTAAACACGCAATTGGCGGGTAAATTCAAGATGACTACTACAAGTTATAGATTGTTTTCGATAATGATTATTGGACAAGTTTTGAAACAAAAGTTATTGTAATTTTTCCAAAATAACAAACAACTGTACTGAACCGATATTGATCGTTTAAAATATTCAGACATTCTCAAATAATTCAGCTTATCTTCAACACCCTGGCTACAGCTGATTTTAAAAATTTTAATGCTCTTCTTGTTTAGGAATTCATCACTATATTAGTAGTCTTGATTATATATACATATACTATTAGTTCCTATACCCAAGGCTAGTAGTGATCAGCAAAATAAGACCAATACCAAGATAGTGTTGGTAACATCCGTCTTTGTCTTGTTCTTGCTCAAACACTTGTGGTTTTGTTCTTGGTCTTACTCATTTAGTCAATATTAATATCTTATCAGTAGTAATACCCCTAGGGTCTTGATAATAACGAGATAATTGCTCAATGATAATAGCCCTCGGCCTGCGGCATTCTCTATGACAAAATTTTGAGCATTTATCAAGGCCCGAGGAGTATTCGATAAGATAATTTTTTACTTTGTAGATATCAAAAAATTGATTGTCAATCTGACGTTTAATAATTTTCACTTATAATTGCAAGTGGTTTGTATTTTATCGGGTAAATTTGGGTTGTTTAATGAGAAACTATTTCCTAGAAATTTGACGAGAATAACTGTCAACTATTAAAAACTCGACACCGAAGGTAGAGTGTTTTTAGGTTGACAGTTATTTGAGTCAAATTGCTAAAGGAAACAGTTTAGAATTTGAACAACACAAATTTACCCAATATCAATACAAACCTCGAGTGTAATTCGGCAGGACAATTTAATGAATGAGAAATTTGGAAACATATCAATGCAAACTTTATTTATGAAACATTAAAAATAAACACATTTTTATTTTAATGTACAATTATTAAAAACGCAGTTATTGAAATTCATACTAGGAACAGTGATATCGCTGCGGGTGCCACAGCTAATCGTTTCTGTAGTAGATGTTGAAGTTTTTTCATTTTCCAAACGAATTGATTGAATAATATCTTCTGTAAGTTCCTTGTGGCATTACTTATTCTTTTTTCTTATTTTTGTTGGAATCAAACCACAATAATGTTTATTTTTTATTTCGACGTTTCGGTAGCGTTCCAGCTACCGTTGTCAAGATTAACTAGTATTTTTTGTCGAGTTTTGCGAATATGGTACAAATGTAGCTAAATGTCTTAATCTAAATAAGTTTTACTTTAAAATATAGTGAATTCAAAAAAATACATTAAAATACATTGAAATACATTAAAATATATTAAAATATATTAAAATACATTAAAATACATTAAAATACATTAAAATACATTAAAATACATTAAAATGCATTAAAATAAATTAAAATACATTAAAATTCATAGAAATACATTGAAATACGTTGAAATAAATGCATTAAAATGTAAAAATATTATTTTTATCGAAGTTTTCATGAAAAGAGAGCCATCATATCAACTCATTTGATAAGATGGCATACACTGTTGAGATATGCAATCGCAAGTTTATTATCTAATTTCGTCTTATGAATTGATGTAACCATATGCCCAGCCAGCTTCTTTCCTAGTACGATTGAACAATCACAACCAACAAAACTACTTTTCATACCCATTTGGATGATGGCACCCTATGCCACCATATTGAACATCTTGGTTGTTATAATATCAAAAATTGACAATTAAAAACTTTGTTATAAACTGTGACTCTTTAACGGCAACATGGCTCATAGAGTTATTCATGTTTAGGAAGCATAATATTCATACTATCACATGGGTCTATTACAACTGCTGCTACAGTAGATTTGTGGTTGACTCTAACACCTCTAGTGGGTAATTCAATTTAAGAAAAGTCGTTAAAATTGGCAGGGAGCCATCATACCTGGGACGCCATCATATCGACATTTCCTAAGTAAATTTGAAGTTAAAAAAATATATAAAGTTGAGATAGTGGAAAAATAACAATATAGGTTTTCCTAATTGAATACAAAAATTGTAATAACGTGTTTATTTCTTAGTAGTTTTAGTTTGAGCCTAAAGCGAAACCAATGGCTCAAATACGATTTCATTTTACTATCAGCAACGTATTTATATTATGTGTTTTTATAATAAATCATACAAAACAAAAAGATCGCGTGTTGTAGGAAGAAAACAGGATATACCTTTGTAATATTAGTAGAGATACGCGTGCACGATTCATGTCATCAATTTGAATATCACTAAAAATCCATTTAGAAGCCACATAAAGCTGCAAGTCACGTATCAGGGTTGCCAGATTTAGTTACATATTTTTGAAATATTGCCGTTTTCAGTCTTTCTAGAAAGATTAAATTTGTGCTGAAAACAATAATAATTGTATGATCATAACAAATATTTATGAAATTGATTTGGAAATATCAATTAGTAATTTGGTTTGTTCTCTGTATTCTGTTTATTGTGTCCTAATCTAAGCCAGGTTAGGCCTTCAAGTTCAATATTCACAAGGAAGTTGATAATCCATAAAGGGAACGTCTCTCTAGCAAAATATGTTCCGCCGATTCATCTAGGACGTGATCTCTCATGTCTAGCAAGACTTATTTTTACTGATACCTTGAAAACTAATGAAATTTTGCAGCAAACATATGAGTGTTGTTTTTTATATTTTGCATATAGAGCTGGAAAAAAAAACAATTTATAACTTTTAAGCACTATTGTTGTTCAGAGTATTCCCCACAAAAAGAAATGCATTATTGTATCCTTTGGAACAAATTCTGGAAGCAGTTATTCCACACAATTGCTGGTGCATTCCAAATAAAGTTTTTGAAGGCGTTGCCTGCATCTTCTGGGGACTGGAATCTTTAATCATGCAACTTATTCTAAAATTTTGGATTGGTGGAAAATTCGTTGATACTTTAGGTCGGGACTGTATGGAGAAAATGGTCCAACAATTCGAAGCTTTCTTGCTTTGAAACTCAATTATTTTTCCAGCATTGTCTTGATGGAGGATTATTCTTCGTTGGGGGTTGGTTTTTCGAAACTCAACAAATCTATATATACCAAGTAGCAGTAACAATTATTGGATCTGGCAGAAGAATTGTTGCTACAGTATTCGTCAACCAACTTGATGTCCTAAATGCTTTCTAGGAAGCTATTGACGCCGCCCATCCTATAACTGTAAACAGTGCCGTGCAAGTTTTGAGGATACACTTTCTGTTACAAATTAAATAATATAAGCTGTGCTAACTTGCTTGTGATGACTTGCTAGCTAGCTGGCTTACCTATTGCCTGGGATGTTTCAATTTTCACGTTTATTAAGGTATCTCAATCACTTTTTAATGTCTTAAAATAATTAAACACTCTATATATCACTTGACGAGTTTGTCCTCCAGTACATTTACGATTTTCTTCATTAACGGCTGACATTTTTACAAACACTTTATTGTACAAAGCAGAAACAATAACTGTGTGACGCTTCGCTACTGAAAATCTTAACACCTGATAAGGTTCGATGCAATTGGCGTTTGTCAAAATTTTACCACCAATGGCAGCCGAGAAGGCATGGCACTACTTTGTCTCTCTTAGTTGATCATTTCTGGGACATCAAGTTAGTTGGCGAATACTGTATTTGATCCGATTTTGAGATTGACATTTGTTGACGGGCTCCAACTGTGGACAACGTATCAGTCAACTCTGTTGTTTTTTTTACTGGAGGACTCATAGCACTCTTGGAAGCTTCAAAGATACGAAGTTTACATCGAAAAAATAAATTTATAATAACCACAGACTCTTCATCTTATGAAACAATTATATAAAAATGAATGAAAACAAAAAACTTACATACCTTCCAGGATCTTTTGGAAATCCGAAGAAACTTTTTTTTGGAATAGTAGCTCAGACAGCTTTTGTTTTATTCATGCCTACTTGATAAAAGTCAAATTATTGCTCAAAAGGTTAGGAATATATAAAACAATATTAACAGGAATTTTCACACCGCAAAATGAACCGTACGCCTATGTCTAATACAGCAACACAAAGTTAATTTCTACCACTACCACGCCGTCGCTAACACGTTCTGGTCCGACGAACGTAAATCTGCGAGAAACGTCCTAAAGTGGACCTGCTGATTGTTTTATAGCTTGTTCTTATATCTACATTTCCAAAGACTACCAATAATTAGTTGACTGGCAATATTTTTCACGCACGAAGTCTGGCATCCGTTTTTCGAGTGAAATTGAGTTACAATGTTTCTATTTCCTGGAGAAACGATAATTCAATTTCATTCAAGCTAACATTTCTTCATTATAATTGTCATTAACTTAAAACCACCTCTTTGCTTTAGACTTATTGTAAAAATTATACATTTTATTACTAAAATACAACAATAATCTGGCTTGTAATACTAATATCTCAATTTTACCATTCTTATTGAATTTAATAACTATTCCCCATAGCTCGTTCCCATTGAACCGTACAAGCCACCAAAGCATAATAAGTTTGTTATTGGAGTATTGGTAACAGTGTGTATCATACAATTGTCACTAAATATTTGGATAAGTCCTTATAAAAGCTTCTAAAATCCTGATTGGCAGAAACCATTGGCCCCAATAAAAAGGATACTGGATTATAACTAACACACATACACATACAAATTGTTTGATCTATTCAGTCAGATTCAATTGTAACGCTTTTACGGTCTCACACCTCTACCTACTAGATGAAAATTCAGTTTGGTGTTACGAGGGGAAAGAGATACATTCATTAAAAATAGTATTGTTGGTGGGACGAAATTTTTATTCAAAAACAAATAGCCGCAGAAGTATTCTAGAGAAAACAAAGTATGAAATTAAATTGAGTTATTATTATTATATATTTGTGTATAAGGACGTAATAAAGCTGGTATAATTGGTGCGGGACGTTAGAGAAAAGTTTCAGGCGTTTTCCAAGTCAGTGAAAGCATCAATTTGCGGCTTCTCCGTAGATATATCGAGCAGCTGGAAACGTGAGAGTAAGACCTAGAAGTGGACGACCAAGGGTTACCACCTCGCAAAAGATCATTATCTGACTGTAAAAAATCTCTCTTGAAACCTCGAAGATTACACGACAACTTTTGAGAAAAGTTCCATTGATACAAGTTCACATACATGCTTGATTGACATGGGCTAATGAACATGTGAATTGGAATTGTTATGCCTTTTGGCATTAAATAGAAAACCAGAATTAAATTAATTCGAAATTATTTGCATTTCAAAATAATACGTTAGTTTATTTAAAACATTAAAAGTATCAAGGTAAGGTCAAGTTGAAAACGAAAAAGAAAGTCAGTTAGCTATCACGTAACTATCACACTACAGGGTATGTGAATTGCTCAGACTAGGGCATATTCCAAGAACCTGGCAACGCATCAGAGCTACATTTATTCCAAAACCTGTAAAATCTGGACAGGACACGGCTAAAGCTCTGAGACCAATCAGTCTAATATCATTTATGCTGAAGACTCTTGAAAAACTTCTCGATAGACATGTCAGAGACGGTATACTGGCTACAAGACCACTACACCGAGATCAATATGCTTACAGAGAGGGAAAATCAACCGAAACAGCATTACATCAACTCGTAAAAAGGGCTGAATACGTGCTGGAAAACAAAGAGGTGCTGCTCGTAGCCTTTCTTGATATAGAAGGAGCTTTTGACAACACCTCCTACGTATCCATAGACAAGGCAGCGAGGAAAATTGGGATCGATGCCACGATCTGCAGGTGGATAGACTGCATGCTCAGAAGCAGGCTAATAGAAACAACTCTTATGGGGGAGACAATGGCCGTACGTGCAACCAGGTGTTGTCCACAGGGGGATGGCACCAAATTAACTAATATCCCAGTCACCCACGTACTTTTTCTGCTAGTATTTGAGAGGGATTCTACTATAGTTACCGTGGAAGCCAACGAACACATGGCGATCCTGACGCACAAGATCATTCTCTATTAGTGGATCTTCTTTGCTTTGAGAAATCGGTAGATTAGAATTGTGTATATGTGTATACAACCGGGTAGCATTCATTCCTTCATTTCTTGAAGTTGGTTGGAAATATGCATTTTGTTACAGTTGTACATTACCAACTATCCAGAAATAGATAACTTCTGGTCTTTGTGAAGTATCAGCTCTATAACTTTACAATTATTGTTGCTTCTTAGTTGCCCTGTATACCGATATGCGATGATCCATTAAAAACATATATTTTTACAATCGAACTGGTGTTTGAAACATTCTTGATTTTGAAAATGACTTCGTGTTTTTAAAAATTTTTGTTGTCAGGCAAAATCAATTTCAGGGAATATAATATAGCTGTAAGTTCAATTATTATGAATCGCACTATGATAGTCTTTAACTTCCTTAATGAAAATAGTGAGGTTATAAAACAATATACAACAAAGTAGTCGCAGAATATACTCGTATTCTATACTACATTTAGAATTTCCCCCATATATACACGCAATCATGGATTTGTTTCTCCCTCACACTATTCAGGTAGGTATTAAAGCAAACCAACAGGGTGCCTTTGATGGGCAATTGAGCGTGCACTCTCGATCCGCCTTTCGTATTTCACGGAGATTTGCCGACATTTAGCTTCAGATTTACTCACCACCGGAAACACACTGTTTACGTTTCTTTATTTAGTTCTATTGTGTAACTGTCTCTTTCCTTATTTTTGTAATTTCTTTGGTATCGTTTTTTTATTTGAATTTTTAGAAACATTTTACAGATCTCTAACCATGGTTACATCATGAGTTTCTAAAATTTCTATTCTGTCTTTTCTGATTTTTTTGGAAACAAATTCATGTGTGTCTGATACTAAAAGATTGACAAAAACGACCAGCTGATAACCGAAAATCCAAATATTTCTCTATAGGAAGGAAGAAGTCAATACACGAGAGCTGCATCACCCCAGCCATCACAAGTTATATTTTGTTCCAAGATATTTCGTTTTGACTTATGTCAACATGATTAATTTAAAACCAAAACCCAAACATATATATTTCTACACCACTTGTTACATGCTTAGATATTTATTTTTCTTAAACTACTGCTAATCATAAAAATCACTTCTAGTTCTTGAGGAAATTTAAATTTCAATTACTAATTTCACGGAAACACAAACGTTCTACCGAATGTCGGGAAGCACAGTAATTGTATTAAAATTATTGTTAAAAGTAGGGGTGCGGTTGCATATGCTTTTCCTCGGCTAGTTCTCACAATAATTTTATTATTAATATCTCGTGTCAGTGTTTGTTCGATAGACGGTGCAAGGCTATCGAATCACACTGTAAACCACTATGTGTAATATTAGATTTTTATTTCTTGTACACTGTTATAGTTTTATCGTATGCTTCAATAAGTGTTAGTGATTTTCTTAAGCATTTCTATAAAAAATAATAAGGCTTGTTCCAACTGCCGATAGAATCGCTCTAGGTATCGTTCGCGCAAGAATATTTCTTTCGTTTTCCAAATAATTATAGGTTTTTCCAGCTGGCATGGTTCTAGAACTAACATTTCAACATTTTTGACTATACCTATGCGCATGTCAGCTCCTTCAATTCTATAGGGACAAGCAAAGAATCGTTCTATTATCACCTACTTTCAGCAGGTACAGTTTTTGTAGCATCCCAAGAATGTATGTATGTATGATGGGGTGACACTCACTGAGACCTAGAAGATCTATTGTGCCCCCTTACTTCTACTTAGTTCCTCAGGAACGTATCAGAAACTAGTAGCTCCTTTAGTCCCATTTCCCTGAGGAATTTTAGGATATCTGCAGGTTTCAACTTAGGTAAATGTCCCTCTTCTATCAAATAATCTCCTAGGTGCTGTGCACTAGGATTCTGAATTGCTGTGCAATTTGCAAGTATGTGGATAGAGGTTTCTTCTTCCATGCCACATAATCTACATTCCTCTTTCTCCACTATTTTGATTTCCAATGGTCAGATCTTCTCTTTTCTTTGGCTTCGCCTATTTCTTCCAATATTATATTGTGGCTGATACCGCAAACGGGCTCCGGCCCCCAAAAGGGTCTTTTAGTCTCTCTCTTTGCTAGTCCATCTGGTATTTAATTTCCGTCTATTCCAGTATGTCCTGGCATCCACAGTAAGGTTACTGTATTGTTCTCGCCTAGTTCATTGAGTATGCCTAGGCATTCGCACACCATTTTGGAACTGATTACACAGGAGCACAGTGCTTTAATGCCTGCTTGACTATCCGATATTATGGTAATCTTTTACCTTCTATATCCTTTATCAATAAAAAACTGGGTACACTTTCTTATTTCTTTCTTTCTTTCTTTCTTTCTTTCTTTCTTTCTTTCTTTCTTTTTTTCTTTCTTTCTTTCTTTCTTTCTTTCTTTCTTTCTTTTTTTCTTATAATATATATGGTTTGTTTGCCGATAGAATCGTTTTCAACTGATTTGTTGTATTGTATTATTGTGATGTAAATAGTATGAGAAAGTGGGTTTCCACATAATGTAAAAACATAGTTTTTTATAAATAAAGACTTTTATCACACTAGTGAGAGAGTGAGAAATTTATTTTCTCGAATATAGCATACAAATGATGTATTTTAATAGTAGTTGTTTATAAATTTCTTTTAAGAATAAATATTCTCAGTAATAATGAGAGATTATTAGAAGAGAAACGACGATACCGGAATAGAAGTGCGTGAACGAACGTTTACTTTTCCCCATTTCTTGTTACCCTACTCGCTACTCGTTCTTGTTCAATATGTTGAGGGTAAAAAGGGATTGTCTCGTCAACGATAATGAAAATAAATGACCGCTAAAAGACTGCATGAAGCGTAGTTCAGTTCAGCTTTTAACAGCGAAGAAAGGCGCTGTAAAATCCTTCACTTTTTATATTGACCTTTTTATGTGCTTTCATTGACAAATGTTACTATAGTATTTATTAGTTGAACTATTAATGAAATTGATTGTCCAGCTAGTACATTCAATAACTGAACCGAAAATATAATGTGTGACTTTTGAAAGAAGGTTGTGCAAAATTTTATAGCGAAATCAGAGCGGTAGAATCGAAAATATTGAGTTTTGAAAAAGAATCTTCGCGCATACAAATGCTAAATAGCAAGTTGGTATTGTATAGTCAGTCATTATGTATGTATTAATAGGATCCATGGACTTCTAATCACATATTCGTTTTGATTCCCTTATGGGTATCGCCATGTTGTGCTAATTTTAATTTGGTCAGCCTGAATCACGTGATTCGTAAAGGACCGGTTTAAGAAATAAAGCAAAAATGTTTTCCTTACCCGTCGTGATAGACTTGATAAGATAGGAAAAAAGGTGAAATAAGTAAAATTTTAAGTATACTTTATTATTTACACTAGTTACTGCATACCTATAGCGGAAAACTTTTTATAAATTTTGGAGTAATTTGATATGTTAACCCAGTTTGGAGCCACGCTCTATCAGCAATCGCAGCGACGCCTTGAACAAACGCGCTGCTGCCCAAGACGGTAGACTGTAGTGAAGTTCTTTTCCCTGGTCAAACCCAAACGAATAGTAGGGTGAAATAAAATACCCTATGGAATAAAAGTATCTATTACTATTGCAAACAGTGGGTTGTAAGGCCACAGCATGCAATCCCCACCGGCTAAATTGCCTTTACAAAGTTTAAATTAAACACTCACTAAAATTTAGAATCACAACTAATGGCTAGTCCAAAACCTGGCCTGTTTTTTGTACTCACCAGAAAATGGTGTATGACTATAAACTATAAACTGTTGTTACACTGAAATGGCGTCGTAGGAGTAGAAATTAACTGGAATTAAATGATTTTCTCGTAATGAGATTCGGAAAGAAATTTTACTTGACAATATATTTTATCTGTCACACTGACACTCCCTGTTGGTTTTTCATGTTATTTTATAAAGAATACACAGTTTTATTTTAGAACTGACTTTTTATATTTTATACTTTGACATTGACAAAATACAATTCTTAATTTTTTTATAAACTATTACCTACTTTCTCAACACCTTGTCCTAATATTTATAAAAAAATTGTTATATTAGTTAATACAAAGAAAAAACATAAACTTATAAGTCTGACTTAACTAACAAATTTCTATGTTTCTCAAACTTGACAGACTTTAATGCTTTTGTAAAAATGTCGGCAATATTATCCTGTGTACACAAATATTCTACAAAAATTAAACCATCTCTTATTTTCTCATGAATAAAGTGGAACCTAACGTCAATATGTTTAGATCTTCTGTTAAACTGAGCATTTTTTATTATACTGATTGCACTTTGATTGTCAATATTTAAAATGATGTTTGAGTCTTGAAAAATCAAACTTTCTAATAGTACCTTCAAAAACAATAATTCTTTAACACATTCTGCAGCTGCAATGAATTCAGCTTCAGTCGAGCTCAATGCTACTATAGGTTGTTTCCTGGAACACCAGCTTATTGGTCCACCAGCATAAAAAACAACATACCCTGTAGTACTCTTTCTCGTAGTTTTGTCACCAGCAAAATCACTATCGCTGTATGCCTCTAGTTTTGCTTTTTTGTCATCTTTCTTGTAAACTATACCATTGTTCTTCGTAGCTCCAAGATATCTTAAAATTCTTTTCACATTATTTATGTCTGACATTGTTGGATTTTCCAAATTTCTGCTACAAAACCCAACTGCATATGCTATGTCGGGTCTAGTTTTATTGGATAAGTATAAAAGGCTCCCAACTGCCTCACGATAAGGGAATTTTATTTCTTGTTTTGACTCTGCGGATTTTTCATCATATTCTGTAATTGGTGTAGATACAGCTTTTGCATTTGTCATTTCAAATCTATCTAGAACACTTTCAATGAAGTTTTCTTGATCCATTTTAATCCAATTGTCACCTTTTGTTATCCTTATGCCCAAGAAAGTATCAACTTTGTTAAACATTTTGACTTCAAACTGTTCCGTTAATATTTCCAGTAATTCATCTATTTCTTCAGAGCTTTCTCCCGCTATCAATCCATCGTCTACATAAATTGCTAAAAGTAGAGTTCCTTTTCTGTTTCTAAATATGCAATGATCAACACTTAAAGTTTCCATATTATTTTGTTTCAAGAACTTCGTGAAATGTTCGTTCCATCTCATAGGTGCTTGTTTCAGTCCATATAAAGATTTCTGCAATTTACAAACTTTGTCATGTTGCCTCTCATAACCTTCAGGTATCTGCATGTATATGTCTTCATTTATTGTACCATATAGGAAAGCTGTCTTTATGTCAAATTTCTTTATTTCATATTCTTTTTGCACTGCAATGGCTAGCATCAATCGCAGTGAGCTAACTTGTACCACTGGACTAAATACCTCTTCGTAATCAATACCTTTCTGTTGTTGACAACCTCTTACAACCAGTCTGGCTTTGTACGTTCCATCGTCCTTTATTTTGAATACCCATTTGTTTGTCAAAATTTTTTTTCCATATGTTTGATCTTTGTCTACATACTCCCAAGTTTTGTTTTTCTTTAATGATTCAATTTCTTCTTCTATAGCATATTTCCATAAATCTTTCTCTTGTCCTTCTATTGCTTCATTGTACGTTAATAAAACATAATCTTCGAAATGCTTTGGTTTGTTTATTTTTCTTCCCCTTTTTGTAACTGTTTTACCTTGTCCCAAATTTAAATCTTCTTCGCCGCTATTTTCAAAAATGTATTCTATTTCGTTTTCTTGTGATATTGTGTCATTTTCAGGTGTCTCATCATTGTTTTCTGTTTCTTTTACTTGCTGTATATTATTCTGTATCTGAATTTCTTGCTGTTGCCTTTTCTGTGTTTGATTTTCTCGTTCTTCACTGTTATCTGTCCCATTTTCTGATTCCATTTCATTTTCATAATTCAATTTTATTTTAATCAAAGTTTTATTATGAATTTTAGTTTTTGTAAAGACTACATCTCTTCTTATTATTATATCTTGTTTGCTTTCATTCCATAAGCGGTATCCAGTTGGTGCATATCCCATAAATAAATGTTTTTCAGATCGGCTGTCCAATTTTTTTAAATACCCAAGATTTTTTGAGTATACTTCTGATCCAAAAACTTGTAGTTTTTTTAAGTTTGGCTTTTTTCCTGACCACATTTCATAGGGCGTCATGTTTATATTTAGAGATTCTGTAATACTTCTGTTTGAAATGTATGTACCGACTCTTGCTGCTTCTCCCCAAAACTTTTGGTTTGTATTTGTTTCAAATAGTAAAACTCTCACTTTTTCTAACAGTGTCCTGTTTAGTCGTTCTGCCTTACCATTTAGCTGAGGTGTGTGTGGTATTGTATAATCAAGAATGATTCCATTTTCTTCACAGTAGTTTCTTAAGTTACCACTTACATATTCGCCACCATTGTCACATCTTATCTTCTTAGCTTTTATATTTTGTTCTCTCTCCATCTCTGCTATATATTGTTTTAGGAAATCTGTTGTTTCACTTTTATGTTCCAGGAGATATATTACGCAGTAGTGTGTGTAATCATCCAATACTGTAAGGATGTATTTTTTATTGTCCCATGTTGGTGGGTCGATTGGACCACATAAATCGCTGTGTATAATTTCTAATGGTACTTTGGCCCTGGTCCTCTCGGTGTTGAATGGAAGTCTTGTCTGTTTTCCTCTCATACACACTTCACATGGCAGTTCAAATAGGTCACAATCTTTTGAGCTAATATCCATTCCTGTCACTATTTCTTGTTCAATTATTTTCTTCATACTCTTGATGTTCATATGTCCAAGCTTACGATGCCAGTTTATTACTTTTTCTACTTTTGTTTTGGTCAACAGACTTTCGTCCATGCATTCTTCCATGTATTCACTCATTATATCTTCTTTTATAAGTTCTATGGTGTAAAGTCCTCTCTCATTTTTCATTCCTTCTAAAACTTTTTTATTTTCTTTCATCACATATACTTTATTTTCCTCAAATATCACTTTCCCATCATTTTGAGTAATAGCATTTACTGATAATAAATTTCTGCTAAGTTCTGGTACATATAGTACCTCATTCAAAATACATTCTTTTGTATCAATTGTTCCAATTCCTTCTGCAGTAATCTGAGTACCTTTCTTTGCTACGCATATGTCTGTTTGTTGATCTGATAAGGTTTCAAACAATCCTATGTCATTTACCATATGAGCTGTGCTTCCTGAATCAAATATAAACATATTCTTTTCGGTTTCATCAAAATTTTTATTTTCTGTCAAAAAAGACACTTTTTTATATGTGTTGTGTTCAGTTTTATTTTTACTACTTGTACTAGGCTTGTCTCTGTAAAAACAACTGTTTTCGGTGTGGTTAGTTTTCTTACAAATACTACATCTTTTAAAAGTTGTTGTGTTTTGACGGCTTTGATTGTTATTAAGATTTTTATCTTCATTTTGTTGTCTTCCATTTTCAATGTAATTTTTATTTCTATATTTGCAAAATCGAGCTATGTGATTGGGTTTCTTACAAATATGGCATAATTTTTCCCCACTAGAACACTGGAATGCAACAGATCTTTCAGATCTCTCTTTTTCTTTGTTTTTGTTTGCAGTTTCTTCTGATAATAATCTTGAAATGAGATTTTCTAAGGTTTTTTCGGCACGAGGAGTTGACTCCCAAGCAGTCTTGAAAAATCTAAATCTTTCAGGTAAAGTGCTTAATATTTTTGAGATCAACATTTCGTCTGTAACTTCTTGCTTTAATGCTTTAAGTCTATATGCTAAATTCTGTAGCTTACTCACATGTGTCGATATGTCGTTACCCCTTTCATAGCTAAAACAAAAAAATTCTTCTAATAATCTGCATTTTTGATCTTCACTGTCCTTTTGAAACAAGTCCTTGAGTTTTTTATACATATCTGCAGCAGTAGTACAGTTCATTATATGCACTAAAACCTTTTTGTCAACAGTAGAGATTATTATTTTTTGAGCTTTTGCGTCTCTTTGTATCCAATTCTTCCTTTCTTTTTCTTCAGTCAACCTTTCAAAGTTTTCTTCATTATTTACTATTGCGTATAATCCACTAGCTTTAAAATACACAGATGTTTGAAAATTCCACATTTCAAAAGATTCAGAGGTTATTAGTTTTTCAATATTTCCAATATCGTCCGTTTCATTTCCCATTTTTATTGCTATTAAGTATCCAGTTTATTCGTGTTTTTTTTTCAGTGAAATTTTTCACTCAGTTTTATTTTATTTTATTCCCAGTTTTATTTTATTATTTATTAGCGATGTCCTGGGCCCATAACCTGTTGGTTTTTCATGTTATTTTATAAAGAATACACAGTTTTATTTTAGAACTGACTTTTTATATTTTATACTTTGACATTGACAAAATACAATTCTTAATTTTTTTATAAACTATTACCTACTTTCTCAACACTCCCCTGGTCAAGTCAATGACGGCGTGAAATGAATATATTTATTATTATTATTTTTTCAAGGAATATGAATTCCGAACAAATTTTAAGAAAAGTTTTTATTTATTTAAAGTTATGCATAGCCCAAAACCTGAAATAAAACCAAGTAACAAATTTTTTTAAATGGTGTTGGAAGATTTCCAAAAATCATGAATTTTTTGCAAGAATAAAGTTTCTTTATTTTTGAAAATAACAATAAAATTCATATTCAAAGTTAATCAACCAGGAAAAAAACAAACCAACAGTTAAATGAGATATTTTAAAGTTTATTGATTTTTCTGAAGAACTAATTTGTTGAAGATTTGACGAACATTCTTTCCTTTTACACTAAAATTGATATTTTTTGTTAAACTATGTAGTCTAATCGAACCATAACATCTAATTATTTGTAAATGGAAATTAATTTATATACAAAAAAAATCATACAGCTTACTTATGAAATGTTACACCCTCTTTCAAACGAGAAACGTAAGTAGCGTTTGAGCAACCTCGTACAAAACAGGAAGGCATTTTAGTACAGTTTGTACCTAGTCTCCTAGAGTTCTAGATCTTACAAATAACACCATACTATTGACTACGTTACTAAAATAACACTATTAACAAAATTTAATTAACCACTATTAATTAATAAGTTAAAACACAATCAAATACAATGCAAATATTGCGAAATATGACCAGATGCCACTACAGACACTGTCACAAATCACAGTTCAACAACGGGACAAAGGAAAAAAAAATTGACAGAACGAAAAACATTTGATTTCGTAAAAGTTCATCCAGCTAAATTCTAATTGGTTAATCAATTCTATTAAGCTGTCAATTATTTCGCGCAACCAACTACCGTTCAATCCTGAATTTAAGGAAAACTCATATGAACCGTAGCTTATTAATACCAACTTAAAATTAGCACAACATGGCGGCCATGTGTAGGCAAAAAGAGGGGTCATTTTGGATATATCGGAAACATATACTATTAGAAGTCCATGGATCCTGAGTTCGTGGTTCGATCTATTTGAATTTAATAAGTTTTTTGGAAATAAATATCGGTCACTCACCTCATATCTATCTGCGAGGCGCTAGACTCAAGAAAAAGGAAAATTCAGGGGCTAATTTACCACCCGAAATTTAAGGCCAACATCCAATGAACTTATATTGTCTGCTCGATTGTGTGGGAGTAGAGCACAATAAGAAGTGAGTATTGCTCTTGGTATGAGGACGGCTCCTAAGGTAAAACGCCTTTAATAGTTATTTGTATGCCTAGGACTGACAGTGCTACTTTGTTGGACGAGTCGAGCAACAGGCGAGTCCAATAAACTACACTTTCAGCCGTGGCGTACACAACATTTTTTTGGCAACGATTAAATTAAATCTACTAAAATAAAATTTATCCGAAAAAAAATGTATTAATGCATTAATAATAAACAATTTATTATATTAATAGATTTTTATTTAAAAAAAGTAATATTAATATTTATTGAACCGGATGAAGAAGGAATTTAATAATAATTGAAGGTTGTGTCAATGGAACTGTCAACATCGACGTGGGTACAGTTACATCTAGGAAGTTGTTAAAGCTGTCTACCCCAGAACGTTCAGAAAGTGTTTTGTAGTACGGAACTGTCACTTTCAGCACATGGAACTTACAAAACGTAACTTTCGATACGTAAATGAATACAGAAAGAGCTCTACTTTCAGAAGTAGTCGTCAAAAAGATTATTTTTGTTATTATCGGTAAATTAAACCAGAGTCTTTTATTATATTTTTATTTCAACCTGCAACCGGAACATTTTAATTTTTTCACAACTTTTATATTTAAAAATTACCATATTGATTCAAAAACTTCATTATATAATAATGAATTACAAACAAATAAACCATCTTGAACAATTTCATTAAATGATAATTGAAATGCCCTCTTAAAACACCCTCAACTAGATGATAAACATATCCCTAACATGATTGTACAAATCTCAATAAATTGATGTCATCCCCTGCATTTAATTCCATCATATGTAAATGTTATTGTCCATCCGGCAGGGCGAGTGTGCCTTATGGGGTGGAAAACATATTTTCAATCCAATAAATATTTTTTCAGAATATGGACTTGGAGAAGGGCTTTTAAAATTATCAGCGTTTTTTGGACCATAATTTATAAAAATAAATGTTTTCAAAATATATAATTTTTTAATTTATAAAAAAACTGTAAATTCCACTACAGTCAATAGTGTATATAGCTATTTACGATATTAGTGTTAAAAGTAACATTTTATTTTGTGAGTGAAAAAGTTTGCGAAACGAGCGAAGCCAATTTGACATACATAGTTTTTTATACAACTCCTGTTATAATAATAAAATAAAATTATTTCAAGAAAATCACATTTTGACGTCTATTATTGTAAGTTAATTATTTTTTTGACGTTTTTAAAAATTATTTTCATTTCCTGGGAACTGACGATGTTAGATGACGCTGAATCACTTATTAGTTACCAACAAACAATATTGTTAACAGTTTACACTTTTTATTAAAAAAGTTCTTTTTGGTGTTTAATATTATCTCGCATAATGAGGGATAGTATTGTTGAATAGTGGATTACTGATGATACTGGAGAGCGACATTTGAATTATTATTATTGCTCAGTAGAATGGTGTAAAATGAAAAAAGTTGAAGGAAACTTCAGTGAATCCGTTTTTGGTAGGTTTGTGGAGTAAGTTTTCTATGATCAAATCGAAAGCGCTATAGTTGAAAATAGGGTTGATGTAAGCCAATATTTCAATGTAATACGATGGTTATAGTCCCAAAAAATCAAAAACACTTACGTTTGAACAAGTTCAGAAGTTTATAAATGACGCGCTAGATGAAACATACTTGATGGTAAAAGTTGCTACTATTTTCGGAATATATGAAGCCTGCCGACGTGAAGAGTTGTGCCATTTATTAATAGAAGATATTAAATTAATAGATAAATCAATGATTGTTCAAATTCCAAATACTAAAACGAAAAAAAAGGTGTTCTTTTTGCATTTCTGGAAAATATATTTTAATGAATACGCTGCATTACTCCCTTCTGCTTAAGGGCGCCCGTATGA
The DNA here is from genome assembly GCA_949126875.1 of Lochmaea capreae. NCBI lineage: Eukaryota > Metazoa > Arthropoda > Insecta > Coleoptera > Chrysomelidae > Lochmaea > Lochmaea capreae. The sequence goes on from OX421404.1 coordinate 21,017,377, forward strand.
AAATTTTCATGGGGGGGCTAGACGTAATGATATTGCATATTACATTTTGTATACTTTGGAAGACAATATGTAGCTTTCAGCACCTAACAAACTCTAGTTTGAACTATATGTTGGATAAACTTCCCTACATTTAAATACTAGGCCACAGCATTTAAGGTCAATAAAAAGCACTTTACTCTAATTAGTTTTTATTGAAACCAGTTCTAAGAAATAAAAACCGATGACAATTTATAGCTTAAGCGAAATTGATCGAGCTAGTGTTCAGTATTTATCAAAAAAAGCAAACTGTAAGTTTCTTTTCTTCCTGCCGAACAAGTCAATAACTTTGTCCTCAAAGTCAGGTCTATTTGCTCTTTTTCTGTGGTCACTTAGCAGGCACAAGCTTGAAAGACGTTCCTGTTCAGTGGTACTCCTCAGCCAAGTTCTCACTCTACGTAGAGTGCTGAAAGAACGCTCTACGGTACAAGTTGTGGGAGCTATTGTGACATAACTTTTTTCATAGCTGGGTAAAAAGTTGTTTCTTCCAATATATCATGTAGATTTGTTTTTTTCCGAACAATCCTTATCTGCCCAAACATCATACTTCTGCTGCTAAATTATCTATTCTATAGAAGTTTTCCAAACTTTTCACTTCCCTCATAAAATCTTCTTTTTTCTCTTTCTTCGTAAGATGTGGATGAAGACTTCCACCTTTGAATGGTATATCATTACCCTTTTCAAACTGTGTCATTATAGAAGTTATTATGGAGTCCATGTAGGGGTTGTAGCATGAAACTCTGAAGTAGTCTTCGGCCCGGCCTCACCTTGCCCCCGAGTATGGGCGCCCATGCTTCTGCTATTATTCATGGACGTTTTTTTCTGAAATACTCAAATTATAAATGCACTGCGAACTCAGTTGGTATAAATACGTTTGGGAAAATGCCCTCATTGGTTGCTGAGTTTTTGAATCTACCGGATCCAAAGGAATATACAGGTCACTGTTATAGAAGGTCTTCTGCTTCTTTGCTGGTAGACTCAGGAGCAAATATAATGGAGATAAAAAAGCACGGAGGATGGAAGTCTTCAACAGTAGCTGAGGGTTACATCGATCAATCTATTACTCATAAAAAGGCAATTGCTGAAAGAATTATGCCGTCTGCAAGCTACAGCGATACATACACTTCATTTTCATGAACTGACTGCTAATGCTGATGTAATTGGCAAATACTATATTATTGAAAGTTCTATTAAAAATTGATTCATTATGTCTCGTTCACTTCTATTTGGTTGAAAAAAATTAATGATTGTCTCTTTTAACATTAGTGTTAAAAGTAAAATACTTTACGCCACTTTGCAATCAGCTGCATGCAGATTGATTCCAAACTCATTTGGAATTACATAATGACTGATTACCAAAGGAACATCAACGCAAAAGTGTTGGCGTGAATCATTAAGTTTTCGATCCCCAAAAACTCAATAAAAACCGATACACGTGCACTGGTATAATGTGATTTTCGTAGTATACAGAATAAATACTCTTTTAACCCAAACAACCACCAATCTATAGATCGATATTATAATAATAAATACTTCATAACATAATAAAGATATCAAACCAGAGAAAAGTTAACTGTGCTCTTATCTGCATTTCGGACGACTCAATCCTATCTCTATTCCGGTAGTCGCTTAGATAACGGCTGCGCTTCTTTGTCATCCGTGTCCTCGGAAACTGGGAGCGAGCTCGAGGTCTGCGGAATCAATGGTGTGGACATGACGATGCAGTAAACGGACTTTATAGAATGTTGTGTCCATTCATCATAGTTGGTCGTATTTAGTCGAGCCGAAACTTACTGATAAGTCGCCGCGGGCTTCGAACAAAAATATTATAGAGTGGGTATTCTTTATTTAGTATAAATGTACTCGTACGTCATAGCTGTCATAACTGGACTATGTTGCAAACAGTTAAAATAGTATGGGAATCTAGAAAACGCCAAATAAAAACTTATCTAATTACAATTCTTCTTTTTATTTGGCTAAAGCTGGTTATACCACAGATAATTTCAAAAAAATGAAAAAGAAGAAGAAACCACAGATAACTTAAGAATAGGTTATGTGTATAGAAAAAAAACTTATTTGATTTTGTTTTGATAAGACACTTTCTGCTCCATTGAAAATACTTCAAGTACAATATATCTGGCCGATTCCACGTCGATTCAACGAGCAAAAAAAATCGATGTCTTTGAAACTTTGAGACCATATTCCATTTGGGATTTCATGAAACACGTGTTTTTTTCCAAAAAACGTTTTTGGAGACCTGGAGTAGCTTCATGTCAAAGTATACATCGTAAAGCCGTTATTTCGAAAATTAAAAACTACCTTTTGCTTAAGATGGTCGTCATTTCGGCCCAAATAATCGTATCGGAATCGTTTTTTTTTAAAAATGTTCGTAATTTAATCAGCTTCATGATCCTTTTTTCGGATTTTCAATATCTAAAACTAAAAAAAAGTGCTTTTTTCTCAAAATGCGATTACTCAAAAACACCCACTTAGATTAACGCGAAATTTCGATATGTTATTTTCGAATATATAAGCTATCTTTTGGGCCAAACTGCAGTATGCAAACTTTTTTTTCCCAGAGATACATCCTTCCAAACACAAAATGTAATTTTTTCACTTTTTTTCACGTAGGTAGTTTTTGGCCTCTAGCGTTTTTCAGGTACGCCCTATAATAAATTTAATAGCGCCATCGTATTCTGTGTGGAAAAATAAATATCACATGTTCAGCAGTAGTACTGAGTCCATCTCCATTTCGAAAGAAGTACAAATTAAATTTACGTTAATACATCGTGAGACAAGGCGCGGTGTTGTTATGCGGTATGCGAAATTTTTGTAATTGTCAAATTCAAGATCAACTAAATAACTTTTTCCAGCATGTGGCACATGTTTCCGATGTATTTTTTTAGTAAAATACGAAGGCACTATTGAATTTATCATTGGGCGCACCTGAAAAGCGCTAAAATCCAAAAACTACGTGAAAAAAGTGGAAAAATAACATCTTGTGTTTGCAAAGCTGTATCTCTGAAAGGAAACAAGATGGCATATTGCGGTTTGGCCCAAAAGATAGTTTATATATTCGAGAATAACATATCTTTGCGTTAATCGAAGTGGGGATTTTTGAGAAATCGCATTTTGAAAATGGGCACCTTTTATAGTTTTTCCGATATTCCGGAAAAGTTTTCAAATATATTGGAAATCCGGAAAAAGCATGATAAAGCTGAAAAAAAAAGATCAGTGTTCGGGGTCAATTATGTAAAAGTTACTCAACTAACAGTACTTAAGTTATAAAGCTTGGGAGTGACTTCAGCATGGAATATCCAAATAAGGGTGTCGTTACTATCGTGTTGAAAAGCATGTTTTTCATATACCAGCTTGTGGTGTCTTCTGCTCCCCTTCAACAATCAAAGGAGATATGGTCAAACGCTCCGAGAGCTATTTGTTGATTTCCTAGGGAAGCCTCAATTTTCGACACCAGTTGGTGTAAGGCTGTTTCATAGGTACGTTGTTATAATCAGAGTGTTTAAAATTTATCTACAGTTTTTTTTCTAGCTCCATATGCAAAATATAAAAGATATCCCTTTAGTATTTATTCGATGTAAATACTTTCAATTTAATAATTGTGTTAAATACTTCGTGTCTGTGGTTTATTAATTCTTCAATTTTTCAAGGTAATTCACGTAGCTATAGCCCATGGATTGTGAGTGATGCCACAAACATGATTTATGGGTAAATGGAAAAAGAACGTTCGTGCGTTGACCAGGTGATTTACAAATCATTTGATTTGGAAAAGAAGGGCCGAAACCCTCAATTTGTACTGTCCGAAACAAACGTGCTACCCGCTGATTTTAGACGAATTGATCGAAATGTTCATCTGCCTGCAATATTTTTCATTAAGTCCTCGAAACGAAGGGTGTGCCAAATCTATACACATAAAATTTTATTATATACCTACCAATAGATATATAAAATATGAGCATTTAATGGACGCAGTTTAGGAAAAACACTATAATTATCCTTTTAAATATATTCAAAACATACTTACCTAATTCCTTCTAGAAAACAAAACAATCTTTTGCAATTTAAACTTTGCAAAAACTGTAATATAATGTGCACAGGCTGGTAGGGAAATAATGATTTGTATTAATAACTCATCAATTGTAGTGAATTAGTAGAACTAGCTTATTGACGACGGTAGAAAACTTCTCCAAAATTCAAAGAATAGCCTGTATATGCATTGCAGGAGCAATGAAAACATGCCCAAGATACAAGGTTCGTTTCAACTGGCGATAGAATCGTTCTAGGTATTTACTTAATTTCAGTTTCCTGTAACAATCGTCATATTTAAGTCGTCAAGATAATAGTATAAACCTATTATAACGCCTTACTAATTTGAAAATTACCTTTCAAAGAGTAGACCGTTCACAGGGTAGCAACATCTACTTCTCGGGCTATATGCCCCGACAGACAATGAATTATACTTTCAGAGCTTCTGGATGGATAATATCTACCTTCTACTGATGAGGATCGGTATGATGAGGATGAGGATCGGTCTGCAAGTGATTAATTGTTCCTTCTAATTACAAACCAGAATGGTTGGTTATATATTGCACATTTACCAACCCCGTTTAACTTGGAAGTGTAATTCATTGTCTATTGGGGCATTTAGCCCAAATGCTGCTTCCTAGTTTTGTAAGGCGCTATAATAGTATGATACTAGTATCTTGACGTCTTTTGATAACACGCCCTACTTAAATATGACAATTGTTACACGAAACTGTAATTAAGTAAATAACTACAAAACCGAGATGGTTTTTTGTCAATATAGAATTTTGGTTTGTGGTTAGTTGTGGAGATGTCGCTATTATCGCACTCTCTTAGCATTCCTTTCTCAGGGATCAATGTATTAATGTGATTTCAGCGTTATCTTCAGTCCAGGATTATGCTTTCAGAAGCTTTATTCGGGTTTTGGTTTCTGGACAGTCCGTAAACCAATCTGGAATTGCGCAGTACTAGTTGCGTACTTTATTCTGTCCTAAGAACCATTTTCGGACCGTTTAAAATTGAACACAGTCTGAAAAAAACCGAACATCCCGCATGGTCTATAGAACTGAACTAACCGAACTAAATTGACAATTTAAGATCACTGTTGGTATGTATCCTGTATCAACACACAATAAACAAACCTCTTGCTCTAACCTCTTTCCTCTGCGAATTTTCAAAATAGCTCCCACCCTCCTCCTTTGCAAATGATTTGAGCATGCGTAAAAAATAATCCGAATATCGTCCTAGCTCGAGACTTGGGACTGGCTAAGACGGTTTTCGAACCGTCCAAGAATTGCTCTAAAATAAACCCGAATGCCAAACTGCGGGTGTCAGAACCATCCTGTTAAAACCCGAACAAGCCAATTTCGACTGCGCAAACTCCGGACAGTCTTAGAACAGTAATTGCATGAACCCGAATAAAGCTAGAGCTTCTAGACGAATAATATCTACCTTGTACTGATGAGGCGTAAATACGCAAATATTGTCCTTTCCTCCGAGTTCCAGCTGATGAGTAACCTTCTTGGGAGGGTACAAAAACTACCTTCTCGAGTTAGCGTACTACACAGTAACCGATACGATTCCAGAACTGTTTCTAAATGCCAGTTGGAACAAACCTATTAGACTAATGCCCGTAGTCAGTACTTGAGGCTGGTCTCGAGCTTGAGTACGACTTGAGACAGGGTCTGTATACTATATAAACGAAACGAAACGTAAGATTACTGCGCTTGCGTGACTTGAGACAGGCCCAAGTCTGGTAGAGACCAACCTTGAGCACGACTTGCATGTCTTCGGTTTTTATAGACAGCATTCGTTTAAGAAATCTGTCTCAACTGTCATCTTTTATAAACAATGTAAGCATATAAAAGAGGGTAAAGCGGGATTTATAGATTGACGGACTGTAAACGTATACCACACGTAGACGCACTGGATTCGTAACGAACGGTATGTAAAAATTGTTGCAGTTATAAATAAACGGAACGGAAATTTTGCGCATGGGCAGAGGTAACGTACTCGCGACATTCAAATTAACCTAGAAATTATACAAATCATCTACAGCTTGTGTCCTATGTTGTTTTGAGCTTTAAATTTTGTATAATACATTCAAAAACACAACATTAAATGACAGCTGATAGTTACGCTGACATCACACAAAATTCTTTCCTTTGATTGGCCGGACGTAAGAACGCACTGTAAAAAGATAAAAGTTGGCCAACTCTTCCGTTCCAGTCCGTTCCCCTTACGTTACGTCATGCACTTACGTTCCTTTATAAACAAGGTACGTAAATTCTGATAGTTGATCTTTTCACAGTGCGTCTACGTTTACAGTACGTCAAACTATAAATCCCGCTTTAGGATTATAAAACGTTTATATTTTTGAAGGGATAGGATTGATATTAAAAATTTTGAAGAGTTTTTAGAGTTAATAGACATTGTTTAGGAAATGCTCCAATCAATTTAGTGGTGAAGTGACACTTCGGCACGCGTGCTAGGATAATGATGTTTAAACGTAAGTATTTTCAATACAATTTCGTGCTGACATGCACGCCGATGTAGAAGTAAGGCACTAAAGAGATAAGTATTCTCAGCCGCCATTTTGGTGCCTGAATTTTATTGTTTTGTGATGTGTCAAGTCGACATTATTGTGTTGAAAATTTTTTGATATTGAACCAACGTCAACGTACAACAAGGCACCAAAATGGCGGACGAGAATACCTATGTCTACAGAGCTCTAGTAGAAGTGCAAGCTTGCAAGCTGTAAGCTCTTTCGGTGCGTGCCGAATTGTGTCGTGCGCATTTTATCATGGAAAAAATAATTTAGGTACCCTAACCCTACTTTATTTTATTATTTAAACAAACTATTTTATTTTCTTATTGCGTTGTTATATTGATTTGTTGTCTTTGATATGTACTTGGTATCTAAGTATGGAGCGGAATATTATTAATACAGAATACAGTTTCGCCACGAGTTTAATGTTTTGACCTAAGCCGGGCTAAATACAATCGAACCGACCCTCTCGAGAATTCAGTTGGGATTGAATCCAGTTCTACTAGGAAAATAAAATAATAAGTTATTGTAGCTTATGAAGTAACAAATCGATTTGGTTTGTAAAATATGTTTCTTCTTATAATAGCGACTATAGGTTCAACAGCTCTCAATGATTTTCAAAAAATATAATGCCAGTAAATTCCACACCCACTTGAAACTACAAATATTTTTAGTAAACATTTGAACCTACAGAACTAGAAAATTTGTTGAATGATCATTGATGCTGAATAAGTGATTGAAATGGTATGCATCACGCCCCTGCCTTAAAACGTTTACTCACATTTCTTTTGTTGCTGGTGGGCTTTGTAGTAACATTTGGTCAAGCCATTCAACTTGTGAAAAGATGCCAATGAGGTTTAGTTAATATTATCTTATTATTGCGGTACTTGGAGGCCACCCACGTCATTTTACAATCAATTTTTAATAAAAAGTTTTGACAATTTTAGTAATGTTTATGCTTAATTGTACACTTTCAAGAAATCTTACCTATACCTACCGTAAAATGGGGTTAATTTGACCGCTGGGGTGAATTTGACCAAAAACAACTTTGGTTACTTGAGTCATAATGTATATTTTGGTGAGTTTTTGCTAATAACTTACGTTTGGGGATATCTGGCTAATATTTTTTTAAATAAGAAATATTCTTAAAATATTTAAAGAAGGTTAAATTCAAGATACGAGGATATATTGAAAAATTCTTAGCCTACTATAGAACCAAACAAAATTTCAATGTCGAAATATTTTATTAATCAACATATTCTCCTCTTAATTGGATACATTTATTACAGCGAACCTGCAACGTCTCTAGACCTTTCAAAAAAAATGTTTCTTCTTGCTCTGCAAACCAGACCTCCACAGCTTTTATTACCCCCTCGTTGGAAGAAAATTCACGACCTTTTAAATTTTTTTTCAGTCAAGGAAAGAGATGATAGTCGGACGGAGCCAAATCTGGTGAATAAGGGGGGTGTTCTAGTAATTCAAACCCTAAATCACGAATTTTTTGCATGGCAACATGAGATTTGTGTGCAGGGGCGTTGTCCTGCAAAAACAAAACAACTTTGGATAGCTTTCCGCGTCTTTTCTCTTTAATTTTTTCCCGTAGTGTGGTCAGTAATGTCGAATAGTAATCTCCAGTTATTTTTCTACCCTTATCCAAAAAATCAATCATGGTTACTACATGGCAATCCCAAAAAACTGAAGCAAGAATTTTTCCAGCAGATTTTTGAACACGAAACTTCTTGGGTCTTGGAGAACCAGAGTGTCGCCATTCCATCAATTGTTGCTTTGCTTCTGGATCGTAGAAATGTACTCAAGTCTCATCCATAGTAACAATTCGGTTTAAGAAGTCTACATCGTTTTGAAATCGAGCACAGATCGAACGCGATGCGTCTACCCTTGCACGCTTTTGTTCAACATTCAAACATTTGGGGATCCATTTTGCAGCAATTTTTCTCATGTCCAAATTGACGTGAACTATATGATGAACGCGTTCGTATGAAATATTCAGTGCTTCAGATATCCGTTTTAGCCCAATTCGACGGTCTGATAAAATCAAGTATTGAACTGCATCGATATTTTCGGGGACTGACACAGAAACTGGCCTTCCCGATCGGTCATCATCTTCAATGGAAAATTTTCCTCTTTTGAAGCTTGCAGTCCAATTTTTCACGGTCGCATACGAAGGACATTGATCACCAAGGGTATTAAGCATATCTTCGTAAATCTGCTTACCTCTTAACCCTTTTAAATACAGGTACTTTATGATGGCTCGATACTCCAATTTTTCGATTTTCACAATTTCGGTGGACATCTTTTTTCTTTTAATTTATTGCGTAACTCTGGTTTACTTTTTCGACGTCAAACTTCACACTGACACTTCTAATAAGGTATTGTTCGCTGCTATAGTAACGCAATATTCTGTTTATGCATGGAACTGGTCTAGGCATCCAGTGGATATCCATTTACCACTAGTAGATACAATGGATATCCGTTTGAGGACATTCACTGGTTCTCATTCACCACGGGACGTGAAGATTTATTTGAATGATGGACATCCATTGTTCATCCTTTGGTCGAATCGAAATGTACACTCATTAAAAATGTACTACGTTCGCTATATTTTATACTTATACCTTTCATTTGCTACTCGAATAATTTTTTACACAAGTAATGAGTACCTATTATATTTTTCGTTTCATGTAATGAAAAAAAAAACTAATTGAAGGTAGCAAAAGTTTAGACCAGTGCGGCTAATGGAAATGTATAAAATGTCTATTTGTATCTGATTTGGAAGGAGGAAGAGTGAATAAGGATGAACATCTGTTGTTTCATAAAAATAAATAATTATGTTATTTTATACTGTGTAGACAGCTCTTGTACAAAATATATCCAGTTCATGGCCTAAATGTATGTAGTTCATGTCCTAAATGTATCCAGTTCTTGTCCTGAATATAAAGCTAACGATGTCCATGTCCTATCCTGTTCATGTCCAGAATGTTCAGGTCGATGAAAAGTCCATGAGATGTCCATGGTTTATTTATCATGTCCAGTGAATGTCCATGTTTGTACAAAGTATATCCATTTTTCGTACGAAATGGACATCGATGGGATATCCAATGGATGTCCATAGGATATCCTTCTGGACTTGAACGGATATCCTGTGGATGTCCCTTATGTCCAATGTAGATATCCATTGTATGTTCATGTGTTACCTGGGCTGAGACCAGGGGGTTGTGAAATCCGGGAACTGAGCAATACAGGAGCTTACAAAAGGGAACAGTATCTTCAGGTAATTGACTCCAAGGAAATTTATATTCCAGGAACTGAGGAGGAGCTGAGCAGTAATCTTAGTAAAATTTATAAAATTTGCCAAACTATGTTTTTAAGAAAAAATTTACTACTATACTGAACTACTGCACTTACATGAAAAATTTTATTTAATATGAATTTAATAATGATTAATATAAATTCTGAATATAATTTTTTTCCCCATTATTCTTATTATTTTCAGTGGTCAAGTAATAAAACATTATCTTCGTATCTCATTTAGTACTTATCAACGTTTAGGAAACGTATTTCTTTAGAAAAGAAGTAAATACAGAAAGGACATAGCGGGGTCCTTTTCAATCTCTTATTTATTTTTCCGTTTCCCGCTTTTTACGAACCTTAATCCAAGTTAATTTTCATCCGGGTCGTTTTTTGTAGATTCCTTTAGTTCAGAGTAGATCGGGGGTAGTGGGATATTAAATGAGGGGCGTGAAGTCGACCAGCAGGACGCTGTTGAAGTTCGGATGTGACTTTTTATTACTTATTTCTTCACTTCTCTTGGACAGCGGCGTATCATCTTGAAAATGGTATGTGCCGTTTGGCAGTTTTATGTTTCAATTAAAATATCAATTATTGTTCGTCTTGTCAAATAATTATGTTTTTCTATGACTGTTGAATAATGAACCCTTTTTATGTAACATTTTTGTTGAGTAACTGGATGCATTACGGAAAACAAGCCACGTCCCGTGTGTAATGGATCCATTACACACGACTATGGCCAATCACCGTCAAAGAATTCCATTACACACGACTATGGTCAATCAGCGTCGCAGTGCAATGTTTGAATCAGACTCGCCATGAAATGTCATAATTCAACTTAGACAGTATACCTTATACCTACCGGAGGTGATTTATAGCTGACTTTTTGTAAGAAAATGGATTCAGAAAGTGAAAACGAATTCAACTGGTTAGACGAAAATCACCAGAAAATTCACTGTCACCGACCATTTCTATTTGCTTTGTGAGAAGTATATACAGCTTCGGCCGAATAATGTCTCAACCAATTCATTCTTCCTCAACTTCCAGAATGGTAAATGTACTAGTCAAAAAATTGGAATAAATAAATTCGGAGCAATGGGAAAACAGATAGCACTTTTCCTGAAACTTCCGAACCCAGAATTATATACAGGACATACATTTCGAAGATCATCTGCTACCATTTTAGTTGACGCAGTTGACATCATTAAAACGGCACGGAGGATGGAAATCATATATATATAGGATATATTGACGATTCCCTGAAAAACAAGATGGATACGGCACGAAAAATTGTGGACTCAATTGGATGTTCATTTTCAAACCCGTGGTCTGAAAACATAGAAAATAATACCTCCACAACAAAAAATAATAACTTGGATCTGAAATCTTCCCCTACTCCCTGTATAAATATTTCCAATTGCGCAAATTCCACCATCAATATTGTAAACAATAAATTAGTTTTTTATTATAGCTTTCAAGATGGAATTGTTTGACATAAACCATTAAGTTTCTTCAATAAAATATTCTCTAAATATCTCGTTCGTTTGAATTGAATGGTGAATACTCAGTCATAGAAAAAGTATAGTATTCTACTTTCGTGTAATGGCTATTACTCACTCGAATGATTACGACGTTCGCCTGCGGCTCACGTCGCAAACTTCATTCTCATGAGTAATAGCCATCATTACACGCTCGTTGAATAATATACTATTAATTGTAGAAACATGTAGACTACATAACGAGATCGGACTTCATGTATTCCAATTTCTGGTCATGGCAGATGGCGCCAGCTTAAATCCAATACCAAAAACATCTGACTGCAGAACAATAACAGCCAATCATGAGCCTTGTATACACTTCATGGTAAGTGAGGTTAGGGAACAGAAATGAAAACTTTTGCGAGTTAAAAATCAGTTTTTGTCCACGTCTTCAAAAATATTCAGGTGAAACTTTTATTTACATTCATAAATCCTTTTATAACAACAATTTATTTCTATACTGAACTTTATATCATTTTTTTTACCAGATATAATCAACATCTGATGCTCCTGTGGTTTTTACTATTTATTAAGCTTATTTTGTATTAGTTTTCAGTTATGTTTTGTGAACTAAATCTGAGTAAACGTTATTGTTATTATTATTTTAATTTTAGACGCCTATAGTTCATTAATAAAGAGTGTAAGGACAAATTTTATCTGAAGAACCATCAACATGTTTATCCCCTATGTCACTTCCCATATTTTTGGAAGTCCTGTAGAGTATAAATAACTTTTAATCAATAAAATATAATTTTCCAGCGTTTTTTCCTTTCACATGCACAAGTTCTTCACCACAAAGTAGCTGTCAAGACATCTACCACGTTTTTGCAACATTACAGTAAATACATATTTTTCTTAGTGTAATACACATGGTACTTGTGCTTTTGTAAATACGATCAGTTTTCTTAGTGTATCAGTGTTAGACAAAAACGTTAACTAAGCTAGAATTAACAAGATGTAATGAAACGGTATTAATGTTGGATTAAAAGAAATATCAGAAATTAGAAGTAGAAGGAAGGAGACACATTTTAATACATCAAATCTTATTTAAAGAGGTGTCTACTCAATAGATAGAAGTATTTATTCTAGTTACAAACTTATTTATTATTATTAAAACAAACCCTAGTGCCTAAATATCCGTATACGGCTTCACTGTGTATTCGTCAGTTGATGCTTTGTGTCCAATAATATTATGTTAAAATAAATCAGGATCAAGCAGTTTTTTTACGTAACATTACTCGTTTTGGTCATTGTGAATGTATACAATTCTTTTCCCCTTCCCGGATATCAATTCAATAAAGGGATGTTTGTGCATTTTTGTAATTTGAGTGTTTTTGCTTTATTTTGTCAGGAATATTATACTTGTTGTTTTGTAGCTTTTGATTAATAATAATTCTACTTCTCCCTGGATATTCGGAGGTCAGTCACACCACACAGGAGTTCGTCAACTGTCAGGCTCCACATTAATGGGGATGCTACTGTATAGATGGAGACGATGTCTTTGCTCGTCCTCGTCTCTGCTACTCTAGTGGTGAGCAGTTCCGACATCCATTTGGATGTTGTACTGTCTACACCTCTTCTATTTAATGCTTTCTTGACTGCCTCATGAGGAGTATTGTCAAAAGCGCCTTCTATATCTAAAAATGCGTATATTACGGTTTCTTGTTTGTATAGAGCACCTCGAATACCCTCCGTCAGTTGTACCAGTGCAGTCTCCGTAGATCTGCCTGCCCGGTAAGCATGCTGATACGGGGGGGAAGTCTCTCTAGGATCTCCGTTCTGATTAAACATCTCCAGTTCAATTACAGAATAGATCTTAATGTAATTTTTCTGGTGAATAAATATTTAGCCATTTGAAGTACTCCTTATACACGTAAAGCGATAAGGATTATACATCAAATTGAAATCAATATTTTACCGATTTTAAAATTGATTGTTGGTTGATTAAATTATTTACTACACTGTACGTGCGTGCGCAGGTTAGCTTAAATAAACAGTTATTATTACTGTTTTGGTATCAATTCTAACAATTACCACTTGATTATTCTTTCAATATTGATACAATTACCATCTTAAGATATGATCTATTTATTACTTTTTGTTACTCAATATTTGGTATCTTATCTAGAAAGTTTAAATCATTTTATTGACTAACTAATTGTTGGATTCAATAAGTATCTTTATTCATGCTGTAAAAAATGTACGCTTACCATTTGGTTCACCAATGCTCAGTGGCTGGATGTTAACCTAAGATCCTAAAAATAATATCAGTCGTCTCCATAATCTTGAATCTAGATCTTGTGATGAACGGCCACCGAGGGGATCGATATCGGAAGCGTCTACAAATTTTCCCAGTGTTCCATGTAACGTTGCCAATGGGTGTTACAATTTTTAAGTGTTTCACTCGAAGTTCGAATTTCATTATGACCAAATTATTTTAATGCCGCTGTACTGGAAATGATAAAACTTTGTGACCTATTCATTCTGCCTAACAGTCCTAATACTACTACTCTCTTTTTGGCAACTTTGTTTTTATAATTTGCCATATTTGGTACTTCCTAAATCTCACCAATCTGTAACTGATGTTATCCATTATAATTAAACTGGGTTCCTATTGATTGGTTAGCCGGTTTTTTGGTTACTTTTGGTACCTTCATGTTCAACAAAACCGTCCACTCTTCATGCATGTGCCATTATATACCTTAAACCCTCGTCTGTTTTCTTACACAGTTAATGCAGTACTGTCTAATATTTTTCTCATCTGACTTTTGCTAAAAACCCACGTCCCACCCAAGTCTTTGGTTGATATAAGATATAACTTCTTGGTTCGCAGGAAGCTCCATTAAAAATGTTCCATTATCATTATAATTATTAAGCAAACATGAAAAATATTTTTAAAAGATATCAAAAATTTATCATCTTTAGTTTTTTAGTTGGTTATTAAAGATCAAGTGTCCCAACCTGTCTCTGTGTTTCCATTAAACGTAAGATTTATAGAATTACTCAGGTATTTCAGTGAAATTGAAATAAAATTTAGATAAAACATTTTTTGATGTGGTAATATTCATTGATAATTTTTCTATGTTATCGTTTAAGAATGCTTACAATTTTGATTAATTTTGTTAATTGAAAAATATCAGCATAAACAAATCATAATATACGTTTATATGTCCTATATATGCTGAGCAATGAATATATTAAATTTTTGAAATAACATACTCATAATTCAAGCAGGGATTATAATAATTAGGTAAACTTGGTGTAATGATTAATGATTAATTAGGGAAAAAGTCAAACCTTGAAAGTATTAGCGTGCTTGTAAAGTTTGTCCAAAATAAATTGTGGAAACTAAAAGCCAGGTTCGTCGTTTTTGGTACCCATCTTGAGCACAATTTTCGATAATGTAATATATCCCAAACAATTTTATACAGAACAATTTTTAAACAGTGAGCAAATTCTTGAGATAACTAAGGAATCCTGAAACGCCTTTCATCTTTCACCCCTTCGTCCAATTTTTGCACCAAATGGTCAGTAATATCTGTTCCTTCTCATGAACATTGCTGCGATCATTTTTTTAAGCTTCAACCCACCTACTTGCCATTCTGCCACTTATAATAGGTTTGTTCGTAGAGCAATCACAAACGGTTGGAACCTGGACGACTCACGCGCAGTGAGTAAAAACCGTTCACAGAGAGAATCTGCGCATGAGTCAGTTTACAAACGTTTGTGATCCCTTTATGAACAAACTTAATATTTCCTCCATGATTTCCACCGATCTGACGATAAACTTCAGCTGCTTTCACTCCCATTACTAAGAAAACTTAAACATAGCGCACTTCACAGTTGGTGGAATTCTCAATCGTCGGGAGTATTTTGAATATTATTTTTTTATGGAAAGTAGTATTACACCTGGTTATCTAACTTGGCCTCGTGGTTTTGGGCATATCTCATAATGTCTTCCTCAACTGTTGGTACATTGAGGTCTCTGAGCAGTGTGATGTCTTTTGGCATTACATAAAAAGAAATCCAAGAATCAAATTCATTGAAATTATTTATTATTAAATAATTCAGTTTAATTATTTCTATTTTAAAAACAATGCAGTTAGTTATTGTTTTATAGTTGTTGAATAGTAAATAGACACGTAAGGTTATGATTAAAAGCTTGGTAAGAGTGAACGTGCCAGTGGGAGGCCAGAGAACTGTCACGTAAAAGGATAGTTGACCTGGGGCAGTGCGTTTATATGCTGATGAGGTAGACACACACACACACATTTCAATGTAGATCATTGTCAAGCATCGATATTTTATCTTATTTATATTATTTAATTAACATGACAGGCTTAAGTACAGCCTTTTGGACCTGAATTTCCACTAGTTCATGTGGAATCCAAAACAACATACAACACAACAAATTTGCATTTGGAATATAGTATGGAGCGTTCACAATAGTACGGAGTACTTCGTTTTGAAATCTGTGTATGAGTGCTATGTTGGTTGAATTGGCCAAATGGGCTTTAGAATCTGCTTATATATGAGCAATTTATTATGTGTTGACATTTGGGATTTTCTACCTATAAGCCAATACATCTTCCCAGCCAAGTGCATTGTAGGTAATGAAAAGGCAGACATCCTAGTAAAGCTAGGGTCTGAGACTGCCTTAACTGGTCCTGAACCAGTATTTGGGATATCTAAAACAGCTGCACGTGGTTGTACATCTCGGTGGACTCAAACTAATAATCAGCCGTACTGGAGACACGTGCCAAAACAGGAACACAGCAAACTACTGGTCAAAAAAACCTTCGGAGACGCTGACTAACGAAATACTAAACCTTAGAAGCGGGCAAGATAAGGATAGTGACGGGTTTACTCGCCGGTTACTGTACCCTAAGGAAACACATGCATATAATCGGCATATATAGGAAGGAACCTATCTGTCGGTTGTGCATGGAAAAGGAGGAAACAGCCTCTCACATTATCTCCGATTGTGAAGCATTATCTCATTGGAGATATAGACTCCTAGAACTAGAACATCCAAGAGGATTTCTCCAAGGACCTAGTGAAAAGGCTGTTGAGCCTGATAAGGGCCACTGGTCTCTTCAAAACGGAACAACCAAGAGTACAAAAAGCCTAAGGGCTGAGTTGCCGAGGACTCTAAGCCTCTGACTGGCGGTTGGCGGTAATGTAACAATCAATCAATGTTTTCTCGTGTTGTATGAGATGGGCTTCTATATTTGTTGTCCTTTGCATCCTTGGATGTCAGTTTGGAAAAAGCTGTAGAAACAACCCAAGTAACATTTTCAAGTCAAGCAAGTTTTATTTATGTTTTATTAGAGTTTTATAAAAGCAGAATTATATACACTTGTTTTAAAAAGATTATGATATATACTTTTATGACTTAAAGGCAATATTGTTTTATGGTATAGCTTTAAGAAGAACTTTAAAATATAGTCTTAAATCCAAATGATCTTAAAAATATTGTATTCTTATTACTCTCCCATTAGTATCTCACAACTTATAGTGATAGGGCAGTTTACTCTTATAATACTCCTAGAGATCATTTTGTTTTAATAAGGTTAGATTCAATGTAGTTTCCTTATGAAAGTTTTAAAAGTTAGTTTTAAAAAGTGCAATATGCTTAGTTTTCTAGATAATCAACACTTAAAAGTTGTAATCTTAAAACTGGTATAAATAAGTAAATTATAAGAGGTGAATACGGCAGTATGGTTTTAAAAAGTACTCTTCAATAGGTAACCCAACTTTTTGAGTAATCGAATAAGTGAATATGTTTTTATACCATCACAAAAATGGCATTAAAAAAAGTGGTAACTTTCACCGTAAGTGGAAAGAAATTAAAAAAACAGTTTTAAACCTATAAACCTAAACAAGTCGTAAAAACGTTTGTAAATACAATTTGTGACTTGATGTCCACTGATAATTTAAATAATTTCAATTTCGAACTGTGAAAGAAAAAACTGGTTGTTCTCTTGACTTAATACATTCTTTTCTTAGTCAAAATTACCTTAAAATAAATACATTTTTAGAGTAAATAGTTTTAAGAAGGTTTATATTTATGCCAAATGGTTTTTACTTGTTCTGACGTTAGAAGGTTGGGAGTCGACATTTTTTGTGGTAGTGGCTATTGCTCCCAACTATTGTATTTTAGAGTTATTTTAATTCACCGTTATAAAATCTCAAATTTAAAATCGTTCATAAGAGTTATACATATTGCTCAAAGAGAATAACTATTATGAATATTATTCTATGCACGCAGAAGACTATTTATTTTCTGTACGATTTTATGACAAAAGTTAATCTTTATAAATTTTTCTGCTTATTTTTATAATAAAATAATAGTCCTCAGGCCCATGCCTTTTAAGAATATTTGTATTACCTACCGTTGAAACTTCGGCTTTTAGGGGTGTCGGAATGTGGGAATGACCGAATATATTTTTCGACATTTTTTTTTAATAACAAACTCTTTCCGATTAAAAGAAAAAAAATATTTGATATTAATTTTTTCTATAAAAAATTAATAAGTTTTTAGTGCCCCCACGCGAGCTAGTGCAAGTCATAGTGGTATTATGCGACTATTTGCAAAAAAATACTTTAAAAAAATGCAAAAAACATACTTTAACATCTTGTGTTAACTGAGAGTTTTTGTTAAATTCAGCAAATAGTAATTGCACAAACACTAAAAATTGGAATTTCAATTTGAACATTGTTAGGTATTTGGGCTTGACTTTATATTATAAATAAGTAAAGTCTTTTGTCTCCTGAAACATTTTTATGTTTTCCTAATTTACTAACACCCTGTACATAACCCAATATAAGATTTTTTAAAATAAGCAGAATTTTTTATAAAGAATCACTTTTAGTCATAAAATTCAAAGTAAAAGACTGCTTTCCTCCTCTCGTAACCCCATCTATGAACACACTGTATATCATTTATTTGACTAATGTGTTATTGAATAGTTTGAAAACATATTTATTATTACCTTCCTCCTCTCAGTTTTAACGACCATTGACAATTATTTATAGTTCCGTCAGATTTCTGATGATTTACTAGCCACTACTAAAAATTTCTTCAGTAAAAAACATTTCAACTTTGTATCAATTTCGATTGAAGAAAACAACAAAAATAGTGTTGCAACGTAAATTAGTTGTAAACATACATATAATATAATATAACATAAGTAAATAAACAGAAATACTTACAAAAATAGCAGTAAAAAAATGTTACTGTGGAAACTTTTTTTTTTAAATTTTATAAAAATCAATATTTCACCGGGCGCGTCAAAATGTATGTCCCATCATACTAAGTTTTAACAGAAAAGTAGTGTTCGTTTAAAAAATTATGGAACCAGTAAGCTTTTGGAAATAATTTTAGCAGCCATTTATGTTATCGAATACATTCTTCAAATAATTTGTTTATGTTTAGGACATCTTTGGAAATAAACTGGAGATAAGAGTACCATAAAACCGAATAATATTATGAAAGATTTTTTTAAACTATTTTAAGAGCAAACACATTTATAATTTATAAATTTAGTCTTATGATGCTCTTATCGTTCAGCTTTATCATACTCCTAAAGCAGTTCTGGTATTTGTTACTCTTATAAAAGTTTTAATAATAAGTTTTATGGTTATCCTAAAAACGTTATGAAAGGCTTCAAAATTCAGCTAGTAGGTTTTAAAAAGATCTTTCAAATTACTCCTGAAAACCCTCTTAGGATTCTCCCTTTTTTCTTGAAGCCTACTTGTGACAGCTTTATAAGTATCCTGTAGATAAAAAAGTTTTATGTAAATGGAATAAAATAAGCTTTATAGGTATCCTGTATACCAAGTTAAAACTCAAATTGTTACTTGGGAATATACTCAATAACTTCTTTCTAGCATTGTATCTTATAGTAATTTCAACACGAATCGGAAACAAACAACTCCCATGTTATTGTGGAGTATCAACATTTTGAAAGTACTTAAACTACTAATTACAATCGTAGTCCTCATATTACGTACTTCATAATAACGATTTCTGATTATTGTAAGGCTCTTAATATTTAATCCTCCACTTACACTGATTTCGGATTTGGGGGAGTAATAATTTGACTGTAATAAATAGGTAAACCAATATAATGAAAATAATTTTAACCTAGTAACAAAAATAAATATAGAAATAAAATAATAATGATAAAAAAAAAGAATTCAATACGTCAATTTAATTTAAGAAGTTTAGATGAATCTGATATGATTGTAAGTATATTATTGGCAGAATCATTATATTATATCGACCTGTCGTGTAAAGTAAACAAGGGTTATCAGTAGAATTGTTTACTTTGCCTTATCGACTACCAGTACTTTAATATTTTATATGTATCTTTTATCTAAAAATATATATACAATATAAAATTATGGAATTATACTAAAGAGCCTTTTTTTTACAGTCATATATAACTTTTAGCAAACCAAAGCCGATACGTTTATTCGATGATATTCCTGAGGGCGAGAGAGAAACCCAGCAGACATAACATACCTTTCTATCCAACGTTCTGGAAAAAAATATAACTAACTAACCTAACCTCTGCCAGTTCTCTGTGAGTTTTTCTTTAAGCAAGTTCCTGGTTCCAGATCTTAATACTGATAGATGCTTGTTCCACCAGGATACATCCCCACTGCTTCACTGTTCCTCATTTGGACAACTCAAAGGCATCGATGATTTTCTTAGTCTCTAAGCTTATGTTCCAGGTCAAGAATGTGTCTAGCCGTTCTTCTCCTCTGGATATGTGGTAGATTTTATCTCAGACAGATGCAATTATCCCAGTTGTTATTATTTCCAGTATTTCATGTTTTAGATCCAACGTGTTATTTTTAAAACTTCTTGCCTTACTCTTGTTACAAATTTGGTGGTAGTCTCTATATTGTGTAAATTGAGGTTTTTATCAAGAATGTATTCTTGAAGTTGCTCACCTCTCTGATTGGTGGCGCTGCTGCGCCAAACAGTGATGATTGTTATCACATCGTAGAAGAAGAGGTAGTCAATTATTTTTTTCGTATTTCAGTAGCTTTGGAATTTCTAGGGGTGGTGCTAGCTTATCTCCAGAAAAGTAGCATTAATTTATTAGTTTCCGCCTTGGAAGTGTGCTCTAGCGCGTCGACTAGGTACGCTTCATGAATGATGATTCACTAGGTATTACTGTCACTCGTGAATGATGATGATCCTTATAAATAAAATCCATGATACAATTAGCTTTGTTAAGCCAACCTGACTCGATTAAATCTTAAGTTGACTCCCATCACAACAAAAAGGCATAGTGAGCTTATAACAAATCCTTAGTCCTAACTAAGTTTTAGCAATATCCCTGACTCGTCAAACTCATCGATCAATATATCGTCTGCTCCAATCTTTGAAACAGTACAAAATAAGATAAACATTACCTGGTGGAATGACAACATATTTCGTTAATTCGATGGCGCTTGCGCATTACCTCGGTTCTACTCCTACAAACTAGAAATTGGGAACTACCAAGGTCAGCTCTTGGGAGTAATACAAACTAACGACCTTAACAAACTACTTAATTCAACCTTTATCATTCAACTCATTAGAACTAAGATTTAGAATAAGTTAGGACTGAGGATTTTTCATAAACCCACCATTATTTATCATCCTGTAATTTCAAAGACTTTTTATCCTGGCGTTAAGTAGTAATTCAGTAGTTTTGATACCTTCCAATCATCTATCCTAATGATCATTATACGTATATGTACATACGTGTGTGGTCATTCTGAAAAAGCAGACAGCACTCATCAAAAATCAGTAATAATTTTATAGACATTAAGGATTTAAACTCCATTCAGTAGATTTAATGTACCGAAAAGATTACTTATCTTCTTTAGAAACATCTTCAGAATTCTTTTGAATGGTACTGTAATTTTTTTCAGTACGGCCAAATAGTATGAATGAAGGTGATTTCGAGGCTGATTAAGGGTCTCTTATTAAAATACTTGAATAGCTGTTAATGTGTTATGCATTTCATTGTTATTGTTGTTGAAAGCTGATTTCTATTTTTATTAGCACTTTACAAACTCACGTTATTATTGTTAAGTGTGTGATTAATATTTAAGCGGTAATGATTGCGATATTAGGAGTGCTAACAATAAATCTAATTTTATTGGAATATTAAAGTATTCACTGTATTTATTTTGTGGAAGTAGAATATCCTGAAATTTTGGGTTCTAAATGAGTATTTAACTCAAGTTGCATGGCTTCATTATTGACATGAATAACTAATTCAAAAATGTACGTTATATCTATTTGAAGTGCTAGATGTTATTTTTGCTGGTTTCCTGATATCAATAAAGTATGGAACCAAGTAAATATCTTTTGAACGAAAAGAACGAAATTTATGAAAATTTGTAGGTGAGTGCAATGGAACAAAATGCATCTGAGGTACATTTTTTTATTATTAATATACTTCCGGTTTAACCGGAAATGCCATCAACTTCTTTAATTTAAATGGGACACCCTATATATTTTTACAGATTTTGAAAGAGCTTGTTATTTTGAATTCATACATACTGAGTTTAGTTTAAAAAAAAATTGTAAAAACGAGGAATAACTCACTGTTAGTTGTACAATAGGTGTACATTTCATTATTTTAGAATAATCAGAAACAAAATTACTTCAAATGTTCAAAATGCTCGCTGTTTGGTCGCTGACAATATGCCATCCTATTAACAAATTCTTGAGTCACTCTTTCCAAGACTACTCCACGTATAAGCTCACATTCATCAATAATTCTTTGTCTCCATTCCCGTAAGTTTGTTGGTCGTCTAACGTAAACACGTGATTTTAGGTAACACGAAAGAAAAAAATCTAACCGGCTAAGATCCGGAGAACGAGCAGGCCATTCTATGAATCCTCTACGTCCAATCCATCGATTTGGAAAATTCGCATCCAGAAAACCTCTAACCCGTCTATCATAGTGGGGAGGTGCTCCATCTTGTTGAAGCCAAATATTTTGTGGTAATTGCCCCTTCTGTTGAAGTGGAGGAATAATTTCGTTTTTTAGATCCAAATACTTGTCACCATTCAAGTTTCCGTCGATAAAAAATGGGCCTATAAGCCTCATTTGACCAATACCTTGAGTTATGGCGATTAACTGTTCCATTTAAACAAAAAGTTGCCTCATCGGAAAAAACTATGTTAGAAGCAAAATTGTCGTCGACATTTCAGATGTCCATTAGCCGTTCGCAAAATTCCAGCCGTCGGTCAAAATCATCGTCTGACAATTCTTGAACCAACTGTACCTTATACGGATGTTAGTTTTCACTTTTTAATATCTTTCCTACAGAACGTCGACTGATACCATGGATTAGTGCCAAATTTGTGGTAGAAGTTTGAGGTGATTCTTCTAAATCGATTGCAATATTTTGTTTAACAGTTTCGTTCGCTGCAGTCCTCGGTCTTCCAGGTTTTAGCAAATTTTTTACCATCCCAGTTGTATTAAAACGTTGTAATGTCTTAGTTACTGTTGAGCGTGATATAGGATTTCTCTCCGGATGCAAATTATTAAAAATATGACACACTTCTTCATGAGTTCTAACACGATAACCATAACCGATCATCATTAAAATTTCAATACGCTCTTTTTCACTTAATTGAACCATTCTAAATTATAAAATTTATTTCCGTCAATTAGAATTTGACACTTGGAGAACAAAAGACGTACTAAACAGTACTCTTTTATTTATTACTACATCAATTAGTTTATCTAAATAGTTTTTTGCTTAATGCAAAAAACTCAAAGGAGGTTGATTAAAGTGCTATATTCCTCGTTTTCACAAATATTTTTTAAACTAAACTCAGTATGTATGAATTCAAAATAACAAGCTCTTTCAAAATCTGTAAAAATATATAGGGTGTCCCATTTAAATTAAAGAAGTTGATGGCATTTCCGGTTAAACCTGAAGTAAATTATCAACAAAAAAATGTACATCAGATGCATTTTGTTCCATTGCACTTACCTGCAAATTTTCATAAATATCGTTCCTTTCGTTTAAAAGTTATTTACTTGGTTCCGTACTTAATCCCAACCCAGTATAAGTGGAAATAGCAATTAATAGAACTAATTTAGACAACTGGTTTCGCACTGTGATTTGCCATGATGGGAATAACTAGGCAAACTCAATGAACTAGGCGAGAACAATATAGTGTGGATTCCAGGACACACTGGAATAGAAGGAAATTAAATAGCAGATGGACTAGCAAAGAGGGGGACTGAAAGACCCTGTTGGAGGCCGGAACCCGTTTGCGGTATCAGCCCCAATGTAATATTGGAAGAAATAGGCAAAGCCGAAGAAAAGAGAAGATCTGACCATTGGAAAGATCTAGTAGGGCTTAGACAATCAAATATTCTGATGGGTGGCTACAACCCGTTGAGTTAAAATGATTGCACAAGTCAAAGTAAAACTGCACTAAGAGTTTTAACAGGGATACTAACGGGACAAAGCTATATTTACATCTTAACATTACTGGTTATAATATTACTTTATATCAATCATTAAATACGATACTATGTATATTATATTATAATAAATAAAAATTAGGATTAGAATAGTAAATATAAGTAGAATAATTCCAAAAATTAAAATTTGGCTTTACCCAAAAAAAGAATATTTTTTGTCTTTAATTAACTTCTTTGCATTGAATCGTTATTCCAATTATATATGATAACCAAGATATTTTCCTCAAACTGATTTTGAACGTAGTGATAATATCAACCTTGCTTTTTAACGTTTACAGAATAATTTAATAATAGATAAGCTGAATTTCGATAAACCTTGTTTGATTTAACATTAATCATGTTTAATGTATCATGATTGATTTGATAGTACCTTCATCTCGTCGTTTATTGCACAAAATTCTAATTTAAAAAAATATAGTTCCAGACAGACACGTTGTTGAGGGATATATTTTTGCTCAAGGGAAACATATTTAATTAAAGTATCATGATTTATTTGATAGTACCTTCATCTAGTCGTTTATTGCACCAAATTTTAATTAAAAAAAAAGTTACAGATAGACACGTTGTTGTGGTATATATTTTTGCTAAAGGGAAACATATTTAATAAGCATACCTTCAAAGCTATAACCAACTGAGCTAAGAATCATTATATTACGGGTCGTGACCATCTGCATAAAATTGACCTGTGTAGCAGGGGATCTCAGCTGCAGAATTTGTGACATGGATAGACCGTACCCCATATCTTATCTAACTGTGAGGCACTGGACTCAAGGAGAAAAACTGAAAACGGGGATAACTCGGTGGGTGGACTAAAATCCATTGTTATTATCAGAAAAAATATTTTGTTAACTCAGATAAGCTAAAAGTTGACGGCAACTTTTGAGGATGGATGGTTAAGACTCCTGTCAGACGTATATTTTGAATCCTAGACGCAGTATGCCAGAAAATTTTTGCCAGCCTCGGTATCGAATTCTCTGTCGAAATAGCGCATGCAGATTTGTGAGTTCCAGTGCAGTACGTATGCAGTTTCACACACTTCCATCCAGAATTGTTACTATTTATTGTGTTCCTGAAAATAAACAAAATAACCTGGAACGGTCACATACAAGTCAACTCTCTCCAGGGTTGTAAACGGAGTAAGGCAAGGTCCACTATCAACTGTTTCGTTTAACTTTGCGCTAGAAGCCATTATCAGAATATCCAAAGTGAGAAAAGTTGATACAATTTATAATAACGAATATCAGGGTATTGTGTATACAGATGATTTGACGGTTCTGGCAAAATCAAAGAAAGAGATGAGGAAAATTTCATAACATTTCGCAGAACAAGCAGAAATTCTAGGAAGTTTGGAAGAAAAACGACAAGCGAAAACGAGTAGGTACAGTCGTTTATTATTTTCACGTCATCTACTCACTCCTGAATTTTTTGCATCAAGTTCCGGAACACCCTGTATACTGTATGTATTAAAAGTTTGTTCCCCTGTTCAGACATAAAAAAAATCAGTTTCTGTCGGTCTACTAAGTATTAATTTTATCAAAGAAACATGAAACCTGAAACATGAAACGTGAAACACGTTTCATGAAAATAGAACATGGCCAAAGAAATAGAAGTCCGCCCACTAATGAAACAAGTGTGATGCATGTGCCTTAAACATTTTTATCGTGTTATAATGTGTTTCATGGAATAGGTCGCGTTCTATTTTTCTGTTTCAGTTGCTGTGGTGGAGAAGTAAGAAGAATTGTATAATTATAACCTGGAGAAGTACTCGAATAGACAATCACAAGAAAAAGCCTGGCAAAATGTTGCTTCTCTTGTGTCTGACGCTATTAATAGTGATAGTGTTCACCACTAAAAATCAATTATAACTTACCATACTGTTATAAGTAGTTTTTCTTCAACACTGAGGCACATTCTAAAGTTAGTATCTTTTTTCTTTAAACTAGGATCCACAATAGAACATGATGTTGTAAATGTTTGTATGATTGGATGATTATTTAATTACTTTGCAACCACATATGTACTATGTTTAAGATTTATATCATTGTATGGATGCACCCAGTAACATCGTTTTCTTTTGTTTTTGGACAGTAATAAAAGACAGCAACAACCTCGTGTCATCACTTTCCATTGTTGACTATACAAATTTTATTTTTGTTTCTTTGATTAGTATGTAAAGTGAAACGGTTTCGTTTTTCGCAATTTATTGTTTCAAGTTTTATGTTTCATACTTCACGTTTCAGGTTTCATGTTTCTTTGATGTGCGGCTTCCCTAATACATCGAATATCACAAGTTGAAACGCCTATGCTGCAAATCAATCAATTATTCAGTTTGCGTTCATCAATTCACTGTTTTGATGCTGGTTGGTTTAGTGGTTAGTTTGGTTTCCGTGAGCAAGCGTTAACTGTCACATTAATTAACAGCATGCTTAATCGGATTTGGCATTGATTCAATTGTAATTTGCATTGCTGCTTAATTGTGGGTGATTCATTACTAATTGGAAATAATTCAACAGTAGAATCCTGACTTCATATTACGAAGATTTAACCCAAAACACCTAAATAAATTGTAGCTGCTTACTTAGTTACAGGGTGTTTTGTTTAAAAATTTAAAAACTATTTGTGCCCAGTACTTTAAAACTGTTTTACGTATTCATTTCATATTTGACAGAAAGTGTAGACACTGCACACCCTACTAAATTATGTTGAACAAACGGTTCTGGTTACTACCACAGGCGTACGACAGGAGCAAGTGACAGCGTTCCCAAATTCTACGCCACTGGCGGAATAGACATTTTAGCGATTCTCCAATACTTTTTACGTAAATAAAGTACTGTTTTCTCATAACGATAAAATTAATATTTCTCGAGATATTTTAAGTTAAACATAAAGCTGCACAATTTTGATGTGGTTCATGCAGGATGGAGCACCTCTTTATCATATACGATTAACCTGTCACTTGCCCCTGTCGTACGGCTCTGGTAGTAGCCAGAAACGTTTGCTTAACATAATTTAGCAGGGTGTGCAGTGTCTACACTTTCTGCCAAATATGAAATGAATACTTAAACAATTTTAAAGTACCTACTGGGCACAAATAGTTTTTAGTTAAATCTTCATAATTTGAAGTCAGGATTCTACTGTTAAATTATTTCCAACTAGTAATGAATCACCCTGTATATACAGAGTGGTTCGTAATTATTGGTTTAAACTGAAACGGAAGACCCTCGACCTCAAAATATTACGATATGACGCAATTTGCTTCAATAAAATAGTAATAATAAACAAGATAGAGGGAGGAAAAAATGTAAATATAAACTTCGTTAAATGCTTATATACAATTATAAACAAAAAAATATATTCTTCTAAATTATTATATCTTTTACCATTCCATGTGACGCACCGTAGAACCCGTGCCTCTCTTAGGCTCATTCTAGACGGACTGTTTAAACGCGGCAGTTTGAACGTCCCGTATAGAGTGGCATGCGTTTTACAAACAGTTCTACGGCTAGTAAACCGCTAGCTTTTTAACGGTTCGTATAGTTGGCAAAAAAACGGCGTGGTTACGGCGTATAAACTGCCGCGTTTAAACAGTCCGTATATAATGGGTCTTACCGTTGAGTGAAAAATTGTATTTCACTCAACGGTCTTACGTACAATGTAACCAATAGTAACCGTAGTCGACGAATTAATATCCTTATTTAACGGTGAGAGCTTTATGGCAATTGGGTATGCCGATGATATCGTTGTCCTTGTTGTTGGAAGGCATATCACCGTCCTCAGGGACCTAATACAAAGGGCCCTAAATAGGGTACAAGGGTGATGCAACAACCACGGACTTGCAGTTAATCCTGCCAAGGCTGGGGTAATTGCTTTCACCAAGAAGAGAGGTATAAGACCTGATGGTCTGCACCTTGGTGGAATGCCACTTCCAGTGGTTGAACAAGTGAAATATCTGGGAGTGATCCTGGATAAGACTATGACATGGAAGGCTCACCTTGATAGTCGCCTGGGCAAGGTGACTAACACGTACTGGGCCTGTAGGAGAACCATTGGTCCGAAATGGGGACTAACCCCCAAGACGATCTTGTGGTTCTATAAAGTGAATTTACAGCCTCATGGGATCGCCTGGTACAAAGATGGTTCATTGGGTAAAGGTGTGTCTGCATATCAAGCTGAGGTACACGCTATCTTGGAATGTGCGCAGATAAACCTAGACAGAGGTTATACGGATCGACGCATAACCATATACACCGACAGTCAGGCAATCAAGGCCCTGAGTGGATATACCATCAACTCAGGGCTTGCTGCTGAATGTCGTGAGCGCCTTGCTGACCTAGCATGGCGGAACACAGTGTGGCTAGAATGGATTCTGGTCCACTCTGGTTTTGAAGGCAATGAAGGTGCGGACGCTGTGGAAGGGGCGGCTACTCCTTTTAACGGCCCCGGCCCGACTTTGGGTCTAACAAAACAAACAATCCGTAAGGAGACGAGGAACTGGTTGAGAAACCAGCCCCTTGCTCACTGGAGGGCTCTACAGGGTCTCAGGCAGTCCAAGCTCCTATTGAGGAGATGGACTGCTCTAGAACTACCAAGGAGTAGGTTAAAAAAGATAGCAGGACTCCTAACAAGGCACTGCTATCTGAGGAAACACCTCTCTAACCTAGGTTTAGAGGAAAGGTTGCGGCATGGCTGACGAAACGTCGGACCATGTTCTCCTCGTATGTCCATATTGGGCTGTGCTACGCAGGCGAATCTTCGGAGTCCCTATTATGCCTCTGGGGACATAAGCAGGCATCCACTGAAGAGGATTGAGTCCTTCATCGAGGGACTCGGTTTCATGGATGCATAAATAGCAGGAATGGCACAATGAGCCCACCAGTGGCCTCAGTGCTGGAAGCTTGAGTTTGTCTTGACCAAGGTTCGCCTGACTAAATTAGTAGTAGTAACCAATAGATTAAGTAGGACACAAAAATCCGTGACCTTCTGTGGGTTTTTCTTTTGAATCAATTAGGTATGTTGGTGTTAAAACGAAATATCTTGGAATTAAGAATATCTGTAGTTTGCGGTACATCTCCATGTTTTAATTTTAATCAACGAAGAGGCAAACCTGAAATAATTTCCTCTCCGCACATTAAACCGTAAGCAATAAAACACAGTGAGTTTTGTAATAGAACGTCTTTTATTTAATTCAATAAATTATTTTTGTACATCAGGAGAAAAACAAGTACAGTCCGATAACACAGTCAATTAATTTTGTTACGTCTTATCTAGTCTATACACAAATCTGCCATCAACTATTTACACATATACACCTCTATATTTTTTTTATTTACACAACATTAATACAGATAACTACGTACAAATAGATGAATGAATCGCAACTGACTCGAAAAATACAATTGACTAGAATTTTTAATTTTGACATTACTGTATTTTTCAGTTGCGGTAAAATATACTGTATTAGAATACAATGATTATTGTTGTGTATTCAGTTAATATACGTATACAGTACGTGGAGCTCATAGAACAAATATATTCATTTGAACAAACTTCAAAATTATTTCTGGAATCATGTACAGGTAAACTGGTATCTCGTGACAAGGCGGAGCTTCCACTGCATAATGTCTACCGCACGATTGGCTTTGCTGGATCCCCACTTTCAAATTTGTTACGGCGCATCGTCACCTCATTTCACGAGATACCGGTTGGAGTGTAACGGAAAATTCCTCATCTTATGTATTATTTGACTATTCAATATAAGCGATACTCTACCTGGCGACAGAGAACGGAACTACAGCTTGTCAAACGTAAAAAGAACCACGAGTTTTTAAATATGGCCAGCCTCCCTAGTGCCTAATGAACAGCGGCTGAATTCATCAGTTGTTACAGGTATATCGACAAGTAAAGATTACAGTAAAAGTATAGTTGAGTTAAACTTTCTTTCGTGTACGCAGTCCGTCACAATTCCTTCGATTGACGGGCTCTAATTTATTGTACATTGTTTTATAATCTCGATTTCTTTGTCATTATGTTTTCTACTGTTTGATTCCAATTTAGAGGATTAAATTTAAGGTTTTATTGAAAGTTGACGTTTACATGATGATGCTTATATAAATGGATGTCTAAAAACCAATATTGATAAAACAAAGTAGAAGAAAGTAGTTCAGTGGTCGCCACCGTAGCAATAAGATCTTAATGTGAATCCCCAAAGGCGCTGATACAATTAGGGAAAACGATTTCTGAAATATATTCATTTACATCGCCCATGGCAAAAGTTACACTGTGTCACTACGAGCATTCAGCACATACTGATACGTATTATAACACGTACATACAATATCCAAAGTAATTTATTTTATAATGAATTAACAACAAAGTAACTACATATCAAAAGTGTATTGCATTGCTTCAAAATATGTGAGTAATTATACAACAAGAGTTCAAGCCCATGGTGGAGGCACCAACATGGGAATCTCCATAAGAAAATCATCAAAAAAGCTAAGGTCTGAAAACGTCGGAATTTACTCGAAAAGTGGAAACGCGACATTTGACGTGACAACGTTACGTTTGACGTGATAGCGTGACGTTTGTCGTGACAACATGACATTTGACGTGACAACATGACATTTGACGTGACAACATGACATTTGACGTGACAACGTGACGTTTTGACGTCAAACGTCACGTTGTCACGTCAAATGTCGCGTTTCCACTTTTCGAGTAAATTCCGACGTTTTCAGACCTTAGCTTTTTTGATGATTTTCTTATGGAGATTCCCATGTTAGCGCCTCCACCATGGGCTTGAACTCTTGTTGTATAATTACTTATGTGATTTATTCAATACCAAAACATCATATTGTGCTTAACGGCACTGTAGCCAAAATTTGGATACTATTAATTATTTTAATATAGATATGAAAATTGGAACTTCTTTTCTTGAAATCAAGTCATAAACGACAGCGTTTCTATACTCTGACCGTAACTAGCAAAACTACAATGTGCAAATGCAACTAATAAAATATAAAATTCCAAAACTTGTGAACTTCTTAGATGAAACCAAAGGACCTTGAAATAGTCAGGTGTAAAAAGGTCTCTGTATATCAAAATTTTAAAAATTGTATGGGTTACTTAAAGTAAAGATACTAAGCGCACAATTCATTATTCTTCCAGTCAATTGTTCATTAATATTATAATTAAAATCTGTTTAATTCCCAAGGCACCACCCTGTATAATAGAATCTTCAAAATTGAATAGACTATTTCGAAAGAACGGAAAAAATGATAAATAAATCTGCAAGATGTTTCCAAAATAATGTCAAAAATTGGACGATATGTATCTATCAACTGAACTACATCTCACTGATTGGTAGTAATATATTCAGTAAATAAGAAATATACACTGTGTCCGTAAAGTATGGAACAAATTAATTTTTAGCTAAACAGACCATTTTAAAAAATAATCCTGAAACATGTCGATTTTTGATTTTAATTTACCGTATTTTAAAATAATAATCTAATATACAGGGTGAATTACTTTCGAGTAATGACGTCACCGTTATTTTTTTAAATGGAACACCCCCATTTTGTCTCAATTTTCGGATTACTCTAGCTGAGCTGATTCCAAAAATCACATGTTGATTCCAATTGGTACAGGGTTTTGATGAAAGTTTATGGTTTCAACAGGATGGTGCACCTCCACATTATGCTGTAGGTGTTAGAAGGTTAGAAGGTAACTAGATGAAATTTTTCCGAACAGGTGGATTGGTAGACGTGGACCTATTGAATGGCCAGCGAGGTCATCAGATTTTAATCCTTTGGATTATTTTATGTGGGGCCATCTGAAGAATTTTGTGTATCAAACGAAACCAGCAAATATTCAAGAATTAAAAGAGATATTTCGGACAGCAATAATAGTATATTGTATACCTAGGCGGTAAAGTGGCATTTTCCAATTTTCTAAAAGTCTAGCTCGTCTCGTCGCCAACAATCGTATCACGTTTCACACTTGTTTTTAGACGAGTCTTATATATGAAGGTACTTGTGTTTCCTTGGGTAAGTATATAGTATTTGAAAGTATTATTAATAAAATTGTTGTTGGATTTTCTTTTCTCACAATTTACCCTTTTTTGTGAATCCTTTGTCTCGTCCCCAGGAAAAATCCTACAGCATCTACCAATATGATTTGTAAAACAAAAAATGTTTAGCGTACGTCATGAAACAGTAGGTATCTCATTCAAAGCCTCATCAAAAGTAATTCCGCAGTGTCAGACCACCGTACACTTAGTGTACGGTGGTGAGACTTCTGGTTATTATTTTTTCTATGCCAAGAATATTCAACAAATTATTTCATCTATTACTCAAAATAATAATATAAAACTTTTAAATAATATTTTCAAAATAATTTTGGAAACAGCTCATCAAGGGTAATCCGCAAATTGAAAAGAGAGGGTGTTTCATTAAAAATATATTCATATAAAATATTTTGGATTATTCTTTTAAAAAATAGTGAAATAAAATAAAAAACTAAGGGTTTTGTCATACGACTGTTTAGCAATAAATAGTATTTTGCTAGTTAGGATTGAAAACGAAATGACATCCAAAAATAAAGTTCCATTTTCTGAATCCTTTAAAAAGGTAACAATGTAATCGAAACCTGCTTTTACACAAATCTAATCTGAAGAATTATCTATTTTAAATATAAAACGCTAATCAGTATAATTAAAACATTATACGTCAAAGAAAATTAATTGAATTCAAATCAAATCTAAAATAACAAGATAAATATGCAATATCTATTTTTCACAAACACCATTTTACTTTTCAGTATCGATCAACCGAAAAAAGAGTGATACCAGTGGTGTAGAAGTAGATGCCAAAAATATAAATAAAGCATAGTTTAAGCTAAGACCCCACAAAATTTACAATAAGAATCTACATTTATTTTGTCAACCATAGCTTCATCTTCAGGATTCACACTACTCACTCTCAGTAATGTTAAACTGTTTTAAGAACAAAATTACCTATTTTACTTAGGTATATACTGACATCCTTTCATAGCTTCAGATATGCCAAACTATAGGTATAAAAGGATATATTAAGGAACCATAAAGAAATTTATATCATAGTATAATTATTACTTTCAAACCATACGATATGACAACATTGAATGTTTTCCTTGGTTGCCAAATGTTTCTTTTGTTTTTATTCCAAATACAATATATTATTTTGAGTCTCGAAATATGTTAGTTTTGTGAAGCAATTCAAAATGATCTAAGTAGATTTAAGTTATTTTTAGAAAATTATCATTCGCTGTAAAGTACCTAAAGTAATATGTTCATAATGCATTGTTTTATATGCAAACAAGCTCTGTCGATTTCAACAATAATACTTTATATTTTCAAAATTGTATTTAAAATTATGGTTGACTACACCACTGATTTCAGCATTTATTTTATCGAAATAAATTGATCTTAAATATGTCACGTATACAATGTATAGAAAAAGTCTTATCTCAGTATAAAAGTCCGCATACACTACATCTCTACAATTTGATAATGCTTTTTTTTGTATTAGGTATATTTCGAAAAAAAAAAGATTGAATAGATATTCAGAGGTATTTCACAACATCTTGTTTCCATCTTAATAGAAAAACATTGACTGTTAGTAATGATATCATTATACAAAACTATAGCACCAATTTTTATTTTAATGTATTTATAAGTTTCTTTTTTTCAATAAAGAAGACTAAGTACATTTTATGATGTGAAAGAGAAACTTAGGCCTGGGATTCTGCATACCTACTATAGAATTCTACTGATCGTTTTCTGCAGAATTATTACCAGTCGACAGTAGTCGATAGTCTCACTCTGCATACTGTCGACAAGTCTTCTTTTATTACTGACTTATTACTATGGAATAGAGTCGATAGTAGAATTCTATAGTGTGCAGTCCCAGCATAGGTAACATAACAACGAGAGTAGATTCTGGATACGAAAATTCAAATGATTTTTTGAAAGCAGTGGGATGTACGAGAAATAGTACACAACATGAAAATATGAAGGAATGATTCCAAGACAAAAGAAAAGATGTATGCATATGTTGGAGGTATCACAAATAAAATAATATTAATAATACATCAAGAGGAAGAGGAAGTGAAAGGATTCTGTCGTAGATCAGGAGAGGATGATAATTAGTGGAAATAGGAACTGGTAAAGGGGGGTCATGAAATGCTCGATGACATTTAGTCGAAAACTAATACATAAAGTTAAAAGGACAATCGAATCCTCCTCCAAAAAGATTGGGTGAGAAATTCAAATGGGAATGGAAAAAAAATATGATAATGAATTGTCAAAAGTTGAAAAACAAACTGCAGCTGTTGAGAAGTAGGTGCAAAGAGGCTGAAAGAAGAATTTAATGTTCTCAAAAAATCAAAGATAAAAATATTATAAAATATGCAAATAGGAAGTTTAATTTTCTTGAAATTCCATTTAAATGAAACAACAGGCTTGTTTATTCTAACAATGGCAATCTTTGCCAGAACAAATTGTTAAAAAAAAGCACTATGTAACAAAAACTTGGAAGATGATAAAGAAGCTAAAAATACTGATAGTACCCACTTGATTTAAAATGTATGCCTTACTCCCTTCTAACGATTTATAGCCATTTAAAGTTATAAATTAATAATTCCTACAATTATAATTTATTTAAAAATCTAGTGCCCGAGAAAGTTCAAGGTTTCAATGGTGTCGTACCAAGGTGGTAAGCGGCATAGGTGAGTTGCGCGCAATGGTTAAAATTTTACCTTATTCATTTTACCTTCAGGTAGTAACCGTCAAGGGATTATCGGCATTCCCGGAATACGTAATTTTGACGATAATGCAAAGGGGTGCTTATGCTAATAAAATGAGGAAAAAATATTTGTTGTAATAGAATTTCAAGACAATAACAAGCCAATAAATGTTCTGTTATCGGGACTGCCCTAATAGTTTACCCTGGCGGTGGTAGAGAGTAGGCAGAGTTTTTATTAGAATTTTATCTTAACAAATATTTTACGGGTTGTATTTTATTTGTCTTCGAACTGTTGTACAACAAAGATGGAAATTAAGTGTGAAGTTATGTTAAGTGAGAAGGGCAAAACTCTTCTAGTGGTAAACCGTGAAAAATTTGGAAAATGTAGAACGATCGCATCTGGCAAAACTTATTGGCGTTGTTCAGCAAAAATGTGCAAAGCAAAACTATATACCGTGGGCGAAAATAAAATTGTGGAAAGTGGATGAAGTGGATAGTACTCTCGATAGACAAAAACAGCGTGAAAAGAAAGGCTGTTAAAGATATTTCTGAGCGACCGATGAAGTTAATCCATAAAGAGTTGAAAAACTGTCTTGAATTGGTGAGCAATCTGTCGTTAAAGGACTTGGATTATACAAGAAAGAATATTTATTCTGCACGTCGTACGTTCTTGCCTCCTTTTTAACATTTAATTTATTTTATATTTCCTTA
Source organism: Lochmaea capreae (assembly GCA_949126875.1). Taxonomy (NCBI): domain Eukaryota; kingdom Metazoa; phylum Arthropoda; class Insecta; order Coleoptera; family Chrysomelidae; genus Lochmaea; species Lochmaea capreae. The sequence continues at coordinate 21,052,862 of OX421404.1, forward strand.
ATTTTGTGTTTATCTTATTGCGCGCAATTCGGCTCCTAATTTTGTTGTTCTGGTAGAAAATGACCGCTGCGCGCAACTCATCCCTACCCGTGGTAAGAGCCTCGAAAGGAAAGGGTCAAAGGCTTTGTTAGATTTAATAGATACTCATTTTAACGGTTTTTATTGTTTAAAACGTGGAAATTTATTTTTATTAAATGCATTGTCCACAACTCTTAAACAGTTAATATCATCAAGATGTCATTTCTTAAAAAATTGTTTGAATAATACCGTTTATTTTCTAACTTTAGATGCGTATGAATCGTCAACGGGGGAAGTAAAGCACAAATTTTATATCCATTTTCAGAATTGATAACGTTAAATACAAAAGAAACATATAATTAAATGATCAAATTTAATTATGTTATTCAACAGAATTACACAATATTAAGCATTTCAAAGTTTTATATAAAAAAGGGAATTTAGATTTATTTGTGTACAAAAACTTTTTAAAAGAAAATGTGATTTATTTAAATAATGCAAATTTTTACTAAAACATACGCCTTGGAGTTATATGAAAGTTTTTTCTTTGTACTAAATCACTGATTTATCTCGAAAGTATACCCAACAAAAACTACTGATGCCAGAACTATTTCATTATGCAGTAATGGGCTGCAAAATTTATTCAATTCTTCAAATATACCTCACAATGGAAATATAAATTAGTCAAAATAATCATCTAGAATTATAATGCCTACAACGTAGCAAATTTCACTTGAATATTAACCGGTCAAAATTTGTTTCAAGATAAGAATTTTCTTAGGTTATGTTCAGTTATATAAAATGTAAGCGTAAAGTTCGTCTGCATTTGCTCATAAATTTTGTGCATATTATTTTAATTAAATTTTCATTTACCAAATCGTAAGACCTTCTTAATGTGTTGTGAAACCTCCAAATATCAAAAAAATATTTTAGACAATCTCTTTACTAGAATAAACATCTATATTATTATGTTATTTTTAATAAAATGTCTACCTTTATGATATGTTCTACCACCACACTCTAGGTTGGCCGTAAAGTAAAGGATGCGTCGTATGATTTCCCATCATCATCGGATTCGGTATTGGCATATTATCATGTTTTTGGCTACCAGCCAAACATGGTTTTCCGTCGCGAACTAATACTGGTACAGCTACTCTTCTAGGCGAAGGCATCGGATTGTTTTGTTGGTCGTGCATACCTTTTTCATGCTGAGCTCGTTTGGTTTTATATCTGAAACAATAGAAATGAATGGTTTAGCTTTACAAGTATTGTTTGTATTTGTATAGCACTAATGTAGCATATTTATATAAAAAATAACCACTAATGTCACTAGTGTTCAGGAATCCCGCATCAAAAGGTCCATACTCTGTTCAAATTTCATTTACGCCCGTCAAAACAATATCCCCACTTCACAACAGCTTTGGCGTTTCTATTGGTGGAAAGGTCAATCATAATTTTTGCACACTATTTCTTACAGAGAATTACAAGTCTTCCACATTATGGGCGCAATATTCTATGGTTAAGTCATGCTTGATAATTTAAGACAACATGATATAAGCAAATTCCCCAAGCTGATCGCATTTTTGAAAAGAACCGGTGACGGATATCAAGCGAAAAAATCGAAAATATTGACAAATGGTGAAATCGACCATTTTCTATCAAGTGCAGATGACAAAGAATTCTTAATGATGAAGGTAAGATTACTTTTGTTGTTAGGTATTTCAGTTCTGTATCTGTGGTGGCAGAATCGAAAGATCATTGGACAACAAATAATCCACCCTTGGTATATTCATAGATATCGAAGGAGCGTTTGATAAAACAACCTTTCCAACAATTACCCAGCATCTCAACTCCAGGAATGTACCTCTGATAGTAGGAGAAAGGATACTCAAGATGCTCTCTAGTAGAGCAATAAGTATCAATGTAAAAGACAACACAGTAAGAGGACTGGTCATGAGGGGATGTCCACAAGGAGGAGTCTTATTACCCCTTCTGAGGTATTTCAATTATAAAGTATGTTGATTTTTTATAGGTTGGATTGATTCTGGGGATTGTCGGAGCTTGTCGAACTGATGAACTAGTCAATTTAACTGTAGATGATATTGAGGATGTAGGCTCTTCCTTGATTGTAAAAATTCCAAACACTAAGACAAAGATTCCACGCACCTTTGTGGTTACCGATGTGGGCAATATGCTTGAATTGTTTCGAAAATACCTGTCCCTTCGTCCTCCCCACGTCAAGCATAAGCGCCTTTTTTTGTACTACTAAGCAGGAAAATGTAGTTCGCAGCCAGTTGGCAAGAATACCATGGGAAAAATTCCGAGTGAAGTAGCTTCGTATTTAAAATTACCTGATGGTCACTGCTCACGAAGATCTTCAGCGACATTACTGGCAGATGCTGGTGTGGATATTACGACAATAAAGCGTCATGCTGGTTGTAAATCAACGACAGTCGCTGAGGGTTATGTCGAGAACTCCATTGAAAATAAGACTAAAATTGCTAATCAGGTTTTAGTAGGTACCACTACTAGCGCAATCACAAAAACTGTAAATGTTAGCGAAAGTAAAATTCCTTCTAAAATTAATTTTGAAAATTGTACAAATGTAACATTTAATTTAAATGTCAATAAATAATTTCAATGTTATCTTTTTTTGCATGAAAAACGTTCTCCATAATGTAAACTCCCTTGGGAATAATCTATTTTAATGTTGATGTCATAGAAACTGATTTCTACTCCCGACCGTGGAAAAATAATATATACAGTCGACTCTCGTTAATTCGAAACTCGAGGGACTCTTAAAATATTTCGAATTATCGAATGTTTGAAATATCAAATGGTTCGAAATTTGTGAGAGAAAATCAATAAAACTTCGAATTACCAAGTATTGATCAATATGTAATGTATTTATTAACTGCTATTCTATAACAATGAAAAAAGTTTAGAGTGTACATACATACAACTACACAAACCAATTCGTGCGGAAGTGTGAACTAAACTATTAATAACAAAAACAAAGGCTCGTGTATGTTGATACAAGTGTTTGAACTTGTCGCAAAATGTACTTACATCACAATCTTCGACCTCTTTCTCTCTGCAACTTTGAATTGTCGAGTGTTGGACGCCGATGAGTTCGAATTAACGCGTCGTTTTATTATATAGCAATGATTTTTTCGTTGGAATTACCAAGTGCATAAAAATGTATTGATTTAGTTCGAAATATAAAGAGATTTTGTAGGGCACTCGTGATAACTTTGAATTATAGAGAGGTTCGAATTATCGCAGGTTGGAATTAACGAGAGTCGACTGTAAATCTAAACTATATCTATTGTTATGTAATCAAATCTGATTGTAAATAAAAAATGTTGTAAAATCTTTATGACCATTATAATCTACACGTAAATCCATGGTAAATAGCTGTATATTACAATTCGAGTGGTACTTCATTTTATCTTTTTGCTACTAATTTGGTTTGGTAATAACAAACAAAAAGAGGAGGGTACTTATACCTAGTTGTCGAGAATTTGTTTTAGGTAGTTGTAGAGATTAGGTAGTTTTGTTTACTCATACGATTTATAACACTAATTTTGAACAACTTTAGTCGAAATAAAACCTTGTTTAAGAACAAATAATTTTAACCAGTAATTAAATTAATGAGAGATTTAATTTTATGAACAGATTAAGTTTCTTATGGACCAATAGTTCTATATTATACCAGTGTACTTCCATAAATCGTTCAATAATAATAATAATATTTTCCATGTAAAGCTGCAGCTTCGCCAAACTGGGTTAGGCTGGCGGTATAGGCCACCGACTTCTGCCTCTGAAAAACTGAAAATGGAAATATCTGTCCAGGCCGTCGGCCATATGTTAGTAATGGTCAAAGAATCTACACGGCTAACCAGTTAGCAGACATAAACCCACACTTTCATTCAAATTAGTGTGTTATGTGCACTCTACGTTTGTTCTGTATCTGTATCTATAGAGTAGGGAGGGTGGGTTAGGCCCACAGCACTTAGGCCACATGTGACCCATTGTACATCCTTCCGAGGAGTTGTCTTCCTAGGTCATCGTCCATCCTGTCCTTTCCAGGAAGGTGGACAGGTCACTAAGAGACATCTCCTTTATATTGGTAGATGTAGGCCAAGACTCACCGAACACACACTCCCTTATTGACGATAACTCCGGGCACTCGCATAAAGACATAAAGACATGCCTGGCAGAATTATCTTCATGTTCAAACATCCTGCATAGAGGTGTGTCCACTATCCCCATTGTTTGGAGGTGTTTCCTTAATTGACAGTGGCCAGCCAGAAATCCTACTGTTAAACGAAGGTTTTTTCTAAATATTTTTTCGACTCCAGCTTCCCATTGTGATCCTGGCAAGACTGCATCCCTCGATTTCATGCCATTTCTTTAGAGATTGAGCATGGGTGTAACGTTTAGCTAGTTCCGCAATTGTCGAATTCGTCAGGCCGTAGGTGTCGCCGGGTCCAAGAATTCTTAGTCCAGCCGCTTCCCTGGCTAAAGACTCAGCAATGCGGTTACCTTTGCTCCTGTCGTGCCCCTTAACCCACCTCAGGATAATATTGTTATCTACCGAGGCGTTAGCTAAATCTTGAAGGCACTCTAATACTCTAGCCCTGATGTAACACGTTGTCTGTTCAAGGTTAGTAGAGCTTTTCTGCTATCGGTACAGATTATCAGGTTTTTGCCAGAAATTCCTCTTCTGGTTAGTTCCTTTGTGGCAATTGAAACACCAGCCAGTTCTGTTTGAACCAAGCTGGTGTTTTTCCCATTCCCCACTTAATCCTTAGGCTTAGTGATCTGGAGTAAATTCCACATCCTGAGCCTTCTTTGGTTTTTGAGCCGTCTTTATATATGCGTATTGCATTTGCAGCATCTGACTCTGTGTTCTGTTTTATTTGTATATTTTGTAGGGTTTATTAAACACAAACCTGGGTTCAATTGCATCACTGGCCACTCTACGTTTGTTATTTTTGTTGTTGGTCCCAGTAGATAGCTAGCATATGCACAATACCAAAACTATTTCTTTTTAGTTCATGTAAAAGTTGACTTCCACTGTTTCTATTGAAACTACGCCGTACTTAGAACCTGCGCTTCTTTTAATGCTTTTTATTATCAATGATGGTTCTTAGCCAGTCAGAAACGAACTGAACAAGCCAGTAGGGTGAAGTGGAATTTACTCATGAGGCAAAGCAGCTGAAGAAGGGTGCTGCCTGTCTAGTATACCTAAACAACTTTTGATAATATGGAATAAAGCTGAGGTTTATCATCAATAATGCAACCAATCAGTGATTGAACTTTCCAAAAAACATTCCAAAAACAATGATACAGTCTACTATTAAGGAATTACCAACTCTTGCTATAAAATACGAACAAGAATAATAACTTACCTATGATTTTGAAACCAAATTTTTACTTGCGTAGGTGTGAGTCTGATAATAGACGCCAAATGTTCTCTTTCTGGTGCCGATAAATACCGTTGCTGTCGAAACCTCCTTTCCAATTCGTAAGTTTGAGCTTTCGAAAATAGCACTCTTCGCTTCCTTTTTTTCTGGTTGCCAGATTGTTGTTCGTTTTCATCTTTAAGTTCGTCCTGGTCTTCCAATTCGCCTTCGCTGATGGTTCCCATAGATGATGGGGCTTGGTTCAAAGGATTTGTTACACTCGAATCAGCAAGAGAGTTATCTGGTGGTACACTTGATCTTTCTGAAATTGAGGGACTCGTACTGTCAGGACTTAATTGAGACGGATGAGCAGGAATTGTTAAATGTGGTTGGGTCTGGTTTATTCCTGAAACAATACAGAGAAATTGAAAAGTTAACAACAGTTATGATAAAATGTTGACGATAAGGACTCTCTGTCAGGGAGAGGATATAAGTTTAATGACCTCTTCTTTTTTGAAGTGGTAGATAAAATAAAAATAGAAGTCGTTAATTATCTTTAAGCATTGTTGTGAAAATTTTCATTTAATAAATATTACAATTCACAAAAAATTTTGGAGCTAGAGACTTTAATCTTTCCCCAAATACATATCGATGATGTTCAAGACATTTTCATGAGAATCCCAATCACAGAAAGCCCCCCACTTCTGAATTTTTTCCTAGACTGGAAGATAGCATTATTTGTATCTAAATTTGGACACAACTGCTATTTATAAACCGATTTTAACTATTATTTTTGTGTTTGGTTTATTATAATACAGTCAAATTCAGGAATGTATCAAAGACACTCTAATTTTATGGTGATATCACTGACCGCATATGATAAAAGATGTTAGTGATTGAGGCAAGGACGGATTTAAGGGATGGGCACGGTGCTGCCGTAAATTGCTAATGTGCACATTTCCTATTACACTGTCGACAGATTTTTCTCCACCTTACGAATATTAAATAAAATAGAAAAATGTCTTAAGAGTGTTTTAATGGACAAGACATTGCATCAAAAATTAACGCTAATGATGTGCTGAACAGTTGTTGCATTTTTCCTTGTGCTCTCCAGAAAAAAAATCCTGGATCCGCCCTTGGATTGAGGTATTGTTAGGTTCATGACAATCTCAAAACAAGGTATAGTTAACGCAAATAAAGAACAGCATAGGCCGTCATCACCGAAAATTTCCGGTTGCTTGGTAACTGATCACATGTTTAAAGTGTCAGAAACGTTTAATAACTTTGTGATAAGATAGATTGATGACGTGCCTCTACTGTTCTCTATCTGCTATAACTCTACGTATTAGGTTCACCCATGACTTAAGAATGTGAAATAAATAACTTTTATTTAAATAAAAACTGACTTAAACTAATACATACAAAAATAAATGTTTTATTCAACAATTTAATACTCATTTGTTGTTCCGTTTAATGTAATGGAGAAATAATTGTTTATAATAATAACTACAAAATTATTCAAGTGTTTTATTCTGTGTGGTCTACCTTCGCGTTGCGTCCCACAATTAGTCGGCACCCGGCAATGTAAATTCGTTGCTTCAAGTTTGCTATTATACTTTTAGTAGCAGGGCTTGTATTATTTTTTCCTCAATTGTCATATTTTTTTCATATTTCAATCAACTGTCTCGAATTTCGTATTTTAAAAAAATAGGTGTTGATATTGGCTCACTTTATCAAGAAAATAACTATCGATATATATGGAATACTTTCAACAAATATTTATTTTTTTAATACGTTGGCTTTAGTAAACAAATATATATAAATAAGAATGACAATCTGTGTCAATGGTGTTATGTAAATAACGTAATCTGATCCACTTTTTTCGATAACTCAACTAAACAGTAAAATTTCAATAAGTATATGGTAGAAATTCACCTGTTTTGAAATATTCTTTATCAAAAACCTCTATATTATGTATCTAGAATATAATATTATTTTCATTTTAGTAATGTAGAACTGAGGTATGTTGTGAAATAATTTCTGATTGTTGTTAAAAAAGATTAGATATATTTAATTTGGTAATAATCATGTTTAAATTTAGAAGAATAATCTGTCAATTATAATAGTTTGTGATTATATCTAATTAACATATCAATATTATATAATATAAGTTTACATCATCCAAGAAAACTAAGAAAAATACTTTTGCATCCTGAAAGATGTTTAGGAGAGGAATTTTCAAATAAATATTGTTTTTGTAGAATGAGCCAAAAGTATTGCCAAAATTGTGTTAAAATAGGCATAATAAATTAACATCAAAATTGCTTTGAAAACAAAACTTCTTCTTTGTAGTGACAGTTCCGTTTTGAGAATTATTTGCACCAAACTGCTGGGGCTTCACCAAACTGGGAGAGACAGGCAGCAGTAAAATAAAAGCCAGTCAGCAATGAACTAGATAAGCCGCGTCTAGTGTAGTGTGTAGTCCAATTTATTTCGGCGTCAAAACCGCTGCGAACTGTGGCAATCCGCTAAATTCTATGCCGATGGCAAGGCCGTTTGTGTCGCCGGCCTAGCCCTGTTTGGGGAAGCCCTGCCTTTATAAATTATATCTTTGGAAAAGTATGTATAACTTGGTTGGACGGGCACCTGAGGGAGAAATTGTAGAGTTGTTCGTAATTCAGAATATATGGCGTTCTAGGTACTATTATTCTCACAATAGTTGAGGGATCCTGGATTTTTAGAAAAAAATAGGGAAGGACCTCATTAGGTTTCACTCCAAATGACTTGAGGTTTTGGAAAAACTAATAAGTTGTATGTACTTTTATATGAAAAGTGTTCAGACAAACGGATTCACTAAAGGGCAAGGCATTTTATTCAAGTAATGAAATATTTTCTGTAATTCACCTTTTTGAAGTCATATTATTTTTAATACAGTCATTTGGTTCGAAAAATAGTGGTTATCTGGAAATACGAGGTAGCAGAGTCGAAATTCGGAAAGAACACATCAAAATCTATAAAATTACCAATTTTCAAAACTCCCGGAAAACATTCCAAATGACTGTACTGTTTATAATATCGCTAAATAAAGTGATAGGTAGACTCCGTTTCACGTAAGGTTCCGCTTGAAGTTGCAGTCGTACGTGCGAACTTGTCAAAACCAGCGCATATTGTAAAATTGACATTCGACAAATCAGTAACGTAACGTTTACACATTTTGTAGGTTAACACCAAATTATAATATTAAAAATGTATTTTATTCACAATCGGTCAGTAATATAGACATTTCTTACCTTTAAAACGGTAGGGAAGTCACTCATTACTCACTTTCACTTCCACGCCTTAGCCGGAAAAGTACTTTTCCGGTTAGAAGCATGTGTCGCTTTTCTGAAGTATGACAATATTGTGTTAAGCTGGTTTTAAAAAAAAGTTAATATCTTTCTTTGCTTTTCTACGGAATTATTACCTCAACTGCTTCTTGCACTTCCGGAGGAGTATAGGTTCATTCAAAATAAGACATTAAGTACTTGTTTGAGCAAAAAAATTAAAATTTTATAACAGAAAGAATATTTTGTGACATAATTGTCAAAACCAATAAATTAGTAATATTGCCTAGTAACAGATTAATGAAGTTCTTTGTCGAAAAAAATATTAAATTGTGATAACAAATTTTCTTAAAAGTAATGTTTTTAAAAGCTTGTAATTAAGCGATTGTGAATAAAATAATATACATACCACGCGGGAAGAATAATTCCATCCACGGCTTTTAGCAAACCTCGGCGCTCCGCGCCTCGGATCTCTAACATAGCCTGGACTGTAATGATCTACTTCCCCGCTAGGTATGTAATATACTATATCATTTATGTATGGTTTAAAAAAAACGATTTGGGAATTTTTTGAAGCTTTTCGAGATATTTTCACATACAAATGGACACTGGTATATAAAAATACTTAGTAATGTTAAAATATTTATACTTCCAATTAACGATGGGCGATTTTCGTTTGTAACGCCAATGGTATGAAACAGTCATTACGAGGCGTCATAGATAAACAATACCGATTTTTATTTCTGCGCAAGACAGTTCGCAAACTTCACGTGGCTTCTTTTATGTGAAACGGAGTCTTTTACTATTAAAATTATGTATTGTAAGACTAATCAAAATCATATTAATCTTAAATATTTTCACATAAATCTAACATTGTACGGTACGATTTTTGTTTCATCTTTAAAAATGACAAATCGCTCAAAATGGTGTCAAAACCCCAAGACACACACATCTGCTTATAGATGAAACATCTGCTTTTCAGAAGGCGTGACTTGTTCTCTTTTGTGTGAAACTAACTACGAATGATATATTTACCAGCCCCTTTCTGGCAGTATATTTGGCCTACTAATGGTTACGTAATTGCAAAGACAGGGGAGATAACTGAAAAGCTTCCCTTTTGCCGTTTAAAATCTCGAACTGTATCGGTGACGGAGATCCTTTTCAAATTGCCTGTTATTACTATTGTTACGATGAATGATAGCTTCACGCTGATCGACGGTAGGGATACCAGTGATTCGGTTAATTTAGTCCGGAAACTAGATAGAAGTTAATTTATGGACTATGCAATTTTTCTCAGGTTTATTTGTTATAATTTTGCAATGGCCGAAGCGGACAATATCTACGCCAAAAAAATATTTTAATTAAAATATTACGAAAGCTTGCGGACAGTTTCAAGCCACTGGTAGGCTTCGATCCGTCTCAGATCCCAGTAGATGGATCTTTTGAGAGTACTCTTCTGGAATAATTTTTATAGTTTTGTGGTTTTATATTAAAAATGCCTAATAGAAAGTCGCCTAATATGGGGGTAATGCCTAATATGGGGTAGTTCAATTTCAAGCAAGAACTTGATCCGACTTGTTTGTGCACATTAAAAACCAACCACCGACTTCCTAGAAAGTTTCTGGTGACTGTTGCATTTTAGATACTTATTTTTAAGGTAGGTAACTTAGAGGTAAGTTCTTAAAAATTTAATAGTATCAGAGTTTGGCGCAGTTTATGGAAAACTAGTTTAATAATTGGATTGAACGCTTACCATGATCGGGAATCTGTAGCCATTGGTGCCTCGATGAATACGAAAGGTCTTGGTGTGTTGGATAAACTGATGTATCAGCTGTTATTGGATCTATTTCTTCACTATTTTGTCTGTCTAATTCTAATATATCACTTATTGCAAAACTGGCAGGAGTTCTTTGATTTACAGAGCCAGTCATTTTCATTGAATCTAGTAATCTGAAACAAAAATTATATATTGTTCACCTTATTTGTTTGAGTAAAACCATTTTTCAGTGAGATTTTAAGGTTCCATTCAGAGAACAAGTCTGATGTATACACTGTGTCCGTAAAGTATGGAACAAATTCATTTTTAGCTAAACAGACCATTTTCGGAAATAATCCTGAAACACGTCGATTTTTTATTTTAATTTACCGTATTTTAAAATAATAATCTAATATACAGGGTGAATTACATTCGAGTAATGACGTCACCGTCATTTTTTTTAAATGGAACACCCCCATTTTGCCTCAATTTTGGGATTACTCTAGCTGAGCTGATTCCAAAAATGTATCACATGTTGATTCCAATTGGTACAGGGTGGACAAAAATACAATAGTTTTTTGTATGCTCATAAAGTAATCCCGGAGGTTTTGATGAAAGTTTATGGTTACAACAGGATGGTGCACCTCCACATTATGCTGTAGACGTTAGAAGGTACCTTTATAGTTCATTGGTTGCAGATCGAACATTTATAAAGTCATGTATCTCATCATATTCTGTACGCAAGACAATAAGTATTTTTGATAATATTGTTAATTTAACTAATAAAGAATGTTACGCGTTACTTTATGAGCACATTCAAAACTATTGTATTTGTATCCACCCTGTACCAATTGGAATCAATATGTGATACATTTTTCGAAACAGCTCAGCTAGAGTAATCCGAAAATTGAGACAAAATGGGGGTGTTCCATTTAAAAAAAACGACGGTGACGTTATTACTCGAAAGTAATTCACCCTGTATATTAGAATACTATTTTAAAATACGGTAAATTAAAATCAAAAATCGATGTGTTTCAGGATTATTTCTTAAAATGGCCTGTTTAGCTAAAAATTAATTTGTTCCATACTTTGTATTAGTAAACTATAGGGGCTATTTCACGAATATACACCTGCTTCTGATTATAGGTGAGAACAATTGTTTTACTGGGCATCCTAGGTACATTTAAAAAGTACGAAAGTAAATTCAACGCGGCATGGAGCGTTGGCTCGCGGCACGAATACTTAAAAACGCGCGTGGCTGCCTCTCTATGGCCAATTGGGGATCACCAACGCGTCAAAAGCAAGTTGTGACCTAAATAAAGACTGAAGAGGTTACAAAATTAAATATGGACGGGGAAACAGTTGATAGATTAATAGTACTTGTTAGCGAATACGAAGAACTGTACGACATGGCGAATAGAAATTACCTACAGTAATTACAAGAGAGCCAACTATACAGAATCTAAAATATTATGGAGTTAATTAGGTATGTATTTTTAAACTGAAGTTATTTGAAGGTTCCTGTAACAAAATAAGATTCATCCTGAGAATATGTCGACACATTGTCGAAAATGGGGCCGTTAAATTAAATATAGAGAACTGTTTTATAAAACAGCTATTTGTTGCCAACGATGAGGATGTTGTATACAAATACAAGTAATACTATTTATTGATTACAATAACTTACTACACTTTAATAAACAATAAATTAAGGCTAATAATTCATCATAAAAATAAAATGAAATTGCATTATCGAACAAGATAAAAGATATTTTGAAATATAAAATTGCGATCGTTCCCTACTCTACACAAGTTTATATACCTACAATCTACATTCAACTCGGCGAGGTGTTTTTGCTAATTCATCCAATACTTCACTAGCAGTGATATGTGGATATTAAGCATAGGACCTTTGTTGGCTAGTTGTGCTCTTTTTTTGGGAGCCGTTCTAGTACCGGGAGCACTGCAGCCTTTTGGCTTATTGTACTCGACTCCCACCTTTATTCCACCCACCCAGCCATTCCCGTACCCACGAGTAGATGAATGATATAGTTCATTTGGATGCATGCCATATTGCCATATGCTTCAGGCGGTACGTAGGCCTCTCCGAAGATTGTGGGTTACGGTCTCGGTCTCCATGCCACAAAGTCTACAGCTGAGATCCCATGGCATTATATAGCCCCATTTTATGCAGATGATCCTTTACCGAGGCATGACCCGTTAAATAACCTGTAATAATTCTTAGCTTGTTCCTACTAGCATTCAGTAGTTCTTCAGCCCGTTTTACACCTATGAAGGTCTTAGTGTGTACCTGCTTTGGAGTGTTTCTCCACTGTAGTCTATGTTGGCGTTGTACCCATTTCCGAATTTGTTCTCGTACTACCTTCTTTGTGGTCCCAAGAACTGCGGTTCTGGTCCAACATATGTCGTTGATGAACCTCTTCTCGCGAGTTCATCAGCTTGTTCATTTCCAGAAATATCATTATGTCACGGCACCCACACTAGTCTTACTCTACTGTGGTCTGCCAGTTCATTCAATTCTTTCTGGCGTTCTTCTACCAGTCTGGATGTTACCTTGCGGCTATTTAGAGCTGCAAGGGCTGCCTGGCTGTCAGTTAATATGTTTATCCTATGAGTGTCAGTCCTATGTTTGTTAATTCTAGGATGGTATAAATCTCCGCCTGAAATACAGAGGCATGTACTCCTAGTGAGAAGGAACACCTTGTGTTCCTCATCTCACTATACACCCCTGCTCCTGTCCCTTCCCCAGTCTTCAGTCTGCTTGGGTCTTGCCAGTCCTTTCTGTGGGGTATCTCTACCTCATATTGAGGGCTGGGGAGAAGTGTTTTTGCTAATTCGTCCAATACTTCACTAGCAGTGATATGTGGATATTGAGCATAGCACCTTTGTTGGCTAGTTGTGCTCCTTAAGTATCTATAAGTTTTCAGGGTTCGTAGAGACGAAAAGGACCTTTCACTAGTGCTTGTGGACACTGGAAGGGTGGCAAGAATTTTCAGAAGGGTGTTAATAGTGGGGAAAACATGATTGTGGCAGGCAGTGTAGTAATTAATTGCCTTTCTTGAACTGATTTTCAAATCTTTTACCCTCTTGTACCACATATGAAAGTTCTCCAATGGTAGCAACATCACCAATTTGTATATCTTAATGATAGAAATTCAGAAGTTTCTTTAAACTTTCTTTCTGTGTTTTGGTATACTCAAAACTTCCCAGTACTTCTTCATGTTTTAGAAACCGACGATTTCATGCCCTTGAAAAGTGATCCAAAAATGGCAAAAACTAACTGACTGACTCTGGAGTGGGAGTTGCAATAACCAGACGGGTCACGTGACCTACAATTAAGTGCATGGCGAAAAGACGATTCCACTCGCAAAAGAAGAAAAGATCGCTGGTAAGAGAGGGAATTTCGAATCTGGCTTTGGGTGTTTATAACTTTGAAGAAGCAGAATCTTCAGTTTTTTTATTTTTTTTACATTGTTTTTCTTCTAATCAATGAGGGGGACTACATCCCCAATAACCCTCCTCGTTACGCCTATGAAAACAATAGTGTTCAAAAGTTATCTAAGCTCTTTGATTTCAAATTATTTTTATTTAAAATTGTGTATATTTTTTTTTGTTTTGAAGGTTAAAAAATGAAATGAATATAATTTAATACCTCAAATTAAGCATTTATTTGTGATTTTGTTGAACTTTTAAACGATATTGTTATATAAAAACGTCAAAAACGTGTACTCTGGATACAAAATTTCTTCAAAATAAGTATTTACAACGACAAAGAGGATATAATAAATTAGTTTAATGAATTTTGTGCATTGTACCTATCGGTGCTTTAAACATACTTTTTAATCGCAAATTAGCCGTGTTTTGGCTTAAAATACGTGCGAAACACAAAAGTACATATTTTGGAAGGTCAACACCTTCACTTTACAAGTGGATATTGTTAGAAGTACCTAAGTATGAATGAACACCTGTTTATGGCTTTCTGAATTACTCAAACGTGACTCCCCATAATTCTTGAAGATTCGGCACGATTGTCACCTGTAAACTGTAAATCGGACCATAAAGTCAGAAAAGGAAAAGAGACAGGTATTATTTTTTTCCAGTGTTTATCGATGGATTACGTTGAATAGTTCTTTAGGTGCAGATTGCTTATTTCCTGTTTCTCATGATATGAGAAATTTTATCAATTCACAGGTAAGTCTTGTGAGAAATCAATAATAACCACTCATACCTATGTTATTTTACAATTATTGAAAATTTGGCAATTTAGAAAAAAGATACCCAAACGGAAATATTGTTTATTTGAATATACATAATTGTAGATACTGGTTACGTAACCATCCTCGTTGGATGCGTGAATCCCACACCCAATATCCACAAAAATTGAATATATGGGCTGGAATAATGAACGACAAAATAACTGTTCCCTTTTTTATTGAGGGAAACTTAAATGGTCCAGTGTATATAGATTTATTAGAAAATAGTATTACACCTGAGTAGGCTTGGTTAGGTGAATACCTAAATAGTGTATTCCCAGAAGATGGGTTGGGAGGCTTAGAAAACGAGATACAGACTAAGTAGAGAGGGAATAATTTAAAAAAAAAACACCTCATTACTTCTTAGAAATTATAAAACCTGGGACATGCCACAAGATGGTGTGCTGAAACTTTTCAAAGAAATTCTTTACGGAATTAAGCAACAAAAAGGAATGGTATCCAAATACCAAACTTGAAAAGAATGACATTCAATATGGTACACAGGCGGCTCAAAAGCAATAGATGGAACTGGGACCAAACACTCTGAAAGCTTGGGATAACCCTAAGTATCTTTCAATCGGAAATTCACGCTATAAGAAGGTTGCCAGTTCAATATTGACAAAATATATAAGGCAAAAAATTATCATAATGTCGGATGGTCAAGCAGCCATTAAAGCAATGAGCTCTTGTGTAATCAGTTCCAAAATTGTGTGGGAATGCCTAGACATACTCAATGAACTGGGCGAGAACAACATAGTAACCCTACTGTGGATTCCAGGACACACTAGAATAGATTTAAATGAAATAGCAGATGCACTAACAAAGAGGGGACTGAAAGACCCTTTTGGGGGCCGGAGCCCGTTTGCGGTATCAGTCCCAATGTAACATTGGAAGAAAAAGGCAAAGCAGAAGAAAAGAAATCTGATCATTGGAAAGATCTACTAGGGCTTAGACAATTAAAGATTCTGATGGGTGACTACAACCCGTTGAGATCAAATGAATGCATAAGTCAAAGTAACACTGCACTAAGAATTTTAACAGGGATCCTAACAGGACATTGCAGCCTGAACGGGCACCTGGAAAAGCTCAAAATAGTGGAGGAAGAAGAATGTAGATTCTGTAGCATGGAGGAAGACACCCTCCATCCACATTTTTTCGAATTGCACAGCAATTCATAATCCTAGGGCACAGCACCTAGGAGCACCTAGGAGATTATTGGATAGAAGAGGTAAGTACATTTACCTAAGTTGAAGCCTGCAAATATCCTAAAATTTCTCAGGGAGCTACTAGTCACTGAGACGTTCCTCAGGAACTAAGTAGGAGTAAGGGGACACAATATATCTTTTAGGTCTCAGTGTATGTCACACCATCATACATAAATACATACATCGAATGGCCCACGCGATTCAGGAGTTAAAAGATAGGATTATAGCAAAGATAAGAATAATTGAGCAGTCAGGGATGTTTCTAAATGTATTGCAAAGTTTTAAAAATCGCATGGTTTGTTGCATTAAAGTAGGTAAACGGACAACATTTTGAGCATCTGCTGTAATCGCCTCCACTGTACGGTTTATAAAACTCCTAATTTTCCTATTACTCAAATGTAGTTATTCCTCTTAACATAAAACAAACATTTAAATATTTGTCTTCAGCTGCTGTAGGTTTTCTGAGGCAATAAATGAAAAGTATACAGTGTGATCCATTTGAAATAACAAAGTTCTTTATTATTCCGGAAGAAGGAAAGATCTGACAATAGTGTTAATGAAACCATAATATCGGTCGCATCACCAGACCCTTGAACACCAAAATTTAAGAAAATCGTGCGATTCGTTTCCGAGATAATTGAAGTGTTCTATACTTAAATCTCACTCTGAATATAATGAGATATCTCCAAAGGTAATTTTAATTGATTTCCAAATGTCAGATTGAATTAAAACTTTGCACACTTTTCAAGGACGGATAACCATGCAATAAGTTGTTAATTTTATTTCAATATCCTGACCAGGATTATCAAAAAAACATGCTTTTATTGTAGGTCTAACTTTAGTTAATTTTCTTGGGAAATTAAACCATAATATTTTTTATATTTTTATTTCAACGTTCCGACAGCGTTCCAGCTGGAAGCCAAAAAAGGATTTTCCAGTTCAATCATGAGAAGGGATGAAATACTGCCTCATACGAATATGTTTGCCTTCGTTTTAAGGATAAAAATGAGTTCTTTTCGGAAAATTTTGTTATAACATTCTTCTTACTAGAGCTTTGTTCGAAGATGAGATCATTTTGTATCAATTATATTCAATGTTAAAATCAACCCTGCAATTAAACTTGATGTAGATATACCGAAATATCAAAAACTGCGTTTGTTAGTGATATCTACGCCAAAAAATAAATTCCAAAATATTAACGATAGAGGAAATCAACAAATTCAGAAATATCAATATTTACGATTGATTTTCCTAGAAATATATTCATTATTCTTTTTATTATTTGTTAGGAAATCAAACCACAAGGAACATACGGAAGATAAATATATTGATGTTACTATAGAAGCTAGTAATATAGGTCAAAGTATAACACAAACATTTGGAACACGTAAGAAATAAAAGAAAATGTGAAATTGATTTTGTTCATTAACTTGATACCTATCAAGTGTTAAAAAAAAGTAAATTTATGATTTAAATCGATTTTACAAACTTTGGTATAGTTTATCTAAGCCCGAGGTGAAAAAAAAACAAATTCAAGGGATCGCTTGTGCTTTTGACAGCCGACAAGCGGTCTTGTAATTTTTTTATTTCACATTGACTTTAGATAAGCTATAATAATATATAAATACTTTCGTAAAAGAATACGGTATGGACAAATAAAAACATACTTGTTTATTTCTGTCCCAATTCGGTGTTATAAGATAAGTGTACCTAGCATAAAATAAAATTTTTCTTTTAAATATTTTGGTATCCGTTTTTCATCTTTATTTCAGTATTAAGAGCTTTTCAAAAAATACTAACCCAGGAAAAGCAGATCTAATAACTGGGGAGCACCAGGCCCCGGGTAGTAATGCGGGAGCCCATGGATGCAGCAAAAGGGGGGGCCAGGCGAATAACGCTGCAGCGGCCGTGGATGTCACCGCAGCTGGAGTCGACGTCGTCGCCGTGCCTTCGGGAGGCGTCGCGGGGGGCATTTTCTCCTTTTCTTTTTCTTCCGCCACTTTTAACGATTTTTAAATACGTACAAAGTCGTAAAATTTTCGATTTTTAATAATAAAATGTTCTCAAATAACTACTTAACAGTCCTAATTCACGAGCACTCCACGTTTATTACTTTTGCCAACAATTAATTATTATCTACCAAACAACACTTTGATTATATTTTTTTTTGTAAAACTAACACTTTTTTGACTCTCAAAAATATCAAAAACTAGTACGCGAATACTCAACCACACTTGAGGGCGACACGCGAACCATGGAGAGGACTGAAGAGTGTTCAAGAGCTACCCTCAAGTTGAGGGTCATCCAAACCTCTCGATATTTCAACCAATGCGATACTGTCTCTAAAGGGCGGGACCTTATCCAACCAATCGGAGTAGCGGTAGGTTGGATCTTAGAGAATTAGTTAAGTGCTCTATTATGTGTCACTTTGTAATGTTTTCGTTTATTGTGTTTATAAATAGTTGATGTTTATGCCTACGTTTTGTATTTCGTTGTATGTGTTTTGTGCCACTGGGCTTATATCGTTTTTAGAAGTATTTGGGGGGTTGTGGAGTGTTTCTTTCAAATATTATATAAGTGGTAAACGAATGGTTGATGATGTACTTGAAATTAGTTTAATTAATATATACCAAAAATATCGTGGTATTGATATAGATACCCAACAACATTGGATACATTTATTTTTGTAACGAAATAATTTTGCAAACCAGGTGGAGCTCTCCAAGCTATGAAATATTTTCTTTTGAAATCCCTCTGGTTCGTCTAGGTATATTCCATAATTTCCGGAATTTCTAAATTTATGCTCATTCATTCCTTATTTTTTATTTATTTAGGTGTTTGTTTTTTTTTTATTTCTCAATTTTAATTTTACGTCAAGTAATATATTTTTATTGTTTGTATTTTAAGTAGGTATTATTATGTTTCTATATGTTAAATGTTACATTTTATACCTTTGACTTGCTACAAATAGGTATTGTAGTCAAATAAATCTATCTATCTAGGTATATTTCTTATGAAAATTCTAAAATATTCATTGACAATTATTTCGATATAGCCTCCAACGGTTATCCATTGCAAGTAGTAAATAAATTAATATGTTTTGTTTATAAGTAGTATTTGAGATTCACTTTACCTTTTTTTCTTTTTTTTTCTTTTTTTTTATATAATTAGGTGTTTTTTTGTTGCTGTAACATTGTTTCAGAAGCAATAAATTTATTATTCTTATTATTAAATAAATTGATAAATAAAAAAGAGAAAAAAGTGGCATTTTAACTAAAGAAATACAAAATTACGAAACCATCAAATATGCTGGTAATATTAAATACCTATACCTATCCAGGATGTATGCAGTCGAAATATTGAAATTACACAAACACTTACGGGCATACAAATTAAAACAGCAACATATACTTGACACTAAACATTCATTACCTAACACCAAACACAGAAGTAGAAGAACTACATATTTGTGAAAAGAAACAAAACTAGATTTCCTTAGAAGACACTTAGGAGACCCATAATATGAAGTCGTCAATGAACAAATAAATCTAGGGGCTCTCCACTATTAAACTGTCTTCTTAAGTAGGTAACAAGTGTAAAGATCTTTAGATACAGTTTTCCTTGGTCTTCTATATCATTGCACAGTTATACTGATCTTAAATGGGAAAAAAGATATCCAGGGTATCCTCATATGGGCTGATAATATCTAATCACTAGATAGGCCACTATTTGGTCTAGCCAAAATATTAAATATCAGGTAGGCATCACATAGACTATAGCTTCTGTCATTCTGACCATGATATCGAAATAATGATCTTAGAAATTTCAGAATTTTTTTATTAAATAATAGATTTTTTTTTAATTTAAATTAACGTGTCTCGACTGCTGAGGCCATTGACACAGTTACAGTATTTCATGCATTTTAGGTAAAACGCAGTTATCGCATTCGATACATTTTAGGTAGAACATGTTAGATATGAATTTATGTCTTTTAGATAGGATAGCACTGTATTCACTTCACTAAATTTCAATATATCACTGAGTGGTTCTTTTATATTGTGTTTCTGCTGGTATCTTTGGTAGCGGGTACATTCCACTAGGATGTGTTTAACAGTTAGATAAACAGAACATAACTGGCACGCAGGGGGCGATCTTCTTTCGTCAACAAGTATCCATATATAGCGTGTATGTCCAATGCGCAATCTTCTTATAATTACTTTTTCTTTTCTGGAGAGTGTGGAGTGATGGTGATATACTTCAGACTAGGTTGTATTTCATGCAAGGCGGAGTGTGTTGAGTCCCAGTATGATTACCAGGAGTCTCTTAAATGTTTTTTAAACGGATATTTTAGGTCGTCATGTATTTGTAAAAATGTTTTTTGGGTTTTAGTTGTGGCCAGGTTAGCTGTTTTATTCCCAGTGATTCCAATATGTGATGGGGTCCAAATTATCGTGACCGTGGTATTTTGAGAAAAAAGTATCTCGTATCTTTCGTGGATTTCTTGTATTAGAGGGTGTTTTGAGTTAATTAAAAACAGTTTCACTTATAAGAGTAATATGATTAGATTCCACAAGGTACATTCAAAATGTAGTCTGGTTATGAGGAACAAGCGTTTTTATCGCCTGCTTGGATAGACGATTTTTTGGACAGGTTTTGTCAATTTTTCCATATGAGTTCGATCTCCCGATCAAGTCTCCATGGTTTTGTCACTCAGAATTTTCATTTCTTAAGTAGCTTTTATCTTTGAAATCACTAATTTGATATTATTTTTAATAATATTTTTTTTCCTCTTAATGCCTACCAATTTATATATCTTGGTACATATTTGTTAACAATAATTAAATGACAGACTGTATAATATGGTACTTGTATATAATAAATTTATAAATTATATATGTATATGTAAGTACCTAAGTTACTAATTCAACAAGGACAAGAAAAGGATAAACATCATGACATTTTCCATCTCCTTTCTTTAAAAAAATTTGTAATCAAAGCTTACGTCTTTCACACACATGTGTTAACTTCCATAAACGCATGTTGGTTTTTAAATTCTAAATAACTATAAAATATTTAAAAAAGAATGTTTGGAATTTATTACCCTCATCGATCCGTATTCTGATATAAAGAAATGAACTTGATGTTAAGTAAAGTTCTCACCGCATACGTGGAGCGTATAATATGCAAGTGAGCCGTACACAACTTTTAAGGAAGCAGAATTTTGCAAGCACTCCTAGGTATTAAAAAAAGAGATTTCTTGAGAGCACTTCACATCAGTTTACCACGATTCAGCGCTTGTAACATACATAAAAAAAATCTATCGAATAAAAATCAAAACTATCAACTTTTTAGCTCACCTTAATAAACCTACAATAAAAAATTGACTAGTCACAGTGATCCAAAAGCTATGTTAAAAAAATCAAAAGGACATTTTTTGTGACAGAAATGGTGGAATATATCCGAAGCTAATAGTCTAATCAAAAATTGGTGCAAAATAAAGATAGGCAGGTACTGCTCCTAAAATTATACGTGATAACTCATTAGATTCAGAATTATGTCTAGAAAAATGTATCGAGAGCATTCATTAGCACAAAAAATTTCAAGAGTTTTATATTTATATTTCTTAAAACGTAAATTTGCTGCCTACTGTAATTTTTAATAAATCCTTAAATATGATTTTTAGTATAATTTATTTAAATGAATTGCAGAAATTGTACCAATTTTCGCCGTCATAAGCTATCTCATGTTAGAAAAAGTGCTCGTAAAAAAGTATCGAGTGCAACACAGACGTTCGTTTGATTTCTGGCTGGTGGTCTTAGGAAAAATACAGTGTGCAACACGTGCGCAAATGCAAATATACTATTTACTACATTTGGATAAAAAAAATTTTTGGTTAAATTCATGTATATATTTTATTCAATTTGATTTGTATAAGAGGTAAGATTTTTTGTCGAACTACCTATTAAGTATTTCATTTCATAAGCCAACTGTTATTTATCACCCTGGTTTTTCCAATCGTACAATAATGGGGATATTGTATCCAGGTACAATCGAGGATTATAGGTTACGATCTTCAAGAAGTCTGTCAATTGTGCGGATTGGGTTTTTCCAAATTGTAGGTAGCTTCAAATACATTTGGCAACTAAGAACACTATTTTATGAAATTTAAACATACAAATCCAATAATTGAGAATAATACATTTACAACTATGGGAGCTCTTACAAAACCACTTCTATTTAAGTAACTCTTTAAACTGAGATTATTGCTTTCTTAATAATGTTGTTTAATTCTTTAATACTGTGGTGTAACAATACTGCAAACAGTGGCATTGCTACTGATAACTTAACCTGGGTATTTACAATAAAATACTTTTGAAATTTCCTACAAATATACGTATACTAATTACATGGCTAAAATGTATCCAAAACCATATACCTACTGTATAGATATTGAATGGATATAGAGTTCTATGAAATTTATTTAGTGTATAGATCTATAAAATTCAATTTGTACAGATTATTTCCTTCCTATTAATTTTGACCAATCGCTATCAAGAATTGGTATGTCAAATATAAATTTTAAGTGGAAAAATTACTTAACAACTGTCAACTTAGCTGTCAGCAGTTTTTCTGGAAAAAAATACGAAAAAATTTCATGCAAGTTATGTTGTTATATTAATTGCAATTTAAAATGAGTTTGAAGTAATTACCTTTCCTAGCTTGAAAGTTATATTGTTCTTATTAATTATTGTTCTTATTATTTTAATTAAAAAAAATGTATTAAAATAAAATGTTTATTTTACTCAGGAAATAATCTTACCAAATATCCCTCGTGCATCTAATTTTTCCTGTGGAAAAATTGGAACACTCGTTTCTAAGTAATCTGTTTGAACAAATAGCATTCGGACAAATCCTCGTCTTCGACTCGGATTTTTAAAACCACTCTCGCTCATGCTACTTGTTAAAACAAATTACTAAGAAACTCGTTTTTCCGAATTTTTCTGGAAAAATTAAATGCACTAAACAAGGATAGGACCAGCAACAATGGCAATCACTCAAAAAAAAATCGATGCTGTACCTACATAAGATGAACGAGAAGATCATCATGTCACATTATCGTGAAATTGGAGCATCACTGTTCATTTCAAAGATATTTCACATGAAAAATTATCTGGAAAGGAATGTGTTTGTCGTTGGACACTGCATCTGTTGACGGAAGAGCAAAAAGCAATTAGAGTCTATTGGTGAAAAAAACTCTAAACCGGTTTAACGTAGGAAATTCAAAAAATATATACAGTATTGTCATCAGTGGCGATGAATCCTGAATTTACTCTTATGAACCCGAAAATAAACGTTTTCGAAGATGGACCAAAACTGACGAAATTTTCGTTCTCGAAGAGTTTCCAAAAATATGGTGGCGACATTTGTCTCAAAAGTGCGTCATGTAGCAACAACCAGAGCGCCATTTTAAATTAAAACACTGTTTTAAACGAGTGAGGAAGCTACTGTGCTACGGTTCTTTTCAAAAATGCGAAAGAGAAAGATCTTGACTTCGTAGGCAGCAAATTGCTTATTGCAATATTTGCAGCCTCCACAATCTCTTCCGACTCACAATTATTCATTGTGCACTAAACAAACTTTAAACTAAACCAAACTAGCACCTTAATTTGACAATTCTTTTTGTTTGATTATTTTGTAGTTATGACAATAACTCAACGACTACTAAATAAATGCTCAAATCCGAATACAATAATTCTGGTGCTACTTACTTCATAATGACAAAATATGTGTTTTTAAGTTAATGAGACTGTGGAAAAAATAGTATATACCAATCGGGAGAGATGCTCGGTGCATTGTAGCCCTCGGGCTTCAAATTGCACCTCTGCCAAAATAACGCATTTCTCTCCCTTATAGTATAATGTAGGTACTATTATTTTATCGCTTAGTATGGATCTTTATCAAGTAAGAACCTCATCTATTCAATT
Organism: Lochmaea capreae; assembly: GCA_949126875.1. Classification (NCBI taxonomy): domain Eukaryota; kingdom Metazoa; phylum Arthropoda; class Insecta; order Coleoptera; family Chrysomelidae; genus Lochmaea; species Lochmaea capreae. The sequence goes on from OX421404.1 coordinate 21,076,834, forward strand.
CTAGTATTTGATTTTTGATCGTTTTGATACTGCTAGTGAGAAGCTTCCACTAAAAGGGTGGCGCATCAAACCGGGCATAGGGCGGCAGTACCTAAGCCTAAATCCGCCACTGTGTCTGCAGCAATAATAACTATATGATACCAGTACATCGTAGGGGCTTGAAAGAATATAATATATCATGTTTTTATTGTTTACTTTTACAATTTAGTTGCTTAGAGTGTTTCAAGACCTCCTCGAAATTTTAAAGCCAACCATACCGAAGCCACTTTTCGGTGACACATGGGTGTGATTTTCGTCAAAAACGTGTAAAATATCCTAATAGTTATTGTATACCATTATATACTGACCGAAGAATTCAACGATATATTGCACAAAAAGAATCTATTATTAAACTTCCGGTCTACCTGGTGTTAAAAAAATTGACTTTTGAGTTTTGGTTATCCATTCATCGTATCCGAATGCGGTGTATTGTAAGGTGTTAAAACGGTTTTGTTAAAGGTATTGGGTGTAGAGTCTATTTCCGATCTAAACCACCAGTGACAGTTCGTTGGGAGCATCTTACAATTTGAATATTCGAAGATTATGACGCTGCTTGTGTCAGAAGAACGCTGCCTCCCTCCTTTGTTCCTCCTCCTCGTATCCTTTGTTATACAAACATTTACTTTTGTCTGACAATAATTGATAAAGTATGGAAACAAGTAAATATCTTTTAAACGGAAAGAACGATATTTATGAAAACTTGCAGGTAAGTGCAATGGAACAAAATGCATCTGATGTACTTTTTTTGTTAATAATATACTTCCGGTTTAACCGGAAATGCCATCAACTTCATTAATTTAAATAGGACACCCTACATATTTTTACAGATTTTGAAAGAGCTTGTTATTTTGAATTCATACATACTGAGTTTAGTGCAGTAAAAAATTTTGTAAAACGAGAAATATAGAACTTCAATCAACCTCCTTTGAGTTTTTTGCATTAGAGCAAAAAACTATTTAGATAAACTAATTGATGTTGTTTGTATGCATAGTAATAAATAAACGAGTACTGTTTAGTACGTCGTGTTAGAACTCATGAAGAAGTGTGTCATATTTTCAATAATTTGCATCCGGAGAGAAATCCTATATCACGCTCAACAGTAGCTAAAACATTACAACGTTTTAATACAACTGGGATGGTAAAACATTTGCTAAAACCTGGAAGACCGCGGACTGCAACGAACGAAACTGTTAAACAAAATATTGCAATCGATTTAGAAGAATCACCTCAAACTTCCACCACAAACTTGGCACTAAAATCAGTCGACGTTCTGTAGAAAAGATATTAAAAAGTGAAACGTATATTATCCGTATAAGGTACTGTTGGTTCAAGAATTGTTAGACGATGATTTTGACCGACGTCTGGAATTTTGCGAACGGCTAATGGACAACTGTAATGTCGACGACAATTTTGCTTCTAACACAGTTTTTTCCGATGAGCAACTTTTTATTTAAATGGAAAAGTTAATCGCCATATAACTCAAGGTATTGGTCAAATGAGAATTCTCATGGGATTCATGAAGCACATACCCAGCATCCACAGAAGTTAAATGTTTGGATGGGAATTGTCGAAAATAGGCTTATAGGCCCATTTTTTATCGACGAAAACTTGAATGGTGACAAGTATTTGGATCTACTAAATAACGAAATTATTCGTTCTCTTTAACAGATCAAGCAATTACCACAAAATGTTTGGTTTCAACAAGATGGTGCACCTCCCCACTACGATAGACGGGCTAGGGATTTTCTGGATGCGAATTTTCCAAATCGATGGATTGGACGTAGAGGATTCAAAGTGGTTCGCTCGTTCTCCGGATCTTAGCCCGTTTGATTTTTTTCTTTGGCGTTATCTAAAATCACGTGTCTACGTTAGACGACCAACAATCTTACAGGAATTGAGACAAAGAATTATTGATGAATGTGAACTAATACGTGGAGAAGTTTTGGAAAGAGTTACTCAAGAATTTATTAATAGGATGGCATATTGTCAGCAAGTAAACGGCGAGCATTTTGAACATTTGAAGTAATTTCGTTTCTCATTATTCTAAAATAAGGAAATGTACACCTATTGTACAACTAACAGTGAGTTATTTCTCGTTTTTACAAAAATTTTTACACTAAACTCAGTATGTATGAATTCAAAATAACAAGGTCTTTCAAAACCTGTAAAAATATATAGGGTGTCATTTAAATTAAAGAAGTTGGCGGCATTTCCGGTTAAACCGGTAGTATGTTATTAACAAAAAAATGTACATCAGATGCATTTTGTTCCATTGCACTTACACTTACCTGCAAATTTTCATAAATATCGTTCTTTTCGTTTAAAAGATATTTACTTGGTTCCATACTTTATACCAACCCTGTATAATGTCTAATATACCTATATAATGAAGTTAGAAGAGATTGCATATGCTCAGAATTGAAGACATTTGACGAATTAATACGTATTCTTAACACCTTTAAATAAAGTTGTGAATTATTTTCTCAATATTTTGAAGCTGATGGCCTTTGTACTAGAAGAATAATATATTTATTGTTTCCACTTTTTTTTCTTGTTTAATTGAGTATGTTTTAATCAGTTTTTTCCTACTGTACTCGTATTATTGTTGTTGTTTCGTTTTAGCATTTTGGTATGTAAAGACCGAACTTCTTGTAATAAGAATTGTACATTCTTTTTAATGCAATAAATTTATCTATCATCTATCTAGACAATCTGAATTTTGCAATTGAAATTCCTACTTTTATTTCCCATGGCATAAAAAAGAAGTTTCGTTTCGTTTGACAATCTATCGTTATTTAACAGGACCAATAACCACTTTAATTTTAGAAAATACGATACAAAGTATTATTGCAAAAGTAATAAAATAATTTACTGACAATATTCGACAGGAGTAGCATCTTAAAATTCTTATTTATTTGAGTGGTTCTCACTTCCCATCCACTATCCTTTATACCAACCAACAAATTTTTATTACTTTACAGCTTCCTTTAATTCCTTTTATAAAAGGTACCAACAACACCTGTGCATGGACCATGTCCATCTCTCAGGTAAAACGACCAGACAGTCTGTCGCCAATAACCCTAGGTTCTATGGCGTAACACGAACACATTTGTAAAGGGATATTTTCCTTTTATTGCAAGTTATTTAAACTAAGAATAGTCTGCTGTTCAGCAGTTCATGCAGCATTAATTAAGAAATTAACTTGACATATGCGCACTCTTTTCAATCATTTGTCAAAACTTCCAATAGTAATCGAGCTGTCACTCTGTCAGATAGCGGAGGGTACCTAAATTTTAAACGTACACCAACTTTTGTTCACGAAAAATACAGAAGTGAATTATAAAATGTTTTTAAACCTGAAATACAAGCTCATGTAAACAATACTTTAACACAAATGATGGCTGTTTGGATGTTCGGAAAGTTCCTGAACCCGTAGTTGATTTGTGGTCAGATCTTTTTTAGTTTTAAATTAGATCCTAATTTCATGTAGATCTGCATCAATGTTCACTTCAACTCTAATAGCACGAATACGTCCCTGTAACGTTTTTTGAACGTTTGCTTATAACTTACTCTACGTACCAAAAACGTTTTTGTCCGTTTTTAAACGTTATTTAAACGTTTTGTGTTAGGAAAAAGAACGTTGAAAGGGCGTTCAAAAGGACGTTCCAGAAACGATGTTTAAGGTTTAATAGACGTATTAGGAACGTTATTTTGAACACCTCTTTAAAACGTTGCCAGTAGGATTTTCGGGAACAATTTAGGAACTTATTTCAAACGTCAAATACATATCTGGAACGGTTCAATAAGGTACATTGCAAAGTAGGTACCTACTCTTTCTCACTTATGCACTCTTAAGTTATTCAATTAAATTTGATTGCAAAAATACGAAACTTTCATATGTTAGTTTAGGTGTGTTTTACACCAGACATGAGCAGATAATTTCCATAAAGATATATTATAACCTAAAAAATGAAAATTTTGCAATCAACATAAGTTTATCTAATTCTCTAAATAATTTTACAGATCATTGCAAACACTGATTTTTTATATGCAAGAATCGAAATAGGGGAATAAAATAGGTATTGTTATACCCTCAGATTAATACGTTATACCTTGATAAATTTGGCGGATCATCGAGAAGGGACTAAAAAATGCGGTAGTTTATTATTATATCCCGATTTATTTAAACAGATATAATGAAAAACTTTCATATATTTAAAACTTTTTTTAACAAAATAAAGTTTGCTTCTTGTTTTAGTTTTCGTCAAACGTTGCATAGACGGTTAATAAAGTATGTTCTAAAACGTAATTCATATAACGTTTGAGAAACGTTATTTTCAGGACTGGAACGTTCAGACCTAAAAATACCTGAAAGATAATATGGAGTATCATTCACATCTTTTACCAAATACACTGACCGTACACAAACTCGGACACCAAAAATTTGACACTTTTCCAAAAATCGTTATCTCTTGAACTACTCATTGGATTTTAACGATTTTCTTGATAAATCGTAGGTTTTTACCCGAAATTTGAAATACTTTGTAGCAAGCATCAACTAGTGTCAATATGTAGCACTTTGCTTCATGAATATTTCGTTTCTCAAATCCACATTATTATCTCGGTTATTCAAGAAGATTCAATGATTTTAAGTCACTGGAATAAACATAATGAAATGTATACCTACATTTAATCTCTTGAAAATCTAATAATAACATGTTTGTCTTCATTGACTCAATTCAAATTATTTATTGTAATTTATTATTATTTTTATCTTTACGTTATTTTTAACTAATCCTTTTCAAATTACTTCTTGGTACTGACACTGGTGCTGACTAAACGACACATTTTTCAAGACCACCCGCGCATTTGTAGTAAAATCATAGTAATTCCGGTTCATTCAATATTAAAGAAATAACTTTCAGGTTTAACTTTTGTGTCCCTTCCTTGAATATCCTTTGGCCTTCTCGTTCCTCTTCGTGCACTTGACAAACACTCGAATTCGAAATTCAAAATTTTCTTGAACAAAGGAATCGCATACCGCAAAAGAAACCAATTGGATTTGTGTCAAATTTAAATCTCTTGTTAAATGTCACGTTTTTTCATTTGAATTTGAATGGTTTTTATTTAATATTTGCAATGGCGTAAGTACAGCTTAAGATTCGTTTATTATTTAGAATCTACAGTGTTATATTAAATATATATAGTCATGGCGTTTATACAAAAATTAACAGAAATTTATTATCTCACCGGCAAAAAAACTTCGGTGTACAAGAACATTGTGGCGTATCATTTGATATATAAATATTATTTACCCACTCTAATAAGAATAAAAATTGTTATTATTAACAGAACACAAACAATTTGTAACCATACATGTTTATAATTCAATATCAACGGCAACTAAAATAAATACCTGGAGTAATAAATACATCTAAGATAAATATTTCTATTAAATTAAATTCTCTCACAGCACGGCACTGTTATTGGAATCTGCTACATTTGCTGTGTGTATTGCTATCCTTGTTTTGGAATAAGAGAATCGATTTAGATGTTGGTTACAAACAAAGTGTCCGTTTAATGATCGAAGAGTTAAACAGCCCTGAAATATTATGTTTGAAAAATGTTCAAATATATCCATAATCGAAACCAGAATTTGTAATTATAATAAATCACTTCCAACAATTGTAATGGTGATCGGAAGGAAATTTTAACCAATAATGAAATAAATTGAATGGTTCACTCATACATTTTTTATTAAAGAAACAATAAAAAAATATCCCAAATACTTTTGATCCCCAAGTTCATTAGCATGTTAAGCAATCTTGGAGATGAGAAAAAAACTTAAGGTTACACCACATGCAGTTTCTCTGAACTGTTGGACATGTTTCTTTTTTTTAATGTAAACATAATAAACAGTAATTTGTACAATCTTTTTTTAGTTTTAGAAATAAAACCGTTAACTACCTATTTTATATTCCACGATAATATCCTACCCTAATACGTCTACCACTAAAATAATTAAATAGACTTACGGATATCTATACTCTTCATCTAAATGAATATAATCCGGAGGAATAATATGCCAAGTGGTATTTTCATACGACGAATAGTCTTCGTAGCCAGCCATGATGGCAATTTGAAACACTTATTGTGCAAATTTGACACTAACCAACACCAGATTACTTCTGATCGATGGTAAATTATCAACTCATCACCAGAATACTGCCAGGTGGATACTCTTGTTCATATATTTATATAAAAACACTGATAAGATATAGAGAGAAAATATATTGACAGGTGATTAATATCTATATACATATATATGAATCGAAGTGAATACGAAAAACGTTTTCAATATGATGTGAATGCTTGGGCTACAAAATGGTTCAATCATTTATCAAAGTTTTGAAATTAATATTATAGTTGAGTTTATTTAGGCATTTCTAAAGATGGATTCTTATCTATGACAAATTGTACTTGTACGACAAAATAATACACAGCACACTCACAGAAATAGATTTTAGTTAAGTTCTTGGGGGGTTGGAATTGAAATGATTAATTTTTTGGCAGTTGTTGAAGTGTATTTAGAATGTTATATTTCTGGTGAGTTTCAGTTTTATTGACTGGTGGCAGCTTTGAAGCAATGCAATGAAAGCAAATTTCACTCCACCTTTACTTTTTTTAAGTAAAATTTTCCGAAATTCTTATTTTTACTGTTATTTTCTCCATATCCCATTGAATAGTACTTTTTAACTTTCTTTTGAATTTATTCAGATACCTATATATCTAGTGTATCTATGCTAATTTTAGTTTTAGAAGCTCCTCCTTGGAATCAAAATCCATGGACAGGGTCCATAGAGTTTGTTTAATCGACCTTTGCCGTTACGTCATAATCGGTGATGTATTCTGCTGTTTTACGTTTGTCTTATATTAGTTGAATGTTATTTTACACTTAACCTCAAAATTATAATCAATGACATATGTTAAGAATTGTTTATGATGCATGACAACTGAACTGTCAAAAGTGGCAAATAAAATTTACGTCGACATTAATTAAGAAATACGTTAATGACGTCATAATTCCGTCTCATCCATTTCATGAATGATAGATAAAGCTAAGTAATGTATGACGTAACGGCAAAGGTCGATTAAACAAACTCTAGTACTTCTTTTTCCATGGGGTTTTATCCGTTGGAACGTCTAGAACAATGGGTCATTTATCCTTTCTCCATTAAGGATATAGTTGGCATAGAAGTGATCCTGTACGAAGACCGTACCGACATATGGCTTAAGTTGAGATCATTCCCTTCTGATGTATTTAAGAATACTTCTTCCTTTTACTTTAGCTTCGGGATAATATTCCCCAACCAGTTCCCATTTATGCTGCCACTCGTATTACAAAAACCGCGGTATGTAGGTGATTTTTAAAAGTTATGATTGGGGCCCCACTTCCGTGATTGCACTGATTGCATTATGACGGATTATGGACAAATCTGAGCTTGTCCGCATCTATTTTGGCTTTCGGGAAGTTTGTGCCTACTACCAGTATCGCATCGTTTAAAATGTCTCCCTTGATTTTCGGCCTTTGTCCTTTGCTTGTGCATTCGGGTATTGAGTTCAAATATTACCTTATGACTTTTGGAGCTTTTGATCGTGTTAGATAGATAGTTTTGTCTCGGCCTTCGCCTTCTTTGACGCTTCTCCTCCACTCTGTCCTCAAATATAGATGATTTTGATTGCGGCTCTTTTACTCTGTTTGTGATCTAGATTCTAGATCTTACTTCATCAGCACTAGTTTATATACTTTTATTAATATAATACTAATACACACAGGGTATTTTTCCTGGTTTGAAATAAATACGTAGTACGCAGCTCACAGAAATAAATGTTTCATTTATCAATTTCTGTGGCACCACCAAGCTATTTCTAATTGAACTTGAACCAATCGATTTGTTTCCTGATGATGTGATGATCGCGACAAATGACAGCTTAACCTCTACTTGAGCGCTATTTTTGTGTTTATAAACTACACAATAATAGATATTTGAAAAATAAGTATTATGGAAAAACAAATTAGTACTTTCGTAAGTTTACATTGGTTTTAACTTAATTACATCTTGATACAGTTGTTTTCTTTTAGCTAATACCTAACGATTTATGTAAGCGATCAGGAATAGCCGGAGCGTGGTTACCTTTAGATCAAGTATCAGTTTTCGCGTACGAACAACGAAATATTCGCCAAAAAGATGAAGCCAGCCATTTTGCATCAAACAGTGCATCTTCCGTATTTCATTTAAGACAAGATATAGTACTATTTCACTCTATACTGAGAAAGTTGGTTAATGAATCAAATGGTGTATTCCTCTCTGTTCAGGCACTAGCCAGCAACAAAACTGCTGATTTACGAATGGAATTATTCAAAATAAGTAGACAGTACAGATCTATAATAAGAGCCTGCTTAGAAAACCTCCAAGACGAACTCACAAAATTAAAAGATGATGATAAAAATGAGTTACAGAATTATATCACAATATTTTATTCAATTGAATGTATTTGGCATTTATGTGAAATACTTTTTATTGATACTATGCCTGCAAATTTGGTGTTATCACAAGTACTGGAATGGGTTCGTTTTCATTTTCCAGAACATGAAAGAAATGCTGCTAATATGTTGTCAAAAGATATTATTGGCTTAGAAAAAAATGCAGAATATTGGGATACAGTCTTAGGAGCTCTGCTACAAGGTAGAATTCATCTTGTACGATCATTATTAAAACAGCATTCTTCATCAGATAGTAGCACATTTAGACTTATTGACCAAATTCTAAGAGCCATGCCCACATTTAATGTAAGTAATGAATGATTATATTGTGAAGGTAGGTATATTGGGTAGATGGTAGAGTCATGGAGCTGAAGACTCTTTATATTTGGGTCATTCAAGCTACACATTATTTTTCAGAGTTCAACAGGAGCTTCTATAAATGAATTCAATATGCAATGGAGACACTGGACAATAGACATTCAATCAAAAATTGATGCTGGTTTGTTTACATCTGAGCAACATTTAGACTTAATTACTAGAGTAAGCTTGTTTATATGTATGTTAATCAACTAAACTGATGGACTCCTCCCTCCATCTAACTCAACAATTCACGTGCATATCCCATTGCTCTAAAACATTGTGATCCTTTATTAATTACACCCTTCTACAGCACTTATTACTTATAATATTCGCCTCCCATGAGTCCTCTTAAAAGTCAATGAAAACCATGGGTGTATATTTCGGCATTATTATTTATTACCCTAATGTGTATGTATATGGATGCTTCTCAGCACTAAAGTATTATTGACTAATTTACTTTTAGCTTATAGTAGGTGAAGAACAAGCATGGATAGAGATTCAAGATCATTGTGATGTTTGGTATGCCTATTTAGTGGGTTGGCTTTTTTTCACTGAACCAACTGTGAAGTCTTTTGAATTGGGCCAATTTGCAAAAAAAGTAATTACTAAACTGGGCATGAATAATCATCTGAAACAGTTAGACAAGGTTTTGTTAGCAGCATTGGAGTTTGACATTTTTCAGGTAATGCAAAGTAATAGTTAAGCTGTATTCAGTTTCCATGATGTAATTGCCTATTTAATAAATGAGTTCATAATATGATAACAGTTAAGCAGTAAATGTAAGTCTTAAATAAATGGTTCAATTTCATTTCTTATGTTATGGTTTACTGACTCAGTTGGTATCGTTCCTACTAGTCATAGAAATTCCCCATATTATAATGACTCTGTGAACTACCTAACTTAGCTTTTGGTTTGTTTTTATTTTCTATCATGTGCAGTTTACATGCAATAATTGTTCAGTTTTGACTTTTTATAGCTCCCAAATTTCATACTTGTTATGTAAACAGTTTTTGAAATATTGAACCGTCAATTATTTTTAAGTTGTCTTTCACTTTTAGTCACCAAATAGTTCTTGGTTTTCTTCTTTTTGTGCCACCTGGCTCCCTTCAATCATAAAAAAGAATATTTTATACTATTAAATTTCTTGCATAGACTGTTTATTCTTTGCTCACTGAAAATCTTTTATCCTTATGCTGACCACTTGAAGAGATCGTACGATTTCATTGCAGACTGGCGAGTCTGATTACAGTACAATTGTGTTGAATCAACTGACTTTTGACAGTGTGTGGTTATTTGCAATGGTTGTGTACTGCAAGCTAGAAAGATGGATAGTTTAATTCCACACAAGATCAGCTACCATGCACAATACAGTGAGAATTTTATAAAGAACAAAAGTTCCTATCAAAAGTAAAATCTGAAATTCATCATCATAGAAATAGGTTAAATGGAGTCTCACCTTTTAAAAGCCAAACTCACCGATATCTACGTTTCATACTCTTTTTTTTTTGTGAGAGACGAAATTAATCCTTGGTCTGACATCTGATATCGTTGAAAGCAAAGTCTATACTGTCATGTAGTATGGTGCCGCAGTACAGTGGGTGATCTCGTCAGACTTCCAACAAAATTAAACAACATCATTGTATAATCTTGTCATTCGATGCCACAGTACAGCAAGTGGCCAGCTTTAGACATGTCTGTAAATATTTAAAATTAAATATTATATCCAGTTACACAGAGTATTGAGACCACTATTCATTCATTCATTCGATTGGGTTGTGCTCAACAGCCCAGGCACTTGAACTGAATCTTTGTACCATTTTCCATGTTATCTACTTCCATTCCAGAAGCTTTGTGTCTTCTATGTAGGCCAATAGTTTGACTGGATGGAGTTTCAGTAGCTGTAATGGTTGTATTATTTCCTCTCCAAAGTGGTTCCGTCTGAGTCCATGAAAGTTCTTGCAGAAGCAGATAGTCCAGGAGGAATCGGCGCATGAGTACCGAAAACTATTTGACCTCAATTTTTTTATGCGATCCTCTTCAAATTGCCCTCCTAATGATATAAATGCATGTTGCCATGGCGCAACCCGGTGCCATATTGTTTAAACCGAAATTGTTTAAACAATTGCAAGGAATTGTTATTTTTCAACCGGACAAATTTTTTTTATATTCTTTATTGAAATACCAATAAAAAAGGTCCTATGACTTTTAACGATAAAGTTAATATTTTTAAAGATATGAATTTTTAAAGGTTCGAAAAATCTCAAATTTAGGTACTTTCGACCCATGAAAAATATATTAAAAAAAAACATAATGTCTAAGTAATATTTTTTTTTAAATTCTCTATACAATTGTTAATAATATTGTTAAAAGAGATTTAAAAAAATTTCATTGTTTATATCTTTTTTTTAATTGTTAATTCCGCGCGCTCACAAGTATGCGTCGCTTACCTTTAAGTATCGCTGTCTCTCTCTGACTCATGCGTTGCATCGGCCTCTCTGTGTCTTGAATCATTATTTATCATTTATCTTGAAAACTATCAACTTTATCAAGATTGTTAAAGAGAGCAATGTTATTAATAATTAAATTGTCTACAATTTGTTTTTAATACATTTTTTTCTGAAATCAATTTTTCAAAAGTTATTTAAGCATAAATCGAAACATGTAATTAAAATTACTTTTTTAGTTATACAGTTTATATTACTTTTTTGTTATTATTATTATTGTTGATATAAAGGCAAAAATTACTATATATACTAATAATACTAATGATAATATACTATACTATATATATACTAAAGATAAATGATAAATTATGATTCTAGACAGAGAGGCCGATGTAACGCATGAGTCAGAGAGAGACAGCGATACTTAAAGGTAAGCGACGCATACTTGTGAGCGCGCGGAATTAACAATTAAAAAAAAGATATAAACAATGAAATTTTTTTAAATCTCTTTCAACAATATTATTAACAATTGTATACAGAATTTAAAAAAAATATTACTTAGACATTATGTTTTTTTTTAATATATTTTTCATGGGTCGAAAGTACCTAAATTTGAGATTTTTCGAACCTTTAAAAATTCATATCTTTAAAAATATTAACTTTATCGTTAAAAGTCATAGGACCTTTTTTATTGGTATTTCAATAAAGAATATAAAAAAAATTTGTCCGGTTGAAAAATAACAATTCCTTGCAATTGTTTAAACAATTTCGGTTTAAACAATATGGCACCGGGTTGCGCCATGGCAACATGCATTTATATCATAATGAGGGCAATTTGAAGAGGATCGCATAAAAAAATTGAGGTCAAATTGTTTTCGGTACTCATGCGCCGATTCCTCCTAGACTAAGAGTATGTCAGTAGGTGCTTTATCATAGAGATCACATTTCCTGCACATAGGTTCACACAAAGTATTGAAAGCATTAATTGTTAGGTTATTAAAATGTTTGTGCATTAATGGAAATTCATATAAATTTGATGATTTATAATGGAACAATTGTAGGTTCTACAAGAAATTCAAAATATGTATGATAATGGTTGGTTTGTAAGTCATTTGACAGATTTGCTTTATCATTGTGGAAAATTAGCAGAATTGCAAAAAGAAGTTCCAGACTTGTAAGTACTTTCACTCATTTTCAATTTTTTATTACTTAATATTTCAATATTTTGTTAAATTTTATGGCTTGATGTAATTTATTCCTTTAGAATAGCCTGTATTATTTGACTAAACATTGAAAGTCATTTAGAGTAGGAAAGTTATTCGTTATAATAGTAATGTTTATGAAAATCAAAAAGTTTTCTTTTTTTTTAGCTCCGCTGATAAATTGCGCGAGTCGTTTATTCTTGATTATGGCGTCACGTTAATGGGACATCAATCATTGTGGCAAGTTGGCCTAACATATTTAGATCATTGTCCAACTGATGGTTTGCATGTTATTGAATTACTTTTGCCCAGAATTTTTATGAATACAGAAGCGAAAGCACTAAAAATACTAAGAGAAGCCAAAAATAGGGATTTAAACAATGTTGGTAAGCTCGATAACGTTTATTTATTGAAATGTTGAAATGATTTTCATAAGTTTACCTACAAATGAATATAATGTAATTTGAAATTGTGTTAGTTACACCATTTATAACTCAAGAATTGCTGGATCGATTTTAATGATCTGTTATTCAAATAAAATAATCAATTTGGAGTTTGTATATCATTGTTTGGTAGAATTAATCAGAGTCTGAAGTTATCTATAAGATTAGCTAATTTTCAGAATGACATTTATACATGTTTTAAATAAACAAAAGCTACTTTGACACTTCATTCAGCGGACAGATATTGACTGTCTTCTCCCAGACAGAAGTGTGGCGCTGCAATCGAGTTCACACTGAGCTCCCAAACGCCTGGACAGATTTTAATGATCACTTTGGACTCTGTATATCGTTTGGTAAAATTAAAGGGTGTCTAGAGTTGTCTACCAAATTAGATAATTGTCAGGATGACATTTTTTATTGATGTTTGAAATAAACAAAAGCTACTTTGATACTCCATTAAGTGGAAAAAAATTGACCGTTTTCTTCCCAACAGTCGCGCAATCGAGTTCACACTGAACTCCCAAACAGCAGAACAGATTTTATTGTCTTATTTGTTGAATGATACAGTACCCGTCAAGAGGTTTAAATATAATATTGGTTAGATTCGCTACAATGACAATTATATAAGTTTTAAATGAACAACTGCTTTGACACTCCGTTCAGTAAACAAAAAATTACCGTTTTCCCCCCGACACTGAACTCTTCCTAAATGGCTGGACAGATTTTGATAAAACTTCATGTATGATAATTGCTTTTTCAAAAAATTCTCTGCGAACGAAGGAGTAGTACCAGTTGGTGCAAATAGTGTGCTTCTCGAACACACCCTATGAGTGTCCAACAAAAGGTAATAAATATCCAATTCCAAATATATAATTGATCAAAATTGGCAAATAAACTAAATTATTTAAAAAACAATGAATCCGACTGCTTTTTTCGTTATTCAATAAAAAAACTCTATTATCACTTTTCATGTAGGTACTAAGAAATATGAATGATTTTTAAAAAAATTTTAGTACAAAGTATTTGTAAAGTCCAAGGTATACAGTCGATGAGGAGAGGAAGACTGGGAAACGCTCTATCATGGGCGCTTAAGTCTCAAGATGGTCCATTTACCTCATTTCTAGCAGATAAGTACTTACAGGATTATTTAAAAAGCGGTAAATTATCAAGTACTGATTTGTTAGATAATTTAGGGTCCGGAATGCTTGTCAGTGACAGACTCATCTTTTTAGGTAAGAATTTTTTTATTTCTAAGTTATTGTTAAGGTTGGCTACCATTTTTTTTAAACCTTGTTTTTTAATTCTTAGGGACCATTCATTAATTACGTAAAGGGGATTTTGGATATTTTTGTAGGAGCACAGATTTTTCTTCCTTCTTCTTAAGTAAGATTAAAGAAATTTAAATCAGAATATGCAATAAAAAATTCTGAAACAACATGTATATATAAAATTGTACATTAAAGTTGAAAAAATTGATCTGAGATGTTTTCTCCAACACTTAGCTTCCAAATATCCATCACTCTAGGTTAAAAATTGCATATTTTAACACGCCACTTCCGAGATAAGGGTATGTAACGATTCTGACCAACCCCCACCTTCTTCGGAGCTCTGACGTAATTAATGAATTGCCCCTTTTCTATTTTCAAATTTCGTTTCGTTTAAACAAGTCTAAGTATTGTTAATCTTCTTATTTTTACCTTTACATATCTTCAGTAAAGGTCCGACGAAACAATATATATTTAAAAACCACCCTTTTATTTTGAAACAGCTCATGCACTATTAGGTAAAACTAAACACTTTCTTCCGGCAACAGTGTCCTTTACAGAGAGAATTCACTAGTTGGTGGTATTCAGTATGTTCCCAACATGGAAGGAGTGAGGGTGTTAAAGAAATAAAATAATACAATCGTTATTACGTGTTTAGTTTTACCTAATACTGCATGAGCTCGAAAAAAAGTCAACGATAACGAGACAAAAATATCATTTGTACAAATTAATCTGCGCTTATGGCAACAGCGGTTAAAATAGGGGGGCAATGAACATTCGGCCAGCCTCTGGAAATAAATACACGTCCTCGCTGAACACGAACAATTATTCTTTCTCTTTCTATCAAGCTGTTTTTCTCATATTTTCCTTGTCGAACTTGTGTGAATCGTAGGGTTCGAAAAGCCCTTTCGCAATCTGTATATTATTTACATGCTTTCATTGTTTATAATTTTAGGTAAATATTACGAATTTCACAAGTTGTATCAAAGTGGAGATTACAGAGAGGCAGCATCTCTGTTAATTTCACTATTAGCTTCTAAAATTATACCTAAATAGTAAGTATGGCCATATTAAATATAAAGGTCGGTTAAAAAATTTGTACTACGCTATTTATCGGTCACAAACGTATTAAAATTTTTGTTCCGATCAGGTTGGAAAATTATTCTTTGTTTACATGAAAATTTGTACTATTTTCAAACCTGAACCATAATTCCTGCAGAATTCTTAGAGCCTTAACTCCTTCCCCAGCTATATTGTAGATCTGTATAATTCAAAGGTTGAAAACAAAAACTTGCATGATCTAATATTATCGATAACATTACTTAAAACTTATTCACTCTGTATGATCTGTAGATAATAGATTTTATTATATTATATTAATTCAACTAAGAGAAAACAACTACTTCTCGGGCTATATGCCTCGGCAGACGTTGAATTACACTTCCAAGTTAAATCGGGTTATAATGGTATAAAATCTATAATCTTCGATATCTATCGGTAACATGCTCTACTAAATACGACAAATTTACAGGAAACTATAAATATACATTTATTGTTATTTAGTGACAAATTGTTTAATAATTATTGTTATATATTTGCAGTTTCTGGTATGTACTTTTAATCGAGTCCATACCTCTTCTGGAAAGTGGCGATCTGGTTTTTTCTTCTAACGATACCTTCACCATAATGCATTGCTTAGAAGAAAAAAAAGATTTGCCTGAATTGAAAGACAAGATAGAAATTTTAAGATTAGCGGCTGCGAGAAATTTGTCCCGAGCTCTAATTTTTGAAGCAGAAATTACTGAATAAGATTTAATCCATTTTTTCTCAGCAATACTGTTGAAAATGAATGTAAATAAATAACTACTGCCCTTTTGTAACTAGATATAAGTCAATAAATCTTTTTTTTTAAACAATTTGTATCTTTTTATGAATACTTTGAAATAAACCCTAAAAAGTATTTTTACTAAGCCCTTGTGCTTGTATTTCACCAGTTTGTAGCGATCAAAACGGCTGTTTAAGGTGAGAGGGAAAAAGCGTTGAAAACAGTGCCATTATTTCACACTTTAATGGCGTATACTTTACCGCGAGGTCAGATACAAATGCCTCCTGTGCGTATGTGGCTTGCCAATAGGAGTAAATAAATTTTTACAATATAGTGGATTGAACATTTTTGCGGGGTGGCCTAGCCTTTCTTTCCCCTTCATAGGAGTCGCAACTGCTTATATAACAAACTAATTTTTTCTTAAAAATATGGATATAAACCTAAAAAGTTTTTGCACCAAAAGAAAAAGAAGAAGGTACCTAACCTTACCAAAGCGGCTGTCAGTAAACAGTTTTATATGACTCTATGTTAATGTTTTAAAAACAGGTGTGATTATTGTTTATTCTAAACTATCTATAAAATTGAACATGTTTGAAGCTCAAGAAATTCATGCAGAGCATAAAGATCTTATACATGATGTTGCATACGATTATTATGGACGTAGAATGGCTACCTGTTCCAGTGATCAATACGTTAAAGTAGGTTTATTTAGATTATTTTGGCTCCCTAGTTCTTGTAAATTAGATATTGTAGTAACCAAGGCACAAAGATAGTTTCTTATTTATTCAGTTTGTGATGAAAAGCAACTGAGGAACCCAATGCTCATTAAATATTGCAGAACTTCTTTCCACTAATGATGACTTGAAAAACATTTTACCAATAACCAACACTTTTGAATTATTAAATGTATTCTTTATTTAAACATTTTGAATGCACCCAAGAAGCTGCACTCAACATATAGAAACTTATTACCTGCTCCTATTTTTTTATATTACACTCGGTATTACATTAAAGAAAAATTTATATAAACTGAGGAGTGATATTTTTAATTTCTTAATATTGCCCAAGCTAAATATACATGAAAACATGTGTCATAGGTTTGGGATCAAACAGCTGATGGCAAATGGGTTCTGACATCAAGTTGGAAAGCTCACAGTGGATCAGTTTGGAAAGTAACTTGGGCACATCCTGAATTTGGACAAGTATTGGCCACTTGTTCCTTTGATAGAACTGCAGCTGTTTGGGAAGAAATAGGTAAGTTGAACAGTAATAAAACAAACATCTCTATTATTTACACTATGCAGAAGTCATTTCTGGATCCAATCAAATAATATGTTATATTTCTCATGTGGAATTTAGTATTTTCTTTGACAATATTTTTTTCTATGAGTATTTTTGCTTTCTATGTATTGAACTTGTTCCAGCTGTTGATATTAAAGAAAAACAAATGTACAGAGGACATTTATTAATATATTCAAATAATGTGATTTATAGTAGGAGAACTACCAGGACCAGGTGAACGAGGCACAAGACATTGGGTAAGAAGAACAAATTTAGTGGATTCTCGTACATCAGTAACAGATGTAAAATTTGGACCAAAGTCTCAAGGATTGCAGTTAGCAACTTGTTCAGCAGAAGGTATAATAAGAATTTATGAAGCTCCAGATGTCATGAACCTTAGTCAGTGGACACTACAACATGAAGTACAATGCAAATTGCCTTGCAGTTGTTTATCATGGAATCCCAGTTTATCAAAGTAAGTGTATTCCAAAAAGTTTTATAAAAATGGAGAAAAAGTTTATCTTATTATATTTCACAAAAAAAATTATTTTTGATAAAAAGCTTTACATATAAATACCTAATCAGGTATAAAATTTTTAAAACATTGTCTGGAATTTTCTATGAAAAATAAATTTTTTTGTGAAATGTAAGATAAAATCTCTCCATTTGTATAAAACATTTTGAGACACACTGTATAAGTAATAAAATAAAACTACTCAATAATCTGTTTCAGGATGCATCCTCAAATGATAGCCGTAGGAAGCGATGATCCAAATCCAACAAATGGCGGGAAAGTATTTATTTATGAATATAATGAGAACAGCCGACGCTGGACAAAATTAGAAACAATTAATTCTGTCGTCGATCCCGTTCATGATATTGCATTTTCACCTAATTTAGGAAGAAGCTATCATATTCTTGGTGTCGCTACCAAAGATGTTAGGATAATAAATTTGACACCAGTGGAGTAAGTATTGCGATAAAATAGGGATCACTTTTATATTATTCTTGTTAGCAGGGACAACTAAACTAATAATCAAACTGAAACTTTAATTAAAAACTTCATAAAATGATATACCTAATAGTATTTGTAGGATAAACTTCTGTAATTTTGTGTTAATGAATGTGATTTCTGAGCTTGTATTTCTTGTTTTATTTTTTAGAGATGAACAAAGTGCTCAAAGTGGTGTAACTAAACTAGACGTAGAGACAATTGCACAGTTTGAAGATCACAACAGCTTAGTTTGGAGGGTATGCTGGAATTTGACTGGAACAGTTTTATGTTCAACGGGCGATGATGGTTGTGTGAGGATGTTTAAAAGTAAGCATCCCATCTGTCTCAAAATAAATCCTATAATTTGAAATGTATGATACTTAACGTGATAACATGCTCAATTGAAAGTATTTTACAGACCTTTACATACACTGAAAATACCAATGTACAAAAATAACACTCCGTAGATTATTTCATCCCACCATTCACCGCGTATTATTGAATAGTCGCCAAACAATGCCAAGGGTATAGTTATAAATAATTGCCAACATTTCACAATTAATCATTATAAATAAATGTTTAATTAATAATCGTAGAAAAAGTGTAGTACACAACTTGAGTTGTATGCTTATTACATGCTTGCAAAATTACTGCAACTTTTTTAGTCGCATGTAATAAGCTTCTTACAACTCTCGTTATATAATTTACTATTATTAGGCATTTGTTAAGTAACTAAGTAATGATTCTAATGAATATTAATTTTTTACAGTGAATTACATAAACTCCTGGAAACCGGTAGCTGTTTTAAAAGGAGATTCCTCTCAACCCAGTTACGATCAACGAATAGTCGGTTCAGCAAATAATGGAAATTCTATAATACCATTTTCACAAACCGCTCGTTATATAAAATTAGGTTCGATATCACAGACAAGAGAAACGCCTTGGCACTAAGAAGATACACAATCCTGTTCATTTTAACATTTGTGTACATTTTTATATTAAAATCCGATCAAAACGTTATAAGTACTTTATTAACTGAGAATTAAATATTTATAAATTCTTCCTATGGTGTTTTTTTTTTATAATATTCCTCATCTTGCAATTTACAAAAAGTACCTACTACTGAATAATTAAACCAAAAACTAAGTCAAATTTACATATAAAAGAAAAACTTGCAATTGAACATTGAAATTCGTCTACATTTTTCCGATGGTTGGCGCCATAGGCGTGCCTACAGGGAAGACAGGGTGAGCCATGGCCCATCCTAATCGGTCCACCCCAATTCCTCAAAATATCAATCTATTAAAAACATATTATAATTTTTAAATTTGAACGTTCACTTTAATTTAAAATAAAAAAAGAATAATTGCTTGCCGAACTGAGAGTAATAAAATTTGATAATTCTATTCCTAAAGGTGTTAAAATCTTGATTGGATGGCTTGGATCCTTTCCTCAGACAACTACAAAATATACACTAGCTTTTTCAAGCTTTTAAAAATGTTTGCTGACATACCAGTTACTAGTTGCTCTTGTGAACGTTCGTTTTCACAAACGGTTCAAGTTAAATGAAAACTGAGGAGTACCATGTCACAACAGAGACTCGATTCGCACTTCTCTTTTTATTCATTGAACAAGAGAAAACGGCGAATGTGAATTATGACAATGTAATAGACGAGTTTAAAGTGTTATCCGAAGCAACACGTCGAATGCGTTTTTAGATTAGTTGATAGAATATTATCATTATGTATCTTTTTCCTCTGGTTTCCTGTATTGTTACGAATGTTACGTTTTGTTTTTCTAGTTTATTTTTTGGTTCAATATATTTTGTTCTATTATGTACGTATAATTGCGTAATTACTAAATCTTTTAATTAGAAATGGGGCAATGACGTTTTATTATTTCGCCGATGAACCTGCAATGGACTTTTGCGTTATAGAAAAGGCAGCGTTATTGCTTAATTATCATTTTTAATAGGCATACTCAAATAAATCAATGCCCTCCCTAATAAAAAAGTCTGCGCATGCCTATGGTTGGCGCTACAGTATGTGTCAAAGTTGTCAGTGAGCCGAATTATGGTTTCAATTAAATTTTTCATACAAATATTGGCAATAAAATAGTTATATTTATGCAACAAGTGCAAAAAGTGAGTGTTTTTTGCACGAGTTGCATACAATATTTTTTCTACATTCATGCAAAAACTGGAAAATTAGAATATAATATGTTAGGAACTCAAACTTTCTTAATAGGTATTAAAAGTAAAGGAACAATTTGTGTAATTTTCAATATTAATATTTCTTAGTGAATTATTTTTTAATTCTACTTCTTGATTTGTAATGTACCACTAGTAATTGTAATTTGTACATCTGTAAGTCCTATTTGTAAAGTGGTAATTTGGTAAGCGATATAATAAATTTATTTATTGCTGCTTACACTTATAGACCCCTGCCAAGCACTACAACAGTTAAGGAAACGATTAAAAACTTCAAGGTGTGTTGCACCGTGTAAAAAGTGTCATAAATCCGCTGAACAAAATGGAGATATTTATATTTGCTCTCTTTTAAGCTGTAGTGAACTCTTCGTCGTGTTCTCAAAAGGAATAGGTAGGTGCCAGGTTTCAAAGTACAAATTACACAAGAACTTTTTCCCGAAGATAACTATAGGCGTATGGAATCCCCTAATTATATAATATATTATGTAGCAAGTTTTTGTCAGTAGTAGGTACAAGTTTTATTTTGGCTGAGAACACAAAACTTGTTGGTACACTTTTTATAAACGAAATCAAATTCAAAACGTTTAAAATATGACGTCGAAAATAGCACCAAACCAAATGGAAAAAATAGCTGTTTAAGAACCAAGTGTTGTGCAAAAAACGCGTTTGTTTTATCTTCAGGACGACTGTAATAATTTGTAACGACGGGTAGATTTGCCCTTAAGTAGACCAACTTGTCTGAAGACGTCAGTTCCAGTTTATATAGGCCTGGAAACCCCGACTAGGAATCGCAACAAATCCTGCAAAAAAAATATCTCAGATTAGAAGGACTGCAAAGAAAGGGACTACTGGAATGAGATACTAGGCGTAAGGAAAGCTATTGCGATGGAATCTTTTACATTGTGCTACCAGTTTGTGATTCCTTATATATAGCTTTTATGTTCATCTTTCTTTTGATTCCGATATTGATGATATATAATATCTTATTTATATTATTATTGAGAGCTAACATTAAATGGGGTACGGGTATCTTATAGGGTAGCATGTTTGACGAAAATTTCTCACTACTATACTTCGTTTCAAGATATTTCGATTTGACTTATGCCAACATGCACAGCGGGTAGTCGTTAATCCGATAACAATAGCACAGTATCGTACTCGTTTCTTCGAAAAGCGAAAAAAACCTTCATTTTGAAGAATCCTACAAAAAACTTGACTTTAATAGTTTTATACTCGATTTGAAATTGGTTGATAGTAATAAATCATTAAAATCCGTCAAACGCGTATACAAAGTGGTCCACCCAAATTGCCAAGTTTTAAATAGTATATACATTGAAAGTATAGACCCTTTTGCATTTATTAAACTTTCCATTCCTATAGATCTGATAAGGGCGTCGAATACAAAGCTTAACCCGAGGCTCGAACAATAAGCGGTAGGATTCTACCTGTGATGTATTGCACTCATGCACGTGCTTTCGGGTGGGTTTAAGTTTATATTAAACACAATAATTATATAATTTAGTGAACATTCGGATGTGTGGCATAATTTGTTACCCTTGTATTTGAATAAATATAATACTAATAACAATAAAGCAACCAATAAACAAGTAAATTTGGAAAAATGTTTCTATTTGAAATTCTATAAAATTTATGGTAAGTCATTACATTTCTTCGCTTTAAATTAATCATCATCAGAAAATGAAATATCTGAGGGACTGTCTTCTTCCCCTAAATTGATAATAAGTGGTTCGACCGTTTTCTCCAGTAAACTATCCAATTGCCACATTTTTTCCTCCTCCTTTATTACATGCTCTATACATCTTTGCCACTTCCCCGCGTTGACTTCTTGAAGCGCTTCTTCAAAGAGTTTTTGAACATCACTCATTTTATAAGTGGTATTTTTTCTAGCCACATAACCTTTCACATGAGCCCATACCAGTTCGATCGGATTCAATTCGCAATGGTAGGGGGGGAGCCGAAGCACTATTATATTTTGTTTTTTGGCCATTTCGTCAACAACATATTTTTGAAACCGATGTTTATGGGTGTTTACAATTGATAGCAACTCCTTTTTAACCATATATTGTCCTCAAATTGTATTTGTTTCTCCACAAGCCACTCGATAATTTTTGCTTTTCGCCAAGCAGTTGTAGGCATCTTCTCCAATCTTCTGGAGTGATACGGAGCGTTATCTAATACAATGACGGAGCCAGGTGGAATCAGCTCTATCATTTGTTCGAAATACTCCTCAAAAATATCAGCATTCATATCCTCGTGGTAATCGCCTGTACGAACTGATTGGAATGATAATAGTCCACCTTCTAAAAAGCTATTGGAGCTACCGATGTGAGTTATAATTAATCGTTTTCCTTTTCCAGAGGGCGGATTTATTCCTGTTGATAGACCGTCTAAAAATGCTTGCCGGTGAGAAGTCACATTTTCCTCCTTATTGAAATAGAATGAATGCACCTTTCGTCTTATGATGGCCTTTTCGTCCTCATCGATCGGTATTGTTCGCCTTCCTGGAGATGGTTTTGGTGGCGTCACGGTTCCTGTCTTTTCTTCCCGCATCAGCCTGTAGATGGTTGCTTTTCCAATACCTGTCATCTTTGAACAAAGTTCCACTGTAGAATCGATACTTATTGCACTTTTTTGATATCTAAGTGCATTAAATACATTAAGCACAATAATCTTTTCACTAATGCTTAGCGCTGATTTCGCAGCTCGCTTAACTGGAATAAATCCTGAAAGACTCTCCATTTTCAAAAATTACCCAAATGTGTGTCCTAGAATACTCGCATTAGGTTTGTTCGCTCTTAAAATGACTCACAGTTTTATACCAATAAGTACCTACCTACCTACCTAATTTTTCGTAACAACCTGAAACATTGTGTATTAATTGTTCCCGGAATTCTCGGCATAATTATTTTTACCTGTTATGACAATAATGATTACTAAATTATTCGGATAAGTAAATAGGGTTCAAACCGGCACGTCAGGTAGGTGCGCCTATGGAATCGGCTGCTAAAAATGATTTATTACTATCAACCAATTTCAAATCGAGTATAGCAGCGTTGAATATAGAAAAAAAATATGTTTGTGATAGTATCCCTGAAAATATGGCACACACAGTATTACAGTTTCCCCATATTATTGCATATTTAACCCTATAGAACACATGTTGCATCAGCTAATATCCAGAGTTAAATCTGAAAACGTTTCACCCATATTAAACTCAAGTGTTACTAAGTTAATCAGAAATGTAACAAGTAATATTCCTATTGATACCATCTTTTGATAACATATGTCAATTAGATGTAATAAATCCAAGCGTATACGATGGACCCTATGTTTCAACATAATTTGTTCAATTCCAATTAATAAATGAAAGTTAAATTTGTTTGTTACAAAATAAATATCTGTTTTAGAATTTAAATTTCACCGACCGATACTGTTCACTGTACGATGAGGGATTTATAAACTTTTATTACTAAATCCTTAAGGCCAGATATGTCGAGTCAACGAAATATAGTAAAACGTTCTTCACATCTTTTTTTAAAGGAATGACTATTTCATTCTCCCCACTTAAGAACTTAAAATAAGCTAGCCACTATAGGCTTGCGGAAGCCTTTTTAGCCAACACAGGAAGTAATGCGTAGTTTTGGGCACATGGGATGGGAATGGAGAAAATGGTAGGCAACCGGCATTCCGGAATTCATATTTTGTGATTTTTCTTTTTCCTTCGTATAATTCGTATAACGATGATAAAAATATTTTACTAAGTCTAAATATAGATAGTGACTTAATTGCAGTTCCCAGTGATCTTTGTGATAATTTAATATTGCTTTATTTATCTCTCAACATTATCTCTATTAAACCTCATGAAAAGCCTAAAACAATGACAGAAGGAGGAAATACACAATTTTGTAATTAAATTTATGTTCATGTAATAATATGCTATCGGATGCTGATCATATAGTAAATGTTTTTTTAAATATTTGATGTATCATCCCACATAGCATGCGTTGGAGATGTATATGTTATGAATATACATATCACATCAAAAATATTCATGCATATACATACAATAGAATATAAATATCCAGTAACATTACTGTTTGTTTAATGTATATGCATTGCATATATTAGGATGTATATTGTATATATATTGAGATGAAATATTAATCAATAGAAATTTGTTGTAAAACTCAGGATTTATGAATGACATTTCAAATATCAATTGGCATGTTTATCAATATTTTGGTTAGTCCTAAAATGTGTAAGAAAAGTGACAGTGATTAATGACAAAAACATTATTTAAACGTCCCTGAGATTTAATAAAAACTTAACAAATTGTAGAATTTTCACCACAATATATGAAGCGTGCATTTCCATAACGTTGTAAGTGCCAAAATGATTCAGATGGGTTTTTCTCGAGAAATCAGTTGTAAGTGCCATGTTTTATGACCTGAAATTTGTTTGCGCGTATATTCCTAGCCGAAGGCGGGAAAAGTGGGGATAAACGGGCTCTGCAAGTCATAACGTTGTAAGTACCGTAGTGCAACTCTATTCACTAGTAACAACGTGGTTAGTTCATCGATTATTTTTATGTGCAGACGTGACTTAGTTGGTGCCGTTAAAATAAAATAATTACGTTACAATTAAAAGCTGACATGGATGAAACCGGTGCCCTAAAGAAATGTTCTAAAAAGAGACGCCGATGTGTAGAGAGTTGGCAAAAGAATGCAACAAAAAAAAAGAGGAATTCTGGAGAAGCATATGTTTCTCGAGGCTCTAAGAAAGCGGTTCCAGAGAAAATTCCCCCATCTCAGGTAAATTAATATAGGGCAATTTCTTGGGCTTTATTTTTAATTTTGCTGTATTGCTTTAGGTGACATGCAAGTGTTCATGGGCATGCCGATCCATAACTTTAACATACCGTGTTGAGTTGTTCAAGGAATTTTACAAAATGTCCGATTACAGTAAGCAGCAAGGTTATCTTCAAAGCCTTATTCATCCTCAACTAATCAAAAGGAGACGGCATGGAAAGTATGACCATCCCTCTGAAAGTAGGAGGAGTCACTCTTTTAGTTACTGTTTATTAATGCCTGGAGGTTCAGACGTAAGGGTATGCCTTAAAACATTTTGCAATACGTTTGGCATAACTCCCAGAAGAGTGCAACTTTTGGGAGAAAAAATTCTTGCTGGTAAAATGGACGTGTCGGAAAGACGAGGAGGTGTGCGACATACCTTTACCAAAACGGACTGGACTAACAAAATTATGGAACATATTGCCAGTTTTCCCACATATGAGAGCCACTATGCAAGAATGAAAACCCCGGATAAGCTCTTCTTGTCACCAGATTTAAACGTAAGCAGAATGTATCGTGCTTTTTTGGAGAAATACTGTGCTGAATACCAGCCACCTAACAAACCACCTATGACTCGACAATGGTATAACGAAATTTTTATATCAAAATTTAACTTATCTTTTGCTAGGCCCAAAGTAGACACATGTTCTACATGTGACAGTTTGGCTGTTAAAATAAAATTGGGAGACGGGGCTGCTGTTGGAGAACAAGAACTTCACCATCGGCAGGCAGAGGCTGCTACTAAGGCAATGTCAAGTGACACAAAAAATGCAAATGCATCTGATTGCTATGTTATTGCGTTCGATATGCAGCAGCAAATGTACATTCCTCAATTAACACACTCAGAAATGTACTATTCACAACAGCTTGCAGTATGTAACTTAGGAATCCACGATTCTGTCATAGGAAAGGGATTCATGTGTTTGTGGACAGAAGACTTTGGAGGAAGGGGTTCACTGGAAATTAGCTCCTGCTTATACACTTACCTTACTGAAGAAATTAACAGTCGCGAAAAGAGAAAGCTCATCTTGTGGTCCGATAATTGCGGGGGACAAAATAAAAACCAGTTCAATCTTGCTATGTACCTGACCCTGCTAGCAAACGATGTTTTTGATGAAATCGTTCACAAATTTCCTGTAAAAGGACACACCTTCCTTAGTTGCGATAGAGATTTCGCGATTATAGAGAAACGCAAGAAAGTGTGCAAGGCTTATACCCTAATGGATATTGTTCGCATTATCACTAGTGCGGCTCAGAAAAATCCATTCGTATGCAGGGTGGTTGAGGACTTTTATGATTTTAAAACCATTGCTTATGACAGACTTAACACGAAGAAACTAGGAATTTCATCAGCTACGCAGCTTCGTCTTACAAAGGAGAATTTTGGTGTGGTGATGGTGGCTAAAAATTTTGGCGAGTTTCCTGTATGGAATGAGATAAACATACTCAAATCTGGAGTTACATTACAAGATTTTAAGAACATACACCTCCCAAAAACTAGAAGTCATATTGATATTCCAGAAAAAAAGAAATCTGATATTGAAAAAATGCTTCCATATCTTCACGGTGAGGCTAAGCAGTACTTTGAGAAGAAATTAAGACATGCGGATCAAATCCCTACTGCAGAAAATACCAGTTAAAAAGTTGGCACATACAACGTTTTTACTTGCAACTCTGTTGGCACATACAACGTTGTGGAATTATAACTTAAGTTTATATTGTTTTTTCAAGTACCTACCGCTCATTATGGCTTTAAGGCGTGTTATTATTACATAATATCCTGAAAGCTATTTGCTTTTAATTTGTGAAAGTTCAAATAAAAACTGTTTTCATACAAATATGTTTTTTCTTCCTCCTGAAAAGTTTGTAATTTGGCACCTACAACGTTATGGAAATGCACGCTTCATATATGTATACACAAATGTACAAACGTTTTACCAGGTATATACATTTAACAAAAGTGGCTGACTATACCGAGAGGTTTAGTTCTCTTCAAAACCAAGTTCAGTAAATATACATAGTATATACATAAGTAGATTGTATGTACCAATGGCATGGACGTGGACTGCCAAATGCATATACATAAAATATACAAGGTATTAAATTTTTATATACATAGCATATAGTACGTCCATGACTGCATATACATATCCATCAAAATATGTGCGTTAACTTTTTGGAAAATCAGACCACAATCTTTTTTATATTTTTAATTCAACGTTTCGGTAGCGTTTCAGCTACCGTTATCAAGAATAATTGAGTTTTTTCAAAATTCTGGTCAAAAGTGCACATCAAAAAAAGTGGTGTTTATCTGTCATAATGACAATATTTCAGATACACTTTTAAGAAATTTTTAAAAAATTCAAATACCAATTTTTGCATTTAATTATATTTACCAATTTATACCAATGTTAATATCCTCAATTTACTGTTACTTGATAATGGAAATAAAAGATTCCGAAAGCTTGTAAAATTAGTAAGAAGAGTTCACTTTTATAAACTTGCCGTTTCCCCAATATTTCTGGTTTTATATCGAAGAATATATTATTTTAACGCTTTTTAAAATTTTTAAAAATATTTTCCAAAAACAATGACCGTTTACCTAAGAATACACAACCACTTCCCGGGCTATAGGCCCCGCCAGACATTGAATGACTCTTCTTAGTCAAACGGGGTCGGTATGATCTACAAGATTTTTGAAAAATATTAAGTTTTAGAATAATATATTTATTCTTCGATATGACCACAAACCAAGAATAGGTGGTTTGTGGATATGACGCTTCACTTAATACGGCAGTTTTACAGGAAACTGTAATAATACTTCAAATAACATTAACTTATCTCCTGTGAAACCATGCTAATATGGTGTAAATTTGACCATAGTAATCTCTTTAAAAACATCAAATACATTGATTCTTACATGGGTACCTACCTCAAGTGGAAAATATTATTAAACTAATTTTTACTTATCTCAATATCAGTAAATATTGTAACGCTACTGTTACTGATTACAAATTAAGTACATTGTGTAACATATTAACATTTTATATAAGGTATGTATTTTGTATCAGGAACTACACATTTTATATAAACATCATTGGTCTTTAAGAACCGTGAAAGTATTATTAATAACTCAAACACTTTTAAGGTAATAAAGATTATACAGCAAATAAAATAAAATAAGGAACAAAATAAGAAAGATGAACATACGCATCTATATGAAAGTGTTTATACAAGAAATAAGGTAAAATAGGAACACTTTCATATAGATGCGTATGTTCATCTTTCTCATTTTGTTGCTTATTTTATTTTATTTGCTGTATAATCTCACCTTTAATATATTTGAATTAATTAAGGTATCATCGTGTAAAAATAAGGTAAAAACTTCTTTTTATTGTTCATACAAAAATAATAATGACTATAAATGGAAGGAAAAGGTAAATTAGACCACCTAAAGATACCAACTTATAAGTTTTGGTCTAAAAATCAAATAACTCGATTAAAGAAGTTTCCTCCAACTGACAGTTGACAATAGCCATGAGGAAAAATAATTATTTGACGTGGATTTGCCTTATAAAGGAAAAATCTCAATCTAACCTCACTTATTAGCATGGCAGTGATAGAATTCGCTTAAGGGGTGTCGGTTACACTGTTATAGGTGTCGCCGGTGTCGATTACGACACCAATACATAACCATTGGCGAGTAAAAAAACAATTAGGTGAGTAATACTACCCTAGGGATTTTTAATAAAGAAAAATTCTGTAAAATCATTTTTTTGTCAATGATTTCTGCTATGCGAAAACGATTGTTTACTGCCGTATTCTTAGTGTCTGGAGTACGCAAGTTTCGTCGCAATTCAAAAAATTTCTTTCTCACGCTATTCCCTACATCTGTATATTCATAATACTTATATTAGTCCCAGTCAGTGGCGGATTAACGTAGGGGCTAGCCGAGGCTTAAGTACCGGGCCCCGCGTATCTTCGGAGGCCCTGTGATACAGAAAAAATGTTATGGTAAAGAAAAACTAGAGAAAAAATAAAGAACTTTAATTTATTTAATTGTTACATTAAGTGTTCATTAAAATAACATATTTTTCATTGTTAATAAAGCTCGTTGGTGGCTTTTGTAATACTTTTTCTTATTTTTAAGTTTTTCTCCGTCCTTATATAAGTGTGGGCTCCCGCTCGACTTAGTCCCGGGCCCCGCAGAAGTTAAATCCGCCACTGGTCCCAGTTAATAATATGTTTCTTTGAATGAGTCATTTTTTTTAATAATGATTACTGTGTAGTTAATATTTTCAGTTAAAAGGTGATTTGTCTACATCTACATCACCCCAAGCTATTATATCATATCTTATTCGAGATCTATCAACACTAAAATAAATCGCAGGGAAACAGGTAATATCTTGAATATTCTTAGTATGTTTATTAAATATATTATATATATTTTTTTTCATATTAAGAGATAAACTGGTGATAACTTACCGAAATCAGTTTTATGTATGTTCCTTGTGGTATATTTATTATTCTTTTTTGGAGAACTAAACTACAACCATTGAAAATAACTCACTAAATTCGATTTTTAATAATAATATTTAGTATTTACCCAACAGAATTTATAAAAAGAGGAATTAGAAATATAGATATTGGATTATTGTTAATGCCCAATAATAATTATATTTTTTAAAACCTTAACAACACAAGGTTTATCAGAAAAAAATAAGAAAATAGGTATTCAATTCAATATTCGACCTATCTTTAATGTCCGATTTTACCAATCAGTTTCTAAAGTTAGGTAACACCTAAATCGGATTTAGGAATTGGTATAGTTTATTTCAACAAGTACCTACATAGAGTATTGGAATGCAATAATCCCCAAACTAACAGGTGTTTATCGGGTATTACAGAGCTATACTCAAAATTGACAAAATATTTTACTAGAATTTAATAGTGCCTGTTTGAAAATGTATTATTTTGCTAAAATGATTGAGTTATAAATGTAGGTACCTCGTTTTTTGCACTTTAGGGCAAAAATTATTGAGAGCACTATTGCAGAGAATAAAATTTCGCACCTTTTGTTTCCTCTAAACTTGTTTTGTAAAACTTACCGTTTACGACTTAAAGCCCATTTAATTAACCGGTTCTCCTATAACCGATAACTCCTAAAATATTGGATTAATCAATAAAACGCATTCATCCATTATTAAAGATCAATTTATTCTCTACAACTTTTGTTTAAAACTTTTTTTTCTAATGTCCATGTTTTTTGAGATATGGGACGTTCAATGTTGAACTACCGATCGAAAATTTCAAGGTAAGTATAGAGTATATAATGGTACAAATTCAACAAATAAATAAAAAAAATATCCCGATCGTGTATGTACTTAACAATTAATAGTTCATTTCCTAACCTGCAATAGTAGCGAACTCTTTTATATAAAATGAATGGATGTAACTTTTAGTTGCGTTGTCTATAAATGTATTGGTTTTCTTCACTTAATTGTACTGGTTTGTTTTTTGTTCACGTAATAGGTTTGTTCCCGAAGCAAGTTCTTAACTGTTATGGACATATTGAGTCTGCGCAGTATATAATAAGCGTTCCAGCAGAGCAGAGTTCAGAGCATATTATAATTGTTTGGTGTTTCCGCAAGACTAGTAACTTGTTCAAAACGAGATCGTTACTCGTTCTCTTGGTTCCAAAATAAAAAGAGAACTTCTAATTTCGCGCATGCGTTTTGATATAAAATGACTTCCTTTAGTACGTATTTTTACTTTTTAAGGGTGAAACAGAAATTCTTCCAAATCTATAGGTATCTATAACTTTGTTACAATAATTATTTTCTAAATCTTTTTTGAATAATGATTCCAAAGATTATAAAACAATCTTTATATCTCAGTCAACAATGCAAGCAACAATAATAGTTAGAAGTTGATATTTATAACATAACCTTATATCTCATTTTCTTATTAAAATATTCAGCAAAGATTACTTTTCAGAACTGTTCCAGCACACATTTGTTTGGAACCTACTTGGTACACTATTCTGGTCACGCATGCGCATCAGATAATGTTAATAACTTGTTTGGAACTCGTTTCGGGAACAAACCTATTACTTTGTAAATAATCGATTTTCCCACTCCAGTAATCTGTACACATTTTTCTGCATATAATTTCAAATTTTATTTAGGTGAAACGTGAAATTGTATGTCACGTAGATATTTGGGAAGATCCCAATTGGACGCAACCAAATGCATAGAAATGTGTAGCTAAGATTTCAGCAGAATGTTGTCAAATTAGGGACCTAATAACAAAAAGAACAGTTATGCAGAAAAGGACATTAAATATATAATAAAATTTTGCTGATTTTTGATGATATTGACATTACAATTAAAAATTGATGTGTTTCAATTTTTCTTGAAAATACTTTTCGTTTAAAATATATAGAATTTATTCCATACTTTACGGACACACTATATTTAATTTGTTTTATAAAAATCCATTAATAATACAAAGCAATTTTTTCTGTTTTTATGTTTAAAACTGGCGATTATAGCATGTCAGAAATAATGACCGAGAGTCGCTGTACCCAGGTACATTCAATAAGAGTGTTTAATAGCAACAAGATTTAACAGCAAGAATTAACTTATTTTATTAGTTAATGAACCATTTGTACATTTGTATAAACAGCTACGCCAGCATCCAGAAAAGTTCCATCATCTCTTTGGTCCCATTGTGGATTTCTGTCACCAAATTACGTCATTATTTCACATTTAAAGTATATTTACAATAACAACAATAAAAGCTGTTTTTTATCTAAGTGCTCCTAGCAAAAAATATATTTTAATTGATGTTTTTATTTGTGGATGTTTTTTTGAACACAGAGTATCTAAAATTTATTATTAGTATGTAATTTTCCGTTGCTAAATTACATAGTGTATTTTATAGAGTTGTTCCATTACATTTACATTGTAACAACAGCGAGCAATGCATGGGAAATATGCTCGCTTGAATCACGGAACATAATATTCCGTGCTTGAATGCTCTCTTTTGGCCTCTCGTCAACGCACTCACACCTCGTGCCATCCCGCTTCCCTGTGCTTATACAAAACCATCTGTTTCCTTTCGTTGCTTTACTCTTTGCTAACTCCTCCGCACTGCTTGTCGTTCCATTATAATTTCAGCATTAATACGCTGGGCCGACGACACAAGCAGCTTTGCCACCAGCGGCTTTGCTGCGGTGATGAATTCGACTACGCCGAGACTAACTTTTACAAGAATTACATCGGCATTTGTACACTATAGGACCAAAAACAAAATCACAAACGCAGAGTGTACTCCTCATAGTCTAATCAAAGTACACATAAAACCTCACAAAAAATACAAAAATCTTTAAAATTCAAAATTGGGTATTTAAAAGGGTGGTGTTTAACATGAGAAAAAGTTTACGATGTTAGGCATGCAATTTTCCGGAAAATCGTCGAGTGAAAATTTTTGTTTTTGTTTTTTCGCTCTTATTGTTTAAATAATAAATATACAGAAAAACTTCCAAGTCAAAATTTGAAGCTGATACACTAATCTACAAATTTTGTCTAAAAAGTTTTTCTGTAAATTAAAAAGTTTACGGGATAAAATTAATTTCAGTGGTATTCAATTCGTGGTTACGCGCGCCAAATTTATTAACCGCTCGACTTAAAAGTTAATAATTTTGGGCTTATAACATTCTGAAAAAATAAATAAACTCATGTAAAATGTAGAGAAAGATCTCAACTTTTAGATAGAAATACTTTCAAATTTGAAAAAGTAGATTTTCTGACTGTAATATCAGTTTATTATAATTCCTATTTAATTAATACTTATCCCAGCAAAAATGCCTGTTGGATTTAGCATTGCCAATGAGCATAAAACATTATTATTATAAAAGCAAAGCCATCAATATTTAGAATTTTAAACGAATGCTTCTTAAAACTGTGTTTTTTTTGCATGCTTAATTTTACTTGTTTTTTTTAGACTTCATTCAATTATATCTTTTTTCTAAATTAATAAAATTCAATGAAACTTTACTACTAAACACTTTGAAGCATCTACTTTCAAAACTACTATACAGTTTATCTATAAATATCAATTTTTTTAAATAATAGACAGTTATTTAAAATAAATACTTAAATCAGAGGTCTGTCAGCAAACCTTCTATAACTTGTTATACCGATTATGATATTATCTAAAAATTTGTGAACTTTATAATGAACCTATTAAGAAGTGATCGCGATACAAAAGAACACACCTATGGCTCAGGTAAGAAAGAAAAGGGAGCACAAATAAAGGTGAAAAAGCAGGCGAGAGAGCGTGGAAAATAAAAATGTTCAGACCAATTTTGTAGATAAATGTATTAGCTACAATTTTTGATTTGAACATTTTTCTGTGTTTTCATTATTTAAACAATTAGAGCGGAAAAACAAAAACAAAAGTTTTCTCTCGACGATTTTCCGGAAAATCGCATGCCTAGCATTGTAAAGTTTTTCTCATGTTAATCACAACCCTTTTAAATACTCAATTTTGAATTTTCTAGTTTTTTGTGTTTTTTGCGGCATTTCACGGATATTTTGTGTACTTTGACTACACTATCAACCACACAAAACAAATCAATTTGATCTTTACCGACATTAGGCCGCTGACAAAAACAAGCGTATGCCTTGGCTTGGATAGATATTTTTATTTTAAAATGTTCAGCGGCATAAGCCGGTGGCTTAGCTTAGTTTGGTGAAGTCCCGGCTTTAGAATGTAAAGCGGAAACTTGTTTGTATGTAACGGATTTCGGTTATTATAAAGTCTATAATATTTTATCAACATAGGAATGGCGTAATGGCGGGATTTTGTTAAAAAAAAACATGGAAGAAACATGTTTTCGTATTTTGATTTCGGTTTTTCAGAAGTTTTTCTAAAATTTTTTATGTTAGTAATTTCCCCCAACTACTATATCTGTGTTGATGCAGTTCACGTATAGAAACGGAAAAAGGTAATAATTATTTTATTGAATAAAAAAAATACTGATATATACACACATTGTTATCAATATGTAGAACTAAGTTAATTTTTCTGTTTAATTAAATCTCGAATTAAATCTAATAATGTTTCTAGGGTGTACTCTTTTATTCGTATGTTGTATTTCCGTATTTTGATTATTACGTCATTTTCAATTAATCTAAATATTTTTATCAAAATAAGTTATCTTGATTAGTATACCTATTTTTGTTTCTTCCTGTTTACTAATCAAGTATTAAGTACGCCAATCTACAATATTTTTTATAAATAAACGGTTTAAGTGAATTTTTTAGCTTTATCATTAATTTTTTTTGTGATATATTTTATATTCAGTCATAAAGTTTGTTTATAACAAAAAACAGTCCAAAACAAGTTGATTTTTGATTTTTAAACTTTTTGTTTTATAAAAAAACTACATATACCTATTATCCTTTTTTAAGTAGGCATTTTTGCTGCCTAGTGATTGGACAGATTGCCGCCCGTTTCACACAGCTCTTTTGATACAGCCAAACATTTGTCAGTTTGTGTTTATTTATATAAAAATATTTATTAGTTCAATTTCCACTACCCCATTTTGCGTATGTTGCTTTATTTTTAACAAAGTATATTATATTCCCACCAAGTTAATTGTTATTTTTATTATTTATTCCGTTTAATAAACAAAATTTTCGATATCAAAACTTCTTCTCGTTTACTTTTAGTTTGTAGTGTAGCTATGCCTCAAATGTTATTAAAGAATAATTCAAACATACAATTGCATTTTCTATATACTTATTTATCATTATCATTAACAAATTTTATATAAACTATTTATTATAACCATACGTGTTTTCACAATAATGTGACTTTTGGTTACTACTTTCGCCATGACCTGTTGCCAATGATGATTCGATATTTTGACATGCCTTGATCCCTCATTGGCCACGAAAACTGCGAGCAGTACAATGCTTATTCCACGGAACACACTCCCAATCTATTAACTTCTAGTGGTAGGTATGATTGAGGATTCTTAAAAAAACAAGAATTCGTTGCCCAAACAGTTGACATTTAGAATTAAAGACTTTTTCGAAATTAACTCGACCTTTTAAGATTCTAAAGTTGAATGCGCCCCCATGAAGAGGGTTTTTCTGGCGAACCAGTATTTAACGTTAAAATGTGTCCACCTTGAAAACAAAATGAAAGTGTCGTGGTAATTTTAATATTTTAACAGCCATTAAAGCACTTAGCTTTTGTGTAATCAGTTCCAAAATGGTGTGGGAATGCCTAGGCACACTCAATGAACTAGGCGAGAGGAATATAGTAACCTTACTGTGGATTCCAAGACACACTGGAATAGAAGGAAATGAAATAGCGGATGGACTAGCAAATAGGGGAACTGAAGGGCCCTTTTGGGGGACAGAACCCTTTTACAGTATCAGCCCCAATGTAATATTGGAAGAAATCGACAAAGCCGAAGAAAAGAGAAGATCTGACCATTGGAAAGATCTAGTAGGGCTTAGACAATCAATGATTCTGATAGGGACTAGAACCCGTTGAGATCAAATGAATGAATAAGTCAAAGTAAAACTGCACTACGAGTTTTAACAGGGTCCTAACGGGACATTGGCGCCTGAACGAGCACCTGAAAAAGCTGAAAATAGTGGAGGAAGAAGAATGTAGATTATGTGGGATGGAAGAAAAAACCTCCATCCTCATACTTGCGAATTGCACAGCAATTCAGAATCCCAGGGCACAGCACCTAGGAGAGTATTGGATAGAAGAGGGACATTTACCTAAGTTGAAGCCTGCAGATATCCTAAAATTCCTCAGGGAAATAGGACTAAAGAAGCTACTAGTCTTTGAGACGTTCCTCAGGAACTAAGTAGAAATAATGGGGCAAAATTGATGATTTAGGTCTCAGTGGATGTCACCCCATCATTCATACATACATACAATATTTTGGAATGTAGTTCAAAATAAGCCAGGTTTCAATGGTACACTCTGTATAATGTATATGAGTCTGTCGTGTAAAATGTCTTCTACTACTATATTATTATAATCAATGTAATATTGACGGAAGTAATAAATGATTATATAACGAATTACTTCCAAATTCAAATAAAATTGTTTTTTCGTACATATTATAAACAATTTATACATTGTTAGAATATTAATTTAATTGAATTTGATGATGAACATTGCTGTATGCTAGAACGCTAGATACTTTCAGCCCCATTCTGCTTATTCATAAAATATAATATAAGGGTAAAAGTAAATCACATAATTTTATAATATTTTGGTAAGTCATAAGTTGAGTCAGAACCAGCGGAAATTACCAATAAAATGCAAATGTACTTTTTACCACAGTTAATAATAAATACAATGTCTTCGTATAAAAAAAGAACAACCAAAACTTATCGATAATCCGGTTCCGGTGTTGATGATGTTGATTTAATATAGTTGGTTAAAATAAACCTGCATACAAAACTCATAAAATTTGTAATATAATATAATCAAACTCACTCAACCAACAAATAGATATTATATTAATAATATTTCTTTACAACACAATTCGCACACGCCCCTGGATGAAATTAATGCTAACTTCTTTAGGTCGTTAAATTTTTTTATGAAACAGTGGACCGCATTAATACTGACCAGTTACTTCGTTATATTATTCCAATTAGTGGAGTTGGACTATTCGATTTCCAATCCACCTGCTGCTACGTTGCCAGCTAGCTTTCCAAGAACATCACGAACTAACCGTTTACTGAAGTAAGGGGAACGTTTGTATAGTGAACCTGACAATTTTAGAAAATAAATCTGACTACATTGCTTTATTTTATTGTCGTTACATTCACATTAGAAACACTGTACAAATATGGACATTCACTGGACATGATAAATAAACCATGGACATCTCATGGACTTTTCATGGACCTAAACTGGATACGTTTTGGACATGAACAGGATAGGATATGGACAGCCCATGTACTTGTTATGGACGTGAACTATATATTTAGGACATGAACTGGATACATTTAGGACATGAACTGCATACGTTTAGGACATGAACTGGATATATTTTGCACAAGAGCTGTCTACACAGTCTAACATCAAACTATTATTTATTTTTATGACACCACAAATGCCGTATTCACTCTTCCTCCTTCCAAATCAGATACAAATAGACATTTTATGCAATGCCATTTCCATTACCATTTCCATAAACTTTTGCTACCTTCACCATGTATATTTACTGATGAAAGGAAAGCCACTTCGTCCAGCTATCTGTCAACATAAGATTTTTGCAGAATTAACTGATCTGTCAAGGTACAAACATACGCCTGCAAAATCAGTACTCAAACAAATAGTTATAATTTTAACACACTGTATATTTTTTGAGGAGAGGAAATCACTTTTTTCAGCTATCTGTCGGTATAAGGTTTTCAAAAGTCGATGGAGAATTAACAGATCCATTGAGATTTAAGCATATGATTGCAAAATCAGCAATTAAAAAATAATTATTATAATAATATAATTCAAGCATAGGGTACTTGCACATGCACACGGATAAGATTATATCCTGTTGATTACAGGAAATCGCATGCAATTTTAGTTTGTTATCAGACAAGTTGGAATAAATGCATTTTTTAATAAAAATACCCAAAAATGATTGTAAATTATGGATTAGGCAAGTTAGACGTGAAAAGTATTTACAACCGTTTTCACAATATAATATGTATGTGTAGATCATTTTGAGTATACAAAACCTACAGTGCAAGCCAAAAGTAAAGATACAAAATAAATCTGAACATTAAGCTAATAGGAGCTATTTATTATGACAGTAAATTAAAAATATCGACTTCACAGAACCGAAACGGTCAAATATTTCAGCAACGAATTCTAAAAGATGTTTGCAAACGTTACCATCTTTTCAAAATTTTTCAGGTAAAGCCTTCAACTTTATTTTTTTCATTGGAATTTTTATTGTAGATTTTGGCTTATACAAAGGGTTATATATAGAACTCTAGAAAAAGAGGTAGATAACTTTTAAACAATATTTGTTTTTCAAAATATTATCCACGAAAACAAATGCATTTTTGCATCTTTTGGAAACAATTCTGGAAGCAGTTATTCCACTGGTTTGTAGGTACATTCAAAATAAATTTTTTGAATGCGTTGACTCCTTCTGGGGACCGGAACCTTTGAACACGCAGTTCATTTTTAATTTTTTGAAAAGTATAAAAGACGTAAGAATTTAGGGGGTGTATGGTTTCTTGCTTTGAAACCTTTCCTTACATTAGAAAATATACAGGGTTTTACATTTCAGAAACCAAACAAACAAAATTTTTTTAAAATCGACATTTTGCTTTTTTGGGTTAAACGAAAGTTAGAAAAAAACTTTGATTAGTCCAAACAAAACTTGTATCTTTGCGAAATATTTTAATGAAAACCGCATGTATTTGTCTTTATTCGTTAAAAAGTTACAAGCTCTTGAAATACCGGAAAAAATAATGAGACGTTTATTACCACAGTTTTTTTTACAAATAGTCGTAAAAAAATTAATCGTTGTATATTTACAGTAACTAGGTACTGTGAATGAAAAAAATTTTAAATCAAATTTATTGAAGTTCGTAAAATAAATATCTTTATTCTGATACCATCAAAACAGGATACTGCATAACCCATAGCTAATCGTTAATACCCCGTGAAAAACTCGTTAAATACGCTGGTGTACAACAGCATAAATTTTCCTTTTTTGAATCAAACGAGTTAATAAAAAAAAAATTAATTAAAGACGGTGCTGAGTTGACAAACAATCTCAAATAAGCATCACAACATTTTAAATAAAATACCTAGATCAAAACGGTTGGGGCAACATACGTCGGTAATTTCAAGTAGCTCGGCAAGCGTTATCATCATTCTACTGTTCCGCGAAATAAAGTGCACCCACCAGACCTTTGAAGCCTATATATATTTATATAGGTTAGAACACTAAAAAAATATTAATCCTATTGGTAATATCACGGGTGAATGTGAATTTCGTATCGCGTTTACAAAATGGGTAGAGGAGGTGAGTTTTTAAATTTACTTTTGATTAAAAATAATTTTAAATATTTTTAGGTTATATATTTTTTAGAAATTTTCGATAAATAAATATATTATAGGAGCTATTTTTTTAAAACAACATTTGTACTTTTTCATATTTATTTTTTTTAAGTATTAATTTTGTTGATTATATTTTTGTTTTAAATTTTGAAGAAACGCCTGGTAGCTTCTATTTAATATTTTTAAATGTGCTTTATTACCGTTTCATGGAAAATTGATAGTTGTTAATATAATACTTAATATGAATTATTAACATAAAACTTGATTTCTTCAAGTTACGTTCAAATAAATAAATAATATACCATAAAGTTACTGGTAACAGTTATTATATTTTTCAAATGTACTTTACCTATCTAATTAATTTTTTAAAATATTTGGTTGTTTGACATTATTTATTGATTGAAATTTAAGTTTATAATAGAAATAATAATAATAATAATTTCCTTTGCTTTTCATTAGAAATTAAATTATATTTTTTTATATTTAAATCTTCAATTTTTCGGTAGTGTTTCTAGCTGCTGTTTTTTAAAACGTAAACGTATCCCTGTCTTTCACTGATT
This sequence comes from Lochmaea capreae, assembly GCA_949126875.1. Taxonomy (NCBI): domain Eukaryota; kingdom Metazoa; phylum Arthropoda; class Insecta; order Coleoptera; family Chrysomelidae; genus Lochmaea; species Lochmaea capreae. Next base: position 21,117,002 of record OX421404.1, read on the forward strand.
TGACTTGAATTCCACAACTAGACAAACAATGAAAATATTTAGAAATACAAGACTTCAAAAAATTGCTTTCAACTTTTATTCGTAAGGACAATTTACAATTGACTATATCTGTCATAAAAATGATAGTAAGTAAGATGTTTCATGTAACATTGTTATAGTATTATAGTTTATTAGGAATATGATCTGGTGAAGTATACGTTCCATGAAAGGTTTCTGTTTTTTTTTGGAAATGTTAATAAAACGCGTTTGTTCTTACTTTTTTATAAGGTATGATTATTTTTGTTTTAAGATATGTGTTAACAAGTTTTGTGTCTCGTGTTTTAGTAAACAAAAAGTCCAACAATAATACATGAGAAATCCTGGATGAAAACTTATGATACTATCCTAACAATGAAATTAATTGAATATTAGAAATTTCTTTTTTTAACATTGGCAACGAAATTTTAATAAATCGTTCTGAAATATTAGCTACACATTGATAGACTCAGATAGACTTTGTACAACAATGTCAATGTAACAACACATGGCGCAGTCAATAAAATGTCTCTGAAATGAATTAAATCATAATTAAAATGTCATACTACGAAAAAAGCAATCAATAAAAGAGTTATGTGATTCCAACGAAAGTCAAGAGCAACAAACAATGAAAATTAAATAGAATATGACATGTAATAATAATAATAATACATTATCCACATTAAGTACATGACAGAAGCACACTATAATGTAAGATGAACATTACAAAATAGAGACAATTTTTGGAATGTTTCCACTAACGTGGATAAATTGGTTCAGGTTCAGAGGAGTAGTCCTTTCCTGCTCTTCCACCAATGCCAGTAATAATATAAAATACTCAAATATAAAACTAACACTAATTGAACAATAAATATCAACAAGAAAACGACAAATTTAAAAAGAGGGCTAATTAAAATAATATAAATATAAAAATTTAAAGATATAACAAGAGGAAAGAGGGGATGAAGTAAGCAAGAAGGGATCAAGGAAGGGGCAGACTTGTACTTATTTCTGCAAATCAAACAGATAGTTTTTGTATTTTTGTTTAAATGTCATAGCCGAACAACGAAGATATGATGGATTTAGAGCATGTATTTTATTGATATGGACTGCTATGCCATATTATAAAAACGAATGTTTGAAAATAGACTTGGAAAAACGTGGAATACTTACGAAGAATTATTTTCTTCCTCACATTTAAATTATGGATACCAGTTCTGAAAGTAAATTTGGTATGTAAATTAGCCGGCGTTTTTGTGGAATGTATTTTATGATAAAAAACTGCTAAATTTAAGTTTTTACGATTAAACATGTTTAACCATTGTTTGGTTCCAGATAAATGCTACTTCAACTATCGGATATCCTACCCTTTAGTCGACCGGAAATAAAAACTCAAACCAGAGATTATAAAATTCAAAATACCAATTATTAACTGTTGGTTGAAACTGAATCGTTATTATAAAACTGGCACTTAGAGAGCGATTTTTTATTATTAATGTATTGCGTTAATCTGAGATAGTTTTCATCTTTTGACAACTTTTTCAAGATTCGATTCTTATAATCTCCCAATTAGGTATTTTTATTAACAGCAGTCGGCGATGCCTTTTTACATTATTACAAACACATCAATTACAATAATTAATCATTCTATAAAAATATAAATTAGGTAAAGTTGAAGTACCATATTATTGTTATTTTGTTTGTTTCACCAAGTCACGATCTGCCTACAGCTGTTTTCAATCAAACTAATTTTCTGGAAGGATTTGCGGTTTTGCAGTAGTAAACATATTTGCTTCTCATATTTTATTTGTTTTCGAGCTCGTATAATTATTAGTAAAATCAATTTTTAGTAGTAAAACAGAATGAAAAAAAAACTAATGATTCCAAACAAACGTTTTCAATGAAACAATTATGTCAATAATAAAAATTCCAGATAAATGAATACAGACTTGTTTACTGTACACAATGAAATGTTTTTGTTGCTTGTATAGAGTAATTACGACTTATTTTAAACTTTCACTATAAAAATTAATAAGGATACATTAAAATATTTAAAAATTATACCAGGTTTGTACCCTTTATTACCTTAATCTCTTAAATAATATTTATTTAGCAACAGGTTTAGTTTCAAAAACTCAAGTTAAGATAAAATGATTCGAAAATAACAAGACAACAACAACAAGATGGTATAGTAAAAGTCACGAATCTTTCTCGTTACGTCATAACTCATGAGCATCCGAATCAAATCAATAAGACAGTTTTCACCAGAGGCGCATCATTGTTAGAGATTTCGGTATGTATTTCTGGTGATCTAATTATGAGATTAAATAAATAAAAACCAAATTCAGACTACAATTGGAAATTAGAATTAATTTGTTACAAAACTCTTGAATGGCATTTAACGGCAGGAGTGGTCCGCCATTAACCAACTCCTTTTGGAAATATTCATGTAATTTTCTAATACACTCACATTGTCTTTCGTCCAAACGTTTACCAGACATTTTGTCGAAAAATATCCCAATAAATGTAAATGAATTTCAACTGTTTAAAGTAATGACAATGACGACGAACTTCAATGGTGACAGAAAGATTTCCGCATAAAGTGACGTTTCGCTTTTTAAGTACAATCGTTGTCAGAACACAAGACAGAATGACAAACCGATAAAGACGTAATGGCGTAGCTTAATTCAGGCACAAAAGACATATGTACCTTTCCATTTGTTTTAATTGGACATACGCGGTCAGAGTTGCAATCGTATGCGCGAACTTGTTGTCCAAACCAGCGCCTTATTGTAAAATTGACATTCGACTTCAAATCAGTTGCGTAACGTTTTCACATTTTGTAGGTTAACACAAAATTAGAATCTGTCGGACTTGATGGTGGATAATTTTTCCTTTAACACCAACAATTTTGAGACATGATTTTTGGTCAAATAAAACACACACCACTCACAGATAAACTAGCTAAACGTCTTAAGATATTCAAAAATCAAAAATATTCGACAGTAAATAATTGCTCCAACTGTCCAAATCAGTGTCGGATCCAGATAGAGGTAAAGGGGTTAATTACCCCCCAAGCCTGATCCGAAATATTCATAATTCGAGAGCCGAATCTCCGATCTGTTTCAGTTTCAGTTTTCACTATTCAGTTGCATTTCGTCCGTGAGTAAGCGCACGCAGGACTTATTATTTAATCGATTTATGTTTTTGAGAATATATATCGTTCTCTCAGCGGAACGAAGTTTCTCTAGCTTGAAGAGACTGAAGTCATGGCTAAGGTCTACCATGTCTCAGGAGAGATTATCTGGGCTTGCTTTATTACATATTCAGTTATAATATCACAGGAGCATAAATAATATTCGATTATTCATCAAGTCACGAGACGTATTCGGCGAAACATCACGAGAGCGCAGCTCGAGTTTTGTTTCGCGTAATACGTCGAGTGAAGAGGTAAATAATCGAAAAATATTGTCTATGCTCGAGTTGGTATTCGTTACGATTATATAACGAATAATCTGGTGTTAAATTTTCAATTTCTTGATCAATTTCACCACTTGAAATGAAACCAAAGCGCTGCATTTTGAAGAATTAACTGACACTTCATTGAGCTTGCCCGTTACTATGGAAATGATCACAATATGGCAGGAGGCGAAACACCAAAACGATTATACGATTATACACCAAGCGACTAAAGTGACCCATTTAATCCCGCGGGTGGTGTTTGATTCCTGAGGGCGGATCGCAGCGAAGGGATTAATGTCACTTTAGTCGAGAGGTGTATACGCTATTTTTTTCAATTACGATGGAACTTCATCATCTTCCTTGAATCGAAATCCTGATCCATTATTCACTTCTGTCTATCCAAGCTCAACTAAGTAGTTAATCTATTTCTGATAATAATCACGTGTATTTAGTTTGGTTAACTGCAATAATGTGAACATTACTTGTCATTTTAATTCAACAACTAAACATTAATGTTACTATGGTACGTTTTTATTTTTACTTTAAATCCCTTGGGATTTTAACTGTCACTTTTTATCCCTATAGGGTCTTAAAGTGACACTTTAGTTTCTAGCATGTGAGACTAAAGTGACCACTTTATACTCGGAATTGCAAAAACATTTTTATTTACTTTTCTTTTCAATGGACATAATATTTTCACTATAATTTTCACCTTTTGGGAATGCTTTATTTGATTTTTTGCATCTGCAGCATGTTATTTGTTTTATTTATTAGTGATATGATGACTGAAAATATATTATGATCTCATTTTTATGACATAACTTTATTGTTTGTTTTTATTATTTTATATGTCTATTGGAAATATATTGGTATTTTACTTTTCTTATATGAGAATGTTTATATTCATTACCCCCCCTAACCAGTACCCTGGATCCGCCAATGGTCGGCATGAAACGGTCGTTACGAGACGACATACTACTACTTACTACTACTACTTAGTCAGGCGAACCTGCAGCATGTCCATGAGTCCATCCCCTCAATAGGAGCTTGGACTGCCTGAGACCCTGTAGAACCCTCCAGTGAGCAAGGCGCTGGTTTCTCAACCAGTTCCTCGTCTCCTTACGGATTGTTTGTTTTGTGAGGCACAAGGTCGGGCCCGGGCCGTTAAAGGGAGCCCCTTCCACAGCCAGGGCGTCCGCCCCTTTGTTGCCTTCAAAACCAGAGTAGGCCTGAATCCATTCTATCCATCCACACTGTATTCCGCCTTGCTAGGTCAGCAAGGCGCTCACGACATTCAGCAGCAAGCCCTGAGTTGATGGTATATCCACTAAGTACCTTAATTTCCGCCTGACTGTCGGTGTATATGGTTATGCGTCGATCCATATAATAACATAGATAGATTTTGGTTTCTGCGCAAGTCAGTTGGCAAACTTCACGTGGCTTCTTCTTAACGGAGTCTAAAGTCACGCAGAGAATAGACTTTTAGGTTCGTTCCAACATGATAGAAACATAAATATTGAATATTGTTAATGAAAGTAAAGTATATCCATAATCAATCACAGAAGTTAAGCACCTGTTCGGCAAGGAATAGTTGTTGTTCCAAATTTGGTTCTATTATTTTCTTCAGTCTGTTGTCTAGTAATTTTTCGTTTTAGATGAAACACTTAATAGTGTTATTCCTCTGTTATTGTTAGTCTTGTCTTCTGTTTTTATTCCATTCGATGTTTACATGTTCAATTTACGTGTAAATCTAAAACTTAATTTATTTTATTAATATGAACCGAATGCTATTCTACAATTATTTTTTAATTTTTAAATTAATTTTTACTTGTATGATATAATAATGTACGTAGGCTACAATTTTGATGATACCACGATAAGCGAGTGAATTAATGAATAAAATTAACACATTTAATATAAATTCCAAGATTCTGCTAAATATTTAAGAAAACTATGCGATTCATTACATTTAACCAAGTACTAAAAACGTACTAATCAGTTGTGTATATTTATTATTTTGGTTATTAGCAATATTAGTTTAATCAAATTTGGTGGAATGTATGAATTTATACAATTCATAATAATAATCATTATTCGTTTTGAATTTTCCCTACAATGTATTACCAAAGAATGCATCAATTAACAAGAAGTTTTGTTGTTTTGCTCACAAAAATTTATGACCTTGAGAGTCCTACGTTGACAGATAAATTAGTAAATACACTGAGAAAATTGATCAAGTATTTTAATATTTCGATAAAGAAGCTGGCAAGAATTTTGATGCCGTTCAGAATCTGGTATTTAAAATCTACGTCTGAAAGAGACCTAAGGATCTTTTTCTGTTGAACTGACTTGTTTGTAGTTCCAGACTATTTTAACCAGTTGTGGAGCTCTGAGCCTTTTAAGCAGCCTGGCTTTCAGACGCAATCAATAATCTGGCTGAGCTAAGGCTTTTTGACGCACACTTGAACACAAAAATCTATTGCTGATAGTTCCACTTGGAATATCGTTGGAGTGTTTCCTAGGGATATTGATATTCTAGTATCAGGACCTGTAAACCCTATTCCTACTCCTTATTTACCCATCAATATGGTAAGTGAGGGCTCCTCCCATAATTAGAGCGACTTCGTTTTGTGTGTAGGCATCTTCATGGATTCGAATGCTCCAGCCATTTTCCAGAGCGATCCTCTGTTCATGCAAATCTACTAAGGGAAGGTCCAGGCGAGTCGTTGCACTTTTTGCAACTTTGCCCTTTGTTGCTTATTAATCTTATTATTTTGTGTTTATTTTATTGCAGTTTTCTGGTGTCGTTTTTGAAGTACTGTTAATAAGAACCAAATCAATCAATTATCAAGGAAATATTTATATCTACACATTTGAACATCAAATAATAATTAAAATATCTTTTCGCCATATGAAAGCACTCATCACTATAACTTTAAGCTAAATTTGTCCTCAAGGTTTCGTCTCAATATTCTAACTATACAACGTTTTTTATGATAGTCATTTCCTTGCAGTTAATTTAACAATTAGATACCATTAAATTCCATGTTACATAATATTTCTGAAAATTAATTCAGAAAATCATTGTTTTTCAGCCACTGTAATTAAGTTAATTGCAATAATTATATATAATTTGCAGTGAGGAGGTTGAAGTGCAAAAAAGTGGTAAACCAGATAACACACTGACGAAAGTTTTTTCGTTGTAAAAGCGTTTATCCGAATCGTTAATAGGATTCATGGAATCATAAGAAAAGATGAAATCATGGAAATATTTTAAATATTCACTTGAAAAACTCAAGTTATCTAATTAAATAGGAAACAAAAAAACAATGGTTAATTAGTTCTACAAAAACTACAGTTCTCGCGGTCATATCAGAGATTTGAAATAAATTATATTTTTCATTTTTGTATCCAACAAAAAAAAAAAAATTTTAATGAAGTACCGAAATGTTTTAGTCATGAGCTTTAACTATTAAGTATATCGTTATTTATAATATTAAGAAATATAAGAACGATACCTTTAATTGCAGAGTTGTTGGCTTAACTAACAGGCCCCCGATATCAGCACGTGCCTTCAAATGATCGTTGTAATGGGGTATAGATGCCAAAAGATCCTTATACTTCCTCACAATCAGGCAGGGTTGAAATCCTTAGCATACCCACAGATCAGACCTAGACTGGTCTGGGACTGCCTACAAAACTTCTTAACCCTAGCCAACCACATTAGGGTAAGTGGGTAAAGGGAGAAAAAGGTTTGATACGCAATTAAATGACATAGACCCTTTTAAAGAGAGAGGCTTAAGCGGAATTCACTGGTCTCGAACCAGTATTCAGTATATCTCTGTGGATTAAAACAAAACACTCGACGTATTGGAACCACTTATCAAACTCCTAGTCAATAAACCCTCCGAGACGCTGACCAACAAACTACTAAATCTGTATAGGGGCCAACTGACAGGATTACCCATCTAGAGACATACCTGACGGTTGTGCATGGAAGAGCACTAACTCATTGAAGATCTAAACACCTGGGACTAGAGAGCCCAAGAGAATATTTATCTGTGAAAAGACTGTTAAGCCAATAAGACTCTTTACATAAATGGTACAGCAAGAGCACAAAAATCCTGAAGGCCAAGGTGCCAGGAACTCGAAACCTCGACTGTAGGAAGTGAAGTACTGAATATTATTCAGTATACCGTTGCCCACACAATTATTCCTCGCAGAATTAACTCCATGAGTTATCCTGAATGTCTCCCACTGTTCTTAGTTCCTGCCATTATCTAATGTTTCGAAGCCATGACATCTTTCTGTCGCCTCCTCTTCTCTCTCAATTCCTTCGATTAATTATTGTGGAAATTGGTCTCTCATGGTGAATAATGCCTTCTGCACATGGAGCTCATCGTCAAGATTCTTCCTGCAGCGACAATTCCTATAATGTGTTAAGTTCTAAGTCGGTGCGGGTAATAACTTTTCTTCTTGTTCTTCTTTTCATTCTTAAAATTAAAATTTATTTCGGACGTCTGTTTCTTTACAGTCACTTCTTGTCATCTGTGTGGAAGTCTAGTGACGGTTTTCCAGTCGTGTGGAATAAAAGTAGTTTTTTTGATGTTGGAATTTTGTTTTTCGGGCTCTGCTCGAAAGCGGAGACATCAAAAGGTTTCAACATGTTTTGAAACTTCAGTATTTTTAATGTTGTATTTTCTATTTTTATTTGAATTTTGCTTTGCTAGTCTGAATACGAAATTTGTACCAAATTGGTATGTAAGTATTCAAATACCGTATTTTTTATACATGAGAAACTGTTTTTAAGGGCTGGATGAATTTATATCCCTCCAGATCATATCTGAAGGTGGTAAAGTTTACAAGAAGCAGTTTGCCAATGCAGAAATCTGTACCTTAATAAATGTGTTCAGGGAAGATAGATATTTGTGGGAACCAAAGAATAATTATAAAAATAGGATTGGAAAAATGGATTTATATCCAATGGTTTGACACAGCTGGATGGACCATCTGGCGTGGGTCAGCATGTTACAATTAATATTTAAAAAATCTGTCTCTTCAATTATGTTGGTTAATTATTAAGAAAATGTATTCTGACGTCGTCGTGACAACCAATGGAAAAGGACCGAAAACAAAAACAAAACGTATCCCGCTCCATGGAAACAAGAGTTATGGGTTGGTTTCAGTTTTGTTTTCATTCTTCAGGTTCAATAAAACGCAAACACAACATAAACTGTGAATGTTTTCTTTGTCTCTCATAATATATTCTTCGCTTATTTAAAATTTGTGTATATTTTATTGTATCATGATTTTTATATTACCACGTGAATATCCATGTTCTAGAATTCTATGGTATTGATAATAATTAATATCAACCACCTCCATATTATATTTTAATTGTGTCTGATTTCTTTAATGATTAATTTAAATTTAGACCAATCGGTTAATAATACATTGACCTCATATAATTAAACATTTCTTATGATGAGACAAGAGATTACTTGCCTAATTATTATAAGTCCAAGCGCTGGAGGTATAGTTGCAGCAGTGGATACACAGGGTTGGGATAAAGTATGGAACCAAGTAAATATCTTTTAAACGAAAAGAACGATATTTATGAAAATTTGCAGGTAAGTGCAATGGAACAAAATGCATCTGAAACACATTTTTAATAATATACTTCCGGTTTAACCTAAATGCCATCAACTTCTTTAATTTAAATGGGACACCCTATATATTTTTACAGATTTTGAAAGAGCTTATTATTTTGAATTCATATACATACTGAGTTTAGTGTAAGAAAATTGTAAAAGCGAGGAATAACTCACTGTTAGTTGTACAATATGTGTACATTTCATTATTTTAGAATAATGAGAAACAAAATTACTTCAAATGTTCAGAATGCTCGCCGTTTACTTGCTGACAATATGCCATCCTATTAAAAAATTCTTGAGTCACTCTTTCCAAGGCTCCTCCACGTATTAGTTCACATTCATCAATAATTCTTTGTCTCAATTCCTGTAAGTTTGTTGGTCGTCTAACGTAAACACGTGATTTTAGATAACCACAAAGAAAAAAATCTAACGGGCTAAGATCCGGAGAACGAGCAGGCCACTCTATGAATCCTCTACGTCCAATGCATCGATTTGGAAAATGCATCCAGAAAATCCCTAACCCGTCTATCATAGTGGGGAGGTGCTCCATCTTGTTGAAACCAAACATTTTGTGGTAATTGCCCATTCTGTTGAAGTGCAGGAATAATTTCGTTATTTAGATCCAAATACTTGTCACCATTCAAGTTTCCGTCGATAAAAAATGGGCCTATAATCCTCATTTGACCAATACCTTGAGTTATGGCGATTAACTGTTCCATTTAAACAAAAAGTTGCCTCATCGGAAAAAACTATGTTAGAAGCAAAATTGTCATCGACATTACAGATGTCCATTAGCCGTTCGCAAAATTCCAGCCGTCGGTCAAAATCATCGTCTGACAATATTCTTGAACCAACTGTACCTTATACGGATGTTACTTTTCACTTTTTAATATCTTTCCTACAGAACGTCGACTGATACCATGGATTCGTGCCAAATATGGGGTAGAAGTTTGAGGTGATTCTTCTAAATCGATTGCAATATTTTGTTTAACAGTTTCGTTCGTTGCAGTCCTCGGTCTTCCAGGTTTTAGCAAATGTTTTACCATCCCAGTTGTATTAAAAGGTTGTAATGTTTTAGTTACTGTTGAGCGTGATATAGGATTTCTCACCGGATGCAAATTATTAAAAATATGACACCCTTCTTCATGAGTTCTAACACGATCACCATAACCGATCATCATTAAAATCTCAATACGCTCTTTTTCACTTAATTGAACCATTCTAAATTATAAAATTTATTTCCGTCAATTAGAATTTGACACTTGGAGAACAAAAGACGTACTAAACAGTACTCGTTTATTTATTACTATGCATACAAACAACATCAATTAGTTTATCTAAATAGTTGCTCTAATGGGTTATTCCTCTTTTTTACAATTTTTTTTTAAACTAAACTCAGTTTGTATGAATTTAAAATAACAAGCTCTTTCAAAATCTGTAAAAACATATAGGGTGTCCCATTTAAATTAAAGAAGTTGATGGCATTTCCGGTTAAACCGGAAGTAGATTATTAACAAAAAAAAGTACATCGGATGCATTTTGTTCCATTGCACCTACCTGCAAATTTTCATGAATATCGTTCTTTTCGTTTAAAAGTTATTTACTTGGTTCCGTACTTTATCCAAACCCCGTATAAGTGGAAATAGCAATTAATAGAACTAATTTAGACAACTGGTTTCGCACTGTGATATGCCATGATGGGAATAACTAGGCAAACTCAATGAACTAGGCGAGAACAATATAGTGTGGATTCCAGGACACACTTGGATAGAAGGAAATGCAATAGCAGATGGACTAGCAAAGAGGGGGACTGAAAGACCCTGTTGGAGGCCGGAACCCTTTATCAGCCCCAATGTAATATTGGAAGAAATAGGCAAAGCCGAAGAAAAGAGAAGATCTGACCATTGGAAAAATCTAGTAGGACTTAGACAATCAAATATTTTGATGGGTGGCTACAACCCGTTGACTTAAAATGAATGCACAAGTCAAAGTAAAACTGCACTAAGAGTTTTAACAGGGATACTAACGGGAGATATTTATATCTTAACATTACTGGTAATATCACTTTTTATTAATCATTAAAAATAAGATACTATGTAGATTTTATTTATTTCAATATATAATAATTAGGATTAGAACAGTAATTATAAGTAGAATAATTCCAAAAATTAAAATTTGGCTTTACCCAAAAAAAGAATATTTTTTGTCTTTAATTAACTTCTTTGCATTGAATCGTTATTCAAATTATATATGATAACCAAGATATTTTCCTCAAACTGATTTTGAACGTAGTGATAATATCAACCTTGCTTTTTAACGTTTACAGAATAATTTAATAATAGATAAGCTGAATTTCGATATTTAGTAGATCCAAATACTTGTCAGCATTCAAGTTTTCGTCGATAAAAAATGGGCCTATAAGCCTATTTTCGACAATTCCCATCCAAACATTTAGCTTCTGTGGATGCTGGGTATGTGCTTCATGAATCCAATGAGGATTCTCATTTGACCAATACCTTGAGTTATGGCGATTAGCTGTTTCATTTAAACAAAAAGTTGCCTCGTTGGAAAAAACTATGTTAGAAGCAAAATTGTCGTCGACATTACAGATGCCCATTAGCAGTTCGCAAAATTCCAGCTGTCGGTCAAAATCATCGTCTGACAATTCTTGAACCAACTGTACCCTATACGAATGACACTTTTCACTTTTTAATATCCTTCCTACAGAACGTCGACTGATACCATGGTTTAGTGCCAAATTTGTGGTGGAAGTTTGAGGTGATTCTTCTAAATCGATTGCAATATTTTGTTTAACAGTTTCGTTCGTTGCAGTCCGCGGTCTTCCAGGTTTTAGCAAATTTTTTACCATCCCAGTTGTATTAAAACGTTGTAATGTTTTAGTTACTGTTGAGCGTGATATAGGATTTCTCTCCGGATGCAAATTATTAAAAATATGACACCCTTCTTCATGAGTTCTAACACGATCACCATAACCGATCATCATTAAAATTTCAATACGCTCTTTTTCACATAATTGAACCATTCTAAATTGTAAAATTTATTTCCGTCAATTAGAATTTGACACTTGGAGAACAAAAGACGTACTAAACAGTACTCGTTTATTTATGACTATGCATACAAACAACATCAATTAGTTTATCTAAATAGTTTTTTTTCTAATGCAAAAAACTCAAAAGGAGGTTGATTAAAGTGCTATATTCCTCGTTTTTAAAATTTTTTTTAAACTAAACCCAGTATGTATTAATTCAAAATAACAAGCTCTTTCAAAATCTGTAAAAATATATGGAGTGTCCCATTTAAATTAAAGAAGTTGATGGCATTTCCGGTTAAACCGGAAGTACATTATTAACAGAAAAATGTACATCAGATGCATTTTGTTCCATTGCACTTACCTGCAAATTTTAATAAATATCGTTCTTTTCGTTTAAAAGATATTTACTTGGTTCCATACTATATCCCAACCCCGTAGAAATACAAACATTTGCCAACATAATATTCCGTCTTTAAAATTAGAAATAATTTAGCCTTGCGTCTCCATATATATTTATGGTACAGTATTGTATTTTTGGGTTTAGTTTCGGTCACTTTTTCTTGAACAGAACTTAAAGAATCTTGTCCAAATCGCCACATTTCAACGAATTTTAAAATTTGGCATATTTAAAAAGACAAATGGGGAACTTTAACACTCGTTACTGTAGTTACATTAATTTTCGGATTTAATGAATATGTAAATCAATAAATTAAAAAATGAGATGTAAATTAGTTTATTTAATTTAACGGAAAAGTACGATTGTTAAAAACACAGTTGTTAAAAAAAGCTTGATTTTCAGAACTTTCGTGTCTGTTGTTAATATTTTGCTGCATGCTAGTATTTTGAGCGGTGGTAGTAACTGTTTCCTGGATGGTAGTACGAATGGAACCAATGATTTCTCTATGATGTTCTTCATCTAATTGAAGGTACGGTTTTAATGACGATGGGTTGCTATGTCCAGTAATTTTTGTTCACCTATACCACTCCTGGACAATTCAGTTACGGCGGCAGCTCGATTAGAATGGTTCGTAATTTTCACCCGCTTGATATCAAGTCCAATATTTTTCGCCGAAGATTTGGTCCATTTAGATATTTCATTGATCCCAATAGGAGAATTCTTATACCATCCTTTCGAATTTGGTTTTTGCCAGAAAAAATTTGGAGTTAAAAAAAACTTTTAACATGTGATATGGTTTCCCCGTCTTTCCATAATTTGTTTAAGCAATCTTACTGGACATACACAATCTTCTGCAGTGTTTGCTACCAACCATTTACTGTCGGCCAACGTCTGATTTCCCCCTTGTGCTGTCTTCGTAAACAGTGGGTTATATTCAACTCTTCCGGTCTCTCTTCCACGGTTGTCTGTCTCGATTTTAAAATAGAATACCTTACAATTTGCTGCTACTTCACTCCAGGACAGTGCCATTTCAAAAATTTCTCGTTTTGTGAGAGCATTAGAACTCACCTTCCTTTTTTCTGGGATTGCTTGTAAAATTTTGCGTTTTGTGTCTCGTGCATTTCTCGCTTTCTTAAACTGTACGTCCGTGAACGGATTAAAAATTCTTTTATAATCTTTACAGTACTTCTCTTGTAACATTTTTGCTGAAGTGTTCCAAATCGTCTTGACTGCTCTCTCTTTATAATCTCCTCCATTGTTCTTCTTCATGTTGAATGCCCAGTCACATAAAATAGAAGCTAACTCTTCAATGGAAGTTTCTGCAATGAGTTCATTTTTTTTCCAAACAAAACATCGCAAATTGTCGCCAAATTGATGTAGTTGAAGTCACAGTATTGCGAGGTACATTATCATTGATGGCTTTTTCAATTTCTCACACAATTATCTCAATAGCACGTGCTCAATCTTGTTCCTGTTGGGGTGGGGTGGATACGGTACTAATATTTTGCATGCTCAAATCCATCCAGCACTCGGTCTATATTTATTGTTTTCATTAAAAATTAATGAATTATTGATTAATCCTTTATTTATCACAGACCTAGACAAAAACTGTTTTAATACAATTCGAAGATCATTTTTGTTTAGTAAATAATTTTCTAAGCACGGTTCGTTAAAAAAAAATTAAATTCGCTGAAGCATGTCTAGTTTTAAATAATGTTCGCAGCTCATCCAAAACCGGAGTTCATACCAGAATCAATTCTCCTTTTCGGTAAATTGATTTTAGAACTACAAATGATGAAAAGCATATAATAAATTAAATGTTTGCGCTTGTTTCGAACGTTAACCTTGACCTGTTCAAGGCTATTTTGTAATATAATTCTATTGTGGTGATTTTTTACCTATTTTTTTATTATAAATACGAAGAAATTGATTAATCATAGTCCGTAGCTTTGCATATTTTTTACTAACATTGAATTGAGAGTAATTCAGCTGGTGTAACAATACTTGTGTATCACATTATAAATTGCTTTTTTCCGGTACATAGTCGTATCGTTTAAATTATTGTAAAACGAGGCTTCGGCGAGGAATATACAAAGAAACGCAAAAGATACGAAAACTTTGAAGTACCTTTCAGTATCTTCATCTACGATAAAGTTTGTTCATACTTATAGTGAAGCGACTAACTTACAAAGATCCATAAGAGCTAAGAATTTGAAATATGATCGAAATCCTTTGCTTAGAATTTAATCATTGAAATATAATTTTCGTGGAAATAAATGTCATTTTCGTACCTGTAGTTTTTAATGTTTGATCCTCTGGATCTGCTCAGGGTACAGAGTCCAGTGGACAAGTCGGTAACTGTCTTCAAATATCTCTTGCCTAGTTTCAATATAACCTGGTTAAACGTTCCTGGTATATCTTGTTCAGTAAACTCTTTGTATTAGGATGACCTTCTGTCAACCTTCATTTTAATTGATATTCTTTCTCTAGTTCCGAATTTCCTCTCTTGTGCAATCATTTGTGATTCCAAAGAACGGTTCGGAAACTATGAAGTCTCTTTAGAGCCTTCTTTAGCTTACTAGTCAACCAATTAATTACCTACAATCCCGTCATGACTCGGCACCCATAAAGATACAATGTGTTGTCTTTTGGGATTCATCACAGTGTTTCACCGATTTATTCTCTCCTCTTCTCCTCCTCTTCTCGAATATTGTTCGGGATTCATATTCCTTCCGATTTTAGACTGATGATCGCCATCATTGCTTTTGTCCTTACAAAGAGTTCCAGAGGAGGAAGGCCATCCCAGTGCTGTTTATTGCTCCAGTAATACCAAGGAGAGCTTGTCTTTGGATTACAATTAGTGTAGAAGACACTTCTGTCCCCATCCACCAAACTATCGCTCCATAATTGATCGTTGGAATTCTCACAGATGTGTAAAGCCAGTTAACCACCTCGAGTCGTATTCCCCAGGTTTTTCTCATAAAGCGGGATTTATAGTTTGACGGAGTGTAAACGTAGACGCTTTGTGACGTACCTTGTTTATAGAGGAACGTAAGTGCATGACGTAACGTGAGGGGAACGGACTGGAACGGAAGAGTTGGCCAACTTTTATCTTTTTATAGTGGGTTCTTACGTCCGGCCAATCAAAGAAAATAATTTTGTGTAATGTCAGCGTGGCTGTCATTTAATGTTGTGTTTTCGAATGTTTCATAGATTGGCATAGATATCCTTTGTTTACTGTTTAGTTAAGCGTCGTTTTTCGAGTTTGTGCTTGTCGACACTTTTCCAATGCTACTGCACACAATTATAGTAGTCCCACGGCTCCAAGAAGCATATCTTCATGTATTTCGTAATCCATTGTGATTCAAACTATATAAATATTTAGATTATTATACAAAATTTAAAGCTCAAAACAACATAGGACACAGGCGGGGTGCGATAGTTCCCGAACACGGGCTGGGTACTTCGGAGTATCGATTAATACTGACTTTGGAGTTGTCGTTAAAATTGGGGTAAAGTATAGAGTGCGGCGTGGCGCATAATATTAAAAGCTATAGGTGGGAACTGAATCACCTGGAGAAATGAAGTTTTATGAATTTCTCCAGCATCGCATAGATGTCTCGAGCCCGCCATATTCACGTTTTGATCACTTTTTTCGGTCTCCTGTATATTTTGTTTTTAAAACATTCAATTAGATACAAGTTGTGTATCTTGTGTATAATTTAGATTTAGATTAGAACCATACAGCATTCTGATGCATTTGTAGAGATAGCTTAGATTCAGAACCTATTGTTATATTAAATTTATTCCTGGAGGTAGTTGTAAATAAACAATAAACATGCTTGTCTCGTCCTAATTATGTACGTAAAAAGGTATTAAACTACCACAATCAACAATTTAAATTTAATTACTTGTTATCAGTACGACTTACACGACTAGACTTGACAAGGACTTGAAAATATATAAATGTTAATTTAAATATTAAAAAGAAACTAAAATACTACGTTATGTAACAGGCGTAAACTTTTGGCGTATCAATTTCAAACTTATTTGCTAAAAAAAATTCTGAAGCAATAGGCATTTTTGATTCTATTTTTTTTAATAAAAATATAAATACAAAATATGACAATCCGCCATCTTAGGCACGACTGAAAGGTTAGGAAACCTTCTTTTAAAAATCCCTCTTCGCTTCCAATACGGCGACGATTATAAGTCTTTTCCCTTTACCTGATGGCACCTTAATACCCGTTGACAGACCTTCCATGAAAGCTTGGCGAGCACTGGTTATATTTTTGTCTTGCCACATTTTTGGTACTGTATAACCTTCATTAATCCACGTCTCATCAAGATAAACGATTTTCTTCTGCTCTGTTCTGTACTGCTTTATACTTCTTAAGTACTTTCGTCGCCAGCAAACAATTTCATCGCTTTCCAGTAAAAGTGCTTTACGGTTATGCTTTTCCCAGGTAAAATCCATATTTCTCAAAGTGGACCATAAAAGTTTTTTAGTTATGAACGGAATAGTGTCATCCTGGCCAAGCTCCATTAAAATCTTATCTAGGGTGGATATTTCTTTTTTAAAATAAAAAGAGTGAACTTTTCTTCGAATTACACTTTTGGTGTTTTCATCAAGGACTTTTACTGATCTGCCTGGACTTTTCTTGGGAGGCTCCACTTGGCCTGCTATCTTTCTCCCCCGCAATAATTTAAAAACGGTAGACTTTCCAACTCCAGTCATTCGGAAACATCGGTCGACAGTTTCTTGTACAGTAAATTTCGGGTATTCGTATTTTATGCAATCGTGTACATTTAAAATAATAAGTTTTTCATTCACTAATAGTGGAGAATTATTGGAACATCATTTCGTTGGTGTAAATGTCGCCATTTTATTACTAATCTTATAATACTGTGAACACTATTTACGGCTTAACAGCAAATACTGATGCGTTAAACTAAACAAATATACTTATAAAGGTCTAAAAATTTTGGGTAAGGCACCTTGCGGCGCATGGTTGAGCCGAATCTGAAATAGGGTTGGAATTAGGCAGAGGCAGTAATAGAAGGTTATACGGTACCTGTTAAATGCAAAACGTAACTGTATAATCTACTACCTAAGTAATCCCTACACAATATTCCGATATTGACACTTCAGGACAGAAAACATACTTTTCCTAATTCTTTTACGCAATTACTTGAAATTTTAATATTACAAGCAATACTATTTCAAGACCTACGCCTATGGCTGACACCGAAATTGAGCCGAACTGGACGGAATTCCCCATTTTATTACCCTATACATTTCCGCGTCATAAATTGAAAAAATTTCTAGTAGTATCGATTGTCAGTTGTCAAATATAGTGATGAATGATGTAAACAACAACAACTGCGTTTTTTTATATGCCACTGATGACTCTAACATGTCGTTACAACGGAGACTGACCTGAGTCAACTAATGGTGAATCAGTGTTTTGAAAAAAAAAAACGTGTCTTATCATTCGAACTTTTATCGTATTTTCTGGTTTTGCATCGTTTTAAATGATATTTACTCGTTATAGAATTCATGACATCACACAAAATAATAGAAATTAGTAATTAAAATAAATATTTAATTTGCAAACTGTGTGGAATATATGAAGTATTTATCATAGAGACGCTATTACTATTCTAGCGTTTAGGTATGAAATTTGAATTGTATTTTAAAGTTTAGTATTCCACACCAGTTTTCAATTGTAACTGTTGGAAATCAGTGTCGATGTTGCAGCCGGTATGTCAGAATCAGAAGATACGACCTGTTAAAGTTAGCATTTAGCTCTTGTATTATAAGCCTTAATCCGTTATTTCCAAGATTAAACAGTGCAAAAAATATCACACAAGGTCGCAGTGTAGGTTCGCTATAATGATTGTTAAAAGATTCAAAAATTAAAAAATATATAATTATTTAATTCATATACACTACGCCACTGTTGTCAACAACCCACAAATTCATCTAGTAGGTGGAAATATGTTTAATTTATAAATCGTGACTTACATAAATTTTATTGTATTCTCTGTGACATGTTTTCAAAAAATAGTTATGAATCAAATTGCCTTGGGCACTTATATCTAAACAGAGTCACCACTAAATGTGTAATAAAGGCAATCAAATTAAAATTAGCATTTTTGCAGCATTTATTGTTTTTCTAATGAAACTGGGTTTGTTCGGAATTTACTATTTTGCATAAATTGCTTAGATTATATGTGAATCTATAAAAGGGTTTCGTTCGTGAATACCTTTTTTTCTGGAACTATATGTAGGTGCTGTTAGCTAAATGAGATTTCACTTCTTAGTATTTATTGACTCAATAAAGTGACCCCTTCATAGTTTTTCTATGAAACTGGTTTGTAATGGTAATCTGTGAATCTATAAGGAGGGATTCCTTTGTAATTACCTATATTTTATGGTGGTACTAGCAGTTAAACATGATTTAACTTTTTAATATTTATTGATTCAATATATTGACCCAGACAATTTAATTATAATTTCTCATTTTATTAGTCATCAAAATGTGTTTCAATTTTTAACAATATACCTTGTTTATGCATTGAAATATCAGTTAAATGAATAAATTTTTATTTAGTAATTATATCTGCAATTGTTTCACACATATAAATATTTTAAACCACCGTTATCAACATAATTCCAGTATTTGTTATATTCTAGCCGCTGTTCCCATTCAAGACTTCATTAAAATTTAATACTTCACCATTTTGTTGAATGTATCTCATCAGTTTTTATCTCAACTAACTCCTAATGAATTCCACTTTAATACAAGTATATGAAAATTCTATTGATAATTATTTCGATATCTAAAATATCATCTTCATTATGACAGAAGTTACATTTGATGTGATGCCTTCTTGGTGTTTAATATTTTGGCTAGACCAAATAGTGACCTATCTTGTGATTGACTTAATATATATGAATAGAAAAAATAAGAATATATGGTATTACAAATATTAAAGCTTAGCCCTATGGGGATATCCTGGAAATCTTTTTCCTATTTAAGATCAGCATAACTGTGCAATGATATAGAAAACCAAGGAAAACTATATCTGCAGATCTTTACAATTGGTACTTAAGAAGACAATTTAATAGTTGAGAGCTCCCTAGATTTATCTGTTCGTTGACACACACACACCTCTATCAAAACCGTCCCCTCCAGGATGCACTCCTCTAGGAGCAATGCATCCCGGGTAGAACTCCTCTAGGAGCAATGCATCCCGGGTAGAACATTCCTCCACCTCTCATCCCTTCCGATGAGGCCTCAGTCCGATCTGCTGGGCTAGTTCTTCTGTTTTCTCGAGGTAGTGATAGTCACTTTTCTCTCGGTTATCTTCTTAATTTTCTTCGCTCGCGGGGTGTGTGTGTGTATGTCGCTGCCTCTTACCAACTTACTACGACTAAAGACTACCTTAGTAGAGTGGATCCACTTGCTAAAGCTGTCCTAGCTAGCTTTCTTGCCGATCTTTTTGGGAACAAGCAGATAAGTGATCTGAAATAAATAATTTAAATTATTGTTATTAGTTTTGTCCTATCTTCACTGCTGTCCATATTCCAGCTATTTTCTTGGTCTAACTTGCCTGCTGTAGTCATCTCTGGTGTAGTCCGTGAGTTGTCTAAGTTGAATGTTTGGGTGTGTCCTCAGCTCTTTAAATCTTCTTCTGGCTTCCATGACGGAAGGATCTTCTTCTGGTCCAGTTCCCGATAGAGCTGATCGTTCCTGATGTACCATGGGGGGTCTATGCGGCTTGTGTGAGGCAGATGTTTTGCTGAGCTAGTATCGTCTTTCGACTGGTGGGTGCTATGTGTCCCCAAGCTATGTAGGCATACGTCAGGATGGGTAGAATAATCATGTTGATCAGCTTTATCTTCGTTTTCAGCTCCAGGTTGGATCTCCGGCCTATGAATCCTGCGATTCGTGCTCTGGCTTATCTGGTTATCTGGGTACTTCCTCTCCTGCCGCTTCTATGTTGTCTTCTGGCATTTTCCTTTTCTTTTTGAAGTAGACTGCTTGGCTTGTTCTGCACATGCGGTAAAGTGGTACGTATACCGTATCTACTTGTATTGTAATATACTATTGTATACGTACCAATAAATAAATAACAAAATAAAATCTTTCATTAACTGATTTATTTAATGACCATTCATTTAATATAATGGATCTTATTTCTACCGTGTAGATGTTTTATTTTTATTTCGAAGACAAATACAAATTATTATTATTATTCACTTTGTAATTTATTTTTTATTACATACCTCATATTATTTCAAGTTCAACAATACTAATGTATGTGCCTCATAGTTCGCTAGAAAATTACTTTATAATCATACAATTAAAAAGCGCAATCGATGTTTTTGCATGATTATTGATAAAATAATGCTTTTTCGAAAAGCCTTTGTTTTTGATTGATTTTTAATGTATGATTATTGATAAGATACCTGTTAGAAATTTTATAACAGTCGTTCAATCGTCTAGATCAACAAAAAAACAGTGACCTTCATAACACCGCTTTATTTCCTATAGCAGGTAATACAAAGTAATAGCGGAGAATTGTTGATATAAAAAATAACCGATTCTCTCAAAGCTACAAACATTTGTTTATTTGGTTTTGTCGGGAAAGCGTGCTGCTTCTGTATCAATGAGTAAAGGTGCCGTAATAGTGTCATCTCAACGAGATTATCGTATGCGAGGCAAGTACATAGAAATATATTTAACTTTATTTTATTTAATATATTTATTGTTCTTTTGTTTAATTGTAATTTTAACTTGTTTCTATTTTTAAAATCTCACCTATACTCACATAAAATAATTAAATTTAAATATTATTATTGAATCAGAAAATTAATAGTATATTATTAAACGAGCAATTTATGATAGCCATTATTCACGCAGGGTGACGTTTGCTTCCCGAGCTGTAGACGAGGGGCGCAAGTCACCCGAGTGAATAATGGCCGTAAATTGCGAGTAGAATACTATACTTTGTCCACGACCCTTGATTTCTTTATTAAATAAGGCGAGTGTAGAACGGAAAGTAATAATTTGGTATTATTGATAATAGGCATGATGACAGTCACTAAGAATCACTAAAATATTGATTTGATATAATTATATATGATGCAGAGATTCTAAAAAAATTACCTATTTTTATTTTAAATGTGTGATGACCAATAATTTATTAAAAATATATGCACAAAATTTAATAATCCGCCATCTTAGCTCAAACGCCAATCAGAAGAGAGTGACGTCGTACTTTCGCAAATTTGACCTTGATATTTTGTCTTTCGTCCGAACTATCTATGGTCCCAATATCTGTTCTGTTTTGAATTTCCTTTGTGTGATTCAAATTATGTACCAAAATAAACTTCTAACCTGCAAGCTGTCAAGTGTTTGAAGTTTGACGATTTTACCAATGACATAAAACAGTCTGTTTTATGTTCTAAGAATGACACAGATCATCTATAAATGGTATTTACGAATTGATGATGTCACAGACAGACGCGATTACTATTCTTGCGTTTTGGCGCTGAATTTAAAATGCATTTTAAAAGGTAAATTTCTCCTTTAAAAAATTTTATTCTCAGAAAAATAACATTTATTGTAGATAAAGTAGATATATAAGTGAAAACATCGTGGAGCAGTTTTTCAAAATCAGTCAACACGCCTATTCTAATGTCAAAATTAATAAATTTTCTGAGTACGTCAAATGTGACATATAGAGATGGGCGATACTGTGTAAAGTATCGATACACCGTACCGTTATAAATATAATGATTTAAAAATATCAATATTAAAAAATACCATTATGAAAAGTGTCAATACTAAAAATTTCGATATTTTATCGATACGATATATTTCAGAAACAAATTTCCTAATCAAAATACGCAGATTCAATAGTTTATTTCATATTGCACCCCCATCTCTAGTCACCTATGTACCAAAATTTTGTGAGTGTTGAGTTGTCATGGCATGTTATTTAAATGCAGCAGCGTGAATTATGAGTTTATAATTCACTCTAGTGAATTACGAACCATAATTCACTCTAGTAGATATATGGGTACCATATACCTTTTGTTAGGAGGTAAAATATTGACTTATTTATTATTAAGTGGTCGTGGACAAACAATTTTTATTCAATTAATACATTTTGCAAGAGCCTACATTTCCCAAATTGAAGGAATCTTTAAAAAAATAAGATAAGTCGTTTTCTATTTTCAACCACGCATTGTAAGCAGTATGACGTTTCTTTATGACATCATCAGTCTTTTAGATATGACATCATCACACTTTAAAAAATGACGTCACATGTTTATGGAATATACCTACAGTCAAGATGTGATCGAGCATTCATTTTATGAGCAGAGTTGATCCAATAGCAGCATTAAACAAACCTATAACATTGTTAATAACTTTTACGTAAATCTGCGAAGTCATGTTTCTATTAAGAACTAACAATTCTGTACAGTGATGGATTTATGCCTAGGTCCGTGAGGCACGTGCCTAGGGCGGTATAATTTGAGGGGCGGCATTTTAATTTTGGTTCAGATTAGTTTTTATAAAAAAAAATGTTTATAACATAAATTTTTCATAATTCAATATCCGTTCTATAAAATCTGTAACAGAAGCAGTCGATTATTTTCTCCTTTGCAAGTACTAATTTCTTCTCACATCGTTGGAAGTTCTCGGTGCAGCGTACAAATTTGAGAGTTACGATTCTTTCTCAAACTCGTTGTCTGGTATAATTTATGCACTGGAATTCATTGCCGAGAGCAGAAATGAGAAACCGACTACGTGATCTGAAGCTACAGGATTGCAGCGAAAATGGCAGCGTTTAGAAACAGCAATTCTAATAATTTTGTTTGGAATGTAATTTTGGATCGTTTCGATGCTGCTAGTAAGAAGCTTTTACTAAAAGGGTGGCGCATCAAACCGGGCCTAGGGCGGCAGGAAGCCTAAATCCGCCACAGATTCTGTATGCCCATTAGAACAAATGCCTCCCCAAACAGCAGCTGTATCACCTCTGAACGAATGAATTTCCTGCACTGCTTTTCGATTTCTAGGCACTAGGGAAAGAGTCCATACAATACGGAACAACATTCAGCATTCCAATTCACATTTTCATGATCCCACTCCAATCAGCATGTACTGTTTCATTTAAAACCATAGAAAACACAAAACACCAGAAACATTCAAAAGACGCTGTTGCGTATTGTCCGACAAGTACTCAGACATATATTATACACAGTAAGATATTGAATTTTTGAAATCACACGTGAATATTCTATTGAAATAAGAGAAAAATATACAAGGTGTTTCATTTAAGTAAATAAATCGATGACGTCATATTAAAAAAAGTGATGACGCCAGAAAAAGATGTTACAAGCTGCTTGAGGATTTTTCAAAATATTTTTATTTTGGGAGAAAATATTGATTCCATATCTACTTTATGTATAGTTGTGAGTAAACCGGTTTCAGATAGATTTTTCATTATTGCATGATATTCACTGTTCATTATTCGGAGCCTATAACAATATCTTCCTCTTCGAGTGGTCGCCAAAAAGCCGTAATTTTAATTATTGCCAACAAAATTGTTTTAGTCAATAAAACAAAATCTCAACCACAGCAACATCTAAGAACACAATATCTCGTAAATAACAGAAATAAACTAAACCCACCCTGGGACGTTCAAAGTCAATGTGGACTAACCATTCAAGTAAATTTTGCATAGACCAATCGGAAGATACATTGCACCAATGAGAATCAAAGGTTCCCCTGCGGGTAAGTGAAGACTCGAAATGATTTAAGGCTTTTTTTAATCTTTTCGGCTTTTTAATCCTTAAAGTGACCTTGCCGGATACTGTTATTTTATTGTGAAACACTCACTAGTTTTACTCACAACTATACACTGAAAACGCAAACTTAGTGTTTGTAGCATGTGACTGAAGAAATGGTACAGAAGTAGTAAAATAAATATATTGGAAAAAGATACCCTTAAGTTGCCTTATTGCGTTTTAAATTTGTTTGTAAGTAGTCAACTGAGAATAGTTAGAATAATGATTGTTTTGAAATTATAGTCAGCATTTTTGTATCGAAATTTAATTTACAGTGAGGCGGAATTAAGAATTTAAAATTAGAATTCTGCCTTGGGGCGGAAGTTTATATGAAATATCTAGAAGTCCATCGAACTTATCATAATTTACGCAAGCGCTGCGGAGTTATTCACTAATAATATATGCTTTCCGGGTTTTTTGTAAAAATTTCGTCCGCAATTTGGTTTTATTTTATTTTGAGGGAAAGGGTGAATGCAATGATTACATTTCCTTCCCCTTCTTCAAATACACAATGTAAGGATATCATCATATATAAATATGTTTATAATTTCATTTATTTTCTTTGGTTTGTAAGTCTGACAGCAAACGGAACACGGGATTTCTTGAAAAAATAGACTTTATTTTAGCATTTTCGGCGGACTTCTGTATATTTGGTATAAACTTCCGCCTCAAGGTGGAATTCTAACTTTAAATTATTCATAGTTTCGCCGGTGGACCTCTAGTCACACTGTTTAACAAATTCAAAGAACTCAATAATCAACCATATTAAAATTATAGTTTACTTTGTGTATCTGGCTTGTTGAAGGTTAAAACTAATATATTTTTTTAGGATCAGATATATTTTAATTGTGTTTTTGTTATTTTATATCGATAGTTAGTTTCTAGACATGTGATATTTGTAAAATAACTCGACGATTAGGTTGGAAATTACACTTTTTTTAATGTACCTTGTATTGAAACATATACTAGCAAAGTGTTAACTTAAAGCAACTTTCCTGTTGACTAAGTAACAAGGTTAAAATGTTACGAATAATTAAGTATTTTATAGTTGTTATTATATTTTCCATAATTGTATATATTTCTTGTGATTACACCATATAAACCGACGACTGAGTGTTCCAGGTACGTTTTGAGTATGTTTTGATGAAAATGGCAGGTTGTCGTTTTATCAATTTTTCATGATATGAGTTTGAATAAAACTTATTATCGCTTCTTCCATATTTGAATATAAAGAATCCAATACCAAAACACTTAGTAATAAATTGCAATTTCCCTGCAATAAATATTCACCCATTGTTTGGCCTAAATACGTTTTTTCAATAGTAAAGATGACCTTATAACATTATAATACCACTACCAGTTAAATTTGTTTATTAATCTCGTCACAGTAGAAGAGCTGCTTTGTTATGTCATTATTATTAATTTACTCTTAAACTTCGTGCTAGTTTGAAATTTGTATCAGTTTTCTCAATTTGTATATAAATAATGATGCGGTTGACGTTTTAAATGCCTACTATTGTTTTTTTGTTTGAATTTAAAAACATCCAAGATCATATCATTAGTACAGTACAATTCAATTTGGTAAAATAAAACTGATGTCAAGAACATTTGACCTCTTCACTTGATTGACTCTTTGTACCATTTCCCATGATATCTACTGTAAGACGCAGACACGGTTGAATGGTAGCTTATAATACCGAACAGAACATTGATAGGTAGGAACCGCTTATTAGCGTAACGGCTTGTAACTAAGGGGTCCCGGGTTCGAGTCCCGGTGGTTTCGCTTTTTCAATTTTCAGAATATTTAGCTTATACTACTTTCATTCCAGAAGCTTTGTGTCTTCTATGTAGGCCACTAATTTGACTGGAGGGATTTTTAGTAGTTGTAATGGTTGTATTATTTCCTCTACAAAGTGCTTCCGTCTGAGTCCATGTAAGCTCTCGCAGTAGCAGAGTATGTGAGTAGGTGTTTCATCGTAGAGTTCACATTTCCTGCACATAGGTTCACTAACTTTGCCCATTTTGTGCCGATGTTTCCTCAGGGTGCAGTGTCCAGTCACCGGTGCAGTGTCCAGTCACCAGGTCGGTAACTGTCTTCAAATGTCTCTTACTTAGTTTCTATAGCCTGGTTGAGACGAGTTCCTTGTCTACCTTGTCGACCTCCATATCTAGCTAGCTCCCGAGTTCCCCTCTTATGCAATCTCTTGTGATTCCACAAAACGGTTCCGGACCTCCTTCAGAACCTTCTTTAGCTAACTGGTCCGCCATTTCATTACCTGCAATCCCCTCATGTACCGGAACCCATATTAGAGACACTTTGTTGTCTCTTGCCAGCCTGTTGAGGGAATCTTTACAGTTTTTGACCAGTCTAGACCTAGTTGTTAGATTAGTGATAGCTTTAAGCTGAGCCTGGCAGTCAGTGAATATTTTTATGTTTTGTCCGGTATATCCTCTTCTGATGTTTTCATCAATAAAGCCTATAGCGGTAATCGTATCTGCGTGGAATACATTATATCGGCCAAAGCCTTTGACTTCTGCATTCGACATTTGCTCTAAAATATACCGAATAACGTCTCATTCATCGTCGTGAAATTTCATAACTTTCCCTTTATCCGTTTCAAAAATAAGTGGGAGACTTTTTAGCAACGATGTATGTCAGTAATTAAAGTAGGGGCAAGTATTAATAAACAATATTCGAAACAAATAAGTATATCTGCAAACTATAATATAAGTATATTCTCAAAGTATGTTTAAATATTAAAAAGTACATATTAGGATCATCATATTTACTCACAAAACAATTAAATTACAAATAAAATAGATTGCGGATCGCAAACAAGATAAATGCGCATATTACGGTTCTGTGTAATCACATTATAATATCTATCTAACAGATTTAGGTCAGGTGTCATTAGATTCTTCGATATGAGTAAACCTGTGATTGTTAAAAATAGGACAAACCATTATATTATCGAAAGTAAGTTAGCTAGTTTTATATAATTATTTATTTTATAAAATACTGTTGAACGTAAAGTACCTACTTGATATAAAGTAACTATAGGCATCTAATTATTAATGCAATTTTTTATTATAAGTTCTTTTTAAATAGAGAACATTTTTTATAGGACACATTTATTAGAGCTAAAATTTACACACAAAAATTACTCACTGACGAACATTGATATTTCAATCAGTATCCCTATTTACGTGATTTGTTTTTGAGAATCAAAAAAACAAGGAGAACAAAATATATTATTTAATATTGAAATTAAAATTTTTCAAAGATTTGTTAATCACACATAACAATGTATCTCGACAGCTAAGATGATTTACACTTGATACTAAGTACATTTAAGCTTGTATAATAATAATAATAATAATGTTTATTCAAGGAATATAATACAATATAATAAATAATTTAAAAAGTAATTGTTAAAAATACAGGAATAAACATAAAATCACTGAAGTGCCAAAGACGCTTGTACGTGATATTTTCACATAATTAAAAATACATTTATAAATACATCGTATATATAAATACATCGTATATATAAATACATTGTATATATAAATACATCGTAGCATTGTAAACAGTACCTACTTTTCGGTTTTGGCTTCGTATCGAGTAACTATTAGCCTCCGCCTGGGTGAAATATGAATAGTTAACCTGTAAATACGAAAAAACAACAGTGGTTACCAAATGTCCATCGGAGTTATGAAGCAGAAGTGCTGCTAGCAGCTGATTCGTGGGTGACACGATATTATTTCTGTAATAATGGACTATCTAGCTGTTTCGTTTTGTATTTTAGGTTTCCTTATTTTGAAATCCCAATGCTTCCTCTATCAATCCTAAAACCCGTATTAAACAACTTTGCTTTGTCACTCCAAATCTTTGATGCAAAAATGCAGATTCGTCTATACCGCGGAAATAATCACATCGAGTGTAAAGCGTTTTCAGAAATCTATTATTTCAAAAATGTCACTCATAAAGAGTAGTTTGTCAGGTTCAAGTTGAACTTAAGTGGCCCCAATAATGAACTTAATATTAAGTCCTCTTTAGAAAGTTTAAGAAATACTTAGTGAATGGTGCAACAAAAACTGGGATTTTCAAAATTACTTTGTTGTCAGACTGCTCAAAAGTACCTAAAGTTGTGAGTAAAATTAATTGCATCATTTCACAATTTGTCGGGATTAAAGAAATCTGTAAGCAGAACCGGTTTCAGACAAATTTTCCATTATTGCAGGATCCCGACGCACTATAGCGATTTCTGTACTCTCTTTTTCCGATTAATAGCAGTTTTACCGATAACTGTAATAATAGATATTTATGAAACTTTTGTCAATTATGTATTCTTTCAGCAGCTCCATGCTTTGATCCCTTATTTTCTTGTTTCAGCTGCCTGTACATATTTTCTGCGTAGATAGCGACTGGAACATAACAAATTTCTTTCTGTCTATTGTCTCAAATCCCTACTCTCCACTTTCAGAAATTTCAAAACCTTTGGTAAAAAATTTTAACAATAAAATATTCATGTTTTATACATACAACAACCAAACAACTTATTATATTCACTGCGACATGGAATCAAGTAGAATAAATAAATAAACTTTGACATTGTGTATGTAATCCTCTTGCTCAAATTATGTAATTGTGGAGTACGTGGAACTGCGCTGAATCTCATATCAGATTGTTTAGGAAACCGAATACATCGGGTAAGGGTAGGTGCTGACATAAGTTCTAAATGTCTCATAAATGTGGTTGATCAACCATATAATTTAGAAATTAAATTTCATAATTCAGATTGCATCGATACATGTAAGTGTCCCATAATAGAAAAAGTTGGTTCTATAAAGTATTTAGGTGTCATTATAGACCAACACATTCGCTGGTTAGAACACATAACAAATGTAAGCAAAAGATTACGTACGTTAATGCACACATTTTATAATCTGCGTGATATTCTACCAAGAGGAAAATTAATTATGGTTTATAATTCACTAGTTGAAGCAGTTCTAAGATACTGCATTGTTGCATGGGGTGGAGCTTTCAATACTATTCTTAACATACTACAAACTACCCAAAATACAATTTTAAAAATTATTATCAATTAAAGTAAGCTTTAATCCACGGAAAAATTATATAAAGAAACAGGAGTTTTCAATGTAAAACTACTTTATGTTTATAGCTGTATAATGAAAATCTTCACAAGCCCTACTTTATTTAAAATTAAAGATACCCGAGTAACTAGATCCACAATTAATTTGGACATTATAATACAAACTTTTAAAAAGTCAGTAACACAACGATCTTTGTTTTTCTTTGGACCAAAACTTTATAACTTAATTCCATTGACTCTCAAACTAGTACCTAAAGTTAAGAAATTTAAAGAAGAAATTAAAAACTATCTAATGATACACCAAAATTCATTTTTAGAGATAATATCGTAAAATCTCACAATTTTTTAATATAAACAGACTTAGTAGTGAAAATTGTAAATATCTGAACCTCGCCTTCTGTCCTAGTCCTAGTATAAATACCAAAGGTATAATTATGTATATAAGTATGTCTTTCCCGAATGACACCAGGATGTATGTACTTCTTTATTGTGCCAACCTAAATTTATAATAAGTGTACAAATAAACAGGGTTTTTAGAGTTGGCACATTACAAAACAGGCAAATCTTGCCTAGGTTATGATGCCAGGTCTGGAAATTTTCCGTCTCAAAGAGACTTTGCCGCATACTGTTATTTTATTGTGAAACAGTGCAAACCAATTCAACTCACAGCTATAAACGGTGCAAACGGACTTAATTGAAATAATCAATCGAAAAGTATCTGTTTCAAGACTAGAATTTCTAGGGCTTTTTCCATACACTGTACAATTACTATTTCTAATTACGTTGTCGTTTTGTTTTTACATTATACCTATGTAATTATTTCTTTTTCAGATGAAAGTTCCGGAGGCGTCCTTGGTGTCAACGACTTTACCGAAAATAAAAACATATGGAAAGCTCTACTGGCTGAATGTTTAGGAACTTTATTATTAGTATTAATAGGCACTGGTTCCTGCATCGATTTAGGGACGGGAGATCAAGCCGGACACGTCAGAATTGCTTTCACGTTTGGACTTACAGTAGCCACAATAGCACAGGTAAACTATATTCCACAATATTTCGTTAACTCGGCATCTGGATTTAAGGATTTAGTAACAAAAATTTAACAATGGCCACATTTTAAAAATATTTTGTACTATATAGATTGTCTACAAATCAGTGGAAAGTATCAAAGTTACATTTTTTAAATATTACTTATATTATTTACGTTAAAACATTACCTACTTAAAACTGACGAACTAATTCAATAATATTTACAACTAACTATTTAACCCAAATCTAGTTAAATATCATTATTGTATTGATTTAACTTAATAACTAAGGGTGCTACAGTTACATTAGCATTTCGATAGGAATATTCAACCTTATATTGTCACATTTCTAATCAACTGTATAACACTTGAGTTTAATGTCATCACATAAGTCATAAGTCAAGACGAAATGTCTTGGAACGACCTATACAAGATGCTTATTTCTCACAGCCATAGTGCCAGCTTAATGTAGTTCGTTACACAACGCTCAATATAGTTTAAAAATTGCTTTTTTGAAACACTCTCATGACATCGGTGAAGGAGATTCTGAAATATGTACTATTTTATATCCAAACGAATATACTGAATAATACTATGAAATAGTACTGAAAATAAAAAATGGGAAAACATTGTTTTTCTAGATTTTGCAGTTTTTTGTTTGAAACGGTCATACTGTATAAAATATCAACTTCTAATTTTGAAATCACTTATTTATCGATTAAACTTGAGATTGATAAACTTCTAATGTATGGAGCGGTAACGTTTTATAGATAAAGTGATCGAATTATCACAATAATTTAATTCACCTATTTACTTTTGTGATCAAAATATACACTGTGGGCCGAAATAAAGGAGTACATTTTTTAATTGAAAATATTTTTTTTGTTTTTTGGGCGATTTATTTTCTTTTTGCAGGGATAATAACCTAACATGTCCTTAACATGGCTGTAAATTTTAAAGCAAAAATAATGTACAGGGTCGGACTTGTAAAAAAAAGTCTTAGCTAAAATTGTACTACTACGCTTTTTCGGTAGATAAACTATCCAGAACACTTCAGTAAAAAGGAAATTTTCTGAGATTACCGGATTCACGAAATACCATTTTTTTATTAAATAACATTTTAACAAATAACACATTTATGAAAACAGTTTAGTAAGTTTAAAACTTAAAGTAAAATATTATGAATGTGGCCACCATTATTTAATAAAAAAATGGTATTTCGCGAATCCGGTAATTTCGGAAAATTTCCTTTTTACTGAAGTGTTCTGGATAGTTTATCTACCGAAAAAGCATATTAGTACAATTTTAGCTAAGACAGTTTTCATTTGCAACGAGCTCAAATTCACTGTTATATAATTTTTTTTATAAGTCCGACCCTGTACATTGCTTTTG
Organism: Lochmaea capreae; assembly: GCA_949126875.1. Taxonomy (NCBI): domain Eukaryota; kingdom Metazoa; phylum Arthropoda; class Insecta; order Coleoptera; family Chrysomelidae; genus Lochmaea; species Lochmaea capreae. Next base: position 21,148,988 of record OX421404.1, read on the forward strand.
CTTTCAAATTTACAGTCATGTTGAGGACATGTTAGGTTATTAGCCCTGCGAAAAGAAAATGAATTGCCCAAAAAACAAAAAAAATATTGTCAATTAAAAAATGTACTTTTTCATAGTCTTCTGAAATTAAGGGTGTGTCATTTTAAGGCGATATTTTTTTTAACTGGTATACCAGAAAATCTGGTAGTATATAAAAAATTATGCCGTTGGGCTAAAGGGTTTAAGTCCAATAGCGGCTTAGCTCATCAAAAAATTCGATTTCCCATTTAAATAACGGGGGAAATATTTTTTATCTGTTCCAAGTCGATTTTTCATTATTAAAAAAAATTTTTTTCAAAAAACCTGCTGATGGTTTTTGTAGGAAATTAAGTTCTCTACAAAAATATCTCTTTGGTCGAAGAATGAAGACCCACTAGTTTCGGAGTTATAGCCCGTCAAACGGTAACATTTGAACAAATACACATTAAATTCCATTTTTTTAGAACAGTAGAAAAATAAAAATCTTTGTAATTGTTCAAACTTTAGTTGAACGTTTTTATTTCTTTGTTTTGTTTCATTTTTCTATTACAAGTGTGACGCCCATGTTAAACTTTCTCTTCCACTTTCTCTTCTGGAGCTTTTGATTTATCAAAGTTCTAGGAAGTATAAAAGGGACACAGCCCTTGGGTGGTAAAAACAAACATGTGGTTTTCAAGGGATCTGTTTTGGGAACAATGTAAAATAACAAAAATTCATACATTCACTCTACTACTCTCTCTCAGTTTAGATCTTCTCGAGCTTACTTTTTATTACATTCAACTCTCGCCAAACAACGCGCATTCATTCTCTTTATTGAACTTAGTCTCTTTTATTTTTTATGTCCTATTTATAATTTGAGTTAATCATAGGTGTTTTTAAAGTTAAAATATTGTACATAGGCTGTTGATTAATTAGAATATACGCAAGTTAAGTCAACAAACCTTTTCTACTCCTTCGCCGTCCTATGGAACTTTTTGTGGAGAGAACAGAGATTTTCTCCGTCGATGTTTTCGGTGTGCCGAGTCGTATCGATACAGTAATTATAAGTATTAATTAATAATAATTTAACTTAGATTATTGTATTTAAACGAGTCAATACTTTCATTAAAAATTTTAATGCTTAACAATGTACAATAGAACTAAATTATTCATGAAAGAGTAATAAATTGAAGATTAAATGGAATTTAAAGTGTATCTTTTCAAATGTTACCGTTTGACGGGCTATAACTACGAAACTAGTGGGTCTATATTCTTCGACCAAAGAGATATTTTTGTAGAGAATTTAATTTCCTACAAAAGCCATCAGAAGGTTTTTTTGAAAAAAATATTTTTGATATTAAAAAATCGACTTGAAGCCAAAAAAAATATTACCTGTGTTATTTAAATGGGAAATCGAATTTTTTGATGAGCTAAGCTGCTATTGGACTTAAACCCTTTAGCCTAACGGCATAATTTTTTATTTTTTATATACTACCAGATTTTCTGGTATACCAGTAAAAAAAAATATCGCCTAAAAATGACACACCCTAGAAATATATATTAGTTTGGAAAATAATCGACTTTGATATGACCTGTCAGTTGGATTCAAACATAAAATGCACAAATCATGTATATCAGCCAACTTCACTTGTGAACTACTTTGTTGAAACGCGTTGGCATTTGTGTACGAAGGAATAGGCAGGATAACTGATTTTGAAAAACTGCCCCAAAAGCTTTATCTAAAAACTATTATTTCTTGAAAAAAAATGGAAGTTTTAAGGGAGAAATTCAAGTTTTTAAAACACAATATCGTATTGTGTTGTTTTGTTTTTATACATATTTGAAAAATGGAATTTTAAAATCCGTTGAATATTCTGCTAGTTTATATATTGCATGACTTTGGTTACTTGTAATACCTCATTTATTTGCAATAAAATACGGTCCTGGTCAATTTTAGTGTCCCCATATGCTTTTATTTACATCTGGCGTAAATGAAATTTGAATTGAGTATTGTTTAGTATGGACGCGATTTGGAACTACTCCATATTTCTTTCGTTATTATACAGAACTCACGTATTTTATATTTTTTTAAATCTTTGTAACGTACTTACAGTTTTAATTATTGTTTTTAACACTTCAACCACAAAAAAATTCCTATATGATTCTTGCAAATCAAATTACTAACATATTTATTTAGTACGTATTTTTAATAATAAAATTGTGTACAATTGAATTAGATTCTATTTGGAAGGTGATAATGACTACCTTAGTAATTTAATTTCTGTATCGAAACACAAATAATTCCTCTTATTTCAAGGTCTTTTTTGATTTTTATGCATTTTGCTCAACTTTTAATCGTAGTTGAGGTCCTCGCACTTCAGTTAATGCAAAATTAACTTATAAATATTACTAGTTTTCGAGATACAGGACGGTTTTTCAAAAGTAACATTTCTTTAAGAAAGAACAACCTTTTTATTATAAATATTTGGCACCACTGTTATGGGCAATCCTTTACCTATGAGACATTAGTTTAAGACTGATATTTCAACTAAAATCTTGCTGGTCAAAGAAGAAATATCTAAAATAAAATTCTTAAAGTCCACAAAACTTTTGTGAGCTTAACACAAGTTAAATATCTATAAATAAAATAAATTATATAACTGAAGACCACACACAAGGACGGATATAGTACGAAAGAAAACTAAAATAAATCCAAATAAACCCCACGTCACGTCCAGACTACGAAATAAAATAGAATTGTTTGTACCAACATTTCTGGGACAAATTCGACCTCAAAGCGAAAGATATGGAAACTATCCATACCAGAAAATAAACCCACCCCAAGAACTGATACACGAAAATCCATCAGCTGATGACGGATTTTTAACTGAGAGAGTAGAGCTTTTCCAGATAGCAGATATTTTGTTTTCAATGACGAAGTAAATAAGAAAGATAAACTATGTGTTCTATTGGCATAACAGAAATGATAGCAAGAGTAGCAAGTAAAACGACTGGTCTAGAATGATCAAAGACGCCGTCACTTTCATAAGAAACTGTCCCAGCAAAAATCAGCCAAGAAGATGCACCCCACATATAATCAGTTATAATATCACAAGAGCATAGACAAGCTGCGCTCTCGTGATGTTTCGCCAAATACGTCTCGTGACTCGGTGAATAATCGTATGCTCGAGTTGGTATTCGTTACAATTATATGACGAATAATTTGGTGTTAAATTTTCAATTTCTTAATCAATTTCACCACTTGAAATGAAACCAAAGCGCTGCATTTTGAAGAATTAACTGACATTTCATTGAGCTTGCCCGTTACTATGGAAATGATCACAATATGACAGGAGGCGAAACACCAAATGATTATATCACGTCGTCAAGGGGTATATTCACTTATCAATACGTCGTAACTAAGGGAAATTCAAGGATTGTATTGGTTCATTAGAACATGAGTTATATAATCGTTCATATAATTCCTAAGATTTTGGTTCTCAAGACCCTTCAACTTAAGGCCGCTTGACATGGTGCAATACAATGTGCAAAGCAATGCAAGACGCAAGATTTCTTGATCGAAAGCATGTGCAGTTGAGACCATAGAGTAATTACTCTATGGTTGAGACTCAGCTGCAATGGACTGCCTCAGGGCCGTCTTTAGCTATCTCGGGGCCCTTAGCACTTTTGAATTTGGGGCCCCCATCCCGATTTTTGAAAATGGCAAAAAAGACAACAATCATTTGGAACAGAATTTATTTATATAAAAAAAACAAAATGGAACACACAAGCCTGCACAAATAAGCTACCTTTATTTATAGGTTATATTAATATTTAATAGGTATGTCTTATTTTAAAGGAACGTTTACAAAATAAACCCAAACGATTATTTACATAGATGCAAATGGCTTCTTCTTCGATATTTATGTGCAAAACGTTTATTACGCCTTCAAAATCTATTTCATATAGTACGTCGTTTTCTATGCTCATAAGTGACAAACTATTTAGCAATATCTGCAGATGCGTCATGTTACAAAGGCAAATTAGCTTCCGCATATAAATAATAGATGGTAGGACAGTGGTTTATATTGAAATAATTATTATTTGAATATTATTTCATTTGAAACCTGTGAATGAGGGATGAAGACAGAGGCCGTCGGGGGCCCATGCGTAAAGACGGCCCTGGACTGCCTAAGTCTGACGTCATAAGAGGTGTGGTTATAAAAACTTTTCCAAACAAACCAAAAGCTGGTGTAAATTATCCAAAAAAAATTAATTTGCCGTCTGCTGTTGATTTAGTTAACTATAAATAAGATTGATCGGTATTAGAAATATATAAAAAGTGATTAATTAAAGAAGTTTTTGAAACTAAGTGTAAATCTGGAGAAAGATTTCCATTATTTTATCAATAAAATTTACAAAACTTTAAATACAAAAACACAGTTTAACTGGACATAAACAAATCCTAACTATATTTACACTTTTAAAAACGCTTTGCAAACCTTACCTTGCAGATTTTCGTCTCCATCTGATCTCTAAGTAATTGTCCGGATTCCTTCAACATAATGGTCGAAGCATGATTCTAGTTCAGTCTGTGGTTATAGAGCTTATAATAATTTATAATAGGCGCAATTCTAGTGAAAAATCTAGTTCCTTTTGTGTTACCAACCAACTAACTATCTCCAATCGAATGATACCTATCAGCTGATTGTGGTGACTGATGTTTTTTATTTGTGATTTGAACATCGACAGTCTTTTTCTCTGACCTTTTCTGACTTCTGCTATCTTCATTTCAAATAATTATAAACTATAATATATTATGTTTCAGTAAATTATTTTTTGAGGTTATTATACACCTTTTTCTTTCTACTATTGGTTGGGTTGGCAGCAACGTTGCTATAAAATAGAGTTGCATGATGTCAAACAGCATGCAAGATTCATCATTTGCAATATACTGACCTTGAAATTGCTGCAATTTCTTGCACGTTGTGTTGCACCTTGTCAAGCGGTCTTTAAACTTGTCACGTTTGATAAAGCTACTGTGTTAGCGGATCGCGTCACAAGTTAAGTTGAACATTTTCTTTTTGTTAATTTTTTTGGGAATTAAACCACAATCTTTTTTATGTTTTTTATTGGATGTTCAATTTCCTAAAAAATTAACAAGAAGAAAAATTAATACACCACAAGGAACATACAGAAGATAAGTTCAAATATAGTGAGGATTTAAACAAATTAAATTGTTTTATTCCATCGAGCACATAATTATTATTTATTTTAATTTATAGCTTTGGGAATGTTTACTTTGAATATAATATATTAATCTTAGTTTTATAAATAATCCACAGTGGCGTTAATAACTATGTAATTCTCTTTAATCTTGTCACGCATTGTTAATTATAGTACATTCATAAATACGTATAAACGTATTTGCTTTTTTGTAAATAATATTAAAGTAAAAAGGTTAAAGCTGTAATATACATGTCAAGATATCTGCACGAGAAATTAAATATAATTTATGAAATTTATTACCTATAAATTTTGCATACGATTAAACTGTGCTTGTTTGTAGATTGGCGGCATTACTTAACAAAAATTAACGAACGTAATAGCAAATAATAATAGTGTACCTAAACAAATTAATTTTAACGTATTATATTTGCTTAAGTGTAAAAAATTCAAATAACATTCTCAATAAAGCATAATAATAAAATCTATTATAATTCGTTGATTAAGGTTCCGATCTTACCGTTCTTTATAGGAATCAGCACAATTTTAACCTGGCACCAAAGTAGTTGAAATTAATCTTATTGTTATAGTATCAACAAATCACAATGCTGCTGCAACCTTTAGGTTTCAATATAATACTCCATATTTTATGTATAGTTGACGTAAAAGATATAGTGCCAGCTATCTAATCGTATATCCCCTTTAAGTTATGTTGCGGAGCTAAACTCTGAAAGGTATTTATATTATTTTCGTCTACTTACTTCTATATTGTATATGTATTTTGACCCATCAGTCCATCCTTTCTTAACCGTATCGTGTGTATCATACCTATTCATACATATTATAAATACATTTGTAATATTTTAATTTTGTGTAAACGTTACGCTACTGATTTGAAGTCGAATGTCAATTCTACAATATGGCGCTGGTTTTGAGAACAAGTTCGCACATACGATTGCAACTTCAGGTGGGTTCTTCTTACATGAAACGGAGTCTAGTCTTGATACATATGTCTAAAGTATCAAAAAATGGCGGAATTTACTATATATAAAGATAACGGAACACGTTATCGTAATTAACTATAACGAAAGCATCAATTCTTCTGCGCTTGCTCCGAATAGTGTTAACCGTAACGACAGAACGAATTAAAGGTTCCAAAAACTCTCTATTATACTTAAATATTTTTCGTTTCTTTATTTAAACAACAAACATATCACTGTCTAATTGAATATGAATATCGTCATCAGTCATTATCAATAAATACCAAACATGAGAAGCATTATTATATGTTTATTTTAGTTTAATCTTTTTATCTTTGCTCCCATATGCGCTAATCTTACGTATTTTAATTATAATATTGTAAATATAAAATATCCAAAAACAGTAGGGTATACTGCTACTAGAGGTAGGTACCTACCAATTGAGATATTGCTAACAAAGTGGTATGGATGTAATTTTGCGTTACTTATCTAGTCTATTCAATGAAAGAAGATCATTAAACGAGCTTCAGTAAAAATCTGAAAGACGTGGGTTATACTTATCATACTTGTCATACTTATCATACTTATGTCAATTTTTCTAGAACTACCGTTCTGTTCTGTCAAAAAATATTTGCTGCGGATCAGTTGTACCTATATGCATTACTGAGGTTGGATTTTAATTGTGGTATTTTAATGTGATTATTTTTTGACGTTTCTTAAAACCAATGAAATGCTTCTTTATTTGTCACAAGGGTAAGTTTCAACCAATTATGTCATTATTATAGTGGGAATAAATCTCTTGTGATTATTCTCGGGAATAATCACTGTGGCTTTTATTTGCCTAGCAAGTGTCAGATAGTTGTCAAAATAATTACCTAATTGTGTCAACGCGATATATAAAATGGGTGAAAATTATCGGTTTAGTACATTTTCTGATGCAGAAATAACAAAAAAGATTTTAGAAACTACTTCGAATCAAAAAATAATCTAGTCAAATATAACTCGCGAGTTCCATAAATTAGAAAATAATTTGACAGATTTTGTTCAAACTTGTTGCCATATGGAAATTGCCTGGCAACAAGTTTTCAAAAAATCTGTCAAATTATTTTCAATTTATTCTCACTCTCTTGTTATATTATTACTGAGAATAACTTTCTATCAAATATTAATTACCCATCCACTATTCTGACAGGGAGCAAATCAAATTTGAACGAGAAGGTGGGATTATACAGCAAATAAAATAAAATAAGAAACTAATTAAAATAAGTTAAGAAATAACGATAAAAAACATTGGTTTATACAGATGCCTAAAATAAAATAAAAGTAAGCCAATCAAATTGCAGCTTTTTGACAATATCTTTGTTTGTGTTTTGTACAAATTTAGTGATTTCGTATCTACTTATCTACACTACAGTACGTAACCTCAATAATTATATGTTTATTTATTTGAATTCTGTTTCGTATTTTCATTAATCACAAATAATATTTTTAGGTTAGATGTTTAGATAAGAATAATTGGGAACTCAGAACATTTAGAACAGAAATATCTGGGTCAAAATAAAATAAGAGAAAAAGATAAAAGTTGGCCATCTTTTGTACTAACTCTTATTTCCTATTTTACTTTATTTCTTGTATGAACACTTTCATATGGTAGCGTATGTTCATCTTTCTTATTTTGTTCCTTATTTTATTTTATTTACTGTATAATCCCAACTTGAAATAGCATATTCTTTGTCACAGGCTTTCCAATTTTTGTTATATCTTTCCATGATCTATTTAATTGTGCATCGAGAGGAAAGCCTTAAATAATATTTCTCCAGCGCAATATGGAGAGCACTAGAGAACAGATATATATGTCTCCACTGATTTATAAACAAATTGCACACTACGACCAAATATTTATTAGGTATTCACCGCCATGCATCAAAAGATGTCATACTTTTTATCGATATTGGTTATATTCATCCCAACGTATCACTACCAGAGCGACCGACTAAAGAGAATACCTGCAACCATCCTTCAAAAATAGTTATAGTTCAGTCAAACTATTAAAGGCACTCACTCGCTATCGCTCGTTTGTGCTTTAAACAGTTTCGTTTATTAATCGCCTTCATTAAGAAACTAGTTTATTAAATAACTATTAACGATTATTAGTTGAAATTATAACTAAGAAAGCATTTTAAATAATTATAATATTGACTGGGCTATGACGGTATACTCTCTTAGAGTCAAACAAAAAGCCGGCAACTTTAAGTTCTCCCTATACCTTTCACGTCAACTATACCAATTAATACTTATCTTATTATAAATGTTTCCTCTCTTTTTTCAGGCGATTGGACACATTAGTGGATGCCATATTAATCCAGCTGTGACATTCAGTTTTCTTCTTACCGGAGAAGTAAGAATCATCAAAGCCATTTGCTATGTAGTGGTTCAATGTATAGGAGCCATTGGCGGATCTGCTTTATTAAGGGTAAGTTATTCTTTTAGTTAGATACTTCAAAATTCTTTGATATTATTTTTACACTTGAAATAAACATAGGCTTCGCTTTATTAACTTTCGGTTGAAAACAATCAAATTGTGTTAAATTTTTAGCTATACTTTTCATGTTTAGATGTCGATCTGAATATCTTGCTGCAAATAAAACATATTATTATATAAACGCATTTGTCGGCATATGCAGATCAAAGGATCTAAATACTACAATTAACTGGAAACAGGAATTAATCATACTTATAGTTACAAACCAATGGGTTTGTGTCAATCTAGAATTTTGGTTTGCGGCTGGAGGTGAGGATGTCAGGAGGATATGTATTGATTGTGATTTCAGAGTCATATTCACTCTGGGATTACGGTCTAAGAGAACGGAGAATATCTATCTTGTACGGATCAGGCTCAAATACGCCAAAACCGGTCTACTAGTGATGTTGTCCCTTCTAAGTCTTTCGGTGCATATATATCCCGAGAAGTAGTTATTTCTTCTTAATTGAACGGAAACTTTCTAAGGTGTTATAATAGTATTAAATGTATTATTCTTCGATATCTATTGGTAACACCCTTCACTAAATACGGCAATTTACAGGAAACTATAATTAAGCATAACATACTTATTATTATTTGTAGCTCATAGTACCTGACAGTAAATTGGGAGCATTTGGAGTAACGGACGTAAATTCAAGTTTGTCGTCAGTTCAAGGTCTGGTAATGGAAGCTGCATTAACATTTTTATTAATATTTGTTATCCATGGAGTATGTGATTCTCTTCGTAAAGACGTGAAGGGCTCTGCACCGTTAGCTATTGGACTTGCTGTTACAGCTGCTCATTTTTGTGGGGTAAGTTTTTAGATATAGTTGAAAATTACACGTTTATAATTTCTTGGTACTTGATTATAACTGTGAAAGAGAAAAAATAAGTCTTATCATATGTAGGGTTACCAGCTTCTTCAAAAAAAAGAGGACAAGTTCAGGAATTAATCCTTCCCCTCAACAGACACACATACATACACCAAATTAAGGGCAAACGTTCTTCTTTTCTTTTATTTTTAATTATAGGTAATGACTATAACAAAAATAAACTTAAAAAACGAGAAAACGATACAACAAAATAATATAAACATTTCAAAATGTCAAAAAGTGGGTACCTATTACCACGCACACGCATAGAGATACTGAAATTAACCATTGACATACAAAATAATAGAACAGACACTTACTAACACAAATGCAAAAACTAAACTGATCTATGTACCTACGCCTCAAATTGTTATCGTAAAGTCATTAGGGGATAATCCTTTGAATCTCTGGTGACTTTTAAAATTCGTGGAATCGGTAGAAAGTTGTACGCCATTTACCTAGACCCTCTTTAGGGTCACTTGTGTGCAATTTACCTATGAAAAAGAAACATTTTGGGTGTACCTGGCTACAAACTGACCGCTGTGCGCAATTTACCAACCCCGTTTGCGGTATCAGCCCCAATGTAATATTGGAAGAAATAGGCAAAGTCGAAGAAAAGAGAAGATCTGACCATTGGATACATCTAGTAGGACTTAGACAATCAACTATTCTGATGGGTCACTACAACCCGTTGAGATCAAATGAATGCATACGTCAAAGTAAAACTGCACTAAGAGTTTTAACAGGACATTGCACAAAATAGAGGAGGAAGAAGAATATAGATTCTGGGGTATGCAAGAAGAAACTTCCATCCACATACTTGCGAATTGCACAGCAATTCAGAATCCTAGGGCACAGCACTTAAGAGATTATTGGATAGAAGACCTAAGTTGAAGCCTGCGGATATCCTAAAATTCCTTAGGGAAATAGGACTAAAGGAGCTACTAGTCTCTGAGACGTTCCTCAGGAACTAAGTAGAAGTAAGGGGGCACAATAGATCTTTTAGGTCTCATTGAATGTCACCCCATCATACATACACACATGCAAACGTTGTTCGGTGCATACCAAGGCAACATTAAAGTCGTTTAACTATTTAAACTAGTTTAGTTGAACGGGTTTAGTACCTACTATAAGCGGTGCATATGGCCATAAATCAGTTTTTAATATAGAGGACATTGAAATAATTGACCAACGTGAGTAATATGCGCGTTGCAAACTAATCTCTATATCAAATCCAAAACATTCTCTCATTTTAAAAATAACGTAAAAACATCTACTTCAAAAGTGGTTATGAATAATGACAATTTTTGCTATAAATTACTTTTGATTTTAGATCCAATACACTGGCTCCAGTATAAACCCTGCAAGATCATTTGGACCCGCTGTAATTATGAATCAATGGAACAATCACTGGGTAAGCTGGTGGTTTTTTATAAATAAAATAGAACTTATTATTTTGGTAGTATTTTACGTCCATTGGTGTGTTTCTGTAACACTTAAAATTGAAGTAGCGCTAGCTCGGCGGAACCAGAACAAGTTCTATAAAGTTTTGTATAATATACTCGGTATATAAATCGCTATTAGGTATGTTACTAAGTGATTTATTTTTCAGGTATACTGGATAGGACCACTAATTGGAGCCACTCTAGCTTCATTGATATACCGAATACTTTTCAAAGTTAAGAAAGACGAATCATACGATCTATAAATAAAATACTCATTATTTATAACTTTTACTTTAATGCTTTATATCAAATAATAGATAATATTTTAATTAATATAGTATATTAATAAAATTCTATTTTTGTTTATTTTTCATAGCACTCCTGTCATTACTTTTTTAATAGATAAATACTGGATCCCTCGGATAATTTTAATTGTAAAAATGCAAGTACATGAAAAATGCAAATGAGGAAAGTAGATATAAACGAGGTCAGTACGATTCAAGTGCAGTCGTATTGTTACTAGAGTACTGGGACTCTGCACACTATAGAATTCTACTATCGACTCTATTCACACGTCTGTTGTCGACGATTTCTTGATAAAAACTTCAATATATTTCATAGTAATAAGTCAGAAATAAAAGAAGACTTGTCGACAGTATGCAGATGGAATACAGAGTAAGACTTTCGACTGCTGTAGACGAATAATAGTAGTAATAACACTGAAGAAAACGATCGGTAGAATTCTATAGTATGCAGAGTCCCAGGCTAGCTCTCCCTCGTATATAGTCAAAGCAATAATTGCATTAAAGCGCAGGTCTCTGACTAAAAGTTCCTGTTAAGGTCTATGAACCGTTTGACAGTTCATAAACTGATTCAATGATAGTTTGCAATTTGCTGGAACACCGAATTTATTGTACATAACTCCGAAGTAAATTGCGCATGTTACTGACAATTCAGAAACTACTTCATTGGTGTGTTAGAACAAACCTATCGTCTCTTCAATATAGTTCTGGTTTTTGTCCGCTTTAAATCCTAAAAGCTCGCTATCATCTTCAGAAATATCCGAAATTTAAATTTCGGACTCACTCTCAATGGAGAAGTATTAATTTTAATTGAAATAACAATAATATACAAAAATCAAAATTTAACAAACATAACATAACCAAAAAGTTATTGAAAAGTACATAGAAGGTAAAATCATTTAAAATAAATATCGTAATCAAGAGAACTTGTGAAGAATACCGTTTTGAACAAGTTGCTATTATTCCGGAAATACCAAACAAGCTTAATTTGCTCAAAACTTTGCTCTGCTGGAACACTTGGTATATACTGAGCAAACTCAATGTTCATAATAGTTACGAGTTCGGTTTGGAACAAACCTACAGTTTGTACAAAAAAAAGGAAAAAGATAAAAAGTCAATGAAGGGTTAGCCTGGAGACATCACTGTCAGGATTAAACCTTATTAGCTGCCGGCTTAACCTTTTTAGGATGGGTTTATCAATATTTGGTTAAATATTGTAGCCTTTGGCAGAATTATAGCTGTGTATCAGCTTGCGTTAGCTGGCAGTTCAAACTTTCAGCTATCCTAGCTGCCACTATTAAGTTGATGACCATAGAGCATACAGCGTCATTATTGTTTGTTCACATTCTGCATCATTTCAATGTATTATCATCATTTGGGTCAAAATAGAAAAGCTACCATTTTGATTTATTTACAATAGTATAGTAGCGTCCAATTAATATTAACTATCAATTAATGGCTACTTTTATTCATAAATGTTGCTCTGACTTAGTGGAACTGAGAAATCTTTTTTAATTTGTGAATATTTTTCAAAACTAAATAAACCAACAGAAGCAAACAATTCATACATAAACACAGACCAAATACAATCGATAAATGAAAATTACAGTACCACCACAATTTTAACACTGACAAGTGACATTACCTACGATGTTGCCAGAGTAAGCTCGACAAAAATAAAAACCATTACTTCTACATTTTTGATTCAGTGTACTATAACAAAATATTCGAGCAAAATTTAAAATATGTATATTTTATTTAACGGGTGATCAACCTTACCTACACCAAATTAAAATGAGAGATTTACATTCTGACAACCTTACACCCACGTTAATATCACGGATAAGGTTGACAAATGTTAAATTACACTTAGTCTCCAGTTAGCTATCTGTCGATCATGTGGTGCATTGATAAACGCTTTCTAATGTAACCAAGACTTTGACTGACGGCTAGAAATAGCCGACAGATTCAACCACCGGGAATTGATAAATCAGCCAGTAATAACTCATGAGAAACTAGTAAAGACATTTTCATTCTAATACCACATTATTAAATCAAGTTAAAATGTATATTATTAAAAACTAGATAAAACCCGGCAACACGCTGCTTTTGCTCAGTTATATATGCCTTATTATCGAGGTTAGAGGCTAGAGTCGGGAGGGCAATAACCAGTGGCGGCTCCTCGAAGGAGGCTCAGCCTCCTCAACAATTTATCCAGCAAATAGCACCAGAAATATTTTGTTGATTATTCTTCATTTTATTTCCAGTTTATCTAATAATTTTCAAATTTTACAATTAATGCTCCGTTTTTACTAGCTATTTTTGAATTTGACAACAGTGCCCTGTGGCTAGAATCTACAAACATCTAAATACCGATACCGAAACACGTGTTGCTCAAGAGAGTTGCCGTTTTTTCGACCAGTCCAATTGCTAATACCGTAAAAAATAGTGGAAATGCCAACACTCTCAGGAGGCTTACCTCTAGCGGTCGCGATGATACATGAAGGCACTTCGTGTTGCGTGCGTTTTCGACTTGACGAATAAAAGCTTATTCGAATGTTTTTCAAAACAGTTTCCCAATACATTTTTAGATAACTTAGTTCTAAAATATAAATTTTTTGATAAAATAGCACTGCACAATGAATTATGCGTTGTATACTCGAATAGATATTTTAGGCCAGTACCTAGTCGCCAGTTTTATGTCTAGCTTCCTCTCTTAAAAAGTTCACGAGCCGCCACTGGCAATAACCTGGTAAAGTTTTATCGCAATAGGATGAGCGGTACGGCAGCGCTTAAAATACGATTAACCATGCAAACAAAAATTAATTTTTATAATTTTAATAAAAACACTACTTTGTATTATGAAGTAATGGTTAAAATAGCATTTTTTGCTTTTACTTTCATTTTTTTCAAATCCTGTAATTTTATAGAGATAGAGTATACATTGTCAGCTCTAGTCAGCAAAACAGGCTGTTTCAACTTTCCTTCTTTAAACTTTAATTCACAGAAAAATCTTCTTTCTTTTGGTCCACAAAATTTAGCCACCCATTGACAGTTATCATCAAATGATTTAGTGTAGCAGTAGAATATACCACGTTCTTCATTCACTAAAAATGCCTCTGGAATATTTTGAAATACGACGATAAATGACTCCAAAACTTTCGTTGTTCCATGTATTATTTTTATATGGTTCCACATATTTTTAAATTTTCCTTCAAAATAGCAGTTCTCAATGGGACATTGGTAATCACAGAAGCAACAGTAAATTTCGTGGTCGTAAAGGTCATCGTGGAGCAATTTTTGGGGACAACCATACTTTTTGTATTTACATGGTAAAACAAATTTTCCAAAGTTTTCTTCCATAGCGATGTTTCTATGGAAAGATATTTTTTCTGAACAAATTGAACAAAATCCTGGCTGGCATTTTTGACAAAAGTTATAGCCACAACGACAAATAAATATTGGGGGTATTAAAGGTACAGAACATTTTGTACAATTAGGTGAAGAATCCGTATCTAGTTCTGAAATTGCTCCTAAACTAACAGTACTTTTAGCTCTCTGTATTTGTCTTTTTCTTATATCGTCTACACCTATGGTTTTAGATCGAGAAAGTAAAATATCTGGATTTTTAGTACTGTTTTTATAACTTCTTTCATCCACACTATATTTTCTATTAGATAGGGGTAAATGCGGTAAACTAGTAGCATTATAATTTTCTTCAGTTATACCAACATCTTCATATTCTTCTTGCTCAATGATTTTCTCATTAGTTTCGATTTGATCGGTAAAAACTTCATCATTATCTTCATCTAAGTCTTTGTTAATATTGAATGTACATTCTAAACATGTGATTTCTCCAAGATCGTTTTCCATTCTTGCTAAGTCTACTGTAATAACTCCAGATTCGTTCACTGATATATACCCGGGATGGCATAGGTCATAATTTACCTTCAATAATATATTATAAGTTATTTTTCTAGAAATTACTTCGGGCCCTAGATATCTCAATCTAATTTCTAATACATTTTCAAGTGTCCTAGTTTGTGCCAGATATATTTCATCTTCTACGAAAAGTAATCGGTTTTCTGACAGTTTGGATAGTTCAACAAAAAAGGTGTCACCGAAATGTAAAAGATCATCGTGCTCTTCTTCAAAATGATGGAGAATATCTTCCGATTTACCTTCCCACGAACATGCGTACCGTTTATCGGCAGGACAAATATAAACCAACATATCTGAAAAATAATTGAAGATGTTAGTTACTGCTTAATCATCTATATTTTATTTTATAGTTTGTTCCAAGATATTTCGTCTTGAATTATGTCAAAATGATTGATTTAAGTCCAAAACCCACAGCAGGTAGTCGTTAATCTGATAACAATAGCACACCACCTTATCTATACATATTTTTATCTGATTGTATGAATATAAAAAGAGCTTTCATTGCTTGTTTTCCTTTGTTTAACCTCAACTACACCTAAAAACTTTATTTCCAACGCCCTTTTTATAATTACATAATAATGGGATTAAAATATTGCAAAATGCAAAACAAAGGCCATCAAATGAAGGACAAAGAATAACAATAATACATGCTGGATCAGAAACAGGTTGGGTTCCGAACGGTTTATTGTTGTCAGCAAAGAATATTAAGCTTAGATTATCACCAAGATACAACAGCAGAACTCTTCGAAGATTGCGTTGAAAGTTATTTATTGCCGAATTCACCGGAAAGAAGTAGAATTGTGATAAACAATGCAGCTTGGCTCAATTGAATAAGGTACCAAATAATAACAGCAGTAAAAGGCAAATAGTGTTTGTTAAAAAATGACCTTAGTTTTGAAGAAGTCTGCCTTTTTCATTACCACCCATACCAGAATGATCAAGGATCCAGACCAGAAACACTTTGTTGTGTCTTCTTATTGAGGAGAGTTTCTTTTGGCAGTTTGGAGCAATCATTTATTGCCGAATATTTTTGATTTTTGAATATCTAAAGACGTTTAGCTAGTTTATCTGTGTGTGTTTTATTTCATCTAAAACCATATCTTCTAAAAAATTTGTTGGTGTTGAAGGCAAAATTATCCACAGTCAAGGACGACAGATTCTAATTTTGTGTTAACCTATAAACTGGGAACACGTTACCCTACTGATTTGAAGTCGAATGTCAATTTTACAATATGGCGCTGGTTTTGACAAGTTCGTGCATACGACTGCAACTTCACGTGGCTTCTTATGTGAAACGTAATCTAGCTTTTGTTATAAATTCCTTTGCGCATTTTTTTCAAATATAGTTGAAAATAATTTGAAAAGTGTAATGTGTAATGGAAAACATTCATTCACCTGTAGTTTGTTGATTTTAGTGTGCTCGTACAAACACAAATTGATTATATGCTGTACTTTAACGTGTAAGTGATATGAGTTAAAATACTTAAAGGTGGTGTATGTTATTTTTGGTAATCCAATCGCAACATGGATGTTGTTATTGGAAACAATTACATTTTTTTGGAATTGTATGTGACAAGAATATATTATATTTTTATAGATATTCAATATCTATTTATATATTTACTAACAATAAACCGCCACATCTAGAAAGTGAGTTAGTGAATATTTGGCAATAAAGATAATGAAAAGAAAAATATATTCCAATGTCATGAACTGAAGTATAGGTGCAGGCGTCTAATCGAAATCTTGTTAGATGATTTCAGGGCTATTTGAGCAATCAGTACAAATAGATAACATTCCAATTCTTCCTGACAGAAAAGAAAATTAAAGAACTGCTAAAATGCATATGGACTGTAACTGTCTAGTCGACAATTAAATAAATAATTAGCGTGGCAGATTCTGATATTGAAATACAATTTCGACAGTGCTGGTGATAATCAGAGGCAACATTTTTTTTACCATAAACAAATTATTCACGACAATAATTACCTAATTCTTTTATATTGTGGACAGCTACTAGCTTTGTTTTCACTTAAACATGTCCGGTCCAGTAGATCTATGCAGAAGATAAATATAACTGAAAGAAAGGAGTTATTTGGAATTGAAAATTGTGGGTACCTACTGCTTTAAGTATTTCGGGAACCGGGTTTATATAATTATCTTTGCATTTTAATCGTTACGTTTTAATTTTAGACGTTACCCCTACACGCGTTACTTATGATTATATAAAAAATTCATCATAGATTACTTAGGATAAAGATTTTTAATCTTCTTATTATCACATTAAACCATTTAATTAGATAACTTAAGATAAAATGATTTTTTTTAAATACTTGAAACCAAATAATGTATTGTTTTCAACCTTCAATAGTTATTAATGAAGATGTAAACAAACACACGTTTCTATTTTTCAGTCAGCTCGTGTCAAATAAGGGATTATTTCTTCCTTCCCCTTACCTTATAATATATATAGGCAATCATTTTTTTTCAATTGGAAATAAAGAAAAAATTAACTCCTGTCTGCCTGCCTTATTTACCAAGCAAAACCACAAGGATGCGAGATGAAGTCTTGCTTCCAAAGTGCTAATGACTAGTGACTAGTAACAACTGTCTAGCGCCCGACCAGCCGGTGCGGCGGCACCGAGTTTTCATGGGGTGCGAACAGATCCTACGTCGGACGCGTTTTATGCATTCAGATGCTTACGTCTGGTAAATGGTAGGGTTGTTCAGATTCTAGCGAAAATCTTGCCGATCGTCTAACCATTTAACCCAGTCGATACATCGGTAGAAATTGAACCGCACGCACTTTGCAATTTATAATGACAGGATTGAGAAGTTTGACATTATAAAATATTACACGTCGTTCAGATTAATCTCGTGTGAGAAAATTCAACGAAACAAAACAATAACACTTCTTATTTTCTTAACTCCCTGTGGGTTCCTGACGCCATTTCTTTCTTTAGATGTATGTCCCTTCCAAAGCAGTGGTAGTTTAACTTTAGGTCCGTTGAACAAAATATTCGAAATTTAGACTAATAATTTAAAAAAAAGGGGGGGGGGAGGCGAATTTTCGGTCGTCCCCAGGAGGCGCGAAAGCCCACGTTATGCCAATGTGGCACAGAAATCTTTAGAATAGTGGGAACTTTGACCGTGACAAAAACTGCCAAAGCAAGTCATTATATAATTAAATGAAAATCACAACAAAACAGCGGGAATGGTTGGTGTGTATATGTATGTATATGTGAAGCCTATTTTAAGCTATCATTACCACAACCGTCACTTACAGGGCTATTCTGTATGTCCCATACTTATCGTTACCTACCGAACATCGTTAAGTAAACGATTTTTAGCGATAAACCTATTCTGTACGTGATGATTGTTGGTGAAGTTTCCTTTGTAAACGATAAATGCAACCGTTACCTATCGACGCTTATATTTATCGGACAAACGAAAATGAAAATTTGATATTTACTTTCGGCTTTATGAATATAGTTTCAATTAACATATTATGGTCCTACTAATGAATATTTTAATAGAGGAATAGATCTTGGTTTTTTATCTGTGAGACTAGCTTTTTAAAAAACGTTTATTTTCTTGTCTCTTTGCATATTTCAATGTCACCTGTAACCCCCCCGAAATTTTCCATAAATAAGTATTTTCAAAAACAAGTTTTCCTGAATTAAAAATATCATATACATCATCATTTAATTAATGGTTAGGTTAAAATGTGTCATCGTTAACACTTAAATACTGAAAGACCCCCCGGTGCTTTAACCCCCCCCCCCTTCCAGGGTAGGGCCTTGGTAATGAAGTCACAACAGAATTACTTTTTTGGTATAATCATTGAAATTCACGTAAATAAAACCATTGGCGACGATCGTTTGTTAGCAATGTTGTGGGAGAGCTACACTATTACAGAATAAGACGGTTGTCCCAATTTTTGTTTTATTCACGTGCCCAGAAATTATAAGAAAAACAGAAGACTTTTTATAATGAATACAAGCATCAGTTTCAGCTGCCAAATTTCATACTTGTCATGCAAACAGTTTTCTAGATATTAGGCAGTCAAAAAATCGTGGGGTTGTATGAAGTCCTAAAACGACTATTGTCACATTTCCTTAATTAATTTTATCTATGTTTAGCTTGGTGTATCCGGCAGTTTCCTCTTTATCAGATTATTACTACTAATGCCACTAAGTATTTATTTTTTTTAAAGTTTGTTTACCGTTACAATTATTTTTAAGCAAATTATGCAAAAACTACAGATAAAGATACTTACTAGCCAATTTGTCTGGAATATTAATTTTCACTGTTCACACATGGATGTCTTGTCTGGTATGATTATAATAAAATACGTATTTTTAGTATTTTGCGATAACAAATTTGACGATTACGCTCTGAACAAGACAAAAAATGATAGATAATCCTTATCAGATGAAGTGAAGGGTGCCATGCAAAACTGTTTGCAAAACTTTAATAAACTGATAAGATAATACCCATTAAGTACCTACTTAGTATATAGCGAACTTAAAATGAATTCAAACTGTTTTACATTTTTTGTGTTGCTACCAAAATAGGTAGTAGAAATTAACAAGAAAAAACTCCATTCGAGTGACAAAGAAATTTCTTTTTTTTTATTTATTTTTATTTATAAAATTATAAGTTATAAACAAAAAACCGTGAGGGATTTTATATTTTAATAAAGACATTAACTGTCTAATGAGAGTTCAAACATATTTGTTTTTTTAGGTAAGTATTGTCAAAAATAAATTATTTATTTGTTTATTTATTTATTAAAATCCTAACAGGTCCTACAACATAATTATAAGGACAGTAGCTCATTTAACAAATTCAAAAAAATTAAATACAAAACACAATATACAAAAGAACCAAAACACAATATACAAAAAATACAAAACTGATAGACGCAAACTGAATGTCTTATATTTCGACAATTTTTAAATATTTGTACATTTTTCGCCTAAATTGTGACAATGGAACAGTAAAATTTATTTCCGTCAATTGACTTACATTGTTAGCTAGCCGTGTGGCAAGGAATTCAGAGGTGAGGAGGAGATGCTAGTATTCCAAATGGAATACTAGCATCTGTTACCCTTTAATAGTACTTTGAAAGGTATTAAAGACAGTAGAGCGATATAATTTGTAATACTGCTTACAAACTTATACAAGAAAATAATTGCTAATAGCTGTCGTCTAGACTGTAAAGATATTATGTATTGAAACGTCAAGGTCGCCGGTTCAAATTGAACTTTTCTTTTTTTTGTTGTCTTAACACTAATAATTATTATTATAGTTTGGTAGAATAATATCATAAAAATGACAAGACGAAAGGAGTATTCCATACTAGAAGTTAGGATATCCATATAATATCCACGATTGGTCCATATGGACATGGACACAGAATATCCGTTCTTAGTACGAGACGGACACAGTTTTGTGGTAAATGGATATCCAATGGATGTTCATAGGATATCCTCCTGGACTTGAAAGGACATCCTATGGATATATCCCTTATGTCCAATGTGGTTATACATTGGACATCCATTGTGTGTTCATGCGTTATCTGGGTTGTGGTGAGTGGGTCAATAAGGCTGCGACCACTGCGACCTATTCAGAGTTCACCAAACAAATTCAGCTTCTCAACGAAGCCGATTAGTTTGTTTAATGAATTATATGTCAGGTCCGAGGGCGAGAGAGAGACCCCGCAAAACATCAGATACCTGATTCGAGCCGCGGCGGGGCAGGCACAAATTAAATTCTTTGCTGTTTCATCATTCTCCAGATAAAGACGGCAAGTTGGATCTTCCGATAGTTTAAGTCTCAGCATAACATGATTCAGACGACAGTGACACTGTCAGGTCATGCCTGCTATAGCCATGCCTGCTTTCGAAGGATGTATAAAAGTCTGAATGAACCAATTCTGGTATATTGTCCCAGAAGTCCAAAGCTCTTCTTGCTGTCCAGGTATTTAGTGTTAGTTTGGGAAAACTTATTGCAATGCCAATTGTAGGTTCTGGTTCGATAAGGACACGAGCAGCACCCTCTCTTGCAAGAGAGTCTGCCTTCTTATTTAAATCCATGCCAGAGTGACCAGGGATCCAGACCAGCGATAGCCTGTTGAGCTCTCCTATTGAGGCGAGTCCTTTTTGGCAGTCTAATACTGATTTCGACGTTACACGGTGAGAGCTAAGTGCTTTCATAGCTTGGCTGTCCGAGGAAATTTTTATTGTTCTATGTGTGTGATTGGTTTGCTCCAATCTCTCAACACATGAAGCAATGGCGTAAATTTCCGCCTAAAATACGGTTGCATATAGGATCCTAGAGATGTTGAAATTTCTGTCCTAGATCTCAACCCGTATACACCTGCACCAGAGACTGAGGCTGTTTTTGAACCATCGGTGTACCAACAGATGTCCTCTCTTAAAAGTTCATCCTTACGGAGGACCCATTCATCTCTATTTGGAATAAGGATGGTATAAGGCAGGTCGTAGTTTACTGTTGGAAGCATTATATCAGAGGCCATTCCCAGAATACTGTGACTTCAGGGTCCGCTAGCATTCTGCTTTGCTCTGTATAAGCATGTTTTGTGCATTTAGAAATATGCACAATTCTATATGTTGTCCATCTAGCCTCCCTTTCCAGAAATATATGGAGAGGAGGTAGGTCGAGGAGGATCCCCATGGCTGCTGACGGTGTGGTATTGATGGCACCAGTAATAGCCAGAGAGCTTTGCTGCTACCAAGCAATAGCTCTATATGTGATTGGTCTAACAATCATCACATATATCCAATACATTTGTTTGGGACCCAAGCTCCAGGATTTTCCATAGATCCTGCGACATAACCACTAGGATAGTATGGCCTTATAGATAACTTTTTCCAAGTCCAACGTCTTTTGGAGGATATTGTACGCTACCCTTCCTGACTTGGTCCTTGCCAAGATGACCAGGTCGTCTGCATACGCTTGCAGTTTTACCACTCTTCCTTCGAGAGTGCTAGGCTTTACTGTTTTTTTTAATATTATTTTATTAATAGAAAATCGTGCATAAATAGGGGTCATTAATTAATTATTTTGGATGATGTGTACCTACAATAATATACAATAAAAACGAACGGTCGTAGGAAAAAGTTAATAGATGATAACAACTATTGAATAGATTTTATGTAACAATTTCTTATTATTCCATTATTTTTTCTGTAGTCGGGTCTTAGTTTTTGAACTTACTTCTTATTAAAATTATTTTTGGAGTTCGTGATAAAGTATTCACAGAGTCACATCTTTTAAACATATAAATGGTATAAACAACAGTACTTCGTGGATAAACATTTGAAATTCAACTAATATAATCTACTGCACCGTTTTAAATTTAAGTGTGATTATCCGTTTTATTAGTTGCCTACCATTACACATTTGTACTAAATATTTTTTTTCTAGATTAATCTAGTAAGTCTTGATAAGGTTTAACAACTTTTTTGCAATTTAAATTTGATTGTCTTCATCAGGACACACGACTAGTGGCCACTGCCACTGTAAATGAAACATTCAGTACTCAATACATTTCCATTGAACTGTGTGACGGGCATTATTTTTTAGTTTAGTTTATAGGCAAGTTACCTGCTCCAGTTGAAAAGAAAGTCTTCGTTTTTTGTTCCTGTTTTCCTCCACTGCCACCGTTGAAGTTGTCGCCACCCTCTCAATTCCAAACTGGTTCGGAATCGGTCCGGATTGTAGCCCGCGAACATAACTAGGTATTTTCCATAGATAAATAAATACTGAGATAGGTTTTAAAACATATGGAAGGAGCTCGAACAACGTTTGTGCGGCATCCTGTAGCACATGACGCTACACAGCAACTAACTGAAATAACAAACCCCGTCTTACACTACGAAAATTGGTTGGTCGTAGCCATTTTTAAATTCATTATGAGGAAGCTCTGTTCAAAGTGGGTGCCGCGTTTGCTCACTGTTCACCAACATGTTGATACTTGTGAGCAGTGTTTCACCATGTTTAAACGTAACAAACCGGAATGGATGAAACACGGATCCATCACTTCACTCCGGAATCAAAACGATCGTCATATGAGTGGATAGCAACTGGAGAACCTCGTCCAAAGCTCCCGAAAGCACAACAATCAGCTGGAAAGGTTATAGCCTCGGTATTTTGGGATGTACGTGGTGTAATATTCATCGACTATCTTGAAAAGGGAATTACCATCAACAGTATAACTATTATATAGTGTTATTGGAGCGTTTGAAGGCAAAAATTGCAAAGAAACGTCCGCATATGGCAAAGGAAAAAAAGTTTGTTCCATCAAGACAACGCACCGTGTCCCAAGTAAATTAAAACAATGGCAAAACTATATAAATTTAACTTCGAATTGCTTCCGCATCCACGGTATTCGCCAGATTTGGCTTCCAGCGACTACTGGCTGTTCGCAGACCTAAAAAAATGCTCGCTGGTAAGAAATTTCGCTCGAATGAAGAGGTTATCGCTGACACTGAGGCCTATTTTGAGGCAAAAGATAAATCGTTCTACAAAAGTGGTATTGATATGTTAGAGCGGCGCTGGAATGATTACGTTGCTCTTAATGGAAAGTACGTTGATGAATAAAACTAATTTTGAACAAAAAAAACGTGTTTTCTTTGTTAGGCCCGGGACTTTTTAGCCCATGTGTTCACTCACAATAGACGTTTTTTGTTCCGAATAGTCAATCAAAACACTATTCCATTCGAGCGACGAACGAATTCCATTTTTTTCCATTTATTTTTATATATAAAATTAAAAGTTATAAAAAACAAACCGTAAGGGATTTTGTATTTCAATAAAAGCATTAACTGTCTAATAATGAGAGTCCAAACATAACCGAAAATCCTAAAAGTATGGCTGCGTATTGTTTAATACCGTTTCTTTTATCGCCTTGTAATATTTCAAAAAACACTACATACATAAGAGTCCCTGTAGCTAGACCCTGTAATATCACAGAAACTACTGTAAGAGAGGAATCATCCCGCAAGCTAACTAAAATCCCTATTCCTATTCCCATTGGACTAACTACCGCAAACATGAATACAAAAACAATAACTATTTTAGTTTTTAAACCAGAAGTAACAAGTTCAATACCAATGCAAAATGCAATTACAAGTTTATGAGCGCTAACTGCACCGAACATGTACCAAACATTATTAGCGGAGGACTCAAGACCTACAGCTAAACCTTCAAAGAGTTCATGAATTGATAAAGCCATGACTACTAACAATCCCCTGATTACAACTACTGTAGAATTTGGAGCTGTATTCAGTGGAAAATGAGAGTGTCCATTCGGAGCGTGTGAAACTTGGTTTCGTTTAGCAGCTAGCGCTAACTGTTCAGATCTTAATATGTCATCCATATTTTCCCCTCTTCTTATTGAAAGACTACGTTTTATTGCTATTTCTAGATTCTCTTCCTGTGGTATGTCTGTTTCTGTAGCTATGTATAGTGTTTTTTCTTTTCTATGTAAATACACGTGAACACATTCTTCGGTAAAATACATTATAAAAAAACCAATGCACATTAGTAGCTCTGCATAATGAATTTCTAAATCGGGTGTGAGATTCAGATTTTCAAAATGATCATTAACTTCTGGCAGTAGATGGAGAAACGTTGTACAAAGCAGCACTCCGCCACCTAGTCCAAGAAGAAATTTAACCAAAGAGTTATTTTTTTGATCAGAGCTCCAGTTATACCAATGATTCAGTTTAATGGGGAGATTGCCAATTACAAAAGAGGCTAGAAACAAGACACACATAGCTGTTGCTTTTGCTACGGTTGCATTTCCTTCAGAATCTTCTGCATTTTCCTGACTGGTTTCTTGCAATACTCGAGATATGGCCATATTTCTGAAACAAGAGGATATTTTCAATCACTTGAACTACTTATATGGTAATCAAAAATTTGTTCATAATTCTATTAAACATTGCTGAAGACAATTATAATAATTATAAACTGTTTGTATTGGTATTTTAAATTAGTACAAGTCATCTGAAATTTCACCAGTCAGTAATTGGAAACAATTAATACTGCACAACTGAATAAAACAAATTAGTATTGTTGCAGTATAGATTTTCATGTAATTTAAGTTCATTTTCGATACTGTTAGCTTAGAACTTAGTCCAGACCATTATACGAAAAAGAAGATGATGTATTTGATAGACGGTGTCACAGAAAGAGCAAGATGTAGACTAAGTTGAGAGGGAATCATTAAAAAAAAACACCTCCTTACTTCTTTGAAATCAGAGATCCTGGGACATACCACAAGAGGGTATGATGAAAAGGTATAACTTTTCAAATAAATTCGTTACTGGAATAATCAACAAGAAGGAATGGGATCCAAATACCATTACCAGACTTGGAAGGAATGCCATTCAATGGTACACAGATGGCTCAAAAGCAATAGAAGGAACTGGGATAGGAGTGTACGAGCCAGGAACCAAATATTCTGAAAGCTTGGGAAAAACCCCAAGTATCTTTCAAGCGGAAATTCGCGCCATAAGAAAATGTGCCCATAATTGACAAAAGATTATCATGATATCGGTTAATCAAACAGCCATTAAAGCACTGAGCTCTTGTGTAATTAGTTCCAAAATGGTGTGGGAATGTACTCAATGAACTAGACGAGAACAATACAGTAACCTTATTGTGGATCCAGGACACACTGGAATAGAAGGAAATGAAATAGCAGATGGACTAGCAAAGAGGGGGACTGGAAGACCCCTTTGGGAGCCAGAACCCTTTTGCGGTATTAGTCCCAATGTAATATTGGAAGAATTAGGCAAAGCCGAAGAAAAGAGAAGATCTGACCATTGGGAAGATCTAGTAGGGCTTAGACAATCAAAGATTCTGATGGGTGACTACAACCCGTTGAGATCAAATTAATGCATAAGTTAAAGTGAAACTGCACTATGAGTTTTAACAGAGGGATCCTAACGGGACATTGTCGCCTGAACGGGCACCTGAAAATGCTCAAAATAGTGGAGGAAGAAGAATGTAGATTATGTGGCATGGAAGAAGAAACCTCTATCCACATACTTGTGAATTGCCAGAATTCTAGGGCACAGCGCCTAGGAGATTATTGGATAGAAGAGAGACATTTACCTAAGCTGAAACCTGCAGATATCCTTAAATTCTACAGGGAAATAGGACTAAAGGAGCTACTAGTATCTGAGACGTTCCCCTGGAACTAAGTAGGAGTAAGGGGGCACAATAGATCTTTTAAGTCTCAGTGAATGTCACCCCATTATACATACATACATACATTTTAATCCATTGATAGTTCACCTAACCCAACTTATTGTGTTATTTCTATTTTTGTTTCTTTATTTTTTCTGTATTTTAGGTAAAATACGTTAGCAATTTTGGATTTTGGAGCGTTAATAGTTGAAGAAAACGATGATAATACTGTTGAGGCGTTGGTTTTACCGTTGAGTGAATTTATCACTATACGCATTATTTATGATGATGACAACATTCTCTACTCACTGTAACATCTCCTATTTGTATTTTCCTAGTTGATGAGCTTCTATTGGCAAATACATATTTATAATTGATAAAGAGTGAATACCCGATTTATCTTATATTTACTACAACAATAATATGCCAACAAACCTGACGTTTACAATCAACCTTAGACTATTTGTATTTAGTTTACACTTGTATGCTGACAATAACTATTGTTCTGTTTTTATATAAACGCTCTTAAAATAAACAAAATACTTCATAATAAGTTTTAATCAAAACTGTGTCTAATTAAGCAATAGTTTGATAATAAAATTCACATTAATAATATTAAACATAGTGTTTTATATAATATTTATATAAAAAGAGTAGCAGCTTATGACATTTGTAAAAAAAAATATGAAAAAAATTCATTCTTCTAAAACAATTTTTGTCGACTTCATTTAACAAAAAAAATTTACGTACCAATTTTCGGATGAAAAATCGTCTATTTTTGGCGTCAAGTACTTTTCGTCAGCTGTGGTTACTACAGGTTCGTTTCAACACGATTCCGAAACTATCAGTGATTGTAATGAACATGCGTACCTGCATTTTAGCGTTCCACAACAATCTGTCACACTTAAACGCAAACGGTTTGGAAAGATCGACGAAAAAATGTAATATGCACCTCGGCAAATAACTGTCTATTGTCTCGGCTACCTACGCCTCGACTATCAATTTGCAGACTCGACTATAATAGACAGTTTTTCGTCCTTGGTACAAAATAGTTATTTGTATGCTTAGGCCGCGAAATACCTTTTTAACGTACCGAAAGAACAGTTACCGCCGAGGCCGCTTGCGGCCGAGTCAAGATACTCTTGAGGACGTTAAAAAGTTTCGCGGCCATGGCATACACACGATTTTTCGTGCAATCGTTAAAATTATTAAACTAGATAATTGTAAATAAATATATTATTGCTCTAAAATCAACAGCAGTTCAATTTATTTAACAATGTCACCGTGTGCTATGGAAATGATATGTTTCAATATATGTGGTGTATCCACTTAACTTAAACATCGTGCACTAATAAAACTCACGCGTTTTATATATACTTTAATAATTATGTTTTAAGCGGTTTTACATCATCTTCACTTACTTAACTATCATACTAGTATTATATATATATATCGAGTTACCGTGGCATAGTGGACGGAGGTTGAGAGCAGACTGTCTTCACTACGTTTCAATGAGCCTGTGCTCCTTGACTTGACACCGTTGCCAACCTTCTAATATGTCCGATATTACACCCCCCTTTGTTAGCCTAACTCCTGTGAGTGCATTTTTAATATTATGCTTCAATATACCTACAGTATGATTACGATTTACTATGTTTGTACAATATAAATTATCTCTACTTACAATAGGTACAGTGAAACATTCAATAATCATTTTAGAAAACAATATTCAAAAATTTTTTTTTCTACCAATCACTTAAATTTGTATTATTTTTAAAAGTAATATTAATACTTAAGCTCTCTCCGCCATTCCACTCTGTCATTCCTTTAAAAATACATACATGTATACATACAATACAAATACAAATTTAAAACGTTATTTGTGACCATTCACATATATAAAAAAAATATTTTAACCATAAGTACATATTTCAGTCGATTTCTAATGCATAATCTTTAAATTTTGCTGGTGTTTTTGTAGTTCTTGAACTACGTCGTACAACCTTCTCTAAATCACAATGTTTTGCAACATTTGTCCTACTTCCGGTTTCCGATGATTCCGAGGGTTGGCATGGATCAGTCGTAATGAATGGTTCTGTCTGTTGTGGTTTGGAATGTTCAGTTCCATAGTCTCTTATCTTCTAGTCTGCACAGATATGTCGTTTTGCCTATTACCTTTTCAATGACTGCTTTAGTCCAACTCCTTTGGTTAGGATTACCATAATCTGCGACTGCTACCGTTTCTCCTATTTCAAATTCTCTCTTTTTTCCTTTAAAATACTTAATCTGTCGCTCTTGAGCTTTCTGATGATTGTTTTCTGCTCCAGTTTCCTCTTCTTCCCTACTTACTCTCCATCCTATGGACTCTTTCAGTATGGTTGCTCTATTTCTGAGTTGTCTACCCATCATCAGCTTGGCTGGTGTTTCTTTCGTTACTATATGCGGTGTTGTCCTATATGAAAATAGAAATTCTGAAATTATCAAATCAATACTCTTACCCTTGTTTCTTATATCAATTGCTCTGGCTTTGACATTGTTTTTGAAAGTTTTTACGATGTTTTCTGCTGCTCCATTCGACTGTGGATGACCCGGGGGTGACGTAATATGTCGAATGTTATTTCTTTTGAAAAATTCTTGCATCGTTTCTGCTGTAAATTGTGTGCCGTTGTCCGTTACTATCGTTTTAGGAATGCCAAATCTGGCGAATGTCCTCTTAATTTTCTCTTCCGTTTCTTTTGCTGTTATATGGCTCATAATGTGTGCTTCTGGCCATTTGCTATATGCGTCCACTATTATTAATACCATTTTACCTCTTATAGGTCCCAGAAAGTCCATGCTCACTCGTGTCCAAGGCTCGGTTTCAACATCCCATGGTGTTAGTATTGCTCTTGGTGGAGCTGGCTTGTTTTCCATACAGCACATACACTTTCTACATGTTTCTTCGATCTGTTGGTCTATTTTAGGCCAATAAACATACGATCTTGCTATACTTTTTGTCTTTACCATTCCGAAATGGTGTTGGTGAAGCTCATCCAGCATTTTTCTTTGGAGTGACTTCGGAATAACTATTCTATGTCCCCAAACTAAAATTCCTTTGTCCACTAT
This sequence comes from Lochmaea capreae, assembly GCA_949126875.1. Classification (NCBI taxonomy): domain Eukaryota; kingdom Metazoa; phylum Arthropoda; class Insecta; order Coleoptera; family Chrysomelidae; genus Lochmaea; species Lochmaea capreae. The sequence goes on from OX421404.1 coordinate 21,178,608, forward strand.
TATCTCGTGCTTCCTGTGATAGTATGGTTTCGTTTCTTCTGACATCTCTGGCCATTTTTCTTCTCGTATATATTTCATTACATTTTTCAAAATAATATCCTTTTTGGTTTCTCGTCTTATTTCTTCAATACTGATCGTTTGTTCCTTAAGTGTACTTACAAAATTCACATAGTTACCTAAACCTTGAAATTCATCTGTAATGTAATTAATATTTAAAGGTGCTCTACTCAAATAATCAGCTACAATATTATTTTTCCCTTTTATATACTCAATATCATAATTAAAACTTGATAAAAATGCTGCCCAACGTTGCATACGGCTGGCATGCATTTGTGGTATACCTTTCTCAGGGTGAAATAAGGATATTAATGGTTTATGATCTGTTCTAATTTTAAATTTTTTTCCATATAAATATTGGTAAAATTTAATTAAACCCCAGTAAATGCTTAAACTTTCTAAATGAATTATTGGGTAATTTTTTTCGCTCGGTTGCAGAGTTCTAGAAACACAAGTTATTATTCTCTCAGTTTTATCTGGCATCTCGTGTGCTAATACTGCTGAAATCCCCAACTTACTAGCATCACAAGTTAATACAATTGGCAAATTTGGATTAAAATGGGTTAGTACTAGTTTTGATGACAATATCTCTTTAATTTTTAAAAATGCATCATTGCATTGTTCATCCCACTCCCATTTAGTGTTTTTATTTAATAAATTATAAATTGGTTTTAGTATCATTGATGCGTTTGGTATAAATTTTGAATAATAATTTACCATTCCCAGGAAAGATCTCACTTCTGTTAGATTTTCTGGTCTGGGTGCCTCTTTAATTGCTTGTATTTTCTTTTCGCTTGTCTTCAATCCATCACTTCCAATCACATGACCCAAATATTCAACTTCTGACTTGAAAAATTCACATTTATCCAATTTTACGGTTAGTCCAGCTTTCTTTAGCTGTTCTAGTACTAGGATCAATGTCTTCAGATGTTCTTCTTCATTTTCACCTGTTAGAATAATATCATCTAAATAACACACACATGATGGTATCTCTTTTAACAGTTGCTCCAAATGCCTCTGGAATATAAAACTAGCAACTTTAATTCCAAATGGAAGTCTGTTAACCGTGTACAATCCTTGATGGGTACTCCACGTTAAAATTTTACTCGATTCTAAATCTACTTCAAATTGATTATAAGCTCTACACAAATCCAATTTGGTATAATATTTTCCTTTATGAAGCTTAGAGAAAATTTCTTCAGCTCTTGGTAAAGGATACTCCATATTCTCTAGGTATTTATTTACAGTTACGCTGTAATCTCCACACAATCTTACTGTACCGTCTTCTTTTAAAACTGGAACTAAAGGTGTAGCCCACTCTGATGTTTCAGTCTTAGATATAATTCCTTCCTTTTCTAACCTTTCTAATTCTTCTGTAACGCCTTGCTTGAATGCAAGAGGTACTGGACGTGCTTTACGAAATATTGGCATAACATTATCTTTAATATATATTTTAATTTTATCTAAAGTAAACTTACCGATTTTTTTGCTAAAAACTTCTGGAAATCTAGAAACAATATCATTTATCCTTTTATTTACATAATCCAGCTGATTAACCACTCCGAACTGAATTCCAAATGCTTCTAACCAATCCATCCCCAGAATCTTCGGACCGCCGTTAGCTATAACATACAATTTAATTTGTCTTATTTTGTCTTTATATTTAACATTAACATTTATATAACCTAATGGTGCAAAAGTACTATTATTGTAACTTTTTAAAACAATTTCGGCTTCCTTTAATTTAAAATGTCTAAAATAGTTATTAAAATGATCTGCATTTATCGCTGATATCACACTACCGCTATCTATTTGAAACAGATGCTCTGTATTTTCTATTAAAACTTTGACAATAAATTTTTTATCAACATTATTGATATTAAAATTTTCAAATTCTGATGGACAATCACTATACACATTAAAATTTTTGTCTGCTTCCTCCGTTTGATTGTTTTGTTCCGTGTACCAACAATCTCGGCAGTTATTTTGGTTATTTTCGGTATTTGAAAAATCTACATAGTTAAAATTTCTATTTGCACATGCTTTAGCAAGATGTCCTTTTCTTTTACACTTAGAACAATAAAAATTTACATACCGACAAACTCCTTTATGATAATTATTACAAACTTTACATTTTATCATCTCGTAATTTTGTTTTCCTTCCGCCATGTTGACATTTCTTTCAGTTGTCATCCTTCTGCGTGGAAGTGTAGCTAAATTCGTCGACGTCTGTCTATCCGTGCGCTGTCTTGAACTGTTTTGTGAATCTGCGCCTTGCCATCGGCGTTGTGGTTGGTCAAAATTTTGTCGTTGCCGCGCGCCTTGATTTGAAACTCCTCTTGTTGCTTGATATTTTTGATTCGATGACCTTGTAGTGTCTTTTACAAAGTTCATGTTCACTTCTCTATCGATGCTATCGTTTTCCTTTTTTATGGCCAATTCCACTAGTTTTTTTAGATCTGCGGTTTCCTCCTCCTCGCATAGTCTGTCTAATATCGGGCCGTTTCTCATCCCGGATATGAATTTTTCTCTCAAAAGCAATTGTAAATCATTTCCAAACTTACAGTTTACAGATAGGCTTCTTATTCTAGCATTCCATTCTGCCATCGTTTCTTCACGTGTTTGTTGAGCTAGGTGAAATTTCCTTCGCTCTCGCCATACAACTGTTCTTGGACAATACTGTTGACTTAATAAATCTGTTAATTGCTTGAATGTTTTTGAATTTGGTGGATCTGGGTGACACAGGTCTCGTAAAAGTTTATAAATTTCGCTAGGAATATTACTTAATAACGTAGCTACTTTATTTTCTTCCTTCGTACCGTTTGCTTTAAAATATTCTGATAATTGCTCACTGTATATGATCCAATCGTCAGTTTCACTGTTAAATTGATGGAACACGATGCCGGTTGATGCCATCTTTTTTTTTTTCTCTTTTCTTCTTATATTTCTTTTATCCTCGTCGCCATTTTGTGGTGTATCCACTTAACTTAAACATCGTGCACTAATAAAACTCACGCGTTTTATATATACTTTAATAATTATGTTTTAAGCGGTTTTACATCATCTTCACTTACTTAACTATCATACTAGTATTATATATATATATCGAGTTACCGTGGCATAGTGGACGGAGGTTGAGAGCAGACTGTCTTCACTACGTTTCAATGAGCCTGTGCTCCTTGACTTGACACCGTTGCCAACCTTCTAATATGTCCGATATTACAATATATACAAAATATTTTGACAGTTCTTGCTTCAACTTTCAACCCAGTTACTTTTAGCCCCAGAATATGTGGTTTAATTTAAGATGTTTGTTACACCCTTAATACTTAACTGCAATGAATCAAGTCATGACCCATTTTTTTTATTAAAACCCTGTTAGATTAATAATAAGCATAATAAGCAGTGCCGGCACTAGGCTTTGATCAGTGTAAAGCGAGATTTTCTTTCAGCGTCCTTTTATTTTACATAAATTATACTTTTGCTCTATGTTAAATAAATAATAATTACCTATTTTTTTAAATCAATTTATTGCAAACATCAACACTAAATGATAAAATCTGCATTTTGTGTAAGTATCATTGTAATAATTAATTATAAGATATCACCTACCCACTTTAAATATAAATAAATTAAAATAATAATAATCACCTTAGGTGTATCCAAATAAAATCGAGTCAAATTTAATAGTCGATAGAGTCGTCACTATACTATTTGAACAAAGTCAAAACCGATAAGTATGTGTAATCACTAACTTAAACAGATTTATTAACACTTATTAGCTAGTTCTACTAATTTCGTTAAGGATTGTTGTTAAAACAAAACGAAATGCTCATAACGTTACGTAACATTTTATAACGCTGTTTCTTAGGTTTAAAAAAGCTCGTAAAACTACGGATTTATCTAGATGCAATCGACAGAAATGTACAGATTTTTTATCATCACCCTAAGCATTTTCAGAAAACTGACCTAGCAGCACTTAAAATTTCATTTTTTGCTTTTGATTTTTTGGCGCCCCCTGCTACCTGGCGCCTACAGTGACCACTCCTCCTGCTCTTCCCCGGGGAAGCAATGAATATAAGTAGTTAAAACCAAATAAAAAACATGTAATTTTCAATCAGTATTCAAAAGGTTTTAATACACTTTGATGTAAGATAAATCGAAACGTAAAATAAATTGAAAGAAGACTCACTCACACTGCTAGAATAAAGGGTTCTCTCGCACTAATATCGACATATAAAATATCCGTATGTGATTTTTTTATAAGTATGACCAGCACTTGAATTCCATCTTTTTTATCAGTTTATAAGTTGATAATAATTTTAATCGTACACATAGAAAAGATAACAAAAATTATTGCCACGAGCTTTTTTAAAAGTAAGTTGACAATAATCAAAAGTGCATCTAATTGTTGCAATATAGGTAGATAGAGGCTAACTGTGTGCAATCAAATTTATTGGCAAATGAAATAAAGATAAACCTCACTTCATTGAGTAATAGAGGTGTTAAGTTTATGTAGACGTCATTGGAATTTTCTTAGTATTGATTATTTCTTGATTCTTTTGAAATATATAATAATTTTATGGATAAAATGATTGTTAATGTTGAGATTAATTGTAACCCATAGGTACTGTCAGTATTAGTTTATTGTTTAAAATAAAATATCAAGTTTTTGTTGAAAAAGGTTTTTTGATGCCTGTCAATGTTATGCCAAGTAATGTTGTAATAAAAGTTGCGAAAGAAAAATTGCTTATTAATTTCACTAAAACAAGAATATAGAAGTAGAAATACTATTAAAATAACAGTTAAGTATGTAACCATCATAATAATTTAATTTCATAGGTGTTTGTATGCTCTTTGATTTATTTTGAAATTTCTTTTGTTGTTGGTTTGTTGCCTTGTTGGGTTTTCTTCTTCTGAACAGACAATATAGATAAATATGACATGGATACAATTATTACTAATTGAAATGATGCTATGATGACTTCAAATTTATAAGATTTAATTGTTCGACAATAGTCATGAAGACGGTCACTAAGAATAACTATTTATTTTAGTAAAAATATTAAAAAATACAAAATATGACAACCCAGTACTGGGAAACCTCTAGTTTCGGCAACCTAGCTTCGGCGTACCTGTATTATTGGCCCATGCATGGGCCAGGCTGTTTAACCCAACTTTGGTCATGCCTAGGATTATCCGAGATTATGCCAAGACTGGTTGACCCAGCCTTGGCCATGCCAATGATTACCCAAGCTTTGGTCAAGACTGGATAACCCAGCCTTCGCCATTTATTGGGAATCTAAGCTTGGGCCAAGACTGTTTGACCCAGCCTTGGCCATGCTAATGATTACCCAAGCTTGGGCCAAGACTGGGTAACCCATCCTTAGCCATTTATTAGGGACCCAAGACTTAACATCCGAGCCTGGCCTATCGTTATCATCCAGACTTCTACCAAGACCGGGCCAAGCCTGGCTTACAAGCTTGGCCCAGATCGAGCTCTACATATTTGGGCCAAGCTTGGCCCCGTGGTACTCTCCTCTATGGGAATCCCCTATATTTGCTAAAACACCGATCACAAACGTGTAACGTCAACCTTTTGTATATCGTTCAAACTTTTATCGTATTATCTGGCTTTGCATAGTTTAAATGATATTATTTACTCGTTAAAGAGAATTCTTGACTATCACACAATACAATTCCAATTTGTAATCAAAATAAATTTAATTGGCTGCAAACTGTGAAATATTTGACCATTCCTTGCTTGGCCAATATTATCTCTGCTTGGCCATAAAATTGGCAGAGCTTACATGCGCATATATCGTTGAAAATCTTGATGTGTTAGTTTAAACTGCATCTCTGATTCGAGCTTGCGCACTATGCAGAGCTCGATACCATTCCAGAAGGGTTCATAAATGCCAGCTGGAGCAAACCTAGTGACTCGGCAGAGCCGCTTTCCAGTTAACCATTTTGAGTAAGCAAACACGAGCCCTCGCTTGCGCAAATGCTCAGCTGTCATTGCGTTTTAAACACAGGTTACCTTCCGCTTACCTCTGAAGTATCTACCGGATTTTTTGTGCTTGGATCCCGAAAACGTTGACTAATATTTATGGAATCAAGGCGCCGCATATATTTATTGGTTATGTATTGTTTCAGCTCCATCGTTGTGCTCTAAGCGCTCGTGTTTCAAGCGCAGCGCTTTAAGCCCAAACATTTGATCAGCTGGAAAGCACCTCAGCTAAGAAATATATCCAGTCTGTCTTCAATATTATAACCATTTTTCTTAGAACTTAACCACGCAAACCGGGTTAACAATACCATGACGTCACGGTTAACTTTTATGACGTAACCTCCAATAAGATAACTACTCTGTCAAACTACATCAGTGAGCTGGTTTGTGTGGTTGGTTAACTGTTACGTCATGGTTTGGAATACAATTCGAGGAATATTGACTGGTTAACTTATAGTTAACCCGGTTTGTGTGGTCAAGTTCAAAGAAAAAGTGTTTATAATCCCATTTGTAATTATCAATTATTTATTACAAGTTTTAGTCATTATTTTAGGATCCTAAATTTAGGAGACGGAACATTGAAACTATAAAATCGAATGTATATGCAACACTCAAAGTTTTAATAGTTTTACTTAGGATATGTGATCATGCGCACTGCAGTTAGTAGGTTAGTTAGTAATTTTTATCCTTTACAGTCTACACAGTTCTAAATATAAATAGGGATGCTATAATCAAGAGAGCTATAATCAAGAGAGTAATACGGAAATCATGGTTAAAAAGGAGCGAAAAAGGTATAGGAACACTTAAAATGCTGAATGAAGAATTGGCAGTAGAAGATACAGATTCTTACAAAAAAATTTTACCTATAGGTATCACAGGAACACAATTTATTATTTGTCTTGCTTGCAGATCAACAGAAAAGCTAAAATATTTTACGTTATGTCTGGAAGATTTACTAATAATTTATTATGCCTGTAGAACATAATCACATAAAATCTCTCAAAATTTAACCACTCAAACTTTGATACTATTTCACATCTTAAACCTTGGATGTCTCTTACAATTTAAACACTTAAACTTTGATATTCTCTCACAATTGAACAAACAAACTTTGACTATCTCTTACAATTTAAACCACTTAAACTTTGACTATCTCTTACAATTAAACCGTACCAACTTAAACTTCGAGAGAGAATACTTTTATATTCACATACTTATACACAGGTTTTTATAATTAATGATTTGCTATGCATGATTTGGAATGAAATTATCGATTCAAACAGAGTGTAAGGCCAATATTGTGCAAGGTAGACCCCAGACATTTGTTGTCCTGGGGCAAACACTTAAATCGAATCTGCCCTATATATTTAATATCCGACTTATGCCCCATTGAACCATTTTAGCTTAAATGTAAGGCTCAACAAAGAGCCGCTTAGGTACTGATAATTCCAATCTCTCATTGCACCATGTATTCACTTGAATAGAAGGCTGTGTTTACAATTTCGTACATATAAGCTGCATGGAGCTTAATTTCTTAAGCCTGACTTATTTGTTATTTGGACATTAATGTACAATGTAGGTTGGTAAACAGACGAAACAGGCCGGGTTAGTGGGCCCCAACACTGCAGCTGTTGGCTTATTGTATTGTCCTGTCTGTCTGCTAGTCCGTGAGAAGATTTGTGACCTTGATGAGATCTAGAAGTCTCTTCACAGTATCTCTTTTGGCAAGGTTGGATACAGGGTCATCTCTATACCTCCACCAACGAAGAGCCTCACATTCGAAAATTATATGTGTGGCTATTTCCTCCTCCTCACCACATAATCTTCATATATAGGTTTTTCTTGGAGGATCCCCATTGTGTGAAGGTGCTTTCTCAGGCCGCAGTGTCCGGTCATAAGGCCGGTTACCAGCCTCCTATTTAACTTTAGGATTTCTTCAGTAAGTTTTGGTATGGGTTGTTTAACCATCAGTTTACCGTGTTTGAGCTTCGGAATTGTTTGCCAGTATTTGAGGTGTTGTTTGTGCACCCACTGGTTTAATGTGGTTCTTACCGAAGCCTTTTTGTTACACCGGTTGCCGATCCTTCTCGTGCTAGGACGTCTGCTTTTTCATTCCCTTCAATACCCTTGTGACCTGGCACCCATTTCAGGGTTACCTTATATGTGGCACTGAGTTTTTTCAGGTTTTCTAAGCATTCCCAGACAAGTTCGGATTTTATTGTACTACTATTAAGTGCTTTGATTGACGCTTGACTGTCTGAGCAGATAAGAATGTTTTTCTACTCCTGTTTTATAATATACTTATTAAAAGACTAAAATCTGTATCATAATGATATTCATTATGATACAAATTTTCATTATGATACAGATTTTTAAGCCAATAGGAATGCGACATTCGCACAATATTCAATATAGCCATGGATACCTGGTTGACATTGACATTGGAATAAACAAATTTGGAAACTTGGGCAAGCAAATTGCCACCTTTTTAGGGCTTCCCAATCCCAATTTATAGACGGGACACTGCTTTCGTAGAACATCTGCAACCGTATTGGTAGATTACGGCAGTTATATTACCACCTTAAAAAGACACGGTGGTTGGAAATCCACTACGGTTGCAGAGGGTTATATTGAAGAAAATATCCAAAATAAAATAAATGTGTCGAATAAAATTTTTAATTCAATTGAAAATAGGAATAAAACAAACTTTAACATGCCCTCCAGTTCAACAACCATCCGAACAAGATCAGCCCCCCAAATAAATTTTACAAATTGTACAATAAATAATTTATGCACAAAGAAGATTAAAGAATTAATATTATTATGTTCAAAAGTTTTAAATTTATTTGTTGTACAATTTGTAAAATTTACTTGTTGAAGTTCCTTTCATTGTTCTTGTTTTTCATAATAAATGATAATTATTATTTAAATAATTCTTATTAATCGGAGTAGAAAAAATATTGTATGCAACTTTCATGTAATGACCATTAATACACTCGCATATTATATACGAAACTCGCCTGCGGCTCGTTTCGTATCCTACAACATGCTCGTGTCTTAATGGCTATCATTACATGATCGTTGCATAAAATACTATTTTACCGCTGTAAACCTTCCTTATGATTTCTCTCAGACACATGAGTCAATTGCGTAGATTTCTGCTTGGAATACAGTGGTATTTACTCCCAGTGAATGACTAACGTCACATCTGGGGGATTGACCGTATATTCCAGCGCCAGTACCTGTGTGCGTTTTGGAACCGTCAGTGAACCAAACTATTTCTTGTTTGGGTGTTTCCTTGAATTCTCCTTTCCAATCGATTTCGATGTTAAAAAGGGTTTTTCTAGTGATGTGGTCGGCGTCATATATAATCAGTTAGTATAATTGTCGCATGCCCATTAGGGTGAGGGTTCCAGTTATTGTTCAACTGGAGACGATATGCCCCAATTATAGCCTCCGCTTTGGCGATTAGGTCAATTGGTGGGAGGTTTAGAATTGTTTCCATGGTTGCTGTCGGAGTATTTATTTGTGCTCCAGTGACGCACTGACACGCCAGTCTCTGGATTTTGGTTAGCTCTAGAATTGCCTGTTTCTGGTTAACCTTAGGCCACCAGACGAGTGCGCCGTATGTTATCAAGGGTCTTACAACCGTTGTGTACAGCCAATGTAAGTAAATGAAACTAATCAGACCCCATTCCACATCCAAAAACAGTGTGAATTGACCGCATTTGAGGAACAATTAATTCTAATGAGAAATATTCTGTAATTTATAATGGTTAAGTTTAGCCACAAGTGGATTTTTAAATAAAACTACTATTGCTAACTTCAGAACAATTTATTTTTCGTTTGAGTAGCTCAGAAATTGTAGGCTTGATATTTATTTATCAAGTTTATTCAACGATCAATGTAGGTAACAGTAATAAAAACAACATTTTAAATGTATTATTTATTTTTATATAAAAAGAACTTTCATCCTCCCGATGATACCAAAAGATAATACAAGTTTACAATGAATTTTATTCGACGACTCGGTACTGCTTCATTGTCCCATTGTCAAGGTATTATTCACCCAAGTTCGCATTTTGTGTCTCTGGCTACTTCAGCAGCTAGATCTGCAAAATTTGCTGAAAAATCTATACTATTTTGAGTCAACAACGAATGCAACTGTGCATCAACATCATGAGACATTCGAGAGTCTTCATTCATCAAACTAGTAGTAGATTTTGAGGGAGATTCCAAATGTCCAAGTAAACTACTTAACGAATAATCTTCAACTTCGGAATTAATCCAGTGTTCAGCTTCGTTTAAAATTCTAGCAGGACTAGAAGGCCCTATCTCTATATTAGATTGATTCAAGTTTTCTGCTAATATTTCTTTTGAATTAAGTGTAAAATCACTATTTGAAGTAGAAGCACCGGTTTGTTGTTCGTTTGGAATGAAAATATTGGTGGTTGTAATAACCGTTTTTGGATCTGGTAGGGTCTTAGGATTGTCCTTTGAAATTATATTCATTCTGACAATCTGATGACCACTTCCTATATTATTGGGGAGAAGTGGTAGTTTCCTTTCCACTACTACTTGTTTAGATCGAGGAAGTCGGCCTAAAAAATGAAAGAAATAGTTATTTATGCAACTAGTGCAAAAAGTAAGTGTTTATTAGCACGAGAAGGATCGGCAACCGGCTACACCGGCCCTGAGCCGGCAACCGGTGTAGCAAGGGATTCGGTAAGAACCACATTAAACCAGTGGGTGCACAAACAACACCTCAAATACAGGCAAACAATTCCGAAGCTCAAACGCAGTAAAATGATCGTTAAACAACCCATACCAAAACTTACTGAAGAAATCCTAAAGTTAAATAGGAGAGATATCAGGCTGGTAACCGCCATATGAAAGAAAGCACCTTCACACAATGGGGATCTTCCAAGAAGAACCTACAGATTGCGAAAGGGCTTTTCGAACCGTACGATTTACACAAGCACGACAAGGAAAATATGAGAAAATCAGCTTGAAAGAGAGAGAAAGAACAACCGTGATGGCCAGCGAAGGCGTGTATTTAGTCCCAGAGGCCGGGGCACAAAAGATCTTATTTGGTCGCAGTGCAGGAGGTTGCGTAAACACTCACCCTGTTCTTAATAAATAGTCCCAGAGGCCGGCCGAATGTCCACTGCCCCCCATTTCAACCGCTGTTGACAGAAGCGCAGACTAATTTGTACAAATGATATTTTTGTCTCGTCATCGTTGACTCCTTTTCGAGCTCATACACTATTAGGCAAAACCAAACACCTCCATCCGGCAACAGTGTCCTTTACAGAGAGAATTCACATTTAAATTTCTATTCCTAGGTCTCTTCGCTACAAACGTTGATCACGATGGAAGCGCATGCCATTGTATTTGAAAATGTGGTGAGGAGGACGAAACAGCCACCCATATAATTTTCGAATGTGAGGCTCTACGTTGGTGGAGGTATAGACAGATAGGGCCGGATGACCCTGTATCCAACCTCACCAAAAGAGATACTGTGAAGAGACTTCTAGATCTCATCAAGGTCACAAATCTTCTCACGGACTAGCAGACAGGCAGGACAATACTGTGCAGTGTTGGGGCCCACTAACCCGGCCTGTTTCGTCTGTTTACCAACCAACCAAGTGTTTATTGCACGCGACGTGAAATTGTGAGTGCAATAAAAATTAGTTTTTCCACTAAATAGAGTTCAATAAAGATTTGTTTTTTGCATGAACGTAGAAAAAATATTATAAGTGGGTACATTACGATCAGTTGCGTCATAAAAACTTTTTCTAAACAGCGCACCAGAAGTATTAACAACCTATCAATGAATAAAATGACTAAAACGTCAGATAATACCAAAAGCATGAATATGCAAGAGGAATAATCTACAGATGAAAATTGTTCATGACCCTCAAGATGTATCATTCGTCTCCAATAGGGTTAGAATCCAAAAAGGTTCAATAAAACTCTAAATCAGTCCATAAGGTGAATTGTGGTCTAAAGATTTAATAAACCATCTTGCATATTTTCTATTCAAAGGTGTATCTCTAAAGAGATGGGATGAAATCAAGGGATGCAGTTTTGCCAGAATCATCCTGGGCGACCCTGGGAAGCTGGAGTCGAAAAAATATTTGGCGATGACCAGGAAAAACCTACGTTTAACGGTAGGATTTCTTACTGGACACTGTCAATTAAGGAAACACCTACGTACAATGGGGCTAGTGGACACACCTCTATGCAGGATGTGTGAACAGGAAGATGAATCTGTCAGGCATGTCTTATACGAGTGCCCGGAGTTATCGTCAATACGAGAGTGTGTGTTCAGTGAGTCTCGGCATACACCTGCCGATATAAAGAAGATGTCTCCTAGTGACATGTCCACCTTCCTGGATAGGACGATGACCTAGGAAGACAACTCTTCGGGAGGATGTACAATGGGTCACATGTTGCCTAAGTGCTGTGGGCCTAACTCACCCTCCCTACTCTACAGATACAGAGTGTTTAATGTATTTACATTACTGCAACAGCAATGGTTCTCCGCTATGTGAAGTAGATCTAGCCGATCAGCGCAGCGTAGGAATATTTTGTACCAGGCGCAGATTTGTAGGATGAAGTGGCGCATTTATTAAAAATTAGCTTGGGATCTAGTAATTGTATTTCATTGTTAGTAACATCCTAATCTATTATCTCAATGTAAATTTTTTAAGCTTCTGTAGATGCAAGTGACAAATGAATTTTGTTCTTACCTTTCTTATTGCAATAACCTGGAGTTAAGCCTTGAATGTCGACTTTGGAAGCTAAATGGAAAGCATTAGCTTGATAGTAAGATGAAATCGGTATCTTGGGTTGCATGTAAACAGACGGCTTTACAAATGTACGTGAATTTTCAAAAATATGTTCACCATTGGCAACTTTCTCATCAGTATCTTCGGAACATTTATCAATATCAGTTAGAATCTTTCTTATTTTCGACTCAACATCCCTCTTCAATTGCGCATTATTTTTAATACCGCAAACGTGGCCGCACGGACACTTTATGATATTTTTTCTATAGTGAAGTTTGGCAACGGATAGAAGTTTAATAAGTGATTCACTTAAATCCAAATTTTGACCGTAGTTAGGCGAATCGGAAATGTCTATATTTGATTTGTTTGTGAGACAATCAGAGTCAGAAATCGAAGCAGGAGGATCCCAACTGTATTCTAGAACAAGCTTTGAATTAGAGCCACACATCAAGTAAATTTCTCCCAAAGTTATACTTTCGCTATCTTTAATTGTCCAGCCTCTTCTCAACGCTCTAATTCTCTCCTAAAAAACAAGGCAAATCTCAACGTTCAATCTTGACTATAAATAAAAACGCAAGTTTTTCATTTCTGTATTGATGAAATAACGAACTGTGAATTTTCATATTTTAAAATTCTCAAAAAGACTTTTGAAATTGGTGGACACAATAACTCAAAACCTTCTGTGTAATAAACGTGTTGGTTTCGAAACTTTCCATCAGTACAAGGTGTCCCAGTAAAAAGTAGTTCAAATCATCAACTTATAGATTTTATATGTCTGATAATAAAACATGCAGTTTTTTGTGTATATTTAGTTATTTATAAGAACATCATTTATTAATAGAAAATCTTTCAATAATGGGGGTCGACAGAAAATGTATGTAAGCCCGAGAAGTAGTTGTTGCTTCTTAGTTTGTTCTTTGAAAATAAATTTTCAAAAACTTTGTAAGGCATTATAATAGTATTCAACCTTGACGTCTATTGATTACACACTTCACAAAAATATGGCAATTTTTATAGGAAACTGTAATTAAGTTAAATATTTTATTGATATACCTCTTTCTCTAATTTTGCAGCATTATCAACATCAATAACTGATTTATCATCCTGTAATTTAATTTCTTCTGGATTAGATTCAGTTGTTTCCAATTTTTTACCAGCTTCCTTACTAAGATCTTTACTGTTTTCATTGCTGGTCTCAGCAACTATATCACAGATATCGTCTTCAGTTTGAAGAGAAATTTTTTGTGGTGATTTTTCACTGGCACTATCAGTGCGGGATCTGGAACCCTTTTTCGTATTTTTATTCATTATCTTATAATTGGGATAATTTCGATAAGTATTGTAATTTGATATCAGTCGGCTTTCATATGAATTAAAACACATACTTTGACGAGTGAAATATTCTCCAAGACTTATACATGGGACCTCAATTTTACAATCCGGAGGTGGTGTAATCCTGAAATATTCAATATCATACCATAAAACTATACCATCATAGTAATTTTTTTAAAGAAAAGTTTTTGCAATATTATTGATTTCATTAACTCATGTAACTGCTGGTGAACTATGAGTTTTGATATTTTATTGAGAATTACTGAATTACTTTCAATTATTAAGATTACCAGATTTTAAAAAGGTCCATCTCCATCAACTGCCGTCAAGTCAGCATCAGTTATACATTACCAAACACAGAATTCACACCAAAGCATAATAATTATATACAATTATCAAAGACAAATTTCAAGAATAAATTATACCCAATTGCTTTTCAGCGTGGTTCTTAATATAATTGCTACAAGTAATAAATTGGTTATGAAAAACATGTAGGTACTACATACCTTAACAGTGGATTAAGTTGTTCCTTATTAGCTTTGATTTCCTGTTCTGTTGGTACAGAGTTAGCAGTAATGGGAGAAGTAGAAATTAAAGCTTTATCATAAATATTTGCCTCAACACTCTTCCATTTTTTACTTAAGCAATCTATTAAAGTACTTAGCCTTTTTTGTAAAGGCATATAAGTCTTTAATCTTGGATTCTGAGCAGTACTTTGAACTTTAAGAAATGATGACATATCCTTAGGTCTCATCTCTACTGTCAATCTATTTGGAAGTCTACAAAAAAGGTACAACAGGTATAAAAGTTGTTTCTGTATTGTGAAACCTGTGGATATCCTAAAAATCTGAAACTTTCTTTGGCAACTTAATAGAATCACGGGATACACTAGATCTTTTAGGCCTCCCCAAAATATACATACATTCATACTATTGGTGTAGGATGGGTGAAGGTACAATATATAAGATATATTCAAAATAGGTATGTATCAATAAACAAAAGAAAATGGGAATCTTTAAAATGGTTTTACAATATATTTCAGGTAATATCTATATTGGAAAATTATTATTCTTAACACTTAATTTAGGTAGATTAGTTATATTCAATGGAATTACACCAAGTCTTTTGTATGAAATAAAGGAAGTTATACAAAGACAACCAGAATGCATATCACAATATTTTTAATACAAATATTAAAGAACAGTTCACTGTTCTTTTTGGGTATGAAAAAGGCTAATAATAAATCTAAGAACTACTTGAATACTTACCGTATTTCTTCATATTTCTCATCTAACTGGTTTAATTTTCTTAATGCTCTACAAAAAGGTGTTTTCACTCTTATAGATTTTCCCTTGACTCTTACTGTCAATGATCCTTTATATATTAGTTTATTAAGTTTAACCAAATATTTAACATTGACTGAACCAACTTTTTTTCTCAGCTCTCCATAGTTAATTAAGCCATACAACTCTTGTGTTACTTTTTTAATTCCTTCAGAAAAATTTAGATATTTTGAAATTTTCTGCCAAGTTCTATAATACAAGTGTCTAATTTGATCCTTAGTTTTAACAAACTGATCTGGAACACCTTTCTTTCTAAATTTGTTACTTATATAAAGCTGAATACTTTCAAAATCCTTTCCATATTCATTCAAAGCTTCAAAAAATACATTTTTATCATCAGATGACCATAGAGGCCTGAAACATTTTTTAGATTCCTGTTTTTCTTCCTTCGAGTCTTCTTTCTTTTCATTTTTTTCAGGAACTACTGATACAGTTGAATCTTGTTTCATTTTCTTAAACACTCTTGCACTTGACCTTAATTGTTGCCCCTTCAATTCAGGTATATCAGAAAATGTTAATGAACCCAAAGGTTCTTCCTGTGAATTAATTCCAGCAATAATAGACTTTTCCTCTAAATTTGTTTCCGTTTTCGTGTCCATTTTAATCATTACAAAATAAAACACTGCTTCTGTTAATTTAAACAATATTGGTACACTGATTCAATTCTTTTAAGAAGTATTAAAATAAACAGTTATATTTGATTTGCTACATTTACCTATTTTTTCTTTATAATTATTGTTTATTTCATATGTCAACGGTCAATTTCTTCTTAGGTGTTTAGTCACCAATTTTTTGGCCTAAACCTCAACACCTCAACAGTACTTAGCGAGTGGTTTTTGATTTTATAATGGAATGCAGTCATTTCCAGCTATATTAAACTTGTGCCAGTTTTGAAATCTGTTTTCCATAGAATCATGAAATTACGCGTGTTCTGGAAAAGTATTTAAGATAAAGTTATAGCATTTTTGAAAGTCATGTGTCTCTTGTTTTAAAAGTAAATATACCTATTTGATCATGGCATTGATGAGCCTTGTCTAGTCGTTTCATCCGCCAATTCTTTGCCCTTATGACCCTCGTCCCCAGGTACCCAGGCTAGAACCATAACCTTGCAATGGTCTCCAAGTGCGTTTCAGGTTCCTATGCAATCCCATACTAGCTTAGAATTGACCTCTATGGAATCAAGTGCCCTCATATAGTGCAGCTTGGCTGTCGGTGAAGATAGCGACTGAACGGAATGTCCTTTCCTGCCTTTTAACTTCTTCAACGCGATGGTGAATCACCTTACTTTCGCCTGGAAAGTTGTGACGTCCTCCTTGGATAGCTATCCTTTGTTTTATCCCTACAATTTTCCGGCTCCTACACCTACTTCTGTCTTGGATCCATCCGTATACCAGGTTGTCTCAGCCTGTAAGGACCTTTCTTCCAGCTTTTCCCACTTGGTATAGTTAGTGGAACTTGTATTATATCTCGCGTTTGGGGATAAAAGAGCTATGATCACTGCGAACATGTATTTGGTACCTATGCTTTACTATTGGTCTTTTGTGCACCGCGGTCGTGTTTCGACCAGTAGGTATAGACAACAAATACGTAAATGGAATATTATTTGCAATGTACAAAGTTCATATAGGTATGGAGTGTTTTTTATAACTTAGCGAGCATTATTAAATTTTCATAGTATATTGGTTTTATGCCCATTTTAGATCAAGTCTAACAACAAAAAATTCATTGGAAAGATAACTTTGAAGACTCTGGTGTGAGAAGAAAGACTCAAGAAATTATAATTAAAAATCTTTCCACTACACGGCTCGGAAAATGGGAAGCAGTTTCTTGTAACTTATATATTGTACGTAGCTGTAAGTAGTATACAACCATTCGAGTACAAAAAATAAGCAGATCCTGGAATGTAGGAGAACAAACCTACGCATTCTGTTGGGACTGCTTACAGGACATTGTCGACTAAATTAGCACCTAAAGAAGTTGAGTCTGGTTCAGACCTCGAATTATAGGTTCTGTAATTTGAAGGACGAAACTGCGGAGCACATATTATGCTCATGCCCAGTTTTGGGAAGGGTAAAGGTATAACATATTCGGTTTTACTACCTTATTTAGAGCCGAACGACTTCAAAAAAGTATCACCAAATACAACCATGGACTTCGTCAGAAGCACAGGCTTGTGGGGTGAATTGTAATTCCTAGGGGTGAGCCACAATAGACCCAACGGGGGTTGCAGTGGAGGTGGCGAGAAAGCCCCACTCACATAGAACCTAACCTAACGTAGCTGTAGTATTAAAAGATTTTAAATACTGTAATTACATTTCACATTATTAAGAGAGCTTGAATGGGAATAAGAGAGGGAAGAAAATTAAAACAATTCTCCAATTTACGAAAATGTAATTGTATAGGAATATTTTTGTATTAAATTGTAAAAAAGTATTTAATTCTATATAAGTAATAAGAAATCAAAATCCAAAATCCAGTGGCCCAGGTGTCAGATAATAGAGCCAAAAAATGTGTTCTTCGAGGTTCTTCAGTCAAACTGCTGAAGTTATGAATAACCCATCTAACTGGAAAATGTCCATCCATCATTTCATGTCCAATATATAACAAAATTGCGTTTTGGCCAGCAAATATAAGGGGTTTTCCAGTCCACCATTTTCTTAAGTCGACCAAAACGTAACATATACTTAACACCAAAAAAGAAAAGCATGAAGTTACCAACACAAAAGATAAGGACCTGAAAAATGAAAATTGTTCTCACTCAATGTAACTATCGACTAAAATCTAAATAATTTTAAATGCAGCAGGATAAAATTTACCACAAATTTTTGTTTACAGGTATAAAACCGTCTTCCTTTGAAAATCCGCAAAGGGCTCCTCCAAATATACCAGTAATCACCGCCCATAATAACCATCTTATCAACCTATCTGAGTGGGATTTATATACTACTAATATCATTCCAGCTTGAACTCCAATAAAAGCTTGAAATACCGTAGTTAAACATCCTAAAAATCATATTTATAATAATAACTTGCACTTTGTACTTTTCGTTCAATTGTTACCCCCAATTTACCTTCAGGATTTAAGGACCTTTTTAAAAATTTAGATACCTATGGTATTTTACCACATAATCCTCATATGTTCATCCATACTTAATACCTTTTGTTCTCACAATAAGAAGCCCTACACACCATAACCCAAGTCATTGGTTGAATTCTACATTTGTATTTCAAAATAATGAATCTAAGTTTAGTAATAAACGTACCTACTATTCCTTCGGGATCAAATGGCTTAGATTCATAGGTATGGTATATTGTGGGATGTTGATATCTATGATTGCCAAGAATCAGACCATCTATATATCCTGTCGCTCCTCCTATACATTCTAAGTAAGAACGGTTTTTATGTAGACCACCTGGGCCCATGTATCCCCTGAAAATATACGGCTCGATAAAGTAATAACTAATGAATAGCTTTTTAGCGACGATTACTTAGGCTGCCCGTTAGTGAACTATTAGTGTAGGCAGAGACAACCCTCTGTGTATAGGTAAAGTAAGTGATGTCAAAAAATAGGTACTGGCGAAGTGTAGGCAAAACATAATACAATTGTTATTATAATCATGAAAAAATAATATGAACTGGGGAATAATATAATTTGGAAATATGCAGAATTATGTAATCTGCAATTAGTTGATACATTTGATAAACTATTTTTCCTTATTGTGAAATCACCCTCAATTAAATGAAATAGGAAATATCAAAGATCTTGAGTCCAAGATACATCCATGGGATTTTATTTTTGAGATTTCATCAAATGTATCTACTCCTGTATGTTATACTTAGTATTATATTTATTATTTTGTACGTTTTATTTTGGGAAATTTGTTTTTTCTATTTTTATTCAGCAAATGTTATCAAGAATAATTGTATTTTTTTAAATTTGTTCTCATCAGACACAAAAATCAATAAAAATATTTTGAAGTTTAGCTAATGACTGCAAAAAAGATTTGTCAATTTTCCATTAACATTTTTAGTAGATTATGTTTATGATAAAACTGATTATGAAACTTTTAGATTCCAGCGAAAGAAGTACCTAAAGGCGCAAATTATGTGTGTGGTACAAACTACTATGACACCCTGTATATAACAAATCACATATTAACAATAAAATGATACCTTGGACAATCCGGTGCAGCTACAGTAAATATCAGAATGGTGTGAAAAATTAGAATCACCAAAACTAATAACCATCCCTTATATAACTTTAATATATCTCTCATATTATGTTTCTAAAATAAAAAACTATTATAATAGGTTTTTTTTTAATATGAAGCAAAGAGTAAATGTAATTTAATTATTGATTAACATATACTATACATATGTACTTTGGATTTCACTAACTTCACGGAAACAAATTAAACAATATTTTAGACGTCAAGATAATAACCAGAATGGTTGGTTACCTATATATTGCATATATACCAACCCCGTTTAACTTGAAGTTTAATTCATTGTCTGTCGGGGCATATAGCCCGAGAAAGTAGATGTTGCTTCCTAGAGAACGGTCTACTCTTTGAAAAGTAACTTTCAAATTAGTAAGGCGTTTGGTACTATTATCTACGTTTTACTTAATTATGACAATTGTTACAGCCAACTGTAATTAAGTCAATTTAACAATGATATAAATCAGTGGTGGCCTATTTTAGTATGTAAGAAATTCCACAACAGAAATATATTACCCTAGTGGTTTAATTTGTTAAACTAAATATTATTTGATAATTGAAAAAATTCCACTTAGTAAGAGAAAAAACAATTACTAACCATCGCTTGAGATTCTAGCTATTTATTGTTTGTTCTGTATGTTTCTTTGTGATGTAAGTATTCATTATTATTTTTGTTAATTATTTTGAGAAATTGAACCGCAATCTTTTTTATATTTTTTAATTCAACGTTTCCGTGACGTTCCAGCTATAGTTTTCTAGAACACTTAATTTTTTTTTAAATTCTGGTCCCTATCTGACACGAATGAAAAAATTCTTCGCCATTTTTAGATGTTCGTATCCATAAAACATCTACCGCAGGGTATGAAACAAGTGTTAACTTAAAGCAACCCACATTGTATGTATTTGAATTTTGAATCAAATCATTCTATTAGCGAAAAAAAAGAGATAGTAAAATATTTATACGATAGGGCCAAAATCATTTGTTCTAATCAAAATGAATTCATGAAAGATAAAATTTTACTAAATTCAGTTTTAGATAACAATAATTATAGCTAGGTACCCGACGAATGGCCCATTATTAATACCCAAATACTAATAATAATAATAATTCAAGTAATATAATTTTTTTTAACTTATTAATATCGTATGTTGAGGGTTTAATAATACGTTAAGATTTATATTAACGAAAACCAAACCAAAAAAAAGGAGGAACAATATCTTCAAACAACTGGATATATATCAAATATCCTGTGAATGACACAAATTTTGTTTGGGTGAAACATCTAGACCATTGAAAATCCGAATAAATGGACACAAAAAGTATATTAAAGATGTAGGGAGTTTTTTAAGTCAGGTATTTGGAAACATGCTTGGAGAGAGGGGCATCGTATTCAATGGGATTTGACGCAAATAATATTGAAAGAGCCCACTAGTAAAAGACGAAAAATCAAAGAAAGTGCTTTAATAGAACTAATGCGGATAAATGTGTAGAGTACCTCAGCCCATTATAGTCAAATTTCCAATAATCAATAACTATCAATAAACAACCGAAATAAGTAAAAAAGTGCTATCCTTAATAAAACCGTTCCTGGAGCGTGCACTTCACTGGACAGCAGTCTTAAACTTCAAAATATTATATTGATTGTCTAGTTGTCGATTTTTTCATAAGTGTCAGATAATGGGGACCAGAATTTAAAAAAAAACTTATTGTTCTAGATAAACAAACAATTATAGTGACCTATGTTCAAGATTTATTTATTCATTAAAATTAAAAAAAAATTACCAGCCAATTATCTTCTTCTTTAGTTCTATCTTCTCTGTCCATTAAATATAAACAAATTATGGAAGCAACAAAATATCCTATACCTAGTCGTTGTAACACTCCAAATATTCTGAGATAATTCAAGTCAGATCCACTGCTTAAAAATATTCCTAAGCAGAATAGTTTAATTGATCTCTACAAAAATAACAAAGGATCATTTAAGACCAAATCATCAGTATCTAGGACTAAAGGCGTTTATTTATTAGAACTAATTACGATGCAATTTTTCGGAGTAACTATAGTCTACTCATCATTCATGCGACACATTCGCTCTTATTATAACAGACTCCATTATTAGGTGCCGATACTGTCATATTTTATTGTTTACGGTAGTTGTGTGAAAAGTAGACTGCTCACGCCACTTTTCAATTTTGCATAAGTGAATCTGATAATTGTATAGTGAAGTCTCGTTTATTCATCAGTTGTTAAATATTAAAGTGTAGGTTTATTAATTTATAGTAGGGTTTTAGCAAACAGTTTTTATTACATATGCCTATGATAAACACAAGTCAAAGAGAAATTTTGATCAAGAGAGTTCAGGACAAATAATATTATCGATTTAATTCAAATAAGGCCAGCTTGCGCTGTCAAGAGATTATGTACAATTTATGTGAATTATATTATATACAATTGTTATCTGAAACGAGTTAGAATTATACCAGAACACAAGCCGTTACATTTTGAATTGAATTAATTCCAATAAATCGTTCCCATTTAGTTTCCACTCTAAAATATTTTTTTAATAGTTAAAACTCAATAAATTATCTCTTGGATTTTGTCTTCTGAAAACATGAATTATGTTAGTGTTTCACTGAATATAACTTAGAGTACTGTTCAAGATAAGGTGCACAGTAGAAAATATTATTATTTTTCGCAAGTACCAAGCTTGGGCGGGAAATTAATGAATTTTCCAAAAAATAATAAACATCAACAAACTTTCTGGTGTAAGCTGTCCGTTAGGTTAGACTGCTGAGCCTGATAATTGCTACTGGTCTCTTCACACAAACGGCTCAACCAAGAGCACAAAAAGCCTGAAGGCTGAAAACTGCCGAGGACTCTAAGCCTTTGACTGGTGTGCTGATTGTTGTTTGCTAATTCAAAGTTTAAAAAATATTATAAACATACCTTTAGGCTATTGATTATAATGTTTTTATTAGAAATAGATTTTTTGAAATTGGAAACCATTCCTATCGGTATACATGCTCCCATTATCCATAGAAAAGACGGGAAAACTAAATCTGCTACATGTAGTCCATTCCAAATTGCATGTTCTATCGTTGCATAACCTCCTTGACCATAATTGACAAATATCATTATTATAACGGGCAATCTAGAAATAATTGTAAAAATGATACAAATTATACAGTGAAAACTTGCTACCACCCTCTAGGCTCTAGGTAGTGCGGTATGCAGTCGAAGTCATACCAAGCTAAATTGATTTCTATAACTACTGTATGTGTACGAGTAAAGGTGTAAGGGCAAACAGATATCTGTGTTTTAACGGTATAATGAACACTGCGGCTCTACTTCCAAAGTGGATCCTTCTTGCTTTACTGCACGTTTCAATAACAGTTTGCATCACTATATCGGCTGCTGCTATACTTAAATACTCAAACGGTGTAACATATTGATTGGCCTGATGCAATTTAAATTAAGTGATCATTTTTTAGCACTATTTTATATCTTGTTTGGCAATCTGTTTGTTGTCATAATAAATTAATGTATAAAGGTGATGTTTTTAAAATAACTGAAAAGATTGTACTCTAGTTCCCCTTCGTTATCATCAGCCACAAAAGAGTCACAGTTGTCAGTTAATGTAGAAATCGAGTGATCAACTAAATTATTAGGGAAAAATATCAAATTTAAAGCAAATCATTTTTTTTTAAACAAAAATGTACACCTTTAGTTTTGTTAATCATTATATTGTTCCATCATAATACCTACCCCCTAAAAGTGTCCAAGGAGGAAATTCGTTTTGTTTCTTTGATGTCACCGTCATGAGTTTCCGTGGTTGATTCATTTTTTGACATATACTTATTCCAAATTTGTACAGCTCCAAAAGCAAGTAGTGCTAGGAATACATATATTAAAGTGACTGTTAGTATTGCTGAAAAATAAAAATTAATAGTGAAAATAAAAATATATGGATTACAAAATGACATCAGCCATGGAGAGGCACTCTGCTGGACCTACCCCCAATTAATATAACTAACATAAGAGAGACAAGAATGGACTAAGCCAACAAAATACGAGTAATAGATAAAATGACAACATGATATAGGAAATAGTAGGAGATAACATTCTCGAAATTTAACTTCAAGGTGATCAAGCAAGATGAAAGGGAATGAACAAAAAACAACATCAACGGCAAACTTGAAGAGAGGATCTGGTAAATAGACGGATCCAAGACCATCAAGCAAGGAACTGGTGCAGGAATATACAGTGTAGGGAGAAACTAATAATAAAGGGACTCACTAGGAACAAACAGGTATTTCAGTAAAATGCGAGAGAAGTTAACAAGAACCAGGCGTCGATGAAGCCAAAAGTGACATAAAGACAACTTTTACGTGGTTTCCATGACACTGCGACATCGATGGCAACAAAAAATCTGTTTAACTATATCAAGAGAATAATAAGGCTCATCAACTCCAAATATTGGCAAAGAACCCGCTAGCGGTCTGACTGAAGCGTATGGGACTGAGTCAAACGAAAACAAAGACAGACTTGGATTTAAACCCTTCTAGTGCACCACAGGAAAACCTTTATTATAAAGTACCGTCAAAATTGAAAACAAGAAACACTGAAAATGA
Organism: Lochmaea capreae; assembly: GCA_949126875.1. Lineage (NCBI taxonomy): Eukaryota > Metazoa > Arthropoda > Insecta > Coleoptera > Chrysomelidae > Lochmaea > Lochmaea capreae. The sequence goes on from OX421404.1 coordinate 21,202,997, forward strand.
GCTGGAAGCAAATCAGAAAAATAGCGGGCCTTCTCACCGGCCACAGAGTGCAATGAGGGGACAACTGCACAAAATGTGGATGTACAAAAGAGAACTTTCGTGCACACAATTTGGTCAGCAGCCAACTGATGAAGAGCCTGGTACAGAGGACTAGAACTACGGGGTGGGCACAAAACTTGTGGGGGTGGGTGAAACTAAGCCCGGAAGCCACAATAAGCCCAAAAAACAAGTTCGTAACTATTTTTAAGGAAAATGTGTCATAAAAATAAGTATTTAAACTTTAACCCTTTATAACTTTGTCGATTATAAAAACGTGAAAGCTAAATATTGTTTACTATTGTTCAAGTGGGGCATGTCAAATATTTTTAGAGTTTTTTACAGTTTTTCAGTCCAAAAAATTCAGCAATTAAGTTTGTTTTTAAAAAAATTAGGAAAGCATAAGATTTGGTTAGGCCTCTGACTGGTGGTGCTGAACCAACCAATCAATCAATCAACTTTGGGTCGAAAATCCTATAATTATGTTTATTTTTTTATAGAATGAATACCTTTCCTGGAAACCCGATATGTTTTTTTCGAATATTTGGCCCATTTTTTGGAATATCCGCACCAAAAAACTCTGTATGCGAAATTTCATCAAAATCGCGTTTAACAGTAGTAGTCATCTAAACCATCCAGGTAATTACTCAAACACATACCCACACAAATTTTTTTCGAAACCGACTAAGTAGTTTAGGATTTCAACGTAATTCCAGCGCTACATACCGGGACCAGCTGTAGGTAAATCTAAACCATTCAGAAACTCACTAACACGAAATTTCATTAAAATCAGTTCAGCCATTTACGAAGAGTTATTTTACATATACACATACAGAAGAATTATACATAAGTATATGAAGATAACTTACGTGTATAGATGTTTACAGGTGGTTTTAAAACATCTACAAAACATCCGGATTTGTTAACATCTACGTTGTATATTCCAAATTGTCCGAACTTATCATTAATATCACATATAACATTTTCAATGCGATCTTGTGGAAAATATTCTTTATGTTCTGTTGCAAGTCTAAAGTTCTGGTGAGTACTGAATATATTTTTTGTCAGACCATTACTGCATTCTTTAGTTGAATCTTTACAGTAGTCGGTTATCAGGTAAGGGCACTACAATAAATTGTAATTTTTTATATATTATAGTAACTCACTGACAGTAAACACGCAGCGACTGACAAGATAAATATAACTATTGCGGGTAGGAAGAAAAATCATATAAATTAGACGGGAGTAAAGTGCCTCTCAATTGACATTTAATATAGGCAACCAAATATACCTTCATACGTGCATTATTACCTCGTAGCAATCCTTGTTCAGTGTATATAAATAAACGTTATCATAATTAGAAACATTTATGCTCAAATAGAATTGGTCTAGAATTAAGTTCGCCAAGCTATAACCTTTAAAGTTAGCAACGTCATAGTCATCAATCATGCACCAATTCATTTGTACAAGGGTCTCTAAAACTGAAGAATATTTTTTATATTTATTTGATTTCCAGTAGTACACCTATGGGTAAATATAGTTAAAAACCTAAAACCCATGTATTGAATGAAACAAAAAAAATTTCTCCTATGATTTTGTTATGAACAAAATATTCAATATTTATTGTCTATTAAATACAAAACCTACACGAAATACATTTTAATGTATTTAATACATATTCGTAGTCATTTCCAGAGGATAGCTGTGGTCTTATATACCACTTTGTACTATAGCTTTATGATCGCTTAATTACAACCGTAAGAATACATTGTCTATTAAATACAAAACTTAAACGAAAAACATTTAAATGTATTTAATACATATTCGTAGTGATTTCCAGAGGATAGCTGTGGTCTTATACCACTTTGTACTATAGCTTATGATCGCTTAATTATAACTGTGAGAATACATTGTTTATTAAATACAAAACTTAAACGAAAAACATTTTAATTTATTTAATACATATTCGTAGTGATTTCCAGATGATAGCTGTGGTCTTATACCACTTTGTACTATAGATGATCGCTTAATTACATTCTTATAAGAATACATTGTCAATTAAATACAAAACGTAAGCGAAATACATTTAAATGTATTTAATACATATTCGTAGTGATTTCCAGAGGAGAGCTGTGGTCTTATACCACTTTGTACTATAGCTTATGATCGCTTAATTATAACTGTGAGATTACATTGTCTATTAAATACAAAACTCAAGCGAAATACATTTTAATGCAATTATTACATATTCGTAGTGATTTCCAGAGGATATAGCCGTGGTCTTATACTACTTTGTACTATAGCTTACGATCGCTTAATTATAACTGTGAGAATACATTGTTTTGTTAAGGTAGGTTTCATACAACCACACAGTTATCCTATGAACATCACAGCCCGGAAGGTGGTGACAGATTTAATGTTAATAGCCCTTTTAACACACGTGTTAGTAACAAAATCTTTCCGTCGACTGTACAAGACGCTCCTATCCTTTTTTCTGAATCTTCAAAAATTAGCAATAAATACTTATTTGTTTGAAAGGTAACTATTAGTGATTTTGGGCGAACACAATTGTTCAAACAGCGGTTAATATTTTTTCGACCTTGGTTATAGCCTTTTATCAACCAAGAAATGTCACCGCATCGAAACCCGCCTAAGTAACTTTGAATAACTACAAATAGCATCCAAACATTTAGGTGAATAACCAAGGATATACAGCATTTACAAAAACAAATTGACAATTGACAACTAAAACCGCGGTATTTCCACAGCTCGAGAGCAGGAGAAATGTCAAAGTAGTGACGTCTTTAAAGACTCATCAGTAATGACGTTATCGTGAATTATTGTGTGTATCTACATTAATATAACTAAAAAACGCACAGTCGACGGTAAAATATGTTACGCGTGAGCAGTTGATTTAATAGACGATACATATTGAATACTTTGTACCCAAAACTATTTTAATAAGAAAAATTTGGTTTTATGCCCTCTAGAGGGCGCCATATTCAATTCCATGTGACATCACATAACCTATAACCATCGGACGATCAAAACTCTTCCAGCGATATCTCATTTGTAATACAGTTGTCTCTAATAATAAGCAATTTGGAAGTTATCTTATTGTTGTGATAATGAGTTAATTATTATAAAATATAATACTTGTTAATAATTATTATACTCACCAGTGTTAAACAAATTTAAACTCCAATATTTATATTTACTATAAAAATCAAAATATTTTGAAATTATAGTTTACGATTTGTACTTTTATATGAGCATTTTCTGTCGTTCAAGTAGTGTAATTGAGAGTTGATGTGTTCTTAAGATAAAAATTAAATAAGATATTTACATTAGATATGTAAAAAATATTGAGAACTTTTGTTTATGCACAAACACCAACTGCTATATTATAATTTTATTATTCGAATGAATGAAAGTACCGTGACATAGTTTGTGGTATGTGCAGGTCAGTATTGAATATAGAAACTCGCTATATACTATATACTAAAGAAAAGCTTGATATTCTAGTAAAACTAAAAATTATTAAATATTACAACAAATTATACATCTAAAATTTTTTCCATGATTTGATAATTTTTTTTTTAAAAGTCGCGTCCACATAGATATTTTATTAATTCAAAAAAATTATTGGCTGTATATTGAGATGCAGCATTCCTATATTTGTATCTTAATAATAGTATATTATTAAACGAGCAATTTATGATCGCCATTATTCCGCAGGGTGACAGCGACGCCTACGGCTCGGGACGCAAATCACCCGAGTGAATAATGGCCATAAATTGCGAGTAGAATACTATACTTTGTCCACGACCCTTGATTTCTTTTTTAAATAAGGCGAGTGTAGAACGGAAAGTAATAAATTTGGTATTATTGACAATTCTAACGTCAAAATTAATAAATTTCTGGAGTACGTCAAATGTGACATATAGAGATGGGCGATACTGTGTAAAGTATTGATACACCGTACCGTTATAAATATAGTGTTTTAAAAATATAAATATTAGAAAATATCGTTATGAAAAGTATCAATACTAAAAATTGATATTTTATCTATACGATATGTTTCAGAAACAAATTTCCTAAACAGATTTAATAGTTTATTTCATATTGTACCCCCATCTCTAGTCATCTATGTACCGAAATTTTGTGAGTGTTGAGTTGTCATGGCATGTTATTTAAATGCAGAAGCGTGAATTATGAGTTCATAATTCACTCTAGTAGATATATGGGTACCATATATCTTTTGTTAGGAGGTAAAATATTGACTTATTATTAAGTGGTCGTCGACAAATATCGTTAGAGGAGAGTTTTCCTACACATATCTGATGATAAAAAAAACAGTATGACAATAAAAACAAATTTATTAATTAGTATTCGATAATTCTTTAATATAAATTGTTAATCCGATACTGCTAATATTCCCCCATGCATGTATTACAAAACATGTTTTATACACTGGTTTTAGCATAAAATTGACAAAAAAACTTTTGATCTTGTCCCTATTTCTTGGCATAAAAAATGTAAACAAATTATTTTTAATTTACGACCATTTTTTTAAGATATAGAGAGAGGAGAGAGAGAGATTTATTTAAAAATAGGTAAACCCTAATATACACAATATATTATAAATTTAAGTAAACAAATATTTAAATAACTTACTTAAAAAGTATAACAAATGAATATTTAAAAAGTATCAGTTCTACATGGATTATAAAATTTAAATTCAAATAATTATATATAAAATAAAAGCAAGTCGTTTAAGAACACATAACATATATAACGAAAATATATAACATATAAAAGTATGTAATAAGTTTTTTGTGTCATTGTGGCCTACATATTATTTGTGATATGTTCTGCGTTTTACTAATTTGGGCAATTGATTGTAATTTAAAAAACTTTTAAAAAATAATGAACTCCTTGAGTTTGATGTATTTGTTCTTTCTATATAGTCAAAAGTACCTATTTATGCCAACTATACTGGACAAACATTTTCTTAACGATGAAATAAAACAATTTAATTTGTTTAAATCTTCATTATATATTTGAACTAAGTTCAATCTACTCAATTTCATCGTTTAGTAGGGATCTTCATCAAGTAAAAGCCTCATCTATTCAAACATTTTCTTTGTTACCCTTTATAATACATTGGTTTGATTTTAATTGAAAAAATCCCTGAAACGGCTCATTTTCTAAATATATAACGTGTTATCAAATAAAATCAATAAATAACATATTCCATAACAAAAATATATAACATCCGGTCGACTATAAGACCGGTTTCACAAATTGCATTCCCATCGTCAGGAGTAATAAATTATAGAAATTGATGTAAATAAACAAGTAACTAAATACCTTAATCATTGTTCCATTAAATAGTAGTCAAACAACAAATTTAACAAAACTCACTCTATAAGTTATCCGAAACCAAATTAAAAGTAGATATTTTTATTATTATTATGAACCTACCTTTGTTATTCAATAACCACCGTAATTTATGTGCTTTTTTAGGTACAAAACATTATATTTCGTACTTTTTGTATTGAGGGCAGTATAAGGGCATAGAGAAGGGTGGAAAGGTTGAAAGTAATTTGAGAAAAGGATTACACGGCACATACTAAGGGTGATAAAATAAATTTACGATTCTCTCATTATTGTAAAATTAGATTTCAAACAATGAAAAAGTTGATAGTACTTAGCTTAGCCTAGATAAATAAATATCAACTTTTTTCTACTGTCGCCGCGAAACCGATATGCTAATATATGACGTGCTGCGCCTCGACTGTATCATATGTGTTTGGATGGGGTATAACGATAAACATTTTATAAAGATTTATTTATTGTAAGAATTTCTGTATCATACGCGTAAGATATATTAAGTTAATTCATATGTAAACAGCTTATTATTCTATCAAAGAAGTTAAGCAGGATAATAACTAAAAATGACGTCATCGTTTTTTCATCGTAAATAAATCATATTATATATTATTATGTAGTAGAAAACTGGAGAAATCTTCCCCAGCCCTGTAGGAATTCAAAGAAGGAGGAAAACCAATTATCTTCTTTGATATTAATTCACTAAAAATCCTTATAATTATATACTTAAACTGGCGCTACAGTTGACTATAAGTAGAGCGCTGTAGACATAGGTATTCTCGTCCGCCATTTTGGTGCCTTGTTGTACGTTGACGTAGGTTCAATATCAAAAAATTTAAACACAATATGTCAACTTGACATATCACAAAACAATAACATTCAGGCAGCAAAATGGCGGATGAAAATACTCATCTCTTTAGTGCCTCACTATAAGTTAAGTACCTTCTCTGATTTTCTTATTACAAAAACATTTTGAGTACTTAAATTGACGCGATGTTTTTGACATAAAGTAGAGAGTTTTACCAGTCATTTCAAAAAGAAAAATCCCGCCAAAACAGCCGTGACGTTAATCTCTCATGATTGGACAGAATGCGTCACTTGACAAGCCAAACTAGAGACGTACGACAGCATCCACTAATTCGTTCGTTTGGGATGTGCTCAATAACCCAGGTACTTGAACTGATTCTTTGTACCATTTCCAATGTTATCTACTTCCATTCCATAAGCTTCATTCGTGTTTTCTATATAGGAAACTAGTTTGACTGGAGTGGTTTTAATAGTTGTAACGGTTGTATTTTTTCCTCTCCCACAAACTGCTTTCGTTCGAGTCCTTGTAAGCTCTCGCAGAAGCAGAGTATGTGTGTCATCGTAGAGTTCCCATTTTCTGCACATAGGTTCACTAATTTTGGTAGTTTTGTGCAAATGCTTCCTCACCACTTTCAATAGCCTGGTTAAGAGTTGCTTGTCTACCTAGTTCAGTAGACTCTTTGTAAGGAGGTGTCCCTTATCTAGCCAGTTCTCGTTTTCCCCTCTTGGGCAATCAAAACGGATCCGCACCTATGAAGTCTCCTTCAGAACCTTGTTTAGCTAACTGCTCCGTCATTTCATTACCACCGGCTCCTATATTAGAGACACTTTGTTGATTCTTTACCAGTCTAGACCTAATTGTTAGATTACCGATAGCTTTAAGCCTGGCTGTCGGTGAATATTTTAATGTTTGGTGCAGCATATCCTCTCCTGATGCTTTTATCAATACAGGCTATAGCAGCAATCGCCTCAGCTGGAAACACAGACGTGTATCGACCAATGCTGAAGAACATTTTCTTTCCAAGTCCATTTTGATACCAGCCCCAGTGCCATGTTTTGTTTTGGAACCATCGGTAAACCAGATGATTTCTCCAGAATCCTTAGATGGGTTGATGATGTTTCAAAACTCATGAGAAATATAGATTCATCTAGTATATTGTCTCAGTTGTATCCTTCTCAAACATTGCGCCCGATTTCAGCTAAGAATTGCCACAATCACCTCCGCCATTCCAAGAAGTTCAGAGAAGGAAGTTCAATAAGGGCTTCCATTGATGCCGTCCTTGTGCTTTTCATTGCTCCGGTAGAGTTAGTGCATTATCTCATATGCTATGTAACTGCAACCCTGTGCGCCAAGTGAAGCCGGCAATCGGCCAAACGTCAATTCCAAAAACATCTCATATCCCTTTGTAGTTGGATTACTTCATTCTGTATCTGTATCTGTAGAGTAGGGAGGGTGAGTGTAGGCTCACAGCACTTAGGCCACATGTGACCCATTGTACATCCTCCCGAGGAGTTGTCTTCCTAGGTCATTGTCCATCCTGTCCTTCTCAGGAAGGTGGACAGGTCACTAGGAGACATCTCCTTTATATCGGCAGGTGTAGGCCAAGACTCACCGAACACACACTCTCTTATTGACGATAACTCCGGACACTCGCATAAGACATGCCTGACAGTTTCATCTTCCTGTTCACACATCCTGCATAGAGGTGTGTCCACTAGCCCCATAGTATGGAGGTGTTTTCCTAGTTGACAGTGACCAGTCAGAAATCCTACTGTTAAACGTAGGTTTCTCCTGGTCATTGCCAAATATTTTTTCGGCTCCAGCTTCCGAGGGTCGCCCAGGGTGATCCTGGCAAGACTGCATCCTTTGATTCCATCCCATCTCTTAAGGGATTGAGTATGGGTGTAGCGTTTGGCTTGTTCCGCAATTGTCGAAGTCGTTAGACCGTAGGTGTCACTGGGTCCTAGAATTTTTAGTCCAGCGGCTTCCCTGGCTAAAGAATCAGCAATGCGATTTCCTTTACTCCTGTCGTGCCCTTTAACCCACCTGAGGATAATATTGTTATCTGCCGAGGCGTCAGCTAAATCTTGGTGGCACTCTAGTACTAGCCTCGATATAACACGTTGTCTGTTTAAGGCTAATAGGGCTTGTCTACTATCTGTGCAGATTATTATGTTTTTGCCAGAAATTCCTCTTCTGGTTAGTTCTTTTGTGGCAATTGAGATACCAGCCAGTTCTGTTTGAACTACGCTGGTATTGTTTCCCATTACTTCATTCATGTGGTTGCTCCGGGTAGCGCAAAGCTATATTTTATTATTTTGAGAACATTGTTTATACTAGAATTTGTGTGTGTGTGTTTATTTGAAAAATCAAAATGCTATACATGCGGTTTTGCCGCGTTGTACCGATTTTGGTCATCTGCACATCTGTGACGTAGCACCCATGAGGTTTTAAACTAACTCGAATACCGTACGACTTCAATAATGTCAGCAGTAGCGAGAAGACAACCCGCCCTGCGTAGCTAAGCTTTGTTGGTTGCGTGGTAATAGACTCGCTGGTATGTTTTTAACCTGTGTTGGATTCTTATTCAAATTCCAACACACGTCAAACCCAATATAAGTAACTTTATGTTTTAAAGGATTGAAAAAAGTTTATAAATCATTATTTGAGAATAATGTAAGGTATTTTAATTGTATTAAAGAATTAAGGCTAGGAAACAAACACCACATACACATTAAACTTATTTAATATCTATTTTACAAAAATATTTAGCAGCAACATGTAAATTATACAGATTAAAATTTAAATTACATTTTCATGTTACTAAAATTATTATTTCAACATTTACTAGTTCTTCTACGTCTTATAGATTCTCGTCTTGGCCAAATATCACGAATTGGAACTGCTTTTGATCATATACACGTTAGTTCTTGTTTGGCAGCTTTTAGCGCTAAAATCAAAAATATTTATTAAAACGGAATCCTTTACCGAAGAAAAGCTGAAAATTTAATAAATCCTGTAAACGGTTTTGTTATATTAATCTGTACAAAAAAAAAACAGGTACTTTACCTTCTCTTTCGCGTCTTCTAATTTTTTTTCTTCTCCTTTCAACTGCGGCAAGTTCTGCTTTAACATCAGCATATGTTTTTCTTAATTCTGCCAATTTTTGTTGAAGCACTGCTATCCGCTGACCACTGTCCAAACAGTGATCTAAAACAAAATAGTGGTTTGTAAAATAATTCCAATATTTTCATCTTTATTCTCATAAAATCGTGATTCTGGAATTTTTTTTATAATCTTTCATCATGATTTAAGGCGGATTTAGCGGATGCATAAGCATAATTTTTTGTGTTAGCATAACTAACTTTTTAAAAGTTGAACACTGTAGTTGCAAATAAGACGGTTTATCCAACTCGTAACAGTTAGTTGTAATGCACATTCCATAACGCATAACCTTGAAGTTCACAACTTTTATGGATAATGTGTCGAAATAGAAAGTGCGCCTGCGTGGATTTCCCTGCGCCGTATTTTTATTCCCAAATGTCACTGTCATACTTGAAAACCTCAAAAGTTTGTCCAAAATCAAGAATCAAGATATAAATAAGTAATAAGTACACTATCATCATTTTTGTGAAACTTAACCTGTCAGTATGAGTTTGGAAGAGGGGCTTTTCATTGAGGAAATTAAAAAATTTCCATGTATATGGGATCTCAAAAAATAAGGGATACAAAAACAAAATGGTAGTACTGGAGAATGCCTGGGAGACATTATCTGTTTTGGCAGAGTGTACAGGTAGGGCAATATTATTCATTTTCATGCATATAGACCTTCAGTGTCCCTGTTGCGGTTGATAGGCCTCACACCCCAACGTCTTTGTTTTCTCATATTTGATGAAACAGCTGCGACACTTGTCGTTAATAATGTATAGTAGTATGAGAATAACGATACAAGGAGCTTTTTGGTCTTCATGATGAATATTTTTCTATTTTGATTAAATTTAAATACATAAATATCAATAAATGAGGTTATAACTCTGTTATTGTAGTTGAAATATGACGAAGGTTACAGAACATACTAATTTTATATGTTCCGTGATAGATAGAACTGTCACTTGTCACTAACACTTATGATTATGCTTATGAATTGTAACATGCCTATCGACCTGTTTCGATTTATTCAAATAAGTTCCCTAATTACTCGCCGTCATAGTAACCACTTCCAACAATTATAGTTCTGTGATCTAAATTTCTCCTACTCTCGTTGACCGTTAAGACAATTGACATATTATGTCAACGGCCGATTCCATTTTGAAAACGATCGCCCTTTCTTTCCGCTACCGACATTCTTACAGTAAAGACATACCTTATCGTCTCTCCAATTTTACCTTAAATTCCAGCGCAGCCGTTTCTTGGCAACATTCCTAATAAACACGTTTGTCACTGTCATCCGTTGACGTATATATTTAAATTAAGCGCTATTATAGTCTTAATACTCCCGTAAATGTTAAGGTGTTAAGATTCATTAAAAAACACTTGTTACTTTGTTGTATACAACAAAATATTGCGCAAGTTTCCAGGTTTATACATAAGCATAATTCCTAAAAGGTTCATATTGGAAAAAGAGATGTATTTATGCGTTTGGAAATTATAAGCAAAATAAAATTATATAAGGAGACACCCGGTATATTAATAAGAAGTAAACACTCACCAAACTCGACGTAAAAGTTGTATTTGGAAGGCCTTGGAGATCTATTCTGTCTGTTATACGATACTTTAGTGCAACCAGTATTCGAATGTTCAGAACTATCACTATCACTATTATGTCTCGATCTACTTTTCTTATTTTTTTTATTATTCGATGGTAAAGTATCTTCAGAGTTTCTTAAAGATTTCCGCCTCTTTTTACAAGAAATATTTTTCTTTATTTCACCCATCATTTGAGTATCTGAAACATTTTAGAAGCTTTAGTAGTTGCAAATCATGTTTTGGAATTTTTTTGATAATTTTCAAGTTAAAACTTTTACATCTACTCTTTAATATGCGGAAATTTTAATGAAAACATATTTACCTTCTTCGCTATACGGTGATACTTTAGATAATGAAGATCTTTGTTCGGGATATTCAGATTCAATATCGTGCGACTTGCAACTTTCATTATCTCCCATATTCGGAGACAAACCTTCGATATCCCTGAAAAAAATTTGAATTAGCAGTTAAGCTCAGTGTAAAATGCACTGTTTCAGTCTCAGTCATAATTAACTGAGCCTCAAGCTATAGGTTTGTTCCAACTAGCGATAGAACCGTTCTAGGTATCGTTCGCGCAAGTGCTGTATTTATTTAGCGTTCCAACTGATTATAGTTTCGTTTTTGGAACAGTATATACTGGAAGGGATGATAAAGTTGATGTGTTGATCCCTAATTCGAGTTTGCGCACTATACAGTACTCGATACGATTACAGTTCCTATTTGCCAGTAGGAATAAACCTTATGATTAATATACTTTCCATAATTCGTACAGAAATGAAAATAATCCTTATAATTATTATATAAATCACAAAATTGTCCATAATATTTCAATAAAATCAATTAATCCTATCACGGCACTACGTTTAGGAATTTGTTAGAAACGCTAACGCTAAAGACAAACGCAGTTTCCCGAGCGGTAGTCTTTCCTACATACTTTCGCGTTAGTCCCAACGTAGCGCTACCGGAGCGATAATCAATTTCGTGCTGAACAAGTGTTTTGCCAGCTGTGTCTATTATATTATGTGAATACAAAAGACAACGCTAGAATTGCACCCACTGCTGCAGTAGAAGTCCTTCTAAATATACAACCACAAACACATAAAAGCAGAGGCTAGAGCTACGGTACTCAGGCTACTCCAAGGTCAGGCGCCAATAAGCTGACTACACGGTACTAAATACCAGAGGCTGTACGAGGAAATAAAAGCAGATCCCGTCTTAGGAATGCCGGTAGACCGCATGGTCATTCCGAAGCACAAGTTCTCAAAAAATTACCAGAAAGAGAGGACTTTGAGACCGATCCACCCATAGAGGCACAATCCATCTGGTATACTGGTATGCAGACGGCTCAAAAGCCCGTAATGAAGTTGGAGCCGATGTCTACAGAGCAAAGCCAAGGACTAAAATCCACATAAGCTTAGGAATCTATGCCACAGTGTTCCAGGCGGAAGTAACTGCCATTGAACACTGTGCAAGAGAAATAGCAAGGCAGGGAGTGAATAACAAAGCAATTGTTATTTACTCGGGCAGCTAGGCTGCACTAAAGTCACTAGATTCCTTCCAGGTCAATTCACGACTGGTATGGGACTGCGTGCTATTTCTGGCCTTGGTACCAGGGCACAAAGGGCAATGAAGAAGCTGACGAACTGACTCGAGGAGGCATTGGCCCCGAACACTTTTTTGGTGTAGCTAACACATACAAAAAGGCAGCCATTGAAAAATGGAAGCAAACAAAGTTTCTGGAATGGTGGAGAACAACCACTGATCAGAGACAGAGACAAAGAGTTCATTAAACGACAATCGGCCAAAGTAACAGAGGACCTGCTGCTAAAAAGCCGAAAGGCTGTTAGAATCGTAGTAGGTTTACTGACAGGACACTGCAGACTCAACAGTCATAAAATTGGCAGAAACAGACAGAGAAGGTTCTGTCAAGAGGAAGAGTAATCGGCAGAACATGTGTTGTGCCACTGTGAATGCCTCGCAAGACTGCGTTTTCTAGAACTTGGCAAGGAGAAACCAAGGGCTACAAGCTACCTCGAAAAGATGTTGTCTAGGCTATGGAGCCTCGTTAGGAGATTAAAACTAGACGAAGTACTTTAATTAAATCATCAGATTTCAACGACAGAAGGCTCTAATTACCACCTAACCTAAAAGACAACGCTCGTATTAATTTAAATTCCCTTCCCGTGGTTATTTGTTATAATAAATATTTAGTCAACAATAACGATGCGAATACAACAAATAATCATAGTATTAAAGATACTCACCCTCTGGGTGATAAATTGCTAATAGTACTTTCTGGCGTAGTAGGAGGTGTGTTATCAACAATCGTTGAATTTTCCAACCGATCTTCCCTAATTTCTTGTACATCAACGGCCACAGAAACTGGCGGTTGACTTTTTTTCTGATCCAAGAGAATGTTTTTATTATTGCTGGTACTTGGTGCACTAGCGAAGGGCATTTCCAAAACTGACTTGACACATTTTGTTTCATGAACAACTGAAGGATCACTTAGCGGCGCTGGGCTTCTAGGAATTACTTCTTCGCAGAGAAGTAGCGAATGCAGATTAGGATCAGGTTCTTCTTCTTTGGACGCTTCTGATTCTATTTTTTCTGCTGCGGGAGGAGATACGTCTAGAGCATCCTAAGAAAATTTATATAAAAATCAAAAAGTATTTATTTTAAACAGTAAATTGGTACCAACCTTTTTAACGTCGAAATTAAAGTCAGTTTCTTGAGATTGGGAATCGTCGGTGGTTTGAATTTGTGTAAACATATTGCTACTGTCACTTTCTTTAGTATCCGTCTGCAATTTGATAGAAGCAGTTTGAGAATCGTCATCGGATCTGGCTATTATTAACTGTTCAGAATCACTGCTGTCCGTATCGCTGTCTTCAACGTAACTTCTACTCAAAACTTTTTTTCTTTTTTTAACGTCCGTGATTTCAGATTTTGCTATTGGAGAAGCGCTTTTAGCAAGTTCTTCAATGGAAGTGGTTGTGATGGGTGTTTCCTCTACCTTCTCCTCGAACTTTGACTCTACTGTCGATTGTAATTTCGCGTCTGAAGAATCTCTGGTATCTTCCGAATGTAATAATTTAGGATCTTCTTTGATTAACGTCGTTGTCTAAGAAAAAAAAGAAATGCGTTTATTATCATTTGATGCTAGAAGAATGCGTAGGTTTGTTCTACTCCATTCCATGATCTGCTTATTTTTTGTACTCAAAGGATTGTATATGAACGCCTTCGAGTGAGAGAGCTCCGGTATGTCTGCCCAGTACGTGAAGGTTTTACTCTCCGCCCAGGTAGCTATGGCTGATCTAGAAGTGCTTTCCGCAATGCCAAAAAATGGTTCAGGTTCGATAAATAGAGACTCTGGTCCCTTTTTTGCCAGAGTGTCAGCCTTCTCGTTGCCCCAGGTCAAAATGACTCTGTTCTCCTTGCCTAGTATTTCAAGTGATTGTAGACAGTTAATTACCAGCTTAGATTTTATCCTGTTCGAGCTCAGTGCTTTAAGAGTAACCTGGCTATCTGACAGGATGTGTATGTTCTTTTTTACAACAGTTTGCAACTCCTGCAGTCAGTTCAATGGCATATACTTCAGCCTGAAAGACAGTAGACCCAGGTTGCCTGTGATTTCAACTCTGGGATTCCTGCTGAAGACCATCCATCAGTGTAAATCACGTAGGCCGGTTCTAGGAAGGAGATTTCGTCGCTATCCCATTGGTTAGGTGGGAATGAGGACCTTAAAGGGCTTGTCCACGTGAAGTTTTGTGACAGAGAGATCCGAGGGCATCCCAAAAATGTGGTGATTTTGTATTTCCCTCAGAATTCCTAAGTGATCCCTCAAAATCTCTCCATTTATTTACCTCTCCACTGATAGCATTCTATGAACTGCTCTCCTGGGTTCCTTCTCCAACTGGATGTGGAGAGGAGTTAGTATTATGGTAAGAACTATCACATTGCGTACATATCGTCTGATTAAGGATAACTAATCATAATCTGCAACTCGCTTCCATACTAATACATTGATTGTCGAAGGAAATTTTGACATTTTCATATTTTACAAACATTTTTGTTTTTTTTTCACCGTTCAATATCGATTTTACGATGGGTGCATAAATTTTCACTATATTATTTCAAATCTTGTTAATATTCAGTATATAATGTAAAACTACCCGCAGAACCAGTTTAGAAAGTATATCAATATCAAAAAACAAACTTTAGAATTCAAAATTGTACATTCCAAATAATTAATTTGATTCGATGCCATTTTTAAAGCTGAAAGTAGAAAATTTCAAATCACTCACTTCAATCGTAGTCTCTTTAAGCTCCTCCTTTTCTTCTTTTTCCAATTTAGGTGAAACTTTCGCACTAGTCTCGTTTTTAATTGAATTAAATTTCTGTAATATCGAATCGGCGATCTTTGTTCCAGTTTTAACGTTGCTCAATTCTTTGGCAGTTTCTTCTAGTTTCACATTCAGAGAAATCGGAGGATGTGAAACTATAGATTCCAATAGGGCACTATCGGTTTCTTGTAGGGCCGGAGAAATGTGTTGCACTTCAACAAAACTTATAACGTCACTTTGACTAATTTCCGGAGCCAAAATGGGTTTTACCTAAAATTAAGAAAATTATTCAAATTAATTGGAAAGAAAGGTAACAATTTAACGTTCAACAAATATCGGGTTGTTGTTTTTTGCTTGTGTTTGTTACCGAAAAATGATGTTCCACGAACATTTCAAACAACCCATCAAATAAGTCGCCAATCTGAGATGTCTTGCACCACTGCTGTCAGACTCACATGATTTTTGGGCAGTACCAACCTTCAAACGATACCTGTCAATATATCATTACATTGTCAAGGGAAAAAGCTTTGGTCCAAACGAAGAAATGCTTGCCAAGATAAAGAACAGTTTTCGGTGAGGACGGCATGTAATGTTCTCTAATTTTGCTTCAACTCTATGACTCTTAAAGGAAAGCATGTTGATCAATAACGATAAATGTCTTTATTGGAACAGAAATTAATTTTTTTATGTGTTTATAACATTAGAATTATATATAATTAAATTTCTACAGACCTCCTCTTTGGATTCCTCTTCGGTAGTAACTTCAACGTCTTTTTTCGGTAAAGGTTCACATACGTTAACTCCCAAAATACTAGTAACGTTATTTAAAGACTGTGTACGAGTTTTCTTCAGGTTAAAGCTTCCGGAAGTTGAAGGAAGTAAATTCATGTCATCGTTACTATCATCGTCAGTAGAAGAACTTTGAGCAATTACTCTTTGTATTTGTTCCCTTATTGAATCTTCATCTGAAGGATACGACGCCGCACCTGCATTACAAACAAATATTTATTTGTATAATCTTAAATATATCAAGTTTCAAAAATGTAAAGAAAAAAATCTATAAACTGTCAAACATTTTTAAGATCGCGTTCAGGAAATTTGATATTCTCCAATTTGAAAGAGAAAAGTGATTAATTTTTGGACAATCCATTATATATATTACTCTACACACTATAAACTCATTCAAACCAAAGATTGGATTAAAGAAACTCGAAGTCAGACCACAAAACCTATACTATACTTCGCTTAGAAGGTTGGTTGGTTGGTAATCAAACGAAACAGGCCGGGTTAGTGGGCCCCAGCACTGCAGCCATTGGCTTATTGTATTGTCCTGTTTGTCTGCTAGTCCCACTGGCGGATCTAGGGAGTTTTTCAGGGGGGGCCATGAGTTAATGGAAATTTGTAACCAAAGTAATAAAATACATAGAAATGAATTATATAAAAATAAATATTTTCTTTATTTGAAACAACTGAAACCAGTGAACAATAATATAAATAAGATTGAAGATTGAACAAAATATGGCGAAACAAGCAAAAACAAAATTCCACAATTCTAATAAAATAATAAACTCTCAAAATAAAACAACTGGAACAAAAACTTGATAAAATTATTGTTCAGAAAGATATGTCTTTGGTCACTGTTTGAAAATAAACTGAAAACAACTGAAACTAGTGAACAATAACATAAATAAGATGGATAAAAATGTGACTAAGCAAACAAAAACACAAATCCACAATTCTAATAATAAACTTCCAAAAATAAAACACCTAAAACAAAAGCTTATCAAATTATTATTTATAAAACAAAATCCATATGCCTTGGGCCACTGTTGGCAAATCTGTTAATAACTAATTGTTCATTGATCTCAATGTCCGGATGGGTGTTAATAATGGCTAAGCCAGATAGCCTATCTTCTGAAATAGTAGATCGGAGCCAACTTTTTATTCGCCTCAACGAAAAAAAACTTCTTTCTTTGTTGAAAACCAATCAAAGGTTTAGTTGCATATCCAGGCTCTGGAACCAATATCAAGAGGGGGGGCCACGGCCCCCATGGCCACCCCCTCAGATCCGCCAGTGGCTAGTCCGTGAGAAGATTTGTGACCTTGATGAGATCTAGAAGTCTCTTCACAGTATCTCTTCTGGTGAGGTTGGATACAGGGTCATCTGTCTATACCTCCACCAACGTAGAGCCTCACATTCAAAAATTATATGGGTGGCTGTTTCGTCCTCCTCACCACATAATCTACATATAGGTTCTTCTTGGAAGATCCCCATTGTGTGAAGGTGTTTTCTCAGGTCGCAGTGTCCGGTCATAAGGCCAGTTACCAGCCCGATATCTCTCCTATTTAACTTTGGGATTTCTTCAGTAATTTTTGGTATGGGTTGTTTAACCATCAGTTTACTATGTTTGAGCCTCGAAATTGTTTGCCAGTATTTAAGGTGTTGTTTGTGCACCCACTGGTTTAATGTGGCCTTTGTTACACCGGTTGCCGGCTCAGTGCCGGTGTAGCCAGTTGCCGATCCTTCTTGTGCTAGTGCCTCTGCTTTTTCATTCCCTTCAATACCCTTGTGACCTGACACCCATTTCAGGGTTACCTTATTTGTGGCACTGAGTTTTTTGAGGTTTTCTAAGCACTCCCAGACAAGTTTGGCTTTCACTTAGAAGGTTAGAAAGATAATCACATAGGAACAACCCGTCACTCAACAACAAACGAATCAAGAGTAAGCTTTCGTCTATCAGTTTTAGCACGACTCACTTGCAAGTACATTTGTAATAAACAGCTTATAGTTTCGGTTCATTACCATCATCAGGCTAAAAATAAATAAGATCTCCTCTATTCCGTAGCTCGCAGTCCTATTTTAAATATCATTTAACGAACAAAAGATAATTGGCTAAAAATATTTGTCAAAAACTCTCGAAACGGTATGTATTGTATAGTTATTCTAATGTTAATGTAATTAACCATATTTTTAATCCCATGGCGTGCATATAAATTTTGTTTTACAAATTCGAATCCGGTGAAATAATGTTTTTCATTGAATTCAATATAGTAGGTTAAAATTAACCTGCATACAAAACTCATAAAATTTGTAATATAATATACCTAAACTCACTCAACCAACAAATAGATATTATATTAATAATATTTCTCTACAACACAATTCGCACACGCCCCTGGATGAAATTAATGCTAAGTAACCCCAACTTCTTTAGGTCGTTAAAAATTTTTATGAAACAGTGGACCGCGTTAATAACTGACCCGTTACTTCGTTATATTATGCCAATTACTGGAGTTGGACTATTCGATTTCCAATCCACCTGCTGCTACGTTGTCAGCTATTCAAAATTTTCTTAAAAATAGCAGCATACATAAAGTGGTTTTAATTCATTTTTCTTTTTCCAGCAATTTCAATCGGCATATTAGGTATTTTTTTTAATATTTCCAAACTAGCTTTCTAAGAACATCACGAACTAACGGTTTACTTTAGACTTTTAGAAAATAAATCCGACTACATTAGTTTATTTTATTGTCGTAACAGTCACATTAGAAACACTATATCTTACCTTCATCTGTTTTTCCCAAGGAAGAAAATTCCAAGTCGAGTATATTTTCGTCAGGCGAGGGTTTAGAAAAACTACCGCTTCCAAACAAACTACCGGTTTCTAATCCACTAATTTTTTCTGGACTCGTAGCAAATATTTGAGTTTGTGATTCACAATCTGACAGTTCCATATCACCGCTGTAATCATCTGATGCATCTGGTGGAAGATCCCTAAATAGACTTAAAGAATCGTCCGATATATTCCTCGTAACTTTTTCTTTATTTTCTATGACCCTTTCGGTGGTTTTAACCAAATTAAAACTGGGTGATTCGACGAGTTTATCAAAAGGATCTTCTTCTTCTTCTTTAGGAGGTGACATGGGAATCAATGTTTCCTGTTCATCCTCCTCTTCATTTTCAGAATCAAATTCATTCGGTTTTCTTCTAGATGGGCGCTATAAAACACGAAACCAATGAAATTAATGATAAAAGTATAATTCGGTCAAGTTTTTTTAATAATATGAACAAATATGATAAAAAGTTAGATCAAGCGTTTTGTGTTTAGTCATACATGTAGTTTTTCTTTGTATAAAAATATTTTTTCAAGATTTAGGGTCGGTTGATTCTCCGTTGACAGTTAAAGTTGGGGAATTTTTTTATTATAAAAGTCAACCAAACGTTGATCGGACGGTTTAGTCAAGCGAAGTCCAGCCCTCTATTTGAAATGTCAACCGGACGTAACTAGTCTATCCACGAACTTAGGATTCCATGTTCGACTCTATCGAAAGCCATTTTAAAAAAAAATTAAAAGTCAATAAAGGGGGCGCCACAAGTGGCGCCAAATTTTGAGGTTAGATCAAAAATTTCACTAATGTAGCTATATGCCATATCGGCCGATACCTAAAAACACCATACGCGGTTTCCAACATCAATTCGAGGTCGTACGTGGGGCGATTTTGGGGGGGGTCAATTGTCGAAAAAAATTTTTGCATTATGGGCACCCCAAATGAGGAAGATTCCCAAAATATTTTCGTTTCGAATGGATATCCTGGCGGGTTTTGATCTCGAAAAAAAAATTGGGTAGGGGGGGGAAGATTTAGGGACAAATACAGTGCGATACTCCCCACCACCTGGGCCGGTTCAAAAAATAATCCGCAAAAAAAATTTTTCGAGTCTCACATATTTTTGACTAAAGTCGTATATTTTTTCAGGTTGACCCCCTTTTTTTTGGATTCTATAGACAGGGACGATTTTTACGAATCTAATAGTTTTTGTTATAATAAAAAAGTTCATTTCCAGGGTTCCTACTACCGGTGAACGTGGCCGTACGGTAGGGAGGGCGTATTTTTTTCGTCAGCCGAAAAGGTCGTATGAATTCACCTGCAAGGTTTAATTTTTTTATGTCACATAGTTTCGGAGGAATTTCGGAGGTCCGAGGCGTAAAAAAACATGTCTTGATTTTGAGTTCAAAAAAAGTTTCCCTACACAGCCATATAAATATTGTTTGTCCAAAATTTTCGAAAATCGCAGCTCAAGTTCCCCTTTAACGGTAGAGGTGGATCCTAAGTTCGTGAGTCTATCCTAAAAGAAGGCTCTAAAGGAGACTTCATGGGTCAGGAACCGTTCTGTGAAATCACAAAGGATTGCATGCAAAGGGAAATCCGGAACTGGCTCGACAAAGTACACTAATTCAAATGGAGTTTGACAGAAGTTCAGTGTCGCCAACCAAAATTGGGTTTTATGACAAGAATGACAGTTAATGTGTATCATTCGAAACAAGATTGTTGCAGGTTTTTTATCATTACGAACAACTACATTACTTCAGGAAAACAATGAATACACTCCCGAATCATAATTCTTAAAATTTAAAATAACGTTTCAGCTTAATTCTCAACGCATCGGCGGACAATAATTCTAGGAACTTTTGGCAAGTCACTATTTCATTTCTGTCATTCTGTCACTAGTTATGTGAGATGTCAGTTTTATTTGTTTTTGTTTATTTTCCTTTAGACTTTTGCAGTCGTTGTATCTCTTTATTCTTCTGATTGCTTTTTCCACTGACATCTGACATAACTAGTAACATAATGACAGAAGTGAAATGGTGACTTGCCAAAAGTACCAAGAATCGGAGTCTAGTCAGGAAGTCCATAATTGTATGTACCGCAACAGTAGTTATTGTAAACAAATTAAGGAATTACCATAATTTTCTCAGTTTCAAGATTACGCAGTGGTGGACTTTTATCTACTTCTTCGAACAACCTGGATACTAAACGTTTCTTTTCATCGCCTAATTTAGCTCTGCTTTCAAATTCGAACGGTTCGGGTTCTTTGAATTCATAAACATCTTCAGAGCTGGATGATTTCTCAAATGGTTTTTCTGCCTTCTCCTCAATTTCATCATCAATATGTGTAGCATTGTCTAAAAGTGGTGGATTTGACTCATCAGATGATGAACATAATAATTCTTTCTCGTCGTCTGCATCCAAATTAGACAGCTTCATAGCTTTAGTGAAGCCTTTCAATTCTGATCGAATTTGGTTTAGATCAAAATCTCGACCTTTGGGATTATTTTCATCTTCACTTTCTTCGGCAGATTTTTCTGGGGACCTTTTTATTCTTCGGGATGATCTGGAAGGTTTCGAATCTTGTTCTTCTCTTCCAATGTCTTCCTCGTCCCGATCCTTACGTTTATCAGTTTTTGGCTGAAAATTAAAAACTAGTAAATAAGTTTTTCGTCGAACTTTGCAAAAAATGACATTTTTCGTACAAATTTCCGGATGAAAAAAGTGTTTGTGGACGATAAATACTTGCCTTTTGAAATAGCCGATTTTTCATGCGGAAATTAGTAATTTTTTGTGAAAGTCGACGAAAGTATGTAATAAGCACCTCATCGAAGAACTGTCTAGTGTCTCACCTAGCCATTCAATTTGCAGGCTCGACTAAAAAAAGACAGTTTTTCGTCCTATTTTGGTTAAAATGTATATTAAAATTGATTGGTTTAAAAATTATTTTTTTGTTTATGTAAGTATTGCATATATTATTAGTTAAGGGATAATTTAGAACCCAAATAATAAGATACAGTTGCTGGATCTCTCCTTGCAAGATTTAGTAACATACTTCTTACTCTTTTTTTTTTATTGGAACGTTCGTTTTTCCGATGTATTCTTACATTGTGGAATCGTGCACCATCGATACACATTTACAATTTTCTTTTTGGCGAAAAATCTAAAATGTATTCCAAAAAATAAAATTTCTCCTTCATGAACCTCAATTTTTTGGAGAAAGAACATTTATTTTGGATAGAGTATATGCGTGCAAACGTCGTTCCCTCATTCATCACGGTTGGTATAGTAAGAGAAAAAAAAGTGGCACAAGCTCTTCACAGAAAGCAGAGAAAACGTTAATCTGCAAATTAACAACCGATGAAGAGAAATAACCGCTAAGTTCGGTTAAATGTAAGGTTTTGTCCAGTGTTTATTTTTTCGAGTACATCGGTTGATTTTATTGCCAAACCATCACGCCTCAACCACTATATTCATTATATTTGGCCTCTACGACTTTTTCCTGTTCCCTAAACTGAAAACACCCATGAAAATGACAGAAGCACTCAAACTAGTAGCAAATAGAGCATTCAGCATAATGTTCTAATATTATACTCCTTTATTGAGAACAAAACTTTACCACAACAAATTTATAAATTGAGTTGACTCCACTCAGCTTTCAGTACAATTCTAGATATATAGTAGTTTATTAATCTTAGGTTAGATAAACTGCACTTACCAATATTGGAGGTCTTGGTGGTCTTCTTCGATATGTTTTAATTTCATTATCTGATTTGGTACCATTTCTTGTTTTTGATACTTCAGAATCACTTCCTGTTCCTTCACTTTCAGATTCAGTGTGTGTTGAAATATCGGTCTGGGCTGATATTCTTCTTGTGCGTCTAAGAGAATCTGAAAAAAAAATTAATTAACTAGTCTGCAAATAATAACTAACTATTATTTCTTACATTAATTAACTATTGAGATAAAATAGTATTTATCATACCTTGTCTTAACCGACCAGTTGACCTTGTAGCTGGAGTAGCAGGACTCTTAGTTCTACTACCTGAAGATGTAACACTGGAAGGTGTTGTAGATCTAGGGGGTTCCGCAGTTGAAGATCTAGCAGAAGTCGAAGTAACTCGCGTTCTTTTAGATGCCGGTTTGGGAATTGGACTCATAGAATTTCCAGCTAATAAAGCACTACTTTGTTTCGAGCGTTTAGCCTTCTTAGTAGCACTCAAATTTTCCGCTATTCTTTGGTATTGAATCCATTCATCATACCTAATATACAAACATGTATTATTATTCAAAAGCAAAATAAAATAAAAAAGGATATATAAAGGTTAATTTATTTTTATTCAAACAATACAATAATTACTTTCTATAAAAACAGTTATTTCAAGACAGTATAAATTTTAACAAACATTAATTCCATTGGTGGTGATTAGCGGTAACGAGGACAGTACCTAATCCATCTAACTTATGGGAATAAAGTTTAAGAACGTTGAAATAGAGCAGTTGAAATGGTGAAAATAAACTCAACCGTAGTCCAAATATTTCCAATAATAATATAGTTGGATTATTATCAAAAGTTTAAAATAAAATCAAAGCAAGCGATTAACAATTTCTAAAAACTAAAATGAAATGGATATTAAAAAACACAATGAAAATTTTTGGTTTATAAAATCAATCGCATCTCAAAACAAACATGTTTATTTGAAAGTTTACCGATAATTTTCCATCAAGTGCAACTCTGTTTGAATATAAATGTCAAATGTCAGAGTTTACTTGAAAAATCAAACATATTATGGTAAAGGTAATTTGAAGAGTGGCCTTATTTACTTTCGCATGCGATCATCGCGTGGCTCTGTATGTACCGACCTGTTACTGTAGAATTAGCAGAGGGATCACTATATACAGGGTGTTTTCAAATGACTTCATGAAAACAATAAATATCTTGAAAACCATACATATTTTGATATGTAAAGGTTATGCGTTTTTCACGTGAAAACCATTGAGGAATACAAATTTGAATAAAAATTGCTTCAAATGCCAGTGGCGTAAAAAATGGGAAGGGAAAGGTGACATTTTTTTCTAAATGTACACCACTGGATCAAGAATTGGAAATTGTTTTTCCATCAAAATATGCCCTTTTATATTTAAAAACAACCTGCCAAATGTCAAATCAATTTATCCATCCATTTTAAAGTTATCAAATGAAAACATTTATTTTTCATAACTTCAACACCCCGTATCTCGAAAAGTAAATGAGCTGGACCCCTCATTCCTTATATCATTTTGTTCAGTTTTATGAGAGGTATCTACATGCAAACGTTGTAAGTGTCATTTGAAAACACCCTGTATAATAGCTCAGATCTTACTTATCCTGAACTATGTCTAGTTATCATGCTACAATATTGTAATATCCATGGTAACGGTAGAGAGGCCTGTAGCATAATGTCCATAGTTTTCTTCACAAACTGTATCCTGTAGATACTACACATACTAATCTCGTATGTACATATACAAAATACTAACAACAGTTTCCAAAAGTTAAAATCCGGCAACGTGTCTCGTGCTTACTCTGTCCCTTTGAACTTTCTGCTAAAATTATACCACTATACTAGAGTCTAATGTTGCAAGATGTATTTTAACAAAGATAGGAAAACTGTCAAAGCTATGTTAGGTATGTTAGCAGGGCACTGTAATCTTAACAGGCACACAAACTAATGGAGTTGACAGACGAAGACATGTGCCTAGAGGAGGAAACTGCATAGCACATCCTATGCCAGTGTTTTTCCTTCCATATTCCTATTTTCTTTAAATTTAAACCAGTTTATTTTGTTGCTCCTTACGTCTGATTTTCTATAGAATAGCTTTTTCTAAATCCCCAGTACCAAGAAAGTGTTCTCCCATCATATGTACAATTATAGCATCTGTTGTAATGTCAATGCACACTCTATGTCTCCAAAATCAGTATACATCGGTCTGCTGATACAAACTAACATCTACCCCTAGACACATGAAGCAACTCGGATTTGTTTCTATAACTTGATTGGCGCTTCACTTTGTCCTTTAAAACAAAATTGTAGTTTATGTCTCTCCGCGTATTTTTTCCAAAGTTACAACTTCTACTACTAGATGGCATAAAAATCTCGACAAACGACTTTCTGTCGCTTAGTCAAGTAATGTATAAACGCGGTCCAAATATATTAGTTACCAAATTAAATGTTTCTAAAATATGTACGTTACTGACCTCGTATTCCATCCTGTATAATGTACCAAATATATCTGTCCAGATTGATCTTTATCAATTTCGATTACTTTAGCCTCGTAAGTAATTTTAGATTCGTTTGAAGATCCATAGAAAACTTTGAGTTTATCACCTACATTAATGTTGTACGTTGCAGGTATCTCACTTATTTGACTGCCAGTCGGAAATGCTCTTTCGTCTGCAATACGTTTCTTGCCTCTTTTCTTTTCTTCCTCGGACGGAATCAAAGGCGCTACTAGTTTTTTAGTAGTTTTAACTGTTATTATTTTACTATCTTTAGTAGGAATTTTAGATTCCGGCTTCTTTTCTGTTTTAATTATCTCAACGGGTGAAGCTAAGCTTTCTTTTTGTTTGGATTGGGCCTTAGATCGAGTATTTTGTACCTAAAAGAAGCACAAACTAAAACAACGTAAACTTAAAAGGTATTTTACTTTCAGGTGTGGTCGAAAATAGATCACTCTATACTATAAAAAAAGTCAGGGAGACAGGAGATGACACAAAAGTTTTAATAGTAACAGTGTACAACTAAATTTTGTTTACCTTACCTTTTCTTCTTCCTTTTTAATTTGCTCTTCGAGTTTCTCGACAATAGGTTTAATTTTTTCAGTTGTTGGTAGTTTTCCCTTTTTATCTTTAATGGGAAGAATCTTGCTTTCTGGTTTTTCTTTTTTAATTTTCGGAACTTCTTTAATATCAACCTGCTCTGAAGTATCACTAGAATTAGTATCGCTAACTTCCGCCAAAGGAGGTATCCTTTTCTTTTCAACACGTTTTACTTTTTCTTGAAAATTATCTTTGATTAAAAGTTCTTTCTTTTCCTCTATCGGTAGTTCTTCTTTTTCAGGTGCGGGGCTATTAATAGGAGTAGTTCTGTCTCGGTCGCGAATTAAACTCCTACCTTTATTTTTCTTCGTTGGCCTTGTATCATTTAACATTGTTACGCCCAAAGTTCGGTAAAAAGTTTCATAGCTCGAAAGGCATTTTTTATATACTGCCTTAACTTGATTGAATGTGTTTTGATTTCCAGGTAGATGCAAACGAAGACTGACCGTTCGCCATTTATTTTGATTGGAAACGCGATTATAACCTCCCATTTTTTCTACAATACGAAACAGCCGATGAAGATCAATATCATGATTTGAAATGGTTGGTGTTTTATTTAAGGGGGTACCAGCTTCGTCCATAAATTTATACAACTGAGCTACAAAGCGATCTTTCTCCTCATTTGGTTCATCATCTGAGCTCTGAAAAGCAACAACATTATATCATCATATATTAGTAGTGATCAATTTCATACTTACATCCGTGTAATTTTCGTCGCTTTCACTATCAACTGAATGAGAATGAAATAAGGAACTTTTTTCCCAATGTGGTGGAAGTTCATTGTGATCTAAAAATTTTATTGCCTTGTTAATAGCTTCCACCAATACTGCACTATCAACTTTCTCAGCTAATTCTCTGTTAAAATCGCTAACTTCCTTCTTTGGTACGGTGTAACTAAAACATTAGATAATTTGGATCCAGTTGATCACATGCAATATTTACACCCGTATTCAGAAATATCAAATAACGGTCCCGTCACGGGAACGGCTCCTTTAGGTATCTATCCCGTATCAGATGGTATTCACAGCGGATACACTATGGCAACTAAATCTGTAAGGTAGAAGTGTCAATCATACTCATAGAGAAATGATAAGCGAGGTTTTAAAACATATGGAAGGAGCTGGAACAATATTTGTGCGCAACTAACTGAACTAACAAACCCCACCTCCCACTTGCCATTTTTGAAATTATTTGATCTACCCTTTGGTCTTTTTGTAAAGTACTTACTTATTTTTATCATTGGTACTATTATCACAGGATCTATTATCATTTATCATAGATAAGTTGAAAAAGTAGATTTTCTATTTCATACATTTGAGATTAGATTTTCATAAAATAATAAAAATATTATTTTTCATTTTAATATATGAAAGATGTTAAATTAATAATATTTTTTCAATTGCAAACGGTTTTTTTAATCTATCATAATTACATATATTATTATATACAAAGCTGAATGATTCAGCACAATAATGTTATTTCTTAGTCTTTTAAGACTTAACTTAAAATACTAAAAAACAAATATTAAAGTGCAAAATCATTTAATTGCAAATATTGTACAATATTACGCGTATCCTGTAAGTTTAAAAATTCAAAAAGCCCGCGTCTCAAGTGATAGTTCATACCTACAGCCAAGGTAGGCGCTATAGTGGTAACTTTATGTCTCATAAAGCTACACATTTAACAGCTCTCTCTTTATTTATTTCTCTATGATCATACTTCAATTTCGAACTATAACGGAAGCCGACGTTTGTTTTTGTTTGTTTTATTTATTATATCTTTTTCTGTTGAATGTTTTTGGAGATTATATTATGTTATATACCTGTGTTTACAGTAAGTTATATTGAATATTTATGTTGTTTTACAAATTATTTTATAGTTGTGGCTAGTAAACCAAATAGTAACAAAACTTATAGGGAACAAGAAAGAAAAGTGTTTTTAAAAATAGTTGAATCATAAGTATTTAAGGTATTAAGGAAATAAGAAATTATAATATCAAGAAAATTATATGTAACATTGAGTTAGAGAATCGTTAGTTAATCATACAGCCTTTAAAATGTTTGTTTTGATCCCAATTGCCAAAACATAACCTATAACTAATTAAAGTTAAATTATACGAGAACTTCAGCAATTTACTAAACTTTTCAGCATTCAAATTTTAAATTGGTACACAGGCAAATTATTTTTAAGTATCAATATACTGGCCTATGATAATATACCTATGTTTGGGTGAACATGCCAAATGTTGATAAATATACCAAAAAGTATGTATGTCCCTTTCCCATTTTTTCCTAACCTAATTTTTACTAAATTCCTCAAATATACAGAGAAAAAGAAATTGTGGAAAGCAAGATTACAAAAGCTACCACAATCGAAAAGAAACAAGAACCTCAGAAGAGATTTCTCTTCTCTATTACGTTCCTCCGATAAATAAAATAGGTCGGTACCCATTATTGACAAAGACTTATGAAGAAAGGCGGATAGGGAGGAATCAAATAACTTTTATTAAGCTAAAATAAAATTAGTTATACTTTGTTATTGTATTTTATTTGATAATTTATTTCAAATCGTTGAAAACATTTTAAAATCTTTAAATAAAATGTTAAACTTGAATAAAAATAATTCACAGAGAATAAAGATCTTATTTCAATAAAAAAGTAAATATTAATAATGTTTATTTACCTTCTAATTATTTTCAACAGTCAATTTAAAAAACATTATAAAGCTTTTATTAACAAGAGCTTTTCAGTTTACAATACTGACAATTAAGCCAATAGTTGAGCATTGATTATATTTTAGCTTCATTATGTCAAGTATAATTGAACCATTACACAAAAATTTGCAAATTAGTATTAAACGGTTCTGTTTTATCATATTACGGCTGGTTATATTGATGGTTCCATTATAAGTATGTAACAGAGAGAACTATCAAAAATAAACATTTCGTTATATTTTAATTGAGTGTTCTGAATGTGGGTTTTAATATTCTAAAAAATAAATCTTACTATCTCCCATCCTTAAAAGATCTTATCAGATATTCATCCTTCATGTTAATTCTAACTGTGGGTTGCGCTGAAGGAATAACAACAAGACCAGGAAACCAACTATCTCTGGACCTTTTTTTCTCTGTAGTTTCCACACTCACAACCCTCTTAATATCCAACATATATGCTTCGAGATCTGGTTCATTTTCTTCTTCTACTTCACCTTCACTACTGTCTTCCCTAAAATAGATCCAGAGGGAAAATTTAGTATAAGATTACTGTTTAGTGACTTCTTAGTTTACTGAGCATAAATATGCTTTAATCAATAAAATTTGACTTTCAATTTTTTGAATTTAGTTAATCAGAATCAGAATTAAGAAGATATAGTTTCAAGTTAATAAAAATTTCAACACATTATATAGTAATAGTTTATAAGTTACTTTAGTTGTCTATTTCGTCTGCCTCTTCTACCTCCTACAACAGGGTTTCCAAAATGTTCTGGATGGGTTAAGGGTAGCTGGTCTAATGTCTCACTTTCATTAAAATGTCTACCACTTTTCAAACACAATGCAGTACGTCTCAGAGTTGTTATATCACCATCATCAAACACTAAAAAATGTTCATAAATACACTCACCGGCAGAATTAACTACCCACCCAATTATTTTTATTTATTTTTGAAATTTTCGGAGATTTTCGTCACTTTTTGACAATAATTGATATGACGTGACGAAAACCAGCTCCAACCACTATTCGAGAGCTGAAAACTGCTTTGGTGGAAGAATGGGAAAACATCCCACAAGCTGAGATTCAAGCCATCATAGATACCATTCAACACAGGCTTAGTAATGGATCAGGGCAAGAAGGGGTAACACTCATTAGTAAAGTGAATTTTGTTAATAACAATACTTTTTTGTCGATAAATTTCATGTGTTGCTCATCTTATTCAAAATTTTCAAAAACTGTTTTACTTTTATTTTCTAAAATTAAACAAAAACTTTCATTTGATTGGTATTTGCTTTTTCAAGATCTACTTATATAGACATTAAAAAGTAAAAAAAAAATCAAAATTACAAATATCTCCAACTAAATAATAAAACATTGGGTGGGCGGTGAGTGTATATGTTTAATATGGAATGTACTGTAATAAAGAATGAAGTGAATTCAAAATTGCTAGAGAAATCTGATATTTTTGAAGCATTTTCATATTCTTGCCTTCTAACATTCTTGTTTGCAAATTAAATTTTGGTTAGAGCTATGGAGGGTAGGGGTAAGGAAAACTAACTCTATTAAAAATTGAAAGTAGGGTGCAACTATGGCAAATTAGTAAATTTTAAAGAAAGCACCAAAAGTAATTAGAGTACCTAAGAGAAGTGAACAAACAGAAATTTTTTTAGGTTATATTCACCAAATGATTTTGTAAGGAAAGTAGAGGTACACACCATATTACTTTGGACTATGCAAATATTTAACATTTTGTATCTTACTGTAGTTTCATTGACTACACTAACCAAAAAATAATGAACTTTTTAACTTCACTCTTACTGTTACTTACTGTTTGCAGCTAGACACTTTTTTAACTGTTCTCCCATACAAGTCTATTCTCCTTACCACCATGATTCATAGTCAAAACTATTAAACCCACTAGTAAAAACTGGATATAAAAGTGTCTCTGAGCATGTCTGTACTACATGTAATATAAATATTTAAATAATAAAAGTGTGCAGAGCTCCTAAATAACATATAAAAAGCTTACCAACAGTATATTGGCTGCAATCCTGAATTTTAGTAATTGTTGCTTCCACAAGCTCTTTTTTATCTTGATATTTTGCCTGAACAAGCTGGCCAACTCTAAGAGTACCTTTAATTTGTTCATCTGTAAGTGTTGCAGTTCCCAATCCCATTTTGTAGGTTACCTAGAAGTGGGTACAAACATTAATTAAGATTAATACTAATTAATACTATTAATTACAAAAATTACCATCAGACAGTATAGTTACAAATAACCACATAACTTCGTTAGCCAACAAATTTGGGTTAATTAATATCTATATCTTACACCTTCGGGTAGAAAGGTTTCAATTATATGTACGTATATATATAATATATATACCTCTTAAGAAAGGACTTTGATGTGGTTATCACTGAATTAAAGAGTGCAGAAGATGAAATTGTAACGTAAAATGCAATTCTGAAAACCTATACCTGTTTAAAAGCTAGCAGTTATTGTATTCTATATTTTTTCATAAATTATACTTGCATATCTGTGATTGACCACAATAATGATAATAGTAATGGATGCATAAATATACAAAAATTAGCTATTCTAAACTATTTATGGAAGTAAAAGAATTACTTAGTTGTGAAGTATAGTATAAATAATATTACATCCATACATTTTTATGACTGGTACAATGTAAATAATTTCAGACATTTATAAAACTACTCCCTTTCTAAACAATGTAAGATGTACTAAGTTGTATTTCACATACCTTGCACTTTACTAGTCGAACAACCTTGCTAACTTTAGCTTCACAGAAAGCACCCTTGTACTTAGCACTCACAGCAGTTCCAACAGATAAATAAGGAGGGTCGTCTACCTGCTAAAAGTATAATAAAAGCGAATTGTTTATTTGTACCTATTAACAATAAGACAAATGACTTACCATTGTTATTTTTTGTCTTGTTTATTATAACCAGAACAAAAATACTAATTTATTATCATAAATGAACCAAAGTTTATAAACCTGGTATTCATGTTATGATTTCTTAAATTTATCCATCCATCCTGCCAACAGATTCACAATTTTATCCATTTAATGGCGGTTTTAATTCACTGTTCTTTATTTTTGTTAGCTACTTAATTAATTATTTTAACTCACGGGCCACTAGGCATAATTATGAATAATAATAATATTGCTACTATTTTATTATTTATAGGTTTGTTCCAACTGTCATACAGGAACCATTCTGGAATCATATCGGGTACTATAGTGCGTGAGATGAAGTGATCTAAGACAATATATATCTATGACTTATGCCCGCATAGCAAGCAGATTTGGTGAAGGAGGGAAAGAATCTCAGTTCACTTCGAAGTGTGAGTGAATCAAAAAGAACTTGCACATTACCAATGTGAGCTGAGATTAACTGAAATCTAAATCTCAGTCAAAAAGAACGTACCTTATAATCAGTGAGAACGCGAAAGAAATCCACCACTTGCGCGAACGATACCTAGAGCGGTTCTATCGCCAGCCGGAACTAATTGCGTTCAATAGACTATTTTTTCTTGCATGTACAAGCCACAGAACTAAAAACAATTAGTTCTGTGGATACTTTATTGACATATAATCCACAGAATACTGAATTTTCTCGTCCATTCACAAGTAGATTTAGGTCCATTTTTGCAGTGATGGGTAATGTTAATAACCACCTATGTTAATAACCACCTATGTTAATAACCAGTTTTTAGCGTTAATTAACGCTAAGTTAAAAATTGTTTGAGATTAACAGAGCAGCAGAGAAAAAATTAAAAAGGAAGGTGGTATAAAATGTAAGAATACTACATATGTTATCGATGAATACTTCTGAATTTGCTTAAAAAAGATTATATAAAAAAAACTGGAAAAACACTTTTCCATAGAATGAACTAAGTGAAAAATAATTTTTAATTTATTTCAAAAAGTATATGTAACAAATCACCCAAGACTACTAAGTAAGAATTATGAAATTTTCTTCAGCTCGAAAACTGAAGTCCCTTTTGTGGGTAGCTGTAGGAGGATATGTCAGTTTAGCTGGTATAAGTTACTATCGAGGTGAAGAATCATTTTATAAAAAAATAGTAATACCTTTAGTTCATTTACTGGATCCAGAGCAAGCCCATAATATTGCTGTTTCCATAAACCAATATCGATTACTACCTAAATCAAGATACAGAGATCCCCCTTCATTAAAGGTCCATATTTTTGGAACAGAATTTTCTAATCCAATTGGTATAGCAGCAGGATATGATAAGGATGCCAAAGCTGTTTTGGGACTTAAAGATATTGGATTTGGGTTTGTAGAAATAGGCTCAGTAACTCCAAATCCCCAACTTGGTAATGCAAAACCCAGAGTATTTAGGTTAACACAAGATGCAGCTGTCATTAATAGATATGGTTTTAACAGTGAAGGTCATGATGAAGTATTAAAAAGAATACAAGATATAAGAAGTAGTAATGAAGAAGTAATACTTGGTGTGAACTTGGGTAAAAATAAAACTTCAAAAAATGATGTTGATGATTATGTGAGAGGTATTCTAAAATTTGGACTAGTAGCTGATTATTTGGTAATAAATATCAGTAGTCCAAATACTCCCGGTCTTAGAAGTATGCAAAAAAAAGAAATTCTTGCAGCACTTTTAAGTGCTGCTTTAGAAGCTAGAAACAGCTTACCAATTGAAAAGAAACCACCGTTACTTTTAAAATTAGCACCAGATCTTTCTAAATCTGAGAAAAAAGATATAGCAGATGTTCTTAAACAACAATCTTGCAGAGTAGATGGGTTAATTGTGAGTAATACCACAATAGAAAGGCCAAATACTTTACAAGCCAAATTTAAAAATGAAATAGGAGGATTGAGTGGGAAACCTTTAAAAGATAAATCTACTGAAATGATTAAAGAAATGAAAACACTAACACATCTACCTATTATTGGTGTAGGAGGAGTGTCCTCGGGAGAAGACACTTATGAAAAAATAAAAGCTGGTGCCGATTTGGTTCAAATCTACACTGCTATGGTGTATGAAGGACCTACCATTGTTACTAGAATTAAACAAGATTTGGCTGAACTACTAGCAAAAGATGGTGTGCAGAATGTTTCTGAAGCTGTAGGAAAAGGAGGACAGTTATAAAAGTATCGAACATGTTGAAAATACTAGTTTTATATATTTTCTCATAAAAATGGCTGGTTTAAATGTATACTGCTATGGTATATGATACTGCAATTGCAATTAAAACAAGATTTG
Organism: Lochmaea capreae; assembly: GCA_949126875.1. Classification (NCBI taxonomy): domain Eukaryota; kingdom Metazoa; phylum Arthropoda; class Insecta; order Coleoptera; family Chrysomelidae; genus Lochmaea; species Lochmaea capreae. Next base: position 21,236,777 of record OX421404.1, read on the forward strand.
ACTGAGCTACTGATGATATAATCAACAAAATATTTATGAGGAACTATTTCCAGCCTATTTTTTCGGCTAGTGATTGAATGATTAGTCATCGGCACCTCAACAATTACGCTGTTTTGTGTTCTTTATGTGAAGTCTAGTTGTCCTTATCAAGATTAACAGTCTTGGAGAAATCCTCCTGTGCACTGTGACTATATCAATAAAATACATTTATTATTATGTTTTCTTTAACTATTGATTATAATTAAAATATATTTATGTATATATAATATTTTTTAAAAAATTTATTCGTACAAACAATTTATTATTCAGAATATAAAATTCTCCTTTCTTTTTTTTCAATTTTGTATGCAATACAGTTGAAGTTTACTACTGGGCAAAAATATGTAATTCATAAGATGAGTGAGTACTTGAAAAAAAATAATTTTATTTTAAACTGAAATTTTTAAAGAAGTAGGGGTGTTAAAAATATAAGTATAAAATAACAATGAACCAGCGTCCTTAACTAATATTAAAGTGGGCGCCACCAGCTTTTAAATGAATCAAAAGCAATAGAGAAGTTAAAAAAACCAACGTGGAGAACAAATGTTTTTGACCCACAGTAATTCAATTCTTATATACGCTGAATATAATATATAAAGGACCTTATCTTTAAAGGCTGGGAAAAGGGATGAAGGATAGTATTTCATTCCCCTTCACCTTAACAGCGAGCCACAATAGACTTGCCAGAGCCTCTTCAGTCAATATTGAAAGGATTGAGGATTTTTGGGTTCAGTAGATGGGAGAGGAGGGAACGGTGGTAGGCGCCTGCTACGAGAAAAACTCATAGCAGGTCAGACGGGCATGGGATTTGAACCCCGGTCCTTCCGAATGCAAGCCGTTAAGGGCTGGGGCATTTGCAGCTCAGCTATGATTGGCAGCAACTCCAAATAGTGTTCAGAATTGCTGGTGCACAGGAACGGTAGTTGTGTTTAAAAAATGGTGTAAGTATTAGTAAAAGACGTTAACGTCATCCTATTTGTATAAACCCAGCTGGAATTTGAGGCTATCAAATGTCATAGTTTGGCACAGAGAAATAAATAATTAATTAGTTCTCTCTGAATAGGCATAAGCAAAAATGCTACTCATGGTTTCTACCAATTGACAGTTGCCCTGAGGATAAACAATTATTTGGATATATTTAGTTGTTTTTATTATACACTCAGATATAGCTTTTAAAATATTTAAGCTATTAAAACAGGAAGGCATAAACCCGTGCCTCGTTTCGTTCATATATATCGTCGTTCTAAGATGCAAATTGCCCAAGTCCATTTTGGATGAAAACAAAGGTATTAGTGCCTTCTGGTGACAAACGCACAAACCAATGATCTGACAGCGGCCCAAATCCCTAATTTAACATTTATAAAAAACGAGAAATGTTGAAAAATATTTAAATTTGGTTTGCTTCTAATTAAAATTAAAATTTACAACGTTTTTTAGCTCTCCTGCAAAACTGTCATTTTGTCAGTTAGGCAATTTGCATCTTAGAACAACGATATGTAGCATGGTTGCCAGTTGTAAACGGTTACCACGCATTCCCCTTCTTGAAAAATATCCAATACTTTGTAACGCGCATATCAAGATTCAAGAAGGGGGAACGGTGAATCGAATGATTATATTCCCTTTCCCTTCTTGAATAACTAAATGAGGAATGTCATGATTCTTACGTAACCGATTACAACTGGCAACCGTGCTACATATATGAACGAACGAAGAGCCGAAACGAGGCACGGGTTCCTGCGTTTATACCTTCCTATTAAAACAATGTCAAAGAAAGCACCAAATCAACTATTAAGAACCACGTGGTTTTTAATAGTTATTTTGATTGTGTTTGAGTACATTTTATTTTGATTTGGTGCTTTATTCGATATTGATTTATATTTTAAAAGCTATTTCTGACTGTTTATAATGAAAAGAATCATCAAGTTGATACAAAACAACCAAATTTAATTAGAAATCTAAAATCAATCCAAATAATTATTTATTCTCAGGGCGATTGTCATTAGTATTAACTTGTCAATTGGTGGACATGTCCTATTTGACAACCTAAAACTCCAGACGGTTTTGTGCAAATAGAGTGACGGGATCGTGTACGATGAGCCTGTAGCAATTCAGGTCTTTTTCTATCCCTTTATACTCGGTGTGGTGTGATAAACACTCCAACTTTGTTGTCTATATGTGTTCTAGCCTATCAGGTGTACTATCCACGAGTGTGTTTATTTTTAGGTATTTAAAATAAATGAACAATATAAACAAATTAAATATTAATTCAAATCATCTTCTGTATCTGTATCTTTTGAAGTGAAACCAAAGCTGGAAAATATTATTATGAAACTGACATCTAAAGCCTCTTTTATACGAATATTCCCACTCTCTGTTGACAATCTTAAAAGCAATATCCTCATACGGTGGTCCAGCGTGAAACCTCAAGATCGCAAATTCTCTATTATCCGGGCACGGAGATAGAAAATACTCTGGAGTGGTACTTTTTGTTATCAAATCCGGATAAAATATATTGAATTTATAACCTTGTACGATTTTCGGAGGCGGGTTATCCATATCGTAGTGAGTTTGATTATATTTGTTCCATTCGAATCCTGTGTGTACCCTATTGAAGTATCTAGGTTTTCTGGGACGGTATTTATCCGACCAAAGGTATACTTGACTGTCTAGAGTTTGTTCTACCGAGAATTGGGCTTCATCGGCATCCATACCTTTGCGTGCTTCCTTTTGAAGCATTAATTCTTCTTTTGTTATAACATTTTCCACTTTTTTTCCTTTACCAACCACCTAAAAATGTATAAAAACTTATTAATAAATACACCGAGCATGACACTTTTATAAATCTATTGTAAATTGTAAGGTTTTATATTGAATCGCACGTTATAGGATTTAGTTATTACTAACCTGTAATCGAGCAAATTCCAATCGTTTGTTATCGTCTTCATCTGTAACTACAATGGTACCCGGCTCTATTTGGTCAGGAGTCAAGAACTTAGGACTGTATCCACCAGCTTGGTAAGCATGAAAACATTCACTGAGCCATGTATTTACGATATCGTCAGGGTTTTGTTCTTCATCAACATCTCCTCTCTAAAAAACATAAATATGATAACATTTTCAATATCGTGTTACTTAAATAAATTAAAACGTAATTTTATTCATATAAAGTTCTTGTTTGATAACCAATTAATAACATATATCTTACTTCACTGCTTTGAGATGTGCTAGGCTGCATATTTTCAGATGCTGGAACATTCACAAACTCACTAGAAGATTGTGCGTCATTAGAATTAACAACGCTAATGGACTGTTCAGCTTTTAATACTTGAAGTTTTCTTTTTAAGCTCTCTTGATGTCTATCTCTTAGTCTCGCTCTTGCCATATGGGCCTTTAGCTGCGATAATAGAGATTCCCAATATCCAATATCGATACCATCAGCTTTCCCATTAATTTTCTTCTCAATATGTTTCTCCAGAGCAGCTAATTGTGCAGCAGTCTTTCCTACAAAAGGAATTTGTTAAATAAATTTAATGATTTTGAGCTTTATCAAAAAAATATAAATTTTATGTAAAAGTAAAATGTCCTTATTTTCAACAGTGTTGACAAACATTATTAAAAAGAGTTGAACTAAATTGTAATTTCCTGACATTCAAAATATTAAAACCTCTTAATAATAAACAAATACCTTTAAAAACGGAAGTGACATCATTTGCTACAGATTGATGAATACCCTCTCTCCGGTTTAAGCCCAAGTCAAAAGTGTTGTTCTTTTCTAATTTTCTCAATTTTTGCAATTCATCTTCCACTATTACTGTGATATCATTCCAATAATCCAAGTTTTTACCTCTTTCTAATTCCTTATATACTTTAATATCCTCCACCAAATCTTCCAAATCCTTTATTTGTAATCCATTAAGATATGTATATGGTTCATGCATTTCTACAGCATCGACTTCTTCTTCAGCACTTATATATTTGGCTAATAAATCTATGGGTTTAGCTCTGCCATCTTGTATTCTTATGTGGGATCTCAATCTAGCCTGCTCTAAATGAAATTTATCTTCTTGTCTTTCCCATTCTTCAAATTGTGCAGCTTCCTTGCTTCTTTGAAGCATTTGCGTTTCTTCTTCTCTTTTTTGTCTTTCTAATTCTCGTTCAAGACGTCTTTTTTTTACCTTTTCCAGTTCTTTTTTGTTTTCTTCCTGTTTCATTCGATTTATATCTTCAATCTCTTCTTGACTAACTCCTGAAATATTTAAATATCAACAATATATGATATTCAGTACTAGATTGAAAATGCAACTCAACAGTGGTGAAGATTAAATATTTATTTATTCCCCAAGACCACTCAAACAAACAATGATCAAAGTTAAAGCCCAACAAAAATTACCTAACTCTGTTTTGAAACGTATTTGGTCTAACAATAATTCAAATATATACAGATTGCCAACACAACTTGCCTTTTAATCCTTCTTTAGATAATTTCTTTTGCCAAACAAAAGTAGATAACAAATTGCCATCTCCAAATGGATTATCACTGTTCGTATAATGTAAATATTCATTATCCCAGCCCATTCTCTCCTTTCTGGACCTTTCTTTGCGTTGTTTTTTCAGAAGCCTTCTTATCCTTTTCTCTTCTAGTGTTTCTGTACATTTTATGTATTCTTTCTGTTTTTTCTTTTCTTCTGAAACTCTAACCCTTTCTTTAGTCAATTTTTCCAGCAACTTAACTGAACTATTCGAACTATCACTGCTGTCTGAATCCGATCTAGCGTATTTCTCCTTTCTTGAACTTTTTTCAGACATTTTAAGATGGTTCAGACACAAAGCCGTGGGTAACTATTATAGTAACTAGACAAACCAAAACCAACGTTGGTAACTGAAACAAGAACTAGAGCTCACAGATAACATACTAACTAGAGCCAGAGACAACCAGGGTTGTCTCTGCTAGAGCCTGCTAGAACTGAAATTTTGCAATATTTTTCTCTGTACTTTTATACAAATAATTACAAGCCCAAACCAGTCAACCATAGACAAAATATGACGTATTGAAGTATTTAGGCGGTGTAGGCCACAAACCTGACAAACCACTGTGTCACGTTTGAACCATAGAGAAACTTATGGTTTCTCTATGGTTTGAACGTTTTTGCACAACTAACCCCTGGTGTGGCTGGGGCTAAGCCACTAAGCTAGTCCACAGAATACAACAGCTTAGTTGGTGTATTGTTTGGCTGCTCGTATTCTGTGGACAGTGAATAGATAAATTGAGGTTAGGGCTCTTGTTCACGATTTGGATTTATTAATTTATAAAATATGGAAAGTAGTGATTATTTTGAAAGTTATGAGGACTTAAAGGTACAAATCTCTATTCAGGAATTTGCACAAAATGTATTGAAAAATTTAGAATGTACTTAAGTATTTTTGAGTGTTTTAAAGCACTCCAAATACCAGCTCAATACATATTGGTGACAATTCTAAAGCCATAAAATACATTCAGCACCAGCAAATACTTAGTATAAATGTCTAGATAGGTGTAATCGGCAATCAACTACTGATACCAGTCGAGTTACCTGGCCGTTTAACAGGACAGGATTACCTTAACTTTAGAGTGAAAACGAAAATTACCTCTTGCTATGAAAATCTCTTAAGGTATCCTTGATATTCCAGATTTTAAACACCATTAAGCTGGTATTTGTGTCGAATTTACCTGAACCGATTTATTTATTTACAACAATTTATGAATTTTCAAGATATTATTGGTAATATTCATGCCACCATTTACATGTACCTGTATTGATTATAAACAACTTTTTAGGTTCATCAATTAATGCTTGAAGACTCTGCCAGAAATTCTGCCTATCAAGAAGCAATTTTAAAAAACAAACATGAATTTATTGGTAAAGTAGTTCTTGATGTAGGAGCGGGAACAGGAATTTTGTCAGTATTTTGTGCCCAGGCTGGTGCAAAAACTGTTTATGCTGTAGAAGCAAGTGAAATTTATAAAACTGCCGAGAACATTGCGAAGGAAAACAAATTTGAAAATACTATTAAGGTAGGATGAGTTGAATAACTTAAATGCAAATTGTTAATTACCAGTATAATAACAAATTAATTGTTTCAACCCTTACTATTTGGAATCTTTCCATAAAAGGACATGCCCACCAACTGACAAGTTGACACTAATGTAGTCACCCTGAGGTTTTGGATAGACTTATAATTTGGATGTTTTGTATTGATTTAATGATCCTCTTTAGTGTAAACACACAGATATGGCTTTTAAAATGTTCAAGCAATTAAAACAATATCAAAGAAAACACCAAATCAAAATTAAACAAACTCGAACATAATCAAAACTATTAAGAACCACCTGTTGTGCAAAGAACACTCGTTTATCATCTTATTCATCAGGGCGTCTGTCATATTACGTCACATGGACTTACCCTATAATAAATTTTAATTAGATACTGTTAATATTTGATCAGATCAAATTATGACATAATTAAAAATCCTGTAAAATTTTAGGTTATACATTCAAGAATTGAAGATACAGCACTTCCTGAAAAAGTGGATATCATAATTTCAGAATGGATGGGTTTTTATTTATTACATGAATCTATGTTAGATTCAGTTATTATAGCTAGAGATAGATATTTAAAACCTGGTGGTCTAATGTTTCCAGAATCTGCATCATTGTATGCTACACCTTGCAGGTAAGTAGTATTTTCACATATTTATGCATTTGTCTTTCTTATTAAAAACCGCCTTCATTATTAGGAATGGAATGACAGTATCGGCATACTGTCATTCCATTTTTTTTGGTTGCTATGTGAGAAGTAGAAAACCCATGCCACTTTATTATAGTCATCTGAGTATTTTTTTATTTTACTTCCACATTTTTATGGCACTGCAAGTTGTAAAATGCATAAGAACAATCAGTAACAATTTGATATATATTCCTCTGTTTTTGTTTTGAGGGCATTTTATCAATTTGATTAAATTGCTGTAGTCTACTCAGTTTCTGAGGAGAGTCTCAGAGATTAGTACTTCTCTTAGTCCCATTCCTTGGAGAAATTTTTTGACACCTGTAGTCTTCAGTTTAGGTTAGTATTCCACTACTATCCAGAAGTCTCCCAGGTATGCTATGCATTTTGCAAGTATGTGAATGATAATCGTTGCTCAGTATTGTTTTGTATACTTTTTAAAAATATATTACCTACTTTATTGTTTTTAGTGTGCCTTCTATGTACTCTTTCTGGGATAACGTTAATGGAGTTAAAATGTCCTCTTTAGGTTCAAAATTACGACAACAGGCACATCAGAAACCAATGTGTGAATCTTTAGCCCCAGAGTATGTACTCTCAGAATCAGATAGTGTGTTATGGATACACTTACAAGATGTAACATTAGAAGAAATCAAACATATTGAATCACAGCACATAGCTGTAGCAAGAAAAAAGGAAAAATATGAAGGTAAGAATGTGTTAATTGATTCAGTGTAGTAGGATTTGCGATATTTTTTGGTAATATTGAACTTGCCAAACTAATATTTAATTTTGTGTAGGAATTTGTCTTTGGTTCTCTTGTACATTCCCGTGTAAAACTACAGAACCGGTAGTACTTTCAACTGAGCCCGGAGAACCGTTAACCCATTGGAAACAAACTATTATAGTTTTACCGTTAAGCATAGAAGTCGAAGAGGGAAGTCCAATGGCTTATAATTTAGTTCTTAACAGGTCTACTGAAAACAATCGAACATATAATATAGAAGTTACTATGTTAGATCCTTTGGAAATGGAACATCCTGAATATTGTTTGTGTCACATGACTAAATGTATTTTAATTCGAAAAATGTTTGAAACATATGAAATAGAAAATAGTAAAAAATAAATATTGTTTTATTATGAATATGAATAAGACACTACGATAGTAACATCCTTAGTTACTACTTGTTTGAAGTTATTGATAAATAATAAGTTAATATTTTTACAACCTTTATTTTGGTAAACCTAAACTACTCAACAAAGCTTTTGGTGAAGGATCCCGTCCACGAAATTCTCTAAAAATTTGACTGGGATGGACACTTCCTCCTAAAGCTAAAAACAAATTGCGAAATCTACTGCCCACATCTTCAGTCTTCATTTCATTGTCTTTAACTTCATCAAATGCACTATATATATCTGCTGCTAGCATTTTGGACCAAATTTGACAATAATATGCTGCACCCCATTCTTCACTAAATATTTGAGTGAAAGAGCAAGGATGAACATCTAACTTGTGCAGTTTGAAACTTCTATATTGAGGCCATAACACTTTAACAATATCTAACCAAAATTCCTTAGAAGAATGCAGTTCTAGGTCTAAAGAGGCCAAATATAATTCTTGGCATAGCTCCACACTTGACATATGCTGTTCAGAACTGACCAGTGCTTTAAACATTTCGTCTGGTAACTTCTCTCCTGTTTCAGTATGACAAGTTAAACTGTTTATTAAATTTTGGTTATATAACCAATGACTTAGAACATAGCCACACACATCTACGGCATCCCATTCAACATTTGATAATCCAGCTACTTCAGAGTAATTTGTACATGTCAATAAGTGTTGTAAGCTATTACCAAATTTAATAAACAAAGATTTCACTTCTTTGAAATTCAAATATGAGTCACTGATTCCAACTGGTGGGTCAAAATTAAATATTAAAGATGCTAAAGGTATTGTATTCGTAATTTGACTTTTATTTTGTATTGCTACCATCCAGCCACTGTTTTCTATTTTTAATTTTTGTTGTCCCCTAGCGTAAGGATCGAAGTAGAAACCAGCAACAGGAGCACTGCTGTGTGCCTCAAATATATCATAGAATTTTACATCCTTGTGCCAGCCTGTCACATCCTTTCTTTCTTTGATTTGAATACCAAACAGCCTTTGGCATAGCTTAAATAATCCATCCAAAACAATTTTTAATGGGAAATATGGCTTATAATCATCTTCAAAATATTTATACAAAGACTGCTGTTGCTTTTTTTTCCAATATGGAACATCCCATAATTCAAGGCAAGTGTCTGGATGTCCATTTTGTACAGCAAATTCTTGTAACTGCTGCACTTCCAAATCTTGATAAGGTTTTGTATTTTCTAGCAAAGTTGATAGTACACTTTGGATCTCTGAAATATTTGCTGCCATTTTGGTTTGCATAGACATATCTGCAAATGTTTTAAAACCCAACAAATTTGCTAAATCTCTTCTAATACTACGAATTTCTTCTATATGTAAACTTGTGTTCAATTCACTATCTCCCATTTTTGTTCCCCTATTTACAAATGCTTGCCATAAATTCCATCTTACATCTCTATCTGCACAATATTCCATTACAGGTACATAGCTGTACGGCTGAAGTGTCAAATTCCATGGCCCATTTTCAGGAACATTGGGATCAATGGAGAGTAATTTTAAAGTATTTTGTGGCAAATCTTTCACAATTGATGGATCAGTTATAGTTTGAAAAAATCTCTTGGTGGACACTTCCGTTTTCTGTTTAAATAAAGTTTTTTCTTTTGTTAACTTATTAAGATACTCAACTAGGAGAACTTTTTTACTGGAATCCAGCTCTAAACCATTCAATAGACCCTCAGTAGCAAATTTTTGTAATATTCTAGATTCTTCATTAGTTCTTTCAGTATTTATACTCAATGCGTTTTTCACAGCATTATATATAACTGCACTATTATATTTTGAAGCCCTGGCTTTTCTAGCACGTTCATGTATAGCCATATAACTTGAAGTAGGCATTAACGAGCTGTTTCCCAAATATAATGTTTTTGATAGACCCCATGTTGTATCTAAGGATCCGCCAAAAACCTCCAAAGGTTTGAATACTTGTTCAAATATATTTTTACATGAGTTTTGAGTCAAATCATTTTCTAGACTCCTAATTCCTGCTTCAAATTCTAAGCTTTGTTTAGAAATCGCTGCTCTACAGTTTTCAATTGTGAAATTATTGAATTCGGGCAAATTTTGATTGGTTTTTGGAACTACATTTTTATCTGCAGCATCTTCTCCAATTTCTGGAACACTAATATAAAGGTTATGAAAGTGGTCTAGTTATGACTTTTTGTACTTACAGTATAATATAGCCATGATTATAACGGTACGAATGTAAAACAACTATTCTTTGCAGCAAATGTTTACAACTATTTGTAAAAATCATATTTTAAATAAATTCAACACATAATCTCAAATTTTCAAAGTAATAAAGCATTCACCTCATCTTCTTTTTTATATTGGTCGCTGTTATCCCTTATATATAATCCTTTATCTATGCTGTTATCTAATACTAGGAATTTATTGAGCTCTAATTCAAATCTATTTGAATGATGTGCATAGATTTAACAATAAGGTCAGTTCAGTGGTCATGAACAATTCAATTATGAACTCGTCGAATAAGAAAATTCATATTTTTTATGTATGAAGATTATAAAAAAGGTCTATGTTAAAGTAAGGTTTAATCAATGTTTTTCCCATTGAACAAAGAATGTACGGTTTGGATCTGAAAACCTTATCGAATGTTCCTCAACAAATTTATAAAAATAGTATTGATTAAATTAAAAATGAATAGTACCCAACAGAAAGTTGACTACATAACACCATTAATTATATCTTTATCTGCGCCTGTATTCAGACTACATTTATTTCTGTGGCCGTCTGTTCTGTCCATAGAGATAGACTGACAAGTTGACATTAATGACAGTCGTCCTGAGGATAGCCGATAGACAATCATTTGAATGGATTTTAGATTTGTAATTCAGTTGGTGGACATGCTCTATAGGGGCATTTAGAAACAAACACCGTTTTCTTGCGTGAATTTCCGAGATAAAATAACGAAAAGAAAATAATTCGAGAGATTTTTAATAGAATAATGAAGAGAAAATTTGATTGTTTTGCAATGATCCTTTTTATTATATATAGAGTCATATATAGCTTTTAAAATAACGTCAAAAAAGCACCAAATGAAAAAACTATCAAGAACTAGTGTTGTGAAGAAAACGCTTGTTTATCTAAGGGCAAGTGTCAGATAACGTAACGTTGACTTGCCCTTTATAGGCAACCCATACGTGCATTTAGTGAAAACGTCACAACTGCAATATGTCAAGTTTTTGGATGCAAACAAACTTTTATAATTGTGTTAAATTAGTTAAGTAATAATAAATATATCATGCTCATACCTTTTTAATCAAAATTGATTGTTTGCATCCAAAATCTTGACATATGACAATTTATGACGCGTACTAAATGCGCGTATACACTAAATTGATGTAAAATTGACATAATATGGTATGACAGTTAAAATTAGCGACTTTTAATATAAATAAAAATGCATTTTATCTGAATATAAATAAATTTATATTACAACAGTTCTAAAATATAAGTTCTTAAATTAATGAGAAAAAAAAACTAAACAGAACAAAAAACAATTAGCACAATAAAATTTAATAAAATAAGGGGAACTGAAAATTTCAACCATTTATTCAGTTCTACCTTTGATCACTATCTATAGCTTCAGTTTTAATAACAGTAGATGTATAATCCATGTTCATCCAATTAAATAAATCATCATTTGTTTCATCTTCCGCAGTATTTTCAGACACACCATCATTATTAGTTGAACAATGTTCTGTGAGCTGCGCATCATTCGCGTTTTGATTATTGGAAGATGCACTATCAACAGCTTGATTGGAGATATCGCTTCTTTCTGGCATTAACCTATTTAAATCAGATTCTTGTTTGTTTTCTACTTCAACATTTTCTTTTTCTTGTTTGATTTTAACATACTGTTGTGGTTTATTACTTGAAGAAATTGGTTTATTGGCAGGTTTCATTCCTTGCTTAATTTTCCGTAAAGAATCGTAAGTGTCTGCTGATGTTATGGTCGAGTTGTTACACTTTTCTTCTTTAATAGGGGCTAAAACTGTTTTTAAGCCAGGTCCATCAGGTACATTTTTTTGGGTGTATCTTTGATAATCATTCTTCGAAGATTGGGAAGAATCATTCTTCAAAGATTGGTGATAGTCATTCTTCGAAGATTGGGGATAATCATTCTTCGAAGATTGAGGATAACCATTCTTTGAAGATTGTGAGATGTTAATAGTATTACTATCATCTTCATTTATTGTATCAAAATTGTAATAGCCATACTGATTATCCTGTAAAAAAAATGCGTTGGTGTAGTGTGAAATCCAGTTGAAATCTTAGACTAATCCTATCGCATTTTAGCCATATTTAAACAAAATTATGGCAACAAATTTTACTGAAATTTTGGTAAATGTGAGAAAAATTTGCATTTTAAGTTCACATGCCCCAATCTAATGAAAAAAAAAATATTTCTGAATGGAAATTCAAATAGTGACCGACTTATCAAGCTAGCCTTCGTATTTTGCTTCTAAACGGGAATATTTTTACTGTAATATGTGGCTACAATAGAGTTTCCAGCAACATTGTCAACAATAACAGCCAGACTATGCAATATAGGATAATGTCTTGCATAGCCACACTTGTTTAGTATAAGTAGGTGGAAAGGATTGAAAGATAGAGGAATAGAAAATAAAATTATTCAAAATATATATGAAACAAATAATAATTTCATAGAACGAAACAACATGAAGTCTGATGGATTCAAAACCACTATAGGATTAAGACAAGGAGGAGGACTAAGCCCAATATTATTCAAAGATTTAATTTTTAATGAAACCATGTCAATAACTTCCAAACGTAAATTATCACATTTTAACAGCTTGGAAACGTTATAACTCGAAAATGAGACAAGGGATTAATAAGCGGCTTTCACTTTCGTAAGAAATTTACTATAACCCAATCCCTACAAACCTTCAGGAGTTAAGAAATAACCTAGTAAATGTTTTTAATACCATACGAAAAATAGTGTGTATGCCATGGCCGCGAAACTTTTTAACGACCTCAAGATTATCTTGTTCTTTCGGTACGTTAAAAAGGTATTTCGCGGCCTAGGCATACAAATAACTATTTTTGTTTTGATGTGTTTTATGAAGTTATGTTTGGTTCCTTTTTCTTATATGTAAATAAAAATGTTTGTTTTAAATGTTTTCTTTCTTTCTAGTTTTCCCGATTCTGTAAATTGTTGTACCCAAGTTAATATCGATTTTCGTGTATAGGCGTATTTCTGTCAAAAATGGCTCTGAATATTATCCTGGTCACTTTTATTAATTAACAAAAGTAACTTTCTTACGAAAATTTTAGACGACTTTTGAGACTTGCAAGCTGTTAAAATGTGATAATTTACGTTTGGAAGTTATTGACATGGTTTCATAAAAAATTAAATCTTTCCCTAAAAACTTGAGTACCTATATGCCGATAATGTGTACATTTTTGGAAAGGGGAAGATAGGGACTTCCAGATGGTATTAAAAAATATAGGGTGTTGTATTTAAAATAAACCGATAATTTCGTTTCAAAAATGGTCATTTTTTTTCGGTGCTTTCGGGAAAAAATATACATTTGGCAACTATGCCAATAAAAATTTGAAGGAAATATAAGAAGTTTAGCGAAAACTGCACGTCGATTTCTTTTTCCATTCTCAAGTAATACGCCGTCAAAATGTGTTACTTTATAGTGGGACACCCTGTAGTTGAAGGATTTTTGTCGATCCTCTCGTAACTTTATGTACAAGTTTCGGAATGCCCCATCGATAGATCCAGTTCTATAAATAGGATGGACAGCCCACCGTCTTTGACTTCTTTGCTTTTTGCGATATATTAATAAATAATACAACACGCACGGATCCATTCTATTTTTCTTGCAAACCGCACAACTGCACGTGCATAAAAGAGGCTTTTCTGTCATTTTACAATCTACTTCATCCCAAGAGTATTTAGTAAAAGGGTTGTATGTTATCGAGCTTGGAAGTGAAATGTCAATTAGCATTTTTACTTATACAGCATTAATCACTATTAGTGTTGCTGGAGCCGTCAGGCCAGTTTTTATTTAATCTTCGGTTGGTTGTTCCATCGTTGTACAAGTTTTCTATTTGGTCGTTTGGGTGGCCAGTCAGTCTCATTTTATTAATTGGTGGAAACTGTTCTAATTACTTCTGTGACATACGGGATTTGCAGGTCTTCATGGAGAGTTTGATTGCTAATGTACCAGGGAGCATTAACAATTGACCGCAGCGTTTTCGACTGAAATATTTGGATTGTTTTTATTCTGGTAAGTTTTGCACAGCCCCACAGATGCATATGTCCAGATAGTTACTTTATATAGCAGCAGCTTGTTTTTGGTTGATAGTTTGGATTTTCGGCCCATTAGCCAGTACATTTGATTGGATTTGATGTCTAGGTGCCTTATTCTTTTTGTTTGTACATGTTTCTCCAAAGTAAATCTCCGATTTAAGTGCAGGCCGGTATTTCACATTACTTTTTATTGGTACTGGGACACCATCAATGGTAACTGGTGGGCAATTGTTGTGGCAGGTAGTGTAAGTCACCTGAGCAGATTTGGATTGGTTGATTTTAATTCTCCATTTTCTATACCAGGCATTCAATTGGTTCAGATGAGTTTGCATGTTTGTTGGAGAGGTGACTGGAATACTATCTACAAAGAGGATGGCAACATCGTCTGCAAAGGCGGCTATCGTAGTGTTGTCTGTTTCAGGCAGGTCATTAGTGTACCGGAGGTAGAGGAGTGGTCCTAGCACGCTTCCTTGGGGCACGCCAGATAATAGCTCTCTGATATTGAGTCATTGTATTTGACTGAGAAGTGTCTTTCAGTTAAGCTGCGTCCTCACCGAGTCGACACTGTAGATCGACATGGTCGATCAACAAGTAGTCGACAAAACTGCATCCGCCCACACCAGAGTAGGCAGAAATGATGTCGATCAGACTAATCAACATGTCTGACGAAGATTCATTAGCAATTTCGATAAGGGCATCGTGCCTCATGTTTCTGTTTTTATAATTATTAGTTTTGGAATTCCATAGATTTGATTTTAATTTGTATGCCTCAATAATAGCTAGTCGATCGACACCGTCGATTGCAACGTACACAACAAGTCGACACTATCGATCGACAGTGTCGACTCGGTAAGGACGCAGCTTTAGGAAGGAATTCAACAGGACGTACAAGTTGTTGTTTAGAGGTAAATATTAGTCAAACTTATTAAAGAAAAATACTAAAAGTTCCCAGTTTTGATTGAACAATTATGTTTCACGGTAGTTTGTGGAAAAGTAAATTGTTTATTCCCAAACCTAAGTTTTCGTTGGTAAGTGTAGTTAGACTATAAAATATAGTGAGTATACTGAATGGTACTGATTGATTGATTGCAATTCGTCTTGTTCGCAGCAAACTCAGGAAGAGGGAGGAACACAACAACAGTGTCCACCCTACAGATGTAGTCCTGCAAACTACTCCGAAGGCAACACAACTCAACCACCAGAACTCTTCACCCCATGTACTTCAATCAGATCTAACGTACCGAGGACAATTTTTATGGACGCAACCACCACCTTCTGCCACTCAGTACCTGTACAACCACAATCAGGAAACGCTTGTGCAAAATTCGGTGGATCGTCCAGGATTTGTTCGAGGTTTTAGGAAGAACCTTGGGGGAAAATGGAGACGTCTCGTAAAAAGGAAGCCCCCTCAAGAAGTATATACTATTCCAGCAGCGTTTAAACCTCAACTCAAGCAAATATACGTTTACTAGCCTTAATACATCCCGATTGGCTGGCGGATGGTCAATTGGTCGCAGGGGCCTTTCTTTAATGAGACTGATTTTGAAAACTGTTATTACTCCTCACGTTTAAGAAGAGAGTGATTTTAGTTGTTCGATGTAAATATTTGACTAAAGGTTGTAATATTTACGCCATAAATTATAGTAAATTGAATGAACCCCCCATTAAATCGTATATAATACGCGGTGACCATCCCATAACCAACAACCCAACCTAACTTCACCATGGAGATAATAAACATACAGTAGGCAACCTATAGTAGGATCGTCCACGCAATAAAAAGAGATGGCGAATGAAATTGGTGATGCTATCTCTCTCTAACATCGCGTGATACACACGCGCGAAGACTGTAATACTACTAACCTTTTATGATAGCATGCGTTTGAACAGAATTAGAAAGAGAAAGTAATACCAAACTGGTTGTCCATCTCTTTCTAATGGGTGAACGGATACGCTTACACTAGCCCCTATGGCATGCCTACTCTATGAAATTCAGTCACTTTAGCATGACGGTGACAGATTTAAATGTGACAGATGTCAGTAGCACTATCAACACATAAATTTTACACCCACTTCACACCAAAAAGCTGAAGTCGTGTTTTTGGATTGTAACTCTTCATTATATTAAAGTTAGGGAAAAATTATCAAATATCTACCTCGTATTTGTCACTATTTTTCTCTTTTTTTATCATTCTTGGCTTGTGGAGAGAAAATGCAACTTCCATTGAGCCCGGTTTAAACTTGTTCGAGTAATTCGTCAATCGAGGTGGTTTGGTATCAATTTCTTCACATTCTTCTTCTTCAGACGTAGGGATATCTAAACTATAAAAAACAATAGAATCATTTTTTATATTCATTAAAGACTTTGCAAAGCAGTTTGTGTCCGTCGCGACTGTTCTTAAAATTGACAGACGTAAGTGAAAGTAATCGATGCTTGTCTGGGCATTGAGTTATTCCGCTTGTAGATCTTCTTGTCTTCCTTTCATGCTGTATGAGTCTATGGGATGTTTGTATTGTTGTTAGAAGGTTATTGGAAGAACTAGAGCGGGGTGATCGGCGGGTCGCCAACGATCCGCCGTCAATCATGGGATCAGAGAAGGACACGAGCAACAGAGGTATAACGAGCAGCGGCGTGCGTTTAAATGTAAAATTAGAACAGTAAGCTTATAATAAGTACATTTTATGATAAATACCTTTTACATTTCGTGTCTTGGTTGTAACTATCCCAATGAGAAATGTCTATATCCCACTGATTGCATTCTTTATCATTTTCGATAGTAAAACTACAATTTTCCAGACCATTAAAACTATTTTCAGCTTCAAATCGTTGAGTTAATTGTTTTGGTTCACCAGGCATTCCCACGGTTCCGTGCAGTCGTCTAAATCTAAAAGGAAATATTGAGAGACATTTCAAGTATTAATTCCAGAAAATATAAAACTTAATTGATAAGTTGAAACAACCATTAACAAGGAACATCTTTACGATCCGTAATAAAATAGTGAAAAAAACGTGTCCGGTTGCTTATGGCAAGATGATCAAAATTTTTGGCCAAAAGGGTATGTTATTTATGTGAATGATTGATTGGTTCAGCATTCATACCAGCCAAAGGCTTAGAGTCCCCGGCACCTCAGCCTTTTTGTGCTTTTGGTTGTGCCGTTTATGTGAAGAGACCAGTAGCCCTTATCCGGCTCAGCAGTCTTTTCACTAGGTCCTTCTTGGAGAAATCCTACCTTGAATGTTCTAGTCCTAGGAGTCTATATCTCCAATGAGATAATGTGAGAGGCTGTTTCCTCCTCTTCCATTGACAACCGACAGATAGGTTCCTCCCTATATATGCCGATTGTATGCATGTGCTTCCTTAGGGTACAGTGACCGGTGAGTCAACCCGACACTATCCTTATCTGCTGGTCCCTGCTAAGGTTTAGTATTTCATTAGTCAGCGTCTCCGAGGGTTCCTTGACCAGGAGTTTGCTGTGTTCCTGTTTTGAAACGTATCTCCAGTATGACTGGTGTTTAGTTTGAGTCCACCGAGATATACAACCACGTGCAGCAGTTTTAGATATCCCAAATACTGGTTCAGGACCAGTGAATGCAGTCTCAGAACCTAGCGTTGCTAGGATGTCTGCCTTTTCGTTTCCTACAATGCCCTTGTGTCCGGGACTCACTTAAGAGGAACTCTATTGTGGTTAGCCAGGGTTATTAGTTTGTGTAGACAGTACCAGACCAGTCTAGATCTGATCTGAGGACATGCTAAAGATGTTAGTGCTGCCTTATTTATGTGAACAAACGTATTGTCTCATGTGTTTTGAGGCAAAACATAAGCAGAAAAATTGCCAATATGTATTGTTAGGTTAGTTCTAAACAAGATAAATATCTTGTGACAGGTTTCTACCAAAATAAAGTACAGAAATGACACGTCCCCATTTTTGTGATACGTTTGGTTCATAGACATAGAGGGACCTTGAACGGTTACGTTTTGTAAGCCATATGTGCGTGGAGGCTAGATAAGGCGATCGAACTCACGGAAAAATTGACAAAACTTGTCCTCAAAATCGTCTATCTAAACAGTTTGTTTTTTCACCGCGGCGTCGCCACTGAAAATCCAATACCATTTACCTTAGTTTTTATAAATGACATTTTTTGGTATTGCGGAAAGCACTGCTACATCAGCCATAGCTACCTGGGCGGAGAGGAAAACCTTCACGTACTGGGCAGTCTTACCGGGGTCTCTCACTCGAAGGCGTTCATATACTCACATAGAACCTAACCTAGTTTTCATAAATGACAGTTATCAAATTGTAAACATTATACTTATGATAATGAATAATAAAAACTGAAAGTAAGAACTAGAAAGATTAATTAATTAATAACGGTTTCTGGATCAAAAGATTCCTAAGAATTTATATTTTACATTTAATATAAACAGTTAAGTGACCAATTGGTAATTACAGGGTTGGCAATTTCGGAAACCATTCAACTTCTGGTTAACAGAAGCAAACATGAACCACGGAAAATATGCCAACTAAAAGAAAGGTCATCGCAACGAGCCAATCCGGAGCTAATGTTAACGATTGTACATTAGTAATTGTTAACATAATCGAAATAATATTACCAAGTGATTTTATCAACATAGATCAATTTTAGTGTCTGTACTACTACTACTTAGTCAGGCGAACCTTGGCCAAGACAAACTCAGGCCAAGGTTGCCATAAGTGCCATTCCTGCCACTTATACATCGGATTACTGGGGTTCCACTGTTTTTCAATAGGGGTTGGTAGTGCAGCCGATTTAAAACGAAGACGTAAACTAAATTTAAGATAACCAGACTCTTTTCAGTTACCAAAGGTGATAAAAAATATTAAATGATAATAAATGAAGTAGGAAAGAAATGTTTTTGGCAAAAGAATATCACCAATATCTTCTATAAGTTCCTTGTGGCATTACTTGTTATTTTTTCTTATTTTCTTATCAAACCACAATATGTTTTTTAATTTTTTTTATTTCAACGTTTCGGTAGCGTTCCAGCTACCGTTGTCAAGATGAACTAATAATAATGAATTCATTATTAGTTCATCTTGACAACGGTAGCTGGAACGCTACCGAAACGTTGAAATAAAAAAAATTAAAAAACATTGTGGTTTGATTCCCAAGAAAATAAGAAAAAATATCACCAATGATCAGAATTTTCGATATTTTTGGAGAGTAGAACAAAAACGGATTTCTTACTCATAAAATTTTTCATTTCTGTTTCCAAACCTCACTTACCTAGCAAGCTGTTAAATGAGCCAGCAACCAATAAAACACCATGAACTCAAAGTGTAAGCAAGGCTGTTATTATTTTGCAGTCAGACGTTTTTGGTATTGGATTTAAACTGGCGCCCTCTGCGATAAACGAAATTTGGAATACATAAAGTGATTTTAGGCGAACACAATTATTGTTCAAACCGTGGTGAATATTTTTAGACCTTTATCAACCAAGAAATGTCACCATCAAAACCCGCGTAAATATCTTTGAATAACTACAAATAATCTAACATTTAGGTGAATAACCAAGTGATAACCAGAATGTACAGCATTTACTAAAACGCATTGACAATTGACAACTAAAACCGTGGTATTTACACAGCTTGAGAGTAGGGTAATTACCGCGGTTAAAAATGTCTTTAAGGGATCAGTAATAACGACATCGGCTTATAACCAGTAATAACCACATTGACTAAACGCATTTGGTATTTACCGGTTATTTATTGTTATTCACCTAAAATAGATTATGGAGTTCAACCTCCTTATCTAGTCTCCATGCATACGTGGTTCATGGAACTTGTCAAATATTTAACATCACACAAAGTTAATATTTACCTTACAATAAGACTTTTTGAATACATCTGTGATGAATGAGTATTTTGAAACGCTTCGATGGCGTCATCCACCGTATGGAACGACACAAAAGCATACCTTGTATACTTCATCTTTTTGGCGTAACCTATATCTATTCGTTTCCGTTTCGGATATTTTTTCTCCATATCATCTTTTGTGATTTCTTGTGCCAAATTTCCGACGTACAAAGTAAGAGGATCGATATCAGATGGCTTGATGTTCTGTTCATCTTCTCTATCTTTTTTAAATTCAGCTGATAAGTACCCGAGGCCGAAGGGGATTTTATTTAACTGATTAATAACTGTTTCTGGATCGGAAGAATCCTGAAAATTTATTTTGTACATTTAATATGCACGGTTAAGTGAGTACTGGGTTACCAATTTCGGAAACCATTAAACTTAGGACCTTTCGGTAAAAATTATGAAAGTGGCCAAGATAAATGGTTACAAATTGTTTTTTAAGTTTTTAAAATGTCCGCTAGGAAGGCTGAATAACACTAAATTACATTAGAAAAAGTTTTCTTTAAAATCTTAGAAGTTCAGTATATGAACCCGATTGCAGCGCCACCTAGCGGGTTAGGAAGAATTGCATTACACACACTCGCACAGAAGAATTATATATACAGATGACAACATAATCTTACTGTTAATGTGACGAAGCAATATCTGGCAGTAGAAGGTTGTTGAAAATGTACTGAATCAATGCTTGTATGAAAATTAGAAACAATATCCCGGTTTAATTCTAAATCTGGGAATTTAATTATTAATCCTTGTCTTTTAGATCTCTTGTTGCAATCTCTTTCCACGTCCAAAGCTTTTTTGGCTTCGTCCATTGTCCAGTCTCTTCTTTGAGGTACTACTTGCGATAAAGGTTTTTTCTTTTTCTTCTGGAGTTTTTTTGGAGCTTCATTTCCTGAAATTTATGAATATATAAATAAGAAATAGCAGGTGGAAAACGTTTATTTTCTGTTATAGCTCGATACAGAAGATGACATTTTTTCATAGATTTGTATACTATTTTATTTACAACCCAGCACTGTAGTGGAACGCCTCTGATGCGATAATTACTGTAAAGCAGCGTCGAGCGCGGTTACTATTTGGATGGGTGACCACTGGGCCAAGCACCGTCGTAGTAGTTGGGCTCGATAAAGAATCATACCACTAGTGGGTTCGGTTTTATTTCCAGTTAGCCTAGTCAATCTGTCGGAGCCCCTATGTTAAAATGGAACGAATTGTAAACAGCAAAAAAAAATATGGATACATAAGTCATGCGATTTCAAAAAAGATAGCGTTTAGTGCACTAGCAAATTCAATCGTCAACATGTGCAAAAAAATTCGCAAAAGTGCAAAAAACGGTTTTTTGCGTTTAAAAAAAAACTACAACCCCTAAAAGAAATTGTTAAATGAGAAAGTTGTAAATATTAAAAATACCTATCATTTAATTTTTGGTTTAGGAAAGTCTGTTCATAATTTTCCGAGAAAAACGGGAAAACCCACCAAAAAAAAGCGTTTTTTATTTTTTGTAATAAAAAATTCATTTTTGAATCAATCCACTTGAAACTTTGAAAATACGTAGATGTAAGTAAGCCGAAAATTATGCTTTTTTCAAAAATTAAAAAAAAACAACTTTTTTTTGAGTTATTACAAATGTGTTTTGGCAAATGGGCTCTTTCTGCCCTTGGAGTGGTCCTACAAAGTTCATCGGAAGCTTATTTTATTCGTGATGACTTGTACTATAAGCTTATTAATGAATTACATTGATTATATATAATTTTAGCGTCGAAAAATGCATTGCGAAATGATGCAAAATTTACAGACTGGTTTTTTGATAAGAGCTTTTTCATTTTTTATGGCATTCGATTTGCAGTTGCAGAAGCATCTGTCTGAAGAAGAACAGCATCTGTATTCAAGATATAGGGAGTTGAGACAAAATTGTATACACATTTTTTACGATATGTCGAAACTACTTGTAACATTGTAATGAAATTTTATATGAATATGTTTTGGAAGCTGACAAATGTCATGAGTTTCTTTTGACTCTCGTAGAGGGCGCTATCTGCACGGTTCATACCGAATAGTTTAAAACTGTTTAAACGTCCAAATTTCAAGTGAACTTAAACCTCGACTTAAACATCATACACAATGTGAATTTCACTTTTAGTCCATAAATAAAACATTTTTCAATTAAATTATTTTAAAAATACAATTTTTACTCACCATCGTACTTTCTTTTAAAATTGTGATGAATGTTGGGATAAGATTGGTTATAAATAGATGGAGACATCCGGTTGTGATAGTTGCCCATTGTCATTGGCACTGACGGCGGTAACGTCGGCGGAGGCAGAGGGGGGTTTTGAGGAGGAGGTGCGGCTGGCAAAGGTGGTTGTCGTGGAGAAAAATGAGGAGGAGGTAGTGGAAAGGATTTAGAAATATTCGGTGTTGGAAAGGAATTCTGATTGTGAGAAGATGGTGGTGGATTTGTAGAGTTATGATACCTTGAAATTAATAAAACAAATACATGAAAATCTGGATATTATTTAATGAAAATAACAATTTAATTCTTCTAATAAGCATCGATTTTCAGATAAAGCCTTTTTAGATGTTAATTAAAAGCAGAGTACTACTTAAATTATTAGACCTTTGAATTATATGATAAATTTAATTAATGTTGCACATTGATTTTACAGATGAGTTTGTAATGATAGTAAATTTTTCTTTTGTAGTATTATCCCAACAAAAATTGAAAATATTTTTGTGAAAAATATGAGTACCTATTGTTATATCACTGAAAACTTTGTAAAAAATGTTCATACCTGCATAACATCATAAGATAATAGTTGGTATCATCATCATTATTATTTGAATAAAAACCAGTTGGACTAGGAGAAGGTATATGTGATGAATTTTTAGCGTACGGTGGCGGTGGGAACTCTGGTTTAAATGGCTGCGCCCTACTCATCTGAAAACATTATAAAACAGCTACTATATTGATACTATTTAGGGGGAGAGTTAATTTTAACTCACAAGGTAATACTATCAGCCATAAACGAAGGAAAAGGAGCTTGATTTTTTAATTTTTTCAAAACATACCCAAGCATCTGTTAGTTTTTTTCATTACCTAACATTTCTCAACCATAAGATTTATTTTACTGGCACCCAGGGTTTAATTTTATGTGATTTATTTTGATTTAATTAAATATATATTTTGACTTCTCTACAGCATTTGATTATATGCCCAAGAAAAGACTTTTGTTTAAACTAGAACATTTTAGTATACTTGGACTACTACCAAAGTGGATCCAGAATTTCCTAGAAAGTAGTGTTTGGATTGATGATAAATATCTTTATACTGAGTGGAGTCCCCCAAATATCCGAAACTGGGTCTTTCGTTGTTTTTGTGTTGTACATAAGATTTATTACATTGCTCAAGTCAACCTGCTCTTTCTACACTGTTGATGCAGAACTCTATAATGTTCCAACATCGCAGCTATTGGTGCAAAATGACCTATTCACTATTTATATATAACTGGATACAAGTGAATGGCTATTACCATGGAATATTAAGGAATTGTGGATATTTGTTAATTTATCAGATTATCCATGGATTTCTGAATAATATGTTCCAGAATAATGTGATAAGTACTCTTTTGGGTTTGGAAAAAAATTCCCTTACTTTTCCAGCCACAAAAAATTAGACAAAATTTATATTAAGTACTATAAATCAATAAATTTTTGGCTGAAAGACCTCGGTCGATGGCCTGTTGATGCTTTAGTGTCAATAAAGTATACTTCTCTCTCTCAATAAATTATGACATGATATTATAAAAAAAAACATTTTGTAAAAAACTCATTCTATAATTACAAAAAAAAATTGGATTAGTTTGTTCACAGGAATATTACATACCTAGTAATAATGCACAAAAAACACCACAGTCAACAAATACATTAAAATTCTAATAGAATATATTTGCATAAAAAAAATTGTGCTACCTTGTTAATGGGAGTTTTCCATATCTAGTAATAATTGCACAAAAAACACCTCGGCCTACAAAATCTGGACACAGATACAATAAATAATGTACCCTCACTTTCAGCTTTTATAATCTGAATAAATCATCTAATATGGCATACCAAATTTACATTTTTTTCAATATTCTTTTTTATAAAACTTACACTATATTTTGTAACTTTTAAAAAGTGTTTAAGTATGTGTTTATTGTTGTACACTTTGTAGTCCATAGTATTTCATTATACCTATTTTTAAATTTATTTTATATGCTTACAGCCTGGAGAAAAAACTGGTATTATGAAAACAGCTGTAGGTAATTGATTTCAAATTCATGACTTTGCCAGTAGGGAGTGTGACATAAAATAAATATGTTACAATCAAGCCGCCCTGGAGTGAAACATCTTATAGTTTTCTGTAATCTTTGCCAATAGGGTAGGGTATCATCTTACAAGATTTATATTTTTCACAATAACACGCCGCTTTTAATATTGCTGATAATACCCCTTGTAATACCCTTTTTTAAATAGACTTAGAATTAAGACTATTTATTATTATTTATATTTTGAAAATAAAGATATGCGGTTTCTTTTCATGTTTTTTTTTATCTCAATTTTGAATTATTCAAAATATAGGGCGGCAGTTGGGAGACATGCGTCACCCTGAAAAAGATCACCGCACTACCCAGTCTTAAATCGTAAGTATTGTCTGTCTTGTTGTGCTATTAGGATTAAGTCGATTGTAATTCGTATTTGGTGAAAAACAATAATTAGTGACTCTTATTACTTTGGTGAAAAACAATTAGTAGTTTAGTTATCATCTTGTAGGTAGTTTTATTTAAGTTTAAAAACAATTTATAACTTTGGTGAAAAACTCTTGGTGTTTCAACATTCATTCAGAAATGAAAAAATTCGTTCCTGGAAAGAGACCCCTAGTTCCTCGCGACACTTTGGTCGAAACTATACTTCTACACAAAAATGAACTTGTTTTCAATAACGAAATTGCGAGGGCAACAGCAGCTATTTGGAAAGTGATTGAAGATGAATTAGGCAATAAAATAAAGGCAACCTCTCTTCACTCCATGTGTGTGGGTAATCGATACAATTTGAAAAGTTTGCTCACAGACATAGCATCGCTGGATAATGAGGACAAAAAGGAAGTATCCTTAAACAATCTTGAATTGTCTCCTGAATTGTCTCCCGAATTGTCTTTCGAATCAAATTCTATCAACTTCATTCTTTCCATTAAGACGTCCAAATTTGAAAGTCTCCTAACCGAAAGAGTTTGTGCGAGAAAAACAAAAAAAGGAAAAATTGGTGAACGCCGGATCACGATTTTTCAACCCAGTAAATGGACTCAAATTGTATCAAAAAAAATTTTTGATGATTACAGACTCACCCATGGATTCCATTTTAAAAACCATCATTTGACCAGGAAAGCTGACTTCGGTATTTTCAAAGGTGAGTTTATCAATTTTTACAAGTTTTTACCTATTAAGTTTCACCTGTTTCGGTGTCTGTGTGTCTGTCAGTCTTTAATCAAATCACTTCTAATCGTTCGATTGATTTGAAATTTGGCAGGGTTACATAAGAAAATGGCGAGGGCGTTGTGGGGTCGGACATTGGGAAAATTTAAATATTATTCAAGTAGAGGATGAGTTTTGTGATTATGGTCCGATTGTATTAAAATTGGGTGTATAGGGGTCGGAGATCATGATTTTCTAATCAAAATTCATGAATTAAAGATGGCGGCTACAAGATGATGATGAGATTTGTTATCATAGCCCAATTTCATTCAAAATTTTAATTCAATAAAATGACGCGTTTCACGAATGACTACAAAGAATCATATGAACTGTGAGAAAAGAACATTTCAAAATACAAGCTTTCATTCAACTGCACCCAAGTGAATAAAGTAAACTTTGAGGAGTAAATTGAACCCATTATTTTATTACATTTTTTTTATTTTTTAGTGCACTTTGAATAAAAGCTTGTTTTCGAAAAAGCTTTTTTTATAATCAATTTCTTCAATTCAGACTGAAACCTTTTAATTTGTTTTCAGAACAACCACTACTAATGCTCAAATTAAAAACTGTCCAATAATAACAAAATTAGAATTTATGAATTTTAACAAAACTGTTTCATCATCGTCTAGGTGTCTATCGAAATATGTCTGTTCACACGTTCATCGCGGAGGGGCCTTTTTAGGAAGTGAATACAAAAAAATATTTTCTATATTGTGGTTATCGATATTTTCACACCCGTCATTTCATTCATTTCTCCCGCAGAAAATTCCACAAATGATTTAATTAAACTATATTTGATTGAACAAGCATTACAATTTTCAGGTTTTTGCAAATGTGGAAGTATCGCCATTTGCAAGGTACTGCCTCCAGATCAGGAAAAAGCAATTCGAAAAATAGAATGTTCAATTTCTGAAGGCAGAGGAGATTGTGGAAAACGCCAACTACGCGGAAATCTCAGAAAAAAAATCGCGAAAGACCTGCAAACCGAATCTACAGTTAAATGGAGATGTAGATTAGCTGGTGAAATGATGGATGTGGGGGAAACAAAGGAGCCACCGCACTTGTATGACGCAGAAGTTTTGAGGGTTGCAAAACATGAATACATTCGATCACAGTATCTGGACCAAGACCCAATCAGAGCAATTGCAATTTTGAAAATAAGTTCCTTTGGACAAAATGTAATTCGTGAAATTGGGTATGACCCGTTTCATGTCGTGATCGCCTCAGCTCATCAAATTCGTGTTTTCAACAAAATGAATAAAATATACGAAACAAATTTATGTATAGATGCAACTGGAGGAGTTGCGAAGAAAATCATTCATGTTGATGGAAGTGTTTCCAAACACATTTTTTTGTACAACGCAGTGGCATATTGTGGAAATCAACAATTTTCAGTAACATCCCAATTTTCAGAATCCCATGACATGGTGTCGATTAGTAAATGGCTATTAGGTACAATAAGATGTGGAATGGAATTTCCTCGAGAAGTGGTAAGAAATAAATAATTTGAAATGAATAAGAAACTCATATACATACTTATATTCAATTCACAGACTATCGACGAGTCGAAAGCACTTGAGAATGCATGTGCTCTGATATTCTCGGGGGATTTTAATATAATCGTTGAGTATTTTTCACTCAACGATTCTATATATTTTTTGTGAACATAGAAATAATAGTTAGTTACAAGGCAGTAAAGTGAGTCTTTATCGGACGAGTCTGAAATTATGAGGCGACTAACAGGCGAGTTCGATAAAGACACTTTACTGACGTGGTGCATACAAAATGTTATCGCCAACTTCTCTTGAATTTCATGTGGCGTGCATTGAATATCTTCCATAATTTGTTATGAATAAATTGCAAGAAAACTATTATCGAGCCGCAATAGGGAGAAGTGTGACACTGACAGATGATTTTCGATTAAATGTCTCAAAGTGTGCAATGAGAAAGCACGAGCAAAAAGACAATAAGCATTAGGCTGCAGTCTATCGGAGACTTGTCAGACGGGCTCAGAAAAAAAAAAGATCAATTATTTTTATTAATAATACAGGGTTGGCATAAAGTATGGATCAAGTAAGCATCTTTAAAACTAAAAGCATGATATTTATAAAATTTTGTAGATAGCGTTATTTCAGATATTTCAAAAGTAAAATTTAAACGAACCAAGGTCTGAAGAACCAGAGGTCACTTCTGTGAATCCATCGATTTGGAAAATTCGCATGGAAAAATTGAGGCAAAGAATAAAAATGTTAATTCAACGTCTCTAAGATCGTCTTCTGTAATGACGATAAATTAATGGTTGTTCACAGTATATCCAAATAAATGTTCCCATTTTCATTGTCGAGTAAAGATATGGGCGGTAGCCAACTATTTTATGAAAAACATATTTAGTTCTTCCGGGTAATGAGTACAATATTATAGAATAATTTTATTCTTGTATAGTGTTATGATGTTAATTAGATGTGAAGTAGAAGGCAACCATACACACAGTTGTGGTTATCAAGAATTATAATGTACTAAAAATGATTCATTAATGACCCCTATTAATGAACGATTTTCTATTAATAAAAGATTTTGGTATATGCAACCAAACATACAGTCATATTGAACAATTATTTGTGTAATGCTGAATGCTTTAACAGAATACTTCTGGTTTTTGATTCACACATTAGTCGGGGAGCCCAAGAGGGTATTTTGCGCGTTACACTTTTATCCATGTACTTCACTTACCTTGTCTTTACATATTTTTTAAAAAATCAGCACACAACAAGCCATCATTTTATACATTCTTGAGAGAATAAAAAAAAGAAATTAAACAAAATCCCTTAGTGCTTCTTCATTTTGTGAATCAGGGAAACAAATTAAAGTAAAATATCCCCTCGAACACATACATCAATACTACAATAAAATATTTCTCCTGTATAATCCAGGTAAATTATCCCCTGTTAAAGAAAAAGAAGAAGTTAATAGATATTCCTTAGTCTCTTCTTCTTTCCGTTAATCGCAGAAAAATATGAAGGTAAAATACACGTTCTAATACATGTTAATTGTGTCGATATATACACTGCCTGCCAAAATTATACTGAAAATAGAATTCACAATAACTATTTTCTTGTAAATTCTTAGAATATCCTAAAAAAATTGATTTAAGAATTTTTTTTAGAACTTTTCTACTTTCCCTGTATATTGAAAATATCAAAAATAATAGAAAACGTTTTTTAAAATAATATATATTTATATTCTTAAATGGGGCGGCCAGTGTATATTGAATTCACATCGATGACAAATACTTGTTTATGTGTAATAGAGTGACTAATGAATATCTTATTGCTTTCAGTAACGAATGAATTTTTAAATCGGACGGTCGTGTCGGGAGTGTATTTTATTAATTTACGGGAATATAAGTGTGTTTTCGAATTTTCGGGAGTGTACCTTTGTTCGAAATTATTTTCGGTAGTGAAACTGTGTGTGTCTTCGAACTTTTCGATAGTGTACCTAAGTGCAGTTCGAATATTTGGTCATGATTTCCAAGGATTATAATTTTTTATATAAGGTAAGTCAGTATTTTATTATTTGGTAGTTACTAGCACTACTATATATACTCTATTTATTCATTTTCCATTTTTTTTTCAAAAGACATAAGTAACTATGTTGCTTTGTATATTTTACCCGTATATATTACCCTTTCTTTACTAGATCTACTAGCAATATATGAATAGAGTGTATTTAAAGGTTTTTATAATATCATGGAACTTTTACAAATAATTTTCATACAAAAATTTCAACGATTCTTAATTTATCAACAAATTGGATTTTAAAATGGTTTAAGACATTCATAAATAGAGTAAGTTATATACTTTTCGAATATTTTTAGTTATCGTATTGTCGGTTACTTATTTTATAAAATATAGTCTGTATTTATTTATTTCCAAAGACATAGGATACCTATGTTGTTTGTTGTATTTTCCCAAAATATTATCCTCTCTTCATTTCTCACTACCACTATAAGTACGAGCAATAAATAAATATACACACTGTATTTAAAATATTTTGGATCTTTTACAAATAATTTTTATACAAAAAGTTTAACTGATATAAAATTCATCAATAATCTGAGTACTCTCTTATTAGATTTTGAAATAGTTAAGAATAATCTTTGATACAGTAAGTTATATACTTTTTAGTTATTGTACAATTGGTTACTTATTTTATAAAATCCATTCTGTATTGATTTATTTTCAAAATATTTTTTTCCAAAGATATAGAAGATCTATGTTGGTTCCTATATGTTTTCCAAAATATTTTCCTTTCTTTATTTCTCACTATTACTAGCAATAAATAAATACACTGTATTTAAAATATTTTGGATCTTTTACAAATAATTTTTATACAAAAAGTTTAACTGATATAAAATTCATCAATAATCTGAGTACTCGCTTATTAGATTTTGAAATAGTTAAGAATAATCTTTGATACAGTAAGTTATATACTTTTTAGTTATTGTACAATTGGTTACTTATTTTATAAAATCCATTCTGTATTGATTTATTTTCAAAATATTTTTTTCCAAAGGCATAGAAGATCTATGTTGTTTCCTATATTTCCCAAAATATTATCCTTTCTTTATTTCTCACTACTACTAGCAATAAATATACACACTGTATTTAAAATATTTTGGATCTCTTACAAATAATTTTTATACAAAAAGTTTAACTGATATAAAATTCATCAATAATCTGAGTACTCGCTTATTAGATTTTGAAATAGTTAAGAATAATCTTTGATACAGTAAGTTATATACTTTTTAGTTATTGTACAGTTGGTTACTTATTTTATAAAATCCATTCTGTATTGATTTATTTTCAAAATATTTTTTTCCAAAGACATAGAAGATCTATGTTGGTTCCTATATGTTTTCCAAAATATTTTCCTTTCTTTATTTCTCACTATTACTAGCAATAAATAAATACACTGTATTTAAAATATTTTGGATCTTTTACAAATAATTTTTACACAAAAAGTTCAACTGATATAAAATTCATCAATAATCTGAGTACTCGCTTATTAGATTTTGAAATAGTTAAGAATAATCTTTGATACAGTAAGTTATATACTTTTTAGTTATTGTACAATTGGTTACTTATTTTATAAAATCCATTCTGTATTGATTTATTTCCAAAATATTTTTTTCCAAAGACATAGGAGATCTATGTTGTTTCCTATATTTCCCAAAATATTATCCTTTCTTTATTTCTCACTACTACTAGCAATAAATATACACACTGTATTTAAAATATTTTGGATCTTTTACAAATAATTTTTATACAAAAAGTTTAACTGACATAAAATTCATCAATAATCTGAGTACTCTCATTAGATTTTGAAATAGTTAAGAATAATCTTTGATACAGTAAGTTATATACTTTTTAGTTATTGTACAATTGGTTACTTATTTTATAAAATCCATTCTGTATTGATTTATTTTCAAAATATTTTTTTCCAAAGACATAGAAGATCTATGTTGGTTCCTATATGTTTTCCAAAATATTTTCCTTTCTTTATTTTTCACTATTACTAGCAATAAATAAATACACTGTATTTAAAATATTTTGGATCTTTTACAAATAATTTTTATACAAAAAGTTTAACTGATATAAAATTCATCAATAATCTGAGTACTCTCTTATTAGATTTTAAAATAGTTAAGAATAATCTTTGATACAGTAAGTTATATACTTTTTAGTTATTGTACAGTTGGTTACTTATTTTATAAAATCCATTCTGTATTGATTTATTTTCAAAATATTTTTTTCCAAAGACATAGGAGATCTATGTTGTTTCCTATATTTCCCAAAATATGATCCTTTCTTTATTTCTCACTACTACTAGCAATAAATATACACACTGTATTTAAAATATTTTGGATCTTTTACAAATAATTTTTATACAAAAAGTTTAACTGATATAAAATTCATCAATAATCTGAGTACTCTCTTATTAGATTTTGAAATAGTTAAGAATAATCTTTGATACAGTAAGTTACATACTTTTTAGTTATTGTACAATTGGTTACTTATTTTATAAAATCCATTCTGTATTGATTTATTTTCAAAATATTTTTTTCCAAAGACATAGAAGATCTATGTTGTTTCCTATATTTCCCAAAATATTATCCTTTCTTTATTTCTCACTACTACTAGCAATAAATATACACACTGTATTTAAAATATTTTGGATCTTTTACAAATAATTTTTATACAAAAAGTTTAACTGATATAAAATTCATCAATAATCTGAGTACTCGCTTATTAGATTTTGAAATAGTTAAGAATAATCTTTGATACAGTAAGTTATATACTTTTTAGTTATTGTACAGTTGGTTACTTATTTTATAAAATCCATTCTGTATTGATTTATTTTCAAAATATTTTTTTCCAAAGACATAGAAGATCTATGTTGGTTCCTATATGTTTTCCAAAATATTTTCCTTTCTTTATTTTTCACTATTACTAGCAATAAATAAATACACTGTATTTAAAATATTTTGGATCTTTTACAAATAATTTTTATACAATAATATTAACCGATTTATAATTTATCAGCAAACTGATATAGGTACTTATTTGATTTTGAAATAGTTTAGAACACGTCGATAGAATAATAATTGCCTACTCATGATTATTAACTTATATGAACTTGGAATATTGTTACAAATTATGTATTAGAATTTAAAACTGTTTATGCACTTAATTTTCAAAAGACACAAGTAAGCTATATTGTTTTCCATCTTTTCCCAATTTTTATAACTTCTTTATATGCCTTTTTCCAAAAGACATAGGTTAGTATACCTTTTGGTGAAAGCATTATTGAAAATGTAAATATTTTGGTAATATTTGACATACCGTTTTTATAATTCCTGAATTCATGTGTTCATGTTTGTACATTTTAATTCCTACACTTAGCAGGTAAAGACAAACTTCTGGTAGGGTTTAGCCAATGGAAAACATCCTATGAGCCGGTGGGGAATATTTTCCATCGGTTTTAGACTTTTTGACCGATTGATTATATTTTCTACTGGCTGGGGTCATCTTCCAGCCATGGGGGACAAACTTCCATCTACGCAAGGTAACTTTCAGCCTTAATTGCTTAACTTTTCAAAATACATACCTAAGTAAGCTATGTCGCTCCTCATTTTTCTAGATATTGTCCTCCATTTCTTTTACGAGGTGGTTATTTTTCAAAAGACATAGGTAAGCTATGTCGTTCCTCATTTTCCTAAGTATTGTCCTCCATTTCTTTTACGAGGTGGTTATTTTTCAAAAGACATAGGTAAGCTATGTCGTTCCTCATTTTCCTAAGTATTGTCCTCCATTTCTTTTACGAGGTGGTTATTTTTCAAAAGACATAGGTAAGCTATGTCGTTCCTCATTTTCCTAAGTATTGTCCTCCATTTCTTTTACGAGGTGGTTATTTTTCAACAGACATTGGCAAGCTTTTTATTTTACATGTCAAGGACACTACATGTAATCACTAGGTTGCTTCCGATTGACTTTTTCCTTCACGGATGCACGTAGTACCACACTGTGGGAAAGTGCTCGTTCCCTAGGTTGTCCGTCAGTCTCGTTTGCAAAGCGGGCAGTCAGCTAGATAGGGCGAGTGCGCTTAAGTGTTTTCCGTTTGTTGAATGGGTATGGATGAACAAGTTGGGGAAATTGTTGCCCAGTATGGGCTATCAAAATATCGTAGAAGCCAAAGCTGATACATGCAAAGTGACTACTTGACAGATTCTGACTAACAACTAACAGTAGGTAAACTATGACGTTCCTCATTTTTCTAAACATTGTCCTCCCTTTCTTCTACAACCTGGTTAGTTTTTCAATTGTCCCCCATTTCTTCTACAGGTTGGTTAGTTTTTCAATTGTTCTCCCTTTCTTTCTTTCAAGCTGGTTATTTTTTCAAAAGACATAGGTAAGCTATGTCGTTCCACATTATTCTAAATATTGTCTTCCCATTCTCTTAGGAATTATTTTCTGAAAAGACATAGGTAAGCTGTGTCGTTCCTTATTTTTCTAAATATTGTCCTGCCTTCCTTACACAAGTTGGTTCTTTTTTCAACAGACATTGGTAAGATTTTTATTTTACTTGTCAAGGACGCCACATGTAACCACTTGTGTGCTTACGATTGACTTTTTCCTTCACGGATGCACGCAGTACCACACTGTGGGAAAGTGCTCGTTCACTAGGTTGTCGGTCAGTCTCGTTTGCAAAGCGGGCGGTCATCCAGATGGGGCGAGTGCGCTTAAGTGTTTTCCGTTTGTTGAATGGGTATGGATGAACAAGTTGGGGAAATTGTTGCCCAGTATGGGCTATCAAAATATCGTAGAAGCCAAAGCTGTTACATGCAAAATGGCTACTTGGCAGGTTCTGACTAACTACTAACAATTTTTTTCAGCGCTTCCTTTTCAGCACACTAACACTCTCTTACAGGCTTCAAGATTACATCGGATTTTTGTTGAATTTTTTAATTTTGTTTGATTTTCTGTTCTAGAAATTTTACCAGCGATGGATATGCTCTTCAGAATTTATTTGGAATATATCGATATATTCAAACTTGCTGATAGGCCTATTTCAAAAATTATAAAAAATTTTGATACTTTTTTTTCATGAATATAATTTAATTTAATTTTTTTCAGCGCTTCCTTTTCAGCACACTAACACTCTTTTACAGGCTTCAAGATTCCATCGGATTTTTGTTGAATTTTTTAATTTTTTTTGATTTTCTGTTCTAGAAATTTTACCAGCGATGGATATACTCTTCAGAATTTATTTGTAATATAACGATATATTTAAACTTGCTCATAGGCCTATCTCAAAAATAATCAAAAATTTTAGATAATTTTTTTTATCATTAATTTAATTTTTTGTTCCAGAATTTCTTTCAGGAAAGGATTTTTCAGGTTACAAAAGTTATCTTTCACTTTTTCAATTTGGAGCTCCAGATTTTTTTCCAGTACTATTAATAAATCAAAATTTCCATTCTAATTCATTATAAGGCTTATATTATTTGGTAAAGTACATATTATTTGCATGTTTATTTTCTTATCTGCATGGGTTTAATATTTGCATGCTCAAGCTTGAGTGTGGTAGGGGTTGGTGAAGTAGTGGTGATATTGGGGTGTTAATATGTTAATTTTAAAATATATTATGCTGTGTAATTTGTGTTTGATATTTTTGGTTAAAATATTGTATTAAATGTACATTGTTAATTTTTTGTTGATATTTGACATATAATGTTTTATAATTGTTGATTTTGAATTTGTTCCTGATTGTATATTTTTATTTCTGCACTTTGCTAGTAAAGACAAACTTCTAGCAGGGTGCAGCCGGTAGAAAACATCCTGTAAACCGGTGGGGAATATTTTCTGTCGGTTGTTGATTTTTTGACCGATTGATTATATTTTCTACCGGCTGGGATCATCTTCCAACCATGGAGGACAAGCATCCATCTACTAGGAGCAGCTCCAGCCACAATTTTATTTATATTTGTTTATATTATCTTGTATTTTTCACTCAACGATATAATGGATTACACAAATAGGTGTTACAATTCTGGAATATCGGACGTCCCAAAAACTTACATAAGAACAGATGTAGCACATTTTATCAAGAGCTGGGTAAATTTCTTCAAGAAAGAATGCAAAGAAAAATGGAAAAAAAAATTCTACTTGTGTGCGATTGGACAACTCATTTTATGTCGTGACAAGAGACTCTGCCAAGCGTGTTATTACCGCACTATTGACAATTTCTTTGTTTGAAAAAGCGGGTGTAGGTGCAATTTCTTTGAAGGAATCTCTTGATGTTATTGTTTCTCTGATGAATAGCAATACTTGCCAAGAAGAAGTTGGGGAAATCATAGATAAAACAATCGAAGACTCCGAAAAAGAAGTGAATTTCGAAGAATCAACAGATGAAGAAGAAAATGATGAGGAAGGAAACGAAAAATCAGATCTGGTTGGGAACCTATGGCAACAATGGGGTATTGATATAAGGAAAGGAGTTGAGAGAAAACTGGAGTGCGAAGACGGAGATGATTTCAACCCCAGATATTTTCCCGTCTTCGCCGATCGTCTAATAAAAAAAATGGCAACAATACCCCTTTGGAGTTGCATTTGCAGGGATGATTTTGGCTATGGGCGAATACCTGCCAGTAGTGCTCCTGTGGAAGCTGAATTCAACATAATAAAGAATCATGTTCTCTGCAATCGCATATTACGAGTAGATGTCGCAGTGAGAACATTTCTCGAATACAATGACGGAAAGTTGAAAATATTCGAAACTAAATCGAATGAAAATGTACATTCAGCTACGAATATTATAGATATAAAACCAATATTGAAAAAATCACAAAGGAAAATGAAAATTGATGTTTCAAGTGACGTCTCTCTGAATCGTTTTGAAATCGAGAAGGAATTTTCCGCAGATTTTCCCGTCAGTTCAGTTAACACCACAACTGCTTCTGAAATTGTCCAAACATTTAATGACAGTCGACTGTCCGATATATTTGATGATCATGATCATTTGTCCCCCCCCATTTCTTCCACAAAAAATGAAATTTATGATGAAAGTTTCGACAAAAAAACATCTGATTCCAATAATAAAAGGGAAATAGAAGACGAATCTACGGAGAGACAACCTTTTCAGGACTTGTCGTCAGAAGTAAATGTATTCAAACGAGTATTTGTTTGCGAATATTGCAAAGGAAACTCCTACAATGCTCGAGTGTGTGCAATTTGTAAAGCTGCAATTTGTTTAAATTGTACAAAATATAATAAAGAAGAGGAAGATAAAATAATATTATGCCCCGAATGCTTTTACAACTCAAGGAAAGACGACAGACTCGCAACTCAAAAAATTGATAATTGGAGAGGAAAGGGTGGCTCACCGAAAATTTCTAAAAAATCCAGATATTTGAATAAAAATACTGTGGAGTTTCTCGACGCAATGTCGTACAAAAGATACGGTAAATTGCCATGTTTAAAAAATGGAACCGTGTCATCTTTACGACTAATTAAATTGGGAAAATCAGAAGTGTCGCTCACAAATACTTGTGCGTTCGACAGTATTTTCCAAATATTACTAGCGGCATTTGGCGATAATAGAAACATAAGAAATTTCATCAATTTAAATAAAAATGAAAATAATTTTTTTCACCTTGTGTGTGATACAATGGAGAACGGTGTCAGACAAACGACATATAAGAAAAGGGCCGAAATAATATGTATATTATTTGGGGAAGATTTCAAAGAAAATACACCAACACGAGAAATTAACTGTACCACCAGCGTGAGTTCTCTTGCAGCAAAAATTTTCAAACAGTTTCCCAGTTTTGTGGAAATCCGAAACTGTAAAAATGGGTGTTTTCGAAGAATTGAATACCCAACTTACGGCTTGCATGCGAAATTATCAAAGGAGAACTTAGGAAGCTTTATAGAAGGAATCATAACCAACGACAAAAAATGTAGAAACCACCACGAAACATCACAATCAGTTTCATTGGATATAGGTTAGTTAATTAACTTTTTTCCACTTTAGAGCAATTAAGTTTGATAAGAAATTATTCCAAAAGCTTACTCGAAATTTTGATATGAATTGATTTGTTTTGCAATAATGACTTTAAAAACTTGAAATTTTGCATTCAAGGTCCCTTCATGAATATATCTATCAGACCTCACTTCTACCACTGCAATTAAACAAAAATAGGGAAACATACTTGTTAAAAATTATCCAAACTCTTTTTCTAAAATTTTGATGAAATTAACTATATCTAGTTCGAAAATAGTTATGACTTGCTTAAAAAAATACCGGGCTGAGTGAGGCCACAAAGTGGTGCGGTGTTTTTGTACCGTTTATTCATCCCAACTGAAAAAGTTCAGTCATATTTCTTTCGTTCCTGTGATAATTTCCGGAAACCGAAGCTATGACAATGTCATTAATCTGACGTTTTTCATTTCACGAAATAAGATTTCTTGTTTAGAAAAGATAAAGATACTTGCCTACATAAAAAAAACGGGACAAAACAATTCATGATATTCGAACATTTTCGCTGGTGACAGATATTAACAATTTTCAGGGCCAATATAAGCAAGAAGTAAGCTTCAGAAAGTCCCCACCCTCTTATGAATTCAAATTTTTTGTTTATTTATTCAGCCGTTTGGAATACATCATTTTGTTAATGTTATATTTCAGGAAATATCGTTTTGTTCGAAATATATGGACAAGAGGAACCAATAACTATAGATTCGATAACAAATTCATTCACGGATGGAAAAACAAAGGAAAAATACGAACTTATAGGATTGATAAATTTTACTGGATCCAAGATACAAACTAGGACTCCTATTCCAGGTCATTATACGGCGTTCTGCCGAAGGGGAACGTGTTGGATCCAATATGATGACCTCAAAGAAAAAGGAGAAAGTTGCCCACCAAATAGAAAAGTCTATCCAGAAATTCTTATATTTTGTAAAATATAAATAAAACAAGTTTTATCCAGGGTTTCTATTCAAATATCTACATCACTGATGAATATCGGCGAATCTCCACAGTTTTGATTATAGCTTCCGAAGTAAAAATCTATCTAATAAGGTTAAAATTTGCATAATTTTACTTTCTCGCACTAGTGCGGGAGAGTGACACTTTCAAAAATAAAATGCGTGCGGGAAAGTTTAAATCGCACGATCGTGGGAAAAACAATAATTAACCAAGTTTCCTGGGTATATTATTGAGAAATCGGAATATTTTTTTCATCCAATTTCACCAATTACTTAGTTTTTTGCTTCAAAAAATTCAAATACCCCACGACAAACACGTTTTGGTCATTTGACAATTTTTCAGATAAATTCTTATTGAAAAAAAATAAATCAACAAAGTTACATAAGTGTGTTCTATCATTCAGCTTTGAAACATAATTTTTTTGCTTTTGAAAAATAGGAAGTTGCTTGAAAAAAAATTGTATTCGTCGATAATGATATGGAATTTCCAAGAAAAAGGTATATACAGTTTGTCCTCGTAAGTTGGCTACATATGGAAAACTTTTTTATTATTGGTTTTAGGAAAAAAAGTTATTCCTCATAAAAAGCTCTGCATTATCTAAAATGCAATCATTAGATATTTCTTATTTTGAGCCGTATACGAGGTTTGTCAAAAAATATTAATCTCACTCAAGAGTAAAGTACCTTTGTTTTTCACAATACAGAAAAATTGTAAGAAGTAAAGTTGTTTAAAATTGGAAGTTATATCCAAATATGCAATTACAGCTATTTAGCATAAAAATTAAGATTTGGTGATTACTTACGATTACAAATACTTTATAATGTAAAACTTAAATAATCACCAAATCTTAATTTTCATGTTAAATAGCTGTAATTGCATATTTGGATATAACTTCCAATTTAGATTAATATTTTTTGACAAACCTCGTATACGGCTCAAAATAAGAAATATCTAATGATTGCATTTCAGGTTTTAGATAATGCAGAGCTTTTTATGAAGAATAACTTTTTTTCATAAAACCAATAATAAAAAAGTTTTCCATATGTAGCCAACTTACGCGGAAACACTGTATATATATGCTAGACGGAATAGATTTTTTGCGTTTTTTTTACGTCAGATGGATTTCGACAATTACTCGACAATTATTATTCGTAATAATTTTGATGCATTTTTATATTTATTTATGGGTGGCACTGCTAACTTAATATTAAGTTAGCAGAGCCACCCCCTATAAAAAAAATTAAGAGCGCGACATTTGTTCTGTGCTCACGACAATTACATTTAGGTCATTCGACAATTGTTCAGTACAATTCTGGATGGAAAAAATCATATTTAACCAAATTACAAGTGGGTATTACTGAGAAATCGGAAAATTTCTTTCATTACATCACACGGTGCATATATAGGAGAAAACCCTCGTTAAAACCCCACGACAAACACGTTTTGGTCATTTGACAATATTGTTCAGATAAATTGTTATTGAAAAAATAATAAATCAACAAAGTTACATAAGTGTACTACTTAATGTTCTATCATTCAGCTTTGAAACATAATTTTTTTGCTTCTGGAAAATAGGAAGCTGCTTAAAAAAATTTATAATCGTCAATAATGATATGGAAAACACGTAAAATATCAATATACTCATGCGCTGTTGCCAAAAATACGAAATTCCTACAAAAACCAGGAATTTCCAAGAAAAACGTATATATATGCTAGACGGAATAGATTTTTTGCGTTTTTTTTACGTCAGATGGATTTCGACAATTACTCGACAATTATTCGTAATAATTTTGATCCATTTTAATATTTATTTATGGGTGGCACTGCTAACTTAATATTAAGTTAGCAGTGCCACCCCTTATAAAAAAAACTAAGAGCGCGACAAATTTTTTACGTTCACGACAAATTCTCGACAATTATTCGACAATTATTGGAATAGGTTTCATCGATTTATTTGCAAGTGGCTCTGCTAACTTTATAGGGGTGAAAAATGGTTATTCTATTCAACCAGTTGCCTATTATTACTGAGTTCAATATGGAATTAGAATCATTTTTATAAAAATATCCAATATTGCTTTAGTACCACTTATACAATATATATGGTGCATGATAGCTAATTCAAACTTGAGCAATTTTTTCTGGTATCTACAGAAAAAGCTACTAACCAAATTATAGTGTAACTATAATTATAATTTAAGCAATTCACTTGTATAGTGTGTAGATTGGTATTCGAGGTAAATTTGTTAAATACATTTAAAATTTTCAGCAATTACTTGTAAAGAAATCCTGAAACTGGACACTAGTATAGGGATAAAGAAAAAGAAAATTTAAATATATAAAAATCTTTCTAATAATAACATCCCTAGTATCTATCCATGGTTATTACTGAGATTTCTATCATGTATATCTTTATATAAAATTGCTAACTGAATATTTTATTTTCATATAATACTATTATTAGTATTACATAAATGTATCAATTATTATTAATACTTACGGATTTAAAATTTGGCGGTGGCTTCGTGAACATTGCCGGATCGATGTATAGTTTGTTATTTTTGTTCATTTTGAGTTTATGTTCTAAATCTAAAATATAAAATTCAGCTTGGATTTAACAAAAATATTTACATTTCTTTCTATATTCAATTGACTTTGACATATGTTTATTTTATAACTTTTCTCTCTTCTCAGCGATGTCAAATCCTCCATAGAGCTCGCTATTGACAAAGATCACAGACCACAATACATAATCATAATGTCTTTACAAGTACACTCAGAAACGTCGTTCGTAGGACATTTACTCTAGCTGTCTATGGTTCTACCTGGACCGTTTAACAGATCATGGAGGCTATAGATATATGTATATATGTATTAATACGTCATTGATCTAGTCTTCATGATGTCGAAGATAACCTTGACACCACGACCGGTCTCGCAGCTACCGTGCGCAAGCGATCAAAAACCACTGCTCTTCTAATCCACAGAAATTAATCAATCTATTTCTGTGTTTGTATCATGTCGATAGCCTAAGTACAAAAATAACCTATGCATATTTTTCAAAAAGGTTTGAGAAATTTCCATGCTCATTGCTCAGGTAACCGAGCTTCAGTGCTTCAGATGAACTCACGAGTGTACCCAGTCACAAACCACAATATGGTTTGTGTACCTAGTTCTAACGGAACATTACAACGAACAAAGCAAACTACATACTGTCACTTTCTATTTTCCAAAATAATACAATTTCAATTAAATCTTCAGAAAATAAGAAACATAAAGCTTAATCATGTCGGACAAACCTAAAATGGATTTGGGCGTTTTAGAAGAGGATGATGAATTTGAAGAATTTCCTGTAGAAGGTATTTACTTTCAAATTGAGGTTATGTATTAGTAAAAGTGATTTGCAAATTTTTTAGACTGGTCTGGGAAAGAAAAAGATGACAAAGATATTAGTGTATGGGAAGATAATTGGGAGGATGATAATGTTGAAGATGATTTTAACAAACAGTTAAGGTGAGATTTATGACAATTCATGTGAAATCGTTAAATATTTATATACCTATGCAGCAGGTTGTAGTCAAGTTTTAAACTATTAAAAAATTGTGCGTTTTTGAGTTGAATATATTGAAAACATTTACCAATTGCTATTTTTGTTTCAGAGCTCAACTTGATAAACAGAAGAGTAAGCCACAAACAAAGTGAAGAAAAAGTCAGCTTACACTGAATTGATTTAATGTTTAACCTTGTATTTTTAATTTGTAATAAATAACGAAATTAATTTTTTGTACTAAATGCATCACCATCCCATTTATTTATAAGATTGTTTATTGTATAAATGATGGCACAAGGAAAAAATATGCTTAAACTAACATAATTTTTGGTCAGAGAAAAACTTAGACAATGCATCTGAAGTACAACATCAAAACATGTATATACAATAGAATCTCAATGAAAATGCTAAGACATTCGAGATAAGTTTTTGACTTTACAAGAATTTTGATATGTAGAGTTTAACTGATCAAATTTTGACATAAAAGGGCACAATTTATGAACTATGACGTACCGTATTAAAATGTCGAGTTACTAAGTCCAAAAAATTCGACATACTGCGTAATTAGGGGACCAGCAGAGGGGAATAGCACTTATTTTCGATTTACTGACGACTTAACGAGATTCCACTGTGTTAGAGCTACTGTCATGGGGACCAGGTGTGGTTACTGTATTGCACTACCAGAGTTGAGTTAGAGATTTCCACTCTCTCCCACTTTCTTTTTTTTCTGTTTCAAATGACAGATTAGAACTTGTGTAATGAAAAATATGTTGAATTTTATTTAAAATCTGATTATCTATATTTATGTTTTTTACCAATATTTGTACTTTTATTGTTAATTCTATTGATTTTTAAAAATATATAAGGAGATACAGGTTAGTACTTTCAAAAGATAATATGAATAAAATATATTTATTACTTTTTTACAAAAATTTGGACTACCTACATATAGTCTGAATCAAACCGTTCCGATTCAATTCTGGCTCCAACTGCACAAGATAGTAAGGCTTGGATACTTCGCTCTTCACCACTACCATAA
The DNA here is from genome assembly GCA_949126875.1 of Lochmaea capreae. NCBI lineage: Eukaryota > Metazoa > Arthropoda > Insecta > Coleoptera > Chrysomelidae > Lochmaea > Lochmaea capreae. The sequence goes on from OX421404.1 coordinate 21,279,616, forward strand.
ATGTAACCGTTTGCCTGAAACATTTGAAAAATACAATCAATCATTTAAAACATTGAGGATATCATGAACATAGGAAATATCCTTTGGAAACTTAAAAATATAAAATTAAATATGAAACTTGCAAGAAAAAAAAAGGGAGAGAGCAAAGAAAAATTAGACAATCAACATAATTATTGATACATAGAGCTGGGTGTTTTACTTAAAATAACAAAGTTTATTTCCACAAATGACATGTATGACCAGTTATTTTCCATGGATTCTCCAAAGTGCAATCCATATGTACCAATTTTCATGGAAACCATGTGAGTAGTTTCCAATACATAGATGGTGCAAGCTTATTATGAAACAACCTGTACCTATGCTACATTTCTTAGAAGCTTTATTAAACTAACATCTTACCTTATCTACGGCACTTTTGAGCTCTAGTAAACTACTCTCAGATTTTACATCTAGAAGAACAAACCCAACTAAACTGAAATCTTGTATTAATCCTATCAAAGCGGCATTCAATTTTTTAAATTTATTGGTAAATGAGCTATTGTCCAGTAGTTCTAGCAGATAATCTAAATCTAAAACATCAGTGTAAAAGTCCAAACCAAAATCCAACTTTGATCCGTTTTTCCTGAGCAGGTCAGCCTATAAGTTACAAGAGCCTATTTAACAACCAATATAAGCATTTGAATATTATTTATAAGTACTGTTAATCAGAAAACAGGTAGTGGGTTACTACAAGTTACAATACAAATTTGTGAAAACAGTAAGGATGTAAAATGGTAAAACAACATTACACTATTCCTTGTGGGTTTACTACTCTAGTATGGTTGTCTTAATCAGGGTGAATTTTACATATTTTCTCAGGGGGTTCCCTTGTAATGAATATTCAGATACAGCTGTAATAGTATTGTGAACACTAATAAGGAATAATGAAAATTACTGAAGAAATAACTTTACAATCTATTTTCTTATACATTATGGTAAACTTACCTTGCTAAGTACATTAACATGTGGTAATCCAATTTGCAGCATAGTTGAAAGAGACAATAATACAGTTGAAACAAATTTTGATGGGTCCGAACAATAATGTGAATCAACTAAATGAACAGCACACAAATTATATCCCAACTTTTGTAATCTCTCAAAAATGCTCTTTGTTGAACCATGATGTGTATACAGTTCTACCTGACCAGGCATATCAAAAATTAAATAAGAATTTTCAATTTTGGAAAGTTGAGCTAACAACCAATCAAAGTTTTCCTCTAAATATTCCATGCAATACATTAATGCTCCATTGGGACCTAATCCAAATTGTTTCATAACATCATCAACTGTCACCAATTGCATTAGATCTATTATTGGCATATAATTCATGTTTTCATTAGCAGGGTCTAAATTAATTACTTCCACTTTTCTATTAAGTCTGTCTTTATAAAATTCGTACACTTTACCACAATATGTTGTTTTACCAGATCCCGGAGGACCTATGACAATTTGTCCAAAGAAACTCTCAGGTTTTTTAATTCTTTGTAAAGCCATGTTTTACCTATGAGTTTTCTAAAATGCTTTCAATAATGGTATCCAATGATAATTTACTGTAATCTTTCAAACTCAAGCAAACCAGCAAAAGCTTCTTTATTTCAAGTTTTTCAGCAAGATAACGAACTGCAACTTCAGCCTCAATATTTTCTGCTCCAAGAAGTGAAGTAATAGTATATATAGGTTCGCACACTGCAATTCCGTTCTCGGATTGATCTATTTTAACTTTGTATATATTACCAATTTTTTCAAACTGGGTGATTATCAGATTTTGGTAATTCGGAAAATTGGTTAAAGCTATATCTGTATGTTCACCATTTACTACTATTCCAAAAGTTTTGGCTTTCGACCTTTTATCTGCAGTATTAATTGAATGTGGTTTTGAAGTCATTTTATTTTAACTAAACTTTTTTGTAAACTTCATTCTATAATACAAACATAATATTATACAAACATTTACATTATCATAGACAATAAATCATGTTCGATAATCTACTCGGAATCAGGCAGAGTGCAGAGTAAGCCTGTTCGATAATCTACTCGGAATCAGGCAGAGTGCAGAGTAAGCCTGTTCGATAATCTATTCGGAATCAGGCAAAGTGAGATCACAGATCATCTAAGGGAGAGAGAACATACCACTATGCTTACTCTAGTCCTGTACGTTCGTTTGTTTGATTCCCGTTCTACTCGACACATACTGGGACTGTGCACACTATACAATTCTACCGGACGCTTTCTATTATTCCAGTCGCAGGAGTCGAAAGTATACTGTCGACGAGTATTCTTTTATTCCTGACTTATTACTATGAAATATAGGTATTGAAGTTTTTATGAAGAAATCGTCGTGTGAATAGAGTCGATAGTAGAATTCTAAAGTGTGCAGAAACCCAGAACATCTTCGGTGGTCGTGTGTCACGAATTTTCTGACAAATTTTGTTTGCTTGAACTGTTTGATTGCAAATTTTTAATAAACATTTTATAAAACCATCACTTGAAGATTTCTTCGCTTTAACAATTTCCATCTTTATTTCGTAAGAGGCGGCAATACCGCGCTTGTTATCAGTGTCAGATTTGAAAAAATTGTTTGTCGTTTTAATTTTTTTCTCACGATCTGTAATGATAACCTTTCTCGACTCTTCTGTTTATCGCTGAAACGATTTTCGTGTAACGTATTGTAATATCGTTTCATACGAGTATTATATTCTTTGAGAACCGATAGTACTTGCATACAAACAATGCACTGAAGTTCATTATTGTTGTTTGTGATTGGATAGTCTTATTCTAAATGGGCATTATAAACTCGATGTCCGTTCGTTATTATTCTTTCACCTAAGACATAATATATTTCACCGAGTAGTGGAATTTAGAAAGGCTTAGGATTTCGTGCATGCCGCACATTAGAGTAATTATTAACTATAATAACTCGGACTGTCCAATGTGATTCAACCTTCTTATACACAAGCGCGTGGCTTCTCGAATATTCTAGAGTGATCGAGTGAGCACGCAAATATGGAGTTGGGATTACCATTTCCATATGTTCAGTAACAAAGTGTGGGTATTGTGGTTAATATCGATATCTATGAATGCTCTGTATTTAGCACAACAATAGGAAGCTAAGGCCCATTTGCACCATCTATCCCTAAAACTGATACTTAGTAAAGTATCACCATTCAGATTTTGACCTGGTTTAACTGAGTAACACTTAAAATAAAGAAGATGTGGCATCGTTGGAATTTTATAGCTATTTTTCCATTCTTGTATTCACACTGGCCATGTTCTTTTATTAGTGTCGCATGTAGAATTTGTCAATCTAAATTTAAAGTTAGGTTAGTTTATAGTTTCTCGTATTTTTTCATCATTATAAATTATAAGTAGATTCTCTGAATTGCAATACGATTATAAATGGCACTAGAAACAACGAAACCTGCTTTCAAAAAAATAGACACATAAATGTGTAGTGGTTAGATTCTCCCAACTTACCGATCATATGGATATTCTAATTGGTCTTCAATCTTCATAAATAAATGTAAAACAGTAGGTTTCGTAGGTCGGAATCTTTTATAAAACGACAGATCGTCATAATCATGAAAATGATCAGGACGTGTACGAATTTGACGAGGTAGTCCATATGCAATTATTTCCAGGTCATCAACGGCGTCAAAGTCATGTATTAATCGTAATAATTCCATACTGGCACACCTACACAGACTTCACTTTATTACATCTTTCTTTAACTCAGCTTTTCGCTTGCGTTATCCAAAAATGTTAGGTTAAGTGTCACTTAATTACCTTTGAGGGCCGGTCTAACTACCGCTTAAATTAAGGGAAACTTACTGGCAGATAAGTGACACTTATCGTTTGGTGCAAAGAGTTAAGTTTACCTTTAGCGATTTAAGTGTCACTCAAGTTTTAACTGAAGGTGGTGCAAATGGACCTAAGCGGTGCAAGTTATCGCTACAATTTGTCAAAATGGCGTGCATGTTGAACATTAACCAGGTGTCCTATATTTGACGCTAACAATCAGCGACAAACGACTGCATGAAAATGCAATTTATGAAGGTATTGCTGAGATAATTCGACAGATCGGTTTTTGTGTGTTTCTGATAAGAAGGATGGATGGAAATGACTGCACAGTTTTTTTTATTGATTTTTAATAAAAATACAATTAACCTAAAATAACACATAGCGCCTTGACAATTTCAACAGTGATAAACGTATAAGAATAATAGTTTGAAATTACTGCATAATATATTTCAAAAATAAGAACTGTTATGCTCTAGCTCTAGTCACGTTTGTCAACAACCATTTCTTATATTAAAACTGAATGAATACCAATGTATTCTAAATTTAAATAATTTTATTTTGTATAACTAGGTAATGGTGATATTTGTGCACAAGCACCTACGAAAATGCATGCAAATTGATTTTGCGTTTATTTTGATTTATTCATTTTTATTGAGGGAAATATAAAACATTATTTATTTCTAACTTTTGCATTCATATGTTTAAATTATTCAAATATAGTTTTACTTGATTTGTTTAATCCAATAACACATCACAGCAATTTTTTTCCGTTTATAATTTTGTATAACTGACAGCTTTTAAGTTGTTAAAAACAGCTTGAAAAAGGTTCAATTTGCACAAAATCCTCTAAAGAGCAATAATATACTTCGTTAAATCTGTTTTGAGCTGCGATCTGCCATAATTATTAATTGAAACGAATTAATGAGTTTAATAAATTTTAAACTATCATTCATGTATCCATATATTAAATATAGTAAGCTCATGTTTTTTTCTGAGTATTTAAGTACACAAGTGTAACAGGTACTAATTAATGCAGTTTTGTTTCTTGACAACCACACTATAATTCGATCAACATTCTCTTTTATACTCAAGTTTTAAAGAAAAAGCATTAAAAACGTTATATTAATAGAAAAAATAGGTAATTATCTTGTGTTTTATTTAATGTATACATAGCAATTACCCTGAAATTATACATTATTCAAGTTAATTTCATATAAATGTTTTAGACTCTGTTTCACGTAAGAAGAAACTACTTACTTGAAGTTGCAGTCGTATGCGCCATATTGTAAAATTGACATTCGACTTCAAATCAGTAGCGCAAAGTTTAACATTTTGGAGGTTAACACAAAATTAGACTATTAAAAATTTATGTATCGTATGTATAGTATAATAAAACATATTTGGGAATTTTTTGAAGCTTTTCGAGATATTTTCACATACACAATAGACACTGGTGGGCATGCGTTTATCAGTTCCATCTTTGGTACTTACTCAGGACGCGGAATTACATTATTCCCCGTTCTTGAACTAGTTCTTTTATTTGTTGGAACGATTCACGGATTAGTTTATAACTAATTTTCAATCTGGTGGTACACTATATACTTTCAATCCTCGCAAACTCCATCCAATTCCGAACTAATTATCAAGCTTGTTGGAACAAACCTCTTAGTTCCAAAAGAGAACTTTAAATTCCGCGTGTGTGTTTATATTTTTATTGATTCTTCTTTTTAGTTACTTTGCTTTCTGGTTTTGTTATATTAGTTTGTCCTGCATTAAGTTGAAATATTCAGCAAACATTACTAACTTATTAGAGCTGTTCCATCCTGGAACTTACTCTGTACATTATATGTTCGTAACTGATGATGTTAATAATATGTTTGAAACTCGCGAAAGTGAAAAGAGTTACCAGTTTAAAATTGTCTCGTTCAAAGTGTACCTACACGAAAGTAGTTAAACATAAAAATGATAAATTCAACGATGAGGAATCAGTTAAACATGATAATTCAGAAGCTGGTATTTCCTCCAAAAATTGGTGTGCAAATTCGTTAGTGACCAATTTAAAAAAAGCAGCTATAAAAATCAGTCAGCATTTGATATGTTGAACACAATTAATGGCGAGCAAGATAATAACATTTCGGTATCCAAGTTCGTAAACTCGATTACGAATTGTCTTTGTTAAATGGAAATGATCATAAGCATTTTATTTTCGTTTCGTCTGTTTTTTTTTGTGACGAGTTTGAATCAATTAAATCTTCAAGAAGATCATTATGTCTTATTGTTATGTCGTAAGTATGTCAGTAGTTTCTGGCATCTTACTCATAAATTTGATTCTAATAATTTTTGGCTCTTCCTTCCTTTAGGCGATTCCGAATCTCGCATACTGAATCTGAAGTTCTGAAAAGGGTCTTATTATACAAGTGATATCATAATGCTCGATATGGATTAGAGATTATGTAACTTCAAATAAACACAAGTATATAAACATCAAATAGTAAATACATTGAAATAAAAGTAACATTGAGTTTTTCTCAAACTTTTTGGACGGTACGAATCTTAACTGCCGTATCAGTTGCCACAACACGGTTTTCAGTAACATTTTTTTTCTAAAAGTATTACCTTCATCTCTTCACTACATTCATTAGTCTCTATATAAACCTGAAAGGTCGATATGTATGCTTAGTAGTCCTTTTTAAGGATATTTATTAAACCTAATTAAGTTATAATACACCAATATGTCTAAAACCACAGATTATTTTGAAAACTTAATAATTAATTTTTATTATACTTTGTAAAATAATCCTCATACTGATTCCATTTGACTCCTGATTGTCTTGTGTATGTATATCCTTTAATTGATTAGAAAAGTAGACCAAAAGTTTATTTTTAATCTCTCACATAAAATACAAAGCCGCTTTAGAGATTACTGACAAATTCCACGTGCAGTATCAATATTTAGTTCGTGCATCCTTGTATTGAGCAATGTCAATCAGTTGCTCCAATCATAAACGTCATATTAGACCTGCCGCTTGACATGGTGCAATACAACGTGGAAGAAATTACAGCAATTTCTTGCAAGGTCAATATTTTGCAAATGATGAATCTTGCATGCTGTTTGACATCATGAAATTCTCTTTCATTGCAACATTGCTGCCAACCCAACCAATGGTAGAAAGAATAACGTGTGTAAAGTTTATAATTATTTAAAATGAAGATAGCGAAAGTGGGAAAAGCTCAGAGAAAAAAACTAAGTGAATATCAAATCACAAATGACAAAACATCAGTCATCATAATCAGCTGATAGGTATCATTGTATCATTCGATTGAAAATAGTTAGTTGGTTGGTAACACAAAAGAAACTAGATTTCTCCCTAGAATTGCGCCTTGCATGCAATAGAAATGGCACCAAACCGATAAAATTGCAGTTACATCTAATTGCAGAAACTGATCAGCTAGGTCTCAACTGCGCATGCTTTCGATCAAGAAATCTTGCGACTTGCTTTGCATTGCACGTTGTATTGCACCATGTCAAACGGCCTTTAATCTAATTTGATTGCAAGCAATCTCATTGCATTGGCTAAATGTAAAGTGCCTTTTAGTCCTTCTGATTTTGACTGTATTTATTAAATACTGTATTAGTTTACAGATTAGCCATTGTCGCAATGTGCAAATCAAAACTACGAAATATTTTGTCCTTGAACTAATAATTTCTCCAGTCTGTATATAAATATGTATTGTACGAGATAATTTTTGAATATGCGTACTCTTTTAGTATACGTTTTTAATTGCTTTTTCATAATTGTAACAATTGATTAAATTTATTTTAAAATAATGTTTACTTACTTAAGACGGTCAATTATAATTTTTATCAATGACCGTATTCATTTAGAAACTGTCGACATACTTATATGTCGGCATAACAAACAAGTATGCATAAAGTTAATTTAAAAACGATAACCTGCTAGACATCATAATAAAACTTGATGAAATAAGAAATAACTTATTAAATATTGTTGTAGAATGTAAGACGGAATATCCAACATTGCATAAGGAATTGGTACACGAACAATGGAAGACTTCAACGTTTTTTGTACCAGTTCTTCTAAAACATTGTCGATCATCATGAGAATCTCTAATATAACCGCAGCCTCGTATCACTCTGACTATTCCGTCAACTAAAAAATTATTTAAGACAAAATTATTTTTGGGTGGCTATACAGATACATGCAATGAGAAACGGAACAGGGACCAACAAAAATCTTCTATAAATTTAGGTACTTCAATAAATATCAAGTATTTAGCTGGACAACTGGATTCAGAACTACTGTAAGAAACCCCGCCTATTCTCCTTCCAATATTTGTTAGTTATGTGGTTATGTGCGTATGCGCGATTTAGTATTCAAGTGTCTTTTGATTTCTTTTGGCCATAACGGTTTCCAAAATAAAAATGGATTCGTAAATAAAACAAAATGAGATTCTTTAAATTAAAACAAATTGAAAATAAATTCCGAAAAACCACTTAAAATGCTAAAACTAAAAAATTAATGAATCAAAGGTTCAAATAGTCCTCACATTGTTGAGGCAAACAAAAACCGAATCTATTGAACAAAGATAATCTTGTATCTCTGAGCTGATTCGGTGTAATGTTTGCACAATGCTGGACAATTTTCGCCCTTAATTCTATCAAATTTTGAGCCCGTTCAAAATTGTACCGATAAATTTCATTTAAAAAAAAAACCCATAAAAAGAAATCATTCGGGGACAAATCCGCTGATCTTGTGAGTGATCTCCAAAATACCACGATAAAATTTGAATTTTTTCTGATTTCTCGACGAATTTATTTTACTTTGAATAGTTGTGGGCTTGAACAGTAGTCGCGTATCGACTGCTGTTTACTGACTGTCTGACGCTAATTAAGGACCGCCCACAGTTAAGATTACGGAGTGGTGGGAGTTGTACCATATGTTGTAAGTGTCCAAATGAATAATTGTAATAATCGTGTTTTTAATCTGTAGAAGCTTGATATTGGTCGAGTAGTAGTTTTGATACATTGCTTAAAATCCCTATGGAAGTTTCTCATTGCATGTATCTGTATAGTATTTAAAACGTTTTTAAAATAGCATGGTTTTTAAATGAAGGCTGGAAAATTGTACTGAAAGCTGTATTCACAAGGGTTTGTGATCAATAATAAGTCAAAAACACCAAATTTCTTACCTTTTTGAACAATTTTCCTACACAACGTAGGCTTCAATTTTATATCAGGGTTTAGTGGATCTACTAAGTGTTCCGGTGTATTCCTGTCAGTGCAATTAATTATGCCAATTGTGTAGGGATTGAAGGGATCACCACATCTTGGATCATATTCTGAATTACAATCGTAACATTGTAAAGTGTCACTACTAACAATCACTGGTTCTACTTCCAATTTATTATATAGAAAGTTATTCTGTTTCGGATATACATATTCATCTTGTGCTTTAGCTAGAATGAATATTGAACATTGAAATTTTTTCTAAATAATTATTTAATCAAATGTGCGAGCGGTTAAACACAATAGCTATTTATGCCATCAGTTACGAAATGCCTAATTTTGTGTAGCGCGTGAGAAAACTCACAAGTTACACAAAACTTCATTTCGTAACGTATTGCATACAAAATTTTTTCTAATTTTGAGAAAGTAATAAAAAAATAAAATTTAATATAATTGATAAAAATTTGGAAAACATAAATTTAGTTTGTTGCTGTTACTTCATGTTAGTTGTCAGTTTGACATTATGTAAAAAAGTCTAGACGGAAGGTTTTTAGCGAGATTGATATATTTTTAGTTTTATTTTTTAAAAATGAGTGATTCAAGTTCTGAAGAGCTACCAAGCGATATTGAAGAGGCAGCAGGTAATGCTCTATTATCAGTAATTCCCAAAAAGTCAAAGGCAGTTTATGATTTGGCATACGAAAAATTTGTTACGTGGTGTGATGAGAAGAAAATTAAACATGTTAATGAGAAAGTTTTACTTGCATATTTTGAGGGTAAGAAAGATCTAAAAGTTTTCACATTATGGACACTTTACTCAATGTTAAGGTCTGAACTAAATCTGTAAAGGGATATTGATATTAAAAAATATACAAATTTGGTAGCATATATTAAAAGGCAAGCGGACGGGTACAGTGCTAAAAAGTCAAAAGTTTTTATTAAAGAAGATTTTGCCAAATTTTTAGTGGAAGCTGATGACAAAGAATACTTATTGGCTAAGGTTGCATGGCAGGAGCATGCAGAAAAGCAGAATTAACATTTCTTCCAGTTGAAAATGTTATAGACGAAGGAAGCCATTTTCGTGTTGATATCCCACCTTCAAAAACAAAAGTTATACGGCAGTTTGCAATTACCACTGGAGACATTGAAAATACGAATCTTGTTGAAATATTAAGAAAATATATTAAGTTGCGTCCCCAGGTTCTTAAACACAACAGATAAGCGAATGGAAAATGTACCAGAAATCCTATGGGAATTAACACATTTAGCAGTCTGCCAAAAGTTATTGCACAATTTCTTGGTCTTTCAAATCCTGTTCTATATACTGGCCACTGCTTCAGAAGAAGCTCTGCCACTTTCCTAGCAGACAGTGGCGCTGATATTTTAAAATTAAAGAGGCATGGAGGTTGGAAATCTACCTCTATTGCGGAGGGATATGTTGAAAATTCCATGAATAATAAAAAACTGATAGCGCAAGAAATATTTGGTGAAACATCTAATGCAATGCTTCCCAAATAACAGCAAGTTCGAGCAATGAAAAAAATATGTCGTCGGGAATTAATTTGAATAATTGCAATAATTGTGTTATCAATATTTATAATAATTAATTAATTTATAATTTATGTTTTTAACTTGTATTATAACAGTTTAATAAATAGAATAATTCTTTTTGTCACTAATTTTGAAATACATTTTTCGTCACCAATTGCATAAAATTTTACTTTGTGCAACTAGTTACAAAAAGTAAGACGTTTCATAATGTCAATCAGTTTTAAAAAGTGTCACTTTATATGTCAAAATTAGAAAAAAATTATTAGACTTGCTGTGTCAGTGTCGGAGGTAAGGAGATTAGTCAGGAGCAGAAGATTTTTGAGATTATAGTCTGAGAGTTGGCAATGTTTTTGACAACCCATTTTAGTGTAGTAAGTTTTTTTTACTTCGGATAAATCTCAGTGGCGGATCCAGGGAGGAGTAAAGGAAGTAATTACCCCCCAAGCCTCGTCCGAAATATTCATAATTCGAGAGCCGAATCTCCGATCCGGCATAATAGTTTTTAAGGTGATCCTAACGGCATATTGTCGCCTGAATGGGCGGTGTTTTTTCATGTATTTTATGAATAATTAATAAAATAAGGGAACATAGCTATAGACGGAATGAAGATGCTTAAAATGGGGTAGGGAAATAATTATATTTAATAAAACAGTTACAGAATGAAAACATTCTTAAACACAACGCAAAAACACGAATGTCATGAGAAGAAGACGATGGAAAAACTCAAAAACTAGAGATGTCGAAAGAATGATTATTTATATTCAACAAATTTTTGAAAAATGATATTTTTCAAAAACAGTGGCCGTTCAACTAAGGAGCAACAACTACTTCCCGTGCAATATGCACCGCTACCAATAAACACATTTACATATATATTATTGACTATTTCCGTCATGTACATATTTAACGTTTTACTAAGATGCGTCTTTAACTGGATTTTCGTTGAAAATAAGCTCTAGCAAAATAACTGCCAATGTGATAATCATAAAATTAAATTTCCTGTAAGGTTGACGTAAGGTGGTAGAAACGTAATAATGAATCGTTTCGGAAAATTTCTTTAGATGAAATATTCAAAAATCGGGAAAAGCCTTTTGGAAAATTCAAGGACAATTTACTGCCTTTTGTAATAACCGAAAGTACAATTTGGAGAGTCAAGCTACAGATAAGTATCTATCAAATATTATCAATGATTGGGCGTACAATATATGACCAATACTGCAAAGGAATCACAAAACTGTATGGAAATTTTTAGCTTTATTCCATTCCAGGGAAAAGAATGTAGAGCTTGGGCGTCGACCCAGCACTGTAGTGGAGCGCCTCTGATGCGATAATTGCAGTGAAACAGTGTCGAGCGCGCTTAGTACTTGGATGTGTGACCACTGGAAAACAACGCCGTAGTCCCGTACAGCCTGTGCGGAGTAGCATATCACAGCTCGAGGGCATGCCGTCTTTCGGAGGAGATGTAAAACCGAGGTCCCTAGTCCACGGATGTTGGGCTCGATAAAGAACCCCACCACTGGTTCACAATAACATAATTGTCAAACATCCTATCGCAAATATTTACAATTTTCTGTTAGCTACAGGAAGCTCAATTGGTGTATAGACTTATAGATTCGCTTGCGCTCAATTGACCCATAAAATAGCTCACGTAGCACCTTCTATGGGAAACTACAAAAATATTAATTATAATTATTCCTTAATTAATGAATTAATAATTGATACTAGTAATTAGCCACCATTTAATATTTAATAATCAGTATTCGATTTTTGTTTAATTCATTATTAATTGATGTCAATTTTTCGTAGAAGTATGTTCTATTTTATATTGTAAAATTGCACAAATTATTTATATCGATTAACTACCAAAGGCACCTTACCAATTCCATTTCCATTTCCAATGATACTTTCTAGGTTATCATCGATTTTACCTACTTGTGATAATAATGCTCCAAATATTACATAATCTAGATGTTTAATTCCATTCAAAAGATATTTAGGAAGAGTCGCTATATTCAGATTCAAATTTCGACAATACTTTTCGAAATAAAATTAGTATTTGTTTCAAAAATTACAAATAGACATTGCTTACCTACAAACAGCAGAAATCCCAGTAAAAAAACGACACTCTTAAACAAGACACCAAAAAACATTCTTGCAAGATTTTTCTTAACTTCATATACAGAATAAAAAGTGATCAGTTTATATTAATCAACTTATTTCAAATGACTTGAAAATCGTGTTTCCAGGATTCTCTTATCTCTCCGATATTTTGCTCTATAAAAGGCTGTCGAGCAATGTTGCCACATGACATTCAGAAAAATCCTTTTAAGGTATACTTCAGTACTGCAATGCTCAAAATAACATGCTAATTAAATATATAGAGTTGAAAATAATATCATGGAATTCAAGATAAAATCAAGGACAGTCAATTTTATGTAAAAATAAAAGTAACAATGAAATATAATAAAGAAAACTAAGTAAATGCTATTTAATATAGTCTTCACCAACTTCAATTCATCCCTCCACTCTATTTCTAAATTATTTATAAGCTTTTGTTTGTCAAGCTCTGTCCCAATTCGGTATACTTAGTAGTTATTTGCATAATCAATAGCAGCTGTTATTGGTTTTTTCTTTCCACAATTTCCGGTCACTCAGTTTCACAAAGAAGTCATCCATGGTTTTCTTATCAAATGTTTATTTTTTCTATCTTTACCAATTCATTTACGAAACCATCGAATATGTTTCATTTATATTTTTTAATCTCTGTATGTATTCCCATTTTTCATTCTATGGATCGTTTTTTTGTTCAAAAAGATTTAGATAAGATAAATATGGGGCTTATATGCTTCTAGGAGTCTCTCCACTACGACCCTTGCAGATCTATTGTGTGCGCCCTCCTGTTAATCTAGAGTTCCTTGTCTAGCCCCGTCCTTATTACTAGACTTCGAATGGCAAACCTCAGGTCCTCCATATACTGGGAAAAGTTGTGTTTTTTTCTCCCCTATCGTCGAAAACCTCAGCCTGGTCAGTCCTTCGCAGTAGCACAGTAAGTTTACTGAGGTTTCCTCATCTTTTTGGCAAAACCTGCATATGGTTGTGTCTGCAAATCCGAAGTTTTTCATGTGTTTGGTCTACAATGCCCTGTCAGGATCCCAATCAGGATCCTGATGGTTTTTCTATTCTAGCTCAGTAGATACTTCGGGAATTTTGGCGAGGGTTCCTTGATAAACTCTTTGGCCTGTGTCATTCCTGGTGCCTTGCTCCACCATTCTCAAGACTGTCTTTTTGTCCAAGTACTGCTATTTGTTTTTTGCAGCTCCTTCGCTATGCCACAGAAAGGTTATAGGCCAATATATATATCCTGCTCCTACACCTTCCTCGGTTTTGAGCCATCTGTGTTGCAGGCCATACCTGAATTAATTGTAGGTCCTTCCTTCCATGCCTCCCCGCCTGTTTTCCCGAAGCTATACTTGGAAATCATCTCGTCCGATGGCATTCCCATTACGGGGTCGATTTCCAACTCTTTGTATAGTTCGTTATACCGTGCAGCCTACTAATGGGTGCTTGCCTGGTGAATCTACTAGTGACTGACCTGGCTTCTCTATGTGTGTAGATATGAAGTGGCGGCAGATTCAGCAAGACGTCTACTGCAGCTGTTGGGGCTGTCCTCATGGCTCCCGTGACAGCCAGGCAAGCTTTCCTTTGGATGCCACTTAGCTTTTGGATAGCCCCAGCCTGCCGAGTCTTTGGCCACCCAACAAGATTTAAATAGATTTTGTAGCTTAACTTTTGTTTATTTGGAGTTTCTTTGTTCACAAAAATAAAACTATGCTTTCATTTCATATTTTAATTTGTTTTATAAAAGGAATGATCTAAGCATATTTTACTAGCAGGTCTTGTAATTTTATTTATAAACGATTCTAAATTGTGGGTGTTTAAATAGTTTTTATAATTATCAACATCTTCCTCACTACTTAACAAATCGATATTCATATCACCTACATGTGTTTGGTGTTTCTTGTTTTTTTTTCTAAATAGGTACCTCAGTAGTTCCGAATTGAGCTGATCTGGCGTTGAAAATGAATTTGGTGACCTGTACATTGCAGTTAAAAAAATATTATAATATTTTAATAGATATTTACGATATAAGTGTCGTAAAGATTCATATTACGAAATGAGATGGGAAATTTGTCAAACGAGGCCATTGAATATCGTAATATGAATTTACGATACGAATATAGTACATTATTTTACCTACTACCAATAATGTTAATTATTTACTCAAAATTAGTCAATATTCCTGAAATTAATGATCATGTAACAAGCAAGCGTTACGCTCATTGTCGATATATTTTGCGAACTGTCAATTTTGACGCGTTCACTTCAGTTTAGTATAATTATATCGACATGAGTTCCGACTATGAAAGTGTGGATTCTGATATAGAACTTGCTGCAAATAACGCAATACAAACCCTAGTTGATTAATGTGTCTCGGTTGTCACTCATTCTGAAAACTGTCAACTTTGACACGTTCATTCCAATTAATTTTACTTTACCGAACTAGTGCGGTAAAGTATCTTATTACGAAACTCATATCAGTATCGTAATGTTTGATATTACATATTGGTAGTAGCTAAAGAAATATACATTTCAGCAGCTTTATATTCAGCTATAAATGTAGATATTTATTAGAATTTATAGAACAAAACCGTGTTATGGCCTTAACACTGTTGTTTATTTTGTTTACTTCTACTGTAGGAGTAGAGTATGGTTGCTTCGATTCAGTTTTCTCCTTTTTTGGGTTTTTTTAACTTTAGTAATGGTTGATTTCGCAAGATCGGTGCTGAATAGTTTTCAAAGTTATTTGTAGTGGGGGTACTAGGAGCCTGTTTGTGTGTACAGTATTATAGCCATCAGTTTCAATACCCTCATAGGCTAGTATGTCTTCAGCAGAAAGAACCTAATATGTTACCGACCAATAGTATGGCAATTTTGATATAACACCTATTTACAGAACTTTTGACTCTGTTTAAACGTCTTCTAAGTATATTGTATACTTCACGATGAGATGTTAAGTCGTGTGAAATAATAATATCAGTAATTTTGGGATCGTCGATATAAATTCTACTTTAATCGGGGCTTGTGGTGAGTTACCCAAGCTAAACCTTTATGTATACATTAATTATTTCCATCGGAAAATATACATTTAATTACTTCCGTTTATCAGCTTACTTTTTAATATAATTCATTGAACTATTTTAAAAAATGTTACCTATATGTTGAAATATAATTGTCTTGTATTCAACAAAATTTGCTTAACGTGCTATCGTACTTTTAGTTATTTAAATTGTTAAACATTGTACAACGTTCTTGCGATATTTTTGGACATTGTTCTTCTGTATTCATCATTAAAGAACTGTACACTTTTGTATATTTTTAATACTTAGATCGTTTGAAGAATATCTTTGTGACCAAATAAAATTTACAGTCTTTGACAACATCGCAGACGCTATCATATGACATCACTTACGCTCAGCCCTTCTCTGATGTTTGACGTCATCCATGGATCGATCATAGTGCCAAGCCGTGCTTAATTGGTTTAAAAAAGTAAAATAATAATTATGCCTAGGCTGTTGAAATCAAAACGTCAGTAAAAAAAAATTCCCGTTTATTTATAGCCGTAGATACGATTAAAAGCATAAACAACGCAGTGTGGCGATACGAAAAGCCATGAAGCATTTGGAATGTCTTTTTTGTTTGGTTTTAATTTTACAACAATTTCTCATAATATATGCTGCTCATTTCTGGTGGAATAGTGGCCGCTCTTTTGAGTTTGTTATATTCGTTGTTTCCAGTGAATCAGCTGTTATTTCCTTCATTTGGTTTTCTCTATGACCTATCATTATTTTTTTGCGTTTTTAGTCCTTTTCTTTATCACCGTTCATCACATTTCTGAATTCTCCCTTTTCTGTTCTGACTGGCTCAAAAATATTCCTTAATATTTTCCTTTGATCTATCCTTAAAGTTTCTTTGTTTTTAGTAGTCAAACAGATTGCTTCTGCATATATCTGCGGTTCAGGGCCCCCAGTACCTGATCAGGCTACAAAACGGATAATAGGCTTTCACAGAAGCCTAGATCTCTTGGACTAGGTTATGTTAAAAAAATTTATGATGAGTTGGTCTATAAGGCCCTCCACTGCGACTCGCAAGAGTCTATTGTGGCTCACACCTATTCAAATTTCACCAAACAAATTCAGCTTCTTAACAAAGCTGATTAGTTTATTTGGTGAATGATATATCAGGTCCGAGGGCGAGAGAGAATCCCTGCCATACATCAGATACCTGATTCGAGCCGCGGCGGGGCAGGCACAAATTATATGCTCTGCTGTTTCATCATCTTCCAGGCAAAGACGGCAGGTCGGATCTTCCGACAGTCCAAGTTTAAGCATATGATGATTCAGATGACAGTGGCTTGTTAAAAGGCCTGCTAGACAACGTAGGTAATGCCTGCTATAGTCCAACATTTGTTTGGAGACATTATTCGAAGGATGTATGAAAGCCTTTGAATGAACCAATCCTGGTAAATTATACCAGAAGTCTAAAGCTCTTCTTGCCATCCAGGTATTCAGTGTTTGTTTGGCAAAACTTATCGCGATGGCAATTGTAGGTTCTGGTCCGATAGAAACACGAACCTTGCCACGAGTCTGCCATCTCGTTTCCTTTCATGTCAGAATGGCCAGAAATCCAGACCAGCAATACTTTATTGAGGATAGTCTTTTTTGGCAGTCTAAAACCAATTTCGACGTTACACGGTGAGAGCTAAGTGCTTTCAAAGCCGCTTGGCTGTCCGAGAAAATTTTTATTGTTCTATTTATGAGATTGGCTTGCTCCAATCTCTCCACACATGAAACAATGGAGTAAATTTCCGCCTGAAATACGATTGCATAGGATCCTAGAGAGGTTGAGATTTCTGTCCTAGGTCTGCGCCCGTATACACCTGCACCAGAGCCTGAGGGTGTTTATGAACTGTCTGAGTATCACTTGGACTAAAACATAGATATTGGGTATACACAAAATTTCTAATGGATGGCAGTGTAGTAATGCCAATAATCATCCCCCTTATTGTTATGTAATAATCTAGTGAATGCGATGAGCTTATGCAGTTCGGAGCTCATGATAAACAAATAACCAAGTGTGTGTGTGTGTGGAAAGAAAATGGCTCGGAAGATGGTCCATTAGCCACAGAAGTTTGTTGTAACCTCACTTAAATATTAATTTTTAGATCTTTCATGAAATTTAAGAGTATGTTAAAAGTGGACTGGCTATCTCTGCTTAGAATATGAGTGACTGAACTAAACTGTTTGATTTTTCAGTGTATTTGCTGCACCAAAAAAAAGTGATTGAGATCGGCACATAGATTCTCATTGCGGCAGGATGATGATCATATTATACCAAACTTAGCAAGATGAGCGGGAAATCTCCCATGATTAGTTTTCGTACTAAATATACTTGATAAATAAAATTTAGGGATTGTATATACTTGAAAATATAGTTTGGAGGGGAGGGTAAACTGGGAAGTATTAGGAAATAGGAATTATGTGAAGATCTTACAACGTTTTCCCAGTGTTTTTGCCATAATATAATAAACATTTTATTTTTAATTAAGTTAGACACATCTTATGCAGTATAAATGTTACAAAAAACTCCGACTTTTGCCAAATGATCAGCTTTTTCATTGCTATGCATTCCGGTATGTGTTTGTGTTTTCACTTTGTTTTGAGGTTGTGTATTGTAGTGTATTATCTTCGTTTGGAACATTTGTGCTATTAGGTGCAATTCTGTAAGCAAATGTTAAATTTTAACGTATGGTTAAAAACTAGACAATCTTCTAACTCCATTTTACTTTTCTGTACGCATAATAATCTTTAAAATATGAACGGAAAACTCTTAATTGGACACCATATCTTGTAAAATTTAAATCCTAATCTTAACTATGTATATATTAAAACATTTCTAATAGCATAAACTTCGTCAAATATAACGGCTTGCCGTTAATTTTTTACCACTTCTTATAGAATTGACCCTTATATCTGGTTATACGTGGTATTTTTTTTAAGTCGGACTAGTTATTTTAAATTATTTTGTGTGTACTGTTTTTCATAAGTATTATGCTGGGGAAAAAAGACCTTCGACAAAAAAGTATTGTGTACCGAGTTGTTACGATAAAGCAAGTAGTCGCTTCCGTTTTCCCAATAAAAACCATAAATATTGGATCAATTGTGACCATAAAATTTAAATAACATGTTTTTGTTGTTTTTTTCCTGGAACTCTTTCTGTATGGTAGTGTTTACTTTGATGTCAGTATGCATGTATGACTTTTTCAATTTAGTCTGTCGAAAACTGAGAAATTATGCGGTCAGTCAAAAGATGGAGCTTCTTTCAGTTCCATTCCGTAACACATTACAGTATTTTCTAAGGGGTATGTTTTGTGATTTCAACCAAAAAAGGCCCTGTAGGATAGCATACAGCTATATATATACTACATTATATCGAGTAGTCCAAACAAATAACCAAGATTTAATTACTGCTGAAAATTACATGCTTGTCAAGTGAATTAGCTTCTTATCTTGACATTTAAAGTAACCGAGGCAGACGGGATTTAAGCTTCGGGATGTATTCATTGTTTTAATGAAGCAATATAAATGTTCATGATTCTGATTTTTTGAATGGTAGACATTAACTGTCATTCTTTTCATGAAAACCACTTTTTGTGGGTTACACTGAACTCCTCCATTCCAAAACACCTGACTTTGACAGATTGACCATATTATTCTGGAGGACAATCGATCAGTTAGAGTAGAGCCTTGTGTGTTTTGGCATGCGCTGTGAGTCAGTTGGTTATCAGATAGACTTGTAGAACAATGTCAATGTAATATATATTTCATGAAAATAATAAAAACTACAAATTGCACACGGCGCAGTCAGTAAACTGTCTCTGAATTGAATTAAATAATAATTAAAAGGAGACGAAAAAAACGATCAACAAAGGAGTTATATGATTCCAAGAAAAGTCAAAAGCAACAGATTCAGGTGCACAGAGAGATCAATTGAATAGTCCCTTCGCTTGGTTAAAATAGCCGGAAATCTAGCTCTTCCGCACTTAACAACACTACAAAACGATTAATTAAAGTCTAAGTATCATCCGTTGTTTACCTGCATACAATAAAAACTAAATAGAATATGACATGTTCCCTCCAGGACAATATGGCCAACCTATCACTGACGTCATCCTAGAATTGAAACACTAAGTGCCAATTGCACCGACTATTTTAAGTGAAGCTTAGGGTTAAGGGCCACTTAAAGTTGATATTTTTGTTGCACGGTATGTCAAACTCAATTTAAACCTCCCTTAACCTAAGCCGTCAATTTCGGAGGCTTACAAGAAAACTTAAATTCTGTTAACCTAAAAGTTGCTAAAAGTTGGTTTGTTGTGTTTTAATAAGAAAATGGAAATTTTCAACGATGATTTAGATGTGTTAGAAATAATAGAATATGGTTTTCCGAGACGGATATTTGTTCGGCCAAATTATTTTCACACAATGGACAATTTAACTTTTTTTAAGACATTTAGATTTTACAAAGAAACTGTTTTGTTTATTTTAAGTTTAATAGAAGATAGTCTGGAGTTTCCTGATGACAGGTAATAAATCCAAATATATGTCTATTATAATTGTGTAGTTACTTAATACTTTGTCAAACTAAGTTTACAGACCTTGTGTTTAACACATCTGTCGCTAAAGTATAAAATACCAAGATTATAGGTACGTTCTTGTGAAATGCTTTTAGGAACAGCAGCCTTAGTCCAATCAACCAGTTGCTAACTTATTGCCTGAGATATTTTGCGAGCTCAGGTTTTTTTATGACTGTTGCACGTTTTATGCAAATTGATGTAGCTGCAGCTAGCAGAACCATAGCAAAAGTATCCAGGAAGTTAGCGACATTGTATCTCAGATTTATCAAAATGCCAACAACCCAAAGAGAGATCCCGACACACCAAGAAACATTTTGAGAGACATTTTGCATATATACCTTGTTTTTAAACTAAGAGGAGCGAATTGAATTTAAGTTGGCATTTCTGCTGCCTAGTGATTGGTCAGATTGCTCTAGTTTAAAAACAAGGTATAGTATGAAATAATTCACCAAATAAATAAAAACATCACAATCGCACCCAAACCAAACAAAAATGTCATTAACAAATAATGACAATAATGTCATATAAAGTCGAAAGATTGTTACCAATCACTTAAATTAAACTAAAAATATTTCCTAGAATGTGCATTGATGCCAAACTGCACGACTACTTAGCTAAGCTGACCTTTAGTTGACATGGTTACATTTTCAAGGGAGCCTTATATTTTAATCTCTACTTAGTTAAGTACACCTAAACAGTAAGTCGGTGCAAATGGTCCTAACAATTTTTCCTAAGCTTAGCCGTGAAATTATCCGCTCAAATTTAAATATGTGTAGTGTAGTTCGATATGCTATAATTATGAGAATCTGAAGTTTATTCTCATTCAGGTGCTTTTGGATCAAATGTATGGCTTTGTTGATCACAAAAAGACATTTGGTCAAGACATTAAAACTGCACAGCGTTACGGCAGGTCTATTTGGATCGTACGCTCCAAAACCGTCGGAAAATCCCTCCTCGAGAAAGGAGCGGTTGGCAGATCAACTAAGATGGATTGGAAATTAAAAAAAAAAATTTAATAGGCATGTTTATTTTACAATCACAAAGTTTATAAATATTGCTATTTTTTAGAACTTAAAAAACTTTATACACAATAGTAACAGTATTTTCTATTAATATAGAAAACGTCTTCGCAGGGATTTTATATTTTTATTTACACAATATATTGAGCTAAACAATACTATTTTTAATTTTTAAAAAAATAAATTAAGTGAATAAAAATAATGTTTTTCAATATATTCCTATTCACTTGATTTGCAATGAATATTATAACAAAACGTTAACTTAAACTAGTTTCGTTATAAAATTGTAAATAAAGTTACATATACAAAAAATCGATGTTAAATTATAAGAATATATAACAAAAAATATAAATGTACAATTATACATAAATAAAACACTATACATGCTGAGCAAAAAAAGAAATACGGGGCCGGCAATAAATATCTTAAAACAGAGAATGTACCTGACATTATTCATAAAAATATGATTATGACAACAAAGAATCAAAGTATTGTTCTCGAATCTGTAGGAATTGGATGCCTTGAGAAAATATTAAGTTTCAGATAATATCGCACCCCTAGAACAACAATGACGTAAGTGCAAAAAAGCAAATCCTCAGAAATGCCGATTTAAGTTTTTTTATTCCTAATTATTGATCAACAAAGCAATAGCAATTTTTCAAAAAAACAAAAAAGCTATGATGTAGAGAACATGTATTCTACTTTCAGATAGAGCATTTAATTTCCAGAAATTTTCAAACAAATTTGCAGTTACAACTTTTAGAAGTCAGTTACCTTCCATTTGCGTCATTTTAATATCTATGACATTATGACACAATTTAGTATAAAATTTATTGAAACCCATGTTTTACAAAACTTATTGCTTCGAGAAGGTAGCCTGATGGAAAAATAAGTATACAATAATATGTACCTATTGCAAAAACTTGAGAAAACTATAGATCAACAATGTCACAGTTTACAACAGTGTCACTAGAACTTGAGCGAAAATCTTTAAAAAACATAAAAGTTAACAATTACGTCGTTGTACTAACAAAACACGTGCGTATTGGTGATTCAAAGCGCAATTGAAGGCTACGTCGAGATTGCTCCGAAAGAAGGTACCCTATTTATAAAAATAGAACAACGACGCACCTTCCCTCTAGCACACCGCAGTGCGTAATACAATTAAGTCATTGTACCATTGGAAATAGTGATTATTTTTGACACGTTTGCCATATTTAACTGAATTTTCGAAATTTTTACACTTCTAGAGGTGCGGATATATTCTAGAACTATAGTATTGGACCACATTTTTTCACATTTCAGATGAACTGCTAACTATGGAAACAAACTGTTATTCAGATGAGAAATACAATCAATGGTTAGGTATAGAATCGTTTATGATTGCATTTTGGTAATTTCGTTTTTATTAAATCAATATTTCTTGGAAGTTATAAATATTAGGAAATTATTAAAAATTAATTTTACAATTAAATAGAGAAGGTAAATGTAGATGAAATAGCTCATCTAGAGGCTCTACGATATTTTGATGAGCATTGATGAGCACAGATTTATGAAGTACTCTTTACCCACCCTTTGCCAATGGACTCATTGATCTCCCTTCAATGTTGTTGCATGCTTATTGGGAACCTATGAAAGAGAAGTTGGGAAAATTTTACTATTGTCAACTCCTCAAAAATAATCAAGAGTTTGTTGTGCTCTTCACTAATACTAGCTTGAGAGCTGGTCATTGGGTGCATGTGATTTTAATTGAGATATTTGGATGAAAGAATTGTTTATTTTAAAATAAAGCGTTTGGGAAAGTTACAATCAAGGAAAATAGGTTAAAAACTTGAAATCAATTGAAAGTTATCAACTTACTTGTAACTGAGATTATAAAATAAAACCAAAATAACACAAAAATAAAGATGAATTGTTTTCCTGTATTTTTATGTTATTTTGGTTTTATTTTATAATCTCAGTTAAAAGGATAATGAGGTAACATTTTGCTTTAGACTATTTTAAGTAATCTATAATTTTCTGTCAAACTCTGACGATGATCTACGAATCATAGTTATCAAACTTTTAAACATTTTTTGTACTAATTCTCTGTGATAAGTCACCGGCAAGAAGTATTTAAGTACGAAACATACATTGCACTTAAAGAATAAAATATACAGAAGTAAATAAAGTAAATCATGCAGTAGAGGCCAAAGTTTTTCTTTATAATATCGTTGAATCGAAATAATTTAATAAAATATACATTTATTAGATTTTACTATACAAAAAATATCTTTGGTATATATATCAAATTTATAACAAAAATGATTTCGTTTTATATTATTATTACATAACAATTTTTGAGAATAACCACTAAAAGCTGAACATAAAAATATATATAAACAGGTATAAAATTATGAAAGTTAATTATGTTGATTATATCCTAGATAAAGAATTTTAATGTTTCAAATTTTGACCAACGTGTTGGATGTAATTTAAAAAAATATATAACATTTGCAGAAATTCCTGGAAAAGGATAAAAACAAAACAAATTATGAACGTCTTTCGAAAAAACAACTAACCACTCATCAAGCAAGCTACAAAGTGTTTTGTCTGTAAAAAAGAGAAAAACATCTATGCTCTACCTTTGGTACAAAGTAGTAGTGCTGCTGATTTTGTATTTTTGCTTGTTTTATGTGACTACTAGCTTTTTGGTCCTTTCGGAACATATCTACGATAATAGCAAGCTCAGTGGCAACTCAGAAGATGTTGAAGTGATTATGGCGCAAGTGATCCTTCCTGACAGAACAGTTAAATCGAAAAATATAGCTCTTTCATATTCGTAAGTCGTTCAAAAATTTGTTCTGAAAAATATTTATTCTGAAACTGGTATACATGTATTTTATTTTTTATTACTGATTCGGTTGGCAGTGAAAATAACCAAAGTTTAGCAATATTTTTCTTACATAAACGGAAGATTTATGATAATAGGTACTCGGCAATAGTTAAGTTTATAATGTAAATAATCTAAATTACAATATAAATTGTATTGAATGAAAAATTGTTTTAAAAGAAACAGTTTTGGGAAGCTCCACAAAAATATATCTAGTTCCAAGACACTACAATTGATGAAATTTAAGAATTGACCTTGATATAAAATCAGTCCAAACAGACTAATTTTGATATGTACATGATTGATATTTGTTTTGTGGAGAATGCTTTTTTTTTCTTTTCTTTATTTGATTTAAATTGTATCTTTTAACAAGTTACCTTTTTTTCTGGATATTAAAAAATATGCATTCGAAATATTTGATGGAGTTATCACTTTGCGTACTATAGGGGTGTCATTTCGGGTATCTCGCAGACCCGAGATTACGTTGAACTTTCTAGACTAGAAAGATTTGGATAAGGTATAAGATTTTCGACATAATGACCAACATATCTAGATATACAGGGTGTCCAGAAACTCTCCTGCCAAATGGAAACTACAGTTACTAGAGGTGAGGAGGAGAAAATGCTTCCTAAGGGAGCTACAGCCATTTGAAGAAGACGTCCTCATATGAGTTTTCTTCAAATTATTCAAAAATACTGTTACTTAAAATATTCAAACTTGCTATAATTAATAAACAGTCGTCATGTAGAGAATCTGTTGTAAAATTAATTCTCTTATTTCTGTTGGTAATAAATTATCTCTACCTTTGTTTTTTTTAATGTTGATTGTTGTTTCATACCCTCACGAAATAAAATCAATTTAAAATTTCCAAAACAATGTAAGCAACTTAATACTTACGACTTTTGTTACCAGTATCTGTACAATTTGTTGGTTTTTCAAAGCCAACTTGATATTACAGATACAATTTTATAATCCAACATAATTTTATGTAAGAAACACAAAAAGTTATTTATTTTTTTCGAAAACGGTTCATGATATTGATTTGAAAGAAGAGAACATTTTTTATGAAAATTATCTTAAATTTTCCAAATTCGGTGTGGGATAGGTACATAAAAACTTGAAAATAAAAATTTTTTAATAAAAATATCTGTTGGTCCCCCCGACTGACACGCTTGTGATGGATCTGAAAAAAATTCATTTACAGCAAACGACTGGTTTGTAACTGTTTATTGATTATACCAAGTTTGAATATTTTAAGTAACGGTATTTTTGAATAATTTAAAGAAAACTCAAATGAGGACGTCTTCTTCAAAGGTGAAACAGAAATTAGCGACAGTAATGATGATATACCTACCCATTGAAGAAATAATTAGGGCGGAAAAATGAAGCAATGAAGGTGAAACTTCAAGAGTATTCATAAGTGTTTCTGAATTGATTTGTTGATGTTTCAACTTAATAAATAAGAGTTAGAATTTAAGGGATTAATTAAGAAAACTCACCGGGATTGACACCCCTAGTAGGTACTTATTAATTAAAAGGGAGCATAATATAGATTTCTCAACATTAAACACTTGGATTATAAACCAATTTGTATTGTTTACTTTTTTCAATATTACGATTAATAATTTTAAAATGAATAACAACATTATTATATATTAAATTGAATAAACTAACAATATATGATTTGTAATAGAATTTAGGT
This sequence comes from Lochmaea capreae, assembly GCA_949126875.1. Taxonomy (NCBI): domain Eukaryota; kingdom Metazoa; phylum Arthropoda; class Insecta; order Coleoptera; family Chrysomelidae; genus Lochmaea; species Lochmaea capreae. Next base: position 21,305,596 of record OX421404.1, read on the forward strand.
AGAATTAAAAATATATTTTTGTAATTAATCATAGTTAACCGAAAGGAACAGCTCCATCAAATTACACAAAACAATTCTGATTTACTTTTCTGATTAAGTTTTAATCAACAATTTGCTTCAATTAATTTAATTGTCTAGTAAAAATTTACAACAGTTTCGTTCTGTTTGGGTAATCCAAATATGAACAGTTTTTTTTTAAATTTATTATTCCTAAAGACAAATTTATTTATATTCAGTCTTCTCGTCATAAATCCACTTATTTTAACAGCACCCCGACAACTATATTTTTTAAGTATCTGTGTTAAAAAAAGTGCCGTCAAAGGAATCACTGACTGTTGCACTTAAATTCAACTTTCAGTGCTTTCTTTTTCGATTCAAATTTTTTGATTAATTTTTTTTCGGATTAAAATACACTACACATGAGTCGCCATCGTTCCTCTTTTAAGGGTGGCCATATTTGAATTGGGCACTATATATTGGCTCGTAGGTGAGCTCGGCAAACGAGTTACTTGCGGCACTGAACCGTTAGCCCCGTTGGCTACTACTGTGTTTACCACGTTGGCACTAGCAGTTATCATGGCACTAGAACTAATTAGTCTTGAATTATCCCTGGAATACGGCGGAGGCGCCGGCGTCGCCGAAGGATTTGCTGTGTTTGGCGTCGGAAGGCCGACACTTGGGTTTCTTAGATAAGGATTCCCTGAAACACGAAAATTATTATTCAAGTTATTATAGCGCGGAAAATGGTACTATTGCGTACTATGTACATTACTTTGAGTGCGGAAAACATACTTTCCGCACGTAAAATAACTGAGTACAAACTAAAAAGTTTAATAGTTATCTTCTGGTTATCAATGTAAAGTTATTAGCGCTATATTTTTCCAAATTTCAATAAAACGGTAAAAATAACCAAAAATAATAGCAATACCTTGCGTTTTGAAAAATTTAAATTAAGTTAGCAAGTTTGTGTACCATGTTAATTATATACAACTTAGTTACCAATTTCTAGAAATTTATTTTATATTAAAATTCTTACCGTATGTCGCACTAAACCGTGGATCTATGGAAGGCAAACCCCCATTGGGAATGGACTGATGAGATAAATGGAGATCTGTTAGGTCATTCAGTGGTAAACTGGACCCTAAGACCGGAAGTTGATGATTTTGGAGGGAGTTGAGTTGAAGACGAGTTGATTGAATACTCTCTCTTGTATGATCAAGAGAAGACGAGATTGGAGCTTGCATCAAAGGAGGATTGTAATCTCTTGAATAATCCACGTAGGGGACATAGCCATTGTTATTTTGACCGTCCTAAAAAAAGTATAAAAAATTTAATTTAATTATGAATGTTCAAGACACCATGATTAGTATTATGTCTTTTCAACACAACATCAGGAAAAACTGTTCGAGAAAATGATGATAAAACAGATTACTTTAAATAAACGTTAGAAATGCATTTAATAATTATTTTACCTTTGGTGGAAAGCTCGGCTCCGTGTAATCCGCAGAGTACCTATACATATCTTGACCCGGAATATTAACAGGTCCTGCTAGTGGAACACCAATTCTAGTGATAATTGATTCACTTCCAGTCTCCGATTCGGCTCCTGGAATATAATCCATATCACAATGAACATTACTGTTAGAGGAACCTGTTCGTAGATCTAATTTAAGATCTGATATGTTTGAACTTCTATCTGATTCCTTACATTGTTTCTCCATTGTATTCACGTCTGCTAAAACGAAATTAAAATGAATAGTGGAATAAAGTATTTGTTTAGACAGACTGTTGAGAAAATAGAAAAAGAGATTTGATTCAATTAATTGAACTAGGAACAGCTGAATTACATCAAAAGAGAATTATTCTACAAAAACCTAATTCATATTGGAACTTTCTCAGGTTTTTCATCCGGGTTCACTTAAATTGTGAACATGATCATTGATATACAGATGCGTGAATACTAGACCTGTGTATAGCACGATTGAATCCAGCTACTGTTCATTTGTCAGTTTTGTATCCGTTTTACAATTCTCCTCTCCACCTTAACATATAAAGGCGAAAAATTGAGTATAGCTTCCATCGTCGAGGTCGGGCTTTTCATAGCTCCCGTTGTACACGAGAGATGAGCCTCTACATTTTTGATCAACTTTCCTTTGATCTATTCTTGGCTACAAATTAAGGTTTTCACCACAGCGGTATAAAGCCAGTTTTGCAACCATCAGGGTCTTTTTCCCTTTGTTTATTTTTTCGAGTAGGTGTGGATTCCAGGATAGTTTTGCGTCCAGAATTATTCCCAGATACTCAACCTACTCGCTTGAACATGGGGATGAGGATATTGGAAATATTCTTGAAATTAAAGTACTACATAACAAAACAGAATATCCTTAATAAGAAGATAAGTTTTTATTATAAATTTTTAATGTAGGAAAATTTGTTTTGTATTGTATAAAATATTTTGCAGTTTTAATAAGCTACGGTCGTAACCAATAGAGTACTAGAAAATATTTTAAAAGTAATAACTTACTCTCTGGAGGCTGTTTCTTATTGTTCTGCCTTTGACAAAGAAATATAATCATAATAATGATTATTATAACGATAATGGCTCCAGCTACGCCAATAATTATGATCAGCATAGGGAAACTCTCTGAAAAAAAATGGTATTTATAGATATCGATGCGGCCAATGACAATATTTCCAAAACTATACAAATGCACCATTTTAAAATGAATTTTATTCAATTTTATAATTGCTAATAAAAAACAATGTTTTTAGAACATCTAAATATTGATATAATGAACTAACTTTGTGGCATCAAACTAATTTCGACGACATCACTTCCATATGGATTTGAAACACTGCAATTGTACATTCCAAAATGTTTCTCCTGAGATTCCCTAATGATAAGAGTCGATTTGATACCCTCAGGAAGAGGATCTTCTAGGATTGAATAGTCTTGATCATGGACATTTACTTCACGTCCATTGAATGTCCAAACGACTCGCTTTGGTGCTGGAATTGAAAATGCTGTGCACTCCACTCTAACATTATCTCCTTCGATTCCAAATTGTGTTTTATGGCTTACAATAGAAGGTGGCCCTGAAATAAATTTTCTCAAGGTTAACAAGATTGTTCGGTTGTTAGTCTATGCAAATATTTAGCCTAAATCAATATAGTATAGTGTCTTATTACACCTTGATCATTGAAATAATACTACTGGGGTTTCTGTAGAGTATACAATCGATTTATGGTGATTCTTCAGCCATGGAAGTGATTCTCAACCTCACACGGAAAGGGTTACAGAAAGAACAAGATACAGACTAAGTAGAGAGGGAATAATTAAAAAAAACCACCTTCTTACTTCTTAGAAATCAGAAAACCTGGGACATGCCACAAGAGGGTATGATGAAAAGGTATAACTTTTCAAAGAAATTCGTTAAGGAATTAAGCAAGAAAGAATGGGATCCAAACACCATTAAAATAATGCCATTCAATGTTACACAGACGTCTCAAAAGCAATAGAAGGAGCTGTGTACGGGCCAGGAACCAAACACTCTGAAAGCTTAGGAAAAACCACAAGTATCTTTCAAGCGGAAATTCACGCCATAAGAAAGTGTACCCAGTTCAATATTGACCGAGGATACAGAAGGCAAACTATTATCATAATGTCGGATAGTCAAGCAGCCATTTAAAGCATTGAGCTCTTGTGTAATCAGTTCCAAAATGGTGTAGGACTGCTAAGGCATACTTAATGAACTAGGCGAGAACAATATAGTAACCTTACTGTGGATTCAAGGACACACTGGAATAAAAGGAAATGAAATAGCAGATGGGCTAGCAAAGAGGGGGACTGAAAAACCCTTTTGGAGGCCGGAACCCTTTTGCGGTATCAAACCCAATGTAATATTGGTAGAAATAGGCAAAGCCGAAGAAAAGAGATGATCTGACCATTGGAAAGATCTAATAGGGCTTAGACAATCAAATATTCTGATGGGTGGCTACAACCCGTTGAGATTAAATGAATGTATAAGTCAAAGTAAAATTGCAATAAAAGTTTTAACAGGGATCCTAACGGGACGTTGCTGCCTGAACAGGTACCTGAAAAAGCTCAAAATAGTGGAGGAAGAAAAATGTAGATTCTGTGGTTGGTATGGAAGAAGAAACCTCCATCCACATACTTGATACATGAAAAGCCATTAGGGTGGATAATATGAAAAATGACTCACCTTTAAGATAAACAGCAGCTTCGGCTCCAATCTCTGGAAATCCTGGTACTCTTGCTTTGCAATAGTATCTACCAGCTGTTGTTTGATCTATTCTCAAGGTTAAATTTGGATTGGTACTAACTATTTTATGCTGATCTTCATGTAGCCAGGAAATATCAGGAACAGGATTACCGTCAACATCGCACGATAAAGTAACACTTGAACCTAAATCAGCTTGTACTGACTTCGGCTTGGTACGAAACTGGGGACCATCTACGAAATAATAATAGTTAGTGAATATCATATTTGAATGTTCAAATTAATAACTTACAACTAATATCGAGTGTTTGACTTTCCCCGCTTTTTCCAACTGCATTGTGAACTTCGCATTTGACAATAGCATCATGGTGTTTTCTGGTGACATTATGCAGAATCATTTCTGTGTTAAAATCGCCTAGTGCTGGTTCATCATTCAAGAACCACCTATAAGATACATCTGATGGATTAGCATCAGCTTTGCAGCCTAATCTAACTTCGGAACCTTCTGGAATGCGTCCGTTGGTACTTAATCCCGACAGGACGGATACGGAAACTTTTGGAGCGTATTTAACCTACGAAACAAAAACTTTTTTATTAATAAATAACGCTACAGAAAAGACACGTTTTTTCCCGTGTAAACTATAGCTTTAGTTTTTTTTTCTTATCATAATTTTCATGTACCTATATAATTTAAACCGTCCTAACGGTCACAAATATACAAGCATTATCTTTACTTGATTCAATATAAATGTACTTGCACGTCATCAAAGTGAAGAAATCGCGCGTTTGACTCAGTTCATTCGTTTGCTGCTGTCAATCAGTACATTTTGTTCACTGTAAACTTGGTAAATATTGAAATTTGTAGGTCGTATGTTATTAAAAAATATAAACACATATCCAAAGAAACGTTTTGTATTTGATTTCATACCAAATACATCTCGTTGAATAATTGAATATCAAATTCAAATTAGCTAAAAATTTTATATGTTGACTAAAATGCGCGCTGTTGCCGTGATAAAGTTGGTTTATCAGGCTTAATTTGACGTCTACTCTTGATTTGAGGTTATGTTCTGAGAATTTCAATTTGTACATTCAAATTTTCGATTCTTTAATTTGCGAGTTACTAAAAAACTGCAAAGAACTGTGAATAACCAATTCTTAAGTTATCTATGGTTTCTTATTTATTATTTCTCATTTTTTTTGAAATTATCTGTGGTATAACTAACTTTAGCCAAATAAAACGAAGAGTGTTAGATAAGCTTTATTTGACGTTTACTAGATTCTCATACTATTTTAACTGTTTGGCAACGTAGTCCAGTTATGACGTGCAAGTACCTACATACATTTATACTAAACACGAAACAACGAAAAAACATGGATTTTTCCACAAAAATGAGAACATTATTATATATTAAAGAGAAAGTATAGTACAGATGTCGAAAAATCGTTATTGTAACATTGCCTTGTCTGTAAAATCAGTAAATTTTCAAATTTCATCTCCCTGTTTTACAACAACGTTTGGTATAATGTCAACGCGTTAATAACACAAGAAAAAAAATCAAAACCTTCAGTTTTGCGAAAATATGCGATTATAATGACACCGATTATTTGCGCATTATAGATTGTTGAATAGAGCAATGAAAATGTTTTGAAAACTGCAATTGTCGGATTCACATACATCAATTGAGAAAATTTATTATCAAACTTTGTTCAACAGAATGCAATATTCGTATGAATTATTACTCTTTTTCGAACGCTGGTCGAAAGCCGCTTCCAAATAGGGAATAAAAAAATGTCGGGATAAATGGATCGGCTCAGAATGGGATTATTAGGGAGATTTTGTATCTAAAAATAATCGATTTTGTTTATCTGTAGCTATAAAATCGACTACAAATAACAAATGAGGCTATTTTTGTGCTCCAACTTCTGTATTTATTAAATAAACTGTATGTTTTTTAACTTATCTTATCTAATTTGGTAAAAATATTTTTAAGGCTACATTCGTAATCAATTCGCTAGCCAAGTGGCACTTTGGTACGCAAGCTAAGCGAATCTATTTCAATGTGATCGTTCACAACGCAATTTGGCGTCAGAGTTGAAGTTGACGTCGTCGCAATTTCTTGCAAGCTGCAAACTTTCACTTCGTGCCGGCTATGGGACATGCGTATTAATTTTTGTTATTTGTTTTTTGATATATTTGACATCTGTCAATCAGATGACATTTTCATCGAATTGATCATCATTAAATTGATATTCAACTTTGTCCAACACTACTAAACTCCAGTTTATACTGCTATAAAAAATAAATCCAAATTATATATTATAACCTCTAACCTCAGAATGAAATAAATGCAGACAAAATCATGCTTCGACCATATGTTGAAGGAATCCTGACAATTATTTAGGTACGAACGCGCTTGCGTTAAAGTCGACTTTGAAGTTATTGTGAATGGCTAATTTCGTGCCGACTTGCGTGCCAAAGTGCCACTTGGCCAGCGAATTGATTACGAATATAGTGATGGAATACTGACCTCCAATTTTAATTTTGCCGATTTATGTGTTCTCTCAGCTGTGTTCTGTGCTTGACACGTGAAAGTTGTGTTGTGGTGAACTTTTCTTGGCGTCAATTTCAATATCGACTTTGCTGTATATCTCTTACCATCGGAAAGCTTTTCTACAATATTTTCTATGCCATCAGACATAACATTTCCTGAAAAAAAAGGGTTGTTTAAAAATTATCGAATTGGCTGTATATAAAATAATATATATAGGTATAATATATTTTGCATGTAGCTGATAAGAACCCAATCCAACTTAACTCAACTCAATTCTACTCAATTCAATTCAACTCAATTCAATTCAACTCAATTCAACTCAACTCAACCCATCCCAACCCTTCTCAATAATTTTTCCTTTGGTTTTCGTGGTTGTTTTGGTTTTTTGTGCTTCAAGTTATTCTATGAATTGTCTCTTCTTTTATACTTTCTTAATGTATATAAATTCCTTCATTTTTAATGTTCTATTTTCTTTAATTAAAAAACGATCAAACTGTGTTTTTTATTTAATATTCTGAGAATTCTATAAAATGACAATACCGATGAATCACTAAAGAAATATTATACAGGGTGATGTTATAAACCGTGTTTAGGGATGATTACTTTTCGAGGAAAGATAGTCAGGAATATTTAAATTATTTGACAAAAATAAATTAATTTTAAAGTTGAATTAAAAACTATATGCATTAGGATTTAGAGGGGTATTCCTAAATTGGTTCTCATCTTACTTAAACATGAGGAAAATTCTGGTGAATATTAATAATAACAAATCTGAACTACGTATTGTTGATCACGGGGTCCCATAAGGCTCTATTTAGGGTCCGTTAATATTTCTTTTATATGTAAATGACCTTCCTTTATACACAAAAGCCAACTACAGATGCAGAATCTCTCTCGGAACTCTCTGATAAGCTTGGTGAGCATTCCCATAATTTTGTTGCATAGTGTAATGGGAATTCTTTAATAAAACTGTGATTATGCAATTTTCTCCGAGAAATAAAAGATGTACCGACTTTACTATCAGAGTAAAGTCCACTGATGTACATGCATCCCACACCACAAAATTTTTGGATATGATTATAGATAGTAACATGAACTGGTCTTCAAATATTGAGCACATATAACAATTACGCAGCATTTTTACTAACGAGTAATTATTGCAAGTGTATTATGCTCTGGTGTACGTAATGTCGGATAGTCAAGCAGCCATTAAAATACTCTCTTGTGTAATCAGTTCCAAAATGGTGTGGGAATGCCTAGGCATACTCAATGAACTAGGCGAGAGCAATATAGTAAGAGTAACCTTACTGTGGATTCCAGGACACACTGGAATAGAAGAAAATGAAATAGCAGATGGACTAGCAAAGAGGGGGCTGAAAGACCCTTTTGGGAACCGGAACCCTTTTGCGGTATAAGCCTCAATATAATATTGGAAGAAATAGGCAAAGCCAAAGAAAAGATCTGACCATTGGAAAGATCTAGTAGGGCCTAGACAATCAAAGATTCTGATGGGTGACTACATAAAATGGATGCATAAGTCAAAGTAAAACTGCAAGAGTTTTAACAGGGATACTAACGGGCACCTGAAAAAGCAGAAACTTCCATCCACATTCTTGCGAATTCCATAGCAATTCAGAATCCTAGAGCACAGCACCTAGGAGATTAGTTGATAAGGAGGAAAGGAGCTACTAGTCTCTGAGACGTTCCTCAGGAACTAAGTAGAAGTAAGGGGACACAAAAGATCTTTTAGGTCTCAGTGAATGTCACCCCATCATACATACATAGACACATGCATGCAGGAACAAGATTTTATAATCATCTTCCGTCTACCATCAAAAACATAGTCAATTTTAACCGTTTCAGAACTTGTCTAAAAAAATATGTTTTTGACCAGTGTGTGTACTGTGTATGTTACAAATTATTTTTTCACTTAATTATATATTATGTTCTATGTGTTTTTTCCAGCATGTAAAATATGATTAGAAGAGATGAATAAATTTATTATTATTATAATAAAGGTAATGGAATAAATAAAGTGTCTCAATTCATTTTACCTAAGCCGTCAATCCAGGTGATTTCAGCTGCAGGCTTGCCACCGTGACTAATGCACTCCAGCTCGATTTCTCTATCTTCGGTTGTGACTAGATAATTACCTTGTACTATTTTTGGAGGTTCAGGTGGAACTAATACAGTTAACTTGGCAAAGTGGGATCTAATACCTAACTGTCCTTGGGCTCCAGTTGAAACTTGACATTCATATTTTGCATCATCGTCTAGCATCACTGGAGATATTTCGAGGGAATAATCACCTGGAATAAATGATACATAGTATAAAAAAATATTCTTTTTTTATAAACTTTTTAATAAATTTTAGATTTAGAGTTTTCTTCTTGGTAAATAGTCAACAAAGGTGTTTAATCTCATAATATAAACAGTATATTATGCAAAAAATATATCTTTCAAAGTATTGTTAACCATAGTTAGACTTTGTTTAACCATCCTTTGCCGTTACGTCATACATTGTCCAGCTTTATCTCTCATTCATGAAATAGATGAGACGAAATTATGACGTCATTAACGTATTTCTTAAGTAATGTCGACGTAAGTTGTATTTGTTACTTTTGACAGTTCAGTTGTCATGCATTGTTGAAAACAATTCTTAACATATGTCATTGATTATAATTTTGAGGTTAAGTGTAAAATAACATTCAATTAATATAAGACAAACGTAAAACAGCAGAATACGTCACCGATTATGACGTAACGGCAAAGGATGATTATATAACGGATTACTTTGAAGTAAAATAACGATCCTACCTCTAATATAAATTATAGCTTTTGAATTTTATCATTTCTCATTCACTCGACTAACTGATTTGAATGATATTTTTCAATCAACTTGAACAGAGAAAAAAGTGTTTTCTTCGATATTCTTGTCTTAAAAAATCAAACAAACATAGTTTATTCATTTCGTCGTATGTAGACCTAGTGCGACAAAATTACGTTTGAGCTTCAGCACATTTCAACATCGCTTTTATTAGAGTTAATAAAACTGGTCCAGCCATCATAACTACAATAATAATATCATGACGCGGCTATTCGCTATGTGCGTACCTACTGTCGCCCCCTCGCGGCTTAAAAACGCAAGTTACGACAGAGATTTGCACGTAAAGCTTATGGAAGCAACAATTATTCTAAAGATAAGGAGCCTTTTAGCTTTCACAATGTAAATAATTTGAAAATACAAGTGCCTAATGACATAATGTTCAGTATTTTATAAGCGACTAGGTAAGTAATCGTTTTTAAAATGTATTTTTTTTATGTTAAGTGTAGATTTGTAGGTTAGAATCAACGGAGATACAGGTTGCCTAAAATCATTAATAAAAATCGATTATTCCATTTTTCATTCTGCTAAATGAAAAGTGAACAAACGCATCATATTATATCTACAATTGCTTAATGAATATTTATGGCTTTCAGCTCTGTATATATTTGTTGTGGACTTTGAACTTGCACTATTTACAATGAAAATTATAATAAAAACTGGATTTGAGCTTATATCACACGGTATCAACTTTCATCCCAACTCGCAGCCAAAAGGTCAATCTCTGGTGGAATCTGGTCATGTAAGAGATGTACATAAATTCAGAGAAGATGGAAAAAGCTACTTAATTCAATCTAAGATCATCAGACAAACTGCAGTCACATCTACACCTCACACTACAAAACTCTTTGTAGGTCTATTCAATTAATTTTCAATCCATGTTGATCCGTCTGGACTGAAATAATAAATGTATTTATGAAAACATAAACAAACTACATAAAATTGATGGAGAAAACATGACGTATAGAATACTGTATCAGTGCACACTGTATTTTGAAGTGAGGTTAAGACACTCACTTTACTCTTTTTACAGCTGCAATCCATTTTTTCCTTTGTACCAACTTGTGTTGCGCAGTAGGAAACTTGTAATATTTCACATGACTGTTATTATATCCTGTATTTTTACAATTAACAACAGAACAACAGTCGTGCCCCATTTTCCCCTTTATTTATATACAATATACCACGTCAGTCTCTGACCGAATTGCGAAAATTCACCACTGCGCGCGCTGGGATAGTTTCGCCTATCCCCTCCAACGGTCCGCACACAGCGAATAATAAAAGCAGAAAGTCGTAAAAGAAGTGAAAAGAGTTAATATTAGTGTCTTTTCAGCAATTTGTAGAAAATTCCCGACCTTCTTCTTGAAACGGAAGATATACATTAACCTCTACAATTCCTGCGAGTGCTGAATACTCTGCAGGACCGTAATAAAAGAGGTTTTTATGTAGAAGTTTACGTGAAAGGTGTAGACAGAAGTGTAGATAATGATCAAATTTTATTGGGATTTTTTCTAATTCTGCCTTTGGCAAATTTAAATCGGAGTGAATTCTACACCAGTTACTTTGAATTTATCACCTTTTTTTATTTAATTCGGAAATGTAGTTCCTGAATAGTGATTCGGTGGAATAATAACATGATATTGCAATTTGCGGTTGTATCCTTTTTGAAACTTTTTTACCGACCATAGCGGAATTGTATTCCCACCTCTACATTTTCGTGACTAATAGAGAGTTTAAGTGATGTCACGAACGTTAACGTAAACGTGTAAATTGACAGCTGCTCATGCGCAGTAAATAAATATTTACGTTAAGGATTACGGACCTTCGTTAACTTACGTAATCCCACGTAAACGTCTAGCGTTAATCGATGCTGTCCGAAGCCCTACCGGAGATTACCGATTCCCATATTTTGTTACGATTTGGATCTTGTTCTGTGTTGTAAATAGTATGATATTAACAATTCATAGTACTGACATGAAACATGATTTTTAAATTGAAATATTCTTATTTACCTGTAATTGAGTATGAAATAGAAAATAACAAAAATTATTAAAACGCAAATTTTCGTAGGAAATCAAAAAACAAAAAGTTAGGTTAGTTCAAGTGTGTAAACAAAACTTTACGTTAACGTTCGTGACGTCACTTAAACGCTCTTTTATACAATTGAACGTAAGCGTAATATTCTTGCTTTAATGTTAACGTTCGTGACATCACTTACACTCTCTAATAACTACACGGAGACCGGTGTGTTAGAAACAATGCACCGGATTCAAACACAAGCGTTTAGCCGGCACTATTAGCTACGTTCGGTATGTGCATCGACAGATTTTTGGTCACGGGATCACAGATTAATCTGAGGCTCGACCAACCATAGATATAAACGAACTTCTAGCTCATTGTAGGTCATTTTTGTCAAAGACATGGAGAATGGATAAATAATAATTAAATGTTTGTATAAACAACACAAGGGGTTATCAAGAAAAGTCCATGAGTAGCTACAACATAACCTCACAATATCACAGATACACGAACGATTCAGACTAAAACTTACTTTACTTACACATAACTAATCAAATTCTATAGTAACAATTGTAAATAATTAACTTCATTTTGTTATGTTTTAAAATCAATATTTTGAAAAAGCACCCAAACTTGAAGCGAAACGCCAAAAATGTTTTAACTTTTTTTTATTATACAACTTACCAGCCCAACCCAAGAAAGAAATCAAACAAAGTACGCCTCTGGTAGTAGCCACAAACGTTTGTTTAACATAATTTAGTAGGGTGTACAGTGTCTACACTTTCTGCCAAATGTGGAATGGATACGTAAAACAGTTTTAAAGTACTGATCACAAATAGTTTTTAAATTTTTAAACAAAATACCCTGTAACTAAGTAAGCAGCTACATTTTATTTAGGTGCTTTGTGTTAAATCTTCATAATTTGAAGTCAGGATTCTACTGTTAAATTTTTTCCAATTAGTAATGAATCACCCTGTATATAAATATATTGAGATGCTTCTTTAATTCATAATACATATCCATCCCCACCAAGTTTCTTTTGTTGAAATATGTTAGGATGTAATATAATATGAGTTATTGGGTAAATTGGGTTATACATCATTATTTTTGAGCATGGATTGATTCCAGACAAATTACGTGACGAGAAAGACAGAAAAATCATATTTAAACCGGAGACAACTTCCAAGTTTAGCTATCGTTTGACACATGTTTATAATTTCTTGTACAAACTGAAAAGTAGCTTCGACTCGTGCTATCTCATTAGAACTCATTAAAAGACATTAATTTCTAAAATACACAGAACCGATGACACCTGCATTTCGAAAATTTCTAGGAAACTAGCTTTTGGCACCAGAATTTCTTTACGAATCACTACCCATCGTTCAATTTGTATGTGAGTGCTAAGTACAAATATTAACTTTGTGTTAAATAGCTTTAGCACGTCTAGTAGTTGGAAAAGAAAATTTCAGAGTGTTTGTCTAAAAATGTATAACATTTTCATTACGAAAAAAATTATTTACTGTATTGAATTTGATAATGTTAGTACTGTATATTTACTGTTGTAAGGTGATAAACGAGATTTCAGGACTTCTAGAATAAATATTGTTTCAGCGGACCTGTACTGATGATATGTAGATGTCCATGAAGAAAATGGAGAAGACATAAATCTGGAATCATCTCATTTTATGAACATTAACAATTTTGACATTCGGTTTGTTGCAATCAACAGAGTAAGAGTTGTAGCGTTGATTGAGGTTGTAGTTTAATGCACCATATGAGCAAAATTTTGACTAGTAATATCTAAGGACACTCACATGTTGGCATGTGACTTTTGACACAATGTTTGTAATACCAAAACTACTTGAACAAAGATTCAGCTTATTTCGTTAGATTTAGAGATGAAATCCTAAGTTGACCGGACTATTAGAGCAAACCCAACGAAACTTATAATTCGTAGTTACTGCCCTAACAAAGGTATTATTTGTGAACAATAGAAATAAAAAATGTAGAATTTTTAAGTTGGTATTTTCACGATTTAATTTGCTATTTGCTATCTTCCTTAATGCTTGGAAATATAAACTGAAAATTCATTTCTGTATGTAAAATGGTCTTCTGAATCGATTGGCGAAGACTAGAATGTTCTATCTCTTCAATTAGTCGATTTATGAGTATTTTTGGTTTTGGAAAGTGAATTTTCGAAAATTTCATTACGTTATTTGAACGCGAAATAATGATTTTATTGGAAAACAGACGGTGCCAGTCGTTTTTTAGTCCCAAGAAACCCCTGCATACCAATTTATAGCCAATTTCATGTTGCAAAAATTTTTTTTTGTAGAAAAATTTTGAAGCAAGGGTAGGTATGGAAATATTTTGCGATTTAAATTGCTGTCTGATATCTCCCTTAATGCTTGGAAATATCAACTCAAAATTCATATGTATATGTAAAATGTTCCCCTGAATCGAATGGCGAAGACTAGAACCATTGTATAAGTAGATCTAAACAATGGTAGAACCTTCTATCTCTCCAATTAGTGGAGTAATGGATACATAAAGAATATTTTCACGATTTAATTTGCTATTTGCTATTTGCTATCTTGATTAATGCTTTGAAATATGAACTCAAAATTCACTTCAATATGTAAAATGGTCGTCTGAATCGATTGGCGAAGACTAGAACGTTCTATCTCTCCAATTAGCCGAGTTATGGTTACATAAAGTTTCAGAAAGTGGATTTTCGATTATTTTCATGATTGCTACACAATCTGGACTCAATATAAAATCAAAAACTCCTGTGACCGATATGTACTCAATGTTGAAGGAAAATCTCACATGTAATTGGCAACAGCGTTACTCACAAAGTGAAAAAGGAAAATATTACATGGCCATTCAACCAAAAGTGAGAAGAAAGCCATGGTTTATTAATAATAGAAATAGACAACTGATAAGAACAATCTGCCGACTGAGAAGTAATCATGCGCTCTATCCAGCTTACGGGAAAAAAATTAAATTATCAGATAGCGAATATTGCCTATGTGATGAAATTGTTGATTCGCAACATATTATATTGGAATGCCCACTTAAAAATCTAGAAATTAATACTCTATATCAAAGTTTAAGTATGAAACAATTACAGTTTCCAATAAATTTAATAAATCTACTAGAGGATAATTCAATCTATAATATCTTATATCATTATATAAAAACTTCTAACACAAATCTGTAAGTAGCTTTGTACACCTGAAATTAAAAAAAAAAAACCTTGAATTATGACCTTCCGCTAAATATTAGCCACATCCTTAACAATGCTAATAGGACAATATACGATTTGTTAATAAATTTCTTGAAGGAGTCCAATGTTACTATATGAATGTAGCTAAGCAATTTCCAAAATTCTGTGGCAAATGGAGTAATTTCCGTGCCATCTGCCTCTCTCACACACACACACACACACACCTGAAATTTGAAAAAAAACCTATATAGGTAAAACATTCGCCTGGCCTTTTGGTTTTGTCCAGTGCCATCTAATGATGGAAAAAAAGTAATATAAATAAAGTTGGAGTTAATGGATTCAACATTTATCAGTCACAAATGGTATCATAAGTGTTTGATAACTTATCAATAATCATGATAATAATGATGATTGATTATGTTTTTTTTAATAAAACCTAATGCAAATGAATGATCAATTGAAAGTTGATGATCTACTTCCGGGTTGCTTTTGAACAAATGGCCGGGGTCACCTTTATTCTTAACATGAAGATATGCATCTGTCAATAATTCTAAAAAAGTTAATATCTCAACAAAGATACATTTTTTAGTATAGGTTCTCTACACAAAGCGAAACGTTAAAATAAAAATATAAAACAAAAATTAATTTCCCTAAAATAACAAAAAGAATAATGAATATACCACAAGGAACATACAGAAGATATTTATAACAGTAATTGGTTTACTCAAAAGCATATTTTCTTGGAGAACGCTCAAAATGTAAAAGACACTTGAAAAGTGAATCGAGTTTTGTTGTATTGCCTCTTTCACCTTCTTTTCCTATATTAAACTCCGTAGAAATTGTAGGGTAAGTAAACGGCATGACAAAACGATTGTTGGATAACGTTTGATGGACCTTCACGTATGAAAAACGTGTTTCTTTGCAAACATATGCTGCTCTATTTGAAAGTCTAAATCTCATTTTTTTAGAAATATAAGTTATCCATTACTGCCAAGATTAACATATTCAGTATTAGGAAGGAGCTCTATTCACATGAAAGTTTAAGCGACAATGTATAAAGAAACAATTATATTTGGTAGGGATACGAGTATACCAGCGATTGGTTTAGCAGGAGAACATAACATGCGGAAAATATGACGGAATTGATTGCTTGACTCCTACCTACAGATAAGGTTGATCTCACCTGTTAGGGCCAAGGTGAGCTACCGGACACGGTGGATACCTGTACACCCCCTGTGATTTATGGCCTCCTAGTTAAACAATCCTCTATGAACCGGCATTTTATTCAAGTAGATTCTTTTAAAGCTTATTACAGTTTCCTGTAATATTGTCTTATTTAATAAAGTGATTTATCAACAGATGCCTAAGAATAATTATATATATTCACACATTTTTGAAAAATGATATTTTTCAAAAACAGTGACGGTTCAACTAAGGAGCAACAACTACTTCCCGTGCAATATGCACTGCCGGATATTGAATTACACCCCAAAGTCAAACGGGAAGTAGTGGTTGCTTCTTAGTTGAACGGTCACTGTTTTTGAAAAATATTATTTTTCAAAAATGCGTGAATATAAATAATTATTCTTCAACATTTGTTGATAAATCACTTTATAAAATAAGACAATATTACAGGAAACTGTAATAAGCTTTATTGTTTCAAGCCCACGTGACTTGTTGTCAAAAATTTTTCGGATTTTGGTTTGCGATTGGAACTAAAGTTGTTGCTACTGTCACAATCTTTACATTACAGTTACTGGAAGGCATGTATTTATTGTAATTGAAGTGTATTCTTCAGTCCGGGATTAGAGATTCTCGGACGGACACCACATACCTTGTACTGATGAGGCGCAAATACGCCGAAACCGGTCTACAAGTTGTGTTGTCCCTTCTAATCGCAAACCAAAATGGTTGGTTTTAAAATATCTTGTAGATATACCAACCCCGTTTGACTTTGAGGTGTAATTCAATATCCTGCGGTGCATATTGCACGGGAAGTAGTTGTTGCTCCTTAGTTGAACGGTCACTGTTTTTGAAAAATATGAAGTGTGAATATAAATAGTTATTATTCGACATCTGTTGATTCTTTTATATATCTTTTTATTTTATAGTGAGTGTGTGACGACGATGACACTCTATTAGGATATATGAATTTAAAAATCATTATTGATAATAAAAAGCATAAAAAGTGCAGGATGTGAGTAGGGCTTGGTTTCAATAGAAATGTTAACTGTTTAACTGAACTTTTACACGAATTAAAAAGGCATGATTATAGTTTAGTGTATTCCTTAACTACAGTTTACGAAATAATTTGAATTAAAGTGTGTCTGCTGTACTGCGGACATTCCTTTGATCATTAACGACATTTGACCGCTGACAAATATAGGCCGGCGGCCTGGACAGATATTTTTATTTTAAAACGCAAAAGCCGGCGGATCACCCCATTTAATAAAGCCCGGCCTTAGGTTGGCTTCATCTGCTTTGCATAGAACTCGTCCATTTAAAACGTGAAGTATTAAAAGGTTTTTATCTCTGTTGTTATTTATTATATAAATGTTTTGTACCATTACAATACTTACCTTCTTCGTCACTGCCTACCATTGAATATCTGTCAAATCCACTAAGATTCCGATGCGTTCCAAGTCCAAAATCGTCCTTGGTCCATTGCAAAATTCCACTTTTTCCTATAACTCTACACGGCAGCGTTACTTTAGATCCGACGACAGCGGTTTGATCTTGAGGTTCCATGGCGAATTTTTGTTCAACAATTTGTTCCCCCAAGCCTAATAAGCAGTAGCCACCTATCCGCAGGAGCAGAAGCAAAAATGTATGAGTTGATGTCATATTGTTGATTGTCTTGATAATTCCCTGTAACAAAAAGAATTACTATTAGGTCTAATCTTAGCAAAAATACAAGTAACCTATTTAAGAGTGTTCCGTTCTACTACCGACATTTTCTCAAGGGTTACAAAAGCTACAGGTGATATTTAAAGATTTTTATTTATAACAATTTGCCAACAAATATTTACATGGACGAGGTGGGACCCATAAGTTCCGGGAAGTACGCTGTGGAGGCGAGGGAGAGTGGGGGAACCTATTGTTTGACCACATGTCCGTTAGTGTCACGCCACCTGCTCACCTGCGTCAGTGTGCCAAAGTTGTGTCGCTGTGAGAGCATCGGTTCACCTGTGAGATTTTTTTTAGTGAAACTACTTTTTACATTTCGGCGAAAACGTAATGGCAGATTGTCGAGAACAACGCGCGGCTGTGAGATTTTGTTTCCTGTTGGGGAAATCGGCCGCGGAATCTATTGTAATGCTTAAGACTGCTTATGGGGATGCTGCCTTAAGTAAAACGAGAGTTTACGATTGGTTTTCACGCTTTAAAAATGGAGAAATGTCTATTGAAGACCAACCCCTCAACGTCAAGAACTGATGAAAACGTTGACAAAACCAATGCTCTCGTTCGTTAAGGCTGTCGCCGAACCATTAATCAACTCTGTGAGATGTCGGGAATGTTATGGAAGAGTTGCACATGAGAAGGGTTGCAGCCAAATTCATCCCGCGCCTTCTCACAGACGAGCAAAGGGAGCGTCAACTTCAGGCATGTTTTGAGCTTCAAAATCAGCTCGAAGAGGATCCCAGATTTTTTTTCCAAGGTGATTACTGGTGATGAATCGTGGGGCTATGGATACGACCCCGAAACAAAGCAGCAATCAAGCCAGTGGAAGACAGCTGGCTCTCCTCGTCCCAAAAAAGCTCTCCAAGTAAAGTCAAACATCAAGACAATGCTCATTTGTTTCTTCGATTGCAGAGGTGTTGTGCACGCGGAGTTCGTTCCACCGGGTCAAACTGTCAACCAGAAGCTCTACTTGAAAAGATTGATGGAGGGTATTCGGAAGAAAAGGGCAGATCTTTGGCACACAGGCGACTGGTTTTTTCATCATGACAACGCGCCGGCCCACACCGCCCTTTCCGTGAAGCAATTTTTGACCAAAAACGCCATGACACCGATTGTCCACCCCCCCATACTCACCGGATCTAGCCCCCTGTGACTTCTTTTTGTTCCCCCGTTTCAAAGAAATATGAAAGGAAAGCGTTTTGCCACTGTGGAGGAGGTGAAAAAAACGCTGGAAGGCTTAAAGGACATCCCGATGAGTGAATTTAAAAACTGTTTTGAACAATGGAAGAATCGTTTGGAGAACTGCGTTGGTGATTAAAATTTGGTGTTAAAATTATGAGAAATAAAGAAGTTCCCCTTCGTATATTTAAGAATTGTCTTAGTTACTATTAAATAAAAAATGATATTTAAAGCATGAATACTTAAAACTTTTAAGATTCAGACCACAACAATACTTCAATTTTATTATACTTTACACTGAAGAATAATTATAGTATTTTGAAAAATCAACAGAAGTGCTTTTGATATCGTATTCATTTATTGAAATTAACACAACTAGGATAATACTATATAATCCGATAAAATATAGAGATGTATGTAATACAAATTTCCGCATTCCTCACTACCGTTTTCAGTTTCCGGTTTTCTGATATTCTGAGGTGGTGTATATTTCATCCGATGGTTTCTAAAAGGACAGACTGCTACACATCCCTCAGTCGATTTAGCGTCCGCAGGAACGCAGACAGTATTTGTAAATAGACTGCAGGAATTCAATTGTTTCAAAATGATTAATTAATCAGTCAGATGCTACCGACTACGAAGGAATTTCTGCAAATAATTTAAGATTCCGACGGTTCCGCTCTCTCATGATAGTGACTCACTTGAAAGTGGAATAAGGATTGAGATACTTCTTTTTTCGTATGTTTAGCTCCAGTGTCGTTTCTTTTAGATTGAGTATTATTTTTTCTATATTATTTTAATCAATCGTTGCTTTGTATTTACATATAATTATTTAACTACTCCTATTAAATTATTTTATAATTTGCATATAAAGCTACAAAAAAAGTAGATAACTTTTAATCACTATGCTTTTTCAAAGAATTCTTGCAGCCTTTGGGAACAATTATTGGAGCAACCATCGTTCCGTTGACTCATCTTTCAGGTATTTTTAGGTCAGAACGTTTCAAACCTGAAAAAAACGTTTCTCAAACGTTGTATGAATGATGTTTTTGGATATATTTTATTACACGTGTATGCAACGTTTGACGAAAACTAAAACAAGAAGCAAACTTTATTTTGTTAAAAAAAGTTCTAAAAATAAGAAAGTTTTTCATTATATATCTGTTTCTAATAACAAAATGTAATAAATTCAGGATATAATAATGAACTATTGCATTTTTTAGTCCCTTCTCAGTGTTTGCAATGCTATGTAAAATTATGCAGAGAATGAGATAAACTTATGTTGATTGCAAAAGAGGATTTTTTGACTTTGTCGTTTTGTTTATTTAAGGCCGTATGACATTATGCAGTTTTCGATATCGTTTTCTGTACAGTTGTCAATGTCGACAAAAACTGTACAGTTGTCTGTACAGGAAACTTTACGCCCATTAAATTGTATAAGACACTATTGTAGTTTTCGATATTGAAATTTTCAAAAACAACGCCTCTGATTGGTGGTATAGAGCTGCCAAATATCCTTGTCAATTGACATAATGACTTCATTTCATCCTGATTTCATTGTAATATTATAGAAACGTTATTTTCCATTGAGTATTTATTGTTAATCTTTTCAATTGATTTCGTTTCCATTTTCAAACAAAAAGTCAAACCGAACACACCCCTTTTAATTCTTCAACACACCTCGTTCAAAAAATGAGAGATGACATTTGACAAAAGGTTGACAATTTGACAGCATGTTTTCAGCTGATGACCGTTAATTTTTGTTCGTTTTTGAACGTTTTTTTTTCTGGAATTCGACCAAAATCGGCAGTTTCCTGGAAGATTACTCTTTCCTTGTAGGACGAAAATAATCATTAAAATAATTAGTATTTTCAAGCATTGTACGTTATTGAAACGTTCCAGATAATTATGTATTTGACGGTTGAAATAAGTTCCTAAAGCCAGGATTTCTGGAAACGTTTTAAAGAGGTGTTAAAAATAACGTTCCTAATACGTCTATTGAACGTTAAAAAACGTTTCCGGAACGTCCCTTTGAACGCCTTTTCAACGTTCTTCTTTCTGACACAAAACGTTGTTAAAACGTTTAAAAACTGACAAAAACGTTTTTGGTACGTAGAGTAAGTTGTAGGCAAACGTTCAAAAAACGTTACGGGGACGTATTAATGTTATGAGGGTCATGCGTTTGTTGGTACATTCAAAATAGAGTTTTTGAAGGCGTTGGATGCATCTTTTGGGGACTAGAACCTCTGACTACGCAGTTCATTCTTAATAAATGGAAAAGCAAAAAAAGTCATTAGGTCGGGACTGTATGATACAACATTTTTTTCAATTTCTATCCTTAGACACCTATATCTTGTTAACTAAGGAGGTAAGGCACAAACTTTATATAAAGTTTTACTATTTTTATCCCCTTTATCGCTTTTTGGTCACTCTGTATGTCAACAGTGTTGAAGTCTGTTAGACATCCTATTTGCTTGATTTAATTTTTAGTACAAATAATATTCCAAAACCTTAACATTTTGTCACTAATGATGTTCCCCAAACGTACGTTTATGTGTTAACAAACTTTGCCCACCCCTTCAACAGAACTTAACGTACATCCGGTTCCGGCGACTAGACGCCGACGACAAGATGTTGCCGGCCGTCTTTCCCGGCATCTATTTTTGTGATACGAAGATCAACTTGAAATACTCAAAACCTAAGCCATTCCGTATTATCGAGATTAGAACAGAATGCGAGGAAAAAAAAATTTCAAATCGAATATTCATATTGCATCTCCAACGAAAAATAGTATTTTAAGTTACGCTTTAAGAGAGTTTTAAATCGTAATGAATAACATGTTTTAAAATATTTGCCTTGAATTTATAGCATGTTTCTGTTTTTGTTGATATTCTTCTTGAGGAGGTTATCAAAATGTTGTACAATTTTTAGTTCGCTGTAATAGTATATTATATTGTGAGATTAGTTTTAATCTATAAGGAGTTCAGTGAGAAATAGTCTGAATTCTACAAGTTATGAGTCTAAAACAGTCTGGAACTACAAACAATCCTTTAAGCAACTGGCTAGACACAACGAAGTAGCTTTGTTATGGTTGCCAGTGCATGAAGGAATTGTAGGAAATGAGGTTGCTGATAGTTTCGTGAAATAAGGACCCAAACCATTTTGGTGCCGCGCCTTGGAAGAAGCTCCAAAAGCTCCAGGCCAAAGGCAAAGTGGACATTGGAAAATGCATACCACGATACACAGTGAATACACGATACACCAAATGCACGGAATAAGAACGACCAAAACGACTGGAATTGCAGCGATACTAAGGCACTAAAGAGATGAGTATTCTCATCCGCCATTTTGGTTTCTGAATTTTATTGTTTTGACATGTGTCGAGTTGACATTGTGTTGAAAATTTTTTGATATTGAACAGAACATTTTATTTTACCTACTTTCCTCCAGACTATTATCACCAGAAAATTGAGAAAGTGCAACGACAAGCCTCTGAGAAGAAATACGGAATCTCATGCCAAATACTTGACCAACACAACAACAATGTCAACGTACAACAAGGAACCAAAATGGTGGACGAGAATACCTATGTCTACAGCGCTCTAGCGATACTATCGTCAACTGCCTCTATCTTTTGGGTTCCTAAACAAAGCCGCCTTTATGCAGTTCGACTGTATCAGACAAATAACACTTCTCATGCTCTCACTGAACTAATTTTCATATGCATTTGTTCGTCTCAGGGATGTCTCTGACACAATTTTACACAATAAGGGTGAAATTCATAGTCGACACTTGAGGATCACTCATACTTCACTCATCCTGATTGTATGCAGAGACACTTGACAGGCGAAAAGTGAGATTGAATTTGAGTGAAACTTGAGTGAAATATGAGTACAGGGTCCAGCTCCTTTGAGTGAAGACTTATTACCTAAAAACCACGTTTGTACCTTACACTGTTATTTGTCAGTGGTTATAGTTTCAAATTTTTCAAGGAAATTAGTATGATGGATGATTCATGGATTTTGTAGACTATATAGATGATGATAATGCTTACGTTTATCGTTTACCTAGGCTAGTAATCACATTGGTGTAGTAGAAAGAAAAATTGAAAAAACGAATTTAAAATTATTTATTAAATAGTTAGCTTGAAAAATAAAATTACTCAGCAAGTGAGAAATATATGTAAACAGTAAAGAAATGAACTGAAAATAAAATAAAATAATTATACAGAGGGCTAATATACGAACTGAACAGAACACAAATTCGAATTCGAATAATAATATGAATGCAATGCAACATATATGTCAGAACAATGTTAAAGCACGTTCGTAAATCACAATTGTTAACCAAAGGCAACCAAAAGTTTCTAGTAATAACATTGATGCCAAACTTTCTTCAATCAAATTGAAGTATTACTTGAGTAATGGCTGTGGATATGAAAACTAGCCTCAAACTAAGCTCAAACTAAGTCAAACTAAGTTAAGTTTGAGTATGAGTGACCCTCAAGTGTCGACTATGAATTTCACCCTAAGGATATGAATGGGGCAGAGAATGAGTACGAGAAGTGATGACATCTATTTGAAAATTCGTTCGTCGGCGCAGGAGCCTGCTTCATGACTGAGGGAATAGAACATCCCGAGAGAACACATCTTTTGTCTTTATCTATCTTGTTTAATTTGTCATTTCAGTCCCTGGAGAACCGTCCTTTGCTCCTTCATTCCCAATTCCAAATATCTTTAATTTAACAACATTTTTATCTTCACTTTCCAATAATTAAAAATACAGCATTACCAAGAAAAATCAGCGTAAGCATTAGAGAACAGACTGTTTCTTCTTCTTTTTGAATTTGTGCGCAAGGTTCAATAATAGGCCAACATAACAGAACTAGATTAAAATTTAATGAATAGAAAATGTACTACGGTTCACAAAAAAGGCCGTGGCTTCTGTTTCGTGTTCTGCTTCTCTGGTTTTAGATTTAGAAACAAGCGATATTTGGCAAAAAGGATAAAGCGAACTGTGGCAGCACTGTTCCAAGAAATCGCTATGTATGTATTCGTCTCGAAAATATAGATATGGAAATTGGTCGGTTAAAAGATTATGTACACGATTTGGTGCTAATTATCTATCCTTCATGGAAAAAGAGTAGATAACTTAAATTTCCATAATAAATCGACCTTTAAATGTGAACGTCTGGAACTTCTATTTCACTGTTATCGTGAAATTTATGAGATCAAATCAAAAACTGTAAAGGTGCATTGTGATTCCAAGTTAAACCATTATTATATTGAGTTGGTTGAACTTTAATCAGATTATTTTAGCATGAAATTTTCGACGCTCATTAACTAATTAACTAACCTCTGAAATCGGAGATATCTAGCTAAACGTAACCATTGGTAAGTGGTTGTAACGGAAAAACTTATCCAATTTCGGAACTTAATTAACGTGTTGGAGAATGACTAAAATTTCGTCTTACAACAACCTCATTGAAGTTAACCAATAGTTGAACGAACAAAGTTACAACGCAATGATAAACTGTGAAATTCCGAAATAATAATCAATAGTTTATGTGCAATCGTCTGAGGAAAGGGTTCAGTTAAGATTGTTTAGAATATTTTAGATGTCGATTTATACTTAGGGTTTAAATTGTTGTTACTAAATATAATTTCTTGTGCATTTATCATCTATGATTTAAGTGGTATTTAATATGTTGATGAAATTGGAGAAACGTGGAATATGATAGATTTTCAGGTGTTATCAATCAGAAATTAAAACGTAGAATGTTGTGCTCTTCTGCTGCGAAAAGAATTACATTCACATGACATAAATATAATAAACAACGACATTTTGTACATCGTAACTTACTGAACGTATAAATTTTAGTATTTAGTCCTCTTCAGGGTTGGTTTCTGAATTAAAGTGATTTTTGAGTCGCGGTAGAAACAGCTGTGACTGTTTACCTATGAATGCATTGGAGGCGATTCTCCAACACTTTTGAGACGTTTTTGTCTACATTGGAAATGACAAAGGAATAGCAGGGGATATATAACGAGAAGAGTTGGACCTGGAAGCAGAAGATTAATGATAGAGTGGGATAGGTACCTCGCAGATTTGTTTGCAGAATTTTATTGCTGCTCTTCGAGAAGGAACGTACACTTTGTATTGGCTTTTAGATAATTAATTTGGTTTCTCAGTATCTTATTTGTATTGAGAAGATTGAAATACCGGGGGCAGTATTTGACCGGGAGGCTATAAATATTTATTTGAAGTGTGGTTGAAGTTTTGGGAGGAAATTACCGCCCTACGACTTAAAACTGCGTACTGAGAGTCAACTTGACTGGCAATGGAGTCTCTGTGGATGTTGCTTGAGAAGAGACTAAGGAAATTGATGTGGCTGCGATTTGATGGCTACTAAAAGAGAATAGGTGGCAAAGCTCTTTGGAGTAGCCGAACTCAGAAACTTACGTGTGACATTTTTCGAAATTTAACGAAATTATACAATGTTTCGCAAAATTCATTAGTGTTTCCATTGAAGGTCTATGGGACGTGGAAGCGCTGGAGGAAGTCTCCTGGATTTGCAATTTGTGTTAGACGAGGTTGATTGTGATAGTGAAGGATGGTAATCGTCTTTTTTTTCTTTATTGATTTTTTCACTTTTCATTTTTTTTGTACCAGTATTTTTCAATGAAGAAGCTTATAAACATAAAACAGCCCTTGGTCCAGTTGATACTGCTGTAGTTGTCGCGTTGTTTGGTTTTTGCTCACTTGCTGAAACGGTGTGAATCAGTGAACCTCTATTAGCTAAGTGACCGTTTTCATCTCCATCTCCATCTCCCAAAGGATTTTGGGTTCAAGTTCATTCGCTTTGATATTTGATCTGTTTTCTCTGGAAACCCTACTACTTTAATCAAAAATACTGCTACAAGAAAACATCTGAAAAACCTCATAACAGGTCAAGCGGACCTGGATTCTCAACCGAATGCAAACCGGGAGCGTTACCACTGTACCATTTTCTTTGTGTGGTTTGGTGCTGCTCACTTGTGCTTTTATAGAGAAGTGATTAGATAAGAGAATTTATCAAAGCAGACAAACTGTAAATCGCCAGCTGTGCATCAGCTGCATGAGCTGGGTGAAGGGGCGTATTTTTACGTAAAATCATCAATTTTTGTATAATATTGGACCCACGATTTTCTGAACGTTTCTTTTGTCATTATATACTGCTGTTAATGATATTATCAGATAGAATATAAGTACTATTATCTTATATGATAATTTGAAATTAATAGTTACTATCAATATTTTTTAGTATTCGTTTTTATTTATAAATATCTTTCGATGAATTGTACAAATACCAATGGAACAGATAATCGTCATGAGTACAAGAATCGAATCAAACAAAACCACATAATGCTATAATTTTATTCATTGAGTAGGCTATTGTCATGTATATTTGGCCAATAAGAATCGGTTTTGTAATAAATTCATTTTGTAAATAATTTCCCATTTACTTTCATGGATTCTTTTATCTGCTTTTCTTGCCGGAAACGATCTTCTCTATGCAGGTAAACAAATTCATTCCAATTACATTTTGCCAGTTTTCTCTGCCACATCCGTATTATATCTACAAAGTAGAATGTACGAGGCATGTTTTTTTTTAAATAACCGCCTTAAAATATGGAAAAAAATATGGTTTTGTTATAACAATTTTATTTTTAAATCAAGTCAATTACTTTTTACATAATTGCCGCTTGATTAGGCAGCCACTAATTCACGGTCGTTTTGTCGCTATCGTCGACATTATGGCACTGACCTCCAAGACGCTTTTCAAATTGAAAAAAATGTGGTAGACACTTACTAGAAAGTAGATCTTACAGTTTTCTGTAAAATTGTCGAATTAAGTTTTGAAAAAAATTTCAATTAAGAGAAACAACTACTTCCCGGGATATAGGCCCCGAAGGATATTCAATTACATTTCTTATTCAAACGGGGTTGGTATGATCTACCAGCTTTAAACAACCATTCAGCCATATTTGTTACTGTTTATTTTTTGAAATTATTTCTAAAACTGACCTCGGCTATAAATATCTGTAAAAAAATTACCAAGCCCTCATCATAAAATTGATATTTAATTTAAAAAAAAACTGACTGTTCTAACGACACAAAAAATTATATCAATGAGTCTCAAAGCCAAGGGCCTGTCACTGAAGGAAAACTTCGTTGTTACCGAAGAGGAATGATTTATCTCTTATTTCCCGCATTTTTGTTTCGTTCGTGTTTTTCCCAGAGGCATTTAAAAGTCGATTTGTCACTTTAGCCTATTCACCGACTAGGTAAAAACAAGCCTGTTTTTAGACGTCATTTTTTATTTTACAAGGATCCAGAAATAGGTGAAAATAAGTTTGGGTTCACTTTTTAAGTTGATTTAAAAACGACTCGATTTTACCGTTCGTAATTTCTTTAGGGTTGAAATAAATAAATTATAAAATTTTGCATATCATACACAATTGATGTTGTGCTCTTTCAGAAATGACGATAAAGTATAGTTTGGCAAGTTTATCTGAAGCCGTGAAAGGAGTGCAGTCGAAAACATTCTATATTGCTACATTTAACTATGAAAAAGGTGAAGTGCTAAGTATGTACTGATAATAATTAGAAAATTGACTTTTTAATACTTCAATGTGCTTGTACCTTGGATTTTGTCTATTAACATTATTTTTTCAATTTATGAATATTAAAATATGAACACTTTTCCAAATTTGTTATGGGATTCTTCAAGCTCTGGCAGCTTTGTGCGAAAATCATAATTTTCTCGCCCTCCGAACTAACTCAATTGGTGAAATTTATAGAAAGGCATTCGTTGCTTAGCGACTAGCTGACTTCCTATTGACAAGCGCGTGCGTGTGCTCTTCCCTCTCACTTTGTCAATTGACTGACATTGATTATCCAGTGGCGTTGCTATTGTCAGTGTCAGATTTTGAACTATTTCGTATCCATATTGAATTCAAGTACGATTCTTAACATTATTTTTTTAACTAATACCGTATTTTGAAAAATACCTTACCTTTAAAGCAAAGCAAAAATCAGTTTCTATATATAATTATTATATAATAATAATTATTATTTTTAATACTTTTATAAAAATAGATATCTAACGCCATTGGTACGTTTTTGACAGATATCCGCCATGTTTTCTCACCCCTTACCGATGCCGCGTAGCTTCAGACAAACTTGCCAAACTATATAGTCATTTGTATATTTAGAGCGTAAGGTAACAGATTGCCGCTTGAAAAATTATGTTGCCGCGCCTCACGATCTTTTGAAAGCGGCAATTTCACTTTACGCTCGAGAAACACATATCGACACAGTCGTGCGTAAAATGACTAATTATAGTTTGTCTCAAAGTACATCGTCTTGGCTTTTCTCGGAAATCATCTAAACACGACCATTTACGACCTTCTTAAAAGAATTTTACCTGAAATGAAACCCAAGAACGGTCGAGTGACAAGGCAAGGGCTGGCCATCAGGTGTAAATGAGTTTTGTATCGGTTGTATGAAGGCTGCGTTGAATTAATTTGGCAGTATTAAATATTCCGATTTAGCGTGCGTTTTCAAAGAGCTTTCTATACGAGTATCATTAATTTTTTTCGCAATGTTGAGTCGAAAACACATTAGATGCAAAGAAAATTGTGAAAAATGTGTATGATTGTTTTGTAAGTAGAGAATTCATTAGGCAAGAAGCTTTAAAAGAAACCTGTTTATTCACAAAGACCAATATCCTCTATAAAGGATATTATTAACAGTGAAAAATTGAGTCTCTCATCGTCTGGACAATGGCCAACAGGATATGATAAGAAGAAAAATATATACTCTCTATGAAAGCCAGATTGTTCCTACTTTGGACAATCTAAAAAGGAAGCTAGAAGAAGATGACACCAATATAAATATTGGCCGGACAACCCTCCATAGAGTTATTGGTAAAATGGGATTCACATATCGTGAAATTGACAAAAAACAAGTGGTAATGGAATCGCAAAGATTGCGAACTTGGAGATTCAATTTTCTACAGGACATTAAGAAGTACCGATCCTAAAATAGATCTATAATCTACCTGGACAAATGATATACATGATACAGTATCCAGTAAAAAATGTAAGACTAAGGCAACTTCCAACAAAGGAAAGCGCATAACTATTATTCACGCTGGATCAGAAAACGGATTTGTTCCAAATTATCTGCTGCTGTCTGCAAGGAATATTGAGAATTCTAGCTTGGATTATCATGAAGATACAACTGCAGAACTTTTCAAAATCATCCTATGAAAAATATTTCCGACCACAGTGTAATTGTAATGGATAACGGAAGCTACCACATCCGCCTACTACAAAATGCACAAAACTCATCAAGTAGAAAGACTGAAATTCAAGAATATTTGTTACAAAATGATTTTTATTTTGAATCTCATTACAAGAAGGAGCAACTTTTGGAGTTGTTAAAATCATATGCTATTAAAAAACAATCTGCATGTGACAGTATTAAACCATACCAATAAAGTTGGGTATTGTTTTTTTTCACCTGGTTAAAGTTTATTTAACTTAATCGTATTTAATATCTCACTTAGGAGGAAAAAGAAAATAGTTTAGAGAAATGGTCTTCACATATTAAATAGAAAACAAAGGATGTATATTGAATTGGGGCTATAAAGGTCGGCAACGCAATCTATGAAGGTAGTAAATCGTGCGACCCCTCAATATACTGTGCACGTGTTTTTCAGCGACCGTTTTTCGGCAAGTCTTTATAACCGCGACATGAAAGCGGCGAACACAAGTGAACCTATTATACACTATTCATTGGTTATGTAAAGTCATTTCTGCAAAAAACTTGAAAAGAAGAAAAAATATCTTCAAAGGCAACATGGATTTTAAATGATATTTTGGTTTCACCAACTTGAATTTAGTAGAAAAGCTTTGACAAAAAATGAAATAAAGAGTTGGTAATTCTATCTCCTTATAACTTAAAAGAAACACTGAAAAACATTCTTCTGGAAAAGTTCCCAAATAAGTCAAATTCTAATAGATAGTTATTTGTATGCTTAGGCCGCGAAATACCTTTTTAACGTAACGAAAGAACAGTTATCGCCGAGGCCGCTTACGGCCGAGGCAAGATAATCTTGAGGTCGTTAAAAAGTTTCGCCGCCATGGCATACAAACTATTTTTCGTGCAATCGTTAAAATTATTAAACTAGATAATTGTAAATAAATATATTATTGCTCTAAAATCAACAGCAGTTCAATTTATTTAACAATGTCACTGTGTGCTATGGAAATGATGTTTCAATATGCACAAAATATTTTGACAGTTCTTGCTGGAGTAAATATAAGTAATAATACAAACTGTACAATTAATATTAATATTCAATATTCATCCTAAATAATATAAGTACTTATGTATTTGTTGGTATTCAATAAGAAATAATCCTTGTCTTTGTAGTATTTTAGAAATGTCAAATTTGGAAGAGACGTTATGTTTCGCAGCCGTTGCCATGGGTAACAGCCGCGCAATTAAATTTCGCGGACTGTGCTGAGAATGCGAAATACTGACTTCGCGTGCAATTGCATGAAAAGATATTTTTTAGATTGGAAAACCAATACACCCATGACATTTTACTCTAAATATTGCTTAGGTCTATAGTCTTTTTGTAAGTCGCAACTAGTTGAGAAGTTTCGAGACTCTAAAATTATTGAAAACTTTTAAGGCAAGATATACTGAAAATACCAATTAAGGCATCAGAGAAGATTTTACTTCCTCTAACTCTAAGCGCTTTGCTGAAATCTATACTCTTAAATCCGTATTGTACCCCTGGAGATGTAATTAGTTTAGATATTTGGAAGGGTGTCTTAAGTGCTTTACTGAAACCCATCGATCTGATCCTCTTAAATGATTTATCACGCCTGTTTTTGTTTTCACTTTGATATAATAACTTTATATTATCGATTGGGAAACTATTGTTTCGTTTGTTAACTGACTCGCGATTTACTTTTAGGAAGATGAAACAAGAATAATTTACAAAATTCCTTGACTCAACTAATAATTGTAAAGTTTTAATCATGCTTAATGAAATGGATGTGCTAAATAACCAGTTTCCGACCAATTACTCGTGTAGGTATAAAAACAGGGTGAGTCATGGGAAACTGTACATCCTGTAAATCCTATCTCGCATTGAGGTTACTGCGGAAAATATAAAATGACCATTAAAAAGTGTCTGCTTCCATTGTTTAGTAGATGTTTATGACCATTTGGAAAAATGGTAAATGATTTATTAACACACAAACATAAATTTTGTTAAAATTTAAAGGAAATAAATTAAACCACACATTCTGGGGCCAAAAATAACTCGATTGAACCTTATTGACTTGGTACAAATGTGAAAAAGTTACAGCCCTTCAAAGTTACCAAAGCAAACTGATATTTTCAAATATTTCGAAAGTTGTTTGACATATTACAATAAAAATAGTAAAAGTTGCTTTCTCATGATTCGAGCATCTTTTGAAACAAAAATTATAATTGTATCCTGTTGAAATTCTATGGGAGTTTAGGTCTCCTAAACCACCCAAAAGTTTGTGTAAGTTACAATTTAACGATTATTGTGGCGCCTCTTCTACAAACGAAAACCGAATATTCTGGAAAATCAAAGGCTTCTGATGAAATCGACTTGTAGCTTCAAGGATTCTATTCCTTAGTTGTTCGTTCATAATTTCTACAGCATGCACATATTCTTTCATAAAACCCCAGTCGCTAAAGTCGATAAGGTTAACATCTGGACCTTTGGGGGCCAAGCAATAGGTGCATCAGAGCCCTTTACATCGCCCAGGATCTTGCTCGAAAAGATGTTGCTTGGCTTCTCTTCTAAATTGTCTTTTACTCTGAACATAGGAATAAGTTTGGTATGTATATACAGATACATGCAATGAGAAACGGAACATAGAGATTTAATGTATTCTCCGATCTAGATAGTCCACCCACAATAAATTTCTATAAATTTACTTCAAATAATATCAAGTATTTAGCTGGACAGCTGGATTGAGAACTACTGTAAGAAACCCCGCCCCTCCTCCTTCCAATATTTGTTAGTTATGTGGTTATGTGTGCATGTGCGTTATTTAAAAAATTATTATTTGAATTTTCTTTCTCCATCATTTCTTCACAGAACTCCATCCGTTTAATATTGTCGTCAGGAAATAGCTCTTGTGTAGTTTGCTCCTTATAGCACCGATATCCATTTCTTTTAAAAATACGTCAAACTGTACTGCTCGAGCATGGTTCACTATTTTCAGCCACTGCACAAATATTAATTTCTCTATTTATTCGTTGTTCACTCATTTGCCTTACAGGTGGTTGACCGAGATTACTGCATTTGTTGCAGTTTTGTAAACATCCACATTTACGAAATTTTTCAATTATTCGATCAACTGCAGACTGTGAAGGCTCTGGTCGGTTTTCAAAAGCAACAACAAATAAATTTAATATTTCCCTAATCGAGTGACCTCCAAAATAACACGATAAAATTTGAATGGTTATGGGCTTGAACAGTAGATAATATCTACTGATATTATGGAATGCTGTTTACTGACTGTCTGACGCTAATTAAAGACCGCCTATAGTTGAGACTACGGAGTGGTGGGAATTGTACGATATGTTGTAGGTGTCCAAATGAACGATTGTAATAATCGTGTTTTTAATCTGTTGAAGCTTGATATTGGTCGACTAGTTCAAAAGCAGTTCTGATACAATAGGCCGTATTTATAAAAATGAAGCATTTACTTTCAAGTAAAGGGTAGAAGCAAAATGTAGAAGTAAAAGGTTTTGCTCTAATTCGTATTCATAACCTCTACCTTTTCCTTGCAAGAAAATGCTTCTGATAAATAAAGTAAAAGGTAAACTCGCTCTGTTGTAAGCAGCCTGTTGAAGGCTATCTGATATTCCTCGTGGGGGTTGGGGTAGGGAGTCATAAGACACTGCATGTTACCATACCCACTGTCTCCTAGTAGGATAGTGTTTCTTGTCCTTTTCATGACTTCACACACTGCCGAATTCTTCCATATACGAGAATCATGAACTGATCCTGGCCAACTTGCATCTATACTAGTTATGACACAATTCTGGTCGCATGTAGCCTGCTAAAACCTTTTCGATTTACATATTCTCATACATATTGGTCTATAATATATA
Source organism: Lochmaea capreae (assembly GCA_949126875.1). Taxonomy (NCBI): domain Eukaryota; kingdom Metazoa; phylum Arthropoda; class Insecta; order Coleoptera; family Chrysomelidae; genus Lochmaea; species Lochmaea capreae. The sequence continues at coordinate 21,338,827 of OX421404.1, forward strand.
AGGATGAAACGTATATTCATTCTTCACATACACACAACAAATCTTGGAGTGATGATACAAACGAACTTACCGCCAAAAAGTGTTGTTGTCATTGATAACGCACCTTACCACAATGTGGAAATTGTTGTGTCCAAATTATAATAATAGAAAAGCAGACATGCAAGAATGGGTTAGACAGCGAAACATTATGTTTACACCGGATATGCTAAAAGTTGATTTATACCATTATAAACAGCACAAACTACAATTTAAAAGGTATGAAATAAATCAGATTTTAAACACACATGGTCACGAAACCCTTAGACTTCCGCCTTACCACCCTGACCTGAATACCATCGAGCTAGTTTGGGCTTCATTGAAACAATATGTAGCAGACAGAAACGTCAATTATGAGAGAGGTAAAAAATCATTGTACCGAAAATGTATATGGACATGGAACCTTGCCTTGATGTAGCAATAGAACAAATTATAATTTGTCCACAGGACGACGACAGTGACACTTTAGATTTAGAAAGTGAAAGTGACATAAACAACAGAGAGAGCGACGTACAAATATCTATTGTTTGAATTAATTTAGTGAATAAATATTTGATCTGTACTTTCATTATGTATTTTTAATTATTGTTTTAATACTTTCGAAGGGTTTGAATCCCTGTTCTGACATACATCCGGATTAAGTTAAATATATTGGAATTCCCACTACCTGCTTTTTTAAGTAAATATCTGCATTCTTATTTCGTATAGACTTGTATTGTTCTAACAGATATTATTAAATATATTATTAAACAGTAATAAATACTATCAATACCTTTATTTACGTCTCCTGAATAATTAAAGAATGTTACTTAATATACTTTGATCATTTACCATACTAATTCACCAAGCGTATATTACCCTCTTTCTCATCCGAATACTTTCTCATTTTAACTTCGCGCCTCTCGTACGTTTCTCGACTTTCACTCCTGTATTTGACAAACTGTATATTAGTCTAGGAGGAATCGGCGCATGAGTACCGAAAACTATTTGACCTCAATTTTTTTATGCGATCCTCTTCAAATTGCCCTCCTAATGATATAAATGCATGTTGCCATGGCGCAACCCGGTGCCATATTGTTTAAACCGAAATTGTTTAAACAATTGCAAGGAATTGTTATTTTTCAACCGGACAAATTTTTTTAATATTCTTTATTGAAATACCAATAAAAAAGGTCCTATGACTTTTGACGATAAAGTTAATATTTTTAAAGATATGAATTTTTAAAGGTTCGAAAAATCTCAAATTTAGGTACTTTCGACCCATGAAAAATATATTTAAAAAAAACATAATGTCTAAGTAATATTTTTTTTTAAATTCTCTATACAATTGTTAATAATATTGTTAAGAGAGATTTAAAAAAATTTCATTGTTTATATCTTTTTTTTAATTGTTAATTCCGCGCGCTCACAAGTATGCCTCGCTTACCTTTAAGTATCGCTGTCTCTCTCTGACTCATGCGTTGCATCGGCCTCTCTGTCTAGAATCATAATTTATCATTTATCTTTAGTATATATATATAGTATAGTATATTATCATTAGTATTATTAGTATATATAGTAATTTTTGCCTTTATATCAACAATAATAATAATAACAAAAAAGTAATATAAACTGATAAAAAAGTAATTTTAATTACATGCTTCGATTTATGCTTAACCCGGCATTACACGCGTGTCGGTCGAAAGGACCGAACGCTGACAAATTCAGTACTATCATCGTCGGTATAATGATGATGGCTCCGATCTCCCGAGAATGCCCGATGCATGGTGTCCACTATCGACTGGCACAGCAATATTTTAGTTTCTATTTGGCAGTGTAGAGATATAGTTCGTTCTTTTTGAAGTTGGTGCTTTTGACCGGGCGCGTGTAGTTAAGTACCCAAAATATTTGTGTTCAGATTTTTCATTGTCGATATTGGTGTGCCTTTTGCTGTTCGAAAATACGGTAAGATTACTGTTTCTCTATAGTTCTCTTCGTAATTTTTATGAATTCTAAGAATTTTAGTAGAAATATTGTTATTTTACATCTTTCCTTTATTTCTAGATCATGTGCTCTTACGAGAAAGAAACCAATCGTCTTTTAAAAATATGGGGTGAAATGGAGAGCGACGATGAAGTAGGTGGACCTCCTGAGGATATGGACGATGTTTTGGAGATTGACAACCAAGACTCCAATTCAGAGCAATCAGAAGGAGAACTAGAAGACCTCAGTGAAATTCAACAAGACCTAAATACCCGTCTGTGTTTTTTGGGAAGGGACAAAAAGACGGTATGGAGTAAATATCCCGTAGCTGCATCAAAAACGAAGACTCGAAGTAAAAATATAGTAAGTCAATCCTCAGGAGTAATTAGAGTAGCTAGAGAAGCAAAAACAATTCTAGAGGCTTGGCAACTATATCTTCCCGATTTTGTAATAGGAGAAATAGTTGAACACACAAACAAATATATTCAAAACGTTAGGCCAAATTACAGTAGAGAAAGAGATGCCATTGATACAAATATGGAAGAAATAAAAGCAGTTTTTGGGCTTCTTTATTTGGCTGGAGTCTTGCGGTCATCACACTTACATTTGAGAGATTTGTGGGCGCAGGACGGAACCGGCGTAGAGATCTTTCGCCTGACAATGGGAATTAATCGATTTCAATTTTTGTTGAAGGCACTTCGCTTTGATGACCTCGATGATAGAGAAGAACGGAAAAAGTATGATAAATTAGCTCCTATTAGGCAGTTTTTTTATGGATTTGTTGATCGATGCAAAGCTCATTATTCTGTAGGCGAATTTGTCACCATTGATGAAATGCTTGAGTCATTTCGCGGCCGATGCGGATTTCGGCAATATATCCCGAATAAACCTGCAAAATACGGGTTAAAAATTTTAGCTCTTGTCGATTCCAAATCATATTACACCTATAATCTAGAGGTGTATGTTGGGACTCAACCAAACGGGCCCTACGAAATTGATAATAGTGCCTCTGCAGTCGTCCAAAGGTTAGTTCAGCCAATTTCTGGAAGTGGAAGAAATGTAACCATTGATAATTGGTTTACATCGATCCCTTTAGCCATAGATTTATTGAAAAAACACAAACTAACTATGACTGGCACGATTCGAAAAAATAAACGGGAAATCCCTGACATCTTTACCGCAAAAATAAAAGAGCGTAAAGTTAATTCAAGTATCTTTGGTTTCACACAAGAGATGACGTTAGTATCCTACAAACCTAAGCCTAACAAAATAGTCACACTATTGTCAACAATGCATGACACAGATGAGATCGATCCAGAAAGTGGTGAAGCTTGCAAGCCGTGCATGATTACATTTTATAACGTAACAAAGGGAGGTGTTGACGTAGTTGATGAGCTAAAAGGGACTTATTCTGTATCACGAAAAAGTTGTCGATGGCCTCTAACATTATTTTTTAGCTCACTGAATATATCTGGAATAAATAGCCAAATCGTTTATGAAGCCAACACCAATACTCATATAAGTCGTCGAACATTTTTGAAATCATTAGCCATGAATCTCATTACTCCGCAACTTGAACGTCGCAGAGAAATGACTATGTTACCAATAACAATGAGGAACCGCATAAAACAAATATTAGGTACCCCAGAAGAGCCTGCTGAAACTAGCCAATATAATGTTCCAGGCAGGTGCTACTTTTGCTCATCAAAGAAGAACAGAAAAACCAAGACCCAGTGCGTACAGTGCCAAAAGCACATATGTCGTGAACATACAGCTCCACTCTGTCCCGATTGTAAGGGTCAGCAATAAAACTCTACACTACAAAATAGTGGATAAATACATACATTTTACTTATGGGAAGTTCTTGTTCTATTGTCACCTAAGGTTTATGTTCAGTTTTTTTGTTTTAGGTTTAGGTTAATGTTGTTCATTTTTTATAACTAAAAATTAAATAAATACTGATAACGATCCAAAATTTACTGATCTGCGCAAAAGTTTTTAAATTTTTTCTCACTTTTGTTGACTATTATGTTTTTAAATCAACTCAATTGGGATTGCGGTCTATTCGACCGTACGCGTGTAATGAAGTAAGTTTTTTCACGCGTGTAATGCCGGGTTAAATAACTTTTGAAAAATTGATTTCAGAAAAAAATTTATTAAAAACAAATTGTAGACAATTTAATTATTAATAACATTGCTCTCTTTAACAATCTTGATAAAGTTGATAGTTTTCAAGATAAATGATAAATAATGATTCAAGACACAGAGAGGCCGATGCAACGCATGAGTCAGAGAGAGACAGCGATACTTAAAGGTAAGCGACGCATACTTGTGAGCGCGCGGAATTAACAATTAAAAAAAAGATATAAACAATGAAATTTTTTTAAATTTCTTTTAACAATATTATTAACAATTGTATAGAGAATTTAAAAAAAAATATTACTTAGACATTATGTTTTTTTTAAATATATTTTTCATGGGTCGAAAGTACCTAAATTTGAGATTTTTCGAACCTTTAAAAATTCATATCTTTAAAAATATTAACTTTATCGTTAAAAGTCATAGGACCTTTTTTATTGGTATTTCAATAAAGAATATAAAAAAAATTTGTCCGGTTGAAAAATAACAATTCCTTGCAATTGTTTAAACAATATGGCACCGGGTTGCGCCATGGCAACATGCATTTATATCATTAGGAGGGCAATTTGAAGAGGATCGCATAAAAAAATTGAGGTCAAATAGTTTTCGGTACTCATGCGCCGATTCCTCCTGGACTATATATATATCAAACATTTTAAAACTAACTGTGTAAAGCGCATCTTATTATCTAGAACCGTTTGGAAAATATGAGATTTTCAAAATCCAGAATATAATGAAAGATCCTGTATTATGGAGGTGAATTCATTTGAACTTCATTAGCATATTGAAATAATTTGTAATACTGGATAGTTTAGTAACATATTTATTTCCAACGTACTATACTAATACTCTTTTTTTGTGTATGATTCTTTTATTGCACCACCCTATGTTTACGTTCAATACTATTTAGAATTCCAGAAGAGAGTAGGTAGCTCTATCTTTAATTCAGTTTATTCAAGAGAGCTCGATTACTTGTCTTTATAGTTTGGAAGCTGAGAATGTTCGTGGACGCTGTTTGATGTGAGAAAGTTTTTAAGTAACCTGTATATTGGCGGTGAAATTGAATTCTGGACTTAATTTGCTGAGAGAAAAGTTTTTTGTTTATTTTGGGATTCCACTAAGGGGAGATGACTGCTTACCAAATCAAGTCACCGCCGCATCGGTTGGACGCATTTTCATGTTTTCTCACGGCCACCAGTTTTTACGGTAATATAGGAGAACACGAGATTTGACAATCTTTTATTTGTTCTACTATTAAATATATTTTATACAAATTATAACGTCTGATAAACTGTATTCAAGGTGCTTTTTTTCAGGACCTACTTTTTAATTTTCGTTCCGCACTCAAAATCTTCTTAGATATGTCCAAAAAAAATACCCTGAAAATTAAATATAAATGGATGATTCCAGTAGTCCATTCAGTGTTGCCACTACAAAAATTTCACGTTTAAAACGACTGACATTTACTAGGCCTTTCAGGGTACGAATCAAAGTCGAAACAGAAATAATTTTTGATTTTAAAGATTTCTATATGTTCTCGAATATATGAACCGGGCTATTAATGTTGTTACTGAGAAAACTAATATAATCTTGGGGACTTGAATATTTACGTGTTTGCTGCATGGATGAAACCTGTCAATTCAATGTCACTTGTCTTGTTTTTGACATTTGAAAACAATGTAAAACAATCTAACACAGCAACTAACCACAAAATATACTAGATTAGATGACAAATTACTCTGAATTACTCACTCAGAGTAGATGCACGTTCGAGAAAATCGAAACCGAAGTTGATTTCAAATGTCAAAAACAAGATATGTGGCATTGAATTGACAGGTTTCGTCCAAGCAGCAGACACATAAATATTAAAGTCCCCTAGGCTATTTTAGTTTTTTCAGTAACAACATGACACAATTTGGTGAAAAAAATGTGAATAATAAATTTAATTTGATATTTGTTGGGAGTAAATTAGAAAGAGATGTATATAATAATTGACAAAGGATTGTCAAATACAGTCTACTGGTTGTAAATCATCGTGGTGAGTTTGGTAAATTATGTTTTATTTTGTGTTTGCAGCAATCATCAATTGGCACTAGTGAAACTCTTCGAGAAGGACGAGGATATTTCGGATAAAAGTAACAGAGTAAACTGTTAAAATAGAAAAAGAAGAGACGTAGTAAATCATGCATGGTTTCGTAAAGGGGTGTAAGGTGGGATTGAATGAGAAAACGGGATTTTGGTAGTATGTAGGAACGGAGTTTCAATAGTATATTATAAGGGATTTTATTAGTACTGAGGTTTCATGGAGATACAAGTAACTGCGGGTTCTATTAGATATAAGTACATTCGGACAAGCTATACCATTTTTCTGGTTTTTTACTTATTCTGTATGTTATTATTTTGAAAAATAATAAATTAAAATCACACTGTATATACAGAGTGTTGTGAAATGATTGAAATAACGTTTATGATATTCCAAATGGGGCGTATTTTAAATTTTATGTTCTTTTGCTTCAAAACTTATCTGGGAGTTTTAGAGAATATTGTTGTGGTTAATGCCAGAATTGCTTCTTCAAGTTCTTATGTAGAAAAATACTAAATATAAATATATTTAAAGCAGCAAAGATTTGAGCTATCTACGTAAACCGGATTTCCTTCTGTATACGAAAATCTAGTAAATTTTCTTGTTACTTTTCATAATACGAACACGTGACTTGTTCCCACGGTTCCTTCCTCGAAATAATATAACTGGTTCGATTTTAGATGCATTAATGCACAACTAACTATGGACAATAATACTACTAAGCAATCAAGTATTGCTGATATACCGTATGTCCATAGAGTGGAAGCGGTTATTTATTTCTCGATAGAGCTACTTTCAAAGGAAGGGTTCGAACAGTGTCGTAGCGTGGAAAGGGCAGCAGGGGCCATGGCCCCGGGCGGTATATGAAAGGAGGCGGCGCAAGCACCATGATTTTTTCAAATGGAAATAAAAAAGTAACTCCAAATTGCACCCACAATGTTATTTTCCAAGTAATTCCGGAACAAAAAGAGTAGGGGTGAAGTCATGCTGCCAGAGTGACTAGAAACAACTGCGAACGAATTATCAAGCGACAACAAATACTTCAATCAAACAAAATAATAACAATTTTAATTTTCTTAATTTCCTTTGAGCTCCTTTCCACGCTACGCCACTGGCTTCGATAATGTCGATTTAAATTTTTGCCTTTAATGTTTTTTTCCAAAAAGATTTTGTTTATCTCCACTACATTACCAGATGTGACGTTATATCCTTTTTTTTTATTAAAAACGGTATATTTTTATATACAAATTTTCCAAGTTCAACCACAGTGACTGTAATGGAAATCAGGGCTAATAATTTCTTATTAAAGATAAAAAAATAACTTATTTACAATAAATGTCGAATAGGCATAATAAGAGTCACTAAGAAATCACTCACACAACATAGCAATCCGCCATCTTTGCTCAATTACCGATGAGAAGCACGTTACGTCATACTTTTGTAAACGTCATTTGAGATTTAGTATATTGTTTTGAGAACAAACGAATGCCTGAGTCAGAGTAAAAATGCATCGTTTATGTGATTTTTTCCACAGATATACTGCAGATAGGTGCAAATAGAGCTCGGAACCCGTCAGTATTTAAGAGAGATAGCAAATCAGAGGTTCAGGCTGTCTTTTCCTAATGACGTGCACGCTGTAGACACGGACAAAGATAGAAAAACCTCTGATCGTTTGTCTCTTTCTTTCTCACCGAAGTTCAGACGAAGATGTCCTTCCGCTTACACAGCGGCATTAAGAACTTGTTGCCTCTATGTAGTATCTCTAAGATATTTTCTCCTTATAAATATAAACTATTGCAAGTCTCAGCTAAAAGTAGAACAAATAAATATTAGTTAGGTATGCAATATGTTTTTTCAGATAGTAAATTAGTTAAAAATATTCACCTTTCATTAACCGTGAATTGCAGTATTCTCTGACAGCTTCGTGTACTTTTCGGCGACAACTATAAATGATTATTCGCTTCGACCGTGCATTTTTGAGCTATATTAATAAGAATCATTAATTAATGAACCATAATAATAAACAATGTTCTATTAAAAAGCGATTTTGGTATAGGCAACCAACAGTCATATTGAAACATTTGTGTAATGCTGACTTCTCTAATAGAATACTTCTAGTTGTTAACTTACAAATCGTTTTAACCATTTTTTTATAGGTAACTAACATTCAGTATTAGATCAGGATGGGGAAGCTCCTCGCAATTCTTATAAATAATCATGTGACTATCGATTCATCTTTATATCAAAAACCACAAACCATTAAATTTCATTTTACCTGCAGAATTCATGGTGAAATCTAAATATGGCTTAAATAATAGCCCAGATATCTCCTATATTATTGCGTTAGGAACCAGCAGGTAATCTATAATGATTTCAAAGTCCTTTTGCCTTCGATTGATAGAGGGCGCAAGAGGTATCCTTTTGGAATTTATTTGAATAAACACTTTGTTTTTTTAAGCTTTTATTGATTATATCTTGTCGACTTTTTCAGAACAAAAGATTAAAAAACTAAAAAATGCGTTTAAAGCAGATTGGAGCAGGAAACTCACCCTGTATATCTCACCCACCCTAACGACATTCCTTTTCGCTATTTGAATATTTTTTTCCTAAACTCTAATATTAAAATAAAATTTACACAAACACATATATTTTGTGTTATTTATTCTAAACTATAATTATTTACCTATCATGTTAAAGCCATCATTGAGACAAAAAATCATGAATAATAAATACCGATAGGACTTAAGGTAGTGAAACTAATAAATTATACTCAATGAAACAAGACACCAAAACTACAATTACACTTAAAAAATGGTTTTGACGTTATTAAATATTAGCTACATGCTTTTTTATTTAGTGTAAAACATCCAGACCGTTTGGGTAGTTATTAAAAATTGTGTGGGGATAATAATTATAAAATCGAACATAAACCTTCGTTAATAATTCCAAATTCATTTCAGTTGTGAAATGGGTTTTAAAGGGTTAACTAAATTGCTAAATATTTGCCGTACACCTATGTACTGCAGCCATAAATTTATTATTAGCTAAACAGGTCAATTTTTGATATTAATTTACTATTTGAAATGGTTTGGTCAGAAAGTAAATGTTACGGCCGTTTCTACCATAACATTGGTTTTTGTGCCTTTGATGCAGTGGACTTCATTTCCATAGGAGCCGGTTCTGGCATCAAATAATATGCTGCAATTCGTCAACAATTCAGTGAACTTTAACAACATTAACGAGCGGCGAAAATACATAGATATGTATAGACGAGCCTTTCAGTTTGATACCGGAATTATTAGGAATAATCTTTCTCTTTCCTTTGTAGTTTTCAAAGCACTATTTACTATGAAACATAGCTTTGATCCTACGATCAAAAAATTATTAAAACCATATGATATAATTTGGACTTATACGACATCTTGAAGCGAAAACTTCAAAATTAATAAATCTCAACTATCAGTTAATTTAATTTTTGTTAAAATTGAAGCCAAAACTTCAGAACATGAATTTTGCGTTATGTGTTACTTTATGGACGCATTGTAGAAAATAAAATATAAAAGAATTCCATTTTTGATTGATCTCATCTTTGTATGAATCGACTACTTTAAACTATATTGTACTGTATACAAAACTGAAAGGCATTGTGGAGAATTTTCTCGTTCAAAAAACATATCTCGAACAATATTTTCCAAATATATCTACTATATTCCTTTGTACAAAATAAGGACCCGGTTTTTTGTAAAACCAACAATGAATGCATATACAGATATCCCTATCCTTTCTCCTGTCTGCTAACAAAGCACTCAGAGACCATGTACAAGTACATATACGTAAATTGAGACATTTTTCTTTTATTTTTCCTTATTCCTATTTTCCATATTTACCTCTGTGGACGTAAGTGGTTAGATTGCTTGTTCCGAAATAAAAACGATTCCAGATTTTTCGACCCAAAACAGCAAGATGAATTCCCAGGAGGTCTACGGTTCCCGACTGTTATAAAAACACACAATAAAAACTGAATATTGTAAAAAATGATTTTAATGGCTCCAGTTGCTGTCAAAAAAAATTACTGGTTAATTATTTATATACGTGGGCTGTTTTTCAAATAGTTATTGCATAATAACAAACATAATTGACTCCTGTCAACAAATATCCAATGTCAAAATTAACTGTCATGTTTAGTTAACTTAACGTAAAAGTTTCATATCACAAAAAGTTATCGGTAATAAATTAGATTCTCGTTGGGTACCGTATTTGTTGACTGGAGAACAGAAAACAATTGGAGTCAATTATTGGTATCAAAATGTGTAGTTTTTAAAGCAAGAAATCATCGAATTGTTGGACCATTCTCCATACAGTCCCAACGACTTTTTACTTAACCAAAAACTAAGAATAAACTGCGTGGTCAAAGGTTCCAGTCCCCAGAAGGTGCAGTCAATGCCTTCAAAAACTCTATTTTGAATATACCATCAAGCGAGTGAAATAACTGTTTCCAAAGGATCCAAAAACACATTTCCCTTCGTGGTGAATACTTTGAAAAACAAGAGTATTTAAAAGTTATCTGCTGTTTTTTTTCTAGCTTTCTAGCAAAATACTGGAAAGGAAAATATTGGGAACAATACTTGGACCAGACATTACAACGGATGGAGAAAGGAGATTAAAAAAGAACATAGAAATAGAAAAGGAAGCAGGAGCAGAAAATATAGTCCGATATCAAAAAGCAAGGAGACTGGAGTGGATCGGAAACATTATGAGAAGAGAATAACAACATTGGTTCCTTTAAAGACGACAACAAGAGAAAAACACGAAGTAGAGGAAGATATAAAAGCATTGAAAATCAGAGACTGGGGAACAAAATGCAGAGACAGAAGAAAGTGGAAAACTGTAACAAAAGACGCCAGGACAGATAAAAGATTATATTCGTACTGATATAAGTGGATGAATCCTATAACAATAAGATTAAACCTCTATTGGTCTAGCTATAATCCCTCGGGATAGAACGGAGATGAGGATGATGTTATGCAAAATATAAAAGACAAACCTTGTATAAATTTATTGCAGAATGATAATCCTAAGTACATTTGTTTAGTTGAGAAGCGATTTACGTTTAAAGAACTATTTTTCAAAAGTTTTTTTTTAACTAGTTGATAAACTTGAGTAGGTACATTTTTGTGTGGACTGAACTGAACTCAAGCAAAGAATTCGACAAGCTTGTGCTGAAATTACACCTCAACAAATAAATAATAGTGTAAAAAATATTAGGAAGAGATACGATAAATATATCGAACTGAATGGAGGTTTGGTAGAAGCCACAAAATTTTGAATATTTAGTTTTAGTTTTTGCCTAATGGCGTTTTATTGTTGAATTAATTCTTTAAAACTTGTTTATCTTCATTGTACATATTTTTATAGGCTATGGAAGAAATATAATTTACAAATCCAGTGGCGTAGTCAGATTTTTATCCCTTCCCCACAAATCGTTCATTTTACCATATTTTCAGTAGTTATAACTATAGAACGGAATAAGCTATTGATTTCGGATTTTCACTGTATGCATTAACGAGTGTTCTACTTTGTATCAACAGTGTTGCCAAATTTGAAATAAGTCTATAATCTAAATAAAAATTATAACCAAATACTTTGTTTCAAAAATGAAAGTTATTGTAACTCCATTGCTAACTAATATTTTATCATGAAATTTTGATTGTTTTTATTTCTGACGACTACACATTTAGTAGTGTAGTCAACTTTTAAAACAAAAATTGCCTAATAAACTTTTGCCGTTTTTGACAAATAAAAAAAACATAGAGTGCCTTGGAAATTAGACTAAAGTAATGAAAATTTGTGTGAAGATACAGTTATTAATCCTTATATTACAAAAAAAAATTTTTGAGATTGATTGAAAAATGCGTATTTTACAGAGGTGGTTCCATTTTAGATGGGTCACACTGTATAAAAAAAATGTCTCCTAAGACATACCTAACTAAAAACCATTTCAATTTGTGATGTAATGTAAATTTTGTTATACATGTATGTTATTCGTTATATTTTATCTGCAAAAGCTTCACGACGTTGTGACTTACTGAAAATTTCACGATTTCATCGATCTTGTAAACATGGTATTAAAACCTTATTCTCGCTAAGTCCCGTGTTTTCCTATGCCTACCTACGGTCATGTTCTACCTCGGAATTGTTTTTGTGATATAAATAATTTATTTGTGTTGTTGCTTTTGCGGAAATTGCCACAACTTAATAAAATATTTAACGTTACAAACACGGGCCAGGAATGCATATGATACAGAACTGAGATATTTCTGGCTACCTAGCACTTTTTATTTTTATCAACCCAATAAACTTTCTTCTCGTGTAAAAAGAGTTTTCCAGAATGGTAAAAGTTAAATTATGGAATTTTAAAATTCTTGGTACGTTTCAAATAGAGAAAAATAACGTCACGATGTTGCTAAAGTTAATGTGAAGGTATGAGAAAAAAAAAGGTATATTTTCTAAAATTACTAAGCTCACTATAAAAATGTTCTACTCTAATCAGTACAAACATAAATAATTATGAAGAGACGACAACATGCTGAATTAAAAGGAGAATTAAAGTGACCAAATCAAGTTTTACTTTATTCTGTGTCGTTAAATTGATTTACATTAGTTATACCAGTCAGTAAAACATTAACTGGTGAACGTTACTTGTTGTTTCTGCAAATTTAAAACGGTTTACAAATTAGAAAATTAATTTCCAAAGGATAGACCGTTCACCAGGAAGCAACATCTACTTCTCGGGCAGTGTGCCCCGCCAGACAATGAAATACACTTCCAAGATAAACGGGGTTGGTATATATGAAAATATAGAACCAACCATTCTGGTTTATAATTAGAAGGAATAATATCACTTGCATACCGGTTTCGGCGTATTTCCGCCTCATCAGTACAAGGTAGACATTATACGTCCAGAAGCTCTAAGAGCATAATCCTGGACTGAAGACAACGCTGAAATCACATTAATACATTAAACCCAGTGAAGGGAATGCCAAGAATGTGATAATAGCGACATCTCCACAACTAAATATAAACCAAAATTCTATATTGAAAAAAAACCATCGAGGTTTTGTAGGTTATTTACTTGATTACAGTTTCCTGTATCAATTGTCATAGTAATACAAGATTATTTCTACGCTGGTTACGAAAATGGATTTATACCAAACGCATTCACTTGTTGGAAATCTAGTATCAAAACGGGAGACTATCACCATGAGATGAATTATGAAAACTATGAAAAATGGGTGAAGGAAAGATTAATACCAAATCTTCCAAAAAATAGTGTTGTTGTGAATGATAATGCCCCATGCCACAACACACTGTTGGAAAAATTGCCAACATCCTCTTCAGCCAAATTACAGATGCAAACTTGGTTATCACAAAGAAGCATATATTTTTCTGCAGACATGTGTAAACCCAAACTATACAAAATAATTAAAACCCATAAGCCAAGCTTGTACAAAATAGATGCTCTATTTCAAGAAAAAGGTCATGACATCGTGAGACTTCCCCCTTATCATCCGGATTTAAATCCAATTAAAACTGTGTGGGCCGCGTGAAAACATTTGTAGCAGATAAAAATGTAAACTTTAATTTTTCGAAAGTAACTGATTACTGCAAAGAATTTTTCGAAACGTTTACTCCAGAACAATGGAAATCAAGAGTCAACCACGACAAAAAAATTTAAGAAGATTTTATGACCAAAGAACTTCTAATAGATACTGTTATTGACAAATTCATTATTGATCTTAATGAATCAAGCGATGACAGTTTGTCGGAATACTACGATTCAGACGAAGAATCTGTCCATGAAGATGAGGGGAGCTCTGGTTATAAAGTTGTTTCAGTCCCAAGTACTTCAACATCATATTTTTCTTTATAACTTTTGTTACACTAGTCAAAATTTAAGCATATTTAAATAATGAAAATGTAATTGTTTTTGATCTTTTTTCTATTATATTAACTATTATGAAGCGAATTCTCTTGTAGTTTTAAATCTTACCTTTAAATTTTTGTTTTTATTATATAAACCTAATTTTGTAGTAAAATGTATTAAATAATTTCATTCGTAGATTTGGTTTGAAGAAAAGAGAATTTATATTATACCTATTTTACGCACTAGAAATTTATATATTATATAATTAAATTTAGAATATATTTTTTAATCTTTCTTTACTTTGTTTATGTAAAGTTTCTGAACAGTTTTTTAAATATTTTTTTCTACGCCCATGTCTGTAAACGTCAAAAATCGCACTGACAACATTCCTTGTAAGTGACATTTAACAATAACATGCACGTAATGAAAATCTCATAACATACACGTGCGTTTAGATAGAAAAACTTAGATTTATCTGTTGAATCAAATTGAAATCAAACTTTCATTTACGTAATACTTTATTTGGTTTATTTACATACTTTTAATCCATTGAAAAACATAGAAGCTCTTAGCATTAGTGAAATACATTTTAGATTAAGAGAGTGATGCCCCTACATGTCGGCAACACATTTTACACTTTCAAAAAAAATAATTCGATGTTTCTTGATACGGGAAAAAACGTCATCTCACTTATGCTGTCAATTTTGGTAACAAATTATAGTATCCGAACATTTCCACAACTTTACCTATGAATATGACTGTTAGTAATGAAAAAGATGAAATTATGAGCACTCAGAAGAAAATAGATATGCGTAGAAAAAGTATAGTACGTTACACGAGAGTTACTTACAACTCTTGTTACGTAATATACTATTTCTAAATAGTACTTTGTTTGTAAAATTAAAAGAGTTATATCTAATAAATATTCCATATCTAATGATAGGTTAATATTTATTTTAATGCAAGCTAAATTGTAATTTTTTATTACTTACCTACCTGCCAACGCTTTTCTGAGAACTCTTAATTACTTACAATGTCATTAGTTTATCTTTAGATACAGTCGGAATAAATCATGCATGAACACTGTCTATGCAAGTAATTTCATCATAAAATAAAAACAAATGTTTAAAATTAGAAATGTAAAGAGATTAAAAAATGATTTATCACTAAACACTTGTTACTCTCGCTTATTTACAATAACAAACTTTCACCGCACACCCGTATTCGTAATATCTTGGAAATCTGAGTGTTGGGTGCGTGAATTTCGGCATCCCTATCTCTCGTATCTTTTCGTTCGCGCATCGTTAGGCGCCAAGAAATATTTGTTGACTTGTACCAGACCTTTCACCAGTTGATTATTTTCTTTAGTGCTTATTTGAATTAATTGTATACTCAAATTCACTACGCGTGTCGAAGATTTGAACAGTAAAATAAGAAAAGCATGTTGAGCTATTATTTCAGAAATTAGCCAGAGTGGCATGTACGTGTGAACTGATAAGAAGGCTTGGTGCTGTTGTTGAAAAGGCCACTTTATATGGATTGACTGGAAAATTGTAGGACGCTTAAATTTTATTAAAGAAATTGATGACTTTGAATTATTTGTTCTTCCATGTATCTCTTATTCAGGGCATTGTATGATGTGTTTTATGGTACCTAATGGTAATGTGCGCATTCTGGTGTTGGATGTTTGTTAAGGAGATATTTTATGGAATCTATAGAACACTTTGCTAGTGGTTTAACTTAATTTGGTTCGTACGGGGTGAGATTTTTGAAATGGAAACTTTTTTACGTCACTGTCACTGCGTCATCAATATGCTAAAGTGACGTGTTGCGCATCGCATTCAGTGGCCTGTTATTAGTTTAAATTGTTGATGTGTCAGTTGTGACTAGATCCCAATATTAATATATTAAATGTTCCTTTATGTAATTTTTCTAATTTGATTAGTTGAAAAAAAACGCGTGTGGTGATAAACTTGTTATTTCTCTCATTATTAGTGGGATTAGAAGTTCTTTTTTCACAGACATAGATGAGTATGATATTATGAACTGAAAACTTTATTATATTCAAAAAAACGCTTCTCGAACAAGGTGAGATGAAGTATTCGTAAAACTTAAACTAAAACACAACTAATTTTTCACTACAAATAAGGTGATTACTATAAAACTTTGTTTTGGTTCGTTTTAAGGTCTAGAAATTTTAATTATCTATATAAAAATCCATTTTGCTTTGTTTTACGGGAATATCAAAAGCTACTTCGTACTTTGTCCGTTCTTTAAAGTTCTTTTTTTATACTCCAGAGAATAGTGTCAGTAAATATTTTACCCCTGGGAGGCAGCAATTGAATTCGTAATGTTGGATAGGACGATCGTGTCTCATTTTGCTCCAAAATATTGTATATTTGACGTGCTTTACTAAATTCTGCAGTGTTTTAAGATTGTTGTGTGCACAAACAATGAATTGAATTTACTGTTTGGACTCTTACTTTGTGGAATCTACTCATATTACTCTTATAAATGAAACTAACTGTTTTTAATTAATTCCACTATTTAATGAAAAATTTTTGTCAATTTTGAAAAGGTATTGACATATCTTCGTCAAAATGACGGAAGTTACATAAGCCATGTCCACACCAAAGAAACACAGAGGAACATTTTATTGCTGGTTGCCGCAACCTGTTTATGGAAACAAAAATAACAGCAAAAGTTCCGTAAACATTCTGTCTACACCAAAGTAACTCATTCTTGAGAATGTTTCATTGTGTTGCTGCAACAGGAAACGTTGTGTCTACACCAGTGCAGTGTGTGATCCTAGTTTCTAAACAATGTGGTGCGACGAAGATTTACAGGCAGCAGCATTCAATTATCGACTCTCGAGGGCCAGACGGATTTCAGAAAACGTGTTTGGAATAATGTCGGCTGTGCTCCATCTGGTACATTTGATACTGAAGACGAAGATACTGGTAAATTAATACCTGGTACATGGAGAAACGACGTAAATGGATCATTAATGATGTCATTACGGAAACAAGCTCGTAATTCATCAACTGAAGCTAAAAATGTTCGACAAGAGTACGCAGATTTTTTTGTAACACCACAGAGACTAGCACCGTGGCAACAGGATTATTAAAATAATATTGTTATTTTAGTGAAAAAATAAAACTTACTTACAGTTGTATAATCTATTTCTTTTTCGATGCAACGACGAACTGCATTTTTGTCTGACAGAAATAGCAGGTGCTTGTAGGTAAACCATTTGCTAACAAAATATGCTCCAGCACCAGATTTTTGATATGTGCCACCAAGTTTTTCATTTTCTTTCAACTTCATCAACACTAACACCATCGCCAATCCCATTACATATCTCCACCCACAAATCCTGTTTTTTGTAACGGTCTTAATACATTTTATCCCGTGGATTCTACAAACACTCGGCGGTTCGGTATAATTCAATTAAACATATTATATTTTCTGTTGTCCATTTAAACGGCTTCACGACACAAGTTTCGAGTGAGAAACCAGCAACAACATGTCCACACTGATAAAAATACCGTTGAGAAACAAAAAATGTTTACCAATGTTTCTATATTTCCTTTGATCTTTGCCGCTAAATATGGAAACAAGCAACTTATAGGAACTTTTGATGCTGCAACAGTAAACAACGAGGAACTTAAATAAATTTTTGGCAACATTCAGAAACAAGTTCCAGGAACAAGCAACATAAACATAATGTTCCTATGTGTTGCTTTCGGTGCGGACGTGGCTTTATGTGATGCCAGAATGTAATGTTGTCCAGAATGTAATGCTGTCTATATTGGTCAAAGCAGTGGAGATTTTGAAATTAGACACAATAAACACTAACTTAAAACAGATTGAAAAATATCATTACGCAAAACATCTACTTGACACTAAATATTCATTAACACCTAACACAGAATTGGATGTACTACGTATTTGTGATAAGAAACAAGAACTAGATTTCCTCGAAGAATTAGAAATTTGAACAATGAAACTGATTTTAGATGTAACAATTGAAATGCCCTTTATTCTATACAATTAGTTTTAGTAATTGAGTCTCGCTTAAGTTTTTTCAAGCCTGCTTAATACTATCAAAAATATAATATCTTCCATCGCCGTAGAAAGTTGGAAAAAAGAGAGAAAGATAAACAATAGCCGTCATAACCATGTATATCCTTGTTGGTTTTTCTTTTCTATATCTCTCTCTTTCCGACCAACGCGTTCTCGCTAAGTGCTGATTTAAGAGCCCTAGAAAACCTAAAAGCTGTCGTTGTTTTCCGGGTACCTCAACTTTTTTCATTGCTAGCCGCACATTCGCTTCTGCATCGACATAAGCGTTACTCTCTTTTTTTCTTTATGTTTACTGCGTGATATTTTGTTGTCCTACGTCGATGTTTAGCGGAAACTTCTCCCAGGGTTAATTTAATAATGACTTGGTTTTAATGATAGGTATATGTATACATATTATATATGTGAGATTATGTTAAATGTAATTCATTTTAACAACAAAAATTTTCTATTGTAGTTTACCCTATCCATCAATTCTTTCTCTGAATTCTTAGGATGTATTCTAGAGCAGTAGGTGCTAGAACCTCTATTTACAGCGAGCCACAGATATACAGTGTGTCAATTTTAAGACTTACAAGTCAAAACCATTCCTAGGACAGTTTATCAATTTTAAGACAAGTCAAAACCGTTCCTAGGACAAAGATGCTAAACTCACTATTATGCCATATCAGTCTGGACAATAATTATGCAAATAACTGAATTGTAAGGAGAGGTCAGATCCAAGATTGCCTTACCATTGCAGGGTCATAGTAGCGCCGCAGGAAGTAGGTGGCACATACATTTCTAGAATGGTAGTAATCTCACCAGGGCAGACAGGCGAAACACTTTATTGGACAACATTTGCCAAGACTTACGGCAGACTTGCAAATATAGGGAAAAAAGCCGCAGTAGGTATGTTAACAGGGTACTGCAAACTTAACAGGTACGCAAAGCTGATAAGGTTGGATAAGGTACAGATTCTGTGACCTAAAGGAGGATATCTCCCAAACAAGGAGAATTGTAATGTTGGGTTCTAAAGGTGTGGATAGGCCTCTTAACTGGTGGAGTTGCTGGTCACCCGGAGGGTTAACTTAATGGAATAAAACAACTAATTCTGGCACTGGGATAAGTTCTATTTATTAAATTACCGTATAGCATACTTATAATTATTAAGAATTACTGATTACTGATGATTAATTAATCTTAGATTGACTTATCATAGACTGATCACTGATCGATATAATATTGATTGTTGACTGTTTATTGAAATTAGTTTCAAGGGAATTTATTTCTTATTTTAATATTATTGTTGTCTTATTCTATTAGGCCAAAAGGCATCACAGCATAACGTTAACGTTATTTGTTCTTATACCCAAGAAACTAATATAAATATTTGCGAACGAAACACCCATGTGCTTGTTTTATTTCAGCATTTTTTAAAGAATTATTTGCTGAAGTGAAAAATTAGAGCACGCGACGCGAAATGTATGCAAAAGAGCTTTTATTCAACGTTTGCTTCCTATTTTCCTCGACACCGTGTTTCAAGAAAACATCAAAGAGACGGAAAATCTCATGAACGCCACTTCGTTTTTAATTACATTTTTTGACAGAAATACTGCAGGTGAATGTTGTCAGGTCAAGTAACACAGGATTTTGGAAAATAAAATAAGACGATTCGTATGCAAAAGAAATCCTAAATTTATCACAAGGACTACTTCTAAATAATCAAAACAGTGTAGTTGTTTTTTTTGTTTAAAAAGTACTTATAGTATTATATACAACAAATACAATTTTATAAAGATTGTTATAGTTTGTTTAAAAATCCGACGAAGCAATGAATCAGTTGGACAAATTCCATAAGCGTACTTAAAATGAGGTTAAGATTCAGATTTATTCAAAACGTTCAGAACGTTGATTTCATTCTCAGCCGTCACTGACTACCCTGATGATTTAATTTTTAATCTGTTGACCATAAAAAGACCCGAAACTCGTCCTGATACAGATTGGGGCTACCTGCCCGACAAAGAAATTATGTTCACGATATATTTTGGGCAGTTCATCCTGTATTGGTTTTGCAAGGCTCACGAAGATTTATTACTCTGCCGCATTTATGAATAACCTTTACCAAAAAATAAATGAAACACTCAACATAATTAATAAACCTTCTAAAGGCTAAACGCCGGCCCACACATGGGAGACAACGTTGGCGCTGTTGGAGGCGTCCTTCGATTTCATGTTCATTGTGGCTTATGATGTCCACACATTGTGGGAGACTTGGCACGATTTTAGTTTGTTTCCGTCAAAGAACTCCACTGGTCCTAGTCGTCGATTGCTGTAGTATCATCTAGCATCGCATGAACTTTTTGAAAGTCAGACGGATAGAGGTTTTCTTTATGAATAATATTCCATTTGGAGGATTAAGAAAGTGCAGGATGCAACAAAATATTGTATGAGGGTTAATCATGGCTTATCTTTTGTCAGAAGCATAGTAAATATAACTGGACATTAAACGTGATGGACCAGGGTATATAACCTCACTTCTTGCTCTGTATAAAATATACCTGATACAATATAAATCCCAATCAACGTCATAGCTGGTTTTTGTTATTAAACAACAAAATATTGTATGAGGGTTAATCATGGCTTATCTTTTGACAGAAGCATAGTAAATATAACTGGACATTAAACGTGATGGACCAGGGTATATAACCTCACTTCTTGCTCTGTATAAAATATACCTGATACAATATAAATCCCAATCAACGTCATAGCTGGTTTTTGTTATTAAACAACAAAATATTGTATGAGGGTTAATCATGGCTTATCTTTTGTCAGAAGCATAGTAAATATAACTGGACATTAAACGTGATGGACCAGGGTATATAACCTCACTTCTTGCTCTGTATAAAATATACCTGATACAATATAAATCCCAATCAACGTCATAGCTGGTTTTTGTTATTAAACAACAAAATATTGTATGAGGGTTAATCATGGCTTATCTTTTGACAGAAGCATAGTAAATATAACTGGACATTAAACGTGATGAAACAGGGTATATAACCTCACTTCTTGCTCTGTATAAAGTATACAGTGAACTCTTACACGGGTCACTGTTTTCGAAGAGATCTTCGGCTTTATCTTTGGCTGATTCAGGAGTAGATCTTCACACTGTTAAACGTCATGGTGACTGGACACAAAAATGTTTTAGACTCTTTCGAATTACAATTAATAACTTCAAAAAAAAGTACTTCAATTCAACAATTACACTTGATGGAGTTAAAAAATTCTACATAAAACAAGAAAAAGCTACCAAAGTTCAATTACCTTTATATTTTTAGTGTGCGCTTTTTTACTTGAGTGAGTAAAATGCATTTGAACTATTTTTGATCCTAGATTAAGTGGTATAATATTGGACCAATCTTTTTTGATACCCTATATTTCAAACGTGTTTTACTAGGCATGTAGGTCAGGATAATATTTTTTTGGTTGAGGACATTTTCTTAGGCTGTGTCTGGATATGAAGTTTGGGAGCATTTCAAAAAAATTAAGAAGTCTGAAGGTAAATTTTCCAAAGAGTTTAGGGCGGTTTGGCGTCGAATGAGCTATTTTTAGTATGTATTTATGCACGAGATAAAAAATAATGAGGGTTTCTTTGTTGGTGAGAAATTGCTCGGAGTTTGGGAATTATTTCAGTGAAAAGATTTTTTTATGACAGGGAAAGGTCTCCTGACATAACACAGATATCAAATGTAGAGAACATGATAATAAAATTTAGAAATATGTTCGCCACAATTTTCATAAAACCAGATGTTTCGTAAAAAAAATGTAAAAAAAACCGCAAAAGATATATTTAGAAAAATGTTTATGATACATGAATGAATTAATATTTACACTGTATTTTTGCCTATAAATATAATGGAATGTTATCGCTAATAAATATAAAATGTTTTGCTCCTTGCGCCTTTACTAGTTGATACGTTGCTGAATAAGGTTAAGGCTTTGGAATTATAAGAGAAATAATATATAAGAAATACCCTCGAGGCAGAAAGTAATCTTGCCTCCAATGACATTTCCAATTTAATGGAAAACGATACATCATTCGGTGTCACTTTTTTGGAGCACGCGTAAAAGTTTAGTTAAATTCTATAATGCAAGAGAAATCAGTAAGAAACTTTTCGATAAAATTCCTGTTTCAAATATTTAAAAACTTCCAAACTGAAAAAAGTGAATTTAAATTCTGTTTTATTTTCCAAATAGATTGTATGAATGCTTAACAGTTTCTTGTATCGAAAATAAGAAGATATCTAATGACTAAGGGCCAGTTTCGTAATGTTAGTAAAGTCAACTTTATGAAAAACTTGCTTTTGGGTGAAGTGTCCTTTACAACTACTGTAGTGTAGAGCGAGATCGGTTTCATAAGTATTTTTTCGTGCAACTGGACGCGAAGTCAGTATTTCGCGTTCTCAACACAGTCCGCGAAATTCAATTTCGCGGCCGTTACCCATAGCAACGGCTGCGAAACCAAACGTCACTTCCAAATTTGACATTTCTAAAATACTACAAAGACAAGGATTATTTTTTATATAATACCAACAAATACATGAGTAGTTTGTATTATTACTTATATTTACTCCAGAAGTTGAAGCAAGAACTGTCAAAAAATTTTGTATAATATATTGAAACATATCATTTCCATAGCACACATTGTTAAATAAATTAAACTGCTGTTGATTTTAGAGCAATGATATATTTATTTACAATTATCTAGTTTAATAATTTTAACGATTGCACGAAAAATAGTGTGTATGCCATGGCCGCGAAACTTTTTAACGACCTCAAGATTATCTTGCCTCGGCCGCAAACGGCCTCGGCGATAACTGTTCTTTCGATACGTTAAAAAGGTATTTCGCGGCCTAAGCATACAAATAACTATTTTCTACAACCGTACTATAATAATACACTTATATCCCATAATCCGTTTCATAATAATACAGATTTTCAATAACGATTTTTAATCAATTGAAACCCATAATTTTTCAATCAAGTATTTGCATTTGATGTTTCTGCTAGATTCCTATCCAATTGTTTTATTTGTCAAAATCAGTAGGTATTAAATGTTCCCAGAATATACCTAAAATTCGATCATGTCAACATCAACAACTTTTTCATAAGTAGAGACGTCTCAGCATTAATGACACTTTTGTTGTGAATCGTACTCAAATTCGCTTTTTCTATGCTCATCAACAGGAAGACTTCCAAATTATCATTGCACAATCTATTTCGCAGTCTGTTTTTTATAATTTTAAACAAAGAAGCAACGCTCACACTACACCGCAGAAATTGGTAACGTCAGAAAAAACTAGTATGTCGTTGCCAACGCAGGATAAGCTTCTCGATGTCGCA
This sequence comes from Lochmaea capreae, assembly GCA_949126875.1. NCBI lineage: Eukaryota > Metazoa > Arthropoda > Insecta > Coleoptera > Chrysomelidae > Lochmaea > Lochmaea capreae. Next base: position 21,362,439 of record OX421404.1, read on the forward strand.
CAATTTTGACAATTTTTGCAGAAAATATTATTTTCCTCAGAATCCTCCAAATCAGGTATGGATTCATAAGATTCTTCTAATGTCAATTTCCCAGTGGTTTGCGACGGTCAAAATCTCTTCTTGTAATTGCTCAAGTGTTGCTGAATCATTGAACTGCATGATTTTTTGCGAAAGATATTCCAGAAGTTTCATGGACTCAATCACTTAATTTAACACAAAGTTATAGGTTTCAGTCCTGAAGCTGTAGAAAGGGTCAGTCGTCTTCTCATCTGTTGTGTTTTCGTCATGCATTATTTTCACACGTCTTGGTTTTATCCTACCGGCCCAAATTTTACAAATCCCCCTGGGCCCATCCACCCCTGCCAGCAACTGGGATTATTTAATCCTGTCTTTGGCTAAATGTCTTTTTTCCACGTATTTCTACTAATGAAATACGTTTTTTTAACATTTCACATAAATATAAAATGCGTATCTCCAAGATAATATAGGTATACGACCCTAATTCATGTCAAATGATACTATCCATGTGTCTTTATTAATACCTGTTTTTATTATAACTCGGTTGAAAAACAAAGATAATTCATAGCGATTGAAATTATAAGATTTGCATAATTTATGGGTCGGTGACGTAAACAACACCGATTAACTGACACATGTCACCATTTAACCGACATCTGTCACTGTAATGTAGGTGAGGTTAGGTTGAGTTTTTCTTTGATTTATCATGTACCAGGGAATAATTTGACCAGTTTATACATGGGAAATATTCTAGACTTGCTCTAGGCAATCAAATATCTCCAAAAGCGATCACTTTAACCAAAACTAGATTAGATAAATTAGCAGCTAGCCACAATAACATTTTTCTCGGACCAGAAGGTTAGTAAGATTTATATAATACAAGAATTAAACGTTTTTTTGTGTATACCGTACATTGTTCTATTGCAATAAATAACATTTAAGGCTTACTCACCCGATCGAGTCTTTAGTTTTTAAGCACCTTATGTATTAGCTTTCTGCGATGTAATTTTCTTATCTGCAATTAAAAAAAACAATACATTTAAGATGTCATATCTTTTTCCTTCAAAAACTGCATAATCTTATGAATTATTTAAGAATTCAACTAAATTATTAGATAGATAAAGTGAGTACAAAGAATTCGATGATTTTATTCAAATTATGTGCACTAATGCTGACTTTTGGACATTCATACTTTTTTATTAAAAGAAAAATCTGGAATTTCTCGTCTTTCTCGCCCAAAGAGCACCAAATATGACCAGCGTCCAAAATGCAGCATGGAAATCGTTCGGATAATAATTGCTGTAGACACTGATAAAGAAAATGTCAGAAATTATTTACATAATGAATTGAGCATGGATAAAACCTGTGAAAAGTTGGTCCCAAAATATTTGAACCGGAACCAAAAGCTCGTCCGTCTACAGATCTGGGAATCAATTCTTGATGGCAATAGAATAGAACATTCCCCGGGATTCATTCCTCTATTCTGCTCTGCTGCTGTTCTCTTAAAATCATAATTACGTATTCTGGAACATCAAGGAGGGAGAATGAAACAGGGAACAAAGCCACAGCGATGCCAAATTTCTTGATCAATCATAAAACTGAATTTTTTCATAGGCACAATGCGCGTATTTAAATCTGTCATGTGAATTTTCATCAGTTTTTGATTATTATACCATAATATACCGATCTTCCATCCATCATTTCTTCTCGCAACTTTGAAGATTGTTATTTATTATTATTCCATTGAATATCATATGAATCGAACAGCAAAAAGTATAAAAAAGTGTGGTTAATAATCCACAACGTCAAATAAATTCACAAAACTGTCAAATTATTCCATGTTCCCTGGCTGATCCCTTCAATTTACATTTAGAAGCATAAGGGAGTCATCCTTCTATTGACGTTCGATAAAATGACGTTCAAGAATACCATTTATCAATTCTCGATAGAACCACGAGAGAAAGGTCTCTCGGCTTTTCTCCTCCCCGGTTTTCAAGAATTGGTTCCCAGCTCAGACTTTTTTTGGAGGTTAGATGAGGAGCCTGAATTGACGGGAAACATCATCACTCGCGATGAAACTTGTGTATTTCAGTGCGATGATGAAACTAAAATCCAAAGCCATGCTAATTGTCTTTTTATTCGATATCCAAGGCATCGTGATGACTGAGTGGGTTCCGGATGGTAGCACTGCACCAGGACAACGCGTAGTCTGCGAACCATTATTCGGCCGCTAGAGATACTCGAAGACGCGTCGTACTCGCCTGATTTAAGTCCGTCGCAAATAGGCAAACTGAGCATAATATGCGGATCAAGCAAGTGTTCACTTTGCCATTGCCACGTAGGCACAGTTACGTGAACGAGTTCGAGTATGTGCGGCGGGAGTTAACAACCTGTAACTTCTTACTATTTCCGAAGATCAAGTTTGCCTTAAAAGAAATCCGGCTCGTGCCCATGGAAGAGGTAAAGCGACGAAGCTCCGGAATGCTCTTCCAAAGAAGACTTCCAGCATTACTTTGGTTGAATTACAAAATTTTAGTTGCCAGAGAGAATATTTAACTCACATGTGAAAAATAAAAATCACAGCACCGAAGTCAAGGGTTTCGATAAAATCGTTTGTTAATGGAGATCGTCTGATACTACCAATATGCTAATGGACAGCAATGCTAATTAAAGGATATGCTAAATCCGCAAAGTTCATAACAGGGTCAGATTTGGTGTTCCGGGATAATACTGAGTTCATTTATTTATCAAAATAGTAAATAATAGCTTCATATTTTGAAGTTGATTAAATAGAATTTTGTCAAAATTTATTTTAATTAAATAATGAAGTTGCCGAAATGAAATATTAATTGGATTATGATCTCAGAACTCTTAGACGGAGAATATCTACCTTGTACTGAAAAGGCGCAAATACGCCGAAACCGGTCTACAAGTGATGTCCCTTCTAAATGCAAACCAGAATGGTAGATATACCAGCCCCGTTTAACATAGAAATTTAATTCAATGTCTGTCGGTGCATATACCACAAGACCTAGTAGTTTCTTCTAAGTTGAACGGTCAATATTTTTTAAAAATTTTGTAAACGTTATATAAGTATTAAATCTCTTATCTTTCATATCTATTGGTAACACGCTTTACTAAATACGACAATTTTACAGGAAACTGTAATTAACTACATTGTAACTAATTTTGAAATATGATGCTTGAAGATTGGAACTTATTCAGCGACGAGGATTGCGGAAAGTAGAAAGAACAAATTCCAATGATCACGAACAAATTACCGAAAGTCATTACATTTGGCAATACATTATTATGATAATCGTAAGAAAACCATCTGATTGAAAATAAAATGCTTGGGATGTGCTACACTCCATACATACAAGGCGTATGTATGATGGGATGATATTCACTGAGACCTAAAAGATCTATTGTGCCCCCTTACCCTTACTTCTCCTTAGTTCCGGAGGAACATCTCAAAGACTAGTAGCTCCTTTAGTCCTATTTCCCTGAGGAATTATTTACCCAAGTAGATGGGTCCCTCTTCCATCCAATAATCTCCTAGGTGATGTGCCCTAGGATTGATTCTGAATTGCGGTGCAATTCGCAAGTATGTGGATGAGAGGTTTCTTCCTCCACAGTTTTGAGCTTTTTCAGGTGCCCGTTCAGGTGGCAATGTCCTGTCAGGATCCCTGTTAAAACGTATGCATTCATTTGATCTCAGCGGGTTGTAGCCACCCATCAGAATATTTGATTGTTCAAGCCCTACTAGATCTTTCCAATGGTCAGGTCTTCTCTTTTCTTTGGCTCTGCCTATTTCTTCTAATATTACATTGGGGCTGATACCGCAAAAGGGCTCCGGCACCCAAAAAGGGTGTTTCAGTCCCCCTCTTTGCTAGTCCATCTGCTATTTCATTTCCTTATATTCCAGTATGTTCTGGAATCCACAGTAAGGTTTCTATATTGTTTTCGCCTAGTTCATTGAGTATGCCTAGACATTCCCACACCGTTTTGGAACTAACTTCACAAGAGCTCAGTGCTTTAAAGGCTGCTTGACTATCCGACATTATGATAATCTTTTGCCTTCTATATCTTTTGTCAATATTGAACCGGCCACATTTTCTATACAGGGCGTATAGAAACTATCCTTCCAAACGTAAACTACAGACACTAGATGTGATTTTATGTCCATCTAACCTTATTTAGATGACGCTGTTGAGTCAGGAGAGTTTCTAGACATCCTGTACTGTCAAAAATATTTCTTTCAACAATTTATCATTGATTTATTGACTCCCAAAAATAAATCATGTAGAGGCCGTCGCTGGTAACAAATTGTGTTCTCTACTTTTTATCTTTTATTGAAAAAATCCTAGTTACCATATCAAAATTGCAACTAAAAGACATTCAACTCAATCAACTTTCTGTCAAGTGATAATGGTATTGTGAATGACGTATTCAAAACTCTTTGTATTTATCATACATACAGCTGATTGGGACGGTAACAGTTAAAATTTTAATACTGATCGGTTGTGAAGATAAAACGCGAGAACCGATATCTGTAAGTGAAACAGAGAAAAATTTAAAAAAAAACGGGTTGAGTTAAAGTTTTTTCTGAAGATAGTAGAAAACTAAAACTAGGTGTTTCATTAACCTTTCAAGATAAACCCACACCAGGTGACATGGCCATTCAACAATTCTTGGAAAGTTAACAGATGAAAAGTGGTATCCTACAAGTTTATTGAAATTCCGTGAAGTTGTAATGAAAAATAACAGAAATCCAGAGATCCATCGATGAGGCTACATCTCCATTAAACGGTCATGTCAATAGTCAGACTTTCCACACTAAACGCAGGATATCAATATTTAGAATTCCACCAAAACTTCTCGCTCCCCGAATTGGAGAGGATCAATTAAATAGCCAACTAGATCACCTTATTTAATTAGGTAGGTACACGCATATTTCATTTTTTGCTTAGATATTAATTTATAATAGTAAAGTTGATATCAAAAATACGAGTAACTGATAATAGGAAATAAACCAGATTCCATTGGAAATTACTTCCAAATTTTAAAATAAAATTCAAATTTTATTGCAGTTTCCGACCACCACCCGAGGATTTCCGAACGCTACCGATGATACGTGTGATGTCATACCATGTGATTACTTTTGTCAATATGGCCGGTATTGCATTAGGTTCAGTGTAGTTTTGTGTTTATATTGTATTTTAATTAACTATTAATTGCTTCATCGACGTAAAAATATCATTTATATGTTTGTTTGAGACCATTACGTGTTTGTGTGTGCTTTTTTTTTATTTCTAAAAGTCAACATAAAATGGAAAGTGGACATAAATATTCGATATTACCGAGCATATTTTGAAATTTTTAGGGGAAAATATTTTATTTACTAGTTCAGTGTCCAGTGACGCATAGCTTGCAACCACAATGCCCTTCTCTTAAGTGCATTTTTGCTTGCGCCACCAGGTAAAGTAACAAATATTTTGTCTGGAGTTTTAATAGTCGTTGATTTACACTCTGGAAAAATGCAATACTTGTAATACAAAGTTTTTTTTCCGGCTTTATCTATTTTTAAAGCTTTCAGAAACAAATTTAGTCACAAGAACTCAGAGCGTGATACACGAATAAGAACGTAAACAAATGACGTCACTCCATAGGGCCGCCATCTTTATGACATAAAGCGCGTTTTGGCGGACTTTCAAATTTTATGATTTTTAAAGTCGTTTTAAAAGTAAAGTTTATATTTTTTTGAAAAAATAGGCATGCAAGGTGTTAGGAGACCTGATAAAGCGTCAGTTCCCACCAATAGAAACATTTATGCTTGTACACCCTATTCCACTCGATGTATTTTTATAAGGATACTTGGAAACTGAGCTGTACAAACTAAACTACAAAATATCAATCGGTTTGGAACAGTTCGCTGCATGAATTAAAAGTATAATAAGGGATTGTTAGCATTTCCAGACTGTTTTAGACTCAAATCTTTTAAAGATATCAGACGTAATCAGTATATCAACTGAGTTGAAGTGTGTTTTGAGGCAATCTTCAGTACAAAAATTGCTAATGGCCTCACCTGGAATACTCCACTCCTATTCCTACTTCTTGGTATGTTTGATCCATCGGTATAATAAGTGAGGGCACGTTTTGTGTTAACTTACAATCGTTGATTAACACCTAACGTGAGTTTGAAATCCTTCTTCACACACACAAAGTTTGTGGGCATTTTCATGGATTGGGTTGCTATAGAAAAATCTCCCGTTAGACTACCGAGTCCTCAAAATTTAACCTGAGTAATCCCAAAGGCATTTTACAGAGCGATTCTTCGAAAATGTAGATGTAGTGGATGAAGATCTAGTATTACCTCTAAGGTTGCACTGGAACATAATCTCTGTCTTGAATATGTGCTTTTGCTCTTTGTTGCGTTTTGTTTTGCTCCACCAAATCAGAGCAGTATAGGTAATAATTAATATGATCAGTATATCATTTTTGTTTCCCGAACCCACGTCTTACCAAAAAGCCTGCGACACGTCCAGATAGTCCTTGCTGCTGCTGAGGTGATATATGCGATGTGTACATTCCACGTAAGTCCCAAGGATCAAGGATGACACCATTCTCATTCTAACGCTGTATTATTAATTTCCTTGATCAACCACATTATTACATGTTTTGTGATATGGTTCTAGTGGTCTTCTCATTAATTTTGAAGATTCTAAAAGTGTGAAATATAAACAGAAAAAGACGACGAGCTCAACTGCCAATTGATGATAAGGATTCCTTTATATATTCCAGAATTTGAGGAAATTAAACGTCTGAAATATTTATTAATCTTTTAACGAAGTCTGTAAGAATCTTCTTAGTCGTTCTTGAATATCATTGAAAGCCTAAATATACATACTTCAACCGATGTGAAATGGTTCTATGAAAACTGAAGGGATTTAAAAATTTAAAGAATTCGTGTATGCTTTTCGTTAATTGTGATTAACGTTCTTTGTGTAAGATAATTGAATGTTTTTGTATTCTGAAGGATGTCAAATTGTATATAAAGCTTTTATCTTTATTTTTTTTTTCGTTCTTTAAAGAACTTGGGAATAAGAAAAATCAAATTATGCGGATGAAAAAGAGAGTGACATAATGGTATTTAACCAGATTTTTAAATAAAGGTTTTTGTTATTTTGACTTTGTATATTTTGCTAACAAGGTTTTAATTCCATAAAAATAAGAATTTGACATTTTGAAGTCGAGAAAAGACGTATTTATGTTTACAACCGAGATATATTATGTTTTATTACACTACTTCTAAATACACCGGGGGTACATGAATGTGAAGATGTTTTTTATCCGAAATTAGAAACATCCTATAGGATACAGCAACTGCAATAGAACCTTTCAACTGGTGCCAAAATGTAGCATCATGACTGACGAATATTTTGGTTTTTTATAAAAAATTACACGCATGAAAAAATCGAATGGTTACAATCAGGGTATGGGCACATTGATTCTATAAGCATACCTGTAATTTTTATAAGCGAAACTAAGCGATTTCGTTCAAGTGAAACAAAAAAAGCTCGTAAAATTTTAATATTATATCGCGGTATAAGGTAGAATCAAGAATCAATACGTAATAACGGACATATTTTTAGTACAGAGATATTACTGGAAATGCGGTAATTAACGTGTAACGTGAATTTTAATACAGGACTTGTGGATTTCTGGTCTAGAACTAAAACCTAACATCAAAGTGTCTCAAAACGAAGTATGAGTATGTACGAGGGCTGCTATGCTAAGAGTTTACAGGCGCCATCTGATGTTTCGAATTGAAAGTTTGATCTTTTTAACCATAACCTTCTTCAGATCTTTTTGTCATTTAAGTATAACTTGTGTTATCTACAGCGACTTGAAAATTTTGTCTCGGCGAAAAAATGGAATTAACTCGACGTGGCTTATCAAGACAAGAGTGCATCGATCAACTCACTTCGACTTTTGGCGATGAAGCCCCAACCTCGGCCACTGTTAAACGCTGGTATAACGAATTTAATCGTGGCCGCAGTTCGCTCGGGGACCAAAGTCGTGAAGGTCGTCCAAAATCAGTTGTTCTGCCACAAAACATCGATGCTGTGCACGAACTGATAAAGCAAGATCGACATGTGACATATCGCGAGATAGAGGCATCTTTGGGCATTAGTATGACAAGCATCAATAAGATATTGCATGAACATTTAGCTGTTAAAAAGATTGGTTCGCGTTGGATCCCGCATAATTTGACAAAAGCTCAAAAGGATGCTCGTGTCAATTGGTGCAAAGAAATGCTCAAGAAATACAATCGCGGTGCATCAAAAGCTGTGTATAATATCTACACAGGTGACGAATCTTGGATCTATGCATATGAGCCCGAAACAAAACAGCAATCCACTGTATGGGTCTTCCAAGACGAACCCAATCCGACAAAAGTGGTTCTCCTGTTTCTTCGGAATAACTGGACATGTGGCAGTCGTGCCGCTAGAGCAACGTAGAACGGTGAATTCTGAATGGTACACAACCATTTGTTTGCCAGAAGTGCTTCGTAAAATACGAAAAAACAACCGGCAACGAAGGATCATTCTTCATCATGACAATGCCAGTTCTCACACATCGGCTAAAACAACCACCTATTTGACTGGCCAAAACGTCGAACTGATGGGTCATCCTCCGTACAGCCCTGATTTGGCACCAAATGACTCCTTTTTATTTCCGCATATCAAGAATAAATTACGTGGCCAACGTTTTTCGGCGCCTGAAGAAGCTGTTGATGCATTCAAACACCATGTATTGGAGGTACCTCAATCGGAATGGAAAAAGTGTTACGAAAATTGGTTCGAGCGCATTATTAGGCTCAAAATATAAATAGCAGCCTATGTACAGTTCCTTCTGACCCACCCTTTATAAATATAATTTACAAGAGTTCGTAAAGATGTCTGTTGCCAAATAGACTCCTTTTTTTAACCGCCCATTTACTTTTTCGTTGTGCTAGCAAGGAGTTTGAGAGCAGCTAGGTACCTATAAAAATGGAAAAGGAAAATAAGTGAAATACATGCAAAAAAAAGAGATGAAAGGAAGGATCCTAGGACTAACCAAAAGATCGTCATCCAAGGACTAACTAACAGCGAACAACGAAATAAGAAAAGGAATGGGTCCGGATTGGTAAAAACAGCCAAATTCACATAAAGTACGGTGAAAGAAGATCACTGCCCTTCTACATTGTGGAGTTAGAGGTAGATGAAAAGATCAGAAATATTTAACACGTAGAGATAAGATAAAAAGAGTAATTGGACTGACGCAGTGCTACAAATGTCAGGGATTCTATCACGGACAGACGACATGTCGAGTAGCCCCGCACCGTTCCAACGAGTGCCCAAGGCCCAGAGACAAACAATTGTCTCATTGTTCTATTTGGCTGTTCCACACTGTATGAACGGTTTCATGATGAATGTCGAACATTTTGGCTGTTTTAGCAAGTCATATTATTCCTGATAACAGCACTTATAAAATGGATGAAAAACACACATTATATAGAATCAATCGCCTTCTCAATATTTCAAAAAATTACACAAAGAAGACCTTTAAGTAATTTGCTTTATTCACGGCTATCGTGCCAAATTCACATTTGCGGAAAACTCATCGAATAATGTATTTACCGACCGTTATCGGTTTCTAAGAAGGACTGAAACTTTTAAAAATCGATTTGAAAATTAAATTTTGCATTTTACCTACCTCGTCGTCTGTGAACATCAGAGTTTGATATCGACCCTATAAACGAACTGTAAAAAATGCATTGATTTCATTTCGGCTTGATTGCACTGCGATTGCTAGTCATCATTTTCCAATTTTAATTTTCCGTCGGAAGAATTTTTTATTTTAGCACATATTATTTGCTTGTGCTCAGCTACTCGAAACTCTAATCGGTTGTAAAGAGTCCGTCGTGTTTTTGATACCATTGCAGGTGTAATATTTTGGATAATTTGTTGAATTCGAGAACGCAAATATTCCAAAGTGCAATACCATATAGGTGCCATAAAAATAATCAAGATGAGATAAAACTGATGATCGTGTGAGCAGGGTGCAGCCGTTAGAAGACTTCCAGCTGTAGTCCGGTAGGAAATATGTTCCATCAGTTGTTGACTTTTTCACCCATTGATTATATTTACTATTGTCTGGGGTCATCTTCCAGCCATGAGAGACAAACTTCTTTCTACGGGTGGCAACTTCCAGCCTTGAATGCTTAACATAGGTAATCTATGTCGTTACCTATATTTTCCAAATATTGTCCTGACTTTTCTTTGTACGCTTTTACTTATTTCAAAAGATGTAGGTAAGCTATGCCGTTTCTCATTTATCCAAATATCATCCTGCGTATTCTTTGTAAGCTATTACCTATTTCAAAAGATGCAGGTAAGCTATGCTGTTTCTCATTTTTCCAATTATTTTCCTTTTTTTTGTAAGCTATTACCTATTTCAAAAGATGTAGGTAAGCTATGCCGTTTATCATTTTTCCAAATATTATCCTGCCCTTTCTTTGTAAGCTATCACTTATTTCAATTGATGTAGGTAGGCTATGCCGTTTCTCATTTTTCCAATTATTATCCTGCCTTTTCTTTGTAAGCCGTTACTTATTTCAAAAGATATAGGTAAGCTACGACGTTTCTCATTTTTCCAAATATTATCCTGCGTTTTCTTTGTAAGCTATTACCTATTTCAAAATATGTAGGTAAGCTAATGCCGTCTCTCATTTTTCCAAATATTATACTGCTTTTTCTTTGTAAGCCTTTACTTATTTCGAAAGATATTGTTAAGCTATGACGTTTCTCATTTTTACAAATATTATCCTGCCTTTTCTTTGTAAGCCGTTACTTATTTCAAAAGATGTAGGTAAGCTATATCGTTTCTCGTTTTTCCAAATATATTTTTACAAGCGGCTGGGAAAGATATTATTTAAATACTTGATGGAAGGTCCGTAACTGTGGGTACGGCAACCATCTTACTGCATCATTGCATGAAAAATTGACTCGCAGCATTGCACAATATATCACGACAAAAGAAGATGCTTTAGACCAGGGCATCTATTTCTTCAAGTAATTTTTGGTACACACGTTTGTCAATGTCACTGACAAGTTATCCCAATATAGTTTTCTTAAATTTCTCAAAATAGCATAATCTATTAAAATGAGAAATGGGAAATTAAGGATTTTCTCGGATATATCCGCTGCCAGTCGGAATATATCAGAATTATTGGCATTATTGTATTGCACAACTTTTGTCCCATTTCACCGACTATGTATATTTTAGGTTTGGGAAATTTCTGTAGTGGCAATTGAAATCCGTATATCAAGAAGCATATTGAAACTGTGATATAATTTCAAATATAATTTTTTAATGTAATAATTACTGTTTGTCAGTGTAACTTGAAAAGCTGACAGTAATTAGATAACAGATTAAAATGGATGAATCACCTCCCTCAAATAGCTCAACGAAAGACCGGCTTTTATCACCATTAGTCTTTTAGTTCAAAACGGAAGCTAAGAAGACACACAGTAATGGTATACGGACTTCCTCTCTCCTAGAGAAGCCCCGACGAACTTATTTTCAACCAAACAAACCCCAAAATAGATCTCCCCTAACCCTAACAACTCTAATATTTCATGCCCTTCTAGTCGCTTGAAATTTTTCTATCTACACCTCATATGCCACCGGAAAATATTCTTTGGCGCTGCTTAAGGTAGGGTAAACTAAATATAACAACGAATTATCAAAATATAATGGAAAATAATCTGGAATGCGAAGTAATTGGTTGTTATCGAGTAATTTGATGTTAGTTAATGTCAATACTGGGTTGGTATTTAAATCGAATACAAACAAAGTTAATAGAGTCAAGAATGAATTTAACAACTGGCATTTTCAGTAGATGCCAAATCTTAATAAAATTATGTTTATTTGAAAGCTTACTGAACTTTTTTCAGCTTTTTTTCGAGCACAGATGTTACAGAGCTGATTAAAGAAATATTGAGCCTCAGCAGGACTCAGATAAGGAAAGTGACTGGATTACTCATCAATCGCTCTACCCTCATTGGAGATATAGACTCCTAGGATTAGGGTATGCAAAGGAGGACTTCTCCAAGAAGGGCCTAGTGAAAATAATGTTGTGCTTGATAAGTGCTACTGGTCTGTTCACAACAGTACAACCAAGGGTCTCGAAGCCTTGACTGGTGTTGCTGAAACAATAAATCAATTATCAAAAGTATTTAATTATATAAACTTTTTCTTGATGTTGTTTAAAAATCATATTACCCTAACGACCACTTAATTTTTGATAGTAATTGCCAATAGATCAAAAACAACTGGTCTCTAGGGACTAAATATCTCGAAAGTATTTTGAAGAAGTTGCGTGACGCTACATTTCGATTTATAATCTTTATGGTCTCCACAGAGCACTTTCCATAAAATTACCTAAGTATCTTCATGTTTACCAATACCAGTATGTTCCAATATACGGGGTGTCCTACGACTTCGTAATAAAAAAACTCGGGAGATTATAGAGGGGGTAAAAATGTTGATAGTACTCCATATAAAATTTGTGTCTTTTTTGGTAGCTGATAGCACTGCTATACTCTACTCCCATATTTAGTCCAGCCACCCAGTTATCTCCGTACCGTTGAGTACAACAAGCGCCAAACGTGATGGCGAGCGATCGCGCAGGTATAAACCCTCCCAACTAAATTACTATTGGATTACGATAAGCCCCTTGCCGGTCAGTGTCGTAATTTCTTTTCATATTTTATTTAGTATTGTAGGTAGTAGTACAGTTCATTAAAATGTTATATAATGATACACTTATTAAAAAATAAACTTTAATCAGTCACTATCTGAATACAAATTTTCTTCATCTTCACTGCTTCTTGTGCTTGTGCTGCTATCGTCATTTAAATTTATAATCACTGGATTTACCTCTGTTTGAACATCTGTGAATGTTTAATTTTCCCAATATTTCCGCTCTATATCTACTACATGTCGGCAACGCTTTTGCCATTCCTCGGAAGTGATGTGATCAAACTCGTGCTCCGCCAGTTTCCTCATATCTTCCAACTTGAAAGTTACATTCTTTTGGGACTCATTGTTAGCCCAAATGAGTTCAATGGGATTCAAATCCGGATGGTAGGGTGGAAGTCCCAAAACGTTATTCAAGCATAACCTCATCAAATTTGTATATAATCTTGATCAACTCGTATAATTCGGGTTTGAGCATCTCAGGGGTGAACAAAATGTTTTTTTCGTGCAGCCACTTCACCACGTCAGCCTTCCTAGAATTAATGACGTATCCGACTCACATTTGACACTTTGAAAATAATTGAACACAATTATTTCACGTGCCTGACTCTTAATAACTGGTTTTTTGTGAGGCGATGACATTTTTTCAGAAACAACACAAAAATTATTCAGACAATGCCAAACGCCAACAGAATTGGAGGACAACTATAATGGGACGCCTCTGTACAGAGCATTTATATGTCTTACAAGAGCTGTAGTGGGCGACAACATTGAAAATGAGTTTGTGCGCATGGGGGCGGGCTCGCCATTACGTTTGGCGCTTGCAGTATATGATGTGAGTCCTTTGTTTGTGACCCATAAGGCCGAAAATTGTTTACCTCCTTGATTTGTTTACGCCACAAAGTTTGCAGCCGTGTCTTGGAGGTGATTTTTAATTGAATAGATGAGGCTTTTACTTGATGAAGATCCATACTAAAGGATGGAATGAAACAATCTAAATTGTTTAAATCTTCATTATATATTTGAACTAAGTTCAATATATAATGGTGGAGGTATCATGAAAATATATGTATGTATAAATTGAAAATTTTTCATTATACCTCCACTCGTTGAAATTTTTGATTTATACATGCATATATTTTCATTATACCTCCACTCGTTTGAGAAAGCTATTGTGTTAGCGAAACGTGTCGCGAATGTATAATTGAGCTTAGTTCAAATATATAATGAAGATTTAAACAAATTTATTTGTTTTATTTTATGATTTTTAATTCTAATATTTGGTAGTTCTTCGGCCTGTTCAACAAATATTGTTGCTTAACTATCAGTCCGATATGATACGTGATGTCTTCAGGACTAGTAGTGCTTGTCTGCTATCTATATAGATGCACACATTTTTCCTCGATATTTTCTTACAGCTATATAGATGCCATTCAGTTTAGTTTGAACTACGTTGGTATATTTGCTTATACCCTTTTTTATGTTGTAGTTTCAAGAAATACAATCTGTTTTCGCATATAAAATGGCTTCACCTGATGTCCTTAATGGATATTATTATGTATCCTGATCTAACGGTTTTGTTGCTCAGGTTGTTTTGCAGTCTTCCACCATAATACATTTTTTCACATGTTCCATGGAAGTGCAAACCTTGCTCAATATGATGAAGAGAAGTTTTCTCATAAATAGAATAGTGTTTAGGTACATGGAATTTAGTAGAGATCCCAAAACAGAACAATAATTAAATAAGTTTTCCAGCTTTCATTTTAAAATCTACGCATAAATTTTTAGTTTTAAAACTGCCCAATTATTTTTGAATCTTACGAATCGTCTTTAATTCGAGAAGATAAAACTGCAATGTTAATATAACTCACTGCAGCGTTGGGTTGTGTTTCAAATCCATCGATATCATGTCAATGTCCCCAATTATAGCTGACGATATAACAACAACTCCAAACTGGATCGATATGCATAGCCATAAATAATTTTAAATCTATTTAAACGCTAATTGTGCAGTTGTGCACTTGTACCGTATGTAAATATCCTTCTAGCATATCATTGATTTGTCAATAATTGATGAAATTATGACTTTCATTCGCTTATACAGCTGGGAGAAAAATAAAGGCGCTATATATACTGATAGTACTAGTACGATTTGTCCTCAGATCAGATCTAGACCGGTCTGGGACTGTCTACAGAAACTAAAAACCCTGGCTAACCATAACTGCATTCACTGGTCTTCCACCAGTATTTGGGATATCTAAAACTCCTGCACGTGGTTGTATATCTCGGTAGACTCAAACTAAACACCAGTCTTACTGGACACGTGCCAAAACAGGAACACAGCAAACTCCTGGTCAAAAAACCCTCGGAGACGCTTACCAATGAAATACTAAACCTTAGCAGGGGCCAGCAGAAAAGAATAGTGACGGGTTTAATCACCGGTCACTGGACCCTAAGGAAGCACATGCATACAATCGGCATATAAAGGGGGGAACCTATCTGTCGGTTGTGCATGGAAGAAGAGGAAACAGCCTCCCACATTATCTTCGATTGTGAAGCATTATCTCACTGGAGATATAGACTCCTAGGACTAGAACATCCAAGGGAGGATTTCTCCAAGAAGGACCTAGTGAAAGGACTACTGAGCCTGATAGGGGCTATACTGGTCTCTGCACAAAAAGCCTAAAGGCTGAGGTGACGAGGACTTCAAGCCTTTGACTGGTGTGCTGATCCAATCAATCAATCACTAGTATGATTGACAGAGAAAAAAATGCTGAAAAAGAAACAGTATTGGGACTCTACACACTATAGAATTCTACAGTATTATTACTACCATTATTCCAGTCGACAGCAATCGAAAGTTTCACTCTGTATACTGTCGACAAGACTTCATTTATTCCTGACATTACTATGGAAGATATTGAAGTTTTTATGAACAAAATACGTGTGAATAGAGTCGATAGTAGAATTCTATAGTGAGTTCCAGTACAGAATCGACTTATAGCGACTTACATTTACTTTTTTATTGTAATAATGCTCCTAATGAAAATAACTTTTTTCATTTTTACTTTAGCAAAATATCTAATCATGAAATTAAAAACATTGTCTTCAGTTTTTCCTTTTGTAATACCGGCATAACAACTTTTTCGAACACGGCTTTTCGTTTGACTTCATGCAAATGATATGCGATGTTTTTTGTATATTCTCCTTAAATAGCTGCGTCCCAACGACCTTGAAACCTCTTGAATAATTTTCATTTTAAACATCGTTCCTTTAATAAAAACAATTGGGAATATTTATTTTCCAGGGCCTATGGGAGGGTTGAATAGCTCTTTAGATTCTTCGGATATGTTCGAAACATACAAGTGCCGTCAATGCAAGCCAAGATTAATTGTCATTTATCTGTGGAAAACAATCACCTATCGTGGGAGTGTCTGCTATAAATAATTTAAAGGCCTACGTCGAACAAAACAATTCGTTGCTCCCCATTCACTGAAAAATAGAAGGCCCTTTGATTCCAGTCTCGTAAATCAGTCTTAGTACATTTTGGATGATGTTCTGTCAAATGGAAATGACCGGTAGTCTTATAAGTACAGAGAGGATAATTCATAAGTGACGATGTTTATGTTTATACGAGAACTAAACGAACTGCATGTTTAAAGTGAAAAAATATCATATATAAAACTAACAAATAGACAAATTATCTTGTAGTTACTGGAGCATGATAGTTGGGGGTTACGTAATGAATTTTTTACAGTCCCAAACTGTTACAGACTTCAGAACCTCCAAAGTAGCCTGACTATTAGACACAATATATATTCTGGCTGAATTGAGGCGTTTGGAGAAGATTGTTTTTGATCCCTCAGTATAGTAAGTCATGGCACTTGAAAAGGCTGACGAACTGGAAAGAGCAGGATCGTCAACCCTGATGAACGGACCCGAACCATCTGTGGGCACTAGGTTAAAAGGGTGGGTGAAAGAACAACACAAAAAACACTGGAAGAATACGCC
Organism: Lochmaea capreae; assembly: GCA_949126875.1. Classification (NCBI taxonomy): domain Eukaryota; kingdom Metazoa; phylum Arthropoda; class Insecta; order Coleoptera; family Chrysomelidae; genus Lochmaea; species Lochmaea capreae. The sequence continues at coordinate 21,379,278 of OX421404.1, forward strand.
CAGGCAAACACATGGGAAGAAATTCATAAAAGAACCATTACCTTACATGCAGAAGATGCAAAAAGGACACCGAAACATCTCTGCACATATTATGCAACTGTGAGACGCTATACCACAGGAGGCAGAAACTATATGGAAGACCCCAAATGACTCCAGAAGACCAACCAGCAAAGAACCTGTATGAGCTAATACAGGGAACGGATTGGCTGAATAGACTGTAGTCAGAACACTAGGAGGATCCACAATAAGCCCAAGAGGCTGAGGTGGTGCCGGCGAAGGGACGGCTCCTTTAAAAAAAAAGTGATGGCACTTCTCGCTATTAGAACGATTTATTTTTGTGTTAACCCACGCTCGTTGATAATAACGTCTAACGTGAGTTCAAAATCCTGTTTCGCAGACAGTCCGTAAGCATCTTCATGGATTGGATTGCTCAAGATGTCCCGTTAGATCGCCTGGTTTCCAAGATGTAAGTTGAGTTAGCCTATAGGCATATTCTACAGCGATCCTTCGTACATGTAGATGTAGTGGTTCAGCAATACTTTTTAGGCTCCGCTGTGGCACCACATCATTGCACTCGTGATTTCCATGCAGGTGAGTCGTTGCACTTTCGTCAACTCTATTTTTAGCTTTTGTTGTGTTGTTTTGTCGATTTCAGATCGCACGTTTTCCCGAAAAACCTGTGGTACGTCCATAGAGTTTTTGTTTCTTTTACATACATCGTAAGTTGGTATCAATTTATCTATAAGTATCTATTCTTTGCATTTGTTCTTCACACTCCCATTTTATATTTAACAAAATAGCTTACAGTAACAAAACAACGAATTTTAGCATTGCCCGGGGTCCTACTACACCCTTTTGAACACCCTTGCCATTCTGTCAGTCTATTAATCATTTTCAGTTCGACTTTTCGGAGCTTCAAAATTTACGAATTGCGATGAACATATTCTCATATTATTTGTCGATATTACAATATTTTTAGCAAAAGTGCTGTACCTAATTATTTTCAAGTCGGTTTTGGTACACTGAGAAAAATGCCTCCTTCACTAATAATACAGCGATGCATTCCAAGATTGTATTGGTTAAAAATATCACGTGATTAAGTTCATTTTTATTCCTTATGTTTGTGTCACGTGATTTGAAATGATTATCGGCGCGTGGAATACAAATTATTTGATATTTTTTCGAGAAGGGGGAAGGAGAATGATAATAAATTTTCAATAATAACCAAACCTGCTTCGTATTTTTAGTCAGTTTTTGAAGAATGAATTATAATAATTTTCAATAATAACCCAACCAAACCTACCCCTACCAAACCACCTTCGTATTTTTAGTCAATTTTTGAAGAAAAAATTATAATAATTTTCAATAATAACCAAACCAAACCTTCGTATTTTTAGTCAATTTTTGAAGAAAGCAATAAGAGAATATTAAAAATCTTGCCCTGACCGTGACTCGATCCTCTGCATTGGGAGCCCAGCACACTTAAGGTGTATCCGTCCACACCAGAGTTGACAGAAATGTTGTCGATCAGTCTAATCAACATGTCTGACGAAGATGTCATAGTTGCTTGTGCCTCATGTTTTTGTAGTTTTTAGCTTTGGAATCCCATAGATTTGACTTCAATTTGTATGCCTCAATAACAGCTAAGACTTTGTCTTGTTCTGATTCCATTTTCTAAAAAAATACACGACTACGATGTCAACGTAAACCTACAGTTAGTTAGAAACAGAAATCGGGAAACTTTCCAGTACCACATATTTTCAAAACAGATACTTCTATTGAAAAGACTTGTGAAATAAAAGATGTAGAGAATTAAATTTCACATTATAAGACACACTTTAATTTTCAAATTAAGTCAGTTTGGAATAGTAAATTTGGCATCAAATCAAAATCGGTTTATTCGACGATTTCTATATACGAAGTGGCAGATGTCGATGGCTCTTTATCTATGGAGCCTTCAAACTACGGTGGCATATCTTCATTCATTTGTATGATTTACAAAGGTACTATTTTCACCTATTTGTGCTTCTATAGCATGAAGAGCACATTCTCATCCTCACGAATTCGAGCATGATTGGGATTCGTACCTAGTTGAGGCAAATTATAAACCATTTCATACCCACTTTCCGACGTTTGTATTGAAATTAGAAATTTTCTAGCTGTTTTTGGTGGATTGAAATAAAACTAATGCATAATCAAAAAGTAGAATAATAAATGTAATTAAACCATGAATTGGAAATGTAAGTACAGAAAATGCGTGGCGACCCGAGATCTTAGGACCAAGTGAGGTATTAAAATGATCCGAAATTTCCCATGTAACGTGTGTCCTTCAAACCGCGCCAAAATCACACTCCGAACGAAACAAGCGCGTGCTTGCAATGCTTTTAATAATTTCCCAAATACCGTACGCTACTGGTACTTTTATGAACAGAATCTGCCATGTTTCCTCACCCCTTACCGATTTCACGCAGCTTCGGATAGGTTTGTCACCGTATACCTTGTATGTGTAATTTTAGTAATACCAGAAATGCGTTAAAAACATGGGATAAAATCGTTAAACGTACGTATAAGATTGCGATTACTGATAATCCGATTAAACTGAATATTTCTTGGAAGTTTTTAAAATAATTAACAGCGACAAACAAAAATTAATTGCTTTATGTATCTACTGGATCATCGTCGGTTGCTTAAGAAATCTTAATAACCAGGATATTTTATTATACGAAAAATTACAGTCGGTGATGCGGTCTCATTTTGTTTTGAAGAGAATTTGGAATTAATCCAAGTCAGGTGTTTATCCCGATAAGACGCCTCTCTCTGTGTCTTATGTAAATTTTGAAATAACTATGAAACTTTTCAGTAACGCTAATCTCTCTTTTACCAAAAAAGAGGATCCTCAAATTTTATGAGGATATTCCTTTTATTATGCAGTTCTCCAGGACATAATGCATTTTTAAAATAATACCTTGGTGTATGGAGATGGAAATTTTAATTAAAAAGCACCACCTTTTTATATGACGTTGTTAAGTTTTTGTAAATAATGAATATTTAAAACGTCATAGGTCTGGCTAAACTTTTCCAACTTTTCGCAGTTGAGAACCAGCTGATCAGTTTCTGCAATTCAATGCTATTGCAATTTTATCGATTTGGAGCATATTATAGCCTTTTTGGTGTGCGTCATTGATTGTTTATGTCCTTCTAACACCTTACAGAAATAAAAAAAAAGGGATCTGTGATTAATCCTAATCAAAATATCACAATAATGAACCGTTTAAACGTATTACAAACGTTAACCCTCATATTTGATTTACAAAAATTTGATTGGTTGATGTTAAGATTACGCGCACGCACGACCTATTAATCGGGCGAAATTACATCGTTCAATTTACGATGCAGACGTACCTTTTGTAGCGGCGATGTCCCACTGACTTTGTTGTTATTTATGATAAGTGTATATTAATCTTATTGTTAGCATTTTATTTATTTAGATATTACAAAAATATGCCTAGATATAGGGAAAAAGAGCAGCATCTTATTTTGAAAGTTGTCAAGTATTTTCAGTTAGAAAAAGAAGCTTGTAAACCATTGATACCTTCAACTTCAGTGCACCAAGTTAGTATTTTTTATATAACAATGAGTGAAATTAATATAAATTAAGTTAATCGTATGTATTTCCATAGGGATTGCTTAAATATTTCATTTTTATCTATTATGTTTAAAGTTATGAACATCAAACACATGGGGTCAGTAGAAACACGAATGAGACCGGGACCGATGAGCTGCATCCCATTTGGGCAGGCCAAACTTTTGACCGCTGAATTGCATCCGTCCAACCGCTGAGTTGCATCCCATTAACAAATTTAATATGGTGTCTAAAACTGGTAGATAATTAAATAAAAGCGGGCATTGTTGTCATGTGTATACTGACATCATAATTATTGATACTAAATTTTATTACCGAAACTGCGACTAATACAGTTTTATAACAATATAGTGAATAATATTAATTAATTTAAACAATTCCGTTTTCGATTGGGTTAGACTAGACGACTATGTTTTTTTTAAATTGATAAGAAATAATATCTTCACTGTACTGCAACATGGAATCAAGCAGAATAAATAAAGTTTGACATTGTTTACGTTGGCATAGAGTAATACGTCTGTTTACTCTTCTAGTACTTATATTCATTACACAATATCTCATATATAACAGAACTTAACCCACCCTGGGACGTTGATTGATTGATTGATTGATTGATTGGATCAGCACACCAGTCAAAGGATTGATGTCCTCGGCACCTCAGCCTAAAGGCTTTTTCAGCTCTTGGTTGTGCCGTTTATGTGAAGAGACCAGCAGCCCTTATCAGGCCCAGCAGACTTTTCACTAGGTTCTTCTTGGAGAAATCCTCCCTTGGAAATTCTAGTCCTAGGAGTCTATATCTCCAGTGAGATAGTGCTTCACAATCAAAGATAATGTGAGAGGCTGTTTCCTCCTCTTCCATGCACAACCGACAGATAGGTTCCTCCCTATATATGCCGATTGTATGCATGTGCTTCCTTAGGGTTCAGTGACCAGTGAGTAAACCCGTCACTATCCTTATTTGGGCCCTGCTAAGGTTTAGTATTTCATTGGTCAGCTTCTCCGAGGGTTTTTAACCAGGAGTTTGCTGTGTTCCTGTTTTGGCACGTGTCTCCAGTACGACTGGTGTTTAGTCCACCGAGATATACAACCACGTGCAGCAGTTTTGGATATCCCAAATACTGGTTCAGGACCAGTGAATGCTGTCTCGGACCCCAGCTTTGCTAGGTTGTCCGCCTTTTCATTTCCTACAATGCCCTTATGCCCTGGGACCCACTTAAGAGTAACTCTATTACCCTGGGACGTTAACAGTCCATGTGGACTAACAATTCTAGTAAATTTTCCATAGACCAATCGGAAGATACATTGCACCAATGAGAATCAATTGTTCGCTTGTGGGTAGGTCAAGACTAGAAATGATTTATGGCTTTTTTATCTTTTCGGCTTTTTAATCCTCAAAGAGACCTTGCCGCATACTGTTATTTTATTGTGAAACAGTGCAAACTAATTCTACTCAAAACTATAATGATGTCAAAAACCTCCAAGCTGGTATAACGAAGGAAAGTCTAAAAATATCTATTTTTTATGGATAATATGCACGATTTTCTACCTAATTAGATTTATCAACAAATTTATGATTAAAATCTATTGAATTATATTTTTGGATTACGGCATTTAGTTTATAATGGACGTTTTCACAAAATGGCTGAACTGAGCAATCCGTTTTCAATGTTTATCAGTAAATCAAGCTTTTTAGAGAATATATGGAAATTATTGAATAAACAATGGATAATTGAGTTTAAATTTTAAAATATGTCCATCAGCAAAACACGTTCAAGTTGTGTGACGTATTAATCTAATTAGAATTAGTAAATATTTGTTTTATTCAATTAACAATTAATCAATCCGTCAGTCGCAATTTGTATTAGCAGTGTTTATTGACAGTTAAAGTATAAACTCATTGAACAGAATTATTTGATATTTGCAATTGAAGTACAACCTTGATTTCCCATATTTTGTCAGTTTGTCAGGATTTATTAATAATTGAGTGATGTTCGTATGGATATTTTAATCGTGGTAGTCTTTTTTGGTCAACTACAACTGTCGCAAAATAAATCATTCAATGCATAATAAATAAAGCCGAATCTAAAAAAGCTATTGGTTGACTATATTCAAGCAAACACCCAACCAGTGTAGAACACTCAGTAGCGTGCATCCTTTAGTAGTGATAGAAAGTTTATAAAGGAACGTTCAAGATACTGAATAAAGTAGATATTATTTTCAATTACTCCTAAAAAAAATCGGTTAGTAATAGGAAATTAAGGAAGAAAAATTCGTGTAATTGTAATTTTTTTACATTTTCAAAACTAATGTGGGCTGTCAGAAACGTCGTGCTTTTAACGGAATTTTATTGTAAAATAAAGTAAATCCCTCTGAAATTGATTTAACTGACATAGGGGCCTATTCTGTAACTCTTCCTCTAAAATTTAGAGGCCGTTACAAGTTTAACCGGCGCTAAAATGAAATCGGTATTCGCTAACTACATTTCTGTTAACATTTTAAAGCAGGATTCCTCCAAAATAACCTGTTAAAACTATTATTTTTAAAGGTATGTTAAAGTGTGCCTTTAAATAATAACGGTAATAAATATGGCATATGTAGATGTTGCTGGTGAAGCTTTGATTGAGGAATTAATTATAAAATAAGAAAAGTAAGAGAATCATCAAGAGAATATCCACTATTATGATTCTGGAGGATATTAATTAAGTTGTGGACAGGGTCACATCTTTGCTATGAGTCAACCGAGCATGAGCAGATGTATTAATGATGTTACTAATGTTATTTATTACCTAACTGGATAATATTTCCAAACACTGAAAACAAAAGAAGTAAGGTAGGATAGGATGGGGTAATGTCGGTCACTTAACGAAATTTGGACATAAAAGTTAAAATAAAAATTGTATATTGGTTCTGATAAAAAAAATTAAACATATCAGTCATTTTATGTAGTAAAGTATAAAACAAATCATATATTTTAAATATTTTAGTCAAAATACTTGGATTTTAAAAATGTGTCATTGACTGGTGTTACCCTAACGTCCGGGTATTACCAGTCATACGTAAGGGCAATACCGGTCACTTAAAAAAATCACATACGTATCTGGTTGGAGAATCCGTTCCAGAACATAGGGAGTGAGCCCATTGTCCACATAGGGTACACCTGTACCACATCTCATTATTTGCCCCATATTCACCACATATCACACATAAACTAAAATCTGTCTCATTGTTTTCATTATCGCTGCAGATATCATTCATTTAAACATCAGAGTCAGATGATAATGTCCAATCATTTCTTTTTTTGGTAGAGTTTGATTTTGTATGTAATTTCTTTTGGGTTGCGAGGCTGGGTTGGTTTCTTGGCACTAGCGCTGGTTTTCTCAGGCGAGTTTAGTATTTTTCTTTTGACTTCGTTGAGACCCTTTGTTTTATTTGTCGCACCTTTGGTCTTCTCCAGTTTTGCTTTCTTTTTTTCTTCCTTTTCCTCCAATGCATCTTTAAGAGGTGTAGAAGTTAAAATAGTCGAGTTCCGTTTAGGTCTCTGGTTCGCCTTTGCCGTTTTGGCATTTTTTTGGTTTTGGAAAGCAGGTCTTCAACACTGCAATTGTCCTAACCTAACCTAATAGATAATTGTTTACAAAAGTATAACTTTCCGAGGTGTTTGTGAGACATAGATTGCTCACATATTGCAATTATATCGCCGCCAGAACAATATCCTGCCCTTCCGTACTACAGCAGAATTTTATATTACAGTATGAACTGTCATATCATAGTAGATAGTGATTACAATATGTTGAGCATGAATGCTAGATGCCCGGGATCTACACACGATTCGGCAATTTGGTAGGCTTCATTTTAGGCGCCCGTGACGCCTATTTATTTTTATAACTACTTAAAATAATTCCTCGCAAGAAACCAAAAACAGTATAATACAAATGCAGGTTAGTTACCAACAAATGTTCTCCTTCTATTTTCATTAGCTTCTTATTTATTGAATTTGGTCTCTAACTATTGAATGACAAAAAGCACTTTTGCCAGATACTCTACTTGAAATTTTAAAGGAACCCATTAAAATAAATAATTTTTCACAGTCCGCTAAAATGTATACTTGCAGAATAGCATTTCAACAAAAAATTTTTAGCGGCCCGTTAAAAACTTATTTTTAAGAGGCGTCTAAATTTTAAAGGATTAGTTAAAGCATAGATCCCATATACATGGATTTTTCTTATCATCCGCTAGTCATAAAAAGTTGTCGCCTACACTAACTTCGTTCCTGATATGCGTCGATGAGATTCCCAAACAACACCTTATGTGAATGCTGCCTATCTTTATCGAGTTTGTGACCTTCCATCGGATAACGTCGATATCATTACAAATTGGCCCTCAACGCTGATTTTTTGTTGTTGTTGACAACATCTACTAAGGGGAAATTGTCATTACAAGATTTAAAGTGAAAATATAATATATTGTAGAATAGCATTTACTAGTGTTGAAAAGTACCATTTTTTTAAACAGTAAACAGTGAAATTAACATAAAATTCCGTCGGTTGCAAAGTTTACCGGAACCCAGATTTACATCCAAAATTGAATAATCAAGAATGGCTTCTTAATATTACTTTTTTTCAGGGATGTTATATAATGAATAAAACCGGCAAAGTGCGAGTCGGACTCGCGCACGAAGGGTTCTGTACCAAAAAGATACATATATACAAGTGGAGTTAATGTAATTTATTTAGCTGATTGATTTGTGATTCATGCATTCGCTTAGTTTATAACAAATTTAAAAAAAACCATTAGGCCGCTGGGAGATTCGAACTCGTGACCTCCTGATTACTAGACAGGCGCTTTAACCAACTAAAACCTGTTTCCGTTATCAATATCGAAAATATTTATTTCATTTTGTTTTTAGTATTTGTTGTTACAGCGGCAACAGACATACATCATCCGTGAAAAGTTCAACATTCTAACTATAACGGTTCATGAGATACAGCCTGGTGACAGACGGACGGACAGACACACTTTCTACACGACGTTGAGTGTTGGAGAAAAAAAATATGATTGAAAACACGCTTTACTCGAATATGAAAATTGATACAGGAAACTGTAATCAAGTAAATAATTTGCTGATTATGTTTAGAAATTAACACACACTGGCTAAAAACAAAAAATGCGAATTGGTAGTTCCAGATTTTTTTAGAAGCCGGTCCTGATACTTATAAATAGGCAGATTTGTTCTAATAACAATTATTCCGAACTTCTAATTGTTAATATTTCACCAATACAATGCCAATTAAAATCTGGATATCCTGTTTAATTTTTTTTTAATATAGTTGAAATGCTGTTATTTATTAAATTCACCCGTTTTATTTTTTCAACGATTTACATGTTTTTAACAAACATTATGTTAACTGAGACATAAAAATAAAAATACTTATTAAAGCCTTCAATTAATCCTAAAACCATAAAATCCGTTTGTTAGTTTAAGTTTAATGTGCATCAATAATTCCGTCACAGACAATGAAAACTTATTCATTCACTATGTCTATATGTATACGAATTCAAAATTCAAAAGCATTCTAGTTGCCGAGACCAAATTAAATCGTTCTGGACCACAGTGACAACTTTCGCATTAGAAATTAACGTATAAGACTCATTTTAACAATTGTAATTAACTTTTTCGATTAAATTCTCCACGCCAAGTCCATTATCCACTTCATGGATTTCTCCCACACTATAGACGAGTATAAATAAGACCTTTAACGGTGATTAAAATGCAATAATTAAAGAGATGCTCAAACAAATAGGTTGAATTTATAATGTTGGCTCCGAAGTTTGTTTGTCTGGCAACAGGATTTTCAACCAACAAAACCATGTTGAATTCAATAAATTTTTAGTTATAAGAAGGTTGTGTTTTAAGTGTTGTATAGAACAACATAGTTGACACCTGTCAACGAATATCGAATGTCAAAATGAACAGTGATGTTCAGTTAACTTAAAGACAAAGTTTCAGACAGCTTCGTAAAGCTGAACGATACAAGAACATGCATAACAACAATGGCAGTCACCCAGGATGCTGTACGTAATCGACATTTCACATATAACGTGAAATTTGAGTAAAATTAACATAAAGAATTATCTGACGAAAGTACAGAAATCAATTTCAGTTTTATTCTGATGGTCTTGGTCACAAATTATTATTTACGATGTTATTTAAGAACATCAACGCTCGATTTAGTCTTTACGTTTAACCAAAAATTATTTAAACTGTCAGGGTTTGAAACGTTTTTATTTTAAATATTTTCATGCGTATCGAAAAATGTATGAAATATTTTAAAGTAATACCAACGAATACAAGCACGTTTTCCTGTACTTTCACCTTGATTTACGACAATCTAAAAATCCGATAAGACTGCGCCATAAAAATTTAATTTATACTTTGTAACGTACCTTCTGCATTAGAGATGACCGGAATCCTGAAACAAGATAGGAATATTAAATACAAGTGAAAATTTGCCATAATGGAGCTAGTAAAATAAAATCACTTCTTCGTGATCATTGAAAAATAGGATACTAATGAAGTTCGAGATATTTGCTTAATTAAAATTAGTTTAACTTATTTCATGTGGTACAACATTAAGTAGGAAAGTAGAAAACCACATGCGGCACGGAATTTAAAGCCCACACTAAAAAATTCGAGAATATGTTTTCATATATAAATCGATAGGAAGCATATTTTAGAATGTTCCAGAAAAAATAACACATACATATTTACATTTTTTAATTACACTTGAAAATATAATGCTCATTTCTTGAAGATTACCTGTACGAAAACAAAAAATTATAAATAACGATAATCCGATAAACATGAAAAACATTTTTTGTAAGATTGAATCCGAAGCCCCGAGAAAACTATTTGGTATATTCACTCTCATGAAAAAATGCACAGGGTGTTCCAAAAAGTGCGTTTTGTTTTCAGTCCGATCTATATATTTTTTGTTGGAAAAATGGAGTAGGCTGGGCCTTGTAGATAGAAGGGGTCAGAGTAAAAGGAAGAGAGAGAGAGAGGAAGAGAGGGAGGTTGAGAGAGAGAGGAAGAGAGAGAGAGAGGGGAGGAGTGAGAGGAAGAGAGTTGGATGTGGTGAGAGAGAGGGTCAGAGAGAATGGGAGAGTGAGAGAGAGAGGTAGAGAGGGATGGGGAGAGAGGGAGAAAGGGGGGATAGAGAGGGAAAGTGAACCAGGGAGAGGAAAAAAGAATATAAATAGTACTAGGCTTGTTCAACTGAAACCCATCTTTGGCCAGGTTAGCCTTGGAAACAATTGTAATCATTCAATTGACGTTTTCCAACATTAGTAGTGTATGCAAACGTCACACTGATCTGTTTATTTCGTTTATATTTGACAGCGATTTTAAGTATTGTGTCATTCAATTTTTGTGTGCTGAAGGTGTGCAACCGTTGCAAATTTATACGCGAATGCAAGTAGTGTATGGAAACGCATGTTTTGCATATCCAACTGTGAAGGAATGGTGTCGAAAATTTAAGAATGGAGAAGAGAGGACGAATGATAAGCCACGACCAGAGGTGCATTGATTACTGCATCAACAGACAGGAATGTGGCATGTGTGGAAGGCCTGATTAGAGAAAATCGTCGAATTTCAATCAGAGCAATTTCAGAAAATGTTGGTGTGAGTATAGGATCTGTCCATAGTATCGTACACAAACTAGGTTACAGCAAAGTTTGTGCGCAATGGGTTCCTCGTCTTTTGTCTGAGGACCAAAAAAGCTTGCGAATGGGCTTGTCTTTGCTACACCTCACGGAATACAGTCAAAATGGTAATGACTTTCTCTCGTCAATAGTTGCTGGCGATTAATCTTGGTGTCATTATTTTGAACCATCCAGTAAGCTGTCATCGATGCAATGGAAACACGCAAATTCTCCGCCACCAAAGAAGTTTAAAGTTCAACCTTCTGCTTCAGCCTTACAGAACCTAGAGTGCATATCAACGCAAACCGGTATAATGAAACTTTGAACAAGAAAACGTCCAGGGAAGCTTTCACGTGGTGTTATTCTGCTTCACGATAATGCTCGGCCTCATGTTGCCAACGTAGTGAAAGAAAATCTGCAACGAAAGAAATGGAGGATATTAGAGCATCCACCCTATAGTCCCGATTTATCGCCTTGCGATTTTCACATCTTTGGGCCACTAAAAAAGGCGTTAAAAGGTAACCGTTTTCAGTCGGACGCAGAAGTACAAGACGCTGTGAAAGAATTCTTCCAGCAGCAGCCACAAGAATTCTATAAGCAGGGTATACATCGGTTGGTGAAACAGTGGGATATGTGCCTCAATTGTAGTGGTAGTTAATTGTAACTGTACTTGTCAATAAATTTTTCCTGTACCAAAGATGGGTTTCAATTGAACTATCTTGTAGTTACTTATTCTGTTAGGATGGCTTAGAACGTTTTTATAGTTTTACCAAAGTGCTACAATGAAAATTTTTTCAAATGTGATCAAAATTGAATTACCAGTGGCTCCCAAAATGTTAATTTTAAGTAATTATTCCTTACAGAGTTTTTAATCCAACCCAGAATGCAAACTTTAATATAAAAAAGGTTTTAAAATATCTCTTGATGGGTAAAATAAAATTTAATTTGCGTGGTTTCTTACTTTACTCCGTCAAATTTACATAAACACCAAAATAAATAAAGTGCACCTTTGAAATTATGTTGAAAGAGCCAATTGCGAGTTTCACTAATTAATTCAAGAATACGTTTCGCAGAAACGTTGTGCTCTACAGGCAGGTATTATGAACATTCTAAAGAACTTTTTTGATATGCAAATCAAAGGCGCAAAATTAATGTAGACTGAAAATTATTACAAAAATTTATAAGTGCGACAGTTGGTTCTTGTCAAAAATTATCAAATGTCAAAATTAAATGTAATGTTTAGTTGACTTAACGCTTAACAGCTTCGTTTAAAGCTGTGCATAAACTGAAAATGTGTTTTAGCTTTTGCAATAGATTTTGGAAAAATTTGACATCACTTCATCAGACATCAGGATATTCCCGCCTGCAATACCTTGTTTTTCGCTTTAATTTAATAATTTCCAATTTTCAACTTTACATGCCTATAGTTCGTTAACAAAGAGAGGCACATATTTTATATGGAACACCTTGTATATGTAGAGGTGCTTATTTCCAATACATAATATATAATTGCGTAGGCAAAATGAACGTAATTAACTCGACTATACTGACAACAGACAAATACGTCTAATCGATTTTCAAGTATTAACTTAATTTGCGCAACATATTCCAAATCCTCCTCCTTTCCCTACCGCCATAGTGAATAAGTAATTACCCTGTTTTATCCCGAAGTCATTTTCTCGCGTGAATACATGAATTATATTTCGTACGCAAGTGAAAATCTTTGGCTTTGTGACTTTACACTACTTTGGGGAAATTTGAATTACGTTTCTATGTTCCCAGAAATTCAGCAAATGGTGCCTTTAACAAATGCACTAGGTGAAACCGCAAAGACAAATATATGTACATAATAAACCAAATTGGTTCAATTTTATGAATTTATGAGGAACAATTTTGAGATTATAAAATCCGCATTATTTTCTAGATTAAGCAATAAAGTGTTAATGTTTTTGTTCTAACAGCCATTTATACAGGATATCCAAACTGACAAACAAAAACTATAGATACTATAGTCTATTTCGGAAAGGTATAGGGTAATAAAATGGGGAATTCCGACCAGTTCGTCTCAATTTCGGTGTCGGCCATAGGCGTAGGTCTTGAAATAGTATTGTTTGTTACGTTTTGCGTTTAACAGTTACCGTTTAACCTTCTATTAGTGCCTCTGCCTAATTCCAACCCTATTTCAGATTCGGCTTAACCATGCGCCGCAAGGTGCTTTACCCAAAATTTTTAGACCTTTATAAGTATATTTGTTTATTTTAACGCATCAGCATTTGCTGTTAAGCCGTAAATAGTGTTCACAGTATTATAAGATTAGTAATAAAATGGCGACATTTACACCAACGAAAAGGTGTTCCAATCATTCTCCACTATCAGTGAATGAAAAACTTATTATTTTAAATGTACACGATTTCATAAAATACGATTACCCGAAATTTACTGTACAAGAAACTGTCGACCGATGTTCCCGAATGACTGGAGTTGGAAACTCCACCGTTTTTAAATTATTGCGGGGCAGAAAGATAACAGGCCAAGTGGAGCCTCCCAAGAAAAGTCCAGGCAGACCAGTAAAAGTCCTTGATGAAAACACCAAAAGTGTAATTCGAAGAAAAGTTCACTCTTTTTATTTTAAAAAAGAAATACCCACCCTAGATAAGATTTTAATGGAGCTTGGCCAGGATGACCGTATTCCGTTGATAACTAAAAAACTTTTATGGACCACTTTGAGAAATATGGATTTTGCCTGGGAAAAGCATAACCGTAAAGCACTTTTACTGAAAAGCGATGAAATTGTTTGTTGGCGACGAAAGTACTTACGAAGTATAAAGCAGTACAGAACAGAGCAGAAGTAAATCTTTTATCTTGATGAAACGTGGATAAATGAAGGTTATACAGTACCAAAAATGTGGCAAGACCAAAATGTAACCAGTGCTCGCCAAGCTTTCATGGAAGGCCTGTCAACGGGTATTGAGGTGCCTTCAGGTAAAGGGAAAAGACTAATAATCATCCATATTGGAACCGAAGAGGGATTTTTAAAAGAAGGTTTGCTAACCTTTCAGTCGTGCCATACGGGAGATTACCACGAGGACATGGATTCGGATGTTTTTGAAGACTATTTTGGTGAAATGATAAAATATCTTCCAGCTGATTCTGTAGTAGTTATGGATAACGCAAGTTATCATTCTCGACGCATAGAGAAGACTCCAACTTCATCTTGGAGAAAACAAGAAATTATTGACTGGTTAACTACCAAAAGTATTAAATTTGACGATAATTTGATAAAAAAAGAACTATTAGCTATAGCAAATTTACACAAACATCGTTTTATGAAATACGCCGTGGAAGATATAGCAGAAAAACATAGTGTAACTGTGCTGCGCACACCGCCATATCATTGCGAACTAAATCCTATAGAACTTATGTGGGCGCAAGTGAAAGGATTTGTGGCAAGACACAACACGACATTCGAAATGAAAGACGTTAAGCTACTGTTTCATCAAGCCATTAAGGAGGTGACAACAGAGAACTGGCGAAAAGCAGTCCAGCATGTCATTAAAGAAGATGAGAAAATGTGGGATCTTGACTACTTGATCGATCGGACCGTCGACCCGTTAATTATAACGTCAAGAGGAGATGACAGTTCCTCAGATGACGAAGAAGATTATAATTTTTAATAATTTAATTTCTGTATAATGTATTTTTTGTATAATGTTCAACACAAAAATAAGTGTACCTAATACTATGTACATAATGCCTAGTTTTTATTCTCTTGAAATAAAATTCTTTCCTTTTCACGAGTATCCTACCGGCAAGCCTTTGACACACTATTTTCAGTGTTTGTGAATGGATAACAATAGGCTAAACCCATATATTGACCCCAACCCGGGTGGTACTACCTGCACTTGATAAAAAGAAAGAATTTTACAATGAAATCAATGCAAAACTATGAAAGTGGCTTAAATATTCGTTGGGTCACTCTGTGCTCCCTTTGCATACCTAATGAGGTTTATTACCCTATACCTTTCTGAAATAAACTATAGATGTAATTTTATGTATATCTAACCTAATTTACCTTGATCCATAACTTCCCAAGAGAGGAAGATGTCGGATTTTTAAGCATATCTCAGATTTTTAAGAATATCTCAAAAAACCCTAATAAACAGAATTACATTACGGACATATGGAACAGGATTCTAAAATTGGAAGGTGTGAAAATAAATACAAAGAAAACAAAAATAATGATGATAGCAAAAAATCAATGACAATATATTGAGCACACTTTTTTGGAACATACTTTTTGAATTCAAAGTAAAATTTGTGTAAGAGCTGATACACCAAAAAAAATTTACAATATTCACCCGTTGTTTATGTTTTTATGTTATAACACCCGTTTGTAGGCTCCTTCAGATAATAAAAAACGAGAAGATCTAATCTCAAGTTCTGTATATTCACGGAAATGATAGGTTGTTAACAATTACCAGTCAATAAAAAGTGAAAAAAAAATTAAAGGGTCTATTACTAAATAACTGCCACCAAATACCAGTCTATGTTTGAGCGGTAATGACCATTTTGCGTTTTGACCTAATATAAACAGCATAACAAAAGAACTAGGTGTTGTAGTAACGGAATTCAAGGTGTATTTTGATCAATAACAACGTTTTGTCATGGAGTATTTAATACTGTGAAGAAATAGTGAAGGGATATTAAATTTTAGTCATTTGCATCATCAAGTCAAATAAGAAAAAACAATCCTAATGTACGAAAAAAACTGTGTTCGATATTTCTAGTGTCTTGAAGGGAGTATTTTTAAAAGGAAATTTATTCATAAAAGTGTATTTTCGAAAAAAGGAAATGAAGGGAAGGCAATTTAATTATTCGAACATATCAGCTATCCGATCCAAAAATAAGAGGAAAAAGGACCTGTTATTGAACAAAAATATGATCGTAAAAACATGGCTTACGTTTTTCATTAAGTATATTTTATTAATGCTTTTAGTTATATCGATTGCTTAAACGTGTAATACAATCTCTATCTATATGGGTTTCTAATTTATAATAAAATCTACACAGGTTGATAAATATGCAAGTCTTATTTGGTTGAACCGATTTAGAACCAGAGGGTACTGAGAATTCCAACAAAACCGGTATGGAAAACTGAAAATAGTCCTGCGTGTTCCAGAATAACTTACTAAACGCAACTCATACGATGATATCAACCCAAACCGTAGGAAATGGACTCCATAAAGCGATTCCTTTTGTTAACCAGAGCTCATAAAAGAAGATTACGATGGGAACGTCAATATCAGAATTGGCAGAGAACTGGTTTTTGGAAAGACCACTCGATCGCCCAACCTCAATCCCATCGAGCATGCTTGGTACAAAATGCCTTAAATTCCCATAAATTATCCAAATCGATCAATCGACATTATTGTAGAATGTAGAAGCGTTGTTTGGCTGTTATTGATATTAGAGGAAACCATACACTTGGTGAACACAGATCGTCATTTACGGAGGCAAGAAAAATGCGTCAAGGGCAGATCTAATAAAATACCACAAAGTAGAAACATTATTTATTTAACATCTTTAAGTTCGGGTGAAAAATAATCTTTACTTAGATCTTAAAGAGATTAAATCAAAATCAATCAAATGGGAAAACAATTAAATCAAATAAAGCGACTCCAAAAGCTGCAAATTGTATTGAACAAAAGCTTCACAGCTTTATCTCCGTCCAATCTTTTCCTCAACGGGTCATAGATGAGGCCAGCATCATCTGTATCTGTAGAGTAGGGAGGGGGAGTGTGGGCTCACAGCACTTAGGTCACATGTGACCCATTGTACATCCTCCCAAGGAGTTGTCCTCCTAGGTCCATCCTGTGGACTCAACAATATTTAAAAAAAACATTGTATTCAATATTGCTAGATTGACCAGCTGCTGGCAATGCCAATCTTGCCCGTTTTTCTGCAGGAGCTCGCTACGCTAATCATGGTCTCCGATGCTACTCAAATCTAACCTTCGATTTGATATTATCGAAGCCGAAGTCGAAATCGGAGGTGTGATATCAATCGGAAGTTCCTATTTTTCGGAATCGGAGTCGAATCTCCGTAACATCACAGTAAACGTTAATTTTCCCCACCATGGACGCTAGTGTCTAATTAGCAAGGTCACACAGGTTCTCTATACAGCAGAGATTTTTCACGTAACGATTATTTTACAAGAAAATGACATATACGTCAATTTAGCAAGTTTGGTATATGTCTAGTTATTGAGCGACATTCGATTCTCTCGGTGGTAGAGATTTTCCAACAATGATAAGAGTAAATTGAAAAATATCGTAACCTTAATTCCAGTAGCAGGAAACGACATTTTACACTCAATTAGTCGCTAGTAAATTTCTTCGCTGATAATGTCATAGCTATTTATTTCCGGAAAATGAAATGTTGTCGTTATTTATATGTTAGACGAAATTAAAACGTATTTAGTTGTTTCCCTACTCCACCTAAAACAGCATTCAATATAATTTTCTAGTTTTGCACCGAAAAATTCAGAACGCGTGTCGATTTGATTCACTGCGGAGAAATATAAAAAAGGAATGGGGATTATTAGCAGTCAAGAGAAAGGAAATAAAGGAAAAAGTTGTAAGAGGAGAGTACACGAAGAAATATAATCAAATGTTATATACTAAATTGAAATTTGTAGAGGTCGTACTAACAAAATAGGGAAAGCTGAAGATAAAAACTGTATCTACTGTGGAGACAAAAAAGATGCGGAACACACCATTTTCCATTGCCGGAGATGAGATTTATACAGAAACCGAATAGACAGGGAGATTGAGGAGACAGTCACAAGGACAAATATGGTGGAGCTTATGTTAAAAAGCAAGGACAACTGGGACAGCATGAGAACCCTTCTTAAAGAGATTATGAGTGCAAAGCGAGCACATCAGTGATGGCGGAGGAAGATCTCGACTATGGGGTGGTTCCAGGGTAGAGACAAGAAGCTGGTGGCGACCGATAAGGTTTTAGTGCGGTCGCGTCGTCTCTGGTAAGAGGCCCTCAATACTGCCTGGACGACTTGCTTGCAGGGCGACCAAGCGGGATTGAACCCTTTCCCGGAAGCACTCCCACACTTCCGGGAAAAGGTAGAATAAGTACCCGGTGCCTGTGAGCAGGTTTCCACGTGGCAAAAAAAGGTTTGTTTTAGCAATCAGTTACAAACGTTGCAAACATTACGAGGTATGCGAAATATAAATTAATGATTCCTGCAAGACAAAGATCGTACAGTAATCGCCAATTACTTAGATGTACTAAGTTTAACATAGGAAGATAATGGCTCCGCCCCAGCGACAACCATTCATCAAACTAGTAAATTATTATAGGCATTTGCATCGGTTTATGTCTATACTAAGAAAATGTGTATTGGAATTTTTAAAGAGTTCCTGTTTTGCTAATGCTTGTACATTTGTGTCTATTGAAATAAAACTCTGTTAATATGTCTATGGATCTGTTCCGACTTTTAAATTTATATCGCTAATCTTTATCTAATTTCCGCTCGCCCCCTCATTAGCCACTTCCAATCCCCAACCCTGGCTATAAGACAATTAATTGACATCTACCAACGGAGGAGAGCCTAAGTGTAGCTCTTTAATAACGTTGCCAAGCGTAGTCCTAAAGTTAATTTATCGAGAAAGGCAAGAAAATGATTGAAGAAGCTATACAGAAGGAGATACAGAAGGGGATGGGCGAACAACCATTCCATTCACCCTTCCCTTTTTTGTATAGCTTCTTCAATAATTTTCCTTGCCCTTCTTGATAAATTAACCTTAGGACTACGCTTGGCAACGTCGGTAAAGAGAGAGCTATATTTAGACGCTCGCTTACCAACGGGCCCAACGGCCCCTCCATTTTGGCAACGCCAACTCCTCCGAACGCCACGAGCAAAGCTCCTTTTCGCTATCGACTGTCCTAAAGGCAACACATAGGTACCGTTTGAGTAACCTTTTATTGTTTATCTTTTTTATTAACCCGAATCGCTGTGGTAAGTCAAAAATCATATTATTTGAATAATAAGTTTTATTTAAAGTATTCGTGAAGATGATTTTTATCATATATCATATTTTATTTTTTACACAGTTAGATGAAATAATATTTGCCACGTGGCCATATAGGTAGGTATCTGTTTATTGAATCACTGTACATTATTTTTACACTAAATGTTTTAAAATTATAAATTGCTGTTTTATACTTTTGTGCAAACATTGCAAGTTTTTGCAGAATAACTCTTTTTAACTAAAGATTGGATTCATTTTAAAACAACACATTCTCGATAAGAATTATACATTTAGAGTAATTTTAAAATAATTATGTATGTTTATTTCTTTCAAGTTGATATTATACTAACACTATATAAACACTTTAGTGTTTTTGTGAAATTGTTCACAGTTAAATAAACGGCGGCCTCGAATTGCGGACCGATTACCTGATTCCAATAATTCCGTACTCGAACTGCGGACCAAACCAAGAAGACCCCTCTTTTAAAAACCATGAATTGCGGACTAAGCTTAAGTTTATACAACTAGGGTAAAGGTAAGGTGTAAAAATTAGGGAATAGTAAACCATTATCATTTCAATATTTTTTTATTTTGAATAAGAAAATTATAGTTTTTAAAGAAATACATTTTGCTTATAATATGTTTATTAATCAACTAAAATACTATAGTAGTATAGGATTAGGGTAGGGGGTAAGGTAGGGTGGTTTTAGTTAGGTTATTATTGAAAATTATTATAATAATCTGTCAATTACACAATTCAATTTTTCGATTCGGATAAGGGTAGGGGGTTAGGTAGGGTGGTTTTAGTTAGGTTATTATTGAAAATTATTATAATAATCTGTCAATTACACAATTCAATTTTTCGATTAGGGAAAATGTATCTATGCATTCGTGATAAATATCATTATTAAAATATTTTTACTTTCCAAAACACAAACGTTTTAGTTTAGGACTACACTTGGCAACGTTGGTAAGAGCTACATTTAAACGCTCCTGATTTCAGGTGGCCCTTTCGACTTGGTCCGCAATTCATGGGTCATTAAAAACACATGACAAATTTTAAAAATCATTTATGGTTTTTGGTCCGCAGTTCATGTACGCCCTAAATAAAACGTATAAAATATTCCATTCGTATATAATTCTGCCAGTGCCGGCCTTACATATCAAAAAGTATTCTATTACATTCAGAGTAGTTTTAAAATAATTTGTATGTTTATTTCTTTTAAGTTAATATTACTTACACTATATAAACACTTTGGCGTTTCTGTGAAGTTGTTCACAAGTTTTTTAAAGTTAAATAAAACGTATAAAATATTCCATTCGTATATAATTCTGCCAGTGCCGGCCTTACATATCATTATATTTTTCAGTAATAATTTTTAACAACATAACGTTTTGTTATAATTTAGTTTCTTTTTAAATTAATAGTATATTTCCTTCTTTAGATTGTTAACTTCATTCATTCATTTTTTATTGTGTTAATATGGGACATATATGTTGGAAAGCTTCCAGTTAATTCAATATTTCATTAATTTCTTTTTTAACCTCAAAAGCTGAACCAACATTATGCGCCCCATTACATTCAAATTTCCCACATATCCCTAATTCGCCTGAACTTTTAGGTATGCACAGCTTTTACTAGATACCGTTAAGATAACGTTAAAACATCTTAAGAATATTCTCAAGAAAACCACTAGGATACCCTAGGATATTTCTCAATTAATAGACGACTGGGATACCTCCAGGATTCTTAATTGACAGACGATTGGGACACCTCCAGAACAAGGCTTCCATTTACACCCTTCTCGGAGGAAACAGTTAAGTACCATTCAAATTGCAGGTTTCATTTATTTTTTCGTCACATAGGCAGAATAAATTTGATGTTTTGATTTAATTTTTTTAAATGTCAATTTCGCCCGGCTAAAAGAGCTGTAGGGGTCATGAGTTTTTGATTTTTCAAAATATTTTTACCTTAGTTTTATTTTTCTTTAAATTCAATTTTGCTGTTTTGTCGCCGCCTAAAAAGTAATGGCGCTCTGGCATACCTAGTGCAACACAATCATGGAGTCTAATTAACCTTTAGTAGAGTCTTATGCTGAAATCTTTCTCGAGTGGCCAGTATATACAATAATGAGTATCTGCTCTAATGTATTATTGGAAGAATTGGTCAAAGCCGAAAAAAGAAGATCTCAGCATTGGATATACCTAGTAGGGTTTAGACAATCAAGGATACTTCTGGGTGACTACAAACTGTTGAAATCAAATGAATGCTTAAGTGAGAATAAAACTACACTGAGAGTTTCAACAGGGATGCTAACAGGACATTGTTGCCTGAATGGGCACCTGAAAAAGCTCAAAATAATAGAGGAAGATGAATGTAGATCCTATGGAATGGAATAATAAGCCTCCATCCATATACATCCTAGTGCAAAACACCTGGGAGACTACTAGATAGAAGAGGGACACTTACCTAAACAAAAGCCTGCACACAGCCTGAAATTCCTCCTGGAAATAGTGTTGTATTTATCGTAATGTGTTTTTTATCTTCATTAATCAAATTATCTCTCTCCGTTAAAACAAAATCTCCATAACAGCTATAGCAGCAGACGTTTTGTGATCCCATTGCTGCTCAGATATTATTTAAGTACCCTGTATGAAAGAGTATTCTTGAAAATACAAGTGTAAGTGGATAGAAAGGTCTTTCTTATTCTAATCAATATTTCAAAATAGCAGAAGTGAAAGTATAATGTATAACTTGTCTATGTATCATGCCATGAATGATATTCCTAAGAATAACCAAGTCATTTTCAAGAAATCAAAGTTTCTACAACTAATGATTAATTTTAAGAGTTCCAGTAAAATGTTAAATTATCTCGCTGATGACCAGAACAAGTAGAGAGCAAAACATGACGTGGTTGGTGCTCTCTTGTTGTTTTCTGTTTAATTATTTAGAATAGGAGGTGTACTATTGATTTACTTTGGTAAACCACTCCGAATGGTTGAACTACGTGATAGAGAGGATGAATATTTGTAGAAATTTCATCCCATGTTTCGTGTTTGGAGAGGATAATTAGTTTTATACAAGTGATAAATGATTCATATTACTGAGTAACTACAAAACGGATACCAGTGCCTGTCGGCCAATATTAACAAAAAATAAACAGGAAAATTTAGCCTAAGAACACAAGAAACAAACTGAAACATTGGGAGCATTGAAAATTCCCATTTTGTACATAGCTGCATGTATTGATTACAGCAGTGTTATATTCTTTTTAGGGTGAATGTGACGAGAAAGACAGCATTTTCTATACTTCCTAAAAATAATTGTTTGTTGAAAGCCATCTATCGGAATATCTCGAATAAATTCTGTATGGTGAGACAGAATTCTGTAAATTTATAAGTATCTTTACCAAGGAAATTTATAAGGGTGGTAAAAAGAAAATATATTCTTATATTCATTATTTGGTTTGCTCTTTTTGGGAATTAAATCGCAATGTATTGAACTGCAAAATTACATCATTGTCTGATTGTCGAATTTTTTCGAAGTTCAAGATTACGTTAGCTGGTTAGGGGGCGGGGGATATAAGATTGTGTTACAACAGATAAGGAGGATATTATGATACTGACGTATGATAAACAAAATTATGAAATAATGGTAATGTTTCCAAAACGTATCACATTTCAAATAACGTAATTCAGACGATCTTTACATAAGAACAGAGATGAGAGTTGAAAAATTAACTCAGACAGAGAACGTAGTGTTAGAGAGAAAAATTCTTAGTTATTAAAATTGAGACGATGATGAAAAATATTATTTATTGGGGATGGACAACAATTTGACCTTGGTCTCATTTATAGGTTGGCTTTATTGGAGGTTTTTCATAAATGTACCAACCTATTTCACTTCTACTAAAGCCTATACTGGAATCAACTGACTAAAAACTTAAATGTAAACTAAAAGGTCGTATTCCACAAAGGAATATGCAAGTAATCGAAAAAGCGAAACAATAAAAGAAAATGGAAAATGAAATATCTTAATTTAAAGGCAACCGACGATTCTACAGTTTTAGGTCTCAAAAGGCTTCAGGTATACAAAGAACTTTTATGGGAAACATCAGCAGTAGGTTGTGAATTTAAATTGTTTCCATGAATATATTTTTTAGTCCCGTGCAGCTGGAAAAAGCGTCTAAATTATTCAAAGTAGTATTTTGACTGTCTTGATAATTATCTGAAGATAGCAGGTGTATTTCCATAGAATAATAGATTAGTTAAACGATTCTGGATAATGTAGCATTTTTTTGAATATATTTTTGAGCTTAGCTTGCCTTAAATTCCTACAAAATGGACCATTAGTAATGGTTTAAACTGGAGGATGGAAGATGCGCCTCCAATTATTAAGATCTGACTCAAATTGCTTCAATAAAATATTGTTAGTAAAAAAATAGAGGGTGGCAAGGAGGAAATGTTCGAATATGTGAAAATTTCAAGATAAGAGTTTGCAAAATCTTGATATGATAACCGATTTGGCCAGCATGTCTGTATATAGTCGATAAAAGCCTTAATGGTCATCCAATTTGCAAATGCAGTTAAATTTGATAACATTTTAGACGGTGTAAAGTTACTGTAATATTTGTTGTTTATCATGGTGAGTAAACGAATACATGTAATTTGGTTTCCATATTAAGAATGGTCGGAAAAAGTCAATAATTTGGTTCCCAATATTTTAGGTAGGTATAGGTGTATATATAATTTTTATGTGTAATTTGGTTCCAGACATTTTCAGTTTACCTGGTCTCTATTATTAATTTCGTTCAAGCAAAGCAATGTGACCCTATTTAGTTTTTATAATTGTATATTATATTCGCAACATAAAATTAACTAAAACACAGAAAGAAACATATGGATCGGTACATTCTCCTGAAATAATGTTCGAATAATCTTTGCAGGTCCCAGGTTCTTGTATATGTTTTATAACTTTCATCACATTCGCTCAAAGTAAGAACAAATGATTTGCACTTTCTGTTTGTACCTCTCACCACTTTTCAGGACCTTTTGAAGACACTATTTATAGTTATCAATAATTAATAACAGCTTTTCTCGTCCACTTAAATTATTTGGGGAATTATGGGAGAATTCAACAAAACTTTAAAGAAGACTGAATTTAAAAGAAAACTAAACGTCACAGAAGAAGTACATAGATAATTACTTCGCAATAAATTATAATAAAATAAACAGGAATTACGCCTCTAATACAGCAATGCCCTGGAACCAAATTACATATTATTGGCAGGCTATACAATCTACTACCTGGCGGGAAAATCAATTGCAAAATCTTACACATGTTTTAGCTTTTGCAAATTAATTTTGGACAAACTTTACCTTAAAAAATATTTGAACACGAATTGATAGCTATTTATGTACGAGTACATAATACAGAACTTTCTTGGACGATTTTCTCGCTATTTATGGCAGAGCGAGCGTGTCTAATAAACAAGGCGAGTCCAATAAAGTTCAATTATGTACTAGTTACACAACGATTATATACAAATAATTGGAAGGCTTATATGCCTCGATTTAGTAGACAAAAAAGTACTAGTCGTGACGTCGACACTGATTCTCGGCCGGCATAATAGAATCGCGTAGCGGTCGGTTTTAAATGGCTAAATTATTGTGAGAGGTTGTATTTTTCAACAAATGTTCAATTTTGTTAATTCAGATTATTATTATAGTGAGAATTAATTAAACGGTTAGACAAAGTGTTTCCAACGTAATCTGAAATGTTGTTGTGGGCGATTCGTCATTCAATTTTAAGACGAAAAGTTCCTATAAACATGTATGATAAGTTATGTCGTTAATGAGATACAGGGTGTTGAAATTTATTTCGACCAAAATTTTTCCTTATTGACGCTACTGGTTTCCAGAATTGAACCTGTTAATTCTCGGTGGCATTTGGAATTTTGACAATTAGTATCATACCTGGTTCGAATACAAAAACAAACAAGGCATTTTTATTATTCTAAATTTGTTGTAACTATCGTTACTACTTATTATGTTCCGAAACGTTTTCTACATTGCACCTTCGTAAAAAAGGAACCTGAACTTTTACAAAATCAAGGAATACTGTTGGACGACCTATAGCTTCGAGAACTCGAAGATCAACCTCTTCAAACTATTGACGACCATCCAGAAACGAGTACCAGAAAAATTGCTCAAGAAGTTGATATTAGTCATAAAACTGTTTATAATGTTCAGAGAGAAAATTTATTGTATATGTCCAACACGTGTTCAACATTTACTACCTGATGACTATCCGCTCCCTACGCAGTATTCCCAATGGATTTCAAGAAAAATTGCGAATGTTTTGTTTACAGTTGAAGCCCAACTTCTTATGAAATGAGTTTTCATCATAACCACACAAGTAAATTCACATGCCACAGTTGTAGCACGTTTTCAATATCCTTTTTCGATCAAGTTGGGATTTGTATTATAGATAATTATTTATTGGGACCATTTTTGCTTCCTCAACGATTGATACATATCTCCATTTTCTAGAAAATGAACTTCCACCTATTTCGGAAGGTGTACCTCACATAATTGGAAGACGTATGTGGTTCATGCATGGTTAGACGTCAAGCGGATGCTTGTATTTTAGCTGAAGGTGCTCTGAAATGTGCTATTTTTATGTTGATATTTATCACAGCTTCTATTGAATAATAAAAACATTGAGCAACCAACTTTTCGTTTTAAACCGATAAAAAGACACAAAAAAGGACCAAATAAATCAGGAAGCAAAAAACGAATACATACAGTAGAGAGCGAAAGCCAGAGCTATTTATATTTCGTGCAGTTCAACTTCCGGTTTTCAAAAGTTATTATCAATATTTTTTCCTGAAACTCGTATATATTCCCGAAATAATTCTGTTCTGTGCATATTTTTTAATGTACGGTCGTTTCACTTTGGAGTGAAAAAGATATTTCATAACCTTCTAGGCTACTAAATCAACCTTTATGGTTATAACTCATGGTACGATTTTCAGGAATTTCCAATTTACAATAAATTATTCGAAATACAGATATTTCTGTTACAAATTTATATAATTTAATTTCCGGATGCTGGTAGATTATTATCAATGATCTATTACAAGTGTATGACTACTGAAATGTGGTACATAATATATTAAGATATTTATGGCATTGTTAAAAAAATACCGGCAGACCGATTTTGGCATATATGCACCATCATCAGTGCGAGGTAGATTATTCCCGTCCAGCATAATCAGCTCACACCGAGCCGGACCAAAGAAGGTACTTTTGCAAAAGGGAGATGAGGTTAAAACGAACAAACAAAACCCTATATCCCACTATTAGGAAGACGATGGTGGGAAATCGGTAGGTGGAAATTGATTGGCACAAAATGGTTGTTAGGTGGTTGGCGGGAATTGTGACACAAGAGCAGAAAATGAGCTTTAGCAGCCCAAGACTATTAGACTAATAGATAAGGGCTGATAAAGCGTTTCCTGCATGTGTGACACACATTACTGTTTTCCGCCTACCGAAAAACCCACAAAACTAGGAAAATACAACCATATGATTGGTTTTCCGGTAAGGTAGGCGAAACAGGTTTTTATGTCTTTGGTAAGCGTTGACCATCATCTCTTTGAAATTAAAGAGGCTATAGAAATAGAGAAACATACAAAGTGCTGTATTGTCTCTGCATAAGAAAGTTCAGCTCCAAAAATTTGTGAAAAGATGCTTTTCTTTTGAGTTTCATTTTAGAGAATTTAATGCCCCACAACAATTTAATGAAAACATGTTTTTTACGTGTTATTTAAATGGGAAATTTCAAATGGCTACCGACACATTTTGAAATTGAGCTAATTTTTTTTCTGGCGGTCCGTTCTAAGCCATATATTGGATAGGTTAGTTTTTTTGGCTCTCCCATGAAGAGAATTCTTACTATGCTGCATATCTCGAAATGTCATTACGTTGTAGTCTACCAATTTATCCAGAAAAATTTTTTGTATAAACCGCGTACAAAAATTTTGTTCCTTGATGTTTCGACTCGCTTTGGACATACTACTGTCTCCGTAAAATGTTCCAGAGGTCTCATTAGAAACTACTTACGTTTCCTGGATAGGTGTCAAAAAAATTCAGAGTTTTTATTAGGTATATTAAATGGTTTTGTCAAAAAACAGGTTCTACAGAAAATAAATTTTCCTCGCCAAATCTATCTCAAGATCAAAAGTATGCAATATAGTTTGAGTTTCAGGTGACTGTACGTTTCAAAAATTTTATTTGAATTGGTTGCATAGAAAAGTGAATTTGTGGCTTGATAATGATAAATGGTTCGTAGCCACTAAATAAATAAAAATTTCGTTCGCAACTTCATACACATGTGAAATTATTTACTTCAATTAAGAGCTTCGAACTGTAAAATTTACTATGGATCTAGAGTAGAGGTTAAATCTCATGCAAAATTATTAACTGAGAACATTTTTGCAGTTTAAACGAGGTAGGTACATTTTGAAATTTCTCAATTATTATTGAATAAACAAATTTCAAAAACTAGTTGTAATTCTAACATGACTGCATCACCACACTTTTCCATTGTTTTGTACGTTTCTGCCAGCATTGCAACTATTTTTGATAAAAAGGCATTTTAGAGTTGCAAGTTATAAAAAGGAGAATAAATCATGAAGATAAAGTGCAGAACGTGAAGACGTTCGCTACCATTAACCTATATGTGGGAAATATATATAGTGAATGAGGCCTAAATATATAGTCAATAAGTTTGCAGCCACAGATATAATATTTATGAGTATAATTTCCGCAAACATGTAGTATACAATGCTCTCTAGAATTTATGTATAACCACTCTTAAGTACGGGGAACAGGTTCGGAATATATTTTACGAATAATTATCAAACTTTGAGAATTATCAATTTTAACAAAAAAAAAGTGGATATATACGATGCAAAAAGATACACATTTGAGCCAGATACTTCCATCGAGAAATTGAATGTAATATTGCAAGATTGGGCATTTAATATGCGAAAAAGTAACGGAGAAGACTACAAAGAAGCGGTAGTTAAAACAATTTGGAACACCACCGCTAAAATGCTACAAAGTAAATAGTATAACGAATTTAATATTGTATTCAACCCTTTCACCGATGTTCAGTTTAATTCATCACGAGCTGCACGTAATGCTAAACGTAAAATCCTACAAGCACAACCCGCTCTTAATAAATCTGAAGTATTTGCAGTGGCCAGATTATATAACGAAAATGAACCGGAAGGACTTCAAAAGAAATTATATCACATTTTGGCGTTTGAACTAGCTTGGCGCGGAGGAGAAGCAGCTTACTGCAAAACCACTTATTTCATATCTGAAATTGAAAATAATGGAAAAGAAACTGGACGTATCGAGTATAATCCTCTATTTTCGAAAACGGGACAAGGCGGCAACAATAAATTATGTGACAGCAAATGGATCACGCCTAATATTTTCGACAAAGATATTTGCCCAATACGTTTATTCAAAAAGTTAATGGAAAAACGAAACACTTTTATAACTTCGGACAGAGTATTTCTTACACCAAATCCCTTTTGGAAAAAGAAGAATTCTAAAGGTTGGCACAAGAATTTGCCGATTGGAATTAATGAAATTTCCAAATGGACTAAACGCTCAGCACAACGCATTGGTTTAGATGTCAAACGTGTCAAAATTACAAATCACTCAAATCGAGCAGTTAGCGAATTAAGTAAAAGCGGAATTGAAGAACAAGCTCTAATAAAAATAACAGGACACAGCAATTCATCATCAATAAAACCATACTTACAAGTTGACAAAGAGTATCATTCAAGCATTATTCAATCAATTCGTTTGGAAAATGAAAAAACTTCAACATCTACTACAGAAACGATTAGCTGTGGCATCCGCAGCGATATCACTGTTCCTAGTATGAATTTCAATAACTGCGTTTTTAATAATTGTACATTAAAATAAAAATGTGTTTATTTTTAATGATTTATAAATAAAGTTTGCATTGATATGTTTCCAAATTTCTCATTCATTAAATTGTCCTGCCGAATTACACTCGAGGTTTGTATTGATATTGGGTAAATTTGTAGCAACTATTAAAAACACGACACCGAAGGTGGAGTGTTTTTAGGTTGACAGTTATTCGATAAAATACAAACCACTTGTGCAATTATAAGTGAAAATTTGTTGACAGACTTCACAACTCTCGAAATGAGAGAGGTAGAACGAAGCTTGGGAACCCAAGTCCAAGGTCATAGACCTATAAGCTTCAATATTACAAGAAAATAAAAATGTTGAGAAGGGGTTAATGATTATTTTTGTTTTAAAATAATAGGTTAATCAGTTTTATGTATTTAAGTCTGTATCAATTAACAACAATTCCAACATAAACTCATAATGACACTAAAAAATATTACAGTCAATTTATTAGAATTGGCATTCTTGTTGTGGTTACTGATGGGAGTTCCTTCAGTAAATTTATGCAGAGTATTTCTAATTTTCTAATTCAACAACAAGCATATTTTACAAAGAATGTTTTACGACCCTTTATAAACTAGTATAATTACAGAATGTACGAAATTTACGAACCTAAAAGTTATTACTGTGGGTAAACTTAACTGGAAATATTTTATTGGTAGAATAGCTAGCTAAATTTTATGGCATGCAAAATAAAGCGGATCATTATAAATTTATTGATGTGTTGACTCAATTCACTAGAATAAATTAGAAACATTCCACTTGAATCTTTGCCTTTTAACGGTCTCATACCTATTTTATTTTATTACATTTTTTAAGTTTCTTGAATTTGTTTCCAAAATAAAAGAGATGTGTTCAATCCCATACTTGAAAATGACAATAATAATGTATACATGGTGTCTCAATTTACTACCATACTACTATTTTTATAGGGCGTGTAAAGTTGTGGGAAATCATGTTATAGGAACAGGTCTTCTTTGACGAGACTTTCAACGAAGTACAGGTATAAAAGGACCTAGAAATCTGTTACAAGATAAATACATAAACTAACCTAAAACATGTACAATAAAATGAGTAAACCTTTAAGAAATTTAATTCTTGAATAGGTTGAAAAGTTGAAATACTTAAATTTATGAATCTCTACATTGAGAGTATATATTATTATTGTACCTATGTAAAAAATTGCGATTGGATATACTAATAGACAGGTCCAAGCATTTAAAAAAATATCAATAGAACTAATAAATTTACTCCAAATTACAGTCTCCATGTATAATAATGTTATTAAAATTAATTTTTGTGATATTCAAAGATTTCATGTCCGTTTTTATATTTCGCCACTATATATTTGCGTTTAAAACATTTATTTTGACACACTGGTATATATTCAATATTATGCATATTCCATTATTCTGAATTTCCTTCTTAACACCTCCTACCTATCAAGTGTTGAAATATACACCGACTTCCGGTTTGCTACTGGAAATTAGGAAACTCTGTGTGTATGAGTTATGGCGAGGAAGTGTTTCAACTTATTAGCTACATTTCCCACTTACCTTCTGGGACTCTCCGCTCACTCCACGAAGGTATTGGATACGTGTATTAGTCTGGATAGTCCAGTCAAATTATTCATAGTTTCTGCAAAAAATTGAAAAATCTGTAGTTGTGGAATAATTCCACAAAACAAAAGCTACTAAAGAGTGGATCTTTAAAGGTGACGAAAAAATAGATATTTTTGTTTGTTTGGAGATGGTCTAGCTCAATAACTAATAGCTGCTGCGCTAAAGTTTCGATATGCACGATAGAATAATTGCCCCTTTTGTACACATGCAGCGGAGCAACAAAAATTGAGAAATTGAATAATTTACAAATTAGATTCAATAACCTAACGAATCAATTAGAAGATCCATCTTGAAAAAACGTAAAGAAAACTACAACTATTACTTTGCCGATTGCTACAATCCGCATCTTAAAATTGTTAAATAGTATTCATAAAATGAACAGCGATTGAAAAAAATATATATAAAGTGATAGAAATACTGAACTGAACGTTTGGATGCTGCATTCGTATTGGATGGAAAAATCTGTGTCTTAATACATATCGTTAAAGTATAATTTCTGCATATCTAATATAGAAAAATTGAGTTTCTTTGACATGTTATTAGATATGTTCAAATAAAGATGTTCATTTATAGGTACTATGGATTACCGACATATTCTAAGTACGTCGTATGACTGGGAATAAGACCACTAACAGTTGTCGAAGGTATTCATTTACTAACAAAATTCAAAGTTATTCCCTGAAGACGGTTTCACAGAAAATCTCTAGATAGTCTGGTAGACTGATTAAAATACTGGAAAGTGTCTCTTTGGGAAGACATAAATGACAGAAAAGCTCATATTTCCAGAGAACTAATATTAACTTTGCAATTCGCCGGGTTAAGTCTATTCAATTTCAACAAGAAGTTTCGTCGAAGTGTAACTATTCTATGTGTTCATATTTAATTTTGTCGGCAATGGGATATTTTAAAAATTATAGACCCAGATATTGTGGATTATTTATTGTTCGAGACATTTTCTATTACCAGTTTTTGGTGATATCCACAACGCCTCTGTAGTTAGTTCGGTCGCTGACTTTTCAAAAAAAAACGTTGGCAGTCTGTATGAAATATTTCCTTCGTCATTAATTCTTTTGACCATATTTATGTTTTTTGACTAGCTTACAACTGCAGTATAGAGACAATTTTTTTTGAATGTGTTTTTTTTATTGCTACAAACGATACAAATTTGCAAACGTTATCAACATATATTTGGATAGAATGTTTGAGTTTAAAATTAATCGGACAATTCAAGTTTCAAAGTTAATCAATATCAATTTACGTCGTGCTCGAATCTAGTATATTTTAGTTTAAGACATTTCCAAAATATAATCAGTTTCATATTTAAAAAAATCGTGGCAATTTAAAAAATCGCTTTATACAGGGTGTCACAGAATAACTATTCATAATTTTCAGAAATGACAGAGGGCGGCTTAAATCAACATTTTTTAAGCAGTATTATTTCTAATATAATGTTTCTCAATTTAATTGCTTCAATTTAGTAAGTAACTACTCTTTCCTGATGTAGTTGTTTTTTAAGATTACTAATTTATCTTGGCAACGAGACATTTCCGGATACTAGTTTATTAATAAAAAAATGCTTATTTAAGTGCCATTTCTGTTATTTCTGAAAATTAGGAATAGTTATTCTGTGACACCCTGTATACAAAGATAGTAATTAGTAAGAGTTGAGTTGAATCAAATCGTGTCATATCCAGACTTCATTGAATCTTAAAATCGCTTTGTTTCATACATATATATTATCTTAAAATTAAACCCAATTCGCCGATTTCCAAATTATATATGTACTCGTATATAACCAATATTTTACAGCAGTTAGACCCGAAGGCTGCATTATCACGAGTGCCTAATATTTCTAAAAGTTGAAAACTCTACTAGGTGAAATATTTTAGCAAGTGAAGAGATAAGCGAGCGGCGGGCAGACGTGTATTTCCTTTAAACTTCTAAGTTTATATCGCTGCCCTGGGCGGCACAATTAACTTCCAAATGCCCCCGAGCTTGATCCCACGAACGAAACGCTTTTCGTGAAAATCGGAAAAGCAATCGCGCACTTTCCGTTGTTAGGCCGGTAAACATAAAGGAAAATTAACTGGGAGAAAACAAAGAAACGATTAGATGCAAAACGTACTTTACACGGTCAAATGAAATTAAATATACAGAACCTTTTTGGAAGATCAAAGAAAGTTATTAATGTACAATTCAAAATATTTATTAATTCATGTTGAAATATACAATTGAAAATATATTAATACATCGCATGTTGAATACATATTATACTGAAAATAAATCAAAATATTTGATGTGAATTACAGTAAAAATGCAACACTCTACACACGAAAAGGTGACAGGAACAAAAGCTTAGGACTGGATGGAAAAAATATTCAACATAAACTTGTTATTTACATTTACAAAAACTTACTTTGAAGTGCTAGGTGTATTTATACGAGGTTGGGATAAAGTATGGAACCAAGTTAATATCTTTTAAACGAAAAGAACAATATTTATGAAAATTTGCAGGTAAGTGCAATGGAACAAAATGCATCTGATGTACATTTTTTTGTTAATAATATAAAGTGCTTGTTATTTTGAATTCATACATACTGAGTTTAGTGTAAAAACATTTGTAAAAACGAGGAATATAGCACTTTAATCAACCTCCTTTGAGTTTTTTGCATTAGAGAAAAAAACCATTTAGATAAACTAATTGATGTTGTTTGTATACATAGTAATAAATAAACGAGTACTGTTTAGTACGTCTTGTGTTCTCCAAGTGTCAAATTCTAATTGACGGAAATAAATTTTACAATTTAGAATGGTTCAATTAAATGAAAAAGAGCGTATTGAAATTTTAATGATCGTGTTAGAACTCATGAAGAAGTGTGTCATATTTTTAATAATTTGCATCCGGAGAGAAATCCTATATCACGCTCAACAGTAACTAAATCATTACAACGTTTTAATACAACTGGGATGGTAAAAAATTTCCTTAAATCTGGAGGACCGCGAACTGCAACGAACGAAAATGTTAAACAAAATATTGCAATCGATTTAGAAGAATCACCTCAAACTTCCACCACAAATTTGGCACTAAACCAGTCGACGCTCTGTAGGAAAGATATTAAAAGGTGAAAAGTATCATCCGTATAAGGTATACAGTTGGTTCAAGAATTGTCAGACGATGATTTTGACCGACGGCTAGAATTGTGTGAACGGCTAATGGACATCTGTAATGTCGACGAAAATTTTGCTTCTAACATAGTTTTTTCCGATGAGGCAACTTTTTGTTTAAATGGAACAGTTAATCGCCATATAACTCAAGGTATTGGTGAAATGAGAATCCTCATTGGATTCATGAAGCACATACCCAGCATCCACAGAAGTTAAATGTTTGGATGGGAATTGTCGAAAATAGGCTTATAGGCCCATTTTTTATCGACAGTAACTTGAATGGTGACAAGTATTTGGATCTACTAAATAACGAAATTATTCCTACACTTCAACAGAATGGGCAATTACCACAAAACGTTTGGTTTCAACAAGATGGAGCACATACCGACTATGATAGACGGGATAGTGGATTTTCTGGATGCGGATTTTCCAAATCGATGGATTGGACGTAGAGGATTCATAGAGTGGCCTGCTCGTTCTCCAGATCTTAGTACGTTAAATTTTTTTCCTTGGGGTTATCTAAAATCACGTGTTTACGTTAGATGTGTTGATGAATGTGAACTAATACGTGGAGAAGTCTTGGAAAGAGTGACTCAAGAATTTGTTGATAGGATGGCATATTGTCAGCAAGTAAACGGCGAGCATTTTGAACATTTGAAGTAATTTTGTTTCTCATTATTCTACAACTATTGTACAACTAACAGTGAGTTATTCCTCGTTTTTACAAATTTTTTTACACTAAACTCAGTATGTAGGCATTCAAAATAACAAGCTCCAAAATCTGGGAAAACATAGGGTGTTCCATTTAAATTAAAGAAGTTGATGGCATTTCCGGTTAAACCGGAACTATATTATTAACAAGAAAATGTACATCAGATGCATTTTGTTCCATTGCACTTACCTGCAAATTTTCATAAATATCATTCTTTTCGTTTCAAAGAAATTTACTTGGTTCCATACTTTATTCCAACCCCGTATAGTCGAAACCTTGCGAAGCGTAGCTGGGGCTGTTTGAATATGTCCGAGAACCTAAAAGGGATTTTGCAACGTGCGATTTACTAATCACTGATCACAAGGCGATTTATTAATTTTCCACATTTTTTTTATCTTAACTTAGGCGCTCCACTATAGTGCTGGGTCGACGCTCAATATCATTACTATTCAGATGTGATCTGTCAACATAGAAAGTAGGAATGTTTGGAAATCAATACTTTCAATTTCTCAGGATTTCCGTAATGCCCGCTTTAAAAACTGTACCTGCCGATGAAGACTTACAAATTGCTCTGTCAGAAACTAAATACACACATTTACTATAATTTCCATGTCAGCTATTTGTCTATATATTTGATTTCGAATCGATATTTCACCTTTAACTAAGCCTATTAAGATACCGAAAGGTAGTTAAAATGCTTGAATCAAAATATAATTTACATTTGTAAATCTAAAAACATTTAGAGCCATACACTGCTTCACAAAACTTGAGTACATAAATTCAGAGATTATGTTTTGACAAATTACGATTTTTGGTCACCAAGTGTTTATATGTTAAAAATTGAATGTTTTTTTTTTATGCAATACGTTCGCAGTTTTGAACAACAAAAACAACTATTTAAGGTTGTGTACCTTCAAAGTTTTATTAGTTCAAAGTACATACGTTACTAACATATCATTTACAGCCAAACAACGCCTCTACATACTTTCAATAGGGTCGATTGATTGATTTGTCTTCAAAGAATCGATAGGATTGAGGTAGGGCTCGAAGAGGTAGTGCTAAATGCGGGATACCATGGAAGTACAAAGTGTCTTTGACTATTCTTGCACCATGCGGTCGAGAGTTATTGTCTGAAAAGTTGGAAGCAGGTACAAAATGAACTTGTTAATAACTTGTACGTAAATCTGTGCAATCCTGTTTCTATCAAGCACTAACAATTATGTACGCCCATTAATAAGCATGCATATGCCTTCCCAAACATCAACTCTCTATGCCAACGTCTTTAATAATACTTCGAAATTGAAAGAATATCGTATTCTATTGAAATGCTTGACGAAATTACCAACTTAAAGTAGAACCATGTTTCATGATTTTGAGTTTTCGTGTTCCAGACAAGTGAAAACAAATACTATAAGCATAAAAGTATGCAGTGGGTTGAATACATTTTGCAGTTAATTTGAACAATCAACAATTTTAGTTTTTTAACCTAAAAAACGTGCTCTGTTTGTCATTATACGAAAAATAAACATCACCAATCTTGATTTATTATTAAACGTGCTTGAAAACTTTTTTGTGCGTTAGACTGTTTTCACTTGTTTTCTTTCGAGGTTATCGGAATTGTAAATTTTTCCCGCTCGACTGAAACCTAGGTAGATTTTATTTGAAGACTAGAATATGTTTAGCATTACATGGGCGGAGAAAAAATAATTAGTGAAAGGGGTCAGTTCATGTCAAATCTTGGGATCGATCCCCACCACCTGCTGTTATACTCCTGCTTTCAATATCGCATCCTTAGAAATCTCATTAACCTTTCCATGCAACAAGTATTTAAATAATAATTGTCGGGAAAAGAATAAGCTAGAGGTGGGAAAAGTTTAATTCCGTTGTTTTAAATATTTTTCAACAACTACTTCTCGGGCTATAGCCCCGACAGACATTGAATTACATTTCTAAGTTAAACGTGGATGGGATATCTGCACAATATAACCAACTATTCTGGTTTGTAATTAGAAGGGAGAACATTACTTGTAGACCGGTTTCGGCGTATTTGCCTCATCAGTACAAGGTAGATATCTTACGTCTGAGAGCATAATCCTGGACTGGAGATAATGCTGAAATCACATCAATATATTAACCTCAGTTAAGGAAATGCAAATAATGCGATAACAGCGACATCTAACCACAAACCAAAATTCTATATTGACAAAAAACCATCTCGGTTTTGTAGTTATTTACTTAATTACAGTTTCCTGTAAAAATTGTATTGGATGTTTTTCGCAAAGGGGAATAATTTTTTCATCCACTTTTCTCATTCTTGAAAAATATCCACACACTAAGTTTTTCATGAAAGGGAAGGGTAAATGAAATTATTATTTTCCCTTTCCCTTCCTATTTCTTTTGTTGGTTGCATAACAGTATATTTATACCAAGATAGATTTGTTTTTGTACTATAGTCAGTATAGAAGAAAAGGAGTCAAACTGTAGGTGATTATTTATAATATTAACTTTGGAACAGTTCAGTTCTTGATACTTTCGGAAACGGAACAATCCCACTTCTACTTATAGTTTTACAACTATAGTTTGGCAAGTTTATCTGAAGCTACGCGGCATCGGTAAGGGGGCGAGGAAACATGGCGGATATCTGCCAAAAACGTACCAATGGCGTACGGTACCTATTTTTATGAGAGTATTAAAAATAATAATTAATGTTATATAATAATTATATATAGAAACTGATTTTTACTTTGCTTTGAAGGTAAGGTATTTTTCAAAACACGGTATTTGTTAAAAACAAATAATGTTAAGAACCGTACTTGAATTCAATATGGATACGAAATAGTTCAAAATATGACACTGACAATACCAACGCCATTGGATAATCAATGTCAGTTGACGCACGCGCTTGCCAATAGGAAGTCAGCTGGTCGCTAAGCAACGAATGCCTTTCGATAAATTTCACCAATTGAGTTAGTTCGGAGGGCGTGAAAATTAGGGTTTTCGCACAACGCTGCCAGAGCTTGGAAAAGTGTTCATCTTTTAATATTCATAAATTGAAAAAATAATGTTAAGAGACAAAATCCAAACAAACAAGCACATTAAAGAATTAACGTTTAATCATATTGTCAATATTGTTAATAATAAAAAGTCCATTTTCTAATTATTATCACTACATACTTAGCACTTTATCTTTTTCATAGTTAAACGTGGCAATATCGAAAGTTTTCGACTGCATTCCTTTCACGGCTTCAGATAAACTTGCCAAACTATAGTTGATATTCGACAAGCAAACATTATTTCATGTCACCTCATAAAATATTATAGTAAGATCAATATTAGAGAGAAAATGAAGGAAGTTTTTCTTGTTGAAAAAAAAATGATTTTAAATAGTTTCCTGTATAATGTGACACATTTAAAAACATGAAAATATCGATTAGTGTTGAAATGTTGATAACATCTTTTTTTTGTTTTTTTTTTCTGGAAATTATGAATAACCCGCAAATTTTTCAAAATAGATCACTTCTCTGTATCGGTTTTACTACGAGAAGGCACGTGGCAAAATTAACGGTCACTGGCTCACACCGTTACCAGCCGGAGGTCTGAAAAATAGGCCAGGCCTTGAACAACGAATACAATAATCTCCGAAAAATAGCACCTAGAAGAAACCACTCTATAGTAGTAGTAGTAATACCGGTGCTATCCAATAGTCTAACAGAGTAACCTTACTTTCCTTTCCCAACATGACGAGAACTAGAGCGAAGATTTAAAAAAAAGAAAGACAATTACATTGAAGACGAATTTCCTGAACTACCACTTCACCAGCACTTCGAAAAAATCCAATCTTCTCCCTTTGATGGAAACTCCGGCTCCACAACCCAACTCAGAACCTAACCATCATACATTTTCTTCAGAGGAAGCTGTTTTACTCAAAAAACTACCGAGACAGAATAGCCTTCCTTGAAAAAGAATTTAAATTTCAACTGTATAGTATATTCTTCAACGAGTGTAGAATGATGGCTATTATTCACGCGGATGAAGTTTTTGAATCATTCAACTGAATAATAGCCATTCGACACAAGGAAAAGACTATACTTTCTCCTCGTCTATGCAAAAAAGAAACTTCTTTCATTGGGAATCCTCGATCGCCCGTGTAAGAGTAATGTATCTCTACCACTGAGCTATCGACCACATTAACTATGAAAATGTAAAGAACTTAAATATAGGTAACTCTTATTTTAATGGAAACCTTTTTTTTTTAATGAAATTATAACACTATTAGTAATAATAATAGAGTACATAAATATAGGTACTTAAACATATTAAACCTTCACAATCGCTTCTGTTTCCCATTTTGTTCTCCATATACAAGTTACCTAAAATTATGACTATATGATTTTTTTGACGTTTCAAACGACGCGCTGTCAGAAGCAAAATCAATAAAAAATGCGTGGTTCCGTATAGTTCATAGTACAATAAATGATAATAGGAATATTTATTAGAAAATGTTTTATATTTACAAGCTAATTTTAGTGAACCAATGAGCATAAAAATATATGTACACCATTTCATGTAAGTATTTAGCTAACAATAGAAATGCCAAAAATTTATAAATCAAATAGTGTTTAACATGTATCCCTTGGGTCGACTTACGAATCCCGCTTCTGATTTTTCATTGTGAGAAGGTCAAAGTGTAACGGTTGAAGCAGCATTGATTACACAATTGAACGAATATTCAGTGAACAGATAAAAAAGTTCTGGAAAACCTTCTTTGCTAGCATTTATGAAAAAAACTTTTGGGGTAACGCCATTAAGTCATTTTTTCAATTTCTAAGCAAATCGAAGTTTAGAGTTTAGGACTCGAGTTTGTTGGTAAAAGTTTTTAACCGGAACAGTATTTATTGAAAGATAATATTCAAGAGAAGTTTCAAAATTAACATTTTTTAGGTTATTGGTCGAAGTAAGGCATTTATCTCCTCGTCAAATTTTCAATAATTATTTTTATTTGAATTATTATCAAACATTTTTGTTGTTAGATTTCATTTTGCATATACAGGATGAAAATAATATGAAATAGTATTTTGAGCGATTCGTCATTCAATTTTAAGACTAAAACTTCCTATATAGACAATATAGACATGTGTGATGAAAAGTGTTGATTTTTTTGTTGTTGTTAGTGAAATTTATTTTCACCTTAGTGACGCTATTGGCTTCCAAAATTGAACCTGTTAATTCTCAGTGATCTTTGGAATTTTAACAATTGCAGTGACGAAGCTAAAATTTAACACAAAACTAAACAAGAAATTTTCATCATTCTAATTTTGGTGTAGCTCCAAATGATAACTATGCCTCTGTTTACTAATCCTGAAATTACTGATATGCATATTTTATATGGATTAGCAAATGGTAATGCCTTGGAGGCAAGACGTATGTGTGCCCTGCGTTATCAAAACAACCGCTCACCATGTTCTGAAACGCGAGAACTCTACAACTCGGAAGATTCAAATAATTGACGAACATCCAGAAGCGAGTACCAAAAAAACTACTCAACGAAGTAAATGCTACTAACAAAACTGTTTGGAATGTTCTAAAAGTAAATTTATTGTATCCATACAATGTCCAACGTGTTCAACATTTGCTATCTAATGACTAATCGCTCCGTATGCAGTATTGGCAATGGATTTTAAGAAAAATTGCAAGCAATCCCAATTTTGCTACCACGGTTTATGCGGTTGCATTTTATCAACAACGTCAAGCTGACAGTTTATTATCAAAAATTGAGAGAAATTCAAATCTTTGTATAACAGCTAAATAGAAATAGAAAAGTAAGCAAATATCGCTGCTGCCAGAAAATCAAGGAAGAGGTATGAAGCAACGTATCAATACTTCAAAAAAATGGTGTCAAACAGGGACTGCTACTGCAGAGTGTGCTGTTCCAGTGAACTCTGTGCAATGAAAATGGACAATGCTGAATTAAAGCATGAAGTTACGATTGTTACTATTCCTGATTCCAAAAATGGAATGGCACGTACATTTACAGTGACTAAAAGTGATGATGAGAAGTTTTGTTATTTCAAAATAGTTCTAAATTACATTGTTATAAGATCCCACATGACTAATTTTAATCCTTGCTATTTCATAAGATATGAAAATGGAAACTACTTAAACCAGTCTGTCTGGAAAAGCTCAATTCCAAATAAAATTGCTAAATTTCTAAACTTTGAGAAAAATACTGGATACTACCTTAGAAAAACGTCGGCCACTTTATTAGTGAATACTGGAGTTGATATCTTAGTTTTCAAGCGATATAGCTGATGGACATCTATAACTATTGCGGAAAGTTATGTAGCAGAGAGCGTCAACAATAAAAAGGAAGTTGTAAATAAAATTTTATACAATATAACGAAGCCAGAAGTCTTCTGCAGTACTTCAAAAGTAACAGAAAACTTGGTTAGAGATGGAGAAATTATAGAGTGAGAACAATTCATACAAATTGAGAAAAAACGAGAATTTATTTATACAAATTTATACTATTAATGTTTATATCAATAGATAAGATATTACTACCCTTCCTTGATAAGTTGACTACCACCCGTCGTCAATTAATACCGATCGATACCTTTTTGGTAATTGTTACTTATGTCCTTTAAAACAGTATCAAATGCGTTGTTTATAATATATAGGGAGGAAAAATATGTAATTTATTGCAAATATTGATTCCCGTGAAAATATTAGAAAAAAATGATGTCCAGATACAACATGTTTTATTAAATCCACCTGAAAATACCCAAACAGTGTAGGATGTACCTACACTGACGCGCCTTTCAAGATAGAAATCATATTATAGTATATTTCATTTCAAATAAAGGTGTTATGTCTGCGGCAGTATCAATGTTGAAAAAACTCTCTCAATAATACAAGAATGTCTTTCAAAAGATATTGTATTGATTTTCACCAAATTTAATTTTTTTACTTTACGGCGAAGGCGAGTTGAAGAGAAGGTATTATTTGTAAAAAAATATGTATTTCGCAAATTCTAGAAATGTGGAGAACATTGTTTTCACTACAGCATTTGCAATGAGCCTCAATGTACCGTTTTTTTTTTGTTTTTTTAAAGGAGCCGTCCCTTCGCCGGCACCACCTCAACCTCTTGTGCTTATTGTGGATCCTCCTAGAGTTCTGACTACAGCCTATTCAGCCAATCCGTTCCCTGTATTAGCTCATACAGGTTCTTTACTGGTTGGTTGTCGAAGTCTTCAGGAGTCATTTGGGGTCTTCCATATAGTTTCTGCCTCCTGTGGTCCAGCGTCTCACAGTTGCATAATATGTGCAGAGCTGTTTCGGTTTCCTTTTTGCATCTTCTGCATGTAAGGTCTCCGTCAGGTGCTCCTTTGTGGGAAAGTGTCCCGTAAGAAGCCCCGTTATGGTGCATAGTTTGTTCCTGCTCATTGAGAGCAGTTCTTTCGCTATTTTTTCTGATGGTTCTTTTATAAATTTATTCCCATGTGTTTGCCTCGTCGTATTCTTCCAGTGTTTTTTGAGTTGTTCTTTTACCCACCCTTTTAACCATGACCTAGTGGAGCATCTGGGAATGCCCACAGATGGTTCAATGTATTGTTCAGGAAATCATTTTGTAAGTCCGAACCTGTGAATCAATAAGTAGTCTAAATCTACTAAGAAAAACACACAGCCGTCATACCCGTCAAAGACCAACGCAACGAGATGTGTATATGTTAAAGTAAGATAGACGATACCTAACTAATAACGCTGTGTGTTTTTCTTAGTTGATTCAGACTCTAACTTATCTAATACTCGCGACTTATTGAGAATAAATTGGATTATTATTCCTGTAAAAATAAAAAAGATTGATCGAATGAAATAATGTACTCCTTAATTTAATGCCACAGTGTTCCTACCTACTATATATTATTTCAATACATATACCTATGTTGAAGTAAATTATTTTCTATTGAGAAGGGACAAGGATATTTGTAACAACATAAATCTCCCTCCATTGATCTATTCGATACAATAATGACTAGTAGATTCTATCAAAGAGGACGGTAATAGTTAGAGACGTTACGAAATACCATAGCTTCAAGTTTGAATGACATAATTCACAGCATAATCACAAAATAATTGTTCCATTGTGACTGATCTGAGAAAATGAATAAAATGGTTATTAGGCAAAGTTGGAAGTCATTGTTGTCAAAATTCACTAAACAATTCGAATTTGAGATAAAATGAAGATAGATAATATTATGTCTTAAGTAATCCTTCATTATTTGGTTAATAGTATATTACAATACAAGTACGGTGGCTACGTCTTTTCCGCATGTGCATGATGTTTAACAAAACGAGCCGAAGTCGAGTTTGGTAAATCACGCAAATGCGATAAAGACACCTACCGTAAGTGTATTGTACGATATTTTATCTACAAGTATGTTTTAGGTGCCTCGTAAGTCGTTATGAACAATGCATTAACATTACTGATGATATTGTTACGGACCATACCATACGAATCCACTGAGAATGTCAAAAGGAACAGCCAGTAGAAGTGGTTTTAATGACTCCTATTATAGCTATAAGTCCTGAAGGAGAAAGCTCGTGGTAAAGTAGGAGACTGGTTAGGAAAAGTAGAAGAATCCATGGTCATGTCACTAAAAAAAATCAATGAAAGCATCTTTGGTGCGCTATCAGCGCCATCCTGGAATGAAATGGGTCTTGAGTCATGCTAGTCAAATAATTTCAACTGTGTCTCAAAGGATTACACGAAATTCTAAACGCACCTGCTTCAGTTCATAAAATCAAAAGAATGGAACATAGAACGTAAGTGTATGCATGATTTAATTAATTTATCCGCTTTATTTTGTCATCTGTTACAAGGAAAATTCTTGTAGCTTTAGTCATATGTAGGCATATTATTATACTTGAGTATATTCTGTAACTATTTTTTTTATCGTAATACTCTAAAGTAGCATATTTTGGTGGCTTAGGTTAAAAATACACACGGAAGTTATTATATTATTTCAGAAAATTATTTTTTCTGGTAAGAACGTTGAGATAACTTTTTGGCATTTCTCACAGGTTATTATTTAATACCGCCCAATTAAAAAAATATTGTTTTGTGCTATGTTTTCATATGCTTAAATCCTTCACAAAGTCTGATGGAAAAAATATCTCGAAATGACAGAAAAACAACCATGTTGACATAAAACGTAATATTTTATCGAAGAATTTTTGGTTTTAATCTTCATATTTTAGGCTCAAAATTTTCTATATGAAACAGTCGCATTTATTAATAAATTACTCTTTATAATTATTTATATACAAAAATTGCAGCTCGTATATGATTCTTATGAGCTTAACAACAATTTTCTTAGTATATTTCCAGTGTTTCGAGTTGAATTTCTTCCTATTGTCGTTGGAAAATCTCTTAGAGAATTCTAAGAAAAGCCCCAGTGATACATTTGAATCGGTAATAGGGTGAGAGCGCCTTTATATAGCTGACGTTTATATGAAGCAGAATTATGAGGGGTTTTCGGAAATAACGCTGGAAAGCTTGTCCTGAAAACAAACAGTTTATATTTAATGGAACTTATACACATATATCCTACTTTATTTCTTATGGGTAGTATTTCAATTGGGAAATTGAATGAACG
The DNA here is from genome assembly GCA_949126875.1 of Lochmaea capreae. Classification (NCBI taxonomy): domain Eukaryota; kingdom Metazoa; phylum Arthropoda; class Insecta; order Coleoptera; family Chrysomelidae; genus Lochmaea; species Lochmaea capreae. The sequence continues at coordinate 21,423,845 of OX421404.1, forward strand.
CTCGCAATTTCTGAATTATTATATATATAATCAACAATTTAGTCTAACAATAATGCCAATTCCAAGAATTTACTGGATCAGGAACTCTTTTTATTTCCTGAACCTTCTTACAGTTTAAAAAAAGTCAAACACACTATATCTCTCGCTGCTGAATCTGCGAGTATCGCTTTGTTATAGATTAATTTTCGCATTGGACAAACTTAGAGTTTCAACTTCCTCAACTTTAAATTGTTAGTGATGAATTACTCATGTCCACACCTTCTACGGAAATAATTTCAACACACTATTCTACAATGACGGCTTTGACTGAAATCGGAAGATCCTGCCACGGATATGCCGATGGCACTGTCATCACTAGGGAAAATTTGAGAGTACAATGTCACAAAGGGAATTTTACTATACGCAACGGTTTATTATTCTGAAGAATCAAGAAACCCAAGCTTGAGGCGTGAAATATTTAGGTGCGGAACAGAGTGACGAGACGTCTAACGACAAGTAGAGTCTGCCATTCATCTTATCAAGTCAAAAATTGAACTTGAACAAAATGGATGACGTAAGCTTCAGAGCAAGTTTGTTTTTTTCACTCTAGCGGTAGTATAGGTATACAGGTGGAGCATTTACATCGGAAGTATAATAAGTGTCCACACCACCGGCATCACAAGAGCCGCCAGAATATACAGTCGTGGTGTCTGTAGCGCTCATGATGTGGAAAGGAGTTCTACATTCTTTAATCCTGTCATAGATATACAAGAGTAAAGGTGGCGAAGGGTTCAGGCGCCTGTCTTGGTTAATCCGTCACTGAATACATGAATAGCTGGTGAAGGCAGGAGAGACTAAACATCAACCAAACCAAAACCATTTTAATAATTCACTAAGAAAAGGCACAACCGTTAAAATTGATGGAAGTGAGGTTAAATGGAGACAACAAGTGAAGTATCAAGGTCTGATCCTAGACAGTAAATTCCTGTTGATCAAACAAGACAAGGAGTTTACACACAAATAAAAAATGACTCTAATAGTGTACAGGAATCTGACAGGTAAAAACTAGAGTTGTAGCCCAAGGATCCTCAAGAAGTACTTGTGGAATCCTTGGTCACCACGCACGGAGCGCTCACCAGGCGTGAGCCTGCTTCGTAAATTCTGCGGGTGCTGGGAGAAGTACGTATAGCGCCCGCATCTTAGAAGATACATTTGTTCAATGCCAACCGAGGCTTAAACGTAGGAAGCGTTCTACACCTTATGTGGTACTATAATTGTGTGCGTCACTGCTGCACTGCGCTGTGCCACGCCATGCCGGGCACTGTACTTTTAGTTGGTATTAGTTGCAATTCTGTAAGCAAATGTTGAATTTTAAAGCAGGGTTCAAAATGAGACAATCTGCTAACTCCATTTTAATATTAAAGTATGCATAGTAAGCTTCAAAATATTAACGGAAAACTCTTAATTGGACACCATACCTGTTAAATTGGCTAATGTAATATTGGAAGAAATAAGCAAAGCCGGAGAAAAGCGATCTGACCATTGGTAAGATCTAGTAGGGCTTAGACAATCAAAGATTCTGATGGGTGACTACACCCCGTGAGATCAAATGAATGCATAAGTCAAAGTAAAACTGCACTAAGAGATTTGACAGGGATCATAACGGGACATTGCCGCTTGAACGGGCACCTGAAAAGCTCAAAATAGTGGAGGAAGAAGAGTGTAGATTTTGAGGCATGAAAGAAGAAACCTCCATCCAGATACTTGCGAATTGCACAGCAATTCAGAATACTAGGGCACAGCACATAGGAGATTATTGGATAGAAGAGGGTCATTTACCTAAGTTGAAACCTGCCTCAGGAAAATAGGACTAAAGGAGCTACTAGTCTCTGAGACGTTCCTCAGGAACATAGTAGAAGTAAGGGAGCACAATAGATCTTTTAGGTCTCAGTGGAAGTCTTCCCATCATCTATACCTGTTAAATTTTAAATCCTAATCTTGACTATGTATAGATTAAAACATTTTTAATAGCCGAAACTTTGTCAAATATAACGGTATATGACGGTATTTGGCGCTCAGAATGCGATCCATCAGGAGTCGTCGGTTAAAGAAATGTTCGCGCATAGTTAGGACGCAAGAATAAAATGAGGTACTATTGTCCATTTTGTGTTAACAATCTACAAAGTATCTCAATTAATTTCTCACTCACATATCGTTCGAACGCCGAATAAAAAATGGTATTATGAATTCGTGACAATAGATTTAAATTGAATATAATTTTTTGGATTATTGCCTTGGAAACAAAAACAGATTTGTGAAGTAATATATCTTTTTGATGAACATGTTTTTGCCTTAAGCAAATAATGTTTATTGTATGTATCATATTTTGTTGTAGAACCAAACTCCACATATATTTTCTCTCACATACAGTAAATGTGAAAATCCATTAGTGGCAAACAAAAACTTTTCTAGTCCAACATGCGAACTAATAAACTTCCCAAGAAAACACCATCGAGAACAAAAAAAATGAAGAAAAAGCCAACAGCAACATGCTTTGTTTGGAAATTGAATGGTACTTTGTGATTGTTTCCCCAACATTTTCAAGTAATTTCGAAGTTTTAATTAATTTCTAGCCAATCCTGAAGATGTAAACTAATCTTTGAAACAAATTATATTGATTGTGGACAAGAATCCGTGATATTAGCTGTTTGCCAAAAATTTTCATCAGCTCATAGTTATCTTGAAAAAAATATCTAATTTGTATTTTTGCTTCAAATAAGTGCAACGCCATACTTTTAATCAAATTTATCATTTATTACTGTTTACATAAATGATGTACATAAACTGTGAACTAGATACTTAACGCAGGTTATTATACAACAAAAGCTTGTCCGCAATTTTCATGAAAATTTCTTGTGAATCGAGGCTTTATTACCTTCAACTTGCGTGCTGAATTTCCGATACTATCACGATCTTGAGGTTGATATTATTTTCGAAATGAAGTTTGGTCAGTTACGGACTTTATCAGTTACCAGGTCAGGTGAGATTGTGAAGGCAAAAAACGACAAGGTAAATTTGTAATGGTTAGGTTGAAAAGGTATGAGTGAAATTTTATTCATGATAATATTTTTGTTGATCCTAATATTGTTTAAATTAATATAAAAATATATTTTTTTCTTATTATTTGGAAAATTCAACCACAATTTAATTTTTTTCTATTTTTATATCAACGTTTCGGTAGCGTTCCAGCTAATTTTATAAAAATAATCTTTCAAGAAATTTGTGCATATTTGACACTAAAGATTATGGTTTGATTGCCCAAAAAATTTTACAAAAATATTGAATATTCCTTGAAGAACATAAAGAAGATTTGTATTAAGAGTGTTTCGATCTCCTAAAACTAGTTGTTTTTAAATAAAGTCGATGAAAAGATAAAATGTCACTATATATTCTTGTTTAATTTAAATTTTATATAAAAAAGTCACAGCATTAATATTATTTTATAAACAAGATAAGCCATAAAGATTTGTTCTGTAACTTATGGTTTGAGAAACTGAAGATTCCGTTTGGAGATAGGGCTTGATTTAGTGTAAAGATGATAAACTGGATACAGTCTAATTTTATAACAAGCAAAATAATACATAGAAAATGTAATTTTGAGATTATTATTGGATCCTTGGATGTATACCTAAGAATTTACATTAATTTTATTCACATGATTTACCTACACACATTCCGATCTGAAAATACAAATTTCTTCGAAACCGTAGATTTAATCTACATCGAATAGGAGTACGTTTTTATTAGTAAATCGATTGAAACATTTAGTTTTCGTATTTAGTAATTGTACAGGTTGTCCCTGTTAAAATCACGGATTGTTAACCACTGGGCACAATCCACTCCTGAATTTTTGTGCGGAAAGTAAATTCAAGTATACAGTTAAACACACTACATAACTCATGGGCTGAAAAGTCCCGGACCTGACACAAAGATGGCGGTAGTTTTATTGCGATCGCCTGTTTTTCAGTTAGTACTAACCTTGAAAAGACAGCTGTAAAAATTACATGATATTTTATTCATTAGTTCGTGAGGTATTGTGCTAAGATTGACGCTACTTTTAATATTTTTGAAACAATGGATCAAAAACAAATTCGTGGTTTAATTTCACTCTGCTTCTTGATGGAAAAAAATAGCGTTCAAGCGAAGCAATGACTTGAAACAACAACAATAAAATGATGGTTTACTGACTTCAAACGTGGTCGTAGAGACACCGATGATGCGGAACGCAGTGGACGTCCAAATGAGGCGGTAACACCAGAAAACATAAAAAAATCAAACAAACCGTTTTGAATTATCGAAAAGTGGAAATGCGTGACTTAGCTGACATCGTAAAGATATCAAGGAACTTGTTGGCTTTATATTGCATGAGCAATTGACCATGAGAAAGCTCTGTTCAAAGTGGGTGCCGCGTTTGCTCACTGTTGTCCAAAACCAAGAACGTGTTGATGCTTCTGAGCAGTGTTTGACCATGTTTAAACGTAACAAACCGGAATTTTTGTATCAATATGTGACAATGGATGAAATATGGATCCATCACTTCACTCCGGAATCAAAACAATCGTCATCTGATTGGATAGCCACTGAAGAGCCTCGTCCAAAGCGTCCGAAAGCACAACAATCAGCTGGAAAGGTTATGGCCTTGGTATTTTGGGATGTACGTGGTGTAATATTTATCGACCATTTTGAAAAGGGAAATACCATCAACAGTGAATATTAGGTAGCGCTATTGAAGCGTTTGAAGGCCGAAATTGCAAAGAAACATCCGCATATTGCAAAGAAAAAATTTTGTGACATCAAGATAACGCACCGTGTCACAATTCAATCAAAACAATGGCAAAACTACATGAATTGAACTTCAAATTGCGCCCACATCCACCGTATTCGCCAGATTTGGCTCCCAGCAACTACTGGCTGTTCGCAGACCTAAAAAAATGCTCGCCGGTAAGAAATTTCGCTCGAATGAAGAGGTTATCGCTGACACTGAGGCCTTTTTTGAGGCAAAAGATAAATCGTTATACAAAATTTGTATTGAAATGTTAGGGCGGCGCTGGAATGATTGCGTTGTTCTTGATGAAAATTACTTTGATGAATGAAACTAATTTTGAACAAAAAAAACGTGTTTTCTTTGTTAGGCCCGGGACTTTTGACACCAAAATTGTATAGTGTTTCAATGTATAGTTTCTATAAACATAAGTTTTTATTTCTTAACTTCTAAAAATTTATTTGAATTCCTAACATTATTTTTACCTCTTCTACCAGCTCCCGAATTTTTGTCAGTTCCTGTATTATTCTGTACAAGATGAATGCTCAAAATGAATGTAAACATGCTTATCCTTATTATTTACAAGTTTTACATCAAGTATTCAATGGTGTGTAAATATTGCATTATTGTATAAGTTTGATTACTATCATTATTTGTAAAGCAAATTGTTATGCGTGTCTTCATTAAAGGGAATTTATTATGGTGGTTAAAGCTGTTAATTTTATGGAAAAACGCCATTATATTCTCTGCTTCTATACAAAACACTACTCGAGTCTTATTTGGCTTGATTATCTTCAATCTTCTGAACTATTATTTAACAATGCATTTTAAATTGAATTCTTACATTGTAATAAGTACTTTCAATTGTGTTTAACCAATACTGATTAAATGTAATTAATAATTATAGTGATAGTGCAAAAGAAAAAAGAAAAATATGGATCATAAGACATATTAAGGTCGATCTATAATAAGTAATTAAAAAGTAAAGGCACGCAAAAAAAACGTGTAGAGTATAACCCCTATTTAAATTCTACAACGGCCATATTTGAAGAATTTATTTTAACAGTATTGTTAAAAGAAGTAGTATTGACAGATCAAACTGTTTAGCTTGTCTAGTAGATCTATGTGACTTTTCCATGACCAAGAAAATGTATACAGCATTCGGGATGTTTATTAACAAATATTGATGTGCTATGACCTAGGGGTTGGTCACTAGAAATTTTTGTGTACAAAAAATTACCTTTAATTAAGATTACCTGAAGATTGTCCCAGATTACCTAGGAAATTGTTGGAAATTTTGAAGCAAGGGGTGGTATGGAAATATTTCGCGATTCAAATTGCTCATTGCTACCTCCCCTTTATACCTATATGAAAAATGAATTTTTTCCCAGTGCATCATTCTCTTGCAAATACTCTCCTGAAGTTTCAGTTCAAAATTCATAGTTTTGTGCTATCTCCCTTATTGTTCGGAAATATTGACTTAAAATTCATATCTATATGAAAAAATGTTCCCCTGAATCCAACGGAGGTGACTAGAACGTTCTATCTCTCCAATTAGTTGAGTTATGAGTACATGAAATTTTAGAAAGTGGATTTTCGAAAATTTTCATCACTTTCACATTTATTATTTATAAGACGGAATTACTTCAAGTTATGCTTCCGAAAATCTTTTTCCCATTTGATTATTTTTTTGCAAATAGTCTCCTGAAGTTTCAGTTCAAAATTCATAGTTTTGTGGTATTTACAAGACTTTTTATGTTGAAAATGTGTTTTTCCGAAAATTTCATTACACTATTTGAATGCGAAAGAATGATTTTATCAAAAAACTGACTGTGGCATCTATTTTTCCGTACCAAAAAAACCCCAGTTTCGAATTTTAAGCCAATTTCATTTCGCAAATTTTTTTTTTGTTGGAACTTTTGAAGCAAGGGGTAGATATGGAAATATTTCGCGATTTAAATTGCTCTCTGCTATCTCCCTTAATTTTTGGAAGTATCAAATCAAAATTCATATCTGTATGAAGAATGTTCCCCTGAATCCAGTGGAGGAGACTAGATCGTTCTATCTCTCCAATTAGTTGAGTTATGAATACACGAGTGAATACATGAAATTTCAGAAAGTGGATTTTCGAAAATTTTCACTACTGTCACATTTTTTATTCTTAAGAAGGAAACCCTTCATGTTATGCTTCTGAAAATTTATTTCCCATTTGACTATTCTTTTGCGAATAATCTCTTGAAATTTCAATTCAAAATTCATAGTTTTGTGGTATTTACAAGACTTTTTATGTTGAAAATGTGTTTTTTTCGAAAATTTCATTACACCATTTCAATGCGAAATAATGATTTTACCAAAAAACTGACTGTGGCATCCATTTTCTCGTATCAAAAAACCCCCAGTTACGAATTTGAAGTCAATTTCATATCGCAAAATTTTTTTTTCTGTTGGAAATTTCGAAATTTAACGATTTAAATTGCTCTTTGCTATCTCCGGTACTGTTCGGAAATATTGACTTGAAATTCATACCTATATAAACAATGTTTCCCTGAATCCAACGGAGGAGACTAGAACGTTCTATCTTTCCAATTAGTCGAGTTATGAATACTTGAAGTTTTAGAAATTGGATTTTCGAATATTTTCACTAATTCCCCATTTATTATTCACAAGACGGAAACCCTTCAAGTTATACTTTTGAAAATTTTTTTCCCGGTTGACTATTCTTTTACAAATAATCTCCTGGAATTTCAGTTCGAAATTCATAGTTTTTCACAAGACTTTTTATGTTGAAAATGCGATTTTTCCAAAATTTTATTACACTATTTGTATGCGAAAAAATCATTTTGTTCTAACGTCCAGTTTGGCATATTCGGAAAATAAATACATTTCTCAAAATTAGAAATAATCTATTTATTGGTTAAAAATTTACATGTCATTATTATTAATATTTTGAAATACGACTAGAATTACTGGCAGAATATTGAATGAAAATTCTAATGTACCTCATAATATATATAAAAAATACAGCTGGTAATTTTGAAAATTTTATTTGATTTCATATTAACTTTAAATAAACTATACCGCAAAAACCTAACTACGACAGTCCCTAGACTAAAAAAAGCTCGTTTCTTCCTAGGATGCGTCGACTCCAAATATATATTATTTTAAATAGTTCGTCAATTACGTTCACTTACTGTAAAAACTGGTTCTATTGGCAGCGAAGATAACTTTTTGGAACGATGGACTGCTTCCACCTTTCGAATCCAACAATACCTTGGATGTCGATGTCGTCGAATACTATTTCGAACAGAATAATTCCAGAGGGATTGGTTTTAGTCATGGATAACGAGAGATATAATTTCAGAGAAATGGAAGAAACTACCACCACGTCTTGACAAAAGGATGACATAATAAACTGAATGAGAGAAGAACAAAGGTTGTCCAAAATTAGTCAAACAGTACGAATAAAGGATGGGCGTATTATTTCAGCTGATTGAATATTTATTGTTTATTACAATACAGCACGAAATTTTCTACACAACACAACTATTTACCATATACAGTAATATAAATGGACAATATGTTCCGCTAGTGTTCAGTTTACTGAAAAACAAATCACAGAAACTCTGTTCTGTAAGAATTAAGTCACTAATAAGCTATAAAAAATGAAATAACTCGTTTCAGTATCATATTGTAATAAATCCTTTACATAATTTATCAAAATCCATGAAAAAGATTTAATTAAAATGTTCGGAAGCCTTTCACAGAATTCAAATTATGGAAATTATAGTTATGACATTTTTAAAACGTATAATAAACCGTTAGTGCTATTAAAGGCGCTACAAAAAATTACTAAATTCTTTGTAGGTAATTTAAATATTCAAAAACAAGAATTTAAACCGGATTTTGCCCAATTATTTAAAATTTTGTATGTAACTTCAATAATATGTAATGTGAAATTGTAGAATTAATCATAAACGTTTATGCCCGGTTTTACAGAAAAAGTTTAACTCGGGTTCAAAAATAAATTTAAGTTCAGCAGTTATCTCATGTTTTGTTCGATGTTCATAATTCATTTATTGAAATTTTCTTATTTCTTACGAAATTTAGTCAGTCCTGGGATTGTATTTTCGAAATCACTCGTGTAGAATTCGTGTACGAAATTGAATGAATTTTGTACGAAAATCGGTATTTTCGAAGGCTTCGTACACGATTTGTTTCGCATGTGGTGACTCGAGTGGGTATGCACCATTCGACTTTCGAACTTCGTATACGATTATAACCTTATTTCTTTTTAGTTATGTTTATCGTGAATCATATTTGAAATAAAAGAACATAACTAATTTTTGGAATATTACAACTTTCTTGTGTTGTATTTATTTACGAACTAGTAATTATCAATATGTTTAAACGCTGGCAATAGGATCAGTGGAGTTTCATTTGAGCGTTTATGTTGTATGTAACATTGACAACCTTCTTCATTACAACTATTTATCTGGTATATACAAACAGAATAGTTCTTCTATTATTATTTTTAATAATAGTTGGGTTAGGTGTTAATGGTAAATGTCGAAAAATAATCTTAAAGACTACTGCTTTTTGTACGGGAGAAATGGAATGTTCGAATTTGTATGTATGTATGATGGGGTGACATTCACTGAGACCTAAAAGATCTATTGTGCCCCCTTCTTTCTTCTTAGTTCCCAAGGAACGTCTCAGAGACTAGTAGCTCCTTTAGTCCCATTTCCATCAGGAATTTTAGGATATCTGCAGGCTTCAACTTAGGTAAATGACCCTCTTTTGTGCCCTAGGATTCTGAATTGCGGTGCAATTCGCAAGTATGTAGATGGAGGTTTCTTCTTCCTCCATTATTTTGTGCTTTTTAAAGTGCCCGTTCAGGTGGCAATGTACCGTTAGGATCCCTTTTGAAACTCTGCAGTTTTACTTTGACTTATGCAGTCATTTGATCTCATCGGGTTGTGGTCACCCATAAGAATCTTTGAATCGAGTGCAAGTTTTTTCATTCGAATTAAATCACACACGAAAAAATAACACTGATCTTGAAAAAACGGCACCTGAATACAGAGCAAACATTAAATTCATCCCCAATAGGGAAGTTAATAAAATTTTTAGACAACATAAACGTGCTATAAACCTTAAGTAGGTATATGTATATTGCATAAAAACGTCTGTCATCAACGAAACTAATTTTTTTTGTCACAAACAGCCACTAATATTCCATTGACGGTTTTGACATTTTGACAGATCCTCATCTTCGACCGAAAGCAGTAACGCCTCCGGCCAAAGCCTTCGCTGAATTCTATAACGTTAAATAATAGATAAACAGAACTAATATACCAAGTTCGAACTCATTTATCCAATTTTTGATGTCTATAACGGTGGAAATTCAGCGAAATCGAAAAAACAACGATTTTATTGCTCAAACCGATCTCGAAAAAATCTATGACAATGTTAGCGGGGACAAAACGAAAATATTACTATCGTTTAATGCCCAACAAACAAAAATATACAGTACATAAGCTTTTTTAAACCGTGTACGTTTTCCCCGAAACTGTCTAATAGTTTCACAAAAATGTAAATTACGACTAAGTTTCTTCCTTCAGGAAGTTCTAAAAGCTCTCTACGTTATACGCTATATCTGGTATACCTTAAGCTGGTTAATTTATGTATTTTATAACTTAGTTCATAGTTTTAGAGTTTTCTCATGTAAATTCTTGATAGAAATTTCGTAATATCTAAAAAAGGTTGTTAGTGGATGCTTTGATGAAACTTAGCATGTTCGGGCAATTACCAAGTTAGCGAAGCAAAGAAGCAGCACTCCCCTAAATAATTTTGCTTACATCGATTGCAAGTATTATTAATTAAAATATTTACTAATATTCGTTTCAAATTTCAAATATAAGTAGTATAACTATGCGTTTGATTTAATTAGCTGATTTACCCTCACTTATTATACTAATAGGTCAAAAACGAACGAAGCAATAGGAATAAGGGTTACAGGTCCTAAATAGTGGGATATCAACAACACTGGGAAACACTCTAGCAGTATCTCAAGCGGAACTATTAGCAACACATTTTCACGCTCAAAAGGGTCTCAAAAACACTGAACTTCTGAAGTCTACAACTTATGAATCTTTAACAGTGTGGAACTGCAAATAATCCCTTAAATAACTTAACTGTTGGTGCTAGGGAATGGAGGAATTGTCGGAAATTAGATTGCTGATGATCTCGCTTGTACTTTTTTCATCGTGCCTGAACAAAGATATAGAGTATACATGAAAAATCTTATGTCTCTGTGTGGTAAGGCCAATCGAGTCCCCTCAGATCTAAAATGCATTTAATTTCGTGTACATATTTAGCAATGTTTAAGATTCAAGACAATAAACGGGGAGCAACAGAGTTTATTATGTTGTACCCTCGGTTGTACCTATAATGTTAATACAATTTAAATTCTTCTTTCTTCGAATTCGACAGGATTTAAGCTAACATTCTAAGTAATCTGTCTATTGCACCTAATATCAACAACGTTCCTCTCTCGCTCGCTCTTTCTGTTTCTCTTTCCAACCCATTTAATATATTGAAAGAGTTTTTAAGTCGCACTCGTGAAAATTGGAGATTCCTACAACTTTCTAATATTAATGGACATAGAAACTTGCAAGAAAGTCCTGTCTTTCGGAAGTTTTCTCTGAAGAATGAAACAACTCGTGACTGAATGTCTGTGTCTATGAATTACTCTGAATTCTTGGAATTTTTTTTACATAATGTCAACTATCTGGGTTGGTGATAACTATATATATATATAATTATTCTTTTATACCCAAGATGGAAAAAACCTCGTAGTAGATTTTTTAATAATGGGAAAGAAGATTTCTCTTTGAAACTATTTGTTTAATTGAAATTAACAAAATACTGAAGGGAAAGTAAAATTCCAAGGTAAAATATCAGAAGAATTTAAAATGAATAAAGGTGGAAAACAGGGAGACTCAATTTCTCCAACACTGTTCAACCTAGTAACTTGACTTCATTTTAATATAAGGAATGCAAACTTAAACGAGAAAAATATTATAGTGAACGAGACCCAGTTAATTGCTTATGCCGACGACCTCACCATCGTGGCTAGAACCAAGAAAAGTCTAATAAAAGCAGAAGAGAAGCTAGACGCAGAGACACAAATATTTGAGCTACGAATAAATGGAGACAACAAAAATATATTGTAGTGGAGAAAGAAAAACAGAAGAATGATACTTAAGAATAGAAAATTACAAGTTTTGAATTGTGTCAAGCTTCAATCATATAGGAATATCTATAGGACAAACTAGTGAAGACAAGATATATGGAAGAATATTGAAAAGAAACCAAATTCTTTGCATAAATAAGAAACTATTAAAATCTAAATCAATCAGCAACAAAACCAAGATACAAATCTATAAGCATTTGATCAAACCAGTCATTACTTACGCACTCGAAACATCAACTATAAACAAAGAAGAAGAAGATCTAAAAATACTAGAAAGGGAAATATTGAGAACAATACTTGGACCAGACGTAAAAAGAGATAGAGAAAGGAGATTAAAGAAACATAGAAACAGAAAAGGAAACAGGATATAAAAGCAAGGAGATTGAAGTGGATGGGACACACTATGAGAAGAGCATCAACAGAAATATGAAAGAGAATAACAACATGGGTTCCATTATATACGAGAACAAAAGGAAGACCACGAAGCTGATGGTGAGATCAAGAGAAAAATATAAAAGCATTGAAAATCAGAGACTAGACTGTACAATGAGGAATTTTTAAAATTGTATTACTAAATCCTTATGGTTAGATGCAGAGTCAACGAAATATTGTGAAGCATTCGTTACTAATAATCTTTGGTCAATGGACATATTTCACGTGGATGAACGTATATCGTACGTTGATGTTTGTTTACAGCGTTGGCCTCTTAGATTTGTTTGTTTTGTGCAATTTCTGCTATGTTTGCCAAATTATACCTTAATCTACAGAAAATATACTTTAGAATTCTAAAGATGTGAGATTTCCACAGATGAAACATAACGAAATAAGCCTATTGATGACAATAAAATCACACGTACTACTAATACTCAGAACATAAAAACACTTTCCTGTACGTAGAAAATAAAATAAACATCAATACATTAAAAACAAATAATAGCAATGTTACAAGAATTTATGATTGAAAACTCTTTCCGAGCTCAACCATAAAAGTTTTGTAAGGCAAGAATCTCTTTAATGTTTCGTAAATGGTCAAATAGCGTGTCGAACATTACGAAGTAGGGAATGTATGTGTGATCTCTTTAATAAATGTGTACTATAAACTTTGATGTAAACTTTTGGCTGTTAACTTCAGATTTTATTTCAATGTTTACATTCACTACTTGATATATTTATTCGCCAGTGTCTATACGAACTATGTACAATTTTTACATTAACAATAAAATAGAAATAAAATATCCACTGGCGACGAATACAAGGTTTGAAGAGAAAGAGATTTCCAATCGATTGGAAATTTCTCAAACTCCGACATTCCGTTTCTGATTCGTTGCAAGTCGATTGGCAATTTTTGTTCTACAAACGGGTGGACAATTTTGACAGGAGGAAGCATGACGCATGACATTTAATCATTAATATCTACTACTCACCTGATTGAATAACTCGAAATCGAATTTATTTTCGACATTCAAGGTATGTTTGTAGTTGTACGTTTCAAATCTAAACTATATTTTAGAAGGAAGTGGTTAGTTATTTCTGGTTTTTTCCACAATAAAAAAGAAGTATTCAATACCAAAAGATCTGTGTTCAAAACCAAAAACCATTTTTTCAGTTTTCGCAGCTCATATTATCATAGTAGACACTGGGTTTTCGGTTACTTTTAACATAACATCAACCTTTTCAAGAAGGGTAATTAGAAATCATAATTCCTTTTACCCTTTCTTTTCTAAAAGTAAATGGAAAGATATTTTTCTTCCCTTTCTTGAAGAACATTAGTATTGAAATTTTGGCAGCAGTACAATAGAAAATCATACTAACTACTCCTTATGCGGGTTGCATAACAGTATATTTATAAAGGCTAATGACTTGAGTTTTGTTTGTGTGCTATAAATAATATAGAATAAAAGGAGTCAAACTGTTAGTTGTTTTTTATAATGTTAACTTTGGAATAGTTCAGTTCTTGATACTTTAGGAAGCTGAATAATTCCATCTCTATTTATTTGACATTTGACAAGCAAACAGCATTTGATGTCGCTAATTAATAAACAAAATAAAGAGAAAATAAAGGAATTTTTCGTTGAATAACTAAAAATTTTGAATACTTTTCTGTATAGTGTGACACATTAGGGATTTTTCTATGTACTACATTGTACATCAAGCATTTCTTCTCGGAACCGCACACGAATTGTGGTGATATCCCCAACGCCTCTGTAGTTAGTTCGGTTATTTAAACTTTTTAGAAAAAAGGGCTAGCTTTCAGTATGAACCGAGGTATGAACATCTTTCCTTTGTCGATAATTATTTTAATCATATTTATATTATTTTGTGACTGGCTTGCTACTAGAATCTAGTGTCAATTTTTTTTATCAATATGTTTTGTCTCCTTTCATAGCTGCAAACCCTACAAATTTCCAAACTATTTTCGGATAGAATGTTTGACAGTTTAAAAAAAATCTAGCAACTTTCTGTTTCATACATTTTATATGTAAATAATAAAGAAAATAAAAGGAGAGCGCTTGTGCAGAGGAACATTTATAGCTGTTTCCAGACATCCTCAGAGGATTCATTAATAGCCATAACTCATCTGTTTTATTTAATGTTGACCGACTATTAATTAGAGCCATTCTTAATTTACTCTTCTTGAAACTAGGTGAGGATTTTAGTTCCTCTAGTTGACTTGACCACAATTCTGTCGTTTTAGTTTTTGAAATTGTAACTACTAGAGTTATCTGTATGTAATTCCAAAGAGTGGAATAAAACTATTAATTTAACATCAAGAAAACTAAACAATGCTTTTGGAGAGTGAAAACAGTTCTTTAAATTCTGATAACCATATTGTATCTGGCTATTGACTCAAAATTCATCTAACCCGAGTCAGAAAGTTGGTAAAATTAGTAAAATACCATTAAAATAAACTGAATTAACTCAATTCGACATTCCAATAGTGCTATCTAAAAACAGAAGCCACAAAGAGGACTAAATATTTTAGGCTGAGTATAATACGAAATGTCGAGCTAACAGGAATCTAAAGTAACTTTCTAAAAATAGCTACTAGCTACAAATAGACTCATATTTTTAAATTGCGCCTACCAGTGACAGAAATAAATGATCCGAAATAATGCATTCCCACGCCAAAGGTCATAACATCAGCAGGAAATGTTGATATCCAAATATAGTGAGACAGTTGAAATTCAATCTAAGAAGTTTACGGAGAAATGTAAATGATTAAGTACCATTTTTTTTTTCAACCGATTGAGGTCGAGTTATATTAATAATGAATTGTTAAAATTCGAGTATTATCTTTGTTTTTGTGAGTTAAATACTTTTCTAGATTCATGATAAATTTGTTGAATTTTCTCTAACATAAGGATAGAATTACAATAATATTATTTTTGTCCAAAATGGATTGCAGGTAATACTCGTGTTCACCGTCATGTTGATCGGCATTTGCTGATCAAAGGAAAAAGACAGCAACTGTGATTATACGAGGCTTTCTCTATAAAGATGGGATGCTCAAAGGGCTGAGTATTAACACCTTTGCTGTAGGACCACATCGAAGCTAATGCAACAAGCTCTGGAAACGGTGACATGGAATTCCTAACAGTAAATCCTCCTTTCACTGGGAAAAGGATGCTTAACTAAAACTGTCAAGCCTCTCCAGCATGCAGTTGTGTCTAAGCCTGGGTATAATTCTGGATTCAAAACTAACCTGGAATTCACACAACTGGATAAAACCAATAAAGGGAAAATGGCCCTAGTGGCTATCAAACGAGCGATGAGAAAAACATGGGAACTGAATCCACGGATCGTACACTTTTTATACCCAACTGTAGTGAGGCTCATCACTTTTGGTGACCAAAAACTGACCAAAGCGAAGCTATCAAACCTTCAGATGCTTGCCTGTTTGTGCATAACTGGTCTGATGAGTTACAAGTCGATGGTGGCAATGGAATGCAATGTAAACTTGCACGAACGAACCAATACCCACAGACATTCAAGAGTAACAGCTTGCTTGTAGAAATAGTAAATGTTGGTCATAATTAACGACAACCACAATATCCAGGTAAACTGGAATGAGCTGGAAGCATACGGGCACTGATGCATCTAAAACTAATATATATTATATGAGCAGGAGTCCACGGCGCTGACCTCAGGAGCAATGTTTACGAATCTACGCTTTCGTTACGTGTTCGCAAATTAACATCGGGACCAAAAAATTCTTATCAGCAATGAGAAATAGGGAAAGTTTGATAACACAATTGGCATATACAGTGATGAACCTGTGTTGGTTATGTATAGAAGAGGAGGAAATAGCTTCACATATTATTGAATTATTGGAATGTGAAGCAAGGGTTCATCGGATATATAATATAAGAAAAAGGACAACCATATAAATATTATAAAAAGTTTTAATGAATATGCTGATGCAAAACACGTAATTTAAAAGTGTATCAAAGGTTTTCATGGTATTAACTGTGAGGAACACTCATACAAGCGGACACCTATAAAAAGATGATAGAATAACGTCACTATAGTTTGACGTTTTACTTTTCGAGGCAGATATTATTTGCGGATATTTGTAACTTTCGCAAAATTTTAACATCATCTTCGCTGGAAAAATATATTAAAGTAAGCTACTGTAAAAAAACAAAGATTGTGTGTTCATCGAGATTAATAAAAAAATTTGTCGGACTGTATATTTAATATTGCTGTTTCAGTACCTATATTATGCCGAGTATTATGCGTTACATGGAGAAAGGTAAATATTTTTGTTTGCGTAAGTTCTTCTCTTTCCATCGATCTAAAAAAACACCCTTCGATGTATTTCCTCGTGTATTTCAATAATACTTTTGTTGTTTCCAAATCGTTTAGACCTGAATTATTTAGGTATATTGGAAACTACATTTATTTTGTTGTTAGGTTAGGCTAGAGCTTATAATAAATTACACTATCCTACATCACGTCATCGGTCACATCCACCACATTGCTTGCAGTTTAAGAATATTTTACGTGTCAGCGACGTTCCGTTATAGTCAGAATCTGGCCTTATTCTGTAATCTGTCTGTAAAGTTTGTCCGAAGTAGTTTATATCTCAAAAATGGTCTGTCAGCTTCAGGTTTAAAAATATTGTTTAATCAACTTTTACAACCAATAATATTTTATTCTAAATCTGAAACCTGGAAAATTTTCAACTTGCAACCGTTTATATATTTGTGAGAACTTTTATCAATTCTAGAGATTCTATTGATTGAAAAAAATCCGTTTTAAAATTAAAATTTTCTTCGATAACAATTTGTTGCCCAATTGCTTCTTCTTACTCGTTCTGGCATGAAGGTGTGGCTTTAACAGTTTTATCTACCAAGTATATAAATACTTATATTAGGTATATATAGAATAATAGTTACAGTTATAGAATAATATATATAGGTAGTCAATTCTGTTTGAATATAACACATGGGCTGAAAAGTCCCGGGCCTGATACATAGATGGCGCTAGTTTTATTGCGATCGCCTATTTTTCAGTTAGTACTAACCTTAAAAAGACAGCTGTCAAAATTTCATGATATTCTATTCATTAGTTCGTGATTTATTGTGCTAATAGTGACGCTACTTTTAATATTTTCAAAACAATGGATCTAAAACAATTTCGTGTTTTAATTTTACATTGCTTCTAGATGGAAAAAATACCGTTCAAGCGAAGCAATGGCTTGAAAAGTGTTATAGGGACTCCACTCCATCAGAAACAACAATAAAACGATGGTTTTCTGACTTCAAACGTGGTCCAATGATGCGGAATTCAGTGGATGTCCAAATGAGGCGGTAACACCAGAAAACATCAAAAAAATCCACAAAATCCTTTTGAATGATCGAGTTGCGTGAGTTAGCAGACATCCTAAAGATATCAAGAGAACGTGTTGGCGTTGTATTGCGTGAGAAATTGACTATGAGAAAGCTCTGTTAAAAGTTAGTGCCGCGTTTGCCCACTGTTGACCAAAAACAAGAACGTGTTGATGCTTCTGAGCAGTGTTTGACCATGTTTAAACGTAACAAACCGTATTTTTTGCGTCGATGTGTGACAATGAATAAAACGTGGATCCATTACTCCGGAATCAAAACGATCGTCATCTGACTGGACATCAACTGGAGAACCTCGTCCAAAGCGCCCGAAAGCACAAGAATCAGCTGGAAAGGTTATGGCCTTGGTATTTTGGGATGTACGTGGTGTAATATTTATCGACTATCTTGAAAAGGGAAATACCATCAACAGTGAATATTATGTAGCGTTATTGGAGCGTTTGAAGGCCGAAATTGCAAAGAAACATCCGCATATTGCAAAGAAAAAAATTGTTTCATCAAGACAACGCACAGTATCACAAGTCAATCGAAACAATGGCAAAACTACATGAATTGAACTTCGAATGGTTCCCACATCCACCGGATTCGCCAGATTTGGCTCCCAGCGACTATTGGCCTTTCGCAGATCTAAAAAATTTCGCTCGAATGAAGAGGTTATCCCTAACACTGAGGCCTATTTTGAGGCAAAAGATAAATCGTTCTGCAAAAGTGGTATTGACATGTTAGAGCGGCGCTGGGATGATTGCGTTGTCCTTGATGGAAATTACATTGATGATTAAAACTAATTTTGAACAAAAAAAAACGTGTTTTCTTTGTTAGGCCCGGGACTTATAAAATAATTATATGAGTCCTAAGGACTTTTTTACTTTTCCGAACTTTAAGAATGAACTCTGTGGTCAAAGGTTCCAGTATCCAGAAGATGCAGCCAACAATATTAAACCTAGATTTTTTGCGGTATTCGATGGTTTAATGGATTGTATGACCAGTTAATAATATAAGTAATGTCTTCTTTCACTTTATTAATTACATCGAGGTACGTATTAAGTTTGAGCCCGGGTTTAGAAGATATATATATATATATATATATATATATATAACTGTGTATCGTCAGCGTAGAAATGAATTTTCACCACATCAAAACTCTATACTAGCCTCGATACTAGCAACCTTCGGAAAATCGATTAGACATAATATACCTTCTATTGTTTTGAATATAATTTTATACATTTAAATATTGATTAACAACCGAATCTACAACTAGTAGGTACTTATATCTTTGGCAAAAATTGTAGTATCCAAAATATTTTTAAAACTTCTCACTTATATAAACATATCAATAAAATATAAACCATTTACTTATAGATATGCCCGAGGTTATGCCGCTAATTACCCCCGAAGAGAACACATTTGTTTGCAAACAAAAAAAATTATTAACATACATGTTTAACGAGTCTTAAGATTTACACTTTGGTCGCTAGTTAGTAACTTCGATTAAAGCATCTATTATTTTTATTGTAGTCAAGTATTTGTATTTTAAATCCAATGTACATTAATAACTAAAGATATGTTCGGAGATCTTAAGGAGACAATTTTCAACTATTAGGAGATAATTAGAAATTGTTGATAATATTAGATATTCTATGTATTTGTTATGGTTAAAAGTTAGTTTATGAAGTAGTCAAGTAAATATTTTAACTGTAACATATTTTATACATAAAAATTGTTTAATAAAATATTGAATCAGCTAATGTATGAAATCTAACTCAGTGGTCATCTTTAGGCGACCTTTCTGGATTTAAAACGATTTGTTGTTTCATACATGAAAAAACTGATAATACTTAGATCCCTAATATTGATTATAACAGTAATATGAATAAGAAGGGTTAACCACACAGGACCATACGGTTTTTGCGAAGTCGAATTAATTTCGAAAAAGCTTAACAACATACCTCATTCGATTTATTAATCCTCCCCTACTTAGCTTCTAATCACATAAGCTTATAATGGATAAAACTAGGTATTTTAACTATTTAAATGTCAAAGAACATAGAGGCTGATGAACTAAGATCAAATCAATCTTATTTTTGTGGCACTCATTTCACGCCTTGATTTATATTCATTGATTTAGTTGTTTTCTTCCCGATTTTCCTTTGTTTTCATTGCATATTTTTAGATGAAAGTCTTGATGATCTTACTTGTCTATATCACTAATTCCTTAATTGAATTGAAAAGGAAAATATTTATTTCCTACAATCACGCGTAAAATGACTAATTACTATATTCAAATGAAATCGTCCACAATTGCCGACGATTGTTGCTTCACGCTCTACAGCAAAAAAGTAATATTATTCGCTCGCTTATTTCATCAAATTGCCGATTAAAATGGTTAATAAAGTAGATAGTATAGTATTATCTGGTAACTTGACGTTAATTTATTGTTTTTCGCCATCATGGCTAATCCCACCAAATTTGATAAAATAGCGAGCGAAAAAGATTCCTTTTTTTTGCTCTAGAGCGTAAAGTAGCAATCCACTAATATAGTAATCTCTGTTACTTTACGCTCTAAATACACAAATAACTATTTCGTCGACCTTTACAAAAAATGACATTTTACGTACTAATTTTCCGGATGAAAATTCGTTTATTTTTGACGTCAAGTAGGGTTTTACGTACGCAAATACTTATTTTCTCGTCCACTGTGGATAATATGATACGGCACGATGCGAAAACTTTACGTGTGAAGAAGAACGTGGTGTGAATAAAAGTGCTCATAATAATCAAGAATGGATAGTGTTAATTGAAAGTTATCTTTTGCACAGCGGACGAAAAGAGTATAGGGACTAAAAGAGTATGCGGACGAACAGTGTCTGCGGACAAAAAATACTTGCCTTTAAAAATAGTTGATTTTTCATTAGGAAATTACAAATATTTGGTAAAGGTCGACTAAAAAATGTAATATGCACCTCGGCGAAGAACTGTCTAGTGTCTCGCCTGCTAGCTAGCCTCGGCTGCGCCTTGGCTCTCAACTTACATACTTGACTATAATAGACAGTTTTTCGTCCTAGGTACATAAAAAACATTCCACTCACTCACTATAGTTTTTCCTATGCAAAAAAATCTTCTCCAACTCTGTTTCAAATCCTCGTCGATTGATATGGGGAATGAATACTTTCCAGGAAAGCGTTCATCATTCACCATATCCGCTCAATCACACTTAAATAATCAAGTTTTCCAAATGTAGGTATCTACCTTTAACCAAATCACTTACCGTTTTTTGTGTAATAAAAATCCAACACTAAGTTAAACACAACAAAATCCACAGCTAATCCAGCAAATAAGAGCACTGTTTTAATTTCACCAAAAAATAATAACGAATACACTATACAATTCTGGTTAAATCCAGAGTAACACAAAAATTCACATTTTACATAATCCAAATAGCAGATCGTAACTTCACAAAAATAAGCCGAAAGCTTATCAGGTCACTTAAAGTGGCGAGTTTTTTCTGTGCACGAGTATTTTTCACTCGCGGAGTTCATCGACGTATGCCTCTCCGTAATACAACTGCGACTGAGAGCTCTCGACCTACACCGCTCCAAAGCTCACTCTCGACTGAAGACTGGTTCCCTTCCAAGCGACCATAGAGAGAGACGGAGAGATCGCGCGACGATAACAATAGAAAAAGACCAGTGTACTGTTCCTAATTACAAGGGAACGAGAAACAAACGTCTTCAGAAGGATCAAGTAGCGCCATACAGTGTTAGCGAGATTTTAGAGGGCAAAACTCGAACTAATTACATTAATTAGTTCGAGTTAACCCTTTCTTCTTTCTACATTTTTGTTATTAGTTTTGATTCCTTACCTAGAAGTAATCGCTCTTCAGCCGACTGGATCTTATACGATTTAAAGTTTCTGAAAGTAATGGTTGATCTGTTGTTTATTTAAATTAGTTTATCCACAAATTGATATAATTAATACACAGGGCCACTGCCTCTGGACGGAGAGTAGCTGGGTCATTTTCACCCAGACCCCCAAACTCTAAAGGCACCCCAAGCAAAAAGAAACTGAAAAATTGTAAGATAATTCCGCGGCCTATTTATTGGGATCCTAACGGGATATTGCCGCATGAACGGGCACCTGAAAAAGCTCAAAATAGTGGAGGAAGAAGAAAGTAGATTCTGTAGCATGGAAGAAGGATCCTCCATCGACATACTTGTGAATTGCACAGCATTTCGGAATCCTAGGGCACAGCACCTAAGAGACTATCGGATAGAGGAGGGACATTTACCTAAGTTGAAACCTGCAGATATCCTAAATTTTCTCAGGGAGTAAAGGAGCTACTAGTCTCTGAGACGTTCCAAGTAGAAGTAAAGGGGTACAATATGTCTTTTAGGTCTCAGTGAATATCACCCCATTATACATACCTACATACATACATACATACATACATATTGCGTGGGGGACCGTAAGTAGGATACCCCATTAACTAACTGTCGACCAACTGTTGGCTCCTGGCCTCCAAATATTTAGGGGACGAGATTGTTAATACGAGGTATAGTATCCTATCGATCATTGAGGTCATTTTCTAAAGATGAAGAGCTGCGGATTTATTTTCATGTTTTTTGTGTTTAATTATTAGTATATTAGGCAATTTGATGGTTACGAGTGTCTTGATAACCCTTAAATGATAGTAACATAGGCTATTTTTTCTACTTTCGCAATCTGATTTGATCATTAGATAAGCACAAATCTCAATAGATATAATTTAACTATAGTTCCTCTATATCTAATGTTATAAATAAACCATGGGACTTGATATTTGGTAGGAACAGAGCTTACGTCACCGTCGTTACCGACATGCTAATGTGACATGCTGCGCCTGGACTATGTCATGTGCGTGTTGGTGATATTTGGAAGAGCCAAAACTTATGGGCTCATGTCACCGGCATGCGTCATACCAAGGTTTCAACTAGGCGTGCTATAAATTAGAGGCTCACACTATTTATAATATAGGAACAATTCCGTGGGAAACAAAGTCAATTAAAAGAGATAAGTCAAATATTTTTAAATTGTAATTGTATATTTATGACTTGTCTTCGGTTCTAGATCCTTTTTAATGGAATCCTCGAATATTTGTGGAGAAATTATTGCACATGTCCTTGAAATGAGCAAAAACTTCAAATTAAAAAAAATACTCCACCTCCAAACGGACATCCTTTTTTACGTAATCTCTCGAATATTAGTACTGCCCAATGAAATTTGGTTTACAATTTCAAGTTGATAACCAAATTACGCAGATATATCTTCCCCGTATCGAATGTCAACAATACACTGAAATGCTCTTGATACCAATTCATTAATACACTATTTACTTCAATTACAATCAATTCAATCATGTTGTCCTTTCTTTAAATTATTGTTCTCTTACTCTACACAAAATAAAATTTAATGAATACATACATGTAATATTACATGGATAATATCAAATTAGGAAAATCAAAACGTCTCCAAACTACACCACAGAAAATGGAAATTATAGTATCCGAACATTTTCTCAACTTTACCTATGAATATGACTATTAGTAATGAAAAAGATGAAATTATGAGCACTCAGAAGAAAATAGATGGGCGTAGAAAAAGTATAGTACGTTACACGAGTTGTAATCTCATTACGCACTCGTGAAATTTACGCACTCGCCGCTGTGCGGCTTCGTTCGTAATGGGTTACTTACAACTCTTGTTACGTAATATACTATTATGCTATTATTTTGACAACAGAAAAAGGTAAATGGGCACCAGGGTACAACACCAAGAAATCACACAGATAATCATACAATTGTTAAGGATATTAAGAAAACATCAAAACATAGCAACATTAAAGAAAACCTTAAAGTCAAGTATAAAAAGCGATACTTAAAAGCAAACTTTACTAAAAAAAACATGATTAAAGCAATTAAATACCAAATGTAAATCATCCTCACTGGTCCGTAGAACGAATCACATTATCAAAGCACGAAGAAGTACGAGAGCTAAAAGTCTTTAATAAATAATGAATAACGTATTAACACGTTCTAATATTTAAGGCCCGCTGCTATACCTAAAACCCCGTAGGATTTAATTTATAGGAAAAAAGATCATTTCTCTTTTCAATAACACCCTGTATATATTTTTGTATAAACATTTTTGTAATAATCTTATTGCTGAAAAATAAATCTTCACTTGAAAGAAGTATTGGAATCGATGTGACGAGAACACTAAATCGCGACACATTTCAGGGGGGAAGGACGAAAACGAAACAAAGCCATTATAAGGAACTGCGTTAACGTCTTGAAAAAAACGCAAAGACCCGTCGACTTTTGATCAAAGTGGGACACTTTTTTCCGGTATTTTTGACTTCGCTACTTTCACCACCTGGCGGGGGTGAGCCTCACTTCAAAATATTTATTATTATTATTACGTGTCGAGTGAGCTATCATTTTCAAGCCCTTTTAATTCCCTTTATAACGGTCTATGATTTTTAAAATTCGGCCTTATATTTCTTAGGGGCTGTCCATAAATCACGTAGCCTATTTGGGGGGGGGGGGAGGGTTTGAGCTAAGACTACGCTGGGTCACTTTGGGGGGGGGGGTCATAAACCGTGGTACGTAGCTACATGGAGGGAGGGGTGGTTAAAAATTGTCCCCCTTTTGTCGAAAGAGTTTCTGATAATGGCTTTGTTTCGTTTTCGTCCGGCCACTCTGTATATTTATACTTGATGAAAGCTTGACGACATTTAATTTTCAAGTGGATTTTATTATTTATGAAATTTAATAACAACAATGGGCTAATAAGTATTTCATAATTCAAATGGTTTCGAGAAAAATTGCAAACAATCCTAACGTATGTATACATGACACATTTTGCACTTTTTGAGGATTCGCTCCGAAATGTCACACATGTTATTGCTTCTATCAAAAAATTATAAACATTTCTACACAAATTTATAGGAACTTTTTGTCTTAAAATAGCATAATGAATCGTTCAAACAATATTCCAGATCAGTTTGGAAACAACCCGTATACGCACTACATTCGTATTGCAATTTTAGTGTTTTTAAAAATATAAAACTGTTCTACCCTCAAGCGTTTATATCCCACGAAATAATCATTAACTATTATTTGTAACGCTACACCAAAATAGTGAAGAGCATATATAAATTGTATCTCATTTTAAAGTATATTATTGGCAATTTGGTGGGCCTTGAAGTCTTCATAATCATAAATAAACTCCACTTTCCTGCAGTTGATATAATCAAGTGTATGTGTAGTAACATACATACCCGCCAAAATGATACAAAAACAGGTTTCAGCTAGCTGTTAAGATAACTTGAAATTGCATGGTGAATAATTGTAAGTATAATGTTCAGCTTTCAGCTCAGTAAAGGGTTTTTAATAGGGACCAGTGATCGTTTTAGGAAATAATTTTGTATTAAAAATTTTAAGATGCTTATTTTGTAAATTGGGTATATTTGAAGCGTGCCCCAAATTTGAATAAGTATTATATGCAGATTATTTTGTGAGATTAGTGTTTATAAACCTATATTTTATTTGTAAGTCATTCAACTTTGAATTGTCGAACGATAGAAATTAAGGTTGGTATACTCTCGTATTTTTGGTTAATCTATTCATTACTTATTACTTATATATATCTAAGGCCTCTTTCACACGGTCAGGATATTCATCCGTCCGTATGATCGCCCGGCTGGGGGCACCCTGGAGCTCTCTTCACACGGAAGTCTGCGAAAATCCGGACCACTTGGTGCTACATACTTCAGTTTGCCGCTGATTGTGATGGACAGTAGACGAAAAAAGATTTTGTTCGCTTTATTAAAACATCGGCGAAAAAACAACGTAATAGGCAAATTTGGGTTCACTCTTTGCTAGAAAGCAGATACTTGGAAGGAGCATTCTTTGTGCTTTTTCAACAACTAAAAGAAGACGAAACTAAGTTGTTTAATTATTTCCGTATGAGCGTTTCTTCTTTTGTTGAGTTGCTGCAATGTGTACAGACACAGCTACGTAGACAAGATACAAATATGAGGAACTGCATCAAACCTAAAGAAATACTCCTCCACGCTTCAGTTTTCTTATCACGATTTTTGTAATCCTCGGCAGCTTTGTTCCAGATTTCTGGTTTATCCTGAATTAAACTAATCAGGATTTCAGAATCTATTTCTTCTACTTCTTTCGACATGATCAAATGCTCGTAGCTACACTGCAGAGTACACACACAGTCTTCTCGACTACAGACTACACGCTACTGGCCTGCAAACTAGTATAGACAAGTATAGACCAATCGGACGGTTAAACACCCGGATCATGTAAACGCATTCATAGCACACTGTGGTCCGCTAGGGCATAGTCCGGGCGATTGCCCGTCCCAGCTCCGTAAGTTCTAGCGGGTTCATCCGGGCGTTTTGTATGCCCGGACGGCGATTCACCCGTGTCCGGAAAGTGTGAAAGAACATATGCTAAACTGTGTATTGCTACTTGTCCGGCTGACGGGCGAAAACTCGGACGGAAAAACCCTGACCGTATGAAAAAGGCCTAAGTGTTTTGTTTCTGCATACAGTTTATACGAGCTTGAAGTTTCAACATTATAAAAATAAAAGCATTGTGCGTATCGTTCAAGATTTTTCTTAATCCCGCTGAAAGATTACATTTTGATTTCGAGGAAACAACAAACCACGTACCTCGTAATTCTACAGAAAAATCCCAACATCGTGTTGCCATGGAACAGCTTAACAATATTATAAACAACGTCAGTTTTTTGTGTTCGCGAGTTCGCTTTAACAACTACCATGAATGAAATTGAGGAACAAAATCACATTTCTTCAGAAATATTGGGAGAATCATGTGCAGCGAATGTTGATTTACTGCCGAAAATAACTCGAGAGCGATATCAAAAAGAATATGAAAATTTTGAAGAGTGGCGTAAAAGCAAGAATATTTGAACAAGTGATTTCTTAACGGCCACCGGCCGTTAAAAAATCTTAACGGATACATTTAACTGTTAACTTTTCAATTGTCATCTGCATACCGTTAAATCAAAATAACAGTATGGGATTACGAAAAATTAGTTTTTCTTCACAATTTTTCAAGAATAATATCAATGTCATATAAATCTTGTTTTGTATCACACTGCACGAACACAACAGATACAACGCCAAGTAAAAAGTTTGTTGCTTTGCGAAATTTGTGGTTTGTGGTTGCTAGAAGAAAATATAGACAAGCTACTGCTAGTTAGTATTGCTGTGAACATCATTTTGATGCAAGTTATTATAGAAAGTCATTCACTATAAAAGCAATAATTCATCATGATTTTAAAAAAGAATACGACAGAATTGTGGTCCTACGTCAACCCTTTCGTAGCTAACTTCTTTTTTAAGTGATGTACGTCAGAGCATAAATTGCG
Source organism: Lochmaea capreae (assembly GCA_949126875.1). Taxonomy (NCBI): domain Eukaryota; kingdom Metazoa; phylum Arthropoda; class Insecta; order Coleoptera; family Chrysomelidae; genus Lochmaea; species Lochmaea capreae. The sequence goes on from OX421404.1 coordinate 21,451,203, forward strand.
AACTATTTGAATCCCACGAAAGTTGAATTTTTAAATCGATATAAAAACATTGAAAATAATTGATTTCCTATTATGATTTTGTCCACCACTAATTATCAACATTGAGAAAACATAGTATTTTCAGTTCACCTCGCTACCAAATAATACGTTTTTCAAGTAGGTCGTTGGGAAAATTCGATTTCTTTTCCAATAACAAAATCAAATATGCAAAAAAATGAATGCAATCGATATTTATCACTGAAACTGTTTTTTGTTATGTAGAAAACACTATAAAATCATAATTATGTTTACGCGATATGCATTCACAATATTAATATGCATGAATGAATAATTTCTCATTTTGTTTTTATACCAAGAAAAAACCTTGTATGCAAATTTGTTCTTGTTTATAAGTATATTCTAATTAGAGGTTATAGCAGAATAATATTTGCAGTGTGAATCCAAAGAATAATTAAGCCTAACAAGGATTTGTAAGCAAATTCTGATGTTTTATCTTTCATTGCTCAAAGTGGATGTCGAAACTATCCCAAATTTCCATCACAAAAGTCAGTCCTTAGCGTATTGCAAGTAGCTACAATCTTCTCATACTGGTTTATCACTCCTAAAGAATACGAAATTAACGAATATAGCTTTGCTTTTTCACTGAATAAGTTATTAAATCTTATTCAATCCAAGAGTTTCTACCCCATTCTTAGTAGTTCTTCCACAATCTTTGCGGATACGCTACCTTCTTTGTGTTACTTAACGACCAGATATAATGCTGAAGTCGTCTTCTGTAAAAATATTGAATCTTTTTATTGGTAAATTAATTTATATTGAATATTTCATAGAAACTGAAATATCAACACTGCATAAATTTCCATAATGTAACTATTTTTTGTAGTCGTGAAGTTATTTCCACAGTTTCGAAGTGAATTTTCTTATCACTAGATGCAATTTAACCTTTTAAATATGCATAAATATTAAGGAAAGTATAAATTGAAAACATTATCCTTTATTCTACTAGCTCTGTTATATAAAAAATTTGTTGTTTAAGTATTTAAAGTGCGTTTAAATGTTTTAAGGTCAATAAATAAATGTAAGTTATTGTTTAATTTTGTAATACCGTTTTAATATAGCCATAAAACTACTAAAACTCGTTTTGGTGCGGTTTTAGGAATGCTCACATACTTAATGCTAAATTATTCAGTAATAAGCAGGACCGGCGTAAGCAATAACGTGAAATAATAAAAAATATGTCGGAGATTTGGTTTCCACTAACTAAAGCATTGATATTAACTTCAATATTTGAAACTGAAAAGGATCATCTATATTTTGACTGTATAAATTGCCAAAGTATAATCCAGTTTCAGCTCTTCCTTGTTAGAAATAATCTGATTGAAAATCACACAATTAAAGGTCTACTCTGCTTACATTCTCCAACTGAAATTGTAAGGAGCTGAGTAAAACTGAAATCTCTGTTTTGGTTTTTTAATAGTCACCTGGTCGATCTTAGAATTTTTCTGCAATAGGGTATTCAACTAAAAATATAGCGAGTTTCTGAAGAGGCCCTTTGTCTTAGGACATTCAACATTTAAAAGTCTAAACTCTAATTCTTTTTTGCCTCCTACTGTCTCCAATAAATCAATACATTTTGCATTAGTTCAAGTTTTAGGTAAGTTTCCAGGCTAGTTTTAATTGTTTTTGTTGGCATTTCTTTCCCGTTCACGAATTCCAGTGCCGAATGCCGTTGGAGTTAACGCCGTCATTTTGCTAAGAGCTCCATCAATCCCAGCCCCTTAAGATAAATTCTTATCATTAGCGTGTGTAAAATTTGGATTATTATGTTTTTTTTCAATATTCAATTTACGTGATTTTTTGGATAATTCAACTTTTGTATTGATTATTGAATAACTGTTAATTGGATAAACGTTTTCGGGGATAGTTATCTACTATATACTTCGTGCTCATTGGTATAATTGCTGAACGGGCACCGTGACGGTGTTTCCCAGCGGTCAGCCATCCATGTACTAGGTTAGGTTAGGTTTATGGTGAGTGGGTCTATAAGGCCATCCACTGCGACTCGCAAGAGTCTATTGTGGCTCACACCTATTCAGATTTCACCAAACAAATTCAGCTTCTTAACAAAGCCGATTAGGTTATTTGGTGAAGGTCCGAGGGCGAGAGAGCATCCCTGCAAAACATCAGATACCTGATTCGAGCCGCTGCGGGGCAGGCACAAATTATATGCTCTGCTGTTTCATCATCTTCCAGACAAAGACGGCAGGTCGGATCTTCCGACAGTCCAAGTTTTAGCATATGATGATTCAGATGACAGTGGCCTGTTAAAAGGCCTGTTAGACAGCGTAGGTCATGCCTGTTTGGAGACATTCTTCGAAGGATGTATGATTATGCTAGAAGTCTAATGCTCTTCTTGCCATCCAGGTATTCAGTGTTTGTTTGGCAAAACATATTGCGACGCAAATTGTAGGTTCTGGTCCGATAGAAACACGTGCGGCACCCTTCCTTGCAAGAGAGTAAGCCTTCTTGTTTCCTTCCATGCCAGAATGGCCAAGGATCCAGATCACCAATACTTTATTGAGTTCTCCTGTTGAGGAGAGTCTTTTTTGGCAATCTAATACCAATTTCGACGTTACACGGTTAGAGCTAAGTGCTTTCAAAGCCGCTTGGCTGTCCGAGAAATTTTTTATTGTTCTATGTATGAGATTGGTCTGCTCCAATCTCTCCACACATGAAACAATGGCGTAGATTTCCGCCTGAAATACGGTTTCATAGGATCCTAGAAAGGTTGAGATTTCTGTCCTAGGTCTGCACCCGTATACACCTACACCAGAGCCTGAGGGTGTTTTTGAACCGTCTGTATACCAACAGCTGTCTGCATTCATCTCCATTTGGAATTATTACTGTTGGAGGCATTATGTCAGAGGTCATTCCCAGAATACTGAGACGTTCAGTGTCCACTAGCATTCTGCTTCGTTCTGTATAAGCCTGATTTGTGCATTGTAGCTCCAGAAGGATTTCCATGGCTGCTGACGGTGTGGATCCATGTACTAACCGCAATCGTCACTGCTTTATTCAAATTATTGCATTAGAGGCGTTTCAATACAGTGCTGGGTCAACACCCTATTAAATATATGAAAGAATATTATAAACTTTTGTTTGGCTAGCAAATCGGCATTAAGATCAAAATGAAAAGCAATTGAATGTTATATTTCTATTTATGTAACGAGTTCATAATAAAATTTGTAGTTTCTCAAAGTATATTCACAAAATACTCACCTTGGCAATTGGGAGAATTTACCACATTCCAAAAATAATATAATTCGTTCTCCAGACTCTACGTATTTTGTTGTGTCTGCAATGCATTAAATTATTACAAATATTTTATACGTCGACGCACAAAGTGCAGTTGAGGAATACGACAGACGCGCATTTATAGCCTCTATCGCGCTTAATAGTCAGTGACGTCATATGACGGATGCTCCTAAGACTCCTAAGAATAATTTGTGGCGCTATGCGAACCGCTAGTTAAATGCAGCTGTTTGCTTTTTGTTAGAATTAGTTAAGTGGAAGTCTAACATGTCGTCATTATTAAAAATAGATATACTCTAAAAACGTTTGAAGGAGTACCGATATATTTTATATTTTGAATGCAGCTATACAATGAAACAACACTACAAATAAGTAGTGTTAAGATAAGGTGAGACACAGCAACTTTTATTTCGTAGTTTTTGTAGTGTGGCTGCAATTTGCAATTTGTCTGATTAGCCGCCCTTTTTAAAAGATGAAATTTTATTTCTTTGAGTCCCTTCATATTATTTAGATATAATATTTATTTCATAAAAGTACAATTGTTGAACAATACAAATAAATATTAACAACATAAACAACAGTCAGTTTTCTTAAAATATAATGTATAACTTAATTTGAAAATATCTTCTTTCTGGCAAAATCATCAACTATGTCGTTGTAATCAATTTCTTGTAAGATTAATTTTACTAAAGATACAAAAAGTCAACAGAGCTTTGAAAATTCTTCAAAAAAAGCTTATCAATATTCAATTATTTCTGTTATAAAACATTTTTTATCAGTATTGCACTCACGAATAAAAAAGTTAATCAGAAAATTAATTTCATTCTATTTCATAGAAATTTATTTGTAAATTTATATAAAAAAAATCAGAATAAATCCTTAAAATGTATTGTCGTTACATTATATCAGATTTAAAATTTTGACATTCTGAAAAATTTGCCGCCCCCCAAATTGTGCAGCCCTAGGCCCGGGCCTCACGGGCCTAGGCGGTAATCCATCACTGGCTGTAAAAGCTTCTTAAGTACGCCTGATAGATTTGCCTATACGTTGATTATTTTTTATTCTCTTCTGATAACTTTCTTCAGCTGGAAACGAATCTCAAAAACATAAACATATAAAATTTATTGTTTGTTATTGTAAATGTAGCACATCTCCCCTGCTTATAACTCTTAGAAGTTGATGCGAGGTTATGTCTAATTTAATAAAAATGTTCCCAAATAACCTGTTCTCTTGTGCTCGTTGCGGTCTTACATTTCCATTTGCTACCAAAAAATTCGTTTCCAATATCTTGTGTTTAGGTATTTGTTTGACTACGTTTTTTTATTGGTATTCCGTTCCGACATACACTGAGAAACGTATATTAGACAGCCAGTCAGTGTTTGTTATGCCACTAAGTATGATAAATCCATATTCCCTAACGATCAGATAACTACAGATAGTAGTTGTTATTCTTGGACCATCTAACCTAATTTAACTTCAATGAAAAAGTATTCCTAAGGGAGATAGCGTCCTTTGAAGATGACGCTGGTTAATCAATGTTTTAAGCATTTCTCGAAAAAACCACTACTGCAAACTTCAAACCCGCATTTTTTATTGCCATCACAAGCGTTCGGCATGGTAGGGGCAAATGGTAAATTTCGTTTTGTTTTTTGTGTCAGCTTTTTGACAAATTTTACATTACATTCAAAAACTATAAGGTAATGATTATGATTATTACCATGGAGACTATATAAGGAGAACTAACTCATACGGAAAGATTGACAAAGCCTGACCTCAAAATCGACTCTCTAAGTAGTTTGATTTTTCACCGCTACGCTGCGCATTGCAACATGTGCACGATTCAAATAAGTAACCTCAGTTTTTATAAATGACAGTAATCAAATTGTAAACATTACTTATGACAATAATAAAAACAAAAAGTAGGAGCTAGAAAGATTAAAATTATTGTTAAAAATTAAAAAAAGACAGGGTGTGTGCGTTGTTAAAAATTATTTAAATAGTGGTTGATTGTGCATCTGATTTAAAACGATAAGACGTGAATTGAATTTAAGAAAGCCAGAGTGTTTTCAGTTACCCAAGGTGATTGAAAATATTCAAAGATAAATAAAGTAGGAAAGAATATTTATTATGATAGGATTCAAATTATATACATTACTCATGAGAAGTCTAGAAAAAGCACAATGGCACACAAAATACTCCACTGATGCTGATTCTGGTATATACAAGTAAAATTCAAGAGAGCTGGAAGAAAAAATGTGAAATGTTTTTGGCAAGATATTTTACTACCAAACGATCACAATTTAAGATATTTTCCAAGACGAGGAAGTAAACCTATTTCTTAGTCATAAAATTTTTCATTTCTGTTGTGTATTATGTGTATTTCTGTTCCCTAACCTCACTTACCTAACATACTGTCAAATGAGCTAGCAACCAATAAAAAACCATGAACTGAAAGTGTATGCAAGACTCATGATTGGCTGTTATTGTTCTGCAGTCTCTACCATTACCAAAAATTGAATTACATGGAGTTCGATCTCCTTATATAGTCTCCATGATTATTACATTCATCGAATGAAATTAATTTCCATCAATGAAACCAAAGTTTTATTACGGAAATGCTCTTCCATTTAACCCTAACTTCACATAACATAAATAATATGCTTATCAAATAAACTTAAATCAAAAATAAAATAAGTAAAAATAATCACCCTTGCCTATTTAGTAGTAGAGATCTACATTTATCTTTAAAAGTACAAAAACTGACAGTCTTGCGGAACGGAAAGGTGTAATTGAAATGTTTGGTAAGTAAAGCAACGCCTTAATATTATTTCTGTTTCAAATTTTGGAGGAGATAATAATCCTTTGAACTTTAAATTTAAATTATGCACATCTGCTTCAAATGTTACTTTTCAGCAGAGGTACGTGGAGGTCTTGAACACAATCATTCTATAATAAAATGAAGCTGCTTGATGTGTTCTTCTTCTTCTATATAGTAGATATATAATATATTGAAAAGAGTAACGGCCTCAAAACAGATCCTTGGGATACACCAGATTTCAATAATAAATACTCAGATAGATCCGAATTTATCTTTACACATTATTGGCCGTTATCCAAGTAACTTTGTGTAAGACCAATAGCACTATCCCAAAAATCTAGGTAGTGTAAAATGCTGAGCATATAATTTGAATTAATAGTATCAAAAGCCCTACTGAAATCAAGCAAAACTAATATAGTACATTATCTTTTATCAATGAAAGTCAATATATCATCAGTTACATTTAGCACATCGATATATCCCTTAGGGAAACCTGATTTTTGTCAAGTGCTCTCTTACTTGTACTTCTATTCATATTTCAAGAATCTTTGAGAGCAAAAGTAATATACTTACACCTCTCAGATCTTTGGATTCTGTAGGATGTTGTTTTTTCGCTAATATGCGCACTATGGCCCTTTTTCCAATTTTTATAATACTAAAAATGCTAATTTAATACGTTTAAATTATTTTTTAAGCCTTTGTCCCCTTCATCCATCATTTATCTCAAATTGAATGTTAACCAAGGATCTTGATCTTTGTAATTTACAGGTGCATGTCTGTCAAATACTAATGAATATATCGAATAATTAATTTTCTCATCCACAGTTCGAAAATATGCTCTTGTTTGTCGTAATTTCTAAGCGTACCATGTTTCTTAGTGTAAAAATATATTTTTTGCCAAGAGCATTAGTAAGCACTTTCTATAGAACTTATTTAAATCTGGTTAGGCATCAATGAATAAAATACACAAGTTTAATTGAAACAAACGATGCGAGACGGACGAAATAAGAAGTGTTTGCATCTTTTCCAATATGCGTCCTAGGCCAGTTGTTACTATTGAAATCTGTCATCGAATTGTTGGTAACAGGATATGAATATTGATTTGGTAATGAATTTACCTATTTGTTGAAATGTATTTCAAAATAAATTTAAAGCTCTTGAGCAATGAAATGTAGTGAATTTGGAATATATAGAAGGCAAAAAACAAACGCATGATATGTATCTGCTTGTCTTTGGCGGCTCTCCTGTTTTTTCTCTAGCGCATTTCAAGATGGCGTATACTTCCGTTGAAAAAACAGAAGTGTAATTTCCCAGCGAGTAGCTATAGCTCTTACCTAGTTTTTCAAAATATACCACGCAATCCCATTTGCAGTTTCAGACTCATCGGCCAACCATGTCTGTCCCTGTCTAATAATAGTTTTTTGTTAGTTCATTCCTGTCTGTCTATAATTGACACTTCGAATGGACTATTAAAGGATCTATATGAATACCTTAAACATCTGATAGTATTTCCATTTCTTCTGCAGGAATATTTCTCATGACTACCAATATGCACATACATGTAAACCTTTATCACTTTGCTTGGTCTCATTATGACCATCCCTTGCTGAATATATCGTCGTCATAGCGAAGAGGCCTTACCTCCTTGTTGTACCTATAGCCAATACAACATGTCAGGTTTCAGCACCCATTTTTTCCCAGAGGAGTGTCATGCCACTCCAAGTGTGGTCTTCGCTTACCATATTATCTTTCAAAAATGTTGCTGGATCTTAACTTGGAACTTTTCAAGTCTCAGTTTAACTTTAAAATGAAAAGCACACAAGCTAAAAGTGCGTACAGACATGATGCTACGACATTCCAAAGGTGGGCAGGAAGTGTATGCCTCAGCAGATCAAAGGGAGCACGTGGCAAAGTGTGAACGGGAGTAGAGGGTGCAAGAGTGCGTGACATCAGAACAGTTGCTGAGGTGGAGGCTTGGAGTGAAGATGCTTTCTTGGCTCATAGCAAGCTTGCCGCTGCCGCTTCTTGCAGGTGTCGCTTCATATTTGAACCAAATTTGAATGTTGAGATTTGCATTAGACAAACTCTTTTTCTTTAAAAATTGTTAATGTAAAAAAAATTTAGAATATCTTGTGATTAGACATTAAGTGACTGCGTGTGGTCCGAGAAATTTGTGATATTTACTTTCGCTTAACAAGCAATTTATTTCAAAATGTTTATAAGAGGTGTACAAATCACCGATTTGAAATGTACGATTATCGTTTTATTTTAATCAGGTATATTCCCGTGTTCCTTAGAATTGGATCTAATTATAGTGTGTCATCCACATTGTTGGATAAAAAAAGACCACACAGTTTTAATTTTGATGTTATCTTTCTAGTACTGCTATGTATACTCCACTACCAATCTGAGAATTATATCTGATCACAATCGTTGTTTTGAATTACTTTTTTATTACTTTTCTAATTAGTGTTCGACTGTAAACTCTGTTATTTATGCGTCTTCGGAATTTTTAAAAATGTGCATTCAGAACAAGATTCCTTTGAAGATGTAAAGAACCTAATTCAATGCAATTGAAGTGGTCGTATTAAACACATTTCCAACTCAATCAACTGATATTAACTGATCGCTTATGTACTTAAATTTTTGTAACTAGCCGTTTTCTGGCATGGAGAACAGACTTTTTCTTTACATTTTTATTTTATTTTGTGCGTAACTTCCAATAACACCGGCCGACATGATTTTCCTTGTACAAGTTTTTCCACTAATTTTGAAGTATTGATTACGAAATCAGACCTAATTTCATCGTATCACATCAGATTTTTAGTAATATTAATATATTCGCTATAAATCTTTCTAAAGAATCTGCTCAACTTCTTAGGTCTAGACTTCATGCAAAACACCTGTTAGCTCCTGATATACATTTTGCTTGGTATAGGAAGCGTGAAGAAGAATTTTTTCAGTCAAGAAGAATAATTAGTTTATTGACACAATATTCCTGATCTCATTGGAAGGTTAGGAGCTCAATATGATCCTGGAGAATGCCGACTTTTTATAGATTCTTCGAAACGAAGTTTTAAAGATGTTTTTTTACACAATACTAATCAGCAAGCCTCTGTTCCTGTAGCTAACTCTGTTCATTTAAAAGAAACTTGAAGAACATTGTTGGCAGCTTTGTGGAGATCTGAAAATTATAACGATGCTGTTAGGTCAGCGTCAGGATGTATACACGAAATATCCAAAATGAAAGGAGTGTTCGATGGACCAAAAATTAGATCTTTGATGACCGATGAAACTTTTGATGCAGCAGTGAATACTACTGAATTAGAAACTTGACTGGCGTTCAAAGATGTTGTCAACATTTTTTTAGGAAATCACAAACACCTTGACTATAAAAATATTTTGGTAAACTTATTAAATAATAAAGAATTGAGTATAAAACTCCATTTTTCGCATTCTCATGTGGATTTTTCCCTGATAATCTTGGATGTTGTAGTGAAGAGTAGGTAGAAAGGTTTCACCAAGACATAAAGACTATGAAAACAAGGTCGATGGAATGTGAATACGATGGCTGATTACTACTGCTCAATTTATTGATGATTCTCATACAAAAATTATACACAGACCTAATTTTATCGCTAAACGTGAAAGATGTCACTTAAAATAGCCCTGTAGCAATTATAGTACTTGATATTTTTTTTGTAAATAATGAAATATATGTATTTATATAATAATAATTGATTTTTTCTTAAAATTGTAAAGTAGCCAGAGTAATAGGACAAGATAATCTCCGCCATATATACAAAAATAACAAATCTATATTAAAATTGAATGAATAGAGATTTTACTATGGCTCACAGAACAGGCCACGGATTATGTTTTCTACTTTTGTAACTCTGGTTTTAGATTTAGAAGCGAGCGGGATTTGACAAAGGGTGCAAGTAAATTAAGAAAGAAAGAGAAATTATTTCACTCAATCCAGCGAGCTGAGGCAGCACTGTTCCAACAAACCTCTTTAAGTGTATTGTTGACGAAAATGTAGAGGTGGGTGAAAAAGTGACCAGATCTGAATATTTACCTTCTAACGGGCGATATAAAGTGTATTTACCTCTTCAAAATGTCCTCCTGACTAACTGTCATGGAATTGGCAATCTTTTTCGGCTTCTTCTGCCTTTTGAAGATGAAATCCGTATTCCTTTAGCTCATCTTGTTTGAAACTTTTCGAAACAGTTTTTCCTGTGTTATTCAGATGTTTTTTCCTAAGGCTATAATGTATCATGTAGATATTATGCTGGAGTGAGACGACAAATTCGTCCTATAGCCGATATAACTGAACACATCTCCACATATCCATACTAGACATGCAAGATGGGCTCGGCATCTGACCAACGGGGGGAAAAGTTCGTATTTTTATGATCAATATAACCTCAAATTATTTTCGTACATATAGTTTGTTTGTTCGTAGTTTTTGTATCGTAAATACATAAATCGTTTACAAAATAATCATAATTACGATTATTGTCTTACGAGATCTTGCATCATGTAAATAGTTTCGTGTTAAATATGTTGGTAACAACCAAAATGTAAACAAGGCTTGTCATTGGTTCGAACAAACCTAATGTCAAATCAAAATCGCTTAGCAACAATGTATATCTTTTGAAAATGTCAAAAGTTGTCCCTTCTGTGTGAGTAGGTTATTGTGTGGTTGCAGTATAAAAAGTGATACTAAGGAAAATGTACTAGAATATCATCCGCCATTTTCGAATTTTTTACCACTGAGGAATTGAAAGTTTAGAACAAATTTGTCATTTGTCAATCAATATCGTCATTAGATTAGCGATATGTCGCAATTTATATTATTGTCATGAAATCAGGTGTTCCAACAAAACTTTCAGTCAATCACACATTACCTCTACAAATATTGGCGTCAAATTACCGAATTTAAAGAGCCGAGCCCCCGTATGGGGATATTTATAAATAATAGGAACCTTTACATGATAAATTGGTTTTGAAATTTCCCTTCCACAGTGGTAGAAAAGCATGAAATTTTTTATGGTTCCAGCTTGTACCAAAGTACCCCATGGTAAATTCACAAAGTTTTATGTCATATTTTTCGAGTAAATTCTGATTCATCCCCACCATTGTCACTTAATATAGTCCAATTATTTACATTCTACTCAAAAGCGAAGATCACACACATTCGTGATATTGTTATTGTCAATTATCATATTTATTCATCAACGCTAGATTATAAATATTGATTGTTTATTCCATAGCTGCTTAAGTTACTGCAGTACATATAAAAACATTCCGGAGAAAATTTACATACAACTTTACACCTGTATGCTAAACACATTATTCCTACGATATAAATTTATGCCTGCCAAAGATTCTTTATAAATCAGTGTCGTACAATTTTACGGAAAATATTTTTTCGGAAAATTAAATTGTTGATGTAACAAAAATATTATTAAGTCTGCGAAAATACCAGGAGCTTGGTTATAGTGTTTCTCGTTACGTCATAACTCACAAACATCCGAAACAAATCAAATAGACAGTTTTCACCAGCGGCGCATCATTGTTAGAGGGTTCGTCATGTATTTCTGGTGATCTAAATATGAGAGGAAATAAATAAAAACCAAATTCAACATATCATAGTTAGACTACAATTTGAAATTCTACAAATAAACTATGACAAAACTGACCTATTGAATGGCATTTAACGGCAGAAGTGGTCCGTCATTAGCCAATTCATTTCCGCATAAAGTGACGTATCGCCTTTTAAGTACAATCGTTGTCACAACACAAGATAGAGTCACAAACCGATAAAGACATAATGGCGAAGCTTAATTCAGGCACAAAAGACATAATGTACCATTCCATTTGTATTAATTGGACATACGCGGTCAGTGATATCCACATAAAATTAGAGTTTCTTTGATACAATCAGGGAAGTATGACGTAACGAGAAACACTCGTGACTTTCACTGTAGTTCCATTTCTAACTGCAAATTCTCCAGATATTAATTATCCCGTTCAAGTAGAATTTACTAATTGGTTCCATTAGGATGGCGAAAGTCCGCTTTATGCTGTAGTGGCTGGCCATTTTTTGAATCAGACTTTCACCAATCGCTGAATTGGACGACGTGGTCACTAGATTTTAAACTAATTAACTTTTATATTTGAGGTTATTTGAAAAGTAAACTATACTTGAACCAACCCACAAATTTGCAAGACGTTAAATATAGAACTCGTATTGAAATGCAACCAGTAATGTTAACCATAAACCAAGAATTCCTTGGACGTCTTGAGTACTGTCAATTAACTCAAGGAGGTCAATTCGAGCATTTATTGTAATTGGGTATACCTATTGTTTAACTTCCATAAGAAATTACTAGCTCAGTGAAAAATAAATTGAAAGTTGAGAAATACATGCGTTATACTGTCCCAAAACTCGTCACGCACGATTTTTCTGGCTGAAATTGTCTGTTTGATCTCAAATTTCTTTGGGGGATGCTTTGCTGCTTTGATTTATTATTTAATTGTGTAAATTGATCCGCCACTGTTTGCAATAAAGTTTTATACGCTTTTCAGATTCTCCTTTCATCAAATTGTTCTTCTAATATGTACACATGGCATACAAATAAACCGACTACCTACCTGTTGCATTAAAATTGCGTGGGAATTTTTTTAATTCTATATTTTTGATAAATTGATTACTTTAATATTAGGGGTTTTCTTCGGAAGGTGCATCTATTCATTCCATAAAATTCATTTGATTTGTGTTTTATCAAAACCCTTTATAATTAATTTTATGGTTAGAGGCAATAAAATGGGTTTTATGCATATATCTTGAAAAATCAAAGGAATGCGAGAGTTCTTTATGGAAAATCTTGGTAATGACCGGATGTAAACGTTCCCGCAACGGAGATTTGCAACGAAACAATTAAAGAAAGTGAAGGTATATGATGGTTACGAATGATCGGAAAAAATTTGTACGGCTGTTTTTTGAATTCACAAGAAGATATAGACAATTAAACATTTTCTGAGTCTTGATACCTGGATTCTAGCTGACTATCTACTCTGCGTGATAGTACAGAAATCTATTCACACATAACGGACACCTTTTGACATTTCTGTAAAAATAGATTCGCGATTTGGATTTGACACTGATGACAGTGTCGGAACCTAGCACTCAGAAAGTTTAAAAACTATGGAAACAATTCTATTGCAAATAAGCGGGACAACTACACTAATGGAACGAAAGAGTAGGGTGATCATTACGTGGGAACAGTTCAGGGGTTATCACCCAAATTAAATTCACAATATTCATATATCACTTAAGCAGCATTGATAGGTGTTGCAAGTATCGTGAGTTGTCCACTTTTCACACAGTAGCCATGAAGAATGACTATATCGGCACCGAATATTGAAGGCTGTTTTTATTTAAGAAAGGCGTTTTTTTGTGGAAGAGGTAATAGTTATGTCACCACTGCAATATTGGATTTCTCTTCCTAATCCTAAATTCGCTCCTTTTTCCTTTGCTCTTTAACTACGGTCCATTTCTGCGACTTCATTGACGCCAGGAGCAGACTGATCCTAACTGTAAATTTTGCCAAACCCACTAATATTCCAACCGGTTTTGGGGATCTTTATCAAGCCCCATATCCATAGAAAGACCCTTTTGTGGTATCAGCCCCAACGTAATATTGGAAGAAATAGGAAAGCCAAAGAGAAGGGAAGATCTGACCGTTGGAAAGTTCTAGTAGGGCTTAGACAATCAAAGATTCTGATGGTTGACTACAACCCGTTGAGATCAAATGAATGCATAAGTCAAAGTTAAACTGCACTAAGAGTTTTAACAGGGATTCTAACGGGACCTGAAAAGCTCAAAATATTGGAGGAAAAAGAATGTAGATTCTGTGGCATGGAAGAAGAAACCTCCATCGAGATACTTGCGAATTGCACAGCAATTCAGAATCCTAGGGCACAGCACCTAGGAGATTATTGGATAGAAGAGGAACATTTACTAAAAGAACTGCTAAACTCTGAGACGTTCCTCAGGAACTAAGTAGAAGTAAGGGGGCACCATACATCTTTTAGGTCAACACTGCTTTAGTGTAATTATTGCATTATAGGCGTTCCACTGTCGACGTCAAATATGTTCGCTTTAATGTTCAGGTAAATATTTCTTAGTAATGGACATTCCATGTTCATTCCCTATCTTAAATTGTCTGTTGTTACGTCTGTCTTCCAACAATGCTTTTGAATTTAATTAATGTACTTGTTGCCATTAATTATTGAGACGTCGAAAGGAGATTCCATCCTCATCTCCAAAAACATTTTTTTCAATAAGAAATTAAGGCTTGAAACAAATATAACAGTTCATCTGCAAGTATTATTTTTAAAGACCGATCTGAAACACAACCTTTGAGTATTGCCTCTTCCTCCTTAGTTTTAGGATTGAAAGTGATACTTTATTTAATCTTTAGGTAGGAGGAGTGCCACAGTTGCACATAAATATAACACTTAAGTGTGGTCATGTGTAATATAAAAAAAAAACATCAAATCTGTGACCCAGAAGTATTTATTATTGAACTTGGACTATATTAGATCAGATTGCAGATAATTATCTCATCTGCATGTTCCAAAGAACACCTTACAGAGATGGTAGCAAGTCAGCATACTCCATTACTGGACTTACATAATCACTGGTCTGAAAAAAATTCATTAGACTGTTAAATATGGAAGAGGAAGATATTTATTGTTGAAAACACACTCATATTCCCTAGTGAAACCGTTCTCAAGTAACCAATTACATTTTATGAAAACATCTAGCCTAACGAATTAAAGTTTCCAGCTATCTACTAGTATTTTTACTTTTTGGGCGATAATGTTACCTGAGTTTTAGAAATTTGAAAACAAATATTGGCAGATTTAATTTAGAGATTAAGAGTAGCTTGCTAATAGTACCGAATTAGATACGTTCAAATGAGTTTAATTTTGAAAATGATTTTTAAATTTTTTTAGTGGGATACGGTATAAAACTTATAAAAGGTATTTTGGAGTGGCAGAATGGTATAATTTGCTTCGTGAGAAATTTATCGGGCGAACAGGTTTTTTAAAAAGGTTATATACTCGAAGATTTTGTAGATTCTTTAAATTACATCATTTTATGGTATCATAAATACCGAGCTTTTATAAAATGAGGAAAGTAAATTAATAAGATCCAATTTATTTTTATTTTTCAATGTTTCAATTCATACTAAAATTGAACTGCTTGCATATAAATTGATTTAAGACCATTTCTTCCAAGTTAGCGTCATCGACATTAGCGTTTATAATTCAGAAAATATTTTATGTGGGGTCTCTAAGCGTCTACTAATTGCTTTATGCAGAATCCAACAATAATTTTCATGTACAGTGAATTGACTAGTTTATAGTCGTTCATATATGATTGGAATATACTCCACTTAAACATTTAATTAGCAATGAAAAGTGGATCGATTAATAATGGTAATCTTACGAGAGAAAAACTTGATTATTCTTTCCTTGGACCATACTAGTTTTTTTGGTGTAAAATCTTGCTCCTATTAGAGGTGTTATAACGAAAATATCGTATCATCATGGATTCCAAAAAAAGATATATTCAAAAAAACAATGCAATGCTGCTTCCTAAGGCAAACAAAAATATGGTTTTGGTCTTTTGGAGAAAGAAGTGGTTTCAAGGATGGTCCTGTGTCTTGATAATAATAAACAATGGCACTGGGGCAGGAGTTTTCCTCGAAAACACCAGGTGAAAGCCAGTGGCGGTCATAGGGGGGGGGGCATGGCCCAACCGCAGCTGTTCAGAAATTAAAAAGAATAACATTCTCGTGTAATTATCTTCATGTGTTATTGACAATTAAAAACATAATAAGTCGTAAATACTTTTCTCATCTTATAGAGGAATTTTA
This sequence comes from Lochmaea capreae, assembly GCA_949126875.1. Taxonomy (NCBI): domain Eukaryota; kingdom Metazoa; phylum Arthropoda; class Insecta; order Coleoptera; family Chrysomelidae; genus Lochmaea; species Lochmaea capreae. Next base: position 21,467,289 of record OX421404.1, read on the forward strand.
AACTTTGGCACTTGGACAAAGCAGGTGGAAAACCATACATTATACAATAATTCACATCTTTCGCAATTAACGACGACAAACATTTATCCACTGCTTCGCCAAGTCTTCATTTTTTGGAAATCCATAGTATTTTATACCGTTTCTTTCGTATTGCGATTGGTATTTTTGTATGTAGCCACGGCACAGCCCGGCATCATGGTCTTATAATTGAAGTAAAATAAAGTTAAACGTTTTAAAACAAAAAAAAAAACACTTAGATCAACTCTATAATAATTTTAAACACTGGCTTTAGCATAAAACAATGTCAATTAACGCAGAAAAATCGAAAAATCTCAGGAAAAACAAACTAAACACGTATAACTCTATCCAACAATTTCTGATTCTGATTTCAAGGCGACGTCATGCGCAGAGCGTGCACAATTTGAGTCGACAAGTCAGCATACCGTGTATTTTTACCGTAGTTCAGTCGTATCAGACAATCGCCCATGGCCCCCCCCTCTCAAAGTGTATATGACCACCACTGGTGAAAGCACTGGGAAACTACACCTTTGTATTTCAGGCAGATGTATATGAAATCTTGCAATGCGCGAGAGAAAACAACTGGAGATCTGATAGTCAGGCGGTACTCAAGGCAATCTCAATCCAGAAAGTGACCTCTAGACTACTATGGAATTGCATCGAAGAACTGAATACGTTAGCCAAACGGAATAACGTCAAACTGACCTGGGTACCAAGTCACCAGGGTATCTAGGACAATGAAAAAGCTGACGAACTTGCAAAAACAGGGTTAGAGGATACGTATCCTGAACCAGGACAGATTTTCGGTATACCGAAAACTAAAGTACGAGGATCTGCAAAGACCTGGATCAGAGAACAACATAAAAATTTCTGCGTAAACGTCCCAAGGCAAATGCATGAGAAAACCTTTGTAAAAGAACCATGCCTGAAACGTACAGCGGAACTGTTAACATTGTGCAGAAATCAGCTGAGAATCATAACAGGTTTCATGACTGGTCTTGCACACAATGTAGACCTTATACATGCAGATTAAGCAGTAGGGAAACGGAGACAGTGAAACATATACTGTTTACATGCGATCATGATCGCAAAAGACAGTTATTACTGGGCCAGCCGCTAGGAAACGCTGAGGTATATAGCAAACACCCAGCTAAGAACTTGTACAAATTGGTGCAGAGGACAAGGGTGCTGGACTAGGTGCTATGAGAAAGCACGAGCAAAAATACAATAAGCTATTAGGCTGCAGTGTTATCGGAGACTTGTCAGACAGGATCGGGAAAAAAGGATGGTCCTGTGTCTTGATAATAATAAACAATAAAAAGTTTAGTTTCATAAAACTTTTGTGTTGCATTTGTGGATTTTGGGCCAACTTTTGGTTAAGCTGTGCCTACATAAAAACATTCATTTACCATTGGTTTATTTTCTTTACCATCTCTGTTTGTATTCAAATAAGCTGGACCAGCTGTCAAAATTGTTTGTCCTGGACGGCCATACTTATTGAGTCACCAGATCTGGACTGCCTAATAAACCTAGTTAAACACCCTATTGAAATACTTGGTGGTCCACTTGAAATAAGCCTTATATTATATAATGAATAATCTGATGATAAAATGTAACTGATGTTTCAAAAGAAAAAAAATTATTGTTCTTGTGAAATTATAAATATATTTTTCTGAAATTTACAATTATTAATGATAATGCTATTAATTTATCGACATATGATGCAAGTAGAGATTTCTAGTTATACACTTAACTATAAATATTTTTTTTTTTAAACAAGCTTTCGTTACATTATTACCAACTCCTCAGCGCTTGTTATTCAAACTTGTTTACAGACTTTATTACTTACGGCGGAGTGCCAACGCCAAAGGCAATTATATATATTTTTTAGAAACTTGTTCAACATTTTTACATATGGAATGAAAAATGTCTCGAAGAGCTCAAGTATAATTACCTGCCACAAAATAAAAAAAAAAACTAGAATCAGTTGTAATATAAATAATTATATTGGCATATTTGTCTTTGTAATGTTGAAACATGTTGCATAATTTAAATAATGGACACTATTGCAACATATGAACTGAATACTATAGATACTATATAATATTAAATTGCCTCAAAATGCATTAAAATGGCAACCTACATAAATGAATGACGTTAACAAATGGAATTTTAATTATTTTGGACGATAATGGTTATTTTACCTAAATCAAATAAATATTGGCAATCGTGATCTCCGTGCCTAAAAACTACTATATGATGTAATTATATATTTTGTCCACGACCACTTAATAATAAGTCAATATTTTACCTCCTAACAAAAGGTATATGGTACCCATATATCTACTAGAGTGAATTATGAACTCATAATTCACGCTTCTGCATTTAAATTACATGCCATGACAACTCAACACTCACAAAATTTCGGTACATAGGTGACTAGAGATGGGGGTACAATATGAAATAAACTATTAAATCTGCGTATTTTGTTTAGGAAACTTGTTTCTGAATTATATCGTATCGAGAAAATTTCCAAATTTTTAGTATTGACACTTTTCATAACGATATTTTCTAATATTGATATTTTTAAAACATTATATTTATAACGGTACGGTGTATCGATACTTTACACAGTATCGCCCATCTCCATATGTCACATTTGACGTACTCCAGAAATTTATTAATTTTGACGTTAGAATTGTCAACTCTACCAAATTATTACTTTCCGTTCTACACTCGCCTTATTTAATAAAGAAATCAAGGGTTTAGTATTCTACTCGCAATTAACGGCCACTATTCACTCGGGTGACGTCACCCTGCGTGAATAATGACTATCATAAATTGCTCGTTAGATAATATACTAATTATTTGCTTTGTAATATAAATAATGTAATAAATTATATAATTTTCAAACCAAACATTCAATTTTACAATCCATTTGTAAGGGCTGCTCTCGTTGGTGTAATGTAGTATGACGCACTTGTCCCTACTCGTCTGTCGACCTTGATCCGATGAATCGTAATAGTATTTATTATATTACAGTAAATCCGCATAACAGTGGTTCCGTGTATGACAAAACAAGAGTCAATCAAATTTGAGGTTATGCTTCATTGTATTTGTACCTATGCTGTTTTTAAGTTTTTCTTAATTGAAGATACAACACAAAAACGGCAACGATAACGTCACAAAAATACGACAAACGGACAAAATAAACAAGATGCACAGCCAAATACACTTTATTTTGTAAGAGCTACTATTGAAACGCTATGGCGAGTGGAGCTGGTGAAGGGCAGATTGAAATAGCTAGTCACGCGTTTACTGGTTCAGTTTAGCCGTACTTGATGAATAATATCATAAAAAAAAATAATGCAGAAAATCGGAGGAGAGCAGCCAAAAGTACCAGAAACCTTGGATCAAGTCCAGTAACTATACCGTAACTATCCTGAGAGATTTCAATCAACAACTCCAAATACTATTTAGATACTATAACAGTTGTGTTCTTATTGTAATAATTTGTATTGTTCAAATTTCCTATGGCTTATTTTTCTTATGAGTATTTTCAAGAATTGTAATTTTTTGTCATATGTATTTTTGTAGTTTTTATTCAGAAAATAGTCATTAAACATATTTCGTGCATGTGAAATTTGTCTAAAAATTTTCTGTAAAGCGTCAAACTCGAATTAATGATTTTCAACAATTTTACATTCACATAATAAATTTAAAAAAAAAAACTAAAAATTTGAGAAATTTCTTACGAAATTTTGATTAATAAATTTTTCATCTCTTGCTGCGTTATGAATGGAATTGAGAATAGGTTAATTTGAATAAAACTTTTTTAAAACGAAGAAATCTGAATTGAATTGAAACATTATAATATCAAGACATGGTGTTAGTACACAAAATGTGTTGGCCATTATATTTTGATGACACGATCCCACATTTTTTTATTCGTACACCGGCTTGTCATGCGATATGTTAAGAACCACTACTTGGTTTCTTGATTAACGAAATAATTTTTTTCGTATGAATTCTAAGGTTTCGTGGTTTCGGTGTATGTATATTCATGGACAACTTAAGGGTTTCGCCATCGAGAAGGAAATTAGAGACGCGCATACTTGTTTTGAACAGGTATTGAGTTTTTTTTCTATTTAATACATATTATTCATCTCAACGATCTTTTGATATTAAGTCTCACCGAACAACATATGACACCAAAAATTACCTTGTTTTAAAACAACTAATTATATTAAATTTTCCTCTATAATCTAAATTTTAAAACCTAATAGTCCAGTAAATAAAGACCGAGAAACCCCCTAACATGTTCATCTCATTATTGTCGGACTTTTTTTTTGCAACTTGTAGGTATTCACGGGTAGATTACTTTCTAAAAATATGTCTTCCGCGAAATTTGCGGAAAAATTGAGTTTTCCGCCGATATCTCTGGAAATATGACACTTAGAGAAGTGGGGTTTTGCTAGGAATTGAGAGCAGTTTATTATCTACAAAAATGATCCTTATCATGATTGTCAAAAGTTCAACCGTTTTCGAGATAAACGGGCCCAAGCGTACCTTGGATTTCGAGCTGCTGCGCGGCGTCTCCGGGAGCACGCTCCGTGAATGTAGGCATGGGAGGGCGGGCAAATTGGCCCATAACTTGAGTAAAAATGAATCTTTTTTCATGATTAAAAGTGCATATGAAAGAAGGGACCTGTACCTATAACATCGTGTAACTTATTCGTTTTTTTTATTCTCCAGGAATATTGAAAAAACTGACCAAACTTTATTTTTCCTGAATATTTGACCGCCCTTATCAATTCGTTCATATTTTTTAAATTAAGCGTAGTTTTACCGGAACCTTTTGGATAATGGGACTTTGATAGGTGGTGAATGTATTCCGAAAGAATAAATAAATAATTTTTGTGTATCTTTATAAACAACATGTTTTTCTTGGGACGTTTTTTTTTTGATTTCCGGAGTTTTCTGAAAATTCTCGGGTCTACCGCAAATTGATAAACAATGATTGGCAATATCGGTCTTTAATGCACACCATTGGAAAGCTGAAAATGTCCCCTTTTCGATGGTTTTTAAAATTGTTGGCTAAGTTTTTTAGTTTTCCGGAAAATTTTTACAAGAAATATTGATCCAGGGACAAAAATTATGGGGACCATTTTTGTAGGTAATGAACTGTACTTCATTTATAGCAAAACCCCACTTCTCAAAGTAGCATATTTCGGGAGATATCGGCCAAAAACCGAATTTTCGGGATCATGGGCCATTTTCCAGCCCCTTCCGCAAATCCCGCGGAGGACATATTTTCAGAGAGTAATCTACACATGAATACCTACAAGTTGCAAAAAAAAGTCCGACAGTAATGAGATGAACAGGTTGGTGCCTTTATTTACTGGACTATAAGAACATTCTGAAGGTTTGTATGGGACAACGTGATTCCTTGGTCTAATCTGCTTCAAATTTGGCCTAAGCGTTCTTTAACAAAATTAATGGAAGAATGGACGTATTTTATTGAATCTCATCGCCTATCGGGGTTAAAAACCGGTAGAAAGAAATTTTGGGGGTCATTTGCATAGAAGTTGATATCAACTCCTACTCGTTAATGCTTTTCATTTAAATTACATTTTATTTTGACACGTTTGAAAACTCAATCCAATTTTATTTAAAAAACGTTGATCTCACTTAAACAATGTAATACGCATATTCATAACGTAAAAAAACTGATTAAACATCCTATTAGAACCATTTTCGACTTCTACGCGGGCGAAGTCGCGGGCAAAAGCTAGTAGTTAATGAGTAGCACAAAACGTTACCTGACTGGCTTGACGGCGGCTATCCGCACCATCATAGCACCGCCCACTTCTACTTTCATTCAGTTTATGTTTGTTGTTTGAAGAAATGGAACCGGCGCTTCAAAAAATAAAAACATACAATGTACCAAGCGTATAAAGTTGAATACTGTGCGATATGTCCTCCACACCCAGATTTCTTCTACACACTGAATTTACGGAATCCTTGATTGACTTATTCTATGAGTTGCACGTTAGGTGGGTGAATTATGCCAGAAGTCTAAAACTCTTTTTGCTGAGAGGTATTTAGTGTTTGTTCGGCAAAACTTGATGATATGTCAATTCTGGTTTGCACCCTCCCTTTTAAGGTTGTCATTCACACACTTTGTTGAGACCTTCTGTTGGGAATAGTCTTGGCAGTTTGATACCAATTTCGACGTTACTCGGTTAGAGCTAAGTACTTTTGAAGCTGCTCGAGAAAATTTATATTGATCTTTGTGTGAGGTTGGTTTTTTCTAATCTCTTCACACGTATAACGGTCTTACAAATATCAAAAATGAGATAAAGCTGAGTGTTGTGGAAATTCTCAAGGAAGCTGAAGATTTTTTTCCTGGAATTAAGAAGGCTTTGAAGATCCTTGCTGCTTTATCCTGTACGACTTGTACAGTTGAAAGGTCATTTAGTAGCCTTAGGAAAATCAGAACCTGGTTGAGGATAACCTGACCATGTTTGAAGCTCGACTTAATGGCCTCGCAATGATGAATGTACACGGGCAACACGTTTCCATAAACTTGGACGATTTCGTCAACAAAGTGACTAACGAATTCGCAAAGAATCCTGAAAGATTATGTTTCAATTGATTTTCTATACACTGTGTCCGTAAAGTATGGAACAAATTCATTTTTAGCTAAACAGGCCATTTTAAGAAATAATCCTGAAACGCGTCGATTTTTGATTTTAATTTATCGTATTTTAAAATAATATTCTAATATACAGGGTGAATTACTTTCGAGTAATGACGTCATCGTAATTTTTTTTTAAATGGAACACCCCCATTTTGTCCCAATTTTCGGATTACTCTAGCTAAGCTGATTGCAAAAATGTATCACATGTTGATTCCAATTGGTACATGATGGACAAAAATACAATAGTTTTGTGTGTGCTCATAAAGTAACGCGTAACATTCTTTATTAGTTGAATTAACAATATTATCAAAAATACTTATTGCCTAGCGGACAGAATATGATGAAATACATGACTTTATAAATGTTCGAACTGCAGCCCTTGCTGTATTTGACAGTAACCCAAACGGTGTACAAATTCTTGTTGAACCTTGTTTATTGTGTCTTGAGAAATATTGTTTATTGCTGTCCGAATTATCTCTTTTAATTCTTGAATATTTGCTGGTTTCGTTTGATACACAACATTCTTCAGATGGCCCCACATAAAATAATCCAAAGGATTGAAATCTGGTGACCTCGCTGGCCATTCGATAGGTCCACGTCTACCTGTTCGGAAAAATTTCATCTAGGTACCTTCTAACATCTACAGCATAATGTGGAGGTGCACCATCCTGTTGAAACCATAAACTTTCATCAAAACCTCCAGGATTACTTTATGAGCACACACAAAACTATTGTATTTTTGTCCACCCTGTACCAATTGGAATCAACATGTGATACATTTCTGGAATCAGCTCAGCTAGAGTAATCCGAAAACTGAGACAAAATGGAGGTGAATTTGTTCCATACTTTACGGACACAGTGTATAGATGTTTTGACTTTTCTTTTTTGATTTTTCCCTTCGGTTCTTTCATGGTGCCCCCCCTAGCTTACCGGCTAGCGACGCCCTTCAATATGTCATAAAATATATATAATTCCATGAACTACAGTGACTTGAAGTTGGAAAACCGAGAATAGAGAGTCTGTCGGCAAATGAAATATAAAAATATTGCTTTCTTATAAATATAAGGTTATCCATCTTTCCTTGCCACTCTCGACAATCAGCCTAACAATCACCACCCACTCTTTGATTTTTTGTTAACTTAACATCCGTCACCCTAAACACTTGTCGGTTGAATGGTTTTTATGAAAAAGGATCTCATGAAAATAATATAACACAAGTGTTTTATGATAAGTGTAAGAATTAGGGGGTTAACAGATGGTAAGGCTATTCTGAGAAAGTTATAAGGATCAAGTTTTTGAAAAATAAATATATCATTAACTTCATGACACCCTTACCAGAATGTGTTTTATAAAAGATACAGAAGTAGGTTCACATGTGTTTACTTAAATTGTAAAGATTTTCAAAAATAACATTAATTTGTTTCCTATGTTTTATCCATAAATCTGGCGCATAAATAAATCAATCAATTGGCCCAATTCCATAAGCTTACTTATATGAGTTGAATGTATGGTTCAATATAAGTTTAAATTTTTATATTCAATATTAAAATAAATATTCGGGATATTCCGTTGTTTGCATAAAATGAGCCGCAGATTTATTCAAAACATTCATTTCATTTTCATCACACGTTATTGACCACCGTAATAACTCCATTGTCAATATTGTCAATAGAATTGAATTTACTGTTTCAACCCTTACTTCGTGAAATCTACAACAAATTCAACAATTTCTTTCAAAACAGTAAGCAATGTAAGTAAAAAATTGTTGAAAGTAAAACCGAAAATATCCCCATCAAAAAAGTCTGGGATATATAAACTTAACTGTCCAGATTATAATGCTGTCTATATTGGTCTAAAAATTGGAAATTTTGAAATTAGACACAATGAACACTTACGAGCATACAGATTGAAACAACCACATAAATCACATTACGCAAAACATCTACTTGATAACAAACATTCATTAATACCAAACACAGAATTAGAAGTACTGTATATTTGTTATAAGAAACAAGAACTAGATTTCCTTGAAGAATTGGAAATTAGAAGAAACTTAAGAACTCTCCACTATTAAATTGTAAAGATCAGCAGATATAGTTTTCCTTGGTTTTCTATATCATTGCACAGTGATACAGATCTTAAATGGGAAAAAGATATCCAGGATATCCCCATATGACTAAGCTTTAATTGTAACATCTTTTTTCTATTCATATAAGTATATTTAGTCAATCACTAATTGGTCTAGCAGAAATATTAAACATCAAGTAGGTATCACATCCAATGTAACTTCTGTTATTCTATCCACACTTCAGGCCAGAAAACATACTTTTCCTAATTCTCTTACGCAATTACTTGTAATTTTAATATTACAAACAATACTATTTCAAGACCTACGCCTATGGCCGACACCGAAATTGAGCCGAACTGGACGGAATTCCCCATTTTATTACCCTATACCTTTCCGAAATAGACTATATATATCGAAATAATTATCAATTTAATTTAGAGTTTTCATATATTTTTTATTATAAGAGTGGAGTTAATTAGACACTTTTAGTTTCATTTCGAATAGAAATTTTCAATAGAAAATACCTACCCTAAACTCGTCCTGACAAAGAAATAAAAAAAATAATGTTCACGATAATATTTAATATTACTTCCCGTATTGGTTTTGCAAGGGTCACGAAGATTTATTGCCCTGCCGCAATTATGAATAAATTATAGTATAACAATAAACTGTATATATAAGCACACTATATTATATTCAAATTTCATTTACGCCGCGTTGAAACAAAATCCCCACCTACTAGACTATAGTTAATTGCACGCCTAGTAAATATGGTTGTTTCTCTCACTTTGTGTGTGATTGTCACAGAAAATAAGTGCGATTCTACACTTATCTGCTTTTAACCGATGCGATGCTGGAATTTTCTAGAAGACATATGAAGCTGATCAAGATGTGATGCAGACACTTGTTTGAAAATGAAAGTGTTTTGTAACAAATCTGAAGTATTTTCTGGAGAAGAAGCAGTAACACCACCACTTGAAATGAAACCAAAGCGCTGCATTTTGAAGAATTAACTGACATTTCATTGAGCTTGCCCGTTACTATGGAAATGATCACAATATGGCAGGAGGCGAAACACCAAAACGATTATATCACATCGTCAAGGGGTATTCACTTATCAATACGTCGTAACTAAGGGAAATTCAAGGATTGTATTGGTTCATTAGAACATGAGTTATATAATCTTAGGTATATGTTCACGAAGCATAAGTAGGTTTGAGTTCAGTGTAGCAGCATTGAATTGCATTATATCACCTGTTTTATATGTATTCGGATATTATTAATGATTTTCTATTGTATGTTGATCTTCAGATTTTAACGACATCATTGCAGTGAAATCGACTAAACCAATTTTGAAAATATGTTCCACGCCTCTTTTTTCAATTATATTGTCATTGACTAACCTAAACAACATTTGAAACTAAAAAATACTAACTGAAACAAAAAACTTAACGCATGCCATCTGGTTCCTATCCCATGAAATCCCATTATAAATAATTATATGAAAAATGCATCGGCTCGTTTAACTTCTCATTTATTATCGCATCAACTCAGAAAGAAGAAGAAAAAATTTAAATGTAACTGTATCTGAATAATGTTTTTTCCATATAAAAGCTATACTGGATGGGAATGTCAAAAATGAAATAATCAAATCAAGCCAAAGCACAAACACAGTTATTACAAAAGGCATGATGACTGATTTTGATATTTGTAAGCATAAGATTCATCCTAAAAATGTTGTTTCTTGGAAAAATTAAGGTTTTAAAGGAGGAATTTACGTTTTTAAAATACAATTAAAATTTTGCACCCAGGGTCGGATTTATGCATGGACCACATGGGCCTAGGGAGGCAAATTTTGAATGTCAGTTAAAATTTTGCTAAAAAATCAAGAGCATTTCATGCAGAATTTTTGTTTTCACTCAGATTTATACCCTAATTGAAACTATAAAAAATTCGAAGAAAAGTTTTTTAATACGTCAGATAATTTTATATCATACTACACTTATATCCAAATGTAAGTGTAGCTCTTAAGATGTTTTTTTGTACACCAGCCTGCAACTGTGCAGGAGAACGTTCATTTTCCACTATGCGAGTGAAGAATTATTTAAGATCAACTGTTGGTCAGAAATGGTTAGTTAACTTACCCATATTAGTCATAGAAAAAGACTTGACGTGTAAGCTTGACTTTAATGATGTCACTAATATTAAAGCTAGGCGCAAGAAATTCTGAAAACTTTTGACTTTTTGAAGCCTCAATATGAATTGAATGTTTTAGCTCTCCATAAACAATTTCATCAATTAATCGTTTGAGTGTTGCAGAAAGAACAAAATACAGACTAAGTAGAGAGGGAATCATTGAAATCTTCTTAGAAATCAGACAACCTGGGACATGCCACAAGATGCCATCTTGAAGATGGTATGATGAAAGAGTATAACTTTTCAAAGAAATTCGTTACGGAATTAAGCAACAAGAAGGAATGGGATCCAAATACCATTACCAGACTTGGAAAGATTACCATTCAATGGTACACAGACGGCTTAAAAGCAATAGAAGGAACTGGGATAGGAGTGTAAGGGCCAGGAACCAAACACTCTGAAAGCTTGGGAAAAACCCCAAGTATCTTTCAAGCGGAAATTCACGCAATAAGAAAGTGTGCCCAGTTCAATATTGACAAAGGATATAGAAGGCAAAGGATTATCATAATGTCTGATAGTCAAGCAGCCATTAAAGCGCTGAGTTCTTATGTAATCAGTTCCAAAATGGTGTTGGAATGCCTAGGAAAACTTAATGAACTAGGCGAGAACAATATAGTCACCTTACTGTGGATTCCAGGACACACTTAAATAGAAGGAAATGAAATAGCAGATGAACTAGCGAAGAGGGGGACTGAAATACCCTTTTGGGGTCCGGAACCCTTTTGCGGAATCAGCTCCAATGTAATATTGGAAGAAATAGGTAAAGCCGAAGAAAAGAGAAGATCTGACAATTGGGAAGATCTAGTAGGGCTTAGGCAATCTAAGATTCTTCTGGGTGACTACAACCTGTTGAGGTCAAATGAATGCATAAGTCAAAGCAAAATCCTAACGGAATCCTAACAGGACATTGTCGCCTGAATGGGCACCTTAAAAAGCTCAAAATAGTGGAGGAAGAAGATTGTAGATTTTGTGGAATGGAAGAAGAAACCTCCATCAACATACTTGGGAGCTGCACAGTAATTCAGAATCCTAGGGCACAGTACCTGGGAGACTACTGGATAGAAGAGGGACAGTTACCTAAGCTGAGGCCTGCAGATATCCTAAAATTCCTCCGGGAAATAGGACTAAAGGAGCTTCTAGTCTCTGAGACTCTCCTCAAAAACTAAGTAGAAGTAAGGGGGCACAATAGATCTTTTAGGTCTCAGTGAATGTTACCCCAAAATACATACATACAAGGTTATTTTATTGTGAAACAGTGCAAACTAATTCTACTCACAGCTATATTCAGTGGCATAATTATACCATGTAACTTGGACTTCTAAGTTACATTGGCATTGTTTGATTTTGGTATGAAGTACGATATTATAATATTGTTTTATAATATATCGAATCGTTGTTAACGCTTTTTTATTACTCATGTATTAGCATAATTAACTTTTTTTCTTGATTTTCTTGGTGATTTATTACTTATTATTTTTTCTTTCGCTTTGTCTATTAAATTTTTCTAATTTTCCATGACAATAGAGAATTATTGTTGATTATTACAATTCTATTTTTTAAGATTATCCGAAAAAACTAACTAAGACATTAACCAATGCCCAATAAAATCCTTAAAGCGTAAGTGAATTATTAAAAATATCATAATTAAAAACAAATCCATGGTAGGTATCTGATTTTTTTTTCGTAAATAAAATAATGAAGCACTGAACTGGAAGTTACCTTGTGTACCAGTACCTGTCGGGTCCAGCGCAGTAACGATTACACATACAAACCAGAATCAAGTCGCTTGTAGCTTCCACCTGTCTCCAACACTCGTCGCCATTGGTTTACTACGTTTGTTTTTTTATGTTCTTCATCCTTTCTTTTTTCCACTTCTTTCCGTAGCCGCTTCGATTTTTAAATTTTACACTCGTAAAAGAGCTCTCGGCTTTCTAGATTCAGTTCACAAGGTTTATGTTTTCAGGGGCGTCCGCCTAATACTTATTTATATTAACAAAATATGTAAATAAAGAAGCTAGTACTTTTATATACACTTCTGAATTAACTTATATATATATATAGTAGCACTACAGACCGTGTAGATCTATGGCTGATGTTTTAACTTCAGTGGTATGCTTTTGGAGCTCCATACGAAACTCCTCTGCAACAATCTACTACGTTCAACTGCCACTTTCGCATGGACTATCCAAGTGCCCACCACTTGGGATCGTTCCAAAATTTCTTGCACTATTTACAGTTTGCATGTTACCAACTTAACTTGTTTGACGACTTGCCTCCATACCACCCTCTCCTTTGTCTTACCTTTCCAATTTCTGATATTTAGTCATTGTAGATCCTCTTCAACCTCCGTTCTCCATCTTGTTCTGTATATACCTCTTCTTCGCCTTCCTTCTGTTGAGCTATATATCAATACTTTCGGTAGCCTACCTGTTCCCATTCTTTCTATATGTCCTAACCATCCTAGAGCTTTTATCATTCCAATAATTCTCGGATCTTTATAAAGTTTTTTGAGCTCTTTGTTTGTCCTTCTCATCCAAATTCCATTTAGTAATTTTCCTCAGTACTTTTCTTTCCCAAATTTGTAGCATTTCTTGTTCTTTTTGGTTTAGTGTTAGTTAACAATTAAATAAAAATTATACAGTTCTATTCACTTTGTAGCTAATTCTTATAATGCCATTATCTCCCAAATCGTAAAGTTTTGGGGCTAGTACCAAAAGGTTTGCTCCAGCTAGCGGTCAAATCGTTCTAGGTGAAGTTCGAGTTCTTGGGACTGTACAAATACTGTACCAACTGGAAGGGTGATAATAGTAGCTTGATGCTTAGTGTCAGCTAATATTAATATTATAAGAAATGGCGAAAGTGAAAAATGATCTTTGGTGTATTAATAAAATATCCTAAAATTCCTCCAGGAAATAGGACTAGAGGAGCTACTAGTCTCTGAGACTCTCCTCAGAAACTAAGTAGAAGTAAGGGGGTACAATAGATGTTTTAGGTCTCAGTGAATGTTACCCCAAAATACATACATACATAGTACATTAATAAATTGGCAATTATCATCCAAACCCCTTTTGTTTATATCGAGTTCCAATTGACGATTCCAGAATGATGTCATTGACAGGCCGGCCCTATTGTGCTGGAGTTTTAATTGTTTATTGGAGAAAAACGGATGATAGTTGGAGTGCTATCGTTTTGTAGGGTTGTTTAGTGTAGAAAGTGAGAAGAAATAGGTGAGGTATCCAGTGAATCACAACAACAAAATGTATTGCTCGCAACAATGAAATTCTTTGGTTGAAAGGATCAATATCGTCTATAATACGAATTTTTCCATTGTACTGGCACTTAGTATCACCACTAAGTGATACATAATACGTACTTCCAGACATACTCGTATTTCATCAAAATATCACCAGAGAGTTAAATTTTTAAACTAAACACACACAAGGTTATCGCTAACTAATCGATTTGGTTGACCTCCAGCAAAATATGGCTGACCTGTCAAATTTTGTTACCAACGTTGAATAGAGAAATATTAAATTTTCTTCATCTCCGCTTATTATTGCTGTCGTTTTTTCTGTCTAAGTTACTGATGTTCTCTACTGCTATTCTCATTGTTGTGGTACTCTTGATTGTTTGTTCTCAGTCCTTTTGTATTTCCATGTATTTTGTTTTTTCTTTCCCTTTTTTGTTACAATCGTTTATATCTTTTCTCGCCAACTTTTCTAGTCTGTTGCAATAGTTACATCATCGGCATGTATGCCACTATTTGTGCCAATTAATTGATGACTGTTTCAGGTAAATTGCATTCTTTGATTATTCCGTCCATTACTACGTTTAAGGTTGCTGCCGAAAGCCCATCTCATTGCCCTTCTCTTGAGCACAAATGCGTTTTAATAACATTAGATCCCATTCCTAGTGGACCATAATACTAAATGCTGTTGAACAAAATATTTATTCTTTCATACATTTTCTCGAGCTTCAAAATATTTTCATCGATTGTCTTTTACTTCTAAGTAGCTGTATAGCAGATTGGGGAAATTATAAACGTTGAAAATATTGAGGTTAAATCTCCCAAAACAACTTGGTTGTCAAAAAAATAAGCAGAATTTAACAATCTGTTCGGTGGCCTGAAACATTTTGAAGCCAGTACTGCATTGTTCAGGTGAACTATTCTCGGTCATTAGAATATACCGAAGGAAAATAAAATTGGAAATTAAGAGAATTAATTGGTAGCCGTTAAAAGTCGGAACCGTATATTGAGAAATAAATTAGTGTCCAGGTAATATCGAGAAAAACATAAAACGACAACATGCGCACGGAGGTCTATTTCTAATTTGTTATACTCGGTTGATTTTTTGGTTCTCACACATATTTATACTATTAGTGAACGTTTAATGTTGGAAATAACAATATATTAGTTAAATTCGGTTGAAGATAATTTAATGCACAAAATACTCATTTGTATTCACATAAGGACTAGTTAAAATTCGTTCGACAGCTTACTTTTGGGAAAAGGTATGAAGTTTTTTGTTGCAGTGTCTTTGTTTCTTAATGCTGATTATATATAATATTATATAAAGGATATATTTCTGGCTCAAAGAGTACGTAGGGTTTTAATATCTGACTAAGGTAGTACATTTGTATCGAACCAAGTCATTCTGTGAACACACATCAAACACCAAACTCGTTGTTAATGCCGTAGCTGCGCCAAGAGCAAATGGACAAGTAGGGCGATTAAACAATACTCACTTCTACCATCTGTTCAAGGAGAAGAGCTTTGAGACAAGCAGATGCTTTCCGTTCAATTTACCATTAATAACGTTGTAAATAAATCAACAGCTAAAACTCCCAGCCAATTTTTATTCGGTTATACTCCACGAGGGGGTAACGACGCCGCTTTGTTGATAGGCGAAGTTAAACACATTCCAAATATAATGATGAGAGGAGCAGGAACTAGAGTTAACAAGTCAAACAAAAACAGCACTTTGATAAGAAGAGAAAAAACTGAAACTTATAAATAAGGAGATTTGGTGGTGATAATCAAGCAAATACCTTCAACAGGTACGTCGTAAGCTAGCTCTTATGTACAGTGGTCCAATGGTAGTTGAAGCTACTCTACGTAATGATAAATATATTGTTAGAGATATGACTGCGTCACATCGCACCTTGCGATCTGCGAAATATGAAAAAACTGCGATAAAATGAGTCCGTGGATTTTTTAACAGGTAGTTTGCTGTTTCTCCCATGGCACGTGGCTATGCTTCTGCGATAACTTACATGGACTCAGACGAAAGAACTTTGGAGAGGAAATAATACAACCATTATAACAACTGAAAATCCCTCCAGCCAAACTAGTGGCCTACATAGAAGACACAAAGCTTCTGGAATGGAAGTGGATAACATGGGTATTGGTACAAAGATTCAGTTCAAGTGCCTGGGCTGTTGAGCACAACCCAATCGAATGAATGAATAAATGTCAAATGGAATCTCAACTTTTGCGGGAATGGCATCATATTTATTTGACTATTAACCAAAATGGTCAAAAGTAACGACCATAACCAGAAACAATGTTGCATATCGATGTTTGGTCGTTTAAAACCGAAATCAACGTGATATGGTCTTTTTCCTCGCTCATGGAGATTTTTTGCTGTTTGGGCGTGGTACATACATTAACATCATATTATAACGATCGTTCCAAGTGAATCATAATTTTCTCTCAAGTTCCATTCATAATATAAATGTAATATTCCTTTACTTTGATTACATGAAAGACTTAATGTTCTCAACCGATGAATTCGACTTTTTCAAGTTTAAGTTTAATTTACTGAAATACGTTAGCATTCAAGGTAAAATGTTATTTCGTCTAATTGCGGATTTTAACTGATGCCATATATGTTCAATGGGATTAAATATACTGTCATAAAAAGGAAATCTCAAGACTAAAGACTTGAACCTCTCGTGTAACTATCACACAAACACTTAATTCAAGCATTGAAATTTTTTAGTTAAGTTAGATCAACTTATTCAATTACCTACTTCAGTGACTAGTAATGTTTTTATTATAATACTATTAATGGAATTATCTTACAGTGAACTCAGTCGTTAATTACTACTTCTGCTGTTGGATCTCCGTGGAATCAAAACAATGTGAGAATCATCAACACCAAGCCTTTGTCTTCGGTAGGTCTTGTAGTCAATTTAAGAAGTTTCGAGGTGGTCCTCATACAAGAATCATGGGTGATCTCTGGGAAGATTATTCTAAGATCGGCTTATTTGCCTTCAGATTCCCAAGCAGCATTTGGAGATAGTTATATATCGTTGGGCTAGACAACCCAACGTTGTAGCAACATCGTCTCGACCCAAATTTGCACCTAAATGGAGAATAGAAACTTAAATGAATAATACCCAAATCCGACGATTTAAGTACACATTATGTCGAAAGTCAGAATAATCTTACTTGGGTAATCCTGAAACAAGAAGGATGAAGAAGCTAGTGAGGGATTGAAGGCGAACGTGGATACAACTGATCATAGATTGTGATTAGAATGCACCTCAGTACAAACACCAATCACAAAGGTAAGTCTTAACTACGTTATCATGTTATTAAATGACGAGGAAAGCTGCTCATACTACAGTCAGATAAACTTTGAAATCGAAGGTAGTATTAAAAGTAATAAATATCAGAAGTTCCGGAAGAAAAACTGAAAAGTATATAAAGCATTCCTGGAACGAAGTTTTCGAAAGACCTGAAAAGACGATAAGAGCAATATTCGACTCAGAGATAACAGTGATACAGTACTCTCCGTGTTCAATGGAAACTGTAGCCTTTCCGTAAATAACAATCATTTTATTTTCTCTCCTACCACTTTTTGTAGTTTCAATTTACAACAATCTTGCTAAATTCTAGTTTATATCCGGCAATAAATAGCAACCAAAGTGGGTTTCATTGGTTTCTATTTTGATTACCAAGAAAAAATAGAATAAACATCATTTGCTCCTCAACTTTCGTGTACGAACGCCCTAGTGTAAAGCGGGTTGTGGGTATTGCGGATATATAAAAGAACACACTGAAAATCTAATAAAAGTTAAAGCGTTCCTTGTAGTAAAATCAATTCCCACTTCCACATGAAAGACTTCAAAAGTTTTTTCGAGATTTCCTTTTCTTCTTCAATCTTCGCACCACTTCTAAATGCTGTTTTATATGAAATACGGCTACAAAAACAAATTAGAAGTCATTAGTTTGGATTTTATTGTCTCCTGAGTGTAAGGTCGTATGTTGTTTGTGATTATTTTCTACCATCAATTATGTTTAACGTTGAGAAAACAGGGTGTTCTCTTAAGGTTTTTGTATTCGTTTAATTATATTGTTGCTACCAAACAATTTTGTCTCCTAAGTATTGGATATAACAACATAGTTGGCGCTTGTCAAATATCAAATGTCAAAATTAACTGTCAACAAATATCAAATGTCAAAATTAACTGTCATCTTTAGTTAACGCCAAAGTTATCCGTTCTAGAAGGGTCATTCCATGTCAAATCGACAAATAGTTGGACGCGACCCCCACCGATTCGGATGATTTTTGGTGGAGAGTTTTGTCTCATTATAAAACGAAGTTCTGCCAAAGGAAAAAATTTTTAAAAATTTTTCCTAAGAGATATTCAATATCAAAAATTTCATTGTTTTTCCGATTTTATGAGTTTAGTTATTTAATATTTCAGAGACTACTGAATATTAAAAAAAAAACTCTGGTACATTTTCAGAGGATACTTAGAGGTATATGAAAAAAATTTTTTTGAAAAAAATTTTTGAAAATGATCAAAATTAAAAAATTTTGAATTTTTCAAAATCGTGAAAAGTACCCATCGCGGGAAAATTTTGGCCTGAAAATTTTTTATATTATACTTATAACATATCTAAAGATATTCTGAAATTTATAGAGGGGTGTTCTTTTTCGTTTCATAGATATGAATTTTTGAATTTTGACAAAATAATTTTTTTTTATTTTTATAATTTTTTTTTGTTAAATATCATTATTCTACTACATGATTACTAAAATTTGAGGTCTAAAATATTTTTTTTATGTTAATGGGATGTGAAAACAAAAATATTTCAAAATTGTATGTAATTATCTGTTTATTTAGAATACTATTTAACATTTAAGGCTTCCGTGATCAAATGAAAGGATTAAAAGCATAAAGGAAGTATTTAATTTTTAAGACTTCCTCTTGTCCTTTCAGAGTTTGCTGCAGTTTATTTCGTACGACGTTTTTTGGTCACTCCCTTTTCTGAGGTTGATGTCTCAGACCTTTTTCTCAATCTTGAAAGAAAGAAATGATATCAATTTTAAAATAAAAGATTAATTGCCATCAAGTAAAAAAACTCGAAATTCTGATTTTCCTACCTGGTTTTCATTGGTGATTCATCGATGATATCATAAACATCAGTGTTTTTTAGGCGAAAATATTTTCCTTCTCGTGATGATGATAAAGTTTTCATTTTTATCACATCCCTTGAAATAGGAACAGCAGCATGACAGCTACGTATTCCTTGAACCGGTAAAGCATCTTTAAATCTTTTGCTGAGTTTTTTTTCGGCCAGCTGAATTTGATTGTTGGAAACGAAACGACAATATACTCCTGGAAGATTATCTTGGCCCCATTTACACATTCCCTCAGCAGTTTGTATTTGTTGATCAGCTTCTTTTTGGAGGTTCGCCCGGGTAAGTAAACGCTTGATAAGTCCACCCAACCCATCACTTGGACCTTTTCCGTGAGAAGTTGCATGGAAATGCCATTCGGCTGGTATTTTAAAATCTTCTTCATGGTGGAGCAAGTTAACTAAATTGTACCGATTCTTATATTGAGATGCGGCACCATCCGAAAAATAAATAATTTTTGTAATATTGGGAACCTTAGTTTTAAGAAACGATGTTAATTCCTCTTGAAAACTGTAAACGGCAGTAGTGTTGTGCGTTAAGTTATCCGAAACTATTATCAAACTAAGGGGTATTACTTTGCTCTCATTTCCATCAACAGATTTATAATAGCAAGCAAATGGATGAATTGTTGCTTGTGTATTATTCCAATATACTCCTTGAACACTATTTTGTAGCAAGAACGAATAGTTTTCAGAAAAATCAGCAACCACAAGAACTTGTCCAACTTCAAGATTACTTTTTACGGTTTGGAAATATTCAGCTTGTTGTTTAGCAATAAAATCATGTTGCAGTACTTTTGGAATTGATTCTATAAAAAAATCAATATAATCTTCAGTTGATTTAATAATCGTCTCCAAAGAACATCTATCAACTTGAGTCCACTGATTACATTTGATTTCATCCAAAAAATTATCCGCGAAAAGATTTTCCAAAATTCTTCTTAATTTTGTTGAGCCTGGACAGTGAGTACAGGTACCAAAATAACAGTTTTCTGTAGGTTCTTGGCATATAACCATTTTCATACAGTCTCGATATGACGATAATGGTTGACTATCATCTCGAAGTTTTAATTTATCAAGTTTCGCACCGTGAAATAAAAGCTTGAAATTTTCATGAATAAGACAAACACAAACAACGTGAGTGCCTGATGCGCCAGCAAGAACACATTCAGCCGGTCTTAAACTAGCAAATTTTGAGAAACCTATCTTTTCAAATGGGTACTTCTCTCGAAACAGTTGATAAATTTCAGTAAGGTTACCTAAAATTAAACGTTTTTGTTTCTGTACACGTTGACCATTCTCACACACAGATTTATAATCTTTTTTGCCAGGTAATTCTCTACTGATATCTTGACTTCTGAAAAATTCTTGGACTCTTTCTTCTGTAGTCTTCAATAGTGGATGACCTTTATTGGAGTCAGGAATAAACAGAATACCATCTTGTTTTACTTTCTGTTTCACTTTTCTTACCATGTAAGAAGATGCTTTAAAGGTATTTACAATTTTTTCTATCGACCAACTCGATGGAAGAACAGATAAAATTTGTAATTTTTCACTCCATTTACTAGTATTATCAAATTTATTTTTTAAGTCTTCTACTATTTCTTTTCCGGTTAGTTCTGGATCATCGTCATTTATCGAATTACTATTATCTTCAGCTGAATCGAAAACATCTGTTACATGTTCAAAGCATGATCGAATCTTAGATTTCATGTCATGTAATTTCCTCCGAGCATAAGGTTTTGATCGATCTAAATCTTTTTTTTTAATCGGAGATAAATTCAATGTTTTTGAAACAGTATTTAGACGTTCAAAGTAAATATCTTGTGGAGTGAGAGTTTCACTATTTGAGCTGTAAACTTCAGATGTTGATGTTGTAGTATTCGATAAAAACAATTTTTCAGATAAATTAGATGACATTTTTTCCTGCATCTCAAGTGAGCTTTGAATGACTACTGAAGTCTCCTCTGCATTGGCTGTAAATGTTTCAGATGAATCAAGATCAAAATTTTCTGAAATCTCTTCAACCAGTTCACTTTCTTCAACTTCGACAGTTTGTTTAACTACACTTGGATCACTTTTCTGGTTTTTTTTTAAATCACTATTGATTTTTTTTAAACAGGTTATACATAGTTTAGTGCCAGGAACAATGGAAGGCAAACTATGCTTACTCAGATTGTAGAGCTCAAAAGAAACCACTTTTAACGATTTGAATACTTGCACTGGATGAATTTTATAAGGATCAGTACAAACTCTTTGATTCAAAATGTAATGTACACGAAATTGCTTGTTATGTTTAGCACAAATAAAATTCACGACGGTACCACTTCTAGCGTTTAGAGTAATGCGGTCTTCATTTGAAAAAGACTTGCAGTCTATGAGACCATCTTCGGAGCACATTTCTTTACTAGATATACCGATTGAACACTGTCTTTTCTTTTCCATAATGAATTTTAATTTTATTTTGTTTATTCTCTTAGAAATTCAGATTCACGAACAGACTCAGTTATTTTATGTTGTTGACGATAAGATACAACAAGTTTGATCTTTATAGTAATAATAATCATAAGCGATAGGGTGCTCTAGTGAATTTTGGCATGGGCTCTATCGATAATAATGATTTCATAGATGGAAACATAGATGGCAGAGTGTGACACTTTTAACATTATTTAAGAGGAGCGTCTAAATGTAGTCTTTTACCAACGTTGCCAAGTGTAGTCCTAAACTGAAAGGGCGCCATCGAGTATCTCCGGTGGCGCTCGGCTTTCATGCGAAGCGCGCACGGTTTTTAACCTTCTATACGATATCATTAATGTGTGCAGAGATTAGCCCAGCGTAAGTGTGCTGGGCTCCTAACACAGAGGTACCAGGTTCGAGTCGTGTCCGAGTCAAGATATTTTTATTATTATTTTTATTTTCTTATTGTTTTTTTCAAAAATTGACTAAAAATACGAAGAATTTTTCGATTCGGATTAGGGTAGGGGGTAAGGTAGGGTGGTTTTGGTTAGGTTATTATTGAAAATTATTATAATAATCTGTCAATTACACAATTCAATTTTTCGATTCGGATTAGGGTAGGGGGTAAGGTAGGGTGGTTTTGGTCAGGTTATTATTGAAAATTATTATAATAATCTGTCAATTACACAATTCAATTTTTCGATTAGGGAAAATGTATCTATGTTTTCCTTTTTGTATGATAATTCTGTATTGTAAACTCGAACAATTTTCAGTACGTTTTGCTAAACATAATTTTAAAAATGACAAATATTGATTTCTTAACACATTGCTTTTTAATCAACTGTGATAAATATCATTATTAAAATATTTTTACTTTCCAAAACACAAACGTTTTAGTTTAGGACTACACTTGGCAACGTTGGTTAAGTTCTACATTTAGACGATCCTTATTTAAGTTTTGATTTAAAGTTGAATCTATAATATATAATATATTTTGAAATATTTTTGTTTTCACATCCCATTAACATAAAAAAAATATTTTAGACCCCCAATTTTAGTAATCATGTAGTAGAATAATGATATTTAACAAAAAAAATTATAAAAATAAAAAAAAATTATTTTGTCAAAATTCAAAAATTCATATCTATGAAACGAAAAAGAACACCCCTCTATAAATTTCAGAATATCTTTAGATATGTTATAAGTATAATATAAAAAATTTTCAGGCCAAAATTTTCCCGCGATGGGTACTTTTCACGATTTTGAAAAATTCAAAATTTTTTAATTTTGATCATTTTCAAAAATTTTTTTCAAAAAAATTTTTTTCATATACCTCTAAGTATCCTCTGAAAATGTACCAGAGTTTTTTTTTTAATATTCAGTAGTCTCTGAAATATTAAATAACTAAACTCATAAAATCGGAAAAACAATGAAATTTTTGATATTGAATATCTCTTAGGAAAAATTTTTAAAAATTTTTTCCTTTGGCAGAACTTCGTTTTATAATGAGACAAAACTCTCCACCAAAAATCATCCAAATCGGTGGGGGTCGCGTCCAACTATTTGTCGATTTGACATGGAATGACCCAGAAGTGTTTTCAAAAAGATGGTGGTGACATTTGTCTTAGATTCGGGTCATGTAGTAACAATTTCTCTGCAAGATGAAAAAAAACAAAAATATTACTGCTGATACATATCGATTTGTTTGCCGGAAGTAATTCCTGAGTTTCGAAAAACCTACCACAACGACGAATTACCCACCAAGACAATGCAAATTCCTACTCAGATCAAAAAACAATTGAGTTTTTAATGCAAGAAAACATTGAATTGTTGGACCATCGTCCATACAGTACAGACCTGAGCCTAGCAACTTTTTTACTTTTCCAGAAATTAAGAATGAACTGCGTGGACAAAGGTCCCAGTCCCCAAAAGATGCAGTCAACGATTCAAAAACTCTATTTTTAATGTACCAACAAACGACTGGAATAACTGCTTCTAAAATTAGTTCCAAAGGATGCAGTTCTGCATTTCTCTTCGTGGAGGATACTTTGAACCTTTTATCAAATCATACTGTGAATCATGGAGACTATTATAGTAGACCGTTTCACATAAGGAGAAGCCTCGTGAAGTTTGCCAACTGTCTTGCGCAGAAACCAAAATCGATCTTGTTTATTTATGTCGCCTCGTAACGACCGTTTCATGCCATTGGCGTGACAATCATTTACTGTCGAATATTTTTGATTGTTGCATATTTTAAGACGTTTAAATAGTGTTGTGGGTTTTATTTGATCTAAAACCATGGGTCCTAAAAAACTTGTTGGTGTTAAATGAAAAATTATCCACAGTCAAGGCCGACAGATTTTTGAAAACAAGGCCGATTGTATCGAACATCGCCAATCGTTGATTGGAAGTATAAATATTTTAACGATACCAAGTATTTTCATTTACCAGTGTCTATTGTATGTGAAAAAATCTCGAAAAGCTTCAAAGGATTCCCAAATATGTTTCATTTAAACTACAGCCATTTCTCAAATAAAAATAAGTTAGATAATCTGTTGGGATTACCCATCAATTGATGACTTTCAGAATATGCGACTTTGGTTAGCCTTGATTCGAACACTTATCCTGATATTTAGAGACATCGTCATCAACTTTTCCACTTTACGTAAATCTCACCTCAACAAACAGTTAGAACAAATATATCACTTGCAATCTGCACCTCTGAGATGAGAAATATAATTGAAAAAAAATTCTTGAAGTTCAACCAAGTATTCAAACTATCAATAAACTAAACTATACTAACTGTCAATCATTTTCAGAATTATTTTAAAATCAAGAAATATTAATTTATCTACTTCAATAGCCTCAGGTGCGAGGACAACAAACGCAATTTAAAAATCTCGGTTGTTCCTACTGAGTCAGGTGTAAACAACAGGTAGTCAGTGTTGTCCGTAGCGCCACAATGGCCACCATTGTGAATGAAATATATAGACCCTTGGAAGTTGAATGTCTGGGTTAGAGCTGTCGAGGTTATTATAATAATAAAAATTGAAGGAAGGGGTGAATACAATACAATATTCCGTATGTCAGGTAAAGGATAAGTGAATTGAAACTTAATTTTGGTTAACAATAGAATCAATGTCAGTTGATAAAATTTTAAATTAACAATGAAAATTGGATTGTATTATTGAATAAAGATAAAGAGGTTGAGATTTAAAAAAATTGAATTATAACCATATTTATTGAAGAAAGAAATATGTGGAAGTAGTTTTTTCCAAAAAACTAAATTATAATTTTGTTTTAAGGTGATAGGATTTTAGGTTTAGGTGAGCAAATTTTAATGACCACCTCTGAAACATATTCTCATCAATCCAATTTCTTACTGTTCCTGTATGTAACGCAAATCAGTGCCTGCAGCAGTGGTAGATGGAAGCAGACCAGGTTCTAAGATACGGTGTATATATTAACAAAAATTATTCCAGTCCACATCATATCTAGAAGACCTTATGGACATTTATCTTGTTGCCCTGGTCTTCTCCAGCCTCTCACTCTTCTTCAATTTGGATAAAGAGAAATCCTAGATGGATTTGTGAACAACACAGAACTCCATTCTTGTAAGTAATTTGTTGTGCTTACCTCAATTTTGTGCACGATTTCCGTGAGAATCCTAAATAGACGTCTGGCTTGCAGACCAGCATCATGTATGTATGTATGTATGTATATTGGGGTGACATTCACTGAGACCTAAAAGATCTATTGAGTCCCCTTACTTTTACTTAGTTTCTGAGGAGAGTCTCAGAGACTATTAGCTACTTTAGTCCTATTTCCCGGAGGAATTTTAGGCTTCAACTTAGGTAAATGTCCCTCTTCTATCCAGTAATCTCCGGTGAACTACACGGAGCCACGAGTTAAAATCCGTAGTACTTACTCACCTAGGTTCAGGTCGACTACGAGATCCTCGGAATTTTATGTTAATTTTAAATTTGTTTGATAGCTTACTTTGAATAGAGCAGATTAGAACAAAAATGTCGCTGGATCATTCAATAATTACTACAAAAATCATGAATTTAGTTCAAAAAATGGTACTTTTTCAACACTAATTAATGCTATTTTACGATAAATATTTTCACTTTAAACTGTGAAGGTTATCTTAAACTGAATGTAAATCTGTTTAAAAAAAAAACCAAAGAAAATACTTAAATTTCGCCAATTTTTTGAAATATGTTTAAGCATTATTATTTTCACTTGACACTTATGAAATTGCACACTAAAATCTTATGTTTATGGAGCCTAGGTTCATAAATTATGATGTACACGATAATTTCAGCGGCGTTGTCAAATGGTGTTTATTTTCTTTGACTTGAATTAATATTAAATTTAATATAAAAATATAAAATTATTTGCATTTATAATCATGAAAATTGAAATAGTAAACAATAAACAAAATGATATAGGTTCTTTTTCAATACTAACAAATACAATTCTATCATATACATATTTTCTCCCTTGGAATTTCTGAATATATTACTGGAAATATCTTACTTGTATACTCTTATGGTGGTATCAGACAGCATCCAGAGTTTTGCAGATCTCAGATGAAGATTAGGGGACTATTATTACTTTGGAATAAATGAAATGATATTTGGAATAAAATACTTGAAATATTTGCTTACATAATATTCAGGTTCAAAACAGCTCAGCAGACCTTACCTTGCTATTTCTTTGTAGAAAGCTTCTTGAGTAATCAGTCTTCTTGATTCTAACAATTAGCACTCCCGTTTATAATGGAATCAACAATAAACGACATTACAAATCTATTATGGCGATTTTCATACATTATCGATTTGTTTTGAAAGGTTCATATGCAAGATCCTCGATAATCCGTTCTTGTAGCGTTGCAGCTATACAGTAATCCTGCGCCTGTGCTCAAATAACGTCGACATGCCGCGAAATTCTTAAATATTAAATAAACTATTCTCTTCCCTTTAACCACAAAGATACATAGTTTCGTATTAGATTAATGTCGACTTCTAACTGTTTGTAATAAAAATTGTTATTTTTTCTTGTGGTATAACTTAATCAACAACGTATTATCAACATGGTACTTAAGTCATTATTTTAAAAATGTTATGTGGGAGATACCTAAAGGCATATCTAGACCTCACAGTAAGTTAACCTACAATTTTAAATAGTCTTTGTCATATATAGTAAATCTTGAATCTCTTGTCGTCATTTCTCATTGAAACTTGTTTAGCCAACTATCACAAATTTTTTATTTTCTCAGTTCAGTGCCTTGGAAGTGGCTTAATAGACACAAAAATAAAAACACATAATGAGGGTATAAGTATAATTATACTATACTGCATTGCGTCTTGCGTGTTCGTGTTAGCATCTGAGGACTGGTTTTTGTGACAAATAAGAACGTCTTAACCAGGGGCAGTACCCGCGGGTATTTCGAACAAACAGTGCCAAGATATTTTATTTTGACTTATGCCATGATTGATTTAAGACCAAAACGCACACCAGGTAGTCGTTAATCTGATAACAATACCACAGTATCGTATTAGTTTCTTCGAAAAGCAAAAGAATATTGCCTTATAGTATGATTATTTCACAACTGAAATATTTGGCTGGTGAAATAATATTTGAGAATAATGTTTCAGTTTATTTAATTACCCTATTATTTATTTGTGCTTCGGAATGTATATTTCCGAATTTTTATTTCTCAAGTTGAAAGTGTATTTCACGATAAATGGTTAACCACTTCATCTATGAATATTTTATTCTGAATGTGTGAGTATATAAAGAGCTTTCAGCGCTTGTTTTTCTTTGTCTGACCTGTACTCCACCTACGTACTTTATTTTCAATGCACTTTTTATATTTACGTATAACGGGATTGAAATATTCATAGATAAAATGAAAGAGGAGACTCATTTTCAATATTGTCTCAAAATTTTAGTTTGTAATAAATATTTCAATTTGAAAGTAATCTTGTGTTTAAAACTGAATAGGTGTCCCCGTTTATCCTACTTGTTTCTTGTGTTTCTTTCATTTTCTCCAGAATCTTGGTAGTTTGGGGTTGTCAGCATGAAAAATAGGGTGATTTGATTAGATTAGGATATTAATTATAATAAAATATAGAGTTTCGTGGCTAAATGGGGCACGGACCCAAGGCCAATAAAAATGAATATATGGTGTTCTATGACAAAAAAGTGAATTTATCGCCAGATGCGAAGCGAATTGTGGAAAATGTGTTTGAATCATTGAAACATCGAGGTTTTAGTATATTATTACCAGGAAAAAACATTCTTATCTGCTCAGACAGTCAAGCGTCAATCAAAGCACTTAATAGTAGTACAATAAAATCCTTGTCTTGTCTGGGAATGCTTAGAAAACCTCAAAAAACTCAGTGCCACAAATAAGGTAACCCTGAAATGGGTACCAGGTCACAAGGGTATTGAAGGGAATGAAAAAGCAGACGCCCTAGCACGAGAAGGATCGGCAACCGGCTACACCGGCACTGAGCCGGCAACCGGTGTAACAAAGGCTTCGGTAAGAACCACATTAAACCAGTGGGTGCACAAACAATACCTCAAATACTGGCAAACAATTCCGAAGCTGAAACACAGTAATCTGATGGTTGAACAACCCATACCAAAACTTACTGAAGAAATCCTAAAGTTAAATAGAAGAGATATCAGGATGGTAACCGGCCTTATGACCGGACACTGTGGCCTGAGAAAACAGCTTCACACAATGGGGATCTTCCAAGAAGAACCTATATATAGATTATGTGGTGAGGAGGACGAAACAACCACCCATATAATTTTCGAATGTGAGACGTTGGTGGAGGTATAGACAGATAGGGCTGGATGACCCTGTATCCAATCTCACTAAAAGAGATACTGTGAAGAGACTTCTAGATCTCATTAAGGTCACTTATCTTCTCACGGACTAGCAGACAAAGAGGACAATACAATAAGCCAACGGCTGCAGTGTTGGGGCCCATTAACCCGGCCTGTTTCGTCTGATTACCAACCAACCATACTATTACCAAATCCTAAAGGCCAGATGCCGAGTCAACGAAATATTGTGAAACGTTCTTTAACTGTCAATAGTTTCTACATCAATTACTAAAAATTGTTTTTCTGCAATTAATGTCTGGTCTGGGGAAAAAACTTTCCTGGTTAAATCTACTTAAAAAATGAACAGAGGAAAAAATGTTGTTTACAAATTTGTCATCCTTACCGAGGTATTTACGATCTGGTTGACCGTAAGTTAAAATGACATTCTTCATATTTATCAATATTCAAAAATATGCATATCAACAATTCATCGTTCAAACAAAGAATGCCAAAAAAGGATACCACGTGCAAACTTGCCCACAGGCTACGGATTTCTAGCTAATTAAGAGAGTTAATACCGATTCAAACTGGGTGGAGTGAAAAGAATATAAAGAAGAATATACGAACTTGCCTAAATGTTCATGGTTATCCATGACAATTAAACTGGGCTCCTCTAGGTTGGGTATAAATTTTGGCTTGAAACCACTTTTCGCAGTTCAAATGGCAGTCGCCAGTTTATTTGGTTGCTTTTAAAAGCTATATGTATCTTCAACAAAACCGTCCTCACCTCCGGCACGCACGATTATATATCTTTAACCCTCTCTTGTTTTTTTGCACTGAGTTAATACATCTGACCTTGTCAAAAGTACACGTCTCATCTAAAAATTTGGTTTATATAATTTGGTACCTATTTTTTCGGAAAACAACTGTAACCTCTTGGATTGTGTCCCAGGAAGCTCCGTTAAAAAAATCTAAGTATAAGTTTGCTTCAACTTAAAACCAATATTATGTAAGTTAATATTGGTTAATTTTCTGCATTTTGCAAATGTTCTTCATACTAATAACTATTACGAATTTCCAATATAGACCTAATTTGTTAGGCCTAGTTTGCACCCATGAATAAAACAGTTCGGTACGACGTTGATTGCAAGAAAACAGTTGCAACAACCTTATATAAACCTGTCCAACAACACTATTTAAAGGCACTTTTTTGTTCTTACTCCAGCACTCTAATTAAAGCTAGCCGAAGGCGTTATTATAGTTGATGTTAAAATATTATATCAGTTTTATATTTATTTCATTCGTCAGGTTAAATCTAGTAAGAAAATTCTAACTTTTATGGTGAGCATTTCTAATTTATGTGGCATTTAAAAATAATGGTTATGATATCTTTAAGATCAATTCTACGGAAGAAAAAATTTGGATATTGGAATTAATGATTAATTAGAATATTTGTGAAGACATATTTACTATTGTGGAAATTAATTCAGTTTTCTCATAAGAGCAGCGGGCATATATTAATAAGTTCACAAATTAGTCATTATGTTATTATGCGATCAATAATTGTTCTGTATAGATCACCAATCTGACACTGCTGCTTATAGATTATACCGTTGCTAGTTGTCTCAGGCATGGATGCTCTTACTAAGGAGAGCATCCACCAATGGATAAACAGCCAGGCGTTGCGCTGGTTGCATAAAACCCAAGGACAAAGGCACGCTAAACTATTCTGTCACGCGACCTACTATGTCAAAGTCGAGAAACGACGAGGATAATGGCGGGAATGCTGTCCGGACAATTTAAGGCTGAGGAAGCATATGCACACAATTGGCCTAAGCGATAACAACCTATGTAGGTTTTGCCAGGAAGAAGACAAAACCGCGGAGCACCTACTGAGTGTAAAGACCTAGTAAGGATGCGGTTTCACCTATTCGGAGAAAAAAAAACCAGGGACAGAGAGCTACGCAAGGGAGGCGGTATCCAGGCTAATAGGTCTAACAAAAAAATAAAGCTTCATATCGAGCTCTAATAATAGGGAGGACCACAGTGAAATAACTCCATTAGTTATGGAGAGAATAGGATCTATATGCAATCTAAGAAAGAATAAATGACATATATTTTGGATGCAAACGCCACATATATGAATTCATTAACTTTGACTGGCGCGGCAATGGATCTTTAATGATATATTGGATACATTTTGTTCACAAAATTAATTTTATATCAAACCAGTACATCATTTTGTTCCTATTCCTTGAAAAACATCCACGTATTGAATTACTTTATGCCCGTGCGGGCATAGAGTACACATTATGGCCCGCGCGGAGATTAAGGCGCAAAAACAGTTTTCGATTAACAAAATATAAATTTACGTTTGGTTGTATTTACATAGAATTGGCAATTTTGGAAGTTTCCACTGATAGCTAAATTTCCTGTAGCAAAGGTTGACTCATGATTCAGTGTCTGGGTCTCTAGTTTCTGTAAGGAAATGCGAGATCCAAATGGTATGCCTGCCGACGTCCTTGAAACCTAATTTTTTTGAGGATATGCTATCCTTTAAATATCCATCAGCAACTATGGTACTCTTCCATCCACCATGGCGTTCCAGCGTAGTCACACTTGCCCCAGCTTCTTCTAAAAGAGTTGCCGACGTTCAACGTGAACAGGGTACTTTTTGGGGTTGTTCAAACCCAAATATTTTTTAATAATACAAGAAAATTTCCTAAATGTGTCAGAACATTTCATACAAATTGAGAAAATATGTATCTAAATTTTATAAATAATGTCCATTATTGTAATAATAATTGAATATAGCATAAATTATTACCACCGAAGGGTGGTGAAATGACTTACAACCCGTCGTCAAGGGCAATCGATACTTTTTTGGTAATTGTTACTAACCTCCTTACCAAAACAGGTTCAAAATGCGTTGCTTACCAGATAACCATAGAATAATGGGTATAAGATTAGATTTGATGAGTGACCATTTAAGATATATTCTGGTCCTCTGAATATCGATTACATTATCCTGCCAATCTCGAGACTGAACCTTTCAAGTAGTTTCTAGAGATGTCTGTGTCTGTCTTGTGGCCTCATTTATTGTCGACTTTGCGACGCCGCAGAAGAGTTCTGGTCCAGCTAATGGCAATGATGAGCCTTGTCTGACCGTTTTATCATGGATATTACTCCCACCAACAAAAATATACTCCTACTTCACAAATATAGGCAATTCTTTTGGTGGCATAAAAACTGTAAGCTACAGTCAATTAAAAGCAACCACTCAAACTTTGTTTGAATAATGTTTTTTTTCCCGAGCCCGTTTGACAAGTTTCCGATAACACTGCAGCCAAATGGCTTATTGTATTTTTGCTCGTGCTTTCTCATAGCAGTCCAGCACCTTTGTTCCCTTCACCAATTTGTACTTGAATAATGTTTAAGATTGAAATATATTTTTGTAGCACGTACTTATTCAAATGTTTATTTTTTGCGATTATATATTAGTTTTTTCATAATTACATAAATCATTATAGATTTTGATTGAATTTTGTGCTGTGAAAGAATCAACTCCAATAAATTTCATGGAATAAGAAGCATAGCGTGATAACTTTAATTGCATCGGCAGCCGATATTCCGGAGATTTGATTTACAATATTGAAATCTGATGACAGAAATATGGTGCAATTTAGTTCTCAGTTTGAATGTGGGTATAGATAAAATTTGAATGGTTACAAAAATGTTAAAAGCCATCAAGCTGATAGCTTCTGTTAGCAGACTGTTATTGCATACAGAATCAGAAACCAGCAAAGTATGAGCGATATGTATATATTAATAAAGCTGGTATACCTACACGAATACGACAATTTAATTCATTGCATCGATGTTTTTTTTTAAATATAAATCTGTAGTAACACTATGTTTTTTGACATTGATAGCATAACATCTCATTTTAATATGAAAAGCTTTTTTCAAAATTGTAAAACTGGTCAATAACATTACTGATCACCGTAAGATTTTTTTAAATCTTCAAACCTGCAAGATTCCCCTTAAAACTCTTAATTCCGATACGTGTGAATAGTTATATCTTCTGGTCGATAAATGCTTAAAATTCCAACGAGCTGCAAATATATTACTATCAAAATGTTTATTAAGATTCTTCTTTCACATTATTTTTCAATTTAAATTCGGGATGACTTTACTTACCCAATTTAAAACGGAACGCTACAGATCCAAGAGCGCCTGCAAATACTTCTCAGCTTGGTATATCTGGAAATCAACATGCTGACGAAGTCGCTGAAGAGTACTCTGAAAATATCAACAAATGAACTTCAGAACATCCAGTGCTGGAAACATGCAGTCAGGATGGAGCGTTGGTGTAGTACGCTGATGAATCTAAAAATAAAAAAAGAACAGGAGATGGAGTTAACAGTGCTAAACTCAGCAACAATGTCTACGCATCTTTGCATTTCAGGCGGAGATCTACGCTATCGACACGTGGGCAAATTAACATCGGAAGGGGTATAGATCCTCATACTCTCAAATGGTCAGGCAGCACTGGAATCTTCAGAATATTCCTAGATCAGATCCAGACTGGTCTGGGACCGCCTTCAAAAACTCTTAACCTTGGTAATACATAATAGTAACACTTAAGTTGTTCCCGGGGCACAAGGGTATTCTAGGCAATGAAACGCCAGACGCCCTAGCAAAGCTAGGATCTAAAACTGTATTCACTGGTCTTGAACAACGAGTATTTGGAATATAAAAAACGGAACCTCGTGGTAAAGCAAAATCTTGGTCAAAAACCCTCGAAGCTGCTGACTAACGGAATATTCCGTAGATGAGGATTGCTCACCGGTCACTGTACCCTAAAGAAGCACATGCATACAATTGGCATATATAGGGAGGAACTTATCTGTCGGTTGTGCATGTAAGAGGATGAAAAAGCCTCACACATTATATTTTAATGTGAAGCAGTGTCTCATTGGAGAAATAGACTCCTAAAGAACCCCCAAGGGACGATTTATCCTAGAAAGACCTACAACCAAGAGCACAAAAAGCACAAAGGTTGAGTATTTACTTGGTGGAAACCTGCCTCCAAAGTGTGAAGTGTGCAGAGTACAGTTTATCATCCAGTATATACTAGTGGAGTATCCAGAATGGAAGACAAATATTCACATCTCAGAGTTCAATATTTCCGGTGAAAACGCTTGTTGGAATAAATTGAGCAATTGATACAGTGATACTGGCACCAGAACATAATATAAGAATATAACTGCATGGAATAATAGATTTGAAAACTGATTTGATGTTGTTTAAAACAAAATTTTGATTACTGAAAGATCATTTTAAACTGTATACTGTATGTGACGTAACATATAATTTTAACTATTTCTGATTTCTTTCACAATTATCCAAAAGTTTTTGCAATTATCAATGTAATATAATATACGTATGCATAATCCTTGGGAGTATGCCTTCCAACGGAAATTAGTGATTCCTGCTTAACGTCAAACCAACATGAAACTAAATCCGGTTCGACAGCAGTGGTAACCGTACTGCAGGAAATATTGTAGAATATGCGATTTTAATGACTGAAAATTTTTCTCGAGAGATTTGGAAGCATGAAGATCATTATTCCATGCTAGTATATTTAATAAGCCAATTCTTAATGCGCTCGAAACGTAAAAATATTATAAATAAAGCTTGTTGTTAATAGCAGATAAATGCAAATTGTTACAATAAATATAAAATAAAACTTATATATGAAGCACAGAATCATAAAAGCAGTGCAATTCCGTAATTTGAAGAAAACAGGGTTAGCTTAAAGTACGGAAACCTCTGATGAAATGGAAATCGATAGAAACAAGGTTTTAGCACGTGGTTAAGGTTTCCATCGTAGCGTTTTCACGATACGATAAAACTTACAAGGTGGTTCTGAAAAGCGTGGTGACTGCAATGTTTGATTTATATGTACCTATATACTTACCAATATTTTGTACGGAGTCACTTTCCGCAACACACGTAACAAAATAAACCACAACTCTTGAGATTCATCAATATTGTAAAATGTCTCATCAATTTCTTTTGTTGGTTTAATTTCCAAGATAAATTATATAAAGTCGAATCGTGGGAATAAATTGGGTATTAATGAATAACTAAAAAAACAGTATTGATACAAGAATTTTCATAATAATAAAAATACCTGACCGTGGAAGATATATCAGTTAAATAGTTTTATTCACCAGTTTGTTCGACATGTTAATGAAAGTTTTTGAAAAAATTTATTTGGTATCGAAGTTACGAGTAATAAATAATAATAAAGAGTTAACTTGAGTGTTTCCCTTGAAAAAACTGAGCAATGACGAAGCAGATATTTCTTTTAAAAAGAATATCAGTTCAAATGGGCTTTAAATATCAAACAGTTGATAAACGGAAATCATAATCAGAATGGCTTCATGTTTATTAAATAATATGGAGAGCACCTTCAACCAATTGTCTACATTAACGAAACATGATTCGACACTGTCCGAAAAGGAAAAAATTGTTTTTCAATAAAACGCCAAACGAAAGCTATACCACAGAATAGTGAACCCATAAGGAACAATGTAAGTTATTATACAAAAGCAGAACTTTTAAGATTGTGCTAGAATTTTGTTCACATCAATACCAAAAGTTATTTATAACTCAACTTACAGAAAGCTTTCGACTCCGTTTGGTTAGGATTCATTTATGGCAGGTATATTGCCTATTAAAGTTAACCACCAGATTAACCAGAACAAAGTCATTTGGAATACATTCTTCTGTCATTTCTTTCTTTGGATCGGTCTTCATTCCGAGAACACTGCAGCTTTTCGACTTATTGTACTCCACTCCCACATTTAGTCCATCCACCCAGTTACTTACGTACTGTCCAGCTGACAATATAATCCTTTGGAAGTGTGCCGTATGTTTCAGGTAGCCAATTTCGATGTCCACGCCACTGAGTATGCTGCTGGTATCCCCGTTATACCTCTTCATTTTATGCAGACCACTTTTTTTGTAGATCCAAGGACTGCTTCTAATTTGTTGCTAAACCTTCTCTCTGAAATTCCTCCAATAGTCGGTATGTTTCCTTCTGGCTATTTGATGTGGTAAGAGTTGCTAAATGAGTTGTCTAAGATAATTTTGAAAATACCAAATAAGCAAAAAATCGGAAAATTTGCAAAGGAAGAAAGTACCCATTGACTGAGTGAATTTAGTGTAGAAATGTTCCTAAAAAATAAATTTGCTAATCATATTTATTCAAGTCTCCTTAATATCGACGAAACTTTTCAAATACTTTCATAATTAAGAGCAAGTGCACCTCTGCTATGTTGAATTTAATATCACGTCAAGCAGCCAATGTTAACTATAATATTTCTACTACATATATAGTGATGAGAACTTTACCGCAGTACCAGTAAATTCTAGATATTATTTCCCAATGAAACGAGTTTTGCCTCCGTCAGTGATCTTAAGGTAATAAAACAGGTCTATTTTTTTAACAAGCAGCCCAAACCAATTTGATTTGCCGTTTTAATTAACAGCTGGTTCTCAACAAAAGGTACCAGTCTAGAAGTTGTGATTCTTTAAAGCACCTGGATGGGTAGTACACCATAATTTTCAAATAAATAATGGTCTAAACGGTTATTTTCAGTTGTAAGAATCATCTACATGTCTACATCACACTAGACTAATGCGAGTCGCAGTTGAGGGCCTAAAAGTACCAGCTACAACAAGCCTAACTCAACCATATCATGTATGTATAAACTGGGAGACCTTCACTGATAACTGATACCTAAAAGATCTATTGTTCCTTAGTTTCTGAGGAAGGTCATATGTCATATAATCTATCGTCAGGCAACTGCCAAACCCAGATACGTCACATTCTAACAATCTGGAGATATTGAGGTTTGAAGCTTTTGCTGATTGAAAAACTCACACACTAGAGAATAGTAGCAGAATAGATAATAAAACTTGAAGTCACTTTTTTGAAAGAATACATTCGTTAGTTTGTCAGGGTCAGGACCAAGGAGACTTGAACCAGTAATTACGATATCTAAAACTGCTGCACGTGGTTGTACATCTCGGTGGACTCAAACTAAACATCAGTCGTAGTGGAGACACGTGCCAAAACAGGAACTCAGCAACCTCCTGGTCAAAAAACTCTCGGAGACGCTGACCAACGAAATACTAAACCGTATCAGGGGCAAGATAAGGATAATGACGGGTTTACTCACCGGCACTGTAAGGAAGCACATGCATACAATCGGCATAATATAGGGAGGAACCTATTTGTCGGTTGTGCATGGAGGAGGAGGAAACACCTCACATTATCTTCGATTGTGAAGTATTATCTTCTAGGACTAGAACATACAAGGGAGGATCTCTCCAAGAAGTAGCTAGTGAAAAGACTGATGAGCATGACAATGGCCACTTCACATAAACGGCCCAGCCAAGAGCACAAAAAGCATAAAGGCTGAGGTGTCGAGGAATCTAAGCACTGGTGGTGCTGAACCAATCAATCAAGGACCACCTCAGAAGACACCTCAGAAGACACTTCTATCCAGACTATCATTTCATGGAGGATCTTCGGCCTTATTACAGTTGTGTGAAGCGAATGAACCACCTCTGGTCGTACTCTCCATGTTTTCTCTATGACTGTTCTGCATTGCCAGAAAAGGCTAGATGTACTGGAAGTAATCTTTCCCAGAGGTTTTCTCTAAACTAGCTTGGAATTAAGTTACACTTCTAGATATTTAACTCCTTTAGAATATTTTTAGTTGTTTTCTACCTTGCGGAAGAGGTACTTATTTTGTTATTTCACTATAAATTTGTAATTTGCTGTTTTAGAAACGAAAAGTTTGTAATTTATTTTGTGTGAAATCGGCAACATTTCCATGATATAACGACAGGAAAAAAACCCGAAAATCGAATTTATTCACCGAACAATAATAGTGACATTCGAAATATTGGTCATGAATTAATTCGCATTTCAGTTAGCCGATGTGTAAAATATGCAAGTTTGCCATTTTGTAAAATAATTACTTGATTATTATTATCCCTATTGTTGATATTATTTTAATTAAAATGTTTTTTCTTCAAAAAACATAGATGCTTGTTATTCAATAATTTAAATGATTGTTTGTTGTTGTTGTAGTCATCATGAAAATAAGTTTTTTAATCCAGCACGTATCTGATTGACAATTGAATAAAACACTTGAGTAAAATATTCCTCGTTACCAAGGAATACTTTATAATTAAACACCCTGTATCTCGCTAAGGAGAAATATTTTATAAGAGTGTTTTAGGTTGAAAGTTCATATTGGGTGACTGTATAAACAATTCTTAATGAAACACCCTGTATATCAACCTGAAACCGATGAAAATGTTAAAAAACTTCCAATTGAATCAATTCATATTCATGCAATGTAAATTATATGAATTTGAGGTATGCTAGGAGAGAGTTAGTTTAAGTATAAAGTAATAGATTCATCTGACACTTCCCATTTCCTAGGATGTCATTTGAAGGTAATCTATTGTTAATCTTATTATTTAGGAGACCCATGCCTGTTAATATCCGTTATGCAAAATGTATTATTATTGTTTGAATCCCATAAGCAGAAGGGACTGATAAGAGGTGGAAGCTGGAAAATTAATATTATAATCAATCAATTATTGGAATATTTGCTAGAAGCAGTTATTCATAAATTATATTTAAATTAAATTTATTGTAGGGACCCTTACTTTGTGGAATCCAATCATAAAACAATAAACAATAAAACTAACTGTAGATATCGAATAATAGTGCTATACTATTAATGCCTTGCAAATATTTCCAAAAACGTGACAATTCACTTAGACGAAACAACTACTTCTCGTTCTGTGTGCCTCAACAGATATTAAATTACACTCCTGAATTAAAAGAGGTCGGTATAATCTAAAAGATTTAACCAGTCATTCTGGTTTGCAATTAGAAGGTAAAGGACGTGTTAAAGCTTTGATAATAGCGACCTCTTCACCTCCAACCGCAAACCAAAATTCTAATTGACAAAAACGTCTGTTTGTACTATCAATATATTATTACAGTTTCCTGTAAAACGGTTTGTATTTTCAAAAGTCTTGTATATCATTCCTATCCTGTTTAACTTCAAATCTGTCGGGGCATATCTCCGGAGAAGTAGTTGTTTCTTATGAGTGAACGGTCACGTTATTGAAAATAGAAAACTATTATTCGATATATTTCACAATTTTACAGGAAACTGTAATAATACTCCAAGCAAGCGTTTATACGAAAATTTCATGATACCTACAACATGACGATTCATAAAATGAAAACTTCTCACAGTTATATTTTTAACCAAACTATCCAATTTACTAAACTTAATCGTTCAAAAATGAAACCATTCAGGTATTTCCGCAGCAAAATCAAATCTCGAACAGTCACAAACATCTGCTCTAAATCGTTTCCAGTATCATATTCTAACGACTTCAAATTCAAAACGCAACAGGTGGTTACCGATAAATATAAACAAACAATCTATTTTTAATACACCTACCTAATACGTGAACAGGATAGGTAACATAAATATCATTAAATAGGAAAAAACTGAAATACTTTAGACTTACACATAACATGCCATATAGTCCGAGAGAAGGAGTAAAAAATTGGCTCATAATGCAATTTTCTACAGAACGGAATTTTTTTTGGAAAAGGTTCAGGAGTGCCCCCGGATGTAAATCCAAAC
Source organism: Lochmaea capreae (assembly GCA_949126875.1). NCBI lineage: Eukaryota > Metazoa > Arthropoda > Insecta > Coleoptera > Chrysomelidae > Lochmaea > Lochmaea capreae. The sequence goes on from OX421404.1 coordinate 21,506,774, forward strand.
TGGCAAGCTAGCTTCAGCCGCCTGTAATGTCCTTTAGGCATGAACCACATTAAGAAATAAATCCATTCGAAATTATACAAATGATCGAAAACGTGATGAAGTCAAGTTCAACGCTGAATAAGCAGTATGTGATTTTTTAAGGTTACACGACAATAAATAACAATAATATTACATCAGTTTGAACTTGAAGTAAAATATATATGTGGTAATATATTGGGATTCATTCTTATTTGATTTTCTTATTGCATTATTAATTCATTCTGAATTAATTATTAGTATGATTGAGTTGATATTCAGTTAATATTAATAGTATTATAATCTTTAAGTTATGTATAGTAATCAATAAATATAAGTACTGTTTCCCAGTGAACCCAGAGAGTTTTATTCAACATAAATGGGCACCCAGGACCAAGGGACGTCCACACACCCAATGTGGACACCCATTTAATACACGCCATCTTCGAAAACGCGTTTCATTCAATATTTCGTTGGCCGTGCATCGTACGACAAAAATAGTGGGGATCATTTTCATGGATAATCACATATTCCTTCACTTTTATCCAAAACTTTTTTCTGTATAATGCATACGTTTCTATTTATTCCATTCCATTTTTAAGGAAAATATAATATAGATAGATAGATAAATTTATTGTGTATAACAATTATATCTTTTCACAAGAAGTACGGCAATACAATATATTAGGTAAATTATTCATTCATTATAAACGCTCTCTATTTTAACATACTAAGAATACTATAAACAAGTTTCTTTTGCTTATTTAAATCATGCGAATCCAGAAGTAGCACCAAATCATTTAAATTCTTTAAATTTGAAAACAACTGCGTGTCCCGAACACCATTATATATTGGGCATTCAAGCAATATATGATATATGTAGATTGCAGATTGTACAAATATCCACAGTTGACGCAGAATACACAATACCACGTGAGGTTATTATTCTTAACGACTCTTCACTACACGTTCGCAATTACATAGATACAATGTCACGTCATCATATGTGGATAAATGTTTATAAACAAAAGGATATGAAGAAAGTACCCGGCTCTTGGCCCTGGACGGTAACGGAGTTTTATAGAAAATGTAAAGTAAAGTAGAATTCGTTAGCGAAAGCGAGTAGGTACATTGTAAGAAACACCAGAACTGGTTGGTACTTCTGTTTATCACTCACTTAATATAAATGCCCAGCAAAGCCTTTTAGCGAACAGCTGTTATAAATTTTTATTACCACCTAATAGTTTGCATCGGCCCTGGAGGAAGAACTTTGGTGGGTAAGAGAATAAAATACAACCAACAGTGACTCCCCAATTGGATATTCTCTGTTGTAAACCGAGTTTCTTAGATTCGAAATGCTCTACGCCGGAAATCAAGTAATCACTGTCTTTGTTTACCTGCAGCGGATGAACTTATGTTCAAATCTCAGATGGCATGGGCGTACCAAGAAAAGTATCAACAATATCATAAGACATGAATGGTTTTGTTTAGATCCTGAAAAAAATAAAATTGGTTTTGATTGAAAGTAAACTTTTTTATGCTTACTCAAGTATAATGGTGGCAGAAGTTTTATTTAGCCTGCCCTTTTTGTTGTATGTTTGGGTAAAATCTCATTTCGTAATATGAATCTTTACGACACTAATATCGTAAACATCTATTACGGCATAGGTGAGTTGCGCGCAATGGTTAAAATTGTACTTTATAATAAGAGGTGTCTCAGGTAGTAACCGTCAAGGGATTATGCTAATAAAATGAGGAAAAAACCAAAATACCGTGATTAGGATATTTGTTGTAATAGAATTTCAAGACAATAACAAGCCAATAAATGTTCTGTTATCGGGACTGCCCTAATAGTTTACCCTGGCGGGGGTAGGGAGTAGGCAGAGGTTTTATTAGAATTCTATCTTAACAAATATTTTACGGGTTGTATTTTATTTGTCTTCGAACTGTTGTACAACAAAGATGGAAATTAAGTGTGAAGTTATCTATGTTAAGTGTGAAGGGCAAAACTCTTCTAGTTAAATTATTTTATATTTCTTTAATCTCCTTAATTTTGTGTTTATATTGTTGCGGGCAATTCGGCTCCTAATTTTGGTGTTCTTACTCGTATTCAGGTAGAAAATGACCGCTGCACGCAACTCATCCCTGCCCATCATTTATAATGACATGAGCGGTGGATTTTAAATAAAAATTTCACACGACCTACGATTTTATAGCTTTTCAAAGATTATCGGTCTTACACAATGAGTCTTAAGTTGATAGGCTATTCATTGTTATTTACGGCAGTAGAAGCCAACGTTATTATTATATTGACTTAAACTGTGCAATTATTTAATGTTTGCGAATATACTGGTGAATTCTAATCAATCAGAGAAAAATATTTCATCAACATTTAATCCTTTTCGACATATTGAGATGTTCAAATTCAAGAAATTAAGTAGTTATTCGTAGATTGATATAATAAAATTACCCATCGATTATCTTACTCCTGAACTTAAACTATTTTAAATTTTAGTGTCCTCCCAAACAAGAATGTTTCGATTTAGTTAATGGCTATGAGTGCAAGTACCCTACTGGCTTCACTGGAATTGATTGATTGAATAATTTCGAATGTTACTGCCGTTCAGGTAAGTTCGTCGACAAATAAGATGAATACCATAATACGAAAATATGAGTCTCCGAAACAAAATCACTTTGGTCATTATATTAAAATTATATAAGTAATACCTCAACAATGATTAAAAAACCGAAACCGTGTATGCACGAAGCGACTTTCATCGACGGTATTAACGAATTTACTTGCGTTTGTTCTTGTTCTGAAGGTTTGACGGGTACAAAATGTGTAACAAATATTGACGATTGCGCTAGTATAGATGTAACTCTTGAAATTTGAATCAATTCGGTATGGATAGAATATTACGCCTTATATTTTATGAATACTACGTAAATGTATGAATTGTTATCATCAATTTTTTATTAAAATATTTATTTATTACTCCTTTCTATCATCCCATATTAATACACAGCTTCCATCCAAACGTGCCGCCTTTGTACATGTATCGCCATCGCCCAGATTCACTGTGATCAAGCAGGTGCAACAATACTTGTCGACCTTAATCGAAATACCCTTAAGGATCTCTTTCGCTGCTCGATGCAGCTTCTTCATTGACAGGTATCTTTTTGTGGTAAATTATTTGAGAAAACGTGGCAGGTGCAAAGTGTACGTCATGATGAATTCTAAGCTTCTTTTTATTATTAATGCTTGGTTGGAAGGACCCAAACTGTTATAGAATAATTTCTTGAAATATATGGTAACGCTGAACTTTTAATCTTGAGGTACCTTATGTTACTGTCTGTTATTTAATGATAATAATTTGGTAATATTTGTTTTATCTAATTGGGCAAAAATATGAACACTATAAGAATCTTACGTAATCACAAAATAATAGTTGTACTTGTATAATTTTCATAGTTTTTGATTAAGGACTCATTTATATGTACGTAGCAATCAATAGTAAACAGCGACCTGTCTTATATCGTCCTAATTATGAATAGGAGATTACTGGGTCCTTCGTAAGGAAAAACTGCTAGGAGCAGATACTGTTAGTACACAGATTGCTCAGAAATTATGTTGCTAAAATTGTTTTGAAAATAAAATAACAAGTAAAAACCTTGTACTGATGAGGCGCAAATACGCCGAAACCGGTCTACAAGTTGAGTTCTTCCTTCTAATTGCAAACCAGAATGGTTGGTTTTAGAATATCTTGTAGATATACCTACCCCGTTTGACTTTTAAGTGTAATTCAATATCCGTCGGTGCATATATCACGGGAAGTAGTTGTTGCTTCTTAGTTGAACGGTTATTGATTATGAAAAATATTATTTTTCAAAACTTATGAAGTGTTTGAATAAATCATTATTCTTCGACATCTGTTAAGAGCATATCACAAAAATAGTTATACGAAACAAAGCTATGAGCGCTGCTCATAACAGAAATTTACAAAACATATATTTGTGAGTAGAATTAATTTGCATCGTTTCACAATTTGTCGGCGAGATAAAGAAATCTATAAGTAAAAGCAGAACCGGTTTCAGACTCATAATGTGACATTCACTGAGACCTAAAAGATCTATTGTATCCTCTCACTTCAACTCACTTCTTGAGGAAAGTCCCTCTTCTATTCACTAATATCTTAGGGGTTGTGCCCTAGGATTCAGAATTGCTATGCAATTCGCAAGTATGTGGATGGAGGTTTCTTCTTCCATGCCATATAATCTACAGTCTTCGTCCTCCACTATTTTGAGCTTTTTCAGGTGTCCATTCAGGACACATGTTAAAACTCTTATTGCAGTTCTACTTTGACTTATGCATTCATTTGGGGGTTGTAGTCACCCAGAAGAATCTGATTGACTGAAAGTTTTGTCAAAATATGTATTCTTTCAGCAAGTCTACGCTTTGACCCATTATTTTCTTGTTTCAGTTGCCTGTACATATTTTGTATCACTTTTTGCTTAGATGGCGACAAAAACAATACCAAATTTCCCCACATATATATCAACAAATTAGAACCTAATTTTGTTGCATTTGTTGAATACATTTTTGCAGTTTGAAAGAAGAAATATTTCTTGTCCATATTGACATACCTATAACAATATCTTTCTGTTGTAATGGTCGCTAAGAAGCCATAATTTTGATTATTTCCAACAAAATAGTCTTAATAAATAAAAAAGTTTTAATCAAACAAAATTTTAATCACAGTGACTGCTAACAAATATAATTTTTATTCAGAACACAATGTGTCGTTAATAACAAAAATGAACTAAGCCTACCCTGAGAAGTTCACAGTCAATGTGGAATATCCATTGAAGTAAATTTTGGATAGACCAATCGGAAACTACATTGCACCAAACCAATTGTTCGCTTGTTAGTAGGTCAAGACTCGAAATGATTTATGGCTTGTTTATCCTTTCGTCTTTTTAATCCTCAAATATACCTTGCCGCATATTGTTATTATAAAGTGAAACAGTGCAAATTAATTTTACTCACAACTATACACATTACCTAATAATTCTAAATACTGACAATGTTTGATATAATTTGCAATGCACAAACCCAGTTAGTCCAACAAGTAGTATTATCATTTTGTTGTTGTTTAGATGAATTTCAACTCAAAAATGGATGGAAACAATATTTTTAATTTAATTTTGGTTAGGTTAGAAATAAAAAATAAAGAGTGGTTGGTTAACCTTTACAATATTCAACATCGAATACAATTTCATAACAATTTTTTACTTCGTTCGTGACAACATACATCATAAAAACAGCAAAGTTGTCGTATCTGTTTTGTTGAAAAATATGAATCAAATTTTTAACAAGCCGACTAGCTTATTACGCCATTATTTCATCGTGTAAATGGAACAAAATGAAGACAAACCGTGGCATAAAAAAACAAGACACTTGCATGCTACCTGACTGTGTAAAACGTTGTTTAATTCATACCTGAATAGGCCAGTTTAAAAAAAGTAGAAACACAAATAAATAATCTTAATTTTTCTTTATAGTAGAAATAAATTAATTAAAAGTTTCTTAACGTTTCGGTTTCGTTTGAAAGCTTTTATAAAAATACACTCACCGGCAAAAAATCTCGGCAACCTAAAATTTCGTTGTCCAAGTACCTTCGTAATTTTTCATCGATTTCAATCGTTTCTACGCCAAATTGTAGATAAATTCTTTGATATTAAAACAATTTTGTCAAAAATGTTGATAGCTTATTTATACAGGGTGAAAACAAACTATTTATTTGTCGTCTTTATGGAACAGTTCGGGTAATATGTAGAGTTTACGCTCAGTTTATTACAAAGACCATCTTTTTCGCCATACTTCGGTTATTATTTCATCTTGATATCTTGATTTCATGTATAGATACACGTATTCAAATAGAAGCCTGGAATTATTTTAGAGAAAAAATTTAATTTGCAATGTTTTAATGTCCAACAGTTATTTGAAACAAAAAGAAAAACATAATTGGCATTTTTCAATATTTCGTATACCCACCTCTAGCTGAAATAACTGCACGCAATAGCCGAGACATCGAATTAATAAGACAAATGTTACGATCTTGAGGAATTACGTCATATTCAGCTTGGAACGAAAAACGCAGCATGTGTACTGGCCTAGAGTGTGGATTACATTATAAATGATATTTTTGAGATAGTGTTCGAGCAATAGACAAAAAACGAAGTAGCACACACGCAAACATTGTGTGGCTATAATAACTTTATGGGTTCAGCCCTTGACTCATCTGTATAATCTCCATAGGGGCTGACTCATGCAGTGCCATTCTTTTTAACAAGTCATATGGTCAATTGATAATTAAGGACGTAGCTGAATTAATTTGGAAATGTATTTTGAAACGTTTTAAGTTCTTAGTTACATTAAATAGTCTGACATTAATATTATATTTGGATGACTATGAAAATCAATAACAATACCCTTCTTCTGGCAGTTATTCGCGATTTAAACAAAGAAATTACTTTAAATATTAACTAAAGAGTAGAAATTAATTTATTACTAGTTCAAAATGGCTACGATTTTATTCAATCCATAATGCAGTAGATGCGGATTCTCGGGCACTTAAAATTGTCTCTGGGTGATATAGAACAAGTTCTAAATTTTCACTAGCGAATTTGTGGTCGTGTGATATTATTGACGAACATTTCTGTGGTGAGTTTCAGAGTAACTGTGCTAAAAGATAGTTTGAAATATAATATTTAATAATAAAAAACAAAATTTTTTATTATAAATCATAATTTAATGAGTTGAGTTTCCTTTTACAGGTTATTCATGTATTTAGCTAGCCATGTGTACCTACATTATAACATGATTCAAACTAATTGGAAGCTGGGTTACTGTTAGCAAACAGCTAACTCAATGTTTGAAGTAGTGTGTGGATGTAGGGATAGGAAATATCAAGGGAAACAAAATTTTGTTTGTTTGAGGACAAAAAAAAATTATATAATGATTCACCCTTCTTATGAAAAATACTAAGATTGTATTTCGTAATTTTCTATTGGGAAGTACGTTAACAAATTGATTATTAGGGATTTATTTGAACTAAATAAATATCTTTTAAACGAAAAGAACGATATTTATGAAAATTTGCAGGTAAGTGCAATGGAACAAAATGCATCTGATGTACATTTTTTTGTTAATAATAATATAAATCTAACGGGCTAAGATCCGGAGAACGAGCAGGCCACCTATGAATCCTCTACGTCCAATCTCTAACCCGTCTATCATAGTGGGGAGGTGCTCCATCTTGTTGAAACCAAACATTTTGTGGTAATTGCCCATTCTGTTGGAGTGCAGGAATAATTTCGTTATTTAGTAGATCCAAATACTTGTCACCTTTCAAGTTTCCGTCGACAAAAAATGGGCCTATAAGCCTATTTTCGACAATTCCCATCCAAACATTTAACTTCTATTGATGCTGGGTACGTGCTTCATGAATACAATGAGGATTCTCATTTGACCAATACCTTGAGTTATGGCGATTAACTGTTCCATTTAAACAAAAAGTTGACTCATCGGAAAAAAACTATGCAGAATTGTCGTCGACATTACAGATGTCCATTAGCCGTTCGCAAAATTCCAGCCGTCGGTCAAAATCATAGTCTGACATTTCTTGAACCAACTGTACCTTATACGGATGATACTTTTAACTTTTTAATATCTTTCCTACAGAACGCCGACTGATACCATGGTTTAGTGCCAAATTTGTGGTGTAAGTTTGAGGTGATTCTTCTAAATCGATTGCAATATTTTGTTTAACAGTTTCGTTCGCTAGAATCCGCGGTCTTCCAGGTTTCAGCCAATTTTTTACCATCCCAGTTGTATTAAAACGTTGTAATGTTTTAGTTTCTGTTGAGCGTGATATAGGATTTCTCTCCGGATGAAGATTATTAAAAATATGACACACTTCTTCATGAGTTCTAACACGATCACCATAACCGATCATCATTAAAATTTCAATACGCTCTTTTTCACTTAATTGAACTATTCTAAATTGTAAAATTTATTTCCGCCAATTAGAGTTTGACACTTGGAGAACAAAAGACGTACTAAACAGTACTTGTTTATTTATTACTATGCATACAAACAACATCAATTAGTTTATCTAAATAGTTTTTTGCTGTAATGCAAAAAAATCAAAGGAGGTTGATTAAAGTGCTATATTCCTCGTTTTTACAAATTTTTTTACCCTAAACCCAATATGTATGAATTCAAAATAACAAGCTCGTTCAAAATCTCTAAAAATATATAGGGTGTCCCATTTAAATTAAAGAAGTTGATGGCATGTCCGGTTAAACCGGAAGTATGTTATTAACAAAAAAATGTTCATCAGATGCATTTTGTTCCATTGTACTTACCTGCAAATTTTCATAAATATCGTTCTTTTCGTTTAAAATATATTTACTTGGTTCCATACTTTATCCCAACCCCAAATGTCCCGCTACTGTCACAATAGTCATCCTTGTAAACATACACTCTCAAAACTTCACTTTTAAGGAAACTATTACAAGATTACTTTCATGGGAATACTTTTATCTTGGTCACATTTAAAATCAATCTCCAATCAATCGCTTAAGAAGTACGTTCAAGTTCAGACATATATTTTTCACTACAACTAACAGCGAAAATTGATTTTTCTCGATGCTATAATGTCAACCTTTATTCACTTACTCAAGAGGATAGTAATAAATAAGTTGGTACTTTAACTATCTTGATCGTAACATGGTTTCATTCAAAGAGGTCTAGAAGCAAAATCCTAATTATATACCTACGTAAATACGATACGCACCTAGATACATCTATAATGATCTAATTCTATATTGTTTAAAAATAACTATTCAACCAAAATCTAGTTCAGCATGACTATCGTCTTCATTTAAATTAATAACTAAGGGTGCTACCTTAATAATATGCTGAATTAAATTTTTCCAGCTATCAGTAGAAATATTACTTGTCACATTTCTAAGTAACTGTCTAACACTTGAGTTCTCCATCACATTTTTAATTACATTTTAATTCATTTTAATTGGAATTAGACTAAAAACTGCTTGGCAGTGAATAAACATTGTAATACTATTAAAGATGTCACTCTTGTTATGCGATTGTAATATAAATCCAAATGGGCGTGAATATCAATTCCACATCATTAAAATTGGTTAAAACTAAAGACCCTACTTTAAATTTTTGAGGTGAAATTTGCACGTAAAAGCACCGAAAATAATGACTACCATTATTGTGGGTCGTTATTGAAACGTTCTATCACATAGCGGTAATTGATGATTTCAAAATGAAGCAAATATTCGAAATTCAAAATCCATTGAACTGTGGTTTTTGTGGCACAATATATCATTTATGAGTGTGAAATTCATGATATTATTTTTCAGTAGATTTTATCCGTTTATTTTGGTCTATCGAGCACAAATAATTGTTTTTAAATTTGTGAATATTTTGCCTGGAATTGAGAATCCGGTATACCATGGAAGTCCATAATATTGTTGTACGTAAATCTGCGCTGTCATGTTTTTTAGATCCTCTGATTTTTAGTTCCAATAAAACACCAAAGTCTCACGAAATCTTTAAAATTAAAGGTGGAGATTTTTGATTATTTAAAAATTCTTAGCCTACTATAGAACCAAACAAAATTTCAATGTCAAAATATTTTATTACCCAACAGATTCTCCTCCTAATTGGATACATTTATTACAGCGAACCTGCAACGTCTCTAGACCTTTCAAAAAAAATGTTTCTTCTTGCTCTGCAAACCAGACCTCCACAGCTTTTATTACCTCCTCGTTGGAAGAAAATTTACGATATTTAAAACTTTTTTTCAGTTGAGGGAAAATATGATAGTCAGACGGAGCCAAATCTGGTGAATAAGGGGGTGTTCTAGTAATTCAAACCGTAAATCACGAATTTTTTGCATGGCAACATGAGATTTGTGTGCAGGAGCGTTGTCCTGCAAAAACAAAACACCTTTGGATAGCTTTCCGCGACGTTTCTTTTCAATTTTTTCCCGAAGAGTGGTCAGTAATGTCGAAAAGTAATCTCCAGTTATTGTTCTACCCTTATCCAAAAAAAAATCAATCATGATTACTCCATGGCAATCCCAAAAAACTGAAGCAAGAACTTTTCCAGTAGATTTTTGGACACGAAACTTCTTAGGTCTTGGAGAACCAGTGTCGCCATTCCATCGATTGTTGCTTTGTTTCTGGATCGTAGAAAAGTACCCAAGTCTCATCCATAGTAACAATTCGGTTTAAAAAGTCTACATCGTTTTCAAATCGAGCACAGATCGAACGCGATGCTTCTACCCTTGCACGCTTTTGATCAACATTCAAACATTTGGGGATCCATTTTGGAGCAATTCTTCTCATGTCTAAATTGACGTGAAACTATATGATGAACGCGGTCGTATGAAATATTCAGTGCTTCAGATATCCGTTTTAGCCCAATTCGACGGTCTGATAAAATCATATCATGAACTGCATCGATATTTTCGGGGACTGACCTTCCCGATCGGTCATCATCTTCAATGGAAAATTTACCTCTTTTGAAGCTTGCAGTCCAATTTTTTACGGTCGCATACGAAGGACATTGATCACCAAGGGTATTAAGCATATCTTCGTAATCCTGCTTATCTCTTAACCCTTTTAAATGCAGGTACTTGATGATGGCTCGATACTCCAATTTTTTTATTTTCACAATTTCGGTGGACATCTTTTTTCTTTTAATTTATTGCGTAACTCTGGTTGACTTTTTTGACGTCAAAATTCACACTGTCACTTCGAATAAGTTATTGTTCGTTGCTATGGTAACACAATATTTTGTATGCATGGAACTGGTTTAGGTTAACTAGATATCAATACATCTCCGTGCATAATTATATTCACGGGAATCAGATAAAACTAGGATATATTCTTTAAAAACTGTTACTGGCATTATAATTAGTAAACTAATAATTACTTTGACACAGTCTCGAGATTAAAAGTCCCATTTTAATTCGATGATAAAACGCACTAAAACTTAAACGCATTAGTCATAGGTTTTTCTTTCATCTAAACCAGTCATGTCAAACTTGCGGCCCACTGAGCCTTTTTCTGCGGCCCGAATTAATTTTGAAAACAATCAAATAAGACCGTTAACATTTTGAAATTATCGGATGTGGACTTTTCACAATATCTTTTATTTATGGTATATGTCACAAAACAGCTGTCGGAATTAAATAATGAAATTACAAGGACCAAACCAAGTTATCACAGACATGCATGTGTAGTGTACCGGGAGGAAAGAGAGCCCTTGATTTGTGTACACTGTTTATTAACTATTGCAGATGTTTCACAATACTAAACTCTACACTTATACTTAAAATAACGTGAACAGAACTAGAGATGAGTTAACTGCCTTGTAGAATAATTTGGAATGGTATTTAAACCATTCCTCCCAACATGGTCGTTCTTAATTACATTAATTTAAATATGAATAATATCTATGAGAAACATTGGTTTTGCGTACTCTGTACAAATATGTTTTGTGTAATCAGTGTCTTTCTGTCTCAATACAAACATTTGTTGTTGTTAGTGAAATTTTGATACTGTAACAAAAATAAATTGACAAAACTTGTTCCTTTAAAACATAAATATCGATACTCTTATGAAAGGCGACCTGAGAAATTATCAAGCACACGTGTTCGACTGTTTATATTAATATTTATTTACTAGGTAAATATTGCATTTAAATATTATAAGTTCATTTTGTCTACTAATTTTCAAAGATAGTCGAAATTATTCCAAGATCTCGTTAACTTACATAGGCGTAGTAATGCGAACATTGCACATGATCACGTGAAAACATTCAAATGCAACATGATGCTGTGGGAAAAACTATTGTCAGTTGATAATTTACTCATTTCCTGACTTGTAGGCGTATAAGGAAAGTGCGAGTGTACTACTATAACACAAAATGTATGCAGAGAAAATGGAAAGCCTTATGGCAGAATTCGAAAAGCGTTTTCAGGAATTTAAATTTCAAGAAATAGTATATTACATACCTAGCGGGGAAGTAGATCATTACAGTGCAGGCTTTGTTAGAGCCGCTTAAAGCCGTGGCTAGAATGATCCTTCCCGCGTGGTATGTATACTATTTTCTTTACAATCGCTTAGTTACAAGCTTTTAAAAACATTAATTTCAAGAAAATTTGTAATCAGAAATTAAAATTTTTTTCGACAAAGAACTTCATGAATCTGTTGCTAGGCAATATTACTAATTTATTGGTTTTGATAATTATGTCATAAATTATTCTTTCTGTCACGAAATTTTTATTTTTTTCTCAAACAAGTACATAATGTCTTATTTTGAATTAACCTGTACTCCTCCGGAAGTTCAAGAAGCTGCGGTTGAGGGAATAACTCCATAGAAAAGCAAAGAAAGGTATTAACTTTTTTTTAAAACCAGATTAACACAATATTGTCATATTGTCAATATTGTCAGAAAAGTGACGTATGCTTCTAGCCGGAAAAGTACTTTTCCGGCTAAGGCCTGGAAGTGAAAGTAAGTAATGAGTCACTTCCCTACCGTTTTAAAGGTAAGAAATGTCTATATTACTGACCGATTGTGAATAAACAATTTTTCCTTATTTTCAGGTCTTTTCACAATTGATGTTGATAAAGTTTCGGATAAGTTGCACATGGAACTGACTGAAATTCAGTGTCAAACTCATTAAAGAGAATTTTATAATAATGGCACCCTCGAATTTTTTAAACAATTTCCCGAACAATACAAAGAAGCGAGACATTTTGCCTAGACAACAAGAGTCCAGCAAGATCCCGACTGACGGATTAACACTTGGACGCTGTATTAAAAGTTATTTCGGTAGATAAATTTACGCCACAAATACAAGAGGAAATTAAAGAAGAAAGATGTCAAATATCTGGCAAGAGAAAATAATAAGTACTTTTTGATTTCTCTTCCTAGATACTTGACATCTTTCATGATCCTTCAACTAAAATTTTTTGTGATTCTGATGTTCTTTTTATTGTATTTATATACTTATACATACTATTCCCACAGTTTTATTGATTTTGTCTAAGATTTTCAGTCATTCGTCTTGTTTTGCGGCCCATTTTGTCTACGATTACCAAGCTTTAGACACAACAGCGACTTTGAGTTTGACATGGCTGATCTAAGCTGAGCTACTGAACATTTTTTACACTTTACATAAATGTCAAATGATCATTTCAAAAGTGGTTGCAAGCTGTGTGGTCTTTTAACATCTCGTGAAAATATATTTAAGTTTAATTTAAAGAAATTTGAACATGCCATTGAAACAAATGCCTCTTCAAACTGGACGGATTAACTTTCTGCATTTTATTGACTATTTCATAGATTCATTTTCTATAAATGTAAGAAACTTCATCGTACATGACCTTTTGTTTATCTGTGGATTCTGTCATCATAAACAAAAAATCATTCTCTTCGCAGTTAGTGAATATCGCTAACATAGGTAAAAAAAAGTGAGCGTTAGCAATTTCCAGTAATGCTGGACTTTGAAATTTAATACACGACCGCCAGCGTATATTCGTTAACAATACGTTTTTCCTTTTGAAGCATATAATACAGAGAATCATTTATATCAATAAATGTCTATACACAGCCGAGAAAATGGGCTAGTGAATCAGTCTGAATTTGATTTAAAGTTTGAGAGGCACTTCAATATCCGCATTCTATGTTCAATAGTCACTGGCACCTCGTTCTGATTTGAGAAAGCACGTGCGACAAATGGTTGAGGGTGACGTTTTCACTGCACCCACGGGAGTGACGGACCGATCAGATGTGACCCTAGGCAGTGCCGGGCTTTACTAAATGACAAAAATGTTTATTGTGAATCGTATCAACTAAGGGATTATAATTAGAAAGTATCATAGTTGATCTTTTTTCCATTTTTTAGAAGACCCTTTTTTTGTTGATATTCTGTTGATTGGTTTGTTTGTTCGGCGACCGGTGAGCTGCATCCCAAAAAGTAAAATTTTACCTGAACGAAAAAAGGCAACCGTCGAATTGCATCCGTAATCTAAAAATGTCTGTTCATTAATAATCGCCTATCATGGTCAAAGACACAGCAATGTTGTCGATATATTATTTGAATCGTAAATATTTTTATAAAAATTGGAACATAAACGATATGGGATTTGAAAAATGTCATCATATTTTCTTACGCTATATTTTAATTAAAAACAAACATTAGATATTCTCTTAACTACCCTACCCTACTCTACCCTAACCCAATCGAAAAATGGAATTGTGGAATTGTTTAAATTAAATTAATATATTATTTACTATATTATTATAAAACTGTATTAGTCGCAGTTTCGGAAATAAAATTTAATATCAATTACGATATTAGAATAAACATGACAACAACTCCCGCCGACGGAACTCAGCGGTTGGGCGGATGCAAGTCAGCGGTCAAAAGTTTGTCCTGCTCAAATGGGATGCAACTTACCGGTCCCAGTTTGTTCCAACTGGCATTTATGAACCGTTCTGGAATTGTTTCGAGTACCTACACATCAACTGTATCACCTCTTCCAGAAAGTACAGTTTTTGTACCGTCCCAACAACGATAATTTAATCAGCTGGAACCCGAAGAACGGTTCTGAACGAATCTATTGTCAAAAGAACTATCGGTTAGTAAAACAAAAAGATCAAAAACATTGAAAATCTTAACTCTTGAAATAGTTCTATCGCTGATATATGTTTCAGTTTTTGTACCAAGTTATCCATGCTCCCGTTAAATTATGACAGATAGATCATAATTTTATTCGAAATTTTCACTAATACCCAGGTAGCAGGGTGACATTGAAATGACGTCAATAACTGGTAATTTCTCGACCAAACACGTCATTCGACGTGGAAAACACGTTACCTAAAAGACATCTAATTGTCGTCATAAAGTGACGTCTAAATATCGTGTTTTCCAGGTAGTTATGTTGTTTAAATATTATTGGGAATCAGAAATAAACAAATATAATTTAATTTAGGCAATAAAAGTCTCAAATGGTGACAATAAAAAAGTAAGTAGAAATACAGTGTAAGTAATAAAATGTCTCTAAGTTGGGTACACCACTCGATATTTTACTTGGAATAATATATAATTTTCAATATCATTAAATGCAGCGTAAAAGTGGTTAATTAATATATAATATTTAAAATTCCCGGGAGCGGCCTTTCTATTGGCACTAATATCAGTAGCGGTGAACCAATCGCTACAGCAGCCAACCCATGCGCGCGCAGTCCATGCTCATTCCTGCCCATGACAGCCTGACGAGTGACGACCATCTTTTATCTCTTGTGACTATCTTTTCGCACCTTCTGTTTGGTTACGGCATAGCTGTTTTTGTGATCTGTTTTAGGAATTAAGTATATACTCATTGTAAGTATAGTTCATTTGTTGTATGTTTTTAATTGTGTTTTATGGTTATGTGGTAAATAATAAATAACAGTAGACTTCCATTATTTGTAGTGTGTCAAAGGCTGGATAAATATATGACAGAATTAATATTTCATGCAAGTATCTGGATGAGAAATAAATCTTATTACAGTTTCCTGTAATATTGTCGTATTTAATAGAGTGAATGTATCAACAGGTGTCGAAAGGAATAATTATAAATATTCAACACTCTATGAATTTTTTGAAAAATGATATTTTTCAAAAACAGTGGCCGTTCAGCTAAGGGATTAGAGATTCTCGGACGGACACCACATACCTTGTACTGATGAGGCGCAAATACGCCGAAACCGGTCTACAAGTTGTGTTGTCCCTTCTAATTGCAAACCAGAAAGGTTGGTTTTAAAATATCTTGTAGATATACCAACCCCGTTTGACTTAGGGGTGTAATTCAATATCCGGCGGTGCATATTGCACGGGAAGTAGTTGTTGCTCCTTAGCTGAACGGCCACTGTTTTTGAAAAATATCATTTTTCAAAAAATTCATAGAGTGTTGAATATTTATAATTATTCCTTTCGACGCCTATCTGGATGAGCATAATTCAATGTTCATATTTATGTATACCTGCGAAGTATTTTGTTTTGTTTCTGGTTATATAATGTACCTATCAATCTAGGAAGTGTTATAAAAAGTAAGTTTGTAAATAAAGTTTTTTTTTAATATATGCATGTTTTTTATTTATTTTGATATTACCATATTTGGTATTTTTCCTCAAATTTTTCATTGATCATTCAAAATATAATTGCAAAAATGAAAAAGTATAGGGCGTTCAAACCAATAAAATGATTTAAATTACATATTATAAGACGTCAATTACACGACATCATAAGAGGTCAATCACACGACATCATAAGACGTCAATTACACGACATCATAAGACGTCATTGAGCCGAGACATTATTCGTCATATTCACGTCATCAGACTCGTCAGGCTGGTCGCCTTGTGACCAGGTTTTCACGTCATCTTCACGTGTCTCTACTACCTAGTAAACCAATGCAAATAACTGTAATTTTCTATGATACGTAAAATATAAAGTTTGTCGCCTTTTAAATAAGGGATAGGTATATTTAATTGTATGATTCATTTTGAAATCAACTACGGATGTCCCTAGTGTTATGCATACATTGAATAATAAAACGCATTGAAATGGTGCAAAGAAATATTATGTATATTAAATTCGTAAAAGAGGGAAATTTATCATACACTCGTTCCACACGTCATATTATATTCCTACGACAGTCATGGCCTACGTAAGCTCAACCCTAATTGAAACTGATTCACCCTTTGTTTTTATTGTTTTATTGAAAATTAGTCACCGCAGGGGATTAACATGACTCAAAAATCTATATTACTATGGTTCCGGAATTCAATCATAGTTATTAGGGCGCGGGAATATTTCATTAATGTGAATTAGTTTGTAGTGTTTTTGCATATATATGAAAATATATGACTTCATTAGGAATACATTTTCAATTAATTAACAAATGAGCACACTAACTTGTAGTATACAAAAGTATCAAACAAATCAATGAAATGGTTCAGTTTTAAACACGATCCATATTTTTCTTCATAGTTACTCATTCGACTCCATTTTCCATGAAAATAATTGTAGAAACAAGAAAAATGATCCAGGATTATTATTTGGCTCATTATTTGTCAGCAAGATTCATGAGCCATTATCAATTCCTGGAATTTTAATGAAATTAATCTCTTAGATTTTGTCATGATGTCCTCTCATTTAGCTAAATTCTATTTGAAGTTTTCGAAATATATTCCCAATGACTGTTAAACTCAACTGAGTGCACTCAAAATTATCCTGCCCAACTTTTGTACTATGGACATTGGATATAAGCACGTCTCGAGCTTTGTAGCTCTTTTCATAGATAAGTGAGTTCTCCCTGGACTTCATCTCTATCGTCTCGTCGAGTAGAGAGGGCGAGACGACGGAAAACTACTTTGACTGTGAAAATTGTCCAGTTACACGATCATTTTTGTTTTTAGTTATAATTGAGTGGTTTTATAAGTCTTCTACTGTATTTTTTAGTGCAGTTGAGGGTTCTGAAGTAATTTCGAGTTCCGTTGGACTTTCCGAGCTCAATTACGTGAAATTATGCGTTATTGGATAAAGTAACGTCGCATTGTGTGTTTACGATCGTTTTAGACAGTATTCAGAGTTATTATATGTTTTTGCATGCATTTGAGTGGAAGAGGATGGAATATGGTCCAATGTTTCGTTAACTTTGGTTCTTATTTATGTTTGAGTAGTTTTGTGAATAATCATGTTGGGTGCCATCTATAAGAGTCGATGAAAACATGCCCACCGGCTGCCAAGGAAGTGGTATTCAATTTCACGTCACTATGTGTGGTTGTGGTAGAAAGTGCTGCTGAAAGAACAAAATACAGTCCAAGTAGGGAGGAAATTATTGAAAAAAATCATCTCGTTTTCTAGAAATCCTGGGAGATGTCATAGGATGGTATGGTGAAAAAGTATAACGACACGGAATTAAGCAACAAGAAAAAATGGGATTCCAATGGCATTACCAGGCTTGAATAGAATGTCATTCAATGGTATATAGACGGCTCAAAAGCAATATATGTGACTGTGATAGGAATATACGGCCTAGGAACCAAACGAAAGTTTGGGAAAAACCCCAAGTGAGTAGTTAAGTATTGTTCAAATATATAAAAGGCCAATGAAAATCATCATGACTGATAGTTAGGCAGCAATTGAAGCACTGAGTGCTCACGTAATCAGTTTTAAATAGCAAAAGGATGCCTATGCAAACTCAATGAACTGGACGAGATCAACTTCGTGGATTCAAGGACAAAGGCTCTATATCCTGAATGCGGAGGCAACTACAAAATGTTTTCACAGAGCATACATAGTATTCCACTCACGTTTTGAACGGGTTCACCTAGTTTAAAAATACCCTGTATAGATGTCGTATATCTGAGTACTTCATTTGAACAAAAATTCAGGACGTAATGTTGCATATAATTGTTTATAGGTAAGTATTCGCTTACAACGGTTATATTGACTAAAAGACCATGGTAAAGCAAACAGAATTTTACACGACCTTTCACATTAGTTGCGGCATTTGTAACTTGGTTCTATAGCCCACTTTAAACTGTGAAACAGAATCCTTCAACAAAGAATGCCCATTAAATCCGTTATTATTCTACTGTGTGATGAATGCAGTGCAATTTTGCTTTGTCTGTGTTTACTTTGTCAATTGAAAATTTATTGCATTTCTAGCTCCATAAAGGACGTTCCTACAGTAGGTATAATATGTTGGATATGATTAAAGTTTTGAGATATACAATATTCCAAATATACGTCTTGGAGTAGTTCTGAGAATATAAAGCGATTTAAGACACTCAAGATCTCTTAAATTTTTATTGTTAATTTGCAAAAAATAGCTCCTTCATTGAATTCAATTGGAATAGCATACACATGACACAATTGATTTTAAGACCAACAATGATATAGACCATTACAGAATGACGTCACTGACGGTCGGTCATATTTTGCTGAAGGGAACTCAGTTAGACTTGAAGAAACCTTAACAGTTTCTAAATATTAAGAATTTCTTCTGAACATTTTGCTTCACAAATTAAACCTAGTGTTCCCAAACAGAAATGAATGGAGCGTGCAACAAAAAATTAACCTCATGGTTTTTCTTTATTAACAGCTAGAATTAATCAAACCCAACCTATTGAGCTCAATCTTATACCGTAATTTGAGCTGCATTTTAAAATATATTAATTTAAAAATTCAAATTTTTAACCATTTGAATAGCCCGCCATTGGGTTAGTGACGTCACCTATGTACAATGAAGTTGTCAACAAGCCATTAACTACAAACGTTTAAACTAAAGACATACGAATGAAAACCATTAATCTACAGCTGTTAAATCTCACTTGTACAGACAAAGATGGAGAAAGTTATTATGTGAATATTAAATAAAGATGAAAACTGCGACGTATCACTGGAAACTCGCATTTAAAATCGAGAGAAATGAATAGATATCAGGTTCCGCTGTTGGATAAAGAAAACAAAAACGTGTAATAATTTGCCGTTTGGTACATAAGAGTTCCTGATGCAATATCTTAATTATATAATTTTAGACAGGTACTCAGGTATCAAAATGACAGCAACAAAAATGTTCATTGAAATTAAAAACATTAGGTCAATCTCTTGAAACTATACCTAGAAATTATAGGGATAATCCTTTTTAACAGAGATCACTAAAATTATGTAGGTACCTATAACAACAAATGCAATATTGAAATTAGTGTTAGTTTCACTTGTGAACTCAAACTGATAGTTTGAAGATATACTGTATTTGTGATTCCTAGAGCTGTCTTTTTTTGTGTTTTGTTTTTATTGATGATGGCTCAGTTTTTGAAAGCAAATTCTAATAATTTGCCTCACATAGACATTTTTTAGTTGTATTTAAACAATATGGTACAAAACAATATTTATAAAACTCACAAACACAATTAAAACCAAAAACACATTGACCAAACGGCGTGTCCTAAACAAACATGAAATCAAAAATGGTTTTATACGGTCTTCGATTTTATTTGGAGAAAGTGGCCTACGTTCATATCATGTTACAGCTAATGCACATAAGTGACGTAATGCACTACAAGTTGCATAAATGCAGTAACTTTTTAATGTCGCCTTTTTCATGTTATATTAAAGAAAAAAACGAGAAAATCGTTTTTTCATAAGGAGAAATTTATTTTTTATTCAAATAATTGAAAAAAAAGGTGGAAAAAAATTTCAACTTGAACTCCCCATTGTGGCTGTCTTGGTGAGAAAGTACTTGAACAACGTCTTCCCAAATCGGTGGATAGGTCCAAGAAAAGCAATTGAGCCACCACGGTTCCCTGATTCAACTCCGCTCGACTTCCTTATACTATGGGGATACTTGAAAAGTGAAAAATAGGCCCATTTAAAAATAAAAATCGACTGGTTTCAGGACTTTTTCCTAAACCGGTTTAAAAAATAAAAATTGTATTCCTTTCATTTGTACCATACTAAATGTATTGCTCCCTATACACTTTTTCATTTTATTTTTATTGATCTAATTTTCTATTTGCGC
Source organism: Lochmaea capreae (assembly GCA_949126875.1). Taxonomy (NCBI): domain Eukaryota; kingdom Metazoa; phylum Arthropoda; class Insecta; order Coleoptera; family Chrysomelidae; genus Lochmaea; species Lochmaea capreae. The sequence continues at coordinate 21,527,474 of OX421404.1, forward strand.
CTATTAAAGTTTCATACATCTACCTCTATCCTAGTTGAAATGCTCTAATAAATAATTACTGTAAGTAATTTGTTTAAAAATGTTAACGAAAAGATTTAAAAAAACTGGAACACCTTAAATCAAACTTTAGAGAAGAATGTTAATACCAACTTAACATCAATCACATTATAAAACTCTCACAAATTAAAAGTCATTAAAATCATGTGAGTCGTTTCATATTTAAAACCCACTCTGTATATTTGAATCCTAAATTAAAGTGTAACGTAGCCGACTCTGTATAAAGTTAAAATTATTAGTACATGGAACAACCTAGCTGATGTTTTTTGTTAGCTCAAGAAAAAACTGTAATTTACTAAAAAGAATGTTATTCATTGTGTGATAGTGAAGTAGTGAATATAATATTCGATGTTACTCAGGTAGTTTTAGATTATTTTATTTAAAAATGTACATTTTTAATGTTTGATACTTATTAGGTATATTGTATGACTTATATTTTTTTGAATTCTTTTAATTTGTTAGAAAATTTCAACAAGAAATGTAGACACAAGTGTATACATTCAAAAGGGATTTCTTAAACATCGAAAATGAATGTGGTTGATGAAAATAGAATACTTTTTATCAAATAAAATCACACAACAGAAATACCTATAACATTATATTACTCGACAGGTTTCATAAATCACATTTACATTTTCAGGAGTAGGTTTATATAGGTATATTATGTATACCGGTTCGGTAATATATATGTTAGGTAAATTTAATAATTATAAAAATATTTCACGTAGAATGTATTGAAAAAGGATTTTTGATTCATGATTTTGATTCAATGCTGCAAACAGGTCTCAACCCGTCATTTTGGGTATGTGCGCGAGTCGTAAAAAGCAAACAGGTCAAATAAAATAATTTTTAAGGTATTAGCGTTGATTTAAAAACTTGAAAAAATTATGATGTATCCTAAACACTTTGAAGAATTCATTGGCGTTGGAAAAAAATTCTTAAAATTTATTTTTCAACAAGTTATGCAGCTGTAAAGTGTATTCTTTAGTATAAATTGAAAAAATGTTCAAATAATTGTCGTAAAAATATCCTATACACATACTTAAAAAGATCAAAGTTTAAAAAATTCCAATACTTTGTTTAAAATAGGTTTTTTAACAATAAATAAGTAATTCGCAGTTTTTTGCTAACTTATATTACTTATTATAAACAAAGTATTGAAATGTTTCAATCCTCTAATGATGTGATCTTATCCGGTATGCATATAGAAAGGGTTCCACGACGAGAAACATTTTTAAAACAATTATTTAAACTTTTTTTTTAGATCACAATAAACAAGGAATTTCAAGAACAATTTGTTAATTAACATTAACCTAACTTGTGGAAAAATGTCTTCCAACGGCAATGAACTCCTTGAAGTGTTTAAAATGCATTATGATTTTTTCAAATTTTTGAATGAGCAATTATTACTTGAAAAAGTGTATTTAATGTGCGCGTATATCCAAAATGATGGGCGGAGACCTATTCTCAGCGTTAAATTAAAATTATAAATAATGGAGATAGAGATTCGGGAATTTCCTCCTCTTTAAGAATCCGTTTTTATTAATTCCTTAAATGCTCATTATTTTCGAGATATTTCAAATATTTTTCTCTGCTGCTTAGAATATTTAATTAGTATCGTTTTCTTTTTATTTGCAGATTTTACCGGTCTCGTTTCAGCTCAAGAAATGCGATATGCCTAAAGGTAGGAGAATGTTGTGACGAATAACAAAAATAAAAATAATTGAAAATAATGATAGTTTGAATTTTAGATAAATTTTCCTTTTAAACCTTGAACTTTTATAGCAATTAATAATTATGTATTTTCGATTTCTGGCTGATTTTAATTTTTTTTCTATACATATATAATTTCTATTTAAATTTTATTGAATTTTATAAATTTATTTTTTATTTTTGTTATTTAAAAAGTGTGCCTGAATAGTTTTTGCCATTTACAATTTTTTCGTATAGGTTGTTTCACTTTCAGGTAATTTAATAAATATATTGAATATTGGAAACACCCCAGCAAGAGGATGTATTTATGTGGATTTTGTTTGCGTTTCTTCTTTTCCAGTTTTTAGGTGGAGTTTTTTCAGCGCTGTAATCTTCTGTAAGCAAGTCGGTCAATTATTTAGGCTATAATCAAAATTTAGTATTTTTTATACCGATTAGAAAGTTACCAAAACAAGAATAATATAAAAAATAATAAAAAAAAAATATTTACTAAATAATAGAGAAAAAATCTATTGAAAATTTAATTATCTTCTGTAATTTGAAACCTTATTGAATACAAAAAAATTAACTTTATCAATTGTATAATATAAAATGAAAAATTGGTCAAGAATTTAATTTTTCCTATTGCTGAATTCAGATCCTGAGATATTTTGAGAAAGTTTTTTGTGACATTTATTTGGTCAGGCATATTATTAATAATTTTATTGTGAAATTATAATTTTTAAGATATTGAGACACTCAGGATTCCCTAGGTAAAACCGATTGCTCTAGACAACTCGGAAAAGATAATTTAGGAAGAGAAGAATATATGATTTCTGGTGCGATGTTCTGGGTGTCAATAGGTGAACCATTTAACACAATTTAATATATTTAATTTAAACAGAAAGTTATTATGTCAAGAATAATAAAACATAAAAAAAATGTTATCAACTCTATTTTATATAATATTTTGAGACACCTTAAATTTTTCTCCAATTTAAAACATTCATTTAGTCTAGCATATGTTTATATAAATCAATAAAAAAAAATTATTATTTTTTAAATTTTAAGACACTCCCAGAACGCATTAGGTACAACGAGATGTTCCAGACAACTTGGAAGTGACAACAATATATTATTATGGGTGTTTTCAATTTTTTACATTTCCATACTTATCATAAATTTAATTTTTTATCAGCTGAGAATTTTTTTATGGTTATACAAATTTTCAAATCGTTGTGTGCCTGTATTTATAGTAGAATAATATGTGATCACAGAAATTTCCCTATCAGTACAAACTAATTTTTTTATCTTTAATCTCTATTAACTTCTTTAAAAATTTTATTATTTCACTGAACACAGTTTTTGTGCCCATATTACTTGGACTACTCGCTAACTTAAGGTCCTTTGACTAACAAGTTTTTTCCAAAATTAGATCTACTCAAAATTATATTGTTTAAAAATATTCATTTCCTTTTAAGTAATTTTTAATAGTGTTCACTTTAATATAATCTTAATCTGGATACTACACCGGATTGAAGTTAAACAATTTCATTCTGTAGCAGTTCTCACTTTGCAATATTTTTGATTCTCACACTTTTCCCAATCAGAATTTTGTAGAGGCTTGTTAATTTTTGTATTGCATGAAAGAGTGTTTGGGTAATATGGTGAGATTTAACCAACAACAAGGACAAGAATGTCGGGTTACGATCATCTTCCCTATACTAATCGAATTGTATGATTTATTCAATTTAGTAAATTACAACATGAGATGTGTATTAATAGAGTACTCTGAAATGTAATCTATTTTGAATGACATGCAACCGATTTTTATAGATAGGTGAGTTACTCTATGAACACAGGTACTAGCTCGAGATTGCTCTAACGTAGTGGACTTAGAGTCAGTATCATAGGGAAACTATGTGATGTATGCCTTTGACTAAGAGATAAATGTGGTGGCAATCGCCGGTCGGTAAATGGAAATGGTGGATTTCGGTTTTTAGTGATGGTTAATGGTAAAAATGGCGCAGTCCAAATGGTATTGTGATGGAGATTGTACCGTGGATCGTTCCAAATGTAAGTGTTTTGAAAATGTTTCTTGTTTCTTGAGTCGCCAGTGTTTACGTCTACTATTTTATGCATAATTAATAATATAATGATTTAAAGTTATTTTACGTCAGCAATGATAAAGATTTAATCCTTTAATGTGTTGCTTAATATACAATATTATCTAAATAAAAGGAATAAATTCATCATTTCGTGAAGGAAGTGAAGCTTTATAATACTCACCTTTATTGTTGTATCCTGGATGGCCAATTCTATCTTATTTTTTGGGAGAAAATAAATGTTATTTATTCGCCATTCCTTCCTCGAATTTTGAGGAAGAAGTAGTCTGGAAACTGGAGCAGTCCTTGCATGAAAAATAATGCGAAAAAATCAAAAACAATGAAAGCAAACTAGAATAAATCTATCACAAAATTCAATGCGGTTTTAATAGCCTGTGAAAATTATACTACACCAGGGATAATAAAATTAAACATGCAGAAAATTTAGTTCGATGAGGCTGAAGCATATTTTCAACATTCGCAATAAAATATTTTTTCTTCAAATTTTATTACGAAACTGAAGCTATTTAGCAATTGTCATTATTTCATTTCGTAGTTTAACAACAAGCGCTATTTACATGGGTCATTTCATTTGTTTTTATGCTTATTTGAGTTTCACTAGTTCTGCCAGTTGTCCCAGCCAAAGCGATGGAAATATCTTGTGTATGTTCCTTGTGGTGCATTCATTTTTGTTTTTGTTAATTTGTTTGGGAAATTAAACCACAATATTTTTTATATTTCTATTTCAACATTCCGGTAGCGTTCCATTTTCTAAGATTTTTGGTCCCTATCTGACACTACGAAAAAATTATACAACTAAACCAACGGTCGGCTACAGGCGGACCGCGGTCCGTTTGCGGACCGCGAAAGGTCAAAATTCGGACCGCCAAATATCGTAATGTATTGAATATAAAAAAGAGATCTCTGAAGAAGACAGTGTTTGTAAAATTTTTGGCCGATCTTAGTAACGAATTTGCTACAAGATTCAAAGACTTTGCAGAAGTGGGCAAGCTATCTCCGTTTCTTAAATCGCCATTTGAAATTGATGTAGATGCAGAATGGACAGATGTGGCTGCCAAGTTGTTTAATTTGTCAAAGCCATCACTTCAAATGGAAATGATTGATATGCAAGAAGACGTGTCTGAAAATATCCTATAAAACTGTATCGACTGAAGAGTTTTGGACAAAACATGTACCAGAAAAATATGAAAATTGCAAAAAACTAGCTATCAATTTGGCTACTATGTTTGGCTCGACATATGTATGTGAAACATCTTTCTCAAAGATGAATTTTTTGAAAAACAAATATCGTTCGAGATTAACGGATGCCCACCTTGAAAACACACTCCGAATTTGCTGTTCTTCTCGAGAGCCAAACTTTAAAAAACTGACTCAAAATAGTCGGTGCAATTTCTCACATTAATTTTAATTAATTCAGAACTTTAAATAAAACCATACAATAAATATCTCTTAAATGTTAATTATTATATAAGTTTTTTTTTCTGGACCTCGTCAAAATTTTCCTACAGTATCCGGACCCTATCTAAAACTACTTGCCGACCCCTGAACTAGACAATAGTTGCTTTTTTTCTACCCCCAATCTAAGCTAACCTAAGTTAAACTTAGCTAAGTTAGCGTTAGTTTTGCCAATGAAGTTAGATTTACTAAGATCAACTGACTCCCCCTAACCTCCGCCAAGTATGCCGAATTTTTAACTTAGCAAAATTTCTTAGCTAAGTTTAATCGCGAATGCAAGAAAAGTCACCCATTTTTGACAACTGATAAATATTCTAACCCTACTAGTTTCCTGATTTTAATGGTAATTTTAATTTTAATTAACCTTCGAAATTGAAAGTTCTAATTCAATAAATTTTTATTTATTAGTGTGTTAACCTTTTCATCTTTGTTTGTAAGCAAATGCGCTTGCGCCAATATTGTCGACTGTGCAGCGTTTGAAAAGTGCGTTCGAACTACAATTCTGCTCAGCTAAGAATTCTGTAGTTAGCTAAGCTAAGCTGGGGGATAGAAAAAAAGCAACGAATGAATATTTTGAAGTATGATTGCAAAAAATTTGTTGTCGAATTTTTTTAAGGTCCATTCACAATAAATAATATTTTTGGTGAATTGTGGAATAAAATATTTTATTGTATGACATTTTAACAATACAACAGTCTACTAGGAATGGAATCTAGTGAAGTGCAAGCTCCAGAAATGGTTTTATTGAGCTTTTTTGCTTATTTCACTGAATCCAATAAAATATTTTTTCCACTTCCATCACTAAAACCGCATCTAAAACACGGATTTGACATTCGCAAAACGTCACTTTAAACACTAGTGTTTAAAGTGCGAAAAGTCACATCTCCTTTATCTTTTGTTTCTTAAACGTCACATCAAGTGTATCTTCTGTAATTTATATTTAATATTCCGTGATAATTTTGTAGTTCTGCGTCATTTGATTTTCCAATGACACGTCAGTCATTGTCTGTAATCTTGTGAATATAATTGAAACATAACATAGTTAAGATCCTGCTTCGCTCCACTCGGTTTTGACACTTGGTACTTAATATACTATTATTCCACATTTACCGTGAATGGACCTTGAAAAAATTCGACAATAAATTTTTTGCAGTCTCAATCTTCAAAATATTATTGATTGTCTAGTTATTTAAAAAAAACTTAATTATTCTTGATCACTGTACCCGGAACGCAACCAAAACATTGAAATAAAAATATAAAAAATATTGTGGTTTACTTACCCAACAAAATTAAAAAAAAAAGAAATGGAAATACTGAAATTTTCCAAACCATTCGACAAGGAGTTGAATAATATTAAAAGAAAAAATGTATAATCACTTATACGGGGTGAACCAGGACTTCGTACCAAAAACTATTAATCTTGGAAGCTATTAGTGATAGAACACCACAAGTAAAAGTGGATAACAGTTTTATGCCAAACATTTATACTTGAACAAGGACTCCTCCAGGGCTCCCACTCTCCCATTTGCTCTACAATCTATATGTGCTGTTACAACTATATACCACAACATTTAAATTTGTAAACATACATTTTGCAGTATGTAGATGACATCGCATTGATCAGTCATAATAATTAACAGTGAATGAGCTACAATAACAGAATAGTGGAATATTTTTGTAAATATAGGATGAAGCCCAAAACCTTATTAAAACTCACTACATAATCTTCAATCTGTTGTAATTGAACTCCTTCACTACACTAATTGATTTGAATCGTCTGTGTTTTATCTATTAATATTATCCCACAACCCACAAGTGCCCCGGACTGGATATTGGTAAGAGGTAGGTGTTACCGATTAGTTTCAATGTTTTGAATTCATTATTCATCTTTTTTCTTCCAATTCTCTTAAATTGGACTTGTACGGAACAGAACGGTGTGAGCAAAAGTGAAGAATTTTGTGTGCATTTGTGCTTTTTCTAGAGTTCCCACAAGAAGGGCATACAATCCAAGTCTATAATAATAAATTTTATTTCATACTGTAACCTAAAACATACCTTTACGTACTTGATTTCATTCCGGAAAATAGACTTTTACGGGATAGTAGCATGTAATGAAATATTACGTGCTACTATCCCGTAATGAAATTTTACAGGTTTTTACTTATTAACGGGACGACGATTTGCTGGGTATCAGATGCCCCGTGGCTTCATGAGATTTGCGCAAAATGTCCTCAGGAATGAATTGATCTTGAGCCATTTCGTGAAAATCGGATAATGACAATCGCTGACTGTATCATATTATTTAAAAACAATAGGTATTATGATTCTAAGGGTACCAACTACAGGCCAGCTATCTTGGCATTGAATGCAATTTTCAAAAATAGCGAACGCCGATAAATATATTAGTATTTTATTTTTTCACTGTTCTTTTGTGTTTCTTAGCAGTATGAAAGAAAATGTTGTACGTCACACGTCCACGTCCGGTAAACTTTTACAGTACTCGTCTCGAAATTCCGGACTCGGCTGCGTACTGTAAAAGTGTACTTACCGGACTAGTAACGTAAATATCTATATTTCCTACTATATTTATCTGAATAATTTTGATTACTTTTGGTAACTCGAAAAAATCTGGTTTTCTCAAATTAACATCAATTCATATCTTCGTTTTAAATAAGCTGCACCACCAACACAACCTGCACATTTTTAATTTTGAACAATTTAAATATTTTTGGTGCTCACTTTGAGTATCAGTAATGTTTACTATTTGACTACTATGGTTATGTTCCGATATTCCTGAACAGTACTGCCCAGTAAATTTTGTCATTCCGATTTTACTGAAATTCACTGCTAATGATTTGGCGCCACTTTTCAAGAGACCCTGTTAGATGCTGAACATATACTGATATTACTGTTTCAGAAGTGGTCAAGCACTCCCAGTATCCCTTCCCCAAACTGGAATAAGTTAGGTTATGTATTTGTTGAGAGTAGGTGATCTGTGGTTGAGAGCGTTGAGACAGATTTTTTTTATTAGTAATCTGATTTTCCTGAATCAGTATCGCTATCGCTTAATATTTCATCCAATAAGATTTGATTAATTCCACTTCACTTTGATAAATAAAAGTGTTATGTTTAGTTTGTTCCTTTTCAAACACTATTACTGACCAATAGGTTCCGAAAATCTTCAGCAGTTTAAGATTACTGCTTCTGTAAAGCGTTCCGAAATTGCTTGCTGTAACCAGTAATACCAGCAATATCGGAATATAACCTATGTCATATATAAAAAGTAAGGTTACTGTGGTTAGTGTTTCAAACTTAGACTAGAGAAACAGAGAGGACTCGTAATGTGACAAGCGACGTGTTCCGTTCAGGCACCAATGCGGTTTGACCAGAGGCGTAACATTTTGTTGGAAATAAGCAACAAGAAACAATAAATGAAATCTATTGAATGTTAAGTTTTTATTTAACTATAATAATAAAATAAGGAAATTGTTTTATTTCTAGACAAAACAATTACAATTTAAATAAATATAATAGTAGGTAATTAATACTAAAATCACTAATTCATAATTTTAACTAAACAAACTAAACTAAAAATATATACCTAATATAACTATAGCTTATGTGTTTTACTGACCCTTAAATAATATTAATTTCGTATATTGTTGACGTACGGGGTCCTTAACTTCCGATATTTTTTTAGTAATAAAATAAATTCTTATATTTAAATATTTTAAGATTATTGCCTGAATTAAAAAGTAGATGTGGTTGTTGTTGTTCTCAGCAGCGTGGTCTTTTAAACCAGAAAAACAGTTTGACTCAATGGCCTGATGCAGAATTTTATTTTTTAAAATATCTATAAAAGCACTCTTTTGCATTTTTTTTTCATATAATCTAATAAAATGTTCAGCCTTTTTACAAATATTTATAACATCCTGTGATGGATATGTTAGCCCTCCTCGAGATTTTTTTTCTATTAATGAATTTAAGAAATTGGCTTTTTCCCCTATTACAGCAGTTAAACAGCGTTCACATTTCAACGATTTTTGTAAGTGCCAAGAAACAAATCCTGCAATATATACCACAATTTGATGTGAACATTCGCTGATTACAGCTGGATTCATTATATACTCATGATCCTCCCATAAACTTTGCAGGGAATAATGTTCTTGGGGCTCACTATCTGTAAGCCGTGAGTGACTCATATTAATATTATTTTCAGGTTGGCTTTGACTAGATCCCACCAATATAGGTATCTCCTCTAATGGAATGCAATTACCCAACCCCCCCTCTCGAATTTCAGCTCTAACTATTAATCTTTTAAAAGCAGCAGTGAACTGTCTACAAGTGGGGTTGTTATTCCAACCACCTCGTGAACGTATGGATGAAAAAAATAGTTCAATGTGATCCTGGCTAACTTTATACATTGGAAGATAGATTAATTTCTTTTCTTCACACACCAAGTCATTATACATCAAAAGTGTATTTTTTAAACAAATTATGAAGCCTATAAACCCAGTTTTTCGATTAGAATTGATAATTATTTCATTATTAATTTCTAGTTTTGAAATATATTCAATGACATCTTCTATAAATTTTTTTGTGGATTCAATATTCTTTTCAAAGAGAGCCTTTTTAAAGCCAGGTGGATGAAGAGACCTACTGTTTAATATGTCGAATATATTATTTATAATTCTTATAAATTTAATAGTTGCAGAGCAACCTTGAAATTCTTCCAACTCTAATTCATTTTCACAATAGCTTAATGCATCGGCAACAGATTGGCTCAGTAATTGAACTGCTAAACGGACTTTCATTTTTTGCTTAGAAAAATGTAAATGAGCCTTTCTGAGTTTATTTCCTAAGTGGAGACCCTCCGCATTTTGTAATTTATCTAATTTTTCAATAAATTCCCACCTTATAAAATTGCCCTCGCCATCTTTTAAAATTTTTTTTTCACCAAATGTATTTCTGATTAACTTCAACATATGACAAGGATCGAAAATTATATAAATTTTTCTCTCATTTATAGTAAAATAAGGTTTCAAGCTATTAAAATTTGTTTTACAGCCTAGCATGTGAGTCATAGTCACATTTGATGGAGCACCATCAAAAGTTAGTGAAATCAAATGTGCACCTGTTTCATCAATTAATTGAATACACTGTGAAACAATTGTACATTTTTGGCTTCCATTCAAACTATTTGCAAAAAAATAGCCTACAGGTAACTTCCAAGATGCATTAACAGCAACAACCATTAAAACAAATGCTTCTTTTGCAACTTCCGTTAAATCATTATCTAAATCAACACCAAAATTTACATACCCATGATACTTCTTCCCATCCCATTCTACTTGTTGTCTAAGTGAAATCTCATCAACAATAAGCGATAAAATTAAGGGTTTGTCAGAAGAATTGACATATTTTTTTATAGCATCAAACGCTTCTTTACTGAACCCTGGCTCAGCATTGACATTTCTGAACCATTTACCTATAGTGCTATGGTGAGGTAAACAAGTATCAAATACTTGCCTTACATAGTTATACCCTTTAGGCGAAAAAAAACTTAAAGTAATAGCGAACTTACGCAGCTCAGGTGAGTATTTACTTTTTTTTTTTAATTTGCGCTTTTGCAGTTCCTTAGTAATGCTAGGCATACTATCAAACATTAACATGTTTTCAGAGGATATCAAATTTTTCTTATTCAACTCTTTAACAAGGGATTTTAACGAAATAACTTTTTTTTTGTATCTTTCAAGCTTCTGCTTTAAAACTTTTATTGTTCTTGTTTTTTCTTTGTTCTTTTGCACCTCATTGAAAAGTTGTCTCCTCAGCCGTTTTTTTCGAGGAGATTCTTCTTGTGCTTGGCTACTATGCGGAGCTGAAGTACCTGGTACGGCCTCTAGCTGCAATGCTTTTCTTTTCACCGACTGCAAAAATATGTTTTTTAAAAAGAATATTATGTACATACATGTGGTTTAAGTTTTAAATGCGTGTATTTCAAAAATATTTTCATTTATACAAAGCCAATAGGTAATTTTTCGCAAATCAAACAATTATGATTATATTATACCTATGTTTCCCCATCCTCTATATTTTGGTAATTCAATAAAATTACAATAATTTAGAATATTAGGAATGTACTCACCTTCTTTGGCTGCATGTATTTCGGAAATTCTGGGAATATAGTAGGGACTGCTAAATTTAGTAAACGTCTCTTAAAATCGGTCTGATAGAAAAACCGATTTTCAAAATGCTTTGAACATAATCTATCATTTGGCGACGGTGTCCAATTTTCAAGTTTCACTGCCTCAACCCAAAGATTTTTTTTTACAAGATCCGCAGGAAATCTAAAAAACAACCAAAATTAAGTTGATTAGGTAATTGGAAATGAAAACCAAGCATTTACAATAATAAAAATATTTTAACACGTTCATAAAGATTATTATTACAAATCGTACCGCACGCCTCTGGGAATTGTTGCTTATCCTATGATTTGAAACTGATTAATTACCAAAACTTAAATGAAAACATAAAATAAACAAACTCAACTGGTAATAATTATGATTCTGGAATTGAGACACGTACATTATATAAATACAAAATTGATTAATAATAGAAAACAACTTGAAATATGATAAAATAGAACAAGTATTATTTGGTGCTTTTTTTACTTACCTATGAAACGTAATACCTGGTTCCTTTTTGTTACTACTACTTTTACACTGGTATGCAGCACAAAAAACCATTGTAAAAAACTCCCTATCAAAGTTCTTTTCAGTTATAAATCACACAAAAATTGGTTAAAACAGACGTGGTGTCACACAAGCTTTAGTCACCAATCTAATGGCGGACGATCGGTAACCAGGCACAGTTTATTATGGTTGCTTAGGTTGCTAGTTACGCGTCCTCTCTCCTCTCTTGTCTAAGGTTTCAAAATAGAAGTGGCGACGCCGCGGTGAAAAAACAAACTTCTTAGATGCACGATTTTAAGGACATATTTTGTCCATTTCATAAGATTTGATTTTAATGTTGCTTGTTACCAAGGTGAGATGTCAGATTTTACACATTATATGCGACTACAGTAAGGCCTGCTCGCTTCTTTTATGAACTCGTCTATTTATTCAATTCCTTTGTTGTTTCATGAGCTCTCTTTTTCATTAATGCCTCAATAACCAGTACATTCAGAGACTCGAGAAACTCTTATCACACCCCCTAGCCCCATAGTGTTCTTCTGGACCGTCTGTCTTCACCCTCTTGCATTGTGTCTCGTGAAATGTGAATTAGAGCCAGAACGTGCCTGAGTGCTCATACGGCTCATGAGAGAACCCTCTTCACTCTGTATAATTGCAAAGTCACACAAAGTCTCCTTGCCATGTTGTATGTAATTATAGGTATATTATTATATATGTTTGTATTGTGCAACCTCAGTCAATGAGGATAATAGCTCTTTGATATCTTGATCAGTGGGTGTGTACTACGACGGTTCGTTTTGATTAATTTGTTGGTTGATTTTAGTTGAAACACGTCGTTAAGGAAATAAAAATCGTGTTGGGGTGCAGACTATTTAAAACGAAAAAAAAATTATAATTAGACTTTAAGTACAGGGTGGCCTATTAGTGCGGGGAAGTGCAATAACTTAAGATAAGAGCAACAAAAAAATGTTCCAGATAAAAGTTTACTAGACAGCAAATTTTAGTGCAACAATTTTCGTCAAATCTTCATATTTTTCGATTTAGAAATATTCTGTACCATACCGAGTCACTGTCCTATCCCCTAAAGCTGGCTTTCATAACTTCTGCAGGCGGGTAACTTTCACTAAAAACGTAAATAATTTGACAATGTTCTCATTTTTATTTTGTCCACCACAAGAATCAATTTTCGTAATAATTCCACCAGGTACGTTATTAATGAAGCAAATATTTATGTATGTATATTGGGGTGACATTTACTGAGACCTAAAAGATCCTATGCATACCATTTTTTCTACTTAGTTCCTGAGGAAGGTCTTGGACAGAAGGAGTTCGTCTGGTCTCATTTCATGAAGGAACTTGAGGATATATACAATCTTCAGTTTATGTTAGCGTCCCTTCTATCTCCTGGGTCTCCTTTTTTCTTCCATTCCACATAATCAACTCCCCACTATTTTGATCCTGAGAAAACTCTCTTGTATGTATGTATATATTTTGGGGTACCATTCACTAAAGCCCAAAAGATCTATTGTACCCCCTTACTTCCACTTAGTTTGTGAGGAGAGTTTCAGAGACAAGTAGTTCCTTTAGTCCTATTTCCCGGATAAATTTTAGAATATCTGCAGGCTTCAACTTAGGTAAATGTCCCTCTTCTATCCAATAATCTCCTAGGTGATGTGCCCTAGGATTCTGAATTGCTGTGCAATTCGCAAGTATGTGGATAGAGGTTCTTCTTCCATTCCACAAAATCTACAATCTTCTCCCTCCTCTATTTTGAGCTTTTTAAGATGCTTATGCTTATCCCGTTAGGATTCCTGTTAATTCTTAGTGTAGTTTTACTTTGACTTATGCATTCATTTGTTCTCAACAGGTTGTAGTCACCCAGAAGAATCTTAGATCGCCTAATCCCTACTAGATCTTTCCAAGGGTCAGATCTTCTATTTTATTTGGCTTTACCTATTTTTACCAATATTACATTGAAGCTGATTCCGCAAAAGGGTTCCGGCCCCCAAAAGGGTATTTCCTCTCTTCGCTAGTTCATCTGCTATTTCATTTCCTTCTATTCCAGTGTGTCCTGGAATCCACAGTAAGGTGACTATATTGTTCTCGCCTAGTTCATTAAGTTTGCCTAGGCATTCCCACACCATTTTGGAACTGATTACACAAGAACTCAGCGCTTTAATGGCTGCTTGACTATCATACATTATGTTAATCCCTTGCCTTCTATATCTTTTGTCAATATTGAACTGGGTACACTTTCTCATTGCGTGAATGAAAGATACTTGGGATTTTTCCCAAGCTTTCAGAGTGTTTGATTCCTGTCCCGTACAATCCTATCCCAGCTTCTATTGTTTTTGAGCCGTCTGTGTACCACTCTCTTACTCCGGCTTAGAGTATTTTTGATTGTCGGATCGTCCAGAAGTATGTTTTAACCCCTCCCTTCGCTTTTTCATCTGCTATTCTTTCACCTTCGATGTTGTTTTTGCTTCAATAACTTTTCCTAGGCATTCCTATACCATTTTCATATATCTTTGATGAATACCAAATTCTCTCAGTCTGTTCACATTAATCTCTTTGTTAGTTTGTTGAGGGTTTAATGGTGAATGCCGTTATACTAATATTATTTTGAAGTACTAAACAATCACCTGGGTAATTGTACGACACTGGCTGTAACCTCAATCCGATAAAAACTTAGTTATGTCATTCATGTTGTTCATAAACATGCTTTTGAAAACCCAGACCCGCCATTAATATGAAAATAAAATGAAAAAAGAAATATTCAAGCTTCAGGAAACCAAATTTCCGCTTTGTATGATTAAATATCGGCTAACTGGGGGATTACAATGACTGCCCTATTTAAAACAGTATTTTGGGCCTTAAAAGGCTTTATAATGGTAACGTGTTTGTTTTGAAATTTTCTTAATGTATAGTATTATTCAATAATTTGATAGGTGAATTGAAATAAATTTATTTAGGGATTTAATTCTACTCTCTGTATCTTAGGTATCGAAAAGAAAAGAGTTTTAAAAAAAGGATAGGCAATCATGAGGACTGCCGACAGAATTGGAAATACAAATAAATTGAATAAAAAGTTTACTTCTTGCTGAACCGGTCGAGTTGAATAATTAAGAAAAGCTTTTAGATATAATAGGGTATATATATATATAGATTGATTTCGTATCGATATAATTATATAAAAATCAGTTAATTATTAATTTAATTGGTAGGGTATTATCGTAAATGTTTTAGCGGTGCTATAGAGTTAAAGTGTTTAATTAAAGGATTAAGTGTGATGTTTATCACAAAATTTGTCTGATAAGATAAGTAACCGAAGTCTATTTTTAAAATTTTGTATGTTGCTAATCCATGGTACACTCAACAACTTTCAGTTTGTATATACTCTTTTATTAAATAATTATAATTTAAACTGTTTTTTGCAGATTGCGAAAAGTCGAATTACGATTTACACAAGTACGACAAAGAAAATATGAGCAAAACTACTTAAAAGTGAGATAAGAATAATTGTGCGCTCAGCTATGGGCGTGTGTTCAGTTCTAGCTACCAAAAACAGTTGGGAGTGTGTTCAGTGCCCCCCTATTTCAACCGCTGTTGCCAGAAGCCCAGATTAATTTGTACAAATGATATTTTTGTTTCGTTATCGCTAACTTTTTTCCTCATGCACTATTAGGTGAAACTAAACACTTTCATCCGGCAACAGTGTCCTTTACAGAGAGAATGGACTGCCTAAGCTCTGACGTCACAACAGAAGGCTCCTCCTATTAGCTTTTCCAAACAAATCGATAACGCGTGTAAAACGTCATAAGAGATTTTTAATTTGCGGTTTGCTATGAATATATATATAATTGTAAAAATAAGAGTGATCGTTGTTAGAAATAAGTAAAAAGAGATCAGTTGGAGACTTTTTTACATGAAAATCTGCAAGATAAGGTTTGCAAAGCGTTTTTAAAACAGTTTTGTGATTTGTATTGACAAAATAATGAAAATCCTTTTCCAGATTTACAGTGATAATTCACATTTAAACTTTTACACGCCCATCGCGGAGCGCACAATTATTCGTCTCTCTCTTTCAAGTAGTTTTGCTCATATTTTCCTTGTCGTACTTGTGTAAATCGCGAATAGACTTTTCGCAATCAGTAGGTATATTATATATGATGTTCGAAAAGACTTACGCGGTCAGAAGAATGACTACTAAGTTTTTTGTATTAAACCGCGCCGCGTTCAGGAAAATGATTTTCTTTTCGATTTCACTCCTGCTTTGGAGTCATTATCAAGATATAGGAAAAGGTAGGTTATGGTGGATAAGGTTTAGTTCGATTTTGTATAATAATCATATAATAATAATATGTGCAGGGAGGTGATTGCTCGTATGAAATTAAGATTGGTCTTTCCTATAGTAAAATTTCCTCAGCCCACCCCTTTCCGAGATATCACCCTTAAAAGGTCGTAACTAAAATTAATTTTTCATTTTTTTTTCTAAAATTTCAGTAAAGCTAGAAACTTGAAATTCTGTAATTTTTGTGCACTCGCAAAGGAATAGCCACGGGTATTTTTTTAATTTTCCTGTTTCATTATAAGGGGGTGAAATTAGCAACCCTTACTTTATTTCATATCAAAACTTTTTTTCGAGATGAAGTTTTATGAAATAAAATTTAACTTAACACGTTTGTGGACAAAGCAGCTTATGTCGCTCCAAGTGCAGGGACAAAACGGAATAAACCGTCCTTATATAAAAATCGCTGCCGCAACAACGCGGCGTTCGCAATGCGGTTTTTCAATACCAACAAAGTATAGGTATTGATAAGGCACACGTGTGCCCCCCAGAAAAGTATCAGATGGTAAAAAACCAATGAAAAACAAACCTTTCCCCAGTTGCGTGATGACGTAATGGAATAATACGTTAGAATATCGAATGAATACGAGATGGCATAAAATTAGTACACTCTCGCTCAGTACGTGGAGAAAAAGGAAGATGTACTGATAGCTACCTCTGCAGCAAATGACAGACGAACCAATCCAAAACTAGATATGCATTTTTCAGATACAATTACGAAAGCTAGAGAGTCATCATAAAAGATGTAAACACTCTGTGTATCGCAGAAAAAGCAAGCTCTGCGAAACCTTCCGCAATATGCCTGCGCTATGTGCAATTCTATGTTTTCTTATGTTCTCTTCTTTGATCTTGACTGTTCAATACAATGTTTTGGACACTTTTATCACTTGACGGCGATTGCTGTCGTTGTACCATTCAAAAAATTTTCTTCTGATCTGGGACATCATTTATCGCTTGTTGTTTTTTCTACAAATCCATCTCGAGAGTATTAGCAGTTCACAAATATTTTAGAATGTAACTTTTCTAGTTCCTTAAGTATTGTCATGCGTTTTTGGCAGTTCTCATTTTTCGTTGGAGTCCGCGAATGTGTTAAAATCCTTGTTTTATTTAAAAACTTATTCTTAGATTTTAAATAAAAAAATAAAAACTCAATTTTAATCACCACCTTTTAAGGGTGATATCTCGGAAAGGGGTAGGCTGAGGGAATTTTGTTATAGGAAAGACCCATCTTAATTTCATACGAGCAATCACCTCCTGAATTTTGTCGCATGAATTTAAGAATATAATTTAGAAACACTCTGTATATACTAGAATTATTAATTTAGTTTAATCTTCTGTAGGTTTTTGCAATACATTCTCTGAGTAGTCAAAATTGTATCGCTTCGAATTGTTATGTACTAACTTTCCTAATCCAGATATCTGCTATATTGTTTACAACCGCTAACGCAAGAAAGTCAACAACTTAGAATCCCCATGGATTTGTAAACCCTAACTCGGGCACCTTGGGGACTCACATCCAAACCTTTATCCTTTGTATTAAAGACCTTGCTCTCAAACTTTCAATAATGATTAACCTGTCTCGTTTGAGTTGGTAAAATTGACAGCAAATTATGAAATTAATATAAGATTTAATTTTAAAATACGTCAATAAAATCGGAAATAAAAAACACTCAAAATCTCACATCATTGAATTTATACTATCGATGTCTTGTCTATGACGATAGAAATTTGTTTTATAGAGAAATTGTTGTCATTTAAACGTTTAGCGAAAGTTTCCGGTCCAAATTTCATCTAGGTACCTTCTAACATCTACAGCATAATGTGGAGGTGCACCATCCTGTTGAAACCATAAACTTTCATCAAAACCTCCAGGATTACTTCATGAGCACACACAAAACTATTGTATTTTTTGTGTCCACCCTGCACCAATTGGAATCAACATGTGATACATTTTTGGAATCAGCTCAGCTAGAGTAATCCGAAAATTTAGACAAAATGGGGGTGTTTCATTAAAAAAAATGACGGTGTTGTCATTACTCGAAAGTAATTCACCCTGTATATTAGATTATTATTTTAAAATACGGTAAATCAAAATAAAAAAATCGACGTGTTTCATAATTATTTCTTAAACTGGTCTGTTTAGCTGAAAATGAATTTGTTTCATACTTTACGGACCCAGTGTAGAATCAGAATGCACTAAAATCGCTTGAGTTATTTATTTATAAGAATAAGTATATAAAATTATAATTCATTGAGTCTCTTCAATCTTTTCTAGGTGCTAAGCCCCTGAACATTTTCATTTCTTCTTCAGTAAGATCAGCAAATTTGTTAATACCCATCTGAAACGTTGTTTCTCCAGCTTCAAATTTTTTATTGTGTGCTTCTATTTTTTGGACATTTTCCTTGAAAATCTGAAATCTTTGACCATCCTCTTCATCTGAGTAATTTTTATTGTGAGTGGTCTGAAAAATAATACTAATTGTAAATTCTTCTTTCGTTTAACGAGATACCAAATCTTAAATATGTAATCATGATGCAAGAACCTCTACTTAAACTCTCAAAGATATTTTCAAAAAAACTAGGATCGGCCAAGAAAAATCAAGTTTTTACAAAACATTTTTTGTAATTTTTGCAAATTTATTGTAATCCCTCACATTAACATGAGATTCAAAAAACAGTTTAAAGAAAGGATGAATAAAATTATTTCCACTGATATTTATTACTTAGATTAGATTAGAAATGGAGTGGCTCTTTGTCCTATCCCCCTGCGACCTTTGCAGATCTATTGTGGTCTTTCCTATTGTTAAAGCTCGATATCTAGCTTTATTCTTTATGCTAGACCGTTTAGCCTGGATACCGCCTCCCTTGCGTAGCTCTCTGCCCTCGGTTTTTCTTCTCCGTATACTCACAGAGTATGTGCTCCGCGGTTTCGTCTTCTTCCTGGCAAAACCTCCATAGGTTGTCATCTGCTACAATTGTGTACATATGCTTTCTCAGCCTACAATGTCCGGTCAGCATTCTCACCATCATCCACGTCGTTTCTCGACTTTGGCATAGTAGTTCGCGTGACAGTTTGGCCGAACGACTTTTAAGGAATAGTTTAGCGTTCCTTTGCCCTGGGGTTTTATGCCACCAGCGCAACGCCTGGTTGCTTGTCCATTGGTTGATTCTCTCCTTAGTGAGGTTTTTGCAATTCCACAGGAAGGTTCTGGCCCTATCATGACCTCAGTCGCTCCCTGCTTGGCCTTTCCATTGCATTTAGTTATTACTTAAGATAAGGGGTTGATTGTTGAAAGGCAATGTTTGGAATAACTACTTTTCCAGACTTTAAAAAAAATCAATCGTTCTCTAGCTCTAGTTCCAGTGCCTGTTCGGCAAAGGTGAGCTAGTTATTCCGATCTGTCGACTTAAAAGTCGTATAGCTCATAATTTTTGGACTATTGATCTCAAATTGTAGCAAAGTACTTATAAAAGATAAAGCTTTGAAGGAAAAAATTAACAAAGCTATGGCAAATGGCATTACCATTTCACGAGTTGTCAAATAAACGATACCAAAAAGTTAACTATGTGACTCTATCTCACAAACTATTGAAGAAAATGATACAAAAAATACCTACTGATAAAAATGTAGTGTTGAATATGTTTGAGTTTCTGCGATAAGTAATTCGATAGGTTTAATCAAATATATGCATCAGTGAAATAAGCGGCATGTCAAAAGTGAACTACAGCTAAAACGCTAACTTCTTACATGTTTTTATGATGATATTTGTTTTTTATTTGGCTGTTTAAGAGAAAGGGTGGGATAATTTTCTGGATTTTTTATGCCTTTGAATATATTTTACTTCAAAAAATCCTGATGTGCGTTATTTGGAGAAGACGAGCGGTGAATTCAATCTCTAGTTGGGAAAATTAAAGTGCAAGATAACATAAATTTTTTCAAGAAGTGGAATCTAATCATTTCATTGAAATTTCAGATAATTGGTATAGGAAATTTGATAGCAGCACAACAGACAAGCTTACTAACTACTTCTTTTATGTGATGCATAACGGTATATAAGGACAGGCTAACTCAAACTCTTCAAAGTTTTAATTCTGTGCTATGTATGGTATAAAATGAAAGGAGCAAAAATTTACGTTTTGAAAAGAAAATCATAAAAATTTAAAAACTTGTTTTTTCACTACAATACTATATCTGTGAAATGGGTGAGTTCTTGGTACAATTCTTCAAGGAGCCGAATAATCTCTACTTAAAGTAGCAGTTTCCTGACATTTGACAAGCAAACATTTTTTGATGTCACTTTTTAATGAAAACATTATATTTAGATAGAAAATGGAGGAACTTTTTTCAAGAAAAAACAAAGTATGATTTTAAATAGTTTTCTATAGTGTGACACAATTGACTTTTGTTTTATTAAAAGTATTTGACGAAATAGTTGCCATTGAAATGTTGAAATTTTTTTTTTATTTCGGGATATTTTTCAAAAACTCCTGGTACCCTATCATCAGACCCCTTTTTTATTAGCACCTACCGACTAAAATTCTAACAAAATATCTACTCTTGACAATGCTTATAGTTTTTTAAATATCAAGTAACCATATTTAATCTGGACACCCCGTATATTAATGACCGTAGATATACTTTTACGTAGAACACAAACATATTGTTTACACAAGGTTATTATTAATATAATCTGTATGCATCATGACAAGTATCTATTTATAGTCAGTAACTTACTTTAAAACTTTTCCACTGGTCTTCCACAGAAACGTTCGACATTGTTGATGGTTGAGGTATAACTAACTCGATCAATTGCATTATTTTTTTACGCCTGTGGTTTTATCTAAAAATAAGTCATAATAATATTTAAAATGTATGTAAAAAGTGGGAATGAAAGATAAGTTAAACAAACATGTTGTAATTGATGATCGAAGTCGAAAGAATTCGTTGAAAATAATGAGATTTCGGTATTGATAATATTAGTTGAGTTTGACAAATTGAAGATAATATTTTTTGTGGAAATAAGGATAGTATTTTATTTCCATTAATTTTTTAGTAGAAATTTTTGTTTGATTTATTGAGAAATATTCATTGGCAATTTATTCTACCTGAAGTAATTAAATATTCAGAAGAAAATTTAACGTACACATTTGATATCAGTTACATTACAACTTCAGGAGTAGTTATCTTGAAAATTAAAATTATAAGACTTATACATACAGGGTGTCAATTTAAAAACTAACAATGGGCTGTACCTCGTGAACGGAAGGAGATATGAAAAAATGCCAAAACTGTTTGTATAGGGTAGAGAGGAGGAACTAAAATGACCTGGGAGATAACGCACCCCCATCAATCCCCTACGCCCCACCGACCCACCTACAAAAATTTAAATACAACTCCCTACTTGTAATACATTTCTGCAATAGAAAATGCTTTCCAACTGTCCAAATCATAACTATACAGGGTGTAACAATAAAGCAGAAACTAACAGGACGGCGATGGCATTCCAGTTATAGATGACAATTTGTTGCAGTTCTAGCAAGACTGAGCACTTCCCCATTATGCAGTAACAGTAGGGGACTAGTTAGTCAATAATTATCCAAATAGATGGAATGGAAGGAGAGGTCCCATTGAGTGACCTCCTAGGTCACCAGACTTACCGCCACCAGATTTTTTTCTGTGTCACCCTAGCTAGGTCGGTTGTTTATAAAACTCAACCAACCTGAATCGACGATTTACGACAAAGATTCAGTAAAGCATGTCGTGATATTACTAAAGCAACATTTGCCAACGATCGTAAGGAGTTTGAAAATAGGTTGTACTATTGTTTTGTAACGCTATTCTCTCCTCTCGAGACAGATCCCGGCTAGAGACTCTGTTAAGGGTGGATCGACTCCATGTTAGTGTTACACTAGGTATGCCAGAGGGTTGACAGACTATGAGAACTTAGGGCGCCACTACCTTTTAGACGTCGACGAACTTACAAAAATGAATTTAAATAAAAAGGAAACTGAGGTGAAAAAGGTAAAAACACCTTGTAGAATTTAATTGAAATTCAATAATGAAAAAGTTAGAAGCTTACATAAGCCCGGACACGAAGAAATTTAAAAAAAAATTTAAAATATCAATTTTATTCTGCCATGAAGGATAATGAAAACAGGAAGAATGAGACCTGCACTTTATAGTAGTTAGGTATAGCTTAGTTGAAACTGATTGAGATGTCTGGTAGAAACTGTTGATGGGGATGTCTGGTAGAAACTGTTGCTAGATATGTTGAAATTGATGCTAGAGATGTCTTGTCGAGATTTATGGTGATGTCTAGTTGAAATTGATGCTAGCTAATAGCCTAGGTGTATCATAGTGGTTAGATAACGGTATCCTAGCAGTGTAACGGTATCATAGAAAGCTATATCCTAGCGTAGCTGCTGTGCAATTGAAAGTAAAACTAAGAAAAATTTGAGATTAGGTACGTCTTTACTACTAGACGGTCGGTAGCGGAAAAAGGCGAGGATCGAGGTTCTCAAAATGGAATCGGCCGTTGGTTGGCATAATATATGTCAATTAGGAGAATTTGAGATGACAGAACTATAATAATTGGAAGTGGCTAGTATGACGGCGAGCGGTAATTAGAGGATTTATTCGATGAAATCGAAATAGGTCGATAGACATGTTACAGTTTACTGAATTAATTAACATTTTTGTAGTTCAACATTTAACACTTTTTTATTTTCTTGTCAAATGAAATAATCATGACTGACCGTTGGAAAGCATTTTCTACGGGCTCTCCAACGACGTAGCACAAGTAGGGGGTTGCCTTTTAAATTTTTGTAGGTGGGGTGAGTGATGCATAGGGAGGTTGATGGGGGTGCGTTCTCTCTCATGTCATTTCAGTTCCTCGTCTCTACCCTAGAAACAGGTGTACATTTTTTTTTATATCTCTTTTCGTTCACGAGGTACATCCCATTTTAGCAGTAATGAACAAATACAATGAATGTATTGGCACCTAATAATGGAGTGAGTAGGGTATTCTGTGGTAATAACTATACTCATTTTAGAATGGGAGTATTTGGCTTGCACTGCTGAAAGAACGACTAGTGATGAATTGAAAAACGAGTCTGAGTCGGACTCGCGCACGAAGGGTTCGGTACCAAAAACACACATACAAGGGAAGCTAATATAATTTATTTAGCTGATCGATTTTATTTTTGAGATTCTTAGTCATAGCTTCGCTTAGTATTTAACAAATTGAAAAAAAACCATGAGGTCCCAGAGAAATTCGAACTCGCGATCTCCCCTTTACTAGACAGTCAATATCTAGCAAATAAATCACGTTTTTAAATATTCATTTTATTCTGTTGTTAGTATTTGTTGTTACAGCGACAACAGAAATACATTATCTGTGAAAATTTCAACTATCTAACTATCACTGTTCATGAGATACAGCCTAGTGACAGACGCACGGACGGACAGCGATGTGTTAGTAAAAGGATCATTTTTTTACCCTCTGGGTACGGAACTCTAAGATAAAAAAAAAGATAAATATTTGTATAGTATCGTATTTAATGTTTGATAAATCATTTTATATTTGAAAATAAGCAAACACTTTTCCAATAGGAATGTAAACACAAACTCAATTTTTGATTGATGAAACTCTTGAAATACTGATAAGGATTTATTTTGGCAGAAGTCCTATCATAATATTCAAAATACACCAAGTTGACATAAAGATAAAACTTGGTTATATTTTTACCATGTGCTTTGGAAATATTTGCAAATAATTCAAAAATTTCTTAAAAGGTGGAAACGGTATTCAATTGTGAAAATAAAATGGTCCACAGGCTGCGTTCTTCTCATTTCCAACAGAAGATTGTTTACTTAATACCAAGCGAATTAATCTCATTATAAGAACTCGATAAAAATCATTAGAAACGTCTAAGTTCATTATTATCCAGGAAAAAGGAAAAATCTGACAACAATGTGAATATAACACAATAATATCGGCCATATCACGAGATCCTTCCACACCAAAATCTATAAAAATCTTGTGGTTCCTTGCGGAGATAATTGAGGCGTTCCATACTTAAAACTCACTCTGTAGATGATCTGGAGAGCAGTTTATAGTGTATCTTTATTAAAATCTTATAAAATTTATTGTAAGAGATGAGGCATTTTTAAAACAATAGTATTAATTTGTAACACTAATTCACAAATTTTTTTGAAGAAAAGCATTTTTTTTTTATTTTATATAAATTACCTTCCAGGACACATTTTGCATTTAAAGTCTGAAGAGTATTGCGATCACTTAAATCGATAAAGGATCTGCAAATCCTCCATCATCTGTTAGTCCTTCACTGTTAATTACATGCAATAAAATTATTTGTCCTCTAACGGAAAGTCTCCGGCGTTATAAATAGATCAACGGATCTGGCGATGAGGTCAACATTCACTTCGCTGGGGGTATGAAGACAGAAGTTTCGGGAACGGGTAAAAAGAGATAGATATATTATGTCTGTATTTACGCATACCAGCTTCATATGTGATGATTCACTCACGACACTGCATCAAAGAATTAAGAATACAGAGAGGATTACGGATTTTACCACTATACAAAAAAATACACCCTACAAGATTAAGTTTTAGGAAAAGTTAAACGGTGTAATAGTAATGTTTCGATTTATTATAACTATTCAGGATTAAAGAACTGATACTAATAATATCAAGAAATTTTCATTATAGACCATACAACTAGGAATGGTTTCCATATACATGTAAACTGGTATCTCGTGACAAGGCGGAGCTTCCAGTACGCAGAGAGAGAACGTATTCGGCCAATATCGAGCTGTTCACTGCATAACGTCTACCGCACGATTCGCTTTGCTGGATCCCCACTTTTAAATTTGTTACGGCGCATCGTTACCTCATTTCACGAGATACCGGTTGGAGTGTACCTAAAGCAAACATTGACTACTCTCGAAGACGCAATTTAACAGTTTCTTTAGAAAAAATAAAATACGGAACATTCCTGAGTACATTCCAGTGGTTTCATGTGTTATTCAGTCTTCTTTGTGTCCTTTTTGGGGAAATTAGGATTTTTTTGAGTAGTGTATCAAGAAGTATTTCTAACATCAGTCATTACTTTTTTATTCTTTAGTGCAGTTCACGAGTCCATTCTTATTATTAGTATGTAAGTATTCTGAATTTGTAGAAATCAAAGTAATTGTGTTCCTAAGTGGACTGCAATAGTTGCTGGGAGCCAAATCTGGCGAATAAGGTGGATGTGGAAGTTCAATTCACGTACTTTTGCCATTGTTTTGATTGACTTGTTACACGATGCGTTGTCTTGATAAAACAAAATTTTTTTATTTGCAATGTCGGCCTTCAAACGCTATATAATATTCACTGTTGATGGTATTTCCCTTTTCAAGATAGTCGATGAATATTACACCACGTACATACCAAAATACCGAGGCCATAACCTTTCCAGCTAATTGTTGTGCTTTTGGGGGCTTTGGACGAGGTTCTCCAGCTGCTGTCCACTCAGATGACGATTGTTTTGATTCCAGAGTGAAGTGATGGATCCTTGTTTCATCCATTGTCACATACCGACGCAAACATTACGTTACGATTGAACATGGTCAAACACTGCTCAAAAGTAACAACACGTTCTTGTTTTCGGTCAACAGTAAGCAAACGCAGCACCCACTTTGAACAGAGCTATCTCATAGTCAATTGATCATGCAATATAAGGCCAACACGTTCTTTTTATATCTTTAGGATATCAGCTATTTCACGCAACTTCACTTTTCGATCATTCAAAACGATTTTGAGGTTTTTTTATGTTTTCTCATTTGGACATTCATTATATTCTCTCCCCAAATATAACTCGTGCTACGAATAATTATCAGAAAATTGAAGTTCCTACTTCTTTGCAAGGCTTAATACCATGGTTATTTTTACCGTCGCCATGTGGCCTCAAGATTGCTTCCTCTCGTTCTAATGTTCTGTACATATTAACGTCTATACTCCCCCTTTCTCTGGCAATGAAAGTTTTATTTTTGTTTGTTTCCGTCTCTGTTCAAATTTCAACTTTTTTGTTAATATTTTAGAGAAAGTCACAACAGTTACTAAGGTAACCCTTTATTTAGTTTTGTAACGTAAATTTAAAATGTGATCAGTGGGTTTTATCTGATTTTTGTGGATTCACTTATTAATACAATATTTTTTTCACTCTTTACTTGCAAATACTAGACTCAACAACGACATAACCTTTCTTCTTTTTTCATCGAAAGAGATGAACAATCTTACACATTGAGTAGAATAAGACAGAACGATACGAACGATGGAACATCTCTTAAATAGAAAGACCCTTGAAGTTGTCGCTATCATTCGCTTCGCTATCGTATCATCGATCATGTTCAGCTAGTCTCGGGAACGAACGAACAGTTACAGAGTACGAAATATCGAAGAGAAGGGAATCTTTATCGCTATTTTTTTACAGAGTGCCAGTCCTGATTCTGAAAAATTTCAAACATATCTTCAATAGATTTTTATAATCTCAATCCAACTTGTAAATTTTATGGCCATGATCAGTCTTCACATTTTAAAATTATTTACAATCTCCCAGAGTGTTCCAGAATGCTATATTTTATCGCATATTTGGAATCAGCTTGACCTCCCCATCACAATAATATAGGGTTGTGATATGTTCTACGGGGTATTTAAGAAGTTATAACCAATTTTCCATAAAAATCGTAACAAGTTCAATACCCTGTACATTGTAAGAGAAATTCAAGAATGAAAATCTGTTGTGTTCGAATAGTAGTAAAAATTCTGGAAAATTATTTATTTTGTTAATATTCATTGAATCTAATACAGGGTGAATCAAAATACGAATACATTATTTTCTCCGTTTTTTCAAATGGATCACCCTGTATTTTATGAGAGTATCGAAAAGTACTATCAACATACTTCTTTTTTTATAGAGCATTCCCTATACCTTAAATTGTTAGTTCTTGAGATATTTTGATTTTTCTATGCAAAACATTGATTATATCTAATTACTTAATAATTAATTGTGAGTTGGGTGTGATTGATTTGTCAAAAACTGATATTTGACAATAACATGACATGGCAGTAGGTACATTAGTGTTTTTTGATTTAGCGGTTTGGTATATTTTTTGGTGTTTTGAAGAATTTGAACTAGGGCTAAAATGAATTTCACTAGTGATGATTTGATTGATACGATCTGGATATTGGGAGAATGCAATAAAAACGCCTTACAGCAAGAGAATACCATGAACGTTTTCCTGAAAGACGGAAACCTACAAAACAAAAACTTCTGTGACAGAAGAAAATGAAATTAATGTTTTGCTGGCAGTTACTGACAACCCACTCACAAGTGTAAGGAGCCACGTTTCATAAAAATGGTTGTGTTAATAGGCACAACTTTCACTATCCATATCACATAGTGACACACAGTCAAACTAGATGGTCGTTGAATGTGTGGGGAGGTATTGTTGGTGAATACGTAGTAGGACCATATTTTTTTGATATAATCAATGTTTTGCATAGAAAAATCAAAATATCTCAAGAACTAATAATTTTAGGTATCGGGAATGCTATATAAATAAAAAGTTTGTGGGTAGTACTTTTCGATTCTCACATAAAATACAGGGTCATCCATTTGAAAAAACCGAGAAAATAATGTATTCTTATTTTGATTCACCCTGTATCAGATTCAATGAATATTAACGAAATAAATAATTTTCCAGGATTTTTACTACCATTCAAATGCTTTAGTCGCAACAGATTTTTATTCTAGAATTTCTCTTACATTGTACACGGTATTGAATTTGTTACGATTTTTATAGAAAATTGGTTATAACTTTTTAAATACTCCGTAGACACATCATAACCCTATATTATTGTAATGGGGAGGTCAAGCTGATTCAAAATATGCGATAAAATATAGGGTGTTTCATTTAAAAAAATGTAACTTTGATATGGCACAGCATTCTGGAACACCCTGTAAGATTGTAAATAATTTTAAAATATGGAGACTGATGATGGCTACAAGACCTAAAATTTTCAAATTGATATCTCAAAGGACAAAGGAGGCACTGAACTTTATCACACTAATCAATCACCCTGTATACTATACAGGATATCTTCTTCATTCTTCCGCGAACTGCCAAAGGAGGTAAATTCGTTGCTACCATCTGACGGCAAAATCTACAACCGCTCGCGCTCACTGGTCAAATCAAATAGCGCGCGCTTCACTGGCTTCCTGCAACAACACTTCCATCCCATTTCACGAAAGCACTGCCACTGCCATATATGGATGGATGTTACGCATAAAAAAATAAGAATCATTCAAAATACTAATACCTATAACTAATTGTGAAAGTAACCGAACAAAACTAATATATGTTTATCCCGTTCACAATTCCAGATCTGAATCTGTTTACTCAAAATTGGTCCATGTGTATTTTCCTTCAACCAACCGATGAGAGACAATGCCAACTAAACAACCGATAAATCAAAAGGAACGGAAAAATAAATAAAATCGACCTACTTGTTTCTGGCTTTCCTTTCCTATTTGGATTACGTAGGTATTATGTTTATGAGTTGAAAGGATTGTTCTGGGTTTTGATTGTTTTTGCATGTTTTATTGAATCTTTTACGGAATATACTTGTAAATATTTACGTCCTAAAAATAAATTTAAGCTGGAAATACAGAAAAACAGTCACGGTTATTATTTGAAGCTTTAGTTTGTGTGAATTGTAAAAATTCAAATAAAGTTAAATTTAACCCTGCGTTGGTAGCGCTTCCTCTGAATAAAAATTTGATACCGCGATGCCCGATAAGTAACAATGTATTTTTAGACATAATTGGAAATATTTTCCTCGCAATTACTACTTAATTATTTTCTTATATATTTTTTAAATTTAAATTGTTCAATATTTTTAGTTATAATCCTATTCATAAATTCATGTGACAAAATTCAGGAGGTGATTGCTCGTATGAGTTGGGTCTTTCCTATAACAAAATTTCCTCAGCCCACCCCTTTCCGAGATATCACCCTTAAAAGGTGGTGACTAAAATTGAGTTTTTATTTTTTTTCAGAAATTTTAGTAAAGCTAGAAACTTGAAATTCTGTCATTTTCGTGCACTCGCAAAGGACTAACCACGGGTATTTTTTCTATATTCCTGTTACATTATATGAGGTGGCTTTTGGCCTGATCCACTGCGACCTTTTCAGATCTATTGTGGTCCAAGCAACCATTACTTTATGTCATATCAAATTTTTTTTCGAGATGAAGTTTTATTAAACAAAATTTAACAAAAACCTTTTTTTATTTTCAAATTTTTTTCCCAAAACCAATAGCTGCAAAATCTGCTTCGTCTGTCAACCCCATTAGCTTTGTATAGGTACCTGTTAAGCTTAGGTGGTCGTTAACATAATATGATTCGTTTTTGTTCACAGAGATAAGAATTTTGATTATTCCTTATTTTTTTTTGTTGGCATTTCAGCCGTAGCCCTTGCAGCCAGAAACTAAATTTGGTTATTTGTCCAGCAATTATTATATATTTCTGAGTAATTTGTTCAATTAAGTGAGTACAGTCCCCTATATTCACCATTTCTCAAGGATTACAGACAAAGGTTACACACTTCTCGCGCAGGGGTCTATGAGAGCATTCAGTATACACAATACAAGGTGGACCCTGGATTGATTGGGTAAAAAATTAACATAAGGAAAGAACACAAAGGTTGCAACAATACTACTACAATTACCTAATAGACAATCGAGGATACTCTTTTTGTGCAAGGATAATAAATGCATTAAATTGTAGGGTCGGTTTATTTTTAGAATGGTTAATTTATCTGTAAGTTCCCTGGATTCTTTATCGTATTTCTTACTATTGGAGAAAATATTATCCAGGTCGCCGATTTCTTGACATGTTGGGCAGAGATCGTTATCAAAGATTTTCATTTTACAAAGGTGAGCAGGATAACAAGCGTGGCCAAATTTGAATCTACTGATTGTTATTACACTTTTTCTAGGGTAGTTGTAATGTTCATACCAAGGTTTGTTACGCAATCGAGGTTCTAAGAGGGTGTACGTGGTGGGATGTATCCATTTGCTTTTCATGCTTTTTTTTAAAACGGTCACACGTTCATCCAACGTTATAGAAACTTCTTATTCCTTATTAAACTTATCATACGGTATTGTACTTTATTTTCTAGAATGATAAAATTAAACCATAAACATTTTATATTCAGTGGATTATTTATGTGAAAATTTTTGTTCTATTTAACATGTTTATTTATTTTGATCGCCGCAACGAAATGATTCTTGATATTTTATATCCGTTTGTCTATACATACAGTCCAATAAAATATACTTCAATTTATCACAGTTGTTGCAACGGATATAAAACATTCAAAATTTGTCTGAAAATAATATTTTGTGGAGATTTGTGCACTTCATGTTTATAATGCCTACATAAACAGTCACATATATATTTAGTTACAACCTATTTTACTGAAACATATTGTAATGCGTATAAATTAAAATTAGTTCGTAGACAGATTGTTGCTGTAACAGTTTTATTTACAGATATCGAAGAATAATAGATATAATACTATTATCACGCCTTACAACGTTTTTGAAAAATATTTTCCAAAAAAACATTGACCTTTCAATTAACGGAGAATATCTACCTCCCAGTAAACACAGGATATCCTATGGATATCCATATAATGTCCACGATTGGTCCATATGGACATGGACACAGAAGGGACATCCAATGGATGTCCATTTACCATTAGTACAATGAATATTCGTTTGGGGACATTCACTGGACCTTCAGTTCTCGTTTACCACTGGATGTGAAGATTTATTTGAATGAAGGACGTCCATTGTTCATCCATGAGATGTCCATTTACCACTAGCACAATGGATATTCGTTTGGGGTCATTCACTGGACCTTCAGTTCTCGTTCACTACTGGACGTGAAGATTTATTTGAATGATGGGCGTCCATTTTTCATCCATGAGATGTCCATGGTTTATTTATCATGTCCAGTTAATGTGCATATTTGTACAAGGTGTATCCATTCTTAGTACTAACCAATTTTGTGGCAAATGAATATCCAATGGACGTCCATAAGATATCCTTCTGGACTTGAACGGATATTCTATGGATATCCCTTATGTCCAATGTGGATATCCATTGTATGTTCATGTGTTATCCGTGGCTTATACTGATGAGGCGCAAATACGCCGAAAACAGTCTACAAGTGATGTCCCTTCTAATTGCTAGCCAGAATGGTTTGTTAAATCTTGTAGATCATATCGACTTCATTTAACTTAGTACTGTAATTCAACGTCTGTCGGGGCATATAGCCCGAGAAGTAGTTGTATCTTCTTAATTTTTTTTGTAAATATTTTTCAAAAACTGTGAGACGTTATAATAGTAGCACAATGAGCCTAGTTTTATTTATTATGATTCCAACTTATTCTGGATATCAATTATGCAACACAAATTTAGAAGAAAATTTTTATAACCAATTATTTATTTTTGCTAAGGCTAGTCTTTACATCAATAGATTTGGGCTGGGTTGATATAAGTTGAAGTAGCGTGGAAAGCAAAAATACTGCAGACGTATTGACAAAATGACAAGCAAACGCTAACATAAAAGAAAAAACATTCAATTTATAATATTTAAACACTTGGTGACTAAAATCGAAATT
Source organism: Lochmaea capreae (assembly GCA_949126875.1). NCBI lineage: Eukaryota > Metazoa > Arthropoda > Insecta > Coleoptera > Chrysomelidae > Lochmaea > Lochmaea capreae. The sequence continues at coordinate 21,559,600 of OX421404.1, forward strand.
CTTAAAGCGCAATCTCTGAATTTATGAAGGTTTATATTTAGAGTGAGGAAGACTCGAATACTACTTTTCCTTATAGGGAAGCTGTTGGTGCACTGATGTACTTGATGACTTGTACCAGACCTGATATAGCATATGCTGTTAGTGTTGTGTCAAGAAAATCCATCCATTCAAGACATTTTAAAGGTCAAAAGAATTTTCCGGTATTTAAAAGGCACAACAGACATTGGATTGCTTTATAAATTTGGACTACAAGGAAAGTTAAAGACGTTTAGTGATTCAGATTATGGCGGAGATGAAACAACAGGTCGTTCCACATCTGAAGTTGTTTGCATGTATGCAGGTTCTGCAATATCCTGGATGAGCCAACGACAAACATCAGTAGCACTTTCTACGACAGAAGCGAAGATAATAGCTGCAAGTGAAGCTGCCAAAGGGATAGTTTGGATGAATAGGCTTTACAAAGAAATTGATCCCCTCAAGTATGTTCCAATTTTGAGTGTAGACAATGAAGCTGCTATTCGTTGGTCACAAAATCCAGAGTTTCATTTCATCGTAGAACGAAACATATACATCTTAGGCACTTCTTTGTAAAAGAGTTAGTTCAAGAAAATTCAGTAGTCGTTAAAAAGGTTGCATCTGAATTCCAACTAGCTGATCTCATGACAAAGCCGCGCCGCTTTTTAAACCACGCTCTGCTACCATGTTGATGTGGTCTTTTTATAGTATTTTAGAGGAAAGATTATAACAGCAACTTTTAACGTTACGAGATATATTTACTTAATGTCAACTACATATTATTGAAACAATAACTCCAATAAAATAAAGGGATGGTCAGACATAGAAAATGCTCTTCGTACAGGGTACTTCAACAATATTATCAGGTTAGAAAAAGCTAATTTCAATAGTTTCAACAGCTTTCTTTGCAATTATTACTTCAGTACTAACAATGTCTGAAATTATATAAATATAAATAAGTTTCTTGTAATGCTACTAATGGCGGGTTTATTAAAGCTAAATTAAATATTGTAGCCTTCGGCTAAATCCTAGCTTTTGGCTTTGGCCAAAGTTTTTATCAACTGCCAATTTGAATTAGCTGTCAGTCAAACTTTCGGATATTCTAGCCGACAATATCAAGTTGATGTTAACCATAGAACATACAGTTAAATACGAGATAGTGGTGTTCCGTGATTCTGACTGTCAACTGTGCCAGGATTGTTTGCTTACATTTTGCATCATTTCAATTTTAAATTTAAATTATTATTAGTAGCGTCCGAATAATACAACTATTTATTAACGGCTACTTCTATCACTAGTTTTCGCTCTGACTTAGTAGAATTGCGAAATCTTTTTTGTTTTGTTAACCAAAAAAACCAATGGAAGCAAACAATTCACTCATAAGCACATAGCAAATACAATCGATAAATATCACCACGCAGTATCACTACAATTTTGACACTAGCAAGTGACATTATCTACAGTGTTGCCAGAGAAAGATTGCGGTAACAGACAAAAATAAAAACCATTTCTTCTATATTTTTGATTCAGTGTCTTGTAACCAAATATCCGAGTAAAACTTGAAATATGTATTCATACAGAGGTCGGCATAAGTCAGGAAACAAATCTGAATTAAAAGAAAAAAATGCTGCGTCAAAATGAATTTATTCAAAGAAATTACAAAAAGGATCCGAAAAAGGGATACTGTAAGGGTTCAAACTGATGTCCATCTTGATCAATGCATTTACTGCAACGTTTCTCAACGGAGAGGCAGGTCCGCGAAGATTTTCAAATTCTTGTTCAATTGCAGTTCGGAGGTCGGAAAGGGTGCGTGGTCCTCTTGCAAAAACGCGGCCCTCGAGAAGTCCCCCCACAGGAAGAAATCACAGGAAGTCAGGTCACATGACCATGTGGGCCACTCAACGATTCCTCGTCTGCCTATCCTTTTGGATGTTCACGAGTGTTGGATCGTTGTCCACTTACTCACGGAAATCTTCAAGAATTTCCAGATAACTTTGGCCCGTCACGTTACCCTAAAAAAAGTACGGACCCACGAGACCTCCTGCATAGATACCTGCCCACACACACACTCCAGGCAGGTTTAATTCTTCTTCAATGAAGACGTGAGGATTGTGGTCGTTCCAATACACGCAGTTATTCCGATTGATTATACCATTCAGCTTGAAGGCTGCTTCATCCGACCACAAAATGGAACGCTGGAACTGCGGATCCTGACTGCATCCGAGGTACCACTCGCAAAATTCCAACCTGCGATCGAAATCCTCCAACCTGCGATCGAAATCATCCGCGTGAAGTGCGTGGAGGAGACGCGGACGGTAAACTCGATAGTGCATGCGTTTCGCCATTCGTCGTAAAGAACGATCTGATATTTGAAGTTCCCCCGATAGCCGCACTGCAGATTGGTTCAGCTGCTCAACAAACCAGCGCCACTGTTTCCAAATTTTCGTTGTTTGTTATACATACCGGTCGTCCAGAACGCGGCGCGTTGGAAACAGAGCCCGTTTTTAAGAATTTCTGGCACATTTTCAACACTGTTGAACGATTTGGTAGCGACGAATTCAGAAATTGTTGTTGAAATTTGGTAAACAAATTTTCGTAATCCGCGTTCATAGGAAGATACGACGTAATAAAAAAAAACTCTTTCTTATAGCGTGAACGGTTGTTCATTCCGAAAACGCGTCTACTCCCGACGAGCGCGTATTATCATGACACCTACACAACTGTCTGAAGCATGAATGTGCTTCGTTTTAATGTTTTTCGACAGCTTTGCCAGACTTATGAGCGTTCGCGGACTTATGCCGTTTTTTCGAGAGCGTTGCCTGACTTATGCCGACCCCTGTATAGCACCAAAATAGAATGAGAAATTTACATTCTGACAACATTACACCCACGTTAATATTGCGGACAGAGTTGCCAAATGCTCAATTACACTTAGTCCCAGTTAGTTACCTGTCGGTAATTAATAAACGCTTTCTAATGTAACTAGTCGAGGCAATGAAGCATTATGATAGGAAATCTTTTAGGATAGGATGTATCGGAATGCGGTTTTTTGCATTCGCTTTTAAAAATTTTTTATATCATTTGTACCTACTTTGTACCTATTACAAACCAGAAGTTGCATTGATGCAGCCAAAAATGCATGCAAAAAGTGCATCTTTTGAGAGGCCTTTAATAACTTCGTAAATAAGAGTCAGAATTGGCTCAAGTCGGGTACCCGGGGGTTTTCGAGGTCGCTGATCACGATTACGATGTTCAAATTGACCCCCCGAACACCTGGAGCTCAGGAACGCCGACGATCGTCATCTCCGGCGACTATCCCGAACTTTATGAGAGAGAGGAGAGAAACTGGGCACCAGGAGGTTTTTTGGGTCGCTGAATTCGAATATACCAGCGGCAAATACCCCACGGACACCTGGTGGGCCCCAACCTGGACGCGGACGTCATCTTCGAGGGTTTTCCAGACATAATTGAAAAAAACCACCCGAAAATCGTTACTGAGGGTTTTTTGGCTCCGCTGAAATCAAGTATGGCACCGGCCATTACCCCATGCACACCTGGTGCTTCCTAACCTGGCTCTGAACGTCATCCCCGAGGGTTTTCCAGGCACAATTGAAAAAGGCCAACCAAAAATCTTTAAGGGGGGTTTTTCGGGTCGCTGAATTCAAATATGGCACCGACGAACACCCCACAGACAGTCTTTTTCAATTGTTTCTGGAAACCCCTCGCAGATGACGTTCGGAGCCAGGTTAGAGTGCACCAGGTCTCCGTGGGGTGTTGGTGGTGCCATATTTGATTTCAGCGAGCCAAAAAACCCTACGTAACAAATTTCGGGTGGTTTTTCTCAATTATGTCTGTAAAACCCTCGGGGATGACGTTCAGGGCCAGGTTAGGGCGCACCAGGTGTTCGGGTGGTCGTTTTCAACATCAAATTCGGACACACAAAGAGCTCCCATAACGATTTTCGGTTCGTTATTGTCGATATTTCCAGAAAAATTCTCGAAGATGACGTCCGCGTCCATGTTGGGGCCCACCAAGTGTCCGTGGGGTGTTGGCCGATGGTATATTCGAAGTCAGCGACCCAAAAACCCCCGGGTGCCCAGTTTCTAACATAATTCCAAAGCGTGTGTTCGGGGGGACAATTTGAATTTCATAATCCTGATCAGCGACCTCTAAAACCCCCTGGTACCCGACGAGCCAATTCTGACTCTTATTTACGAAGTTATCACATGCCTCTTAAAAGATGCATTTTTTGCTGCAGCAATGCAACTTCCGGTTTGTAATAGGTACAAAGTGTACAAATGATATAAATAATTTTTGCAAGCGAATGCAAAAAACCGCATTCCGATACGTCTTATCCTAAAAGATTCTCTATCTTTGGCCTTTTTAGTGCTTCATTAACTCGACTAAACCAAGACTTTGGCCGGGGGCTAGACGTAGCTGAGGGCTAGGTAGGATATACCTGCCGTAAATGACACTTCTCACCTGTAGCGTCAAATTCATCCATTTTGGGTAGGTGAAGAATAAATGCAGATAGTTGATTATTATAATGGTGTATTATATTTCTTAAGCTGAGTGGTTTGCTTGTATATGATTGTTTAGTTTTGTAGAAAATGAAGATTAGCCTCGCCAACATATTATGATAACGATTGAATTAAATCTCCATCAAGCTACCTTACATTCAGTGAGTTAATCAAAAATGACTTCGCTATTAATTAAAAGTTTAGCAGGAGCAGAGTGTTTTAAATCTGCGAAATAATTTTACGGGATTATCTCTTTTCAGGAGATTCAAAAGTTTTTCACTTAAATTATTAGCTTTGCGCTTATAACTGCAGTTAGAGACTTTTTGCTATTATTAACAGAATATCACGGAACTGCAGTTACGCCCGCCGACATTTTTTATTATAATTAGAAGGATTATTTCCATATTTTAATTTTGTACCGCATTATTCAAAAATTTCCATTGCTAATATTTGTATTAAGTTTAAATTTACTTGATGTTTGGATAAAAACATGCAAAAGTATACGAAGGGTAATGGTGTTTTTAAAAAAATCCAGAATTCTTGTGAGCCGTTATTGTTTCACCGTTTTGTTTGAATTTAAAATTCCTTAGATTAAAACTCAGGTCCTATAAGCTTCAATGGAGTAATTTCAGTTCAAATATACATACTAAAAAAATTGGTATTTATGTTGGTGAAATACACACAGATATATGAAATTTGTTTACGCTCATGTTACGTCAGTACAAGGAATATTCTTTGGTTAACATAGAGTCAGTCCATAAGCGACAATGTAGAAAGAAACAAGTGTAAATTCAGTGTATTACATTTTTGCTTTAACAGGACATCATAAACAGTGAAATAATTATTTACTTGATTGTAAGGCGTCTGTTGTTGTCGTTCATATCTCAAATTGCAGCAAATTAATAATTTCGTGCGAAACTCTATAGTCAATTAATTAATAATTAATTATATATATTTTTTTTTCCTTCACCCTGTAATATTTCCCCTATTGTCTCATTCCAAGTCTTCCTGGGCCTACCTCTTTTTTTATTCTTTTGAATTTCCGCTGCCCATATTTTTTTTGTTAATCTAGTCTCCTCCCCATCAGCCCAGTTGTCTCTCCTCAATATATTCCAAAGTTGACTGTATTTCCAGTTCTTCTCTTATTTTTGTTTGTGTTTCTTATCTTATCTTTTTTTTGTTACTCCTCTTATTCGTCCTAGATACTTCATTTCAGTCGCTTGTATTTTACTCTTTTGTGTTCTATTAAGTATCCAAGATTCACAATCTTGCGTTAACACTGGTCTGGTATCTAGAATTTGGAAAATTCAAGATAATTTTCATTAAAAATATTCTATTCTTTCAAATCGATATCATGAACCGTTTTCCAGAAAAATAAATTTAAACTTTTTGTGTTTCTTACATAAAATCATGTTGTATTATATAATTGTATCTGTGTCAATGTGTCAAATTATTTTGATTCTAAACAGTTATTATTGTTATTGTGTAAGGTAAGAAATAATAGTTAATTTGATCAAAATGGTTTATTTTTCGAATGAAGAATATGCTGATAAGCATTTAGTTTATGGGGAAGTACAATATTACGCTCGTGCAGCAGAGCGAAGATATGTGGAAACATTTCCAAACAGAAGGCATCCTTCTTGCGCAACATTTGAAGCCGTACACCAAAGATTAAGAGAAAGTGGCTCAGTAGTACCTAAAAATACTGAAACTGGTAGACGACCTGATGTAACAATGGAATACGAAGACGATATTTTGATTGAAATCGAAAATAATCCTGAGGTTAGCACCAGAAGACTCACTGCTATGTATCCTGGCATTTCCAAGTCTTCCATATGGAATATTATTCATAAAAAAAACCGTCATCCTTTCTAATTCAAAAAGTTCATGCCATGGTAGATGGTGATTTCCCTGTCCGCATATATTTTTCAAACAAAAAAGATCAGGATCCTAATTTCTTTTCCAATATTTCATTTTGCCATCAATCTACGTTTACCAGAGACGGAATTTTTAATATTCATAATGCACATCATTATGCCTACATTGGTGATAATCCTCATGCAACAGTAGAGTAAAAGCACCAGCAAAGATTTAGTATAAATGTTTGGAAAGGTGTAATCGGTAAACAGCTTCTGGGACCCGTAGAGCTTCCTAGCCGTTCAACAGGACAAGAATATCTTAATTTCCCAAAAAATGTTTTACCTGATTTAATAGATGAGGTTCTCCTGATGATTCGGAATAATTTATGGGTCATGCACGTCGGCTGCCTAGCTCATTTTAGTAGAGAGGTTTGTCAATATCTCGACAACAACTATCACGATAAATGGATTGGAAGAGGTGGTCTGGTTAATTGGCCCCCAAGATCTCCAGATTTAAACCCCTGTGATTTTTGTATTTGGAGTTATTTAAAATCACTAGTCTATGCTGTTCCAATAGAAACCCGTAATCAGCTGTGGCAAAGAATTCAAAATGCTTGTAATGAAATTAGAAATAATGCAGGAATTTTTACAAAAATTAGACGATCTTTACAGAAAAGAATAAATTTGTGTATTGGGACAAATGGTCGTCTTGTAGAGTATCTGTTGTAAAATTAATTCTCTTATTTCTGTTGGTAATTATCTCTAACTTTGTTTTTTTTAATGTTGATTGTTGTTTTTTTAGCCTCACGAAATAAAATTAATTTAAAATTTCCAAAACAATGTAAGCAACTTAATACTTACGACTTTTGTTATCAGTATCTGTACAATTTGTTGACTTTTCAAAGCCAACTTGATATTAAAGATACAATTTTATAATCCAACATGATTTTATGTAAGAAACACAAAAAGTTTCAATTTATTTTTCTCGAAAACGGTTCATGATATCAATTTGGAAGAAGAAATCATTTTTTATAAAAATTATCTTGAATTTTACAAATTTTTGAATAAAAATACCTGTTGGTCCCCCCGACTGACACACGCTTCTGATGGATCTAAAAAAAATTTATTTACAGCGAACGACTGGTTTGTAACTGTTTATTGATTATACCAAGTTTGGTTATTTTAAGTAACGGTATTTTTGAATAATTTGAAGAAAACTCATATGAGGACGTCTTCTTCAAAGGGCTGTAGCTCCCTTAAAAAGCATTTTCGGGTTAAGGTAATTTGAGCTAAATCGACTTAAAATCACCTCTAGTAACTGTAGTTTCCGTTTGGCAGGAGAGTTTCTGGACACTCTGTAGAATTCTGCCGATCGCTTTCTACAGTATTATTACTACTATTTTTCCAGTCAACAGCAGTCGAAAGTCTCACTCTGTATAGTGTCGACAAGTTTTCTTTTATTCCCGACTCATTACTAAGAAGTACATTGTAGTTTTTATGAAGAAATCGTGTGAATAAAGCCGATAGTAGAATTTTATAGTGTACAGAGTCCCAGTACTGATGAAAGAACTAGTTTGGTTTCCCGAACTACGAAGTTATCTCTGTTATACTTGATGGGTCTGGCAAATAATTAAAAATCATATTATTCAACCAGGTTATCTGAAAATGTTAGCATCCATTTTCCCAACCTATTTCCATCGAAATTCCTTAAATCTAAATGCGAACAATTTGCCGATGAGCTAAAACCGAGAACTTGCTACAAATTTAACAAATTCAACAAAACAATTTCAATTCCTTTTCGCCACTACAAACAGAAACGGAAAATAAGAAAACTTACGCAGTTGTTCAACCTCCGGCCTTCAACCAAATTGATTTCTTTTCCAAACTGAGTGATTGTTGTGTTGTAGTTCTCTCAAAATTATTTAGGTGTTGACAAGCGCGTCCAAAAATAGCGAACAGAAATCTGTTTAAATTGAGCATTCCACCGACAGAGACGTATCGTGATAAATGTATACGAACCACGCACACCAAATAATTCTTTGCTATCTACTTGAAGGGCGAATGATGGAAGTATTTGCATATAAAATAAGAATTCATTCGACTATCACTCGCTGAGTGAATATTAATACCGTTACCTAAACACCTAAAAATACCTATCTATAACAACCAAGGTCGATTTATCCAGAAAGTGAAATTTTATGACTGAAATTTTATTATATGAATATACCGATTTAAAACTGATCACACAAGAACCCAGTGCTTTGTTGTTTCGCCACCTTCCAGAGACTCTGATTGGTCGTGCAAGTGCTCCACAGTGCTTTCCATTGTTTTGATGGATCGTTAGTTCAAATTTCCACAATTTGCTAGCCTTCCCAAGGGCAGACATCGAGTCTCGATTTGCCTCTCTAAACAACTGACGAGTCAGGATGCCAAATTCTGGAAATAAGAGAAGACAATGGCTAGATTGGGAAGTTGGCGGATGAATGTAGGTTTTCATGTTGATGTTATTCGCTAGCCGCCATATAGATGATTTTGAACCGTTTTTTTTAAGACCGACCAGAAAATATATACTTTCTGGACAATTTTTCGTCCAGAAAAAATAACGTTTTGCCGATCAAGACCGGAAAATGGACGTGAGGGACCGGCAAAAGCTTTTTCCGATCGAGGGACCGGAAAAAGCTTTATAATACAATCTCTCCAAGTTTCCAGGACTCGCCTACGGCTCGCCCTGGAATCTGCTTGTCTCGACCTGAAAAACACTACTTTCCGGTCTTGTAACGTAAATTACTATTTATTCCTGTAACTTTTCAAATTATATATATAGGAATCTGCATGTCTAGCAAATATTATTTGCCGGATACTAAGTGTTCCCTTTCTACCAAGAGATGGAAACAGGGCCGATACGATTATGTGGCCACATCAGTTAATGGTTTCCAACGCTGCAGTGTCAAAATTTTTTAAGTTGCTATTGCCTCAATAGCCTCCAAATATCAAAAAAAAATTTTGTCTTTCTCAACAAAACAACAGTTTTACAATTTATCTTTAGACGTTTTAGACTAAACCAGGTTTGTCTTCAAATGCTCTTAACCTTGAAAAGCCACAATAAGGGTATTGTAGGCGATGAATTGGCTAATTCACTGGTGGATTTGAACAAAATATCACACGTACTAGAGCACAGCCAACTCACGAAAAAAAACAACACCTAGAGCATGACTGACTAGTGACATATTGAACCTCGGCAGGGATTAAATGGAGAAGATGACAATATTACTCACTGGTCTAAGAAAAATTGCATACAATGACTGTAGGTGTCGTACAAATCAATCTATTAGGATTTAAGCTATGACTGATCGATGAGACTGCTTTTGATGCATATATAACACTTTTTTCTTCCTAACAAAGCCAACTCGTTTATTTTTCAAATTATATACATTGAAGAGCGACCCTGTCAGATATTAAAAACCTCATTTAGGCCGTGGCGAGACAGCCTTAAAGTATGCTCTCCTTCTCAATCCAGATTCAGACAAAGAAGTCATGATGGATCTTCCAACAATCGTACTAGATGATGATTCAGTTAACAGTGGACAGTTTACACACCGATTAGACAACGTTGGGCGATGCGAGCTATGGGTCAACACTTCGTCGAAACTATGTTGAAAAGCGTTCGTATAAACCAACCGCGAGAAGTACCTACCAAATTATTTTTACACCAGGTATTTGATGTTTGTTTGGCGAATTGCAGGTTCTGGTCTTATGAAACCACCTGCGGAACCCTTCCTTGCAAGGGACCTACCCTTTAATTGCTTTCCATACCAGAATCACCAGTGATCCACCCCACACATAGATCAATTTGTTATGGTGAAATAAAAAAGAAAATAATATATTGGATTGTTTTACCATTTTTGAAATCATTACATCGTCAAAGCTGATAAATACGTGAATAACAAATGTCATAACCACCACGAACTATAAGTACGTCAAAAAAATAGTATCCGTTGTTGACGTAATATTTGAAGGGTTTCTAATCTCTCTGTCTGTGAATGTTTCATTGAAAATATCTAAGTAATTCCACCCTTATAATAAGCGTCGACTATAACCTCAATCCTTTGTGGCCCATTCTTACCAAAATGATTATAACCGTAAATGCTACATGGAATGCGTTAAAATAGAACTCACATGTACTTCAACGATTAACCATTAGTAGTTTGTTACACTTTGAAACAGTTACGTCTTTCCCTTTATTCCCATCTCTTAGTTGTTATATTTCACTGCAACTAAGTGTGCTGTTCAGATTTTAAAACTATAATTATACTATGAAAGCTTCAGTAGTTGATTTATACTTATTTTATACTACACAGACTCCTTAGTATACGTGAAAAGATGCATATTTATGTTCAACAAGACTTATTATCCAGTATTTTCCATAATATGTTTAATGTTTAGTGATGAAATTGTTTATTATCACCAAATCACTTTTCGAATCCTTAATAGTTCAAACATTCATACGATCTTATTAGTTTCTTGTCTATTGGGCGGAGTAGAGTTTAATGAGACCTCTGGCGGCAAAAATAAGTAAAATAGTTTCATTTTGCATTGTTATTGTATTATATGAAAGTCATACTTTGTTTGTTTAATTTTGTGGCAGTGACAAACTTATCTGTTTTTCTACTCAACTCAACTGTCATATTCTTATATTATGGAAGAAGTTATGTTATTCTATTGTTTGTATTAAAGATTTGAAATATTACTCCATACAAACGTACCTTCCCTGCAACTTATGTAGTACAAAAATAAAATAAAAACACGATATCAGTCCTGAAACGAAACAGTTAGGTAATTGAACGCTTGTTGTCCTTTTCACAAATATCAACCATACCTATTAACTACTCCAAAAATAATAATAATGGGAGTAAACATATAGTTTTATAACACAAAATACTAAGGGCCGATTGTACCAAGGCTTAGCTGGACTGAGCAAATGGTTGAATCTGCTTATAAAAAGGATACCAATTGTACATTATCCCGTTCAACTTCGGATCAGAAAAACTCTATTATTGTAATGTTGGTATCATATACAAGGGGTTGCCAGACTTCGAATTCACGAAGTATGTAAGGGTATCCTTGTTTATCTCATAAGAAAACAAGAGTAGGTATATAAAATACTATTTCTCTTCTTCTTATTATTATTGGAGTAAAGAGGAAGAGAAGCGAGAAGCCGAGATGAGAAACTACTATATTAGAGGTTAGGTTGTACTTGTGTGTGTTGTTTTTTATGTTGTTATCAATTTAAGATAAAATATGGAACAAAAACAAAAAAAATCACCAAACTTCACTAATTCAGAAAAATGTTCTCGTTTTTTCGCTCTAATTGTTTAAATAATAAATATTCAGAAAAACTTTCAAATTAAAATTTGCAGCTGATGCATTTATCTATAAATTTTGTCTCGAAAGTTTTTTTGTAAATTGAAAAGTTTATGAGATAAAATTAATTTCAGTGGTATTCAATTCGTGGTTACGCGCGAACGGCCTGTGAGCCAAATTTATTAACCGCTCGACTTAAAAGTTAATGATTTTGGGCTTATAACATTCTGAAAAAATTGATGAACTTATGTAAAATGTAAAGAAAGATCTCAACTTTTAGATAGAAATACTTTCAAATTTGAAAAAGTAGATTTTCTGACTGTAATATCAGTTTATTATAATTCCTATTTAATTAATACTTATCCCAGCGTAAATTCCTTTTGCATTTAGCACTGCAAATGAGCATAAAACATTATTATTATAAAAGCAAAGCCATCAATATTAAGAATTTTAAACGAATGCTTCTTAAAAATCTGTTTTTTTTGCATGCTCAATTTTACTTGTTTTTTTTTAGACTTTTTTCAATTATATCTTTTTTCGAAATTAATATAATTTAATGAAACTTTACTACTAAACACTTTGAAGCATCTACTTTCGAAACTACTATACAGTTTTTCTATAAATATCAAATTTTTTAAATAATAGACAATTATTTAAAATAAATACTTAAATCAGTGGTCTGTCAGCAAACCTTCTATAACTTTTTATACCGTTTATGATATTATCTAAAAATTTGTGAACTTTATGATGAACCTATTAAGAAGTGATTGCGATACAAAAGAGCACACCTATGGCTCAGGTAAAAAAGAGAAAGGAGCACAAATAAAGGTGAAAAAGCAGGTGAAAGCGTGGAAAATCGATGATAATACATTAATGAATTTGTAGATACCACATTTTAGAACACATTTCATATGAATTTTTTTTTTCTAAATGTCATTGTTTATTTACTATCATAAAATTAAAAACATGAAAATTGATGATGTTCAAAAATACTGCTATGGAAATTTCGTATATATTTTAAAAACTAATGCAGATACAAAAAAAATGTTCAGACAAATTTTGTAGATAAATGTATTAGCTACATTTTTTGATTTGAACATTTTTCTGTGTTTTCATTATTTAAACAATTAGAGCGAAAAAAAAAATTTTCACTCGACGATTTTCCGGAAAATCGCATGCGTAGCATTGTAAAGTTCTTCTGATGTTAATCACAACCCTTTTAAATACTTAATTTTGAATTTTCAAGTTTTTTGTGTTTTTTGCGGCATTTTACGGATATTTTGTGTACTTTGACTACGCTATCAATATAATACCCACTTATTGCAATATTTTCTACTACATATTTGGAGATGGAAATTTAATTTGACTAGTCCTATATATCTATAATTCAGCCGCTCCAATATAACGCCTCTGTAGTGCGTGAGAAGCAAACGTGTCTGATAATGCGTAACAATAAATTTTCCAGCAGAATTAAAGGGATAATTAACACAATTCCCTAATTGCTTTGTGGTGTTAGGATATCCTTTTTTTTTAGAAGAACCATTATTAACTTTGCATATGAAAGTTTCTACACTTTATGCCTAATCGTTAAATACAAGGATTGAACGCTAGGAAAAACTTCACGTGAAAATAAATTAAAATCGCTTGAGGAAAATTGCTTTATTTATAGAAATAATTATTTTTAATTTTAATCTTTCTACTGTTAAGGTTGAAGATATATTCATTAATTACGGTGAGTTTAAATATAAATTCCTGAAAAATGATGATCGAACATGGAAACTGTAACCTCAATGGTAAGAGATTTTGGAATACAATATATTCCCGCCTGAAGGTTGAAGTAATGACTAAATTACAGTGAAAGGCTGTCCACCTTTGATCAATAAGTAATTTGTTTCCGTTCAGCCGACCGGTTTAAGTATATTTTTAAGCTAGATGAAGTATGAATAAATATATAGGCAAATAACACTACATTGAAAGCACACTTTAAAAACAAGATAAATAATCTTAGGTATTAGCACGAAGCCATTTCACCAAAATTGTTGCAATATAACACAATTTCAGCTGAAGATTGCTGCACTATTCAGGGACTTCCAGTCCTCGGTACCTCAACTTTTAGGCTTTTTGTGCTCTTGGTTGTACCGTTTATGTAAATAGATTAGCCGTCTTTAGCTTAAGAGTCTTTTCACTAGGAGAAATCCTCTCGAGTGCGGTCATGTGTTTCCTTAGGGCACAGTGACCGGAGAGTAATCCCGTCTCCTTCTTCATTTGGCATATACCTACTGGGGAGTAAAACCAATTATAATTAAAATTCCACAATATTATATTATATTTATTTTGGTCCTTTACCGGTTTCACAAATATTAGTTCGCATCATCAAAAGGATGACAGTGATGGAATGTCAATATGGAATTTTAATTATAATTATTGGTTTTACTCACCTACTCAATTAAATGCAGTCCCACATTGTAAGGGCTGGAACAATTGAATTGATATACTGGGGTTTCATATTTCATTAGTTCTCTACCTTGGCTTGTATAATATTTTGTTTGAATCCACCGCGATGTACACCCCCGTGCTGTAGTTTTTTGACACTCCAAATGCTGATTAAGTTCTTTATTATACATGGATATGACAACATTTGTGTAACAAACATTAATTCATCCTATAGGCTTTCACCTAAATAAGAAATAATGACAAATAAACGATAACTAGATTCAGAATGATAAACAATATTCACGTTCTAATTTGGTTGTATTCAATTTATTTACTGACGGAACTCACTCAAAAATAGCATACAGAGAGCCAAGTTTATGAATGTACTTCTCACAGATGTAGTTGTTAATTTAAAAGATGATCAATATTCTGATTTCCAACTAATAAACAATATGTTCAATAACATTGTACTGATAATATGACACAATTGAATTTGTTTTTTATTCTGATTTAAGTTTACAGTTTGAGGATAAAAAATGGCTTTTTTCAGTAAGTACAACTTAAAATCCAATGACGATGTTATAATTTCAGTTTTATTTACAAAAATTGTTCTGTGAACACAGAGGGTTGGATGACGGGTTTAGCAAAAGGGTCTTTTGATGAAACTTCTTCATTTCCACCATCAAATTCTACTTTAACTTCTTCAACGGGCCCTTGAGCATCAACTTCTGACTGCTGCGATTAACATATTCAATGTAACTTCAGACTTTATCATAGGCACATTAACATTCTGTTGCAATTGATCTGATGATATTGGCTGATTTACCTGCCACACTGGAAAACCTGCATCTTCAAAAGATTTCTTCTTCCTAATTTGTGATACTTTCCGTATTTCTATATAATCACTAATTTTTTCACCTTCCTAACTAGTCCACTTTCCAGTGGAAGATTTTGCATTCGGATGCACTTGGTTAGTTAAATCTCCCAATTTGTTAAACGCCTGCCCTGCATCTGTAATTATTCCGGTAAAACCGGAAGTAGCAAATAAATGTCAATATTTTCATTGAATATATCACTCTTCAAAACCCCTTAATTCCAATTTTCATGATTCAGATACAATTAGTTCTCGAGATATTTCTAATTTACCGTCTATCTTCTGCACCCCGTATATTCAAGGATCTTACTGGTAGTAAATTTAGAAGTACCCAATCACCAGCTACCTCGTCAATTTTCTTCCCTCCTACTTTCAAGGGTTAACTAATTTTATTATACCTAATAATTCTTCTCCGTGTCCTGGAAAACATTTTACCTCCTCCTATCTTGTGTATAATTATAAAATATCAGTGAGGTCATACTGATTGTTCTTGAACCAACTGTCTGTTAGAATATGGCAATGTATATTCCAATAGTGAAGAAGAGATTGAGTTTTTTATACTTTTATCAACGACGATGTTCAAAAATAAAACTCATAAAATAAGGGACGACACTCCTATCTTTCCTTCGCCTTGAAACATCGAATGGTTTGATAAAGTGATTAAAAAGTGTGTCACCTTTATCATTGATTATTCTAAGTTGATACCCAACGGCTTTTCAAACATAAAACCTTCAAGGTACGGTCTGTTTTGGGCGAGTAGTTTAATCGCTTACGTCCGAACGCACCTAGTGGTCTATCTATGACTAGTCGCCAATCAGTATTCTTTATTCTGTTTGACAATGGGATTGCAGTACAGTTGTTTATAGAGAAAACAGAAAATAATGTCATCTTTCTATTATCGCTAATGTATAAAAAGTAGGAAGGTTCATAAAGATAAAAGGAAAGGTGTCTCAGCACGCTGATAATGAGACATCTAATTGATGACACAACTACATTCAGATAATATTTCAGGTTCACCAGATGTCAGTTTAACGAACTGTTAAATCTCGTGTCCTCTGGCAAGAAAAAAAGTTCCAGTAAATAAGTATAAAGACCAGTTACAGGCAGGTACTGAGGTATTTCAGGTCGAGAAGAGAGATATTAAATAAACACGCGAGTTTAAATTACTTGGCCACCGATTTTGTCTCAAGAATCGTCTTCTTGTAGCGACTTCTATCAACTTGTTGCTTGAACCAGACTATGATATGCTTATTTATCCTATTAGCACAATTGAGCGCCGCGCTTAATCGTCTCGACTACTCGCCCAAAACAAACCGTACTTTTAAACTAAATAAACAAAACACCAGCTTGTTTACATTTTCAGGGTTAGCCAACATCGCTCCATATTTCTATTCAGTCTTTTTCTTCTATAATCGTATTGTAGACTTATTTAAACAAAACTATGAAAAATCTGATTGAATGCTAGGAAATAAGAAATACATTCGGAATATTTATTCCGCATGCTCCTATATAATAGAAAAATGTATTTCAGTATTTTTCCAAACATGATCTTTTGTAGATAACGAATAATAGTTTCAACCTCACAAAGTTTTGAAAATATTCTCAAAAACGTGACGTTTCCTTAGAAGAACCAACTACTTTTTGGGTTATATGCCCCGACGGCTATTGAATTACACTTCTAAGTTGAGCGGGGTTTGTATAATCTACAAGATTTATAGACTGGTTTCGGCGTATTTGCGCCGCATCAGTATATTATCGGGACCCTATTTACCAAATAATTGGTGTCAGGGTATCTGTCTTTAACTAAATGCTTATAATATCTTCTGTAAGTTCCTTCTGGCATTACTTATTCTTTTTTCTCTCATTTTTTCGGTTTTTTGCCATTTTTTTTTTTGCTTCCAGCCACGTTTTCCCTTTATTTTTTAATATTTCTGAAATAGTTTTATTCCATGGCTGTCTTGGTCTTCCTCTTCTTTTATTTTTAACTATTTTTGCTTTCCATATCATTTTTTTAGTCTGTCTTGTGTTTTCCATTCTTTGTAAATGCCCCCACCATTCCAATTGTCTGAATTCTATAAATTCTAGAATTGATTTTATTTTTAGATGAATCCTTATATCTGTGCTCCTTATTCTGTCTTTTTTAGTAACGCCTCGGACTCTTCTTAAGTATTTCATTTCAACTGCCTGTATTCCGCTCTTCTGCGTTTGGTTTAGCACCCACGTTTCACATCAATCGTTGTTTTTTCTATTATTTTATTAATTTCTGCTTCTTGTGTTCCGTGTTGATCGATTGTTATTCCCAAGTATTGAAATGTTGTCACTTGTTCTATAACTTGTCCTTCAATTTCTATATTTATTTCTTCTTGTCCTTCTCCTATAACCATAACTTTTGTTTTTATTCATAACCATCCCGTTTTCTTTCAAGATACTATTCCATGTTTCTATATTGTGTTTCAGGTCTTCTTCAGTTTTCGCAAAAATAACTATATCGACAGCATCGCCGCATCAGTACAAGATAGATATTTTCCGTCCGAGAGCTCTGTTAGCTTAGTCCTGGACTGAAGACGATGCTGATATCTCAATCAATACCTATCCTTCAGTAAAAGAAATGTTAAAGCTGTGTTAACAGCGACATCTTTACCTCCAACCGCAAACTAAAGTTTTCGGGCACATAACCCGAGAAGTAGTTGTACTTATCACGTTTTTAAAAGTATTTTCAAAATTTTGTAAGACCTTAATAGTATAAAACTGTTATTCAATATCTATTAAGCTGAATTAGATTTGATGAGCTTGTTTGGCATATTACACTGAGACCTCTCCAGATCTACTGTGGCCCTCTGAATCTGGATCATAGAATCCAGCCCGTCTTTTCATGTAATTTCTTGCCGGTGGCTTCTCATCGCCTGGTACAAGAAACCACACATTCTCCAGGCAGTTGTTTTGGCATAAGATATAATCTGTAGTTTCATCTTGTATTCGACAAAATTTGCATATGGCTTCGTCCCATCAGCTTTAACTGCCTGTTGAATTTTTGTCCTAGCACCGGCAACATTGCCTACAAGCAGTGGCGTAGCCAGAGATAAGGGGCGAAGGTAGCGACATCCTTAATGGGCGCATTTTTTTGAACTAATGATTTTCGTAAAAACATTCTTAAAGACTAAGCATGGAGTAACGGGTTGGTTTAATCATTTTTTGAGAATTAAAATTAGAGACTTTGGTTTACTGACGATAAAAAGACGATAATGGCATTTATAGTTACTTTCCTGCATATCAGAGTAATTATAAATTTACCAGCCGTAAATACAATTTACACTTATGGCCAGGGCAATTTTCAGCTTACGGGTTGGCAAAACTCAAAGACATTAATTGGAAGAATTCGGAAGCTTAGACGCAATCGAGGTTAGGTTTAGTATGTCATTTATTGTTTATAGACATCGATAATCGTCTTTACAAGTTTTTCTGGTGTTTCCTTTGAAAAAAGAAAAAATCAACATGCTGGCAACGTCACAAAATTTTGTTTTGCAACGTCATCATCTTTTTATCGTGAATAAAGCATGTTAAAGTTACTTCATTGAGGTCGTTTGCACTTAGTTATATGAAGGTAACACTTCTCAGCGATCGTGTTGGTATTGTTGGTAATAAAGTTTCCGAAAACTCAGGAATGTCGTCGACTATGGTTAGGTTTTGGTTTTCGCTCAAGGGGCGTTACATAAGAGAAAAGTAGCCTGCGCGACAATATTTACAGGCATGTCAAAACGAGTCTCCATCGGATCAACTTGGATTAGCGACATTTTCGGGTATTTTATTATTTGCATTTTGCCAGGTATAAAATAGGTGTTTTCTTTTTATTGTTCAGTTTAAATTTAATATGGAGCGAAATAATGAAATAACCAGAATAATGGAAAGCGTTTATAAAAATAAAGATCAACGAAAACAATTTAGGCAAAATATTCTTCCTTATTAATAATTAGAATTATTTTATTACGAAGGAAAGTTTTTTCTAGTTAGACGATCTGATAGTATTCTCCAGAGTTACTGTTATTTTTAGTCTATTTTATCCTAATTCAAGGACTTTTTGTTTGTTAAACTATCCAAATATTCCAAAAAAAAAACAGGAATGTTATTTCCGTCTTGTTGGAATTGTACACATTACACATCACCACATTTTTATGTTGCATGTTTTCCAAAAATTATAAACATCCTACAACTAACATTGGAATCGCGTGATGTCATTAACCTAACAATTGATGTAATATAACCACAAAATATTTAGTAACTACTAAGTGATAATCCATAATGACTTAGTATTCTTCAGTTAAAATGAATTTCATTACGCAAAACCAGTAATGTGAACATAAAACAAATTCCAATATAATTGCTAAACTTAATTATTCATTCATACCAAATAACTCAACTTTTTCAGATAATTTGACTTCGACTGTTGTGCACAAAGTTGTTACTTGAAATTATAATTTTTAATGGTATGTTTAATGACTTGCTCACAATTTTATTCACTGAAAGTTTTTGGAAACTCATAATTTTCTTTCCAAGTGAAATTTGAACAACGTTTGTTGGATGATACATGGATAAATTCACATAGAAGATAATTACATTATTTGGTTAACTTTAGAGTCAACCACGTTTATCTTATGGTATAGTTGAAAGGGAAAAGCGACATTACACTGACAAGGGTTGGGATTCAACATTTTTAAGGCCTAAGGGAAAGGTGAAAGTCACTACGAAAAAATATTTCAAATGAAGTGATGACTCATGCTGCTTTAGGGGTCGAGTACTTGTTAACAGAAACGATTTTTCCTGGATAGACGTGAATATAAATATACTGAAAAAATCTACATATTCAAAATCTCACCGTTAGGTTTCTTTGGGTGAAGGGCCATAACAATATAACTGGAAACGAAATGGCCGACCTGTTAGCGAATAATGCTGTTCTAAATGGACAAGTTTACAGTATTTTCCAAACCAACTTGCCTGATTTGTCGTGTACAGTTAACAGAAGCAAACATGAGACCTGGAAAATATGCCAACTAAAAGAAAAGTCATCGCAACGAGCCAACCAGGAGCTAATGTTAACGATTGTACATTAGTAATTGTTAACATAATCGAAATAATGTGACCGAGTGATTTCATCAACATCAATCTTAGTCTCTGTATCAGTGTTGTCAATGCGAGGATAATTATCCGATTTTTAGACAACTTCGCTAATTTGGATCCAATAGTTTTTCGAATATTTTGCAGAAGGGATATATAAAATGGCTATTGTTTTTGGGAATTTTCTATATTGACTAGGGTCGAAGACTTTATTTAGATAACCACTGTGTCCTTTTGGTAATTTTGACAAATTCTGATAGGTAATTTGAATCGTGAGTTCGGGTAATTTTTATTTTTGCATCGGCAACACTGGAGTGCATTCTATTTTCTATTTAATGTCAGCTGCCATTTATAATCTTTATTTTCACACTCCAAATTTTATTAATGTAAGTGTAGCCGTTCAAAAGATACGAGGGGGGAGGGGACTTTTGAATAGCACTGTATATTATTAGAAATAAAACATTTTTCAAACCACTTTGGTCATGTCTAGACTATCCACCGTCAGATAAAGATCTTGTGCGGGTGGAACCTAGTTAATCTATATGTTATATCGAAATAATTATCAATAATATTTTAGAATTAGTGGAATTAATTAAAAACAGTTAATTTAATTCTTTATATAATATAAAAGATTAATAGTGTACGTATATTTTCCATTTTACACACTGGAAAAAAAACATTTTTCTGTGAGTATTAAGACCCGGCCTCTACTTCATTTTCATAAAATTCCTGATTACTTTCGTAATTCTAATCAACCGAAATGATAACCGTGCCATGATGATATTTTGTGATTCGTTTTTATCCACTGGGACTACAGTAGCACCTTAGAGAGAGAATTTTAAATTTTTCGCATCATTAATTTTCATTATAAGTATTTCTTCAGCTTCCGCTCTTTCATCTTAGAAATAATCAGAAAAACAGAATAACATGGGCGTGCGTGAATTATCGCAAACGATTATTATGCTCACCTTTTGCGTCTCCCTTTATTATTTGCAACAACTAACTGATTAAAACCTGGTCATTAAAACTTAAACTCGGACCATAGAAAGGCAGTTTGTGCAACTAGTTTCGGTTAATAATTACAATTATTACCATCATCAGTATAATATTAAGCTCGTACAATTGTAAGATGTAATAAAATCAAATGTTAATACTACAACTGCAATTAGTATATTTTTTCTTTTTGATTAGGTTTCTTAGGTCATATTTCTGTTAAATATTATGCCGAGGAAATCTGTTCCTTCTATGGCTCTTACCATTTTGGGTGAGTTTTGTTTTGGATTGGACCATTCTTAATGAATATACAGTGCAGATTGAAAGATTTTTGGGTGTTAGTCAAATCTGCTCCTCTTAATAAGAGGACAATATTTCATTATATTGTTAATTGCTAATAAAAAGGAACTTAAGCTTCAAACTGATACTTCTCTGTCTTAAATTTTAAACTCTAAATTTTATTAACTTCCGATGTGAACAAAAACACATACCTAGACAGTTAAATTGAGCAGAATAGTTCAGCAAATGTAAAGTACAAATAAACCTGAGCTACTGATAAGAGAAAACGTCGATTTTCATATGTCTCATTCACTCATTCGATTGGGTTGTGCTCAACAGCCCAGCCACTTAAACTGAATCTTTGTACCATTTCCCATGTTATCTACTTCCATTCCAGAAGCTTTGTGTCTTCTATGTAAAGCCACTAGTTTGACTGGAGGGATTTTCAGTAGTTGTATTATTTTTTCTCCAAAGTGCTTCCGTCTGAGTCCATGTAAGTTCTCACAGAAGCAGAGTATGACCTCATCATAGAGTTCACATTTCCTGCACATAGGTTCACTAGCTTTGCCCATTTTGTGCAGATGTTTCCACAGGCTGCAGTGTCCAGACACCAGGTCGGTAACTGTCTTCAAACGTCTCTTACTCAGTTTCAATAGCCTGGCTGAGAGTTCCTTGTCTACCTTGTTCAGTAAACTCCTTGTATGGATGTGCATTTATGTCGACCACCATTAGAGTTGGTGTTCCCAATCTAGCCAGTTCCCGATTTCCCCTCTTATGCAATATTTTGTGATTCCACAAAATGGTTCCGGACCTATGAAG
This sequence comes from Lochmaea capreae, assembly GCA_949126875.1. Taxonomy (NCBI): domain Eukaryota; kingdom Metazoa; phylum Arthropoda; class Insecta; order Coleoptera; family Chrysomelidae; genus Lochmaea; species Lochmaea capreae. The sequence continues at coordinate 21,581,862 of OX421404.1, forward strand.
TCTCCTTTAGAGCCTTCTTCAGCTAACTGGTCAATTTCATTACCTGCAATCCCCTACCCATATTAAAGACACTTTGTTGTCTCTTGTCAGCCAGTTGAGGGATTCTTTACAGTTTTTTACCAGTCTAGACCTAGTTGTTTTGTTACTGATAGCTTTAAGCAGAGCATGGCTGTTAGTGAATATTTATGTCCCAATTACAGCTACCGGTGCCAACCAAATTTGACTCCTACCGCTAGAGCTATTATTTAGATGGGGCGTAAACAAATTTTGAATAGATTATAGTTGTTGAAATTGTTCATTTCAGGCTACTCTCAATGTTGGAGAAAGTTTTGGATGAAGTTTAGGCAGTGTTGAGGCTTTCTGCTTCCATATTTTCATGTACAATCATAGGCTTTTGTTGTCACAGAATATGGCTGTGAAATGCTGTTTGTTTATTGGTTTATTCCAAATTCAAGAGCAGTAGTTGATTTTTTCGGATATATGGATCTGTTTGTTTTCCAAGAATCATGGAAGTTGAATTTCTATAACCTTAAGTAGTTTGTAAGTTGACGAGGTTAGAAATATTGATCCGAAGGATTGAAAGTCATGTGTGATATTCTCTACTCAGTCCTACTTATCGATATTTGATAACAATGATACCCGCAAATGACATGAGAGTGCGTAAGTCTATATTTTTCTTACCAGCTGCCAAATGATTGTTAAGTTCCTGTGGAGATTTGTTAATGTAGTGGACATTGCTGCTTTTAATACCAGAAGAAACTTATTACACTGACAAGTGACACCAAACGAAAAACTTTCAAAAACTATTAAATTATTCTTATAAAGATTTTCAATACTAATAGACGAAAAATGTAAAATTAGCTGAGACACTAAGATTCCAATAATTTTTTGGATCAAGAAAATCTGCTAATTTGTTAACTTAGTGTTTAACTCAGCTTGCACGTAATTCAAAATTAATGCTTTATTTTATCGATTTGCCAAAATACTTATGCTGAAATATAAAAATACTTGAAACCAGTTAATTTTCAAATAAAGTCGACTTCACACCTACATAAGACAACAGAAACATTAAATATATACAGTTTTTACCAAAGAAAAATACCCAAAGCATGTAGAAGAAAGATCTGATATATATCGTAACCTTTTCAAAACCTGTTCGATAAAAAGTATAAAAGAGGTCCCACCTGTCGTCTAAGAATTTAATACCTTCGATTTTCTTGCGTCCTTCAAATTCTATTATTCCAAATTATTTTGCAACCACAGTAACAGACAGTGGCGCTTGAACGAGTGTCTCACTTTCTAATTAGTCCATAAGGAATCGATATTCAGGATCATTGCAAAATGGTAAATCAACATTTACTTTCTTAATATGTACATTTATTAGCGTGTCAAAATATTCACGAACAAAAACATTAAGTTGTACGTTCATGAAATTAGCAAAAAAATTAATATTCGCATTTTGGTCTTTGAGCGGAGTAAAAATGATTTATGAAATTTTTAATAAAACGATTGATAGAAAAAGAAAGAATAAGTTATGGATGGTTTCAGTCGGCAGCCATAGCGAGGCACCGCACTCATTTAGCCAAATCCCATCCCATCCTTCACCTCTGTGCCTATTGTCTAAGAAGCTGGTGCGATATAGAGTATTTCACCACCCACTACCTAGTTCGTCTTTGCGTATTCTCTTTTCCCCCTTTACTTTATGGCCAACGCCAGAAATATCTTTCGTCCTTCCGTGATTCCTTCATGGTTTCCCTTATCCCTTCGTTTCGTCGCCCGGTGGTGTAAGTGCTTCCGCTGCCTCAGTTTAAGATCTGCCATACCTACTTTAGTAAAACAAACTCGAACCTTGTTTAGAGCTGACTCCGGAGGATTTTGTTCCCTTCTCTCTATCTGAGATGCGTGGACTCCATGTCGGGAGGCTCCACTTCGTTGTTCAGTGTGATACAAAAATGAGGAATGAGGAAAAAACAAGACATTACTTTTGAAGTGTTTTGCTAAAGGTTGTTTGGAAGCGAACTTGAATTGCTGATTTGGTGGTGCTCTAGTAACTCTTAACAAAATACAATGCAGTGTCATTTAATCAAAACTTTCGAATTGTTAGGAACATTAAACCAATCAAAAGACTAGTTCAAACGATCCTATTTGACATAACATAACGTAAGTTCCAAGTATTAAACTATGCAATTGGCAACAATGGTGCACTATAAAAGAGCAGTGTGGTAGATCAAAAGCAAAAGTCACCACAAGATTATACTTTAGGGAAAATTTTGGCAAGAAGTTGAAGTTGAATATGAAATTTGAAATAGTAAAAAGATTGATCGAAGTGTACATTTCGTCGACTTGAAATTTGGTACAGAAATAAATGGTCGAGAGTTCCGAGTTCCAAATCAAATTCATTCAAGGTAAAAAATATCGGTTTATAGAATTAATCTGGTCAACGGTGAATTTTATCACGAAACGAACAGTTAATACTACAAGCTGTCAAAGTGAAATTATTTTATTTGTCTAACCAAATATATATAAACTTCTTCATATGATTCCACTTAATTCACGATTATTAACTTCCTACCGAGATTACCAAAGTAACCATGATTGCATGAATATGTAAACTAATAAAACAGCTTGAAAACAAATTTTTTCAAATTTAATGTTTCCAGCAAACTACCTATTTAAGGTAAACCTCTTCTGCTGATGTGATGTTGAAATGAAATGCTTTTTAAAATTACAGTTTCTTGAATCAATATTTAATGAGTTACGTTTTCAAGTTGTTATTTCAGCTTTTTTCTGCATTCGTGTACTAGCAGACGGAATTTGTTTTTTTATTCACAACTCCCTGTTAAAGCGAAGTACTTTGCACGTAAATAGACACATACATATACGCATAAACACACACATCATTTTCTTGCTCTACTATACACAAAAGGGATCTATCTTTCTTCAATTTATTACACCAAATATTTTTGATTCAATATCTCAGAGACTATAGAAGCTCCTTTAGTCCTATTTCCCTGCGGAATTTCAGGATATCTGCAGGCTTCAACTTAGGTAAATGTCCCTCTTCTATCCAAAAATCTCCTAGGTGCTGTGCCCCAGGATTATGAATTGCTGTGCAATTCGCAAATATATGGATGGAGGACTCTTCTTCCATGCCACAGAATCTACATTCTTCTTCCCCCACTATTTTGAGCTTTTCAGGTGCCCGTTCAGACGGCAATGTACCGTTAGGATCCCTGTTAAGACTTTTAATGCAGTTTTACTTTGACTTATGCATTCATTTGATCTCAACGGGCTGTAGTCACCCATCAGAATATTTGATTGTCTAAGTAATACTAGATCTTTCCAATGGACAGATCTTCTATTTTCTTCGGCTCTGTCTATTTCTTCCAATATTACATTGGGGCTGATACCGCGGAAGGGTTTCGGCCCCCAAAATGGTCTTCCAGTCCTCCTCTTTGCTAGTCCATTTGCTATTTCATTTTCTTCTATTCCACAGTACGGTTACTATATTGTTTTCGCCTAGTTCATTGAGTATGCCTAGGCATTCCCACACCATTTTGGAACTGATTACACAAGAGCTCACTGCTTTAATAGCTGCTTGGCGCTTGTCTACTAGTAGACTAGTAGACAAGCCCTATTAGCCTTGAACAGACAACGTGTTATATCAAGACTAGTACTAGAGTGCCACCAAGATTTAGCTAACGCCTCGGCAGATAACAATATTATCCTGAGGTGGGTTAAAGGGCACGACAGGAGTAAAGGAAATCGCATTGCTGATTCTCTAGCCAGGGAAGCCGCTGGACTGAAAATTCTTGGACCCAGTGACACCTACGGCCTGACGAATTCGACAATTGCGGAACTAGCCAAACGTTACACCCATGCTCAATCCCTTGAGAGATGGGAGGCAATCAAAGGATGCAGTTTTGCCAGGATCACCCTGGGCGACCCTGGGAAGATGGCGCCGAAAAAATACTTGGCGATGACCAGAAGAAACCTACGTATAACAGTGGGATTCCTGACTGGCCACTGTCAACTAAGGAAACACCTCCATACTATGGGGCTAGTGGACACATCTCTATGCAGGATGTGTGAACAGGAAGATGAGACTGCCAGGCATGTCCTATGCGAGTGTCCGGAGTTATCGTCGATAAGAGAGTGTGTGTTCGGTGAGTCTTGGCCTACACCTGCCGATATAAAGGAGATGTCTCCTGGTGACCTGTTCACCTTCCTGAGAAGGACAGGATGGACGATGACCTAGGAGGACAACTCCTCGGGAGGATGTACAATGGGTCATATGTGGCCTAAGTGCTGTGAGCCTACACTCACCCTCCCTACTCTACAGATACAGCTGCTTGGCGCATGTACAAGCAATTAGTTGCATGAATTCATATAAAGTAGCAATGGGCAACTGCTCGATTTAAAAATTTTTCCATTCACAATCCAAAGCTGATTTTTCATTTTCATGCCATAGCTGTATTTAATTATGAGTCCAGAAGGCCAGCTGCTACTTTGATAAACTTTTGCAATAGATTTTAGAAAACACGGGTAAGTATCTGTATCTATTGAAGGAGATATTGTTCTTCAAGTGCCTCTCTATCATTTTATTTTCAACTTTTGGTGGAATATACTGGACAAAATCTTCCTGTATCATGATTCAAGCTGAGATTTCCAAGGCTGTTTACCTAAACAAAAACTACAAAGGCCGCTTAAACACAACTTGTCACGGAAAATCACAAAATACATTTTTTTTACCTCACACTTTTATTCGTCAATAGTCTGATACTTCACTTAGAGTATTTAAAACGTATATTTTATCATAAAGATACACTGCGCACAAAAATCAACTCATAGTTTTTAAATTATAATTATTTCAGTTGCAATGCATGGAACTTTTTTTTTTTTTTTGCTGTACAAGGTTGGTTGAATAACAACTGAAATAAAAAACGTTATATTTTTATGATAAATGTATTAAAATCAAACTTATAGCCGCCAGTTTTGCCTCCTCTGGCGCTTATAACTGCTTGACAACGAAAAATGTTCGCTCTTATTTGATCCTGATCAATCTGATCTCAAATTTCAACCAATCGCCAAAACAGTTGATCTTATGTGTTTAGTGGGTAGGGTAGTTTCGTAGTTATATCCCTAACATGTCCCAAACGTTTTTCATTGGCTTGAGATGAGGACTTCTTGTAGAAATTTCTTCTTCTGACGCTTCTCCTGCCCGGCACTCTCTCACAAGCACATCAAATTATGGCTTCATGTAGACTTTTCGAAGATTAAATCTCACTTCTAATATACAGATTGCGAAAGGGCTTTTCGAACCGTTCGATTTACACAACCACGACAAGGGAAATATGAGAAAAACAGCTTGAAAGAGAGAGAAAGAACAACTGTGCGTGGCCAGCGAGGGCGTGTATTTAGTTCCAGAGGCCGGCCGAATGTCCACTGCCCCCCATTTCAACACTGTTGCCAGAAGCGCAGACTAATTTGTACAAATGATATTTTTGTCTCGTCATCGTTGACTTCTTTTCGAGCTCATGCACTATTAGGCAAAACCAAACACCTCCATCCGGCAACAGTGTCCTTTTCAGAGACAATTCACATCTAAATTGCTATTCCTAGGTCTTTTCGCTACAAACGTTGATCACGTTGGAAGCGCATGCCATTGTATTTCAAAATGACACTGTTGCCGGATGGAGGTGCTTGGTTTTGCCTAATAGTGCATGAGCTCGAAAAGAAGTCAACGATGACGAGACAAAAATATCATTTGTACAAATTAGTCTGCGCTTCTGGCAACAACGGTTGAAATGGGGGGGCAGTGGACATTCGGCCGGCCTCTGGAACTAAATACACGCCCTCGCTGGCCACGCACAGTTGTTATTTCTCTCTCTTTCAAGCTGTTTTTCTCATATTTTCCTTGTCGTGATTGTGTGAATCGTACGGTTCGGAAAGCCCTTTCGCAATCTGTATAAGCTGGTAATTATTAAATCGAAACTATAACCACGAAATATTCTCGCAATCTCTTCGCTGTGGACAGTTCCCTACCTTGAATGTTTCATTTGATATTATAAGCCTACCTTCAAGTCATCTTACAAAAGATTGAATATTTCCGTTAATATTTTTTAATCCAAATTGCATTTTCAATTAATTATAAAAAACATGATTTAGAGAAACTAAATGATATCACCGTTGTAACGTTAATTCTAAATAGTAAAACATAAATATATAGTCGTATCTCAGCTGTTTTTCCAACACATAGGGGTTCTGAGTGTTCACGATAAACTCTTAAAGTTAAATATAAAACTAGGGTACCGTCGACATTCATAAGAGAGTAAAAAACTTCTCATTGATAAAAATAAACATCAAACGCTAGACTGTCTCAGGGATACGAGCTAAAAATAGATTAGGAATAGATGAACTTGAAAGAGGATTGTACAAAGCATAGGTATCTACAGTAGATTGAGTTGAAGGCTGTGTTTTGTTAAGTCAGATATATTTTAATAAACCATTTGGAAAAATATATCCTTAGATCCTATTTTATTCAAAATGTTTTCTAGTGAACGTTTTAATTATTAAATTCTAGACCACAATAGAGAGGAATGTGAGGTGCCGTCATAAATGTACTCGTTTTATGGACATTATAATGCAGTACAGTAGAATCCCGATTTTTCGGATACCAGGGGTATTCCGTATAATCGATTTTACAGTCAAATCAAACAATATTCAAATTCTGGATTAGAATTACATAATACCTATGTAATTTGAAATTTTGATAGAAAATAACATCTTTTCATTGCGGCCAAGTATCGGCTACGCTTTGGTTTTTTTTTTGTTTATGGCTTAGACTCTCGTCATTCAGCCAGACGCAGCAACTGTATAGATCCGATTCAAACCAGTAAAAGCAACATCTAGAGCTTCAAAAGCTTCTGCGTGAGATGGTACTTATTGACATACATACCCAGTTTCAGTCTCATCTTCATCTTCTTTCTCGTTACTGTTCAAATCGTCAATGATTTATTCATCGGTTAAGATTGGAATCCAGGGTCTTCACCATCGTAGTTTAGCCACTCCTTAATATTCTCTTCATCGCATCCTTTCACCAATGAGACAGGGAATACTTTTTATACAGTGTAAGTAGGAATATAAACATAAGCTTTTCCTTTTACCGACACTTTTTGAGATTCCGGTAGCACCTGGAATGAGAGAATTCTTTCATATAAGAAATCTAAGGAACCATTTAATGTGGATAGTATTTTTATTTCCATGCAATTAGCATCCTTAATTGGTGAAATAATCTAATTTTGTACTTAAAATTCTTACCAATATGACAATTCAACCTTCAATGGGCTGCCCTAGCAGTTTTAAAGCACCTGTAAGCTGTTTGACAGTTGAGACAGTTTGTTATTCTGCTTTGACTTCTGATTTGACTCGGCACTTGAAACACTTTGACATGTGGAAAGTATTGCTTTATCAACAACTCTCGAACTGATTTTTAAACTTTTTTATCCGGCTCGAAGGACCAATATGTAGCGTACAACGCCAACGTTGGTAAAATAAATGATTAATTAGACTGTATTTTATATACTAGGTTTATATTACTTACAAGTAATAATAACGAGCAAAAGTATTATATGTGTTTCTACCTTTCAGTTTTGACACGAAGTGTCTTTTGTATTGAAACATCTCGTTCTCAATGTAACGCACATGGTTTCAATGTGTTACGCAGAATTGATCATTAGAGTTTGTGTTTAACATACAGCGTGTTTCCAAAGTAATATTAAATATTATTGTGGTCTATTCGTCATTCAATTCTTAAACGAAAAGTTTCTATAATTATCGAAGGATTTCTAATGCTCTGACGATTTTGGATATGGATAATTTCAACGCTATAATCTCAAATAACATAATTCAAAAAGATATGGAAGATACTGCGAAACCAATAAAAATAAGAAGGGATGTTCTGCCTCAACGAAATCCTTTCATTATTCCTGACCATAAGTTCGTAAAACTTTTTCGTTTCTCGAAAAATCCATGCCAGGAAATAGTCATAACTCATCTGAATAATAAAAAGTATATTTTCAGAAACTTCAATAATAGCGATAATAACTTATGATAGTTTTTCTCATAAATTAATAATATCCATTCATTATATTTCAAGAGCGCGAAAGAAAAGGTTAGCATGGATTCTCAATCCTCGAAAACCTTATAACAAATTAATATCTACTTACCTTGTAGTTCTATGCTCTAAGCGATGTTGAATTAAAGGCAAAAATTCCATTACTGTTTCTTTTGTCACACGAAATCGAGAAAAAAACTCGTGATTATAAATCGAGTTAAAAATGTTTTAATATGTTTCTTGTATTATACTGTCGACGTTCTCTTTCAATCTCTTTAATAATATTAATTTCTTCTTTTATTAAAACGTCGTCAATAAAATATCCCATTTCTCATAAACTTACAAGGCAAATATAAAAAAAAACAAATAAATGTTATGTAAAAACAAACAAAAACATAACCTAAATCCAAATCTAATCTTTCAAGTAGCAGTTATCAAACAAAATTTGCGCCAAATAAAATATCCTGTTGGTAAGAGACTGAATATACACTTATTTGCGCTAGTCCGTCAAGTAACGCTAACAAACACTTTACTTGAAGGTGAATATATCGGGCCTAAGTGAAATAAAATAGCAGGCGCCAACTAAAGCGAAGGACATTTGTTTATATTTCAATAAATAATAGTATGCATTTTTCTTTTCTCTATTAAAGTCGTTTAATCAACGTTTGCATAATATAGGTAGCAGGAGCTCGACAATAGTAAATAAAAAGTGAAAGCTTTATAGAGACAATTAAAAGGCTTACATAAAAATGAGGTGACAGTATAATATATGAAACAGTGGAGTAATTGCGATGCCATAAAAAAAGATACATTCATCATAAGGAAATTTAAAATAAATAATCGGAATGGAAGTCTTAATGAATATATAAGTTGGAAAACTGTAGTGTGACGTCTCCACTTCTTTGACAATATTGTTCCACGACAACTACCTCACCTCTACTATATGAATTCGATATTTTCAATATTTTTCTTAGACTTGAAAGAGGAACCACGAATTTTTTCGTTCGAGCAAGTTTATTCAATTTTAATAGAAAAATATAGGTTTTGATGGTCGGAATTATGATTAGGTAACAAAATGTCTTGTGCTTAAAGACCATGGTCTAATAGAGTTGGCAGCCATTGCCGTTGGAAACGGGTGGAATATCTGAGCACTCTCCCCGTAGAATTAGAATTTTGATTTCCAGATGAGCCAGAGGTATTTTCACTCCTGGATTTGTGAGAACTGGTCTTATCTTACTGGATTTCAAGAAACCATATAAAATTTTGTTTTATGCTGACACCTTTCTGGGTGTCATGGGTGTTGAAACCAGAGAGCGTCCAATGATGACACTAGCACACTAGCTACTTTTCTCGTAGATGGCGGTACGCAGTATCAAACCGAGGCAGTTAAAGCGATCAGGCACACTACTATACCTGTAAACAAATAAAAGAAAAGAAAAATATAAAAACGCTATCAAAAACGTTAGATTAAAAGGGATTGTGGTTTAACTTACCAAAAAAGCTCTCACGTGTGTATTTGGGAAACACCCATCTTTGAAATTATGGTGTATGGCAAACCGCCCTCGGCGCCCTCACCCGACCGCTTACATGATTCTCAATTTTGTAAAACTTAAAACGTGTCATCTAGCTTTTAATACTTGATAGGCAGAATGTACTTGTGGCGCGCTATGGCACACCGCACAACTTTCATATGTGATTTTGATGTATGAAGCTATGCTATGAGCCCGAGACCGTAGCTGTGCCGCTGTGCATGTCAAACAGTTTGGTATTGTGTCATGTGACACAATTGTGTTGACATACTGTATTGATACGGTAAGCACTGTAGCTGTCATTGTATTAACACACAAAAATATACAGTGTTACCCATGACTTACATATAATGATTATCTGAGGATGTTACCTCAGCTCTGTTGAGACGAATGTAATGTTCTCCCGTATAGCATGTTCTGCTACTGCTGATTTGTCAATTTGTCCTAAGCGGCAGTTCCTCTTGTGTCCGGAAAAAAGAGTATTTATGTTCTACACTTTTCCAACATGGTAATCTATGGGCACCAGCTGCAGATAATGAATTTTTTGGGTCTTTAGCTGATCGCAGATGTTCCTAAGTTTTTCGTGTTGGTTTGTATACCGTTTTAATATCATATATTTTTAGAATCTTTCCGATTATTTCATTCAAGTTGGAAAGCAAATGTATTTCTTCACCCCGTCATATGATTAAGTCCTCTTCAGGATTTGTTATGAATTCAAGTGATTTGACGATCACGGTAGGGACAGCTGTGGCTTTGCATCTATGAGAAGTTAATTTGTTAAATTGGCACAATTAATCGCGACCCCGATCAGGGAAACCCTGGAAAAACCGCATTCATCATCCTGGATAAGAAAGAGAAAAGGTGTGGTGTCTAATTTTTGTAAAGTGCTTCAGGTACCTACTGAAGTGTATGTTTTTGCACTGAAAAAAGCGATGTGTTGTTTGGAACACCTACTTTCGTTAGCAACAGTTTGTCGTTTGTGGAAGTAAAGAAATGCATTCTACTTTATGGTCTCCAATGGAATTTTGAATTTTGGGAAATATTATATGGCTTAAGTAATAATTGGAGTTTTATTGCGGTAAAAAGCCGACGGTATATTTTGAACATAACTAACTATATACATGGGAAAAATATGTCTGTTTTCTTATATCCACTAAATAAACTGAAATACATATGTTTTTCATTATTAATAGAAGACAGAAACATGTTATGAAGAATATTTCTCTTCAGATTCACAATAGTTTCGATTTCGAATGATTTTATTTAAAAATTACTAGCCATTTACATAATAATGTTATTTTCTTCCTCCCATTCATTTGATAAAATATTTCTTAGTAACATTATCATGAATATGTAAATTATTCAGTTGTAAAAACTTCGTTTGTCATGCATATTATAAGATCACACAAAAGAGAATGTTCCGTAAATCTCAATGTTTCTTACTCTTTTTGACTCAATGACTTGCTGTGTGTCATAAAAACAATACAATGGTATTTGCAGCACCTTTAAATATGATGAGTTTTATGCAAAATTTAAAAAGTCAACTACTTAAATAAGTAGATAGATATATTTATTGTTCATTCATACATAGTAGGTACATGAACAAGGAGACGGTATGATATAATATAACAAGAAAGAGAAAGATACAACTGATTAATAAATTAATAAATAGATAAATATACTTACAGCCAAACCATGCTGGATTTAGGATAGTAGTAAAGGTAGGCAGTTAAACAAAAAAAAAAAATAAAAAAAATAAAGTTAGTGCTTGGATAAAAATACTATTCATTGATAATAAAACCTCGTAGTTTCATTGCACCGCCTATAAAGTTAAAGGCGACCTTACATTATGCTATTTAGGTGCAATTTTAAAGCCACGCTATTTGGAAGCAATTTATGGCTTCGTTTTACACTAAGCTATTTTCGAGATAGTTTGGTTTATTTTGTATAATGTAATTCAGTGTGGTAAACTTAAAAATATATTTAGGTGTTGTTAAATAATTATGAAAATAAATTATTTCACAATTTTCTGGTATTTAACAATACTTTCAGATAAATCGGAGTTTGGGTATATTTCTGAGAGACTAGCACATATTTCATCTGCCTTATTTCTTGTATTTCTATTGTGATAATCTTTTGATCTCACGTCGTAAAGACAGGGCTTGCTTTCATACAATAAAATTAAGTGTGTGGCCATATCGGTACTCCAAACGTGTTTGCTAAAATAAAAATTAATTATTACACCTATTTAATACCAGATAAAACAAGATAACTTACTTTTCCCCATTTTGTTTTTCTATATAAACACGATTCGAGGTTTGAGTTTCTGTTCTAATATTTTTAGGGTTGGTAGCAGAATTATTACTAAAAAAATAACTAAAATTGCCTACAAATTTCATGAAAATGGAATATTTTTCTTGCTTAAAAATCGCCACAAACTAGCAAACGCACATGCGCATTGTTTATTTTGTTATAGCATGCAACTTGCATTGCATCTAAATAGCATAATGTAAGGTCGCCTATATATTTTTTGTATACAGTGTGATGACATTTGTTGTAGACAAAAGAGAGTCGAGGGTATCTGAATGGTTTCGCTTCTCGAATGTAATTGTGTGTCTTAGATTATTATACATTTAGTCCAATCAATAGGGAAATTTTCAAGAACGAATTGTAAATAGCAAAAAAAAATATGGGCACATAGGTCGTGCGTCTAGTGCACTAGTAAATTCAATCGTGAACATATGCAAAAAAACGGTTTTTTGCGTTTAAAAAAAAAACTACAACTTCTAAAAGAAAAACTTGAATGAGAAAGCTGTAGATATTGAAAATACCTATCATTTAATTTTTGGTTTATGAAAATCGGTTTACAATTTTCCGAGAAAAACGTGAAAACCCACCGAAAATAGCGTTTTTAATTTTTTGTAATAAAAAATTCATTTTCCAATCAATCCACTTGCAAATTTGAAAAAATGTAGATGTAAGTAAGCAGAAAATCATGCTTTTTTCAAAAACTGAAAAAAAATTTTTTTTTGCGAAAATGGGCAAATGGGCAAATGGGCTTTCCCTCGTCCTACAGAGTTCATCGGAAGCTTATTTTATTCGTGAAGACTTGTACTATAAGCTTATTAATGAATAACATTGATTATATATAATTTTAGCGTCAAAAAATTCATTGCGAAATAATGCAAAATTTTAATTTTTGAAAAAAGCATTTCGGCTTACTCACATCTAAATTTTTTCAAAGTTTTTAGTGGATTGATTAAAAAATAGATTTTTTATTACAAAAAATAAAAAACGCTATTTTTGGTGGGTTTTCCCGTTTTTCTCGGAAAATTATGAACCGATTTTCATAAACCAAAGATTAAATGATAGGTATTTTCAATATTCACAACTTTCCCATTCAAATTTTTTTTCTAGAAGTTGTAGTTTTTTTTAAACGCAAAAATATAGTTTTTTGCACTTTTGCGAATTTTTTTGCACATGTTCACGATTGAATTTGCTAGTGCACTAAACGATATGATTTTTGAAATCGCATCACCTGTGTGCCCATATTTTTTTTGCTGTTTACAATTCGTTCCATTTTAACATAGGGGTTCCGACAGATTGATTGGACTAATTGGTCAATCAAAAAATATAGCTCTAATGTTTCCAATTATGGTCTATTACAGATTGTGCAAATCTGGTCAATTTTTATTTTGTGCGAGATATTGTTGACATGAAGATAAATTGTTTTATTATTAGTTGTGCGTAATTGTGCTGTTAAATGTTTAATGTGCAGTGGAGATGGTCCGCAAAGATAACTGATAGGCGTACTATCCCTAAGTAGAAATTTATTTGTTGGATGGTGGACACTAAGTAGTACTTTGTTCCAATCGTCTTGAGTGTTTCTACCTAAGTATTTGTTTGACATGTCTTGTTTGATATTTTCATTGATGGCGTCTGGATTAAAGTATAGTATATTCTAATGATACTAGTTAACTGATCAATCCAATTATACTTTGAGCTACCGCATTCAGAGTTTTGTAGCTTTGTAAGCCGTACTAATACTAAAGCTCTATGGAGGAATCTCTAATTATCTTTACTGGTTATTCTGATTAATTGTTCAAATGTGAGCTTCTCGGGATAATGACAATTAATGTTATACTTATTAATTATTCTGGCTCTTTGGATTTAAAAACTTGAAACATTAATGTAATGTATTTCAAAGAGTGCAGTTACATTGTAACTGAAGCATAAATACTGTCTTAATAGGCATACGTGTGTGTTTTAATCGAGCCCATTATTATATCGGAGCCATTGTTTGTCATTCTCTAAAGGACTGTCACACTTACATTGTTAACTTAACCTTCTTTCTTACTCTTTTATTTTCTTTCGCAATAGTGTTATACATTCAGAGAGGACAGTAGAGGATCTAGGTATTGATACTGCTAAATTGCAATATCTACAACTTTATGTGCTCTTTCACTCATTCAACGTCAATGTTCAGAGACAAAACTAGTAACCACTTTCTAGTCAGCTCTTCTGAGTTCGAGAATTTGCTCAAATTGGCTGCTTTCTTGAGTGGTGTGTTTAAAATGTTAATGCATTTGTCTCTCAGGTTTTTCCAGTGCCACAACCAGTAAGATTTGGCTTTTAAGAGGCTTGATATTTTTCCTGTAGTCCTGAATTAGCCTCAGATGTTTTCAAGTATTCTTAGAGTACTAAGACTTTATTTTTCTACTATTTACTGCGAATTGAAATAAGTATCGATATTAATGAAATTTATTTTTCCCAAGTAGGACCAAACAAATTGTTGCTACTAGTTTCGGTAAGATATTACCATTATCAGGCTATATGAAACATGTACAATTGAAAGAGGTATAAGTAACCATCACCAAAAAAATGTTTCTTCTTAAATCAAAATACCAATGTATCATAAATTTGTGGAAAGAAAGAAAACATTTTAAATTGTGGAATGAGAAAAATAAGTAGATAAAGGGAATCTAAAACTGGAAAGTTCTTTCATGAGAAAACGTTATCCTATATCTAAAAGTTGAGGAGAAAAAGTTTTCATTCCTATAATAAGTTTAAATGGTGAATGTGATATTAGAAAATTATGTAGACAATAACGTATTTTATTATACCAAACTTGCAAAACCAGAAAAACATCAAAATATTAATTTTGAAATGTATTTTATATCTGTCTCAAAAATCCAAGGTCAAAACACTTATTTCTTCAACAGTTGGAACATCTAGTACCTCAGCCACTTTTTTGTAGAGAAACTTGTAGTTAACGTAGACCGATCACTAGAAGCAACAACTACTTCTATGTTCTCCGGCAGACACAGATCGAGAAGTAATTATGGTTTCTTAGTGAACGGTCTATGTTCTTTGAAAAGTAAGTTTCAAAAACTTTGCAAGGCAATATAATAGTATTAAACGTCTATTGATAAAATGTTCTTTTAAAATTTTTTACAGGAAACTGTAATTAAATAAACAATAATATGGCACACAATTTTGTTGTTGTTGATGGTATCCCTGAATATTATCCTCCGAATTCACCAAATCGATTTAATAACAATGTTGGGTCCCAATAAAATCAAAAGTCTGTTCCGACAAATCTATTAGGATCATTATTTTTTATTAACAAGTATTGTTCTTAACTAGACTCTTAATGAGAGGGTAGCGACTGAATAGTGAGCTCCTGCTACACTTTTTGTTTCAGAAACTCGTAACTATAAATCAAAAATGTACACAAGGCTGTTATTTTCAACTGTTAATTTATTGGACCACATCCAATCCATCGTTATTTATGAAATTATCCCATGTATCAAACTGAAAGATCATAATCTTTAAAAGGTGCGCCGTGATCATAGAACTGACCAAATCAATTGTGTAGAATTTACTTTGAAATAACACTTTTTTTTTATTAAATAGTTATTTATGTACCGGGGAGAAATTGTCTAGGTATAGTAAGAGTCAGAAATGTTTCTCGTTACGTCATAAATCATAAATTTCTGGTGATCTAACTATGAGAGGAAATAGATGAAAACCAAATTTAACATATCATAGTTAGACTACAATTTGAAATTCTACAAATCAATTGTTACAAAACTTACTTCTTGAATGGCATTTAACGGCAGAAGCCATTAGCCAATTCCTTTTGGAAATATTCATGTACTTTCGTCCAAACATTTACCAGGCATTTTGTAGGAAAATATCACAATAAATGTAAATGAATTTCACCTGCTCAAAGTAATGACAATGGCGACGAACTTCAATGGTGTCAGAATGATTTCCGCATAAAGTGACGTTTCGCTTTTTAAGTATACTCCAACTATTGTCAGTGTGATGACCATAAAATAAAGCAATGTTGTCAGATATATTTTCTAAAATTGTTAGGCTCGCTACACAAATGTTCCTCTTACTTCAGTAAACTGTTAGTTCGTGATGTTATAAGAAAGCTAGTTTAGAAATATTTAAAAAAAATACATAATGTAAATTTATTAGTAAACATTAAAATTAGTCGCTTGAAATTACTGAAAAAAGAAAAATTAATTAAAACCACTTTTTATAAATTACTATATTTAAGAAAATTTTGAAGAGATGGCAACGTAGTTGCACTTGCAGTAAAGACTTCGAAACAACCAGTCATCAACTGCAGTATTAATCGTAATATAACGAAATAACCGAAGTATACTCCGTTGGACGATTTTCGCAGAAAAAATTCTACGGTCTTGATGGTATTCGGGGGGGTTGTGTTGTGGTTCGGCTTATAATCCATTAGTATCATTCAGTGTCGGGTGTGAATTTTGTTTTAAAGAAATATTTAATATAATATGTATTTCTTGGTTGAGTGAGTTTAGTGAATTGTTATAGGTATTTATAGGAAAGTGTAGGTGATCTAGTGTAGAAAGGTATCATTAATATAATACCTTTTTGATGGTGTAGGTCGAGTCACTGAATTGCTATTAATATAATATTCATTTGTTCGTAGACGTTGGGGTGAGTTTTATAATATAATTAATTAGAATGGCATTTTGCAGACCATTTGAAACAACAGTCCAAGATGATTGAATTGTGGATTTAAATATAAGAAGTTAGATAATCTAATGGTAATAATGGAATATCGGCGTATCGCTGAACTTAGACAGGAGTATTTGCGCAAAATAAAAGGGTACCGTGATTCAAATAGAACCATAATTTATTTAGACGAAACTTGGTTTGATAGGCATGATGTTGTCAAGTATGGTTGGGTTGACGATACAAAAAACTGTTCTTTAGATACTCCGTGTTCTAGAGGAAAACGCGTTATTATTGTATTACAAATTTTATGAATTTTGTATGCAGGTTAATTTTTTTCATTCAAATTGATATAGTAGATTAACATTATTTCACAATATTCGAATTTATAAAAAATTTATATGCACGCCATTGGGCGGCTTTTTCCTTGAAAGGGATTAAAAATATGGGTCATCACATAAACTTTGGAAGAACTATACAATCGCTGTCACAACATAAGACAGAGTGACAAACCGATAAAGACGTAGAGGCGTAGCTTAATTCAGTCACAAAAGACATGTGTACCTTCTATTTCTATTAATTCGACATACCTACGCAGTCAGTGATATCCACATAAATTTAGAGTGTCTTTGATACATTCAGGGAAGTATGACGTAACGAGAAACATTCGTGACTTTTATTGTATTATAGTCGAACCTGCAAAGCAAGCAGGCGAGACAATATACAGTTATTTGCCAAGGTATATATTACATTTTGTCGTCGATCTTTACAAAAAAATACTAATTTTCGAATGAAAATAGATTATTTTTGAAGGCAAGTGTTTTTTGCTCTCGTACACTTATTCGCGCACGTAAAACCTAGTGGATTTCGTGAATAATTAATTGAACAACAGCAAATGACAGTTATTGTCGCAGCCATTCTCGCACCGTGCAGTATCATAGCGACCATAGCGAACGAAAAGTGTGTTTGCGGACAAAAAGTACTTAACGTCAAAAATAGACGATTTTTCATCCGGTTAGTACGTAAAATATACTTTTTTGTAAGGATGGACGAAAACATGAACTCATTACATTTCAATGGAACAAAACTTATTTATTTACGAACCATTTTGATATTGTTATTATTCAAAGAATTAACCGAGTGAAATGTCATTATATGACATTTTTGTGGAAAAGAAAATATTCAATTTTCCCAATTTCCATGAAACATCTATTGGTTAATCCATTTTCACCAGTGATTCTGATTTAACATGTGTTATATCTTATTTATACAGTGCGTTCCAAAATGTATTCAAGGAAATTAAGGAAGTTTTGATTGGTTCTGCACCACCAGTCAGATGCTTCGAGACCTTGGCACCTCAGGCTTTTTTGTGCTCTTGGCTGTACCGTTTAAGTGAAGACAACAGTAGCCCTTATCTCTTAGAAAAATCCTCCCTTGGGTATTTCATTCCTAAGAGCTTTTGTAGGAAGTCCCAGACCCATCTAGATCTGATCTGGGAAAATGCTAAAGATTCCAGAAGCGACGGGATTAATTTTCTATATATTTATATATAATCTAAACCTATCTTCCCGAAGGTGTAAGGTGTAAAAATTTAGCTTATTCATTGTATATAAAAGCTCTCCATGTGTTCTTGTTTCTTGCTTTGGTTCGTGCTTCTGCTAAAGTTATACCTTTGCTTGTTAAAACTTTTTCTATGTTATCGTCCATGTTTTCCTTGGTCTTTCCCTGGTTCTGCTTTCATGTCTTTTTGCCTCTCATCTGTTTTACTGGCATTCTGTTGCTCAATCTAGTTAAGTGTGCAAACCAATTTAATTGTCGAGATTGTATTATCTGTATTACTGGTAGTGAATTGAGGTTTTCTCTTACGAATTCTGTCTCTCCTTGTAATTCCTGCAACCTTCCGAGAATATTTCTTCTCCATTCTGTAATTTGCTTTCCATCCTCTACGTCAGTACCCAGCTCTCGCATCCAAAAGTCAATTTAGGGAGAAATATAGTTGTATATACAGTCATTTTCGTTTTAACAGAGATTTCTTTCTTTCCAATAAACGAGTTCTTAAGACTATGATACACCTTTCATGCATTTTCTATTCTTGTATTTATCTCTATATCATGGTTCCCTTTATTATTGATTTTTACTCCTAGATATTTAAAATGTTCCACTTGTTCTAGATGTTTTCCGTTATGCTTAACATTTATTTGGGTATTTTCTTTTCCTGTCACCATTACTTTTGTCTTCTCTTCATTTATTTTTAGGTTTCAATTTCCCAGCTTTGCAATCCAAATGTCCAAGCTCCTTTGTAGATTCTGTTCGTTTTTTGCGAATATTGCAAGATCATCTGCCAAAGCGTATTCACGTAGATAAACGGGGTGTAGATGTCTGTGTCCAATATAATAATATGTTCTTTTGTGTCTTTCATCACATCATTTAATATTAAGTTGAATAACAATGGGTTTATTACTTCTCCTTGTCTTATTACATTAGGGTCCTATTAGACTTGGTCACCAGGCAACATCACCGGTGACCTGACTAGTTGGTGGGCACTAGTTATATTATGGTCACCGGTGGCGTCACCAGCGTTTGGTGACTGACCGGTGACTCTGCCCCGTGACCAGACGAGTCGTCACTGGTGATAAAGAATTATCGCTGGGTATTGAATCATATGGCACCGCTGTTGCGTCGTAGACACGGATAACAGTGCACGTGGAGCTAGGACGAGGTGACAGCGCTGAATGTGTAGGCACTGGAGTGGGGGAACTTTGGGGGTTGTCCTCACTTCTGGTGACTTTACTGGTGTCGCGGTTGGAAGCTCGTACAGTAACCGGTGACGTCGGTGAGTCTAATAGGGCCCTTAATTTCACACAATGATATTCACGTAGGAGCATACATAGTGGAGCGACGAGTGTCTCGTTTTAGCATAGAAACAAAGCGAGCGACGATGCTGGATTCAAATTTTAATTTCTGCACGAAAAGTAGCGACAAGATCCAATAATTAGTTTTTAATTTGGATGGCGGTGGTATAGGTGGCAGAGAAATGAGAGCAGATAATTAATTTTGATATAATTTCATCTTCACAGCCCAACAACATTTTGGCACCTGATATTTAAGATACCGCATAACGTTTTGTGAATTGGTTTTGTCAATTTAATTTTTTTTCTATCTATACCAATTCTCTTCGTCATAAACTGTTGAAAAGAAGTCCTATGGTTTTTATCAGTGATTCATTTGTAATAAACAATATCAGTGTTCTTTTGACGATTGTTTTGAATTTTTTTAAACCGTTTACCATTGAAACCACGCTCAACTTATTTCAGCAAAAGAAATAACAGATCTAAAGGTTTTGTTTGTTAAAGATTTACGCGGATGAAGTCGCAAGTTCAGGAGAGTATGAAATAAAATATTTATTTATGATCAACTCACGAAAAACACACCAAACAGACAAAGACGCTGAAATCCAGAAGAAAAAGTGAACATTGAAAAATAAAGGTATTTTGAACTTGTCTAACAATGTGAAGTGAAGTAAAGTGCGGTATATGAGGTGGGTTTATGCGAGCAGAAATTATAACTTAAATTAAGACTACGAACATAAAACCATAGTATGTATGTGATGTAGGTGTTCATGCAAAATACTAAGCAATTAAAATTTAAATTAAAACTGAAAAAGTAAGCCAACTTTCAACTAAGAAATTAATTTCTTCTATGCATTCGAAGCAGCCCATGCGTCAACTCCTGACCTTCTCGGACAACCCCCATTTGGGTTACGTTATTGTTTCCATGAACTTGTTTCACATTTTTAATTACTTTCTTTTATCTTCACATCATAAGAAATTATGTATCGGAAGATTGTCCACATTTGCCGTGTATCCACTATTTTAAAATATGTTTTCCACCAAATATATAATCCTTTGATTTCTATGAACGCTTACGAATTATTTCTTTTTCTCTGAGGTGTATATTTTGTTATAGGCAAAGTCGTCCATCAAATGATAGATTTTTCACCAGTTAATATTATTACTATCTGAGGCTGGGCATTTGGGTGAAATGTACATTTTTGCATATTTAATCATTTTTTGAAAACTCCGAATATTCTACAGTAAAGCAGGTTTAATGAACATTGACTGAATTTTGTACCAAATTGTCACTTATAATAATTGCACAAGTGGTTTGTATTTTATCGGGTAAATTTGGGTTGTTTAATGAGAAACAATTTTACGAGAATAACTGTCCACTATTAAAAACACGACACCGAAGGTGGAGTGTTTTTATGTTGACAGTTATTCGAGTCAAATTGCTAAAGGAAACAGTTCAGAATTTGAACAACCCAAATTTACCCAATATCAATACAAACCTCGAGTGTAATTCGGCAGGACAATTTAATGAATGAGAAATTTGGAAACATATCAATGCAAACTTTATTTATGAAACATTAAAAATAAACACATTTTTATTTTAATGTACAATTATTAAAAACGCAGTTATTGAAATTCATACTAGGAACAGTGATATCGCTGCGGGTGTCACAGCTAATCGTGTCTGTAGTAGATGTTGAAGTTTTTTCATTTTCCAAACGAATTGATTGAATAATGCTTGAATGATACTCTTTGTCAACTTGTAAGTATGGTTTTATTGATGATGAATTGCTGTGTCCTGTTATTTTTATTAGAGCTTGTTCTTCAATTCCGCTTTTACTTAATTCGCTAACTGCTCGATTTGAGTGATTTGTAATTTTGACACGTTTGACATTTAAACCAATGCGTTGTGCTGAGCGTTTAGTCCATTTGGAAATTTCATTAATTCCAATCGGCAAATTCTTGTACCAACCTTTAGAATTTTTCTTTTTCCAAAAGGTATTTGGTGTAAGAAATACTCTGTCCGAAGTTATAAAAGTGTTTCGTTTTTCCATTAACTTTTTGAATAAACGTATTGGGCAAATATCTTCGTCGAAAATATTAGGCGTGATCCATTTGCTGTCACATAATTTATTGTTGTCGCCTTGTCTCATTTTCGAAAATAGAGGATTATACTCGATACGTCCAGTTTCTTTTCCATTATTTTCAATTTCAGATACGAAATAAGTGGTTTTGCAGTAAGCTGCTTCTCCTCCGCGCCAAGCTAGTTCAAACGCCAAAATGTGATATAATTTCTTTTGAAGTCCTTCCGGTTCATTTTCGTTATATAATCTGGCCACTGCAAATACTTCAGATTTATTAAGAGCTGATGCACTACATTTTCTCTTTTCGGGTTGTGCTTGTAGGATTTTACGTTTAGCATTACGTGCAGCTCGTGATGAGTTAAACTGAACATTGGTGAAAGGGTTGAATACAATATTAAATTCGTTATGATATTTACTTTGTAGCATTTTAGCGGTGGTGTTCCAAATTGTTTTAACTACCGCTTCTTTGTAGTCTTCTCCGTAACTTTTTCGCATATTAAATGCCCAATCTTGCAATATTATACATTTTATTTCTCGATGGAAGTATCTGGCTCAAATGTGTATCTTTTTGCATCGCAAAACGTAGAAAATTGTCGCCAGATTGATGATTGCGTCGCAACTGTATTAGTAGGCACAAAGGTATTAACAATTTGACTAATTTTGGCGTTCGTAGACACACCGAATCGACTCATTGTTAGTTCTTGAAAATTCAATAAGTTGTTGACAAACATGCCAAACTATTTATTCTGGTAACCAACACCGCGATAATTGATGAACAAATGAATAAGTGAAAAAACCACTAGTGTATTTGTCGCTGTAAAAGTTAAAGCTAACTTTTGTTGCTGTCAAAGTGACAATTGCACTGTGGCATATGCGATTTTTTATACATGAATTAAATTGTCAATTAAATATGTAAATAGAAATTTGCAGAAATGATCAACGACAAAACAATGAAAAATTCCTTGAATTCATTGATAAAACTTTTATAATCCGTCAATGACCACAAAATATTCAGTTTCTGTTCAAAGTTCAATATTGCAGTCACTTCAAGACAAGTGGAAAGCAGAAAAAAATTAAGTTATTTGATATATTAGCATTACCTTCACTTTTACAAATTATTTACTGTAACGTGTTCATGGATTGTGTAACGATCCGTCTGAATAGTGAGACTTTGAACCAGAATGTGACAAGAGATCACTTCTTATATTGTTAAAATTCAACATTTATACTTATTGACAGTACATAAGGAAACCAATGGAGTAGTAATTATTATTGTGCCTAGTTATATGTGTTCAGACTTCATTAACTTCCTCGAATTTAGCGAGCGCGTGGCAACAACGTATCCCGCTAGAGCAACGGAACCACCGCCGAGAAGGAACTCGAACTTTTACCCTCTAAGGAGGATCACGCCAATTAGTAGTACAGTCCACTATTTTTAATCAACTATTTTTAATCAACTATTTTTAATCAACTATTTTTAATCAACTATTTTTAATTAACTATTTACTATTTGTATAACTTAATTTTATGTAAAATAAAGTGATGTAAGTTAAACTCAGTGAATTAGTTAATCTACAATCCACGACCACGCAACATTTTGGTCCAATCGTTCCAGATGAAAAACCAGAAAATCACGATATAAGTACACGAATCACGACACGTATAGGATAATAAGGGTGAGCTCGTTCCATTTTCCTAATTTTTCATATTCCTGAAAACATTCATACACGTTCATTTCAAATATTTGTAGTGTTTAACTCGAAAATTACAAATTTAACAATTGATTAATTGTACTCGATTTATTGCATGTTCACGAATTTAACGTGAAATATTCACATATTAAAAATTTATTTCAAATTATTAAGTAGTACCCGCGCTTAACTTAATATATTGTCAATAAATTTATCACGAAAATATTTGCTCGACTATATAACAAACTTAATTATTGTTTATTTTAACACGAAAACGTAAAACATTTTGAAACACATAATTAAGTAGGTACTCGACTTTAACAAACTTAATTATTACTTCATTGTTGTTTATTTCTGAAATCGAATAATAATGCCAAAATCAAAAAATAAATCGAACAACGAAAAAGCTATTGATGAAGAAACATCGGAATTACTTCATATTCGCGAGGTAGTTTCTGCACGTTTAGAAAGATTCAGTCAGTATTTAGAAAGATCAGATGTAAACATTATTCAATTAGAAATTCGGTTGAAAAGCATTGAAGACGACTTCGCGGAATTTGATCGTTGTCAGACACGATTGGAGTTTTTAGATCACGAGGAAACTCAACATAGAGATCACATCGAAGAAATGTTTTATAATGTTATCGGTAAAGGAAAAACCTATATAAAAAACGAGTCCGAAAAACGCGAAACGAAAACAGCACCCGGTAATAGTAGTCAAAACATAAATCAAAGCGGCGCAGTTGCCAAGTTACCAGATATCGAATTACCGAAATTTTACGGAACTTACGATACTTGGTTAAGTTTTAAAGATATATTCAATTCAGTAGTAGATCGACGAACCGATCTTAATGACATTGACAAGTTTTTATACCTTAAATTATGTTGTAAGGGTGAGGCACAAAAAATCATAGAATCGTTAGAGTCCACAGGAGATAATTATAAAATCGCGAGAGAATTACTAGAAAAAAGATATGATAACAAGCGCGTAATTATAAACTTTCACATAAATTGCTTACTATTCAACCTTCCAGACGTTAATAAAGAATCGGCACAAGGGTTGAGAAAACTTATAGACACTTTTAGTCAACATTTGAAAAACTTAGAAAAATTAAAATTACCGATCGAACATTGGGATGCATTATTAATACCGATTATTTTAAGAAAATTAGATGATAAAACGAAGCGAGAGTGGGAGCTTAAACAAAACGATCAAAAATTACCAACACTAAAAGAACTAACCGACTTTTTAACGAAAAAATGTTTCAACTTAGAAGCAGTTGAAATGAATGATGTTAAATCTAATAATGTTCAACATTATAAAGATAATTCGCAAACAAAATTTCAAAATCGAGAGCCTATCAGAAAAATTAATTGTCACGCTACTAATTACAATAATAATTATTTCAACTGTGTTATATGTAAAGAAAAACATTTCATTTATCAATGTCCTAAATTCATGAATTTATCTTTGTCCGAAAAATACTCCGAAATTAAAAAAAATAAACTATGCAGCAACTGTTTAAGATCCGGTCATGTAAAATCAGATTGCAGGTCGAGAGGTTGTAAAAATTGTAATTTAAAACACAATACAGCTTTACATGCTGACAACTATAGAAATCAGAATCAAAATCCTCAAAATCGACAAACAGCTGATTTAGTCAGTAATAATAACAACGGCGACACAACATTGCTAACGAAACAAAAACAATCTAGACTGTCTATGCATTCAAACGAAATTCAAGCAAGCTCATCTCAGGTTACAAACGATACCGGCCGAGTTTCGAAAAATCACGCCCTTTGTAGTTTCAATGAAAATAATCATACGAGCACAAAATATAATAATGATGAATCAGACTTAAACGGAGAAAAAACATTATCGTACACGTGCATAGCATCAAATCAAGTTTTACTTGCAACGGCGACAATTTTTATTCAAAATAAACACCAAAACTGGATAAAATGCACGGCTTTGCTAGACTCGGGAAGCCAACCAAATTTAATTAGTGAAGCGTTGAGCAATAAATTAAATTTAAAACGTGAAAAAATAAACATACCACTAGGAGGTGTAAATAAAATCGAAACAAATATAACTTATAAAACAAATGCTAAGATAAAATCGAGAATTGAAAGCTTTGAAAGAGAACTATCGTTTTTAATATTACCTCGAATCACAGATAAATTGCCATCAATAGAATTTGGAAAATCGCAAATTAAATGTCCAAAAAATATAATTTTGGCAGACGAAGAGTATAATGTTTCAAAAGAAATAGACCTGTTACTCGGAGCAGGAATTTTCTTTGAATTACTTAAAGGCCAAACAATAAAATTAGGAGTCAATTTACCCGTTTTTCAAGAAACCCATTTCGGATGGATTATAACCGGAAATTTTTATTGGAAAAATTACGCGAACAATAAATTAGTATGCAACTTATCGACAAATACAACAAATCAAAAATTACACGATTCTCTCACAAAGTTTTGGGAGTTAGAGGAAATGCCTCAACAAAAAGTGTTATCGAAAACAGAAAAATATTGCGAAAATAATTTCAAAATTACAACTCGTAAGGACGAAACTGGAAAATTTATCGTTACATATCCTTTTGTACAAAATTTCGAAAATAAACTAGGCGATTCAAAAACATCTGCATTGAAACGATTTTTTAACTTGGAATCACGGCTACATAAAAATGTAGATATGAAATCACAGTATGTTAACTTTATGCACGAATACGAAACCCTTAATCATATGACTTTGAAATGTAATTTAGATGCAGACGATTCTGTAGATAATGAGTCATTCTTTTTACCGCACTCAGCTGTATTTAAAGATTCGTTAACAACTAAATGCAGGGTAGTTTTCGACGCTAGTGCAAAAAGTAGCACAAACATATCTTTAAACGATTTACTTTGCACGGGACCGACAATACAACCAGAACTTTTTTCTCTTTTATTACGACTACGGCTTAAACAATTTGTTTTAATCGCGGATATTAAAATGATGTATAGGTGTATTTTAATAGAGCCGAGTGAACGAAAATTTCAACAAATTTTGTGGCGAGACACAAGGGACGAACCTATCAAAGTTTACAAGCTTAACACCGTAACTTATGGTACATCTTCGGCGCCATATCAAGCTACGAGATGCTTAAAAGAATTAGCTATACAAAATCGTCATAAATATTCTCGGACTTCGGAAATAATTGAAAATAATTTTTATATGGACGATTTATTATTAAGCGTAGATACGATACTCGAAGCAAAAAACATCTTTCACGAGATAACGAATATTCTTACTCAAGCGGGTTTCGAATTAAGAAAGTGGTCGTCAAACGACATATCAATTCTCGACTATATATTAAAAAATAGTAACAATAAAGATGACGATAATTTAGTATTATATCACGACAAAGAATTCAAGGCTTTAGGTGTAGCTTGGGACACAAGTTCAGACCTACTAAAGTATTCTATTAATGTAACATTTAACAGACCCTTCGCAGTTAGCGGCTTAGATTACGCAGGACCTATATACGTAAAAGAGGGTACTCAACGCAGAAGTAGGTTAATCAAAACTTACATATGTATTTTTGTCTGCTTTGCAACAAAAGCGACCCATATCGAGTTAGCACCCGATTTAACAACGGACAGTTTTTTAAACGCACTCAAAAGGTTTTGCTCCAGACGGGGAAAACCCAGTGATATTTACTCTGACAACGGCTCAAATTTCATCGGAGCGAATAATAGGTTTTTAGAACTTCACGAACTTTTAACCGATGCATATCGTAATTCCATTATTTCTTCATTTCTATCAAAAATGCAAATAAATTGGCATTTTATTCCTGCACATGCACCTCACATGGGCGGTCTGTGGGAGGCTGCAGTCAAATCTACTAAATTTCACTTAAGGCGCGTATTAGGAAATTCAAATTTAAATTATGACGAAATGAACACTCTACTCACTCAAATCGAATCCTGTCTTAATTCCCGACCTATGACCCCCCTATCCAATGATACCAACGACTTTTTACCCTTAACCCCTGCACACTTCCTGATTGGGAGCTCACTCGCAAGCATTCCTCAATCTGATCTCAAAGAGGTTAAAATTCATCGACTATCCAGATATCAGCGACTTCAGCAATTGTACCAGCATTTTTGGGACCGCTGGCACAAGGAATATTTGACTAGTCTTCAAAATCGCAACAAATGGATCAAGAAGGGCACGAATCAAGTAGAAGTAGGCATGTTGGTGATACTAGTAGAAGATAACATGCCTCCTTTATGTTGGCCATTAGCAAGAATCATCGGACTACATCCCGGAAGCGACAACATTGTGCGTGTAGTTTCGGTAAAGTTATCAAACGGCACCGTGTTGAAACGTTCAACCCGAAAGTTGTGTGTGTTACCGGTTGAAACTTTTGAAAAGTAGGACTTTTCAACAGGGGCGGCATGTTCAGACTTCATTAACTTCCTCGAATTTAGCGAGCGCGTGGCAACAACGTATCCCGCTAGAGCAACGGAACCACCGCCGAGAAGGAACTCGAACTTTTACCCTCTAAGGAGGATCACGCCAATTAGTAGTACAGTCCACTATTTTTAATCAACTATTTTTAATCAACTATTTTTAATCAACTATTTTTAATCAACTATTTTTAATTAACTATTTACTATTTGTATAACTTAATTTTATGTAAAATAAAGTGATGTAAGTTAAACTCAGTGAATTAGTTAATCTACAATCCACGACCACGCAACAATATGTTATGTTTTCATAATGAAACACTCACATTTAATAATGTAATACATACACTAAACATCTTTATGTTTTGACTTATAAAATTTATATCAGTTTATTCTGGGTTTGTAAATTTATCCAATTCTTCGATATTATTAGGTAAAGGTATATGTTGTTCTCCTTTAGTGTTGTAATTCATCTTAGTTTGTTGATAGAATTAGTAAGTGTTGGTGGTTCAAAATGTTTTGTTTACTATCTGCTGTGAGGTAAAGAATCAATTATTGTCACTGCCAGTGAGCGACAGCGATAACTTAGGTTATTTTTGGTGTAGCAGCTATTGTTGAGAAATTTTAGATGTTTCTCGTTCAGGACGTCATCGTTGATCGAAAATAGGTAGGCATATTCTTGTTTCACGGTATGGATTTATAAGGGAATTTGAGGGATATAACTCATTTTTTTTTTTTGGATTTGACTTTTATTGACTAGACGGATTTGACGATTTTACGGTTCATTCGATTGGTTAGTTCGAATTTACCTAAGTGATACCGGGGGGGTCGCACCAAAAATAGACTACCAAGTTGGTAGTGCAGCAGACAGTTCTGACAGGGACTTGACTTCCGGATAGCGTTGTTGAACTTTTTGAGAAGGAGGACAAGTGAGGCGTGGGTGAGGAGCAGACAGGAAAAGTTGGTGATCCAGAATATACCTTGGACATCCCGATTAGGGGAAAATATTTTCTGGGCTGTGAAGCTCTGGGTGGTGTTGGCAGATGTTTGTGAGTCGATATTTAAAGGCTGATAGATTTTAGCTGGGATTGATTCCCTATCCTACATTTGAGGGATTAAAGCATTTTTTTTGAGACACGCGCCTACAAGTTCTTCCCAGTGGAGGATATTGGATATTTTCCGTTTGTAAGATGTTAACCCTTCGGAGAGAAGGTATGTGAATTTATGTAAATACTTTTGTATATAAAAAAATAAACTAGCTATGATGGATAGTTCTAGTAATTGGGCTATTATATGAAGTAGTAATTACTACTATAGTCCTCTATACCAGTCTATACAGCTTATTGACCATTTGATTGTTGTATTCTTTAAAAGTTAGCATGGAATATTGCCTGTGTTCTGCGGTCTTCCTTTCTGACAGTATATGTTTGGCCGTTTCTCTCTCTCTTTACCACATTGTTTGCAGGAAAGTACAGCCCCATCTTGTGCCGGTGTCCTTTCATTGGACTGTGACTAGTGAGAAGACCTAGTATTGTCTTCAGTTTTGTACTCCGACGGTTCTTTGAGGGATGTGTTTTCCATGATGCTTGAGAGTAGTCTTGTTCCATCACTGTCTTTGTGCCAGATTTAGTAGCCTCGAGTGCGGGACTTGAGTCTATATACGGATGAGCCCTGTCTGGCTGGCCATCTAGCTTTCAAGTTGCCCCAGTGTCCTGGATTTTCCATCAAAGTTATTTTTGTTTTGTTTTTAAAGAACCCTGAGTTCTTCTGGTCATTCTTTAACCATTCCTGATGTAATTTTTAGGTTGATAGGAGCTTAAAGACGCTTGGCTGCTGTGCTTGTTTTGATACGTGTATTGAGTACTCCACTCACACTCCAGCTATGACTTAATACTAAAACTACTCAAGATACTGGACCTGTGGCATCCGTGTCGATACAACCGTCGTTGGTTATATAACAATTATCAAATGGGAATTTCAATGATAGCTAAAATATTTAATCTTTGCCACCTATATTTTGATTTTTTGTTGTTTGGAAAAGCTCTCGTATCCCTAAATTAGGACTGGTCGGTAAATTGTTTTGTAAGATGTTAATTTTGTTTTCTCAGTGACTTCTCTCCTAATTAAAAGTTTGTAATTCAGGACTGCGCTATCTATTCTTTTATTTATTTTTGCATCGTGTTTCCCTTATTTTCGTACTGTCTCTAGATATTCTAGATTATTTATTTAATTCATTTTTTTGTTTTTTAATTTAACACTAATTTTTATGCAACTCTTCCTATCACCAAAAATATTTGAAACAACGAATTAATTACCATCCCATGTACCTGTTATACATTGTCGATGAAAAAATGTTACCAAATAACTAGATTTTAACCATTCTACCTGCACTAACAGAGGAGAACCTTCACTGTCAATATTTTATTAATATTTATGACTTTCAGTATAATTTTTTTCAGTTCTTTTACGACTTAAATCAAACCACAAAGTGAATGAGGTCATATCTCTTGGCTACTTTCAAAGAACATTAACAGTTCTAGATATAATAATGAAATAGCTTATTGCAGTTAATTTACAATCTGCTGACAGTCGCTTTGAGATCTGCGTGTTCAAGTCTTATTTGTTTATTATATCGAGCTCTATCGAGATATGTATGAACCAACTTTTCATTTTAGTGTGTTTTTTCAAACTGTGATTTATAAATAATTTATCTAACAATATATAAAAAATTTATTTTAGTTTTTTTGTTCGGATTTAATGCGCTGCTGTAAATACCGTTCATTTGATGACGATGGATCTTTGACAAACCATTGCTTTCACCTACAGGGAGGTTATAGAATAGTTTTTATCACGGTGGCTGGGGAGTACAAAAATAATCATGCTACTTACTTTCTCTTTGAAAAAAAATTAGTGTTTGGCTTTGTATCCATAGGTTGTATCTTTTGCATCATGGGAGCTTGCAGAAGAAATGATCTGTCTTGGATACAATTTAAGATACCAAAAGAAAATTCAGGAAACTTTGTTCAAGGAGCTGTGTATTTAGCAATAAATTATAAAGTCCCGGGTCTGGCACATAGATGGGGCTAGTTTTATTGCTATCGCCTGTCTCTCAGTTAGTACTAACCTTAAAAAGACCAGCTGTCACCAGAAAACAGCAAAAAAAATCCACAAAATCGTTTTGAATGACGGAAAAGTGAAATTGCATGAGTTAGCTGACATCGTAAAGATATCAAAAGAACGTGTTGGCTTTATATTGCATGAGCAATCGACTATGAGAAAGCTCTTTTCAAAGTGGGTGCCACGTTTACTCACTGTTGACCAAAAACAAGCACGTCCTGATGCTTCTGAGCAGTGTTTGTGTTATAGCTTATAGAGTTAAGAGTTTGTTTTGATTCATGTTTATATAAAATGTTTTAAGCTCGCTGTCAACCAGGTATCAAGCGACACCAGCAACCAAAAATAAAGCTAGAAACACTGGATCATTCTTATATATTTAATCCTAAATAAAGTACAAAAATACAACTAAAACATGGTGTCAGATATGAAAATATATTAAAAAAGAAAAGTGTTACTATACACAGTATAAACAGCTTGTCAGCTGTCCAGAGATTTATAATTCGGCCGACATAACCTCTAAACACGTGTTTGAGATTAAAAGAAATAAAAACGAGAAGCTAATAATAAGTCATGGATAACAACGTCAAGCCACCAAGTCCATTCTTTGATGGAAGTAACAATCCGCAGGACAACTGGAAACTGTGGAAGCAAAAGTTTCAAATATACCTCACTGCGACTAACAAACTGTCTGCATCAAAAGAAATAAAGCTACCTTCTTGAGTTGTATAGGGGATGAAGGAATAGATATATACAACTCTTTCACTGAAGACCAACATTCCACATTGGAAAAGTTGTTGAAAGCCTTTGATGACTATTTTCTTCCAAAGAAAGTTATTCCCATGGAAAGCTTCAAGTTTTACACAATGGTACAGAAAAAAGATACAGAACCTACACTTGTAGTAGAAGCACCAAATCTACCTGGTTCGTCTGCAGTGATTAGTACAAAAAGGCAACGAAAGCTGCCTGCTCATTTGCAAGATTTTGAAATAAATTTTGACTCTGATGATGAACCAGGTTATTGTGATGCTTCTCCCTATTCGTCATATTCTTCATGAATGTATTTCATTATTTTGTTAAAAAAAAACGTGTCATGGCTTATAGAGTTAAGAGTTTGTTTTGTTCCATGTTTATATATAAGCTCGGTGTCAACCAGGTGACAAGTGACACCAGCAACCAAAAATAAAGCTAGAAACACTGAATGATTCTAATTTATTTAATCCTATATAAAGTACAAAAATACAACTAAAACAGTTTGACCATGTTTAATCGTAACAAACCGGAACTTTTGCGTCGATATGTGACAATGGATGGAACGTGGATCCATCACTTCACTCCGGAATCAAAGCGATCGTCATCTGAGTGGACAGCAGCTGGAGACTTTGTTCAAAGCGCCCGAAAGCACAACGATCAGCTGGAAAGGTTGTGGCTTCGGTATTTTTGAGATGTACGTGTTGTAATATTCATTGACTATCTTGAAAAGGGAAATAACATCCACAGTGAATAATATATAGCGTTATTGGAGCGTTTGAAGGCCGAAATTTCGAAGAAACGTCCGCATTATGGCAAAGAAAAAAATGTTGTTTTATCAAGTCATCGCATCGTGTAACAAGTCAATCAAAGCAATGGCAAAACTACATAAATTGAACTTCGAATTGCTCCCACATCCATCGTATTCGCAGGTTTGGCTCCCAGTGGCTATTAGCTGTTCGCAGACCTAAAAAAAATGCTCGCCAGTAAGAAATTTCGCTCGAATGATGAGGTTATCGCTGACACTGAGGCCTATTTTGAGCAAAAGATAAATCGTGCTACAAAAGTGGTATTGAAATGTTAGAGCGGCGCTGAAATGATTGCGTTGTTCTTGATGGAAGTTATGTTGATGAATAAAATTTTGAACAAAAAAAGAATAGTTATAAAGCTATTTTCATTGTAACAGTGAATTTAATTCCAAATTGATTCAAAAATGTTCAAAAACTTTTCTTTTATCGTGGAGTCATCACCACACTATTATATGCTTATTGCACCATATACTACATAGTTCAGGTCTACTGTTACTTATATTTCGCTACTGCGCGTGAAAAGGGAGATAGGTCGTGATTTATGGAAAATAGGGTTAAGTCAAATTTCCAACTTAAACGACCTAAACTTTTGATGTGCAAAAAGGGATAAGTTTCTGTAAACAATATCTACTATTTTGTGGAAGGTTGAATGTGTTAAGTCATATGAAATATTCTTAAAAATTGTGAATATGGAGTTATATCTACTTAACTCCTTATTTTGTCTTTTTATTTATACGTTCTAAGTGAAGGAAGGTGTAAGTCAATACAAAGTCTGTGCAAAAAGGTATAAGTCAAACAGCTCAATATGTAAAAGGGGGTAAGTCTGTGAAAAAAGATACAAGTCAACGAACTCACTGTGTAAATGGAGATAAGTCAATGAAAAGTCTTAAAGTGTTCATTTTTCTCTCATCTTCTACTTACCAAACTATTTGTTAAATATTTCTATACCTTCTCAACAAATGGGGTGTTAAACCGATATCCGGCTTTTGGTATTTTATTAAAGTATGTTGGTACTACTTTGCAAAAATTAATTCACAAATTTTTTAAACCGAATATTTTAGGAGAAAACTGGAAATTAAGAATTCCTAAATGTTTGCAACTTTCACTACAGATACGTCACTTCACTAAATATTTCTAATTTATATGTTTTATGAACTAATAACCAGTTACAAAAAGGCCATTCGAATTTGAAGTTTGAAGAACTGTCAAAGTCTATAATATATTTGAGTGTTTTGGTTTTGTTTGCATTTTAATCAAGATTGACGTTTCAGTATTATAAAAAAATTGTGTCAATACTTTTTTGGTTGAGTTTAGTTAGTTTTTCTCCACAATTTTTTATGTTGGAATAATGTCAATATCGTATAAATCTTGTTTTGTATCATACTGCACGAGTACAACAGTTACAGCGCCTGATAAAAAGTTTGTAACTGTGCCTGCAGTAACAGTTAAAAGAAAATTTGGTTTGAGGCTGCTAGAAGCAAATATAAACAGACTAAAACTAATTACTATTTCTGTGAAGATCATTTTTATGTAAGTAATTGTATACGTGTGTGTAGAGAGTAAATATGTTTGATTTTCAGTTTGAAAGTGACATGGGCAAATTATACCCAACACTCGATGATGGGAGGAAAAAAAAACAATTCCTAAGTCACTATAACAGCAATATGACATAAGTATAACCTATTAGTACTTCATCACATGAGAATGGTGGTCCTATGTCAACCCTTATGTAGCTAACTTCTGTTCTAGTGAGCATACGTCACATTATGAATGGCGGATTATTTAAATCGTCCAAAAGTTGAATTTTCAAATCGGCATAAAAACCTTATGAGAATAAAAATATTAAAAATAATCGATTCCCATTATGATTTTGTCCACCACTAACTATTAAAATAGAGAAAACATCATATTTTTGTTGAGTTTAACACCCCATTGTGATATCACAATCAATTTAGAAATACATTTATTAATAACCTAATTTTCCCTCCAATTTTTGACTTCAATTTACTCAAATATACTTTTTTTGACTTATCTCTGATTTCACGCGCAGTAGCGATTTTATACATGGATTGAGCCATGAAGTTGTGGTGACACATGAAATTTGTTCAGTTATTAAAACCGTCATTTCACGGTCTTCTATTCTTCGACCCACCCTCAATAGGGAACTTGCCCATTTTTTTTTTATTCTACTAAAATGTGTGTTTATATATGAAAACACATTATACCAAATATCAGTCCTTAAATCGCAATACTTATTTCACAATAAATAATTAAAGTTGGAATCGCCACCGGGTGTATTCAAACGAAGAAAAATGCGCGGCAGCGGCTGTGACGTCACACCGCACCTCGCGCATCGGTAACCGCAGAAACAGCCATTTGAAGCATTATTGATTTTTTATCGAATTCGAATCGTTAGTGTCAGTTTCTCAGTTTTTAATAGAGGTGTGGCGTGACAGAATTTTTGAGGAACTGTAACTCACAGTGACAAATCACAGCTCCATTTCGGAGCAATGACAGCATTTTTATTTGTCTAAAAGTGACTGTCTTTGTCGTGATATTAATATAGAATAGCTCCAGTTCTTGTCACGTTACTGTGTCCTTGTTTTGTGACCGCGGGCTGGGCAGCAAAGTTTTGCAAAACACGGCGCGCGCATGTAATGATTGCGTGAGCGTGACATGGTTAATGTCAGTTGTTACGAGTCTGGAGCTGGAGTCTGCTTGTGTGAAAAATTGTCAGTATTATGGTCATATTTTCAACCTACAACAGGCCAAAAAGCAACATGTAATATGTGTAGGCAAATGGTAAGTTATAAAACTTCCATAAGTAATTTAAAACGGCACCTCCAAAGAAAGCATCCTTTAATAAAAATTGCTTCTGAGTCTGAGACGTCCAGTAACGAATCTAAAAATGATTCTGGCAATTTAGCATTAAATAATAATGATAAAATCCATGAAGAAAATTCAGTATCCCTGCCGTCAAATAATACAGCTCAATCGACAAATAGCATTGAACATCAGCCGTCAATTACCACTTCCATTGCCGGTTCGTCAAAATCTGTAGTCCAAAGTAAATTGCATTTTTTTGCCAAAGAAAATTAGTCTCCAACAAAAAAATAAACTTGATAGAAGTTTAATGGGTTTATTTATTATTATTATTTCAACCAGTTCCGAAAAATCACTGTTTGGTTTTTAAAACTACAGTGACAATACATAATACATCAAAGAGGTACAAGCTCTTTGCAATAAATTAACCAGTTCAGAAGAATCACTGATCCAAAAAAAAATCGCAAAGAACTATCTGCTCCGGTTCCGACAAAGGAACGGTGACAAAATCACCGACAGTGAAATCACGCCACACCTCTAGTTTTTAAGTGTTGTTTGAATTGTCGGTTCACAATCGCCTGACTCGAAAAGTGCGGTCTGACGTCACAACCAATGGCAGCGCGTTTTAAGAGCAGTTCAAATTATTCAAATTTTAACCCTTTATTTCTCAGGTAATTTAATCGTTATTGGAATTTTTCTTTTTCTACGAAGTTCCTTATGATAATATCTTACGATTTTAATTGTTTTTAAATGATTTTATTTTTTTGGCAAGTTCCCTATTGAAGGTATTATATTTCCAATATTTTCACATGTTTGCAATCGTTACACAAGGTTTACGAAACGTAAGTAAGCATATATAATTATGCGTTGAGGTGTAAGTGCTCCAATTTAACGAACATTTCTTAAGTGCATAATTAATAATTTTAATAAACTGAATTTTTTGCATAGTTTGATTGCTACCTGGCACACCTATAATGAATAGTAATATAGAGATTGAAGATAATTTGAATTAATTAATTTTCTAATTTTTCACACTTTTGCTTTATAGTTACAGTCTAAGTTTAACATTCAATAAACTTATCGTTTCATTGTTGTTCTAGACTGTTGGTGTGTGTCAGCACTTTATATAAAAATAACAACTAACGTGTTATGAACTAATACAAATTTATTTAAAATTGTCGTAGCAATTTGTTCATATTAATAACTGATTTTACTCACAAGGTCAATCAGTAATATGACACTGTAAACTATTGCTGTTTAATAACGTGTAATCAATACAAGGGAGTGCCCGATATGAATTTTAATTACATCTGGTTTATACAACTCTGGAATGAGGGTGAATACTTATTTAAGATTAATATGCATAACAAATTAATAAATGCGTAAATTGAAAGTAACTTGATATAATTAAAATAGAGTTCTGCAGACAGGTTGTAGATATCAACAAAATAGACATCTCAAACCAATTCCTTCTGATTTCCCATACATAAAAATTGCTTCTCAACATTCAATAATATCTCAAATTATTGGATTTTCAGTTGTTTTCATGAGAGCCCCGGCTTGGGCCAAGTCTGTACAGCATTTGTTATTGCTTGCAAGCCAGTATTGGTACAGTCTTGTTGAAACTCTGGGATGAGAACATGTCCGTTGCTTGGTGGTTAAGACTGAGCCAGGCTTGATTGTCCAGATAGCCAGGTAACTTCTGACTCACTTGATATTCAAGTCTGTTTTGATTGCAGGTCGGCGTTGATTTTCTTTATTCAGGACATAGATTATCAAATTTAAATCTCAATTGAAAAAGTAAGTTTATTTTAGCTCTTGCATATAATTGGCATTGACTTTAGGATGTCCGAGGAAGGGTTTTCTAGAATCCAACCAAGCTTTTGAGCCATCTGTGTACCATTGAATAGCATTCTTTCCAAGTCTGATAATGGTATTTGGATCCCATTCCTTCTTGTTGCTTAATTCTTGAGATATACATTTTACATTTTTAAAGCTACGGTCAATCAGAATTTTATTTACGCCTTAAATCAAGCTGTAAGTACCTCAACATAGAAAATGTTTATTATATACAGTTATTGAGTATAAGTGAAACTTGAGCGCTATATCATCTAACCAGTTGATACAAACTACTTATTCTTATCACTTCCGACGATACAAGTTTGTACAACTATATATTATTGACTTATTTTTCAAATACCTATATTTCTTATCACCAATAATGACTAACAATAATATATGAAAGGTCCCTATTAAATGATTATAGATTGGATAATTCTAAATTCAAAATGAAAGTACTTTAAAATGCATACCTGTATGAAGAGTATTTTTTATTGAATGGACTAATTTCAAACGTCCTTCTGTGGTAAATGATTACATACCATTTTGTTTTCATTTGAAAGCACTGTTTACGTCTTTACTGAATACATAATTACCACTTTAAACTGGGATGTCCTATGGAACATTATACATACTACTTAATATAGAGGAATACCATGTTTAAATCCTAACAATTTCATCCAGTTTAACAATATAAAAATCTAATAGTGCATATCTTAAAAAATCATATTGTGTTCCAGTAAATTTGCAAAAGCAAATTAATCCCACAGATAATTTTTAAGATAAACCCATACCAACTCAATGAAACTACTAAAAATTAAGTGAAAAATGCAACCAATCCAATTGTCTGGTGTAACGTGAAGTTGTTAAGACATTTTTTCTGCTCTCTTGCC
Organism: Lochmaea capreae; assembly: GCA_949126875.1. Classification (NCBI taxonomy): domain Eukaryota; kingdom Metazoa; phylum Arthropoda; class Insecta; order Coleoptera; family Chrysomelidae; genus Lochmaea; species Lochmaea capreae. The sequence continues at coordinate 21,619,819 of OX421404.1, forward strand.
CCAGTGTCCAAATTCTTGACTGAAGTAGTCAAGCTTCCCGAGAGACCAGATCTGTTGTTTTTATCACTGCAGTAACAGAGTTACAAGGCAGAATAAAGGGGTCACTACTCCTTCAATCAAGAATATGGTCCCACGAATGTGGGATGTTACAACTGATCGCACAAAACCTTTCTCATATCTGCCTTCGACCAAACTACGGAGCTTAAGCATTACTTCAGTGGAGAAGGCTGTGTTTACTCCTGTTCATCAATACCCCACCAGTTTCTTGCTTCAACCTACACACAACACAAAAGTCTAGTGATATTTTCGTGAAAGCCTAAAACTAATGAAAGACGTTTTCGTGTTCATATTAACTTGCTTCGACTGTAACTGTTAGTCTAAATACTAACTATTTTATATAAAAAAAATTGCAAAACAAATAACAATACGTGTTTTAGAACGTTTTTCACAAGGGACGAAAAAACTGACATTTTAATGTTTTATTTAATTCCGATTTTAGTCATTCCATAGTGTTCTTGCTTAGTAGATGTTTTACCATGGAACGACAACATTCAACGTTGGAGGAGATGGATAGGGCGGTGGGCTTCCTCAAGTAGCCGAACAGTTGGGAGTCTTGCAAAGCGTCATAAGTAGATTATGGCGCCGGTCGAGCAATATCCAGGACGTGGTCGCTCTACAACCGCCGCTTAAGACCTGTATTTAGTCTTAAACGCTAGAGGCAACCGAGAATCACAGCGCCCGAGTGGGTTACTGAATTACAGCGAGCACGTAACGTGACAACTGACAACGGTGAGGAATCGTCTCCATGAAGCCAATCTTAGTAGTCGGCGACCACTGAGATGTCCACCTCTGTCTGGAGGCAATCGCGTTGTACGCTTAACCTGGTGTCAAGACTTCCTGAATTGGGCAGACAATGACTGGGCTACAGTTTTATTCACCGATGAGTCTAGATTTGGATTTCATCCATATTCTCGGCGGGCAAGAGTATGGAGACTGCTCGGAAATTTGGAACGCTTGCGACATGTACAGGAGGTGTATACATACAGAGGTGGCACATTAATGGTATGGGGCGAAATCATTATTGACGGAAGAGCTGAGCGCATTTTCCCACGCGGCTTTCTCACAAGTCAGAAGTATCTAGATACTACTCTTCAGTCTGTCGTTCGTCCATTTGCTAGTGCTGTTGGAGATAACTTTCACTCAATGCATGATAACGCTCGACCACATGTTGCCAGTATTGTAGTAAACTGGTTGGATAACGAGGGTATTGACGTATTGCCATGCCAGCACAGTCACCGGACTTGAATCCCATTGAGCAGTTATGGGCAACATTTACAATTAGTTTCAATTTTGAGAGCTTCTGAGAGTACAATGGATACAAATACATCAAGCAGACATTCACAATGTAATTTTTAGGATAAATGCTAGATCTAGAGCTGTGATAAATCAACGTGGTGGCCATACTTCATTTTAAGTTTATTTGACGTTTTAAAAATCAGTGGCTTCTGGAATATTTTCTTTGTTCAGTTTTCTGTTATTTTTTGCAAAAAAGTTCATGTTTTTGACATATTAAGCAACAATCCAAACTATAAATTTTGTATTATTTTTTCAAGTTGATACTGGTAAAAACACTCGACTACTTATAAAAATATTCCTAGACTTTTGCGTTGTGTGTATTTTGCTGCAATAATCGTACACACGTTTCTGTATGCGATGCTCCATCCGTTTTCTGAATCAAGTAACCATGAAATTTTCTGTATTAAAAAGTAAGCTGGTGCTGGTTAGGAAGTTTCTTTTGTTAAGACAATTTGTTGTATTAATAACGTATGTGTCTTTCACCAACAAGAATTTACTGCCTGGTTAGTGGAAGCTTCCGGTTATTTAATCCGATAATTCAATTTTAGCATTTGTTAATAATTGTTGAACGGTTTGAATGTGATAAGGACGACCTCAAACATGTCTATCTATCAAACCGCAAAGATGTTCAATGGGGTCGGTACTTAGTGGTGGCCAGTCCATGGTTTGTATCCCGTAAAGTCTGAGGAAGTTTATAGTGATGGCCGCAATAAGCGTCCTAGAGTGATTGATTCATTCATGGTCTCCACTGTCGAAGTTGGCATGTTAAATGTTTTCAAGTGAAGTTTTATTTAGACGCAGTTAAAACACGTTTTGGCACTCACCGGTCTTCTTGGTCTCAGGTCGGATTCCTTTTCGTCTATTCCTAATTTTTTTGTCAGATATCTCCGTTTGGTATACGAGAACTTAAAAAAGATGAGGGTAACTTATCTCAACCTAACCTATTGTCTTTAAACAATGCTATAATAAAGAGAGTGTCGCTTCACTTTCAGTAATGAAATTCAAAGTGAACTCACCTGTTTCTGAAATATATCCATTTCAATTAAATTTATTAAATCTAATAACAGATATTTAGACACTATCAATTACATTTCAAGTTCGAGATGCAATTGAAAACAATTATTGAATAACAGAAGAAGTTTTTTAGACTCATATAATATCTAATAAATGCCGGTTTTATGACGAGTAAATCGTAGTACCTACTAGGTTCCCACAGTATCTTACGTCAAAAAATGCCTACTGCGTTTAGAAAAGGCGATAATTATGAAGATATATTTCCGGTGTTTGATTTTAATTTGATGCTACCAAGTTCGTATTTTTAAATGCTTTTAATAGTGTTTTTCGGCATCAGATATGTTTCCTTTATACATTTAAAATAACTGGTTTAGCGATTGAATTTGTCTCAATTTCTAGGGTCCTGGTGACAACCATTATTATCTTATCGCTGAAGCCATTTAAACATTTTTCAGCCCACTAAACAACTTAAAAATACACTATCACTAGTATACTTAAACAAAAAATATGATAGAGACGAAGACGAAGTTAAAAAACAAACATTTTTTGTTGGTATACCTCACAAAGCTTGCCAAATGTGCGGAAGATATTATGTTGTATCAATTATTATCAGAAATTATTGTTTTCTGACTCACTTATGTACAGGATGTTTTAAGGTTAACTCGAAAAAATTTAGAAGGTGATTGCCCATGAAACATTATTAGGGATCCTTCCTTGATTATTTTTTTCACTTGTGAAAATCTGACATTTTAGTGATTTCGACCAATAGCAATACATTATTATATCCAATCATTCGGTATTATACTGATAAAACTGCTTCCTCATCGATATTACCTTGTTTACATTAAAACGTCAAAATTTTACTTTTAATTTGTCATTATTGACAACTAAAAGTGCTTCGAAGTTTATCGAAAAATGAACACAAACCGATTCAGTGCCATCAACCAAGAGAATATTGACCATTTAATACAAAATTCCACTCCACAAAACACAATAAAATCCAAAAAATGTATATGGAATCAGTTTGAAGCATTTTGCAGAATCAGAAACTACCAACTACAAAAAAATACGAGTATTCAGGAAATTGCAAAAATTCTAGAAGACTGGGCAGCAAATATGAAAAAATGTAACAGCGAAGATTACAAAGAATATACTTTGAAAACCATATGGAATGTAACAGCCAAGTTGATACAGGAAAAATACTAGGTACTAGAATTCAATATAAGCTTCAATCCGTTTCAAGATTTGGAATTTAAAAGAGCGAGAGATGTGCGAAATGCCAAAAGAAAAGAATTGCAAAGTTGTATAGAAAAAAGGAAGCAAAGTACAACAGCACTAGAAGAAGAAGAATATATAAGTTTGATCGGTTCGTGTGACGAAAATACGCCTTCGGGTCTCCAAATGAAGTTCTTTCATATTATTTCCTATGAATTAGCATGGCGCGGAGGCGAAGGTGTTAATTGCCTTATCCATTAAATCAGGAAGGAATTAAATAATTCAGGTGAAAAAACAGGACGATTAGAATATAATCCTATATTTAGTGAAACTTGCTAGGGTGGGAATAAAAAATGCACCGACACAAAATGGTTGACACCTAACTCAGAGAATCCTGAACGGTGCCCCATAAGATTGTATAATAAGCTTATAGATGAACGCGGTAAAAATATCAACACTGATCAATTTTTTTTTACTCCAAATCCTTATTGGAAAAATGCAAAAATGCTACTTGGTATAAAAATATACCAGTGGGTAAGAATGAAATGGGCAAATGGTTAAAGAAATTAGCTGAAAAATGTTGACTTGACACTAAGAGAAGAAGAATAACTAATCACTCAGGCCGATTAACTTTGGTTACTCATCTGATGAAGAAAGGGTATACAGGAACAAGAAGCCATCAAAATAACAGGTCACGCCACAGCAGCTTCGTTGAAGCCATATTTACATATTGATGCCGAACACCATAAAAATATCAGGGATAAAGTTAGAACGAACAAATCGGTATTTATTGCCAATACATCAACAACTGCGGCAACATCAACCAATATTATATCCACACATGAGTTAGAAGAGACAGCTGTTCCTGCTGGCCAAACTATTTACAAAAACTGTGTTTTTAATAACTGTAATTTTTTAAATAATTAATTTTTTCTCTTGTTGAAAAAGTTGATTATATTTCCAGTTAGCTTATGTATTCTTTGAATTCAATAAAATAATAAAATGAAAAAATTAAGCAATATCCTTTTCAATTGTTGAAAAAAATAATCTTCCCAAATACAACTCGCTCTTCAAATTTTATCACATAATTTTCTATTTTCATCACTCAAACTTGTTTATTTGAAGCAAAAACATTCAAACAAACCGAATTTAGATAAAATCACTCGTCCTAACGGTCTCGTGATTTTATCAATCGGTTTATTTTCATATTTTTGCCAAATAAATAAGTTTTTGTGGAAAAGAAAAAATTATCGATAAAATTTGAAGCACTCGTGGTATTACCTTTGATAAAATTTCCCCTACTCCAATCTTAATATTGTTTTTTTGTCTCCGAATCTATTGGTTCTGCCAAAAAAACATCCTTAGTAAAAAAAGTTTTCCATGATAACAGTGATTTTTAGTCCTCAAAACACTATCTCGAAAAATATTTGATATTAAATAAAGTAAGGGTTAATAATTTCACCTCCTCATTATGTATAATTACGAGTATAAGGAAATTACAAAGCTTCAAGTTTTTATCTTCACTTAAATTAGGAAAAAAATAAATAAAAACTCAATTCTACTCTGCACCCTTTAGGGGTGATATCTCGGAAGCGTGTGGGCTGAGGAGATTTTGTAATAAAAAAGACCCATTATAATTTCATGAGGACAATCACCTCCTGATTTTTTTGAAAGAATTTAGATCACTTTATCATTACAAGTAAATGGTACGACGTAACGAAAAATATATTCATTTCTTCTAGATGCACTTTACTATTCAATAAATCCATTTATGCCACTAAGAGTCAATGGACATATAAAATTTGATGTCAGCTATTATTGAGTAATATTGAACTATTCACCTTGGCCTTTCAAATAATAATTGGTGCTATCTCAGACTGTTTCCGTGAAAATCGATAAAAAAGAACATAAATTTTAAGTTGAATTGTAAAAAAAAACAATGGTCTACACTTCATAACTTAATAGCCCGATAATATCCTATTGTATATTGCACCGAATCTATCTACTCACGTAACTTTGTGGTGAACAATAAACAAGGATAATATGTATATATATATAAATTCATTAATATAAATATAATAACAATCATTTATAACACAGCTGTAAACTAAATTGAATGGGAATTTTGGGTACAATTTAACACTGTTATTTCAGAATCTATAGTCACTAGCAAACAAGCTTCATCATGTACTACCCGTGTGGAAGTAGTACACACAAACTGCAACTGAGTGTCAGCACAATTGAATCAAACAACAACCTCAACTACCCCAAGTATTTAATAATTATCAATTACATCCCAATTTCAGTGTTCAACCAAAACCTTAAATCAATTTTCAATAAACGCCCCGCTTCACCCTACAAATCTGGTAATATTACAAAAAAACATGTTTGTTTAATTCATAAACCTTGAACTGAACCAACTGGATCTATCACACAATCGGAAACAAAGCAATTACCAATTTCCATGATGTTATATTGTTTGATAACACTCTTCTTGGTCTGGACTCAATTTTCAAATAGTACATTTTACTGCATAAGCCTAACCTTCCCTCCTCATTCTAATACAGTATCAAGAGTAATTTAAGGCATAACGCTTGCTATATCCATTCGTACTTGAAGGACCTTTTATCCCCCGACTTTCTCCCATTCCTACTACTTCCTCTAATCTAATTCCTCTATTTATCATTTAAGTTGAAAACCAAATCTTAAGCTATTCATTGGTACTTTTATCCGACTACTTGTGAATGAGATGGTTCAAAGCAAGTAGGAGAGATGGACCAACGTTTTCATAGTTCTAGCAAAGCTCAATAAAACTTGTGCAGCTCACGTGCAGCCAGCACTCCCATACAAGGCATTATAACCATGCATTCGTCGCTTAAAATTGATATTTTCTGTAGAAGACACACTTATCTTCTAAATTGTTAAAAAATTCTACACTAGAATAATCATCACCAGCTTCCTCTCCAGAAAAAGAATCACTCAATTGGTTCTTCCTCATTTTTTTCTATCTACCACTTTCACTGCCAATAGGGACAAGGATTTTTTTACCATTTTCCTTTTTTATCCTCTTCTAGGAATTCCGGTGAGCTAATAATTCGCTATAATTTTTTACAATTTCTTTTACATTTGTAGATACGACGAGTACGTGGGTAGCTTCATCTAGAGCTTTTCCAGGAGTACTAACCTTGATAGCTGTCAATTTCTTAGGAGTATTGGCTTTATATACCCGAAATACTTGGTGGGGAAGATTCAGGTTTTGCTAGCACTACTTTATTCTGCCTTGGTTCAGGAACATATTGTTGCGTTTGTAGGTTGGCATAAGGTATTGTAACAAATCAAAAATATATTGGTCCAGCTCTCCCCTCCGTGATGGTTGATTTATCATGTGAGCAAAAAGATGGACCAATCGGTAACAAGTGAGCAGTTAAGTTAGTATTTTAGCACCTGTTCTGAATATGCATATTCTCACAGTTGTGTTGTTGGGAAGTTTAATGGAACATGTGAACCTCCTGGTCCTATGGGAGCACTTGCAACTGGCAGTAAAACTAGGGTGTCACTGGGAGATTTGTTTTTATTAACACTAATGTTAGGTCACGTACGTATAAACATGGTCTGACCTTCTAAACATCACATATTGCTGGAGAACTGCTAACCATGATACAATTTATTTTTAAGTAAATAAACCATATTGTTTTTTATTTGTTATAAATTTAAATGAATTTATTCTTGCCTGATTGTAATGCCCAAAGGACATCACACAGTTTCATCCACAAAGGTTCATCCGACTGTGTTAAAAATACAATTATGTATAAATATAATTTTCTCTAAGGAAACATTTATTATTAATTCATTCATTACATAACCGTGAGGCAATAGTCATGATCGAAAAGTGAACAAAATTTTGATTGATTTTATCCAATACATCTTCATATGACGCCGATAAAAATGGAACCAATCAAGTGTATCCTAAATAAGTAGTGTTTTATCACTGTCAAGTCTGGTTTTCTCACTATCGGAAAATATCGATAGAGTAAACATCATATCGATAGGTTGTACTATCGATAGTGCTATCGATAATTTGTTACACCTCTATCATAATATATAGTAAATTTGAAGTATTAAATAGATAAATATTATTGCTTGGAACTTTTTGTATAACTTTATTTAACTGACAAACTCTTCAACGGAGTGGTATTCAAGTATGTACTATACTAGATTTGAACTTCTTATGATCAAGATATCGGAAATATCATCGCACTTATTCAATTTGTCGATAAGGTGCTTGTCCACTTGTCCCTCGTAGTAACAAGATAAAGAAGTTGAGAAACTAAGATTTGAAGGTGACAACCGTACGTGAGAAAATACTTTTATTATTACAGAAGATGATCTTATTGCCTTTGGCGATTTATGCTATTAACTATCTAGAGCTTTCAAGGGGGATCGTTTATACAGAGTTCGCTTCGAACTTTAAGATAAAGATGAGAAAAAAAAACCTATATATATATTTTTATGACAAAAGATTGCATAAGAGGGGAAATCGGGAACTGGCTAGATAGGGAACACCAACTCAAACGGAGGTCGACACAAGGGCACCTCCATACAGAGAGTTTACTGGACAAGGTAAACAAGGAACTTTCAACCAGGTTATTATTGATACTAACTAAAAGACATTTGAAGACAGTTACCCACCTGGTTACTGAACACTGCACCCTGAGAAATTATCTGCACAAAATGGGCAAAGTTAGTGAACTGAAATGTTAACTCTGTTATGAAACACCTACTCACATACTCTGCTTCTGCGAGAACTTACACGGACTCAGACGGAAGCACTTTGGAGAAAAAATAATACAACTACTGAAAATCCCTCCAGTCAATCTAGTGGTCTACATAAAAGATACAAAGCTTCTGGAATGGAAGTAGATAACATCTGGAATGTTACAAAGATTCAGTTCAAATGCCTGGGCTGTTGAGTACAACCCAATCGAATGAATGAATGACCTTCACCACGCCGCTTAATCTATAAAAAGTATTTCATATCAAATTTAATATGTTGAGTTATGGCCAATAGGTAGGCTGAAAAATTTCAGTCCAGTGTTTAATTAATTGAAAATTTAAAAATGAACTTTTTTCAAAAATTATAATTGCTTGTTTAATAGACAAATTACATACAAAGCGAAAGTATGAAGTATATAGAATATTCAAACGTTAGGTTAACTATTTTTTCCCATCATAACTATGGGGTAAGCAGGTATAAACAGGTACTTAAGTCACCGGTATGTTCAATGGATAAAATTTATACGAGAAAGAATATTATTTCATTGCGAGAAAGAATATGTTTTCATTGCAAACACAGAGGTAAAAAATCAGCTCAAATTCCGCTAGGGCGTGTGAAATTTTGTTGTTAATACTGTTACGTTGGACCTGTAGCGATAATATGTGGAGGTCCATAAGACATACATCTGGAATCATCTAGAACTAACAACGAAAAGTCGAGAACTGTCTGGAACAAACAATAAAAAATATAATATGCACCTCGGTGAAGAACTGTCTAGTGTCTCGCCTGCTTGCAGGATCGACCATAATAGACAGTTTTTCGTCCTTGTTACATAAATAGCTATTTAGGTCATGATTTCATGTGTCTATTGGGGAAAACGGTAAGGCATGATCCAAATTTACATTTCTGTTGATTGTTATTGGCTATTCGGCAAGCCTTGCGTTAAACTTCATCTTTTATACAATATTTAATAATTATCCACATATCTCATCTATGCTATTTCTATTTTCTAAAAATGAAATGTCGACTGAGCATCCAAGTTGTAATTTTCTACAACTACAATTCCAGCAATCCCATTTCGATTAACTGTAATCACTTAGAAAGATAATCAGTATTTCTCCACTCTATCGAGCAGAAAAACGGACTACAATGCCACCAAGAATCTTCTTTCCTACAACACTCGCCTGTCTGTCCTTCCCCATTGCTTTATAGTCAACATTTTACAACAACGTTTCTCTCGTTCGACTCATTTTCCCGTTAAACTGATTTAATGGATTACTTTAGTTTTTTAGACAAAACTACCTTTGCAAATGGTTTCTATTACCAAAAACTATTCTTAGAAGTTAAATTGTGAATCGTTGTAGAAGAAGCAAGGCTTTATGACTATGTAGACTATGTAATTTAACGTTTACAAAACTGTTTATTGATTTGTAAGTAATTTGACAAGCTGCAAAAACGAATACCTAACCATAATTAATGATGTGAACAGATTTGAAGTGAATAATAATGAAAAAACAAAGCTAGACAGACAAACAAAGTCTAAATATGAAGAGTATATAATTATCATCCAGACCTAGATTTATTAAAATAATAAAACATTTAGACAACAAATGGTTGAATTAGATTGGAATCAGGGGAATAATAAACAGAATGGAAAAAATTTTAATATATCACGTTTTCCAAACAAACTAAGAAATAAAAAATAATAACTAACGTGGGGCGCAAGTGACAGTTCTATGAAAATGTAGATAGTGCCCAACGTATATTATTATTAATTTTCACATTTTTATTTCGTTTTAAAAACGTGGTATATTTAGAAACATTTTTTTTCACCTATTTAAGGTACGTTTTCCTCCACATTCGCAGGTCTCCAACGTCTGCGTCCAAAGTAGCAACGATTATATTCGTCGACGCATTTTGCAAAGAGATGCTCTCCTCCGATCGGATCTTGATAAATATTCGTCAATTTCATTTTATAGCAGTCGCTTTTATATCAATAATTATTGTATTATTATATTTTTCTGCTACACCTATAATAATAAAATGAATATTTTTTTTAAACAAAGAGTGATTTTAATGCTTCTAGATTATCAGGCCCAAAATGAAAATTTGCTTCTTCAATTAGCACTAGAGTCTGAAAAAACGCGGGAAAAGGTTTTTGCCTATGTTTGAAAATAGGCATTATGAAGGATTTCACTCTATTTTGATTAATACACATTTGGTTGGTCTTCCAAAAATAAAAATAAAACTGAAAAATAAATACATCTTTAATCAAATCATTAATGCAACATAACCTTTAAATTACTATCCTACCTGAAGAGGTCCCAGAGAAGCCTGGCGACCGGCGACTGAGCGAATAGCGACTTAATTTGGGTAGCAGCTACTTAGTAGCGCGTAGAAAAACATTCCAGTTACTTTTTAGTTCGACTTACTTTGAAGTGTGCTTACGCATTAATAGGACCTGTATTGAAGGTTATTTATATACAAATGTCACAATGTACCGAGTAAAAAAATCACCGGGTTCAGGATTCGAACCCTGTGCCTACAATTATTCAAAATTTGTATTGTATATGGTATCATGTTTGTCAAAACTAAAAAAATTACGTTTTATCAATAATTCTACATTTTTTCAAATTCATTCCTTACTTTCTTTTATTGCCATCCAACACTGAATTATGTTGACAGTTTCAAGTCTCTCACCCATAGGAAAATAAGTTTGGTATCTTGTACAAATTTCCACCCGGAGATATTAGAAAAGCGAATTAATAATAACGTGATAAAAAGAGCAGTTTAATGCAAAGTGTAGTTCGAGAAAGTCAAAGAACTACAATGCACCAACTACAATAAAAATTGTCAAAATGTAGCACCTTGCTCAGAGACTAGTAGCTCCTTTAGTCCTATTTCCCTGAGGAATTTTAGAATATCTGCAGGCTTCAACTTAGGTAAATGCCCCTCTTCTATCCAATAATCTCCTAGGTGCTGTGCAATTCGCAAGTATGTGGATGAAGGTTCCTTCTTCAATGCCATAGAATCTACATTCTTCTTCCTCCCCTATTTTGAGCCTTGTCAGGTGCCCGTTCAGGCAGCAATGTCCCAATAGGATCCCTGGCAAAATTCTTAGCGCAGTTTTACTTTGTTTTATGCATTCATTTGATCTCAACGGGTTGTAGTCACCCATCAGAATCTTGGATTGTCTAAGCCCTACTAATTATTTCCAATGGTCAGATCTTCTCTTTTCCTGGGCTTCGCCTATTTCTTCCAATATTACATTGGAGCTGATTCCGCAAAAAGGTTCCGGCCCCCAAAAGGGTATTTCAGTCCCCCTCTTCGCTAGTTCATCTGCTATTTCATTTCCTTATATTCCAGAGTGTCCTGGAATCCACAGTAAGGTTACTATATTGCTCTCGCCTAGTTCATTGAGTATGCCTAGGAATTCCCACGGCATTTTGGATATGATTACATAAGAGCTTAGTGCTGCTTGACTATCCGATATTTTGATCATCTTTTGCCTTCTTTATCCTTTGTCAATATTGAACTAGGCACACTTTCTTATTGCTTGAAAGATACTTGTGGTTTTTCCCTAAACGGACAAGCAGCAATGTCCCGTTAGGAACCCTGTTAAAACTCTTAGTAGCACCATGCTTAATAATTATGTCAGTTTTTTATTCACGTTATTATTCCTGTCATTGAGAAGTTACATAGGTTTAAAGGATATCCTCGAAACGCAGTTATTCCATATACATTCTAGATTGTAAGAGAAAATTTAAAAAAGAAGTTTCGGATATTATTATGAAACAAAGTGAGTTAATTGATAAAGGTACACGAGTGGCTGGAACTTTTATATGAAACAGATACCCTTTTCCTAGCTTAAATTCAAAAGGCAGGAAAGTATGAATTCACAGGGTCATGAGAGGATCCAAATACCAATTAGGTAACAACATCTAATAAATTATTGGAATATTTACTTTAATACGAGACTTAATTGTTGGTGAAGGTGGATAAAAGGTGATATTTATATGGAACTATAATTATTTGTATACTTCACGAGCAAAAACTGGAATAAAAATACGAACTTTTAGTATTCGATGCTACGTTTTATATTCTTTTTATGGTGGACACTTTTTTTAATCAGCATCCGACTAATGTTATTTTGATCTGTTTCTAACTACTTGTACACCTTTTCTACCAAATCGCCAGCCATTAAAAAAAGGTACTAAACTTCCCATGTCTCCGCAAAACTTTGGAAATTTGAAATTTTTGTATGTCAATTATTTTAATAAAAAATCCATATATTCCGAATAACTATCAGTTATCTGCAAATGGAAATATATAATGCCCGATGCAATTGTTGTAATGTAAACCCATGTTAAATAGTGGAATTGAAAAAAAAAACTTTTATTATTGACTAAATCTACACTTATTGTCAAACTTTCAATTGCGACTTTTTTGCTGGAGACTTAATTATAAAAATAGGGATTGGAAGTGAATTCCTCAAGAAATATTCAACCACATTATAAAATGAAAACGTAAAAACATAAAACTCAGTATTATCTTGAAAACTGTGGCGTACTTCGTATATTTTGATATTCCTCCTGTGATTTCGATAGGCCCTCATATCCTAGTCCTTGCTATATCTTTCTATGTCTCCTTTAAGGGCTAGTTCTCTTGTCCTTCGTCGTGGTCGTTTCTTAATCTGGTGTGTACTTTATGCTACCTCTCTTATAGATCTTTCGTATCTACTTTGGTTAAACAAATCTCAACCTGAGAGCTTACCACATTTTCTTGTTTGCTTTCTATGTGTTCGCTGTGTCTTTTGTATTCTTCTCATCTGGTCTCTCAAGCTTTGTGGTCGGTGAGGTAGCTGCGGTGAAAATAGTCTCTTGTCCCCTAGTCGTTGCCGTTTCATTAACCGATGTGTGTTTGTGTTTTTGCTGCCTCTGTTAAGGATCTGTTGCACCTGCTCTGGTAAAACAAGCTTTAGCCTAAGTGGTTCTCAGCCTTCTTTAGAGCTGACTCTCATGAAATACCGGCTCTTCCCTCAATCGGAAGCTTACCGCCTTGCTTTGGTTCTGATATTTTTTGCGGCAGTTAAAGTATACCATCATCCTACTTATTCAATGTTTACATACATCTTCGTTTTTGTCTTCAAAAGTCTGCTCGATCGAGATACTTTGTTGGATTTAAAGATTATTTCTGTTGCTGTATGCCCTTAAGCTACTGATGTATAACTAAATATGGATTCTAATGAAATGCTTCATAGTCGTAAATATCAAGAAATAAATGAAAACACAAAAAGCTTCCACTCCTATACTTCACAGTATTATTAATTTCAGTACTTTTTCCACAAATAAATCAGATAAATTGATTGACTTTGGTGTTTTTTGTATACAATACGCATAGTAGAAGAAGACAGTGTTCAGCTATAATTACACCAAACCGGTTAAAAAGGAAGTCTATTGTGGTACTAAATAGGATCTAATATCAAGAATCATATGCATTATATGGCTTAAAAGACGTCTAGTAATGGAAAAATTAGGGAACAAATTAAATAAGATAATTATCGAATAAAAAATGACCAGAGAGTTAAAGCTATTATTCTGGTAATTTACTGAATAAAGCTATAATTGAAGTAGGTTAATTCTAATAGTAGAAGCACTACCAAAATGAATAATAAGATGCTCCACAGGAGAAATATTTTTTTTAACCAATTACTATTTTTGGTCACCTATGTTAATAATTGGAAGTTTTCTATTCCATGCAAGCGTTTTTTTGCCATTTTGTTTTATACGTTGACAGTTTTAAACAACAAAAACCACAAATTGAGGTTGTGTGTATTAATATTATTATGAATAGACAGGGGCAGAGGGTCATGGTCCTATTTCACACAAAATACTAATAATCAATTACCTACTAGGAAGTTGATACATAAATTGAAATGAACAATGTAATAAAGAGAATATAACAAAACTAAAGTTCAATAATTCATGTTAGGATAAATATCAAATTAAAAGTTTTTCATATATGAGGCGGTCCGGTCTATTTTTAAATATTTCGATGGGAGAAAAAGACAACATGACAATATCGAGATTATTCGTTGAGTCAAAAACTCTATTGGTCAGAAAATTTTGTCTTGAACTGGTCACAAAGTTAGCACTTTTGGTTATTGCTAAAATATGGTCGGACCAAGTGAGACTACTTCTAAGTCATTTTGAGAGAAAACGTAGTTTGAAGTTGCTTTTACTGATACGAAGTACTACGCACTTAGCAGAAACGTTTTGCGGTATCAGCCTTAATGTAATATTGGAAGAAATAGGCGAGGCCGAAGAAAATATAAGATCTGACAATTGGAAAGATCTAGTAGGACGTAGGCGATCAAATATTCTGATGGGTGACTACAACCCGTTGACATCAAATGAATGCATGAGTCCAAGTAAAACTGCACCAATAGTTTTAACAAGAACCCTAACGGGACATTGCCGCCTGAACGGGCACCTGAAAAAGGTTAAAATAGTGGAGGAAGATGAATGTAGATTCTATGGTATGGAAGAAGAAACCTCTATCCACATACTTGCGAATTGCACTGCAATTCAGAATCCCAGTGCACAGCACCTTGGGAGGGATATTTACCTAAGTTGAAGCCTGCCGATATCCCAAAATTCCCCAGGGAAATATAGCTAAAGGAGCTACTAGTCTCTGAGACGTTCCTCAGGAACTAAGTAGAAGTTAGGGGGCACAATAGATCTTTCCGGTCTCGTGAATGTCACTCCAATATACATAGGTAGCGAGATATAGTTTAAATCGTTCTGAACAGATAACTGGTTTGTTATTGGATTTGAATACATTTTAATGTCATTGGCGAAGAAAGATCTTCTAAGAATATTTTGTCCACTCCAACTTTTTAAATAGCATATCTGATAGAAGGTTATCAATCCACAGATGCAAGTGGCTTCGTATCCCTAAGTGATCAATCTTATGTAGAAGCTTTGGAGAAATCTAAGTATACAACATCAACATCAACGGGCTGTTGTTTATTAAGCGATTATGTCCAGTTATTGACACAGACTAGTTGAGACTAATCGGCCTTGGACAACTCCAGGTTGTGTACGTTCTTAATTTTCCTACCTATTTTTCTTTCGGGATACTTTCTAAGAAACTGTGGCTTTTTCGATCGCTCTGAAGGATGTACTAATAAAACAAATTTCAGCTGGCTTAAACTCAAACCCAATTTTAAGAATCCAGTTAGTAATGATTCTTTTGCTACATTGGAATGTGGCATTTATTTTCCATGCCGGTCACGATTTATTTCTGCCCAAACATGATTTCTTTCACAGTAAATTGTATGTAACAATTGTCGTAAACTACATCTAGTTTTCATTTCAGTTACTTTCTCTTGCCTGCAAAGTGATGTCTTCTTAAAGTAAGGCAGCAAATCTATATCGCAACTATTCTTAGATGTATTTTGGACACTTTTGTTGCCTTACTGCTCAATTCTTTATCGACAATTAAGTATACTTCATAAACTTTTTAACAAAAATAATACATGGAATGTCAAATCGAACCAACTAGATGCTAAGTTTTTTTCCGTATATTATGCACAATAGCTTTGGTTACATAAGTTATAGTTTGGCAAGTTTATCTGAAGCCGTGAAAGGAATGCAGTCGAAAGATTCGATATTGCCACGTTTAACTATAAAAAAGCTAAAGTGCTAAGTATGTAGTGATAATAATTAGAAAATTTACTTTTTATTATTAACAATATGATAAACGTTAATTCTTTAATGTGTTTGTTTCATTGGATTTTGTATATTAACATTATTTTTTCAATCACCTAACAAAATCCACCTTCTTTTTCTGATAAAGTGTTTAACTGAGTTGTGTTTTTGTTATATGGTGAACAATAAAGAATTTATTATTATTATTAATCTATGAATATTAGAAGATAAACACTCTGGCAGTGTTGTGCAAAATTAATAATTTTCACGCCCTACGAACTAACTCAATTGGTGAAATGAATCAAATGCCTTGATTGCTTAGCGACCAGCTGACTTCCGATTGGCAAGCGCGTGCGTGTGCTCTTTCCTCTCGCTTTGTCAATCGACTGACATTGATTATCCATTGGCGTTGGTATTGTCAGTGTCAGATTTAGAACTATTTCGTATCCATATTGAATTCAAGTACGATTCTTAACATTATTTGTTTTTAACAAATATTGTGTTTTAAAAAATACCTTACCTTCAAAGCAAAGCAAGAATCAGTTTATATATATATATAATTATTATTTTTAATACTTTTATAAAAATAGGTACGCTATTGGTATGTTTATGACAGATATCCGCCATGTTTCCTTGCCCTTTACCAATGCCCCGTAGCTTCAGATAAACTTGCCAAACTAAAGTATAGTATTTCATTATTTTAAAAATAATTATAATCTAAACAAAACCGGAAACTAGCGTTCATTCGTGTTAATAAAGTGACATGAATAATACTACAGTGTCTACCAAATGAAGTTAAATTGTTAGTGAAAATGTCACATTCTCTACACACGGTTATATTCCGGCTGGTACTTGAATAATTAAATGAGTATTAAAGCCCACGTTCCTGTGTGGCTAGTGGCATCTCTTGTAGTTCTTATGTAAAATATGTTGCGTATAGATACTTCAAGTGATTTTCAATTTGTTTTGTTTTGTTCCACTATAACAGTTCATTACATACTTTAATGCAGCTACCTTTATTGCAATAAACACGTTCGTAATCTCACGGTTGGTTGCCTTTTCAATGGTTGTGTTGTTTAGTATGAATTATTTGCCATTTATTTAAATTTCTCAACTGATGCAGTGGATAATTATCAATCTAGTTCACTTATTAAGCCGAATGGAGGTCAAGCCAATATTTTATTTAAGTCTGTGAACAACTCAACAATTCTTACGATTAACATTGTTACAACTACTGACATGTTTAAGGATATTTGAACAATGATTTTCTTAACAATCGAATAATTTATTTATTTATACCTAAATGACATGTATGCATGTATGTATGATGGGATGACATTCACTGAGACCTAAATTTAAATATTACGGTTTCAGAGGAATAACGTACAAATTTATTAAGGAAAAAGAAAAGAATGAAATTGTCAATGGAAAGTCGTTGAACCAATTCTTTCCCTATTATATATACATGATTTACTATCATATTCAACAAAGGGAAAAGTTATTAGTTTTGTTGATGATACTGCAATGTTTTATAGAGCAGTTAATAGAGGATGCCGAAAAAGATTTTAAAACGGTGGTAGACTGGATTAATTACAACACCCTAAATTTCTAAAAAACCAAATATTTTCACATCTAATGCATGTATGTATGATGGGGACACATTCACTGAGACCTAAAAGATCTATTGTGCCCCCTTACTTCTACTCAGTTCCTTAGGAACGTGTCAGAGACTAGTAGGTCGTTTACTCCTATTTTCCTGAGAAATTTTAGGATATCTGCAGGTTTCAACTTAGTAAATGTCTCTCTTCCATCCACTCATCTCCTAGGTGCTGTGCCCTAGGTTTCTGAATTGCTGTGCAATTTGCAAGTTGTTGATGTATTGGCAATAAATACCGATTTGTTTGTTCCAACTTTATCCATGATATTTTTATGGTGTTCGGCATCAATATGTAATTATATGGCTTCAACGAAGCTGCTGAGGCGTGACCTGTTATTTTGATGGCTTCTTGTTCCTGTATACCTTTATTCATTAAATGAGTAACCAAAGTTGATCGGCCTGATTGATTAGTTGTTCTTCTTCTCTTAGTATCAAGTCCACATTTTTCAGCTGATTTCTTTAACCATTTGCCCATTTCATTCTTACCCACTGGTACATTTTTATACCAAGTAGCATTTGCATTTTTCCAATAAGGTTTTGGATTAAATGTCATGAGCAAAATTACCTAAAAGCAACAAACTTGGATACGACAAGAGAAAAATTTTACCTTACAAAATTTTTAATTGAGTGGTATTCGACATGACTATTTCACGAGAGAAAAAACTATACACATAGATTTGATATATTAAACGTCAAAAAATTGCCGCGACAAGACAAAAAATTGCCAGTTCAAAACCTTCAAATTTTGTCAGTTATCAATTTACTCTAGTGAAATAATCAGTATAATACCGAATAATTGGCTAGAATAATGTATTGCTATAGGCTGAAACCAACAAAATGTCAAATTTTGACAAGTGAAAAAAATAATCGGCATAATTCTATTTTTCGACTGACTCTTCAACTTTGAAAAAATTAATTTAACATGACAGTTAATTTTGACATTTGATATTTGTTGACAAGCGCCAAGTATGTTGTTAAGTAATACTTAAAACACAACCTCGTGGAATATTGTGGTTTAATTGGTATGAAAACAAGCCAAATGGATGTACTATTTAGTTTTTTGTGTAGATACTTATCAATTCAATTTATTAACGAAATACTCGTTCATTAAAAAGATAATTTTCAAAATCATAATAAATTTGTATATAAACATTTTATTGAATAAAAAAGTATAATAAACAGATTAAAATTACCTAATAAATTACACAGTATGATGTGAATAACCTACAACGTCCTTAGTTGCTTCAAAACCGGTCGACAAATAAAGTTCTTCCATATCGTTGGATCTTCAGTTTCTTCGACGTGAGTTATTAAATTAGTTATAAATATTTGCGAGCAATAATAATTTATCTTATGATATAAATTTCCTATAACATCCTAGTGAAATGACAGGTTGAATTATGTACCTATACAGGTGAATCATTTCAAATGTATGTATCAAACAAAATATGGACAACGTTTATTGTTATTTCTTAAATCCTATTTTAACGAATACATCAAAATTAATGTCCCTTCTTTTGAGTTTATTTCACATCAATTATTGTAGTTAACGGACTTGTTAATTGATTCAAAGAACTGACAATGAGTGAATTTATCAATGATAATCTTCAACGTCTCATTTCGTCTATATAATGAATAATTTTTCTGGAAAAAAATAGTTATTTGTTTAACTAGACAGAGAAGTACCAGATTTACGGCCGCGGCTAGCCAAGGCAGTAAATCTGATTCTCTGTCGTGTGAAACTAAAAATGACGTTTAATGTGAATCGGAGAAAAAAAGTTCTTTTTTTACGTGCTTGCCAAAAGCTAAACTATAACTGTATAGTCCGTATACAAATGAATTTTACACCACTCCAAAAATCTCCCGATACTAGCAGTGTATAGCGTCAATAAAAAAGAGTCCTATATTGAACCCTGTGGAGCACCTTTTGATACGTTTACAAAACTTCAGCATGTATTAAGTTTAACTAATTGTGGTCTGTTTTGAAAACACCGATTTACAAGATACACGATTATTTAGGGTATCAAAAGTCTTTGAATAATCCATTAGAAAACTAATATCTCCAAGTTGCCCTTATTCCTATATGCCAATATCGTCCGTGATGTTAAGAACGGCTGTTTGACAATTATGTTCAACGATATTCCTCGTCACGTCGGTGACTCTCATTTGTTCTCACAGTTACTTGCCTACCAGACCTTTCCTTTCGTTGGCACAATACGCTGTCAGAATAACGAAATTTCTCAACAATAGGAAGTATAACTGCGTTTGGTTGGTGTCTCTTCATGAAACTGCTATTTTTCCGTAACTAACTTCAAAGCGGGTCCACCTTGTTTGCCATATTCGTACGATCAAAAATAATGCTCAACCATAAAAACTTTTTCCTAAGTCGTGAGACCCGTTCTCAACTATATAACAACGGTCTTTGCACTACTGAAAACACATAACGCTGCTGCTATCATAGTCAAAGTCATCAATCCGGATCACTCATATTCTTGCTAAATCCTGTATGGTTAATTTTTTTTAAGGAGCCGTCCCTTCGCCGTCACCACCTCAGCCTCCTGGGATTATTGTGGATCTTCCTAGTGTTGTGACTACAACCTATTCAGCCAATCCGTTCCTTGTTTCAGCTCATACAGGTTCTTTACTGGTTGGTTGTAGAAGTCTTCTGGAGTCATTTGGGGTCTTCCATAAAGTTTCTGCCTCCTGTGGTCCAGCGCCTCACAGTTGCATAATATGTGCAGAGCTATTTCGGTGTCCTTTTTGCATCTTCTGCATGTAAGGTCTCCGTTATACAGCCCTATTTTGTTCAGGTGCCCCTTTGAGGGAAAGTGTCCCGTAAGAAGCCCCGTTATGGTGCGTTGTTTGTTGCTGCTCATTGAGAGCAATTGTTTCGCTACTTTTTCTGATGGTTCTTTTATGAATTTATTTCCATGTGTTTGCCTGGGCTTATTCTTCCAGTGTTTTTTGTGTTGTTCTTTCACCCACCCTTTTAACCATGACCTAGTGGAGCATCTGGGGATGCCAACAGATGGTTCGGGTTCGTTCATCAGGGTTGACAATCCTGCTCTTGCCAGTTCGTCAGCTTTTTCATTGCCAGCGATTCCTTTGTGACCTGGACCCACTCCAGTGTTACACTGTTCCGAGTTGCCAGTCGTCTAAGTTCTTCGCCGCATTCCCATACCAGTCGAGATGTTACCTTAGAGCTCTGAAGTGCTTTAAGGGCAGCTTGACTGTCACTGTAGATCCTGATCTGCCTGTTGTTGTAGGCTCTCATGTTATTTGCCCTTGCACATGCAAGTATTGCATAGACCTCTGCTTGAAATACCGAGACATATTTACCAAGCGAGACGATTCCTTCATGTATGGTTAATTAATTTGAAATGAAGTTCACTCTAAACGGCATAACCTGCCAAATAAATCCTACCCTAACATGTCCTTTTTGTAATTTGCACGAGTAGAAAACTATTTTTCATTTTTGTTTCATTGTTCGATATAATTATAGTCAGGTTATGGTAACTCTCAACGAGCGATGGTACGGCCAACTATCGAGTCGGAAAATTTACTAAAATTTGTTCCGACTCGTAAGGAGACGCCACCCGTCAAAATTAATTCGCCCTAGGGAGCGCCACGGTCAGATGCCTATCTATAAGTAGGTTATCTGTGATTACAGTCATGAAACAAAATAACACATGGACTGAAAAGTCACGGGCCTGACAGATAAATGGCGGTGGTTTTATCGCAATCGCCTATTTTTCAGTTAGTATCAACCTCAAAAAGACATTAAAATTTCATGATATTCTATTCATTAGTTCGTGAGTTTATTGTGCTAAGAGTGACGCTACTTTTAATATTTTCAAAACAAACTATTTCGTGTTTCAATTTTACAATGCTTCTTGATAGGAAAAAATATCGTTCAAGCGAAGCAATGGCTTTAAAAGTGTTATTGGGACTCCGCTCCATCGGAAACAACAATAAAACTTTGGTTTGCTGACTTCAAAAGTGGTCGTGAAGACACCGATGATGCGGAACGGAGTGGACGTCCAAATGAGGCGGTAACACCAGAAAACATCACAAAAATATTTAAAATCGTTTTGAATGATCAAAAAGTGGAGTTGTGTGAGTTAGCTGACATCGTAAAGATATCAAAAGAACGTGTTGATGCTTTTGAGCATGTTTGACCATGTTTAAAAGTAACAAACCAAAATTTTTGCGTCGATATGTGACAATGAATGGAACATGGATCCATAACTTCACTCCGGAATCAAAACAATCGTCATGTGAATGGCAGTTGGAGAACCTCGTCCAAAGCGCCCAAAAGCACAAAAATCATCTGGAAAGTTTAAGGCCTCGGTATTTTGGGATGTACGTGGTGTAATATTCATCTACTATCTTGAAAAGGTAAATACCCTCAACAGTTAGTATTCACTATAGCGTTATTGGAGCGTTTGAAGGCGGAAATTGCAAAGAAACGTCCGCATATAGCAAAAAAAAATTTAGTTTCATCATGACAACGCACCGTATCACAAGTCAATCAAAACAATGGCAAAACTACATGCCAGATTTGGCTCCCAGCGTCTACTGGCTGTTTTCGCAGACCTAAAAAAAATACTCGACGATAAGAAATTTCGCTCGAATGAGGAGGTTATCGCTGACACTGGTGCCTATTCTGAGGCAAAAAATATGTTATTCTACAAAAGTGGTATTGATATGCTGGAGCTAGAATGATTACGTTGTTCTTGATGAAAACTACGTTGACCAATAAAACTAATTTTGGACAAAAAAAACGTTTTTTGTTTTTTAGGCCCGGCACTTTTCAGCCCATGTGTTACATTCTTTTTACAGAATGTACCTGAATTTATCAGAGGTAAAAACTGTTATGCTGCTATACCTTTGGAATACACCAAATTGGTTTGGTTGTTTTACCATGTTCTCTTTAAAATTCTCCTGATTCTGTTATACTTAGTGAAAGAATGTTTTCCTCTCTCTCTAACTCCGGTACAATAACAAACTAAGCTTGAAGAGTTACCAATTTCATGGCAGGTTATTATAATAATATGCTTGTAATATTATCCTAATCGTTTTTGTATTCAGAACTAACGACCAAGCTCGTACGTTAATTTGTATACCTTGCGCATAATGAGGTATTACTCCTTCCTGTCACCATATCTGATCGTAATATTTGGGTTTTTTGTTTGTTTTTATGTTTGGTGTGATTATAAGGTGCCATTTCAGGGCAGCAGGTGTAAAATAACATATTAATTAGAAACTTCTTTGTGTGCTGTTTTTCAAATTACATTGAACATATTACCATACATGATTTGCAAGTTTGTTGGATTGAGATATTGAACATAGAGATAAAGGAAATAGTCATTATTCTTGACAAGTTGTTAAGGAGTTCTAACGATAGAACTGCCTTATTGTATGTCTTACTTTTAAAAAGTTACCTATAAGATTGGAATGAACGTAGCGGCTATTTTTGTTTTTTGATTAACTGATACCTCAAAGGTTATTTTGTTGACTCAATCTCTTCAAATACAATCGGAGTTAACTGAATTTTAGTATGAGGTTTGATAAATATTGAATATTCTGGGAAAAAGAAAAAAAGGGAGAGTAATTTAAAAACCAAATATTAAAATGGGGACGTACGACGAAAAAAATAGTGAAGAGAGTTGCCCGAATGATAATATATAATAGAAACGATAAAGGCACAAAAGCTTCAATAGACAGGACATTTTATGAGACAAGAACCGATAAATATGATCAGAAAGATAACAATATACCCTAGAAAGGAAGGAAGACCGAGAAAATGGTGGAAAGGTGCTAAAGATGACGATTCAAAGGCGATGCAAATAAGGGAGAAGAAACTTGCATGTGAGGATTAGTCCAGTAAATAAAGACCGACAAACCCCCCAACCTGTTCATCTCATTATTGTCGGACTTTTGTTTTGCAACTTGTAGGTATTCACGGGTAGATTACTCTCTGAAAATATGTCCTCCGCAAAATTTGCGGAAGGGGCTGAAAAATGGCCAATAATCCCAAAAAATGAGTTTTCCGAAAATCCCGCGGAGGACATATTTTCAGAGAGTAATCTACACATGAATACCTTCAAGTTGCAAAAAAAAAGTCCGACAATAATGAGATGAACAGGTTGGTGCCTTTATTTACTGGACTAGATAGGATGGAGTGGAAATAGATTACGAGACTAGACAGGTCTGACAAAAGATTGTGGAACGAGAAAAGACCTCCTCAAATAATTGATGGAAATGCGTTGGCATTAGTCATGATTCACACATCTCAATCTGTCAGCATCTCATTCACGTTGTTATACGTGATTTTGAAAGAGGTGACAAACAAAAATTGAAAATAGTGAAATATTTTTGACATGGTTTGTTTTCCGAGCTTCAGACGTTATTTGATTATTTACCATAAATTAAAAAGATCCATTGTTGGCATATTCTCTAGATGTGAAATATGTAAGTATTTCTTGTAAAAGTTGTATTAAATGATAACTCCATACGCTTTCCAATGACTTTTGCCTTTTACAGAAAATTGAGTAATCTATTAACAAGAAATTTTTATTATTACTCTCGACAAATGGCTCAACTTTTTCAATATTTAATTTAAGTTCAGATAAAATATATTTTTTTCTATACCATTATTATTACTTAGGTACTACATTTCAAGATTTTTTTGCAATCCTTCGCTATTTTTAACCTATAACGCTTTGGTCTTAGTTGACAGGACAGATGCCATAAAAAATACTTTTCCTTTCTGGCGGAAACCGAAAACCGATTAAACTTTTATTTCATTTTTGCTTATGCGTATATCCCTAGAGACAATTTATAAATTCAAAGGTCGCGATGAACGAGAGCAGGGTGAATATTTATTAGATATGCCCTTGTGGTTGCCAGTGAAGGCGCTGGGGGAAGACAAAAACATATTGCTAATTTCGAAGGGGATCTCAGCTCCAAAGCGTGATAAACAATAATTATATGGGAAATGGTGTGTTGGTTGATACTAAGGTAAGTATAAGTGCAATAGGCTCTTTTAACATATTTTGTTACAATTTCTTGAAAAACTACATCAAATTTGTAGGGTATGAGAAATTCCATAATTAACTTTCTGACAAAGTTGATCAGGTAGCGATTATTTGAGGACCTAATTTTATTTGATAATATATGACTTCAATAATTATTCATTCACTCTCGATCTCAATTCAGTTTAATAGTTCCTACTGGTGTTCTTTCAAAAAAATTCTGCTACTACAGCGTTCGGCTAGAAATTGCTAATCGCTCCGGTAGCGCTACGTTGGGATGAACGAGACCAATGCTAAAATCGAGCGTACTGTGGTGACGTCACTGGCTCTGGCTCTTTGACATCAAAATTAGGATTTTGTGTCACGTGGGAACGAACCTATGAAGGAGGGTATTTGACTATTGTGCTGTGTTCATCGCTAAAACGTCACAAATGACGGATTATAAGTTTAATAGACGACTGTTCCTCTCTTTGTAAGATGCTCTTCGCATTTCCCAAAGTACGGGAAAACTACTAAGACAATCTATCAGCTGGTCATCAAACTTGGAATTCGTAATTTGTGAGATTTCAGTGACGACGCAGTGCGTCTGCCACATTTGGTTGAAAAACATCTTGATTATTTAACGTCATATATAACTCTTCAGCAAGCTGTAATCGTAGTATACAAATAGCACTAGTTGGATAGCTCAGAGCGGCTGACCTTGACTGCGTATAACGTTCCGCTGATAGTCCAACGTTAACTTGACGCTAGCGCACGAATTGCTGCAATATTTTGAAATACTTGAACTCAATCAATAGTATAAGTGAGATTGCAGTCACAGAAGTTCGTTAATTAAGCACTGTTACACGTATATGTACAAATTTGCAACTAGGTAGGTACGTATCTAAAATGTGAAAATAAACTGTTACGACTTAGACATTTTACAAAGTATGGATCATCCTCTAGTTGCATATTACATAAAATCAATGGATTTGTGTTTCCATTACGCCAGTATTAGTCTAATCAAACACGTTCAGCGTTTAGTATTTAGTGGGGCTATTAAACGATTTAAAAGTTATACAATAATCATTATTATCTTCCTCTTGCACGCGGAAACACAACTAACTTTAGCTCAGTGATAACTGGATTAGTTGTATTATTCATCATAATAAAATCATACACATTGGTTGGGTAGACCACGGATTTTGGTCGCAGAATATTTAAAAAGTTATTATATGAGTGTTGGGAGTAGCTCACAAATGTTATTTTAAAAATTCAGGATAATTATAGATTAGTAAATATAAAACCATAACTCAAAATATCCTATGACAATCTGAAACCTGTATAACTAACGTTTTAAACAGGACAGTCCCGCTATCAAGTTGTCTGTTCCATAGTCCCCAGCCATTGCAATAATGTCTCGTTTTTACAAACAGTGGAGCAGACAAACGATAATTTGTCATACGTACACGTATTAAGGCACATCCCCAATCAATTTAGTGGCGAAGTGACACTTCGGCACGCGTGCTAGGATAATGATGTTTAAACGTAAGTATCCTCAACACAATTTCGTGCTGATATGCACGCCGACGTAGAAGTGCAAGCTTGCAAGCTGTAAGCTTTTTCGGTGCGTGCCGAATTGTGTCATGCGCATTTTATCATGGAAAAAATAATTTAGGTACCATAACCCTATTTTATTTTAATATTTTCTTATTGCAAAGCACTTGTTTTGAAAATTAATCAATAAATAAAATGCAATAATATATAAAATATCAAACGGATAAAACAGATAAACAAATAAATAAAATGGATGAAACTACACAAATAAAATATAATAATAGCACCCAGGAATTTAAGGGAGTATTGATATTAGAAAATATTTGATAAAATGTTTCTTGGTACTTCTAGCAGGAACTTTTTTACGAGTCTTTTGAATTTGGGATGTACTTTAGTGAATCGATTTGTCTCAGGAAGAATATTAAATATTTTTGGGGAAAGGTAATAAAACGATCGTTGAGTACTTGGTATCTAAAGTATGGAGCGGTTAGGCTACAGTTTAGAGAAAAATTCACAAGGTAAACTCCACATCCAAAATAATAAAATAGCAATAACAAAGAAAATGCGCATGCGACATCTCATTCAGGCTGAGGATGGGTATCCGGTTTGTAGCACGCGTGCCGAAGTGCCACTTTGCTAGCAGATTGATTGAGGATGTGGCTTTAGTTTAGCATTCGAAGCGCGTGGGCGACGATGGCAGCGCAGGCGTACGTGGAGAAGAATGCGAGTAGCATGCGAGTACCTATCGGGTGCGCGATACGATACTACTTGCGTCTAGAGCCAACATTGTTTTGTTTTGGTTTGATTTAATCGAGTTGACTGTATTTGTAGTTTTGTAGCATCAGAAAAAAGCACAAACGCAAGTGTACTTTTGATATTACACAACGGATTCCTTAAGAGGGGAAATCCAGAGTGGGCTAGATAAAGAATACAAGAATTCAAATGGAGGTTACCAGAAGTTTACCTTCATACAAAGAGCTTACTGAACACAGTAGACAAGAAACTTTCCACCAGGCTATTGAAACTGATAAGAGACATTTGAAGACAGTTACCGACCTGGTGATTGGACACTGCACCCTAAGGAAACATCTGCATAAAATGGGCATAGTTAGTGAACCTATGTGCAGGAAATGGAAACTCTATGATGAAACACCTACTCACATACTCTTCTTTTGTGAAAATTCACTGACTCACTGACACTGACGGAAGCATTTTGGAGAGGAAATAATACAACCGTTAAAACCACTCAAAATCTTCTCAGTCAAACTATAGGCCTGTAATGTATTTTATAAGAAATCTCTATCCTGGTAGGATCGCCATGTAATGTATTTTATAAGAACTCACTCTATGGCAGGATCGCCATGTAAGGTCTTTGTAAGGTATTGGGAATAATCACTCTCGTTTCACAACTAGGTCATTTATTATTACCACAATCAAAAACTAGTCAGGTACAAGATGTGTTTAATAATGAATCGTAGTCCACTTATTTGACCTAACCAAAACTTCTATCACTATTTGTTCATTTAACGCTTTTAGCACAATATTTAATATTTATATATTGGTGTATACCTAAATGCTGACGCTACTGGTACTTCACCAACATATCTTTGAATGTTTAATCACTAACGAATTACTTGATATACAGGGTGTTACAGGCCTATATAGAAGTAATAAGTTTCTGGAATGGAAGTAGAAAATATGGGAAATGGTACAAAGATTTAGCTCAAGTGCCTGAGCTGTTCAGCACTATCCAAACGAATGACTAAACAAAAACCTGGAAGCTTCACATTCTTCTTTATTCCTAGCCCTATTAGAGTGCCATTTTTGCCATTCTTTCTCTTCCTTATCTTTCTGCATGCCTCAACCACCTTCTTATTCTTGATGTTATTTTTAGTTCTCCGTTCATGTTCACTTGTTCGTTTGTTCTCCTTTGCCTCCAGGCGTTTTTATGCCGCCGAAGATTGCTCTAAGCATCTTACGTGCTCATCGCTCCAGCATATCTTCCTTTTTTTGTCTATGTCACAGATTCTTATCTTCATCTTTCTTGAACAGTATTTTGATTTCATCAGTGACTGGAGCATTTCAAATGTTTTGTTGCCTTTCATAATTCTTGACTTTATTTATTGTTCTTTATGGGTATTGCTAGTTATTAGTACTCCTAGATAAACAAAATCGTTTACTCTTTGAAAAGTGTACTCATTTTGCCTTGTCGCTTTTACTACCAGACTTTCTTTGATACCTCCAGTGTCTGCTAAGATCATATATTTTGTTTTTTCTGAATTGTATTTGAATCCTAAAATTTCTGCTTGTTCTGCGAAATTTTTTGTACTTTTCTTGAGCTCTTCCTTCGATTTTGCCAGAACCGTCTAATCATCTGTATACGCAATACAGCGAGGTTCGTTATTCTAGATTGTCCAAGTTTTTACTTTGGATCTTCCGATAATTACTTTTACGATAAGTTGAATAAAATAAAACGGTTGATAGTGGATCACCTGAACAGGATATTGGAATGAAATATTATACTACCATCGGTTATTGATATATTCAAGTCAATGGAAACGCCGTTACTTTGAGATACAGGCATGTGAAGCTACTAAAAAAGTTATAAAAAGAAAGTTGCAAGCAGAAATATCCTCTTATATCTACATTCTGTTTTATTTCAATTTTTAGAATAATATCCTGTCGTCGTCATATAATAGATACTGTATACAAGGAGAAATGTGCCTCAATTAAGAACGTCGTTATTAAAAACTCTCAATCTTCAGGAAATACAAAACATTCCATGTTATCGGAGATTTTTGTTCTATTTCTTATTTGAATTAATTTATAGTTTTTTTCCCACTGCCATTAAACATAACGGCAACATCAGCTCGGATAGCAATTTCTTCACGGAAAATAAATTATTAAACATAAGAATGAATCAGATACTCCGAGTATAGTTTCCATTAATTGAAAACCAGTGCTGGATTGATGAGATTTGCGGAGGATATTGAAGTAACTCAAAAATAAATTATTCGCCTCTATTTAAGAATTCAGACTTAACACTCTTTGAATTTTGAAATGTCTATAGCAGACTAAATAATTTTGGAAATTTGTGCTGTACTCTCTCTTCAAGGGTAACTTGTAACGACCAGACCATTGTATTTGTCTCTTGAAATTACAATTAGTCAAGTATGGATATATTAATTTTCAGAAAGTGGATTTTCGAACATTTTCACTACTTTCCCGTTTCTCATTCACAATTTGGAAACCATTCAAGTTATGCTCTCGGAAATTGTTTCTTAATTTAATGATTCTTTCACAAATACTCTCCCGACATTTCAGTATAAAATTCATAATTTTGTGGTATTTACAAGACTTTTTATGTTGAAAATGTGCTTTTTCGAAAATTTCCTTACACTATTTGGATGCGAAAAAATCATTATATCAAAAAACTTACTGTGGCATTTATTTTCCCTTATCAAAAAACCCCCGGTTACCAATTTAAATCAAATTTCAAGTCGCAGCATTTTTTTTTGTAGAAAATTTTGGAGCAAGCAAGGGAAATATTTCGCGGTTTAAATTTATCTCTCCTATCTCCCTTAATGCTTGGAAATATCGACTTAAAATTTACATCTATAGGTAAATGGCTCCACTGAATCCACTGTAGGAGACTAGAACGTTCTATCTCTTCAATTAGCCGAGTTATGGATACATTAATTTCCAAAAAGTGGATTTTCGAACATTTTCACTACTTTCACATTTATCATTTACAATCCGGAAACCCTCCAGGCTAACAGCTACACATCAGCCTCTTCGACTTTTTATGTCTCGAATTTTAATTTTACAATATTCACTCCGGAATTTAAGTTTTTAGTACCACCCTTTCTCTCCACTACATTGTTAGCAGATGTCCTCTCATTTTATTGTGACCAGTGAGAAGGACCGTTATTGTTTTGATTTTTTTCCTACTCGCCTTAAATAGTTCTTTCGTTTTATGTGACGACGTTTCTTTAATATCTTCGCTCTTTGTTTTCGTTTAATCCAAACCCTTATGCAGCCTCTTGCGCCTGATTTAGTAGCCCCGTGTACGTGTTCTGGTCCAATATATGGAGTTTATGAGCCAACTCTTGCTGGTTTATCAGTTTTTGCATTGCCCTCGATGCCACCCACATCAAAGTTGTTTTCTTGTGCTCTGAGTGGACACTGAACGCTCCTCTGCATTCACATACCATACTTCTGTATCTGTAGAGTAGGGAGGGTGAGTGTAGGCTCACAGCACTTAGGCCACATATGACCCATTGTACATCCTCCCGAGGAGTTGTCCTCCTAGGTCATCGTCCATCCTGTCCGTCTTAGGAAGGTGAACAGGTCACCAGGAGACATCTCCTTTATATCGGCAGGTGTAGGCCAAGACTCACCGAACACACACTCTCTTATCGACGATAACTCCGGACACTCGCATAGGACATGCCTGACAGTCTCATCTTCCTGTTCACACATCCTGCATAGAGATGTGTCCACTAGCCCCATAGTATGGAGGTGTTTCCTTAGTTGACAGTGGCCAGTCAGGAATCCCACTGTTATACGTAGGTTCCTTCTGGTCATCGCCAAGTATTTTTTTCGGCGCCATCTTCCCAGGGTCGCCCAGGGTGATCCTGGCAAAACTGCATCCTTTGATTGCCTCCCATCTCTCAAGGGATTGAGCATGGGTGTAACGTTTGGCTAGTTCCGCAATTGTCGAATTCGTCAGGCCGTAGGTGTCACTGGGTCCAAGAATTTTCAGTCCAGCGGCTTCCCTGGCTAGAGAATCAGCAATGCGATTTCCTTTACTCCTGTCGTGCCCTTTAACCCACCTCAGGATAATATTGTTATCTGCCGAGGCGTTAGCTAAATCTTGGTGGCACTCTAGTACTAGTCTTGATATAACACGTTGTCTGTTCAAGGCTAATAGGGCTTGTCTACTATCAGTGCAGATTATTATGTTTTTGTCAGAAATTCCTTTTCTGATTAGTTCTTTTGTGGCAATTGAGATACCAGCCAGTTCTGTTTGAACTACGCTGGTATTGTTTCCCATTCCCCACTTGATCCTTAGGCTTAGTGCTCTCGAGTAAACTCCACATCCTGAGCCTTCATTCATTTTTGAACCATCTGTATAAATGCGTATTGCATCTGCAGCATCTGGCTCTGTGTTGTGTTTTATTTGTATTTTGTAGGGTTTATTAAACAAAAATCTGGGTTTAATTGCATCATTGGCTGCCTGCAGCAGAGGTAGCGCAGTAAGCGCTTCCTGCCATAGGCTTAACCGCAAATTGCCCACTCCTACTTCGGGGTTTACACCAGCCTTGCGCAATCGTACCATGGCCATCAACGCAACCTCCTTGACATACAGGTCCAGAGGGGTCAGACCAGTAATAAGCTCCATTGCTGCGGTTGGTGTTGTTCTCATGGCTCCTGTTATGTTTAAACAGGCCATTCGCTGTATTTGATATAGTTTTTGAATGGCCGTTGCTTGTAGAACCTTCGGTCCCCATGCAATTGCTCCATACGTTAACATAGGTCTTATTATTGCAGTGTAGATCCAGGAGACCACTCGGGGTGACAGCCCCCATGTGCGTCCCACTGTTCTCCGACACTGTTCATAAGCCACATATGCTCTTTTTGCTCTGCTGTGTAGATGAGAGTTCCATGTTAGTTTCCTGTCGAGGGTAATACCAAGGTATTTCACCTCTTCCGAAAAGTTTAGTTTGCTTTTGAAGATTTCGGGGGATTTTAAACCCGATAAACTCCTTTTCCTGGTAAAAAGGACCATCTCAGTCTTCCTGGGATTGATCGAAAGTGAGTGTTCCTTACACCATGTTTCAATTAATTTGAGCCCATCCTGCGCTCTATCGCACAGTGTGTTCACAAATTTGCCTGTCTGCAAAATAACTATGTCATCTGCGTATGCAATTGTGTAGATTCCATTGTTGTTGAGGTGATTAATCAGGGTGTCCAGGACTATGTTCCACAGAAGGGGTGATAAGACCCCTCCTTGCGGACATCCCCTCATGACCAGTCCTCTTACTGTGATGTCTTCTACATTGATACTTATTGCTCTACTAGAGAGCATCTTGAGTATCCATTCTCCTACTACCAGAGGTACATTCCTGGAGTTGAGTTGCTGGGTAATTGTTGGAAAGGTTGTTTTATCAAACGCTCCCTCTATGTCTATGAATATACCCAGGGTGGATTATTTGTTGTCCAATGATCTTTCGATTCTGCCAACCACTTGGTGAAGGGCCGAATCAGTGGACCTTCCCGGAGTATATGCATGCTGATTTGGATGAAGTGGGTGGTGAACTAGCACTTCATCTCTTATGTACCGCTCGCATAACCTCTCCATTGTTTTTAAAAAGAACGATGTGAGACTAATTGGTCGGAATGCTTTTGGTAAGGTGTAATCCATCCTACCTGGTTTTGGTATGAATACCACTCGTACTTCTCTCCACTTACGGGGAATATATCTCAGAGCCAAAGAGGCTCTGAAAATTCCAACCAGGTGCGGCATAAGAATATCCATCCCCCATTGAAGTAGGGCTGGTCTTATTCCGTCAGGTCCTGGTGACTTGAAGGGGGAAAAGCCCGATATGGCCCACCTTATCTTGTCCTCGTCAATTACTGAACTAGCAAATTGCCAGTCGTATTGTGAGGGTGTTGTTGGTACTTCCATCCAGTTTGACGTTCCAGGAAAGACAGAACCTGGGAAGTGAGTTTCCATAAGAATCTCAGCGCTCTCTTGAAGGTTGGCTGCCTTGTCGCCATTTTCCCTTGTAAGGATGCCGATACTCTTATGTTGGTCGTTTGAGAGCGCCTTCTGTAGCCTAGAAACCTGTGGGAAGTCTTCGACTGCCTCACAATAGGCTCTCCAGGCCTCTCTTTGCTTTTGTCTGCAGACTTTTTTGAACTCCTTGAGGTTGGCTTTGTATATTCCCCAGTCCTCTTCGAGTGTTGTTCGTTTTGCCTTGTTAAAGGTCGTTCTCGCTGTCTTTCTGAGGTGTTCCAGTTCAGGGCACCACCAGCTATTGGTCGTGCCACCTGTCTGAACCATCCTCATCGGACAGGATTCCTTATAGGCAATGTCCATTTTGTTTTGGATAGATACTGTGTACCTTTCCAGTTCCTCATTATTGCTAGGAGTCAGGACCTCTGTTTCCCGCAGAGCACCTTTTAAGAGTCGATTGTAGAGAGCTACATCCGTCCTCTTCGGGTCGCGAGATTTTACAGTGGTCCTGAGATCCTGGCTTACCGTGTAGGTCAGCCAGCGGTGGTCTGACATAGAGATATGATCTGACACTTGCCAGTCCTTAATTTGGTTTGATATTTTGGTTGTCGCCAGCGTAATATCTATTAATGTTTGGCTACGGGCGTTAATGAATGTCGGCTCCGTGCCTCTGTTTAAGATTGTTAGATCTTTCTTAATTATATATTCATAAAGAGACTTACCTCGGGCGTTGATATCCTTGCTGCCCCAGCTTAATGTCACTTATTGGTTCATAAAAACCTTCCGCAACATCTCGCTGCCTGTATTTATTTTGATAAATCCATTGCGCATCACTGAACATTTGCATTATTGAATAATAATTTTTCCGATAACCGAAAATCAATCATAAAATATTGAGATATGTGTTTATATCGGCGGATGTGTAGTATCGAAATATCTCTTTTACAAAACCTTCCATATTCAGAAAAATATATAAATATATATGAAGATCGAATGCGGATGTATTCAGTTTGACCGTTGGCGTTTGATGTGTTGAATTTCGTATGCCGGTAGAGTCACGAATATTCTACAACCAATTTGATGCATTTTGTTTTTATCTGTCGTTCTTTGCCAAGAACAACAAATAGATCAAAGGCGCTTTCAAAAAGTTCTCTTTGATTGTTGATAAATACACTCACTAAAATAATAAACATGTACATTGGAGTTGGTTATAAAAGCGGCAACGTATTATATAACGACATTCTGGACACATTCAGATATCCCTAATACACTTTTTTAGAAAACACTTTAAGTATTCAAGAGCATTGTTCAATGAGAGCTGAAAACTTAAATGACTGAACTCTATCGTTGTAAGATACTATCACACTATTTTTTTTTGTTTATGGAAAGTTGTATTACACCCAGTCGAGAACAACGACCAACCAGCAATTTTGTCTTATCCTAAATTATATATACAATCTTTTAAACTAAGTTACAATCCATTGATGTCACTCAGTTCCTAACTGTGAGCTTTCACTTATCACTGTGCTCTGGTTTCAAGACTTTCACTTATCACTTACACCAGGTCAGAAGGTTTCGTCCTTCTCAATCCTCTCTTTAGGTTGCGTTGATCGAGTAGTTGGAGCATCTCGATGTTAACATGATTTGAGACATTTTATTTCACATTTTGATCCGTCTTGTTGGGAAAACCTGAGGTCTTAACCTAAGCTGCGCTGTTGGTGGAACAAACCAACAAAACAGAGGGAAAAGATAGTTGCAAAAAGTGCCATGACAAAGCGGAACTAGCAGCAATACATTTTTTGCTAAAGAGTGCCTTAAGAAAACGCATTCGCTCGTTAGGCTGCTTCACTAAAGTCACTCCGTATAATAAAATTTTGTTGTGGAATAGAGAACATTAAAATTGATTTTTGTACTAGCTATTCGTTTAGGAAATATCGCATTTATTTCATACTTTACGGACACAAGGTATAATCATTCTATCTTTGTTTGTTTAAATATTGAATTGTATTAAAAAAAATTCACTTAAACCAGTAGCTCGAACAAAAATATAGTACACGACCTTGGAAAGCAGTGAAACGCTAAAGAATGTAATTCAATTTTGTATTCCAGAACGATTATTTCCTTCACAAAAACGTATTTTATACTTCTCTCGACCTATCTTCATTTCATTAAACGTCAATTGAACAGTGTAAGAGCACGATAAAAACCAAATTGAAATCGTGGCTAAAAAGTAGTTTTGTGAGAAATGAAAGCTGTAAGGTGTTGCTAAAAGTACACAGCTCTAACAGCGAGTAATTTCATGAATACCATTAAATACCATGTATACTTTATACTTTACTAAATGATTTTCGGGGCGTCGGCACAGCACTGTAGTGGAACGCATCTGATGCGATAACTACAGTGCAGCAGTGTCGAGAGTGGTTAGTACTTGGATGGGTGACCCACTGAGGAAGACAGTCGTGTAAATAGCCCATACAGCCTGCAGCGGAGTAGCATACCACAGCTCGCAGGAATTATCCCAATGAGCACGAGGTAAAATTTAGGTATGCTGTCTTTCGGAGGAGACGTAAAACCGAGGTACCGAGTCCATGGATGTTGGGCTTGATGAAGAACCCTAGTAGAACCCGGTAGAGTGCTCCCGGCGTCGGGGATTAGCCTCACTTAAATAACCAAATAAAAGGAGAAAAAATCATTTTCTGGGCAGTTTTATTGCGAAGAAATACTGTACTGGAAAATATGTAAATGTCCTTGCGTACAAAATTTCATATAAATCGGTAAACAGAAAGGGGGTGAAATTTCAATTACCGGATTTGATACACACAAGATAAATAGGGAAATGTAAATGGAACTGTTTAAGGGAAAATGCACCGAGTGATGTATATATGTATGATAGGGTGACATTCATCAATATCTATTGTGTCCCCTTACTTCTACTTAGTTACTGAGGAACGTCGCAGAGACTAGTAGCTCTTTTAGTCCTATTTCCATGAGGAATTTAAGGATATCTGCAGGCTTCAACTTAGGTAAATGTCACTCTTCTATCCAATAATCTCCTAGGTGATGTGCCCTAGGATTCTGAATTGCAGTGCAATTCGCAAGTATGTGGATGGAGGTTTCTTCTTCTTTCATGCTACATAATCTACATTCTTCCTACTCCACTATTTTGAGCTTTTTCAGGGGCCGATTCAGGCTGCAATGTCCTGTTAAAACTTTTGGTACAGTTTAGCTTTGACTTATACATTCATTTGATCTCAACGGGTTGTTGACACCTATCAGAATCTTTGATTGTCTAAGCCCCACTAGATCTTTCCAATGATCAGATCCTCTCTGCAATTCGGCTTTACCTATTTCTTCCAATATTACATTGGGGCTGATACCGCAAAAGGGTCTTTCAGTTCCCCTCTTTGCCAGTCCAGTTGCTATTTCATTTCCTTCTATTCCAGTGTGATCTGGAATCGACAGTAAGTGTATTATATTGTTCTCGCCTAGTTCATTGAGTATGCTTAGGCATTCCCACACCATTTTGTAACTGATTACACATAAGAGCTCAGTGATAATGATAATCTTTTGCCTTCTATATCCTTTGTCAATATTGAACTGGGAACATTTTCTTATGGCGTGAATTTCCAAGCTTTCAGAGTGTTTGGTTCCTGGCCCGTACACTCCTATCCCAGTTGATATGTTCAAAATTGCTGTCTTTTTTCTCTAAATTAGTAATGAGTTATCGCTCGAATTAAATTTTCGTGGATATTATTTTCAAAAAGTCACTGATGATACCATAATTAATATAGGAACGCTTAGTAAGGAATAAAGAAACGTTCTCGGTACACGTACTTGACGAGATATAAAAAGATTTACCGGACTCACCGGACTGAATTGAAAAAAATTTCTCATTGAAGATGTTAGGTATTTGAGATAAAATGTCACTGAAATGATCAATTTCTATACCTAAAATATTGAATATTTCAATACTCGTTCTGGAAGATTAACACATTGATGTTAGTATACGAGGATGTATTGATATCTAGTTAGCCTAGCCCAGTTCCATGCATAAACAAAATATTGCATTACCATAGCAACGAACAATAACTTATTAGAAGTGTCAGTGTGCAGTTTGGCGTCAAAAAAGTAAACCAGAGTTACGCAATAAAAAAAAAGAAAAAATATGTCCACCGAAATTGTGAAAATCGAAAAATTGGAGTATCGAGCCATCATCAAGTACCTGTATTTAAAAGGGTTAAGAGGTAAGCAGATTTACGAAGATATCCTTAATACCCTTGGTGATCAATGTCCTTCGTATGCGACCGTGAAAAATTGGACTGCAAGCTTCAAAAGAGGTAAATTTTCCATTGAAGATGATAACCGATCGGGAAGGCCAGTTTCTGTATCAGTCCACGAAAATATCGATGCAGTACATGACATGATTTTATCAGACCGTCGAATTGAGCTAAAACGGTTATCTGAAGCACTGAATATTTCATACGAACGCGTTCATCATATAATTCACGTCAATTTGGACATAAGAAAAATTGCTGCAAAATGGATCCCCAAATGTTTGAATGTTGACCAAAAGCGTGCAAGGGTAGAAGCATCGCGTTCGATCTGTGCTCGATTTGAAAACGATGTAGACTTCTTGAACCGAATTGTTACTATGGATGAGACTTGGGTACATTTCTACGATCCAGAAACAAAGCAAAAATCGATGGCATGGCAACACTCTGGTTCTCCAAGACCTAAGAAGTTTCGTCCAAAAATCTGCTGGAAAAGTTCTTGCTTCAGTTTTTTGGTAAACTCTACGGGAAAAAATTAAAGAGAAACGACGCGGAAAGCTATCCATAGGTGTTTTGTTTTTGCAGGACAACGCCCCTGCACACAAATCTCATGTTGCCATGCAAAAAATTCGTGATTTAGAGTTTGAATTACTAGAACACCCCCCTTATTCACCAGATTTGGCTCCGTCCGACTATCATCTCTTTCCCCAACTGAAAAAAAAGTTTGAAAGGTCGTAAATGTTCTTCCAACGAGGAGGTAATAAAAGCTGTGGATGTCTGGTTTGCAGAGCAAGAAGAAACATTTTTTTTGAAAGGTCTAGAGACGTTGCAGGTTCGCTGTAATAAATGTATACAATTAAGAGGAGAATATGTTGAGTAATAGAATATTTTGACATTGAAATTTTGTTTGGTTCTATAGTAGGCTAAGAATTTTTCAATATATCCTCGTATAATAAAAAATCTTGGTATTTATCAAGCAGGAAGAGAAACGTTTTGGTGATATTAAAAACAGTATTATTTTTCAGATTTGCTAGAATGCAACTTATTTCACAAACTTGAATTTGTTTTGAATTCACTTGTATCTATTGATCTAGTGGATTTTTATACGCTAATTGACTTTCGGCCATCTGAAAGATTATAAATTCAACTGATTCAAAACGATCATTTTTATCATTTAACTCCTGACCTTGTCTAAATCAACCAATCAAACTAAATTAAATCAACGTTCTGTTTTCTATTGTGAATCTACAAACAGATAAAGTGGAATGATTGTAAACAGAATTGAATGATGAATACCCAAGACATCAGTTCGATGTATGTACTTACAATATTAATTACATATATGAGGATAAATTGTTAGATTGTAGAATGCACAACAAAAATTAACTGAAGTGTTGTGTTTAATACAGAAAAGTAATTACTGAAGGCATCATTATGTTTATTGAAAACTAGAAGTGGGAACCAGATGGAAATTGAAATTGGAAAAAAATCAATTAAAAGACACATTATTCCATCCCAACCATTTGGTTTCGTTAAGATTTTTTTTTCATCACTGGACAAAACCAAGAGGTAATGCAAATGTTTTACCTTTATTGGCTTTTTTTCATACTTTTATTATATTATTGTTTATCTGTTGTTTCTCTATTAATTGTTAGTAGATTACCTAGAAACTACCTTTATTATTATTATTATTATTATTATTATTATTATTTGATTGATTTTTTTCCATAATTATATAATTTTATTCATTATAGGGTAGTTCCGGGGGAGATAGCCATAGTTTTTTAATAGCGTTCTAAATCAAAAACTAATGTGAATTAAGTAACAAAGTTAATCTCATACTAGAATTTAATATTATATATTTCGAATACAAATTAAAATACATCTCTTGTGATAACTAAATATAACAAAACACTTTTTTTTTTAAATCTTGGATTGGTAATCTCTCCCATGATCTCCCGGTGCGATGGCCATTGGTGTAGGGTTGAGATGACCACCATTGGATTATTTTCTTCACCACCTCTTCCTCTAATTTTGTTAAATTCCATCTTCTTGGCACCACATGAATGACACATATTTTACATTGCGCCCAATCTTCCATCAGTTGTGTTTAGAAATACTTTTCACAGCATCCTCTACAGTAGTTGAGTTCACTGTTACTTATTTCTCCATCACTGTCTGAGCTATTCTCCAATTCAACGTTTGATTGATTGATTGATTGATTGGATCAGCACACCAGTCAAAGGATTGATGTCCTCGGCACCTCAGCCTTAAGGCTTTTTGTGCTCTTGGTTGTGCCGTTTATGTGAAGAGACCAGCAGCCCTTATCAGGCTCAGCAGACTTTTCACTAGGTTCTTCTTGGAGAAATCCTCCCTTGGAAATTCTAGTCCTAGGAGTCTATATCTCCAGTGAGATAGTGCTTCACAATCAAAGATAATGTGAGAGGCTGTTTCCTCCTCTTCCATGCACAACCGACAAATAGGTTCCTCCCTATATATGCCGATTGTATGCATGTGCTTCCTTAGAGTGCAGTGTCCAGTGAGTAAACCCGTCACTATCCTTATTCGGGCCCTGCTAAGGTTTAGTATATCATTGGTCAGCTTCTCCGAGGGTTTTTTAACCAAGAGTTTGCTGTGTTCCTGTTTTGGCACGTGTCTCCAGTACGACTGGTGTTTAGTTTGAGTCCACCGAGATATACAACCACGTGCAGCAGTTTTGGATATCCCAAATACTGGTTCAGGACCAGTGAATGCTGTCTCGGACCCCAGCTTTGCTAGGTTGTCCGCCTTTTCATTTCCTACAATGCCCTTATGCCCTGGGACCCACTTAAGAGTAACTCTATTATGGTTAGCCAGGGTTTTAAGTTTCTGTAGACAATCCCAGACCAGTCTAGATCTGATCTGAGGACATGCTAAAGCTTTTAGTGCTGCCTGACTATCAGAGAGTATTAGGATCTTTTGACCCCTGTAACCCCTTTCAATATTCAGTTGCAAACACATATCGATAGCATAGATTTCTGCCTGGAATACAGAAGCAAGATTCCCCAGCGCTGCATGAAAATTGCACCTGGGTCTAGCACCATGAACTCCAGCACCTGTTCCAATGTCAGTCTTTGATCCGTCAGTGTACCACATCAACGTTCCTTCCTGACTGCTTTCTTCCAACCCGTCCCAGTTTAGCTGGTTTGGATATGGGTGTCGTTGCATCTTGCCAACATGTTATCACTTCTCATTTTAAGGAGTGAGTTTGTGATAACTTCTGTGATTCTGGAGTGACAGGGGGTGTTGGTTCTTTCATGCCAGTTCCCATTACATTCCAGTCTGTATGCAGCCATCCTCGCTTCCGCCTTAACATGCAGAGCAAGAGGCGGAAGATTAAGAATTGCTTCCATTGCCGCAGTCGGGCTGCTTCTCATGGAACCCGTTATGCACAGACAGGCAAGCCTCTGAAGTTTTGACAGCTCCAATTCAGCTTTCTTCTGATCTGTTTTTGGCCACCAAACTAAGGCGCCATAGGTAACCATGGGTCTTACCACTGTTGTGTACAGCCAGTGTACAATCCGTGGATTTAGTCCCCAAGTGTTCCCTATCGCCCGTTTGGCAGCCATTAGGGCCATTTTCCCTTAATTAGTTTTATCATGAAGGTGTGAGTTCCAGGTTAGTTTTGCATCCAGAATTAAACCCAGATACTTAACCTCCTGACTTAGACACAGCTGCACGTTAAAGAGGCTTGGCAGTTTTAGTCCCTCAAGCTTCCTTTTTCTAGTGAAAAAGGAAGCTTGAGGGACAACGTTGGTATCAATATCGCTGTCTGATGACGATTTATCAATCTCGTTAGCTTTCCATTTTTTCCCTTCAAGTGAAGTCTTCTTTTTAATATTTGTTTCACTGTTTTTATCAAATCACACTAAAACTGAATGGACAGTCCATATATCATTAGAATATATTGTTTTTATCACGTTCTTCGTTAACATGGGAAGTCTCTTTGGAAACATAGTTTTGATAGCACCAGGCCATCTTTTCCGAGATATGGCTCGTATAAGAAACAATTTGATTTAATTTGAATGCCTTTTCAAAGCTTAGATATTTGTAATACTAGTTTTGTCGATCTGCTGACGAAAGTAAAGTGCATACAACTGAACAAACAAAAATACCAAAGTTACCAAGATTGTTGAGTGGGCAGAATATGAACCAGCTTTGCCAATTTTTGATCTGAGACTCATGGCGAAGATGTATGTACATTGGGGTGATATTCATTGATACTCGATTGCTTAACAAAGTGCAGCTCACTGATAATTTAGATATCTCACTACACCATAGCTCACGTACATTACCGTATGTTTTCATTTGAATGGGCAAAGCTGTGCTTAAGATTTCGTGCATACAAGCTCCGCTTGAAAAATTGTACAGCCAGTTTAATTTTCTAAGCCTGGCTTACTTATTAACCAAATATGGTGCAATTAGGCATACGACGGCAATTTAGGATAACTGCAAGTTTTAACTTAGGTAAGTATCCCCTTTCTATACAGTAATGTATCCTGGAATCCACAGTGATGTGATGGTATTGTTCAATGAGTTTATCTAGGCATTCCCATACCATTTTGGAACTGATTACACAAGAACTCACTGATTTGATGGCTTCTATATCTTCAATCAATATTGAACTGGGCCCACTTTCTTATGGCGTGAATTTCCGCTTGAAAGATACTTGGTGTTTTTCCCAAGCTTCCGGTGTGTTTGGTTCCTGGTCAGTACACTCCTATCACTTTCGATCCCTCTGTTTACCATTAAACAGCATTATTTCCAAGTTTGATAATGGTGTTGGCAACCATTCCTTCTTATTGCTCATCAATGACGGATTTGGGAAATGTCCTAGACTCTGGTTCACTAATAAATAAGTACATGAAAA
The DNA here is from genome assembly GCA_949126875.1 of Lochmaea capreae. Classification (NCBI taxonomy): domain Eukaryota; kingdom Metazoa; phylum Arthropoda; class Insecta; order Coleoptera; family Chrysomelidae; genus Lochmaea; species Lochmaea capreae. The sequence goes on from OX421404.1 coordinate 21,662,042, forward strand.
ACATTAATGTATGTAGTACACGTGCAATTGGTGCACGTTCTAATAGTTACTTCGCTTAAAAAATAACCAACAGCTATTATTTTAATTATAATAATTATTGCAGTTTCTAGCTTGTCACACTCATTTTTCGTATTTAACTGGGTTGAAATTGATTTTCATGCTCCGTTATTTAAAAATTGGTGCTTTTAACTCTAGGTCACTGCTACCTTCTTTGCATGCTACAAACATGATATCATTACAGTGTCAAGTGCTTTACATTCTACTCTACAGGTTAGATGGAACTTTTACAGGGGACTTAAAAGTGAAGCATTAAATAATAGAGTTATTCATTCGGATAAATAAAAATTGTTGAATGTTTACTTAATAAACACATTTTCCTAAATTAACATATACAGTAAAACCTGTATTTTTAAACGTAAGTGCATTCAACATAGGGATCGTCAATTCCAGTATTAAATGTAATTATAATTTCTCCATGAAATTATTATTTTTATGATCTACTTTGATATATTTGTAAGCATGTATGATGGGGTGACATTCCCTTAGACCTAAAAGATCTATTGTGCCCCCTTCCTTCTACTTAGTTACTGAGGAACGTCGCAGAGACTAGTAGCTCCTTCAGTCCTATTTCCCTGAGGAATTTTAGGATATCTGCAGGCTTCAACTTAGGTAAATGTAGTCATGAGTTGTTGTTGATATTATTTTTTAAGCAGTCACTGATAATACCATATTTTATATTGGAGCGCTAAGTAAGGTCTGATGAAACGTTCTTGGTAAATGTAGGTACTTGACTTGACATATAAAAAGGATTACCGGAATAAATTCAAAAATTGTTTTCATTTAAGATGTTAGTTATTTGAGATAAAATATCATAAAAATCTTAAGTGTGATATATTTAAGAAATTAACTATAATAGTTTTTATAAAAAAGACAGGTCTGTATCTAAAAAAACTTTGATGCTAGCCTCTTGAAGACCCGCAGATTTATTGGTACATCGGTATATACAATGGGCGAGTTCTATACAAGGGAAATGCTGCCAGCATAACGAACAAAAAAATACTGAAATAGGTTAGTCGCATAAGGAAGTTGTTTTTCCAATCAGTTTTTGGTTTTTCTTATATGTTTTGAGTCCCTTTACCTGTTGTACCCGAAAAGTTTGGAGGTCTTTTTAGTTTGGGGTATTTTGCATCTTACAGTTTGAGGAAAAACTAATGTCAGCTGTCAACACATATACGTATCATTAAGGTATTGGCCATTGTTTGTGTTTATGGTATATTATATAATTTATATTCTACCTTTGTCTACTTGCAGAGACAACTAACCTCTGCTACTAGTAATTTGTGTGACTCAGATCTGCTTTTATTATTGCAAATACCATCTAGAAAAGTATTCTACCCTCATTTGTATCTTCGTTGTGATTATACTACTATGTTACCAATATTTTTGGTATGGTGTGCCTTCTTGTAAGTTTTGAAAAACATTTGGTTAAATAAAAACCAATAATTGAACGTGTAATTAAAAAATATTGCTTCTGTTAACACTTTATTTTATTCACCTCACTCTATAAACACATGTTAGCTTTTATTTATTGTTTCAAGACATTTAACCACTAATAATACACAAGTTTAACCAGAAGCAGGATTTATTACATATAAGTAAGTTTATCATTTGAAAATTAATAAATCATTAATGATCGACTGCTACTCTGCACTAGAAATTGTTTCAATTGCGCGAATTAATAAATCACACATTGTACTAGTACAATAATAGGTTATTTCTACAGTCTGTGTTGCCAAAAGTAATATTATATTATATGCTTGAAGAAAATTAGGACTTAGACTTAGCCCCCGAACAACTTTCATGGCAAACATTTCTGGCACAAATACATTTTCATGAAAATTTTCAGTTTTGTCAATTATTTGCTTCATTTCATCAGAATAATTTTTACGATTTACAGGAACTATGAGTATCCCACTTGGATTCCAAATTATTAAATTACAATAATAACATTTAATAAGGGAATCATAAATTTGGCTTAGGTGGTCACTGTCCACATATTGTGAATAGCTTCACTGTTACTCCTGAATCATTATCCCTCTCAACAAATTCTGGATTTTCATTTTCAATATTCTCATTCACTATATAAGTAAATATATGGCCTTTATTGAAATACTGAGGCAAGGGGCGTGATGGAAATCTTGATCACATCAAATTTTCTTTAAACACATCAAATGTATCCCTGTTTGAACTTGAGATTTGAATAATATTTCTCTTCATATTATACCATTTTCCTTGGTATATGCCTAGAAACATCTGGTTTATTCCTACATTATCAATGCAGTCGTTAATTCTTAAAAATTCAAATATAAGAACAACGAAGTTGTTTCAGCCATTCAACACACCTCTTAATGAGTTCATCCTTAGACCCTTAGACCTGCACTCCAACCACCTTTTCATTTCCTTGACAGAATGGTCCTCTAAACGTACATTTTCGTGCAACATTTCCCCAGGTACATCCGTCGGTAAAAGCACTACTGAATCCATATCTAATTGTAAACTAATACTAGACTAAAGAAAAAGATATACCAGAAACACAAACAAAGCCAAACAAATGATGATGAACAATGCCTAATATTCCTAATATCTTAACGATACGTAGATGTGTTGACAGTTGTCATTCGTTTTTCGTCAACTGTAAGATGTAAAATAACTAAATAGACCTCCAAACTTTTCGGGTACAACATGGATGGTAAAGGGACTCAAAATATATAAGAGAAACCAAAAAATTATGGAAAAAACCTCATGCGACTAACTTTTTCAGTATATTTTTGTTTGTTATGTTGGCAGCATTTCCCTTGTATAGAACTCGTCCATTTGTGATGAAATAAAAGTTTTCTTTTCCATTTTTTGATACTTTCCTTATTTAAAAACCAATTACAGCATTTTTAGTGTTTTCCTTGTATGTATAACTCAAGAATGGAGGAAGACCTTGTAGATTTTTTTCAACAAATAAAATATTTTTCATAAAAGATACCTCTCGTATCCATCGCCCTTTAGAATATAGTTATGCTACCATACTAGTTATTATGATTAAACATAGTAGAAGAAATATATGCTGTTTTCATCAAAAACGTGAGTTACCGCTAACCCTATTACACAATGTGATAAACTCTCTAATTTTCTTATTCTACCGACCAACACTGCATACGAACAAAATGATATAAAGTAGCTGAAGAGCTCACGGCACTATTAGGAAGACAACAATACTCTCTCATACCAACCAATAATTTGTTATTATTAAATGATAAATGGCACTTCTAATCTTATCGGATTCCGATATAATCATCAAGCAAGATACTAAATCACTGCTCAGTCGATATCCAATGGAAAATAAGTCGGTATGGCAGTTCTGTGGATATCACTAACGTACATCATGTATTTTTGTGGGGAAGCTATTTGAAACAATAATATTTTAATTTCTTTTATTAAATTCTACTGTTACATTCTACTGATTACATCATTGTTTGTCTAAATATAGTAAGTCCACACCAATTGTTTTTAAACATTTTTCTTATGAATTCTTGCAGCTCCACAGGGACATATAAATTCCAGGGACTCTTTGTGAGCCCTTCCTAGGTCCGATTTCACATTACACGGGTATTCCAGCATCTCTGAGATTTTCCAGCGAAATTGAAGTAAAAGAAGGAACATTGGAGTGCATGGTATATTAGTGAATGTGTGCTGCAGTTTTTGCTACAAAATTTGGCTAATAACGATCTTTCAGACTATGATATGGCTCAGTCGAAGCAAGACACTTTTTAGAGTTATGTAGTCAGAGAGTAAAAAACGGACCCTATTATTAAGACTCCCATGTCCGTTCGTCTGTCTGTCCGTCTGTCACCAGACTGTATCTCATGAACCGTGATAGTTAGACAGTTGAAATTTTCACAGATGATGTATTTCTGTTGCCGTTATAACAACAAATACAAAATAAACACAGAGTTAAATGAATATTCAACGGGTCCCCCATACAACAAACAAGATTTTGTGCTCGTTTTTGCTCGATATTGATAACGGTAACAGACGCTTGAGATATTCACAGAATATTTAGTTATATATTCACTTCATAATAAATAATTGAATTGAAGTGAAACAAATATTTAAGGTGGGCTTCCCTCATTGATTTTTTTCCAATTGTTATAGATAATGGCTCGGACTCGCACTTGCCGGTTTTTACAAAAATTATGAGTAGGATGATTGGTATAGGTCATCAAAGGTTTCTGAAGAGGAAAGCCAAAATACTGAAGAGACTCAGTCAAAGGAAGAAACAACTGCTATTGACAAAACCAACAAATACAAATAATCAGAGGCAGTGATTGAAGATTTCTTCAGAAAAATCGTGTGTTTTTAATTCATCAATATATTTTACAGACAAAATAAAGCGATATACTTAATTAAGATAGTGATAAGATTGGCATTCCTTGTCCCACACTGCAATTTTTGTGTACGATGGAATAGTGAGTTATGTGGACCTTGTAGACCAAATTAATGGGATGTTGATATGGGAAGAAAACTATGGAGATAGTGGGAAAAGAGTATGGATTTTATATCTTAATGATAAACGCGTAGAACCACGTTTGGTATAGACTTGTGCAAAATTTGTTTTGTTGTATAACACACATCTTGGATTGAATGTTATTAATTTTCGACACCATTTTGTGAATTTTTCTCTAAAAAGATAAATAAGATATATTATTAGCGGTTTTTTTTACCCACTGGGTAACTGTCACTGTCCAACTGAAATTGCAGTTTAGGCCACCATTGCTTATTGAATTTTTAATTTTCATTGTGAAACAAAAAATTGTCACTCACCAGTACCTACCTAAAAAATTTATTTGACAATTTTGAAGTGAATTTTTCATCACTTCTCACGAATCCTATATGCAATAAAGCAGTTTTCGCCATATCACCAATTACCCTGAAACTGCTTCTAACTAACCAAACATTCATCGGAAAAAAAGAGTACAGAAATCGCTAGTGCGTGTGGATCCAGCAATAATGAAAAATCTGTCTGAAACCGGTTCTGCTACTGCTCACAGATTTATTTATCTCGCCGGCAAATTGTGAAACGGTACAAATTAATTTTACACTTTTGGGTATACCAAAAGACCAAAACCATATTTTTCTTTGCCAAATTGTTTGCTGTCAACAGTAGTGAATAGATTTTTATTTTGTTTTGATTCAGATTTCTAAAGAATAATTTCTATTCCTACATTTCCGACGTCCCTGTTCTTACTGTTTTTTACAGTAATAAATAAATAATAACATGTTGAGATCTAGACTAATTCGGACAGCGGGACTATTCCGTAGTTGCTTGATGAAGAATTTTTCGGTCAACTGTAACCGTTCATTTCACGCTATTCTTCATGTGGACCTTGCCACCAAAATCTAAGAAACAACTGATTAAATTAATAACATTAGATTATGATTGATGGTCAATGTTCTGGTTTTAAGGTCACGTTCGCAGTTGTCTGAAATATTGGATGAAAAAAGTTTTCTTCATTGCATCGACTACTGAAATTAGTTTTGGTAATTGTATATCGTCGAAAGTATTTTTAAACTTTGAAAAATGAATATTTAATTTGATTTAATTTTCACGAATGAGAGTGTAATCCTCGAAGCCTGAGAGGAAGTTGGTTGTCAAATGTGAACATGTGATTTAAAGTAGCCCAAAATAATTCTAAGGATATAGGTTTGGAAAACAAACACTACGAATCTTCTGAGTTCAATCCATCAATAATATCTATGGAAATGTGCGAAAATATACGAGCGATCAATTTACAAAATAAAAGTTTAGTGCATTTCCGGTTAAACCGGATAAATATCATCCTTTTCGTTTTAAAGACATTTACCTGGTTACATACTTTTGGACAGCCCTGTATACATCTCAAATGTATGTATGATGGGGTGAAATTTACTGAGACCTAAAAGATCTATTGTGCCCCATTACTTCTAATTAGTTCCTGAGGAACGTCTCAGCGACTAGTAGCTCCTTTAGTCCTATTTCCCTAAGGACTTCAACTTGGGTAAATGTTCCTCTTCTGTCCAATAATCTCCTAGGTGCTGTGCCCTAGGATTCTGAATTGCTGTGCAATTCGCAAGTATGTACATGCCACAGAATCTACATTCTTCTTCCTCCACTATTTTGAGCTTTTTCAGGGGCCCGTTCAGGTAAAAAGGTCCCGTTAGGATCCTTGTTAAGACTCTTAGTGCAGTTTTACTTTGACTTATGCATTCATTTGATTTCAACGGGTTGAAGTCACCCATCAGAATCTTTTATTGTCTAAGCTCTACTAGATTTTACAAATGGTCAGATGCTTTGCACATTTCCATCAATATTACATTGGGGCTGATATCGCAAAAAGATTCCGGCCCCCAAAAGGGTCTTTCAGTCCCTCTCTTTGCTAGTCCATCTGCTGCTTCATTTCCTTCTATTCCAGTGTGTCCTGAAGTCCACAGTAAGGTTACTATATTGTTATCGCCTAGTTAATTGAGTATGCATTCCCACACCATTTTGGAACTGATTACACAAGAGCTCAGTGCTTTAATGGCTGCTTGACCATCCGACATTATGATATTCTCTTGCCTTCTATATCCTTTGTCAATATTGAAATGGGCACACTTTCTTATTGCGTGAATTTCCGCTTAAAAGATACCTGTGGTTTTTCCCAAGCAGCTTCCAGAGTGTTTGGTTCCTGGCACGCACACTTCTATCCCAGTTCCTTCTATTGCTTTTGAGCCGTCTGAGTACCATTGAATGGCATTCTTTTCAAGTCCCGGCGAAAGGCTATATCAGGCACTCTACCCCTATTCATAATCCAACAAATAAATTCAGCTTCTTAACAATGCCAATTTGTTTATTTGACGAATTATATTTCAGGTCTGAAAACGAGACACCAACCCTGCCAAAAATAAGTTACCTGATTCGAATTGCTGCAACGCTGGCACAAATAGTGATGAGCAAAATTGGTCTGGCGAAAAAACAAGACAAAGACTATCCGAGTCTTGGTCTTGGTCTTGGAAACAGGTAAACTGAACAGGACCACGACTTTGTACGCAAGACCAGGCTGATTTGAGAAAGATCAAGACCAAGACCGAATAAGCCAGACTATCCTACACTTTAATATTCTATTCGATATTATAAGCTACCATTACCGCGACTGCGTCTTACACGTCCTTTTTATTCCACTTCTGAAAATGTTTATTGATAAATTTTGCATAATAAATATAATAATTTATACAAAGTATTGAAACATGTCTAATGAAATGATTCAAATACCGTGAGGAGTAACTTAATATGCAGATTAAAAAAAATAAATGTAACTTTGATTTATAATGATTTTTTTACTTCATTTCAAGTTACATTAGAATTATATTTCACTCTGTATTCTCCACGCGTGCTGATGTACCGTATCAATTAGTAAATATCGGTCATAAAGTGCAATATAATACGAAATGGATTGTGATAGTAGTCAACGGATTACTCAGCACTTTTGTACATTTGACTTTGTAATTTTAGATGTATAAGGAAGCGGTATCTTACGAAAGACCATAAAAGGGCAGAGGCAGTGCCATTTTAATATCGTTTGTTTTTCGAATAATTCATCGTTACTCCAAGGCTGACTTACTGGTGCAAAATTGATAGCTAAATTGAGAACAACTGTGCAAATTCTTTTTGTTGGTTGTATACAGATTTATTATACTTAAAATATTGACACGGCGGCTTCCAATAATCCTCTGGTAATGCTGCAAAAAAATATATGTTTGGTGTAATAGTCTCAATGTCTCATACTATCACTTTAAGTCATGACAGGAATAGGATCGTCAGGTAAATAAGCCGCTATTACAAAATAATATGCTTCCTCTATCATTAATTGTCTTCCTTTATTTTTTCAAGTCTTCCATCTTCATTCACTTCTATGAAATTTTTTATTGTGCAGAAATAAAAAACCCTGGGACATGCTACAAGATGGTATATCTTTTCAAAGAAATTTGTTACGGAATTAATCAACAAGAAGGAACAGAAACCTCGCCTTACCTATGTGCAATTAAATTTTATGAAATTGGTTATATATGCTTTACTATTTTATCATCTTCAATACAGAGCTGGTACTTCAGATCTTCGACCGTCCAGTTTTTATCATATGATGATTCCTGGTTAGCGATGGACTCATCATCTTCACGACAATAAAATCGGTATAATGAAAAAACTGGTATTGTATAGTCCAGCTTCTGTAAATTCTGTCATTTTTTCAAATGGACCAGCCTGTATAATATATATGTTTTGCAAACACCAGTAGGTTTTAGTCAAGAGAATACTGAGAAAAATTTCAATATGTTCATTGTTGTAAATCCAGGAAATGATTTAGTACATGACACAAAAACGTTTCTTTGTCAACGACCGCCTAAAACCCAAACAGTAACAGGCACGTATGTAATGTATCTCTCTCCAGTGGTTAAGATAACGTATTGTATAAATATTTAGAAAAGTGACTAGTGACAATAGAGAATGAAGAGATTGTTTAAAACATAAAGGCAATATTAACAGTGCATTAAAATATTCATAAAATTAGTGGCTATGATATGGTCACAGTAGGCGAAGTAGCCAATTATTACAATGTTTGTTTAGCATACAAATACCCTGTTAATCAAAATTGATTGAAATCAAATAGAAATGTACTATACCGGGTGTAACCCGCTGTTTCTCAAAAACTATTTATCGTATAGCTAACGAAACAAATCAATAGAACTGTTATAACTTTCGTTCCACTTTATGGAAAACTTACTATAATTCGAAAGGGGATTCAATTCAGCGATCGCTAAGTGGCGGTGATTTTGTTTTCAACTACTTTTGGGAACCTTCAAGTGTTATGCTATATTTTTAAAACATTTACTTGAAAGAGGATGGATTAAAAATAAGAGTGGAAACCGCATCTCAATACCAATTTTTTAAGCGAAGATATGAGTAAAAATAGGTATACAAAAAATTTAATTTTGACAAACCCAGTATTATTGTAACAATTACCAACAAATACTTACGTAACAAAACAGCAAAAGTAAATTACACTGACCTAGTGAAGTAACCTTGAAATATTGCTCGAAATACTTTCCATCTTTTTCGATGCAAATATTCAATTTCTGATTGTCAACTAATCTTCAATTCTTTATCTTTCAAGAACCTTAAGTCACGCTCGCCATTTAAATGTTCATCAAAACCGTCATCTAATATCTCATACCATACGTTAACTAACCAGCTACTCTGGTTAAAATCTTGTTGCAACCAGTGTGGAACATTATCAAACCATTAGTGTGTATTATGTCTATTTAGAGAACCATTACTAGAAAATGTAGCTTAATCGGACCACATTATATTTGATAAAAACTCATTCAGCATATCCTTATTCCAATTACAATGATCCAGCCTTTTATAGCGATCTGTAGCTTTTAATCCTTGATGAAGAGATACACGATACGGATGGAAACGAAACACAGTACCTAAAAATTCCTAGATTATATTAGATTTGATCCACCTCCCGGTCTGAGCAGTCCTTAGTTTCTCATATCAATCTCCGTGGAGGAACACCTACTTAGCCCCCCTACCAACGGCCAGTTCCCATTGCTCCATGGGGGAGTGGAAATTCCTAACTCGCCAGCTAGAATAACTTGTGGATTTGTAGCAATGTATCCCTTCTAATGATTAACCCGAATGGTTGGTTCTATATATCATAATATATCCCATAGTATACCTATATTTAAATTAAATGATAAAATATAGCATCGCATTTGACAATTGCTTAAACACCGCTACTTCCTACCAAATTATATCAAAGTCCATAAAGCGGAATAAAAAAATAATTGCGTTAGGTTTCCCACTCACCCCTTCCCGTCCGGGAACACCCGATTGAAATTCGATCATGAAATAGGATGGGATGATCCGATACGATCGAGTTCAAGATCGTATTAGATATCGGATGACTCGATAAAATCATGTCATGGAATAGAATTCCGCTGCAGTCAACATGGCCAGCATTTCTGCTTTCTCTAAGGGCAGATTTAGACGTATCCAGTAGCTGGCGTCTATTTTTGCTGCCAGTAGCCCTCACCCGCATCCTCCCTAACACCCAAGCCAGTGTTGCGGAAACGTCTAAACACGTTGTGCCAGTCGTTGGCGCATTCTGTAGAGTGAACAGTGATAGCGGTAAAATGACCCGAAAACTAAACGAAATAGAAACGTTCAAGCTGGTTCAAGTTTACCGAGAACACGAATGTTTATGGATTCTGATAATGTTACTTCTAATTTTATTTTTGCCGGTAATGGCTCTCTCATCACAGTGTCTTGATGCTGAATCAAGCTTTCTATCAGAGACAGTAACTATTCAAATTTTTCTGACGTAAGACGTAACGCCTACCTGTACTGAGAGGGATCTTCTCCTCTTAGTTGTTGTAGCAAAGATAAACCTCCCGTTGTAGTCCTATCGCCAATCCATTTTCTTATCCATATTCGTTTTTCCTTTAATATTTCGTCCTCCAACATATCAATAAGCTCCTGTAGTAATAGCGCGGAAATTGTCTTGACATATTTTCTTTTAAACAGCCGGCTTTGCCCTATATTCATTTTTGTAACGCACCTGATCACAAACACACATTTACGACAGACTGGACTGGACTCATGTAAACGACCTAGTCCAGAGCAGGCAGTGTCCTAGCTGGCGTGCCAGTGAGACTGGTGCCAGCTACTGGATACGACTAAATCTGCCTTAACCCCCATCTTATCACGATAGTCGATCGGTAGTTAAGCACCAATCTAATACTAAAAACGTTCTCTGGTGATTTACCATGTGCCTTAATATAATATATTATACAATTAAAAGAAATAAACTTTCAGCAAAAAGTTGAGAGAGCTAATTATAACCACCATGAATGGAAAAAGCATCTCAACTCACAAAGAAGAAACCGCTAAATTCTGGATTAATTAAGAAACGAGATTTGACAAAGAAATGGTTAAAGCCATCAGAATAATTTCATTCGCCAGTTCTTGAATGGATTAATTTTAAGTTGAGGTTCTTTGCAGAGATATGTTATTTTTCTGTCAGAAAAATTATGAGCGTGGTGTGATTTGTGTTTCGCAGTATCTAAAGTTGGAATGTTTTGTGGAAATCTGGATGATTTTACATTATTTAATTTTATTCAGATGATATAATTTGCTTACTGCTTTATTGGAGTGGAAAATGATCGTTGTTGGTCAAATAACAGCAGGAGAAGAGGTAAGTTGAATGTTTAACGCTGTACAGTAACATAAATGATCAGTTTATTCTATCCCCACTGTATAATTTTTGAGGAAAAATTCTCCAAAACAGACAATTCATAAAACGGAATATTAGGTTATTTCTTGTGATCTTTATTGGTGCAAGTTTTAATTAGAACTTTCAATTACACTCATTTAATTTTTTATATTCAACCGAACATTGACATTTATTTTAACTCGGCGGTCGGTCATGTCTCCACGACACACCATGTCTCCAGAGTTTTAACAAATGATCTACCATTTCAAGAAACGAGGAGGGATAGAAAGCATTCAGTGGCGGTGTTGACAGTCACAGATGGCACTGCCGTCACTTGTTATACCAAGGTGATCAATCTCGCCCTTTGCTCATTTACAAAAAAGGGAAATAGATCTCTCTCATTCATGAATTGTTTAGGTTAGGTTAGGTTTCCACTGCTATGAATTGCAGTTTATTTCGTTGACTGTTTTTTCTTTGAAAATTTATTCTTAGAATATGAACCAGGGGTTATAAATTGTTCCTATTGTTCCATTTAAGTATTATCCTGTCATTGAAGGATATTCAGTCAATGAAACTGCGACGATTGTATTTTATATTTTGCATATAAAGCTATAAAAAAAAAACAATAAAGATAACTTACTATTTCTATTCAAAGTATTCTCCGGGAAGAAATTCATTTTTGCATCCTTTGGAACCAATTCTGGATCAGTTATTCTACTCGCTTGCTGGTACATTCCTAATAGAGTTTCTGAAGGCGTTGACTGCGTCTTTAGGACTTAGGTCAGGACTATGTGGGGGATGGTCCAGCAATTCGAAGTTTTTTTGCTTTAAAAACTCAATTATTTTTCGAGCTAGCTGGGAACTTGCATAGTCTTGGTGGAGAATCACTCGATGCTGGGCATTGGTTTTTCGAATCTCAGCAAGTACTTACGGCAAACAAATCGATATGTACCAATCAGCAGTAACAGTCCTTTAATCCTGCAGAGGAATGGTTGCTACATGCCCCGCTTTTAAGACAAATATCGCCACAATTTTTTTGGAAACACTTCGAGAACGGATAACTTTTGTCGGTTTTGGTTGATCTTGGAACACCTAAACAGAAGACTCGCGTTTATTTGTTGTTTTATATTTGTTGACAGGCGCCAGCTATGTTGTTATGCAGAATTTAACATTATTTCAAAGTGTGTATTCATGTATGTTGAGGAATCTTCAATCAAAATTTTCATTGACTCCAAAACATTATATTAAACCAAAACTCTGCACAACCATCGAGAATTGATAAGAATACGATATTTTAATAAGTTTGTAGCAATATTTCGATCAGAATTATGTCATTAAAATATTTGCTATAATTAATACATCCTTTTTTGGTGGGAAAGGAAGTACACAATTTCATTGCTCAAACCTCATCATTGATAAAAACTGAGATAAGTCATTCACAATTGGTACCATGTATTAAATCACCTCAATTTTTTAATCATCTCTACCATTTTAATCTATACTGAATCAATTGGCACCACCTTCTTTTTCTTTAACACTACGTACAGAGGATAGAAACGTGACTCCGTCTTACATATCCAAATTGACAAGATAACGACTTCTTAATGAAGGTAGTTGACCTTTGGTCGTATTTCCACCTGATCTTCTTAAATCAATTCATCCGTCGAAACTCGAAGTTCAGGACCGAATCTGGTATACAAATATGGGGATTGAAAAACAAATCAATAAAAATAAAAAACTTAACAAATGTCACTTAGAGAAATCTCTGCAAGAAACACCCACTGCGCTAGAAATTTGTGATATTGACTGTTGTTCTTCTAGCGTAAGTTGTCCTAAAACGGCAACTTCCATAACCTCGTTGGGGTCTGTCCATAAATCACTTAGCTCCATTTTCACCCCCCATGTAGCTTACCTACGGGTCACCCCCCTTAAGAAACTACGTAGCACTTCAAAATAAAATGTATAAAACATTTTAAAAAAATTATTGTAGACTTTCAATATCATCTTTATTGCTCGAATATATCGTTCAATACAAATGGTGAAACAAACCTATCATGTAAGTTATCAGTTAGAGGCAAGTTTGACTCAGCATTCTCATCTTTCTCCACTGAAATATTCACGAAATACAAATAAAGATTTTCTTTCTCAAACCATTCTATAATAGGTTCCATCGTATCAAGATCGCACAAAAATTCACTGTCTCGTGTTTTTTAGCTTTTTAGCACTTTTCTGTATTGTACATGTCGCCGACCAGCGACAAAACAAAACACTCGTGCGCTGTAGCAGAAAACATGTGACGGCGGGCTTTCGCCATCTGTTTTGTGTGCTTCTTTACCTGTTAATATGCCCGCGGTATTTGAAAAAATTTAATAAAATTAAAATTAAAAAGGCTACGTACCACGGTTTATGACCCCCCCAACGGGACCCAGCGTAGTCTTTAGATCGAAGATAATGTAAGAGGCTGTTTCCTCCTCTTCCATGCTCAACCGACGGATAGGTTCCTTCCTATATATACCGATTTTATGCATGTGCTTCCTTAGGGTTGGTTGGTTGATTGGTAATCAGACGAAACATGCCGGGTTAGTGGGCCCCAACACTGCAGCTGTCGGCTTATTGTATTGGCCTGTTGGTCTGCTAGTCCGTGAGAAGATTTGTGACCTTGATGAGATCTAGAAGTCTCTTCACAATATCTATTTTGGTGAGGTTGGATACAGGGTCATCCGGCTCTATCTGTCTATACCTCCACCAACGTAGAGCCTCACATTCGAAAATTATATGGGTGGCTGTTTCGTCCTCCTTTAACTTTAGGATTTCTTCAGTAAGTTTTGGTATTGGTTGTTTAACAATTAGTTTACTGTGTTTGAGCTTCGGAATTGTTTACCAGTATTTGAGGTGTTGTTTGTGCACCCACTGGTTTAATGTGGTTCTTACCGAAGCCTTTGTAACACCGGTTGCCAGCCCAGGGCCGGTGTAGCCGGTTGCCGATCCTTCTCGTGCTAGGGCGTCTGCTTTTTCATTTCCTTCAATACCCTTGTGACCTGTCACCCATTTTAGGGTTACCTTATTTGTGGCACTGAGTTTTTTGAGGTTTTCTTCCTTAGGGTACAGTGACCGGTGAGTTAACCCGTCACTTTCCTTCTCTGGCCTCTGCTAAGGTTTAGTATTTCATTAGTCAGCGTCTCCGAGGATTTTTTGACCAGGAGTTTGCTGTGTTCTTGTTTTGGCACGTGTATCCAGTACGACTGATGTTAAGTTTGAGTCCATCGAGATATACAACCACGTGCAGCAGTTTTAGATATCCCAAATACTGGTTCAGGACCAGTGAAGGCAGTCTCAGACTCTAGCTTTGCCAGGATGTCTGCCTTTTCATTTCCTACAATACCCTTGTGCTCCACTTAAGAGTAACTCTATTATGGTTAGCCAGGATTTATAGTTTTTGTAGACAGTCCCAGACCCGTCTAGACCTGATCTGAGGACAGTAGAGGCATAGTGTATATTGGAATTATCCGTTACTCCGAACTTGTATTATCCAACAATGCAATAATGTATAGGGTGTTTCATTTAAAAAATTGCCAGTGGTGAACATAGTGGGGAAGGTGTTTAGATATGATATCCCCCCAAGTATGATTTTTGACGTGTTTTTTTTATTTTTTCCTAAAAGTGACGGCTTCAGAATTATGTGAGGTGGATATTTTTCATTGAAATGCTCTGTATGTATAACCATTGCCGACCCTGCGCAGCTTTTCTTCTTATCTACATTCCAAATGAGCAATTAAAGTTCAACTTGCCTGTAACAGATAAAAAACCACTTCAAAGTATTCTTAACAAACTTTTTATAATCAAAAATACGTCAGCGAACAAGAACGGTACCACTTGAGGCATTAGACACAACTATCTTAAAATATATTTCTTGTTTCAGACCTTAATCGTTTATTTCTCTAGTTAAATTAATTGGGTATAATGGCTCTAATTAGTTGATATTTGGAATAGACCAGCTACGAATTATTCTAATTACACTAACTTACGAAAAAACGTCGGAATAGCTTCTGTGCTGAAGAATTTCTTGATAAAACTAGAACACCAGATGTTTATTTAGGGACATCAATAAATGTCTTTTAAATTTACGACACAACTGATTTAAATACGTGAATTGATACTAAAAACTTTGATAATGTTATGAGATGCAATATAGTCCGAGAAATACCCCAAGACTTTTTTTCTTTTTCTTTTATTCACACATGTCGTAAATTAATATTAATTGGCATTAAAACTTGAATTGCTAGAATAATTTTGAAGTGTCTTGAACATTCAATTCGTATATATAAAGTCTTTAAAAAATAAGAAATCACCAGGGATTGATGGGATTCGGTCTGAAACCTTGAAAGAAAAAGCTGATGAAATTGCCCTACCACTAGCCACTTAAACAAACAAATGTTTTAGTTTATAGGTGTTTTTCTTAGATCCCTGAAGATCGGGTTAATTGAACCATTGTATAAAGCTGTAGAGAAAATGAGAACAGGTAGATATTTATCGACCTATCACGTTAACATTTACAGTGAGTAAAATAATTGAAAACTTATTTGGAAATAGGTTAGTGAACGTTTTAAACAAACACGAAATAATATCCGATAGGCAATTTGGTCTTAAAAAGGGCATATCTACAGAAGATGCGAATTTTTAGCTTACTTTTTTGTAAATTATTTTAAAATAATGTACAATTGTATATGATATTGGATTAACTTTCTTAAATATAATATAATTTTAGTAGTGCAGTTTAATAAAAATTTTAAATGTGTGTTGATTTCTTATTTATCTAAATTGTGTCTTGAAATTGTTTAATTATAATCATATAATAAACAATTTTTAGACAAACTGTAAAATTCACCTACCCATAATCCAAACTAACAAATTTAAATATCCCGCCTTTAAAAATTAGTTCCAACTACCCTTCCTGGTGCGCTTCGATCAACGTTTTGCCAACTGTTAATACAGGATCGACAACTCTCATTATATATTATTTCTCTATGAGTTACACATTGATGCCTTGGTAGAAAACCTAAAAGGATTTACTGGCAGATTTAAATATCTAAGATATTTTTCAGGTAGATACCAAGCAATTAAAAATTATACACTTTTCACTAATACAGTCAAAACTGAATTATGGCATTCTCGGATGGGTAAATTGCCGCCATATTAAAAATTTTAACATCATAACGACTAATAACAATAATTTATGAAAAAAATAGAATATTCCATAGTGGGGCGCTATTAAAATTAAGTCAGAAAACTCGAAATCTTCAAATTATTTGTATATTTTGAAATAATTGCTGGACTCGATAAGATCATGAATATTTTACAAGAAATGTATATGAAACTTTTGTTACCTAAAAAAGAAAAGTTAATAGGATAGCCGTGTTTCAATTACTTGGGCCCTAAACTATACAATCAAATCCCATTACACATACAAAATATAAATAATTAATTTTCACATAAAATACTAATTGAAGCATGCATACAATCAATTACTAAAGGACACATTAATAGCATTTTAAATAAGATGTAACAGATATTATATTCTTCACACCAGGAAACGGTTATACCATCACCTACAAGTTGTATATAACTTTGTTGTAAACAACTTCTTTGATTATGAATGTTTATTTATTGTTTATATTTTATATCCATTTATTATTTTTGTGAACAAATTTTTTAATAAATACTATTATTATATTCGATATAGTTTGCAAGTTTTTATCGTTTGTAGCAATCAAAGAATAGAAAATATATCATTGAAAAAAATGGTCTCTAGATTGCGGTGTCAAGCCAGTCACAACACATAAATATGGTCAAAAGAATTCCTGTCAAAGGAAATATGTTCATACGGAAAATACATCGATTTTATTAGCCAGCGACCGAACTAACTGCGGAGGCGTTGGGTGTATCAACAAAAACTGTATGGAAAACAAATAAACATGGAAACTTTTGATGATGATGATGGATTTAAAAGATGTACATTTTTTATTCTAAGTAGCTAACGATAACTTTGAAAAATGGTTTAAAACCAAATTAATATTCAACCCGGAGAAACCCAGCTTAATTATCATGAATAACGATTGGTGATATCCATTCCTTGTTCTAGCTGTTCTAAAGCAAAATTATTAGAATAGGCCAAGTCTAAAAATATCAATATTTTAAGTATGTATTAAGGGTGCCAAAAACTTCCACCGGGCACTGAGTTATGGAACACCCTGTCACTTTATAATTAATTTTGGAATACGAAACTTGAAGCTACCTATTATTTTTATTATGAACTTTTTTTTAATAGACCTACTGAGCATTTTCACACTAATTAGGGTGGCGCAAGAAAACCGACTATTTTTTTTTGAGTCTCGAGTGAAAAAATGTTAATTTTTGATGTTTTAAGAGCCCTCTCCAAAGAACAGCTCAAGAAAAAATTTTTTGGGGGTCGCTCCAATTTTCTTTAAATTTCAAAAATCGTAAAAAATCTATTTTTTTTCTCGTTTCGGTATAATTTCATGGACCAAAACAAAAATAAGTTTCTGAGAGTTTTAGTTCAAAATTTAAATTTTGAAAGGTCGCTCATATTTTTTTTAATTTATTAGTGCATTAAATTCACTTTAGATTCTTTCGAGCGACCTTTTAATATCCAAATTTAAATTCCATGAATTTTTTTTATTCGATAAAAATACACCACGAGATGAACTAAAACTGAAACACAGCATAGAATACATAATTTTTTTAATTTAATAATTTTACAAGTAAAATGGATCATTATGTTTTATTATTTTTTTTCTGAGTTCTTAATATTTGGTTTAATTATGATTAGCTTTGTATTAAATAATCTAAAATTACCGCTGTTTCATTTCGTTGAGACAGAAACTTTTATTACCGACGCAGCGAAATTATTAGTTCACTATTTTGACACCATATTATGCCAGCGCTTTTTTTACATTATGATATTAATCTAAAGAAAGTTAAAATCTGTTATAATTAAAATTAAGTTTCAGAATCAATAACAAAGTTTATTGAAATATTGTTAAAATATTGTAGTTGGTTAAATAAGATTATTAAATTTAAAAAAAATTATGTATTTTATGTTGTGCTTTATTTTTAGTTCATCTCGTAGTGTATTTTTATCGAATTTCGTACTAAATAAAAAAAAATGTTTGGAATTTAAATTTGAATATTAAAAGGTCGCTCGAAAGAATCTAAACTAATACACTAATAAATTAAAAAAAATGATGAGCGACCTTTCAAAATTTAAATTTTGAACTGAAACTTCCAGAAACTTATTTTTTTTTGGGTCTATAAAATTATACCGTAACGAGAAAAACAATTTGATGAAAAAAAAATTAATTTTTACGATTTTTGAAATATAAAAAAAATTGGTGCGACCTCTAAAAAATTTTTTTTAAGCTGTCGTTTGGAGAGGACTCTTAAAACATCAAAAATTAATATTTTTTCACTCGAGACTGAAAAAAAAATAGTCGTTTTTTGCGCCACCCTACTATATATTGTTTTATACCTAAATATTTTTTTCTAAAAATTAATATATATGTGGTGACACCATGACAGACAAAAATATCGTCAATATATTCTGATGAAGTGAGGCCATTCGAAAAAAAGATCAAGATTTTCTTATTTTCTTGCAAAATTCAACACATTCAAAGTACATTCTCGAGTGAGCTCAATGAAATTTATAAGATCATTATTTTCGTTCAACAAATTGTGGCTTCATCGAATAAGCTGCTACAAAGACTCTGCAGGCAAGGCAATCTAGAAGGCCGGATATGACTTTGATGACACGGCCAACCTAGATATTCGCGAGAGAGGATAATATTGGACATTGAACTTGGAAACGTATACAGTGGCGTTCTTTTATTTACATTGCAAATAAACTAGTTTGTAAAATGGGTCGTTATAAGTAACAATCCGGTTCCAACAGCGAGGATATTATCAATAAAGAAAATAAATAAATACAGGGATTTTAACGACGGTCTTTAGATACAAACTAAATTGAATATGGTAGGAAAAATTCATATATAACGGAAACACGTTACAACTTTGTTGCTTTATCTTCAGTTTGTTCCTTTATATCCATTATTGTTTCGTTGTTTTTGAGCAATTTAACCTCAATTATTCATTCCAACGTTTCGGTAACGTTCCAGCTGCGGTTACCAAAGTAACTTTTATCAAAAATGTTTGTTCCCAACTGACATTTACGAATAATTCGACTACTAGATAACCCATAATATTTTGAGGATAGGAATAGTTATCCAATTACAATATAGTATTGATGAAAATAGTGTAGGGTATGATGTAATTATTTATGTACGAATTTCTGCCATTCTCTTTTGTTTTGTAAACATTCCGCTGCTTATACCTCTTTTAGTCAGTATATCTCCTATGACTATGTCGTACGTTTTTCTTGGTTTGCCCATTTTCTTGTTATTTTGTATTTTCGCTTTTCCAACTCTTTTTGCTGGTCTTTTCCCGTTCATTAGCTGCAAATGTCCCCATCAGTCTAGCTGTCTCTCTTCTGTGAATTCTAAGTGGACAATACCTCTAGATCTTCCCGGATAACCATATTCCTCAGTCTCTCTCTCTCACTTGGTGACTCCTATAGGCCTTCTGTTGCTTGTATCTTACTTTTATGTTGTTTTGTTAAGACCTAAGATTCCCATCCAAATGTTAGTTTTGGTCGATATTCTGCTTTGAAATTTCACCTTTATTTATAAATTTTGTGTTCATTGCATAGTGAGGTTTATTCATTTTCTGAATTCTGTTGTTAAAATCATCGTCTTGTGTTCCTCTTGGAAATAATTCACCTTTTCTATTTTTCCTACATCAATGTAGATGAAATCCTCTCCTATTATCATCACCTTTGTTTTATTCTTGTTTATCTTCACGTCATGTTCCTTCATTACTGTGTTCCATACATTCATGTTTACTTGCCTTACAGACTGTAATATAACAACATCATTTTTGGTAATTGTAAGTGATTCTTTCTTATATGGTTAAGTTACTAAAGTTGCCCCTGGTAAACGGACATTTTTATTAATTATTACCATCCTTTTGAAACAATTGTATTGTACTACTATGGTGGTGGGAAATTTTCACAAATCCACCCCTCACAAAACATTTTGATTGGAAGATATTGTTTTTAAATGGAAAATTTCTTTGGTTTACCGATGAAGAAGAAGAAACTAAACAATCACGGAAGCAGCTTCAGACGGTGAACGTGGTGGATTCCGTGGTGGATTTGGGGGTGGCGGTCGCGGTAGTGGTAGAGGAGGTCCAAGAAGCCGCGGTAGAAGTCGTGGAAGAGCACGTGGTCGTGGATAGGAAGGCAAAGAGAATGGATATCATTAACTGAATTGGGACGTTTAGTGGAAATTGGAAAAATTAGGTCACTCGAAGAAATCTACTTGTTCTCATTGCCTATCGAAGAGTTTGAAATTGGTCCCGAACTAGATAATGGAGTATTAAGATTTTTACCTGTACAGAGACAAACCTGTGAAGGTATTGAGGATTGTTATACGTCGCAACAGGTTCAACCGGTACTTTGCGGCAATTGCGAAAACTTACGCTTTGATTGATTGATTGATTGGATCAGCACACCAGTCAAAGGATTGATGTCCTCGGCACCTCAGCCTTAAGGCTTTTTGTGCTCTTGGTTGTGCCGTTTATGTGAAGAGACCAGCAGCCCTTATCAGGCTCAGCAGACTTTTCACTAGGTTCTTCTTGGAGAAATCCTCCCTTGGAAATTCTAGTCCTAGGAGTCTATATCTCCAGTGAGATAGTGCTTCACAATCAAAGATAATGTGAGAGGCTGTTTCCTCCTCTTCCATGCACAACCGACAGATAGGTTCCTCCCTATATATGCCGATTGTATGCATGTGCTTCCTTAGAGTGCAGTGACCGGTGATTAAATCCGTCACTATCCTTATTTGGGCCCTGCTAAGGTTTAGTATATCATTGGTCAGCTTCTCCGAGGGTTTTTTAACCAGGAGTTTGCTGTGTTCCTGTTTTGGCACGTGTCTCCAGTACGACTGGTGTTTAGTTTGAGTCCACCGAGATATACAACCACGTGCAGCAGTTTTGGATATCCCAAATACTGGTTCAGGACCAGTGAATGCTGTCTTGGACCCCAGCTTTGCTAGGTTGTCCGCCTTTTCATTTCCTACAATGCCCTTATGCCCTGGGACCCACTTAAGAAAAAAAAAAAACTTACGCTTACTTAACACCGAATTTTTGGAAGCACACATGACTCTGGCTGAGACACCTTATCAGGAATTTGCCGAATATTTATTTTATCGAATAATCATAGTCCCGTTACTGGGTCCATCCTAGTAAAAACGCTCAAGTTCACCTAATTATTCATATTGGAGGATAGAGCTGTTGTAGCGATAATTGGATAAAAATTAATAATTGATATAATATAACTATAACGGCAAATATAATATAAATCCATCAATTGTATTATGCCCATTACAATTGAGAATATTAGATCCTACATTTCCATCAGCAGAATATCAAAAATTATTTTCCTTTAATTTCAAAATCAATTTCCGTTTCGAAATATTCCAGATTCTGAAAAGGTTTTTAATAAAGACGAAGAATGTTATCCAGTTATAACACTCAATTTTATTTTGATAAAATTTTTGCATGAAAGAATCCTTGGTATTCCTTAATTCAAGTATTCGCAAATTTTTATTTCAGCAGTCCTAATTTATATTGTAGAAAGGTTCCAGATTTCAATTGGATTGAGAAGTTGAATAACAAACTCTTTTATTTATAGATACAAGAACCTTTGCGTTTAGCTATGAAATTAATCATTTACAAAAATTTCAAAGTACACTTTGGAATACAATATGATTTTCCTTCAATACGACTTTTTCTTTTGGAATTTTTCCTAGCTTATCTGGTTATTGATCAAGGCAACTTTGGTTAAACATATTATTATTTCAAAACAAATCCCATATCTTTATACCAGGTGTAACAAGTTATCGTTTACAGGCAACGTCCTCAGGTATGGCACAAGGTATTTCCTAAATTAGAACGGTTGCGCAGCGGTTCGTTCCTAAACAAAAACCGTGCATCGATATCCAGTGAGAACTGATAATGTAATTAATGTACTTACGTATGTTGGTATTAATCCTTATACTTCTGTTAGAAACATAGCTGAAGAACTTGTAATGAGCAAGAGCACGATATAGAGAATTTTGAAGCAACACAAATACTCCTGATTTCGACGGAAATTTAGAATTTATATCTCTAATCGATGTCATGATAGCCGACAATCCCTTGCTATCAAATCAAATATCTTGGAGTGATGAAAGCCGCTTCCACAACAATGTTGTAGTTAATACACACAATGCCCATTATTGGTCGAACGAAAATCCTCACTGGGTTCGTTCAGCTCGTTTTCAAACAGTTTGGGGTATAAATTTATGGTCTGGGTTATTCAAATTTTATGGGAGGATAACTCAAATGGATAAAGCAGAATATTCCCTTTTTACAAAAATTACCTTAAAATCATGAGTCTGGGGTAAGTTTGTACCCCACTCAGTACGACGAAGGTTAATCAAACTTTTCACTTGTTAATGAACGAAATTCTCTCGGATATTCATCTTTATTGTAAACTAAGGAAAAATGATCAAATAGTTATCGTAAAAATATCTGGCTTAGTGAATCCCTTCCCATAGACAGACTTAGCAAGATCATCGCATAAAGGTTTAAAAAATTCCGATACTCTCTGCTTTCCTGAGCTTCAAGAATCTTTTTTTATCAATGTTCATACTTTTCGAGATATTTTAAATATTTTTACTTATAATCAAACAATACTGAATTAATATCGTTTTCTTTTGTTACAGATTCCACTCAGCTCCAGAAATGCGATATGCCTAAAGGTAGGAAAATATTGTGACGAATAACAAAAATAGAAATAATGTGAAAATAATAATAATTTCTATTTTATAGCAATTAATAATTTTTTTCGATTACTTTTTCCTATATATCTATTTTATCTTTTGAATATTTTTAAAATTTCATAAATTTATTTTTGCTTTTTAAAAAGTGTGCCTGAAACGTTTTCGCTATATACAGTTTTATGTATGGATTTTCTTTGTGTTTCTTCTTGATAACAGAGAAAAAATCGCTTGAAAACTAAATTTAATTTGATATCTAAAAGGAATAATTGGTCAAGAATTTAATTTCCTCTATAGCTGAACTCAGCCAGAGATATTTTAAGAAATTTGTTCAGTCAGGCATATTATTAACCATTTTATTGTGAAATTAAAATTTTTGAGATATTAAGACGTCGTTTTGGGTATCAATAGGACAACCATTTGACACAATTATTTGAACAGAAAGTTATTAAAACAAGAATAATGAAATATGAAAAATAAATTTCATCAACTCAATAATATAAAAAAAAAACTAATTTATATTATATTTTGAGACACCTCAAATTTTTCCACAATTTAAAACATTTATTTAGTCTAGATGATTATATAAAAAAATTGCTGAAGAAATTATTTTTCATCACAATTTGACTCTGAATCTTAAATATTTGAAGAAAAAAAATTTCGTTAAAAAACTCAGAAGTGACAACAATATATTATTTTGAGTGTTTCCAATTTTTTAAATTTTACTTCTTATCGGAAATTTTTTTGTGGTTCAACAAGCATATTAAAATGATGGATATTGTTCACGGAGGTGACATAAACACTTAAGTAAATATGAATATTAGCGAGAAGAATACTATATTTTCTCCATCTCTATTAATTATCTAAATTACTTTCATATTTTTAGTTTTAATATCATCATACGCTCAATATACAACTTGTGTGTGTGAGAGAGAGTCAGATGGCAGGGAAATTACTCCATTTGCCACAGAATTTTGGAAATTGCTGCTA
The DNA here is from genome assembly GCA_949126875.1 of Lochmaea capreae. Taxonomy (NCBI): domain Eukaryota; kingdom Metazoa; phylum Arthropoda; class Insecta; order Coleoptera; family Chrysomelidae; genus Lochmaea; species Lochmaea capreae. The sequence goes on from OX421404.1 coordinate 21,686,325, forward strand.
TCTCTCTTAATGCTTGGAAATATGAACTCAAAATTCATTCTTATATGTAAAATGTACCCCCGAATCGATTGGTGAAGACTAGAACATCCCATCTTTCCAATTAGTCGAGATATAAGTACTTTTGGTTTTAGAAACTGGATTTTCGAAAATTTCATTACGTTATTTGAAGGCGAAAGAATGATTTCATTAAAAAACAGACTGTGCCAGTCGATTTTTCGTCCCAAAAAACCCGCGGTTACCAATTTATAGCCAATTTCATGCCGCAAAATTTTTTTTTTGTAGGAAATTTTGAAGCAAGGGGTAGGTATGGAAATATTTTGCGATTTAAATGTTTCTCTGCTATCTCCCTTAATGCTTGGTAATATCACATGAAAATGCATGTCTATATGTAAAATTTTCCCCTAAATCGAATGGCGAAGACTAGAACGTTCTATCTTTCGAATTAGTCGAGTTATGGATACTTTAAGTTTAAGAAAGTAGATTTTCCAATATTTAATTTGCTCTCTGCTATCTCCCTTAATGCTTGGAAATATAAACTCAAAATTCAAATCTATATGTAAGATAATCCCCTGAATCGATTGGTGAAGACTAGAACGTTCTAACTCTTCAATTGGTCGAGTTATGGATATATTAAATTTCTGAAAGTGGATTATCGAATATTTCCAAGATTTTATTTGCTCTCTGCTATCTTCCTTAATGCTTGGAAATATGAACTCAAAATTCATTCTTATATGTAAAATGTACCCCCGAAGCGATTGGTGAAGACTAGAACATCCCATCTTTCCAATTAGTCGAGATATAAGTACTTTTGGTTTTAGAAACTGGATTTTCGAAAATTTCATTACGTTATTTGAAGGCGAAAGAATGATTTCATTAAAAAACAGACTGTGCCAGTCGATTTTTCGTCCCAAAAAACCCGCGGTTACCAATTTATAGCCAATTTCATGCCGCAAAATTTTTTTTTTGTAGGAAATTTTGAAGCAAGGGGTAGGTATGGAAATATTTTGCGATTTAAATGTTTCTCTGCTATCTCCCTTAATGCTTGGTAATATCACATGAAAATGCATGTCTATATGTAAAATTTTCCCCTAAATCGAATGGCGAAGACTAGAACGCTCTATCTTTCGAATTAGTCGAGTTATGGATACTTTAAGTTTAAGAAAGTAGATTTTCCAATATTTAATTTGCTCTCTGCTATCTCCCTTAATGCTTGGAAATATAAACTCAAAATTCATATCTATATGTAAAATAATCCCCTGAATCGATTGGTGAAGACTAGAACGTTCTAACTCTTCAATTGGTCGAGTTATGGATATATTAAATTTCTGAAAGTGGATTATCGAATATTTCCAAGATTTAATTTGCTCTCTGCTATCTCCCTTAATGCTTGGAAATATAAACTCAAAATTTATTCTTATATGTAAACTGTACCCCCGAATCGATTGGTGAAGACTAGAACATTCCATCTTTACAATTAGTCGAGATATAAATACTTTTGGTTTTAGAAACTGGATTTTCGAAAATTTCATTACCTTATTTGAAGGCGAAAGAATGATTTCATTAAAAAACAGACTGTGCCAGTCGATTTTTCGTCCCAAAAAACCCGCGGTTACCAATTTATAGCCAATTTCATGCCGCAAATTTTTTTTTTTGTAGGAAATTTTGAAGCAAGGGGTAGGTATGGAAATATTTTGCGATTTAAATGTTTCTCTGCTATCTCCCTTAATGCTTGGTAATATCACATGAAAATGCATGTCTATATGTAAAATTTTCCCCTAAATCGAATGGCGAAGACTAGAACGTTCTATCTTTCGAATTAGTCGAGTTATGGATACTTTAAGTTTAAGAAAGTAGATTTTCCAATATTTAATTTGCTCTCTGCTATCTCCCTTAATGCTTGGAAATATGAACTCAAAATTCATATCTATATGTAAAATAATCCCCTGAATCGATTGGTGAAGACTAGAACGTTCTAACTCTTCAATTGGTCGAGTTATGGATATATTAAATTTCTGAAAGTGGATTATCGAATATTTCCAAGATTTAATTTGCTCTCTGCTATCTCCCTTAATGCTTGGAAATATAAACTCAAAATTTATTCTTATATGTAAACTGTACCCCCGAATCGATTGGTGAAGACTAGAACATTCCATCTTTCCAATTAGTCGAGATATAAATACTTTTGGTTTTAGAAACTGGATTTTCGAAAATTTCATTACGTTATTTGAAGGCGAAAGAATGATTTCATTAAAAAACAGACTCTGCCAGTCGATTTTTCGTCCCCCGGTTACCAATTTATAGCCAATTTCACGTCGCAAAATTTTTTTTTTGTAGGAAATTTTGAAGCAAGGGGTAGGTATGGAAATATTTTGCGATTTAAATGTTTCTCTGCTATCTCCCTTAATGCTTGGTAATATCACATGAAAATGCATGTTTATATGTAAAATTTTCCCCTAAATCGAATGGCGAAGACTAGAACGTTCTATCTTTCGAATTAGTCGAGTTAAGGATACTTTAAGTTTAAGAAAGTAGATCTTCCAATATTTAATTTGCTATCTCCCTTAATGCTTGGAAATATAAACTCAAAATTTATATCTATATGTAAAATAATCCCCTGAATCGATTGGTGAAGACTAGAACGTTTTAACTCTTCAATTGGTCGAGTTATGGATATATTAAGTTTCTGAAAGTGGATTATCGAATATTTCCAAGATTTAATTTGCTCTCTGCTATCTTCCTTAATGCTTGGAAATATAAACTAAAAATTTATTCTTATATGTAAAATGTACCCCCGAATCGATTGGTGAAGACTAGAACATTCCATCTTTCCAATTAGTCGAGATATAAATACTTTTGGTTTTAGAAACTGGATTTTCGAAAATTTCATTACGTTATTTGAAGGCGAAAGAATGATTTCATTAAAAAACAGACTCTGCCAGTCGATTTTTCGTCCCAAAAAACCCCCGGTTACCAATTTATAGCCAATTTCACGTCGCAAAATTTTTTTTTTGTAGGAAATTTTGAAGCGAGGGGTAGGTATGGAAATATTTTGCGATTTAAATGTTTCTCTGCTATCTCCCTTAATGCTTGGTAATATCAGATGAAAATGCATGTCTATATGTAAAATTTTCCCCTAAATCGAATGGCGAAGACTAGAACGTTCTATCTTTCGAATTAGTCGAGTTATGGATACTTTAAGTTTAAGAAAGTAGATTTTCCAATATTTAATTTGCTCTCTGCTATCTCCCTTAATGTTTGGAAATATAAACTCAAAATTCATATCTATATGTAAAATAATCCCCTGAATCGATTGGTGAAGACTAGAACGTTCTAACTCTTCAATTGGTCGAGTTATGGATATATTAAGTTTCAGAAAGTGGATTTTCGAATATTTCCAAGATTTTATTTGCTCTCTGCTATCTTCCTTAATGCTTGGAAATATAAACTCAAAATTCATTCCTATATGTAAAATGTACCCCCGAATCGATTGGTGAAGACTAGAACATTCCATCTTTCCAATTAGTCGAGATATAAATACTTTTGGTTTTAGAAACTGGATTTTCGAAAATTTCATTACGTTATTTGAAGGCGAAAGAATGATTTCATTAAAAAACAGACTCTGCCAGTCGATTTTTCGTCCCAAAAAACCCGCGGTTACCAATTTATAGCCAATTTCATGCCGCAAATTTTTTTTTTTGTAGGAAATTTTGAAGCAAGGGGTAGGTATGGAAATATTTTGCGATTTAAATGTTTCTCTGCTATCTCCCTTAATGCTTGATAATATCACATGAAAATGCATGTCTATATGTAAAATTTTCCCCCAAATCGAATGGCGAAGACTAGAACGTTCTATCTTTCGAATTAGTCGAGTTATGGATACTTTAAGTTTAAGAAAGTAGATTTTCCAATATTTAATTTGCTCTCTGCTATCTCCCTTAATGCTTGGAAATATAAACTCAAAATTCATATCTATATGTAAAATAATCCCCTGAATCGATTGGTGGAGACTAGAACGTTCTAACTCTTCAATTGGTCGAGTTAGGGATATATTAAGTTTCTGAAAGTGGATTATCGAATATTTCCAAGATTTAATTTGCTCTCTGCTATCTTCCTTAATGCTTGGAAATATAAACTCAAAATTCATTCCTATATGTAAAATGTGCCCCCGAATCGATTGGTGAAGACTAGAACATTCCATATTTCCAATTAGTCGAGATATAAGTACTTTTGGTTTTAGAAACTGGATTTTCGAAAATTTCATTACGTTATTTGAAGGCGAAAGAATGATTTAATTAAAAAACAGACTCTGCCAGTCGATTTTTCGTCCCAAAAAACCCCCGGTTACCAATTTATAGCCAATTTCACGTCGCAAATTTTTTTTTTTGTAGGAAATTTTGAAGCGAGGGGTAGGTATGGAAATATTTTGCGATTTAAATGTTTCTCTGCTATCTCCCTTAATGCTTGGTAATATCACATGAAAATGCATGTCTATATGTAAAATTTTCCCCTTAATCGAATGGCGAAGACTAGAACGTTCTATCTTTCGAATTAGTCGAGTTATGGATACTTTAAGTTTAAGAAAGTAGATTTTCCAATATTTAATTTGCTCTCTGCTATCTCCCTTAATGCTTGGAAATATAAACTCAAAATTCATATCTATATGTAAAATAATCCCCTGAATCGATTGGTGAAGACTAGAACGTTCTAACTCTTCAATTGGTCGAGTTATGGATATATTAAGTTTCAGAAAGTGGATTTTCGAATATTTCCAAGATTTTATTTGCTCTCTGCTATCTTCCTTAATGCTTGGAAATATAAACTCAAAATTCATTCCTATATGTAAAATGTACCCCCAAATCGATTGGTGAAGACTAGAACATTCCATCTTTCCAATTAGTCGAGATATAAATACTTTTGGTTTTAGAAACTGGATTTTCGAAAATTTCATTACGTTATTTGAAGGCGAAAGAATGATTTCATTAAAAAACAGACTCTGCCAGTCGATTTTTCGTCCCAAAAAACCCCCGGTTACCAATTTATAGCCAATTTCACGTCGCAAAATTTTTTTTTTGTAGGAAATTTTGAAGCGAGGGGTAGGTATGGAAATATTTTGCGATTTAAATGTTTCTCTGCTATCTCCCTTAATGCTTGGTAATATCACATGAAAATGCATGTCTATATGTAAAATTTTCCCCTAAATCGAATGGCGAAGACTAGAACGTTCTATCTTTCGAATTAGTCGAGTTATGGATACTTTAAGTTTAAGAAAGTAGATTTTCCAATATTTAATTTGCTCTCTGCTATCTCCCTTAATGCTTGGAAATACGGTGCGGTGGAATAAGTGTTACCCCCCCCTATTAACTATTCTATTTTTATATCTAAAGAAAAAAGCTCAAACAGGTCAATTTTTATATTAAACGTAGTATGTTATGACATAAAAGTTTCGAACCTGACATAATCCCTCTTCATGGGGGTGTCATCCCTTCGATTTTTTTAAATGAGAAAGAGCATCACGCGACACCTCATTTGAAACCTATTGAAACACTGATTTCAAAAATGTATAACACTTTGGTTCAAAAATTAACAGTGTCTGAGTTATGCGAGATTAACGGATTATGAGTAAGTCACTGTCGATTTGTTCTCAAACCGTAATTGTCTTTTTTCGTTACCTAGCAAATTTATTATTATCAGTTGTCACTGTCAAATATTTGACAGTGACATATTGAAGTAATTTTAGTTTTGTTACTACATGAAGATAAGTTTGATTATTGTGAATGATGGAAATGGTACAACCTCTCAATTTACAAGAAAAATGCGAAATGATTGTTATTTATGGCAAAGCTGGTCGTAATTATCATGAGGCGGTCAGAATTTTTAATGAACGCTTTCCTGACCGCCCAATAGACCGACATTATTTTAAATAGTGTCTTACTCATAATCCGTTAATCTCGCATAATTCAGACTCTGTTAATTTTTGAAACAAAGTGTTAAACATTTTTGAAATCAGTGTTTCAATAGGTTTCAAATGAGGTGTCGCATGATGCTCTTTCTCATTTAAAAAAACCGAAGGGATGACACCCCCATGAAGAGGGATTATGTCAGGTTCGAAACTTTTATGTCATAACATACTACGTTTAATATAAAAATTGACCTGTTTGAGCTTTTTTCTTAAGATATAAAAATAGAGTAGTTAATAGGGGGGGGGGGGTAACACTTATTCCACCGCACCGTATAAACTCAAAATTCATATCTATATGTAAAATAATCCCCTGAATCGATTGGTGAAGACTAGAACGTTCTAACTCTTCAATTGGTCGAGTTATGGATATATTAAGTTTCTGAAAGTGGATTATCGAATATTTCCAAGATTTTATTTGCTCTCTGCTATCTTCCTTAATGCTTGGAAATATAAACTCAAAATTCATTCCTATATGTAAAATGTACCCCCGAATCGATTGGTGAAGACTAGAACATCCCATCTTTCCAATTAGTCAAGATATAAATACTTTTGGTTTTAGAAACTGGATTTTCGAAAATTTCATTACGTTATTTGAAGGCGAAAGAATGATTTCATTAAAAAACAGACTGTGCCAGTCGATTTTTCGTCCCAAAAAACCCGCGGTTACCAATTTATAGCCAATTTCATGCCGCAAATTTTTTTTTTTGTAGGAAATTTTGAAGCAAGGGGTAGGTATGGAAATATTTTGCGATTTAAATGTTTCTCTGCTATCTCCCTTAATGCTTGATAATATCACATGAAAATGCATGTCTATATGTTAAATTTTCCCCCAAATCGAATGGCGAAGACTAGAACGTTCTATCTTTCGAATTAGTCGAGTTATGGATACTTTAAGTTTAAGAAAGTAGATTTTCCAATATTTAATTTGCTCTCTGCTATCTCCCTTAATGCTTGGAAATATAAACTCAAAATTCATATCTATATGTAAAATAATCCCCTGAATCGATTGGTGAAGACTAGAACGTTCTAACTCTTCAATTGGTCGAGTTAGGGATATATTAAGTTTCTGAAAGTGGATTATCGAATATTTCCAAGATTTAATTTGCTCTCTGCTATCTTCCTTAATGCTTGGAAATATAAACTCAAAATTCATTCCTATATGTAAAATGTGCCCCCGAATCGATTGGTGAAGACTAGAACATTCCATATTTCCAATTAGTCGAGATATAAGTACTTTTGGTTTTAGAAACTGGATTTTCGAAAATTTCATTACGTTATTTGAAGGCGAAAGAATGATTTCATTAAAAAACAGACTGTGCCAGTCGATTTTTCGTCCCAAAAAACCCGCGGTTACCAATTTATAGCCAATTTCATGCCGCAAATTTTTTTTTTTGTAGGAAATTTTGAAGCAAGGGGTAGGTATGGAAATATTTTGCGATTTAAATGTTTCTCTGCTATCTCCCTTAATGCTTGGTAATATCACATGAGAATGCATGTCTATATGTAAAATTTTCCCCCAAATCGAATGGCGAAGACTAGAACGTTCTATCTTTCGAATTAGTCGAGTTATGGATACTTTAAGTTTAAGAAAGTAGATTTTCCAATATTTAATTTGCTCTCTGCTATCTCCCTTAATGCTTGGAAATATAAACTCAAAATTCATATCTATATGTAAAATAATCCCCTGAATCGATTGGTGAAGACTAGAACGTTCTAACTCTTCAATTGGTCGAGTTATGGATATATTAAGTTTCAGAAAGTGGATTTTCGAATATTTCCAAGATTTTATTTGCTCTCTGCTATCTTCCTTAATGCTTGGGAATATAAACTCAAAATTCATTTTTATATGTAAAATGTACCCCCGAATCGATTGGTGAAGACTAGAACATTCCATCTTTCCAATTAGTCGAGATATAAGTACTTTTGGTTTTAGAAACTGGATTTTCGAAAATTTCATTACGTTATTTGAAGGCGAAAGAATGATTTCATTAAAAAACAGACTGTGCCAGTCGATTTTTCGTCCCAAAAAACCCGCGGTTACCAATTTATAGCCAATTTCATGCCGCAAATTTTTTTTTTTGTAGGAAATTTTGAAGCAAGGGGTAGGTATGGAAATATTTTGCGATTTAAATGTTTCTCTGCTATCTCCCTTAATGCTTGGTAATATCACATGAAAATGCATGTCTATATGTAAAATTTTCCCCTAAATCGAATGGCGAAGACTAGAACGTTCTATCTTTCGAATTAGTCGAGTTATGGATACTTTAAGTTTAAGAAAGTAGATTTTCCAATATTTAATTTGCTCTCTGCTATCTCCCTTAATGCTTGGAAATATAAACTCAAAATTCATATCTATATGTAAAATAATCCCCTGAATCGATTGGTGAAGACTAGAACGTTCTAACTCTTCAATTGGTCGAGTTATGGATATATTAAGTTTCAGAAAGTGGATTTTCGAATATTTCCAAGATTTTATTTGCTCTCTGCTATCTTCCTTAATGTTTGGAAATATAAACTCAAAATTCATTCCTATATGTAAAATGTACCCCCGAATCGATTGGTGGAGACTAGAACATTCCATCTTTCCAATTAGTCGAGATATAAATACTTTTGGTTTTAGAAACTGGATTTTCGAAAATTTCATTACGTTATTTGAAGGCGAAAGAATGATTTCATTAAAAAACAGACTGTGCCAGTCGATTTTTCGTCCCAAAAAACCCGCGGTTACCACTTTATAGCCAATTTCATGCCGCAAATTTTTTTTTTTGTAGGAAATTTTGAAGCAAGGGGTAGGTATGGAAATATTTTGCGATTTAAATGTTTCTCTGCTATCTCCCTTAATGCTTGGTAATATCACATGAAAATGCATGTCTATATGTAAAATTTTCCCCTAAATCGAATGGCGAAGACAAGAACGTTCTATCTTTCGAATTAGTCGAGTTATGGATACTTTAAGTTTAAGAAAGTAGATTTTCCAATATTTAATTTGCTCTCTGCTATCTCCCTTAATGCTTGGAAATATAAACTCAAAATTCATATCTATATGTAAAATAATCCCCTGAATCGATTGGTGAAGACTAGAACGTTCTAACTCTTCAATTGGTCGAGTTATGGATATATTAAGTTTCAGAAAGTGGATTTTCGAATATTTCCAAGATTTTATTTGCTCTCTGCTATCTTCCTTAATGTTTGGAAATATAAACTCAAAATTCATTCCTATATGTAAAATGTACCCCCGAATCGATTGGTGAAGACTAGAACATTCCATCTTTCCAATTAGTCGAGATATAAATACTTTTGGTTTTAGAAACTGGATTTTCGAAAATTTCATTACGTTATTTGAAGGCGAAAGAATGATTTCATTAAAAAACAGACTGTGCCAGTCGATTTTTCGTCCCAAAAAACCCGCGGTTACCACTTTATAGCCAATTTCATGCCGCAAATTTTTTTTTTGTAGGAAATTTTGAAGCAAGGGGTAGGTATGGAAATATTTTGCGATTTAAATGTTTCTCTGCTATCTCCCTTAATGCTTGGTAATATCACATGAAAATGCATGTCTATATGTAAAATTTTCCCCTAAATCGAATGGCGAAGACTAGAACGTTCTATCTTTCGAATTAGTCGAGTTATGGATACTTTAAGTTTAAGAAAGTAGATTTTCCAATATTTAATTTGCTCTCTGCTATCTCCCTTAATGCTTGGAAATATAAACTCAAAATTCATATCTATATGTAAAATAATCCTCTGAATCGATTGGTGAAGACTAGAACGTTCTAACTCTTCAATTGGTCGAGTTATGGATATATTAAGTTTCAGAAAGTGGATTTTCGAATATTTCCAAGATTTTATTTGCTCTCTGCTATCTTCCTTAATGCTTGGGAATATAAACTCAAAATTCATTTTTATATGTAAAATGTACCCCCGAATCGATTGGTGAAGACTAGAACATCCCATCTTTCCAATTAGTCGAGATATAAGTACTTTTGGTTTTAGAAACTGGATTTTCGAAAATTTCATTACGTTATTTGAAGGCGAAAGAATGATTTCATTAAAAAACAGACTGTGCCAGTCGATTTTTCGTCCCAAAAAACCCGCGGTTACCAATTTATAGCCAATTTCATGCCGCAAATTTTATTTTTTGTAGGAAATTTTGAAGCAAGGGGTAGGTATGGAAATATTTTGCGATTTAAATGTTTCTCTGCTATCTCCCTTAATGCTTGGTAATATCACATGAAAATGCATGTCTATATGTAAAATTTTCCCCCAAATCGAATGGCGAAGACTAGAACGTTCTATCTTTCGAATTAGTCGAGTTATGGATACTTTAAGTTTAAGAAAGTAGATTTTCCAATATTTAATTTGCTCTCTGCTATCTCTCTTAATGCTTGGAAATATAAACTCAAAATTCATATCTATATGTGAAATAATCCCCTGAATCGATTGGTGAAGACTAGAACGTTCTTACTCTTCAATTGGTCGAGTTATGGATATATTAAGTTTCAGAAAGTGGATTTTCGAATATTTCCAAGATTTTATTTGCTCTCTGCTATCTTCCTTAATGCTTGGGAATATAAACTCAAAATTCATTTTTATATGTAAAATGTACCCCCGAATCGATTGGTGAAGACTAGAACATTCCATCTTTCCAATTAGTCGAGATATAAGTACTTTTGGTTTTAGAAACTGGATTTTCGAAAATTTCATTACGTTATTTGAAGGCGAAAGAATGATTTCATTAAAAAACAGACTGTGCCAGTCGATTTTTCGTCCCAAAAAACCCGCGGTTACCAATTTATAGCCAATTTCATGCCGCAAATTTTTTTTTTTGTAGGAAATTTTGAAGCAAGGGGTAGGTATGGAAATATTTTGCGATTTAAATGTTTCTCTGCTATCTCCCTTAATGCTTGGTAATATCACATGAAAATGCATGTCTATATGTAAAATTTTCCCCTAAATCGAATGGCGAAGACTAGAACGTTCTATCTTTCGAATTAGTCGAGTTATGGATACTTTAAGTTTAAGAAAGTAGATTTTCCAATATTTAATTTGCTCTCTGCTATCTCCCTTAATGCTTGGAAATATAAACTCAAAATTCATATCTATATGTAAAATAATCCCCTGAATCGATTGGTGAAGACTAGAACGTTCTAACTCTTCAATTGGTTGAGTTATGGATATATTAAGTTTCAGAAAGTGGATTTTCGAATATTTCCAAGATTTTATTTGCTCTCTGCTATCTTCCTTAATGTTTGGAAATATAAACTCAAAATTCATTCCTATATGTAAAATGTACCCCCGAATCGATTGGTGAAGACTAGAACATTCCATCTTTCCAATTAGTCGAGATATAAATACTTTTGGTTTTAGAAACTGGATTTTCGAAAATTTCATTACGTTATTTGAAGGCGAAAGAATGATTTCATTAAAAAACAGACTGTGCCAGTCGATTTTTCGTCCCAAAAAACCCGCGGTTACCACTTTATAGCCAATTTCATGCCGCAAATTTTTTTTTTTGTAGGAAATTTTGAAGCAAGGGGTAGGTATGGAAATATTTTGCGATTTAAATGTTTCTCTGCTATCTCCCTTAATGCTTGGTAATATCACATGAAAATGCATGTCTATATGTAAAATTTTCCCCTAAATCGAATGGCGAAGACAAGAACGTTCTATCTTTCGAATTAGTCGAGTTATGGATACTTTAAGTTTAAGAAAGTAGATTTTCCAATATTTAATTTGCTCTCTGCTATCTCCCTTAATGCTTGGAAATATAAACTCAAAATTCATATCTATATGTAAAATAATCCCCTGAATCGATTGGTGAAGACTAGAACGTTCTAACTCTTCAATTGGTCGAGTTATGGATATATTAAGTTTCAGAAAGTGGATTTTCGAATATTTCCAAGATTTTATTTGCTCTCTGCTATCTTCCTTAATGTTTGGAAATATAAACTCAAAATTCATTCCTATATGTAAAATGTACCCCCGAATCGATTGGTGAAGACTAGAACATTCCATCTTTCCAATTAGTCGAGATATAAATACTTTTGGTTTTAGAAACTGGATTTTCGAAAATTTCATTACGTTACCACTTTATAGCCAATTTCATGCCGCAAATTTTTTTTTTGTAGGAAATTTTGAAGCAAGGGGTAGGTATGGAAATATTTTGCGATTTAAATGTTTCTCTGCTATCTCCCTTAATGCTTGGTAATATCACATGAAAATGCATGTCTATATGTAAAATTTTCCCCTAAATCGAATGGCGAAGACAAGAACGTTCTATCTTTCGAATTAGTCGAGTTATGGATACTTTAAGTTTAAGAAAGTAGATTTTCCAATATTTAATTTGCTCTCTGCTATCTCCCTTAATGCTTGGAAATATAAACTCAAAATTCATATCTATATGTAAAATAATCCCCTGAATCGATTGGTGAAGACTAGAACGTTCTAACTCTTCAATTGGTCGAGTTATGGATATATTAAGTTTCTGAAAGTGGATTATCGAATATTTCCAAGATTTAATTTGCTCTCTGCTATCTTCCTTAATGCTTGGAAATATAAACTCAAAATTCATTCCTATATGTAAAATGTACCCCCGAATCGATTGGTGAAGACTAGAACATTCCATCTTTCCAATTAGTCGAGATATAAATACTTTTGGTTTTAGAAACTGGATTTTCGAAAATTTCATTACGTTATTTGAAGGCGAAAGAATGATTTCATTAAAAAACAGACTGTGCCAGTCGATTTTTCGTCCCAAAAAACCCGCGGTTACCAATTTATAGCCAATTTCATGCCGCAAATTTTTTTTTTTGTAGGAAATTTTGAAGCAAGGGGTAGGTATGGAAATATTTTGCGATTTAAATGTTTCTCTGCTATCTCCCTTAATGCTTGATAATATCACATGAAAATGCATGTCTATATGTAAAATTTTCCCCCAAATCGAATGGCGAAGACTAGAACGTTCTAACTCTTCAATTGGTCGAGTTATGGATATATTAAGTTTCTGAAAGTGGATTATCGAATATTTCCAAGATTTAATTTGCTCTCTGCTATCTTCCTTAATGCTTGGAAATATAAACTCAAAATTCATTCCTATATGTAAAATGTACCCCCGAATCGATTGGTGAAGACTAGAACATTCCATCTTTCCAATTAGTCGAGATATAAATACTTTTGGTTTTAGAAACTGGATTTTCGAAAATTTCATTACGTTATTTGAAGGCGAAAGAATGATTTCATTAAAAAACAGACTGTGCCAGTCGATTTTTCGTCCCAAAAAACCCGCGGTTACCAATTTATAGCCAATTTCATGCCGCAAATTTTTTTTTTTGTAGGAAATTTTGAAGCAAGGGGTAGGTATGGAAATATTTTGCGATTTAAATGTTTCTCTGCTATCTCCCTTAATGCTTGATAATATCACATGAAAATGCATGTCTATATGTAAAATTTTCCCCCAAATCGAATGGCGAAGACTAGAACGTTCTATCTTTCGAATTAGTCGAGTTATGGATACTTTAAGTTTAAGAAAGTAGATTTTCCAATATTTAATTTGCTCTCTGCTATCTCCCTTAATGCTTGGAAATATAAACTCAAAATTCATATCTATATGTAAAATAATCCCCTGAATCGATTGGTGAAGACTAGAACGTTCTAACTCTTCAATTGGTCGAGTTATGGATATATTAAGTTTCAGAAAGTGGATTTTCGAATATTTCCAAGATTTTATTTGCTCTCTGCTATCTTCCTTAATGCTTGGGAATATAAACTCAAAATTCATTTTTATATGTAAAATGTACCCCCGAATCGATTGGTGAAGACTAGAACATTCCATCTTTCCAATTAGTCGAGATATAAGTACTTTTGGTTTTAGAAACTGGATTTTCGAAAATTTCATTACGTTATTTGAAGGCGAAAGAATGATTTCATTAAAAAACAGACTGTGCCAGTCGATTTTTCGTCCCAAAAAACCCGCGGTTACCAATTTATAGCCAATTTCATGCCGCAAATTTTTTTTTTTGTAGGAAATTTTGAAGCAAGGGGTAGGTATGGAAATATTTTGCGATTTAAATGTTTCTCTGCTATCTCCCTTAATGCTTGGTAATATCACATGAAAATGCATGTCTATATGTAAAATTTTCCCCTAAATCGAATGGCGAAGACTAGAACGTTCTATCTTTCGAATTAGTCGAGTTATGGATACTTTAAGTTTAAGAAAGTAGATTTTCCAATATTTAATTTGCTCTCTGCTATCTCCCTTAATGCTTGGAAATATAAACTCAAAATTCATTTCTATATGTAAAATAATCCCCTGAATCGATTGGTGAAGACTAGAACGTTCTAACTCTTCAATTGGTCGAGTTATGGATATATTAAGTTTCAGAAAGTGGATTTTCGAATATTTCCAAGATTTTATTTGCTCTCTGCTATCTTCCAATGTTTGGAAATATAAACTCAAAATTCATTCCTATATGTAAAATGTACCCCCGAATCGATTGGTGAAGACTAGAACATTCCATCTTTCCAATTAGTCGAGATATAAATACTTTTGGTTTTAGAAACTGGATTTTCGAAAATTTCATTACGTTATTTGAAGGCGAAAGAATGATTTCATTAAAAAACAGACTGTGCCAGTCGATTTTTCGTCCCAAAAAACCCGCGGTTACCACTTTATAGCCAATTTCGTGCCGCAAATTTTTTTTTTTGTAGGAAATTTTGAAGCAAGGGGTAGGTATGGAAATATTTTGCGATTTAAATGTTTCTCTGCTATCTCCCTTAATGCTTGGTAATATCACATGAAAATGCATGTCTATATGTAAAATTTTCCCCTAAATCGAATGGCGAAGACAAGAACGTTCTATCTTTCGAATTAGTCGAGTTATGGATACTTTAAGTTTAAGAAAGTAGATTTTCCAATATTTAATTTGCTCTCTGCTATCTCCCTTAATGCTTGGAAATATAAACTCAAAATTCATATCTATATGTAAAATAATCCCCTGAATCGATTGGTGAAGACTAGAACGTTCTAACTCTTCAATTGGTCGAGTTATGGATATATTAAGTTTCAGAAAGTGGATTTTCGAATATTTCCAAGATTTTATTTGCTCTCTGCTATCTTCCTTAATGCTTGGAAATATAAACTCAAAATTCATTCCTATATGTAAAATGTGCCCCCGAATCGATTGGTGAAGACTAGAACATTCCATCTTTCCAATTAGTCGAGATATAAGTACTTTTGGTTTTAGAAACTGGATTTTCGAAAATTTCATTACGTTATTTGAAGGCGAAAGAATGATTTCATTAAAAAACAGACTGTGCCAGTCGATTTTTCGTCCCAAAAAACCCGCGGTTACCAATTTATAGCCAATTTCATGCCGCAAATTTTTTTTTTTGTAGGAAATTTTGAAGCAAGGGGTAGGTATGGAAATATTTTGCGATTTAAATGTTTCTCTGCTATCTCCCTTAATGCTTGGTAATATCACATGAAAATGCATGTCTATATGTAAAATTTTCCCCTAAATCGAATGGCGAAGACAAGAACGTTCTATCTTTCGAATTAGTCGAGTTATGGATACTTTAAGTTTAAGAAAGTAGATTTTCCAATATTTAATTTGCTCTCTGCTATCTCCCTTAATGCTTGGAAATATAAACTCAAAATTCATATCTATATGTAAAATAATCCCCTGAATCGATTGGTGAAGACTAGAACGTTCTAACTCTTCAATTGGTCGAGTTATGGATATATTAAGTTTCAGAAAGTGGATTTTCGAATATTTCCAAGATTTTATTTGCTCTCTGCTATCTTCCTTAATGCTTGGGAATATAAACTCAAAATTCATTTTTATATGTAAAATGTACCCCCGAATCGATTGGTGAAGACTAGAACATTCCATCTTTCCAATTAGTCGAGATATAAGTACTTTTGGTTTTAGAAACTGGATTTTCGAAAATTTCATTACGTTATTTGAAGGCGAAAGAATGATTTCATTAAAAAACAGACTGTGCCAGTCGATTTTTCGTCCCAAAAAACCCGCGGTTACCAATTTATAGCCAATTTCATGCCGCAAATTTTTTTTTTTGTAGGAAATTTTGAAGCAAGGGGTAGGTATGGAAATATTTTGCGATTTAAATGTTTCTCTGCTATCTCCCTTAATGCTTGGTAATATCACATGAAAATGCATGTCTATATGTAAAATTTTCCCCTAAATCGAATGGCGAAGACTAGAACGTTCTATCTTTCGAATTAGTCGAGTTATGGATACTTTAAGTTTAAGAAAGTAGATTTTCCAATATTTAATTTGCTCTCTGCTATCTCCCTTAATGCTTGGAAATATAAACTCAAAATTCATTTCTATATGTAAAATAATCCCCTGAATCGATTGGTGAAGACTAGAACGTTCTAACTCTTCAATTGGTCGAGTTATGGATATATTAAGTTTCAGAAAGTGGATTTTCGAATATTTCCAAGATTTTATTTGCTCTCTGCTATCTTCCAATGTTTGGAAATATAAACTCAAAATTCATTCCTATATGTAAAATGTACCCCCGAATCGATTGGTGAAGACTAGAACATTCCATCTTTCCAATTAGTCGAGATATAAATACTTTTGGTTTTAGAAACTGGATTTTCGAAAATTTCATTACGTTATTTGAAGGCGAAAGAATGATTTCATTAAAAAACAGACTGTGCCAGTCGATTTTTCGTCCCAAAAAACCCGCGGTTACCACTTTATAGCCAATTTCGTGCCGCAAATTTTTTTTTTTGTAGGAAATTTTGAAGCAAGGGGTAGGTATGGAAATATTTTGCGATTTAAATGTTTCTCTGCTATCTCCCTTAATGCTTGGTAATATCACATGAAAATGCATGTCTATATGTAAAATTTTCCCCTAAATCGAATGGCGAAGACAAGAACGTTCTATCTTTCGAATTAGTCGAGTTATGGATACTTTAAGTTTAAGAAAGTAGATTTTCCAATATTTAATTTGCTCTCTGCTATCTCCCTTAATGCTTGGAAATATAAACTCAAAATTCATATCTATATGTAAAATAATCCCCTGAATCGATTGGTGAAGACTAGAACGTTCTAACTCTTCAATTGGTCGAGTTATGGATATATTAAGTTTCAGAAAGTGGATTTTCGAATATTTCCAAGATTTTATTTGCTCTCTGCTATCTTCCTTAATGCTTGGAAATATAAACTCAAAATTCATTCCTATATGTAAAATGTGCCCCCGAATCGATTGGTGAAGACTAGAACATTCCATCTTTCCAATTAGTCGAGATATAAGTACTTTTGGTTTTAGAAACTGGATTTTCGAAAATTTCATTACGTTATTTGAAGGCGAAAGAATGATTTCATTAAAAAACAGACTGTGCCAGTCGATTTTTCGTCCCAAAAAACCCGCGGTTACCAATTTATAGCCAATTTCATGCCGCAAATTTTTTTTTTTGTAGGAAATTTTGAAGCAAGGGGTAGGTATGGAAATATTTTGCGATTTAAATGTTTCTCTGCTATCTCCCTTAATGCTTGGTAATATCACATGAAAATGCATGTCTATATGTAAAATTTTCCCCTAAATCGAATGGCGAAGACAAGAACGTTCTATCTTTCGAATTAGTCGAGTTATGGATACTTTAAGTTTAAGAAAGTAGATTTTCCAATATTTAATTTGCTCTCTGCTATCTCCCTTAATGCTTGGAAATATAAACTCAAAATTCATATCTATATGTAAAATAATCCCCTGAATCGATTGGTGAAGACTAGAACGTTCTAACTCTTCAATTGGTCGAGTTATGGATATATTAAGTTTCAGAAAGTGGATTTTCGAATATTTCCAAGATTTTATTTGCTCTCTGCTATCTTCCTTAATGTTTGGAAATATAAACTCAAAATTCATTTTTATATGTAAAATGTACCCCCGAATCGATTGGTGAAGACTAGAACATCCCATCTTTCCAATTAGTCGAGATATAAATACTTTTGGTTTTAGAAACTGGATTTTCGAAAATTTCATTACGTTATTTGAAGGCGAAAGAATGATTTAATTAAAAAACAGACTCTGCCAGTCGATTTTTCGTCCCAAAAAACCCCCGGTTACCAATTTATAGCCAATTTCACGTCGCAAATTTTTTTTTTTGTAGGAAATTTTGAAGCGAGGGGTAGGTATGGAAATATTTTGCGATTTAAATGTTTCTCTGCTATCTCCCTTAATGCTTGGTAATATCACATGAAAATGCATGTCTATATGTAAAATTTTCCCCTAAATCGAATGGCGAAGACAAGAACGTTCTATCTTTCGAATTAGTCGAGTTATGGATACTTTAAGTTTAAGAAAGTAGATTTTCCAATATTTAATTTGCTCTCTGCTATCTCCCTTAATGCTTGGAAATATAAACTCAAAATTCATATCTATATGTAAAATAATCCTCTGAATCGATTGGTGAAGACTAGAACGTTCTAACTCTTCAATTGGTCGAGTTATGGATATATTAAGTTTCAGAAAGTGGATTTTCGAATATTTCCAAGATTTTATTTGCTCTCTGCTATCTTCCTTAATGCTTGGGAATATAAACTCAAAATTCATTTTTATATGTAAAATGTACCCCCGAATCGATTGGTGAAGACTAGAACATCCCATCTTTCCAATTAGTCGAGATATAAGTACTTTTGGTTTTAGAAACTGGATTTTCGAAAATTTCATTACGTTATTTGAAGGCGAAAGAATGATTTCATTAAAAAACAGACTGTGCCAGTCAATTTTTCTTCCCAAAAAACCCGCGGTTACCAATTTATAGCCAATTTCACGTCGCAAATTTTTTTTTTTGTAGGAAATTTTGAAGCGAGGGGTAGGTATGGAAATATTTTGCGATTTAAATGTTTCTCTGCTATCTCCCTTAATGCTTGGTAATATCACATGAAAATGCATGTCTATATGTAAAATTTTCCCTAAATCGAATGGCGAAGACTAGAACGTTCTATCTTTCGAATTAGTCGAGTTATGGATACTTTAAGTTTAAGAAAGTAGATTTTCCAATATTTAATTTGCTCTCTGCTATCTCCCTTAATGCTTGGAAATATAAACTCAAAATTCATATCTATATGTAAAATAATCCCCTGAATCGATTGGTGAAGACCAGAACGTTCTAACTCTCCAATTGGTCGAGTTATGGATATATTAAGTTTCAGAAAGTGGATTTTCGAATATTTCCAAGATTTTATTTGCTCTCTGCTATCTTCCTTAATGTTTGGAAATATAAACTCAAAATTCATTCCTATATGTAAAATGTACCCCCGAATCGATTGGTGAAGACTAGAACATCCCATCTTTCCAATTAGTCGAGATATAAATACTTTTGGTTTTAGAAACTGGATTTTCGAAAATTTCATTACGTTATTTGAAGGCGAAAGAATGATTTAATTAAAAAACAGACTCTGCCAGTCGATTTTTCGTCCCAAAAAACCCCCGGTTACCAATTTATAGCCAATTTCACGTCGCAAAATTTTTTTTTTGTAGGAAATTTTGAAGCAAGGGGTAGGTATGGAAATATTTTGCGATTTAAATGTTTCTCTGCTATCTCCCTTAATGCTTGGTAATATCACATGAAAATGCATGTCTATATGTAAAATTTTCCCCTAAATCGAATGGCGAAGACTAGAACGTTCTATCTTTCGAATTAGTCGAGTTATGGATACTTTAAGTTTAAGAAAGTAGATTTTCCAATATTTAATTTGCTCTCTGCTATCTCCCTTAATGCTTGGAAATATAAACTCAAAATTCATATCTATATGTAAAATAATCCCCCGAATCGATTGGTGAAGACTAGAACGTTCTAACTCTTCAATTGGTCGAGTTATGGATATATTAAGTTTCAGAAAGTGGATTTTCGAATATTTCCAAGATTTTATTTGCTCTCTGCTATCTTCCTTAATGCTTGGGAATATAAACTCAAAATTCATTTTTATATGTAAAATGTACCCCCGAATCGATTGGTGAAGACTAGAACATCCCATCTTTCCAATTAGTCGAGATATAAGTACTTTTGGTTTTAGAAACTGGATTTTCGAAAATTTCATTACGTTATTTGAAGGCGAAAGAATGATTTCATTAAAAAACAGACTGTGCCAGTCAATTTTTCTTCCCAAAAAACCCGCGGTTACCAATTTATAGCCAATTTCACGTCGCAAATTTTTTTTTTTGTAGGAAATTTTGAAGCGAGGGGTAGGTATGGAAATATTTTGCGATTTAAATGTTTCTCTGCTATCTCCCTTAATGCTTGGTAATATCACATGAAAATGCATGTCTATATGTAAAATTTTCCCCCAAATCGAATGGCGAAGACTAGAACGTTCTATCTTTCGAATTAGTCGAGTTATGGATACTTTAAGTTTAAGAAAGTAGATTTTCCAATATTTAATTTGCTCTCTGCTATCTCCCTTAATGCTTGGAAATATAAACTCAAAATTCATATCTATATGTAAAATAATCCCCTGAATCGATTGGTGAAGACTAGAACGTTCTTACTCTTCAATTGGTCGAGTTATGGATATATTAAGTTTCTGAAAGTGGATTATCGAATATTTCCAAGATTTAATTTGCTCTCTGCTATCTTCCTTAATGCTTGGGAATATAAACTCAAAATTCATTTTTATATGTAAAATGTACCCCCGAATCGATTGGTGAAGACTAGAACATCCCATCTTTCCAATTAGTCGAGATATAAGTACTTTTGGTTTTAGAAACTGGATTTTCGAAAATTTCATTACGTTATTTGAAGGCGAAAGAATGATTTCATTAAAAAACAGACTGTGCCAGTCAATTTTTCTTCCCAAAAAACCCGCGGTTACCAATTTATAGCCAATTTCACGTCGCAAATTTTTTTTTTTGTAGGAAATTTTGAAGCGAGGGGTAGGTATGGAAATATTTTGCGATTTAAATGTTTCTCTGCTATCTCCCTTAATGCTTGGTAATATTACATGAAAATGCATGTCTATATGTAAAATTTTCCCCCAAATCGAATGGCGAAGACTAGAACGTTCTATCTTTCGAATTAGTCGAGTTATGGATACTTTAAGTTTAAGAAAGTAGATTTTCCAATATTTAATTTGCTCTCTGCTATCTCCCTTAATGCTTGGAAATATAAACTCAAAATTCATATCTATATGTAAAATAATCCCCTGAATCGATTGGTGAAGACTAGAACGTTCTAACTCTTCAATTGGTCGAGTTATGGATATATTAAGTTTCAGAAAGTGGATTTTCGAATATTTCCAAGATTTTATTTGCTCTCTGCTATCTTCCTTAATGTTTGGAAATATAAACTCAAAATTCATTCCTATATGTAAAATGTACCCCCGAATCGATTGGTGAAGACTAGAACATTCCATCTTTCCAATTAGTCGAGATATAAATACTTTTGGTTTTAGAAACTGGATTTTTGAAAATTTCATTACGTTATTTGAAGGCGAAAGAATGATTTAATTAAAAAACAGACTCTGCCAGTCGATTTTTCGTCCCAAAAAACCCCCGGTTACCAATTTATAGCCAATTTCACGTCGCAAAAGCAAGCAAGGGGTAGGTATGGAAATATTTTGCGATTTAAATGTTTCTCTGCTATCTCCCTTAATGCTTGGTAATATCACATGAAAATGCATGTCTATATGTAAAATTTTCCCCCAAATCGAATGGCGAAGACTAGAACGTTCTATCTTTCGAATTAGTCGAGTTATGGATACTTTAAGTTTAAGAAAGTAGATTTTCCAATATTTAATTTGCTCTCTGCTATCTCCCTTAATGCTTGGAAATATAAACTCAAAATTCATATCTATATGTAAAATAATCCCCTGAATCGATTGGTGAAGACTAGAACGTTCTAACTCTTCAATTGGTCGAGTTATGGATATATTAAGTTTCAGAAAGTGGATTTTCGAATATTTCCAAGATTTTATTTGCTCTCTGCTATCTTCCTTAATGTTTGGAAATATAAACTCAAAATTCATTCCTATATGTAAAATGTGCCCCCGAATCGATTGGTGAAGACTAGAACATTCCATCTTTCCAATTAGTCGAGATATAAATACTTTTGGTTTTAGAAACTGGATTTTTGAAAATTTCATTACGTTATTTGAAGGCGAAAGAATGATTTAATTAAAAAACAGACTCTGCCAGTCGATTTTTCGTCCCAAAAAACCCCCGGTTACCAATTTATAGCCAATTTCACGTCGCAAAATTTTTTTTTTGTAGGAAATTTTGAAGCAAGGGGTAGGTATGGAAATATTTTGCGATTTAAATGTTTCTCTGCTATCTCCCTTAATGCTTGGTAATATCACATGAAAATGCATGTCTATATGTAAAATTCCCCCTAAATCGAATGGCGAAGACTAGAACGTTCTATCTTTCGAATTAGTCGAGTTATGGATACTTTAAGTTTAAGAAAGTAGATTTTCCAATATTTAATTTGCTCTCTGCTATCTCCCTTAATGCTTGGAAATATAAACTCAAAATTCATATCTATATGTAAAATAATCCCCTGAATCGATTGGTGAAGACTAGAACGTTCTAACTCTTCAATTGGTCGAGTTATGGATATATTAAGTTTCAGAAAGTGGATTTTCGAATATTTCCAAGATTTTATTTGCTCTCTGCTATCTTCCTTAATGCTTGGAAATATAAACTCAAAATTCATTTTTATATGTAAAATGTACCCCCGAATCGATTGGTGAAGACTAGAACATCCCATCTTTCCAATTAGTCGAGATATAAATACTTTTGGTTTTAGAAACTGGATTTTCGAAAATTTCATTACGTTATTTGAAGGCGAAAGAATGATTTCATTAAAAAACAGACTCTGCCAGTCGATTGTTCGTCCCAAAAAACCCCCGGTTACCAATTTATAGCCAATTTCACGTCGCAAATTTTTTTTTTTGTAGGAAATTTTGAAGCGAGGGGTAGGTATGGAAATATTTTGCGATTTAAATGTTTCTCTGCTATCTCCCTTAATGCTTGGTAATATCACATGAAAATGCATGTCTATATGTAAAATTTTCCCCCAAATCGAATGGCGAAGACTAGAACGTTCTATCTTTCGAATTAGTCGAGTTATGGATACTTTAAGTTTAAGAAAGTAGATTTTCCAATATTTAATTTGCTCTCTGCTATCTCCCTTAATGCTTGGAAATATAAACTCAAAATTCATATCTATATGTAAAATAATCCCCTTAATCGATTGGTCAAGACTAGAACGTTCTAACTCTTCAATTGGTCGAGTTATGGATATATTAAGTTTCAGAAAGTGGATTTTCGAATATTTCCAAGATTTTATTTGCTCTCTGCTATCTTCCTTAATGCTTGGAAATATAAACTCAAAATTCATTCCTATATGTAAAATGTGCTCCCGAATCGATTGGTGAAGACTAGAACATTCCATCTTTCCAATTAGTCGAGATATAAATACTTTTGGTTTTAGAAACTGGATTTTCGAAAATTTCATTACGTTATTTGAAGGCGAAAGAATGATTTCATTAAAAAACAGACTCTGCCAGTCGATTGTTCGTCCCAAAAAACCCCCGGTTACCAATTTATAGCCAATTTCACGTCGCAAATTTTTTTTTTTGTAGGAAATTTTGAAGCGAGGGGTAGGTATGGAAATATTTTGCGATTTAAATGTTTCTCTGCTATTTCCCTTAATGCTTGGTAATATCACATGAAAATGCATGTCTATATGTAAAATTTTCCCCCAAATCGAATGGCGAAGACTAGAACGTTCTATCTTTCGAATTAGTTGAGTTATGGATACTTTAAGTTTAAGAAAGTAGATTTTCCAATATTTAATTTGCTCTCTGCTATCTCCCTTAATGCTTGGAAATATAAACTCAAAATTCATATCTATATGTAAAATAATCCCCTTAATCGATTGGTGAAGACTAGAACGTTCTAACTCTTCAATTGGTCGAGTTATGGATATATTAAGTTTCAGAAAGTGGATTTTCGAATATTTCCAAGATTTTATTTGCTCTCTGCTATCTTCCTTAATGTTTGGAAATATAAACTCAAAATTCATTCCTACATGTAAAATGTACCCCCGAATCGATTGGTGAAGACTAGAACATTCCATCTTTCCAATTAGTCGAGATATAAATACTTTTGATTTTAGAAACTGGATTTTCGAAAATTTCATTACGTTATTTAAAGGCGAAAGAATGATTTAATTAAAAAACAGACTCTGCCAGTCGATTTTTCGTCCCAAAAAACCCCCGGTTACCAATTTATAGCCAATTTCACGTCGCAAATTTTTTTTTTTGTAGGAAATTTTGAAGCGAGGGGTAGGTATGGAAATATTTTGCGATTTAAATGTTTCTCTGCTATTTCCCTTAATGCTTGGTAATATCACATGAAAATGCATGTCTATATGTAAAATTTTCCCCCAAATCGAATGGCGAAGACTAGAACGTTCTATCTTTCGAATTAGTTGAGTTATGGATACTTTAAGTTTAAGAAAGTAGATTTTCCAATATTTAATTTGCTCTCTGCTATCTCCCTTAATGCTTGGAAATATAAACTCAAAATTCATATCTATATGTAAAATAATCCCCTGAATCGATTGGTGAAGATTAGAACGTTCTAACTCTTCAATTGGTCGAGTTATGGATATATTAAGTTTCAGAAAGTGGATTTTCGAATATTTCCAAGATTTTATTTGCTCTCTGCTATCTTCCTTAATGTTTGGAAATATAAACTCAAAATTCATTCCTACATGTAAAATGTACCCCCGAATCGATTGGTGAAGACTAGAACATTCCATCTTTCCAATTAGTCGAGATATAAATACTTTTGGTTTTAGAAACTGGATTTTCGAAAATTTCATTACGTTATTTAAAGGCGAAAGAATGATTTAATTAAAAAACAGACTCTGCCAGTCGATTTTTCGTCCCAAAAAACCCCCGGTTACCAATTTATAGCCAATTTCACGTCGCAAAATTTTTTTTTTGTAGGAAATTTTGAAGCAAGGGGTAGGTATGGAAATATTTTGCGATTTAAATGTTTCTCTGCTATCTCCCTTAATGCTTGGTAATATCACATGAAAATGCATGTCTATATGTAAAATTTTCCCCCAAATCGAATGGCGAAGACTAGAACGTTCTATCTTTCGAATTAGTCGAGTTATGGATACTTTAAGTTTAAGAAAGTAGATTTTCCAATATTTAATTTGCTCTCTGCTATCTCCCTTAATGCTTGGAAATATAAACTCAAAATTCATATCTATATGTAAAATAATCCCCTGAATCGATTGGTGAAGACCAGAACGTTCTAACTCTTCAATTGGTCGAGTGTTATGGATATATTAAGTTTCTGAAAGTGGATTATCGAATATTTCCAAGATTTAATTTGCTCTCTGCTATCTTCCTTAATGCTTGGAAATATAAACTCAAAATTCATTCTTATATGTAAAATGTACCCCCGAATCGATTGGTGAAGACTAGAACATCCCATCTTTCCAATTAGTCGAGATATAAGTACTTTTGGTTTTAGAAACTGGATTTTCGAAAATTTCATTACGTTATTTGAAGGCGAAAGAATGATTTCATTAAAAAACAGACTGTGCCAGTCGATTTTTCGTCCCAAAAAACCCGCGGTTACCAATTTATAGCCAATTTCATGCCGCAAAATTTTTTTTTTGTAGGAAATTTTGAAGCAAGGGGTAGGTATGGAAATATTTTGCGATTTAAATGTTTCTCTGCTATCTCCCTTAATGCTTGGTAATATCACATGAAAATGCATGTCTATATGTAAAATTTTCCCCTCAATCGAATGGCGAAGACTAGAACGTTCTATCTTTCGAATTAGTCGAGTTATGGATACTTTAAGTTTAAGAAAGTAGATTTTCCAATATTTAATTTGCTCTCTGCTATCTCCCTTAATGCTTGGAAATATAAACTCAAAATTCATATCTATATGTAAAATAATCCCCTGAATCGATTGGTGGAGACTAGAACGTTCTAACTCTTCAATTGGTCGAGTTATGGATATATTAAGTTTTAGAAAGTGGATTTTCGAATATTTCCATGATTTTATTTGCTCTCTGCTATCTTCCTTAATGCTTGGAAATATAAACTCAAAATTCATTCCTATATGTAAAATGTACCCCCGAATCGATTGGTGAAGACTAGAACATCCCATCTTCCCAATTAGTCGAGATATAAGTACTTTTGGTTTTAGAAACTGGATTTTCGAAAATTTCATTACGTTATTTGAAGGCGAAAGAATGATTTCATTAAAAAACAGACTCTGCCAGTCGATTGTTCGTCCCAAAAAACCCCCGGTTACCAATTTATAGCCAATTTCACGTCGCAAAACTTTTTTTTTGTAGGAAATTTTGAAGCACGGGGTAAGTATGGAAATATTTTGCGATTTAAATGTTTCTCTGCTATCTCCCTTAATGCTTGGTAATATCACATGAAAATTCATGTCTATATGTAAAATTTTCCCCTAAATCGAATGGCGAAGACTAGAACGTTCTATCTTTCGAATTAGTCGAGTTATGGATACTTTAAGTTTAAGAAAGTAGATTTTCCAATATTTAATTTGCTCTCTGCTATCTCCCTTAATGCTTGGAAATATAAACTCAAAATTCATATCTATATGTAAAATAATCCCCTGAATCGATTGGTGAAGACCAGAACGTTCTAACTCTTCAATTGGTCGAGTGTTATGGATATATTAAGTTTCTGAAAGTGGATTATCGAATATTTCCAAGATTTAATTTGCTCTCTGCTATCTTCCTTAATGCTTGGAAATATAAACTCAAAATTCATTCTTATATGTAAAATGTACCCCCGAATCGATTGGTGAAGACTAGAACATCCCATCTTTCCAATTAGTCGAGATATAAATACTTTTGGTTTTAGAAACTGGATTTTCGAAAATTTCATTACGTTATTTGAAGGCGAAAGAATGATTTCATTAAAAAACAGACTCTGCCAGTCGATTGTTCGTCCCAAAAAACCCCCGGTTACCAATTTATAGCCAATTTCACGTCGCAAAACTTTTTTTTTGTAGGAAATTTTGAAGCGAGGGGTAGGTATGGAAATATTTTGCGATTTAAATGTTTCTCTGCTATCTCCCTTAATGCTTGGTAATATCACATGAAAATGCATGTCTATATGTAAAATTTTCCCCTAAATCGAATGGCGAAGACTAGAACGTTCTATCTTCCGAATTAGTCGAGTTATGGATACTTTAAGTTTAAGAAAGTAGATTTTCCAATATTTAATTTGCTCTCTGCTATCTCCCTTAATGCTTGGAAATATAAACTCAAAATTCATATCTATATGTAAAATAATCCCCTGAATCGATTGGTGAAGACTAGAACGTTCTAACTCTTCAATTGGTCGAGTGTTATGGATATATTAAGTTTCTGAAAGTGGATTATCGAATATTTCCAAGATTTAATTTGCTCTCTGCTATCTTCCTTAATGCTTGGAAATATAAACTCAAAATTCATTCTTATATGTAAAATGTACCCCCGAATCGATTGGTGAAGACTAGAACATCCCATCTTTCCAATTAGTCGAGATATAAATACTTTTGGTTTTAGAAACTGGATTTTCGAAAATTTCATTACGTTATTTGAAGGCGAAAGAATGATTTCATTAAAAAACAGACTCTGCCAGTCGATTGTTCGTCCCAAAAAACCCCCGGTTACCAATTTATAGCCAATTTCACGTCGCAAAATTTTTTTTTTGTAGGAAATTTTGAAGCGAGGGGTAGGTATGGAAATATTTTGCGATTTAAATGTTTCTCTGCTATCTCCCTTAATGCTTGGTAATATCACATGAAAATGCATGTCTATATGTAAAATTTTCCCCTAAATCGAATGGCGAAGACTAGAACGTTCTATCTTCCGAATTAGTCGAGTTATGGATACTTTAAGTTTAAGAAAGTAGATATTCCAATATTTAATTTGCTCTCTGCTATCTCCCTTAATGCTTGGAAATATAAACTCAAAATTCATATCTATATGTAAAATAATCCCCTGAATCGATTGGTGAAGACTAGAACGTTCTAACTCTTCAATTGGTCGAGTTATGGATATATTAAGTTTCAGAAAGTGGATTTTCGAATATTTCCAAGATTTTATTTGCTCTCTGCTATCTTCCTTAATGCTTGGAAATATAAACTCAAAATTCATTCCTATATGTAAAATGTGCCCCCGAATCGATTGGTGAAGACTAGAACATTCCATCTTTCCAATTAGTCGAGATATAAATACTTTTGGTTTTAGAAACTGGATTTTCGAAAATTTCATTACGTTATTTGAAGGCGAAAGAATGATTTCATTAAAAAACAGACTCTGCCAGTCGATTTTTCGTCCCAAAAAACCCCCGGTTACCAATTTATAGCCAATTTCACGTCGCAAAATTTTTTTTTTGTAGGAAATTTTGAAGCAAGGGGTAGGTATGGAAATATTTTGCGATTTAAATGTTTCTCTGCTATCTCCCTTAATGCTTGGTAATATCAAATGAAAATGCATGTCTATATGTAAAATTTTCCCCTAAATCGAATGGCTAAGACTAGAACGTTCTATCTTTCGAATTAGTCGAGTTATGGATACTTTAAGTTTAAGAAAGTAGATTTTCCAATATTTAATTTGCTCTCTGCTATCTCCCTTAATGCTTGGAAATATAAACTCAAAATTCATATCTATATGTAAAATAATCCCCTGAATCGATTGGTGAAGACTAGAACGTTCTAACTCTTCAATTGGTCGAGTTATGGATATATTAATTTTCTGAAAGTGGATTATCGAATATTTCCAAGATTTAATTTGCTCTCTGCTATCTTCCTTAATGCTTGGAAATATAAACTCAAAACTCATTCTTATATGTAAAATGTACCCCCAAATCGATTGGTGAAGACTAGAACATCCCATCTTTCCAATTAGTCGAGATATAAGTACTTTTGGTTTTAGAAACTGGATTTTCGAAAATTTCATTACGTTATTTGAAGGCGAAAGAATGATTTCATTAAAAAACAGACTGTGCCAGTCGATTTTTCGTCCCAAAAACCCGCGGTTACCAATTTATAGCCAATTTCATGCCGCAAAATTTTTTTTTTGTAGGAAATTTTGAAGCAAGGGGTAGGTATGGAAATATTTTGCGATTTAAATGTTTCTCTGCTATCTCCCTTAATGCTTGGTAATATCACATGAAAATGCATGTCTATATGTAAAATTTTCCCCTAAATCGAATGGCGAAGACTAGAACGTTCTATCTTTCGAATTAGTCGAGTTATGGATACTTTAAGTTTAAGAAAGTAGATTTTCCAATATTTAATTTGCTCTCTGCTATCTCCCTTAATGCTTGGAAATATAAACTCAAAATTCATATCTATATGTAAAATAATCCCCTGAATCGATTGGTGAAGACTAGAACGTTCTAACTCTTCAATTGGTCGAGTTATGGATATATTAAGTTTCAGAAAGTGGATTTTCGAATATTTCCAAGATTTTATTTGCTCTCTGCTATCTTCCATAATGTTTGGAAATATAAACTCAAAATTCATTCCTCTATGTAAAATGTACCCCCGAATCGATTGGTGAAGACTAGAACATTCCATCTTTCCAATTAGTCGAGATATAAATACTTTTGGTTTTAGAAACTGAATTTTCGAAATTTTCATTACGTTATTTGAAGGCGAAAGAATGATTTAATTAAAAAACAGACTCTGCCAGTCGATTTTTCGTCCCAAAAAACGCCCGGTTACCAATTTTTAGCCAATTTCACGTCGCAAAATTTTTTTTTTGTAGGAAATTTTGAAGCGAGGGGTAGGTATGGAAATATTTTGCGATTTAAATGTTTCTCTGCTATCTCCCTTAATGCTTGGTAATATCACATGAAAATGCATGTCTATATGTAAAATTTTCCCCTTAATCGAATGGCGAAGACTAGAACGTTCTATCTTTCGAATTAGTCGAGTTATGGATACCTTAAGTTTAAGAAAGTAGATTTTCCAATATTTAATTTGCTCTCTGCTATCTCCCTTAATGCTTGGAAATATAAACTCAAAATTCATATCTATATGTAAAATAATCCCCTGAATCGATTGGTGAAGACTAGAACGTTCTACCTCTCCAATTGGTCGAGTTATGGATATATTAAGTTTCAGAAAGAGGATTTTCGAATATTTCCCAGATTTTATTTGCTCTCTGCTATCTTCCTTAATGTTTGGAAATATAAACTTAAAATTCATTCCTATATGTAAAATGTACCCCCGAATCGATTGGTGAAGACTAGAACATTCCATCTTTCCAATTAGTCGAGATATAAATACTTTTGGTTTTAGAAACTGAATTTTCGAAAATTTCATTACGTTATTTGAAGGCGAAAGAATGATTTAATTAAAAAACAGACTCTGCCAGTCGATTTTTCGTCCCAAAAAACCCCCGGTTACCTTTTTGCAGGAAATTTTGAAGCAAGGGGTAGGTATGGAAATATTTTGCGATTTAAATGTTTCTCTGCTATCTCCCTTAATGCTTGGTAATATCACATGAAAATGCATGTCTATATGTAAAATTTTTCCCTAAATCGAATGGCGAAGACTAGAACGTTCTATCTTTCGAATTAGTCGAGTTATGGATACTTTAAGTTTAAAAAAGTAGATTTTCCAATATTTAATTTGCTCTCTGCTATCTCCCTTAATGCTTGGAAATATAAACTCAAAATTCATATCTATATGTAAAATAATCCCCTGAATCGATTGGTGAAGACTAGAACGTTCTAACTCTTCAATTGGTCGAGTTATAGATATATTAAGTTTCAGAAAGTGGATTTTCGAATATTTCCAAGATTTTATTTGCTCTCTGCTATCTTCCTTAATGCTTGGAAATATAAACTCAAAATTCATTCCTATATGTAAAATGTGCCCCCGAATCGATTGGTGAAGACTAGAACATTCCATCTTTCCAATTAGTCGAGATATAAATACTTTTGGTTTTAGAAACTGGATTTTCGAAAATTTCATTACGTTATTTGAAGGCGAAAGAATGATTTCATTAAAAAACAGACTCTGCCAGTCGATTTTTCGTCCCAAAAAACCCCCGGTTACCAATTTATAGCCAATTTCACGTCGCAAAATTTTTTTTTTGTAGGAAATTTTGAAGCGAGGGGTAGGTATGGAAATATTTTGCGATTTAAATGTTTCTCTGCTATCTCCCTTAATGCTTGGTAATATCACATGACAATGCATGTCTATTTGTAAAATTTTCCCCTAAATCGAATGGCGAAGACTAGAACGTTCTATCTTTCGACTTAGTCGAGTTATGGATACTTTAAGTTTAAGAAAGTAGATTTTCCAATATTTAATTTGCTCTCTGCTATCTCCCTTAATGCTTGGAAATATAAACTCAAAATTCATATCTATATGTAAAATAATCCCCTGAATCGATTGGTGAAGACTAGAACGTTCTAACTCTTCAATTGGTAGAGTTATGGATATATTAAGTTTCAGAAAGTGGATTTTCGAATATTTCCAAGATTTTATTTGCTCTCTGCTATCTTCCTTAATGCTTGGAAATATAAACTCAAAATTCATTCCTATATGTAAAATGTGCCCCCGAATCGATTGGTGAAGACTAGAACATTCCATCTTTCCAATTAGTCGAGATATAAATACTTTTGGTTTTAGAAACTGGATTTTCGAAAATTTCATTACGTTATTTGAAGGCGAAAGAATGATTTCATTAAAAAACAGACTCTGCCAGTCGATTTTTCGTCCCAAAAAACCCCCGGTTACCAATTTATAGCCAATTTCACGTCGCAAAATTTTTTTTTTGTAGGAAATTTTGAAGCGAGGGGTAGGTATGGAAATATTTTGCGATTTAAATGTTTCTCTGCTATCTCCCTTAATGCTTGGTAATATCACATGACAATGCATGTCTATTTGTAAAATTTTCCCCTAAATCGAATGGCGAAGACTAGAACGTTCTATCTTTCGACTTAGTCGAGTTATGGATACTTTAAGTTTAAGAAAGTAGATTTTCCAATATTTAATTTGCTCTCTGCTATCTCCCTTAATGCTTGGAAATATAAACTCAAAATTCATATCTATATGTAAAATAATCCCCTGAATCGATTGGTGAAGACTAGAACGTTCTAACTCTTCAATTGGTAGAGTTATGGATATATTAAGTTTCAGAAAGTGGATTTTCGAATATTTCCAAGATTTTATTTGCTCTCTGCTATCTTCCTTAATGCTTGGAAATATAAACTCAAAATTCATTCCTATATGTAAAATGTGCCCCCGAATCGATTGGTGAAGACTAGAACATTCCATCTTTCCAATTAGTCGATATTTAAATACTTTTGGTTTTAGAAACTGGATTTTCGAAAATTTCATTACGTTATTTGAAGGCGAAAGAATGATTTCATTAAAAAACAGACTCTGCCAGTCGATTTTTCGTCCCAAAAAACCCCCGGTTACCAATTTATAGCCAATTTCACGTCGCAAAATTTTTTTTTTGTAGGAAATTTTGAAGCGAGGGGTAGGTATGGAAATATTTTGCGATTTAAATGTTTCTCTGCTATCTCCCTTAATGCTTGGTAATATCACATGAAAATGCATGTCTATTTGTAAAATTTTCCCCTAAATCGAATGGCGAAGACTAGAACGTTCTATCTTTCGACTTAGTCGAGTTATGGATACTTTAAGTTTAAGAAAGTAGATTTTCCAATATTTAATTTGCTCTCTGCTATCTCCCTTAATGCTTGGAAATATAAACTCAAAATTCATATCTATATGTAAAATAATCCCCTGAATCGATTGGTGAAGACTAGAACGTTCTAACTCTCCAATTGGTCGAGTTATGGATATATTAAGTTTCAGAAAGTGGATTTTCGAATATTTCCAAGATTTTATTTGCTCTCTGCTATCTCTCTTAATGTTTGGAAATATAAACTCAAAATTCATTCCTATATGTAAAATGTACCCCCAAATCGATTGGTGAAGACTAGAACATTCCATCTTTCCAATTAGTCAAGATATAAATACTTTTGGTTTTAGAAACTGGATTTTCGAAAATTTCATTACGTTATTTGAAGGCGAAAGAATGATTTCATTAAAAAACAGACTGTGCCAGTCGATTTTTCGTCCCAAAAAACCCCCGGTTACCAATTTATAGCCAATTTCACGTCGCAAAATTTTTTTTTTGTAGGAAATTTTGAAGCAAGGGGTAGGTATGGAAATATTTTGCGATTTAAATGTTTCTCTGCTATCTCCCTTAATGCTTGGTAATATCACATGAAAATGCATGTCTATATGTAAAATTTTTCCCTCAATCGAATGGCGAAGACTAGAACGTTCTATCTTTCGAATTAGTCGAGTTATGGATACTTTAAGTTTAAGAAAGTAGATTTTCCAATATTTAATTTGCTCTCTGCTATCTTCCTTAATGCTTGGAAATATAAACTCAAAATTCATTCCTATATGTAAAATGTACCCCCGAATCGATTGGTGAAGACTAGAACATTCCATCTTTCCAATTAGTCGAGATATAAGTACTTTTGGTTTTAGAAACTGGATTTTCGAAAATTTCATTACGTTATTTGAAGGCGAAAGTAACATTGGACTCCTTCAAAAAATTTATTAACAAATCGTATATTGTCTTATTAGCATTGTTGAGGATCTGGCTAATATTTAGCGGAAGGTCATTATTCAATTTCAGAAGCGACTCAATCAAACTTTTGGATCTCGCGACATTATTAGAGCAACCAAAAAAGATGTGATTCAGATCATAATAAGAATGTTCGTTACAGCTACAGGATGATGATCTAATAATGCAAGGTGTGCACCAAATCTTCCGTGATTGGTTTTGAGTCTAAATATAGTTGATGAATAGAATTTGGGTGTTGTATAATTGAATATATATTCGAGAAGAAGGGGTAATGTAGGATGAATTTGGAAGTACTGGTTTGTAGAGGATCAACATATATTTGTCCACTCCTGTTTCCATTTATTGACAATTCTATGACTTATCGAGTTATTTATATCTGCTAAAGTGATGATATTGCAAACTTGTCCATTTATAACTGCATCCTTCGCTACCAGGTCGACCCTTTCGTTCCCAGTTATATTGCTATGGCCCTTAACCCAAATAAACGTAACATACAACTCCAGAAGCATAGATTTAATACTATATAGTATGGGACATCCAATACCTCTGATATAAGTAGATTTTATTGAGTCTATAGCAGATTTAGAATCAGAAAGAATTACTGCATTCCATAATTGGTCTGTGATCACTAAATTTGGCTTTTCTGTATAGCTACAAGTTCTGCTGTATATTTGCTACTTATATCGGGTAATTTATAACCAAATGATAAGTTTAAAGTCTGTATGAAAAACCCACATCCTACCTCATCTTTCGTATTAGATCCATCTGTATATATGAATATTTTATCAACAAAGTTGGACAATATTGATTTTGTTGAAAGGTGAATACTTGGGAATTATGACTTTGTGACTCGTAATAAAAGCTCTAAACTGCACCCGAAATACTGGGATGATTTTGTCTTTTTTGTAGATATTAGTGTAATTTATAGTTTCAGTAAAAGCCTTCAGCTTCCAATATCGGTTTGTTAAATCTTCTACCGGGATATCACTCAACTCGTTGATCATGGGCGATTCACGAAGTTTTATCAAGTATTTTTGAGAAAGATACTCACGTCTTAATTCCAGAGGGGGCTAAGTACTTGTTCTTTGAAAATGCAATCTGAACCTCATTAACCAGATATGATACTGTATCTACAACTTAACTGATAGATTAGTTTGTCTTTGTAGCGGAGTCGTTTAGAGGTCTGACTTCATGGAATGAAGAATTGTGGGTATAGGGTTCGAATCCTGGTCATGGTGATAATAATTATTCATTATATTGTGATATTTGTATATAAATAACCTTCAATAAATATGCGTGTTATGTGATCTGTTCATTTCTTGTTGAACTGTTTTTTATTTTTAATAACCATTAAATGCTTGATACCAATTTCGATGCTACTCCTTCATCTCATTTATTTACAGGAGCTTTACAAAATTTAATATCACAGAGCTCTGGCTGATCAAAGCATGTCTGTTTGACTTTCCATTTTGCCTGGCATTAAAGTGCCTGCCTATTTGAATATATCTGGTGAAATTTTATGCAAACAAACAGGGATGTATCTGTCTATCTCG
The DNA here is from genome assembly GCA_949126875.1 of Lochmaea capreae. NCBI lineage: Eukaryota > Metazoa > Arthropoda > Insecta > Coleoptera > Chrysomelidae > Lochmaea > Lochmaea capreae. Next base: position 21,721,498 of record OX421404.1, read on the forward strand.
CTTACTTTTTCAATGTACACAGTAAAAAATAGAACACAAAGAATAACATCACAAAAAAGTCAATTTTGTGTTATGGATATTCTAGGAAGCGTCGTTTAGATGTCCTCCTGCTCATAGTTTTACTTATACGCTTATAGTTATATCCTTTATGAAAAAATGTCAATACAATATCTGTTACAGCTATTACTTCAAAATTTTCGTGGAATACGCGTAGGCAACTACTTAATGCAATATTTATTGGTAAACATTATAATGAACAATGAATTTTCTAGAAATTGACTTAAACTTAGAGCGCCCAAGACTTTTCACAAGTTTATTCATTAGCAAACATCTTGTAGTTCAAAAGTATTTCAAGAGAATTTTTATTCGTAAAGTTAAAAGCTTCAGTCTGCAGAAATAATCGGCATGTCAAAGGGTACAACATTTACCGAATATGAAAGGAATAAATTGAACGAAAGATGTAATTATAACGTTAAATTGGAATATTATTGTTTTGCTGGAAATTTCGTGGCAATTCTCTATTCTACAAAGTTTCCATGTTGACTATTATGGAATAGTTATTTCTCATTCTTCACTAGTTGCATCTGTGTCTTTGATTATAGTTTCAGTAACTAATCAACTGAAATAATATAGATATATTTGGACATAAATATTTCAATCTCATTGTAGGCAGATGCTGCAACGGTAGAGCACGGCTAAAAAATCAGTCAGCTCTATGCAGAGTCGGTGCACACGAATTCCCGTCAGGTTCCTTAATGACCAATATAATACACATATGAAACTTGCAGGTATCTTAATCCCGCACTCGAATCGCCGTCCAGTTTATTTAATACGCTTCCAGGTAAACTAAACAGTTCTGAAAATTCCAGTAAATCGTAATCCTAAATTCGAATGAAAAAGGTATTGGGTTGGCTAAGGGAGGGTCTCAGTACTAATTCATATTTTATATTCATATTTCCGAACGTTTGTTGTCGTAGGTACGCTATAGTGATACACAAAATGCTTGAAGTAATACTAAGTGAAAAGGGTAAACCCCTTCTGGTACTGAACAGTTTTAAATTCTACAAATATCGTTTATTAAAGTCTTCTGGTGAAGTATCTTGGTGTTGTGTGAACAAAAATTGTCGCGCTAAGGTGTATACCATTGGAGAAGAAGGAAATTTAGTGTTTTCTAACCGCCAGAAGTTAAGTAACGGACTGAAAAGGAAAATGGAAGATAGTGTCTATGAAAGGCCTTCGAAAATGGTTCACAGGGAGTTGGATCGACAAAATACAATGCTGGAAACGCTTACAAGCCGAGATATGACATATATAAGGAATAATTTGGGTAGAGCAAGAAGAAGCAATTTTCCAAAATGACCCACATCTACTAGAGAATTGCAAGAATGTTTTAATGTCAGTGCCAAAAATAAACCATTTGTACTGATCAACAACACAGAACACGAAATAGAAGTTTTCGCTTGTCCAAGAAACGTCAACACTAAAAATTCTATATGGATGGAACGTTTGACTACTGCCCAAAATATTATACTCAGCTGTTCACAATTCATGTTTATAACAACGCTACATATATTCCGGCGGCTTTCTGTCTATTGAAGAACAAGCTGAAATGGACATCATATTATGTAAAATTATTTGATTTCATTGCTACTAAAAGTAACGAACTTGGAAGTAAATTTTTGTCGGAAATTATAGTTATAGACTTTGAACAAGCGATTGGTGTTAAGGAAAGCTTTCCAAATTCGAAGATAATTGGTTGTAGATTTCACCTGTCACAAGCGTGGTACAGGAGAATGGGACAGTTGGGGTTATCAACTGAATACAAATATGGCAGTTCCGATATTGGAAAATGGCTACACTATGTGTATGGATTAAGCTTCTTGCCGCATACGATAGTAGGGGATACATTTTCCTTTGATCTGGCGGAAGACAAATCCGTAGATCAAAGAGTTACGCTGTTCGCAGACTACCTTACAGAGAACTACATAAAATTGTAGAATTAAAATTCCGTATTTTATTTCAATAATGATATCATGTAAAATAATAGCGGGTAAGGGTCCCAAACATAAAACATTCATAACTATTTAAATATCAGCTGATTCAGAGAATTCACCTCAAATAAACACCTTTTAAACAGGTCAGGTTTCACCCTGACGGGAACTCGAGTGACGGCTTAACGTACCCTAATTTTGACACAGGTAGAGTGGTTATCCTGACGGGAATTCGTGTGCGTCCTGCAGAATAATCCCAAACTAGTTGGGATTTTTTGGAAACAAGAGTTGAGCAGTCTAAAAGAACTATCCTCAACCTGGGTACCTACTACGGCACTCAGATCACAAGGGCAATGAAGAGGCACACTTACCTTCTCGATGAGGAGACGACGTACTCCTACCGGTTTAGAACTTTTCAATGGTATATGCAAAAAAGCCTAGAACTGACAAACTAAATAGTTCATGAAAAAAAAAGAATCATCGTAACAATTCACGTGGAAGCTACCAAACCAGAATGGATCCACAAATTTCGTCAAATTCAGAGAATGATCAATCCAAACTAATATGATGAATTTTTGAAGTATCAACTTCATCATTTCTACCGTAAAGCGAAGACTGTATGACTTGAGCTGCCTTCATGTGAAACGTTAGCAGCAACTAAAGATTGATTTGTTTTTTGTGGACAATTCCTTCTCACATTTATAGCAAATCAGTATAGATTTTTTATCATTTTTGTGAATTTTGCTTCAATACAAATACTTTCTATATAATCTCTACAAGCATTGTCAGAATCAATGAATTATTTCTTATTTTTATCACAATAATTACGATGAGCTAGATATTTATTGTGGGAATCTCATCGTGGTCTGTATAATTTCAATCCATTAAGCCAGGAGTTAATAATTTTGTAGTTCTACAGTTTATAACTTGCTCTTTGATTTCATTAAAATCATAGCCTAAGCTTCTGTAAATATACCGATTCATTTCTTCATCTTTCTCCACATATATTACATTTTCTTAGTTTAAGATTATGTTTTCTTAAAATATTCAAAAGTTCTGATCCTTTCATTGAACCATTTCCAAACTGTGCTGTTTCCAATATAAACTCTTGCGGCCAATTTTGAAGAACAGCTGCACCGTCAAGTTTAGTAAGCCAATCTATAACAGGATCTCCCAGGCTTTTCCAATGAAATTGTCAATGCTTATTCCTGCGGAGTTATATAAAATTTTCAATTTCCATCATTATCTATCGGAATCCCATGCTGTGCTGAACTTTTTGTGACATCTGCTATCTGCCTGACTTTGTTATGGTACAAAGAGATCGACCCCTATTTTCCACCAGGAAAATCACTTGTAAATAAGGAGTGAACAATTGGTGAATATTTGTAATTCGAATGAGATTTTTTTAACAGTGTAGGTAAATTTGGTGTTCTCGTTGGTTCAACGGAAATATGCCACCGAAAATGAGAAAAACGAAAAAGCAGATTTTCAGGTAGTTACTACGTTACATCGGTTGAAAAGCTAAACGAGAGTCTTTTGGTACACACTGAACATTTCTAAAATCATAACTTCGAGAACGAGTTAATCATGTTTTATACAAAGTAAAATGAGCTTAAATATAGGGAATAACTAAAATGGGACAAAACTAGAAAATACTTCACTATTTTCGAGATTAAAGTGTGGTTTTCTGTATCTTAAGCTATTAATTGAGGAAAAATACGCCACACTGCCAACGTCTATCGTGAACCAATAACCCCTATTAATGAACGATTCCATTGTAATAATCCTTTTATATTTTAGTCAAAATATAGTTTTTTGCCTCTAACCTCTGGTTAATCAAGAGTTGAAAACGGCCTGAGAATGCATCATTTTACACTTAAATTTTGAAAGACCCCCGGTGCTTTAACCCCCCCCCCCCCGAAATTTTTTCCGGGGTACGCCCTTAAATGGTAAATGGAACTTTTAAGTAACAAAGTAAATCTCTCCATAAATTTTTTAGCGCGCTTATGATATAGGAAATTTTATAAATTCATTGAGCCCTGATGAAAATTCAAAGGTACGCTCATTGCTACCAATTACATGAACGTTGTTTAGTGGCAAATTTGATAAGTTTTTCTGTGGGACATTTTTAAAAACTATTACTGTTTATTTTAGTATGATTTATTACCTGATTTCGTTAACGATGAAATAAAACAATTTAATTTGTTTAAATCTTCAATATAATTGAACTGAGTTCAGCATACAATTCGTGACGCGTGTCGCTAACACAGTAGCTTTCTCAAACGAGTATCATCTATTCAATACCTGATTTCGTATTTGGTTCAAACTTCAGATACAAGTTTCACTTTCTGCGTGCAGTATTGTCACTCCAGCTTTTTGAGTGTGTTTGTGATGTGTGGATACACGTTTTGTCAAAATCATTGGATGAATTTGTGCGCAAGAATCTTTGATGTTTCCCAGAAAGTTTTTGCTGGTCTGCAGAATTTCAAGTCATTTTTTATGATTTTTTGTTTTTCTCCAACGAACCCCAGTGATTTAATTACTTTCCAGAAAGTGGAAATCTTTTTCTGTTATGCTGAAATTTTTCCTAAATCGCCGCAATACTCCACTGTCGCACTCGCTTAAGGAATATTTGGATACCGTTATTTGTCTTTAATAGGCGTTAAAAAAACATGTGGTGGCTCCTTCTTCAACAGATTTAAATTCATAAGAAATCTTTTAAATTGTGAACAAACTTATAAAGCACCATTCACATATACCAGCACTTAGCGTATCCAGCACGTACCAGCAAATACCCAAAAAATATTGTTCATTGTAGAATATATGAGTATTCACATCTACAGACATTGAGCGGAACGTGTACGTACAGACACGTACCAGCAACGGCCAGTATTGTCGTAGAGAATATTTTGTCTGAGCTGGCGCGTGTCTGTGCATGTCTGAAGCTCTGGCACGCTTAATATGAATTAGTTTGTCTTTGCTGGTACGTGTCTGTGGCGTCAGGAATTTTCTCATTCTGAAGTATTTGAAAAATCTGTCTTCATCATCCACTAGCTCTTTGTAGAGGGTGTAGAATTCTTGTTCTTTTTTTCTTTTGAAATTCATTGGATGTACATCAAACCTTCCTTTCCTTCTTTGCTCTACTTCCACACAATCCAATTTCTTTCCTTCGTCTTCTTCTTCTTCTTCAAGTAAAATTGCTACCACATCCAATTCTTCAACTGAAAAGTTTTCAAACATGCTTGTAGTAGGAACGTTTGCATAATCTCTAATTTATCTGTCGGCGTCTGTAAGTGAGTTGTCTGTATAGTGTGAAAATGTGTGTCTGTGCCGTGTCTGCCACGTGCTGGTAGATGTGAATGGTGCTTAAGAGTTGCATTTGGCTTGTTAACGCTTGCAAGGAATATATAACCATTGCACCCACTTCCTTTAGTTTGACTTGTAAATACTTTGTCTTCTACTCTAGAATCAAAAACCGTTTTTATTGATTTTAGACCTAATATTACACAGTTTAACTGAAATATACTTTCACTGACTCTGCAATATTCATTCGTAGATATGATGAATTGAGCCGCTATCCACTGCTCACTAGGGAGGCATCTCTTCATACGTTTTACAAGCTATACATACATATATGTCCCTCAGAAATATTCCAAATTCATCATAAGTATATTCTGTAGCCGAGCAAAAATAAATTGCATTAAAGAACCGATGGCAAATTGGAATAGACACGGAAAAAAAGTGGCATCCAATTACAGGATGAAATAAGAGAGGAAAAACTGAGAGGTTTATCAGATCTCAGTATCTTCTATAATTTTTATATTATATATGCAAGGTTTTGATTCCTTCCGAAATAGTAACCGCCGAAATTTGGCTCTTAGACTCCTTTGTTTGTGTGGAGAGTCGATCCACATTGATTCCTAGCTTGCATTTATTATTTGGCATGTCTCTTTAGTATATCCACAATTTCCTCTATTCTTTCCTGTCCTGGAACTATTTCCTTTAGTCTTCAATTTCCATTTGCTTCATCAATTTATATTTTGGTGTACTCTTTTGCCCAATCTGTTATTCTCCACATATAAGTGCCTTCTACGTGCAAGTCATTTTATTCTGAAAGTATTTCCCCTATTTCCAGATTTGAAAATCTCTCATACCGTCCTCCATTTAACTTTCACATCATAGTCATTCTGCAAAAAACAGTGAGGTTAAGGTGTAGAGCTTACAATGAAATCTTTATTTTCACACTACGCCTGTACAATTTTTTCCATTCTTCTGTTCCACAATCTTTTTCCAAACAATCACCAAGGTATTAGTCGATATCTACTTTGAAATTTAATTAAGCCACCTTCGACGTTAAAATCTTAATGGTCGTTAATCCTATTTGCAGCTGATTGGAATTATCAATTAAAACTCGGAATCCATTACCCAATCATATATCATACGTTAATTATGTTGCATATCGTATCACTTTTATCTGGTCTTTCCTAATTCGATAGATTTAATAAACATTTTTAAAAGTGGTGAAGTTATTGCGGCGAACATTAATTTACATAATTAACTCTATACCGGTTCACCTTGTATTCTTAATTGGATGGCCACTTCAAATTAATTAACCCTAAAAAGTAAATTTAAAAAGTCTTCTACAATGTCAAACTTAATAAGATGGTATCTTGAAAAATGGAACTGGGGATAATTGATATTCATTCAATACTTTGCAAATCAAATATGGATATGATCTAATCCCATTCTCAATGAATATTATAATACAATTTAACTAAAAAATTCCCTATTAATGCACTGTATAAATTAAAACATTTTCATTATACCTCCACTCGTTTGAGAAAGCTACTGTGTTAGCGAAACGCGTCACGAATCTATATTGAACTTAGTTCAAATATATAATGAAGATTTAAACAAATAAAATTGTTGTATTTCATAATTTATCTACAATTTGGCCTAGAAAGAATTGAAATCGATAAAAAATTACGAAACTTCATGGACAACGAACTTTTTTTGCCGGTGAGTGTAGATTGCAGATTTTGTGATATTAATTACAGAGCATCGATGACGATTTAAACGCAATCTGATATCTGATTCAGTTAATATGTCGTATTTATCGATCTTTTCAAAGATTGCTTAAATAATAAAACCTTCTCTCTCCCATAATAAACCGGACCTCTTAAGCTAATGACTTAATTTGGCAGTAGGCAGTCCGAAAATAAAATACATATATATAAGTGTATTATCAATGGCGTATATAAAAAAAAATCCAATCATTATTTATTAGCATGTTTTTAACTTAGTGTCATTTAAAAGCAAAATACTGGAAAAAATCTTTTCAAATTTCATTTACTCCGCGTCAAAACAATACCCCCACGTGACCACTGTAGCTTAAAAGCTTTTTAAACCTGCCAATGCAACAGTTTCAGTAGTGGTATAACCTGGCGGAGCTTACGTTCTGTAACAGGAATTTTAACTGAACAATGTCGTCTTCATAGAATGAGGCTATTAGACATATGGTTATGTCTAGGCTGTGAACAGGAAGAAGATCCATTAGTAGATCTGCGTTCGGCGATTTTTGGCTAACACCTATAGGAGATGTTATCAACTATTTTAAAAGCATGGATGGTTGACGTACTGAGAGGGAAATCCAGTAGAATGCACAAAGTGGTGGTGGATATCTAGGTGCTACGGTGCTCTCTCAGCTTATTGGGTAAGACCAGAGGTATACAGATGGAGCAGACAAATAGCGATAGCGAAGTTCATTACAGTTCATGAACTGCGTATGGTCGTTTGAAAAATAATGTACGTTACGTGCATGGCACCAGCCAGTTCAAACTCATAAGATTCTTTTTGTGTGAAACTGGTCATTTTCCAGACTTGCAATATACTAATTATTGATAGAATGTATCTTTTGTAACAAACCTTTAGATATTAATGAGATTTATCTAGGGACATCTTTTTTTTTATAGTGCTACTCAAAAGTTTCCTTCCCCCTCTTATCTTTGGAACGATTAATACATAAACTAGTGGAATGTGGAAACTATATATTAAGGGTTGTGAAGTTCAAAACTAGTAATGATAGATGACGTATTCGTCAAAGATGAAAAAAGTATCTTTCAAGCTGAAACTCACTCAACATTCAGTGCGTCCAGTTCAATATTGATAAAAGATATAGGAGGCCAGGATTATCATAAAGATAAGAGGGGAAATTTCTTATTAGCACTGTATAATACATTGGTATTCAGGTCTTTACAATATGAAATGGAAAATATTACGCAGGACACATATTTTTGTTCGTTCAAAAACCGTAAATGTGAAACAAATTGAAGAGCGGGAAAGGAAAAGAGAGTACTTGTACCTGCATCTACCGACGGAAGAGAAATAATATGCTGGTATTTACTCCGGCTTTTCTGTAATAGTATAGTAGTTATTGAGCTTAAACTACTAGCAGAGGTTGTTAAGAATGATATGCAGCTTACCAATCAGTGTATTTTCATGGAATAATTTCTTGGAGAATATATATTTTCATTGTTTTATCAGAGAACAGCGTAATTTCAGGTAAACTTGTCTAATACTTACTTCAAACAAAATAGTCCCTATGAGAAAATAACAATAAACGACTATTGCTCCTTAGAACGTGAGCTTTGAACATTTCTTGGATATAATGACGATGCAAATAAGCTCTTGAGAACATTTGAAGATTTTTATTCTCGAATTAAGTTGCCTTGTTTCTTTTATGATACACAATTTTCACAAAGTAAAGGTTCAAGCGTACTCGGTTAGAAAATTAAAACTCTCATTAGAGCACAACTACTAAGTGGCAATTTTTGCATTTGGATATCCGGCTTATATATTACCTGATACGCCTTTGCGCTCATTTGCATACTGAATTGATTTTGATAAGTTTCGCGCAAACTGTATCTTAGTTGAATGCCTTTCTGGACGGGTTTTGAAATAAATTGAGAAGTTAAATGCAGACAGTTGGTTGTAAACATGTTTAAAACCAAGGGATCCAATTACTGTTTCTAAATAAATATAAGATATTCTGTAATCGTGTACAAAAGTTCCATAGTTGACAAGAATGTGTTTCTTTACCACATAATTGATATGTTAAGATACCTGTTGTCACTATACAGGGTGTCCTTACATTCTCTTGCACCCTTTGAAAATATCTCGAAGAAACGGCTACACATTTTGTGTGACTAAAACTATTCTGGCGAATTGTCCCTTATGTCTCAAGGGTACAATTGAAAAGAGTGGAAGAAAGACAAAGCACACTTCTGGAAACGCCTTCCAATACAAAAGATATTTTGGAAACTTCAACCAAATGCGAGAAGCTGAACTCAATCAACACCCGTGCAACATGGGTGTAAAAGCATCGAATAAATGAAGCTTCTATCAAGGAAAATGAGAAATTCCTTTGCACGTACTGACTGGAAGAGAGTGTTCTACCTAGGCAAATTCCTGGTAGAATATGGAGAATTCATTTGCTCGAAACACCAACAAATATAATTGGGTTAAGGTGTGGAATTGTTAAGTGTCATTAATCTGATTCGAATTTGATTATAATGATCTGTCTTGCTTAACAGCTGACCTGAAACAATAATTTCAACAAATATCTTATATGTAGGGTACAGGAATAAAAGGGACTCATCGACATTGTTCCAGTATCGAGAAAGTTCGTATTCGGTATCTATTAATTTCTGAATATTGGCTTAAATATTTTAATACTATTTTGATTTCAATTTTTTGTGTATAGTACTAGTACTATATCTTGCACATTGTACTAGTCTGGAAAGTAATAAAAACATTTTTCCATTCCAAGTCGAAAATTGTTAACGAAAGATGAGGTTCATTGCAGCAATGAGCCCCTTCTAGTGAACAAAATTTTTTAAGGCTTGCAAGTTTTTGAACTTGTCGGCCGAAATCGACAAGACATCTTCATAGGCAAGTTCTGGCAGAATAAATCCCTTCTCTCGCAAGTTGGCATAGCGATGCTTGTTACTTCCAGCAATCAAAACCTCATTCCACAATTCATCTTAACTTGAACGAAACAAAATGTTTGTGTCTGAGTGACGAGCGGGAGATGTCGACTTCTTAGCATATATAATTTCAAAATGTGCCGTCCAGCTTCGGATGAACGAGCGATCAACTTTGACAACATCAAAAGACACTACATCCTACAACTACAAGTAGTCCGTGTAACTTTTTTTCTATCAACAAATACTTCCTCACTTTGGCCACTACGCAATGTGCATAACGTCTACCGCACGATTGGCTTTGCTGGATCCCCACTTTCAAACCTAACCTAACCGCATCGTCACCTCATTTCACGAGATACTGGTTGGAGTGTACACGGGGCCCCTTCGCTCTGGCGGCAAACGTCGTGGGAGGCGTGGATAAATAAGCAAGGTCCCAAAAGCGATGAAAACTACGCTGTTATCTAATGTGTCAGCGCAGCGCGCGTTCGGCGGTCTACTTTCTGAATTTCCCGGTAATTTTTCCTAAAATACACAAAATAACGTTTTTATTCGAAAAAAAAATTATGTTTTGTTAATTTTTTTCACACTTTGGGGAGGGGGTGTTGCGGTGGTAATTTTTGGTGTGAAGCTAAAAGTTCGGATTGAGCGACCCGGAACACATAAAACAAGCTGATATCCAGACCTACCATAAATTTTGCAAGCTAAAATTATGTATTTCCTGGACTATCAAAGGCAATGAAAGAATTTCGTGGTGTTACCTACATTAACTTGAATGAAACATTAGGTCCCTACAAAGAAGGACGACAGCCATCGCGACATATCCCAGACATCTCCTTACTCCCTTCTACGCCCTTTAGAAGTCCCTAAAGACTCATTGACACGTCTTGCCTGGCGCTCGTCGGATTTTGTCGATGACAACACAATCAGTGGACTGAGAAGTAGTGAATAGGTCACAGACAGCCAACGAGTTTAACTGTAAATCCCAAGTATGCTTCGCAAGTTAATAAGGTTAGAGGGAAATAGTTGTGTTCACAAAGATCGATTATTTCATATAATAGTCGAACTGAGTTCATTAAAGTGATTTTGTTTATGAGATAAAAACATCCATATTCAACCATGAGCATAGTAAATTCTCTAGTGTGACAAAATGCAAAAAGGGGGACAATAAATAGTTGTAGGGTTTTCCTTTACGTCAACCCCAATGTATGTGTTACCGGCAAAGCCATTTATGCAGTTATACCTAGGTTTGTCTAGGCAAAGTTCGCATTGCCGGGCCACTTAAGGCAAAGTTCGAAATTGTTCCATATTTCGTACATTGCCTACACTGTTGTACTTTAATCTTAGGTTTGCCAAATATGTAGCAGGCAAACTTCGAAATAATCTGTCGCATTACTATCATACCGTCAATATTCTATGTACGACTATGAGGCACAGTTTGTCAACATTTTACATTTATAAGTGTTAGTGGTGCATATTTTGGTACAGTTACATCTTTGAGACCCTTGCCCTCCAAATGAAGAACTGTGTCCACTCATTTTCGGGACGTCTTCGATTTTAAAAAATTGTTCTTTGCAACTTTGGATTTGGTTCCTTACATATAGAGAACTAATTGCACCATGTTTAGTACAGATTTTATAAAAACCATCTGCATTTTTTTTCATTACAACTCCTAGTATATTACGGGCATCTCATTTGCCTCTGTCTAAACCCGAAACTGGCACTGTGACTGATTTCCCTACCTGAATTTCCGGAAACTTTTTTTGCGATAGCTATTCATCTTCTCTGCTTAAATTCTCAATCTTTCGTAGGCAATACAGCTAAGGCATAGAACTGATGCTACAAAACACTCTTCGTAATCTTTGGTACTGGTACCACTAGTACTTTGAGCGCGATTGAAGTCAACAATTTCACCATAGTTTCTGCACTTGTGCCGACCTGAAGTTTCCTTAGAGCAAATAGCACATACGTTTTGTGTAGACTAAGGTTTTGAATTGTCGTTTTCAGAATCCGATTTTTCTTGCTCCACATTAATCGCTGCTTCACTTCTTTTGGAAACAACAGTAGCAAGCGCTTCTTCTAATTCCTCTTCAGTTTTCAGTACCTTTTTCATCGAATCAGGTGAAGTCTGTATACCAATATGAGCTTTTTTCCTAAAAACCAATACTCACCGAACATTGCTTCGAACGGAGTTTGTCGGATTTCACTCTGAGTGTGCCTGCTACATATTTGGCAAACCTAACATTGTCGTACCACAGTGTAGGCAATGTCGGAAATATCGAACAATTTTAGACTTTGCCTAGGCAAACCTAGGTATAGCGGACTTTGTCGGTAACATATGTACATAATTTGATATCGTTTCAAAGTAATTTGATATATGTGCAGGCGTTTATGAAGGAAACTGTTTGAGGTTTACAGTTTTGGCTTCGTTTATTGTTATATCCGATTTACCACTTTTTATAAACTTAGCTAAGCAATAATGTTGTCTCTTGGAACTGCTTACACATTTTTATATTCGCTAAATGGTTTAGATTCAAATTTGGTCCCTGTAGCTGGTCTTAATGTTTGAAAGATGGAAGGGAATCTTGGTTATAGTAACTTGAATTTAACGTTTTTATTGCCAAGTTTGACAACCCCATCGGTTTAAAAGTTTTTTATGGCGGTAAATTAAAATTAAAAACCTCTGTATCGAACGGAGGCTAAAGTTCTTTCGCGAAAAATTTATATTCAAATCGATATCTTGAAACTACTATATTAACTGAGATTGAATTCCTAACTCTTTTTTATTCCAACGACTATTTTAGCTTTATTAGAAGGTATTTAGAGCAAGGGCTTATTCATTGAAAAATATGTGATCGCCCATGAATACATTTGAAACACCATTTTCTTTGTTATCAATTGAAGGAATATAAGTGAGAATCCCAGAATTTGTAGGTTTGTAGTTTATGGAGAAAAAAACTACAGAATACGTTTAACCGTTGAGTTCACTCAACGGTTTAACGTAGTGTGATGACAATTATTACTTTTGTAACTAATGAGAAAACTTTAGATGTAAGTAGAAAGATATTGATTGAAATATTGCAAGTATGTGTAAAATTGAATAATGCAAAAATAAAAACAATGTCAAAAAAAGGTACGGATTTGATATATAATAATTAGCTGTATGAAGAAACATTTGATTCCATTTATCGATACATATATGCATAAAAATGAACAAATATAAAACGGATATTGTATACGTATTGTATATATTTCATTTAATGCTTGATAGGTGAACAGTTAAGATTTCTTCCGGGGACGCCCAACATGGTTTAACGACTTTTAATGCCAGGAAACAAGTTATTATATCATTAACGAGTAGTTATGAAAGAGATAAGTTGTTTTTTGTTGTTTCCCGAACAGTTACAAATTTGTAAGTGTAAGTTTGTAAGAAATTTATACACGATGTTCCATTATATTTTCCAGTATTTTAAAAGCTTCTGTTGTGGTATCAATAATTGTACTAGCCGGCGGTTGTACCACTGAATTATTGACTGACATTTTTTTTGTTAATTGTCACTGACAGCGCGCCAACGACACCTGTCTCCATTATAGATTGTTTGTAATTAACATCAAAAAAACTACCTTCTGGTATTAAATATTTTTGTAAGGACGTCTTCAACTTGTTTTACGTAAACACTTTTCAATTGCTGTACTATTGTAATATTGTATAAGGGTATTATAAAGTTACGTATGTGGAGAGTGTAATTTTAATAAATTCCTATAATTAAATGTTCAAAATTTACCAAAAAATTTTAATAGCACCTTCCTCAGTTTATTTATTGCGTCACGTATCAGTAGCGGCGCAGAAATCCTATGTAAATACCATGGTAATATAATTTACAAAACAGTTTTATCATTGAATTGAATAAGTGTTCGCATTCAAGAAAATATAAATCTCTACAAGAGGGCTGAACACTTTTTTATTAACCCTGTATACAATCAAGAAGTTTTTGAAATTTAACCAACTACCTTGAAACTCCCACTAATTAATTCGACAAGCGTTTTTTTGTTGGTGTTGTGTACCTACAATTTTTTGAGATTGAAAATAACTACGTTTTTTTCTTCCACTTAATTTTTCAATGTTAATAATGTCCTTCATAAAGGATATTCGTGTCTTTGTAAATAAGCAGGTTTATTTTAAAGCATCTTGTTTAGTGAATCCTCTACTTACAAAACAATCATACACGTTTTTCACAATTGGATCCCGTTATGCAAAAGGGAACCAAATCACAATTTGGGATTAATTGAGTTAGAGCCTTCTTGCATACCCTAAGATAGCTCCCCAGTTTTCGCAATAAAGAGCCAAGCCTAAAATTGCTAGTTACGCCGTCTACTGATCAAAAGAACAAATAGAAAATTACAAAGTGCCGGATCTATAATTTGCAACAAAGATTCGAGTAAACTTGGTTCCTTATGTCAGTAATCGATTCTGTAATACGAGGGAACCAATGTTCTTTGCATCTTTTTTGCATAATGTGGTTTCACTATTGGACCATATCAGTGCAAGCTAGGACTGGCTAGAAGACGGTTTAGTTTTCATTTAATAGGTAAATAATAATTGTTTTGCTATGTGTTCTTCACTTACCTACTTTTCGAATAAATGTGAATCCTCAGATAGTGATTTTTATGATCAAAATATACCATCACCGGACAGAGTCCAGAAACAAAAGCAAAAGGAAAACTGGTTAATAGAAAAGAATTTATTAAATATGTGCCATGAAATGCGACCAAAATGTATTCTCCTCAAGATTATTTTCAGGTAATGAAATCCTGTAGAGAGAAGAATACCATTTAGGTAATATCAATGAAAAAAGAAAACTTTGTAATCTCCCAGAGGCTAGAAAAAGAAATAACTAATAGGATGAACAGAAAATCAACTCGTGGAAAATTGAAAAAATAAAAATTTTGAAAGAAAAGCCATACAGTATTTTTATTAAAACTTGCCATGATGACTCCGACGAATATAAAGAAGTAGATATTAAAAAAGGAAAACCACAAAAAAGGCCTTTTTCTGGATTTTTAGAGCTTCTCTGGTCTAACGGTAAACCTGTAGCAGAGGCAAAATTAAAAGATATTAGGAGCTACCTACACTCAATTCCTTTGACAGATCATCCATTTTATGTTAACCGTGCTGGCGATGATACAATCGTTGAAGACGAAGAGGGTTATAATCCTGACCTGGATTTTCAAGTAGAGGAAAATTGATTTCTCCAATAATGCAATAGGGAAACAAGTGTTTTTTTTTCATTTTGTGATGAACATTTTTTATTTATTTTTCTAGCCTTAGCATGATATTTTCATAAATAAATAATATACTAAACAAAAAAAACAGTTTTCTTATTTAAAAAAAAATCTTTTTTTCAAATTTACTCAAAAACTAGTTGGTTCCGTTTTGCATAACGGGGCCCAATTTGCTGTGCATCTAATGACAAATGTTTTCGTGCGAAAAAAATTAATGATAACTTATATTACTCGTATAGAAAGCTTTTTGAAAACCCACGCTAAAACGGAATATTTAATACTGCCAAATGAATTCAATGCAGCTATCATACACCCGATACAATAGCTATTTGTAGAAAGTAGTACTTTGGTAGTCGAGACAGAAAGTTGCAAACTGTCGAAACTACCAAAAGACTTTCTGCTCTAAATACACACAAGATTTTTTCTACTATCACACCAAAATTAACTACCAGCTCTCTTTGATCTATAAATACAATTAGGCGTGCGCCAAAGTTACTTTCTGCTTAAGAGCGCCAATAATGTTAAATTATGACAGCTCGCGGAAAATTAGGCGTGCTTCAAAGTTACTTTCTGCTTAAGAGCGCCAATAATGTCAAATTATGACAGCTCGCGGAAAACATCAACTTTGCAGTTGCTTTTCAAGGCACAAAAGACGACTTTCGATAGTGATAATAGAAAAAACTCATTTACGCCTGATGGTCAGATGGAAAAATTATTTTAAGAAGGTCGTGAATGGTCGTATTAAGATGATTGCCGGGAAAAGCCAAGACGATATACTTTAAGACAAACTATAACATATTACTAAACTGAACCAAAGTTTAAACGCATATATTTTAAATAAAATAGAAAAAACCATAGGCGACATTAGATAAGTGTTTTGTTAGCCTAAACTATTACATGGTGATTTTATCCGGATTAACTGACCATAGTTTTCAATTAACAACAACCGTCAACTATTACATATTATATTATTTTGAGTAAGTTATGTTTTTTTGTTATGCGGGATACCTAATTATTTATGTATGTAATTAATTTTATTTAAATAGAATTTAATTTTCTCTTGAACATGTTTGATTAATTCCTGTATTTTTTTTTAAATATTTTTCTATAGAATGTATAAATGAGAATCCTTGTAGTAGGATGTCAGTCGTGAAATTTGAAATATGTAATGAAGAAAGGTAACTTTTAAATTTTAAGAATTCCGCATCATTACGAATGATCGTAGAGAAAAGGGTGAAATGTTAATGAAGGAAAGATATTGCAACCTGTAGGAAACAACCTTGACTAGGCCAAGCGTTGTACCGACCAGACAGGTCGACAGTTGATATATGAATATGAATCAAAATGCAGAGATGCGGAAATGGAAAAAGAAGATATTTTTGGAAATACAGGTGAAGTATAATTGGGACTGACATGGAATTGAATACAAAAAAAGAAGTGATAATTTTTAATGGTATTTTTGTTAAGGAATTATAAAAGACAATCGGAAAAACCTACCTAACATATTTTTTAATATTAAATAAGAGCCGTATTACACAGAAAATAATTATGCTGAAAAAAACTCTGAAATTTACCGCGAAAATTTTGCCAGAAATGTCTCCAAAAATTTTATAACATTTTCTAAGAATCTGTATTACACAAGCAATAAATCTTACAAACATACGATATGCATGCGCAGATGGGTTATTTTATTACAGCTGATATATGCCAGATTAACCTTTAAAACTCCTTAAAAACGTTGCAAACAGGAGGCCATTATTGTGATTCACTAGAAGAAGACGTAAACAAACACACTTTCATTGACCTAATATTATTTATTTTCAATAATAAAAGATTTATTTCCTTTTTAGAAATAGTGAAAAAAAAAGAATTTGTAATATTAGATGTTGCAGAAATTTGTTGTTGGTTAGTTTATAAATTTCTTAAGGCAATTAATTAGTGTAATGAATGAGAATATTGAACATATTGAATATTTTCACTTCGGAAATTTTCGCTAGAATTTTTGGTCGTGTTATTCAGCAAATTTTTTTGACGAAAATGTTCGTGGTAAATTTCACAGTAATTTTCGGCATCAACTTTGCTATGTAATACGGCTCTAAAACGAAGTTAACAGAATTATTGAATAACAAGATAAATAAGACATTGGTAGTTACGGAATGTCTATGAATCCGTCATAACTTGTGACCCATATACCAATTTGTGTAGTTAGTCTTCAACATCGATAGAAAAGTGTAGTTTTGTCTTAACACTGCCTGTATATGAACATTGAACATCTTCCGATTCAAGATGGCTTGAAATACCAAAATGCTTATAAACAAAAAATAATATTTTCAAGTGTAGTACGACACTGTCGGAAATATTTAGGTATCTTGAATACGACATTCAGTTGGCGCCAATATCGATAAACCAGTTAAATATGATAATTAGTTGACCACTAATGCTTCGACTTTTGCAATCGGATTGTACATCAACTCAGTTCCTTGATTTCTCTTTGACTCCTTATACGGATAAGATAATATTGCCTTAAGTTATTGTGCTCAATACGTAGCACATTCGTTTTAATTTTAAACAACAATTTGTATTAGAAATGTATTGCCCATGTAGCTTAGTTCTTCCGAATGGAAAAAAATGGATAGGTAATATATTATTGGGAATTTTTGAAAATAGTATCTTTCTAAATATATCCCAGCTCATATTTTTTGACTGTTGTGGTGCCATCTAATTTTCGGCTTAGATCGAAAACCAATAATTAATCACCTAAACTCTATTAAACGATAATTCGCAGTAGACCTGAATGTTGATTTAAGGTTTAAAGATCTGGATAAAATGCAAAATAATAGGTTTGTTTTCAACTACTTGGGGCCGAGCAGTACCGCGAGCCATTTGGAGCCACTATTGACCCCCTCATATTTCAAAAACCATTTCACATAAACATGTTAAATTTGGCTTATACAGTATGTCTGAAAAAGTTGGCAACATATGGGAAACTTTTTTATTTGTAGTGTTACGAAAAAATGTTGTTCTTTATAAAAAGCTGCATGGCCGATAAAGTAAAAGGCCAGTATCGGATGTCAATTTTTCAAATCGTATACGAGGTTTGTCAAAAAATATAAATTTGATACAAGAGTAAAGTACCTTCATTATTAAAAATATCGAAAACATTAATTATGAAAGGTTGTTCGAAATAAAAAATATGAAATTAGATCATACTACTTAAAAAAATTATGTTATTTTCACAAATTGTTCTCAATATATTAAATGTCATTTTAAGATGTCGATAGGAATTAAAAATTACGTTTAAGTGCAATAACTCATTACTACACTCATTATCTTATTGCAAAATGGATAAACTCTGACTTTATCTATTAAGAATTATCTCAAATAGACAAATACATAATTGGAATTATTTATTTCGAAAACGTAACATCAAGCTTTATGTGCATGAACAAGAAAAATCCGTTTTAACATTTTCATCATTGAATATGCATCTCAACTTGTCCACCGTTTCTTTCTGAGAGTTCAATCGTTCTTTTAGAAAACGCTTTTATTACATTCCTAATAACAGCCGGAGTAATATCGTCACATGCTTACTCGATTGGTCTTTTAAGGTACCTACACTTTTTGCTTTAGATATCCCTACAAAAAGAAGTCGACTGGGTTCAGGTCTGGAAATCTTGCAAGCCAAGCAAACTCCACAAATCTTTCTAATACTCGTCCATTAACAGTTTGCATTAGGTATTATCGAACATTTCTGTCTGGTATTATGACATGGTGCCCCATCATGTTGATACCATATCTGCGTTGTCTTCCTGTTTTATTCTGAATTTATTATCGACATTCTCATCTCTTCTGAACTTTTCCATTATTTTACTAATTGTTGCAAAATGTACATTTTTATCGGGATGTTTGTTCCCTATAGGTTTCGTAGTTATCTCCGAATATTTTTTCGTCAATAGTCAATTTCAACGGCATTTTTGCTACTTTCTTGAAGTACAATAATTAATACACACTGACGTTTTCAATGCTGTTTACATTAGTATCGATTGCAATTAAAATTTAATGCACACTAACTGGATGGAATGTATTATTTATTTTTCGAAAGCTTTCACTAGACTGACTTTCGGTAAGAGATTTTGAATTATTTCGTTTATTTTTGTATTACAGTAGAAAATACATTATTCTGTTGGGTATGAATTATTTATTACTGATATAAGTTAATTGCTAAAATATTTCAAATCAACAAATAAAAATTTGAGGTGTGTTGACTTGTTAAATAAGATTAAGGTTGACGTGTTTCACAACTAAAATCTCCAAAATTTAAGTTGAAATCGAAGTGGTAAAAATATTCCTAGCAATCTCTTGCATTTTTTGGACACCCTGTACGTCTAATGTCAAGTGTATATACCTGAATATTATTATTTTCGAAAGCACAGATTTTTATAAAGATTAACTTTTTTTCGTAAAACTTACAATAAAAAAGTTTCCCATATGTTGCCAACTTTTTCAGACATACTGTATATTCAGACTTTCGAGGTACATAATATGCTCCAAATTTTATAAACACACCTCAAACAGTTAATGGGACATAAACGTCAAAAAATCGCCAGTTTTATCACTGACTGACCTATGGATCAAAACTCTAACCCAGTTCCAGACGACTCAAATTTGGCATCCAGATAGGTAGTTGGGTGAATAGAAAGGAATAAATCAAAAAACAAGTAAATTTTCATCATTTTATTATAATTTTTCAAGTAATTGATTCTATAAGGAACACTTACTATAGTGCCTGTAATATAAGAATCAGCAATCAAAAATTGATCACAGCCGGTCTTTATGTGAATTTTAATGTCATCACGTGGAATACCACCCTTAATTTTTTCAATACAAACATACCAGTTTTAGTACTTATCACTGACAAGAGTATAGTTGACTTTCGTATTTATTACGTTATTAACTGGGATTTAGTAATAAATTATTATTTCAATACATAGCGCACATCAACAGTGTAAGATCATCACTTATAAATAATTGAATAATAGATACTAATAATAATAAATAATAAATTATTTATTGTTCAACATATAACAAAAACACACACTCAGTAATATCAGAAAAATAGTTGAACAATAGGTTAGGTGATAGGTCTATTGACCAATTCTTCCTCACCAACCTTAATAAAGAAAACTAAAAAACAACCAAACCAAAGTTACCTAAGATTAATGATTAATATTAAGGTTATGAATTGATATGTAAATGGAAAAAAATTCAATAACATGACATTAACATAACATAATTATATTAAAACGAATTGGTGTGCTGGAACAAACTCCTTGACTGAAATGAAATTTAACTTACTGTTGTTGAAACAAGTCCTTACGCAGTTTATTCCTGAATGCTGCCAGTGACAGCGAGAACCTTGGCACATCCAGAAGAGCACCAGCTGAGGCAATTTAATAGGAAAAGGAAGACTTAAATAACTTTTTTTATGATATTAGATATTAGGCTAGGGATTCTTGGAGACACAGCATCTTTTGCAGAAAATTAAAGTTCAAATCTTCAAGGATTTACAAGAAATTGGACTTTATCGCACTAATAAATCACCCTGTATGTTATATTCAGGGAAGTGAAACCAATGTAGGCTTAGGATAGAGTAAGTTTGATTTTTTGAGTTAAATATTCCACCCAGCAGAAGTTGTCAATTCATAAAAACACATAAATTTTGACAAAAATGAAGAACGCCACCGCGATTGGTTATATTATTCAAATATTTTCACGTGAGTATGCACAAAGTGAGTACATGTCACTTCTCCGTTTAAATGATATCTTTTTGTTGAAAAATGGGCAATTGCTTACTTTACCAATACAAATTTGTGTGTTCTTTGAAAGTTGATTATAGAAAAAGTGTCTGGTTGTGGAATTTATTTGTAGTGTCAGAAAGGGATAATAATTTTATATAAACTCAATTATTTTTTATAACCAGACGTTGCATTAAAAATAAAAAATAAATATTGTGGTTTGATATTCCAATAAGGAACTTACAAAAGATAAAAACACGAAACTATTCACCAGACCCCCGTAAGTAATTTGCTGTCATTATAGGGAAAGTAATATTATTGTTTATTAAAGTTAACACATTATGGAAATTTTTTTTTGAGTTCACTATTCAATTACGAAACTAAAATGAAATTAGCAAGGTTTACTTTCAGTTTAACACCTACGTGCAAAATTTTAAGGACGTCAAGGCAGGTCTTTGATTTGCATAGGTCGAATACGTTCTCGGGACATTATTATAACATCTTGGGTGATTTATCTTGGTACAATAAAGTAATTGCGACATAAGGAAAACACAGAAATAAATGTTACATAAAAACAAAGCGCTGGTAATAAATTGTTTTTATTGTTATACGTATAAGGTATGTATCTGTGAAATAGTTAAAAGTTAACAATCTTCAGGAGTGGGTAGTCTTAAATTCTTAAATCAACAAAGTCAAACACTGCTTTGAAGTTGTATATGTTAAGGCACCCAGTATGCAAATAAATGTTACAGTCATGTTAATTCAACATCACATTGTGATAATGTTCTTCCCTTTTTTCCTCTGGTTTTCATCACATGCCCAGCTTAGCGCTGTTAACTTTTGTGATGTTACAACTCAACTTCTCTGCGATGTTAAAGCGCTGCCTTTTTACGTTACTGTGAGGTTACTAGAACTTTCTCGAAAGGAAGTCTTTATAATGAACTAAAAGCAACATTTCTGTTAAATTCAGAAATACCTTTTAACATCTAGTACATGTTGATGCATGTCTATGAAATAACATCTTACCAATGAACTAAATGCAACATTTTAAAAACGATACAGTAAGTTCTCTTAGACGTTGCTAGGACATTACTTGAACCTTTGAATAATATACCTCAAACATTCTAGATGACATCCTATAGAAGTTTCTGCAAAAACACGGTGTACAACTAAGAACGCTGGCTGTCGGCCATATGTCAAAATATAAATATTTTCCAGCGATTTTTCTTTCCTAAAGGTTTTTTTTTAAATTTGTACCACGATTCTTTTCTGACATATGGCCTACAGCCGTTCTTAGTTGTTCACCCTATACATTTAAAATAAAAAAAGCAATTAAAGATGTAAATAGTATATTTTAACTATTAATAAATAGAACAGCAAATTAAAAAAAAACAGATACAAAATATCTTGTCCAGGAGTCCAACCTAAAGAAAATACCTTGTCCAGGAATCCAACCTAAAAAAATATAATAGGGTAAGCATATTCCATGACAAGTGTGGAAAGTGATATATGACACATCTTAACAAAAACTGAATTTGTGTGCAACTGTTGTACGGAATTTTAATTGATAATCAGATGTCTTTTGGTAGAAATGACATCTTCACATCTTTTCTCAAAATTTGTAATCAATAATTAACTCTGTTATGGGAAATATTGTTGTTAATAATCAATAATCTAATATTATTTAAAAAAAAACCCATTTCACTGTTTAGCAGAAATATCTGTTTTTGAAGTCTCTACGAGGATGTATTGATATCTAGTTAGCCTAGACCAGTTCCATGCATGAACAAAATATTGCGTTACCGTAGCAACGAACAAGAACTTATTAGAAGTGTCAGTGTGAAGTTTGACGTCAAAAAAGTAAATCAGAGCTACGCAATAAATTAAAAGAAAAACGATGTCCACCGAAATTGTGAAAGTCGAAAAATTGGAGTATCGAGCCTTCATCAAGTACCTGTATTTAAAAGGGTTAAGAGGTAAGCAGATTTACGAAGATATGTTTAATACCCTTGGTGATCAATTTCCTTCGTATGCGACCATGAAAAATTGGACTGCAAGCTTCAAAAGAGGTAAATTTTCCATTGAAGATGATGACCGATCGGGAAGGCCACCATTAGAGCCATTTTTGCTTTGTATATAGTCTCATTCTCGTGTTTGTTCCACAGAAGTTTACTGTGTAGAGTCAGACTTGAATATTTGACTTCCTGTTTCCAAATTTAACGAGTTTCAGGTTGAGTTTCCTTTTCTCAGTGAAGGCTTTGGTGGAGTTGATATTAAGTCCCACTTGCACACAACAGATATTTCTATGGTTCAAATCCCTTTGTCCGATGTAACAAAGGGTATTCTCAAATTATCTCCTAGCTGTCGAGCTACACAGAAGCTGGTCAACCATCACACTCCACATTAATGGGGATTTTCTACTTGGATATCCTCTGGTTTTGCAGACGAAGACGATCACATATTAGTATATATTTGGCTCGAATTCACTGTTTTCACCCTTACTTTGTGGAAGCTGCTTATAACAATCTCACAAATGAAACTGTTCCTAATTAACTTCACTATTCAATGAAAAAATTTATGAAAACTCAAAGAAACCTATTGATAATTATTTCGATATTGACATTTCCATATCATCGTCAGACAGAAGTTATCTGATATTATTAAATGTTTTGACTAGGGCAAATAGTGACCTATCTTGTGATTAACATAGAAGATATGATACTACAAACATTAAAACTTAGGTATTATTAGCCTTATGATAATATCCTGGATATGTTTTTTCCCATTTAAGATCAGTATAACTGTGCAATGATATAGGAAACCAATGGAAACAGTTGGACAGTTTAATAGTGGAGATCCATCTGTTCATTGACGACTTTATATTGTGGGTCTGTTAAGTGTCTTCCAATTTTTAATTCTTCAAGGAAGTCTAGTTTTTGTTTCATATCACAAATATGTACTTCTTCTAGTTCTGCATTAGGTGTTAATGAATGTTTGGTGTATATTTAATCTGCCTGCTCCTGAGTGTTAAGTGTTTATTGTGTCCAATCTAAAAATTTCGACTGGTTTGATTAGTATAGACAGCATTACATTCTGGACATTTAATCTGATATATTTCAGATTTTTGTTTTAAAGGGGATATTAGAAACAGTTACTTTCATTAGTAAGAGTAATATATTAGGCTTGTTCGTACCCAAACAGCACAAAGATATCGTAAAGACGTCTATGAGATGTCGTATTTCGACATACAGGACTTCTTAGGAATGTCTGTTTTCGCCAGAAAGGCATCTTAAAGACATCTTTGGAAAGACGTCTTACCGATGTCGCTGTCTGACCATTTTAAGACATTTGCCCCCTCCTCCACCCTTCAGTGTAATGTATTTATTGGTTGTTAAAATTGAAGCCGTATCTAAAGAATTCAACATTTATACCGGCAATCTTTAGGGGGTTATAGAGGACATCAAAACAAGCATTTTTGTTTAAAGAGAAGTTTGGGCTGTAGAGCAAAAAAACTGTTTGTACTTATTATACTGCGCAATAATTAAATACCAGCCCACATGTTTACAGAAAATTGTTATGTCTTCGAAGGGCCAAATATGGCTGTTAATGCTAATAAAATAACCATCGTGCGTAAAACATACCTTATCCGAAACCAATATTCATGAAAAATCAGGTTCGTGGTGATCCAAAAACCATTGGCAGAGAGCCAATCGGAGTGTATAATCTTCAGGATTGAAAGCTTGTACGCATTTAACATGAAAAGGGTAGAGAAGCTGTTCCTTGAAGGACTCTCCGTACTGTCTTCCTGCTTGTTTTGATCAAGAAAATTATTAGACGTCTTATGTCAAATACACATGTATGAAAATTCTTTACATTTCAGCTTTTATTGTTATTGGTTTGGGAAACGAAAATCAACAAGGGTTTTAGACATATTTTTTTCTTATTATCTATTTTTGAAACATCTGGCCATGGCATTTGGAGGACATTCTGAAGACGTCATGAAATGGACATCTTATAGACATCTTTGAAAAGACATCTTTAGCAAGTCTGTTTTAAGTCTTTAGGCGTCCAGACTTACAATAAGACGTCTTTAAGACGACGTATGCTGTCTGGGTAGTGCATCAACAAATGGTTGGAAATGGACTATCTTTTTGTCCTTGTTTGTAGAAAGAACAGCTTTTTCAATTAAGTAGGAAAACAATTAAAGAGAAGGGAACATAATCATGCGCTCATTCTATTTGATTCAATCCGCTTCCTCCACATTTTCATTACACAAAACCAATTTATAACGTTTCTAGAGCGATTATTAATCCGTACAAGATCCACTTATACACTATTTTAACGATTCAATATATTTCATGCCACCTGATATATTCTCATTATTAAACAGACTAACATTATTTCATCATGTTTAATGATTTATTTGATTGTTAATCGTCTTTCTAGTCTTTTGATGTGCATTTGACCTGCGCATCGCTACATAAAAATAATTTAGGGCCTCTGAAGAAATGATATACCGCTCCTTTCAAGACTTAGCAATTAGTCAGAATATATAGTCGGCAAGGATGTTTTTTTTATGTTTGTTAATAGTGTTATTATATTTAATTGCTATAGGGGCATTAGCAGACAGTTAGATCGGTTAACGTTGTTCATGTTGCTATTAAAATAAAACGTAGAATATAGAATTTATTGTTATTGTTTAATATTTTATTTGAAATATGAAGTATAATGGAAGTAGAAAATTTTTCTTAATATTGTGAAGAAAATTTCACACACGTGATTTTTAACCAATCAGAACGTGTATTTCGCAACGGATGAATTTTAGTGGAAATTTTTTCCTCTTGGGTACCCAACAGCGAACTATACTGGACATATTTTTGACATTTATAATGACAGGAGATTTTTTTTGACAATCTAATTTTTATTTGTTCACATTATAATTTTGATTCATTTCAACTACAAGCTTAGATGTTTTCTAAATTCTTTGGACCATTATGATTAATGTTTATATTAAAAACGCAATTATCATATACTATGGCAGGTTGATTGGAAGTTGCTTGTTCTTGATTTAGAGATTCTTGGATTGTCTTTGCAGAAGTTGAAGCAGACCTCATTGCGTCAATTATATCCTGATGATGGCCCGAGTCAATTTGCAGATATGGTTTTATGGAGTGACTGCCACCATGCCCTGTTATTTTAATTAATAGCTGTTCTCCAATTCCCGTTTTGGCTAAAGTTGAAACAGCAGTGGCCCTCGTAGAATGATTTGTTATCTTGATCTTGTTGACATCGATTCCAATCACTGATGCCCCCGATTTGAACCAGGAAGATATTGTATTTTGTCCAACCGGGCTGTTCATGTGCCAGCCTATGGAGTTGGAGTTAAAAATAAACGAATCATTTTGATCAGTTGGTCTCGCTTGCTTATTAGTTTTTTGAACAGTCCTACTGGACATAATTCTTCATTGACTGTATTCAGTACTAGCCATTTACTGTCGGCCATTCTTTTTGAACCGCATTGGGTGGTCGTGGAGAAAACCGGGTTATACTCAATGCGTCCTGTTGGTTTCCCTTGATTGTCAATTTCCTCCACAAAATATTCTATTGTTGCTGCCGCTCCTTCATTTCCTTTCCAGGCCAATTCTTGAGCAGCAATGTGAAAGAACTTTCTTTGAAATCCTTCCGGAGTGTTTTCGTCCCAAAGCTCAATAATCTTTCTCAATTCGTCTGCTAATAGTGCGGATGAACTTGAATTTCTCTTGGTAGGATCTGTTTGTAGCTTCCGACGCTTAGCATTTTTTGCAGCTCTTGCGTTGACAAATTCTATGTCAGAGAATGGATTAAATTTGCGTTTATACCTTTCGAAAAAATATTCCTGCAACTGCTTAGCTGTAGAGTTCCATAGAACTTTGATAACACTCTCCTTGTAGTCTTCGGAGAAGAGAACAACAATCGTAGCGTACCTACGGACTAAACGAAGATGATAAAGCTGATATAATAACAGAAGGGAAATATAATAAGTATGAAGATGAAAGAAAGAAAACCAAGGAACTAACTGAAATATCGAAGAGAGAAGAATGGAGAGAACTTGGGAAGGAAATAGAAAGAAGACTCCAAAGCAATTCAGAAACTTTTTCATGAAGCATTTAAGGATGTAGAAACAGGAATAAAGCAGAACGCATTGTTTATGGAAAATACTTACGGTGAAATATTAATAGAAGAAGATGGAATTATGCAAATATGGAGAGAATATTATCAGGCACAAATTAATTATGAAAAACAAAGAGATAAACAAATTCAAATTAATATGCAGGAAGATGCAAAAATGAAAATAAGTGAAAAATAAATAAAAAAAGGTGATAACAGAATTTAAAAATGGAAAAGCGCCTGGCTATGACTAAAGACTAAATCACATCAGAAGTGATTGAAAAGAAGAGGAAGAAGAAACACTACCAAGGGACTGGCAAAATGCACTAATTGTATTTATTTTCAAGAAAGGGGATGTACAATATCATCGCGATGAAAATGTTGGAGAAAATGATGGAGGAAAGAATCAGGTCGACAATGAAAAATGCACTGGAAGAATCACAGAGTGGAAGTGGAAGAAGCACCAAAGACAATATATTAACTATTAAACAGTTGACAGAAAAAACAGTACGAGAAAAAAGGAACTATTCGTGGCTTTCCTGGATCTAAAAGAGCGGTTGATACAGTACCAGGAGAAACAAATGTGGGAAAAATTAGCAGAAAGGGGATTGAATACAAAAATAATATAAATAATACAGAATATATCTATGCATCAGATGAGAACGCAGTTATAAGAAATAACAATACAACAGAAAATGTCACTACAAATATGGGACTAAGACTAGGAGGAAGCCTAAGCCCTTTTGTTATTTATCAATACGTGGATGAAATCATTAAGAAATGCACAAAACTTATTGAAAAAGTATGTGGGATATTTCCAATTGTGCAGATTGGACATCAGTGAAGGAGCATTTACAGACAATGTTATATTGATAGCAAAAATTACAAAAAAATTACAAAAAACATAGATGTGTTATTTTTTCAAATTAGTTTCTTTTAAGCCGCTAGGAGGTGCTAAAATTCAGGTTAAAAGCTTAACATTGGAGAGTTCTATCTATCCATATATAAGTTATCTAGGGTCTGATAGTATAAAGACGTTTTAAATATTATCTGTATTTTGTTCAGGCATTTGGATTAATATGGAAGTTTTCTCAAAGTATGAGATTTTTTGACATTATTTTGTTCACGAAGTATAGTCCAAACATTGACACACTTCGGCAAGAGCTAGGATCAGTAACCGAAATTTACTAAAAATACTTTTATTATGAATTGACTTTCACAATTTATTATGGTAATTCACTTGTTAAACAGTTTGTATAATTAAAGTATTCCACTATAAAACTTTATGGATATATTATAGTATTTTTCCCGTTTTTCAATATTATTGTGTTTAGTGTTTTATTATCTCTGATTTTGTTTACTATAAATACTATTCAAATGCTTAAATTGGTAATTTATAAACGAGTTTATATCCTTGTTTCGATAATAATTTTCATTAATTCGATTTTTATACTGATAGCTCAACAGTCTGTATCCAAAGTGATAAACAGTTTATACTGATTTTCAGTTTTCATCGAAGAGCCACGAGCTTTAACGATCTCAACCGCAAATTCGTGATATACCTATGCAACAAATATTATAATCACGAAATATGCTAAGCAATGAGTAACACCATCCAATGTAATGGCCATAAAACACGTTATCAAAACTTTTAACTACGTCTACTTTGTTATACTGTGTTGTGTCATTAGGGTTTATACACGGTGATCATATAGAAACTACCATTCAGAACAAGAATTAATATTAAATAAGTATAATAATTCATTGTCCTGGTACATCCATTTTCTTCTTTTCCTTTTTATCCTATTTAATAAGTTATAGGCACTTGGACAGCATATGATAGTGAAGATTTTTGCAAAACTAAGTTACTGCGTCAACATGTTTTATTTAAAAAATAAAACAGTAGCTTGCAACATTTGATGTTTTTCAGCCCAATTTTAAATCGGCCAGTCAATATTCTCCTTTCACTCTATCATTTCGTCATATTCTTTTTTACATCTTTTTTCTGAAATTAATAGTGGTTTTATCTCGGTGGAACAACAAGGCGTTATTCTAGTGTGTGGATATGATTCTTCTCTTTGATCAGAATATTTATCCTTGGGTTAGTTGAAGAAAACAGCTTATTTTAATAGCTTTTTCTATTGATTTTATTTTCGTGACAATACAAAATTAGTGGACTGTATATTATTGACAGCTATGTCATAACAAACTAAAAACCATGGTGATAGCACCTTAGGCTGGTGGCTATATTTAAACAGGAACTAGATAAAAAAAGATTGTTCATACCGCCGCCCTTGAAAGTACTGCGGTATCTTTCAATAAGTTAAATGCTGGATACATAATGTAAATTTTCATCACTGACACAAGTAAGTCCATTTTTGACTGCAAATGTCCGTGATATAGGTGGGTCTATGGAAGTCCTTGATCTTCATCAGATATGGGGAGAGGGCACCTTGACAACACTTCGTTTTAAAATATTGCCGTTCGAGGTACGTACACTAACAACACGTGTGATACCGTCCTTGCCTGGGTGTAGACTTCCTCCTTCCGGTTGTCTATTTGGATGGTGGATTGTTGTCATCCTTCAAAAGAACCAAGGATCCTTGAAGCTTTTCCATATTGGTTTTGAAACGCCAGTTTGAACGCTCGTGGAGTGTATGTAGATACTGGGTAGACCATCTGCGCCAAAAGTGTTGAACCATGGATTGTAACATCTGGTATCTCGTGAGGAGGTTCATCGGTGTTGTTTGTATGAGGTTAAGAGGATGGCCAACAAGAAAGTGTCCAGGAGTGAGGGTTTCGAGGTCGTTAGGGTCTTTAGTTATTGGTAAGAGAGGTCGAGAATTTAACACTGCTTCCACCTGAACCATAAAAGTATAAAATTCCTCATAAGTAAGGGGGTTTTCGTCAGATACTATACGACGTAAATGATGTTTAAAGGATTTTACCGCACTTTCCCACAAACCTCCAAAATGCGGAGAACCAGGGGGATTAAAATGAAACTGAATCATATTATTTTTGGCATAGGTTTCAAATTCAGTTGATTGACAAAGTTTATAAATTTCACGTAGCTCGCTATTTGCCCCAATAAAGTTGGTGCCATTATCGGAATATAAGTGCTGACATAAACCGCGGCGAGAGACAAATCTTTTAAGCATGGCCAGGAAACCTTGAGAAGTTAAATCGGTAACCAGTTCCAAATGCACTGCTCTAGTAGCCAAACACACAAATATGCATAGATAGGCTTTGATGAATTTTCGGTTACGCAATTTCGAATCTTTTATCATAAAAAATCCAGCATAGTCCATGCCGGTGTGAAGAAATGGTCTTGATGGGTTAATTCTTGGTTCAGGTAAATTTCCCATAAGAGTATGTAAAGGTTTAGGGTTTTGTTTATAGCAAGTTATGCATCTATGAATAACATATTTTACAGCTGATTTTCCCTGTATGGGCCAATATTTTTGTCTCACAAAAGAGAGAGTAGATTGTGTACCGGGGTGGAAGTTTATTTTGTGTATGTGAGTTATGATTAAATGAGTGAAAATGTGACTCTTTGGTAAAAGTATAGGATGTTTGGCTTGATAGTCAAGATTGGAATGTTGGAGTCTACCACCGACTCGCAAAACTCCAGTTTTGTCAATGAATGGGTTCAAGGATTTCAATTTACTTTGAGGCTTTAAGTAATTTTTGTTTTTCAATTGTACTAAATCTTTAGAAAATGTTTCACCTTGAATTATGGTAATTAGGGTAGTTAATGCGTGTTCACGTTCAAAAGGTGTTAATTGTCCTATTTGACGGGTATGTTTTGATAATTTCAAATTTTGAATAAATCGTAGGCAGTAAGCAGTCACATTAATCAGTTTATTGTAGTCAGAAAATTTTTCAAATAATGAAAAATACGATCTTGAAGAAATGAGCAAAATAGATTTAGGGTTCAATTCTAGGGTTTCAGAATCGAGTTTTTTACGTTTGTAATTAGAGATATGAGTATTATTGGGCCAAAATTCCTTTGGCTTGGATAAAAAGGCTGGACCATGCCACCACATAGAGCAGGTTTTGAGGTCCTGAGGACTCATGCCCCGAGATATAATATCCGCTGGATTTTCAGCAGACGAAATGTGATACCATGTATTCGGATCAGTAATTTGCTGGATTTCTGAAATTCTATTACAGACGTATGATTTCAATTGTCTAGGCTCTAAAGAAAGCCAACAGAGAACAATAGTAGAATCAGTGTAATAGTACACCTTGTTTGGTTGACAATTTGAAGCTTTTATGACTTTATTCATCAATCGAGATAGGACTAGGGCACCACATAGTGCAAGACGTGGTAAGCTTACGGCTTTTAAAGGAGCTACGCGGCTCTTAGCAGTTAGTAGATGAACAGAAATATTGCCAAAAGAATCTATAGAACGTGAATATATGCAGGCTCCAAAAGCATTAATGGAAGAGTCACTGAATCCGTGAAGTTCAAAAGCAACAAATGTTTTGATTGTGACTTGGCGGGGAATTTTGAAATAATCAACTAAGGATAAGTGATGGGTAAAGTTTTTCCATACTCGGAAAATGTCTGTGGGTACAGGATCATCCCAAGCGATTTTAAGTAACCATAATTTCTGTAAAAGGATTTTGACTTGTAAAACCATAGGTCCTAAAAGGCCAAGAGGGTCGAAAATCTGTGAAATAAGTGATAATATGACACGTTTAGTTACACGTGTAGAGTTAAGATCGATGTTAGAGTTGTAGATGAAAATATCTTGTTCGGAATTCCAAGATATGCCAAGGGTTTTATGGTGATGAGATTCATCAAGTGTTAAGGATTTAGATTGAGTAAAGGGCTCGGTTATGTCAGATATTACAGATTGGATATTGGAAGAAAATTTTCTTAATTCAAGTCCGTAACTTTCAAATATCTTTATAAGATTTTTGCGAATATTTAAAAGAGCTTCTTCAGTAGATGCACCGGTGATGACGTCATCGACATAGACATCATTTCTTATGATTTCACTTTCTGTGGGATAAGAGTCCAAGGTGTCTTCTGAGATTTGGTTCAGACAACGAGTGGCTAAAAAAGCACTGCTTGCCATTCCATAAGTGACTGTGTTCAATTCAAAATGTCCAATATTGTCTTGAAAGTTGTCACGCCACAGAATTCGTTGGAGGCAACGTTGCTGAGGTTCGATCAAAAATTGGCGATACATTTTTGCAATGTCCCCTGTTAATACAAAATTATGCTGTCGAAAACGCAATATTACGGTAAATAAATCGTTTTGGACAGTAGGTCCGACTTTTAAGCAGTCATTGATAGATACTCCTGAAGACGACGTAGCAGATCCGTCGAAAACGACTCTGAGGCGAGTAGTTAGGCTATCACTCTTTTCCACACAATGGTGTGGAAGATAATAAGAGGGATATATAGAGTTATGGCTGGAGATATCTGGGTTTATTTCAGACATATGTCCAAGGCTTTTATATTCTGAGATAAAGTCGCAGTAGGATTTTTTTATATTAGGATTCTTATTCAGTTTTTGCTCAATTGCAAGAAAACGTTTCAAGGCGGTTTGAAAAGAGTCTCCAAGCTGAGAAACATTAGGCCTGAGAGGAAGGCTTACAATAAATCTTCCAGAGGAATCTCGATGTGTAGAGGCTTTAAAATGGTTTTGACAGTCGATTTCTTCTTGGGAATATTTATTTTTAGATATTTGTTCGGTGGTTTCTTCGCAGTTCCAAAAAAGCTGCAAACTATTTTGAAGATCGTTGTTTGTACATTTTAAGGAGTTTGTGTGTTGATTATTTGTTGTCAGTAAATCAACTGGGCCACTTACTACCCACCCTAGTTTGGTGTCTTGTAAGATAGGATTATTTTTGCCCAATTTAATTTGGTTAGCATTAAGGAGGTTGTAAAAAACACCTGCGCCTAGAAGTATATCTATATCGGCAGGTTTGAGAAACTCAGGGTCGGCTAGGTGAATATTTGTTGGTATATTTAAATTTGTGATGTTTATAGAGAAGGGAGGTATTTTTTCGGTTATTTTACTTATCACCAAGGCTGGTATTTTGATAGAAAAATTATCATGAATTGATTTTATTTTGAGTTGAGTTCGTTTAGAAATATTGGTGCATTTTTCGCTAATTCCTGAAACGGACATTTTAATAGGCTCAAAAGGTAAGTTTAACCTTTCAAATAAATTGTGAGTGACAAAATTGGATTGACTTCCATTGTCAAGTATGGCCTTACATACTATAGGCTGATGGTTTTTGTCAAATACCTCAATAAATGCGGTGGAGAGTAAGACAAATGAGTTTTGGTTTGCATTAGAACAATATAAATTTTGAGAGTGGTTATCTTCAATATTTACATTGTTTACATTGGGTAGAATTCGAAGATTCTCGTGTGATTGAGAGGTAGTTGGATTGTTTGAAATGGATAATCGTGAATGAGTGGTGCTATTAGTATGAGCGTTAGTTTGGGTGTTATCATGGCATGGTCGATTGAGAGGTTTCATATGATTTGGTTGCATGTGTAGCAATGAATGATGCTTGTTTTGACAGGTCTTGCAAGTATAAGTAGACTTGCAATCACTTTGGCGGTGTCCTGGACGCAGACAATTGGTGCATAAGTTCGCACGTTTTGCCTCCGAAAACCTATTACTTATAGGTAAGTCAATAAATTTTCGGCATGAATATATAAAATGACTGTCTTTGCAAAGTGGGCATGAAATAGTGTTGTTGTTATGGGAAATTAATGTTTTACGTTCGTATTTTTGAGGTTTATCAGATACAAAAGGTTTTTTAGTATTCAATTTGAAGTCAAGAGATTCCAAAAAACGACAACGTTGAGATAAAAAAGTTATAAAATCTTGAGTTGAAGGATTATCAATATTTCTTGAGAAATGTTCCCATTCTTTACGACTATTATAGTCCAATTTTGAGGTAAGTAAATAAATTAAAATGCTGCTCCATTGGTCTACAGGTTCATTTAAGTTCTGTAAAGATTTAAAATGATTTTGAAAACTGTCCAGAAGTTTTCTTAAACTGAGATGAGAATCATCTTTCACTTGGTTGAGTTCAAAAATACATTTGATGTGCGAGTGCACGATTGCCTTTTTGTTTTCGTATCTTTCCTGCAGAAGGGACCAAGCAGTAGCATAGTTATTCTCGGTTATGGCTAAAGAGTTGATTATTTGAACAGCTTCTCCCTGTAAGCTGGATCGTAGATAATAGAATTTTTCAATTCTATTGAGCTGAGCGTTTTTCTCAATGAGCGTGATAAAGGTATCTTTAAAATTGGTCCAAGTATCATAGGATCCGCTGAAATTAGGTAGTGGTATAGGGGGGAGACGTGAACCGTACTGACCATGTGCCGATGGCAGTGCTACTTGCACTGAAGAGCCAGTAGAGAGAGCACTTGGGGCAGCCTGAGCGGCATTAATTTTGTTTATAATCAATTTTGCATTTGAAATATTCGTGAAATATAAATTTTCAAATGATTCGTATTCTCTATCCTGATCCTTTATTTCTTCATATTCATTATCTAAACAGAGTTTCTCAATTTGAATTTGGACATGCTTGAATTCATCAATCAAAGGTTCAATCCTATTTAATCGAGTGGTCAGGTCTATCAACAAAATAGGATTATTTAAATCATCGCATTTCAATTCCAAAAAGGTTTGAAATCTATTTATTTCGTTAGTGACAGCGTCGCGACGAGCTACGAGATCATTATAAATGTCAATTTTTTGACAACTGTCATCTTGATGGTTACCCCTTTTTGATTTAGGCATCTTGAGGGATAGCAATACGGATTAGTTGAGAAATAAAAGTGTTACACCCACGGTAGAACAAATTGCTACACTTATAGCGTATCAGAAGGATCGATATAGCGGTTAAAATCACTTAAACACGTTAAAAAATGGCTTGATTAGCCGT
Source organism: Lochmaea capreae (assembly GCA_949126875.1). Lineage (NCBI taxonomy): Eukaryota > Metazoa > Arthropoda > Insecta > Coleoptera > Chrysomelidae > Lochmaea > Lochmaea capreae. The sequence continues at coordinate 21,756,625 of OX421404.1, forward strand.
TTCGCGGAAATGACCAGAAAACAGCTCGAAATGGTTCAGATGGATGCGATACTAATTGAAAGTTAGATTAAGTTAGATTAGGTTAGGTACCTTGTCTTTGTCAATTTGTCCTTCAGATTTCATATAACGATTGCTGCACAATGCTTCTTGGAATATGGATTCAACTGGGTAAACTGGAAGGCTTGACATCCGTCACGGTCCTCAAATTGATTATGGAATGGATATCCGGCTCGAATCGATCAAAAAATGTGTGGATATGATTCTTCTCTTTGATCAGAATATTTATCCTTGGGTTAGTTGAAGAAAACAGCTTATTTTAATAGCTTTTTCTATTGATTTTATTTTCGTGACAATACAAAATTAGTGGACTGTATATTATTGACAGCTATGTCATAACAAACTAAAAACCATGGTGATAGCACCTTAGGCTGGTGGCTATATTTAAACAGGAACTAGATAAAAAAAGATTGTTCACTAGTGTTCCTAACGGTACAAACAGAAATCTCTCGAATCAAATGAAATAATTTTAATAATATTTACCCTCCTCCTTTTTATTCAGGGAATATTCTCCAGCACTCACACGTAACAACTATCTCGCTGTCTTGCTACTGTCACATGCCAATTCTTGTATTACAGCCACCTGCGGTATCTTTGAGAGAGGGGAGTCTATGGATGCAGACTAGATACTTTGTCGAATCTATCTTTTGAAGAGAGTTATTTTGGCAGTCTAATACCAAATTGATGTATTTATTTTGTAACTAATTTATATTCACTATTGATTATAATTTATTTTCACCCTGTATGTATGTATGTATGATGGGGTGACAATCACTGAAACCTGAAAGATCTATTGTGCCCCCTCACTTCTACTTATTTCCTGAGGAAAGTATCAGAGACTAGTAGTTCCTTTAGTCCTATTTCCCTGAGGAATTTTAGGATATCTGCAGGTTTCGGTGCTGTGCCCTAAGATTCTGAACTGCTGTGCAATTAGCAAGTATGTGGATGGAGGTTTCTTATTCCATGCCACAGAATCTACATTCTTCTTCCTCCAATATTTCGAGCTTTTTCAGGTGCCCATTTTGGCGGCAATGTCCCGTTGGGATCCCTGTTAAAACTCCTAGTGTAGTTTTACTTTGACTTATGCTTTCATTTGATCTCAATGGGTTGCAGTCACCCATCAGAATCTTTGATTGTCTTAGCGCTACTGGATCTTTCCAATGGTCAGATCTTCTCTTTTCTTCGGCTTTGCCTATTTCTTCCAATATCACATTGAAGCTGTTACCGCAAAAGGGTTCCTGCCCCCAAAAGGCTGTTACAGTCCCTTATTTGCTAGTTCACCTGCTATTTCATTTCCTTCTATTCAAGTGTGTCCTGGAATCCACAGTGTGGTTACTATATTGTGCTCGCCTAGTTAATTGAGTTTGCCTAGGCATTCTCATACCATTTTGGAACTGATTACACAAGAGCTCAGTGCTTTGATGGCTGTTTGATTATCCGACATTATGATAATCTTTTGCCTTCTATATCCTTTGTCAATATTGAACTGGACACACTTTCCTAAATATTTTCACCTTAAGCACAGTTCTAATATACAGATTCGGCAAATAATATGTTCAGTATTGTCATTCAATGTCCCATTCCCCTCTTCGCGGAATGTATCGGGACCAAACGAGTCCAGAGTGGTGGGTGTTTTGTTCTCTCTTGGACAAATATAATTTTATGAATAAGTTATGTTCCTCCTACATGAGATTCTTCATACATATTTTCCGAACCCTTATACTCAGAAATTACAATAATTGTATCAGCACATTTATTTCAACACTGAATATTTATTTTTTTAATATCATCCTGCCTTCTCTTCTCAAGCTGGTACTTTTTTCAAAACACATTGAAAGATATAATATATGTCGTACTTTATATTTTCCAAATATTATCCAGCCTTTCTTTCCGAGTACTTCTCAAACGACTAGTTAGTTCTATTGGTACATATTTATATTTATTTCAATAATATGTGTCTATGTAAACTCCCTACTTGGTCCATTAAGATTGACTTTTTCTTGCACAAAAGCATGTAACCACAATGTGGGAATGTCCAGTGTTTATTGTTCCTTATTTTTTAGAAGAAATAAAAATGTTCTCAAACTGTCACTATGATAATAAAATAGCTATCAAACGATAAATGAAGATAAACAATCTTTGAATTTTAACGATTAGCTTTGAAAACATTCTTTGAAACGAAGGGAGATATCAGAATGAATGATAAAACAATGCGTAGGAAATAAACCAGGCTTATACGCACCACATTACTACAGGGCGTCTTAAAAATAAACGATAAACCTATATTTTGTCTTTTTCTCGAATAATGTGTATAAGTATTTAGCCTTATTTTGAAATTTTATGAATGTCGTGCCAAAAATAAATTACATAATATCAAAATTTGTTATACTACAAAAATCGGCGACAGCCTCCGATTTCGTTGAACCTCCATAGATTTGGATGAAAATTTGGGATTGAGTATGTTTTACCCTCTACTTCTAAAATGACATATGCTCGTCTTGCGCTTTTTGCATTTTAGAGGTGAAATCTACCCCTTTTGTTAAAAATGGGAAAAAATGCAGATTTAACCATTCTGGCTTAAGTAATTGTGTTTAATTGGGTAAAATTTATGTTTTTTCATATCTATATGCATGATTTATGATTTTAATCAATTTTTCAGCCTTTTCAGCAACCACCCTTAAACCGAAAATCATGAAAAAATCATTTTTTGTATTTCTGGGTTTTAAAATCGCATATTAACATTACATCAACAGTTTGTTTGATACTTATGATATAATTCTGTCAAAATCTTTGTTAAAAAAAGAACCTAAATTTCTTTCTGTATTATTTTTCACGAAAATCCAATCTTTTTGAAGTTATTTTCAAAAGAAAATGAAATTTACGAAAATTTGAAAAATTTCGATTTTATTAAATCATACTTTTTTTCAAAAATAAGCATTCTAAACCGGGCAAAATTTTTGAGGTCATCACTTATGCTAAAAAAAAAGAAAGTCCTTTAGGGATAACCATAAACTTGAATTTTTTTGGAAATGGTGAAGGTTTTATTTTTCGTGTCATCTTATTTTTATCATAACTTGCTCAATTGCTATTAACTTCTCACAGTGCTCATTAGAATGGTATTTCCGAGTACTTTAAAAAGTGTTACTGAGGTATATGCCATAAAATTCATCGGTTTCCCGTTATTTAATTTTGAATGCTTAGATTTAAGTACTCGCCGAAAAAAAATATACATACAATTACCTATAGCTCACTTTGAATTAATATTAGAAGGTTTTTTAAAAAAGGGATCACTTTGTATTTTCATTAGCTTCAAGTTTGGTAATTACACATTTTTTGTAAAAACTCATAGTTTTTGAGTTATTTATGAAAAACCGCTTTAAAACATGTATTTTTATCACGAAAAATCACAATCTTTGATCTTTAATAACTCAAAAAGTATAGATTTATTCCAAAAACTTCATATAACAAATTTTGCTTAGAATTTGTCTCTGTATCCATTCCTTATCCATTTATTCAAATAATTTTCACCCCCGAGAAGGGATGGTATCCACCCTCAGTGCAAAAGCGCAAGTTGGCACTATGTCACTTTTGTTTCTTAAGGTATCCCCCACCTACTCACCGATTTTCATGAAAATCGGAGGTGAAAACCTTCATTGACTGTACTATTAACATGTCAAGCTGATAGTATTCTTACACCTAAGTGTAGTAAGCAAGAATATCTACTAACCATAATTATGTTGATGACTAGATAATATTTTGAGATAAAAAAAAAGTTCTCCACCAATCCGTAGTAGTAAAGAATGAAATTGGCTGGAAGAAACTTAAATACGCAAACATATCTTTCAAATATCAATTTGCATAAACAGTTATACGTCTAAACAACTCATCAAATGGTCCATTACCACTATTTTTATTGCTATTTTATGATTCTACGTGTCATAAATACGAAAATTCCTCAGAATTTCTTACACCTACACTTGCAGTTACTGTTACTTGTAAGAATCTCAAGATTTTATCAAGTATCACTGTTGTTCTTACTTGCACTACGACTTTACGTATATGGCAGCAATAAAAATCCATCCAAATGATAATAGCGCAATTTTCTTGTTTATTTATGGCCATTTTTTAAATCATGATTGAGAAATTATTTAATAGTTGCAGTTAAAGTTACTATGTAATAATAACAAACTTTAATATCTTAAGTTATATCTTACTTGATAGAAGTCAATAAAGCTGGAGTTAAAACTAACTATACTAAAATCGATCCTCAAAAACGTAGTATGGGCGGTTTACATATTAGTCAAGGAAATGAAGCATTATAATAAGAAATCTTTTAGGATAGGACGTATCGGAATGCGGTTTTTTGCATTCGCTTGCAAAGATTATTTATATCATTCGTACCTACTTTGTACCTATTACAAACCGGAAGTTGCATTGCTGCAGCCAAAAATCCATGCAACAAATGCATCTTTTGAGAGGCCTTTCGGCAAATTAAATTACTTCGTAAATAAGAGTCAGAATTGGCTCAAGTCAGGTACCCGGGGGTTTTCGAGGTCGCTGAACACGATTATGATGTTCAAATTGACCCCTCAAACACCTGGAGCTCAGGAACGCCGACGAACGTCATCTCCGGGATCTATCCCGAACTTTATGCGAGAGAGGAGAGACTAGGTATCTGTGGGGTGTTAGTCGGTGCCATATTTGAATTCAGCGACCCGAAAAACCCCCAGTGAAGATTTTTGGTTGGTCTTTTTCAATTGTGCCTGGAAAACTCTCGGGGATGACGTTCAGAGCCAGGTTAGGGTGCACCAGGTGTCCGTGGGGTGTTGGCCGGTGCAATATTTGATTTCAGCGAGCCAAAAAAACCCCCGTAACAATTTTCGGGTGTTTTTTTTTTCAATTATGTCTGAGTTGTGTGTGCCCTCATGTTATACTAGAGTTCCATGTCTAGAGTTGTCCTTGTTGCTAGACTCCTTGTGCCAAACCACAGGTTCTCCATATATCAGGTTGGTTGTGATCCTTCCGAAAAGCGCAGCAAAGTATGTGTGCTGAGGAGGTTGTCAGGTACTGTTCATGTGTTTGCTCAGTCAACAGGTGGTTCGCTTATTCTGGCTTACTAGGTGAATTATGGCGATGATTCTTTGAAAAACTTTTCGGCCTTTCTCATCCCAGCCGCCTCATCATTCTCGAGACCTATTTTATACCCATGTACTGTCATATATTTTTTGTAGCGATTCCGCTGTACCAAGGTTCTGGATCAATGGGAGCACATCGTGGTTCTTCTCGAGGTAGTGAGTCTGCCTCTTCATTGACTGAGTAGCTTGATTCCCAGTCTCAGGACAGTCAGATGCGGTAGCTTAATAATATAAGAATAATATACTATTTTTATTGGTGCACCGTCCTCCCACTTCCATCTTCTCGATGAACTAACGGTCAAGAATTTACATACATTAAAGTTATCAGCAATATAAATTAGATTCCAAAAACAATATTCAGATACAATTTAAATTGAATTGATGAAGTAAAAACTTTTAATTTGTGAGTGATTATAATCAATTATCTCAACTTTCATGCAAAATAATTTAAAAGTAAGAAATACAGGCGGATGAGAATAAAAGAGCATTTAGTGAGATCACCTCATTTGAACTCTTCCAATACAATTGATCAATCTCCGTTACTGCTATTAATGCTAATTTGCACAGGAAGTGCAAAAAAAAGGAAACGAACGTAGACTTTTTAAACCGGTTTGTATTTGTTGTATAAAGTGGATCTTGGTAGAATTATATTCTGATATTTGTAGAAAATGTTTTCATATAAACGATGCAGTTGATGGATACATAAAATAATATAGTTTATAAAATTTTTGGTCACCAAGTGTGAAAACTCTTATTGCTTCCTTGGAAGTAAATATGATGCATTTTTTTGGGATTCAAAGCTACGGAGTTTTGGTCATGATAGACAGCTGCTACTCCATCCTTATTCTTGGAACCACCGGTGGAAATAAATTTATAGCCTTGATATTGCGCTATCGTTTCTAGATATTTTTTGGTTTGATAATAATTGATCACAAGGTAGGAATGTTTTGGATATATTTTTAGGGAAGTCCATTTTAAAAATATATAGTTTCCATGGTGGGGTATTGAGTATGTGCTGCGTATTAGGATTTTGGCGTTTCATTTTTCCATGAAACGGAAGATTTCTTGGGCAAATATTTTGATAGGGATAACATTCAATTGGACATACTCGGTCAGTGATATCCACATAAAATTAGAGTGTCTTTGATACATTCAGGGAAGTATGACGTAACTAGAAACATTCGTGACTATTACTATATATAATGTCTTTTATATGATAGCATGCTCTGTTGCTTGACGTATATAGACATTTTTTTAAATAGGCTTCGTAAATGCTCAAGCCAAGTACATACAAAACATTTCTTTCCGTATTGATTAAAGTTTTTTGCCAACAAAAAATCATACTGTATAATGATTATACCTATAAAAATTCTAATACTTCGTGTCAAAGAACACCTCCACAAGTAGTTATAAATTTGAATGAATAAAGACTCAATAAAGTGTTTTTATAGTTTGCGGTTGTACATATTTAGTGAATTCCTATACGCCTACTCAACAAATAAATATACTGACAATAACATTATGTTATGATCATATTATCAAATATTTGGGAAGCATAGACGTTTCGTTGGGAAAATATGGTTAAAAAAATTATAAAATATTCAATTTTCGACCAGAAAAAGCTTTTTTATTCCCAATCCATTCAAACTATCTTTTTCCGAGCATTGAAAACTACAACTATATTTCTCTTTATGGACACTTAAACGATCAAAGTTTGACTCACTTTGTTTAATAAAAATTCCAACCTTCAATACTTCCTTAATAATACCACCCAAACACTCCCGCAAACCCAGTTTAATCCAAACTCGCTTTCTAGAGATAATTAACTATTACGGAAACTAACGTGAAAACTATGAATCTGCAGTATTTTTACAGGAGAAAGTCTTGCTTGTCTCCACTCACTAGAAATATCTATGACTATGATTAAGGCTTCTCTGATTATCACTGACCTATACAGTGTAATTCAAAATCTTCCAACCACTTATACAATGGAATTTCCGCGGGTGCATGTATTAAAGGGAATGAGGATGCTGACGAAACTGCAACATTTTTTTGATCAACCCAGCTTAACAAACAATGAACAAAATTCCGAGCCAAGATCACAAACACTCAAAAAAAAAATATATAACTAACGAGTGACAGTCAAGAAAGAACTTGGACCCCCGCAACAAACTAAGCCAAATGATAGGTAGTGTATCTAGACTTCCTAATGTTTAAGTCACGGGTCATACTAGGCTGCTTGCCAGGCCACGATGACTTGAGGAAAATTCTACTGTCAGCCATCGATCAGCTTGATGTGATTACAAAATTCGCCACTGGCACCACCAGCTAGCTAATGTTTCTTAGCGGCTGGCAAAGCTGAACTTGTTCAACTTTTGGTAGCAGCCAGTGTCGACTAGCGGATCAGCCAGTAGACAAGTTGAATGTTGGAAAGTTTAAATATTCCTGGATCGAACGATGTTAGAACTTATAAAGCTCTCTGAACTTCCAGTATCCACCAAAGCATCAACATAAAAGCCATCGACTGAAATTTTAATTGTAGACTTAGGTAGACTAGGATGAAAAGCAGCTATAATTGAATTTGCTATCTTTGTTGGACTGTGTTATTTTGGATGATTGACATACGGAGGCCCAGTGTCCTTTTTTCTTACAGGCAGAGCAAGCAACGAAGGTGGACAAGATAGTTTTTCGTAGGCATTTGAGTGAAGCTGAGCCGCTTCCAAACATTTCGCTTGATTGAGAGTTTGATGTAAAGTTAATGTTTTATTTTCCAGTAGTCTTTGTCTTACGTGTGGAGATATTGAGCCACGAATGAAAGAATCTCGAATATACTCGTTGCGATATTCGTCGGCAGTAACAGATTTAAACAAACAGTCTTTACCAAGAGAATTTAAAACTTGAGCGTATAAATCTATAGTTTCACCATGCTGCTGCTCACGAGTTGCAAGTACGTGTCTACAGTATATTTGGTTCACTTCTTTAATATAAATTTTTCCCAGAATGTTCAGTGCCTCCTCATAAGAAGAACACTCAGATATGTGTTTATACACATTAGTACCAATGTAATTGATAAGAATATTTAATTTTATAGTACTTGCCTCGTTTTCAGAGGATTCTTCCGTCAAAGTGACAGTAGATGCCAAAAAATTTTGAAAAGCATGGATCCAATGTTTCCATTCTTTGGAAGCTGTTGGAGAGTATGGATCACTGGTAAATTTTTCACGACGAAGCAAACGATCCATCTTCACTCTTAATAGACTTTTGTTCATTAAATTGAAATAAAATTAAGAAACCTCAAGATAGGTTTTAATGAACAAAATTGAACGTGAGAACTAAATAAACATGACAAAAATCCTAGTAACAATTTAACACTAAGTAAAAGTATATACTATAGTTAGTCTTCGTAATTATTAGTAATAATAAGATTAAGTGTGCAGGCTTAGCCATGTCAATTTATTGCAGCTCATCCAACCCTAATAACTGAAGGAGAAACGTATAACTCTCTGATCTGTCACGTTTCACTCCCATTAACAAATTTTTTCCTGCGAATAATATTCCTCAAACTATTTTTACAAATAAATTGATAAATTTAATTTAAATTAGAACCAAAAACAATCCACACTACCACTATGCTCCAATAATTTGAATGTTACGTTTTCTTCATTGTTTGAAATAAATTCAGAGAACGTAAAAATGGTAGAAAGTGATTTTAAAAATAATGAACTGTCAACATTTTAAATAAACTATATATTAACAATTATATTCTTGAAAGTTAATTTGTGTTGAATTTTAATTTGAATACGGGTGAGTTGAGAAATCTGAAGTCGTTGATGACGTTCCAAATATTCGGTATTAAAAGGTAAGCAGTTAATCTTTGGCCTCCCAGGTGAATAACTTGAATCCCAACAAGAGCTTGTATTCGTTAAGTAACTTTTGATTGTTACGAAAACGGAAATCTACACTCTTGGTGATACCTACACGAATTCAGGAAAGCAAAAATAAAAATTCACGTAACTCACCCTTCTATATGTATGTATTTTGGATTAACTCCCCCGAGGGGGTAGTTTTTTTTTCGGCGTGGATCACTCCCACTTTCTACCATATATTTCTGCCGCCATTTCTTCCTATCCTTTGTTGTTTTCTTCCACTGCCTTATTCCTATGCTATTGAGGTCGCTTATAACCTGTAGCCACGTTGTTTTGGGCCTTCCTCTCTTCCTATTATCATAAGGTTTCCATTCAATAATTGCAAATATTGTTGACTTTGTACCTGCCCTCCATATGTGTCCCAACCATTTTATTCTCTGTTCACCCTTCTACTTTTATAAAATAAAAAGTGGACGCTCGTAGATCAGTTTCCAAGATAAAGTTAATTTTCCTCAATTGAACATCTGATAGCCACTTATTCTTCAAGGTTCGTTTTCATGTGATATAAAGTCGCGAGTTTTTATGTCATGCCTTGAAAACAAACCTCAAGATATAAAATATGTAACCGGAATAGACAGCTGAGATCAATGGAGATGGTCATCATCGGCGTCTGAACGCAGCCTTATTAAACTAAACTGTTTATTCGTGCTGCAGGCTTTCTGAGTTCGAGTTAAGGTCGATTCAAACACATCAGTCCCGTCACGTCACAGTTCCGGCGCCGAATCGAACAATCCGTCATAAAAAATATTTTTTAATGGAAATATCCAGCGGCGTTCACATTCATCCGTTGCCGAACAGTTTAGCCTGACTGCTTGGAAACTGTTCGGCAACGGATTGTTGGATTCGGTGCCGGATTGTTCGGTTCAGCGCCGGAACTGTGACGTGACGAGACTGATGTGTTTGAATCGACCTTTAGAATCATCGTTAGGGATAGGGCTACAAATAGCTGCATAGACACTGGAGTGTGTGTTACAGCGTTTCATCTCTCACACAACTATAGGTAATTTAATTCACCCACGCAACTCACTTCATATACTGCGGAACAGCACGCCAAACTGCGTCTCAACGTTTGTCCTACACTTGAATACATATATGGATAGTTACATGTACTCCGACATGAGTTCGAAATTGATCTAGCAGGTCATCAAAGCATTCTACCATTCGACCATTTAAGACCACAGGTGTACTTGAGAAACGTGAGAGCACTGGAAGACCACGAATGCCTGACGCTCCATAAGTAAACAAATGGCTATTTAAAAACTATGTAGTGAAACGCATAACAACAATAGCGACTCGCAACTGGTTATACAAGGGTTGTCCTTTATATTTTCGATATAGAGTTAGAAAAGAACTCTTGAACTTTATTGTTTAAAAAGTGGTAAATTTTTTGTTAAACTTTTTGACATTTATATTGGAAACAAAGCTGCACAAGGTGCAAAATTATCAGTACATTTTCAAATAAATGTATTTGTCTTGAAATTGAATTGAAAGCAGACAATTTTTAAATCTACACCACTTTAATATTAAACTGATTCCTTCTATGTCTAAGAGTGAAGTTATTCAATTTCATGACTAGATTACTATTAAACCTTTCACCTGGTTTTGTAATTTTCTGCAAGAATGTGGCTGGAGCATTTGGCCGTAAATCCAGAGAACGTGGGAGTATTTTATGAGGTAAGTGGTTACAATTAAGCTAGTCAAGCACGAAGGTATTATGAATAACTGGAATAAAATTTTCTACTTAACTATTTTAGTATCACGAAAAGATTTCTGAAACTTATTTCGTTATTAAGAGAAAAATAAGTTAATGTTAGAAATGTAAGTAGCGATGTATTTCCTGAAAATGTCGAATTCCAATCTAATACTTTCTGGAATCATCGCATTAAATCATTTGTGAAGTTTTAAACTGTTTCTAAATTGGAATCTAGGATTAAAAATATAAACGTTTTTATAATGAATTGAAAAGTGTTTCAAGAAGTATTTCAAATATTTGCACTAAATTTTTTCGGGATATAATTAAAATTTTCATGTTATTGTTTCACTGCATTTGGCCCCAGGGTTATTTTTTTTCCATTTCTACTACGTGCGCGGAAGAGAAACTCATCATTACCAAATTTGTCGACAACAGAGAGATTTTTTGACTAAAAAAAACTTCAATAACTAGTTCTCGCGCGGATTCCAATCATTTTCCAACAAACGGTTAAAAACAATTTTAGAGACATCAATAAATCAAATTGGCACTTGTATTTTATGTGAAAACTTCACTTTTTTTCGACACCTGTCAACGAAATATCCATCGATCACATACACACGTTTACGAAAACTGGCAATGCATACCTAATATCTTTATTTCTCAACATATCAGCAGATGTGTAGTACGTGTTTCTTTTTTTGTTAAATGTTTTTCGTATCCTGCGAAAAAATATCAGTCAGAACTAAAAGCTGTTAGTCTGAACAGAGAAGGTGGAAGTGTGGAGTTTACTATGATTCACATAATTTATATTCCAAAGAGTCCAGCTCCAAAATTGTAATAAGTGACTCACCCTCACTAGACCAATCAAATAAGATCCTGAAACAGCGATAAGGAGTTGATTGGAATTAATTTTAATACTTTCAATGGTAGTATAACTTTCGATAAAAATCCCCCAAAATTTGAGGGACCCAGGACCTATCAAAGTCAGGAATGGTCTATTTGGTGACATTTTCAACAACTTTTCAAATTTGTCGTCTTCGTAAACCACTACAGCTAACGTTTTTGTTGGTTAACCTCCTTCTTCGTCTACTAAATTACCATGGCCTCACTTCCTTTAGGTCATCCACCCAGCCATGTTGTAGTTTTATTTCACTTTTGTTCTTTTGCAGACTTCCCTTTGCAGTGCGTCTGTACTAGCTCATTTTCTTCAAGCTGATCATTATTAGGAAGGATTTGGGTTTGAGGACTAGAACCCTTCTTGTTATGTGGCGTATCTTTATATCTTTCAAATGGGTTCACGCCAGGTTTAGTGGATTCTGTTGATTTTGCTATGGTTCTGGAATATAATAGATTTCAAATGTACTTTAATGTATTGATATTTATATTACTGCAATAGCTTTTGTTTCAGGTATTCGGGTTGTTATTATTTTGTTGTTACATTTCATAGGGCAACATTATCTGATTGTTTATTAATGCAATTTCACTATCGCTGGTAATAGTTGGGCTACACGTATGTTTACATTCACGTCTTTCACCATTGTCTGCCATCTTTCATTCGATGGGGTGGTGCTCAACAGCCCAGGCACTTGAACTGAATCTTTGTAGGTACCATTTCCCATGTTATCTACTTCCATTGCAGAAGCTTTGTGTCTTCTATATAGGCCACTAGTTTGACTTGCTTTCGTCTGAGTCCATGTAAGTTCTCGCAGAAGCAGAGTATGTATTGTGAGTAGGTGTTTCATCATAGAATTCACTAACTTTGCCCATTTTGTGCAGATGTTTCCTCAAGGTGTAGTGTCCAGTCACCAGGTCGATAACTGTCTTCAAATGTCTGTTACTCAGTTTCAATAGCCCATCATCATTTCAATTGAAAATTAGGATAAAGTCACTGTTAAGGTTCATTTCTCTTGTTATTACTGCACAAAGGAATATCTCACTACTGATGTTAGCTTTTATTTTAGTTTTAAGTATTTCAGCCCTAAATAATACACGAATTGATCCAGAAACACGATTTATTACGTATTACTATTACTACTAAGTCGTCACAATTTCAGGATTATCATTCGAAAGTTTATTACAGACTGTGCTCTGCAATAAAAATTGTTTCAATTGCCGCGTTAGCATTTCCTTCCAAATTCCAGCTTAGTTTGCTTATTTAAAAATAATTCGAATTGGGTGGTTTAGAATTACACAATGCAACACGAGTTGCGGCGTCCCCATTCTTTCATGACCTTTTTTTTCCCGAGCCCAACTAACAAGTCTCCGATAACACTGCAGCCTAATGGCTTATTGTATTTTTGCTCGTGCTTTCTCATAGCACCCAGTCCCCACATCAGTTTGTACAGGTTCTTAGCTGGATGTTTGCTATATAATTCGGCGTTTCCTTGCGGTTGGCCAAATAATAACTGTATTTTGCGATCAAGAAACTCGCATGTAAACAGTATATTGTTTCACTGTCTCCGTTTCCCTACCGCATAATCTGCATGTAAGGTCTCCGTTGTACAGTTTCAATATGTACACGGGTTCCTTTACTGGTGCATGACCAGTGATGAACCCTGTTATGATTCTCAGCCGATTTCTGCGCAGTGTTAGCAAATCCGCTGTACGTTTCAGGCATGGTTCTTTTATAAAAGTTTTCCCATGCATTTGCTTTGGGACGTTTTTAGAAGTTTTTAGAAGTTTTTATGCTGTTCTCTGATCCAGGTCTTTACAGATCCTCATACTACAGTTTTCGGTATACCAAAAATCTGTCCTGGTTCAGGCTGCGTTTCCTCTGACCCTCTTTTTGCTAGTTGGTCAGCTTTTTCATTGCCCTCGATACCCGGGTACCCACGTCAGCTTTACGTTATTCCGTTCAGCTAACTTCTCCAGTTCTTTGATACAATCCCATACTAGTTTAGAGGTCACTTTCTGGCTTGAGATTGCCTTAAGTGCCGGGTGGTTATCTGACATGATTTGGATCTGCTTACCTTCGGCAGCTCTCCTGTTGTTTTTTTTCTCGCGCATTGCAAGATTGCATATACCTCTGCCTGAAATACAGAGGTGTGGTACCCCAGTGCGTAGCTTTAGCTGTCACATGGTTTTTTGGAGTATACTCCTGCCCCAGTTCCATTTGCGTGACCTTCATAAAAGTATCATATTTGCTTTACCAAATCGTTATTAATTTCTTGTTGCATTTCAAAGAGCAAAGTGTTTAAAGGAAGTCCCAGACCAGTCTAGATTGGATCTGGGGGCTTGCTAAAGATTCCAATGCTGCCTGACTATCTAAGAGTATAAGATCCCACTTTCGCAATCATAACAACACATTTTCAACCAATACTCGAACAAGTTTTAAACATTTCATGTGAATTTTCAAATTAACTGTATTTTGTATTTACATCTTCGAATAGAAACCGTTATAATAATGAGAAATCGTTTCCTCTAAGTTAATATACGTGACGAAGGACTTCCAATTTATCACCGTGTGGGTGCGTGATTTTTAACTGTCTTAAACGACGGTCTGAAATTTTCCGCTACTGGAAACGAAGTCTACTTATTTTTATTAGTGCAACTTGTGCACGCTAGTACATTGAAAATATTTCTGTGAAGTGAAAAATTATACCAGAAACAGGTTCTCACTCATATTGAGAAAAAAATTAATTAATGTTGATATGTTGCTTGTATGTACTAGAAAACGTACAAAAAGAAAAATTAACATTTTATGATTACTTCAAGATGATCAGCATCTAGGAATATATAGACGTCAATAAGATTAACTATTTTCATTAATTATTGTTGGATGATAAATATTAATAACCTCGATATATTGATTTAAAAACGTTATTGTGTTCGGTGTTATAATATCAACTCGACCCAAATTATTTCCTAAATTTCTTATATCGGTCAATATTTCAATTAGCAGGTCACAACTGGGTGTGAAAGTTCTTCTGAAAGTAGCGCCAGATCCACATAAAAATATAAGTGAACATGGTAGATGAAGCAAAATACTTAATTATGTTATATTTAGGCTGAGTTACCGAATGATGTAAAAGTAAAAAGATTATTAATTATTATATAGTTATTAATATTATCATTTACCTATCACCTCTCTAGTTTGGCTTTGAAGTTTCGCTTTTCACGAGTACATTGATTCATTTTCGAAAAATGATATCAGTCAATAGTAGAAGTTAGGGTGCTCGCCAATAGTGAGTCAGGTGGTCGGATAGCAACGGACAGTTCGATACATCTTCACCAACTGTGTTCGCTCGGACAACGCGGTAATATGGTTTTCTCACGACGTTAATGGCTTGAAGGAAACCCGTACCTTATTTGGAAAAGTGTTTACTTTTTAAAGTTCAGAAATTGAAAAAAACACGTCAACAAATAAAACAAGCACATCGAAGAACTAACGTTTAACCATTATTGATATATTGTTGATAATCAAAAGTCCATTTTCTAATTATTATTACTACATACTTGGCTTTTTCATGGTTATCCAGGATATCCCTATAGGGATAATAGTACCAAAACTTTTATATTTATAATGTCGAATCTTCTTCTTTTTTCTATTGGTATATGTATCAATTCGGATAGGTCAGTATTTGGTCTAGCCAAAATATCAAACATCAAGTAAGCATCACATAAAATCTAACTTCTATCATTCTTATAATTCCTTATTTTCTTTCTGACAAACAACAATATTAATGTAGAATTAGTCACAATGAAAAGTTAATCATAATCCGAATTTAAAATTGACATGCAAATTATAACTAAACAATATTTGATAAAATTTAAATTTATAATACGAACAAACAAATAAATAATTATTCATACAACATTGACAAGTTCGAAAATTCTCCTGGGGAGTAAAAACAATGATCAATTAAAAATTATTTTAAAACTTCTTCAAATCATATTACTGTCGTACAGTTTCTGATAGTTTATAGTTATTTAACCAACAAGTGATAGATAATTTAACGCACTAGCAGATCGAGTACGTTCATGTTCGAGATTGTTAATTGCCCTTTCAATACTTGTGTTGGTTACAAAGCTTTTCCGTCGACTGTACAAGTTGTATTCGTTTTTCTCAATATTTAAAAACTGAAAATATTTATTTTTCTCCAGCCATAAGAAAATGTTGACATTTTTGTACTATTTTCAGGTGCAAAAGCCATCAATACTCGCAATTTTGCATTCGCTCGGCTGCGCTGCGCTCCGCCTCGCTCGTGAAAAAAATATGCACTTTTAATCCTTATAATATAATATACTATTGTTTCATAGGTAAGTACTGTCAAAAATAAATAATGACATTGAAATGTCACAGAGATGGTCGCTGGTTCAAATATATGTGGTTTAAATGTCACTGTTTTCGTTTATCTTAAATGGTTTTTGGATATCTTAGCACTAATAATTATTATAATTTTGTAGAATAATAAGATAAAACGATAGGTATGCCAAAAACTATAAGTATTGTATACTAGTAATCATTTTTAAATGTGTTATTGTATGTTTGGTTGCCTTCACCACAGGTAACTGTCAATATAAATATAATGTATAAGATGTGCGTTGGGTTGCCTGCAGAAAATTGTTGATTGATGAAAATCATGCATTAATAGGGGTCATTATATACACGGTCGACGGAAAAGGTAATTTATTATAAAACCGTTGGAGATTTGGAATGATTATTTATTTCGTCTATTAACTATCAGTTATCAACCAATCATTCTTTTGTTTCCTTTCTCTCTCGTTAAATTATTCTAAAATACGGTTGAAGTTAAGATGCAACAAAATTATAGTCAACTATTTATCAAGGTCTTGTTATATTATCCTTGAATATTTTCCTCAAATGAAAGTACATGTAGATCAGCACGATTCTATTAAATCTATGTACTTGTTCATTAGTCTTGAGATATTTTATTTTAGTGTAAATAAACACACACAAAAAACTCAAAAACATACAAACATAACAATGTTAAACTTTCTAACTTTTTAAAATATACATGGCAGCTAGTGCAACGTGGAATACCAGCTATACAACGAATGATATTTTTTTGGGCTATGAAGACATCATTAAAACTAGCATACTCATTCCCCAAAAACATAAACCATACCGTAGGGGCGATTGCGCCTAAGCATAGTTCAACATTATGATCTGTTCAATCATTTGAACCGATCGAAGGTTTCTTTACTGATAATAATTAACTGAATTGAGTTTTGAGATCACTGTATTTATTGTTTTTTCCAATTCAGGAATTCATCATTAAATAAACCTAAGAATTTCACTAAAGAAGTGTGTTTTATTTGTTTATTCATAAATTTTATATAAATTTTTTGCCTACAGTTAAAATAAACTATTTGAGTTTTTTCTGCAATTAGGTGAAGTGAATTTTCACAAAACCAACTGTATAGGTGGAAAAAAGATCATACCATTCATACTTTCCTAAAGGTTTTATCCAAAATAAGGACATACAATGTAGTGAGTTGTCGAGCTTATACGAGTATTTACAGTATTTATAAAAACCAGAAACAAGGTTGGTCCCAAAACAGACTCCTGCGGAACACTAATATTATTGTACACATAACTTGATGCTATCCGTTAAATTAGGCAGACTAACATTATTGTCTGACGATGATATGTCAATACCGAAATAATTGTTAATAATATTTTTAAGTTTTAATTAACTTTTTCATTAAATACTGGAATTGATGACAAATAGCTAGTTTCATTTGAAAAAATAATATGAGTAGATCTACAAACTAAGGGTCACAGCAGTAATTTTTATTTTTTCAAATTTTAATTTTTTGCAAACGTTATTTTTAGAAACAAAAATATTACTTGTACATTGAAATTTATATTTTAGTTATACAATTACATTTACATACGATTTTTTCGAACTAAGCGTACTAAAACTAAACATTCATAAAAATAAATAACAAACATCTGCAAAATATTTTCCAGACTTTATGTTTTCATTAATTGAAAAATGTTCGTATAGTTTGAAATGACGCCGGAAGCAGATTTTCGTTAAAGAGATTTATGTTGAAACAAATTTAGTGAACATTGGAAAGCTTTATACGTTGGTTGTTTCAGTTGAAACATCGATAATGCTTTTTTTATTTTATTGTATTTTCAGAGATCTAATGGTTAAAAACGTCTACCCGTTAGACATTAAACATATTAAACATTGGGCTCTGCAGTAACTACTATTTGTAACGTGTTCAAAAAAATGGAAGATAATATTTGCTACGCTCGGTAGCATTTTTTGCCCTTTTGAGACAATGTATTATTACGACACTACTGTAGCAGGACAACAATTGTTGACGTTAAAGATATTGTGCCAGCTATCTAATCGTATATCTCCTTTAAGTTATGTTGCGGAGCTAAACTCTGAAAGGTATTAATATTATTTTGGCTACTTGGCTATATTGTATTTGTATTTTGATCCATCAGTCCATCCTTTCCTAATTGTATCGTGTGTATCATACAAAGTTTCGTCCAAATAGATAATTGGCCGGTTTTCTTCTCTATACTTAGTTACTTGTTCCAAGTATGTATACTCACAATTTCCACACGCACTTTCTTGATGTCATACCACCGACTAAAGAGAACACCTGTTCGAGTAAAGTTAATAAACCCTCTTTCAAAAATCCTTCCTGTTGCCATATTTATTCTCGATTTTGAGACGCCGCAGAAGCGTTCCAGTTCAATGGCTTTGTCTGGCCGTGTGATCCGCCAGTTAATTGCCGCCCTTTTGACCCTCGTGCCCTAGTAACCAGGCTACCATGACCCGGCAATTGTCCAAGTCCGTTCAAAACACCTATGCAATCCCATGCTTTCTTAGAATTTACCTTTATGGAATCAAGTGCTTCTAGAGCAGTTTGGATAACGGTGAAGATGGCAACTGAACGGTACATAAATGTTTTAGTCAATTTTATATACAAATTTTGTCCAGCTTCTTCTATTTTGTGCAAGCTCTTTCCTTCCCTTCCAGCTCTTGTTATTTTTCCCCAGGATACCAGCTATTACATCTTACCATTTCCCTTTAGGCCTGTCTCTAGCTTTTCTATTTTTTGATTTGATTTGCCATATAGTCTATACTGTCTATGATCGGCTCGACCTCTAATTCCTTTCATCATTTCTCACTCTGTCTTTTTTTGTGATGCCATTTATGCCCCGTAGAAATTTCACTTCTATAGCTTGTATTTTCCTCTTTTGCTGTTCCGTGAGTACCCAACTTACACAACCATAGATTAAGATCGGTTTGAATATGGTTTTTTAGACGATTAGCTTTGTCCTCGTCGACACTTCTTTCTTCCTTACCGAAAAGTTTGGTTGCGCTTTCTATCCTGTTGTTAAGTTCTGCTTCGTTTTTCACGGCTTTGTTTATCTACAAGACACCTAGATCTTTGAAGTTATCCGTTTGTTCTAGTTCTTTATCGCTTAAACTAACAACAGTTTGAACTTTGTTTTTACTCATCACCATTATTTTTGGTTTATTCACAATAATTTTCTTCAGCGCTTCATACCATAGTTCTAAATAGTTTTGTAAGTCCTTTTGATTCTTGGCACATATCATTAAATCATCTGCGAAGGCACATTCAGATATGTAGGTTGGTGCTGAATTTTAATTTCTGTAATGCACTGGCGAATCGCCATCACTTCCGCTTGTAAATTTGAGACGTCCTCAGAAGGGCTATCCTTTGTTTTAGCCTCACAAGTCGGCTCAAAACGGACGATCCAAGTTTGAATTTATAAGAGTTGAAAGTTGTTCTGTCTAGCTCCGATAATTATAGTTTAGACACTTGCAGAGTTCTAAACAAACTATTTAATAAACTTAAGCATTCAAAAATAAAATCAAATAAAATAAGAATATAGTTCCTAATGATTTGTGTATATTACATTCGAATAATTTATCGCGTATTTCTGTTAAATTTCCGAATACGTTTTTGATAATAAATTATTCATTTCACATGCAAAGACATCTCCAGCGTTAAAAGAATGTTATGGATTATTGATGTTTCTTGTTCTTTTGAAGTTTCCAAGAAATTCTTTCATATTGGAAAACAAGACGAGTTCCTTTCAGCTTTGACGATACGCTTCAAACAAATTGGTTTAAGCAAAGTTTACCTAAACTTTTGAATTCATTAGGAATTGGTTATAAAAGCTAGACATTTACTTTATTAAAAATGGATGTGAAATATTACGGAATAAATCCACTCTATAAACTTTCTGGTAGGCAAAATAAAATTCATAGAAAGCAAATATAAATATATGAAATTGAAGGAACGGAAAAGCACCTGTACATATATACGATTTGGAATAAAAATGTAGATATACAAATTTAAGCATAATTCTTCTCAATGGTATTATCTTCTCTTTTTCCGACTTTTTCCTATTTCTTTTAATATTACATTGCAACTAAATCACAAAAGGGTTCCGGGCCCTAAAAGGGTATTCCAGTCCCCCTCCTTGCTTGTTTTTCAGGTATATCATTCACTTCTATTTCAGTGTGTCCTGGAATCCACAGCTAGATGGCGATATTGTTCTTGCCTAGTTCATTGAGTTTGCCTAGGCTCAGTGCTCATCCTTCATCCATATCCACCTTGGCCCACTTTCACTCTCCTATGACGTGAATCTCCTCTTGAAAGATACTTGGCGTTTTTCACAAGCTCCAGCGGGTTTGTTTCGTGGCCCGTACACTCCTATCTCAGTTCCTCCTATTGCTTTTTAGCTGCATTATGGGTACAAAACCCTAAGAGAAAAAATATATAAAAAGAAGAATCGCACCGTTATTAATACCTCACTGAATAGAATATTTATAGTATGATTAATTGTCTCCAACTAGTAACATTTTGGACAGTGTAAAATTTAAATTGATATAGTCACGATTGGTGGTATAAAACAATAATAATAATAATAAATCATACGAAATTCAAGTATTTTTTTTATTGCAAAAACATATGGTGTAAATTTATGAGCGTTCATTCATTCATTTTGGGTTGTGCTCAACAGTTTGAAAAAATAAGAAAATATTCCACTTGGCACGAATTTAAAAGGATTCCACCTGAACAAAAATCTTATGCCCAAGTCGTTAATTAAGTTCCGAATGTGAATATATCATGGTTTCCGTTATTCACAGAACAATACAAAGCATTTCGTTCATATATCAAACAATACAACTAATTTTGTGATAGCCTATGGGCACGCGATACCAACTCATTTCCTTCGAATGTTATGATTTTCCAGACTAGCTCCTTCCTATTCACTGGTTTCTCCTGTTCTCGAAACAATAATGTGTTTAAAGTCTGGCGTTCAGGTTCATAGGATTTTGAAAACCAAATAATCAAGCTAATATAATTACATGAAATGGAAGTCAAAACAATACATGCATTATTTTTGATTGAATTGATAAAAACTGAATAGATGATGCTTTTACTTGATGAGGATGCATACTAGACGATGAAATAAAACATTTCAATTTGTTTAAATCTTCAGTATATTTGAACTAAGTTCAATACACATTCGTGAGCCGTTTCGCTAACACAGTAGCTTTCTCAAACGTTAGTTCAAATATAATGAAGATTTAAACAAATTAAATTGTATTATTTCATCGTTTTAAATTGATAAATACAATTTAAATGAAAAACAGTAAATAATGTATCACAATATTTTCTTGACTCTGTATCTGATCTTAAGGATTTAATAATGGAAAATATAAATCCCTCATTGTACTGTAAACAGTAACACATCCATAGTCGCTGAAATTTAGATACTAAAACTAATATAAACTATAAACATTATTTCACTTAAGTGTTACTTAGATCGCATGGCAGTATTAATTTGTGAATAAGATTATTTAAGTATATTTTTTTTTTCAAAACTGAAATTTCTTAAAATTGTCTTAAACAATATTCGGACAATGTTGGGTTTGTCCTAACAGGTACGCAATATTCTATTTGTGACAGTCGAGAAAGGGTAAACCACTGAGATTTGGAGAGTTAAACTTTAACACTTGAGATATCGCATTTATTATCTCTACTTGACCGACACAATCACGTTATTTTTGCTTGGTGCTTAAAGCAAATTGAAATCACACGATCTAAAGGAAAAATTAAGCAATATAATACTGCGAGCTCTTGGAAACAACAATTCTAGTGATATGAGCGAATGATATCCATATTTTTCCATAGAACGCATCAAAAATGTTTTGTTGGTTTTTTGGACAAAGTCAATGATGGCTGAATATAAATGTGACCAATTATTAAATTCAGTATTTAGTGTCTTTCTGAAGCTGCGATATGTACTATGTTTAATTGTAATCTATTTCAGCCCAAAAGTACGAGTAATTAGCAATACGGCTGATTTTTTTTTATAAGTACCTTAAAGAATGTAGATTAATATAAAAAAAAGTTTACCAGTCTATCGATTTCCCAAATTAAAAAAAATCAAAAAGCTTTATTTTTTCGAAATTCTCTAATATTCCGCGCTGGGCGGAAGGTGAAGAAAAATAAAAAACACCACCGTGTAGGTGAAGTGTTTGCAATAAAAAATTGCGAAAAAAATATAAATATTTAATCAGAATTTTTAATTTTTGGTAAGAGTCAAGGTTGTAAATAATAAATAAAAGGTAATCAATTAATTTTTACATATTTTTATTGGAGAAAGGTATGCAAAAAATTATAAATTAATCATCTGCATCTTGTGCATTATTATACCTGTTTTCATTTATAAAATACTTTATCCCTGGATACTTTTATACCTTTTCACTATATACATTTTGTTCGTTGAATATTCATCTTTATATTACAGGAGTATCAAATTTTATTTTGAAAAAATAAAGAAGGGTCCTACCCGAATCTATAAAAATTGCTATTCTCGCTTAAAATACAAAAAATTATTGAATGCAAAAATGTAGGTAAATTAATTATTTTTGTGATTATATATTCTTGATGTTAGAAGTTTCCCCAATATTTTTGGCAAACCCCATTAAAATTACTTTAGTTTTATTAAACTTACAGTACTTAATATATATATTTTCTTGTAAATTCAAGATTCATAAAATTTACAAGATAATGGAAAGTGTCGTATTTCGTAATTAGGAAAAATTAATTATCCGTAAATTTTATTTATGGAAGATACCTCCTAAATAACAGTTTCCATTGTTTGAAAAAATTTTTCGATTCCTCCTTATTATATAATATATTTTTTATTGAGATACTTGGTTTTTGATTAGAATATATATATTTATGTGAGTAATTTGCTAAATGACTATGTGCTATGACAAAAAAAATGCCATCTTAAAGCTGACACTTCCCTCTTCAAAACGCCCCATTACAATTATTTATATATTACATTATAACTGTACAATAGTTTATAATGTACTCCGCCGCGCTTCAGAAAATAGGTTTTCTGCCGTGCGGCAGAGTCGCGCGAATGCGGAATACATACTTAGTTTACCGAATTTTTTCCGGACAAACCATTGCCCGGTCGACAAAAATGCAAGAGACCTTTTTTATTGCAAAACACTTCTCCTACACGCTGTTGTTTTTATTTTTCTCTACCTTCCTCCCAGCGTGAAATATTGAAGTTTTTTTATTTGGGAAATCCATAGACTGGTAAACTTTTTTTTATATTAATCTACATACTTTAAGGTACTTATGACAAAAAAATCAGCCGTATTGCTAATTACTTGTAGTTGTGACCCCTATCGATTGGCCTATATAGAGGGTGAACCGCCGCGCCGGTGAGTAATGACAACAAACGTGACAAAAAAGAAGTGGGTGGCACAAGAATCTCCAAAATGGTGGTAGATCTAAGCAGAATATCGAAAGATGAGAATTAGAGGCATTTGCCAAAAATTCTGGCAGATCTGATAAGCACAAATAGGAAAAATGTTAAAGCCGTAGTAGATTCAGTTATATTGATGAGAAAACTGAAGAGTACTTCTTATGCTAGTGCTACTCTTGTATTAGGCGATGAAAAGCCACTAGCAGGTACCTATATTGAAGGTTAGGTTTAATTTCGAGGCTGATTGTCAGAATATCAACAGTCGGGCTGGATAACGCAATCCAAATTTAGAGTATCACAAAAATTTGGAAATGTTCTAGAACAGTTAAATCAACTAACCTATAAAATATAATCTAACTTATATTGGACGATCAATAGTTTTGAAGATATCATTATTTTGAAATTAGTAGTTCTAACATATTTGAAAAACGAAATAATACAGTAGCACTAAACATATTTGAAGAACGAGATAATACAGTAGCACTAAAGTGTCACAAATTAAATTATACTACTACTACTTAGTCAGGCGAACTTTGGCCAAGACAAACTCAAGCCAAGGTTCCGGTACTGAGGCCACTGGCGGGCCCATTGTGCCATTCCTGCTACTTATATATCCATGAAGCCGAGTCCCTCGATAAAGGACTCAATCCTCTTCAGTGGATGCCTGCTTAGGTCCCCAGAGGCCATAACAGGGACTCCGAAGATTCGCCTGCGTAGCATAGCCCAATGTGGACATACGAGGAGAACGTGGTCCGACGTTTCGTCAGCCATGCCGCAACCCCTGCATAGGGGGCTTTCTTCTAAACCTAGGTTACAGAGGTGTTTCCTCAGACAGTAATGCCCTGCTAAGAGTCCTGCTATCTTCTTTAACCTACGCCTTGGTAGTTCTAGAGCAGCTCTAGCATGTCCATCAGTCCATCCCTTCAATAGGAGCTTGGACTGCCTGAGACCCTGTAGAGCCCTCCAGTGAGCAAGGTGCTGGTTTCTCACTAGTTCCTCGTCTCCTTACGGATTGTTTGTTTCGTGAGGTCCAAGGCCCGGGCCGTTAAAGGGAGAATTAAATTATAGTTATAGTAGTAGCTCTTTTGCTCGACAGTAACCAAGACGATCAATGAATTTTCCTCAAACTTTAATATTGGTTTGTGTCATTTAGTTCTTGTCTTAAATCGTTTATGTTATCTAGTTTTCATTCCATTCCCGTTTCTGTAAAAATAAATCTAATCCTTAGATCCAATAACCTTGGTGGTTTCTCAATGGGTTTTCGTCTACCAATGCTCTTATTTAAGAAAGCTTGGTTAATATGTCTTCGACGATCAGATGAATAATGAGGCACCCTCTTTTTGATGACGTTTCATCAATATTTCTGGGATTGTTTGCACTAGGAAATGAATCCATCAGAGTTCGATTTGAAAAAGTTGTCATAAACTGTAGATAAGATAGTGTACAGTTGTATGAAAAATAATGTCCAATGATTTTATTTCGGATAAATCCTGCTCAAACAATTTTCTTTGTGATGTTCTCCCATCCCTTTAGGATCTTCTCCAATAACCACAATTCTGTTTGTTGACTTTGTAAATGTGAATTCATCTGAAAAGGTACGGTTTTTGGCAAAATATGGCTCTTTATAGCATGGTTAGCTTAATTTCACTCTGCGATCCGACACTTGCTTTGATATTAGTTCTTGTACAATATATATCTTGATGCTAATTTTAATCTTTCAATAATTCATGAGCAAACCTAAGAGGAACATCGTGATTTCGTCTAATTTTCTGAACGCTGTTGTGTGGATTGTATTCCACAAACTTGTGAGTTCACTTTTGAAGTTGTGAAACACTCAAAAGGTCAGAAACCAAAAGAGCCTTTAATTTACATCATAATGTATTTTTAATCAACCCGTCTCCATACAAACGCGATTCTATATATTTTTCTTCTACATTCAGATATTTTGCGTTCAAGTGAAAAAAATTTCTATTCGGTTTTGTCATCTTTTCATTATATAGTTGTGATTCAATGAACTGTCTTACCGTGAACGAGATTAGGGTCTTGTCGTTATGGAAGCAATTTTCGTGGCCTCTCGATCTTCCAGAACCGGTTTTCTTGTTTTTAGCCCTTTAAAAAAGGATAGTTGAAAACTGCAACAAATTCAGTCATAAACTGGAACATTATATAAAATAAGTAGAAAAACTTGCTACTGTTAGTTTAGCTGGTTTAACGTCAGTGTTTATAGTTTATGAAGGGCTGGTTGTACGTACAATCAAAGCATAAGTACATTCTTGGATAAACCACCCTCAACAGTTGTACAAGTCAGATTTTAGGAGAGCTCAACAAAGCTCGGCTCAGCGAAACATTGTTAGGCTGGTAGTCTGTATTCATGCGCATTACCTTACAAGTGAGACAAACTGAGTGTTCTGTGATTTAAGAAGATCAACAATTACATAACCACAGTTAATATGGAGAACGTCTGAAAGACACTAATTTTTTATAAATATTATCGTCATCTCTATCTATTCCAATAAAATCCCCCACTACCTGTAGGAAACTTCCTTTTGCATAATACCTTAATGCATAAAACCTTAATGTCACTTTCTGTTCTGCTGTTACAGTTTAGTAGGAGATGTTATTAGATCTCTAATCAGATTTATTATAAATTTTGCACCTTGTTTTCTGAATCTGAACCTTTTCAGAAAATAATTATCATTCCAAATCTCTAAATTTCTCTTTAATTTCGAGGGAGTCGTTTTCAACCTAATAAAATATCAATTATTTGTTTAAAGTCTTCGTCGTCGCTTAAGTTTTCCATTTTCACCAAAAAAATTTTACTAAACATATAAAAACCGTACGTTTTTTGAGGTTAAGTAACCCTAAGCATGCGTTAAGCAGCCAAAATCGACCGCTTAAATACAAACGTCAAGTCATTTCAAGTTAAACTAGGTTTAAGGATAAGCTTTATTTTGTACCACAGAATATCCCCTTTAAGCTAGGTTAAAATTAGAGCTTGGCTTGTACAAGCGGACCGAAAAAAGTTCAAGAATTTTATGTAAATGTGTGTGAGATTATGAAAAAAAAACAGTGTGTGAAAAACTACTTAAGATGTTGATTTGGCAATGTATTTAAGAAAATAATGCTGCATTTCCAGTTACTGAAGGAGACAGTAATCAAGATAGAAACCCAGAAAGGAACAATTAAATTTAAATATAGCAAATAAAAGGAAAAATAAAGGGAAAAAATTGACCTTGTAATAGATGTGAAGAGAACCAAAATGGTAAGTTTCAAAAAGGAGCGTGAATACAAGCATATCATACATGTAGATCATGTATTTTAAAAATAAGATGAAACTAAATACTGAGGAGAAACAGTATGTGGGGAAGGATACAAAGGAATCGAGAGAGGGGTGAACCGCTGACCAAAATTTATACACTAAAATACCATCTTTGACAAATGATACCAAAATTACCAACTTAAAATACCAAAAATTAACAGAAAATACCAAAATAACCGCAGATATTACCAATTATTACCAAATATATACAGCAATATATCCACAGAGTCTTCAGAATGACCACTGTGTCATTGTTAGAAACATTGAGCTGTACGCTCGGTTGTACCTTAGCCTAATCGGCTTCAAACTTATCGTCTAGCTCATCTTGAAAATTGCTTATTGTCTAAGGCGGATTTTCAGCTGGAAGTTTGATATCTAGTGTGTATGCAGCTGCAGGTTATTCCTATCCCCTATAAGCGTCATTTATCGCATTTTCAATAATAAAATCAATGTCAAAATTTAGCAGTTCTTCCTCAAGTTCCCCATTTGACACCAATAACTTTTGTTCAGCCTTTTTTGTTTCCTTGAGAAACACAAAAGTTTCTTTGAGATCAGTCAGGACACTATTTAAGTAAGAACATAAGAAATTCTATCAATGCGTGATATGAAATCTCTAATAGAAAAATTTATTTCAGTCGAATATGTAGACGTCATTAATCTAGCAGCTCTAAACAAAGACTCGCAGGGTTGGCTGCTTAAAAGCCAAGGTATAAGAAGGTCCAAAGTCAACATTGATTGAATAGAAACCTTGTAATAAGCGAAGGAGAAGATGAATTGAGACAACGTGGTTGAAGGATGTACTTAGTTACCTCATCAGTAAAGAAATTGATGAAAAGACAGATGACCGGAGGAGAAGGCGGCAGATTTCAGGAAAATATAAGAAAGAGGGGATTGTTCCACCCGAAAGGATTGAAGAAACTTGGAATTACCCCTTAAGGTGTCAAGCCAAAATATATTAACGAGCTGTTGGATTTGAAGATACTGACTTTTGAAAAAGAATACAAGGCTAAACCGTCCCTGTTTCCATCAAAGACAAGAGTATAAAATAAACTATCCCAAATAGAAAGAGGAGAAGGATAGATAATTCCGTAAAGAGAAGAAAGATGAAATCGTCTTTTTTGGGGCATCTAATTCAACTGTTAGTGTTTTGTTTATCGCTGATTCTAGCCACCCTATTTAGGACAGGGCTTATGTGAACCGAATGATATCACTCTAGAACCTCTACAGAGACGTAAATGAAAGATAAAAAGAAAGTCCACAGGATGCTAAAGGATGATAGTAGTTGTCGTTTACTGACATTTCCAATAAAGTAGTAGTTGGAAATCATTGCAAAAATTCTACTATACTAAATATATACTTTGTGATATTAGTGTTGCATAAGAATCTTATTTTTCTTTGAGTGGCGATCTAAACCAAAAGAGGCTTCGCAAAATTTAATATATAGGTACCTGTGAAGCTAAAAAAGTTGAAAACGACACAATGGTAGTCAAAAACTAATTTTATAAGTGTGTGAGGTTTCAACAATGGAGTCATAATATGAAATTTCCCAACTTTAGAATAAAAGAAAAAGCAAAATTGAATCGCTTTTCTTTATTAAAGTGAATTTCCCGTAACAACAGTTTTATATTTAGTTCCTTTGCTTCAAGGATTTATACTTACCGTGGAAATACATTTGTTGAAAAATCGATAAACTCTTATAATTAAACTTAATTTTTATATTATAGTGAATACATCGTTTTGAGGATTATGAATCGTCTCATTCCCATTTTTGAAAGTTTCCCGAATTTTTAGAATCTTGTATTATATAGGGTTAAAACTGTAACGAATCCCTCAACATGCTGGCAAGAGACAACAAAGTATCTCTTATATGCGTGCAAGCACATGGGGTGATTGCAGGTAATGTAATGTCAGACCAGTTAGCTGAAGAAGGTTCTAAAGGAGACTTCATAGGACCGGAACCGTTTTGTGGAATCACAAAGGTTTACATAAGAGGGGAAATCGGGGACTGGCTAGTTAAGGAACACCAACTCAAATGGAAACTGACACAAGGACACCTCCATACAAAAATATTAGTGAATAAGGTAGACAAGGAACGCTCATCTAGGCTGATGAAACTGGGCAAGAGACATGAAGACAGTTACCGATCTGGTGACTGGACACTGCAACCTGAGGAAGCATCTGCACAAAATAGACAAAGTTAGTGGACCTATGTGCAGAAAATGTGAACTCTGCTTTTGTGAGAACTTACATGAACTCAGACGGAAGCACTTTGGAGAAGATATAATACAACCATTACAACTACTGAAAACCCCTCCAGTTAAACTGGCGGCCTATATAGATGACGCGAAGCTTCTGGAATGGAAGTAGATAACATGGGTAATGGTACAAATATTTAGTTCAACTGACTGGGATGTTGAGCACAACCCAAACGTATGAATGAATAAGGTAATTGGAATACTGTTAATAAGATAAAGGGCTTTTTCGTGATAAACGATTTTTCATTGTAAGTGAAATTTGTTGACGCTAATGGTATCCAAAACTAATAAGAAAGAAAAAGTTTTTTCTAGTGTCCTTTCTAATTCCGATAAACACTTTGTCAATCCTGAAATTAAACGCAGAAAAAACAAACAAGAAATTTTTTATGATTTTAATTTTACGGTTTACCAGCTCTGCTCTCATTTATGTTCAGTTAATAACGATGCTTGTGTTTACTTATGCTGTAATGACTAATATGTAATTTTCATATGGACAATGGTAATGCCTTTGAGGCTAGACGTATATATGCCCTGCATCCTCAAAATAACCACGCATGTTTACTAAATTGAATCTTCAATTACTGTGACTTTTTAAACTTGGTACTAATTATATGACATATATAAATATAGAGAAACACTTCTATAATTGGAATTATTAGTTTATATACATTGTTTTTATTTTTTTATGACTTTTTTATAAACAATACACATTTTATGTTTTTGTCAGAAATATACTGATAAAGCAGCAAGAAATTCATTTGTATTTTATCAACTTCAACAAACCCACCGAATTCGTGTCTTTTGTCAATTTAATTGAAATAAAATGGCTTTAGCACCAACTGATGGTGCAAGGGTAGTTGCTTTAGTTCAATATGGTCGTAGCCAGTATTATGCGGTTGAGGTAGTAAGTGTTAGTCCAGTTCAAAGAGCAATTCAGCGCTTTAAAGAAACTAAAAATTACACGAGGAGACCAGGATCAGGCCGTAGAAAGGAAACATTCGTACACGATGATAGATTTTTGGTGCCTTCCTGTTTGAGAAAAAAACATTTAAAGTCAGTTGAGCTGGAAAATCGTCTGAGTGAAGTAAGAAATGTCGATGTATTCAGGTGGACTGTTTATCGACGACTCACTGAAGCTAATTTATATTCCAGATGGCCAGCCCTACGTCCACTGCTGCCCATGGAACAACGCAGAGCTCGGCTTGCTTTTGCAACGGCACACGAGGACTGGAATGACGCCGATTGGAATAATGTATTGTTCTCGGATGAGTCCAGGTTTGGTTTACGGACACCAGATGCCAGAGAAATAATCTTCAGAAGATAAGGAGTGCGATACGTTTAATGTAATATTGCAGAAAGAATAAGTTACCGAGGAGGCTTAGTTAAGGTTTGGGCTGGTATAAGTTCCGAGGCCCGTACTGTCTTGGTTCTTGTAGATGGAGGTTCTATGACAGGAGCAGCGTACATAACAAGCATTTTGGGTGAGCATGTGGTACCTTTTGCTCGATCTTCAAGTCCAGATTTCAATCCTATATAACATCCATGGGACACACTAGGAAGAAGAATCCGAACACGGGTACCCCGTGCTAAAACCTTGGCTGAACTTAGTGTGGCGTTTCAAGCAATATGAGACGAATTGGACCAACTCGATGTCCAAAATTTAATTTACTCTATACCAAGACGTATGCGGGGATGGAATTGAAAAAAATAACACCATTTCATTATAACCATTGTTTTGATCACAAAATAAACTTCATTTTTCGCCAATTGCTTTCATAACAACATGATTTTTTTTTGCATAAGCTGTCTTTATTATCCATATGAATGTGATTCGGTTTGATTCATCTCCAGATAGTTTAAACTGTTTGAGATGGATGTTTGAATCACTTATAATTTTGGGTGTTTCCGCCTTCAGTTATAATATTTGTAAGTTTGGAAACAAGCCCCTGCCTATTCTTAATAACCAATAAATAGTCAATTGGACCTAATGACTAACATCCGCTCATCATTTTTATTCACTTCAAAGAAATATCTGTGAAACGAATTTTCGACTATTGTGAACTGAGACGATTATCCGGTGATACTCACTAATGAGTATGTAGCCACTTACATGGAAATGGGAGTTTACATCACAATCTTTTTGACGTAGATTATGTTTCAGAATTTCACTTGCCCAAAGATTTGTTAACGTATAATGTCCATAGAGATACTACAGATAGAGCTAATAATCCATAGGCCGCTGTGTAAGTGGGAATATTCCACCGAACTCCAGTGAGAGAGAAAAAGATAGACGATCAGAGGTTTTTCTGTCTTTGTCTGTGTATACAGCATGCGCGCTATTAGAGAAAGATAGCCTAAACCTCCGACTTTCTATCTCTCTCTTACATGCTGACGGGTTCCCAGCTGGCTTGTTGACTCTATTTGTAGTATCTCTATGATAATGTCTCACAAAAATGTCAGCAATATTCCCGTCAGATACGCTTCATTTACCTTGATTATTCATTATTTTTGATCATTTATCACTATCAAACATTACTTGTAAATTAAATTCAACTGAACTATCCATTTTTCATTTATTTATTCGACTGGGTTGTTCTCAACACCCCAGACACTTGAACTGAATTTCCTCCTTCGTCGTCTACTAAATTACCATGGCCTCACTTCCTTTAGGTCATCCACCCAGCCTTGTTGTAGTTTTATTTCAGTTTTGTTCTTCTGCAGAGTTTACTTTGCAGTGCGTCTGTACTAGCTCATTTTCTTCAAACTGGTCATTATTAGGAAGGATTTGGGTTTGGGGACTAAAACCCTTCTTGTTATGTGGCGTATCTTTATATCTTTCAAATGGGTTCACGCCAGGTTTAGTGGATTCTGTTGATTCTGCTATGGTTCTGGAATATAATAGATTTCAAATGTACTTTAATGTATTGATATTTATATTACTGCAATAGCTTCTGTTTCAGGTATTCGGGTTGTTATTATTTTGTTGTTACATTTCAAAGGGCAACATTATCTGATTGTTCATTAATGCAATTTCACTATCGCTGGTAATAGCTGGGCTACACGTATGTTTACATTCACGTTTTTTACCATTGTCGGCCATCATTCATTCGATTGGGTTGTGCTCAACAGCCCAGGCACTTGAACTGAACCTTTTTAGGTACCATTTCCCGTGTTATCTACTTCCATTCCAGAAGCTTTGTGTCTTCTATGTAGGCCACTAGTTTGACTGGAAGGATTTTCAGTAGTTGTAATGGTTGTATTATTTCCTATCCAAAGTCTTTCCGTCTGAGTTCATGTAAGTTCTCGTAGAAGCAGAGTATGTGAGAAGGCTGAACTATCCAA
The DNA here is from genome assembly GCA_949126875.1 of Lochmaea capreae. Taxonomy (NCBI): domain Eukaryota; kingdom Metazoa; phylum Arthropoda; class Insecta; order Coleoptera; family Chrysomelidae; genus Lochmaea; species Lochmaea capreae. The sequence goes on from OX421404.1 coordinate 21,789,118, forward strand.
TAATATATGATATTTTATGGACCCAATACTTCATTCTCGATTTTCAATGCTTCAATTCTCGATAATTTGAAGTATCCTGTACTTTCTTCTTTTTTATTGCAAATGCAGCACGTGTTTATCATTAGAGCTAATTAGTTTTGATAAATTACACTTCCTAAAAATGTTTTAAATGGGATTACTTTCTGTTCTAAGCTACACTAATATTCATTTGTTAATAACCAGAAAGAATGTTATGGCTGTCTAATCGTTATATCCGAAACTCATCATATTAATTAATAAGTTTATTTATTTGAATTGACAAATAATGTAGAAAGTTTAGATAATGAGATTTCAAACGTATAAAAAAAGAACAATTTTATAATTTCATCGTCTTACATGGATATTTATCTTGTACTCAGCGTACCACAAAATAATATCACGCCACTTGTGAATACAAATACTTTTTTCAAACGACGATATCGTTTTTGTTCCTTATGCCTTTTATGGAGGAATAAAAGAACACAAAATTGAAAGAATTTCCTCGCTCAGCAAAATTAGTGGGGCCTGGATTGCTTTATTCGCGCATAATTCGCAGATTCTAAGGCCTTTTAACTCTGAAAAGTGAGAAGAATAGTGCCCGGCTTAGGAAAAGCGAAGAATTCGCTTATTCTGAACTGTCCGACAGTATTATGAAGTATTAATGGAAGATTGTCGAATACTATTATAAAGAAAACAGAAAAATTAACAACGTTTTCATTTTGAGATATAACTGAACCTGGAAAGTTATTTTTTCTGGACATAAAAAACACAAAATTAAACATTGTTAATAAGAACGGCGTAGTATCGATGAATAGAAAACAATTTTGATGATTGCTCTCATTACATAAATTTAATTATCATGTAATCACATTTATTTTTTTATACAACTTATTAATTAATATATTACAGTACATAGGTTTTTCAGAAAATACTCGCTTATTAGTTAGTAATTATTTAAGAAATAGACAGCAACGTGTCTCTCTAAATGACAAAAGCTCGGAGCTACTTTCACTTTCGTCGGGTGTACCACAGGGCTCAATATTGGGTCCGTTATTCTTCTCAATTTATACGTCTCAACACATATCTAGTAGTACACATTTATACGCAGATGACACCCAAATCTACTATAGTTTTTTTCCGCAGGCAATTGAACGTGCTTGTAATACAATTAATGCTGACCTTAATGCATTTGTAGAAGCCGCTAAAAATCATTGCCTTTTTATCAATCCTACTAAATCAAAAACTCTCCCATTTGGCTGCAAACTAAATTGTCAAAAGATTTCCAGTGAGATTGATGTTACGATAAATAATGAAAAACTAGCTACGGTCTCGGAAGCTGAAAATTTAAGTGTGATCCTGGACACTGATTTGAGGTTTGAGAAACATATTAACGCGGTACTTCAAAATGTATACATGTCTTTGAAAACAGTTTTTGGCATCAGACATTTTTTGCCATTTGGCGTAAAAAAAACAATATGTTGGACTTTGATTTTATCGGTGTTTAATTTTGCTGACGCTCTATATGGTCCATGCTTAACTGTTGAATATAAAAAGAAAATTCAGAAAATGCAGAATTGTTGTCTTAGATTGATATTTGGTATTAGAAGACGCCGTAGCGTCTCAAATAAACTTGAAGAAATTGGGTGGTTAAACATGAATAATAGAAGGATATTACATTCGGCGTGTCTCTATCATAAAATAGTACTCACAAGAAAGCCGTCTTACTTACATCGAAAAATAACATATAGGACAGATATTCACAATCTTAACCTTAGAAATGGAGGTTTAATTACAGTTCAATTCTTTAGGTTAGAACTTTTTAGATCGTCTTTCAGATATCAAATTAGCCATGTCTATAACGGACTTCCTACAGATCCTAAAAGGGCGCCACTAATTTTGTTTCCAAAAAAAAAATAAGAAAAAAAAATCGAATATAAGAAAATCAGCTGCTGTTATCTGCCAATGAACATAATAAAAATAAAACTAAAATTGAATTAAATATGGTTGCTGTGTAGCAAATAAAATTCTCAACATGAAAAAAAATGTGAAAAATTGATATAAAAGCAATTATAAAAATGGGTTAGTAAGTGGAAAAAAGGGCATCGGCCCAGCACCGTAGTGAAACGCCTGTGATGCGATAATTACAGTGAAGCAGCGTCAAGCGCGGCTAGAACTTGGATGGGTTACCCACTGAGGACAGACCGTCGTGTAAATAGCCCATACAGCCTGCAGCGGAGCAGCATATCACAGCTTGCAGGCATTATACCGATGAGCACGAGGTATAATGTAGGTATTCCATCTTTCGGAGAAGACGTAAAACCGAGGTCCCGAGTCCTTGGACGTTGGGCTCGATAAAGAACCCTACCACTCGTTGGAACACCAGTGGGTTCGGCGAAATTTCCGGTTAAGGGTCAAGTGCTCCCGGCGTCGGTGATTAGCCTCATTTGCAGAAATAGACCGAAGTTAAATAACCAAATAAAAAAAAAGTGGAAAGAAAAACCTAACAAAATGAACCAATTACTTTCCTTGATGTATATTCTACTTTATAGTTTATATTTCTGGACTTGTATCCAGGGAATTTTACGTCTGGAAGGTGTGCTTTCCATGAAGTTGAATTTCAGAAACTTGTGAGTTATCGGAACTGAGCATTGCAGGAACTTGTCTTCAGATATACCAACCCCGTTTAACTTGGAAATGTAATTCAGTACCTTTCGTGGCATATAGCCAGAGGAGTAGTTGTTACTTCTTAGTGAACGGTCTGCTCTTTAAAAACTAATTTTTAAATTGGTAAAGTGTAATAATATTATTAAACTATTATCTTTGAAATTTATTGATAACACGATTTACTGAAATGACAAATATTCACAGGAAACCGTAATTAAGTAAGGTTATATTATTTTCATATATCAGTAATCTTTGGTGTGAATTTCCATTTGATTTTAAATATATAGGTAATCAATATACTTCGACGTGTCTCAAATATTGTCTCTTAATTGGGAAGTTGCAAAGTAACCGGAAAGTTCTCAGTTTAAACGAACTTGTCGTGAAATGCAATTTATTACGGCAATTTATAAATCCATTTCGTTTTCACGACTGCTTGGGAAATATCGTGAACATACAAGATATATTGTTTGGGGATGTGTTCCTTGATAAATATCGCACAACAAAAATACCTGACAAAATTATTCGGCTAAATCGATTTTAATGTGAAATTTAAAGTGGGTCACTGCATTGAAACAGAACAGGAGAGTTTAGTAAATATCATCAAATACGTAATATACCTACTTCAAATCGTATATCACTGAATATTGTTAATTATTTGCATTTAAACGCGTTTCACTCCATTCTGATTATTCAATTCCAATTAAAATCAAAAGTTAATGTGAACTGCCAATTTGCATAATTCAAATTAATTCACAAGTTGAATAATGAAAAGTTCATTTGGTATATTATGTTACATTTTCTGTTCCAAACTATTCGTTGTAACTTTAATGTTCATTATAATTTAACAATATAATTGTTTTGTCTAAATTTCCTTTGACGTATTTATAGTTTGATTCACGGCGAGAAATTTTCTCAAGTCTCGACCAGCTTCACTCACTCCGTCGCCACTAGTCAGATGGTAGAAGTGATAGCACTTTGAATAATGCTTTTAGCCTGTACGAGGATCTGTAAAGACCTGGATCAGAGAACAATATAAAGCAAATGCATTCTTTATAAAAAAACCTTGCCTGAAACGTACAGCGGAACTGCTAGCACTGTGCAGAATATTAACAGGTTTCATGACTATCTCGGTTATAGGTGTCTTTTCAAAAATTATAGAAAAAATAGTTAAAAAAAGAATAACAGGGTTCATATGTAAATATATTCAAGTTGATCAGTTTCAGTATGGTTTTGTCAAGCATAGTAGTACGCTTTGCGCAACACTGGATTTCATTAATCATGTATCTAGGTCGTTGGATGAGGGACTTATTGTGGTGGCAATATTTGTTGATTTGCGAAAAGCATAAGATGTGGTTAACATTGATATTTTGCTAAGAAAGATAAAACGTATGGGTTTTAGAGGGATTGTATACAACTTAATTAAGTCTTATTTAATAGGTAGGAAACAATATGTTAGACTAGGTGATGTAAATAGTAATGTATGTCTAAATGAGTGTGGGGTACCTCAAGGTTCTGTCTTGGGACCTCTTTTGTATACCTTGTATGTACTGAATTTGAGATGTGCAGGGCTTAACGCAAGCTACTACACATTTGCTGACCGGTTTGCGATGAAAGTTTCAAACCGGTTGCAGGTGCAACTGTTTGGTGGCCTTGAACGAGTGCTGGAGTGGGGATAATACATACGGGTCGATTGTACTGCGACCAGTTTGAAATCAGTATCCGAGTGGTGGCATGGGACCGTATTTTCTTATCACCAAACAGTTGAGTTGCATAGTTCCAAGTGTTTGAAAATATTTGTGATGTGAAGCATGGGTGATCAATAAATATGACTCTGGACATTCAGTAAAAAGGTATAATTTTGTTCAGATGCTACGACTAGTCTGCACCTTTCATTTTTCTCTATATATGGATGACACCAATGTTTTCTGAGTATTCTTCGTTGTCGCCGGCGACGTAGAAAACATTCAATTACTTTTTTTTCATCCTCCCAAGTACTTGACATACCTAATCTCTAAAGTTACACTCATTGGAATAACCATTTGTTCGACGACTGAACCAGATTTAGTCGCATAGTAAGTAGAGTCAGATTTTTTTTTTTTGAATAATGATTCTCACGGTTGCGGAATTGCATAAGAATATCCAAAAAATAACAACGACACATCACAGCGTATTCAACCAACCAAAACAAATAGCATAGGAACAGGTGATGCGTAATTTTGCACATGGCGAGAATTAATTATTTTGTACATAACGTCGTGATTTGCAAACTAATGAAGCTACAGATTCCAGATTTCGTAAAGATTATTATTTGTGAATGTGAAGGAATAATACGATGTTTTGTGAAGTCGTCACAATCATAGCATCGCTTTTTACATTGTAGAAAATAGGTCTTTTCTCATAACTGTGAACCTATTTAATATTTTTTGACATGCAAACTCTAGTATTTCAGTTCTCTTAAGTAGGAAAAAAGTTTCCAACGTTTGCTTTGTCAAATTGGAGAGAAAAAAGGGATTAATCTGAAATCCCAACCTATCCCGCTATACGACTTCAGCGGTAAAGTTGAGTTCATATTTTTCTACTTTGGCCGTTTTCACTAGCAAAATCAGCCACTACAAGGAAATGGATATATTTCTTTGACTATACATGTTGAGCATGTGTAGTTGTATGAAATAAAAATAACCCAATATAACGTCAATCAGAACAGAACGCCTCTGTTAGCGAAATGTGCGAATGTCCATTTTACTTACAAAAGTTTGGAAAATAAAGGGTACAAAGCAGAAAGGATTAGCTTTAAGAGGGTATTTTCTTTCCAATATTGACGGAATGTTTCAATCGAGTGAGTTTAAGCCCAACCAAACATTGAAATTGAGGGAGAAAACCATCGCACTTTGTTTGCGTTTACTTTTGCAGGAGTTTATCCGTGGTTGAATATGGAAATTGAAAGACGCCTACTAAGTACTCAACTTTGATGAATTTGTCAGTAACACGAACTTGACCTGATTCGGTAGCTACGGAATATTATTTTTTATGTCCCAACTATAACTGTGTGAATTTTGTAAGCCAAAAATATAACCAAATATTATCCAAATGAATTTAATATACAAATAAAATCATACAGTGAGCTGAAATAATTGTTACCTCGCCTTTTCATATAATAAGGAAAAGCTCCGACATTTCGATTTAAATAATAATTATAGCATGTTATGATAAACCAGTTTTGAACCGTACTTGATCATCACTGATCTCAAAAAAATCACTATGGCTCCAAAATTTACGACAACACGGATAAGTGTATATGAAAATTAGTTTGATGAGAGCATGAGAAGTATTATTTGATAAATAATAACTGCATGAAGGCATCTTTGTTCAAAAATTGAAAAGGTAGAAGCAGGTGGCGATAGTAGCGCAGCAATAACAATGGCCGCTTCTATTCCGTGCATATCATATATTGTGTAGTCTCTGAGGGTAGCTGCGTTACTATGTTTATTCATCTTTATGCTGCAACACGACAAGATTCTCAATCTTAATTGTTTTTTTTATAAATCGTTATTTCATAATGATACCTTCTGTTACTTAATTATTTTGTTGGCGCTGTTCGACTTATTAGAATTCTGGCCAGTTTGCAGCTTTCGATGGTTGTGAAAATAGTGGAGATGTGGTTGAGAAAATGCAAATGATGAAAAGTAAGAAGTTTAGATCTTCAAAAAAATGTGTTTATAGGCACAGATAACATACTTATAGATAGGCATCTGACCGTGGCGCTAACTAGGGCGAATTAATTTTGACGGGTGGCGCCATCTTACAGGTCGGAAAAGTAAGCTCTAACACCTTTTACATGGTTGTGGTCCTCGCTAACTGCCGAAAAAGTAGATTCCTGTAATTTAACAGTTTTTGGCGGCATATTCAAAATTACTGTAATATTACTTTTATTGAAATATGGCATTTATGGTCCATTTTTTGATATTTCATTTAAAGTAACTCAACATTTGATTGATATTATATTAATAACATTCAAATAGTCAAGTTAGATTAAATGAAATGTCAAAATATGGACCATACAATGCCTGAAGTGGGAAAAATTAAACAATAATCAACCAGTTTATATACTTTTATTCATTACCAAAAATAACAATAAACAGATCGTTTTTTTTTCATTTATTTCAAGACAAACAGAAAGACATAATATAAGAGCTTAACAATACAGTTAATAATAAATAAAATTTGAGTAAATAATTTTGAAAAGAATCAGCATGCGCTGTAAGGTGATGAAAACTTTTTAATTAGATAATAATGATTATAGTTTTCATCAACAGTAATAAAAATGCATGTTTAAAAAGCAAATATAGAAATAGTGAGCTCTCACTATGGATTGCAGAAATAATTAAATATAACACAAAGAAATGATAGAATGAGACTGAAATTTTTATATCTTTTGGCTCAACTTTTTATTTCACAGTCAACTGTTTTATAAAAGTTCTACAAATAAGAAAAGTGATATTAGTAAGCACACAAATGTATTTAATATAAATATACAGGAGCCTACAATAGGTGAAAATTTCCTTTAAGTTTCAAGGAAAACAGTGGTATCGAGATTTTTTAAAAAACTTGAACAAATTGATCAACCGGTACTGTAGGCAGCTATATATACATTAAAAAATGCGAAAAACATTGACTGTAGGTTGCTACAAATAAAACTAACTAAATACCAAAACTTGCATACTATTAGCAAAGTGTAGTTTACAATGCCAATCTAGTAAATTGAATAGATGAGGTTTTTACTTGATAAAGATCCATACTAAACGATGATATTAAACAAACTAAATTGTTTTATTTCATCGTTTAATCTAGTCAATCTTGAGGACAATATGACTATCATCAATATATTTATAAACATTTTTAATTAGCTCAAACACATAGTACTGTGAAGGTTTGAATATTTATTTTGTTTCTCGAAACTATTTACCTTTGAAAATTGGTCGACCTTTTATTTCCAGTAGACTTTTATTGGCACTTCTTAAGGAGGGAGTCTCCATAGATGGTTTCATAATGATCCTGGTATCTGCAAAGAATTTTATTATTTGCAAATACAATTATACTATATGAGATTTATATTACTTTTCATACGATTATCAACCACTCGCAGAATGGCTTTAATGCTCTTCAACACTTCTTAGACACACTATTTGCTTGTAGATGGAATTGTTTCTTGTGGGATACAATTGATACAAACAAATGTCCTTTAACTTCTTTGGTTTATAATCTAGAACATATATAATCATGTTTAATAACATTCAATAAATATATGTGTAAAAAATTACCTTTTCAAATCCGAGCATTTGTTCCCACTTCGTTCCATCAAATTAAAAGCTGTTCTTCCTGGATTGGAAGTATAAAGCTGTATAAACAAAAAACTACTTTAGTAATTTGTCACTTTTTATGTTATGAGAGATGTTTTGTTTTATTTTACTCAAATTAAACTTACCGAGTTCACTATATACATTATATTCCTTCACAATAAATGTGGACATTGTCTTTTTCGATCATGATTATTGAAAGATAATATTAACTAATTGACACCTTAACAACAAACTTGAAGCACGACATACATGAATCGTAAAATGGCGTAAGACTACAATGTGAGCCGTAGCCGTGAGGCATGCGCAAATATCTAGAATAACTACCAGCAGCGTTACAGTTTTCATTAAATCAGCAATTTTAGTAACTTTTCCGATCCAGTAGGTGGCCGTACCATCGCTCGTTCAGAGTTACCATACCCTGGACGCCTATAATAGTAACATGTTTATGCTCTACCGTATTTGTAGCACTATTCATCAATAAACAATTTTTCGTGCGTGCAATCGGACGCGAAATCAGTATTTCGCGTTCTCAACACAGTCCGAGAAATTCAATTTCGCGGCCGTTACCCATAGCAACGGCTGCGAAACCAAACGTCACTTCCAAATATGACATCTCTAAAATACTACAAAAACAAGGATTAATTTTTATTGAATACCTACAAATACATAAGTACTTATTTTATTTAGGATGAATATTAACATTAATTGTACAGTTTGTATTATTACTTATATTTACTCCAGAAGTTGAAGCAAGAACTGTCAAAATATTTTGTATAATATATTGAAACATATCATTTCCATAGCACACATTGTTAAATAAATTAAACTGCTGTTGATTTTAGAGCATTAATATATTTATTTACAATTATCTAGTTTAATAATTTTAACGATTGCACGAAAAATAGTGTGTATGCCATGGCCGCGAAACTTTTTAACGACCTCAAGATTACCTTGCCTCGGCCGCAAGCGGCGTCGGCGATAACTGTTACTTCGGTACGATAAAAAGGTATTTCGCGGCCTAAGCATACAAATAACTATTTTGTGATTTGTTTCATTATTCCTTATGCACTTCCTAGCGCGCGCTTTTTTAAGCCACTTCGTAGTACGCGCTTTTTTAAGCCACTTCGTAGTACGCGCGTGGTTTTCCATAGCTCCGCGCACCACCTACTCGAAACTTACAATAAAATTTACCAATGGAGTATTGAAATTCAATTTGTTCATCAGATGCCACAGTCAAATAGTATCCAAATAATGTCAATTCTGTTACTACTTTGAAGTGACTTTGATTAATGTGAAATTTAAATATGGTGCATCCTCGTAGTTTGGAAGAAAAACCGGCCAAGTGCGAGTACCATTATCTATAAACATTGGAAAAAAATCACGTTTGTTGTATGGGAGCCCCCCTTTAAGATTCATTTTATTTCAATTTAACTATTTATTTTTGGAGTGAATAATATAACTCAATATTCTGTAAAAATTTCAAGCGTCTACCTGTTGACGTTATCAATATCGAGCAAAAAATCAAGTTTGTTGTATGCGAGCCCCCCTTAGTATTCATTTCATCCTGTTTTCAGTATTTGTTGTTATAGCGGCAACAGAAATACATCATAATATGTGGAAATTTCAACTGTTTAACTATCACGGTTCAGGAGATACAGCCTGGTGACAGACAGACAGATGGAAAGCGGAGTCTTAGTAACAGAGTCCGCTTTTTACTCTTTGGGTACGGAACCCCAAAAATTACAAATTATTTTTATTTATAGCCACAACTATCATGAGTCGTTAACAATGTCTAATAATACGCTTTACTGACCGTCCAATAGACAGGCACTATTTGAAATTTGTTGTCGATAAATGTTCGCATATAGTATAATCACTATTTTGGGGACTATGGATAAAGGAAGATACCTTCTCAAACCTACAACGCAAGGTCTTTTATATTTAATTCAATTTTGAAAACTACCGCTACAGTTATTACAATTTGAACCATATTGCTGCAATTCTCTTCTCCGATATTGTGCGGGCGTGGTTATTACATTTTTTAATTAAAAACCAGTTGTAGCATATCGTGTTTTGCTCTAAACACACACATGTTTTCCACTTTTTATTCAGAGTGTGACACTAGAAGTTGAAATTAAGTGTATTCGTGATTATATTGAAAACAGCTTTGTAGAGAAGAATGTGTTTTGAAAAAAAATCCACGTTGATGCCTCTTTCAATACAAAAAAAATAGAAGAGGGTCCTGGTACCAGTCATCACACTACTGAAATTCTATCGACAGCTGGAACTAACCTTATGAATTCTATTTAAAAATCCACTTAAACTACGATACTCCCCACGAATTTATTTTTGTGCCTGATCAATGCTCCAGATTTGTGAGGAAAGTAGTAGTGTGATGACTGCTACCCAATAACTACCTAACTATTTTCAAGCTCTAAGTACATCATCATTATCTTTCTCTCCACATTATTTTTAATTACTCAGTCTTTCTTTTGTTAATCAAATATACCATGTAAAAATTAAGTTAATTTACAACTGAACTTTTCCGTCCCACACCTTTAACTGGACGTACATTTTCGGCAGCGACTTTCTTAAAACTCAAAACTATTCCAGAAACTATTATTTACCTATTTCAACGGTTCTGTCATTTTCAATATTATTTTCATTGACATTCCTTTTCTTGTGGAGATGAATCGTCATCAGTGCTACTAAATTCATCATTACAAAACTGCCCGCGTTTACGTACTACTTTCGCGAAGCAAGTTTAAACTCGTGAGTGACGAGTTGTGACTTACCATCCGTGGAAAGTGTTGCCGAATATTCGTCGCTTTGGCCACCAGCCTCGATGAATATTAGGTTTTCGGCCAAATAACTGTTCGTGTCATCTGTACTAGATATACCTACAATGTTTCTGAATATACATAATTGTATTATCATCAGAACTGATGGAGTGTACTAAATTTCAGATAAACTGGTCCTCAGGAAAGGGATGAAATTTTGATCACTAAATTTCACCCTACAAACTCCCCATTTTCAATAGAAAAATCCTCTTTTATTTTCATTCTTCGTCTTCCTTTCTATGAGATCGCGTCTCTCCTGATACGACATCCCAAGTGCTTCTACAATGGAGGTGTACCTCACAGTAGATCTGGAATCATGTCCATGCTTTTCATGAGGAGCTTTGAATATCGTTTTATTATTCTTATACTCTTGGTTGGTGTAATTCTTCCATTTTTTACATCCTGTGCAGCGATAATACAATTTTTAATACCGCTCAAAGTATTATTTGGATTACTTTTTTAATGTGAGGATATCAATTTGTGAGAGCCTACAATTCAAATGAAATAAATTAAGGGTAATTTTATATAAAATAGCATATTCAAATTTGTTAATTTGAATTTTCAGTTGAATTACTGAATATTTGATTTATATAATATTTATCTAATAATATGGCACACTTATATTAGTAATATTGGTCAGATAATAATAAAATTGGAGAACTAATGTTCCTTGTAGGCAAAGGAACGAAAAATTCATGAATAATTTGGTCTCCATTACTTAAATCCATACCAATCTGAGAAATACAAAGTAATACATTAAATAATCCATTTTTACTGTGTGTGTGATCCGGAAATGATGTCACGAAATATAAAGATTGAGAGTGCAGCTTTATTTTGATACATTGCAGACAAAATAAGAAAAAGAACAGATTAAGCTATAGTGAACAACAAGATTATTTCAAAGCCGACAGATCTGTAGTGGATCCACTTTTTCAGCAGCATTGAAAACTCAAGGAATAAGTCACTTTTTTAAATGAAACTAATTGTATCTAATTAATTCCATTATCCAATGGAAAAACTAATGAAAATTCTATGAAACTGTTCTTCAAGAAAATCTAGCTCTTGTTTCTCATCACAAATATGTAGTGCAACTAGTTTTGTGTTTAACCATATACACTGACAGTCAGGCGGCAATCAAGGCCCTGAGTTCAGGCGGCAATCAAGGCCCTGAGTGGATATACCATCAACTCAGGGCTTGCTGCTAAATGTCGTGAACGCCTTGCTGACCTAGCAAGGCGAACACAGTGTGGCTAGAATGTGTAAGGGGCGGCTACTCCTTTTAACGGCCCGGGTCCGACATCGGGCCTCACAAAACAAACAGTCCGTAAGAAGACGAGGAACTGGTTAAGGAACCAGCCCCTTGCTCACTGGAGGGCTCTACAGGGTCTCAGACATTCCAAGCTCCTATTGAGTGGATGGACATGCTATAGCTGCTCTAGAACTACCAAGGAGTAGGTTAAAAAAGATAGCAGGACTTCTAACAGGGCACTGCTGTCTGAGGAAACACCTCTGTAACCTATGCAGGGGTTGCGGCGTGAATGACGAAACATCGGACCATGTTCTCCTCGTATGTCCACATTGGGCTGTGCTACGCAGGCGAATCTTAGGAGTCCCTGTTATTGCCTCTGGGACATAAGCAGGCATCCACTGAAGAGGATTGAGTCCTTCATCGAGGGGCTCGGCTTCATGGATGTAGGTATAAGTGGCAGGAATAGCACAATGGGCCCGCTAGTGGCCTCAGTGCCGGAACCTTGGGCATGAGTTTGTCTTGGCCAAGGTTCGCCTGACTAAATTAGTAGTAGTAGTAGTTTTGTGTTAATAAATGTTTGGTAGCAAGTACTACATTAATTTCTAAATTTAATGGTATTGAATCCGATGCATCTTTTTTTAGGTTCCCAGAAAAATGGCTTGGATCTCTTGGGATTAATTGTCATTTTTTTCCATTTTTAAAATTTGTAAAAACCATTTAGATATGCTTGTGAATAAAAAACTAGAGACCGTTATAAATAGGAAACAAATTCTCCGCTGCTAATAATATATTAAAGAATTTGTTCTTTTGGCTGGCCTACAACTCTAGTTCGACTTGGTTTGGTCTGATGCCGGCGGCGTTCTGGCAAATTTCACATATTTACGGCATTTGACGTCAACTCGTCGGCATTCGCGTGAAATTTCATTTCAGTGGCAAAATGTCTTTCGAAAATACTTGGAACTTGAAACCTTTAGACATATATATATATACGCAGCAAAAGTTATTTGAAAAGCAAACGGTCTGGAACTTTCAAGCAATGAAGCTGTCGACTGTCGTTCAAAAATCACCTTGATAATAACGGCTGTCTATGGATGTCACTTCGTTCTTTATGGGACCATTGTTATATTTAATGATATGTTCGATGTTCGAACATCTTTGAGTTATTGAAATAGGATGTTTTGTTCACTTTTTTAGTTACTATCCGTAACTTTCATGAAAATGAAGTATTTCGGACAGGCTATGTAACTATAACTCCAGGAAAAATTATTTTATTCACATCACCGATTAATCATCACTGAAAAAATGGCAATCAAATTTTGTTACAATGAAATACCGCTACGAATAAAAACCCTAATATTCAGCTATAAATTTGGAAGAGAAATTAAAAAATTTTTTTTTGGACATTGAGCCATACAGCATCAATGATAATTCACGTGCAAATTTAAACTAATTTAACCTTAAATGTTAAACGTTGTGTCGTCATTTCATTCTGAGTTGACAATTATTATTTTTATCTGTAAATGCCAGCACAGCCCTTGCTGGTAATATTTACCTATCTCGCATGTGTGTGAACGCAACTGGAATTAGACTCAGCAGTTACATATTTAGAAATGTACGGTTAGTGTGACAAGTATTCAACACCATTGTAACATCCACTAGAAGAACCGAGTTAGCTTTTTCATCCGCTCATCAGGGATACAGTGATGATAAGACAACCCTCGCACAAGGACCTTTATGTCCGTATAACAGTCATCCACAGAAACAACGACACCATTTCTTAAAGTCAGGGAAATTGAGCTGAGAAACATAAAGGTTGTAATGCTATTCGCTCCACTTGAGAGAGATGCCGGCAAGAGACTCTCTCAAGGGTGGTTCGATTCCATGTTAGTGTTACACTAGGTATGCCAGAGGGTTTAGAGACTATAAGAACTTAGTTGAAACTGAAGATGGAGAGGTCTAGTTAAAACTGAAGATGTCTAGTAACCGAGAGGAGCTGTGGCTACCACAGCAATTGAAGGTAATACTGAGAAAAATATGCGATAGAGAAGGTACGTCTTTACTCCTAGACGGTCGGTACCTAGCGGAAAAGGCGAGGCTCGAGGCTCTCATAATGGAATCGGCCGTTGGCATAATCTGTCAATTGTCTTAGCGGCTAGAGTAGGAGAATTTGAGATCACAGAACTGTAATTGGAAGTGGCTAGTGTGACGGTGAGCAGTAATTAAAGGATTGTTTCTATAAAATCAAAAGAGGTCGATAGACATGTTACAAGGTCTTGCTGGATGCATTTCTGTATATCGAGTCCACATTTAACGATAAATCTCTAAAATTAATCTCAAGGGCATCGAAACAAAAAGGTATCACTGCGGTTCCTTCCCACGATCTACATAACAATCTGGGATAGACAAGAATGGGATTTCTAAGGTAACGAAATACGAGCGATGGATCGGATTATAGAAAGATGAAAAAAATGTTGGTAGACGACAATCTCGAATTGGAATCAACAAACCAGATGACTTCTATACTCTCTTTAACATTAACTTGATGTGGATTTTGCATGAACGAAGGGAATGGATATATGACAACATTTAGGACAAAATGGTGGGAGGATCTGGTGAGAGATGCAAGTCCAAGAAAGGAAGTAGTGCTGGAATATACATGTAGTGGTGGTAGATACTCACAAATCAGAGTCTCAGTAGCAGCAAACACTCCCATATTCCTTGCAACGAGAGATATAAATACGGGCGAAGGGCAAATACATGAATTGGAATTTGTAGACAACCTGTCGTCGCTGATGGCTGCAAAAATTACACCAAGACTGTTATGGAAATGCCCAAAATAAGTCACTGTCATCTCAAAACACAACCAAACAGATTTGGTATGGACTCCATGAAACCTTGGCATCGATGATAATGGAAGAGCTGAGGAATTCGCGCCCAGCTACCCAAGATGAACAGGAATTGAATTAGAACAGAAACAGCTGGCCAAATTAATACTAAAAAAATATGAGGTATTAGACCGCAAAAGCCAGGAAATATTTTGACCACCAAACTACCAAAGAAAACAAGAGCTAACCGGTGAAGAACCTGAGATTTGTACTGATGACTAGAGTTATGATCTGATCCACCTACTGGAAAAAGATGAAAATTGAACTTTCATTACAAAATTAATACCAATTGAAAATGGTAAAAGCAAGTATATCTTTTCTTTTAGGTGCATAATTTCAAAATTTATTATTTACTTTGGCATATTTATCCAGAGAAAAATAGCAAGTTGAAAAAACCGCAATGGAACACTAAATAATTTCAGTTGAAACTCCATTTTCACATTTTAAATTAACGAGGATTTAGGAGATTACAAAACCACCGTCTCTAGTTAATCAATTATTCCTATTTCAGAAATTACGTGGTTTATCTCTTGGAAATTCCTGTTTACCTACCGGACTGTTCATCTGCAGGGTATTTGTGTAGTATACCAGTATCGGACTGAAAAAAGAACTCAAATAAGATTGTATTTACAAAGAAAATCAGGCTAATTATTCTTGCCCTTGCTCTACTTAGAAAGAACATAATTGCTTCATCGAATATTAAAATCATAGATACATAAATACGAATTGAAGTCGCAATAAAGCAAAATATTGTCTAACTTTATCTTTTCAACGTGAGGGTGGTTTTTTTCGCAATTCAGAAAGTCTTATTAATTTGATACTTTGTAACGCTGTTCTCTCCTCTCGAGACAGATCCCGGCTAGAGACTCTCTCAAGGATGGATCGACTCCATGTTAGTGTTACACTAGGTATGCCAGAGGGTTGACAGACTATAAGAACTTAGGGCGCCTCTACCCTTTTAGACATCGACAAAAAAAAAATGAATTTAAATTAATTAGAAAAGAAACTAAGGTAGTAATAAAAAGTTACAAACTTACATAAACCCGGACACGATCCCCTATAGCTCTTACAGCCGGGTAGATAAAGAATTAAAAAAAAAGAAGTTCAGAATATTAACTTTATTCTGCCATCAAGGAAAAGTAAGAAAAAAGAATGAGTTGAATAGATGAGGCTTTTACTTGATGAAGATTCATACTTAACTATGAAATAAAACAATGAAAAATTTTTGTTTAAACCTTCATTACAATTGAACTATGTTCAAATACAACTTGTGACGCGTTTCGCTACACAGTAGCTTTCTCAAACGAATGGAGGTATCATGAGAAGTTTTTAAGGCTCTCATAATGGAATCGGCCGTTGGCATAATCTGTCAATTGTCTTATCGGTCAGAGTAGGATAATTTGAGATCACAAAACTATAATTGGACGTGGCTAGTGTGACGGCGAGCGGAAATTAGAGGATTTATTTTATAAAATCGAAACAGATCGATAGACATGTTACAACATAAACTGGATAATTTCAGAATGAAGTATAAATATGATTATGTTGCTTCGACTCGCCATTTAAATTAAAAGTTCAAATTTTTTGGGCAATCAATTATGTTATTATTTATCTCATATAAAAGAATGAGTAGGAAATAATCGCTCATGTATCTGCAACAAATCTAAGTGTGATGCGCCAATTGGAGTTTTTGAAAAGCAATTAGCAGATACAATATAATATGAACTTAAGAAAATCATATTTAATACTAATGGGCACGATGTTTAAATTGGTTGGATCAACTGTAATTAATTTATTATCAGTTCACTCTTATTTTCAGATGTATAACTATCATCCAGTCCGTTACTGTAACGACCGGAGACTGTTTCACACAAAAGATTCCACAGCCTGCTTATATGGTGGCCGGTAAATAGAAAATCCTGCAACTTTCCTGACATGAATTAGTTTTCTTTGAATTTGTTTGCCCTGCGCCTTACTCTGCTAGCCTTCATGCAAGACTACAAAAGCTAATGGAAGTAGCTGGGGAAAACATTTGCAAAGCTTTAATTAAATTTTATTGGTCGAGGGCTTTGTTAGTGTTCAAAATTTATTGTAAAAATTCTTTGTTTCGAAAGAAAGCTTCCAAAAATAGTGACCCAAGACTTGGTTCGAAGAGTTGTTTTGTTATACTCTCACTAATACACTTTTTAAATTTTAGCAAATATGTTGGAACAACATTGTATTTATTCAGTATACATAAGTAAAGTATGTTCATACTTATAGTGGAGTGACAAACGGATTATTCTATGGTAGCCATAAATAATTGATAAAATAGTAATTATGGCCTGACTTTAGGGCAGTTGTCATCTTCCACCGCCTCCAAACTTCCTCTTAACGCCACGAGCAAAGTTCTTTTTGTAGCTATCGACTGACTTCAAGGAAAGAACTACTAATTAAATTGCTTACTAATATATCTTTTTAATCTTCCCAAATTCCATGGTGAACACAGCTTTAAAGATATCTTAAGGATACTTGGGAAGTTCCTATCAAGAATACCTCAAAGGCCCTTCACCTCCAATTTAATTGAAGACTGCGATACCTCCAGGCCAAGCTTTTCATCCGCCCTTCCCGAAGGAAATACATTTAAAAATAAGTACCCAAAAAGTACATTATTTATTTTTTGAATTTAATTTTTAATCCACACAGCTATAAGAGGTGTAGGGAAACGTTAGTTAGTTAGTGATTTATGGCCCATTATTTATACTGAAAAACTTTCTTATTCGATTATACATATTCGGCAAATAATTATGTTCCTTATTGCCTTTCTGTTATTTAAAGAAAGAAAGCTAAAGAACAACAGAGAGACAATGTCGCATTCCCCTCTCCGGAGAATGTATCGAGACCAATCGAGTCTAGAGTGGTGGGTGTTTCATGGAAGGGGAGTATTTTATTCTCTCTTGGACATGCATAATTTTATGCATAAGTTGCACACTGTTGAACTATATGAGATTCTACTAACGGTAGATAAATATTTAACCAGCCTGTATATGGCATTCCATTTCATTGAAAATACTGTATGTATCCAGCTGCCGCCGGTCTGTTACAATAATATGTCAAGTAGTCACCACTAACTTAGTTTTAGGAAGGTGAACTTTGAGAAAGTTCTTCGTTACGAGGTGATTCAGTCTATTTATTGTCAGTTTAAGTTTTTAAATTGTTCGAACCATTTTAAGACATAGCTTTCACAATTGAACGCGTTAAGAATTTAGTCATCTGGTAATTCTCAAGCACAATAATGTCTAATGATGAAAATCATTTTATTGTTTGAACATATCACCAGAAACGGAGTGGAGTGGAAAATTAAAAGGTGATATACTTATTTCAAAAACTGATATGAGAAATAATCATGCGGTGAAAAGTATGTGGATGGATGGGTTTCGAAAATGTAGTAGCTTCAATGGAAATTCTTCAGTTGCTTGCTTTTGATATACCGGGCATGGCAAGAGACAACGAAGTGTCTCCAATATGGGTGCCGGCACATGAGGCATTAGAGGGGAAATCGGGAACTGGCTGCATAGGAAACACTAACTCAAATGAAGGTCGACACAAGGGCACGTCCATACAAAGAGTTTACTAAACAAGGGAGACAAGGAACTCTCAACCAGGCTATTGAAACTGAGTAAGAGACATGTGAAGACAGTTACCGACCTGGTGACTGGACACTGCCCCCGGAGGAAGCATCTGCACAAAATGGGCAAAGTAAGTGAACCTATGTGCAGGAAATGTGAACTTTATGATGAAACACCTACTCACATAATCTTCTTCTGCGAGAACTTGCATGGACTCAGCCGGAAGCACTATGGAGAGGAAATAATACAACCATTACAACCTCCAGTCAAACTAACGGCCTACATAGAACATAGAAGACACAAAGCTTCTGGAATAGAAGTTGAGCACAACCCAATCGAATGAATGAATGAATGAATACATGATATACCGGGCGATTTGGGAAGAGAAAACGTTTGCTGGTTGGTTGTATCCTAAAAAGTCATTCATTGTAGAGCCTGGGGTGCAATTCACGAATCATCCGAAAAAACACAAATGCGCATTTATTTCTGTGGAAATTTTCTTATGAAGAGTCTTCTACTACGAAAGTAAGTTGAATGTTCGCTAGGCAACGCCTCCAATAATTATAATTGCTTTTGTCGTATTGGATTAGTATTGAGAAAGTTGGCTTATTGGCACGTGCCAACAGTCGAGTCTACATCGAATTGGCATTGCCAATTGGAAAATAGTGGCACAGTGTGGACGCGCCTTGATAAGTCAGTCGGTGTCAATCGATATGTTTTCGAAAAGTCAGATAGTGTTTCAATTGAATTGATTTGTGGTGTTGTGCATACTACATTTCGACCCAAATTGGCAGGTTCATTTGCCATTATCGCGATTCAATACCCTCTATACAAATGTAACGTCAAACTTGTTCAATGTACTGTCAAATTTTGTTTGTAAAAGTTTTTACGCATGTTAATACCACTCGTTGCATTTTGTTCACAAATATGTAATAACTTCATTCGCACAGTTTTATCGAAATGAGCACTTTTCGCATTCAAAATCATAGAAGTATGATTCGAGAATTGCACCCCTGGAACAAACGTTATAATCAACAGGAAGTCCTTGAATTGGACGCTAGGGAACCTTAAAGAAATCAAAATGTTTAAATCAGTTTCTTTGATTAATATGTCAAAAAACTACATAAGATTATAGTCATCATTTTTGGTACTTAACCACAACCAACTTTCTAACGTTACATTTTGATCTATCTCTAGAAATCAACTGCAGAAGGCACTCTTAACTTCGATTCAACTAATTACAAATAAATCAAGAACTAATCCGATCTTGAAACTCAATGAAAAAAGGATACTTTTTCCCATCGATTGGTGAGTGATAACTTCAATTTTCAAACCTCTGGTTGTCGCTAGATAGCGCAAAAGTCTATACCAATCAAAGTTTTTTTATTTTCCGGAACTTTTTATTTTACGAAGAAACATATTTTATTTTCCCATTGGCAAGAGTGTTAGATTTGACATATCAGCATTTCCGCATTAAATATTATCAAACTAAAACTGTTTTTTTCGCATTACATAAATTTCTGTCAAAATTTCACGCTTCCTAGTGGCAAGGTAACCAGCTTGAAATCAATTACAAGCAATTTCCAGAAGCTGTTTTTTAATATTAGTTTTTGCCCCACGCTGTACTGTTACTAGTTTCTGAGGCCTTCTTTTTTGATTACCCGGCGCAAACATTTTTTGATATTTCTTAGGTAAAATTTAATTGTTTCATAAAACAAAAATGTTCACGGCTTTCTTCGTAAGATTCAATCGTATGTAATTAACTATCAGAATTTCCGGTATTATGAAATGTCTGAGTATAACGGTTAACGGCTACTAATTGGTGAAGGTTCACTCCATCAAAAGCAACAACCACGTAACACAAAATATATAAAAATTTCCAAGATAAGGAATATCAATAACTGGTTCAGAAATCTAATTATAATACTTGCTTTTGGATTCAGGTGACCGGTTAGACTTTAAATGAATTAAGATTAATTTTAAATTCAAACATACCGCAACCGTTAATCACAGAGGGAACATCTAAAAGCAGCTCCAAAAAACTTGTTGGAAACTATTAGATTATTTGTTAATCCGGTTTAATGTTCAAAGTGACGTACCCACCGTTTTGTTATTATCAAGAATAAATAATGTTACACAAACTTTGATTATTTCATCATTATGATTAAAGCTGGGATTTATAAACAAAAAAAATTAAAAAAAATGTACCTACATACCACGTGAGGTTATTATTCTTAACGATTCTTCACTACACGTTCGCAATTGAGCAATTACACGGCAAATATAAATTGGAGCTAAAGTATTTAGATAGAATGTCTCGGCATCATATGTGGATAAATGTTTATAAACAAAAGGATATGAAGATTGGGCCATCCTACCAACATCTGCATTAAAGAGAGATTGTGTATAAGTGCCTACGATTTTGTTTAATGATGATGTAGAGTTATTTTCTGAAAAAGATAGCCATACAGTCTCACCACCAGCAGGAATTCAATAGCCGCAAGAAACATTGCATTCCAAGAGATTATAGATAGGCTAGACGCATTAGGCCGCTTATAAAGAGACACTGGTTTCTTAATATTTTCGACTTCTCGCATTTTATCATTCCAGGTTTTTTTGACCACTGCACATACGTGATTCTACTAGTTTTTCTTCATTGTGATCCCACATCCACAACCTTTCGTTTACTTTCATCTTTTGATACCACACCTTGACATTTGATCCAATTGTTCTCTCTGCCTTTGCGAAATCCCCAATAACTTTCTGAATATGCCTTTCTTTTATCGTCAATTCTGACTCAATGTAAATGTTTTTTCCTTTTAAATTGTTTTTTAATTTAAGTATTCTCATTTTTTCAGCCCAGTCAAACATTTTTACTACTCATCTGTTATGACCTATATTGTATGCTTTTTTTATTCTTGTTTATATTTTCAGTTCCTCAACTAACATTTTTTATGCGGTTTGCTTGATTTGCTCATCATTATAGCCATTAGTATATTTCTATACTTTCAATTCTTCTTAAGGCTTTTACTATTCTTGTAACAAGATCCTCACTTTCTTTTGCCGAGTTTTCACTAAGCTTTTCACTTCTTGCTTCATGCTGCTCATTTATTGCTTGTTTTCTTATATTTCGGTTTTCATAAGCTTGATATCATTTTAAATTTCCCTGATATCAATAAATCTTATTACAGTTTCCTGTAATATTGTCGTATTTAATAGAGTGAATGTATCAACAGATTGCGAAAGGAATAATTATAAATATTCAACACTCTATGAATTTTTTGGAAAATAATATTTTCCATAAACAGTGGCCGTTCAACTAAGGAGACACAACTACTTCCCGTGCAATATGCACTGCCGGATATTGAATTACACCCCAAAAGTTGGTTTTAAAATATCTTGTAGATATACCAACCCCGTTTGACTTTTGGGGTGTAATTCAATATCCGGCGGTGCATATTGCACGGGAAGTAGTTGTTTCTCCTTAGTTGAACGGCCACTGTTTATGAAAAATATTATTTTCCAAAAAATTCATAGAGTGTTGAATATTTATAATTATTCCTTTCGCCATCTGTTGATACATTCACTCTATTAAATACGACAATATTACAGGAAACTGTAATAAGATTTATTGTTTTAAGCCTACGTGGTTTATTGTCAAAAATTCAAGGTTTTTGGTTTGCGATTGGAAGTGAAGAGGGCGCTGCCGTCACAATCTTTACATTTCCGTTACTGGAAGACATGTATTGATTGTGATTGAAGTGTACTCTTCAGTCCGGGATTAGAGATTCTCGGACGGACACCACATATCTTGTACTGATGAGGCGCAAATACGCCGAAACCGGTCTACAAGTTGTGTTGTCCCTTCTAATTGCAAACCAGAAAGGTTGGTTTTAAAATATCTTGTAGATATACCAACCCCGTTTGACTTTTGGGGTGTAATTCAATATCCGGCGGTGCATATTGCACGGGAAGTAGTTGTTTCTTCTTAGTTGAACGGCCACTGTTTATGAAAAATATTATTTTTCAAAAAATTCATAGAGTGTTGAATATTTATAATTATTCCTTTCGCCATCTGTTTTCCCTGATATCCTCCAATATTTCTTATATTCTCCTTTATATCCTTTTGCATTTTCAAAATCATATTTTCAAGCTCTTCCGTAGTTAGCAGATCGCTATTTTCGAATTCCAGACTTTGTTTATTTGGTGATCTTGCAGGAATTTCACTTCTTCTACAAACCTCTTGTGCTTCAAAAGATTCGTCGTGTTCAGGCTTATGTCTTTTTGTGGTCATTTACGTACTTTTCTTGTGCTCTAGGCAACGTTTAGATATAAAAATTTGTTGTAGGTACTATTCAAATCCAGATCTGCATATTTTAAACACATTAATGATATCGTTAAGTCTTATCTATATAAAACCAGTTTCTTTGTTTTCGACTCAAATAATTTTATAAGACAGTTCACTTATTTCGAAAGTTGCTTAAAATTACTTACAATTTTGGTTGTTTATTTTCTAGTCAAGTATACGAAAGAGCCTTACTAACAGCCCTAACGATTTTTGTGAAAATTTATTAATTAATAACAGCACAAATTTACCATTAAACTGGACACGATTTGCAAACAACCTCACTTCATTAAACGCACGACCGTTTTAAAATTTTTTTCCATACATATGGACCGCATTGTATAATTAATAATTGAACAAAAATTAGTCAACTATTAACATTAAATAAGGTTGGAGTGTTGGAGTTTTTTTATTGTAACATTATGAATATTGGAAGCCTGTCTCAGCTAATTGTGAAGAAATCATCTGGTTCACCGATGGTTCCAAAACAAACTATGGCACTGGGGCTGGTAAAACAGGTTCTAGGAAGAGAATGATCTTTAGCCTTGGCCGATATACGACTGTGTTTCTAGCAGACACGATTGCCGCTATAGCCTGTATTGATAAAAACATCAGAAGAGGATATACCGGACAAAAAATGAAAAATATTCACTGACTGCCAGACTCTGCTTAAAGCTATCCGTAATCCAACAACTAAAAACTGTAGAGAATCCCTCAATAGACTGGTAAGAGACAACAAAGTGTCTCTAATATGGGTGCCAGCACATGGGGGGATTGCAGGTAATGAAATGGCGGACCAGTTAGCTAAAGAAGGTTCTAAAGGAGACTTCATAGGTCCGGAACCATTTTGTGGAATCACAAAGGATTACATAAGAGGGGATATCAGGAACTGGCTAGATAAGGAACACCAACTCAAATAGAGGCTGACACAAGGACACCTCCATACAAAGACTTCACTGAACAAGGTAAACAAGGAACTCTCAGCTAGTCTATTGAAACTTGGTAAGAGACAATTACCAACCTGGTGACTGAACACTGCACTGCAAATAAATCTCCCAGTTTATTAATAAATGAGTATTTCATTGATATACGTATTGTTACCTTTCCGGAAAAGAAAATAAACGTGATAATCATAAAAATGTTGAAAAATATATGTTACCATTGACCCTCACGGTAGGTATTTACTCTATAGAAGCAGCGGAAATACATTATGATTCTATTAGTACATTTTGGAATTAGTTGATTTAATTAGTTTAAGAATAAAGTGATGGAGTGGACAACTCCAAAATAATGTAATGTGATAAAGAAGATTTATATAACAGCGGCAAATTTGACCCTCTAATTATTTTTCACTCTACTATTATTTTTTACCGATTCACAGAAATGAAAATTGTTAATACTATCATTATTTCACACAAATTAATAATAACGGAAAATAGCACTCATTTGAAACATTTTAGAGAAATGAAAGTGCACTACAAGATAGCTAAAATTTAATGCAGTAATAAGTATTATCATAATAATTTTTAAATGGTTTCTCACGGAATTACCAAAAAGGAAATAAAGTGTTTTTTTTAGTATTGTGTTGTGAAGCTAACACAAATAATCATCACCAAATTGTTAGGACTTCAAATATAAAAGCTGTTCAATTTAATTGATTCATTAAATTCAGTATTGTATTAAGGATCCTTTGATGCATATTTTGAGCTTAGCTTTAAATCCGAGTTGCAGTGAATATAATGTGTATAATCGGGCAATATTTTTAATAATAAAAAGTGTCCAAAGGAATCTGTAAAAAAAAAGAATTATAAGATTATATGTCGTGTATTTTCTATTCAGTCCTTAACAAACTGATTACTAACAAAGAGATACAATTGAACAGAATGTTCCTACCAAATGATGTGAAGCTCTGGTATTAAATATACATGTCGACGACTGTGCTCAACCGGGATCAACTAAGCACAAAACATGTTCAGTGTGCTAGCAGTCAACAGCTGAGTTCCACGGAACGTAGAGACTAGATTCCCGGCGGCACAAGAAGAAGGGGAAGACCTGGTGGCAAAAAAAGAAAGACAATCTCAAGAGAATTGTAGTGCGCAGCTGGCAAGACAAAACTGAAGACCGGTGGATGTTAGATTAGAATACATGGGAGTCGAATAGCTCGGTTGGACTTACCACACTATAGCCACCCAAGCTGCATTTGGACGTTGCGAGATAGTTATATAACGTTGGGCTATATAACCCAACGTTGGCATCCAACGTTGTAATGATCACGTCACGACCCAAATTTGCACCTAAATGGGGAATAGAAATTTGAGTCGTTACGACGTCGGCACTGACTTCGAATGTCTTATGTATTCGACCAAATCCAACGTTGAGTAACGTTGCGCAAACCAACTTCGTTTTAGGTATTGGATTTGTGACTTTCCCACAACTAATAGTATAATTAAAGTAATTTATTTTGGAAGAAATGTGGAAGTCTTTGAAGCTCGACCAAAGATGGAAGTATTTTTAACTAACAATCTGATTCTTAGTTTGAGTCATGTAAATTATGAACAGTAAAATATACATATTTTTATTACCAGCAAAACAAAAATCTTAAGCGAAGTTAAATTTTTTGATAAACCACGGCCAATATTGTGGCAAAAAACAAACGGGCCTCAAAAATTTTTAGGAAAGAGCGAAAAAAAAAGTTATGTCATTTATTATTTTTCTTGATATTGCTGCATTTATATTTAAAAATAGTATACAAAGCCTCCAGTAATACAAATGCTGGTATGTTCTTCTGCTTTTCAAACCCTTTCCAATGATTTATCGTACGACCATCTTGCTACTTAAATAATCTGAGGCGGTAGCTGTCAAGTGTAGGCGGTGAAAGGGGTGACCGTTTTTTGTAAGTTATAGAAAACCTCGATTAAAATAAAAATTGACAGTTTCAAGGATTTTCCATCTTTGCCTTGGATAACTGAGTTTCTTAGGGGGTGGGTAATGCTTAATATCCACATCGTATAATCTGTTAATCAATGTACCAGACAAGTCTTTTGTGATCTGATGAATTGAAACAAATTAAACTGCAATCAATTGGTTGAATTTATTATTGGCCTTACATTCAAAGTGAAAAGGTGATAGTTTAAAGTTGAACTTTGCTTCTGCAAAACTTGCTCGCTTCTACTGGCTTATTTGTTTGTTATTTTTCATTCACGATCTTCTTCCTCGAGGTAATTTAAATTCAAGCGAAGTACAAAGTTTTAAGGAAATAAATGTTCATAGTGCTGACAGTAGTTGATGAGGACAATTATTTTAAACTAAGAAATAGTCAGATGTACAATCAATCATAACTTGATACTGATAACTTTGAACATCTGGGAATATTAATTATTATTCAGTCAGCTAATAATAAAGGAAACTACTTGGTAAACGGACCTAATTTACACAACGTCAGTAAGTTGGGAAAGCACCCTTCTAACGACAAACTACAAAGGACAACCCCAACCCTATAAATTACTACACACTATTAACCTCAAGTCATGGGCCAAATGCTAGGACACAGACTCTTATTATCCTTTATGTATATATTGTACTTATTCGCTTGCAGTAATCTTTAAAGTTTAAATAACCACACGCGTAATGAAACGATAAGGTCCTTACCCTTGTAAATGAAAAGACAAGGGAAATCACCACATTGCTGGAACACTACTGAAACGTTGAATTAAAAATATTAGAAATAATTTGGTTTGATTTCCCAAAAAATTAACAAGAAGAATAAGAAATACACCACAAGGAACTTACAGAAAATATCTAGAAGGAAAGAGGTGAAATTGATATAGAAATGATGATTTATCGCCTCAAAATGTGTTGAAAAGTCGTGCTTCTTGAGTATCTTTCATGGATTTTTCGGCATTGTTAAGAAATCATAAATTAATTCAAAGAAAAAAATTAATTGATTGACCTTCTTCGAAAGGCTTTTGTATCCCATGAATTTTCAGAAACTGTCAACAAAATCAATTTTTCATAACGATCTCGTTACCGTAAGACCCTACTCCAAAGTGCGCCGCATTACTAATTTCACTAAGAAACTTATCAGTGTGTGAGCTCATCAAAGTGTCATCAAAGCGGGAAGGCGAACTCCTTTTTTTGACGGGTTGGTTGAGAATCCGGGCACGTTTTCCCCTATCAAGAAAGCAGTGAATTCATAATTAATTAATTATAAAATAAAGAGTCCCACAGGATAGTAAAGAAGGGTGCAATGTGTACTTAGCATTAATTTACTTTGTCAGTTATCAGACGAGCTGCCATGTTTTTGTATTTTATACAGAAAATTAGAACAAATATTGCAATAGGGGTAAATTTTAAATTCATATCTTACTAATCATGATACTGAATGCAAGGAATGTTCAGAGATTTTCTCGACGGTTTGTTTGAACTGTGTAACTTTGGGGACAATTATTACACTTCATACACACCCTGATTTTTGTTGGGAACTTCATCTTTTGGTGACCTATGTATATATATATGTATGTGTGCATGTATAATAGGATGACATCACTGAAAAAGATCTATTTTGATTCCTTACTTCTACTTGTTCCTGAGGAAAGTCTCAGAGACTAGTAGCTCCTTTAGTCCTATTTCCATGAGGAATTTCAGGATATCTGCAGGCTTCAACTTAGGTAAATGTCCCTCTTCTATCCAATAATCTCCTAGGTGCTGTGCCCTAGGATTCTGAATTACTGTGCAATTCGCAAGTATGTGGATGGAGGTTTCTTCTTTCATGCCACAGAATCTACATTCTTCTACTTCCACTATTTTGAGCTTTTTCAAGTGCCCGTTGAGGCGGCAATGTCCCGTTAGGATCTCTGTTAAAACTGTTAGTGCAGTTTTACTTTGACTTATGCATTCATTTGATCTCAACGGGCTGTAGTCACCTATCAGAATCTTTTATTGTCTAAGCTCTACTAGATCGTCCAATAGTCAAATCCTCTCCTTTCTTCGGCTTTGCCTATTCCTCCCAATATGACATTGGTGCTGATACCGCAAAAGGGTTCCGGCCCCCAAAAGGGTCTTGCAGTCCCCCTCTTTGCTAGTCCATCTGCTATTTCACTTCCTTCTATTTCAGTGTGTTCTGGAATCCACAAAAAGGTTACTGTATAGTTCTCGCCTAGTCCATTGAGCATGCCTAGGCATTCATACACCATTTTGGAACTGGTTACACAAGAGCTCAGTGATTTAATGGCTGCTTGACTATCCACATTATGCCTTTTATATTATTTGTCAATATTGAACTAAATACACTTCCGCTTGAAAGATTTTTTACAAGCTTTTAGAGTTTGTTTACTGACCCGTATACTCCTATCCCAATTCCCTCTATTGCTTTTGAGCTGTCTGTGTACCATTGAATGGCATTCTTTCCAAGTCTGGTAATGGTATTTGGATCCCATTCTTTCTTTCTGCTTAATTCTGTAACGAATTTCTTTGAAAAGTTATACTTTTTCATCAAACCTTGTGACATGTCGCAGGTTTTCTGATTTCTAAGAAGTGAGAAGATGTTTTTTTTATTGATTCTTTCTCTACTTATTCTTGTTCTTTCTGCAACACTTTCCAGCACCATATGTAGTGGTGTGAGGTTGAGAATCATCCATGGCTGCCGTTGGGCATGTTCTCATTGCTCCTGTAATGCATATACAGGCTAGTCTTTGAATTTTGGTAAGGTTTTCTCTTGTCGTCTATAGACTAGTTCTTCTACTCCATGCAATGGCTCCATAAGTGATAATTGGCTTCACTTTGCTGGCCTAACTAGGTGAGAAATATCTTTGTCAGTGGTGAAGATGGTTTTTATGCCTGCATGCTCGGAAAAGCTTCGGCGGTCAGAAGAATTACTATATATAATATATAAATATGTATATACATTATCATCAGATATCCATTAGCCTCTCTAGTTCAAAATAACTATTGGCTAAAAACACAAGAATAAGGAAAAATTGTGGTTTATGTCCAAGGCCTTAGATCCGAACCTACTGAATATTTTTGCGTTTATAATCATTCCGATTGTTTTCACCTGGATGTTCTTTGAAATACTTTTAACAAAATATACTTGACTTATGCATGAATTATGTAAATGTTTGTTAGAAATTCAAAAATATGATTTCCTCATACATATTAATGGATGTGGGATCGTTAAAAGATTCTCATTTATATTTTGAGTTGCTCAAAACGATATTTCACAGAATCGAGGAAAGGGCAGGTGCCGAAGTAGGAATTATTTTCAATGTTTTCGCAGAAAATAAAATATGGAAAAGGAGGGGAAGGAAAAGGAGGGGAAGGAAAAGGAGGGGAAGGAAAAGGAGGGGAAGGAAAAGAAGGGATAGGAAAAGGAGGGAAAGAAAAAGGAGGGAATGGAAAAGGAGGGAAAGGAAAAGGAGGGAAAGGAGGGAAAGGAGGGAAAGGAAAAGGAATGAAAGGAAAAGGAGGGAAAGGAAAAGGAGAAAAAAGAAAGGGGAAATGAAAAGGGATATGAAAAGGAGACACGGAGACGGAGATTGACTACGTCGACTCAATTTCTCGTTAAATATGAGCTGCGGATCACACATTATGTCGTTGCTGATTTATCTATTTTTGTTTTTTTTTATCTTCTGAAAATTCTAATATACACAAAAATAAAATATTATCTTATATTCTTAAAAATTTAAACAAAACTATAAGGAGTATTACAGCTATTGCGCAATGTACTGAAATGTGTTACGTTATATTGACTAAATGTATTCGGAATTACAAATTTTAATATCGGTTCTCTCCTATATAAAATGGGAAATTCTTTTTAAAAGAACGGTGGCATACAGAAATAAAAGAAATGAAGCTCACGCATACGTAGCAAGAAATTCTATTAGAACACTGTTGTGGGTGAAGGTCAAGCACACAATTTGTATTCCTGAATCTGAATATTTCGTTTTTTACTCTCCACTTTTCCCGCTCTCTCTCTTTATTGTGGAAAATAGGCCAGAATGTTTCACACTTCCATGTTAAGACTGATTTATTCCTAGATAGAAATATCAGAGACCCTATCTGATCATAGTTCCACCATATTATATTGAGAAACTGAAATTTGCCGTCTTCTCTATAATATGAAAA
Source organism: Lochmaea capreae (assembly GCA_949126875.1). NCBI lineage: Eukaryota > Metazoa > Arthropoda > Insecta > Coleoptera > Chrysomelidae > Lochmaea > Lochmaea capreae. The sequence goes on from OX421404.1 coordinate 21,819,206, forward strand.
TAGACCCAGGACAGAGAATCCCATGCAACTGTATTTCAGGCGGAAATTTACTTTATTTATTCATATGCAGAGAGATTGGAGGAAGTCTTGATAGCGGTATTTTCTTCTTCTGGCGTTGTAGTTCTGTAGTTAGATTTTTTTCTACTCCGCTTAGAAATTCTAAAGAAAAACGAATTCGAGTTTTGCTTTCATTTAAGGGTTTTCGAAAAGGCGGTAGTCGTTCGCTCCACTTTTGTTAATTTCGTTCCAGCTCGCATCAAAACATATAAATTCTCAGCCACTACTATTTTTTAATCTTATCCTTCTTTTAAAATGAATGCCCAGAACTCAGATTAGACGCAAAAATATTGAAGTTTTATTCAAGGAGTTATATTCAACTACCACTACACCAATACCAACACCTTACACTATCTCACGTTCGTTTCGATAACCAAGTTATCTTCTTCAGAGACTGAAGGTGAATTCAAGAGACCTGCCAGAAAGAATTTCTTGCCAAAAACTAGCATACTATCATTGTTTGTGTCTTATATATCTGCCTTATGATGTATCAGTGGCGTATCGTAACTACAAAAAATGTGGGTCCCATGCCCACATATTTAATATTTTCTTCCTTAGACAAAATGACAAAAAAATGCAGTTTCTCATTTGGACTGTTTATTGGTGTTTATTTCCTGTACATTAGTGGCACATTTAAAAACAGTGATAATATTACCTAAATTTTAATTTATTCAAGCAAATAAACTAAAATAAAATACCGAAACTAAAAAAAATGCAAAAAATTTGACAAAAATGTTTGGCAACGTTCTAGTATATATTTCATTTTCATGTATTTTCTGGAATAAAAGTATTGAGTAATATTGAAGGACGTCTTCAGTCTTTTTAGCACGGGAAATAATCTTTCCGCCGAAGCAGAAGTTACAGGACAACTTGAAATAATTTCAAACATTTCCCAGGGAGCAGGAAGCATGCATTTTAGGTCATTACTACGTTCGTAATATTTAAATCGTTCTGTGTCACGTATTACGTCTCACGTCAGTCGTCGCGTCGTCACGTTAAACGTTTGACGTGACCTTTGACGACGTGACGTTTGACGTGACACGTGACATTTGAGGACGTGCCGTTTGACGACGTGACGTTTGAGGACGTGCCGTTTGACGTGACGCATGACGTTTTAATCTAACTACAACTGATAAGAACAGTGCCCCAATATTACCTATGTCACATTCAACGCTCGAACACAACTGATAAGGCGGGAGCGGATGTCTGACTGCCTCAAGTGTCGCACTACCTACTAACATGGGGCTTTGCAATTCCATTGAATTTATCGCATATATTTCGGAAACAGCCTGTATATAAAATATATACTTTTTTGCGTTACTATATTTAATGGATAAAAGAAAGACGAAAACCTTTTGAGCAACAAAAAATCACTACATTTTTGATCCTGATAAAATAATAGCAGCCAGATCGAACTTTAGGGCTCGACCGCATACATTGTTTTAGATTAAATTGGAAGAAAAGTAATCAGAAATAATGGTATGTACTGCCACATCTGGGTCGCGTTGCAGGATTACGTACTTTACTTCCGTTTCCATTGAAATAGATAAATCTTTTGTCTAAATCTTGTATTGATTTTGGAGTGAATATCTCAAGAAAATAACAAATAATAGATACTGATATATTTTTCAATACTTATTACATTTTCTTAAACCAAAGTGTGAAACTAATACCGTGAAATCAGTAGTAACTACTTTCATACATTTTTGACATAAAACAATAACGTGTCAATGCTAGATAGCGATCGGCTCGATCGAAGAAGATCTCCCAGAATCACAGCAGCAAAACATAAAATAGAGTCCACGGCCCGTTCTATGTCTCTACTTTTTCCACTTCATTCCAATTTAGTTTCATTATTTTCGTATGGACAGCGGATATTATTTTGGCCCAAATAAAAGATGAGGAAAAAGTCTGTTTTGTAATGATTACTATTTTTATAAAAAGAGAAAATGCGTAAGGTGATAGCGGAAGGAATACTTGCGATCGTTAATAAATTATTTTGAAGCTGACAAATTATATCATGATCCTTGGTTAGAAATCAATAAAAATTAAAATTTTGTAGGGGGTAAATGTACCAAATCATTTAACAGAGCAAATTGTTATTTTGGTATAGATGGCATCGCTTTAAGTACATATTTCCATCCCACTCATTTCACGACATTCACTGAGACCTAAAACATCCATTGTGCCCCCTTACTTCTACTTAGTTCCTAAGGAACGTCTCAGAGACTAGAAGCTCCTTTAGTCCTATTTCCTTGAGGAATTTTAGGATATTGGCAGGTTTCAGCTTAGGTAAATGTCCCTCATCTATCCAATAATCTCCTAGGTGCTGTGCCCTAGGATTCTGAATTGCTGTGCAATTCGCAAGTATGTGGATAGAGGTTTCTTCTTCCATGCCACAGAATCTACATTCTTCTTCCTCCACTATTTTAAGCATTTTCAGGTGCTCGTACAGGCAGCAATGTCCCGTTAGGATCCCTGTTAAAACTCTTAGTGCAGGTTTACTTTGACTTATGCATTCATTTGATCTCAACGGGTTGTAGTCACCCATCAGAATCTTTGATTGTCGAATCCCTGCTATATCTTTCCAATGGTCAGATCTTCTCTTTTCTTCGGCTTTGCCCGTTTCTTCCAATATTACATTGGGACTGATACCGTAAAAGGGTTCCGGCAAAAGGGTAACTCATTCCTCTTTGCTAGACCATCTGCTATTCCATTTCCTTCCATTCCAATGCATGCGTCCTGGAATCCACAGTAAGGTCACAATATTGTTCTTGTCTACTTCATTGAGTATGACTAGGCATTCCCACACCAGTTTGGAACAGATACATTTAGTATATTACAGTTGATAATTTCAAGCGTAAATACTATATTTGTTAACTTTCCTAACTTTTGTGAAGCAGTATAAATTTATTTATAAAAAGATGCCTTACCTTTTGCTTTCAAAAAATAAAGCAATTCCTTCAAGGCATATGCATAAAAAAAAGTGAAGGAAAAGGTTATGCTTCGAAGGCTTTGCTTCAAAGTGGAAGGTTTTACGTTTTTCGTATTTATACAAAAAAGCATTTGCTCAAAAACTAAAGGATTTGCTTCTAAAAAAAAGGATCTAGGTTCACAAGAACTTTTCCCAGTAGTTGCCCGGCTAACACGCAGCTTGTAACGTGAAAATAAGTGTATTTGTAAGAGTGTTTTCTTGTGTTGAACTCTATCTGGAAGGGCTTGTATTCTTGGTTGTGTTTGTTATGGCTAATTTGGTGCATTTACGTACAAGAAAATACTAAAAACCAAGACATACGCCACATGAATCAGATTTCAAAGCGTTATTTAGATTTGACGAGGAGAATGTGGTGTGGTTGGCGGACCACTTTCTTAGCGTGGATCACGAAACTCGTGGAGCTGCCCTGTTACCTGTACAGCAAATTAAACTATTTCTGCGTTATTGTGCGAACCCTGGATTCCAGAGCGGAATTGCTGAAGGATTGGGATGTACGCAGCCCACAGTGTCCAGAGTATTTCATAAGGTGCTTGAGCGGATTGTACAACAGGGCGGTGAATGGATCCGGTTTCCAAACACAGAAAATCAAATCATGCAGGCCAAGGAGAAGTGGTTGAACAGGTTCAATTTCCTAACAGCTATTGGGGCTATTGACTGCACGCATATTCGTATTGAAAACCAGCCCAATTTGGAGACGAATATGTGAATCAAAAAGGTTTTAGCAGTATTTATGTGCATTCTACATGCGACCAGAATTGTGTCATAACTAGTATAGATGCAAGTTGGCCAGGATCAGTTCATGATTCTCGTGAATGGAAGAATCCGGAAGTGTATGAAGTCATGAAAAGGACAAGATAGACCATCCTACTAGGGAAAGTGGGTATGGTATAATGCAGTGTCTTATGACTAAATACCCAAATCCCAACGAGGAATATCAGACAGCCTTCAACAGGTATATTTATCAGAAGCATTTCCTTACAAGGAAAAGGTAGAGATTATGAATACGAATTAGAGCAAAACCTTTTACTTTTACCTTTCACTTGAAAGTAAATGCTTCATTTTTATAAATACGGCCTATTATATTTCAATATCGTCAAATATCTAAACAAGGATAGTTTTTACTGATCCTCGGTATTTCACAAATTCATTTTAAACCTATTCACAATATAGACATGCAACATAAAAGCTTCCCATTCATTTTCTTTGCACGTTTTTAATTCAGATATATTTTTGAGGTTATCAGTTGATTTTTGATTTGATAAGCCATTTCTATTGAGAAAAATAAATTATTTTTTTCTTTTCTTCAGAAACGATTGTGTACACAGTACATACTAGTTTAAAATTTTCTTTCCAATTTTATTGGAAATTATTTTACCCAGCCGCAATAATCTCTTAACTTCAATATTATTTTCAAGCATTCTTCAAAGTCAATTTGTGCTACTCTCTTGATATCTTTCATATAAAATAATGACTTGAAAGTTCAACAAGAAGTTTCAACGTAAATAGCTTTCCGGAAAAATTGGAAACTTTTTATTTTAAACAAACTTTCACCACTCATATGATGAAGTTTTTCATAAGCAATTGGAAAAATACTGTTTTTAATTGGTTAATAGAAATAAAAATGGTGATTTAAAAAAAATCGGCGTGAGTCAGCTCCGATGCACGACTAGAGTTCACCTTAAATGAAATATTTGCAAATATTTTTGCCACAATTAAGAAATGTATAGTTTTAATTTTTGGTATAAATTTGAAAATATCACATGGGCTGAAAAGTCCTTGGCCTAACAAAGAAAAAAATTAGTTTTCTTCATCAACGTAATTTCCATCAAGAGCAACGCAATCACTCCAGCGCCGCTCAAACACTTCAATACCACTTTGGTGGAACTATTTATCTTTTGTCTCAAAATAGGCATACATTTTTTTTAGGTCTGCGAACAGCCAGTAGTCACTGGGAGCCAAATCTGGCGAATAAGTTGGATGTGGAGGCAATTCGTAGTTAAATTCATATACTTTTGCTATTGTTTTAATTGACTTGTGACACAGTGCGTTGTCTTGATGAAATATTTTTTTTCTTTGCTATAGGCGGACGTTTCTTTGCAATTTCAGCCTTCAAACGCTCCAATGACGGTATATAATATCCACTGTTGATGGTATTTCCCTTTCCAAGATAGTCGACGAATATTACACCACGTACATCCCAAAATACCGAGGACATAACCTTTCCAGCTAATTGTTGTGCTTTCGGGTGCTTTGGACAAGGTTCTCCAGTTACTGTCCACTCAGATGACGATCGTTTTGATTCCTGAGTGAAGTGATGGATCCATGTTTCATCCATTGTCACCTATCGACGCAAAAATTCCGGTTTGTTACCTCTAATCTTGATCAAACACTGCTCAGTAGCATCAACACGTTCTGGTTTTTGGTCAACAGTGTACTGCATTACGTATCATCTCTACGACCTCGTTTGAAGTCAGTAAACCATCGTTTTATTGTTGCTTCTGCTTAAACGGTAATTTTTCCCATCAAGAAGCAGTGTCAAATTAAAACATGAAGTTGTTTTTGATCCATTGTTTTGGAGATATTAGAAGTAGCGTCACTCTCAGAACTAATGAATAGAATATCATGAAATTTTAACAGCTGTCATTTTAAGGTTAGTACCAACTGAAATACAGGCGATTGCAATAAAACTAGTATCAGTATGTATCAGACCCGGGATTTTTCAGCCCATGTGGTATAAGCTAAGTTGGACATATTTATGTAAAATAGTTTTTGAGTTATGAGGGGATCAAAAATGGCTTCAAATGGTTCGTATAATATTACACACGGTACTGCTCGCCATTCTGTTAGCTTGAACTTGGCTTGACACGCTACCGCATGTCTAGATAGTTTCCCACTGTATTATATATTCTAAATTTAACGTCTTGGTACTTTATTAAACTCATTTGTAGGAAAAAGTTGATCGACACGTATACACGTATACAGTTAACTTCACGGCGACCGCAAAATATATCGGCTAATAATTTAAAAGTAATAAAAACAATCAACAACTATTCTTTTCTCCAGTCTTTTGTACATCAAAGAAATAAAGAGATCGAAGTTTATTGTTCATGCCGTATTACAAAGACTTATTCCTTGGAATAATAAATCAGAGATGCGGAACTGGGTTATTTTTTGTTGGTTAATTTAAACTTACTGGTAATTGGAGAGGAACAGAAAACACCAACTAATATTTGTTTGCATTGCCTGTAACTTGTTTATATACGGTAACATGAGTAAAAACACGTTATTTAGATAATAAAAAGCCGAAAGTGTTTATGTAACGACAATATATTTTCACATGGTTTATGTTGCCTTCCGGTAAAACCGGAAGTGATTATATCAGAATCTTTTCGATAATATGAGTATACGGTTCTTAAATGAAGTCTGACGTTTACGGAGGTATTGTTGTTCTGATCAAATTTTATCCTCGGAATTTTTATAGTATCAATTGAAAAAATAGTTCGCAAAATATGGCTGTTTATAAAGCTCCCGGATTAAGGTTACCTCTATAATCTAGCACATGGACTAGAAAGTCCCGGTCCTGACACTTTGATGGCACTATTGTTTTAATGCAATGGTCTATTTTTCAGTAAGTACCAACCTTAAACAGACAGCTGTCAAAATTTTATTATATTTTGTTCAATGGTCGCATTCAGAAAGCAAAAATGGCAAAAACGATGAGAACGATGAGAAATCGGCCACGTGACGATAACTCATCTCGATAACTTTTTCTGAATACATCTGAGAATTCCATCGAAATTTGAAAGAAAGTTTTGACATAATCAGAGACATAATATACGCGTGACGTTTTGAGGTTATGGTAATGCTGTTGATTATAAATAATTTTCAAATTCTTGTTTCAAATTAAGTGCAGTATCCCTAATTTGAATTATAAAAATGGATAATGTAATTGATCAGTTTTTTTTGACGATGATGCACTAAACCTAAACATACTTAGTAGGAAATATTGTGGATAATCTTGCTAGATTATCACCTCGATAATAGAACCTAGGCCAATACAAGTGCGAGATAAGGATTATTTCGAGCAAATAATACCAATTTATACAGACCTTCAGTTTTTTGAACACTTTATAATGTCCAGAGAATCGGTAGAAGTAAGTTAAACTTCAACATGGTTGACATTCAAACAATAAACAAATCGTTAATCGCGGTAACTAATCGCATTTCTCTTCCGATGGAAAGAATGGCGTCCGATTGATCATTTTTTCCGATTACTCATCGTTCGGTTTGACACCGTTCAGCACAAAATTTCTCATCGATAAGCTTTTCTGGATGCGGCCAATGAATGGAGCATGGATCCATCACTTCACTCCGGAATCAACACGATTGTCATCTGAGTGGACAGCAATCGGAGAACCTCGTCCAAAGTGCCCGAAAGTACAGCAATCAGCTGGAAGGTTATGACCTCAGTATTTTGGGATATTTGTTTGAAGGCTTGCTAAATTATGGATGGAAGGGTGGATGTTTTTTGGTATTTTGTTAGGGACATGTTTATATACGGTAATTCAGTTAACCATGGAGGGGTTTCTAGTTTGGTGGTTAGTGAAAGGTTGAGTTCTTTGATATTAAACCCCGATCGTTTAATTCTTTCATGAAACGGTGATTTCTTGATTGATTTATGCTCATAGAAAGGAGTCTCATGGTCTTTAAAGACGGATGAGTAAGATAGGTTTTGAGGATTTGCAGATATTCGAGCGGCATAATTTAAGGAGATGAGTAGGCAACGTAGGTATAAGGGTGCTTCAGATGCCAGGGCTTGAAGGCTGGTTATGGGACTACTTCTAAAGGCACCTAGTGATGAACGTAGTGTTGTAAATTGAATTACATTTAGTTTTTTCAAAGAGGTTTTATTTGCAGTTTCGTAACAGATAGCACCATAGTCTAGCTTACTCCTTATCAATGATTTGTATAAATTAAGTTGGGTTTCAGTATCTGCACCCCACGTGGTATGAGATAAAACTTTGATTATATTTATTCTTGGTTAACATGATTGCTGTAAATATGTTATGTGGGGTTCCCAGTTTATTTTTTGATCAAAAATGAGTCCTAAAAAATTAGTTTTGTCTGCATTGGATATAGGAACATTATGTAAATACAAATTTAAATCTATTTCACACTTACTTTTACTGAAAATCATGTAGTGTGTTTTTTCAGTGGAGAAAGAAAATCCAGTTTGAAGAGTCCAATTTTCTAATGCATTCAAAGCATTTTGAAAAAGTTGTTGAAGATTTCTGGAGTTTGTTTCAATACCCAAGAAATTATCTACAAGTAGGCGTAGAAACAATTGAAATCGATGAAAGCTCTTGGACAACGCAAAATTTCAAGTGGCCGAGTTTTTATGCCGGTGAGTGTATTTGGGGAGATAATATAATGAATGCCATTTCTCGAATTGTCGTATTTTGTGTTATTTTAATACCTTTCTATTTTAAAGCACACCAAAATTACAATTTAAGTGATAAAATAAGTCAAATCGAAGTAATTTATGGTGAAAATACCGTAGTCACATAATTGTATAAAACCGAATTAAAGACACATATATGCTGAAATTGCACAAAAGTTCTCGACATTCTTGGTCGAAACAGCGATAAAACTCAAAACTTTAGCAATTTCGATTTGTGAGAATAACAAAAGAATTTCACCCACAACCATTCGAAAGAAATAAAGGACGTTTAGATTTGCGAATAAACTTATGTTTACTATGTTTTGTGTCACAAAACTATTCGGTACAAGTTTTTATGTATGTTTTTATATTTTTATCACTTTAATGTACTTATCAATGAACTTTCTTCATCACAGGAATGCAATAGAATAAATTTGATTGGCAAAGGGTATTTCGTTCCTTCATCATCACTATTATCCAACCTAAGGGCGAGAACACTGAGAAAGCTAGTTTCTCGCGCTTGTCTATTAGCGCCGATAAGCTTTAAAAATGTATTCATGTTGATACATGCAACCTCGCACAACAGAAGCAGGTCCGAGCTTGTCAGCGCTAGTAATACGCTCCTCATGTTGATACATGCAACCTCGCACAAAATGAGTAGGTCCGAGCTTGTCAGCGCTAGTAATACGCTCCTCATGTTGATACATGCAACCTCGCACAAAAGAAGCAGGTCCGAGCTTGTCAGCGCTAGTAATACGCTCCTCATGTTGATACATGCAACCTCGCACAAAAGACGCAGGTCCGAGCTTGTCAGCGCTAGTAATACGCTCCTCATGTTGATACATGCAACCTCGCACAAAAGACGCAGGTCCGAGCTTGTCAGCGCTAGTAATACGCTCCGATAAGTTTATCGGAATTAGCAAAACATTATTTTCCAGCGCGACACGTGCAGGGACCGCGCTTCATTCAGTCTGTTTACATACTTTGCGTCGTTTACATAACTCTTGGACAAAAATGGTTGATGCAGAACTCTTAATTGCATGTGTTTTTGAACGCCCTGCATTATGGGATAGAAGACAAAAATCCCATACTCTTTTGCTTTTCCACCACGATTTATATGACGAACACCAGCTTTTCTTCTCATTTTTAAAGAAACATATTCCATCAAACAAATTTCGTCACTTGAGGTACTCGACATTTTAAAATATAATGAACGAAACTAGCTGACTTCCAGCTTTCTTCATGTTCAACAATCAGCTTCTATCGCGCCTACAATTCGCGCTGGTAACCAGCGTGCGAGAAACCAGCTTTCTTTGTATTCTCGCGCTGGACCATAAGCGCCGATAAGCTTTTAAAATGTATTCGTGTTGATACATGCAACCGCGCACAAAAGAAGCAGGTCCGAGCTTGTAGGCGCCAGGAATACGCTCCGATAAGCTCATAGGAATTAGCAGACTTATTATTTTCCTGCGCGACACGTGCAGGGATCACACTTTATTCAGTCTGTATACACACTTTGCGGAGTTTACGCACCTCTTGGACAAAAGTGGTTGATGCAGAACTCTCATTGCATGTATTTTTGAACGCCCTGCATTATGGGACAAAAGACAAAAAGCCCACGCAAATCAAAATATTACAGAAAAATGCTGGAAAGAAATCAGTGAGATATTAAATGCAGAAGGTCAGTAATTGGTTGTCTATTATAACCTATTATATGATGAACACCAGCTTTCCTTTTCATTTTTAAAGAAACATTTTTCATCAAACAAATTTCGTCACTTGAGGTTCTCGACATTTTGAAATATAATGAACGAAACTAGCCGACTTCCAGCTTTCTTTATGTTCAACAATCAGCTTTTATCACGCTGATACCAGCGTGCGAGAATCCAGCTTTCTTTGTGTTCTTGTCCTTACGGTACCAACTCTTCTAGTTCGATTTTCCAACATTACAATCAGTTTCCCTCCAAACCCCCTTGAAAACTCAATATGGCAGATAGTTATATATGACTGGCTGAGATTGTTTTATTGCTATGTCTCTACTGACTTGCGATGTATATTTTATCCTATGGACCCATTTTTTAATTCCCCATTGGATCCTTTTCTTAGAGAGTCAGACAGCACTGATATCTTTAGCATGCCCCCAGATCAGATCTACTCTTGAACTGCATTCACTTGTCCTAACCAGTATTTGAAATTTTAAAAACTGCAGCACGTAGTTGTACATTTCAGTAGATTTAAACAAAAAATCAGACAAACTGATGTCATCTTTACTGGAATAAAAATATTTTCTTTATTAAGAAGGTATTGGTGTTTAAAAAACACGAGAGAACGCAGTGCAGTGAAAAATTCAAACAATAATTATTAATTTGTAACCGGTGAATGAACGAAGAATCGAGACTCACTCTTCCAAGTACACAAGGTGGTAATTGTGGAGAATAATAAATTAGTTAATTTGCTTGTAATGGAGAAGTTATTGAAAAAAGTTTTTCTGGTAAGACTGAATAAGAAAACGGAAACAAGCTGCTACTTGGCAATGGAATAATATTAGTAGAGGGAAAATAGATTCACTGTACGTGTATATGCCCTCTAGGGATTGTAACAAACAAAATACGAAGCGAATTGGTACAACGGAAGAAACAAGTGTGTACTGTACTGTGTGCCGTAGAATGGTATATTTAAATAATGAAAGCGTAAAACAGTACACGCTACCTCTATATAGTTGCAACTTATCTCGGGAATGAAATTCTACATTATGAATGAAAATTGACCAGGGTTTTTAAAGTTCCGTATTTATTCGTCTAATAAAAGATGCTTTTGAAATACTCCACTCTGGGTAGTTCCATTTGCAGTTTCCAAGAGCATTCTCAATATTAATCCCGTTAACAACATATCTCTTGAACGTACGAACAAAATCTATACCTTTGTGAATTTTCATATACCAATAACCGAAGAGAATATAGTGAATAAAAAAAATTGAAGTACTTTTTTAAAATCCCACGTGAATATTTAGATGGGTGACTTCGGAGCCAAGTTAGGATTCATGTTAAAATTATGGCAACTTATTTTACAAAAGTTGATTCTATACACAAAAACTATCGATCTCATGAATAAATAAATACACTAATTCATCTCTAGCATGGAAAAGAAGAGAATACATTAATTCATTCGATTGGGTTGTGTTCAATAGCCCAGGCACTTGAACTGAAACTTTGTACCATTTCCCATGTTATCTACTTCCATTCCAGAAGCTTTGTGTCTTCTATATAGACCAATAGTTTGACTGGAGGGATTTTCAGTAATTGTAATGGTTGTCTTCAAAGTGCTTCCGTCTGAGTCCATGCAAGTTCTCGCAGAAGCAGATTATGTGAGCAGTTATTTCATCATAGAGTTCACATTTCCTGCACATAGGTTCACTAACTTTGCCAATTTGTGGCAGATGTTTTCTCAGGGTGCAGTGTCCAGCCACCATGTCTATTACTGTTTCAATAGCCTTCCTTATCGACTTTGTTCAGTGAACTCTTTGTATGGAGGTGCCTTCCATTTTAGTTGGTGTTCCTTATCTAGTCAGTTCCCGATTTCCCCTCCTATGCAATCTTTTGTGATTCCACAAAACAGTTCCGGACCTATGAATTCTCCTTAAGAGCCTTCTTTAGCTAACTGGTCAGCCATTTAACTAAGTGCCGGCACCCAGACAGTGATATTTTACAATTTAAGGGTTGGTGAATACTGAGCCTGTCAGTAATTTTTTTAAAAATATTTTTATTATGTTCATTGTTGTTTAAAACTTTTGATGTTCCGTGCATGAATTAATAAAGCAATTAAACGAGGGTAGAATTGGCGTTGACAAATAAAGCCACATAAACCCCATACATCCGTTCCGTTTCAGTGGTGGTCGCAAAACGGCAATAAATCAGTGCGATTTCCTTCAGTCATATTCGTTGTTTTGCTCTTTTTGTCTGCTACTCTGTGTGCATAACAATAACAGCGGTGTCAAAGTTACCAAGAAATCTACAAACAGTCTGGCGCCGGGCCCACATTGTAGGTTTGATATACAAGTAGCGACCTTATCTTAAAATATTCGAAGACAATTTGAAGTTTTGATATATGGCAAATCATAATATAATATCCGTTTGAAAGTATTTTCTAGATGGCGCCACATGAGCTATTTTGTTGGTGTCTTCCATAACTTTCAAACGATAAACATGGTTTCCACTCAAATTCAAGAAGGTACGTGACTATTTTCTCTAGTATTTATTTCACTCTTATCTGGTAGTATTTTCCGGCATGACCATCCCCTAATATGAGCTACTAATATTTTGACTTGATACCATACATTTTATTTTTTCAATTCTGCTTTTGATTATGAATTGCTTATAACTTTTTACACTTTACTAAGTAGCTAAAATAACTTGCTCACACCTAGTCTATGCTTATCCACAAATTACCGTCATGTTCTAAGTACTCAGTATATATCTGTTTTGTTTTTCTGCATTCTGCTGATGAGCAAAATCTGTCTTGGTCTTGCGTTTTTACAAGACCAAAACCAAAGTGTAAGACTAAACTAAAAACTACAACTTTCACTTTAAATAGGAAAGATAAGAATATTCGTGTTAAGTAGTGAGCAGGCAAGACCAAGACTGAATAATTGAAGACCAAAACTAGCATTTGAGCAAGACAGAGACCGTTAGGCCAAAAATGTCTTGGTATTGGTCTTGGCTTCTGCTTTGCTAAGCACAAATACATTAATTGCTTGTAAAATCAAATTGAATAATTTTTTGTATACTCATTTGTTTTGTCACTGTGTTTATTAAATCTTATAACATACAGCCCACAGATTATTCATCCGGGCGTTCATATTATTATCGTTATAATTGAAGTTGACGAAATTCATTCTTTTACAGTCGTAGTGAGTGTTCCGGGTTATTTCTGCCCAGATTCTTGTTAATAATGAATTAGTAGCTTGACAATAATCAAAGTTGTTAATTCAACGAGGCCCCTGGATATCAAGACGGCAATAGGATAATTACGTATTCTGGAATATCAAGGAAGCAGCATAAAACAGGGAACAAAGCCACAGCGAAAGCCACAGCGATGCCGAATTTCTTGACCAATCAAAAAACCGAATTGTTTGACAGGCACAATGCGGGTATTTGAATCCATAATACCGATCGTCGAAGATCTTCCATCATTTCTTTTCGCAACAAAAATCTTTGATGATTATTGATTATTATTCCATTGAATATCATAATTATGTAAATTGAACAGCAAATAGTATAGAAAAAGTGAGATTAATAATTAGCAACGTCAAATAAATTCACAAAACTGGTGTTCCCTGGCTGATACGTTCAATTTTTCCAGTAGAAGCAAGTCTACTGACGTTCGATAGAAAGACGTTCAAGAATACCATTTATCCATTCTCGATAGAACCACACCTGTTTTCTCTCGGCTGTTTTACTCCCTGTATTCAAGAATTGGGTCCCTAAAATTTTCAGTAACCTCCATCTAAGGCTATCTAGAATTCTTGACACGAAGGGTCAAGGAATCGTGGAGCAGATCACGTTAAAAATCTGGCGCCAGAGATATTATTGAAAAGAATTTGCATCAGGGGTGTCCAAAGTGACGTTCCTAGGTGATAAAAGCCTAAGGGAGGGCAGAAACCACGTCACAGCGTGTAAGAAAGGATTACTTTATATTCTGGATGCATGAATGATTGTTATGCATTGTCCGGATAATATTTTATCGCTGTTTCGTTCATAATAGTTCTTATTCTAACAAAATTACAAATCTCTGAGCACAAAGAAGATACTTATATCAATTTAAACTATAAGCATTCACATAATTCAGAGCTCATACAATTCTGCAACGAAGTCAGAATCAATATTTTCGTTATAAAAATAAAATACGATCACCCTAACAATATTTGATAAGTGATAAATATGCAGCTCGCAGACATCTTAGAAATTTCCTGGCGTATTGATGTTTTTCATTAATAGTCTTGACTACACTCTCTAGATATTTTCAAATAAATGCTTTTTTAAAATTCCATCACGTCAGTTCCTATTCCATAATCTGAAATTACTTGTCAGAAACAACCATCAGATTCGATAAATAAAACACATTCTATCAAGTGCAAAAGCAGCTGATCGAGTTTTATGTCTATAAAAGATTCTGAAACTCCTGTTATTGCTGAAAAGAAAAGAAAAAGAGAAAGGAGCGTCATTTCCACTAGTAAGAATTGTAGCATCGTTTTAAACTCAATTTTTGTTCTGGAAGCTATAACAATAACAGGTTTGGGTGATTATGTAAACATCTTGAAAATCATCATCAATATATGATATAACTACCACGATACGTGTGAGTTTGTACTATGATAATAAATCGTATGTATCTGTATTATCAAATCCATTGTTCAGGATGTTACTACAATACCGGGTGTCCCAGAAGTTTCTGACCCATTTTAACTGTAAAAATCTCGGAACTCAGAAACGATAGTGAGGTGCGGTTTTCGAGCAACAATTTCTTTTTAATAAAGTTTTTTAAGTATAAATGTTCAATTGGTGAGATCGTATATAGGGTGTTTTCAAAAAAATGGTATCTTTAAATTCAAATACCGTTTATTTTTTTAATGAAACACCCTATATTTTTTTATCCTATCTGAAAGCTGAACTCTTCCCCTTTCTGAAAATGTATAAGTTGTTGGAGTTTAGATGAAAAATGGGTAAGTTATTTGATTTTTAATGATTTGAACAGTTCCAAAACGGCTAACTCTTGTTAATTTATTTTCAATAATGGTCCGATTCAGTTTACCTGAAAAATCAAAAACTGTGTTATTGTATGCTAAGAATCGATTGTTAATACCCAAAGAACATTTCGAGGGATATTTAGGAAAAATCAACCTTCAAAAAACAGTATAAAAAAGTGGTACGTTGCAATTTCTGCAAAGTGGATTATTGGAAAGGAAGAAATATCAAACACGTGATGCTGATAATGTTTTGAATAAACTCTAATGTATTCAGGAAATATAAGGAGAACATAATAATTGAATACCGCTCCGCAAAATATCATACACAACAGAAATCTCAAAATCCGAAGTTCAGAGATGTATGAGGATATTGAAGTTAACTCCTTATAAAATTCAGATACACCAACAAATATATGCAAGAGATTTTCAAACCAGAATTCTTTTTTCGGAGACGTTACTAGATTTACTTAGAGAAGTTCCCAACGTTTTACTTATAATGTCAGATGAGGATGGTTTTTATATAAACGGGCAATGTAATAAACATAAATGTCGCATATGGGGGTCTGAAAATCCAAGGGTAGTGGAAGAGTACGGAAGAGATTCACCGATGTTGAACGTTTGGTGTGGTGTTTCTAAAGAAAAAATATTCGGACCGTTCTTTTTCTACAATTAATGGTAATTTCTACACAGACATGTTTCAAAATTACTCATATCCACAACTTGAACAAAATGCCATGGTAAATTCAGTTTACTTTCAGCAAGATGGTGCGCCACCACATTTTTCACTTGTGGCCAGACATTTTTTAGCAGAAACATTTGGAGATAGGTAGATTGGGAGAGCCGGACCAATTGAGTGGCCTGTCCACTCACCAGACTTGACGATTCCAGACTTTTATAATATGGTCTTTTATCGAAGATAGATGTTATAATCCTATTCCAGAGACTCTGGAACAACTGCGAGGCAACATTGTCCGACCGTTTTAAGAAATTACCCCGGAAATGTTACGCAAATCTTTCGATCATTTTTTGTTCAGGTTGCAAAATAGACCACACTTGGAACATCTTGAAGATTTTTATTAAATTAGATAATTTATAATGTAATGCTGAGTCGTGCTTCTTTCAAAAACATTCGGTATACTTTTTTTTAACGTAGGTTTTACTTAGCAGGCAAATTTTGTAATTGTTTTTTATTTAAAACGTATGAGTTAGACATATCTTTATCTAACAAACAATCATCATTAAAAACCAAATAACTTACTCATTTTCCATCTAAACTTCAATAAATTACACATTTTCAGAAAGGGGAAGAGTTCAGCATTCAGATAGAATAAAAATGTAATATACTTGTTTTTTCCTTTTTATTTGCAATTAAACCTCTACAGTACCAAACAGCAATGATAAAATGTCAGTTATTGACAAATAAATCATAGCCAACTCATCATTAGGTGATTGTTAAATGGTTAAATCATTGTTTTGCATAGAAAAATCAAAATATCTCAAGAACCAGTAATTTCAGGTATAGGGAATGCTTAATAAAAAAATAAGTATGATGGTAGTACTTTTCGATACTCACATTTGAAAAAACCGAGAAAATAATGTATTCGTATTTTGACTCATCCTTTATCAGATTCAATGAATATTAACGAAATAAATATAAGAATCTCTCATACATTGTACAGGGTATTGAACTTGTTACGATTTTGATGGAAAATTGGTTTCTACTTTTAAAATACCCCGTAGAACACATCACAACCTTGTATTATTGTAATAGGGAGGTCAAGCTGATTCCAAATGTGCGATAAAATATAGGGTGTTTCATTTAAAAAAGTGTAACTTTGATATGGCACAGCATTCTAGATCACCCTGTAAGATTGTTAATAATTTAAAATGTGAAGACTGACGATTGCTATAAACCCTCAAGTTTTCAAATTGATATCTCAAAGGACAAACGAGGCACTGAACTTTATCACACTAATCAATGAAAACTATGCACCCCACATAATTCTGAAGGCGTCACTTTTATGAATAAACGTCAAAATTCTCTATGGTCACGTCTCCAAATATTTAAAATGGAACTCACTGACGAAAATGCTGGCTGAGTGGCATATATTTTGGTTTTTATATATCCCATAAAAACGTCTAGGGGAGTTGAATCAGGTGACCTAGGACCACCAAGCAGGAGATTATTTGTTTAAAAACCGTCTCACATCCAGAGCGTAATGTGGAGGTGCTCCATCTTGTTGAAACGCCAGCAAAGCTACTGATATGGTATCATAATTTTTCACCATTCATGTTTCGGGATCAATAACTTCTTTAAGAAATTGTGGAAAATAGTCACCATTTAAGTTTCCCTCAATAAAGTATGGTCCAACAATATGGTCATCACAAATTCCACACCAGACGTTAAATTCTAGTGGTGCTTGGCTATGAAACTCCCGCATTACGTATGGGTCTTTTTCTATCCAATATCTATAATATTGGCAACTGATCCTGTTTCAGAAAACTTCTCCATTAATTCAATTACGTACTTATGCTCTTCCGGAATGATCAGCATTAGATGTGGCTCTTGCAGATTTATTGTAATTCCCACAATTTCAATTCTATCTTGCAGAATAGCTTGTTCTGTCGGCATTCATTCGATTGGGTTGTGCTCAACAGCACTTGAACTGAATCTTTGTACCATTTCCCATGTTATCTACTTCCATTCCAGAAGCTTTGTGTCTTCTATGTAGGCCACTAGTTTGACTGGAGGGATTTGGATTTTCAGTAATTGTAATGGTTGTATCATTTCCTCTCCAAAGTGCTTCCGTCTGAGTCCATGTAAGTTCTTGCAGAAGCAGAAGATGTGAGTAGGTGTTTCATCATAGAGTTAACATTTCCTGCACAAGAGTATACATTATTTATATGAAAACTAAGCTACCTTCTTGACACTTTCTTCAAAAAAACGTCTCGACCACCTGTTTTTGTCCGCAAGCAAAAGATCGTTTACTTAATTTAGTAGAGTTACTGCTGCATTGAAGGCATAGTTTACGTTGGAATTATCCGTAACTCCCAACTGATTGACATTTCACTTATGTATTATATATTTTCCAATCCTCTTGTAGAGGAGAATCCAACAATGTAATAATGTGTAGGGTGTGGGTAACCATAGGGAAGAGGGGGTGGAAGTTATAACGTCTACATATAAACAAAAAGACGTTTCTGTGTGATTTTTTAAATTTTTTCATAAAAGTGACGCCTTCAGAATTTTGTGGGGTGGATATTTTTTATTGAAATGCTGTGTATAATATGAAATTTCATAATTAGAATCACTAGAGCAATTACTTCTCAATTATAGGTATAAACTCAAATAATTTTTGAAGGTAACTTTGAAAGAAAGTGAAGCAATAAGATGAATAATCAATCATCCGTTTTCATCTCGCGTTCGTTATGCTTTGGAAAAGGAAGTTTGCTTATACCTAAAACCACCGTGATAATCTTGTTTATTTAATTAATTTTCAATTTTATATTCAGTAAGAGAGACTTGTTTGATGAACCAATGTACCATTAAACCAATTTCATGATACCATTGTGACTTTCAATAAACACCAACAATAAGTATTTATTGGAATGTCAAAGTTGTTGTTGTAGCAGTCATAGTCAAACTATGATCGGGTTAACCCGATCATGATCTGAATGTTCGGAAAGTAATCCGGATCACGATCACTTACGTTCGGAAACTGAACGAATTGAGCGGATCATAGTCATATGATTGGATCCTTTCTACCCAAGTATACCGGTGGGTGAATGCGATCAGCTGATGTGTTGATCCGTTTTAATCGTTTTCTTTAACCTCTAACCTAAAAGTCATGTAAGCTGCGTAGTTGACAGGTGTTTGAAGTTTGCTTAATAATAATTATTGATCAATTAAAATATTTTTTACAACTGAATAAAGGGTCTCAGGTAAAGGTCTATAAACTCAGGAAAACTATAAAAAAATCTATCCACGAAACTTTTAATAATAAAAGGTTTGTAGGTCAAGTTTTTAGTTTGACGTTTCCACAAAAACAGCACGCGTCGTTCGGAAACTCAGATAAAAATCTCGTTCATGGTTAGGATCCGCAATCAGCTGATAGGTGATCTATCTGATCCAGGAAAGCCCTAATGTTGATGTAGCTATAACTCCGAAACTATGGCATTCAAGTATAGGATCTATTACATGAAAAATAATTAGTATTTCTTAAAGATTTCGACAACAAAGTTCATTATTATTCCTGTATACCAAGAAACAAAAGTGGATATGCTAATATTTTATTAAATAGCGCATTATATTCAGTTCATTTATAAAAGTAGTAACTTTTTATCTGACTGCATGCTCCACTGATTTATACATTAGACTTATATGAAAAACGTGACATAAACTTGTATTAGGCAGTTTCACAATCTATATTTTTCACGCTTTATATTAGCTTCACTTGTATGTGTGTTTGTTTGCTTGTAGCGCAACCTTTAAACTTGATTTTTATCCACTTTAAACGCTCAGATCAAGTTGAAACAATAGGGAACTTCATCTAAATAGACTGACCAAAGGATTTGAGAGGATTAGTGGGAAAACCAAACCCACCCTATCTTATGCTCGAAACAAGAACCCAGTCAACCCGAAACATTTTTATACCTGACCTTTTGCAAAAATATATAAACGAAGGTAGATTACAAACTCTTAGCTTTCATTGAAATTTGGAAAGGTGTCAGTATAAATCGGTCATTTTTGAAGAAATAATATCTTTTGGTAACTAATTTCCGTTATATAGAGGGTCCGCTATTGGGAAGGTCGTTTATACACAAATAGTCAATGCAGCATTCTGGACATGTGTTTTGTCCATTACATACAGATGCCTGCTATATGAGGGTGTTCAAAAAGAAAGTTCCACTATACCTCAATCTTTAATTATGCCTAGAAAAACTTAATTCATCGATACAACTACTACGTCACTGTTAAAAAACAACTGGCGGTTCCAATTCTCTTTCCAGTTTCCTCACCTATTATTATTAATTCTCTTTGTACATTTATTCCGAAAAAGTTTTTTGTATAATTTATGTGTCATTAACTCCAATTCTCGCTTTTGTACCGCCATTTCTTTTTTGCCATTTCAATTTAACGGGCGTGCAATATTAACGTGAAAAGGCTGGCGGTAAAGGCGAAGGGAGACCTTCAGCTCTCGCTGGCGCCCTTTTACGCATAATTAATTTTTGAATTAGATCGTTGCCAATTGGACTTCACCAGATGTGAAACTCTAATTATAGAGATTATTTTGTTTCTTTTGCGGATGCGAAAATATGATGCAGGTGTAATATTGGATTTCGACATTTTTAGTGAGTTAATTTGAAAAATGATCGGAAAAATGTCAGTTAAACCCAGAATATCCACTTAATATTCCAGCGATATACATAGTTGTTCAAAAATTAACAACAAAATGGATATTATAAAACGAAAGAGAAGATATAGTTGGACTGCTCTTAGTTTACCTATAGTGATAGGGTGTTGTGTCCGTCGGAAATTTTAGCAGTACTCAAACGTTATTTTTATCTGGCTTGTAACTTGTAAATGAGATCCAACCTTTCTTATTAAAAGGAACCAAGCACTTTGATAGCTTGGGAAAAACCCCAAGTATATTTCAAGCATAAGAAAGTGTCCCAGTTCAATATTGACAAAGGCAGAAGATTATCATGATGTCGGATAGTCAAGAAGCTCTGGTGTAATCAGTCCCAAACTGGTGGGAAGGCCTAGGCATACTCAATGAACTAGGCGAACAAAATTGTGGATTCCAGGACACACTGGAATGGAAGGAAATGAAATAGCAGATGGAATAGCAAACAGGGGGACTTGAAGACATTTTTGAAGGCCAGAACCCTTTTGTGGTATCAGCCCCATTGTAATACTGGAAGAAATAGGCAAAGCCGAAGAAAATAGAAAGTCTGACCATCGGAAAGATCTAGAAGGGCTTAGTCAGTTAATGATTTTGATGGGTAATACAACCCGTTGAGATAAAAGAAATGCACGAGTCAAAGTAAAACTGCAGTAAGAGTTTTCAAAAGGATTCAAAAGTGACATTGCTGCCATAACGGGCAGGTGAAAAAGCTCAAAATAGTAGAGGAAGAAGAATGTAGGTTATGTGGCATGGAAGAAGAAACACAGCAATTCAGAATCCTAGGGCACAGCACCTAGGAGATTATCGGATAGAAGAGGAACATTTACCTAAATTGAAGTCTGCAGATATCCTAAAATTCCGCAGGGAAATAGGACTAAAGGAGCTACTAGTCTGTGAGACGTTCCTCAAGAACTAAGTAGAAGTAAGGGGGCACAATAGATCTTTTAGGTCTCAGTGATTGTCCCCTATCATACATACATACAGTCTTATTGAAAAAAAATCAATTTTGTTGTAATATTAGTTTTACTTTTATCACTTAGTTTAGACATCGGAAATTTTTTCTTGAAGCGCTTAGATTGCGCGCCATTTAACAACTGTCTCTAAATGAGAATAATTTATTTCTACACTATAGAGTTCACAGTGCTTTAGTTCTGTCCGTTGCCAGTTCATTTGAAGCCAAAAAATACAAGTAATTCAGTAGTTGCTTCAACATAATTAAACATCGATATCATGTAACAAACATAGTTGTAGCTGTAATTTAAACTTAATTTGAAAACATTTATCTCCCAAGTCCCAACCCATAATATAACAAGTTACAAAATCATGTAGAACAAAGTTCTAAAACGTTCCAGCGAATAGCTCTCGAACAACATAGAGATAGCTACTTGAAAAGATAAAAACTTTTAATGAGTTATGCTCAAAATAATCTATCGTTAACAAACTAAAGTTCAGTGTAGGAATAGGGGGTGGGTGAGTTTACCAGAGTATATACATATACCTATCTAACTTCAATACCCAAAGTTAGAAGTACTTACCTACTTTGATCGTTAATATAATTCACCTATTCATGAATATTTACACGGGGTTTACGTCTCTGACTGACTACGTAATTTAAGGAAATGGTCCTTTTGCTGCCAACTATGTATGTACATTATATATGTACGGAACACACGTATTGTACATACATATATTAAATATTATATATTCCGTGAATTCTGTACATAAATGGCATAAGACAGACAGTTGGCTTGATTTATTTATACAACACGCTTCACTAACTAAACTCCAATTCAGTTCAATTAAGTAGTTTGTACCTATGAGGACAAATGATCAAATATTTATTGTTTCTCATCTGTATCGCGAACTTTTCACTTCTGAGTTAATTATAGTAAAATCGCAATCGGTGCGGGGTAATAAATCAAAATTTTATGCGACTTGCTCAGCACAAATGGACCAAACAAAATATGTAAATTTACACTACCTGCTGTAATGAATGAAAGATACAATGACCGAGTCTTTATCTTAATACTTTCTAGGTGTATAATAGGCGTAGGTTTAGAAACAGTATTAGGGGCTCGTAGGTATATATTATTGTTAATATTTGTTGTTTTGCTTGAGTTTTAAATTATGAAAATACGTGTATATCCTATTAAATAAGTGTGGTTAAAAATGTTGACCGTTTAATTATGGCTCGAATTTTAAATAATACAATGTTATGATAGGTACTAATTGTAATTTGCTTACTAAATTAATAGGAACATGCCACTTGTAAATTGTTTTAAATAGTTCTTCCCTCATAGATTAGTAAGAGCAAATGTCTCTAAATCACTGTCGGAATCACAATCATCACTTGAGGAGTATTTATTTATTGAAATTGTTAATGGTGTCACTGTAATGTCTGCAGCTAAGATTTTGTCCAGATTCCACATGTTTTCTTCCTCTTTTAACAAACGATGAATTGCTTTTTGCCAATTTTCTTTGACAACTTGTAATTGGGACTTGTCTAATAATGCTTGCACATCTTTTAGAGTTAATGTAGTATTATGTCGACATACGAAAGTTTTCACTTGTGCCCATATCAGTTCTATCGTATTTAATTGGCAGTGATATGGGGGAAGTCGCACTATGTCAATACCACGTTTTTTTGCTAGTTCGTCCACTGCATATCGAGCTGGAGGTTCTGGTTTAACTGATTTTTGAGGAAAATTAATATTTTTATCTGTTGGCTATTCAATGATCTCTTGTTTTCTCCATGATGTGTTTGGCACCTTTTTAATGTGACGAGAATGGTAACGAGCGTTATTTGATACTATGACTAAACCTTTTGGTATTAGGTCAATCATCTGCTCAAAATATTCCTCAAAAACGTCGGCGTTCACATCTACATGGTAGTCTCCAGTTTTTTTAGATTTGAATATTGAAGAGCCGAACCACCGTCTAAAAACCCATTATCACTGCCAATATAAGTTATGATTAGACGTAGTCCCTTACCAGATGGACTCTTCAATCCTTTAGATAATCCTTCCAAAAAAAACATGTCGTGAAGATTGAATGTTGGTATCCACACCAGAATAATATATAGGCATTCAATAATATTCGTAATGAATATTTCAGTAATCCGAATGTCTCTTTACTTTAAAAATAATAATAGGTACCCACCCCTGAAATGGCCTGTTCCGAGAGTTTTATTACCCCGCACTGATTACGATTTTACTAGATCATTAGGTGTTTTACAAATGTATTACATTTTTTCCGTGGAAAAGTTAGTAAAGTGACAAACACACAAATTTTGGGCACTGTCGGCGCAATGTAAATGGAATTTTTTTTTGTAAATGTATGCTGTTACTGTACCTAGACCCCCCTTAGGTCCTTTGTGCATCCTCCTGGAATTCCCTCTCAGTACGCCAACCAGCCTTTGGTTTTAAAATAGTTGATAACGCCCCCTCAAGATCAACTTAGTCGCTGTCGCTCGTTCGTGCTTTAAACAGTTTCGTTTATTGATCGCCTTCATTTACAAACTAGTTTATTAAATAACTATTAACGATTATTAGTTGAAATTATAATATTACATGAATTTGTCGTCAATTGAGTAAGCATCTTAAATAAGTATAATATTGACTGGGCCATGACGGTATACTCTTAGTCTAGGAGTCAAACAAAAACTTTAAGTTCGCACTATACCTTTTACGTCAACTATATATAAAGATGAAAAGACTGAAATAGCGAACTATAGACCTCAGTTTCTATGAAATTTCTTCAAAAGTGAATTCAAATACGGCTGGTTTCATATTTAGATAAATTGAATGTAATATCCAAGTTACAATTTCGATTTCGCGAAAACAGGAGCATCCAAGATACCATTGCGAGATTGGTATTGCGTATTTATACCGAAGTCGATACTAGCGTGTAGGAGTATTTATTGGTCTAGCAATCGAATATTTTTAAATGTGATCGTTTCAACCAAAATTTGACCAGTTGAATCCGTAATTTTTCAGGAGCAAGTTTAAGAAGCCATGGAGAAAATGTGTTAGTAATAAATTATAAAAGGACATGAACTTTATAATATCTACTTTTTCTGTTTATGTTCAATACCAAAACCCCCAAAATTGATGCTCTTAGGCTGAGACTAGCCCCGTATATAAATGTTTGTAACCACGGCAATTATGATGATAAATATGACAAATGTTGCCCTACATCAACAAGCTACATTTTTATAGGTTTGCTTCATTTCACAACATTATATCTACAATAAAAATTTGTAGCGAAACACATTAATATGTCCAGGTAATTGATCACTTTCCGATGTTGTACAACTCCCGCAAGTCCAATTCCATTAGTTTTCTATGTGTTCTTTCATTCTAGTGTTTCATACAACACTTTTGTATATTTTCCAGCAAATTGATAATCAACAAATTCCCGATAATCTATCAAAATTTTAACAATAAGTTCTCCTGAACTTGCTGTTCATAAAAGTAGTTATGATCTGGTACGTCTTCAATGATGTTTAAACGCTTAAAAAACAACATGTACACAGAGTGTTTAAGCTAAAGCAGCTTAGTGGTTCGTTTGTGATGGATCCAGTTTTCTCCACGCATAAAAGTGAAGCACGCCTGAACAATAAACGTACAAACTATAGGCGAGCGGTATTATTAGGTAGTATTTTTATTTCCTTGCTACTTTTATTTAGCTTGTTGAATTCGTCATACCAAATTCGCCAAATTTACGGATTCCTATATAGGCGGATTTGCCGTGACGAAGTGCGTAGCGTGCGTACTGATTTGCGAAACTGTTTTTCGATTAATAACGTTAATAATAATACGTTTTTTTTTGGCTATTGTTTATTTTTCTTCATACCATCTACTGTCTAAAACAAGCCTTCCTCAAACAAAACGTTTTTCAATTCTAAGATATAGATTAGCTTGCATACAAGATATTGCGGTAGATAAACTGCCTCCGTCAGAGCCCGCGTTGGTACAGCATATTTTGCGTGTAAAATGGCAAGTAAATGAATGGTCACAAGCAAGATATAATAATATCTGACATTTGATCGAGCTCAGTATGAATGGAGAAAAGATAACGAATTATTTTAGTGAATTATTTTGAAGGAGATGCAACCATGGAAATGTTACAAAAATTAATTTGTTCTTGCAGTGGAAAGTCACCGTGTAAAGATGACGAGAGATGTTCTTGTTTATCTCAAGGTTTTCCATGTTTGTGAACTATGTGCGTGTTCAACAAATTGCAATAATCAAAACATTTCAAATGATTATATGGACTCAAGCGACGAAAACGAGACTAAAAATTATATTTGAACGTAATTGTTGCAATGTTAATATAGAATAGACTCTATTACAACATAGTACATATTCAAATGTTAATTTTATGTAAATAAATCAGTACACGCTACGTACTTCGCCACGGCAAATCCGCATACGAATCCATAAATTTCGCGGATTTGGTATGACGAATTCAACAAGCAAAATAAAAGTAGCAAGAAAATAAAAACATACTACCTAATAATACATGTTTTCACGAGTAATTTTCATTTTGAAAATTTGGAAATGCTGTGGTAGAGAATGATAAAAATGCTTTCGAAAAATAATATGTTTTTCGGTCGATTTTTGACTTTAAATTGCCGATAAACAAAGCAGTTTTCAAAAAATTACCAAGAGTCAAAAAGTGTTTATTTTCATCTATTTTTCCTTAAAAAATTATCGGCGTAACGATTTTTTCATTTTCCGTAATTTTGCAAGTTTTTGGTAGTTTTTTGTTCCTAATAACATAATTTATCGATCCCAATTGTTTTTTCTCGCGTTTTTTAGTGGTCCGTCAACTCATGTTTTTGTGCATCCTTTTAGGGGTGCACCACTCGCCTACCAAACAATGTTCGTCGAGCACATTTCTCTAATGTACCGACTACTAAGGGTGCGTCCTCAAAAATGTTCAGTGCTGCGCCACGTGTCGCTAGACGTTTGCGAGCGCTTACAGGCAAGCTGTCCACAGAGTGCCCAAACTACAGCAACATAATGGTTCGTTCGTTAGTGTTTGTGATGGATCCAGTTTTCTCCGCGGATGAAAGTAAAGCGCCCCCAAACAATAAACGTACAAACTCAACAATGTTCGTCGAGCACATTTCTCTGATGTACCGACTACTAAGAGTGCGTCCTCAAAAATGTTCAGTGCTGCGCCACGTGTCGCTAGACGTTTGCGAACGCTTACAAGCATGCTGTCTACAGAGTGCCCAGACTACAGCAACATAATGGTTCGTTCTATAGTGTTTGTAATGGATCCAGTTTCCTCCGCGGATGAAAGTGAAGCGCCCCCAAACACTAAACTCTTTATAGAACGTGTTTGTTTGTGTCATTCCTGCGCGTTCGCGTTCAACTCACCATCCACATTAATGGAGAGTTCAATTCTCGGCATTGCGCGGAGAAAAGCATTAGAGAGAACGCACTTTGATGGATCGTGTATGTTCGTGCGCATTTCTGTTTACAAATGATTAAGTACTGAACAGTTTTTGGTCATGATTGTATTTCAGTTAACTTAACCGACGTCACTGCCTATCATAATCCATTCGTCTGACAAATGGTTGTCGGTCTGGCGAAGTCATAATATTCCTAGGCTCATTTGAGTATATTCAAGTAATTGGCGACTACTGTACTAACTGGTTTGGTAAAAATGTATATTTCATATTATGTAGAATCTCGTGAAGGAATAGGAGTGAGCTATACGTGAAATTATATATTTCCAAGAGAGAACAGCACACTTCCCCTTCACGAAACTACTCTCTGTTATTCTAGTTATTCTATTTTTTTTTCGGACCGAGATGGAAAAACTCATGTTTGAATGGGCCATATTCCATGACCCAGACACTGTTGAACTCATCCCAAGGGATGCTTATCTACCAAACCCACCTCAAATCTCGCCGTTACTCCCGCCTCAGAATCACAACCCTAGTATACTTTAAGACGGGCGGCGGTCCTTCACACACACTCCGTCATTTTCTCTCTACCATCACTTCTACCTCTCATGTCATATCAATTCCTTCTCTCTCCCTAATCATTCTGTCCACTACGCCACTTACCTCCATCCACTCCTCCTCATCCCTCAACATTATCTCCACCATGTTCTCCCAATACACCGGCTCCTCTAGTTTCTTCTCCAATTTTTTCAGCACCTCCTCGTTCCTTCAGCATGCCCCGCATCATCCTCCATTTCACACTTCTTGCACACTCCAGTCTCTCTATTCCCAATATTGTGGAGGTGCCCTACTCTTGAATCATTCCCAGTGAGCACCTGTGTCAAGAAGTAGTTCACCTCCCTCTGTTATTCTATAGCTTCGTCTCATGTCCTCACAGAATAGCAATACGTAATATAACTATTAGCCAAATCTGTGCTTTCAAATTTCTATATTTAATCCTGCTGAAAATTTGCAGCCTAAAATGGTATCCTTGTCTTATATGTTTATATTTTATTTTGTAGCATAGTTTTGAGTGATTCTCCGATATAATTTGAGCCCTTATTTCAATTTTTAAACAGTTGAATGAACTTTTTCTACGTGATCCAAGGTCTACAGAACATAAAACATCAAATTAGCATCGAAATCAATATTAAAATGCATATGTTTTAATTTAAATCTACACAAAAAGTTTGTTTCGATTGTACTGGAAATATTGAATTACACGCAAAACAGCCAGTTTAATCATTGTTACACGGGAATTTTAGAACAACGATTAGAGATTTTCATTTCACTATTTATCGTTAACAGTAAATGCATGATTTTTGTGGTGGTCAGTGAAGCATTAAGATCAATTCTAAAATCTACTAAATCAAACATTTCCGTTCGTTTAAGCAGAACTAACACTGTTTTAAATTACATCACCGGCACCACACCGCAGGAAATTACATTTTAAGTTGAAGCATGGTTGATTTATAAAAATGTGCATGTTTATGTAAAACCACAAAATGGTTTATAAATATTATATTTGTTCATAAAATGCCAAAACTGCTTCGTGAAGTAACTCACAAATCACAGAACAGGTAGACTTTTGGTTTATCTGTATCTCTGTATCTGTAGAGTAGGGAGGGTGAGTGTAGGCTCACAGCACTTAGGCCACATGTGACCCATTGTGCATCCTCCCGAGGAGTTGTCTTCCTAGGTCATTGTCCATCCTGTCCTTCTCAGGAAGGTAGACAGGTCACTAGGAGACATCTCCTTTATATCGGCAGGTGTAGGCCAAGACTCACCGAACACACACTCTCTTATTGACGATAACTCCGGACACTCGCATAAGACATGCCTGACAGTGTCATCTTCCTGTTCACACATCCTGCATAGAGGTGTGTCCACTAGCCCCATAGTATGGAGGTGTTTCCCTAGTTGACAGTGACCAGTCAGAAATCCTACTGTTAAACGTAGGATTCTCCTGGTCATCGCCAAATATTTCTTCGGCTCCAGCTTCCCAGGGTCGCCCAGGGTGATCCTGGCAAGATTGCATCCTTTGATTCCATCCCATCTCTTAAAGGATTGAGTATGGGTGTAGCGTTTGGCTAGTTCCGCAATTGTCGAAGTCGTTAGGCCGTAGGTGTCACTGGGTCCTAGAATTTTTAGTCCAGCGGCTTCCCTGGCTAAAGAATCAGCAATGCGATTTCCTTTACTCCTGTCGTGCTCTTTAACCCACCTCAGGATAATATTGTTATCTGCCGAGGCGTCAGCTAAATCTTGGTGGCACTCTAGTACTAGCCTCGATATAACACGTTGTCTGTTTAAGGCTAATAGGGCTTGTCTACTATCAGTGCAGATTATTATGTTTTTGCCAGAAATTATTCTTCTGGTTAGTTCTTTTGTGGCAATTGAGATATCAGCCAGTTCTGTTTGAACTACGCTGGTATTGTTTCCCATTCCCCACTTCATCTTTAGGCTTAGTGCTCTTGAGTAAACTCCACATCCTGAGCCTTCTTTAATTTTTGAACCATCTGTATATATGCGTATTGCATTTGCAGCACCTGGCTCTGTGTTCTGTTTTATTTGAATTTTGTAGGGTTTGTTAAACAAAAACCTGGGTTCAATTGCATCATTGGTTGCCTGCAGCAGAGGTAGCGCAGTGAGCGCTTCCTGCCACAGGCTCAACCTCAATTGGCCCACTCCTACTTCGGGGTTTACACCAGCCGTGCGCAATCGTACCATGGCCATTAACGCCATCTCCTTGACGTACAGGTCCAGAGGGGTCAGACCAGTAATTAGTTCCATTGCTGCGGTTGGTGTTGTTCTCATGGCTCCTGTGATGTTTAAGCAAGCCATTCGCTGTATTTGATATAATTTTTGGATGGCCGTTGCTTGTAGAACCTTCGGTCCCCATGCAATTGCTCCATACGTTAACATGGGTCTTATTATTGCAGTGTAGATCCAGGTAACCACACGGGGTGACAAACCCCATGTGCGTCCCACTGTCCTCCGACACTGCCTATAAGCCACATATGCTCTTTTTGCTCTGTTGTGTAGATGAAAGTTCCATGTTAGTTTCCTGTCGAGGGTAATACCAAGGTATTTCACCTCTTCCGAAAAGTTTAGTTTGCTTTTGAAGATTTCAGGAGGTTTCAAACCCAATAAACTTCTTTTCCTGGTGAAAAGGACCATCTCAGTCTTTCTGGGATTGATCGACAGTGAGTGTTCCTTGCACCATTTTTCAATTAATTTAAGCCCATCCTGCGCTCTATCGCACAGTGTGTTCACAAATTTGCCGGTCTGCAAGATAACTATGTCATCTGCGTAAGCAATTGTGTAGAATCCATTGTTGTTGAGGTGATTAATCAGGGTGTCTAGAACCATGTTCCACAGTGGGGTGATAAGACTCCTCCTTGTGGACATCCCCTCATGACCAGTCCTCTTACTGTGATGTCCTCTACATTAATACTTATTGCTCTACTAGAGAGCATCGTGAGTATCCATTCTCCTACTACCAGAGGTACATTCCTGGAGTTGAGTTGCTGGGTAATTGTTGGAAAGGTTGTTTTATCAAACGCTCCCTCGATGTCTATGAATATACCCAGGGTGGATCACTTTTGGTTTAAATTTACTATTTGAAAAACAATACCCTTTATAGAGGAGCGGATCACCCCCAAAAAGTCGTCTAGAAAATGAAAAACCGACCAACCTCATTGTAGTCGCTATAAAAGCAGTCTATCTTTATATTTTCGAGGGTGCTGACTTCCTTCCTAATATAGCTTCAGTGGTGGACGCCCTAGACCTAGATGATGTCCGGTGGTCGACTGTTCGTTGACTTTTTGTTTTTTTTATGGCTTTCGCCATCATCTTCTTCTCTCTTATGTTTTTTCTTCTGCTCCTTCTAGATCATCTTAATGGTCGTCACTTCCGTGAAGTACATCTCGTCGTCTTCGTCTCAGGGGGATTCTGTTTTATTCGGACGTTCTCTGTTCGGCTTCTGCTTATTGTCTTCTTCTGCATTGAAAACATTTCATGTATAAATGTAATAAAAACAAGCCAAAGGAAATTCGTACTAAATGTGCAATGTTCATATTATTTTCCATTCATTAGTAAAGAATAACTTAACCTGTTAATAAATTTGTCTAGTGAGTGTTACGTTCATAAAGCACAAATACCTGAATGCCTTTGGGTAACGGATGTTGTCAAGTATATTGGTGTAGATTTTTGTATTTTTAATAGCCCAAAAAAAAGTTCAAGACCAGTATAATCAATACACTATTTCCTTCTTTCGATACATCCATCTGAAAATCATAAGTCTAAAAACAGGCGCACAGCTACGGTGTTGCGAATTTCCAAATTTGGATATCAGGAATTGATGTATTTTACAGAAAATCTAGGTAGAAGTCTACCTGAATATTCCTCATGTTTATACAATATCTACTGACAGTTGCAAATTAATGAAGTAGTTCATTAAAAATTCCATCTATAGATATAAACATTTTACGAATGGGTAGGAAGAATTAGGCAAGGAAAATGACTTTCTTGGGAATTGTTGAGGAATTATATACTTGGCAGGGGTCTTAAACTTTTCTCTTACGCCCCCTTTTTGCCAGGAACATAAGTCCCTGTGCCCCCGTTACACACTTTTATGAGATCATAAAAAATTTCATTGCTTTTTTTCTGAAGCTTGAAACTTTTCACAAAACGATTTTAATTGAATAGGTGAGAGACAAAAAAAAAGCGTGATGGATGAATTTGCTTTCTTACAAGATTCCCTATTTTTGGTTGAGGCAAGGTACGTGAATCATTCAGAATAAAAAGTTTTCTGCTATTTGTTAACTCCCATATTTTTTATTGCTCCTACATTATAATAAGTATCAACAGTTTATACTTATTTTGTTGGATTATACTTTGTTATAATACAGCGAACAGCGAACTAACTGGTCCGCCATTTCATTACCTGCAATCCCGGCACCCACATTAAAGACACTTTGTTTTCTCTTGCCAGCCTGTTGCAGGACTCTTTACAGATCTTTACCAGTTTAGACCGAGTTGTTGGATTACTGATAGATTTAAGCAGATCCTGGGTGTCAGTGAATATTTTTATTTTTTGTCCAGTATATCCTCTCCTGATATTTTTATCAATACAGGGTATAGCGGCAGTCGTCTCTGTTTGAAACACAGTCGTATATCCTTTTATACCAGCCCCAGTGCCATGGTTTGTTTTGGAACCATCGGTGAACCAGATTATTTATCCAGAATTACCTGGGACAGGTTTACAATATTCATAATGTTACATTAAAAAATTCCAATATTCCAACCTTATTTAATATTTATAGTTGGAATATATTGAGTATCACCAATCTCAATAAAGTAATTAATATTTATTGACATTATTTCGAGAGGCTTTTGGTTTTAGAGGTATTTGAATATAGTGCAAGCAGATTGGAGCAGAATAGTTAACTCTATATTCAAACACATAACAATTGGTGGAGTATGAACCAGTCATTCACATTACTTTCGTTTGATTCACAATATGGTTGGTGATCTATGTATAACATATTATGTTTATGAATATTGACAGAGGAGAGCACTACATATTAAAGGGTTGGCAAGGTCTTTGTACCGTGATGAATTTTGGATTTATAGTGAAAAATGTACTGTGGAATTAGTTGGAGCTTCGATTGAAATATACATTATTATAATGACGTTAATCAATATGGTTGGAAACTATTTATTTTGGATTATAATGGGGGATATAATCCAATTTTGTACCAGAAATATCTAATGCTATGAAAGTAAATGTGATATTTATAATTGTGATGAAAAAGGAAAAGTGTAAATATGTACTGGGAATAAGGAAAATCGTAGATAGTAGAGAAAAATTCAAAATTCCCAAATACAATTTTTCTTTAATCTTGTTAGTTCCTGAGATAAAGATGAAGAGGAAATACACATACATATATTAGTTTGGGTTGTGGACTATTCAAAATCGTTGAATTCGATAACCTACATTTACTTTAATTATACGAGGGGCATTAAACAATTTTTTTTCTTCCTCAAATTTAAAATCTTTTGTAGATTGTAGTATCTTCAAGACACATCAAAAGTATTAACTTTGTCTAATGGGCCAGTGTCGTATTACCGGGGGTCCAAAAACTTTTATTGTACATACCGATTTCTTGAAGTAAGTACCTTTTATTTCGAGCTAAATACTTTTGATTGCAATTCCACACCACATTATAGATACTTTTTGATCAACTCGCTACAACACTCATTTTTTTGTAATGGTAATGTTCCTTCTGGTGTCCTGATATTTTAAGACAAAGTGGAGGTTTTTGGAAAAATAATATTAATTTTTGTTTTGTTTTTAGATCACATTTATTCATTAAACAAGCGAATAGTCCAACGTCAAAATATGATATTTAAAGCAAAATTTAGTTTCATTTAACCAATGGACATTGATTTTAACTGTTTTCCATTCGAACGTTTCGGGTATTATCTAGCCAGGACATAGAATCTTTATGGCCCATTTGAATGGAGCTCGTAAAACGGAAAATACAAAACTATCGTAAATTCTTTATTGATAATACTTAAAAAGGGCGTTATTCCATGGTTGTGTTATATAATCAAGGTGAGACAGGTATATTGTTAAAATACCTTCAACTAAAAGAAGGAGAATTGGAATATTAATGATGATTGTAGCTGGCGATAGGATGCGGACTCAAAAAGAGGTATGAATATTATTTCATGAAATGCACTCAGATCGTGGACGTATTTGTTGATCTAAGGTAAACAGAGTCGGAAGTAAATACAGAGAATTACGACCAAAGCAATGTATACCTACACTTGATGCAATTATTCAACAAGATTTAGTTTTGTGACTGTAAACTTGATTGATTAGCTCAGTACCACCAGTCAGAAGCATCGAAACTTCAGCATCAAGACTTTTTGTGCAGAGACTCGTAGTCCTTATCAGGCTTAATATTGTTTTCGCTAGGTCCTTCCTCCTCCTCCTCCTCTTCCATGCACCTGCAAATAGGTTTATCCTTAGATATATGCCAATTGTATGCATTCATTTCCTCAGGGTTTAGTGACCGTTTAGTAAACCTGCCACTTTCCTTATGTTGTCCCCGCTGAGGCTCAATCTTTCGTTAGTTAGCGACTCCGTGGGTTTTTTGACCAGAAGTTTACTGTGTTCCTGCTTTGTTCCAGTACAGCAATCAACTATTAGGACCGTTTTAAAAGAGAGGATGACCTTATTAATTCACTTGATTCCATGGACAACGTTCTCCGGATGACACGGCGAAATGTATGGTTCATGCATGTCCTGCTCACTTCAGGAGTTCGTCAATATCTTGTTACCACAGGTAATTTCGAGCCAGAAGGTGACATCTTTCCTTTATTCAACGTAGATACTTCATTTTTCATATAAAATGAATAAATTTATCTTCTGTTTGCGTTGTTTTTAAATTCATTGGTTTTCTTCACTCTTCCTCCTGGTTTTTACTTAGGTTCGCTTAAAACCTAATTAGTTTTTTTCGCGTATTACTTTGTAATTAAAAGGATTAAGTTTAACGATATGCGATTTTCTTCCTGTACGTAGAGAAAAACGTTTTATCGTTTAGACGTCAAATTTTCGGGCGTTTAGATTCACGAAACATTCACAAATATAATCTTCATCAAAGACGGTGTAACGATGTCCCCCTGAAACATCGTTCTAGAGACGACTATGGTTCGATACAAAGCTGTTTTGACCAAGCCAGTGTAGATATAAAAGGACGACCGAGTATCGTGTCAGACAGGCTAGCGAGGTATTGACTCGGTGGGCTTCCTTCTCCGGTTGGCAAGGTACTGACTTGTCGACAATCCCTCTCCCCGTTCAGCAGGGTATTGACCTGTCGTAATAAACCTGTCCTCGCTGAAGGTATTGACTTCAGTGAAAATCCTGAACCTGCTAGCGTACGAAAGGTATTGACTTTCGTGCTCTTCTGAAGCTCCTGTCCCTAAGGTACTGACTTAGGGATACTCCACCCTCGCTGAAGGTATTGACTTCAGCGTACATCCAGAAACCCGATAGAGAGCGAAAGGTATTGACTTTTGCCCTCTCCTGAGTTTCCCGTCTCTAAGGTATTGACTTAGGGATATTCATTCGATTGGGTTGTGCTCAACTTCCATTCCGGAAGCTTTGTGTCTTCTATCTATGCCGTTAGTTCAACTGGAGGTTGTAATGGTTGTATTATTTCCTTTCCAAAGTGCTTCCGTCTTAGTCCATGTAACTTCTCACAGAAGCAGAGTATGTGAGTAGGTATTTCATCATAGAGTATACATGTCCTGCACATAAGTGCACTATCTTTGCCCATTTTGTGCAGACGTTTTTTCAGGGACAGTGTCCAGTCACCAGGTTGGTAACTGTCTTCAAATATCTCTTACTCAGTTTCAATAGCTTGGTTGAGAGTTCCTTGTCTACCTTGTTCAGTAAACTCTTTGTATGGAGGTGCCCTTGTGTCGACCTTCATTTGAGTTGGTGTTCCCTATCTAGCCAGTTCCCGATTTCCCCTCTCATGCAATCTTTTGTGATTCCACAACATGGTTCCGTACCTATGAAATCTTCTTTAAATCCTTCTTTAGCTAACTGCTCTGCCATTTCATTACCTGCAATCCCCTCATGTGCCGGCCCATGAGACACTTTGTTGCCCCCTTTACACACTTTTATGAAGTCATAAAAAATTTCATTGCTTTTTTCTGAAGATGAAACTTTTTACAGAACGATTTTAATTGAGAGACAAAAAAAGCGTGCTGGATGAATTTGCTTTCTTACAAGATTCCCTATTCTATATATTAAAAAGAACGGCGAGATCCGAATTGCATCCCAAAAATTCAACTTTTACCTGGCCAAGAAAAGGTCACATCCGAATTGCATCCCACCTCGAAAAAAGGTATTTACTAATTAATAACACCATTTCAGGTAAACTGCGCCGCAACGTTGCCAATTTGTGCTAAAATTCTTGAAATATAGTTTAAAAATCAATGTACCGATTAAAAGTTTAGGTAATTATTTGTATTTTATATATTTGGAAATAAATCAATTTAAATAAAAAGATACACATAAAAAGGATAAAAATGTATTAAACGTAAAATATCTAGTTAACATAAATAAAATAAACTTTTGCACTTAACATTTTTTTATGTAGATTATAGGTTAAGAGGTTCAATCTTTCATAACATACATAAAGGTACAATAATAACTAAAAATACCCTAAACCTTAGGTTTACACCTATACGAAACTGTTTTAACAAACTCAAACTTTGTAATTATATTTTCTTCTAGCTCTTTAATTTTCATTTTAATAAAATCTCGTTTTTTTAATACATTGGTGTGAACTTTTGGTATAAGGTGTACACTATTAATTTTTATGTATGTGTCGATCTGAAACTGCAAAAGTACATCTAAAAATACATTTATGTTTGGATGAGCACAGTAAAAGGATTTATTATACCTGGAGTGAAAAGATTCACAAGCATTTGTTGTTCGTTGAAGAGTTTCTGAATGTTCAGCCCAAATATGTGGCGTAAATGTCGCGTTGTCTTCTATATAATTTTCGACAAGATAGTCGCAAAATTCACTTAGTTTGTCATTTTCTGGCTGGATTGCAGCCAAGTCAAAAGCGTAAACTTCTCCAACATCTTTAGGGTCAAGAAAAGATAAACCAAAGATGTATGTCAAGTACTTCGAAATTTCGTCATATTGGCCTGACTTATTTTGATACGGAACTGATAAGCCAACCGCTTGAATTTTTCTATACCAGGATTGTCCCAAATGAAATTTACAGCCACGGATAGATGCCAAAGGAAAAGTTTCTGAAATTGCTTTATGAATTGCAATTTCAAAATCTGCGGTTATGGTTTTAGGGGCTAAAGGAATATTTAGATTTAAGCACTCTTCTTTTAAGTATTGAAAAACAAGAGAATATGTGAAAGAGAGTTTGTTAGGAAGTAAACAGAAAACTAGGGGAATATAGGTATTATCTTTTAAAGCATGAATGGTAAACAATTGTAGAAAATATTTTGGACAATACTGAAACGTACCATCCACGTAAAGATCTGAAGAAGAAGACAATAAATTAAGGTTGGTTTGACAAGAAAATAGAATGATGTTATTTTCTTTATCGTTTCTCAACAAGAAATTTTCATTTTTATTGGTCACGATGGGGACTACTTCAATTGAATTGTGAAATTCTGTTACGCTTTTTGGAACCTGTATTAAACCATTTGACGATCTTGCACTATGAATGTTTTTACGAATTCGTTCTACATCCTTAGTTGTTATAGTATCTATCTCCCTATTTTTTATTTCATTCCGAATTAATTTCATTGGCTTTTCACACATGTCACTTACAGCAGCACATTTAACAGAGTTACTAATGTTTTGTCTGTTTAAAATTTCCGCTGGCACTTTCTCGTGGTTGTGATTTAACACCGATTCAATTAATTCATCACTTACACAATTTGTTTTAAGAAAAGCTTTACAATTTCGTTTTGTACATTGCCACCTCTTCACCGTATCTTTACCTAACATTTTTTGAAAACAGAATGTATACCCCTGAATAACAATTAAAACTTTACCCTTTTCACTTAAAACCGTATTGATCTCCATATTTTCACCAAAATCACACAATATATAACTACAAAATGTTACTACGATCTTTGCGAAACGAATCAGAATTTTGAACTACTGGTAAAGTATAAGCGTCAGCCCTTTTTAAATGCAACCATCAATAACCGTCAATAAACATTTTGAATGTTACAATTGATTAAGTATTATTTAGTATTAAGTAAACGTTTGTTTATGTGTCAATAAACATTTTGAATGTTACAATTGATTAAGTATTATTTAGTATTAAGTAAACATTTGTTTATGTGTCAATAAACATTTTGAATGTTACAATTGATTAAGTATTATTTAGTATTAAGTAAACGTGACAACGCTGTTGGTTATTATCAGAACATACATTAGTTTTGCTGCTAAAATAAAATTGGTTAATGGGATGCAATTCGGATGGTCGTGGGATGCAACTCGGATGGTAAAAATTCTACCTGCTCTTAGCGGGATGCAATCCGGCCGTCGCGAAAAGAACACCTACAAGCCTCTCTCAAAAACAGTTATAGTTCAGTCAAACTATTAAAGGCACTCACTCGCTATAACCCGTGCTTTAAGCAGTTTCGTTTATTAACCGCCTTTATTAACAAACTAGTTTATTAAATAACTATTAACGATTATTAGTTGAAATTATAACATTAAATGAATTTATCGTCAACTAGTAAGCATTTTAAATAATTATGATATTGAATAGGCTATGACGGTATACTGTTAGTCTTAGAGTCCAACACAAAGTCGGCACTTAATTTTTTACGTCAACTATAACAAGAAACCAACATATTGTTTTTCGTTTTTATAATGAAATGTTCTTATTATTTCAATTACTTCTCCTTTCGAATTTAAACCAGCGTTCTTGAGTTCTCTAAGAGATTCATTGGGTGGTAAATAACACAGTTAACGGCCAAGTCCAATAGACTAGAATTAGAAGTAAAATAGGAAGACATCCGGCTGATTTAGTCCCTCCCTAAGGGCATTAAAAACACTCGGTATCCTCTAAATATGCGCCAAAGTAATTACAATGCAAGATGTACTTCCGAATGTCGGAACTTTCCACAAAGTTCACTTCTAAATCAAGTGCCAGATTCCTCCTACCATTTCTCAAGGGATATCGTCCCTTTCTACCAGCTTGTTGTTACACTTTATAAAATATTTATACGCAAGACGACTATTCGACTTAATTTGCATTTATTCATTCCGTAGTTGTGTCATGTATTTTTTTAAGGCTAGGCACTAATGCAAAAGTCGGTGACAGTTCTAATGGAAATTAAATAAACATTATAATAAAGCTTTTCATTAGCGACCGGAAACAATATTTGAATAATCATTTCAATAAAGTGCATTTTCACAGAAATTTGATGCAATGATCGATCAATTATTTGTATGGGTTAGGCATAGATCTAAAAACTTGAACGAATAATTTGGTCGCGCCGGGTCCGACTACCAAAAATTCGAATTTACACAAAATATTGTAAAGACAAATTACAACTAATCACTGCATGTGCATCGACTCACAATGTTGGGAAGCTAGAGGGAAGGGGGTGGTCAACAAGGTTTCCACGTCTGAGATTTTAGCATATAGGAATAGGCGCGACTACCGAATTTAACAATTATTTCGTAAGCGTTAGTAGGAATATTCTCTATAAAATATCGCAAAGTCGTGATGCTTCTCTTGCTTATCAAAAAATCTCCGATAGTTCGTTCCTAAAGACCAGTAGATGAATTTGATTTAGTGTAAACCATACTCAGTGCTTAAAACAAATTTTCCAGTGGTATAGATGGATGTATAGATATTTTCAGTTATTTTACTAACCATCGACCTTCTAAACTTATTACTCACTCGATAATAAATTTTCAACGGCTTCGTTTTATGATAAGTTTGGGAATATTTACTAAATAGTGGTGTACCCCAGGGTTTTGGGTCCAATTCTCTTTTTAGTAATCATCGATGATGTCACAAACAAAATAAATGCTTAACTCACTTCATTTGCTGATGACGCTAGTGTAACCCAACGATTATATACTAGGAAGGATAGTCTACTTTGACAAATTTGTTTGTGTGCGATGTTGCAGCTATGACGTCACCACAGGACCTCGCGTATATTTAAATACATTGGTTTATACTTACTGAAAATGTGTTTCTATTGATTTTAATTAAAAATAAAGGTTGTTCGGCTTTAAAACTAATTACCTTTACCATATTAGTACACTATATTTGCTTTAAAAAAGAAAACACATTTTTGTTTGTTTTATTTTAGTAATAATTATTGTATATCCTTACAAAAGAATAGGAATATCGAAACACTTTATATTTACAAAAGGAATTCATATAGTAATGTAGCTAGAAAATATTTATGTCATTTAAATTTTCTATATTGGAGCTAGATAGAACCAATTATTTCTTCAACAATGTTTCTATTCGTTTTTTTTTGCTCTTTTTGCCCGAAGTGTCTCTTCACTCTCTTCAGAAGATTCAAGGGCTCTTTTTACTTTAACAGTGGGGACAGCTGTCTTCTTTAAAATATTGCGTAAAGGTAACTCTGAAAATAATGTAGGAATGAGTCTTAAGAAAAATTATTTATTTTTAATTAAATTATAATTAAAGAAAGCTGCAGATTTATAATTGTTTTGAAATAAACCATAGAATACACTAAAAAATTGTATAGTACTTACTTAACAACTCATTCTGTAAGTCTCTTCCACAATCATTTAGTGTAAAGTGTTCAGAACAAATTGTAGACGTATCTACATTAAAATTATCTGTCCTTCTACAACGCCTAACCCATTCTTTGCGAATAGTGGAAGACACTAAATCGTTCCCTTTTGGGAAATAATGAAATATAATAGGAATGCCTTTCTTTTTACAAATAATTTGCTTGTTTTTGCACGTAGCAATAGCACATATTCTACCAGGCATGCCTAGACTAAAATAGAAAAAACAACCTTAAAATAATATTTCTACCAAGTCATAAATCAATTTTACCTTGAATATAATAGTACAAAAAGCAAGTTTTCAAAATAAAATAAAACGAATTATGATTAAAAATCACTAAAACTTTACCAGAAACAGAAAAATTCTGACAATATAATAAATGTAAACGTAAACCACTATGTAAACAAACTGACTCTGCTATTTAGGTCCTACTGTGACGTAATAACGTATGCGCAATTGCGATCTTGTTTTCAAAATGCTTGAGAATAGGAACTAGTCCATCCTTCGTTAGTATATAATCGTTGAGTGTAACCTAGAGTAGTTTAACTTCACATTTCACCGTATGCATAGATCTCATTACTCTTGAGTTCTGACGGTCTATGCTCAAACAGTAACATTTTTTGACATTGTCGGCCATATTGCTGTGAGCCCTTATGTCATATTCTAATTAGTTTTCATTGTTTACTGGTAAACAACGAAGGACAGTGAGACTTTAATAAGTGAAAAGTTCTTGAAACTATCTAAAATGCCATCGTTTTGATGTGCCGGTAAGTGTGGAATGTGAGAAGCAAGAGATAAGATATCTTTTTCACTATTTCCGGCTGTTTTAACCGAGCGAGGTGACTATTTAATTGATATTTCTGTGCACCTCAATCTACTGCTCTTAAATCAAGTAACTCCTCTGCTGATTGCTTTTGCCGTCGTTTGACATTTTAATTATTGTTTAATCCAATTCAGAGACAGTTTACTGACTGCGCCATGTATTATTTTTCAAGTTTATATTATTTAAATAAAATATATTATAATTACATTGACATTCTTCTACAAAATCTCTCTGACATCTAACTGACTTACACCACATGTCAAAGCACATCAACTTCAACTCTAGCTGATCGGCCGACTTGTCAAAATCAGTTGTTTTGGTTTTATTTATGTCATTTTGCAACTTATTTTAAATGAAATATTTGATATTGAGAGGAGAAAATGGCAGACTAACCTGGTTTACTGATGGCGATTGAAAATCTCAAGAGCCAAGAAAATTATCAATAACATAGAGAAAGGCAAGGCATATATGAAGAAAAATTTTTGAAAACATTCAGAATAACAAAAAAATTAGCTATAGAGATCATAAATATTTCGAGAGTATAAACATCGGTCCTCTGCCAAAAAAGACTAATTCTCTGTTTCTTCCATAAAATTAATCAAGGTTTATTTTTGGAATTGAGTACAATTGTTTTCAACTACTATATTGAATGAACTACAAATACAAACTGCCAGCAGAGTCGTTTGTAATTTGCGACTGCCAAGTTGCCAACAAACATATAATAGAAGCGTAGATTACTTATTGAATAAGAGAAGTAAGTTATCCTGTGCTATTGTATAAAGGGCACATTGAAAATACGGTGTTGTGATACAATAGAGAATACCTCACCTCAATCATGTGCAGCAATTTTTAACGACGCCGACGTGTCGAATTCGGCATATTTCACTCGAAATTCCAGAATAGACCTCCAGATCTGAGTAGAACGGGCTTCATAGAGGAGTTATGCAACCATGCACTTCTCGTATCTTACGTAAATGCATGTTATTGCGATGTAAATGTGGCAAATTGGTTTATAACAGTTTAGGATTTCAGTAGAAATAATTTAACAAAAGGACGCTAAGTGCAGATGGTGTTCAGGGTGTCCAGAAACTCTCCTGCCAAACGAAAACAACAGTTACTAGAGGTGATTTTAAGTCGATTTAGCTCAAATTACCTCAATCCGAAAATGCTTCCTAAGGGAGCTACAGCCCTTTGGAGAACACGTCCTCATACGAGTGTTCTTCAAACTATTCAAAAATACCGTTACTTAAAATATTAAAACTTGTTATAACCAATAAACAGTTACAACCCAGTCGTTCGTTGTAAATAATATTTTTTTAGATCCATCACAAGCGTGTCAGTCGGGGGGACCAACAGGTATTTTTATTAAAAAAATTTAATAGATGAGGTTCCCCTGATGATTCGAAATAATTTATGGTTCATGCACGACGGCTGCCCAGATCATTTTAGTAGAGAGGTTCGTCAATATCTCGACAATAACTATCACGATAAATGGAATGGCCCCCAAGACCTCCAGATTACAACCCCTGTGATTTTTGTATTTGGGGTTATTTGAAATCATTAGTCTATGCTATTCCAATAGAAACCCGTAATCAGCTGTGGCAAAGAATTCAAAACGCTTGTAATGAAATTAGAAATAATGCAGGAATTTTTGCAAAAATTTATGACCTTTAGAGAAAAGAATAAATTTGTGTTTGTAACTGTTTATTGATTATACCAAGTATGAATATTTTAGGTAACGGTATTTTTGAATAATTTTAAGTAAACTCATAAGATGACGTCTTCTTCAAAGACTGCTGTAGCTCCCTTAGGAAGCATTTTCGGATAAGGGTAATTTGAGCTAAATCGACTTAAAATCACGTAGTAGTAGTAGTAGTAGTAGTAGTAACGGTAGTTTCCGTTTGGCAGGAGATTTTCTGGACACCCGGTATACTGTTTTTTTTTATTTCCAATCAGCTGTTTCATGACATTCTTACCTGGAAGAATTATGTATTGTTTGAATATTGATATCATCATATTTATATAGTTAATTCTGCTTAAATATATTTAATTTTATGACAGGTAAGAAATTCTATACTTTCTATGCAATGTAATGAATTTATATCAAAGGTGTAGGTACGTATTAAATCTTTATTTAATAATATTTTCAATGTCCTTCGATAGAAATTGTAGGAACTAAACAATGATATAATCCATTTTTCTTTATAACGCACTACATACTTCACAGAAGTTTGGCAGAACTTCTCTTCTAAATCAAGTGCCAGATTACGTCGCCATTTTCCTTTTCCTCAGGGATACGTCCTCTTTTGTTACAATGACAACACTTCTGAAAAATGTATTTTAGGTAAAAAGTCTACGTGTCTATTTTATTTAGTTAGTATTGAATGCTTTATACCAGAAAGAGGTTGATGGTAAGCAAGGGACCAGATTCAACAAAAAAAAAATAATTTTTTAAATATTGCAATTTGTAATGTACGAGGTTGGGATAAACGAAAAGGACGATATTTATTAAAACTTGCAGGTGAGTGCAATGGAACAAGATACATCTGATCTACTATTTTTTGTCAATAATATACTTCTGGTTCAACCGGAAATGCCATCAACTTCT
The DNA here is from genome assembly GCA_949126875.1 of Lochmaea capreae. Taxonomy (NCBI): domain Eukaryota; kingdom Metazoa; phylum Arthropoda; class Insecta; order Coleoptera; family Chrysomelidae; genus Lochmaea; species Lochmaea capreae. Next base: position 21,863,094 of record OX421404.1, read on the forward strand.
TTAATTTAAATGGGACACCCTATATATTTTTACCGATTTTGAAAGAGCTTGTTATTTTGAATTCATACATACTGGATTTGTAACTAGATTAGATTAGAAATGGAGTGGCTCTCTGTCCTATCCCACTGCGACCTTTGCAGATCTATTGTGGTCCCATCAGTAACTAAAACATTACAACGTTTTAATACAACTGGGATGGTGAAAAATTTGCTAAAACCTGGAAGACCGCGGACTGCAACGAACGAAACTGTTAAATAAAATATTGCAATCGATTTAGAAGAATTACCTTAAACTTCCACCACAAATTTGGCACTAAACCATGGTATCAGTCGACGTTCTGTAGGAAAGATATTAAAAAGTGAAAAGTATCATCCGTATAAGGTACAATTGGTTCAAGAATTGTCAGACGATGATTTTAACCGAAAGCTGGAATTTTGCGAACGGCTAATGGACATCTGTAATGTCGATGACAACTTTGTTCTAACATAGTTTTTTCCGATGAGGCAACTTTTTGTTTAAATGGAACAGTTGATCGCCATAACTCAAGGTATTGGTCCAATGAGAATCCTCTTTGGATTTGTGAAGCACATTCCCAGCATCAACAGAAGTTAAATGTTTGGATGGGAATTGTCGAAAATAGGCTTATAGGCCCATTTTTTATCGACGAAAACTTAAATGGTGATAAGTATTTGAATCTACTAAATAACTAAATTACTCCTGCACTTCAACAGAATGGGCAATTACCACAAAATGTTTGGTTTCAACAAGATGGAGCACCTCCCCACTATGATAGACGGGTTAGGGATTTTCTGGATGCGAATTTTCCAAATCGATGGATTGGACGTAGACGAGTCATAGGGTGGCCTGCTCGTTCTCCGGATCTCAGCCCGTTAGATTTTTTTCTTTGGGGTTATCTAAAATCACGTGTTTACGTTAGACGACCAATAAACTTACAGGAATTGAGACAAAGTACTATTGATGAATGTGAACTAATACGTAAAAAAGTCTTAGAAAGAGTGACTCAGGAATTTGTTAATAGGATGGCATATTGTCAACAAGTAAACGGCAAGCATTTTAAACATTTGAAGTAATTTTGTTTCTCAATATTCTAAAATAATGAAATGTACACCTATTGTACAACTAACAGTGAGTTATTCCCCGTTTTTGCAATTTTTTTTACACTAAACTCAGTATGTATGAATTCAAAATAACAAAAGCTCTTCCATAATCTGTAAAAATATATAGGTTATCCCATTTAAATTAAAGAAGTTGATGGCTTTTCCAGTTAAACCAGAAGTATATTATTAACAAAAAAATGTACATCAGATGCATTTTGTTCCATTGCACTTACCTGCAAATTTTCATAAATATCGTTCTTTTCGTTTAAAAGATATTTACTTGGTTCCATACTTTATCCCAACCCCGTATATTATATTATTATGAAATTTCTTTCATTTTCGTTATGTAGGTATAAACCTTAAATTTGTTTAATATTAGACTAGTTTGTAGTGCGATTGCAAACGGTTGTAAACTGGACGACTCTAGTGCAGTGTATAAAAATCATTCGTATATAGTCGATGCGCATAACCTATTATTTCATATTTCCTAAACAAGCGCTTACTTTATATTCTCGTAAATTTTTTCATGACTCAGTGTTGAAAGGAGAATATATTTCGCATCATATACGTCACGCATGAGAACACTCCATGTATATTTATTTGCTAGATTTTTATGAAATAAGATAAATGTGAATACACGTGACAATTCTTATTTACTATTTAGTCACTACAATATCCTTTCTATTGTCTTTTTGTAATATTTCCCTACAGCCATAATTTCTTAGCAGCCACTCACAAAGCCTGTTCATTTCGTTATGATATAGTCCAGTCCAGTCTGAAAATGCACGCGATTAGAAAATCATACTTTTACCCTTGTTAAATTAGATTTGATGAGGTTAGGTCCTCTGAATCTATAATACATTCTTCACCCCGACTCTTTTTAAAAATCCAGTCATCCTCGAGAGTAAACCATCAGCTTCTTATCGTCTAGTACAAGAAAAACATTCGCAAGGCAGGTGAACTGCTCTGCAAGTTACTCTTTTGTATTGGAAATATTCAAGATCGCCCGATTCATTTGTCTAGTTTGTATTATATTATAATTATTAGTTAAATTGTAAAATGACGTCACATGTTATAGTTAACTTTAAAATGGCGGAGTTCACTTTGTTGGGAGGAAGGGGTATTGATTAAAGGTTACTTTATGGAAAAACCTGGTTTTCGTGTATTGATAGTTGTTCTGTTTTGTCAAAGATTTGGAGTTTATAGCCTTAATTAATTATATTGTGAATATTTTGATTGTGTTTTTACTTTGTTTTCTTTGAATTTTGCAATGTTAGTAAACGAATATCAAGATATTTATGAGGCACTTTCAACCAACGATGAAGAAGATGCTATGAATATTGTCGAAGGCCACTCCAATAATAGATTTGATTTTACTATCAATAAGAGTGAACCTAATAACATTTTTAGGACCACCACCAGTTTTGAAGTTGCCCTAGGGGAAAAATCAATCTTCACTAGTTTTTTTGACAGCTTCTTCATCTTTCCACAAAACAGTGTCACTTCTTTTGCACTCCAACACTACATAAGATTGAACATTATGGAATCAGAGTAAATTTGAAGAGATGGATAGCTGACTTTCTCACCTTAAGACAATTTTGTGTGCGAGTCAATACAACATTTTCTCCGCTGAAACCTGTTTTAAGTGGAGTTCCGCAAGGATCTGTTCTTGGACCATTGCTATTTCTGTTATATACAGCTGTTCTCCATGAGCATACAAATTGCGTAAATTACTTTGGAACCCGGGCCTCGGATTACACAAGTACGACAAGGATATATGAAAGAGAGAGAAAGAGTAATTGTGCGCGGTCATCACTTTGTTTCATCTTGGGGGTGTATACTTATTTCCCGAGACTGGCCGAATGGTCCTTTACTGAGAGAATTCACTAGTTGGGTGTATAACGGTGGTAGGTATTCAGTATGCTCCCAACATGGAAGGAGTGAGGGTGTTGAAGAAATAAAAAAATACAATCGTTATTACGTAACCTGTACATCTTAAAATTCATTTTTGTCAACATGATCATTTCAGACCAAGTTGACAATTTCTAACTACAATAGGATATTATTTTAGCCATTGTAACTTGAAAATAAAACAGCATTTCTTGAGAGAACCATAATTAATAAACTAAAAATCCCTTCCATTAATAAATTAAATTGAAAAAATAAAATAAGTAGGTAGGTACCTACACCTATTCTAAACATAGAATATAAACTTCCTGAAAAAATAAAAATAAAAATCCATTCTAAAGGTGAACATAATTTTAATGAATTAAGTGCTCAAATAAACCACTTGCCTGTGCCAGATAATAACCAAATCTATGATAAAGATTTGATCTCATATCTCTAAGATAATGAGCATTCGGCCAGTCTCGGGAAATAAGTATACACCCCTAAGGTGAAACAAAGTACACGCCTTAATGACCACGCATAATTATTCTTTCTCTCTCTTTCAGCTGTTTTTCTGTCGTACTTGTGTAATCTGGACGGTTCGGATCTACTTTACGCAATCTGTATAACAAATAACTGTTCTTTTTTAAGCAGATGATGCTAAATTATATGCAAACCATACAACAAATCACCTGTCTCTTCAATCAGACTTAAGTGCAGTGTATAAATGGTGTTACGACTGGTTATTACCGCTAAATTTAGATAAGTGTGTCGTCCTACATACAGGTAAACACAATCCGAATCTGTCGTACCACATGAACAATCATCTGTTAAAGACCGTATCATCGCAATGTGTCCGTTTCTTTTTTTATTTTTCTTCATTTTATGAATGAATCAAACTTCCATAAAACTGACGTTTCAATAACCTAAAGTTAACTTGACTGTTAAAAATACAAAGACATGTTTATAATATCCGCTCTAAGTTGTTTGTCCAGTTTCAAAATAAAAAGTAATTTAAATTTCTTAGTATCCGATATAAAAATTTAGTGTTTTTCCATTAAAACCCGGCAGTAAAATCCATCATTCTATGTGATAGAGTCTGCACATAGCTTCGTCTATCAACGACATTAGCTTTGTCCTGTTAACATACCTACTACGGCTTTGGTCGTTTTCCTATCTTTGCTCATTAAGCCTACCGTAAAAGTTGGTGAATATCCTCTAATGAACAGTTTTTGTACTGGTAATATTACATACTACTCTAGAGATTTATTTCTGTGCCACCCACTTCCTTGTGGTCATATTTATTGTCGACTTTGCGGTGCTGCAGAAAGGTTCCAGTCCAATGAATAGCATTGGGGTGTCTTCTCTGGCCTTTCATCGTCCAACTTGTTGCCTTTATGACCCTTGTACCCAAGCTACTATGACCTTGCAATGGTATCCAAGTGCGCTTATGGCGCCTATGCAATCCCATACTAGCTTCGAGTCAACCTCTATAGAATCCAGTGGCTTTAATGCTGTGTGGCTGTCTGTGAAGATGACATCGGAACGGTATGTCCTTTCCTGCTTTTCAGTTTCTTCAACGCCACAACTTAACGTATCGTTACCAAATTGTGGATCATGGAATTATATATCTCGAGTATAATATGACCTCAAGAAAATCCCAAGTTATAATAATGTAGCTTCATTAATATTAATTTTGGTCTTCAGTTTTTTTTGTTGCATTCGCTTTCGATTCCAATATTATTTTTAATAGTTTTCACTTCCTTTTTTAACGTATTTACAGCCTCAAACACTGGTCTAATGATCAATTCAGCAACGGCATATATCGATAAATCATTCAATGTGAACAATAACTTTCAACCGGCCATATCAGGAGTATCAGAAGCAACATTTTTATTGAATTAATATTAATTGCTCAAGCACGACATGAATGCTAAATTCCAAGATATTTATCAAGGATTTATTGAAAATTATTTTTAATTCAGATTGGAAGCAATTGCAATAAAAACGTGAGTAATAGATGTTTAGAATAGGTGAATTATATTATGTTTTGTTTGTCTTGGTGGAGAACAACAAATACGACAACTACATAAAAGCAAATATCCATGAAAGTCATGCAAAATTTCACTATTTTTCTAGTTTTTTGAAGTTATGTTTTAAATATCTCGAAAACTATTGCAATTAAAAATAACTTAATCAGTTGTCAGTTTCAAATACTTGTGGCTACGAGGATATATTGAAAAATTCTTAGCCTACTATAGAACCAAACAAAATTTCAATGTTTAAATATTTTCTTACCCAACATATTCACCTCTTAATTGGATACGGAACGTCTCTAAACCTTTAAAAAAAATATTTCTTCTTGCTCTGCAAACTAGACCTCCACAGCTTTTATTACCTCCTCTTTGGAAGAATATTTACGACCTCTTAAACTTTTTTTGAGTTGAGGAAAGAGATGATAGTCATACGGAGCCAAATCTGCTGAATAAGGGGGGTGCTCTAGTAATTCAAATCGTAATTCACGAATTTTTTGCATGGCAACATGAGATTAGTGTGCAGGGGCGTTGCCCTGCAAAAACAAAACACCTTTGGATAGCTTTCCGCGTCTTTTCTCTTTAATTTTTTTCCGTAGAGTTGTCAGTAATGTCGAATAGTAATCTCTAGTTATTGTTCTACCCTTATCCAAAAAATCAATCATGATTACTCCATGGCAATCCCAAAAAACTGAAGCAAGAACTTTTCCATCAGAATTTTTGGACTCGAAACTTCATGGGTCTTGGAGAACCAGAGTGTCGCCATTCCATCGATTGTTGCTTTGTTTTTTGATCGTAGAAGTGTATCCATAGTAACAACTCGGTTTAAGAAGTCTACATCGTTTTCAAATCAAGCACACATCGAACGCGATGCTTCTACCCTTTAGTCAACATTCAAACATTTGGGGATCCATTTTGCAGCAATTTTTCTCATGTCCAAATTGACGTGAACTATATGATGAACGCGTTCGTATGAAATATTCAGTGCTTCAGATATCCGTTTCAGCCCAATTCGACGGTCTGATAAAATCATATCATGAACTGCATAGATATTTTCGGGGCCTTCCCGATCGGTCATCATCTTCAATGGAAAATTTACCTCTTTTGAAGCTTGCGGTTCAATTTTTCACGGTCGCATAAGAGGGACATTGATCACCAAGGGTATTAAGCATATCTTCGTTAATCTGCTTACCTCTTAACCCTTTTAAATACAGGTACTTGATGATGGCACGATATTTCCTATTTTTCGATTTTTACAATTTCGGTGGACATCTTTTTTCTTTTAATTTATTGCTTAACTCTGGTTTACTTATTACAATATTTTGTTTATGCATGGAACTGGTCTAGACTAACTAGATATCAATACATCCTCGTATAGAAACAATTTTTTCGAAAAATCTGGAAGTTGTCGTTTTTATGTAATTTCTTAAAAGTACATTTTTATTTTGTACGTTTCTATCGTGTCCTATAATTCAGTTGTCGCATTTCAAAGGAAAAGTAAAACATCCGGCAAAGGGTCGGCAAGTTACCTTAGAATGTGATGTAATGTTGGGTTCACTTTTAAATGTAAACAAATGTATCCTTTTAATGTATTAATCTGAGGCTTAGACGTTAATGGCCATCACAGAGTTCGTTGGTACCGGCCCACGTGTACTTCTACTGCCTTTCAATGGTTTGCTATTTTTTGCATTTTTCCGGTAGTCGTATCACTAGCACAAACTTTTGCCGTCAACGGATTATTGTTTCTTTGGCATAAATCAGATTAAGAAGATATGTCTTGTACATTGCCAGAAATTTCCAAATTATCGTAAATATTTAAATAATAATGACATTTTCATGAATTATTATCAATCAGTTGCGTCAAGATTTACAATTTTGTTTCTTTTTGCTGTTCAACGTCGGTCTAGTTGAATCACCGACACCGGAAGCTTACTATCCCTAACTGGAAATTTTATCGATCTTGTATTCCAATGATTAAATTCTTAGCAAAGTACGGGTCTTTCTAAGCAGGTAATCAGTTACCATGAGCAGTTTTTCAAAATCAGTAATCAATGCCTATTCCCCAAAATTTACCAAATATTTTGTTTCCCAACTGCATGCATGAAAATCGGCAACACATGATTCTGTGTTGTTTGGAAAAAATGAACAAAAGTCTTATGAACGAACAATTCATCTACTTTTTTTTCCTATAGACAGTGGTAACGTGGCAACACCGCCTGTGGATTCAATTAGCCCAACAACCTGAGTTGGAAAGTTTACTACTACGATTCGGCCTTTTCTTATCACTGGATATATAAGATTAAGCTCTCCAGTTATATCACTAATTGAAACTGGACTCGATGCTCTCTTATCTTATCTTTATACTTAATCACCTAGGACACGACACTCGCTGTGCTGTGCAGGGATTTCGACGCCGTTACTCGGCTGGGGAGTTAAATAATAGCGTTCACAGAAGTCTAAGAATAAAAGTTGTACATTTTAAGGTTTGTACAAGAGATGTGAAATATTCAAAAAAGCACTGAATTGTCATTTAGACTTTTATAATCATTCATTAGAGAGTTATTGAAACGTCTTTTGGGATTTCCTTTATTAAAAGATTCCTTTATTTTGACATATACGCATGCGCATTTCCTAAGTTTGTCATAAAGGTTTTATGTAAATAAAGGATATACTATATTTAAATTAAATTCAGGAAAGGAAAGTTTTAGTTAAAGCTTTCTAATTTTGACATACTTTTGTCAATATGTGACAGAAAATAATTGTTTTGTCGAGTGAAATAATTTAAATTGCACAATTTTTCGTTGGATTTGCTATATTTTTTATATAATTATCAAAACCGTTGAAAACCCGTCTTCGTTTCACCCATGAGGATGATATTATTATGCTAAAGGTACTTTTCCTCCACATTCGCAGCGAATTTGGGTAGCAGCTACTCAGTACCTACGCGTAGGAAAAATACATGAATAGGTGTCTTGACGAATAAGTCGGCGCTACTTTTTCGCGGCTACTAGCGACTTGGGAATGTGGAGGAAAACACCGAGTAAGTGGTGGAGTGGTTACGCTCTCGACTTGCATTCGGAAGGACCGGGGTTCAAACCCCAGGTCCGTTTGACCTGCTATGAGTTTTTTCAGAGGTTTTCTCGTAGCAATAGGCGAATGCTGGGTCAGTACACACCTCTCAAGCACCTACTACTATTCCTTCTACTCCCATCCCCTGAACCAAAAAGAATCCTCATTCCTTCCAATGTTGGCTGAAGAGGCTCCGGAAAGCCTATAGCGGCCCGCTTCCCTCGAGGGGGGAGAATGAAAATCGATCCTTCCTTTGGAGGAAAACGTACCTTAAGAGAAGTGGTTTCCCAGAATCCATTTAAAAATGGCAAACATACATGGTATGATGTCAAACATAGTATGTTTGTGCTCACTAAAAAATATTTTACAGTCAAAAGTATTAGCCAACATAAAATAAAGATCTCTATTTCTTCAGCATTCGCTCCCGCTAAAATTGCTATTTCTAATTGTTCTTCCATAATATGAATTAATATTAAAATAAATAGATCCACATAAATAAAGCAGCATAAAACATAAATGAGTAATAAAATAAAGTTTTTGGTCTTGTATTTGGTTTTTTCATTAACTCTATCAAAAGTCACATTAAAGGATACTTTAATGAAGGAACTTTTAATAAAAGCTGCCTTTAGTACAGATCTTCAATAACTCTCTATTATCAAATAATTTTCTTTCAGGAAAGTATACTTTATCCGGAGTCTGAGAAAGAGAGATACCTATAGGTACTTTATTGTGATGGAGAATACAATTTTATAAACATTACATTACAAAGACAAGTGACCTAACAAATATATTATGTTCACTTTTTCAAAGTAGTCTTCGCTGCTGAGAATCAATTTGAAATAAATTCTCCCTCCCGTGCTACAATATCTCACAAATTTATTCTATTTTATGATTAATCAATCAAATTATTAACGAAAGAATAATTCTGTACTCCAGTGTGGGTTTTACTTTTATGTAATTACATTGAACAAACTCACTAGTTTTGAATTTTACGTTGGGTTAGTTCTCAGCTCGCCTTGTTTGTACAATGATATTAAACCAATATGCGCAAAGATCTCTTTTCTGAAGTGGGTATATAAAATTAAAATTGAAGTTCGCTATTTTGTAAAGAGATTAAATCACAAGAAAAATTCTTTATGTTGTTATAATTGAGCGTTTTAATAATAAGAGTTTTAGTATTACCAAATCATGAGCTGAAAATTTTGTATTGAGCAGGCCTATTTAAATAGTTAGGTAAGCAAATGTTACATTTTAACGCATGGTGGAGAATTCGGCTATCTGTTAACTTTATATATTATCAGATATTAATAATAGTTTCATACTATTAACGCCTTACAACGTTTAGAAAATATTTAGAAGTAACAACTACTTGTTGGGCTATATGCTCTGATAGACATTTAATTACACTTCTTAGTTGAATGAGGTCAGTATGATCTACAAAATTTAACCAATGCAATTAGAAGGGACAATATCACTTGTAGACCGGTTTAGGCGTATTTGCGTTTCATCAGTATAAGATAAATATTTCAAGTCCAAGAGCTCTGTGACCTTAATCCCGGACTAAAGACGATACTGAAGATACAATCAATACCAGACTTACCCACGGACATCTGATCTCCAAGGATCCACCACCAGAATGTGAATTATGTGAGGAAACGATAACCATCAAGCACTTAATAGCGGAGTGTCCTAAGTATATCGAACATTGTACAACATACCTAATAATTTAAATGTAGTGTTTGGTTCGTGTTCAGCTGAAACTATTTTAAGTTATTTGAAGTGTTTAAAATTCCTGCATCAATTGTAATTGTAAATGTTGACAACACTGGTCGCTAATAGCCTACATAGCTTCAAATAAAAAAAAAGTATTAACGGAAAACTCTTAATTAGACATCATACCATAGTAAAACTTATCTTGACTATGTATTAATTGAAACATTTCTAGTAGCTGAAACTTCGTCAAATATAACGGCGCACTGTTAACTTTCATCCACTTATAGAATTGACCCTATCAACTACTACTTTTCTTGAGTGATGAGATAATTTGGAACATACATAATTTTTTCAAAATGTAATTTTTGCTCTAATCCAAAATATACTACAGATACATGAATATGAAGACAAAGCTATATCACCAAAACACGGTTCAGTAGTCTTATACATCGAGTAAAAACGTCAGTAACGTGTGAAGTGTTAATTCAGTTCACTTGATTCATGATAGCAATTAGAATTCCGAATAAAGCAAAGTACCAATCTGTTTGTTAATCGTATTTTGTGGAGTTCAAACACGAACGCTGAAAATTATTTCGTTTTTGTGTTACCAAGAATGTAATATTTGACAAATTCAATCGTTAATTTGATTCAATGGTTATTTGAATATATTTTGGAGACAAGCATTAATAAAATTGGCAATACTCCTAGGGAATTTGCCACATATTTGAAATTTCCAAATCCAGATAAGCATCTACCGAAACCAAAAAAAAATTATGTGATGCTTTAGTTCTCTCTCATTTAAACCATTGTGACACAGTATATGGCCCATGTATTGATGCTAAAGATTGTCAACGAATACAAAAGATACAAAATTCTTGTATTAGACTGATTTATGGAGTAAGAACATTTCAAAAACTTTTGCACAAATTTAAAGAATTAAAATGGTTAAACATGTTTAATCGTAGAAACTTACATTTAGCAGTTTTTTATCATAAAATATATACCACAAAAACGCCGGCTTATTTACATACCAAACTAACTTCCAGAACAGATATCCACAATTTAAATGTGAGGAAGAAAACACAGAACAAAACTTCTGCATCGTTACAAGTCATCAACTTATCTGGACAAATAAAAAAGAATTTCAACCACTGTCGAGGACAATAGGAATGATATTTCAAAAATTGTCTTGTATGCCTCACAATCAATAAATCCTGTGACATTAGACTCAACCAACATTTCCGTGTCAATACCGCCAACTTCTAGTATGGTTGTACAAAAATCTGGATACCCTTAAACACGAGGTGCAGTGCAATTGCGTTGCTGTTAAAATCAGCGTATTTTGAAACTATTATAAGAATTAAAATGGGGAATTAAACCTGTATAATCAATATGAATTTAGAGTAGATGAAAATGTTTTCCTATTTCCACTTATTATTGTATTGTAAAACATAACTAATTGAGTGCTTAATTTACAATCCTACATTCCAATTTTAAATAAAAAACCATTATCGCGAACACGACGCTCTCAATATTGTGTGAACTATTCACGATTTATTATAATCATGAAATCTATGAATGCAATATAGCGTGGTTCACTATGATGCAGTGAATGCACAGAAACGCAAGAAATGTCCAATAAATGTTATATTATAAATAAATAACAACAAACTGACTACATAATATTATTAGCCTTTTTTTCGAATTAAATATAATACAGTTATACTACTTGAAATACATTTCACTGCCCTCTGTACCTTGTTTTTACACTTAGAGGAGCGATTTCAATTTATGTTGGCTTTTCTGCTGCCTAGTGAATGGTCAGATTGCCGCACGTTTCACACAACTCGTTTGATACAACTGACAACATTTGTCAGTTTCTTGTTTCTTTACATGAAAATATCCACTAGTTCAATGTTTATTACCAATTTTTGGCGTTTGTTGTTTTGCTTTTAACGAAGTATTATATTCCAACCAGGTTAATTGGTATTTTAACACGCCTATACTAACTTGCCTTGTATGCATGATTGTTTGTGTGTAACCGACTCCAGTGGACTGGATTTTCACCCACTTTAAACGAGCAGATTAATTCCAAATACTGCACACTCGTCAAGGACCGATGACAATACAATATATCAATAAAATTTGGGGTGTTACTGAATCTTGAACTTATTGTATAAAAAAATTAAGTAGGTATACTTCGTTTTTGCTTGAAACGTTTTACAAGAGCAAATGCACTAGCTGGCGCCGTGAATAATTGGTTGAAGCGCATGTCTAAGTCATGAATATGAATCACAAAAGTAAAATCAATCAGCTAAATGAATTATTTTATCTTCACATGTATGTACAGGTGAACTGGAATCTCGTGACAAGGCGGAGCTTCCAGTACGCAGAGAGAGAACGTATCGAGCTGCCCACTGCAAAACGTCTACCGCACGATTGGCTTTGCTGGATCCCCACTTTCAAATTTGTTAACAGGAGCGCAGGAGCACCATGAAGACATTTAAATACCGACAGTATTACATGGAGCAGAGCTGTGGATCAAGAATAAAAAAGAAGAGAAACTCCTAGATATATGGGAGAGACTAATACTCAGAAGAATATATGGGGGAAGAAAAGTGACAGATATCTGGATCAGAAGAACAAATCGGGTGCTCAGGGAATTGTATGAAAGCCATCGGATATCGACGGTAGTAAGGTCGCAGCGTATAAGGTACTTAGGGCACATATATAGAGACTTTCATATAACAGAGCAACAAAAGAAATACTTAGAAGAGGAACTGGATGTGAAAGAAAGATGGGAAGAGCAAAAATGGAGTAGATAAATACTTTGAAACGTGAAGTCTACATGCAATTGCTTATTACCAGTTCTCATTATCATGTTTTTTGTTTTATTTTCATTCAACTGGATCCTTTTTTCCAGCACTATTTTCCAGAATTATTGAATCTTCCATACCATCATATTTCTGTTGTATTTATTATTTATGGATTCCATTTGATAATTAGGAGAAGTGAAACAGTAAAAATAAATAATTTGTTGATTGGAGACGTAAAATTTCTTCGCTTTAAGGAAAGCGGTGGTTCTGGAAACATTCAGATCCTCTGATGCTAGTCCTACTTTTTGATACTTTTTAAGGTAACAAAATTTTAGTTCGTCTCGTAAACTACATACGGTATATCTACTATTGAATTACAATAAACTAAGAGAGGAGCGAGAGTAGCTTTTACGATCCATTTTATATCCAGAAATAGCAGGATAAATGTATTTATTGTTATTAGTTATAAAAATCGCGATAAATTCTTTATTGGTCTGACTGAGTTTACTAAACGTCACATTCCTTGGAACAAAGTTTCGAGAGCAATTTCATATACTTTGAAACAGTGGCAGTGGGACAAAAATCAAAAGCATAAGCTATTGCAGCTAGAATAAATATAGATACCATCTGCATCAAATATGGAAAGTCCCATCCTTTTTAAAATAATTTGGTCCACTTAACAGAGTGAAATAAATAACACAAGGGCTGAAAAGTCCCGGGCCTGACACATCGACGGTGCTAGTTTTATTGCTATAACCTGTTTTTCAGTTAGTACTAACTTTAAGAAAATAGCTGACAAAATTTCATGATATACTATTCATTACTTCGTGAGCTATAGTGCTAAAAGTGACGCTACTCTTGATATTCTCAAAACAATGGATCAACAACAATTTCGTGTTTTAATTTCACATTGCATATTGATGTGCAAAAATACCGTTCAAGCGAAGCAATCGCTTGAAAAGTGTTATGGAGACTCCGCTCCATCAGAAACAACAATAAAACGATCGTTTGCTAACTTCAAACGTGGGTGTAGACACACCGATGATGCGGAACGCAGTGGACGTCCAAATGAGGCGGTAACACTGGAACACATAAAAAAAATCCACAAAATCGTTTTGAAAGAACTTGTTGGCTTTTTATTGCATAAGCAATTGACTATGAGAAAGCTCTGTTCAAAGTGGGTGCCGCGTTAGCTTACTGTTGATCGAAAACAAGAACGTGTTGTTGCCTTTGAGCAGTGTTTGACCTTGTTTAATCGTTTAATCTTAACAAGGGAGATACCATCAACAGTGAATATTATATAGGATTATTCGAGCGTTTGAATGCCGAAATTGTGAAAAAAACGTCCGCATATAGCAAAGAAAAAATTTTTATTCCATCAAAACAACGCACCGTGTTACAACTCAATCACAACAATGGCAAAATTACGTGAAACAAACTTCGACCTGCTCCCACATCCACCGTATTTGCCAGATTTGGCTCCCAGCGACTACTGGCTGTTCGCAGACCTAAAAAAATGCTCACTGGTAAGAAATTTCGCTCGAATGAAGAGGTTATCGATTACACTGAGGCCTATTTTGAGGCAAAAGATAAATCATTCTACAAAAGTGGTATTGAAAGGTTTTCTTTGATATGCCTGTTGCTTTTCTGCCCATGTGTTAGCTTTAAAGGATCTACTAGTTCCAGGTATACATCCATACATACATTCTAGATGTCAATATGTACGTAACCCGTGTGTTCAACCGAAAACAAGAAATAACGTTTTGTCACGGATAGTGGAACAATAGCCTATATCACGTTCAAATTTGAGGTATTATTTTTTGAAGATTAAATACACACATACAAACATTTGCGCATATAGCAGATCGGTTTAGTTATATCGGAAAACAGTGGGACATGTTTACATACATAAATATCGTTGACCCCAATTGTGAATGTTTATTCCATCGGATGTATCTATTTATTTACGTGTTTCACCACTTTTCGTCACACTTATATCGACCGATATAAATATATGCCGATAAACCTTCAACAAAATTCAAGAACTATTTTTATATGTTCAGATGTGCAGTGATTTATTGTATAGGGTAGATTGGGGAAAATCGCAATCACAGTTATCAATTTGAATTTAATACTTTTCCAGAGTTTGAAACATGTCCATTGACCTATTTCGACTTTGCTAGAATTCACATCGCCAATCCTACTTTAAACACCGCTCAACGTCTCATTTGTTCACCCCCAACTTTCCAAGCCCGAACATCATAAGACAATTGTCATCTACCAACAGCCACCGCCATTTTGACGACGCCAACTCCGAACTTCCTTTGACCGCCACGAGCAAAGCAACTGTCTTGAAGGCAGGACCAATTTTCCAATTACCTTCATTTCTTTGCTGATTTTTTTGGCTTTTTCAAAATTTATCATCTCTAGGACACGCACAGTTAAGTTTTAAGACGACCTCCAGGACAACTCCAGTCTTGTAACAGCCACCTTTCGTATCAGCCCACCCTTCCAGAAGAAAGTTAAAATAAGATTAGAAATGATGTATCGTGAACAGCACATTTACATTTATTTTGCACACTTCAGAGCGAATCATTATTATCTGAATACTATTAAAACGAGTGACTAAAGTATGCTTTACTAGTTTGCATTCAAATTACTCCACAATAACAATAGTTCAATACAAGAACTACGTTCAAACATCTGTTGACCAACGTATTTATTCGATTGTGAAAAATATCCAACCCCTAACTTATTTATACACACTCATATATTATCTATAAATGAAGTCTTATATGTATAAATACCTACACTATACACTATACACTTAATACAATTAAAAACATAATTTTTCTGTTTTTGTTTCCTTTGCTGTTCCTAACTCTCGGTTGCAGAATGGTAAAGAATTATCTCCTTTGTAACGCGGCATAATAAGAATAATTGTGTCTAAAAGCCGGCATAATAAGTTTCTGATGCCGCCTCTTGTTTGATGTAGACAATATCCTGATTAAGGTTCAAAATCCAGGTCTGGTTATTATTTATTGTGTGTCAGTACTACGGTTTCAACCAAATCATTTTGTTTGTCACCATATCGCGTACGTCTATGCATAGGCATATTCAATGAACTAGGCGAGAAAAATATAGTAACCTTATTGTGAATGCCAGGACACACTGGAACAGAAGGAAATCAAATAGCAGAAGGAATAGCACAGAGAGGGACTGAGAAACCGTTTTGGGGGCCGGAACCCTTTTGCGGTATCAGCTCCCATATTATAATATTGGAAGAAATAGGCAAACCTGAAGAAAAGAGAAGATGATGATCAAATATTTTGATGGGTGACTACAACCTGTTGAGATCAAATGAATGAATAAGTCAAAGTGAAACTGCAGAGCTCAATATAGTGGGAGAAGAAGAATGTAGATTCTGTGGCATGAAAGAAGAAGCCTCTATGTACATACTTGCGAATTGCACAGTAATTCGAAATCCTAGGGCACAACACCTAAGTCGAAGCCTGCAGATATCCTAAAATTCCTCAGGGAAATAGGACTAAAGCAGACTTTTCTCAGGAACTAAGTAGAAGTAAGGGGGCATCGCTTACGTCTACCTATCTACGATCAGAGGCATTTCAAGTTTATATAATTCCAGTCTGGAATTAAAATTTTCGAAGTTCATTATTTAATATGCTTTTTTAGTAATATATATGTAGATCCAGATAAAGTCACGGGTATAGCTAGTGAGTTTGTAATTTATTTCTTACAAAATTACCTGCACTGTAAAATTTAATTAATCATAAAAGCTTCGACGTTCTGGTGGCAAAAATGCACTCACGTCACTCGTTCAGACTGGTTTGGCGTAAAATTAAAAAGTTTGTAATATAAAATTGTGCATTCAAAGAGCGGTTGGTCCAGCTGTATATCAGACACGACGCTTGAATTCACTTTTGCTACGTCACATTCACGAAGTTTTCAAGCTTAAGCTGCCATCAATTAAAATTCCACAGCTCCGGAAAATTTGAGACAGAAATGTTAGTAAAAATACAAGGAACATAAACATGAAGTTGAATACCTTGAACTAAACGTGAGCTGAAAACTCCTTTGAAGTTTGTTATTATAAGGTATATAGAATAGAATTTTTGAAATAAATATGAAATTATTTCCATGGCCAATGAAATGGCCACAAAAAGCACTATAATTATCAAGCAGAACAGAAACTGAGTGGCACGTGAAAGAACTCACATTCAGAAGTTAAAGAAATAGAACTCTACATAAAACACTGGTTCACTCTACCGAAAATAGAAGGCATCAAACCATCATCACAAGACTACGCCTAGATCACACTTGAGCTACTAACGAATACTTATTAGAGCATCAAAACCACAACGTCTTATTTATGAGTAGGTAGCAGTTAACTGTAAAACATATCTTAGTCGATCTTATACTATCTCAACAGATGAAAGTGCCAATGGACACAAATAGATATTGTATATTAAGTTGGCAGAATACTTGTTAACGACATATTTTGCAGCCTCTAGTTGTTACAACAATATATTTTTTAGAATCTTTAATAGCGAATTCTGGTCTCTTTCTTACCGGTCATGAGAAACGATATTTCCACCTCTACGTTTTCGTATAGTAGTTTGGTGGACCCATTTCATTTCTTCTTGTGTTATATCGATATAGAAATGCCATGCATTCCAAAACATACGGTCGGTGGTAGAGTATCGGAAAAAAGTACTGACAAAATCAGAGATGGAAAGGCAAACTGGCAAAATAGGTAGCTGAGCATGATACATTGGATATACACACTAAACAGTGTAGTGGATAAAGATGATACAAAATATACAACCATTAGACTAGGTAAGGTGCAAATACTGTCTCAGAATTGTAAGTACATGAGGAGAATGCCAACAGCAGCACTAAAAGCCTTATTTAACCTTCCTCAACTATACAACGTGATAATGAGGAAAGCCAGGTTTGAGTTATTTGGGCTGTAAAAAGACCAGAACAGCAAAGAAGTTGGAATGTAACGGAATGTACTACAGTGAATTGAGGATAACCTTTGTAGTCAAAGTGGAGATTTAAGCCATCCTACAATTTGCCAGAATGAACAAATACAAGACTGATGATTGTGAGATACATATTTTATAACAGCCAGGCAGGATATGCTTTTTAAAATTGTCGCAAGGTAACATCATGACTGATAGTGGAATGCAAGAAATGAACTGGCAGACCGCACTCAAGTAAGATTAGTGTGTGTGCCGGAACAAAATGATATCTCTGGAAATTGATAGGCTGATGAATACAGGACCAAAACAAGTTCGAGGACAAATAGAAAAATGTGTACAAAACCAATACTAGAGACCTTTGTAGGGGCCGAAAAGTACTAAATATATGTAGGAATTGGGTGAGAGTTATTACGGGATATGAACCGGTGGAACAGAGCACTATTGTGAGACTCTCAGCTCATGGCTCTCATCCAATGGATCTATATTACCTACTCGGGTGGGTGGACTGAATATGAGAGTTGAGTACAGTAAATCAACAGGATGCAGTGCTTACGGCTTCAACAAATAATGTGTATGTCCATTGTTCATTATCGTTCACTTTACTGAAAACTGATTGCAAATTATTAAGGCATACATTTTTCTCGATTTTTGTCAAAATCTTGGAAAGAGCGAATAACTTCTTCGAAGGTCGTTGTTCAATAGTATACACTGTAACATGCCTATCGAAAAAGAAATATCAGCCAAATTAAAAAAGTACTAATGACCTGAAAGAATTAATTATAGCAAAAAGTTATGAATAAACCATTTCTAAAGAATAAAATGTTCAATGAAATGTGAAGGCGCCACTGGCAGGTTTTTATGAGAAAGGAATATTTGAAAAGGCTAAAGTGCAAATGTTATCTATCTTTGAAAATAATTGGGTATTTTACAACACAGAATCTAGCAAATGTTTGCATTAAAAAAGGTAACAGTGATTTATGATAAAAGATTTAGTTTAAAAGAAAGGTACAAGTATTAAAGAAATATAGGTGACCACGTGGTATGTGTATATTCGTCTATCTTTGTGAAAAAATAAGAAATGCACAAAAAAATATAAAAAATATAAATTATAATTTTGGACTTACCACAGCAATTTAAAGTAAAACTTGAGGTAAAATTGGAGAGACGATAAGGTATGTCTTAACTGTAAGACATAATATGTCAATTGTCTTAACGGTCAACGAGAGTAGGAGAAATATAGATCACAGAACTATAATTGTTGGAAGTAGTTACTATGACGGCGAGCGGTAATTATGGAATTTATTTGGTAAAATCGAAACAGGTCGATAGGCATGATACAACACATTTCAAAGGTGTGTACCTACGTATGCTAACAAATAATTTAAATGGTTTTCCTCATGCCCACTAATTCATAATAATGAGATACAAACTAACATTATAATATCAATACGGAAGTAATACTTGAATCGAGTTGAACAACAATCAATATTGGAATAATTTTTTCGGCATCAAAGATAAATATTTGGCCTGAGTAAGCCCTTATATTTTTGTTTGGGTGGTTGTAGAATTACGGAATTAATATAAGGTGATTTAAAGGAGGAAAGTAGGTTGATTTGGGATTTTTATGACATGTTTATTCTAGTATTTTGTGCCTAAAGGGTTATAATTTAGTTTTTCATATGGTGCTTCCAATTTATCAGAAAATGTTGATAAGAGAAGACAAATAATTGTTAAATTACACAATAATAGGGATTGAAGTTCTTTGAATCTAGCCAGCTGGGTATAAGTTTTAAGTGCAAGAAATTGGTTGCAAATGGGGTACAATCCTTTATTAAAAGATTCCCCAAAGTATTTGAACACTTATAAAGAAAAATACGGATGATACTTATACTAGGCTTGTTCAACTGAAACCAATCTTTGGTCAGGTTAGCCTTGGAAACAATTGTAATCATTCAACTGACGTTTTCCAACATTAGTAGTGTATGTAAACGTCACACTGATCTGTTTATTTCGTTTATATTTGACAGCGATTTTAAGTATTGTTACTTTGAAATGGCGTTTGTTGTTAACAATCCGTCCAAATGTGATAAGCGTGCGGTCATTCAATTTTTGTGTGCTGAAGGTGTGCAACCGTTGCAAATTTATACGCGAATGCAAGCAGTGTATGGAAACGCATGTTTTGCATATCCAACTGTGGAGAAATGGTGTCCAAAATTTTAGAATGGAGAAGAGAGGACGAATGATAAGCCACGACCAGGTGCATTGATTACTGCATCAACAGACAGGAATGTGGCATGTGTGGAAGGCCTGATTAGAGAAAATCGTCGAATTTCGATCAGAGCAATTTCAGAAAATGTTGGTGTGAGTATAGGATCTGTCCATGGTATCGTACACAAACTAGGTTACAGCAAAGTTTGTGGGCAATGGGTTTTGTCTGAGGACCAAAAAAGCTTGCGAATGGGCTTGTCTTTGCAACACCTCACGGAATACAGTCAAAATGGTAATGACTTTCTCTCGTCAATATTTGCTGGCGATGAATCTTGGTGTGTAGAGTTTACAGAGCCTAGAGTGCATATCAACGCAAACCTGTATAATGAAACTTTGAACAAGCTCCATCAAGCAATAAGAAGAAAACGTCCAGGGAAGCTTTCACGTGGTGTTATTCTGCTTCACGATAATGCTCGGCCTCATGTTGCCAACGTAGTGAAAGAAAATCTGCAACGAAAGAAATGGAGGATATTAGAGCATCCACCCTATAGTCCCGATTTATCGCCTTGCGATTTTCACATCTTTGGGCCACTAAAAAAGGCGTTAAAAGGTAACCGTTTTCAGTCGGACGCAGAAGTACAAGACGCTGTGCAAGAATTCTTCCAGCAGCAGCCACAAGAATTCTATAAGCAGGGTATACATCGGTTGGTGAAACAGTGGGATATGTGCTTCGATTGTAGTGGTAGTTATTTGTAGCTGTACTTGTCAATAAATTTTTCCTGGACCAAAGATGGGTTTCAATTGAACTATCTTGTACTTGTGAGAGTCTTTAATTATGATTGCTTCACTTGATAGCACTAAAGGATCTTCAGGGTAAAAGTGATTGGTACATAACCATGGGCTTCTTGGTAAAGATTAACCATCTCAAGAAATTCAATGTTTTCGTTTTCCACGATCCTGTGTGAGGTTGTGATATTCATTGCGAATCCTTACGGTTCCATTAGCCCAACCAATTCCATGATCCTGGGAAAAACCTGATTTATAAAATAAAAATTGCCGGTTCTAATATTTCAATATGGAAAAATTCTTAAAGAATATGTATAATCAGTAAGTATCATAGTAACTCAATACAGATCATATTTTTCATTTCATTTCATGAAATTTTTTTATATCTTTGCACGATCAAATATTTTTCAATAATCCTTATAGATATGGCTACAACGTGATTAGAAAAGAAAATTACAGAACAAAAGACTGGGCGATTTAAGCTAACTCCGGAAATGTGAACAATTAGGTATATTGTTTATTTAGTTTGACGTTATTACCTCGATTATTACCAAAAAATACCATAACACTCCAATTTTATCTATCTATGTTGTTTTTTGAACGGTACAATAATTAGTTTTTTGTCATATGTACAAAATACTACTGATATTAATCTGGTGGAGTATAAATGTGGAGTTTAAAAGACCCGGTAGTCTCAATCTGATAACCTCAGGTTAATTCTTTAAGAGCTTCCGTGAAAGGAATTATCCACAATCTCTTGACGTTATTTCACTTCTGTGAGAGTCTTGTCAGTTCACGCACATGCACGGACTTGTTTTCCAAATGTTATCACTCTCAACGTACCTCTATTACTTGGAAGTAGATAGAAAACTTCACCGGTGATAAAAAACTCGGGATTGAAATGATAATATATTCCAAATGCCAATTTTATTGATAATATGTTTAAAGGAACAAATGTTTCCAAATTCAATGAAACATTAACAACAATCGCCTTTATTATAATTATAAATTACTTAATTTTTTGAATATTGGCAGAGAAAAATAGACCGGTTTCGGCGTGTTTGTGCCTCATTAGTACAAGGTGGATATTCTTTATCCAAGACCTCTGAGAGCAGAATACTGGACTGAATACGACACTGAAATCACATTAATACATATTCTCAAGTGAAGGGAATATTAAAAACGGCCTCCCACCTCCAACCTTAAACCCAAATCATTGCATGCTTTCAGAACTGTCGGACGGAGATTATACAGGGTGCGGCACCGAAAACGGAACAGATCGCATATCTTGGAGACAATTTTTTTTTAAGAAAATAACTGTCGATACTGGTCAGATTTCAATCCAAGAGTGTTTCATGAAACGCATACTCAACACCAAGAAAAGTTAAACGTTTGGGCTGGAAAATTTGGCGATCGTATTGTTGGTCCATTTTTTTTACCAGGTAATTTAACTGGGGGTATGTATTTGGAATTACTCGTAAACACCGTTGATCCAATGTTAACAGACATAATAGAAAACGATGACCCATACCTTGAAGATCACCTAATACCTATTTCAACAGAACGGGGCTCCTCCACATTTTGCTGCAGCGGTTCGTCAGTACTTAAATGAAAACTTTTCTAGACATTGGATTGGACGAAGAGGATTTATTGAATAGCCCCCACAATCTCCTGATCTGTCCCCCTTAGATTACTCTTTATGGGGATATCGGAAAAGTAGAATATACGCCACTCAGCCAGGTTCCTTAGAAGAGTTACGTGAACGTATTATTAACGAATGTCGTCAAATAACTCCAGAAATGCTCCAAAACGTGAAACAAAGATTCGAAAATAATTTATATTCGTGTATGGAAGTTAATGGACAACAATTTGAGCATTTACATTGAAATAATTTAGTTTTCAATTATGGGAGTTGTTCTAAATTCTCCAATTTAATTTGTATGGTCACTTTTCTATTTTTTTTATTTTTATTCTGAGTTGACGCTTAACTGAAAAACAGACCTGGTAGTTATGGAAAAAAAACCTTTATTTTTATTTTTCGAAAACATAGGCGTAGTGAATTAAATTTTATTCCAAAGGTAATCAGCATTAAATTGTTGAATTTGGCTTTCACATGGAAATACGCATGTCACAGTGTCAAATTCCTTATAAAATTACCTTTTCAATGATGTTTCACAATTAGTACTTTCCCTATTTCAATTTTATTGGTAATAGTGACAGAGGGGAGGGGAGGGATGTAGGATAGTTGAGGATATGATCGATAGATGTCCCCCTTGAAATAAAAATCGGCCTCCTTTTGCACTTTCTCCAAAAAAATTTGTCTATGTCTAATTAAAACAAATGGAAAGGTACATATGTTTTTTGTGCCTGAATTAAGCTACGCCATTACGTCTTTATCGGTTTGTCTTGTGCTGTGACAACGATTGTACTTAAAAAGTGAAACGTCACTTTATGCGGAAATCATTCTGTCACCATTGAAGTTCGTCGTCATTGTCATTACTTTGAATAGGTGAAATTCATTCAAGTTTATTGTGATATCTTTCGAAAAAATGGCGGACCACTTCTTCCATTAATTAAATGCCATTCAAGAGATGAGTTTTGTAACAATTTATTTGTAGAATTTCAAATTGTAGTCTAACTATGATACGTTAAATTTGGTTTTTTGATGCGCCGCTGGTGAAAACTGTCTTATTGATTTTATTCGGATGCTTATGATTTATGACGTAACGAGAAAGACTCGTGACTTTTACTATATTTTATCATTTGTTTTCATCACAATGCAGCATCGTATGAAAAGTTACAACATATTTCCATCAATTGAAGGTTTTAACAATTGGAAGCAGCATGACCTACCACAATTTTTCACTGAGACAAAAAACACACACACCGTCCCTAAGCGTTTCCTTCACGTTCCGACTTATTCATCATAATCTTTATGCTGTACATCGCCTCTTGGGCAGCAGTGAAACATTTTGTCTTCATTTTGCTAAAAAGTCACGTAACTCCTGAGTGCTACACGAACCAGGATGTCATGTCGGAAGTTTCCCAGAAAATAGGTCCAAATTATACAGTTGCACATTATTCATCTGTTTTGTATCCCTCTTGGGCGACTTTAGGTAAGTCTTACAATGCAACGAGCATATTTAGGAAGTTTCTCCTTAAGAATAGCACAATGTCCGTCAGGATAATTTATCAGGGTGAAGTACGCATTAGATTATAAATAAAGAGTGATTTCATATTAGAAAGTTTAAAAAAAATTAGAAAGGCCCGAAAATGATGTTGGACTTTTCAATGGAACACCCTATATTTTAAAGATTTGAAGCCATCGGTCCATGTCGAGTTGCATTATAAATGGAATACCCTATATGCTCCTACTATATTGTATTGTCACCGGTCCTTGACAAGTGTGCAAGGAAAATTCGAATTAATCTGAGCGCTTGATGTGGGTAGAAATGGAGTTCAAAGGCTGCGTTATAAATGGAACACCCTATATTCTACTATTTTATTGTATTGTCATCGGTTATTGACAAGTGTGCAAAATAAATTTCGAATTAATCTGATCGCTTATAGTGGGTGAAAATCGAGTTTGAAGGTTGCATTATAAATGGAACACCCTATATTCTTCTACTATATTGTATTGTCAACGGTGCTTGACAAATATGGACAAAAAATTCCGAATTTATCTGAGCGTTTGAAGTGGGTGAAGATCGAGATCAAAGATTACGTTGTAAATGAAACACCCTATATTTCATTACTATATTGTATTGTCAACGGTTATTGACAAGTGTGCAAAATAAATCTCGAATTAATTTGATCGCTTATAGTGGTTGAAAATGGAGTTTGAAGGTTGCATTATAAATGGAACACCCTATATTCTTCTACTATATTGTATTGTCAACGGTGCTTGACAAATATGGACAAATACTTTCGAATTTATCTGAGCGTTTGAAGTGAGTGAAAATGGAGTTCAAAGATTGCGTTGTAAATGAAACACCCTATATTTCAATACCATATTGTATTGTCAACGGTCATGACAAGTCTGCAAACAAAAATTTCGAATTAATCTGAACGCTTATAGTGGGTCAAAATCGTGTTTGAAGGTTACATTATAAATGGAACACCCTATATTCTTCTACTATATTGTATTGTCAACGGTCTTGACAAGTCTGCAAAAAATATTTCGAATTAATCTGAGCGCTTAATGTGGGTAAAAATAGAGTTCAAAGGTTGCGTTACAAATGGAACACCCTATATTCTACTACTTTATTGTATTGTCATTGGTCATTGACAAGTGTGCACAAAAAATTTCGAATTAATCTGATCGCTTATAGTGGGTGAAAATCGAGTTTGAGGGTTGCATTATAAAAGGAACACCCTATATTCTTCTACTATATTGTATTGTCAACCATCTTGACAAGTCTGCAAAAAATATTTCGAATTAATCTGAGCGATTAGTGTGGGTAAAAATGGAGTTCAAAGGTTGCGTTATAAATGGAACACCCTATATTCTACTACTTTATTGTATTGTCATCGTCATTGACAAGTGTGCAAAATAAATTTCGAATTAATCTGATCGCTTATAGTGGGTGAAAATCGAGTTTGAAGGTTGCATTATAAATGGAACACCCTATATCTTTCTACTATATTGTATTGTCAACGGTCTTGATAAGTTTGCAATAAATATTTCGAATTAATCTGAGCGCTTAATGTGGGTAAAAATGGAGTTCAAAGGTTGCGTTATAAATGGAACACCCTATATTCTACTACTTTATTGTATTGTCATTGGTCATTGACAAGTGTGCAAAATAAATTTCGAATTAATTTGATCGCTTATAGTGGTTGAAAATAGAGTTTGAAGGTTGCATTATAAATGGAACACCCTATATTCTTCTACTATATTGTATTTTCATCGGTGCTTGGCAAATATGGACAAAAAATTCCGAATTAATCTGAGCGTTTGAAGTGGGTGAAAATCGAGTTTAAGGGTTGCGTAATAAATGGAACACCCTTTATCCTACTATTTTATAGTATTGTCATGGGTCCTTGAAAGAAAATTCGAATCAATCTGAGCGTTTAAAGTGGGTGAAAATCAAATATAAAGGTTGTATTATAAATGAAACACCCTATATTCCAGTACTTCATAGTATTGTTATCGGTCATTGACAAGTGTGCAAAAAAATTCGAGTTATTCTAAGCGCTTAAAGTGGGTAATATTCGAGTTTGAAGGTTGTATTATAAATGGAATACCCTATATTTTACCACTATATTGTATTGTCATCGATCCTTGGCAAGTATGCAAAGAAAATTTAGAATTAAAATTGAATGGTATTATGATTTAACAGATAAAATCATAGATGTAAAAAAATATCAACATCTATATATAATTATCTACATCATTATTATTATTATCATTATTCTACAACAGCATGTTTCCTACAAATGAATAATTTACATATTTCATTACTAGTCATTCATTTATGAAAACATTAAAATAAGTAATTCGCTTCAATTTCTAATCTTATAAAAAGCTTCAAAAAAAATTGTTTATTCCGAATACGACTGACCTTGGAAGCCCTTGCAGGTACAACATGGAATTCAACATTCTTCTATTTAAATTTAACACAAAATCAATTCAATGATATGGCACCTACGTATCGTATCGTACTTTTATTATACCTGCAAGATATCAAAGAGTCGCGATCTCTAGCCAATAATAATTTAATATTTGGTATAAACAAATTCATTACGCGTAAATTGATGTTTAGTGCTGCACTGTGGAATCAGCTTTGAATATAGCTTCGACATTCTAACGAAGTAGGCATGTATCATTCCGTTGTTTCGAATTGTCAAACTGCAGAAAAATAACACTTTGTTTAAGTGGTTTAGTTTTAATTGTTTATTGCTCGTGGTCGGAAAAAAACATTAAAATCGATAATTGAAACTGAAATTATCACTAGTAAATTATATAAAAGTTGCCGGTTTTATTGTGGTAGTTCGAAAAAGTGTGAAAACTTTTGTGTTCCTGTGTTTCTAACTGATGGACGCAGTTATAATGGTGAGTACCTAGCTACTTTAAATGTATTTGACGTATATATTTGGCTGTTTACACTTTCTTAAGACTTATGGTATTTATCAAAAATTGTTTTCAAAGGATGTCTTTACCCAGGAACTTTTTACATTGTTTTTAGTATTATGTAGATAACCTACAGAATTTTAGGGATGTGAAAAACACCGGTAATTGTGCAGAGCATGTGCTTCTCGATTTCGACAAAATCCTATTGCCAGTTGTATAAAATTTGGAGGTCAGCTTCAAAAATAAATAGTACCTATTACATTGGCGTTGTAAATATGGAAGTATAAGAAAAGTACGTGTTCTGTACAATGACCAAAACACTTCCTAATATGGATGTGGTCGTTGTTTCGGGCATGTTGGGGAAGATTTCAAAGTCGCCGGTATTGAAACCGCAACGCGCAGGAATTCTACCTCGTTGAACAAAAAGCCGTGAAACTTTTAGTAATGTTGCAATATTTTTACCCAATATAAGGCTTAGTTCATTTAATTTATTTAAAATACCCAGTATGAAGACGGTCCTACACAGTTTTATTGAAAATTAACTTTAATATTCCAAATTTATAAAGTACTTTTCTGTGAAAATGTCCATTTACCACGGAAGTACCATACAATTTTTGAAAGAGAAACATTTATTTTAAAAAAATTCTAACTACCATGGAGGTAAGATAGAATTTGTATAAGGGAATCAATTATTTGTAAAAATTCCCATTTACCATTGGCGTACGATCAAAATGTTTAAGGGGGTTAATTTATTTGGAGAACTCATATTCGTATGAAAAATTTTTTCGTGGAAATTTCCATTTACCATGGAAGTGCGGTAAAATTTATAAGGTATTAATTTATTTAGACAAATTTCTGCCGTGGGCGAACGATACAATTTTCAATAGGGATTAATTTGTTTGTAAAAATTCTATATCATAAGCGTACCACATAATTTTTTGATAATTTAATTTATTTGATAAACTTTCCATTTGCTATGGAAGAAAGAAAAGACATTTTGGAAGAGATTCATTTGTTTTAGTTTTCACTTATGTCGGCAGTCCCATGGCTGTCTATTTGCTAATTTTTTTTGGGAGGTGGGGTTGACTACCCTAACACATTTGCAGGAAGAGAATATATAAAAAAGAACATGAAAACTGGATAGACCACCTATTTTTGTGGCCTACTTAAAGTATTTGTAAGGATTTTTGTTTCTGAATTCATGCGACAAACTTCTCGTATGAAATTGATGGTTCTTTTCTATAACAAAATTTCCTCATCCCACCCCTTTCTGAGATATCAAAAGGTGGTATCTCGGAAAGTTGACTGAAATTGATTTTTTTTTCTAAAATTCCAGTAAAGCTAAAAACTTCTGTTATTCTCGTGCACTCGCAAAGGACTAACCACGGGTATTTTTTCAATATTCTTGTTACATTATACGGGGGTGAAATTAGGAACCCTCACTTTATTTCATATCAAAAATTATTTTTGACATTAAGTTTTATTAAATAAAATTTAAATTAAAATGCTTCGTTTTATTTGAAAATTTTTTTCATTTTAAATTTTTTTTCCCAAAACCAATAGCTGCAGAGAAATGAATTTATTGAAAAAATTATAAATGATGGTCTTTATTTTTTCAAATAAAACAAGGATTTCAATTTAAATTTTATTTCATAAAACTTCATCTCGAAAAAAAGTTTTGATATGATATGAAGTGAGGGTTGCTAATTTCACCCCCGTATAATGTAACAAGAATATTGAAAAAATACCCGTGGTTAGTCCTTTGCGCGTGCACAAAGATTACAGAATTTCAAGTTTCACTGAGATTTAAAAAAAAACTTTTTTCACCACCTTTTTAGGGTGATATCTCGGAAGGGGATGGGCTGAGGCAATTTTGTTATAGGGGCAACCTTCTGAATTTTATCGCATGAATTTAGAAAGACCCTGTATATTGTAGTCCGGTCACGAATTTTCGACTATTCTGCAGAAAATCAATGGTAGGTACCTACTCACCTATTTTGAAGATTATTCGTCAAAAAATTTGCGGAAAATTCAATTTCCAGAGGAAAATCAAAAAAGGGATTTTTTTTTCAACATTTAAATAGCAGCTATTTCGTCATATATTTTCTAGAAATGTGACTCTATATACAGGAAAGTATTCAAAATAATTTCCTTTCTCCTTAAAAAAATTCCTTTATTTCCTCTCTATTAATATTGATCTAAATATGATGTTTTATAACGTATATTTTTTATTAGTAAGTGACATAAAATGTTGTTTGCTTGTCAAATGTCAAATGGTTGTAAAACTATTGATAGAGATGGGAATATTCAGCTTTCTAAAGTATCAATAACTGAACCGTTGCAAAGGTAATATTATAAAAGACAATTTACAGTTTGATTTCTTTTATTCAATAGTGTCTATAGAAAATAATCAAATCTATCAATGTATAAATTCATTAGCCTTTATAAACAAACTGTTATGCAACCCACAAAAGGAGTAATTAGTACGTTTGTTTGTTGTGTTGCTACCACATTTTCAATACTAATGTTCTTCAAGAAGGGGAAGGGAAAATATAATTCGATTCACCTCCCCCTTTGAAACCCTAAGTTAGTATTTTATCTGTTGTACTGCTGCCACAATTTCAATACTTATGTTCTCCAAGAAGAGGAAGGGAAAATGAAGTTCGATTCACCTCTCCCTTTGAGGTTGGTTATGTAAGTGAAGTTGACATCATTTTCTCATCAAAATCTTACAAAATAAATAGACAGTGTAATACAATTTACGTAAAAATAGTTATGTAGGTACCTAATTTCTTTTTGAAAAAATCATAAAAATCGAAAGTAAACTAGTAGTGAATATTAGAAAAATGGAATCAGTGTGATGGACGAACATGGAGACTTTCTACCAATCAAGCTAAATCTGGTTCAATGTTGATGAGTTGCAGCATTAAATCTCCGCGTTGGATGATTCTCTAACGGTTACTTTGCTTTGTCAAAATATTTGTAACCATACTGAAGCTTCTTTCGACTAGGTATGATAATAGAAAAGCGATAATGTATTTTCCAGCAATGTTCAAAACTTATGATAGCCTTAGCTTCTTCCATGGCTGTGGTATTGTGCGTATTTATTATCCATTGATCATTTCTGGTAATTTTGACAAATGCGGAGAATAAATAATCTTTTCTGCCTAAATTTTGTTTAGTTTCAAATAAGAACTTGTATTAATTGATAAAAGTACTTTCGTTAAACGAACTATAATAATATACCTACCCATTAAGAAGAATTATTTCTTTTTTTTCTGCGTTTAACACTGGAATAATTTTTATAAAATATAATAAATATCTCTATGACTTCCTACTAGACCAGGGAAGAAGCCTTTAAAAATAATAAAAAGTGGAAAAATATAATATTAGGATGAAACCGATTGGAAAATGAGGAGAATATTATAAAAATGAAAGGAAACATAATTTACGGGAAATCTGAGGTCGCGAAGGAGAAGGAGGTGAGGTTTTAAGGGTAACAAACGGTTTATCTCGATTTCCGGCAAAACTATGTCCTACGGAAAAAAGTCAAATGGCAAAGTTGTAGGTAATAAAAAGATCTACAACTTTTGTATCTACACTTTCTTCACATAATCTCAAAATGTATGTGGAAAATTCAAAAAAACAAGTTTTTGGTTTTTTATTCTTCCACAAAAAATTTTTTTTTCACGAAATTTGGTGAAAACTTACCTTTTTATGTCCCAAATACACTGTAATTTATTTGATTTGAAATATCTATCATTTCACCTCATTTTGACTTAATATCGAAAATGCACCCTAATTTTCAATCGCAAATTCACCCGTCAATATATCATTTTTTTTCAAAAAGTTGATTTGTGTTCTGTTCGTTGAAATCTCCACTTTTCGATGGTGTAAAAAAATATATTACTATAGTAAATCTTCTCAAAAAATGCCAAAAATATTGTAATGAATAACGTAATCAGAATAAAGTATCTAAATTCAATAATACCATATACATTTATTTTTATATATTATGAGATTTCCTGTAACATAAATGTTATTAGAATTTAATAAATTAAACTTTTAATTGGAAAAAATTGCAGCAGTTACATTTTTTAGATGAAATTGTATAAAAATTGCATTAAAAAAATTTTCGAATTCGAGTTTTGTTCGATTTTTTGCATTTTCTGAGAAGATTTACCATAGTAATATATTTTTTTACACCATTGGAAAGTAGAAATTTCAACGAACAGAAAACACACCAAACAACTTTTTGAAAAAAGCTGATATTTTGACGGGTGAATTTTCGATTGAAAATTAGGGTGCTTTTTCGATATTAAGTCAAAATAAGGTGAAAAAATGAATATTTCAAATCAAATGAATTACAGTGTTTTTGGGACAAAAAGATGTAAGTTTTCACCAAATTTAGTGAAAAATTTTTATTTTGTAAAAGAAAAATGAACCAATAACTCGGTTTTTTTAAAATTTTTCACAAAAAATTTTGAGGTTATGTGAAAAAAGTGTGGATACTGAAGTTATAGATAATTTTATTACCTACAACTCTGCCATTTGACTTTTTTCCATAGGGCTTGTAGTTTTGCCGGAAATCGAGATAAACCGTTTTTTACCCTTAAAAACTCACCCCCTTCCCCTTCCCGACCTCTTCCATTTCCAAAGGGAATCATCCTACTATTACTTTTTTCAATTTCAAAAATTATCGACCCTGGTCTATACAGTCAAGTAGTGCATTTGAATGCGAAAACAACTATTGAAATCAAAATTCAAATTGCGCTGACAATTATTTCAGGTTAATAACTGCATCTTCCATTGTTTCCACACTGTAATTCCTCCTTTCCAACAGCCGAAGTTCTAGTTCTACTTTGAATTTAAAGAGTGGAAATGAAGTCCAATAAATTCAAAGCTTTACACATCTTTCTTGACTCGCTGCTTTTGTTCGAAGCAATTAATCTTTTAACAAAATTGAATTAATGTGAGATTCTTTTATTCTTTTTCTTCTTTATTTTTCAAACAAATAAATGTTAACTTTAGTTTTATGGGGTGGCATTACCGAGTTATTCTCCTATAGAGACTTTTCTGGGTAGAGCTCTTGTGTTAAATGAGGCTGAAATGTAGAAGCTGCAATGTTTCACTTGGCACTTCATTTTTTAGATCGTTTCAGTGTTTTTTTTTTAGTACGACACCACGTACAGGACGAAAGAAAGGAACGGCTATAAATTTGGGAAATAAAACTGGTCAAATTGTATTCTCCCTTCTTTTTTTTGTTGGAATTAATTCGATTCTTTTGTAGAAGGACAACCTCATCAAAAATATACAGTGCGTTTCTTAATTAAACAGTCATTTCAGTTATTCAACCTGTCGCTCCAGCGCTGCTGCTAGAAGTAGCGGTATTTTTAAAATATATATGTTAAGTATTATTTTTCTTTTTTATTTTCGATTGATTGAAATAGTGCGTACTAATACATTTTCATGCATCAGTGAGCTGGAAAATGGATTAGTTTGCACTATTTTTATCAATCTAGAACGCTATTAATGAGAAATGTTATGAAAAGTGGAATAAAACATTGTTTAAATACACTATTTTTATTTATTAAAAACTTGCAGTCGATAAATTCAAAAAATGTACATAAATTATTATTAATTTTCATTCGGCTTATCCCACTTGAAGTGGGACAATAATTTTAAGTGGAAAAAACATTAAATCAAACAAATTAATATACAAAGGTAACTCGGGGTCTTTAGGAAGGAGATGCATTTTAATATCCTTACTTGTATTCTTACAATGAGTGGGAACAATACAATACTGAACCATAATGTCATTGTTCAATAAACACAATTACTAAAAAGCACAAAAATGTCTGTTTCTACAAATTAATATAAAAATAACCGTGAAATATATAAGAACGAGAACAATGGTTGGCGATGCCGTATCTTCAAAATGAGATAGAGGTTATATGAATGACGGGCTTATTGAAATCTGACAGATCCTCGCTTACGTAGCGCTATCAGCGACAGGTGATATAACTAAATAAACGAAGACAAAATTTATAGTGGGAGTGAACATAGCTTGGGTTGCACGGATTAAATTGTGTGTCTTTTCTATAACAAAATTTGCTGAGTGATATTCAGTTTTTTTTTTATTTTTAAAATTCAAGTAAATATGGACACTTGAATGATAATTTACAAATTATAAGATGGTGGAATTATCAACCGTACTTTATGTAATATCAAATATTTTTTTCAAGATTGATATTTGTGAAATTAAAACATTATTTGAAATCTCTGTAGTAGAAATTTTTTGTCCTATGACCAAATACGCCTATTTTTTTTCTCCAAATCTATGGATCTATAGGAAAAAACGTTGGAATTAAAAAAAGGTTTTTCAAAACACCAGAGAGTACGGGGTTGGGATAAAGTATGGAACCAAGTAAATATCTTTTAAACGAAAAGAAGGATATTTATGAAAATTTGCAGGTAAGTGCAATGGAACAAAATGCATCTGATGTACATTTTTCTGTTAATAATATACTTCCGGTTTAACCGGAAATGCCATCAACTTCTCCAGTTTAAATGGGACACCCTATATACTTGAACAGATTTTGAAACAGCGTGTTATCTTGAATTCATACATATTGAGTTTAATGTGAAAAAATTTGTAAAAACGTGGAATAACTCACTGTTAGTTGTACAGTAGGTGTACCTACATTTCATTATTTTAGAATAATGAGAAACAAAATTACTTCAAATGTTCAAAATGTTCACCGTTTACTTGCTGACAATATGCCATCCTATTAACAAGTGCTTGAGTCACTCTTTCCAAGACTTCTCCACGTATTAGTTCACATTCATCAATGAATCTCTGTCTCAATTCCTGTAAGTTTGATGGTCGTCTAACGTAAACACGTGATTTTAGATAACCCCAAAGAAAAAAATCTAAGAGGCTAAGATCCGGAGAACTCTATGAATCCTCTACGTCCAATCCATCGATTTGGAAAATTCGCATCCAGAAAATCCCTAACCCGTCTATCATAGTGGGGAGGTGCTCCATCTTGTTGAAACCAAAAATTTTGTGGTAATTTCTCATTATGTTGAAGTGCAGCAATAATTTCGTTATTTAGTAGATCCAAATACTTGTCACCATTCAAATTTCCGTCGATAAAAAATGGGCCTATAAGCCTATTTTCGACAATTCCCATCCAAACATTTAACTTCTGTGGATGCTGGGTATGTGCTTCATGAATCCAATGAGGATTCTCATTTGACCAATACCTTGAATTATGGCGATTAACTGTTCCATTTAAACAAAAAGTTGCCTCATCGGAAAAAACTATGTTAGAAGCAAAATTGTCGTCGACATTACAGATGTTCATTAGCCTTTCGCAAAATTCCAACCGTCGGTCAAAATCATCGTATGACAATTCTTGAACCAACTGTTTCTTATACGGATGATACTTTTCACTTTTTAATATCTTTCATACAGAACGTCGACTGATACCATGGTTTAGTGCCAAATTTGTGGTGGAAGTTTGAGGTAATTCTTCTAAATCGATTGCAATATTTTGTTTAACAGTTTCGTTCGTTGCAGTCCGCGGTCTTCCAGGTTTTAGCAAATTTTTTACCCTCCCAGTTGTATTAAAACGTTTTAATGTCTTAGTTACAGTTGAGCGTGATATAGGATTTCTCTCCGGAATTATTAAAAATATGACACATTTCTTCATGAGTTCTAGCACGATCACCATAACCGATCATCATTAAAATTTCAATACGCTCTTTTTCACTTAATTGAACCATTCTAAATTGTAAAATTTATTTCCGTCAATTAGAATTTGACACTTGGAGAACAAAAGACGTACTAAACAGTACTCGTTTATTTATTATACTATGCGTACAAACAACATCAATTAGTTTATCTTAATAGTTTTTTGCTCTAATGCAAAAAACTCAAAGGAGGTTGATTAAAGTGCTATATTCCTCGTTTTTACAAATTTTTTCATCCTAAACTCAGTATGTATGAATTCAAACTAACAAGCTCTTTCAAAATCTGTAAAAATATATAGGGTGTCCCATTTAAATTAAAGTAGTTGATGGCATTTCCGGATAAACCAGAAGTATATTAATAACAAAAAAATGTACATCAGATGCATTTTGTTCTAATGCACTTACCTGCAAATTTTCATAAATATCGTTCTTTTCGTTTAAAAGATATTTACTTGGTTCCATACTTTATCCCAACCCCGTATAATATCTTTATTTCACAAAGGAGCTCGAAAATTACTAAATTTCAAGTCTTAATCTTCACTTAAATGAAATAAAAACTCAATTCCACTCAGCACCTTGAGGTGGTGATATTTCGGAAGGGTGTGGACTGAAGAACCTTTGTTATAGAAAATACCTAAATTTTATCGCATAAACCCTGTTTATTTATTTTTTCAATTATTATGCGTGATTAAATCCTTCCCATTTATTATTAACGGAGTACATAAACAAGTACGAGCAAACTTTGTAGTATGTTGTTAAATAAGTTTGGATAACATTTGTATATGAAGAACTTGCTAATTGGATACATGAAAATATACTTAGATGCTTTAAGGTGTTTGCTGCCGAGAATGAGAATTCTGTTTTTTTTATTTCATGTGAAACACATCCTAGTTACTGATGCATAAACTAAGTTGATTGTGATGGATTATTAATGTCAATTTGAATTATATTTGGTATCGTAAATTTTATCCTTTACGGACATTACCAGTGGCAGCTATTCGAAGGAGGATAAGGAGGCTCAGCCTCCTCAACAATTCATCCAACAAATAGCACCAGGAATATTTGTTAGATTATTCTTCATTTTATTTCCTGTTTATCTAATAATTTTCAAATTTTATAATCAATTCCTCGTTTTCACTAGTTATTTTTGAATCTGACAACAGTGCCCTGAGGCTAGATTCTACAAACATCTCAATACCGAAACAGGTGTTGCTCAACAGAGTTTTTTCGACCAGTCCAATTGCTAATACCGTAAAAAATAGCGGAAATGGCAACACTCTCAGGAGGCTTGCCTCTAGCGGTGGCGCTGATACACGAATACATGACGTAGACAAGAACCTACATTAGAAACAACTTTTTTATGAAATTTTAGATACTAAAAGGTAAAATTAATATACAATTTCCGATTTACATGAATTGAAGTTTGTCGACTTGACGAATAAAAGCTTATTCGAAAGTTTTTCAAAATACACTTTTAGATAACTTAGTTCTAAAATATGAATTTTTTATAAAATAGCACTGCACAATGAATTATGCGTTGTATACTTGGATAAATATATTTTGGGTCAGTACTACAGTCACGCCGATATAATAAAATTTATGATAAATTATGATTTGCAACAAGTTTTATCTCAGTTTTTTTGTTTGACAGTCACCATTCCTGTCACGTCGGCATCGGTGGAGAGATCATTTTCTACTCTCAAACGAATTAAAACTTACCTGCTAAATACAATGGGCCAAAATCGTTTATACAATGTTAGTTTAATATCTATTGAAAAAGATTTAGTGAAAAACTTAAAACAAAATGATACATTTTATGATAATATTATTGATAATGAAAAAAAAAAAGTTGAGAAACTTAATTAAAAAAAAAAGATTAAAAACCCAAAAAAATTAAAAAACCAAAAAAATTTTTTTTGGCCATAGAAACTCTACCCCCACGTTGGTTCTTGCTGGGCAAAAATTAATTTTGTCACTGAAGTAGCTGGTACGGTCGCTGCGGAAAGGTTAAATTAATTGGATGAATAGAGTATATTTTTACAAAAACGTTTTATGTCCAGCCTCCTCTCTTAAAAAGTTCTCGAACCGCCACTGGACATTACATCGGTTATTTTAAATGTCACAAGGCTCGGAAAGTGAACCTAACGAGCTCATTAAATAGTATGGTTCTCAAATTCAAAAACGTGTTTATTCTTGTAATAGCTCCCGACTCGCAGATATGACGTATAGAAAATGTTTTATTTTCATAAAAAAAGTTGATGCAGCTATAAGCAAATTACGATGAAAAAAAAGAATTTCCTATTCCTTACAGCAGGGCTTTTTGTAAAAAAACAAATTTACCCCTCCATCGCTCGCACCGTTAGAAAAAATCTAACAAATTTTAAAAATGTTAAATAATTTTTGCAATTTTGCTTTTTGTTTGTCGTGCGCCCAGGAATACCATGACGACATGGTCTACTATGCACATGTATAGTGGGGAGGGGAAAAGTATTTGTTTAGATGCTGTAATTACATATTGTTAGTAAAAAACTAACGGACTGTTAGAAAAATTCTAACGACGCGAGTGAAGGCGTATGTTATTTTTTGTGTTGCGTATGTTATTTTTTTGTGTTTTGTAAAAAATTGGTGATTTGTCGTCAATGTTTTGGCAATGACGAAGATGCTTAGGGTGCGACTTATTTTTGAAGGTAGCTATTCGCTCTTTATATAATACCATTTCTCAAACTAGTCTTTTTTAGATCCCAACGAGTTTATGGCCAGTTGCTTAGTTTTGTTTTTATGAATAATTGTATTTTTTAGATATTTTTTGTGTTAAAATTTATTTATAAATAGTTACAGTTAAAAGAATAAACCTTTCTGCTTACTATAATACTTTTATTCCAAATTAACTGGATGTTAGATAAAATCTAACACGCGAGCGATGGCGTGAAAAAATGAGGCGCGAGTGATGGAGGGTTAAAACTCACATATTTTCAAAAAAATTATTTTCACAATTTTGTTATCTTGAAAATATTTTGAATGGAAAAAATCCTCAATCCTTCAATTATACTTGTGTCTAATGATCTTTCTATTTGACATGTGGAAAAAGAAGTCCTGGAGCCGTATCTTTGAACGTTCGACCAAATGCTCCCACGTATTTCATGTGATGGGAGTGGATTTGTTATGTTCGACTTAGTCCAGTAAATAAAGACCGAGAAACCCCCCAGCCTGTTCATCTCATTATTATCGGACTTTTTTTTTGCAACTTGTAGGTATTCACGGGTAGATTACTCTCTGAAAATATGTCCTCCGCGAAATTTGCGGAAAATGACCAATAATCCCAAAAATTGAGTTTTTCGCCGATATCTCCGGAAATATGACACTTAGAGAAGTGGGGTTTTGCTAGGAATAGAAAGCAGTTTATTATCTACAAAAATTATCCCTATCATTTTTGTCAAAAGTTCAACCGTTTTCGAGATAAGCGGGCCCAAGTGTACCTTGGATTTCGCGCTGCTGCGCGTCGTCTCCGGGAGCACGCTCCGTGAATGTAGGCATGGGAGGGCGGGCAAATTGGCCCATAACTTGAGTAAAAATGAATCTTTTTCCATGATTCAAAGTGCATATGAAAGGAGGGACCTGTACCTATAACATCGTGTAACTTTTTAGTTTTTTTTATTTTCCAAGAATATCGGAAAAACTGGCCAAACTTTATTTTTCCTGAATATTTGACCGCCCTTATCAATCCGTTCATATTTTTTAAATTAAGCGTAGTTTTACCGAAACCTTTTGGATAATGGGACTTTGATAGGTGGTGAATGTATTCCGAAAGAATGAATAAATAATTTTTGTGTATTTCTGAAAATTCTCGGGTCTACCGCGAATTAATAAACAATGATTGGCAATATCGGTCTTTAATGCACACCATTGGTTTTTAAAATTTTTGGCTAAGTTTTTTAGTTTTCCGGAAAATTTTTGCAAGCCTTTTTTTGCAAGAAATATTGATCCATGGACAAAAATGATTGGGACCATTTTTGTAGGTAATGAACTGTAATTCATTTCTAGCAAAACCCCACTTCTCTAAGTAGCATATTCCGGGAGATATCGGCCAAAAACTGAATTTTCGGGATCATGGGCCATTTTCCAGCCCCTTCCGCAAATCCCGCGGAGGACATATTTTCAGAGAGTAATCTACACATGAATACCTACAAGTTGCAAAAAAAAAGTCTGACAATAATAAGATGAACAGGTTGGTGCATTTATTTACTGGACTAACTTGCAAACGAATGAATTTATCAGTCGTATCAGTCCCACATGGGAGTAAGCGAGTAGAGTCTTGCGCAGAACGTCAGAAAAATAAATAAACATTAAACATAACCTGTGGATATAGCGAGATAGAGTAATTACTTACTAAGTTTAAAAAAAAATAATACTACTGAACAAAAATGGACGCAGATGAAGCTTTTATGCATCAAATAATTGATGATTTGCAAGATGCTGAGGAAATGGCGGAAGATACGATAAGAAGGTTTTCTGATACACAAAATGGAAATAAACACAAACTACATACCTATAACCTTCTTCCTGTCACGCGATTTTTACATTACACTACACTACACTTTACCTAAAAAATTACACATAAGATCTACAAACTGTGTTTGGAAGATATTGCTATTTGAATTTTCGAGTACCGTTCGATTCGTGTGAATTCATTCGTACGAACAAAATCCATTCGACGTTCTCGCGAATAGTCGAACGTTCAAAGATACGGCCAGGAGCACGTTGACCCTTTTCCTTCAAAAATTTCTCATTTTATAATAAAATTCACGGTTGTACCCCAGTGATAGTCTGCAACACATCTAAATAGACAGAGATACACTCTAGTCAATTAGAATTTAGGAAGTTTATTACAAAAAGCGTCCTACTTAAGTGCTTATATGTGGAATAAGTTGAGAAAGTGCCGTATAATATGCCTCCACAGGGCACTTTTGTGCTTTGGTGATGTGTGGATGTTTTCAAAAAGTTTCCGCCTGGAGTGTGAGATGCTCAGGGGAAAAGGATAGCATAACAAGTTGATTTAAAAGTTTTAAAAGAGTTTAATTTGCATTTATGGGAAAAAAGACCGGTGAGCTAAAAATAAAATAAAATGTAAATTATAAAAAAACTATTCACCATTATAAATTTATAGAATAATTATTCCAATTATAGATACTTCCCGATTATCATAATACAGTGTGAACCTAAAGTTCAGTTATGAATAAAATTAATTTGCACCGTTTGACAATTTGTCGGCGAGATAGAGAAATCTGTAAGCAGAAGCAGAGCCGGTTTAAGACAGATTCACCAGTGATTTCTGTACTTTCTTTTTCCGATGATAGCAGTTGTTTTACCGATAACTATGATAATGAATCTTTTTGAAACTTTCGTCAATTATGTATTCTTCCAGCAGCTCCATGTTTTGACCCATCATTTTCTTGTTTCAGTTGCCCGCATATATTTAGTATCATATTTTTCGTAGATCGCGACTAGAACATATCAAATTTCTTTCTGTCTATTGTCTCAAATCCCTGCTCCCACTTTTAGAAATTTCAAAATCTTTGGTAAAAATTTTAACAATGAAATATTCATGTTTTATATACATTCAACCATCAATCAACTTATTATATTCACTGCAACATCTGTGGAATCAAGCGGAATACTACTACTACTAATTCAGTCAGGCGAACCTTGGCCAAGAGAAACTCAAGCCAAGGTTCCGGCACTGAGGCCACTGGCGGGCACATTGTGCCATTCCTGCTACTTATGCATCCATGAAACCGAGTCCCTCGATGAAGGACTCAATCCTCTTCAGTGAATGCCTGCTTATGTCCCCAGAGACCAGAACAGGGACTCCGAAGATTCACCTGCGTAGCACAGCCCAATGTGGACATAGGAGGCGAACATGGTCCAACGTTTCGTCAGCCATGCCGCAACCATTGCATAGGGGACTTTCCTCTAAACCTAGGTTACAGAACTGTTTCCTCAGACAGCAGTGTCCTGTTAGGAGTCCTGTTATCTTTTTTAACCTACTCCTTGGTAGTTCTAGAGCATCTTTAGCATGTCCATCAGTCCATCCCCTCAACAGGAGCTTGGACTGCCCGAGACCCTGTGCAGCCCTCCAGTGAGCAAGGTGCTGGTTTCTCAACCAGTTCCTCGCCTCCTTACGGATTATTTGTTTTGTGAGTCCTGTGGTCGGGCCCGGGCTGTTAAAAGGAGTAGCCGCCCCTTCCACAGCCTGCGCGTCCGCCCCTTCATTGCCTTCAAAACCAGAGTGGGCCGGAATCCATTCTAGCCACACTGTGTTCCGTTTTGCTAGGTCAGCAAGGCGTTCACGACATTCAGCAGCAAGCCCTTAGTTGATGGTATATCCGCTTAGTGCCTTAATTGCCGCCTGACTGTCGGTGTATACGGTTATGCGTCGATCCGTATAACCTCTGTCTAGGTTTATCTGCGCACATCCTAAGATAGCGTATACCTCAGCCTAGTATATGCAGACACACCCTTACCCAATGGAACACAGACTTGTGTCCTTGGGTTCCTGGAGTAAATTCCAGCCCCCGCCTCATCGCTGGAGCATGAACCATTTGTGTACCAGACATCCCATGAGGCTGTGAATTTCCCTCAAACGGAATAAATGAATAAGCTTTGACATTGTGTATATTGGCATAGAATATTATGTCTGTTCACTCTTCTAGTAAATCATTGTACGGAGCCTATAACAATATCTTCCTCTTCGAAGGGACGCCAAAAAGCCATAATTTTTATTGTTGCCAACAAAATAGTTTTAGTCAATAGAACAAATATCTCAATCACAGCAATATGTAAGAACACAACGTCTCGTAAATAACAGAAATGAACTAAGCTCACCATAGGGACGTTAACAGTCAATGTGGACTAACAATTCAAGTACATTTTGGAAAGACCAATCGGAAGCTACATTCCACCAATAAGAGTCAATGGTTCGATTTTGGGCAGGTCGAGATTCGAAATGATTCATGTTTTTTTTATTTTTTCGGTTATTTTATTGTGAAACAGTGCAAACTAATTTTACTCACAACTATATATGGATTTAATCCGATATTTCCTCATACTCTGTGTGATAATTACGTTTTTTTCTTTAACGATGGGTATAAATGTGCCTCACTAAACTGGCCCGAGCCAGTAAGTTAGTTCTTTATACTTTATCTGAAATACCAACGTTCCTCAGATCGTATTCTTGTAAAAAAAAAACATTTTTTGTTTCAGTATATAATTAAGCACCCTACGTAAAAAGTCTAGATAAAACGCTGGTAAGGCCGTCTAATGGTAGCTATAACGCTTAAAAAAGCTGGGGAGAGCTACTTCCTAGCCAATTGGTATGCTAATCCGAAGTTGTTAATAACGTTACTTGTTCAAAAAGATTTGGTTAAGAATTGCTTCAATTAGAGACCAGTAGGATGAATGTTCTTCGAAAAAAAAAGTGTTTTACATTAATGGGATTGATATTTAGTGACTTAATGTATAAGAAAGTGCCTCGGAATTTATGTTTAGCAGCATTTCACTTTAAAAATATAGATTTTTGTATAATTTTTGATTTAAGTAATAGCTATAATTGGAACGTTGAAAATCCTCATGTAACAAGAGAACGGTATTTTTAACATGAATTAAAAATTGACATTTGACATTGACCAACATTTCGTAGCACCACACAAGTTGCCCTAAAGATTAAATGAGAATTACTTACATTTCTCACAATGTGAGTTTATTGAAATGTTTGATGATTTACCACTAAATTTGTTCACAAGTGTTCAGGACGCCAAACGGTGTACAATTATGGTGTTCATTGAGGGTTGAAATTTCACCACTTTCTGATTAGCCATTCAATAATTGTGACATTTTAATTCATGTATAAAAAATCGCATATGCCACAGTGCAATTGTCACTTTGACAGCGGCAAAAGTTAGCTTTAACTTTTACAGCGACAAATGCACTAGTGTTTTTTTCACTCATTCATTTGTTCATCAATTATCGCGGTGTTGGTTACCAGAATAAATAGTTTGGCATGTTTGTCAACAACTTATTGAATTTTCAAGAACTAACAATGAGTCAATTCGGTGTGTCTACGAACGCCGAAATTAGTCAAATTGTGAATACCTGTGTGCCTACCAATACAGTTGCGACGCAATCATCAATCTGGCGACAATTTTCTACGTTTTGCGATGCAAAAAGATACACATTTGAGCCAGATACTTCCATCGAGAAATTGAATGTTACATTGCAAGATTGGGCATTTAATATGCGAAAAAGTAACAGAGAAGACTACAAAGAAGCGGTAGTTAAAACAATTTGGAACACCACCGCTAAAATGCTACAAAGTAAATATTATAACGAATTTAATATTGTATTCAACCCTTTCACCGATGTTCAGTTTAATAAATCACGAGCTGCACCTTCGGTGTCGGGTTTTTAATAGTTGACAGTTATTCTCGTCAAATTACTAGGAAACAGTTTCTCATTAAACAATCCAAATTTACCCGATAAAATACAAACCACTTGTGCAATTATAAGTGAATAAAAAACCATTTTTTATTTCCAACTATTGAGCCACATAGTTCTTTAACGAAGGGAATGAGAAACAAATTCTATTTAAAGTAGTATAATTACTTATACAGCTCTCCTGAATTCTGAAACAGCTACAAGTTTGATCACGAATATTTATATAAAAAATATTTGTCAGCAAACGTAATGTCATGAACAGTAATAACCAGAATTTATAAATAGGGAGGTCAATAAAACAATATAGAGATTCTTACGTTGAATTGTGTAGTGCTGCTAGTTGACCCTATTTATGATTATTAGTAATAGTGAATGTTGAAATAAACTTATGTTTTATTAATCCGAAAGCGAATATATAAAATTTTCCAATTAACTGTAAAAATATCTTACACTTTAACTTTGCCACCCTCTATCTATTTTATTGAGGCAAGCTCTGTCTTACCCTGTATAAAAAAAGAAAAATTATCGAAATAAAACTCGCATAACATATTCAAGTCATTATTTTTTTTTAAATTGTTAACATTCCTTGATAAACAGTGCATATCGTTTACCGACATTTGGAAGAATGAATGTGTTGTAAAAAAGAAGAATTTAATTTATATGCTAATACCGGAAAAGGTATAAAAGGGATGAAATGTGACACTTTAACTGGAAAAGAAAATAGTCATAAAAAATAACAGCCACTAAGGAAAACGGTAAAACGAACCACTTGCTTGAAAATGTTGATGGTCTAGTTCCATTATTGGATTTGCTTATCAGGATTTAATGTTAAATCTGAAGAAAATTTTTAATTCATTAATTTGTGGATATAAATATGGAACAGCCGCTCTTGAGTGGAATTATCTTTGTTAATTAAGGTACATGAAAAACCTCCATTGTTCAAAGACTGGAATTATTATTATTAAAAGCAAGTCAAAATTGTGAGAAAAAATAAAATATATCGATAAATTCTGTTAGTGAAAATTGTATCTTCGAATACGACGGTTGTATTTTATATTTTGCATATAGAGCTAGCAAAAAACAGTAGATACATTTGAAAAAAAAGTATTCTCGACGAAGAGATCTGCACTTTTGCATTCCTTGAATCCAATTCTCCAAGCAGTTACAGTAGAAGTCACGAAAGTTTCTCGTTACGTCATACTTTCCTGAATGTATCAAAGACACTCTAATTTTATGTGGATATCGCTGACCGTGTATGTCCAATTGAAACAAATGGAAAGGTACATATGTCTTTTGTGCCTGAACTAAGCTACGTCATTACGTCTTACGGTTTGTCACTCTGTCTTGTGTTGTGACAACGATTGTACTTAATAAGCGAAACGTCACTTCATGTGGAAATCATTTTGTCATCATTGAAGTTCGTCGTCATTTTTATTACTTTAAACAGGTAAAGTTCATTTACATTTTTTATTGTGATATTTCTCGACAAAATGCCTGGTAAACGTTGGGACAAGAGTAAACGTGAGTTTATTGAAAAATTAGATGAATATTTCATAATGAAACAACTAGTTACCGAGATAAAGGCCCCGACGGACATTAAATTACACTTCTTAGTTAAACGGGGTTGATATGATCTACAACATTCAACCAACCATTCTGGTTTGCAATAAGAAGGGGCAACATAACTTGTAGACCGGTTTCGGCGTATTTGCCTCATCAGTAAAAGGTGTACGTTCTCCGACCAAGAGCTGACTGACTAACTGAACAAGATACTAAAATCACAATCAATAAATAGTACAGTTGTAACAATAGCGACATTTTCAGCTCGAACCTCAAACCAAAATTTGGACA
Organism: Lochmaea capreae; assembly: GCA_949126875.1. Lineage (NCBI taxonomy): Eukaryota > Metazoa > Arthropoda > Insecta > Coleoptera > Chrysomelidae > Lochmaea > Lochmaea capreae. The sequence goes on from OX421404.1 coordinate 21,907,902, forward strand.
AATTTGACAACAGTTAAGCACTCACTGTTTTTGAAAAATATTCTTCGACAATTTAATACTTCAAGAATTTAGTTAAGGTACAGCTTTAATTAGACATGACAGTTAATTTTGACATTTGATATTTGTTGACAGGCGCCAACTATGCTGTTATATGCAACACTCAAAGACAACCTCTGTATTTTTGTTATAACAAGACAAAACATTGTCACAGATTACCTACAACTACCTACAACCAGATGCGACAATAAAGCGATAATCGTGAATCGAAAGTTTCAATAAACCACGCCCCATTTCACTGGTACTTGTACCACTCGAATAGTCCGGTAGCAGTCTGTTTAAAGCGACGTTTGCTGAAGTTGGTGATTTTCGTATTAGTACAAGAGCTTATTGTGAAATCGTAGGTGTGTCTAAGTCGAACGTATAATTGTGTTAATATTTTTTTTATATATAAAATTGTGATCGTGGTTTAAACACACAAAAGTAAACATTACAATGCCAGGAGCAACCCGATGTGCATACAAATACTGTTTGTCCAAAACGTCAAAAGGAACATCTTTTTTTAAATTTCCTGAGGATCGTGAAAGTTATGTTTTTAGTATAATTTTGAAATAAGTATATTCAATTCATAGTTTGTACATTAATGTGTACGCAATCAAAACCAAATAACAATGTTACAATATATTTTTTAAACAACAAATAACCAAATTAGTTTTATACCGAATTTTACTATTATGACGTTATATCAAATTGGTATATTGATTTTTACATGTATAAGATTTCAATTTTTTTTTTAATGTTGATTTATTACGTTATTTACAATTATTTATAATTTACGAGTTAATATTTATGGTACCTTCTGTTTTCATGCAACCTAAAATGTTATAAACTGACAATCAATTATCATTTTTAGACGCAAAGTTTGGTTAAAAGCTATCAAAAAAGACAACCTGTTAAGTACAAATTCAACACATTATAAAGTAACAACCCGAGGAAAACGTCTTTTTAATAATGCTGTGCCATCACTTTTCTATGAGCCCCTCGGTGAGCCCGCTGATCACTAACCTAAACTAACCTAACACACCACATTTAGAAATTTGGCTACAGAGAAAATAAAGTTTTGTTGCTAAAAAAATTGAAGAGTATAAAAATAAAAATATTTCAAAGTTGTCTCATGTTAAAATATTATCATATCATGCGTGCAAAAGTAATCATTATTATAGACCGTACGGCGTGGTTTGTAACGTTTCCACTCACTTGGGCCAAGCGGTACTCTCCTCCTGTTTCAGGGTCATTCATTTTAAAAGCACATATTTCGCCGTACTCTGTCGCATCTGGTTGTAGTAATCTGTGACAGTGTGACAAAAATGATATAATTCCAGTAAAAAATACGTAGTTGCTGTAAATCCAAAAAATTAATCTCCATAATTATTGAAAGCTTTTCAAGGCAAAACAAGAGTATAGAAATTTGCATAAAATCCGAATAAATATATGGTTACATATAAGGGGATATTTTGTTAAAGTAGAATTATAACTTATAAAGTTGTCATAACTGCTAAGAAACACGAAAACGCCATTAATGAGAGGATCTACCGTCGCACATTTTGTATAATTTGTGTTGAAGCTTTTACTTCTTATTTATTACCATATCTGACAAACAACCAAAGTAAAATATATGTAAAATATTAGTGATGTTTAACATGACCTACTTTATAATATAAAATATAGGTTGATTAAACTCCACAACGAACAAGTTAAACAATCACAGAATTTGAAGCTCAATCCATTTTTTGGAATTAGTATCTCTAGATTGTTTTTGTGATAAAACACAACGCACTACCTGGGATGACAAAAAAGTGAAAACGCTTAAAAAAAGCACATTTTATGCTCTATAACATGATGAAAGTACTTTTGGCAATTTGAAATTTTGTTTATTTAAGCGGAAAGTATAAAGAAAATGACAAAATGAAGGTGATAATATGAGGAAATATTTAGATGGAAGTTGCCTTCAAAAACCACACACACAAAAAAATACGATTATCAATGATCAATTTCGACTTATGCTGACGACATGAAACTTCACGGAAATCCCAACATCAGTTATTTAAGTTTGCAGAATGATCTTGATAAACTACAAGAATGGTAGTCCAATTGGTTGATGCCTCTGAACATTGTTACACGTCGAGAACAATAACCCGCAAAATCGGTATTCCATCAGTGGATAGACATTAAGCACAGTATCGTCACAAACCGACCTTTAAACTATTCCTAATACAAAAAACTTTCTCTAAAGCTTCCATCGAAACATTTATACCTTAACAATGTCAACGAGTAAAATTATTCATTGTAACCAAATTAATGGTAACAGAATGCAATTTAATGCAATTCATCCAGCTCTCCCGTTTTGGTTTGTCGTTTTACCTAATTGAATTAATCAGAATTGGGACAAACAACTTTAAATTGAGTTTGTTTCCCATTTACCAGATTAGCTGTCTAATCGTCGACGTGTACCTACCTGATACCTACCACAGAATGTTTTTCTAAGTCACCTGCTACTTAAATTTCGTTCAAATAAATCAGCTGGTTTGTTACAAATCCGAAGTTTTCAAGCTGATCCATTTTAAAAAAACTATTCGAAATTACATTAGTGATTCGGTATTGTTTGCGAGAAGAATATAAGAAAAGTATATTCATATAATCATATACCCTAAGGTATCGGATTTACATTTACATTTGATTTTCATATATGAATTTTGTCCGTTCTTTCCTGTTTCTTGTTAACGTTTCAGCCTCTTCCCTTTGTTTTGCCTCTGGTCCATTGCTGTATTCCATGTTTCTCTTGGTCTTCCTTTTTTTATTTGTATTTTTGTTCTTTTAACTTGTCTTTTATTGTCCATTCTTTGAATGTGTCCCCACCAGCTTAGTTGTCGTTGTTATATAAAGTTCAATATTAGCTGCTCCCTCAATTCTTCTCGTATTTTTGTATTTATTATTTTGTCCTTTCTATTCACTCCTGAAGTTTTTCTCAGGTATTTCATTTCCGCAGCTTGTATTTTGCTCTTCCGATTTTTCGTGAGCGTTTAGCATTCGCATCCATATGTTGGTCGATATATGGTGTTGCATACCTTTATCTTTGTTTGTTTCGATTTTTTTTATCTATAAATTTTTTATTTATAGCATAATTTAGTTTAATTGTTTTATAGATCCTATCATTTATTTATGCTTCTTGTTTTCCAGATTCTTCCAGTCTATTCTAATTTATTTTGGTTTTGTTTGTGTTGATTTTCATGCCCTTTTCTTTTATTACATTTTGCCATATGTTTATATTTTCTTGTAATCTTTTTTCACTCCCTGCAATCAGTACTTCATCGTCTGCAAAGATCCCTTCAGCTATTTCGACTCTTTCTATATTTCTAAAACCTACAAACATTTTCTTTATTTTCTCTTCACTTTTCTTGATGATGCTATCCACATGTACGTTGAACAATATTGGACTTAGTCCTCCTCCTTGTCTTAATTCTATCGTGGTTTTAAACCCATCAGACTTCATGCTGTTTCGTATTTTGAAATTATTATTCGTTTCATATATATTTCGAATGATTTTAATGATTTTATTTTCTATTCTTCTATCTTTCAATCCATTCCATATTTTCTCTTTAGGGACCGTATAAGAAAAGTGATGAAATGAAAACCTGAGAGATAGATTATCCTTTTGGAAACGATTGGATCTATGTCTTGCAGCCAATGTAGATACGTCGTGTAGAACATATGCCAATAATAAACAAAAGTAAATTTTTTTGGAAAATACCTCGATAGTTTTTAAATTAAAAAACCGTTCCAAAAAAATTTTTTCGTTGCTCCGCCCACGTTCAACAGTTGTAATTAATTTATCTTTGGAGTATGTATCAAGTTTGAAGTTTGTGGGTAGCAGTTATTTGAGATATGCTTTAAAAGCTGACTTAACATTGCTCAGGAGGAACTTTTTGAAAAAGGTAAATAAGGTTTTTGGGGCATAATATCCTGTAAATTTTCAATATCGTGTGATCGTAAAAAAAATCTTGTACGAAATCGAGCAGAAAGCTTATTGCCGCTTATCTTAAGCGGTAAAGGAACACTTTCCCGTTCAGTTGATTAATTTCCAACAGTATAGTCTAAAAAAGTAAAATTTTTGTGAAACTTCAACCGCCTGTTTCTTAATTTATTTTTTCATTTGAATCTTCAACTTTACCACTAATGAATCTTCCTGCAGATTATTCTTTTTGTCTGCAAAAGAAATAAACCACCTCTCCTTTCCCTTTATTGAGTTCTTTATTTCATATTAAAAGTTTTGCTGTTTCTTCCATCGCGTTTATCCATGAAAACTCAATTAAATCACCACAAAGTTTTTTTTTTGTATTTTCCCGTTTATAATCTTTCTTTATGGTCGAGCCATTGCTGGATTTTTCAGACTGTTACAGAGTTTTATTATTTGAGTTACAAGTATATAAATCGCATTAGCTTTATGTTTTTTTACATAAAACATATTGTTCTGGGAAAAATAAATTGTTTCAAATATCGAATAAAAACTGTTTTGAATTAATTTAATATTCCAATTAAGTTGTGACTTCAGATATTTCCATAAGAACTCTGGTTTTAAAGTCAATACAGGACATGGATATTGTGGAAGCATTCAATAATGTGACAACTGACTTATTGGTGAATGTGTTGAGCGGTCATAAGTAGATGTAAAAGGGCAGGCAAGTAAAAAATTATGGTGAAATCGTTTCATGAAAAAGTTGCAGTGCAGCAGGAGGTGGAGGTTGCCTACAGGAAGGGGTCCTTTCACTAAAGTTCTAAAAACCTCAAACTGTCTAGTATATACTTTTCTGCTCAAACATTTTGCGTTCGTATTCACTTCACTATCTTTATCATCCAATGAGAACGTAATACATCCGCTGCTGGAGCTGTTATCAAGTAGGAATATCGCTTTGACGCGGCGTGAATGGAATTTGATGGGAGCGACCCTAGGATAACACAATTTACCAAACAGAAATGGGTCAATTCTAAGCTACTATGGAATTGGGTACGTGCTCTGAATATACAACAGATGAGATGACCAGACAAGGCTTGTCAGTGTCATTTATTTGACCAGACCCCTTTTGCGGCGTTCATGAACAACAAAAATAGCTGGTAGCTAACGAATTTCTGGAATAGTGGAAAAATTCACTACGACAAATACAAATGCAACATCAATTTCATGATAAACTTCACGGCAAATCCATGAGTGAAGACTTGTCAAAACTGTGGTGTCTACCAATAGGATACGGTAACCATAGGCATGAGATAAGTACTTATGCACAATTTAATCAATATATCTTGTCGTTGTGTGCTAGATTTTCAATATCCTCCCATAAATCATTTGCCAAAGAGCTTAGAAACCGAAGCACATTTAACTGAAAGAAAAACTAATTTTGAAGTAATTTAGTGAAAGTTCAGATACTTCAAATTTTGATTAGGTATTCGTATGGAAAAGTTTCAAAAAATACTATCGAGGAAAACATCTTGTGATTCTTCAACTGCTTCTCCGGTTTCATTAGATGGAACGGAAGTAATGAAATAAACTTTTTAATAGGCTACAATTCAAGTTTTTCGAATAATACCGGGTGACATAAATAATGCATTCCTCAAATAAGAGATCTGCACAACAAAAAAATAATACGAAATGAACGAAAAAAGTATTTAATGATGATTCGGAACAAGTCAACTCAGAGCATGGTCCAAAACAGATAACAGGCTTTTTCAGAAGCCTAGAATTGTTTAACTAAAATGTAGATATAGAGTATACACTTGTAATATAATCTATCTCTGCTTGGATGCGTTGACACACAAGGATGATCCTTGAATATCGATAAGTTGGTTTACATGAAACAAAGATACTTTTATCCGTTTTTTATTCAACTTATACCCATTGAAGTCATTATCAGTAGCAAACAATATCCGATTTATTATAATTCAATTAGTAATAAAAATATAATTGAGAAATTTGTTGGGAAAATGTTGCTTTATATGCTTCGAGATTATTCCAGACTCTTAAACAGTTCTGGAATTAATTTGGGATTATGTCTGGGGTACATAAATGTTTAGCTAAAGCACTTTTGGAAAATAAATTTTTAACGAGCAGCCACTTCCGCCGTTAGAAATGAAATATGTATTCCAAGCATGTTTGCTTGATATTTCATCAGTTTAATTTACATAAAAATGATAACAATGTATACTTTAAGCTTTGATAGATCCCTTCTAGTGCTTTTCAAGATAATTGTGGAAATATTTGTTTCAGTTTCTTGTTTATGTACTGTTATTAGCAAGTTCACTATGGATATTAACAATTTATCACCCTGTCCATATTGAAAGTCTTGTCTACGTAGTAAAGGCTGCCACATGGTCACCTTAACTTGAAAATAATATTGCGTCGACCTGTACTTTGAATGGGGCCAGAAGGAGGGCAATATCCTGCCTTCAATTTCAATATTGGTTACTGACGCTTCCTCTTGTTTTTCTTCTAAATTTTTGTTGTTCTAATTGGTCCACTCTATTTTTAAGCTGTCCTATCTCTAGCTTTACTGTTTCCTAAATTTGTATCAGGCCATTCATAATTTCTTCATCTACTTGTCAACGCCTTCTTCTGTCTTTGCTTCTTATTCCTTCTCTTCCATTTTCAAAAACCATGCTGAGGTTCCGGAAGTATCCATGTCTTTGTCGTATACGGTGAATCTAGTATTCACAATAAACAGATACTTTTTATATCTCACCACTGTCACCAATGTTACTCCTTTCACTTTCTTAACTTTATTTATTTCTTCCACTGTAACTTTAACAACACTACTCACGTGGGTATTGCTGTTATACCATAGAACTCTATTCTCTAAAAAAACTGGAAAATTGGTCATATTTTTATATCTTCGGTCATTTCAAGCATGGTATGTTAGGTACCATGGGACAATTACTTTTGTGGCAGGTGCAATTGCAATTTTTCAATGCACTATTTTGCAGTAGGTCTAAATGCGTTATAGATAGTCCAATTTCAAATTTTAAAACTTTATTTAAAAGTATTGATGTAGAGCAGTAGAACGTACATTTTCAATTTGTAATAAAATGATGCGGAATTGGTCAAATCGCCCAAAAACACCGCCGAAAATGACTAGACTATCGTATATTTACAAAGTATGCCTCTCCTCGATCCTCTGTTACTTTCCAGTGCTCGGTTATTTTCGGTCGTATTCCCGAGCGTTTTTGACATACTCCCAGCATTTGATCACAAAACGGTTTGTTGCTCTATATCTGTATTTTTCAAAACCGTTTTTATATTCCACATAGAGATATGTATTAACTGTAATTTCAGTATCATCTTTAGTTCGGGATTAGGCTTTCAGAGCTCTCGGTCGAAGAATACCTATCTATCTTGTACTGATGACACGCAAATATGCTGAAACCACGGTTTCACCTATTCGGAGAAGAAGACCCGAGGACAAAGAGCTACGCAAGGGAGGCGGTATCCAGTCTAATGGGTCTAACAAAAGGAATAAAGCTAGATATCGAGCTCTAAAAATAGGAAGGACCACAATAGATCTGCAAAGGTCGCAGTGGGATAGGACGAAGAGCCACTCTATTTCTAATGTAATATAATGCTGAAACCGGTCTACAAGTGATGTTGTCCCCTTTAATTGCAAATCAGGATGGTTAGTTAGAGCTTGTAGATCATACCGATCCGGTGTAATTTAATACCAGTCGGGGCATATAGCCCGAGAAATAGGTGTTTCTTCTTAATTGAACGGTATTGTTTTTTTGGTTTAAATTTAAAAATTGTACACCAATAAGAAATTAACTATTAGGTTGTCAAAAAAAGTTGACAGGTCATAGGTAACTTTGTTTGACGTTTCGGTGCGGAAAAGTGCCAAAGCGTGTACTTTTCGCATTACTTTTCCAACGGTTATCGAAAGAATTTAAAAAACGCCTGCTTTGCGTATAAAAATTTGTGTAGAAAAGCGTGTTTTGTATAGTGGCTGTAAGAAAAATATTTAACGTAATCATACTCTCGGCTAAATAACAGCGCTCAATAATAGGGATGTATTGAATTCCATTAGACGTCTCTACATATTTTTGTGATATCTGCTATTTCAGCCGATCGCTTTCAATTTACAAAACGGTAGTGTTCGATATGCGAAAAATTGCGGATTATCACTTGTTCAAACTTATAAATTTCTCATTTTCAATTGAACCACCTAAACGAGGCTTTCAAACAATATTCGAAGAGCTGGCACTATCTCTGGCACAGAGAAAGCCGTTAGCATAAAGATGACTTACAGCACGGCAACTACTGGGAAATTTGCGCTGTTTGAAAATTGTTATTACGCCGGCATATTGCCGACGAAACGATCGCTTAGCTGCAGCAAGTATTAGATTCGCTTTTTCAGTAGTATAGATAATTCGTTTTGGCAGTAGTTCTTGTCCGACAGACATAGAGATTACATGAAAGCTAATTCACTGTAACGCGGTGAATCTAGATACCGAATTACACTGGAATAAATTGAGTTTTACATAAAAAAAATGTATATTTAAAGCATTGAACAGTAGAACGAGTGTTTTCGCGTAACAGTTGAAATGAATACGATACTTTGTGAACAACTACTAGCGGTTATGTGGTAGGAAGATTTGAGGAAAAAATCATTAGCTAAGCTCAAGGACGTTATTGTTGTGCATTCAAAATCAACACTATGATTAAACATTTTTGTTATATTCATTACCATAACACTTAAATATATATACTTGTTGAATAGTTAATATTGTTGTCAAATATTTATTAAAGAATGACTATTTGAAAATTATTTATAAAAGTTGACAGTTACTTGGTTTTCACAAAACTGGCCTTAAAATGAGACGGGTTTTGAAAAACTTGAATTTTATTTCATTTTATGGGGTTTCAGAACAAGCAAAACTTCATATCAAGAATGAAATTTTTCACTAAAACTCATATTTAAACATTTTTCACCCCATCCGTGGACACGATGTAGACTTCTAGGACTGGAGTAACCAAGGATAATTCCAAGGACATATTGAAAAGTCTGTCGAACCTGATAAAAGCGACTGGTCTCTTCAAATAAACGGTACAACCAAGAGAACAAAAAGCCTAAATGCTGAGGAGCTGAGATCTCGAAGCGTCTTGATTGGTGGTGCCGAGTCAGTCAATCAATGCCGATTTTGCATCGAATATTTTGTAGAAAATCAAAAATCACTATAAATCCTCGACTCTAGCTATTCTTAGACTGGGAAATTGACTGGAGAAAGAGACTTCAGAAGACATACTTTATTTTCAAGTTTCCTTCCAACTAAACTTCCTTTGTCAAACACTTTAAAGAATATATAAACCCGATAAAAAAAACTGGAGTATTTAAATCACTTTTTCCTATTCTCATGAGTGTTAAGTCCCAAGGCAGGGTCATTTAAAACACCCGTTTTTTACCCAGAAACATATACATACCGAGATGTCGTTAAGATAGAGCTCGCAGATACTTTCTTTTGCTTTTGTGCTGGAATAACGTTCTACGGCATCTTGAATATGTATCGCGGCACTTTTAAACTACGTAAAAATATTTTTATGAGTGAGCTGCTTTTCCGGGTCAACTTTCCGTGAAAGCTGGTTGCATTCTTGTATAAAGGTATATTCGATTTTGTTTCTTGGAAGTTTTCCTTTGTTGACTAAGCTCATAAATACATGGAAGGAGCAAATAGCATGAAATATTATGAATAAAGGAAATTTGGCGTACAAGAGGTGGAAAATTATATATTGCCTTAAAAGCAAGTACAATCTTTAAATATTTACCTTGGTAAGTAGATAAGTATTTGAAAACTCCTTAAACCCTCATGTTATTTAGGAAAAGTATATAATATGATGTATTTGAATTGCGTTGAATTGTACCTGGAAATTTATATGGATTATGTTGAATATATTTAAAAATAAATAAGAAAGGGATTCGTGAAGCATGCAAAGTATAGTGAGAAAACCACTTATCGGATAATCTGACTTTATTTTGAATGTAGACGATAATGGTAGACGTTTTTCAGGCCGGAAAACCCTCCGCAGAAATTAGAAAAAATCGGAAAAATTGAAAACTCAAAATTAATCCTAGTTCCTCGCGATCTTTACTTTTCCCAACTGTTTTCCATGAATTTTAGTTCCTTCTGCCGAGGGTTTTCCGACCTGCTACTTTTCTGTCACTATCGCACCGCTCTTCCTTGAGGCCCAAAGAATGTACGGAAAAAAGTTTTTCACGTGTACCTTATCGGTTTTTTCATGGGAATTTTTCACGACATTGAATCATTTCTGCAGAGGGTTTTCCGACCTGCTAACATTCTGCCACTGTTACACCGCTCTCATTCAAGGTCTTAAGAATGCCTGAAAAAAATTTCACGCTTGTACCTTTTCGGTTTTCCAGGCAAGTTTTTCCGACGTGAAAAACTGGCCGCCATTTACATATCCGGCCTATGGAAACTGGCAGAATAGTCATTTGGCGATGGGTTAATGTTTTTACAATCATTTATTAACTCAACTGTCGTGTACCTTATCGATACTGTTTTATGTATTAAGAAGCTCTTGGACTAATTGTTATTGTTACTTATTGAAATAAACTATGTTGACCTTAATTGTAACATTTCATGTACTAATAGGTCAAATGTTGATTACACATTATTTGGTGAAATTATTACGTGGTCGTAGGAAAAATACTGCACAATACTCTTGCGAAAGCGATTTTTCACACTCGTGTGATTGTCGCATTCGGCTTATACTCCGAACTACAATATTTCCCACTCGTGTGAAATTTGTCAGTTTCCGCACTCATAAAGTAATATACTACCTAGTTCAGTATGGCGTACAGCAAAGTATAAGCGTGCGGAGAAGTAGAAGTTTCTGAACTGAAATGCTTGCGGAAAAGTATGGTTTTCACGTTTGTAGAATTAAATCATATTAATGGATATTTGTATGAATAACAAAACAACATCTAACAAATATTTACATGCAGAGGTCTGCAATTTGTGATGTTTATGTGTATCTAAATAAATATTATAATATAAATTAACAAAAACAACAAGAAAATATCATTTTACCTCGACGAGAAGGGGGGTTTTCGCCATAAATAACTTACAAATTTATCGTTTTCATTCATTTACATGAATAGTGCAATCATAAATAAATATGAGCTGGAATTTTATTTATGTACACAGCTGAACTTACGCTGTGGAAAATAAATTCAGCTCGTTCGTTCAAAATTATAATCAGTGGAATATTAATTTATTTTATTATTCACATATTTATCTATATTCTTGCGGCAAAATTGATAATTTTCCATTAGTGCAGTGGAGGTCGTTTTTGTAATAGAAAATTCAAATTCACATGAAACCTTTTGCATTGTTTTGACAATTTTCATAATAAACACACACGGGATGATGTCGTAGCACGGTTCATTTTCGGTTAATGTCTGGATTGGTTCTATCGACGATTCCTCATTACCACCATTTTCACTTCCTCCACGGTTGAACGGTGGTATTTCTCTTCAAATTCCAGAAAATGTTTGGGGACAAATATTTTCATAAAATTCATTGAAAGGCCGATCATTTATTTGGCTCCACTGGTAATTACTGACTAAACAGGCTTTTGGATAGGAAGAGAATGGTGCAGATTTGGAAGTTCCAGGGAATTTCTCATTTTCTACGATTGGAATGTTGAAGCGAGACTGATACTCTAAGGTTTGGAAGTCAGAGCCTTGCCTTGCCTTGAAATAATTAGTTCCATTGGTGAGGCATTCATTCATTCGGTTGGGCTGTGCTCATCAGCCCAGGCACTTGAACTGAATCTTTGTACCATTTCCCATGTTATTTACTTCCATTCCAGAAGCTTTGTGTCTTCTATGTAGGCCACTAGTTTGGCTGGAGGGATTTTCAGTAGTTGTAATGGTTGTATTATTTCCTCGCCAAAGTGCTTCCGTCTGAGTCCATGTAAGTTCTCGCAGAAGCAGAGTATGTGAGTAGGTGTTTCATCATGAAGATCACATTTCCTGTACAAAGGTTCACTAACTTTGCCCATTTTGTGCAGATGTTTCCTCAGGGTGCAGTGTCCAGTCACCAGGTCGGTAACTGTCTTCAAATGTCTCTTACCCAAATTCAATAGCCTGGTTGAGAGTTCCTTGTACACCTTGTTCAGTAAAATCTTTGTATGTAGGTGCCCTTGTGTCGACCTCCATTTGAGTTGGTGTTCCCTATCTAGCCAGTTCCCTATTTCCCCTCTTACGCAATCCCCTCATGTGCCGACACCCATATTAGAGGCACTTTGTTGTTTCTTGCCAGCCTGTTGAGGGATTCTTCACAGTGAACCAGATGATATCTCCAGAATTACCTGTTCCCTAGATGGGATGATGATGTTCACTCGCTTAGTAAATATATTCTCCGGTGTCATGCTGTCAAAACTGATGTGAAATATAGGTTCATCTAATATTGTCCCAGTTGTATAAGTGTGTCCTCCTCGAACATTGTTCGGTGACCATAAGTCTACCGATTCCAGCCTGAGAATTGCCATCACCGCCTCGGCCCTTACAAAAAGTTCCAAAGGAGGGAGTCCAATGAGGGCCTTCATTGATGCTCCCCTGCTGTTCATTGCCCTATTGGTAAGGCGAGAAATAACCTATTTTTTCCGGAGAAACTCGATGAACAGTACAGTACGTTTTTCTGGAAGTTCTAGTTAATTTAAAAAAAAATGACGCTAAAAACGGTTAGGAACAATGACGCTATGAAGTTTGTGGTTGGCGACTTAGTATACCGGTTATTTTGAAAGGTTCCAGATATTTTTTGGAGTGAAAAATATCTTGTGGTTTTAGGTGAGCGCGGAAATAGGGTTGTGAGCAATTTTATCAAATAAGTATTTAGTGAATTCAATATTTTTATGGATTATTACTAGTTAATGATTATTGTTAATTATAAATAAATTGTAATACAGTAACACTAGATATAGGTACTTCTCTTCGTATGGAAAACTCGATATATGCTTCACATCTGAACGTACTTTATCATGGTATTTTATAATCTTAGCTAAAGTAATTTTAAGTTGAATAAAATACTCGAAGATTCATTTATAAATGTAACGTCAGAAACAAAAAAAACAAACAAGTTAATGCCATTTATCGTTCTATAATTAATCCAATTATTCTATAAAATCAAGATTTTTGTACTAACAGGTGTTATCAATTAATAGTTTAGTTTACCAGCTATGCGAAAAATTAACTTTCCATCCTTGAATTCAAGCGATGTTGAAGAATTATTGGCATAGCTCAGTAAGTGATAAATACAAGTAAAAAGATGAAAATGTTAAGTTGATAACAAATTATATGAAATCGTAGTTTTTCACATTATAATTTATCTCAGTATGGAGATATATTTTGGAGGATGAAATAATTTGACGTATTCACGAAACATGTGATGAGAATAATTCCATAATGATCTTAAAATGTTCTTGTAGAAACGTTAGTTGTTATTGATGATACGTCTAATTTATTGTAGAATAGTTCAATATTTTTTGTTATATTTGAGAAATTAAGGAATGTACTACAAATGGTTGAAAAAAACCAGTAATAAGAAAATCATATAACCTATTTTTTTCCTCAAATCTCTGACAACATATTATTTAATTTCGCTCCAAGTATATCATCTTTCGCTAATTCCATTTCCATTATGTTGCTGTCAAAAGAAAAATAAAAACATATGTACCCTCTCTGAGACTGCATTCACTGTCCAGAATTTGGGATATCTAAAACTGCTGCATGTGGTTGTATATCTCGGTGGACTCAAACTAAACATCAGTCGTACTGGAGACACGTGCCAAAACAGGATCACAGCAAACTTTTGGTCAAAAAACCTTTGGAGACGCTGACTGAAGAAATACTAAACCTTAGCAGGGGCCAGATAAGGATTGTAACAGGGTTACTCACCGGTAACTGTACCCTAAGGAAGCACATGTTTATAATATGGAACCTATATGCCGGTTGTGCATGGAAGAGGCGGAAACAGCCTCTCACATTATCTTCGATTGTGAAGCAATATCTCATTGGAGATATGGACTGCTAGGACTAGAATATCCAAGGGAGGATTTCTCCAAGAAGGACCTAGTGAAAAGACTGTTGAGTCTGATAAGGGCTACTGGTATCTTCACATAAACGGCACAACCAAGAGCACAAAAAGCCTAAAAGCTGAGCTGTCGAGGACTCTAAGCCTTTTGACTGGTGTGCTGAAACAATCAATCACCCTCCACTTTTGAATCTTCAGAGGAAATAGGCTGATTCAAGTCAATATACGTTTTGATTTTTGTATCCCATATTTTATAAAAAAATTGCAGTCAGTATTTATTGCGATATTTACAACACACTGTGTACAGTTATAAATGCTAAAAGCAATATGTTAAATTTCACCTGGTTTTTGGGTTGGAAAATGAACGAAATTATCAAGCATGAAATTTCAAAAAATTCAAATACATGCTTCTGGAGACCATTAGCAACACTTGTACATAATTTTCTGGTAGTATATGTGAGTATAATAAAGAAAAGCGTTCAAAAAACTCACTTTCCCTACCCGCATGTAAATCTGCTAAATCCGCATATTGTAAGAGGTTCCTGAATTTTAAAAACGTGCGGGGTATTCAAATTGAAAACTTAAGAGCTTTCAACCTTTTTCAGTTGTTTCCGGACATTAGCATTTGGCACGACAGTAACTCGAGAAAGTTAGTGAGTAATGATTGAATTTAAGTATAACATTTTAAATAAAGTTTGACAACTGTGGCAGTAGCACCACTTTTATTAAGTATTTAGTGGTGTTTAAGGTGATTCCAAATAAGCTATATTTGATGGATCTATAACAAAAATACAGGGTGATTCATTAATTTTCTCCATTTTTCAAATTAATCATAACTTACAAACCACCTCTTAGATTCTTGCATTATTTAATATTCACGCTTGCTCTTCGTCCACAGTAGTGTCGATTAGGATCATTATTGAAAATCTTACTTCAGGTACAGCCTTAGAAAAATTCGTTCCACTTTATTTACAAAAAAATGGATAAAAGTAAGGAAAAATTCCCATTCCGAAAAAAACATTGAAACTGTAATCGATTAAACATTTAGTCTTACAAATGTTTTCTGGTCTTTCAAAATATGTACAGGTTGGTAAATTGATTTTGGCAGTTGACGATGCGCGAGAAAGACATACAACTTGACAACGTTGTAAACGCAGTTACCGGGAAGAGTAGGCGACGTACATTCCGCATGCAAAGTTTTAAAGGTTGTGAGGCTTACGAATTCTGCCAGCGAAGTGAGCTCTTGCAATCCGCATAAGTCTTTGCTACGGCGCATCGGACGTTGCCAAACTTCCGACTGCCAAAACTAATTTGCCAACCTGTAAACGAGATTGTAACATACAGGGTGTTGCTTCGAGTAAAAACTAACTTAACACGTAATATATTTTAGTTTATTCAATACATATTCATGGTGATGTTCAGAGGTTAGTCGTGGTCGCATAACACCTATAGTAACAAAACAAAACATTTTAACAGTGGTGAGCGATCATCAGCTTTGGTGGTCGGGTTTTAGTTTCTGAATTTTTTTAAATCATGGATGCATTATTTTAAAGCAAATTTTCAAAGGACTGCGCATCTGGTCCTTGGTTAAAATTTTCTATTTTTCTTCTCAAATTATGTGATTTTCCATCATTTTATTCAGCTTATGGGTTCCCTCTGTGAATCATTTCCCTTCCATATAAAAAATCATCAATCAAACATGGAAAATTATAGCTTCGTTCCATCACACAGCTTGAAACATTTCAAAGTGTAAAAAATGTTTGTTATTGAAGAGATTTTATTTATTTTTCTTGTCAAATTCATCTGAATTCAACATGCATAAAAATCATTCAATTTCTTTCGATCTCGTGAACTGAAATATATAATCCTTTTCAACTTCAGCTTATATCGGAGAAAAAGTATCAATGTTTTAAAAGCATAACGTATGTGATGGCATGGGAATGATGTGTATTTAGAATATTTCCACGAATCTCAGTTTTTTCTTTTGAGATGGATATTTCAAGCATATTATATCGTGGTACGAAGGTAAAAAATGATAAAAGCAATAATAGTATATTGTGTCACAAGGGCAGAAAATGAGCTTTAGCAGCCCAAAACTATTAGATGATAGTCAAGCGTATCCAGAATGTGTGACAAACAACTGTTTTTCCCTACCGAATAAACCAAAAAATAGGAAAAACCAACAAAAAAACTTTGATATACACCTTCAAAAAGCGTGGTGTTAAGAATTTTCCGGGGCTGCTAAACAATACTTTCCGCCTTATTTTCTGTGTTAGTCTTCCGGTAAGGTAGGCGATAAACTTATTTTTATAAGGTCTATTGACAGAAATTAGGAAACTATAAAATATTAGACAATTTAGCTGTTATATATAGTCGTTATTGTTATTCTAATTATATTTGTGGCTTAAAAAACCATTTTGCAAAATTTTTTTCAATTTTTCAAAAATTACGGGTTGAAAAATTTTTTTTCAAATATTGCATCACGTCATCTTATAGGGTATAAAATTCCTTACAATCTTAATGCCTACAGTTTTTTTGAACAATCAAATCTAAAAAAATTATGGACGAAAAACTGTTGCATTTCACGTGCTCCAAGTTATGCTTGCAGGCTGCATCCCAAGCTCCAGCGGAATCTTGTCACAAATCTAGGAAAGTAGTCTATACTACTTATACTTCCGTTTAAAGAAGTCAAATCTCTGGTGGAAATCTTTTCCATTTCATATCTCTACTTCCCCGGCCTATTATACAGTGTAATGCCTTTCGGTATTAAATAAAAACAAGAAATAAATTTATTGAAATTATTTACAAATCAAAATAATACGTTCAGTTTATTTAAAACATTAGTTGTATCACGGCGAGGTCAAGTTGAAGTGAATCGCTGACAAGACGTGTCTCTTTAGGGTCAAGTAATTATCACGTAATATTTACACAGACATGTCTTAGTCTTAGGACATTATATACATAGCTGTGAAACAGACGAGAAGAGAACAATAATAATTAATAATTGATATTCCACTAGAGTCAATGTAGACGCTATTAGATTATAATTTATCCCAGCATTAGTATATTTTATTCAGTTATAATGATGAGATATAATTATCATATAACTTGTAATAGTAAGTGTATATAGATATGATATAGATAAACCAACATCCCTGTGACCCACGTAGTTTTCCTACAAGTTGCTAGTGCTTCCTCCGGACCAGGGAATCCACATGGTGAAGAGGAATGCCCAACATTACAACAGGGTGTTTTCAAAGTAGCCCAATTGTGGGCGGTTAGTCATTCAATTTCAAGACAAAAAGTTCCTATGAAGTTTTACTTTTTGGTGATTCATTATTCCAGTAATAGCGAACAATTTCATGAAAATTTTCACGTCAAATATTTTTTCAGGTTTCAAAAATTCACTATCACACAAGCGTGAGAAAAAATAATAATCCATCCATGGATTTATTAATACTAGAATTTTATTTTAAAATGTTGAATGAATCAACTAAAACTGTATTGTTCAAAAACAAATTTAAATGACAAAAAACACAGCTGAACAAAAAACCCATTTTCTCATGCTCTATTAAAATTATTCTATTGTATATCAAAATGCGTTTAATTCAGTTTATTTTTTTAATTAAAATAAAATGGTTTGGATTAAAAATATAATTTCAACAAATTGTTTTAATCTTCACTGGGTGAAATCATTCTATAATTATCAATTTAAATCTATAAATAGCAAATTCCACAACCGGTCTCACAAATTACATTTGCATCGTCAGGAGTTAATTAAAGAAATTGTTATAAATAAATTACTCTTACCAATGAAACTAACTCTTCCTGATCAATTCCTCTATTTAATTGGAAAATTTATGAAGGATTCTAAAAAACTTATTGATAGTTGTTTCGGTATTAAAAGATCGGGTCCGAGAAGGTTCGCGACCCTCGGAATTTAGCATTGATTTTTTTTTTATTAGAAAGACCTATTGCTATAGAACATTTTAATGGAAAAACATTCTTTAATCATTTACTTTTGAAAGAAAAAATCGCAATTGAAAGTAGTAAAATTCCGCCATTTTTTTTAAATTTTTAACAATTATGTCTAGATAGCAGATGGTCACAAATTTTAAAAGGAGCGATTGATGGACAGTGTTGCCAGTTTTCAATTCCGTAGCTCGTTATGGCTTGGAAATACTTTACACAAGATTTTAGATCTTTCCCATATAACACGAAAATACTCACACGTTAGATGTCCCGATAAATATATAAATATTCGTCCTATCACGAACATATTGCTAAAGGCGACCCCGCGCGCATTTCTCATAATCTGTTGATGGCGGTTCATTCGCGAAGCCACTGTCGCTCATACTTTTTGTTAAAACAAATTACTAAGAAACTCGTTTTTCCGGAAAAATTAAATGCACTAGGGATATTACCCCCGATAGATAAATTGCTGTGTGTCAACCCATCAAATTAGATCTTTCAATCATGACATTTATAGGACATATTTGTGGATAATTATTACATTATGCAAAACTCTCTAAAACATTTTTAAGCCAGGAGGTCGAGTATCTGCTAATTTCACCTGGAAGTGACACTTACTCGACAAAATGAACAAAAAGAAAGAGGAATAGAAACCAAGAAACTGGCACCAATAGCATTCCAAAATAACACTGACTGTATATTCCAAACGAAACTCCACGCTATCGAAACGTGTCTACAAATGAGCATTAAAAGTGGTTGACAGTCTGGCAACACTGAAATCTTTAGTATTCCTGCTTTAAGGCTGCCTACTTAAACAAACTTGGCCAATGACACTGAAGTAATTGAGTTCCGAGAAGCAAAGGTATATACCATTATTATAGTTTTTGCGTTCATATTTTTATTGTTCATTTCTTGCACTAATAATCTTTCCGACCATTTGCTCTTCAAAGTCTCTATGTATTATGCATGCAACTTCCGCTGTCGCTCTTTTATCATTTTCAATACCACTGTACAGGAGAAGATGACCATTAATCATTTTCAATACCACTGTACAGGAGAAGATTACCATTATCCATTTTCACTATCTCCTGACCCTTTTTTGTCTCTGTTATAGCTAGTATCTTCAAGTTCCTCTCCTTCCTCAAAATACTTCTAACATTCCATTTCCAATTCTCCATATTTCCGATGCTGCTTTTATTTTATTCGTATCAAATTCCGTTGCGGCGTCATGAATATTTGTTTCTCTCCTTAGTTTTTTAAAGGTCTTTTCTCCCTTGTTTTCATTCCATTTGTTTCTCTATCCCATCTCCATTCTTGCCCGTTCACTGTTACCCTTTTATATCCCATTTTTACTTATTTTTCTTTTCAACTTCCTATCTTTGCGAATAAAATAGCAGATTCTTCCGCAAAAAAAGCTTTGAACGGAATTTGCTGCTGTACAGGTGTACATCGCGGTGGATTTTAACAAAACAGAAAACCAGACGTATTGGAGCCCCGAGTCTGAGCAGAAACTGATAAAACTTGTCAAAAAACGCTTGGAGTTGTCCAAATAAATACTAAAACTACCTAAAGATCAACTAATCAAAGGAACAGGACTAGACACCATGGGCAGATATATGAAGGAACCTTTTTGTTGGCTCTTTCAATGTGAAGCACTCGCTATAGAAATAAACTACTAGAAATAGAGCACCCAATGGAGGATTTCTTCAAGAAGCTTCTTGTAGGAAGTATTTTGAGCGTAATAAGAATACCTAGTCTCCACATAAACGCTACAGCCCAGAGCGCAAGAGGCCAAAAGGCTGGATTACCGAGAACTCGAAACCTAGACTGGATACACAAGAATAATCAATGATATGATTAGGATGTCTAGTCTGCGAGTTTTTTCAGAACATATTCTGCGTTTGGGATCCAAAACTTGTACTGTAGTAACTACTGTGGAAATTAAGGAAGATTTTAGGAATACTAAAGTGGTTAATGGCAAACTAGTCTCATTTAGTGCCGGTACTTTGTGCTTCGATTAACTAAATTTAACAGTCGATTATTTTTCAACAGAGAATTTCAGTACTATACGGCATGATCAATGCTTAATCATAGTTAAAAGTGGGCGTGTCATTGTTAATTCTAACAGCCTGTTTTAGTACCAATTTAAAATAATTTAACAGAGATTTCTTCCGATTATTTGCAGTTCTATCAATTCTGATCAGTTCTGTCAGACTTGAATAAGTTTCTTGCCATTGTGATCTTAGATACCACCAAGGAGACTAGAGACTGGATATCACTAAATCTAAGCTGGTGATGGACGACAAAAAAAAAAGGAAGTAGTTTCTCTCTCACAGATGTCGACATCTTTATGAAGATCATTCTACCGGAAATCAAAATTATTGAAAATAAAGTTACTGATGACTCTAGCCAAAAAGAAAAACAGTTGTCCTGGAAGAGAATTACTGATAATTTCAACTCAATGAGTGGGGCTTATAGAGATACAAACTCTCTTAAATTAAAATACGATAAAATCAAGAGAACTCTCAAAAATAAAATGTCTGCTTACATTCATATATTAAACTGTATTATCAAACGGATGGAATAGTGGAAAACTTGCCATCCATTTTCTCTTTCATTGATAAAATGGACGTTTGTTGTTAAAGCTAATCGTTCTTCAGTCTGGTTAATTGTGTCGCAAAAAGATGTTTGCTTTCTCTACATAGATGAAAAAATAATACTAATAATTTGATCACGATGTTAATTTATTTATTATACCATTAATTAACGTTCTATGAAATAGGTTAACACAGTTAATCAATGCCATCAATAAAATAAAACCAAGTTTGAAATTGCTATATGTTGAAAAATTATGTGAAAAACGCAATTGGTTCGTTCGAGAATGATCCGGTTCAATCGGATCAGATGACTCTCGTTGCATACATGAATTGATAAATTGCAATTTTCCGAGGGAACAGATTTGCACTTTAATTTACATTTAAACTCCTATATCGGAAATTGCTTTGTTTAATAATTTACTATGAACTCGATAAATAGATTCCTGGGTTAACCTATCAAACTTTAACCTTCCATCATGACATTTCTAGGACATATTTGTGAATAATCACATTACGCTGGTTCTTAGCAACATAATAAATATCATTGGATTAGGATTCCAGCTACAAAAAATGTCAGTTATGGCAGATCTTGAGCAGGTTATTGACGGTACTTCATTATATTTGGGTGTTATATAGTTTAGAGTAATGGAGAATATATTGATGACAATGGTAAAATTTCTATTAGAGTTAATCATTCTTTTAGTCGGAGAAAGTACTTACAGTTACTGATGCCCGATTTCACCAACCATTACCTAAAGTTATGTTTCTCCGCTCGTTAAGTAATAACTGAGAGTGATAATACTGGGTACTGATTAGAATTATAATTTGAACCCCAATGAGGTCAGTTGGACTGACCAGAATTTGAATAAATACATTTTATGTAAACCAATTAAATAGCATAAATAATTACAAGTGACATTTCAATAAGTGTTTTAATGATACCCAAAATCAATCATTAGAAGGACTTCCTAAATTTGATTTAAGTATTCCCTAACTTTGGGAATTGATTCGCGGAATCCTCATTTTTCAGTTCGTTTACGGCAGTTATTGAAGAATATTTCATAACTGCATACCCTATTTCACGAATATACGCCTGTTTCAGATTGACAACAACCTTTAGTATGACTGTAGTTTATGATATTCCAAATATCTTAAAACTGAGAGCTTTGGCATTGAATGAACATATTCTATTAATAATCGATTTTGGTATAGGCAACCATACATACAATAATATTAACAAAAAAAGGAGGAAAACTGACTTCTAGGATAGAATAAATCTAGTTTTCAACTTACTTATGGTTTTTAATGTATAATTCTACAAAACTATAATAATTACTAGTGTTAAAACATCCAATAGAGATTTTTAAAAAAACTAAAACTAACATTTGAACCGGCGACCTTCTCAGTAACATTTCAATGTCATTTATTATTGATATTACGAACCTATGAAACAAATAAACATTCTTAGTTTTCAAATATTGAAAAAACGATTCAAGTTGTACAGTCGACGGAAAAGTTTTGTAACTAACACGAGTATTGAAATAACGATTAACAATCCCAACCATTAAAGCTGTCGCTTCGCTCGCACGTTGAAATAAATCGATTGTTAATAGCCCATATTAATATTCTTGTAGGTTAATAGTGACTTAATTATTCAATATTTAAAAACTAAGAATATTTATTTGATTCATAGGTGAGTACTATCAAAAATAAATCATGACATTGAAATTTCACAGAGGTCACCGGTTGAAATGTCACGTTTTTCTTAAATTCTATTTGAATGTTTTAATATTAATAATGATTATGGTTTTGTGGAATAATATAATAAAAACTAAAAGTATTCTATACTACGGAAGCAAACAGGAGACCCATAAAAGCATATTTTGTTGCTTTCAGTACAAACTTGACCCTAGTTTTATGTTTGGTCCAATATAAATTTTTTTATTAATATTTAGAGTTGAATTTTTAGCAAATTTGACTTTGTTTACATATCTCTTGAAAGTTATGGTATCGATATTTGGTTATCGATTGTTACTACAAAAATACAACTACAGCGACATGAACACGCCCACCCAGGGCTCATGTTTGCTTCTGCCGACTGTAGAAGTCAGTTTTATACCTTTTTTTTGTTACTATTATTGTATGTTTGGTTGCGTATACAACAATCGGTTATTGTGTACATTAATGTAGCTCAATAACGCATGTCCGGCGGAAAATAACTATTATAATTTATTGCGGAACTGAGCAAGAATTGTCCCTTGTTGAAAGTGAAGTAGGGTTTGAGCTACAAAAATATGGATTTCGCATATTATTTTTCGAGTCTTGAACTATTCGATATGTTCCATTGTAGGCTGAAAAAGATCAAAATATCAAGGAAATATTATTGGACAAATGAAGCGTGAATAAAATTGATGATTTTTTTCAAACTAACTTCAGAAATTGGTGAATTGATGTGAATGAGAATTAAGAAAATAAATACTTCTTTGAATTAAACCCATCAATTTATAACAACATACAATTCTTTTTTTTTATTTTTTTTGGGAATCAAACCCAAAAAAAATAAAAAAAAATAAGTAATGCCACAAGGAACTTATAGAAGATAATATACAATTCATCGCATTATTAGAGAAGAAAGCAACGCAATTTATACTTCCATGGGATTTTTTCCAATATTGTAAGAAACAAGTTAATATTGGTTTTCATTTCATATTCTTCAATAAAACACTGATAAACGTATAATAATGACTTTTGGATGCAAGAAATTAACGCCGATACGGATGATAATTTAAATAAAGAAGCTTTCAATGTGGGCGTTTTTTTTAAAATAGAATCCGTGAATTTTTCTTCTTATTATAAATTGTTTGCTCCGTTTTTAAAGAACACAACACAACTACTTCACTATGCTCATGAAAAACTTCTGAATATACGTTATTGCTTAACCAGTATTTCCATAGGCAGCCCTGAGATGCCCAAGTGTATGCAAAATCTTAGTTCGCAATACTTCACCGGTCCATTTTGTTGAAAGGTGCGAGTAGGTGGCGCGCATGTTGATACAGAAGTAGGAATGGTTCCTTCTCAAATCTCGGAACTGTTTAAAAAAGAGCGCGAACTACAAAGCGATTCCAAAAAGTTTTCGTATTACCAGTGGCGTTTCCTCGGTTCCTCAACAATTTATCCAGAAAATAACACCAGAAATATTTTGCCACTGGGTACTACATGGTTATTTGAAAAACAATAAGACAAATCAACACAAAGATTTGTTTATTGATAAATTCAGCTACAAATATGGAAATGCGTCAACATATTGCAGTTATATTACCTTAATTATACTGCTGCTGTTGTTATTTGGTAATTTATTCAGTTGACGGCTATGATAACAATTATATTTTTTTCTGGTATATCCGTCATTGAATAATTTTCAAACCAATCTTCAAAGAGTTCTGCTGTTGTATCTTGGTGATAATCTAAGTTTGAATCTCTAATATCCCTGGCTGACAACAATAAATCGTTTGGAACCCAACCTGTTTCTGATACAGCATAATATTATTGTTGTTCTTCGTCCTCTATTTGATGGAGCCTTTGTTTTGCATTTTCGTAATAAACCCACAAGACCAATCTTTCTATTTTATCTGAAAATATTTTAATCCCATTATATATGAATATAAAAAGGGCATTGGAAATAAAGTAGGTAGATGCAGTGCAGGTCAGAGGAAAATAAGCAATGAAAGTTATCGGATTAACCACTACCTGTTGTGGGTTTTGCTCTTGAATATAATATTTGCATTAGTCAAAACGGAATATCTTGGAACGAAATATATTTGGTTTTTAGGAATTAAAACATGAGTCACTAGAAATGCTATTGGATTTCTAGTTTGATACATTTTTGAGAAATAAAATTTGGTCGTGAAAAATTTATTGTTGTATTTATCAAATTATAATATTTCACAAGCAAAATAATCCGTTCATTATAAACAAAATGCAATAGGATATGTGAGGAGACC
Source organism: Lochmaea capreae (assembly GCA_949126875.1). Taxonomy (NCBI): domain Eukaryota; kingdom Metazoa; phylum Arthropoda; class Insecta; order Coleoptera; family Chrysomelidae; genus Lochmaea; species Lochmaea capreae. The sequence continues at coordinate 21,932,614 of OX421404.1, forward strand.
TTTTTACAGTGTATACAGCCACTAAGCGCTTTTGGCGTTAAAATGCTCTTTGATCCATGTTTGATTGACTTTGCTCACGTAATCGTCATACATTTGGAATTTTCAAGGGTCATCGGGATATAAAACACCGGAAAATGTTTTAAATTTCATTGGCATGTACCGATACTTCCCAATTTCCTGTCAGCTTCCGGCAGTAAATTAGAATCATGGAATTTTTGTATTTATTGTCCGTTGTATAATTTCGATTTTTTCCACATTAATTATAATAGAGACGGAAATGAAAATATTATGGCAATGATGAATCTGGTGAACTATCTATAAGGAAATAAGTGTTTTTGATTGATTCTGCAAAAAAATCGATAGTACGCACATAAACTCCAAGAAATAGTTTTTCTCACTTTTTGACCCGATGAAAAACTCGATGTTTTTTATGAGTTATTTTGTGTGCTATGTGCAGTATAGCACAGTTTAGTTCTTGGTACTTCTGGAAACCTTCACTTATAGTTACAGTTTTTTGACATTGGACAATATTTTATTTAAATCATGATTTATATAATTTGAACCAGCAAATAAGATCTTATCTAAGTTTCTTCCAGAATCTGAGTGGTAGCTGGTTCTTTTTTAAATTTGGTTGATGGTATTTGCCGATTTTCAAAATACTTTATACGTGTTCTACATTTTCTCTCTTTTCTGCTCACTGTAGCTCAAGCGGTACGTTCACGAACTGGGTGATTTCATGGAATTGTTGCATTTCTCTTATTGAGTCCGCATTCTATCGCCAACACTAATAATAATCATTGAAATTCCAGTTTTCTCACTTTCTATTATTCTATTTTGACGGCATTTAGAAACAAATAGCAAGAACCACTTAATAGTTAATACCAAACTATGTTGTCTAGTCGAGCGGTTAGGATTACTTATGAAATTAAAAAGATACAATAAACGCGTTCAGACGTGCTCAACGGTTGAGTAGCTGACTCAGCGGTGGTGTTCAGACGGGATGTTGCCTCTCAGCTGTTGAGCATCAGAAGCAGCGCAGTAGCATTATTTGCGCTCTGTTCACTCAGCACTGTCAAGGATGACAAAACATTTATTTTGCCATCTTTGGTGCTCTCAAAGTGTTGAGTTGATTTAAGTTATGTAATAAACCATAATATTGGAAATAAATGGAAGATTAGAGAGTAGTAATAACTAATGGAATGATTCTCTCCAACGGAACTATGATATGAGAAAACTAGGTAATGTTTCACCGCTAAGTTGCAGTAATGTGTTCAGACGGAACTCAGTAGCTGACTGCCAGAATACTCAACATGTTTTGTGCTTAGTTCCAGCCGTTGAGCTCGGCTGAACGCGTTTTATGTTGACATAATAAATAAATTCTGATTTTTGTTTACCTAGTACCAATTTTAATCACCTTGCGTTACATTTTTGGGATCAGCTTATCAAGGGAAATCCGCAAATTTAAAAAAAAGGGACTACTGAAAATATTCTATGAAATTGTCTGTGATATTAACAAATCCAATTATTATAACTTGCAATAATCCAAACTATAACCGATCTTTAACCCTTCCTTGTATATTAACGGTGTGTTTACAACTTTCCGTGGTAGCTAGACTATTTTCTTATTAAATAAAACACGTAACTTGAATACTTCCGAGTTACCTACTCAATCACGTGATTTTATAGTAACCAGCATGTATGATTACTTTTTTATCAACATGCTGGAAATCGAGTTGATCGGAATTATGAGCACAAAATAACAGGTAAATTGGTTACATTTAATATATTACTAGTTTTGTCAGTTGGCAACAATTTTCATATATATCACAATGTCATTCGAATTACAGCAATTCATTGTTATCCAAACAAGCTGAGGTATATGTTTAGGGGAAAATATATTTTTCATTGTTATTGGCCCAGTCGATAATACATAAAATATGTAAATGGATGATATATGCGCTGTAATTTGAGTGCATTAAGTACGAGTAGACGGAATCGTAGTGAAATAAGCAGTTATAATGATGGTAACTGATAAGGGCGTCGTTGTTACAAGAGAAAATGACATTTTCCAATACATTATTAAAAGTTTCTCGAAAATTACATTAGATTGAGTTATAAAATTTTTTATTATGAGCTTTTTCGACATCCCGAGTATATTTAAAAGCACTTCGGATTATTTTCTTTTTATATTTTCCCGTTTTTGGATTTAAGGCCATTTTTCTCTGAGTAGTCATGTTCATGTCTAGTCTAGTTCATAGTCTTTGAGATATTCAGCTTCTCATGATAAAATTTTTGTTTAGTTGACAATCATACTAATCCCTATGTAGAGGATGTAAGCAGTGAATTTTTATTCCATTTTTTTTGCAAAAAATATGGAAAAAATGTATCTTTTCAAATAAAACACCGAATATATTATCCAAAGAAAAAATAGAAAAAAAAAGAAAAAACAAACAATTGAAAAAAAAAAAATAATATTAAAAAAAATGAAAAAAAAATTAGGAAATTATAAAAAAAAATAGTATTTATGTAGCTTAAGGGATCATATTATAAAATGTATAGGCTAGATTTATTGTATAAATTAGATTAAAAAACACTTTCAATGTATGGTAAAATTATATTAAGTCAAATAATTGGTTAGGCTAATGTAACCGAAAGGATCCGCAGTCAATATCACAACCTCACACACACACACCGAATATATTTTTGGATTTCGCAAAAAATTCACTCATAAATTTATGGTCATTTGAAAAAATATACAGTAAAAAGCTATATATCCTCAAAACGTTGAAATACTCCATAATATAACAAATTTAATACTTTTCGTATAACCAGAAGTGGTGTCAAACTAATAATAATATTTCAGATAGACACTCAATGTCGAAAACTTCCTGGTACAAATTTTCATGATTATACATGTGATTTTTGAGAAACGTCTAATGGCCGGTCGTAGTGCAAAGCCCTGTATATTTCTTTAAGCGATACATGGGTGTTTGAATTTCATGTGCTTTTAATCATGTTGATTCGTCCATTTTTCCGTTTGGATTGAGCTCAATACCAGAGGCACTTGTACTGAATTTTTGTACCATTTGCCGTGCTATCTACTTCCATTCCAGAAGCTTCGTGTCCTCTGTATAGGTCAGTAGTTTATCTGGGAGATCTGGAGTAGTTTCAAGGTGGTTGGTATTATTCCCTCTCAAAAGCAATTCATTTCTTGTAAAATCTCACAAAAGCATATGAAAAGGTGTAACATCCCTCAGTTCACATTTTGTGTACGTAGGTTCACCGACTTTCCCAATTTTGTGTAGATGTTTGCTCAGGGTGCAGTCTCCAGTGACCAGTGATCCAGTCTCTACTCAGTTTCAATAACCTGTTTGACAGTTCCTTGTGCCTATATTTGAATTGGTGTCTTTTGTCTAGCCAATTTCCTTCTGATTCTGATTCAAGATTCCACAGAGCAGCTCTGGATCTACAAAGTCTCCTTCACACCCTTTATCCGCTATCTATATAGAAGGATTATTTTCAGTTTTCCACAATCCAGATTCAGAGGTTGAATTGCAGATAGTTTTAAGTAGAACCTAACTGCCAGTAGCTATTTCAATTTTTTGTAGCTCCATATAGATGTAGATATTAATGTTCATTAGTTAACTATAAATTTGAGGATTATTTTTCTCACTTTGTGAATCAGGAATCGGAGTGGAATTTTAATAAATTGTCACTCTTATACAAATTTCGTTACGTGAGTCATAAGAAAAGTATTACGAAGAAATAATATTCTAACCTAGTAGTAGGGCGTTGGGAAGTAGTTCAAAAGAAACACTTTCTTTCGCAATATTTTTTCCGGTCCCAATTTTTCCGTTGAACATAACTTTTCTTTTTAATTTTCGGTGGATCCATGATAAAAGACATATTTCATCCTTTCTTCTGGTAATATTGGATATTTTATTAAGTATCCTGTGAAATTGATATACATCATGAAATTTATTCGAAAAAAAAATATTGTGCCTCAATTATTCCAGTGTATTCATACGCCCAACGGTTTTTATAACTGGTTCAGTAATAAGCAATTTGTATCGTGATTTTTTATAAAATCTCCAGTGTATTTACAGATAATTGAGAGAGGATGTTCGCTCGTGGATATAGCAGTTTATTGTTTGAAATGACAGCCTGATAAAATTTATCTCTTTAGGGCTGCAGAGGAGATGGATGATGATAGGAGGGTTGGATTGATGCTTTTAGGCATTATTGATCAATTTCATATTATGCTGGATATGGCCGTAAGCACTTTTGGCCATTTAATCAGGGATTCATATGATTTTTTAATATAAACCAAAGCGCACCCTATACCAATTTAAATCGTAACTGAAATATAAATTTTAAATCTCACAGTTCTCACTTGGTAATTGATAAAAGCAAAACTTTGTGGAGTCCCATCCGTAAAATAACTTTTTCTACAACTGCTATGAAAAGTGACGTATTTCTCATACCTATATATATCATTTCTCACGGCAATTTGCCCGCGCCACGTACATTAATATGGAGAACTAAATAGAATCGACAAAAACTTAGTAGGCTATTGTCATCTTTGAATACCTACTTAGTTGTCACAAATCGTCAACTGTATTGAAAAACCACGAACTCTATACTGAAATAGAGATAGAATATGCACCGTAATATGTCTGTTATTTACCAATTTGGTTTTAGACTTTGCAGCGCCCCTAAAATATTTAGTTTCTTCCCATTTTAAATAGCATGGGTTTTTTGCACTTATTGCCATTATTTTTTTTTCCTCAACTACTCCATCCAAAGCAGTGGCAATCAACTATTTTTGTAGTAAATTGATCGCTCTACAAAAATGGTCTCTCACAATTTTTTGATATATTTATTTCTTCAAAAGTTATTCGAGGTCAAAGTTCAAAATGACGTCTTAATTTTCTTTGTATCTTGACCGAAAATCTATCATTATTTATATTAAAAATTATTCTTTATTACAAAAAAATATCTGATTTCAACTGGATCATAACCAAAATTGGTATTAAACATCCCGATAACCAAAAAATTTAACTGCCGATATAAGTTAAGCTAAAATATTAAAATTCTGGTAAAAATGTGACAGATTTAATAAATTTTTCAACAGATTGATGAACAAAATTTATTTTATTAAACATTCTTTGGTGACAGTTGGAAAAAAAAAATTAATATTCACTTACAATTTGAATGACATACTGTTTTTGATCTTCGTGCTTAGCTAGAGTATTAATATATTCTTCAGTTAGTTTGACAGCTCGTTCTGCAGAATCATTGACCACTTTTAGATGCTAACAATTTAGTTATTTTGAGTTGAAATTATTTAACCTCGAATAACTTTTGAAGGAATAAATATATCAAAAAATTGTAAGAGACCTTTTTTGTAGAGCGTTCAATTTACTATAATTGAATGCCACAGATTTGGAGGGAATGGTTGAGGAAAAAATCATTAATGGCAAAAAGTACGAAAAACCCATGTTATTTAAATGGGAAATGAATCGTCGTTTTGGCACGGTTTAATACTAATATTAAGGGCTTATATGGGTCTGATATTTTTTTTAGGTCAGAAACTAAAAATTTTAGGGGAGCTGCAAATTTTAAAATCAAATTGGTATATAACGGACACCCTAATGCACCGTATATGAATCAACGGTCAACTTCTACTATTAATATAACGGAGAATTTACTGCAAAGAAAGGACTTTTTCTACTACCGTGTGTAAAGTACGTACTTTAGACACATTTTCGAGTGCGTAAAACTTTATTTTACGCACTAGTGCGTAAAGAGTTTTACTTTACGCACTAGTGCGTAAAGAAAAAATTCCAATATGGATGTAGTTATAGATATCTAGTCTTATAAAAATATAGGTATAATAAACGGATATTAAATCTAAGTTTTTTTCATAAATTGGAGATAGAAACCTATAGAATTCGGTAAAGTAACCTAATAATTATTGTTAAATAATTATTGAGTACTGGAAATAATACGGTAAATAGGCATAAGTTGGCGGTGAGTGACTGACATTTCTTTGTGAATTGAATCTGACATTTAAAATTTAAATTGAGATCGTCCGACTATACCTAGGGTAAGCAATTGTATTTTATATTTAAGAATTGAATATTTTTAGAAAACTATGATGTTATTTTAGATTATTATAAAAATAAAGATGGATTCTTCTAAAGAAAAATTTAACTTACTTTACGCACTAGTGCGTAAAGTATGTTTCTTTACGCACTAGTGCGTAAAGAAAATTACTATTAAACTTTTGTATTTTGATTAAATATTCGCTAGTAGAAAAAATATTGTATGCAATTCGTGTGTAAAGACCTTTTTTTCGACTCATGTGATTGTCGCATTCGCCTGCGGCTCATGCGACAATATTCACATTCGTCAAAAAAAAGGCTACTTTACACACTAGTTACATAAATAACTATTCCGGGTTTGACCATAGATACAAAATTGTACAAATCTCACCAACAACTATAATTTTCAATAAAATTATTCAACAGTTAAAGATATGACTCTTCAGTGTTGTTTTTGTTTTACTAACCATAAAAATAAAATAAATATTAAGTTATTTTACTTGTATTCTTTAAATTTACGCAATTGTAGGGAAAGTATCGTGTGCAGCATGTGGAGAAAGTACTCTTCTAACTTGTTGCACAATGTACTATTTTCCTACTACGTACTCTACGCACGCTACGAAGTTTGTAAACATTTACTTTTTTACACTAGTGCAAAAAGTAATAGTATATTATGCAACAAGCGTGTAGTCATTCGAATGAATAATACCCATTACACGAAAGTGGAATACTATACTATTTCTATGACTGAGTGTTCACCATTCAATCCAAACGAATGAGATATTTATAGAATAATTTATTTAATAAACATATTTTAATGGTTTTTGTCAAACAATTTCATTTTGGAAGCTAATTCATTGATTACAATATTTATTGTAAAATTTGTGCAGTTGGGAATATTTGTAGAGGGAGTAGACGAAGAAGAATCAATTTCCAGATTCAAGTTATTATTTTTTAAGTAGTGGAGGTATTATTTGCGATGTTTTCAGACCTCGGATCTGAAGATAAAGGTTCAATTGATTTCACAATTTTTGGGCCGTATCCATCTTGTTTTTCAAGGAATCGTCAATGTATTCTTCTGCAACCGATGATGATTTCCATCCTCTGTGTCGTTTTAATGATGTTAAATCACCTCCTACGTCAACCAAAATAGTGGCAGATGATATTCGAAATGTATGTCCTGTCCTAGATCCCTGGCCATTCTGGCATGGAAGGAAACGAGAAGGCAGACTCTCTTGCACGTGTTTCTATCGGACCAGAACCTACAATTGGCATCGCAATTAGTTTTGCCAAACAAACACTGATTACCTGGACGGCAAGAAGAGATTAAGACTTCTGGCATAATTTACCAGGATTGGTTCATTCAAAGGCTTTCATACATCCTCCGAAGAATGTCTCCAAACAAATGTTAGACTATAGCAGGCATGACCTACGTTGAATAACAGGCCTTTTAACAGGCCACTGTCATCTGAATCATTATGCTAAAACTTGGACTGTCAGAAGATCCGATCTGTCGTCTTTCTCTGGAAGATGCTGGAACAGCAGAGCATATAATTTGTGCCTGCCCCGCCGCGGCTCGAATCAGGTATCTGATGTTTGGCAGGGATTCTCTCTCGCCCTCGGACTTGAAATATCATTCACCAAATAAACTCATCGGCTTTGTTAAGAAGCTAAATTTGTTTGGTGAAATCTGAATAGGTGTGAGCCACAATAGACTATTACGAGTCGCAGTGGAGGGCCCTATAGACCCACTCACCATAAACCTAACCTGTATATAATTATAGGTTCGGAAGTTTCAGAAAAAGTTCTATCTGCTTTCCCATTGCTACGAATTTTGACTCCAATTTTTTGACTAGTTCATTTACCATTCTGGTGGTTGAGAAATAATGCATTGGTTGGAAGATTATTCGGCCGGAGCTCTATATACTTTTTACAAAACGAATAGAAACATTCTCCGTAAATGAATATACATGTTCTGCTTTTCGCCAATCCATGAATGCCTGGTAAACCATTTCATAGATTTTTCAGGCAAAAGGCTGCTTGTAAAACTTCTGGTGAAGTGCAGTTGAATTTGTTTTTGCTTTCTATACCAATTTTAACAAAAAGTCAGCTCTAAATCACCTCGGGTAGGAAGATATATTGTAAAATTATGACATTTCATGGCGAGTCTAATTCACCTACATTGGTTGTACTCATAATCCAATAAAAATAATAATCCACTTATTCAAAACTATAATTATATTCTTATTTTGCCTTGGTACTGCGAAATAAATTCCATCTACGCTCATTATGCAATCAACAATGAATTTCAAGACCTTTCTATCAAATTTAAGCTTTGTGGTTATATTGTATTGGCGAATAATAATTTGATTAACTATGTGCGTAGAGATTAATCCAACCGTGATTTAATGTCGAAATTATGAACATGAGGATTAAGCCACACAATGTAGTAATAGAATTGATCTTTCAAAAGTGTATCAGAGCGTCAAATTTCTGTACAAGACCAACAAGATCACATTTGCATAAATATAGTTGATCAATTTATCTCAAAAAGAAGAAACTCCCATAAACTATATAATTATAATTAGCTTTTTATTGATATGGGAAAAAACGTCATCTCATTTATGCTGTCAATTTTGGTAACAAATTATAGTATCCGAACATTTTCTCAACTTTACCTATGAATATGACTGTTAGTAATGAAAAAGATGAAATTATGAGCACTCAGAAGAAAATAGATGGGCGTAGAAAAAGTATAGTACGTTACACGAGTTGTAATCCCACTACGCACTCGTGAAATTTTCGCACTCGCCGCTGCGCGGCTTCGTGCGTAAACTTTTTCACTTCGTGCGTAATGGGTTACTTACAACTCTTGTTACGTAATATACTATTACGTACTTGATTTCAATACGGAAAATAGACTTTTACGGAATAGTAGGACGTAATGAAATATTACGGGCTACTATCCGGTAATGAAATTTTACAGGCTTTTACATATTAGCGGGTCGACGATTTGATATCAGATGCCCCGTGGCTTCATGAGATTTGCGCAAAATGTCCTCAGGAATGAATTGATCTTGAGCCATTTCGTGAAAATCGGATAATGACAATCGCTGATAGTATCATATTATTTAAAAACAATATTATTTTTCTATGGGTACCAACTACAGGCCATTGAATACCAATTCCAAAAATAGCGAACGCCGATGAATATATTAATATTTTATTTTTTTTTACTGTTCTTTTGTGTTTTTTAGCAGTATGAAATAAAATGCTGTACGTCCGGTAAACTATTACAGTACTCGTTTCGAAATTCCGTAAACATCTCACTCGTACTGTAAAAGTGTACCTACTTACCGGACTAGTAACGTAAATATCTATTATTTGAATTACTATTATTATCATTGGGTATTGTAAATGATTCGGTCTTTATATTTCCAAATTTCTCGTTTATAAATTCTGTAGAGTAATCATCATTATTCAAAAGCGATTTTAAAGAAGTATTACCTTTGTATGGTTTATTTACGATAAAAAGACGATGACGTTGCAAAACAAAATTTTCTGATGTTGCCAGCATGTAGATTTTTTCTTTATTCAAAAGAAGCTGGAACAGTCAATGTGACAGTTCTTTTTTATTCGCCTGAACCTCGTAAGGCATAAATTGAAGGTGTTTATTTATAAATAAAAGGCTTGTATAATATTCTCAAATTTACTTAATATGAGTATATATTTTTGTGAAAGGTGTGAATAAAATACAAAAAATAGTTACCAATCATTCTATATCTCAATTAACATTAATTGATTATTTATAATGAACGACAAACTCTAGAACCATCTTCAAGAACATTGGAAGAAGTAAATCATCCTGAGGAAATAGAAATATAATAAAATCTATAATATGTATTGATAATAATTAAAGTAAATGGTATTACTCACGTCTTTTACAGCAGTAAGCAAGCCCCATTGTGGCATTCTCCTCAAAAATAAGGATATAACTATCTCTCGGTATTTACTGCTCTATTTATTTGGCATTTCAATGCGTTTAACCACACACTGCAGATTTAACTAATTAATTAGGAACTAAAATAACTATTTTCTTAACATTGAAGAAATAATAAATTCAGGAGCAGCAGAAAAACTTAATACGATGATCGATGTCAATTAACAAGGAATGACATACTGAACATAACCTCAATTGTGTCAAAACTACTGAATTTTTTCAAATGATTTGACAACGCCTTGAAGTTTTGCCAACCCGTAAGCTGAAAATTGCCCTGTTCATTAAGTATAAATTGTATTCACGGCTGGTAAATTTATATTTACTCCGATATGCAGAAAAGTAACTAAATATGACATCATCGTCTTTTTATCGTAAATAAACCATACATTAATTTTAACTGGAACAATTGTTGTTGGTTCTGTGGTACAGTGATTTTAGTATGCTTATAATTATTGTACCTATTGTTTGTATTTATATTATGCCCCTAATACCACTGAGTATACATATTTTGCAAACTACTTTCAAAGACAAAAATAAAATAAAAGTTTTTTCACCCAACTATTCAGCCCCAACGTTCAATTATTTTCGAGAGATAGTATTAAGCGCGAACACATCAATATTTATCCAGCACGTGACATTAGTTTCCGGATAATACTTTAATTGAGATAATTCTACTTACTATGCATACTAAAATGGTACGCAGGATGTTTCTGATTAAACTGAGTTATTATACGTCATCATATTAGGTCTTTAATTAAATTGGACAAATTAAATAATAAGCCTATCAACATTATGACGCACACGTGCGACTAGATTTCGTTGAATATAGGGCACAAAAGTTACTGACTTCTTTATTAATTGTATTATGCTTGGAAAACCATAATCGAATAAGTAAAAATTAAGAACTAAAGTTAAACCTACCTAACTTTTTGCCTATTGTGTATAACACACTTGTTGGTTTAGCAGAAACACTAAATTTTGTGAAATAATCTATGAAAACGGATCTCATAATTTTCGAGACAGCGCGATTTAATGGAAAATAGAGTAGACAATATTGATTTATCAACAATTCTCATTTCATGTGAATAATTTAACGAAATATGGGTATGTGAAATGAACAGACAAAAGGGGAAGGTCGCGTACTTGCTACTTCATTCTCGGTGTTTTGTTTGGCTGCCTGCCGGCTGCCCATCGATTTTTCGGTTAAAGTTGGCGTGGCTCGACGGTAGAAACGTGGACCCCAAAACTTATGTCGTAAATTATTCAGAAAGGCGCTAGACCCCAAATTAAGTGGCACAAGCATAATAGGGCAGTACTCACTGCTCTCTTGAGTATTTTTCATATTTCTTAAAATTCAGCTACCAATTATTAGTATTTACTACTGTGATACAACGAAAAGGGGATAACAAACAAAATGAACAAAACGAACAGTCAAAAATATTTATGGACATTATAAAATGTAGGTGAGAATTGGGAATGATAGTAGTTTCTATTAACTACTAATACATTATATTTTGTCATGACAAACATTAACTTACTACTTCTAAGCAAATCCAAAATGCTGTAGAAAATCTTCATCCACGTACCTCTAACATCGGTCTCAACCAACTCCACGTAATGGTTCCATAAGTGACAATATGTCTCATTATGGCTATGTGCATATACTTGAGCATCTCTGCCAGATGCCTGCTCACTATTAGAACCATTCTTGGATTGTGTTATCCTGGTCGTGTTTGTTCTAAAGGAGTTCGCTATCTAGAGTCACAACTAGATACTTTACTAACTACTTAAAACGTATATATTTACGATTTAAAGTGCGAGAGTACTCTTAAATTTTCTGTTTCTCGGCATTACCAGCCGCTACCGCTGATTAAAAAATTGCATCGTCTTCTCGCCTTGTCACTAATGGACTGCGCAGTGGTACGCCGGTACCACTTCCATTTGTGGGAACGAGAAGGAGAAAACGATACGCTAACCAATCAGATTATGGGGTTTGAACATGCACAGTTCGAAATACTTTTTAAATTCAAACATTTCCAAAGGATTTTAAGTTTGTTGTGTTACTTTTTCCGACTTTTCGGATCAAGGTGACTTGCCCTTCTAAATGTTTCTTGTATGTAACGTATCTGACCTGATATGTTGGGACGGTAGGGCAGCCTCACTAGAGAGATGATTTCACTATTTTTCTGACAGTTCCGCCGCTCGCTATCAATCCTGCTTTACTGCAGTTCATGACAAAATCCAACAAGTAAACTAATATTTATTCATGAAACATTCAATTCAATATTCATTTTTTATCGGCAACGCATCGTGGATATTCAAATACTGATACCTGTTTTTATTTGTTCTCTCAATAACTCATTATCATATCATAAATAACAATACAATCCTCAATTATAAAACATATGTAGGTGATTAAAATTTGTCACCGCTATACCTTAAACAATCGCAGAGCATTTCCATTACAACAAGCCATCAGAACAGTGCGTAGCTGTTACCTGATTGGAGACATGGTTTCGATATATTCATGATCATCATCATCGTCAATTAATTCTCTCCGATTCGAATATGGGGCAATGGAATTACGCCCACTTTGAACGGACCTTATTGGAGCTCCCTTTGCTAATAACTCAAATGATTATTAAACTTGGTTCGATCTAGTTGGACTCTATTATACACTATTGAAGCGACCCTAACTACGGCTATTCAGTTTGTAGTTGGTATCACTTACTGACCATTAGAACTATATTTTCCGACGGTATAGAGGAAGCAAAATGATTGCTACGGGTATTAGATATAATACAATATATTATGTACCTAGGTAATACATAGAAAAGGTATATGTTAGTTATACAGTGTGTGCACCAGTAATTTTCCAATTAATACAGCCAAACAAATTACCAATAAATCCTTTTGATTATCATTTAAATGCACTGAAACGTTAACTTTGCGAAGAAAATAAAAATATCCAATAATCACTTTGGAATTTTTATTTTTGGTGGAATTGACTGTATATATTATTTCCTAAAAATTGTGCAATCGAAAAATTACTTGTGATTTGTGGTGGAACTAATTGATCAAAAATCAATATTCTAGAAATATTTTACCGGGAGATTTAAAATTTTGAAGTGTCTTTAAATGAGAACGGAGAAGTCACCGGTTTCTTGTCGTATCGTCAGTCGACGAAATCACAAGTGAAACTGTGCAGTGTTCCATAGAAATATTTATTTTTTGTGCATTTAAAAACGATAATTTGCGAAGTACCTATATCTAATAAGAATCTAGATTACTGGTAGGTTATTACATTATATTGTTTCTTCTGTATTTTAAATTTTGATATTGAAAAATTGACCATTTTTAAAGAAGTAGTTAGAACAAAATGCCACATGGATTTACCTTCAGATTCCTTTAGCAAAATTTTCCTTATAAATATATAATTTTCTCTTCTTTTGTCAGATTGTTCATACATTTTTTTTATATAAATCAAGTTTCCTGGAGCATAGTTTCTTGAAGTACCTACAATTTCCTGGAGCATAGTTTCCTGAAGTACCTAGTTTTCCTGGAGTACCTATAGTTTTCCTAGAGTACCTACAAGTTTCCTGGAGCATAGTTTTCCTAGAGTACCTACAAGTTTCCTGGAGCATAATTTCTTGGAGTACCTACAATTTCCTAGAGCATAGTTTCTTGGAATCCTACAATTTCCTGAAGAATAGTTTTCCTAGAGTACCTAAAAGTTTGCTGGAGCATAGTTTCTTGGAGTACCTACAATTTCCTGGAGCATAGTTTCCTGAAGTACCTAGTTTTCCTGGAGTACCTATAGTTTTCCTAGAGTACCTACAAGTTTCCTGGAGCATAGTTTCTTGGAGTACCTACAATTTCCTGGAGCATAGTTTTCCTAAAGTACCTACAAGTTCCCTGGAGCATAGTTTCTTGGAGAACCTACAATTTCCTGGAGCATAGTTTCTTGGATTCCTACAATTTCCTGGAGAATAGTTTTCCTAGAGTACCTATAGTTTTCCTAGAGTACCTACAAGTTTCCTGGAGCATAGTTTCTTGGAGTACCTACAATTTCCTGGAGCATAGTTTTCCTGGAGTACCTATAGTTTCCTGGAATACCTACAATTTTCTGGAGCACAGTTTCCTAGAATATAGTTTCCTAGAGTACCTACAATCTGAAGGTAGAAAAACCAGTTCTACGCGTTCATCGCATCAAGACCAGGATAATAGGAGGTTGTATCACTCTAAAGATAATTTTTTTTATTATTGTTCCACTGATGACCATTTTGGTATAGTATTAGGCTTCACACTAACCTTTCTAGTTTCAGTTATTTTTTTTGTACACAGTTATTTATCAAATTTATATGTCAATATAGTTATCTATATTAATTCTTTTTAGTGAAAGTTTTATTTATTAAACCACCTCCTACAGTTTTCATCTTAATTTTAAATTAGCTTAATTAATTTCGAGTAGATTGCAACAGTTGAAGGTAGCAACCAATGAAATACCATGAACTAAAAGTGTATGCTAGGCTCATTATTGACTGTTATTGTTCAGCAGTCAGATGTTTTTGGTATATTAATACTGGCGCCCTCTACCATTACCTATCATTACATCTGATAAATAATACACAAAGTGCTCCGAAAGATGATATGTTTTGTTAAAAGCCGCTTCATTCACTGTCATGAACGAACAAGAAGGATTACAAGGATCGATCCCAATTCTTGACCGTTCGCAAGAGTCAAGGTTATTGCTTCTTAACGAACTCTTTTAAATAATTTTCTTGAGCGGTCTCTGCTTCGCACACTAGTTTTAATTATGCAGCGAGCGCAATTTTGGTAGTGACAGCGCGCATGTAGAAAGCTCTGAACTTTTAATTGTGTTTGAAAAATAGATGATGACTGAGTAAATTGAATGTTAATGAAACATTTAGAGATGGTGGACATAGAAGTTCAACATACATGGTGTCGCAGGAATAAGAGACCGAAACTTGGAAATGAGTAGGTCGTGTTAAAATAATGTTAGTACTTCATATAACTTTTTTTTCTACGGACCTCCTTTGTTGAGTTATAGGGCTTTAAGTGAGAAATTAAAAATACATTTTTATTCATAACTCCAAAACTGTAATTTCGAACCTGATGAAAATTTGGTGGATTGTCAAGTACATCAATTCAAATATTTTGTCCATACTAGTAAGTATACTAATGTAGCAGAAAGTCAGGATCGCACTTAGCTCACCGGATAAAAGGTCAGAACTTTTAAAGTGACAAACCAACAAACTTTAAAATACTGTCAGTATATTCTCCAACTATTTTGTTGAAAAAAGGTACCCTCTGTCCAAATCGATAACATCAGTGGTTTCCGAGAAATATGGAATTTCGTAAGACACCGCAGAGCACATTCAGATTTTATCATTAATTAGGAAATGGGTTATAACCAAGTAGGTTCCGTCAATTATTTTCATATGCATTAACCATCCTGTAAAAAATGTTATTTTATCAAGTAGGAAGCTGTCAATGTATGTATCATATACCTCAACCAATATGGAATTTCGTAAGACTTTTTATCGTGTTGACAGAAATTTACGAGAAAAAGGTATGAAATATTGCAATTATGCATATTAAAAGGTAATACATTTTATTGTTAGGTTTTATACGGAAAGCAGATGGTGTGGGTCTCGTAAGAAGTATCCGTAGTATTGTTTTAGAGCAGGATATCCTAGATGAACTAGATAACAACCCTAGTTCAAGTGTTAGAAAACTTGGGATCCAACATAATGTTTAAAAAACCATCGCGCATAGAATACTTCCAAGAGAATCTTTTACGACCGTACCATCTTCAAAAAGTACAGGGTTTGGATCCAGAAGACTATCCAACACGCCTTCAATATGCGCGCTGGTTTTTAGAAAAACAGACATAATCGAGATTTTATTAAATCAGTATTGTTTACTGATGAATCGGGATTTACGAGAAATGGCGTTGTCAATTCTCATAATTTACGTTTGTGGGCCGATAAGAATCTACACAGCAAAATTCAGACACGGCATCAACAAAGGTTTATGGCAAATGTTTGGGCTGAGATAATTAGAAACCACTTAGTTGGTCCATTTATAATTGATGGTCGTTTAGATGGACAGTTGTATTTAGACTTTTTGAAAAATCATTTAAATTACCTATTGGAAGATGTACCTATACAAACCAGAATTATTATGTGGTACATGCACGATGCTGCTCCACCTCATTTTAGCATTGTGGTACGTGATCACTTAAACGTTGCATACCCCCAAAAATGGATTGGAAGGGGAGGTCCAATTGCATGGCCCCCGCGTAATCCAGGTCTAAATCCAATGGATTCATTCCTCTGGAGCTACCTGAAAAGTACTGACATTATTTTATCACCACCTACTCATTTCCAAATTTTGGCCTCTCATTTCTGGGACACCCTATATACATGCATTATTTTCCTCAACTGTTCTCAATACTCTAATCTTACATTCCACATCGTGCTTATAAGTTCAAAACCAATAAATCGAAATAAAATTAACCCTACTATATATTTGTTAGCACAACATAATATAATACGGTTTTTTATAGCAGCACGTATATAGCAATTCCTATACAAACCTACCTTCTTTTGTGATTGTTTTTGCCGCATTTTTTACCCAAACGGAGACAAAGCTTATACACGGACACTGCATCCAATTTGAAAGTTATTTCCCTTACGTGAATTTCATATTGACCAAAAAGCAAAACAGGGACGTATCACCTTTGGTAAATAAGACATTTGCATATCAATTTAGTTATTTTTTCAGACTTCTTACTAAATGATGAGAAATAAATTGAGTAGTAGTACAAAAAAATACTTTGAAAAACAATGCTTTTATTTAAATACCCCGAAGAGAAGAAAATAAACTTCAAGTTAAATGAAACCAGTCAATTTAGTACATGAATTATATATATATTTATCAAATCTTACAAAAGCTTGTCGCGAGATTTGCATATTATCTTATAGGAAACATTTTCTTTCATAAAATTAACTGTGTCAACAAGACTAGTTAGTACACAGGTGAATCTCACGACAAACTTTTATATCATTTACTAAATTGATTCGTTTGATATTATTTGGAGTTTAATTTTTTATTTTCAAGGCAATTGAATAAAAGCTTGGTTAAAAAAAAGGTTTTTTGTCACCATTAATTTATTAGGATTATTATTCACATTTATGAGTATACATGTGATCTTCTTTTGTCTGCACAAGCTGGCCTTATTCGAACCAGTTCAACAACAATAAATTTTTATATTTCGAAGAGCTATAATAGCTTGTTTGAGTTTCGTGTTTCAAGTAAGTTGTAGCTGGTGGCCAAAGATTAGACAAACCTCTGCGATGCTAAAACTAAGCAAGGTCCAAAGACTTGCATGCATAGGCGTTACAGGGGAAATGAGGACTACTCCTACAGCGGCGCTGGAAACAATGCTTGACCTTCCTCCGCTACATTGTGTCATAATGTGCAAAGCAAGGGCAGCTCGAACCCGACTGGAAAAAGCATCAGATCATGACGTGGCACATGGGAGAGGACACACAGAAATAAGGCACGTGGATGACGACATCTTCAGAATGCCAACAGACCACATGACCAACAGATATATCTTTCGCAAGAACTTCGAGATTGGCATCAAAGATCGGAAGGAACTTGAGGAAGAGGACGCACCACCACTCAGCAGAGCGAATGAACTGATCTGGTACACAGACGGATCAAGGAATGAGCTCGAGCGGGTATATAAAGCAAGTGGAGCAAATATGAAGGAATCGTCTCGCTTGGTAAACATGCCTCGGTATTTCAAGCAGAGATCTATGGAATGCTTGCATGTGCAAGGGTAAATAACATGAGAGCCTACAACAACAGGCAGATTAGGATCTACAGTGACAGTCAAGCTACCCTTAAAGCAGTTTAGAGCTCTGAGGTGAGATCTTAGAACACTTGCGACTCGGAACAGTGTAACACTGGAGTGGGTCCCAGGACTTTACATTGTTCAGTAATCTCTTTGTATCTAGGTGACCTATTGTTAACCTCCATTTGAATTGGTGCTCCTCCTTTAAATAACATCCGTCATTTTACTACTACTACTTAAGACATTCCTCGCAGTTTTTATCAGTCTGGACTTAGCGGTTGAATTGCTCATAGCTTCAAGCTAAGCCTAGATGAGTGTTAATGACAATAAATTTGTTCATCAGATAAATTCCCATTCCAAAATCCAATTTTGTGACCGAAGGACATGCTGAAAATCTGATTTTGTAACCACAGATGATACCTACATGGAAATAATTTACTGAATCTATGATTGACCACATTTTTAAATTATCCGCCGAATTTTATTCTTTTATGTGAGCTAGCAATAACGTTTTTTATTGAGAACATTCCTTTTATTACTTTCATTCCCTCATTCGGTGCTGCATAACAGTTGAGCTTAAACTGGAATAAGAAACCAATAAAATTGAATATTGAGACGCCAATGATTTGAGTGGTAGAGGTCTCTGTCTTGGTTTGCTCTAAATAAAATTACAGCGAACGGACTTTACGGTTGGGAGATAAGGAATCTCCATATAAGCGGGAAACTTATTTCATAAAATATAAATGTATTCCAATATTATTGCTTTCTTTGACGTAGTTTGGCATAGTTGTGCTCGTTCTTTGGAAAGCCCAGCGGAAGTTAGGAAGTTTATAGAAAGTTTCAGAGATGACTCTAGCAGAATTGCTGGATGAAGTCTATTTCATCAATGGAATTCAAATGTAACACTTTGCAATTGATATTGATGCATTGAAAATTATATTGTTATATTCGAAAGTGTGATGTGCATGTCACGTAATTGCCTCGTTAGGAAGTCCACAATACATCTACATGCGTTGTTTATTGTTAGTTAGTTAGTGAGTGAAATAGCAGATGATCTAGTGAAGAGAGGGGCTGAACATACCCTCGAAGGCCGGAACCCTTTTGCGGTATCAGATCCAAAGAGGAATTGGAAGAAATAAGCAGCGCCGAAAAGAGGCAATTGAAAATACCTAGTGGGGCATAGACAATCACAGCACCTAGGAAATTTTATAAATAAAACTAACCGTTTTTAATTAATTCCACTATATAATGAAGCTCAGGTGTCATTAGCCCACTCAGGATCAGTATAACTGTGTGATGAATTAGGAAACTAAGGAAAACTATATTTGCTGATCTTACTTATTGTTACTTGAGAAGACAGTTCAATAGGAGAGCTCCCTAGATTTATATATTCAATGATGATTCCATATTGTGTGTCTCCTAATTCCTAATTCTTTAAGGAAATCTAGTTTTTGTTTCTTGGCATTCCCTCACTAGGTATAATGTATCAATCTGATTTCAGCGTTGTCGTCTGTCCAGGATTAGGCTCTTAGAGCTTCTGGACGGATAATATCTACCTAGTACTGATGAGACGCAAATACGCCGAAACCGGTCTGCAAGTGATATTGTTCCTTCCAATTATAAACCAGAATGGTTGGTTCTATATATACCAACCCCGTTTATCTTGGAAGTGCAATTCATTGTCTGGCGGGGCATATTGCCCGAGAAGTAGAAGTTGCTTCATGGTGAACGGTCTATCCTTTGGAAAGTAATTTTCTAATTTGTAAACCGTTTTAATAGTTTTACATGAATATTTGGTGTCTAGTAGATGTTTTGCGTAATGGGATTTATCAGGTTTTCTTAATTTGTAAGCTCGTGGATGTTCATTGTTTCTAATTTTCAAATTTCGAATTGCTTGACCAATATAGACAGTTCCAAAATGGTGTGGGAATGCCTAGGCATACTCAGTAAAATAGGCGAGAGCAATATAGTAACCTTACTGTGGATTCCAGGACACACTGGAATAGAAGGAAATTAAATATAAAAGGAAATGAAATAGCAGATGAACTAACAAAGAGGGGGACTGAAAGACCTTTTTGGGGACCGGAACCCTTTTGCGGTACCAGCCCTAATGTAATATTAGAAGAAATAGGCAAAGCCGAAGAAAAGAGAAGATAGGGCTTAGACAATCAAAGATTCTGATGGGAGATTACAACCTGTTGAGATCAAATGAATGCATAAGTCAAAGTAAAACTGCACTAATAGTCTTAACAGGGATCCTAACGGGACATTGCCGCCTGAACGGGCACCTGAAAAAGCTCATAATAGTGGAGGGAGAAGAATGTAGATTCTGTGGCATTTACTTAAGTTGAAACCAGTAGATATCCTAAAATTCCTCGGGGAAAAAGGACTAAATGAGCTACTAGTCTCTGAAACGTTTCTCAGGAACTCAGTAGGGGGCACAATACAATACAATTTGTATGCTCGTAGATGTTTTTCGTTTCTAATTTAAAATTTTCCAATCGTTTGAACAATACACTACACTCTGGACATTTACGTTTATATATCCTAGACTTTTTTTTAAGGGGACAGTTTTGTTTTTACATCCAACAATGTTTTATTCCATACATTTATCGAATGGTGAAATTAATTAGAAGCAGTAAGTTTCATTTACAACATTAATATGAGTAGATTTCACAAAGTAAGTGTTCAAACAGGCAGTTTAATATTATTAATTTGCGATATCTTGAAACTACGAAAAAAGTTACTATACATTTAACCAGATATCCTCAGGACTATCAAATAATCAGTTCACACGAAATCTCGAATAAATCCTGGCAATAGCAAAATTTCATTACATCTACTTTGCCCTAAATTACGTATTGCTCAATCTCATTCTAAAAGGCAAGACCGTGTCGTTGAGATTTATTTCAGGAAAAGTTAAGTGCTGTTTCTCCAACTAGTAACAAGAAATAAAATTAAGAGGTTCCTCTCTGATTCTGCAGCTCCTACGCTCGAAATGGATTGTTTTACTGTACCCATATTTTATAGTTAGTCGGGCTGGATTGTCGACATCCTCACTGGAACTAATTCTAGTGGTGACCCGACGGAGCGTGAATTTTATCTCTGGATTAAAATTTTGTTAACGGTTACGGCAAACAATAGATATTGTAATATATTATAAACTGGACTCACGTTACTTCCTTGATTCCCTAGGGATTATGTCAATAAAGTATGTTATGGAAATTTTGAAAGATTCATAGAGAAAGGATACATGATGTGGGGCTGCGCTTCAAAATCTAACGTAAATATTTTTCCATCCAGAGATCCCAATCGAAAATCCTTTGTCAACTAGTAGACGCTCCATGTTATGTATTAAATCACACCATTCACGTAGACCTGGGAGTGCCAAGAGTACAGGAAGTTATCCAGGAGAGAATCATCAAACATCATAAAACCATAGAAACTCATCCAAATCCACTACTAGAAACCAAGACCAAGAAACACAGAAAGACTGAAAAAAATTGGCCAATAGACCTAGTATAAGGTTTTAGAGGTTACATCACTGGATGTAAACCTCATCAAGACATTATAGATGATAGTTCAGCTTGCACTTGTGAACAAATTAACCCATCATATTCTGATTTTTAATAAAAGTAATAAAAAAAATGATGATCCATCCAATAAAAATACAGTATACATTGCGTCCATAAATTCTTTAACAAAATTATATGTGTAATTGAGACGATAAAATTTTCTCAGCCTACCTCATTTAGAGATATCCTTCCTAGAAGCTGTTAAATAAAATTGGGTTTTCATTTTTTTTTATTTCAGTGAAGGTGGGAACTTGTGGACACCCAATAACTAGCTTTACTTTTTTAACATTCCTGTTATATTATAAAGAAGTGGAATTATTAGCCCCTAGCTAAACTAATTCCAAAAATTCAAAAAATTCATGGAAGTTTCCCAAAATTTCCATAAACTTTGTCATTAAGTTTCATTCGTAAGAGTGATATGAGTATATTCCACAAAGTGAGGGTCCAAACAGTAAGTTCAACCTTTACCTTCTTTTATCAGATCTGATTTCGAGATTGAGTTTTGTAAAACTACCTTTTGCCAAACCATAAACAACAAACATATTGTTTTATGAAACTTTTGTGTTGCATATGTGGATTTTGAACAAACTTTTGGTTAAGTTGTGCCTACATAAAAACATGCATTTTTCGTTTAGTTTCACTACTATTATCTCTTTTTCTATACTAATGTATAATCAATACTCTATATATTAGAGAAAATATTTGTATTTTTGTATATAATGACCGATTTAAAAAATTATTTTGCCGTTGGAGAGCTGCAATAGCACTAAGTTATATAGGCTATATTTTTTACTAGAAAAAGTTGAAGATCCCTTCTAAAAACAACTCGAGGTGTAAAAGTATATTATAAAATGCTCACGTTGTCTGTTAGCCTAGATCTTTCAAACTACTCAACAGGTTCTAGTTTTCAGCAATAGATAGAGTAATTCAACAGGAAGGTTTATAATGTATAAGTAGCGACCCGCCCTAGCTTCGCATGGGTGCAATATTTTTTGTACCAGCGAACCCAACAGACGTTGTCCTGTCGTCTTACCATATTATGCAAATTTTGACTATTTTTATTTTGATTGAAAAATATCACATTGTTACTTGTTTTGGGTATATAGTATCGTTAATTTTTTTATGAAAGGAATATATTTCTTGAAAATTCAACTCTCCTGAATTTACTTCGAGTTTTTCGAAAAATGTATTGACCAATTTTTTAAATGACCGTATAAAAAAAAACTCCTATGATGCTTGCCATCAAATCGGCCCATCCGTTGTTCAGTATAAACCCGATTGCAGTGCCACCTACTGCGACTAATTGTGAATCTAAACCATCCAGTTTCTTAGTCAAACAGACACAAAAAATTTCATCAAAATCGGCCCATTCGTTTGGGAGTTGTGAATTCGACTGCAACGCTACCTACCGGGACTAACTGTTAATCTGAACCCCCAGTTACTTACTTACACTCGCACAAAACATTCCATCAGAAATATGTTGTTTTCCCCGGTTTTCCAAATTATATCCCACAAGATCTGGTTTGCCTATTTTATGCCAAAAATAGCAAACTATAAACTATAAACTTACTACTAAACTTAAATTTGTAACTACCAACAACATAATTTAAAATCAGCCTAATGAAGCTTGAATTAACATTAAGTAGACAAAAACTGTCAAGTTCTTGTCCTTCCAGATCTAGGATGATTCGTTTAAAAACTGGCGTACAGTTATAGCGAAATGTAGCGTTGCACCATCCTGTTTCCACCACCAAGTGTAGCGATTTGTTACTCGGGAAAAATCAGGGTTAAATAAGGAATGAATGCATATTGTAGAAATTTCAGAGACAGCTCTCCTGTTATATTTCCATGGAAAAAAGTTGTATTCCTGAGGCCCGGTTTATCATTAGCAATTTATCCGTCAGTTAATGCCTAACTACCAGTTATTTTGGAAAGGTCGGTTTATCAACAACAAGATAACTTTATCCGGCAGATAAAATGTCAAATATTTATCTGTCAGTTTTAACTGGCGGATGGTCGACATCTGGAGGTTAAGGTCTATTACATAACCTCACTTTATTCGGTAGAGTTGTTTTGTTTTGATTTCATTGTGGTGTTGTGTCCAATTTACTTGGGTTTTGAGCAAAGTGAAAAATGGAATGTACTAGTACTACTAACAAGAGAGGATGCAATTTCACAGCAGAGGAGACAAATTTGCTTCTAAAAATTGCAAATTCTGGTTCTGCAAACTGATTCGTTATATAATCCTTCATATTCATTATGGGTATTTATTAATGGAGTTATCAGGTATGGTATTCGCATAGCAACTGTCTTCAACTGAAAGTGCATCAACAAATTCATTATTTTCGAATTTAGCTTTTAAATTGGAGTTGTCGAATACATGTTGGTCATGGGATGCACCAGGCCAACGTGCAACTATATCCAGTATCTTCAGATTCACAGAAGAGTCAGTCTGGACATTCAATGAAAAGAATCCTTTTTTATCTCTAAAATTTTTTGCATAAGGTCCTAATATTGACAGAACAGTCTCTTTTGTCATCCAAAATCTTGCATGGAAATTCTGGTCATCCCACTTTTCGAAGTTGTCCACTCTTTCCCTAACTGTATAAGGCCTTCTTTCGAACTCAAGAACTTGCAGAATATCCTCGTCCTCGTCGCTATCCAGAATATAATCATTCAGAAAATTCATATTTCTCAACAACCAAAAACTCTTTAAGAAAGAAAAATAAAAACACATAAACCTTTAAATAATCATTCACCAATAACCTAACAATAAAATATCAAGTGATGTGACATGACCTTGTTCTTGTAACAACCAATGAGATTGCTTACATTCATTTGTCAGCATTGCCAACGTCCATTATCTGTCAGTTAACAAACTAGAGAATAAAAACGAGTTGATAAACTTCTTCCAAACAAACTGGAACTTTATCTGCTAGTTACTTTGATCCGACGGATACTTAGCTGATGGATAATATTGGCTATTGATAAACCGGGCTTCACAATACTATACATTGTTTTTTTGTGGTCTTTGCGTATGGCATTCCGACATCCAATTTTGATTTTATAAGACAATCATCATGAATGTGAAAGTTTCATATTTGCTTATCTCTAGAAACCACTCTCCGCCAAACAATTGCTACTCCTGTTCAGTAGTTGAAAAGTGCATTATTTGTAAAGCTCGATTAAACAATAAATTTCCAACAATATACAGAGTAGTTTATTGTATAAATTAAATTGTTCATGTACATTTTCCTTAGGGAAATGACCTGGAGCTGTTTTGGGTGATTAAACAATGCCATACCCGAGCTACAAATATAGGATTGCTGATATATAAATTGTTTTATCATTTAAATATTGAGGTGATTCACATGAAAAAATGCTGGTGATTCATTACTGCTACTAATATCCTGTAAAGTTATTCGAATCAAATTTTGACGAATGGTTGCCAGCCTGAAGGTATATATTTTAAAATTACTCGCAATCGTTCAGCGTTTTCCAGAACGCCGTATCGGATCAAAGCTACATTTTTTCAATCAACTTAATCGATAAATGAAAGCTACTCCACTATATTTTAAATTTGATGTATTTCCTATACCCAAAGTCAATAGTTTCTGTCATCTTCATCTTCATCTTCATCTTCATCTTCATCTTCATCTTCATCTTCATCTTCATCTTCATCTTCATCTTCATCTTCATCTTCATCTTCATCTTCATCTTCATCTTCATCTTCATCTTCATCTTCATCTTCATCTTCATCTTCATCTTCATCTTCATCTTCATCTTCATCTTCATCTTCATCTTCATCTTCATCTTCATCTTCATCTTCATCTTCATCTTCATCTTCATCTTCATCAAAAGCTTACTATTGATCAATTCATTCATTCGATTGAGTTTGCTCAACAGCCCAGGCACTCGAACTGAATCTTTGTACGATTTCTCATGTTATCTACTTCCATTCCAGAAGTTTTGTGTCTTCTATGTAGGCCACTAGTTTGACTGGAGGGATTTTCAGTAGTTGTAATGGTAGTATTATTTCCTCCCCAAAGTGATTCCGTATGAGTCGCAGAAGCAGAGTATGTGAGGCAACTGAGTCGGAGGGAACACTTATAGAGAATGAAGGATACCAGTCAAAGAAATACCTGGAATAAAACAATTTAAAAAGTCCTAAAAGAGAGAAATCTAGCGTTGAACGAAGCAAAAACAAAACCCAAAAACAGTAAATTTGTACATGGATGAAAAGAGATTACCTTCCTACACCATACTATAAAGTAGAAGGATATTTGATTATATATGTAATAATTTTGATCCAATCATATTTCTGGACCTCTCCATCGATCTTTAAAACGTTGAAATACCGAGGAAAACATTCAAAATATCCTCCACAATTGAGAAACAATGAAACCAAAGGTATTTTTAACGTAAAACACATACCTTGTCCTGTATAAACATCAGAATATAATTTAAATTGAAAAATACAAATTGTTAGTTACACTTATGCTGTTTACATTCAAAAGCATTGACATAACGATCGCAGAATTAAAGTGGAATATCCAATTAACTACACAAGACGTAGTTTACTTTGGTTAAACGATTCAGGGATATCTGTTTTCGGCATTTTCAAAGCTGCCTGGATTGTTGGAAATATCTTCTGCGTTAAACTGTTTAAATTTTACAATTAATTTAATGTTCCTAACTCGGAATTTTGTCGAATAGTTTCGGATTTACTGACGTTTAATTTGAAATCATTTAAACGAGTTGTTGAGTTCTGCAGTCTATTCATAATACAATTTTAAGAATATGCCATTTGTGAGATTTGTTAACCTTATGACTCATCTTAACTTTTAATGGTATTAAATTTATGATGAAATTTGTATGTTGTTCACTTACATACATGTAAGTTTACAAAACAATAAAAAATACACATGGTTTATAGTTTCACTAATCGAGCAGAGTTAACATCACTGAAGCATTCAGCTCTTTTTTTGCAGAACTACAGAGCTTGAACAATACCAAATAACTCTTCGAAGTTAGCACTGGAAGTATATGTTGAAAGGCATGTTCTAATAACTTGATTGGTTAGGTAACTGCACATCTAACCTCACTATCCGTTTCAAAGTACAAAGTACGTGAAGTACGAAGACGTAGTCAGCTATATTTACTATAAAAAAAAAGGCTGTCTAAGTATCAAGCTGAGAAAGACATTTGTAGCATAGGTTCATTTTGGAAAGGCGGAAAGTTTAAATTGGTAGGGTGATCATGTGGAAGGGAAAATAAAATTTAAGGAAATCCATCCGAACAAATTTTTTTCTAATTTATAGTGGAAAAAAATTCCGGTTTTCTAAGTGTTTCTCAACTAATTCACAATACATTAATAGTAACTATGTCTTCATTTCCCAAAAATGTTGAGAAATTTAAATGAAATATTCTGTCTTTTTTTTGCAATGTTTTTTATCCTTTTTTGTCAGTACCTCAAACTCGTCATTCAATGGCTACAGGGCCAATAATGTAGCAGTAATTAAAAATCATATTTTGTTCACATTTCAAAGTACAAGTTCTTAAATACTAATATTAATAATTAAACTGTGATTGATTAGAATTATGTGACATATTTTCCAACCCAGGGAGCTTAACTAGTTTTCTTGGTCGTCTTCATTCGTGATGTACTGGAGGTTCATCAGTGCATGCTCCTTCGCAGATTGGCAAACTGTTGAGCAGTGGGTTTCTGCCTTGAGGCACCCACAACCTTTTGTACAAGTCCAGTAGTTTCTTATTAGTGAAGCTGCTTGCGATTTCCCAGCTATTTTTGCAGTAAGTACACTATGTGGAAAGACTCCTTGGTTGGTCGCAGGTGAAAGGTCTGTTGGCAGATTTTATGAATGCGATGTACCGGTGTTTGTTTTGGGGAGTAGTACGTTGTTAAGAATTAAGATGTAGTAACACACTCACTTAACCCGTTAATCAACAACATGCTTCTGGAAAAATTATATTTCTGCAATTCCACAGCAGAATATATGTTTTGATTCCTTACTTCGTCTAATGGAATGGATTCAAGAGTGTGTTAAAGAGCTGGTTAGTCATATAAGGAAATTTTGTTAGCTTCAATATTCGTCACTTTTATAGCTTTGCCTCTCCGTTAGCTCACCGTTTACCTATAAGAACTTTTTATTTTCTTCAATATTGAGTGCAAAAGATAATTTTAGAGCAAATTCCAGCTTATGTCTAATGGTGCTCTTCAAAGTTTTTCTATCTCTAGTTGTTATCTTCACTTTTACACTTTGCTTTGATGTTGGTGTTCTTGACTATTTTGTATTTTATATTTATTGGGTATATTGAACCGCTTTGTCTAATGCAATTATAAAGCATGACAATCTCCTGTTTTAATTTTCATATCTTTTCCTTTGAAGTCATTACTTTGGTGGTTTCTGGAACTATCCAAAGAAATTGGAAAATTCAATAGTTATTATCATACTTTGGAACAAATGTTGATAAAACATGAAAATATGTATCCATTAGTGAATTATTAATTTAATGAGATTTGCTTTGTACGGGAATTCTATTGTTTAATCTGAAATTAAATCCTCTTGTCAGTACAAGATGCTAAGTATGTATTACCGAAGCTAGTTGATGGAAAAATATAAGGAATCAAGTTATACTGGGCGTTTCTAGATCGTATCCAATTAGGCGGTTTGTTGACACAGCTGATAAAGTAGCCAACAAAGGGTCTCAGACGGATAAATAAACGTGTAGTTTCCAGATTATTTCAGAATTAAATTGATTGGATACCTGGCAGCAAAATTTGATATTTAGAATACCTGTACCTTACCCACATCAAACTAATTTATTTAGGATCTTATGTTATCGATTGCAGTAACTACTGTGAACTAAGATAAACAGAATGTAATATTGTTTGCCGGAACAATATTATCACGTGGGTTGTTTGTAGACTGATGTAAACAATTTCAAAGTTTTCGAGTGAATAAAATGACTGATATAGCTACTAAGTAAGGTATTTTAGAACTGTTGGCGATTTCAAAACTAACACGAGCGCTCGGATAACCAAGTTTGAGATACTGAAGGTAAACTAATTCTATGGAAAAAAAGGGGATGGATAGTATTTTGTTCTCTCGTCTTGCTCGGTGAACACTCTGATGCTTCGCCATCTTCGTATACTAAATTATGTCGCGACATCTGGTAAATCCGGGAAACAAATTCTATGTCTTTTGTCTTCATTCATACTATTATTACTTCAAATTCAACACTATCCAAATGTATTGAATGATTCATAGGCATAATTGACTCGATGATTTCGATTTTTTTCTTCATTTCAATTTTATATTATAAGCAATTTACTTTCCATGACACACATACTTCATTTTTAGCTCATTAATTTTTGTAAAAATGTTATACAGGTGCTTAGCGGGAATTTCAGTATTTTGTTTTATCGAAAATTCTTTGGATATTGAACATAACAAGCAGATTTAATGTAAAATTTAAGTACCTTTTTAATGGATCGTTGGAATCAACTCAGCTTGAATAATGTCAATACTTGTGATGAATACTTTAAAAAATCCAGTGTAACAAGCTCACACAATTCCTCAAGAATTTTCGATCGATAACTGGTGATTTATTGTTCGAGTCACAATGCCAAACGTCTATCTTCCACAAATTCCTACGCATTTGATAACATCATTTTTCTCTCGTTCGTTGGCTACTCCCAGTGGAATTGTGAGGAAAGGGTGTTGTAGAAAAAAGTTCCGTCACGCAACAGAACATTTTTGCAAATATAAGGTTTTAAAAATTGACGCATACTCTATATTGTCTTGACAAACGTAAATATTTTATATCTACAAAGTGCTTTTTTCATAAATGACTAAAAGTTTCGGTTATAAGGATAAAAAAACTAGAAATAATTTATGGGACAAGACATGCATTCAATTTTCGCTAAAAAACCTTTTTTCCCAAATCATATAATTTAAAAAATAATGCAGAATTCCTTAGTAACTTTAATACATATTTAAAGCATGTACGGTGATATTTATTTGATGAGTTATCTTATTATGCGAACCAGCATTACCCACGAAGGATTTCTTTACACAAAATACAATTCGTCATTGTGTTGAAATATTGTGTGTGTTGTAGTAAGATCCTGAATGATGTACGAGGATGTATTGATATCTAGTTAGCCTAGACCAGTTCCATGAATAAACAAAATATTGCGTTACCATAGCAACGAACAATAACTAATTAGAAGTGTCAGTGTGAAGTTTGACGTCAAAAAAGTAAACCAGAGTTACGCAATAAATGAAAAGAAAAAAGATGTCCACCGAAATTGTGAAAATCGAAAAATTGGAGTATCGAGCCATCTTCAAGTACCTGTATTTAAAAGGGTTAAGAGGTAAGCAGATTTACGAATATATGGTTAATACCCTTGGTGATCAAAGTCCTTCGTATGCGACCGTGAAAAATTGGACTGCAAGCTTCAAAAGAGGTAAATTTTCCATTGAAGATGATGACCGATCGGGAACGCCAGTTTCTGTGTCAATCCTCGAAAATATCGATGCAGTTCATGACATGATTTTATCAGAACGTCGAATTGGGCTAAAACGGATATTTGGAGCACTGAATATTTCATACGAACGCGTTCATCATATAGTTCACGTCAATTTGGACATGAGAAAAATTGCTGCAAAATGGATCCCCAAATGTTTGAATGTTGACCAAAAGCGTGCAAGGGTAGAAGCATCGCGTTCGATCTGTGCTCGATTTGAAGACGATGTAGACTTCTAAACCGAATTGTTACCATGGATAAGACTTGGGTACATTTCTACGATCCAGAAACAAAGCAGCAATCGATAGCATGGCGACACTCTGGTTCTCCAGGTTCTAAGAAGTTTCGTGTACAAAAATCTGCTGGAAAAGTTCTTGCTTCAGTTTTTTAGAATTGCCATGGAGTAATCATGATTGATTTTTTGGATAAGGGTAGAACAACAACTGGAGATTACTATTCGACATTACTGACCACTCTACGGGAAAGAATTAAAAAGAAAAGACGCGGAAAGCTATCC
Source organism: Lochmaea capreae (assembly GCA_949126875.1). Taxonomy (NCBI): domain Eukaryota; kingdom Metazoa; phylum Arthropoda; class Insecta; order Coleoptera; family Chrysomelidae; genus Lochmaea; species Lochmaea capreae. The sequence continues at coordinate 21,963,252 of OX421404.1, forward strand.
AAAGGTGTTTTGTTTTTGCAGGGAAACGCCCCTGCACACAAATCTCATGTTGCCATCCAAAAAATTCGTGATTTAGGGTTTTAATTACTAGAACATACCCTTTATTCACCAGATTTGGCTCCGTCTGACTATCATCTCTTTCCTCAACTAAAAAAAAGAAGTTTAAAAGGTCGTAAATTTTCTTCCAACGAGCAGGTAATAAAACCTGTGGAGGTCTGGTTTGCAGAGCAAGAAGAAACATTTTTTTTTGAAAGGTCTAGAGACGTTGCAGGTTCGCTGTAATAAATGTATCCAATTAAGAGGAGAATATGTTGTGTAATAAAATATTTTGACATTGAAATTTTGTTAAGTTCTATAGTAGGCTAAGAATTTTTCAATATATCCTCGTAGATTCACCATTGGTCCCAGAAGGTGGCTGGTACTAACTGAATTTCTCCCCTTCTTTCTCTGTTTGCATCGTTGCCTTGTTTAAAGCGACAAAGGTAAACATACTAACAATGAGTTCAAAAAAAGGTGAGATCGAATAAAATATTGCAAATTTGCCAAGAAATTACTGTACTGCAACAAAAATAGGTAGAAGACGAGACGGTAGAACATATCCTCTTTCATACATTCGTAAATCCATGTCCGGCTAGTGCAGACTAACATCAATTATGCTGAGAGAAATTCCTCTTGGAATATTAAAACCATAGACTGATTGTTGTACTGAAGTGAACTTCCAGGTGCATGCACAAATGGCCTAATGAAGCCAAGGAGCTGTGGGGTTGCCAAATTATCAGATCAGATCAGATACACTTTCATAACGCTGTCCAACATTAAGTCCAGGTTTCTGGAGTATCCAATGCTGGCATACCTACTTTGTTTACCGTATGTCTTCATCAGCTCCATGTATCTTCGAGATTATTCCATTTATTTTCTCACTAAATTAAAACTATTCACAATTTTCTATTCAATTGACGTTAGAATTTCCGTTATTGTGGCAGTTTCTTCTTATACTGATTACTTGCTGACATTTGGACGCTTAATAAACATTGTTCATAATTCCTTATGGTTGGTAGAGAATCAAGCAATCTATGAATCAATTTAGGTTATCTTGTACTAATTAAAATATAAGCTACATACATGATATCAAACAAATTCTTTAAAAAACATTTTATGTTTTATCATTATGTTTGTATAATAAAAAAATAGAGTTCATATCACAACAGATCCGGCAAGTTTATACTTAAGTTGAAAAAAAAATACATGTGTATCTAGACTAGGGAAATGCAACATCATCACACAAGGGTAGGTAATTAGTCCAGTCCTATAATGCAAAGATACTCAGTTTCAGTATATTCAGCAGATAATTTACGAAATTTGTTTGCTTTGTGAAATTATTTGTGTCCAGAACAGCTACCAGTTCGGTGAGTTTCGCTGTCTGAAAACGTTCTTTGTATATAGAGCACTCTATTCTTAAATGGATTGAGAATATTACACACTGTGGTCATATTTAAATTCCAATTAAACATACACTCACCAGCACGAAAAACGGAGCAGTTGAATTTTTTTAAACAAACTTCAAATTTTAATGCTTCGTGATGTTTTATTATTGTAATATCTTACACACATATAAAATAACATGTTTAAAATATTTTTTAACAACAATTGAACCTTTATTTGAAGTGAAAAAGTTTATTTGAGTTAAAATAATAAACCCCATAGATCTTATTACTTGGCCGTAAAGTGCAAGTGCATAGTTGGATGGCCAACGTGACAGATACGTGTTAAATTTATGCTGCGTTTATTTAATCTATAGTGATACATTTATTTAATCTAAAAATATGTCTGTTAATCCCAAAACAGCGGCTGCTATTGTTGCGTTGCTTCAAGATGGGAGGAGTGAACGATATGTTGCCCGACAGTATAATGTATCCAATAGCACTGTGCACCGTATTTTTACACGTTTTTTGGAAACTGGAGCTTACAATAGACGACCTGGGACTGGTCCTCAACACAGAACTAGCGCTCGTGATGATCGTTTTATCACCTTACAAAGTCTACGAAATCTTCATGCTACAGCTGTTGAAATCAGAAATCAACTTCAGTACGTCCGGCAAACTAATGTAAGCGAGCGGACAGTTAGACGAAGACTCAGGGAAGCCAACCTAACCAGTCGTAGACCTGCGACAGGCCCAGAACGTCTTAGGCATCATCGTTTTGCACGACTTCAGTTCGCCAGAATTCATTAGCACTGGGGTGAAAATGAATGGGGGCACGTTTTATTTACTGACGAGTCCGGATTTAGCTTACGGTCTCCAGATGGCCGTGAAAGAGTATGGCGAAGGCCACACGAGCGTTTTACTGAATGTACCTTCACCCTAGGGTAGGATATCAAGGGGGATCCGTTATGGTGTGGGCCGGAATTTCTCTGGAGGCACAGACAGAACTGTACATCCTTCCGAGAGGCTCCTTAACTGCTGCCAGGTACATTGAGGACGTCCTCCAAGATTTTGTTTTCCCTTATGTTGATTTTATTGGAAATGACTTTCTTCTTATGCATGATAACGCAAGACCTCATACTGCGAGAATCACTCAACAATATTTAAACGAGGTAAACATTCCTGTTATGAACTGGCCAGCGTTAAGCCCAGATATCAACCCCATAGAACATGTTTGGGACATGCTTGGGCGAAGAATGCGAAGTCGTGCTCCTGCTCCTTTAACTTTAAATCAGCTGCGACAAGCTCTTTTAGAGGAATGGGAACTTATTCCACAAGCGGACATTCGGCACTTGATTTTAGGCATGCCAAGAAGGATACAGGCATTAGTTCGAGCACGTGGGGGCAACACCCGTTATTAATAATGCGGCTCCAAAGTTTGGGATAGCAAGTCGTTTCAGTTTTGAATAATTTGAAGTCGTTATGACACATCAGAAATTTATTTTCGTTCTGGTTTTTTAAATTGTTACAAAAAGTTTTTTGTTCTCGTTTTTTAAATTGTTCGGAACACTTTTTTTACTTCAAATAAAGGTTCAATTGTTGTTAAAAAATATTTTAAACATGTTATTTCATTTGTGTGTAAGATATTATAATAATAAAACATCACAAAGCATTAAAATTTGAAGTTTGTTTAAGAAAATTCAACTGCTCCGTTTTTCGTGCCGGTGAGTGTATATCAAGTTTTGGTATATATTTATCACTTTGATATTTTCATTTGAAAACATTGTGAAATATACAGGATGTATATATATATATATTAAAGTTAACTATGAAATAAAACAATAAAAGTTGTTTAAACCTTTATTATAATTGAACTAAGTTCAAAAAAACAATTTGTGACGCGTTTCCCTAACAAAGTAGCTTTCTCAAACGAGTGGAGGTGTAATGAAAAGTTTTCAATTTATACAGTGCATTAATAGAGAATTTCACGGATAAAAGTATTATAATTTATTTACCTGGAAATAAAAAGCAAAAAAGTTGCTAAATATGGGATTAACTAAAGTATTCAACAAGTTTACCTGGAAATTCATTCACAACAATCTTACAGGAAGTTTCTAGGTAAAAAGGTTTAATAAGGGAAAGTTGTTGATATCTATTTGGTCGTTAAGAAGGTTATCTGAATATTTTTTTTTATTCATTTCAAGAGCTTCTAAAAGATTTAATTTTATGGATTTAGGTTCTATATGCAAAATTTCAAAATTTGAATCGAAAGTGTGTTGGTTTGCTAATAAATGATTTGAGTAGTTGGAATCTACTTTTTGGTTATCATAGCTACGTTTGTGCTCCGAAATTCTAGTTTTAAAATTCCTAAAAGTTCTACCTATATAAATTTTATCACAATTGTCATTACCACATTTTAATTTATAAACTCCTGATTTGTTTAATTTTGAAGATTTAGATTTGTTGTTTTTAATGAATTTGGATAAATTGTCATCGGTTTTAAAGCAAATATTTAAGTATTAAGTTTTTAAAAATGATTTGATTTTTAAGGATGGTATTTCAAAGTATGTTAAGCTTTTAAATTGGTTATTTTTGTTTTTATCAGATGAAAATACTTGTTCTAGAGTATGTTTTAGTATCTTTTTATTTATGATATTTTCTATTAAATTTGGATCGTAATTATCATTAACTGCTATTTGTTTTATTATATTTAGTTCTTTGTTGTAATTGTCAGTATTTAATGGAGCTGTTAAAAGTCTGTGCATCATACTATTAAAAACTGCTAATTTATGACTGGATGGGTGGACCGAACTATTATGAATTGCAATGTCTGTATGTGATGGTTTGTGAAATATAGAAAAATCATGTTTATTATTTATATTTGTAATTGTAAGGTCTAAAAAGTTTATAGACTTGTTTTGTTCAATTTCTACGGTAAATTTGATATTTTTATGAATTGATTTGATGTCAGTAATGAAGTTATCTAATTGTCTAGTTGTGAGGGTGAAGCAAGCTAAAATGTCATCTACATATCGGTGCCAGTACACACATTTTTCACGAAGGGGGTGTTTATGAATTATTTTTTATATATTATTCATGAAAATTTCTGCTCATAGGGGACTGAGAGGGTTGCCCATGAACAAACACTTTAAAAATTTATGATATCAGAATGAATTATAGGATTAACATTATTGTGCGTGAGCAAGTTATCGACAAGGGTTATAGTTTCACTAGGAGGTATACTAGGGAATAGATTTGTTACATCGAACAATATGAATTTAAAAGTATGAGTGAGTTCTATATCTTGAATATTATTAATTAATTCTATTGAGTTTTTAATTTAAAATTGAGGTTTGAATGAACAATATTTAGAAATGATATCTATGAGAATCTTTGAAATTTCAAATGACGGTGCTGTGAAAAAAGAAACAACCGGTATAATTGGGTACCCTTCTTTATGGAGTTTAATCAATGAATACAGTTCAGGGTGTTGTGGATTGGGTAAAAATAATTTATTTTTTTCTTTATCGCTAATTATTGATTTGGCGTTAATCACTGCTAATTTTAGTTCCTTCTGAAATTTAATAAATGGGTCTTTTTTAAGAATCTCAAAATTTCCTGCCTGTATAAAATTGTTGGTCTTTAATATATAATCCTCTATGGGTTATACTATTAACGTATTTCCTTTATCTGCTTTCTATCAAAGTTATATATCCTCTGGAAGTAAGAACTACTGAGAGAAAATAGATGCTTGTCTCGGGCCCGGGTGCAGGTCGCAGATGTAGGACAAAAAATTCAACCTGCTAAGGATCCTATACAACAATATTTTAGTATGAAATTTACGCCATGATTGACTTATGTGTGGGGAAGAAACCAATCTTGCACATAAAACATTGAAATTATCTTGGGTAGCCTAGACCGGCTTTGAAAGTACATACTTATCAAAGTGTCACTCGTCTGGATTCCAGGCTATTCTGGTATGGATGGCGATGAAAAGGCAGACTTCCTTGCAAGAAAGAATGCCGCAACTGGTCTTTTAGCACCAGAGTCTGCAATTGGCAACCCATTGAGTTTTGCCGAAAAAGTATAACTGTTGGACTATAGTAGGCACGTCCTCCGTTGTCCAGTAGGCACCTTAACATGCATTTGTTGTATGAATCATCATATGGTAAGACCTGAACTCTCGGAAGATCCGACGTGCCGTCTTTGTCTGGAAGATCATGCCTCCCCCTTCCCCCAAGAACCGAATCAGGTATTTCTTTTATCGCTATTTGTTAGGTTATGATCCCCACCCGATCGGTTTACAAGTTAAAATTACCAGTGATGCCAATTATACCTAAACAAAAATAGATCCAAATAAAATATTTGGCTAGGTATTTCTTACCTATGGATTTGACAAATAAATAACGAATGTAGCTATTTCCTAGTTTAGAAACTGAATTAAAAACTCAAATACCGTTATTTTTCGACGTACTAATCTGAATAAAATTGTACTCAAGTTCTAAAAGCATCATTAATGTTTACCTAGCTTCTGCTTTGCCGGAAGTCAAATAACAATTCGGAATAAGTAACTGCCAAAGCTAACAAGCAGCCTTAAAAAAATAATCCACAAAAACAATTAAAAAAAGTCGATGCCGCAAAATTCAGAACGTGTCGAGACACGGGGGAGAGCTCAAATGAAAACCAATTTCGTACTCTTACACTTCCATTCTTTTACTATATACGGGATGTATCAATGTAGCCAGCATTTAATTTAACAATTGACTTTATTTTCTATTTCGAAGAAAAGTTAAGAGAATCCCAACACACAAAAAATAAATAAAAGAATCAAAAACTTGGAAACTTTCAGGTTATATACAGGATCCCGAAACTTTCCTATCAAACGCAAGCTACAAATACTATAATTCAGCTATTTACAAACTTGGTACACTGTATAGTCTTGCAGTTATAAATCGGTCACTACAAACCTGCGTTTCTTATTGACATCGCAAGCGCTCAGCATGGGATGGGCAGCGGCTGAATTTTTAAATCTTAATTTTTTTGACAGATTTTACATTCAATGAAAAAACTATTAAATTTTTCAAAAAAGAAATGTGCTTCTGTCTTAATTTGCTATTACGCCCCGTTTTCGAAGTCAATCATTTTTTATTTGTAGTTTCGGTAACGGTAACTGAGTTGTCGTTTTTCTATAAATAGCATCACAATACTATGTACTCGATACTAAAATTTCTCTCATGTGTGTGTCTTTAACTCTTTCTTTTCTAGTAACTTCCACGCTTCGCATATTCCATCTCAATAGCTTGCTATTTACTTTTTTGAGTATTTGAGAAATTTCCTTTCATTCGAATCAAGGTAGTTGTAGTGGTCTGTATATAGTATAATTTCACTTGTGTTTGATTTGTGAAGATTCCAATAAAATTTTGGTCTGTTTCGTGAAAAAGTTTCATCTTCTTGCCTCCATTTTTCATTCAGTTCAGCTTCCTGCTTTCCAGATTATTGAAGTGATTGATTTGATTGATCAATTAGTTCGGCACCACCAGTAAGAGGCTTCGAGACCTCGGCACCTCAGCGTTACTGTACCAGTAGCCGTTATTAGTCTCAACAGTATTTTCACTAGATCCTTCTTGTAGAAATATTTCCTTGGATACTCTTGTCCTAAGAGTCTCCCTCTGAGAATGGCTTCCATTCCCGCAATCGGGCTGGTTGTAGTGATACCAAAATTAAGACTAATGAAAATATTATACCAAATTGATAAATGTGAATAATCAATTTGACCTAAAAACGAACAGATCAAATTTTAAGCTCCTTAACAGTAAATGACAACCTGAAAAAAATATTGTTGTTTTGTAATTTAAATACCAACAGTATGTATGGAAAAGTATAAAAGAATAAAACTTTTTTCTAAAAAGCTTCATAAAAAGTTGAAAACTTTTTATTTTGATAACAAGCTGTTACATCTCCTGAGGAAGAAAATGGCTTTATAATATTATAGAAAAGACCATCGATATTGTACTTTTGGTAAATGGGTGTAACATTTCTCATTGCTGTGGAGGATAGCATGTTCTGTACCATGTTTTATGAATTTTTTGCTTTATCATAGACATACGATGAAATCTCTGAAAGATGGTTGATTCTTTACAATTTTCAATTACCATAGTCTTTACTATATACACAGGCATACTATTCATCTATGTGCTTCCACTCCAACCGGTAGTCCACATGACTGCCTTTCTTCTCTCCATTTTGCCTGCAATTCTTCCAGAGGCATTGACCCAAATAAATGGAATGATTACGGCCTTCCTGAACCGACTCCTCCTCTGATATAGCCTAAAGAATGTTCAAAGCATTTTCTCTGAAAACACTATCTCTGGATCATCGATTTGTCTTTGCCTCTAAGACAAAGAGTAAAACTGTTTGTTTTAGGGCAATTCTGAATTCTTTCATACAGTTTGTTCATGATGTATGTTAGTCAAACTGGGACACTTTAACTCCGTAAGTATTTTTCCAATACCTCCACTTTTATTCTAAACTAGGATCAATTCTGTGAGAGATGGTTTTAATCCATACGAAGTCAAGATTGGGATTTAAATTTTATTGGTCCAATTAGGAGTTTTTCTTAGAATTCTCAACCATCCGTTGAAACTAAACATTTTTTTCCAGAATTGCTCATTTTCTCTCAGACAATCAAAACATTAGCGTAAATATTTTCCTTAATATCGTTATAAGCACACAACTTCACAATGATTTATGATTTATGTCTCAATTCATCACAAATATGAAATTGAGTGACACAGAAAAATCCAACCTCTAAACCCAGTAAACTCAGCCTTAAACTTCGTATTTTATATGTTGATGCGTCCTTTGAAACACTTCCGGCAGCCGGAAAGAGTGTGTATCTATGTAGATTGCTTTCCGGTTACTATTGGAAACGACACGTCTTCGTCCTCAAGGACTTACTTGGCTGCATCCCGACGGAAAAGTTCGACCCGAATAAAAGAATCTACAATTTGCCACCCCATAGCCTACCATTTTTTTATTCTAGGCCAGTGGTGTCAACGTTTGAATATAAAAAAATATTGATGCGGCCAGCACATGATAAGCAAACGTTTTCGACCAACTCAAAGTAGCTAGCTTTATTCTGTTCTAGGTTCGTATGTGGTCGTCATGTACGAGTATCACTACCAGAAAATGATATTGGGTGGAAAACTAGATGAAGTAGATAGTTTGTCGTATATGACTTTCCGCTGATCTAGATTTGAATGTGCTTAGACATATTCGTGGTGGTGTGTTTTGGATTATGTCAAAAGATTCAAGAGAGGTTTCGCAAACATTAATATAAATATTACTTTCGTGATCTTGTTTGGCACGACACAGAGATCTGTGAATCCTTAAATTACACTTCTTCAGTCTTTTTTTGATGATGTGCTTGTGATTTCATGATCTTAATCCTGTTGAAGCACTGAACGTTCTGGTTCCATGTGAGCTCTTTATCAAAACAATACCTGGATAAGGTTCAATGAATCTCAAAGTCAAACCACATTATATTGTGGTTTGACTTTGAGTTTCATTGAACCTTTTTTTGGTATCTAACCACATTGGAGATATGGATGAACTCTTGAAGTTTTAATACCTGGATATTTATGTTGATAAACAGCTTGAAGCAACTTTTCACTCGAACTTTTTGATCGCAAGCTACACCTCAGCCTCTTGAGCTTCTTGTGTCTTCTATTTAGGCTTAGTAGCGGTGAAAGAGGATTGTATTTTCTGATGACTTGGACTAGAAAAGTGGAACCCATACCTTCCAGTTCAAATTTGTATAATATTCAAGTACAAGTACCAGATCTAACTCTACCTTGACAGCAGAGAATAAGGTTGCTTGTAGATATTATATATTTTACGGGAAAAATTATTGATTAGCAGATATTGTTGACAACCAGCAGTTATTTGGTGTGGATTCTTTTAATTTGCATCGATCAAAGATCTAAAGCGCTGTCAATATCAAGACTGACGGTTATGTTATTTTTGCTTGCAATGGCCTGGTTTTTGAGATTGAAAAACCTTTCCAAATACATCCACATTATAATTTACGCTTAGGCCGAGTTGTACGAAACAACGTTCATCTGTAGATCAACTGAACTGTTAGTCACTGGTGATGTCAGTTCAAAAGAGAGCGCGTTGTTCTAGCTCATATTGACTTTAGTTCAACTGTTTGGCGATAATGTGATTTTTTCCTAATGTTGGTAGTTCTATAAATAGAGAACATGGTTGTCCTTGGCATGTATTTAACTGAATTATGGCCCTCTATGGGCGGTTCTGTGTTTCGTGATTCTATAAAATAATTTCTTTCTTTTTTGCTAGTCTCTGTTGTCATAAACTTGGTTAGCTAGGATCATTGACATATTCATATGTCAATGGTTAGGACCTATATCTGCTTATAAACGTGGTTGTAAATTGTAAACATTGATTGGTTATAAACATGTATTTTCTATGTTATCAATTAACTCCAAAAAATCTTCATCATCAGTTAATTATACCGTGAAATCCATTTTATATAATATATATATATATATATATTAGAATGATGTCAACAAAATGAAAGATCAAGCTTGAACCACCTTGGAACCGACAAAGTATCAGCGTTCAACTGATCTTGTTTATGAATTGTCGATCACCAAGGAATAAAAGGCAATGAAAAGGCCGATGAATCAGCCAAGCAGGGAGCGACAGAGGTCACGATAGGGCCAGAACCTTCCTGTGGAATTGCAAAAAACCTCACTAAGGAGAGCATCCACCAATGGATAAACAATCAGGCGCTGTGCTGGTGGCATGAAACCCCAGGACAAAGGCATGCTAAACTATTCTTTAAAAGCCCTTCGGCCAAACTGTCACGCGACTTACTATGTCAAAGTCGAGAAACGACGAGGATGATGGTGGGAATGCTGACCACCGGACATTGTAGGCTGAGGAAGCATATGCACACAATTGGCATAGCAGATGACAGCTTATGTAGGTTTTGCCAGGAAGAAGACGAAACCGCGGAGCACATACTTTGTGAGTGCGAAGTCCTAGTAAGGGTGCGGCTTCACCTATTTGGAGAAGAAAAACCGAAGGCAGAGAGCTACGCACGGGAGGCGGTATCCAGGTTTATAAGTTTAACAAAAAAAATAAAGCTAGACATCGAGCTCTAAGGATAGGGAGGACCACAATAGATCTGCAAAGGTCGCAGTGGGATAGGACAGAGAGCCACTCCATTTCTAATCTAATCTAATCTAATTTAATCTAATCTAACAGTGATCGAGGTTTGTACAACTTTAATTTTGTCATTAAACCACTGTCAGCATTGAACTGTTGGTGAACTTAAAATGTACAACTGGATAATTTGATTTCTAATCAGATTTATTATAAATCCTGCTCCTTTTTTGTAAATCTAAATCTTTCTAAAGATTCATTAATTCCAAATCTAGAAGTGGTTAGTCCTTTCTCTATAATTTTGAGAGAGAGTCGTTCAAATTTGAGTGCGGTTTGAGACTGTGGGCCTTAAAGCAAATTGTAGCAAAATAACGAATATAATATGTACATAATATAATTCACAAAAAACGTATCTGACTTCTTCTTCAACTTCTTATTTTCACTGGAGTGACATGTTTCCTTTTTTATTTTTTATATAAAAAGCGGAATTTTTTCATTAAACAAAACGTATGCATGTGAAAATTATTGGTGACACAATTTCCTTTTTTCTGACAGTCAAGAGCTGTTCTGTTTCTCTCCTCATGCTACACCGTTTCGGTTCAACAAACGTGTGGCGTGAAATGACAATGAAGCTATGAACGGGAATTGATACTCTCTGAGAAAACGTAGGTGCCTGACACGCATTTTGGAAGATCATTTCACATTCATATTAAAAAAACGGGAACGAAAGCTCATCGATTCAATTACTTGGTTTGTTCGAGAAATAAAGTGTTGTCAATTAGAAACTATATTGTTATAAATTAACATACAGAGTAAGTTTTAAGTATGGAACACCCCAATGTTCTCGGAATCGGATCGCACTATTTTTATATACTTGAATGTATAAAGTGATCTGGTCGATATCACGTAAATACCACTATTTATATTTTTATCAGATCTTCCATTTTTGTTATTTCAAACTAATCACCCCGTATGTATTTTGCCATTTGGAATCCTTAAGAAATACTACATTTTTCATGTAATGCTCTCTTAATCTAAATGTTATCATTTATAGTTACATTTGCATTATCCTCTTCGAAGTTAAAATAGTGAACCTGGTTGGCTATGATTGAGTGAACTCGTTTATTTGAATAATCTTTGATAACTTATATCCTAATAGGAATATTATCAACATTCAAAATAACCGAAACTACGCCAAACAATAACTAGCTTGCATTCTTACTTCTTAGGCAGCGGCATCCCAGACCCTTTTCTTCTAGTTTGGCCAAACTCAGTTTCCTTGGCATACATCACCCTTCAGGCCTTCTGCCTGTAACCAATTTTGCACCCTTCCTAATGACATTCTAGGGTCTAGAATTAAAGACCTACCTTCCCGTTTAATTAATATTGTCATACAACGACTGATTTGCAAATAATTGTTCATATAAAAAAGTCAGCTGTTTGAATAGTCTGCCAATAAAATAGTCAGAAATAAATATGTGTATTTCTCTTCGTTCCTTCCGTTCTGAGTAGACTCACCCTCTTTTGTCTTTGGTAGTATTCCAAAGACCTAGAGTATATAACTCGCATTTTATTCCAGAATTGCAGAGTATGTCTTTGATTAATTGGAGAATACCGCCCTCGATACTTTCAGGTGAAAAATAATACACACCTCAATAAATAGTTCAAAAAAGCTAATGTATATGTTAGGATCAAACACCGATTCCAGCCAATGGTCGAAAAATACGCCCAAAACGCGTTCTGGCCCTCAGCATATTACCAAAATCCGAAATTACGCTTTCCGGCCGCTTAATGTAGACCAGAACGCATTCGGGACCGATTGCCAGAACGCGTCTAACACACAATTAAACCGTCCAAAAACCGATTTTGTGCATGTCTCAGCTTGCAAACGACACATACTTAAAACATCTAATTGTTTTTACACGAACTATTGTTATGACACTTGCTGTTACATAGTACCCTTACCCTTACCCTTATTTTTACAAGCTTTTGCTACCTTTACCTCTGTAAGTAAGGGTAAGGGTACTATGTAACAGCAAGTGTCATAACAATAGTTCGTGTAAAAACAAGTAGATGTTTTAAGTTTGCCATTAAGTCACCAGAATTATACGTAGACAAATAACAAAATTCTTTCAGACTAGCTTGGGAAAGTCAATACACATTCTGACAATTGCAAAGGCTCCAGAACGCGTTCTGGTCTATACTAAAAGACCGGAAAACGATATTTCTGACATTGGCAATATACTAGTGGCCAGAACGCGTTTTGGCCGTATTTTTCGACCATTGGCCGATATCGGTGTTTGATCCTAACATATACATTCAAGCTACATCTAATACTTTATTTTTGGTTTATAGTGTTCAGCCCGCTCATTTTCCAACAATTATCAAAAATAGTACCTTCAGATCTGATGAGAGGATCTTAATCGTGACAGGGTATACAAAAATTGACTATCTGACTGACACATAAGAAGCTTTTTCATGCATCACTTCAGCAGAGTACTCTGTTCATGTAGCAATTTACAGGGTCTAATCTACAGGGTCCAATCTCCAGGGTCGAGCGATTGTATAATTGGGTTTAGTCTCCACACGTCCCAATTTGTCAGTGGATCTGGTGAATTCCAGTCAGTTCAGCCTAACAACCTATTCTTCTCCGTCTCATATGTATGTATCTATATTGATGTGTCCCTTAGGTGTTGTCCCTAAGATTCCTTATTGCTGTGCAGTTCGCAGGTATGTGGATAAAGATTTCTTTTTCCATACCACAAAATCTACATTCTTCTTCCTCCACTATTTTAAGCTTTTTGAGGTGCCCATTAAGGCGACAATGTTCCGTTAGGATTCCTGTCAAATCTCTTAGTGCAGTTTTACTCCGACTCTGTAGTTACCCAGAAGTATCTTTGATTGTCTAAGCCCTACTAAATCTTTCCAATGGTCAGATCTTCGCTTTTTTCGGCTTTGCCTATTTCTTCTAATATTACATTGGAACTGATACCACAAAAGTGTGTTTCAGTCTACCTCTTTACTAGTTCATCTCCGTCACTCGGAACTCTGTTGATTGGACCCTGTACATTGCAACAGGAATAGGTAACTTTTGCTGCCAAATATTAACAATATTGCTAATTCAATTTCAAGTTTTTGAGGCAACTTGTTTAATCTTCAACTCTCTCCTAAAGTGGATCGTGATACATTTATAGTTGTTAAGCCACCAAATTCATTTGAACTTAATATACTAAACCAAGAATCAAGTTGTAGTGATAAACTTGAGCTGTTCAGACTACTGCCATAACGTTTCATATTCCCTAGCCATATTACATCTTTTGTTGATCCTTGGAATACTCTATTTTCTTAATGCGTTAACTTGTATGATTTCAACCAAGTTTTTTATGAGATTAATAATATAGCAAGACGTTGACTACGCGAATTTACAATAGAAATTTTCAGAAGTCTATATGTCTGAATCGATAACTTCGTGTTCTATTTCCAATAAAAATTTTAAATTAACTCGAAAGTTGAGGTTGAATTAGATAATATAGCAAGATTTGTTCGATGTAATCCCACTTCACTGCGAATTTATGACTTTATTAGAAAGGCATTTTGTAGAGCTTGTGGTTTGTAAAGCTGTGGAAATGAACGGAAAACTAGGCAAAATTTTGTTGATATTCAGTTATAGATGCTTCATTAGACCTTTATCAACACTGCATACCCAATGTTGCATCTGTAATAAACAAATGTTGAAGATATAACTACATTGTTCGTAATTGTGTTCATGGAAGATTTTGATATCCAGAACAATTTTTGTCATTCCTATGTAAAAATAAAATTAATCTATGGACGAATTTGCATTTGAAATGTGCTTTTTCATAAATATCATCAATAATTTTTCAGTGGTGATTGAATAGAATCTATAACTAGCTAAATCTTCTCATAGATGAGAAAAATATCCTCAATATTAGTATATTAAAGTATAAGTGGATATTAAGGTCTTTAAAACACGCGCGATTTTTTGAACACGACGGCGAAGCCGGAGTGCTCGAAATAGAGCAAGTGTTTTAGAGACCAGTTATCCACGAATACTTTACGCAATTTTTTTTTATTGGTGCTCTTTGAAATTATAAATATATACTGGTATCTATTACTACTAAAACAAGAAATGGAAATAAAAACTAATAATGTAAAATGGTTGAATTCGTGATGCTTGCGTTGTCATGGAAATGAGAAAAACATAAACTAATTTGCATTTTGTCTTCAAGATTTATTGTTGTCACCAAAGTGCATAAAAATGAATTCTTATATCGATTTTTTAAGTAGTAAAGCAGAATCGCGGTTAATACCGCAAAAATCTTCTGATGCGTATAAAAAAAAATTGAAATTGTTAAACATTGTTCGAATAAAGGTTTTGACGTTACAAAGTACTCCTGTCAGATCAATAATAAAAAAATTGTCATTTAGACTTCGTTTCTCGAGTTGTTGATGTTGCCATAGTAACTTTAAAAAACGCGCGTTTTTGAAACTTCGATTTAAACACGCTGAAGCGTGCTTTAAATAGGTATAATGGTTCACCAATAAAAAAAAATATTACCCTTATTATTGACATTGACTTGGAACGAATCAATAATTTTGTAAAGGCAATAACTGTTATTAATTAAATAACCTCTTCATTTTCCAATTTTGTACGTTGGAATTTACCAGTTATTGCCAAGAGTGTCTGACGAAGGTACACTAAGATTGCAGAATTGTGTCTCATGCAGCACATTGTTGCTGGCTTTTCTGATGCTAGAAAGTGCTAGGATCAATTACATTCAGGTCCAGCACCAGCGCGAGGGGCTTGTACTTTAGTTGCTCCACATTTTGATACGTTAGCAAGTAAGTGCCAAATAACAAAATGTCGATTATAAAAATTAATATGGAATAATTTGTTATTTGCTGTAAGTACCTTTCTTCATCTCATCGTTTTCATGCAAAATAATGAACAAAAAATAAAAAATATTGTGAAAAAAATATATTACAAAATTAATTATGAAGTGTTTCCTGCAAAAAATAAGACAGAGAGATCAACTGATATATTGTATTTAGAATTAGCCCCAAAAGGTCTTTCTCCAGTTTTCTCTTCTTCAGGACCATTGACTTCCCGGGAAGATAATATGTGAAATAAATGTCTCAAATTATTACCAACTTTCTCTCGATCTGCCAACGAAGTTCACCTCTATCTGCAGGAACTTTCGTAATGCCTGGAGGGGAAAATTTTGTTCTCGATAACCACTTCTAGAATGAAATTGTTATTTTCAGCAGCCAAACAAATTTGAAATATTAGGTTTGTCTCCGAAGTGAGTTCCCAACTGTTATGGACACATTGAATCTGCGTAGTATAAAACAAGCGTTCCAACTGATCAGAGTTCAGAGAAAATTATAATTGTTTGGTGCTCCCGCAAGACTAGTACCTAACTTGTTCAAAACGAGATCGTTACTCGTTCTCTGGGTTCCAAAATAAAAGGAGAACTTTTAATTTCGCGCATGCGTTTTCATATAAATGATTCTTCTTTAGTTCTTTTGCTTTTTGGTTATGTTATTTGTTTGATATTGATATTTGTGTGTATATTATTGTTATTGTAAACAAAATGGATGCTTTTTTTATTGAGAGTGAATCAGAAGTTGAATTTTCGGATATGTCCGAAGATGGTACTTAGTGACTGTTCAGAGTTTGATAAGAAATTATTACAAGATCGACAGCGCCCAAAAAATGAGAACTACATCGAAGAAACGATACAACAATATAATGACACCAAATTTGTTGAACATTTTAGAATTCATAGAGAGTGTGAAAATAGCATTTCAAGCAAGTTATTTCATCCCCCAAACAGGTGGAAATGACAAAATAAGCGCCAAAGATCATATTCTCATATTCTTGTGGTTTGCTGGTACCAAACCTCTTCATTTCGAGATTTGGCTGACCGGTTTAACATTCCAATTAGTAGTTTGTTCCCAGTGATCCGTCGGGTTACATATTTTAAATATTTATAACATAACCTTATATCTTCTTTTTTTTCTTATCAAAATTTTTAGCAAAGAATACTTTTCCTAACTGTTCCAGCACACATTTGTTTGTATTCAGATTCACTAAACATTCAATTGTACGGAACGTTTGGTGCTAAAACACTTCTGGTTAGAATGTCATACACTGCCACATATTGAAAATGCCATTTTATCAGGACAAGCCCTGGTTGCCAGGAGTTCAATATAAATATATACAAATGACAGTTTTGTCAAACCCCCAAAAATTATCCACGTTCAGTCAATATTCGTAGCAATTAGTTTAAGTTAAAATATATTATAGTGTTTTTCCAATTGAATGGTCTTTCATTTAAGACAAACTACGCCAGCGACCTATTCTTCGAATTGCTGGTAGCCCAGTAAATGAGCTACAACTTCCAGCACACTTTTAATTGTGGAATATCCAGTCTGGAACCTACTTGGTACATTAATCTGTCCACGCATGCGCATCAGACAATGTAAATAAAATGTTTGGAACTCGCTTTGGGAACAAAGCTATTATATGTCAATACTGCACAAATATTTTTACACTATTTACCATACCATTTATATAAATGCCCTCATCCAGTATATGAAATAATTTATGACGAAAACAGAGTCTGAATGTTCAAATTGAGCTAGATACCAAGTATTGAAAATTATTCTAAGACAAATGATACACATACACTTTATATGAGGGTTATTTCTTGACATTGGGAATATTCCTAAACCATGTTTACTCAGGTCTGAGAGCTTAGCAGTCCTGACGCTTACTTCTCTAATAAGCCCTCCTATTGTTATGTTAACTAGACTCTAGTGGAAATTTACTGTTTGTATCTAAATATCTGATTGATTAATAGACGATCGATTGAGAGATTAGGAATTGTCTTGTCACCACTGGTTTGCTCCTTATTGATAGCGTGTTACATTGTTACAATGGATTATTATAGAGAACTGTTGTAGGTTTATGATTATTGTTTATAATCAGGGATTCTCTTAGATATATGATAATATAGAGACTATGATATGTTTAACATACGGTAAACAGTAATCTTGCGGTAGATTTACATAAGTTACATGAAGGTAGGCAATTTCGACGAAGCTGCTCTCCATTATTATTGTAAAGGAAATAGTTGGTTTACAAGTTCTATGACTAGATACATTAAACTTCTAACTATATATTGTTAGGTAAGAAAACAAAATTCAGATGGATGCACGCATTAATCCGTGAAATATAAATTTCACAAATCCTTGACGCTTGTGAATACGTCAAATCAGAGATAACTGAAATTTGAACCCAACCACTAAAATCGCGCCAACAGGAACTCTCTCAATAAATAAAGTTTTTTGCACGACTTAGTTGTAGATTTCAAAGTAGCCGGACGCAATCCATGTTCTGGCTGTGCTGGGTCACTCTTTAGCATAAGTATAGAAAGTGAGAGCCCCTCCTGTAATTAGAGTGGTTTTGTTTTATGTTTACTTGTTATCTCACTCTCGTCGCTCAAATAAAGTCTGTGGGCATCTTCAACGATTGGCGGGTTTCTCTTAGTTTTCCAAGATGATCCGTCAAATGTCCAGGGTTCAAAGATTTGACAAAGGATATAGAAGGCAAAGGATTATCATAATGTCTGATAGTCAAGCAGCCATTAAAGCTCTGAGTTCTTGTGTAGTCAGTTCCAAAATAGTGTGGGAATGCCTAAGCAAACTTAATGAACTAGGCGAGAACAATATAGTCACCTCACTGTGGATTCCAGGACACACTGGAATAGAAGAAAATGAAATAGCAGATAAACTAGCGAAGAGGGGGACTGAAATACCCTTTTGGGGGCCGGAACCCTTTTGCGGAATCAGTTCCAATGTAGTATTGGAAGAAATAGGTAGAGCAGAAGAAAAGAGAAGATCTGACCATTGGAATGATCTAGTAGGGCTTAGATTCTTCTGGGTGACTACAACCTGTTGAGATCAAACGGATGCATAATTCAAAGTAAAACTGCACTAAGAGTTTTAACAGGAATCCTAACGGGACGTAGTCGCCTAAATGGGCACCTTAAAAAGATCAAAATAGTGGAGGAAGAAGATTGTAGATTTGGTGGAATGGAAGAACAAACCTTCATCCACATACTTGCGAACTGCACAGCAATTCAGAATCCTAGGGCACAGCACCTAGAGACTACTGGATAGAAGAGGGACAGTTACCTAAGTTGAAGCCTGCAGATATCCTAAAATTCCTCCGGAAAATAGGACTTAAGGAGTTACTAGTCTCTGAGACTCTCCTCAGAAACTAAGTAAAAGTAATGGGGAACAATAGATCTTTTAGGTCTAACTGTGATTCCCATTCTGGCAAGTCTTTAACTTTCTGCAATTCTGTTTTTGCCTTCTGGGACGTTGTTTTATTCCTGCAAACCAGTGTTGCCTAGGTAATAATTGGTCTGACAACCTCTAGACATAACCAGTAGAGCATTTTCGTTTTCAGACCCTACATTTTCCTGGAAAGTCTGCGACACATCCAGAGAACTCTTGTTGGTTTGCGACGTGTGCATTTTACGTGAGTCTTCCGACTCCGAAGTACTAGGTACACCTTCTGCAGGTGTTATTAAGTGCACTTTGAAGATATCCTTCTCTAGGTCTTCTATGAAAGAATCTACAGAGGATTTGCCTGATTGGTAGGCAAATTGTTATTCGTGAAGCGGTATTTGATAAACATTTACCTCTGATGTACATATTAAATATGTTTTCCATACAGAGGTAATGCTGATAGGTTTATATGACTTCGGTTCCTCTTGAAAGCATTTAACATTCTTAGGAATGAAGCAGACCCTGGCCTTTCTCCATATTTGGAACATAGCCCAAGGTGAACCTAATGTTAAATATCTTAATTGGGTATTGCCCTGCTGGAACAGCGCTGGAAATATACCATCCTCACCATGAAACTTTTAGGAGCCATTTAGTTCTGGTGGTCGAGATAATTTTTATTGTACAATTATTAATGCTTAAATAAATGATTACAACTATACTTTTTCTACGCCCATCTATTTTCTTCTGAGTGCTCATAATTTCATCTTTTTCACTACTAACAGACATATTCGTAGGTAAAGTTGGGAAAATGTTCGGATACTATAATTTGTTATAAAAATTCACAGCATAAATGAGATGAGTTTAGAGGCATCACTCTTTTAATCTAAAATGTATTTTTCAATTGGTTAAAAGTATGTAAATTAACCAAATAAAGCAATACGTGAATAAAAATTTGATTGCAACAAAGAAATTTAAGTTTTCTTATCTAAACGCACGTGTATGTTATGAGATTATCATAACGCGCATTTTTTTGTTGAATGTCACTTTCAAGGAATGTCTACAGTGCGATTTTTGACGATTACGGACATGGGCGTAGAAAAATATTATTATTTTGACTTTATAACTTTCTTTATCTAAGACGTTGTTCTGCTACTTTCATTATGTATCCAGCGAAGTTATCAATTTGACAAAAACCATTTACCAAAGCACAAACTCTAACGAATGTCAAGGCAAAACGAAAGATAATGATTGAATTTAAAATACGACTTTCAAAGTTTTTTAATACAAAAAGTTTTCTAGTTATACAATTTATTCTTCACGAATTCAGCGACATCCGTTAGCACTTTGAACGGAATAAAATATATTCCTTTATGTTGTGCGAATCTCGGATTTGAAAACAATTTGTCAAAATTTCACCGGTAGGTTCTCTATGTATATTATTTCAGTTGGAATTCAAAGTCATGTGGCAAAAGCAAACATATCATTTCACTTCCCTGCATTAAATTTTCATGAGGACGCCGCGCCTACTGCTACTTATAAAATTGTTAAATTTTCATTGCATAGACGTGTGTGCTGAATAGGTCGCTTTCAGGGAAGGCTCCACCCATCGAACGTTTCCAGCAAACTCGAAAAATTTACATTTGATTTCAATCCTTGGAATAGGCATGATGACAGTCACTGAGAATCACGTGTGTCATCAACACAAAATAAATCAAATTAGTGATAAAAATTCGCAAACTGTGTGGAATATTTGAAGTATTCGCAGATGTGTGATGTAAATGAGACGTCGTATTTTAAAAACGTTAATTTCCCCAATTTTTTTTCTAAATCGGTCATAATGTTTAACTATTGCGCAGTCAAAAGATCCAGTTATATTTGAGTACTCTATTGGTGATGAATCTTTATCGCGATATAACTTAAAGACTTGGGTGTAGCTTAATAACAACTTAAGCTACTTCCTCCATTTTATGAATGTATCCAAAAGTATAAGAAATGAAATATGAAAGAAAAACAAGTTCTTCAACTTAATTTTTATTTCTTCAAAATAACCACTATATAAACTCATATGTGACATTAAACAAGATAAATTATAAATTACATTTGAATCAATTTTATTCAAATACAAATTTTGAATAGCACAATTACTAAAAAGTACTTGAGGTGTACCATCTTCAGTCTCAAACGAATCTGTACTCGTAGATGAAGAGGTCAAATATATGAATTTCATTATTTGTATTATCAATTGAATGGAGAATCTGATTTGAAATATTCATTTTGCTCTGTACTGAATTATTTATATAATTCTTGGCAACCGCAGTTGAATTCCATCCGCCTCTACGGAAGCAGTGCTCTGTACATAAATTTCTTGCAAAAAGTGGAAGATATCTACCTTTCTGACTAAAGCAAAAGATTGAAACTGTCATAAAACACGAACCTCTTAGAAACTGTCAAAGATTATACAGAAAATATTGGGTCTGCCTACTTGGTTATTTAAAAACCTGGATTTATATTGGTTAATTTTTCAGTTTTATAATGAAAACCAGTGTTATGATGAGTATCATTATGGAGCTGAAAATTGGCATTTAATTAACAACTTATAGTGTAGGAGAAGAAAATTGGAGTTGGTTGCACTTATATGGTTTACTAAATATTTTAAATGGCTGTTCCAGCTTGAGAAAATACAAAACAAATTCTTACATTTTTTTATACCTGCTATAAAAAATATCATAGACATCCCGATTATATAACGGTTCATACTACTACTACTACCTTCTAACTTACTCAGGCGAACCTTGGCCAAGACAAACTCAAGCCAAGGTTCCGGCACTGAGGCCACTGGCGGGCCCATTGTGCCATTCCTGCTACTTATGCATCCATGAAACCGAGTCCCTCGATGAAGGACTCAATCCTCTTCAGTGAATGCCTGCTTATGTCCCCAGAGACCAGAACAGGGACTCCGAAGATTCACCTGCGTAGCACAGCCCAATGTGGACATAGGAGGCGAACATGGTCCGACATCTCGTCAGCCATGCCGCAACCTTTGCATAGGGGACTTTCCTCTAAACCTAGGTTACAGAACTGCTTCCTCAGACAGCAGTGTCCTGTTAGGAGTCCTGCTATCTTTTTTAACCTACTCCTTGGTAGTTCTAGAGCATGTCGATCAGTCCATCCCCTCAATAGGAGCTTGGACTGCCTGAGACCCTGTAGAGCCCTCCAGTAAGCAAGGTGATGGTTTGTCAACTAGTTCCTCGTCTCCTTACGGATTGTTTGTTTTGTGAGGCACAAGGTCGGGCCCGGGCCGTTAAAAGGAGCAGCCGCCCCTTCATTGCCGTCAAAACCAGAGTATGCCGAAATCCATTCTAGCCACACTGTGTTTCGCCTTGCTAGGTCAGCAAGGCGTTCATGACATTCAGCAGCAAGCCCTGAGTTGATGGTATATCCACTCAGTACCTCAATTGCCTCCTGACTGTCGCTGTAAATGGTTATGCGTCGATCCGTATAACCTCTGTCTAGGTTCATCTGCGCATATTCCAAGATAGCGTATACCTCAGATTGATATGCAGACACACCCTTACCCAATGGAACACATACTTGTGTCCGTGGGTTCCTGGAGTAAATTCCCGCCCCCGCCCCATTTCTGGAGCATAAACCATTTGTGTACCAGACGATCCCATGAGGCTGTGAACTTCCCTCCCTTTCCCAGAATTCCCTATTCCGGATCTTCACCCTATAGGGGCTTACGAATGAGTACCTGCGCAGGCAGACATCAGGCACTCGAACCAGAACAGGGACATCTCCCAGAAGCCTGAGCTTATTGACGTGCCTGCACCCTTCCTCGTTTCGCACACATCCCAAACTTTTCAAGCGTAGGAGTGCCCTCCCAGCCTCAGCCTCGATCACATGGTGAAGATTTTAGTGCTGCCTGACTATCAGAGAGTATAAGGATATTTTGGCCTCTATACCCCCTATCGATATTCAATATATCTTTCACTTATCCTTTGCTACATTCGGCACATGTAGCCATGTTACGATTAGCCAATGAATATAACACATTGTTAAATTTGAATTGGTCAGGAAGTTAAAATGTTTTTCGTACAAATGTTTTGAACATATTAACTGACTTAAGCATGTAACTTCAATATTTAAACAGAATAACCCTGCTTTATCTTATACTTTGTTTTTTTTTTATGTTACATTATCATCCATTTAATTAGACCCTAGTGGTCTCTTTGGATATAAATAAATAAATAAATAATACCTATTAGCAATACACTTTGTTTTTATAAGGAAATTGTTTTGAAATTTGTGCGAGGATAACTTCTCAATTTTTGAAAATATTATTTTTTGTTGACAATCCCTGTGAGTGTCCAATACTTTTTTCAAAAAATTCTATAAATGAGACTATTGGTTCATTTTTTACCTTGCTTTTAGCTGGGGATACATTTTCACTGATTGTATTTCCATCTTATTGAAGTTGCTTGGCATCGATGATAATGATTCCATTCTTGGTTGAATGACAACATTTTGTATAGATAATTATTTGTTGATATCGAATAACAAAATTTCTCTTTCACTTCAAATAACTCAGCAACGGCTTAAGCTGGAGTGGGTCCCAGGTCACTAAGGAATCGCTGGCAATAAAAAAGCTGACGAACTTGCAAGAGCAGAATCGTCAACACTGATGAACGGACCAGAAACCTTCTGTGGGTATCCCCAGATGCTCCACTAGGACATGATTAAAAGGGTGGGTAAAAGAACAACACAAAAAACACTGGAAAAATACGCCCAGCCAAACACATGGTGAGAAATTTATAAAAGAACCATCAGCGAAAGAACTGCTCTCAATAAGCAGGAACAAACTACGCACCATAATGGGGCTTTTAACGGGACACTTTCCCACAAAGGGGCAACTGAACAAAATAGGGCTGTATAACGGAGACCTTACATGCAGAAGATGCAAAAAGGACACCGAAACATCTCTGCACATATTATACAACTGTGAGACGCTGGACCACAGGAAGCAAAAACTATATGGAAGACCCCAAATGACTCCAGAAGACTTCTACAACCAACCAGTGAAGAAATTGTATGAGCTAATACAGGGAACGGATTGGCAGAATAGACTGTAGTCAGAACATTAGGAGAATCCACAATAACCCCAAGAGGCTGAGGGGGTGCCGGCGAAGGGACGGCTCCTTCTAAAAAAATAAGCTAGAGTAATTTATGTAAGTGAAGTTATGGTTTAAGGTTCGTGGGAAAAAGTTACGAATAATTTGGAAAAATATAAGTATTTAGAAATATCTAAAACAGTATATATACAAATATTGGTTCAAAGAATTTAGTAATAAATTTGACAAACTATCTGCTGCGCTGAAAGTTGAATGATGGAAAATGTTTGGATACATTTTTATAAAAAAAATTGAATTTCAGGCTAAGAAATACATGTACCTATTGCCAGTTACCTACAGCTTTTATGTTCGAATCCAATTCTGTCTGTACGGATAGTCGGTGCACATACACGTTGATATATTAAAAAATTGTGGCTATTTACACTGGTGGAGTTTTGATTAGTGTTTAGAGCCAGCCATATTGGATATCTCTGTGGGAGGAAGTACGTGAGTAATGGAAGTCGTTGTGAAAACCGGAAAAATGTTGGTTGTTGGAAGTAAAATTGAAATTTTATGATCCTACAAAGGGGTAACTTTGTCCAATTAAGGAGTTGGAATTTCCAATGTTATAATTCAATTACGTTCTGTGATAACATATGAATTTATACTGTTCATGGAAATACACAAATGTATAGTACAATTCTTGCGACAAACATACATTACTCCCAGGGGTTCTATTTTTCACTTTATATATTTAATACACATGCCATCAGCCATCTCAGTGGTATCGATATTGACACTTTCTCAGTATTGCTTGGGTATAAAATCCAAAATATTCATTAGATTCTATCGACGGGTTGAATGTTCATGTCAAAAATAACCATTTTGATACTCATCACTTGAGAATTATCTTTTATAACAGGTTTTAGCATGAACTGCACTTGAACCTGCTGATGATTTACGTGATTATTCTATGGCCATCAATATTGATCCTCAATACTCCTAGTGAATCTTCCTTCCTTCTCTTTTCTGAAAGAAAGCATTGATGGTTACAGAAGTAGAGTACGAATTGGCCATAAAACTGTTCAATGAAGCAAATATTTCAAAAGTGAAGGTAATAGAGTCGTGGGGAATGCACTCAAGGGAAAAGAAACTCCTAAAAGACGATACTTGGAAGTATTCTACAAGGTATACTTTCTAGGATCAATAAACACACTCATATCTGTTGAGTTCTGTATATACACGGTACTCGAAAATGTACGCTGCCTTGCACTTCGAAGGGGGAAGAAAAATGGTACTTCACGGATTAAAATAAGCACATACATCCAGGTTCTTATGCATTTAACAGTAACATCAATATTCGTATCGGAGTCCTCTTAAAACACAACAAAATATCTTTGGAGTGGGTTCCAGGACACTGTAACTTCACTCTCCGTATACCTACCGAAATTAAACATCGAGACAAGGTATCGTTGGAAATTGGAAATATGTTTCTCCAAGAATATTGCTTGATGTACAGGATGTGTCATTCATATCAATAAAATTTATATGAATATGTTACAACAACATTTACACTAAAAAAAAAATATCCATGAAGTCTCCGCCTAGATATTCGGTAATGGAGTACATTTTTATTTTAACATGGAAACGAAAAATGTAAGTAATAACTTCTAAAAACCTCTATCTGGAATCTTACATAATACAGCTTCATAGAATATGCATGAGAAGGTAAACAGGAGACACCTAAAAGCAAAAAAAGGCAAACAGCGAGAGCAATAAAGGACCATATGAGATTGCTTCGGACTAGAAACAATATAGATATAGATAAAACCGGTAAACATAACATTCCTTTCAGGTGAATTGACTTTGTCCAAGTCCATAATGTTGTATATAAATTTTTAATACAAATACGCCTCTTGGCTACGATGGTGTCATTTATACTGATATGAAAAGATAGGTTCAGTTATTTTATTCTATTGACTTTTACTATATACTTTTAGTTAAAGACGTATAAAAATTCATGAGACAGTTTGATATTTGATAGTTCAACGTGAAAGTTACATTGTTTGTGTTGGACCATTGAACTTTGAAATAGTACAGTTTTAAAAGTTGATGTGAAGGGACCAGTAGCCTCTATCAGGTTTCAGAGTCTTTTCACTATGTCTTTCGTCTTTCTTGGAGGAATCTTCCTTTGAGTACTCCAGTTCTGGGAGTCTGTATCTGGCTGTGTCCTTCTCTTCCATCGCACAACCGACAGATAGGCTCATCCCTATACATATATGCATTAGGGTACAGACTGGAGAGTATTCGCGTGAAGAATCCGCCTACCCAAGTGTCAAATGTGCGTTCAATGGTTGATCAAAGCAAGAAACGCGACGGAACCGGCTGTTGAATTGGTTGTTCTGCTTCACATTTACCGTTCAAATATTTACATTATTTCTAGAAATTGTGTGAAATATTGAAAAAAAAATTCTGACATCAAAAAGACACTATTTTTAAACGAGTTCCTTATTCGGTCAGCGCGCTGTTACCTCTACAATTAAAATTATAAATATCGTAAGTACAGTTTCAGAAAGTAAGATTTTTTCAGGGGTTCCTTTTTCTTAAAGAATCTGTCTGAAATTTCGGATATCTTGAATAGTTTTTGAAATATTTTCAGGAAACCGGACCATATTTTTTTCCACTAAATATCATGTTTGAAATTCACCGGCCTCAATTTTCCAGCTTAACATTATTTCAACAGCTGATGTGAGACCATCAAACTTTAGAATCATATACACCACCACGTGAACATAACAAAGTGGCATATTTTGTTTACACAATACTAACAAGTGAATCAAAAAAATGGTTCAAATGGGATTTTTAATTAGTTTCTTATTTACGTCAGTGTTTCATTGCACCAAGCTTGATGTTTTTTGGATAAAATCGGTTCGAGTTTTCAAACGTGTCAAAATATAATGTAATTGAAATCGAAAGCATATTGATATCAACTTCGATGCAAATCACCCCCAAAATAACTACCCCTCTTCTACCCCGTTAGGTGATGGGTTTCAATAAACAAGGAATCACATTGTCCTACGTCCTTAGGTGTAGAATTTCGGAAAATCCTTTCATATTGGATGCCTACGTCATACAAAGAACGCACCAAGTTTCAGGTGTCTACGATCAGCGGTTCAGTCTGTGCGTTAATCCGTGAGTCAGTCAGGACAAAGCGTTTTATATGTATAGATTACAAAGCACGTTAGTGAGAGAGAAAGAGTGAGTTAGGATATCGCAGTTTCTGCTTCGTAAGCATGTAAGCACTTGTTACAGTCGTACGTTCTTGCGTATGTAGAGTGAGCTAGAGATTAATTGGATTTTGAAGTGAAGAGAACAATTTTGGTGTTTGCGAGTCGGTGTGTTTTTGGCTTTTGTTCCAAGTCTGCTTTCTTAATATAAGTGGCCAACTTGAGATATGCCAATCCCAGGGACGGGTCGTGTACGAGTGGTCACGTTGAGAAGATTGAAATATAGCAAGGCCGCTCTTATTTAACCACTTTCGGATTAGAAACTGAAAGTGATAAGGTGTTCAGATAAAGTGCAAAAACTAAGTTAAACGGGGTGAAAAAGTCCACAAAAGCTTGGCCTATACTATCGAAAAATCGCCGTGGTCAAGGGTTTCTAACTAGATTACGCTTGGGCTACTATAAGCCTTTAATCCGAAAGTGGTGAACTAAGAGCGTCTATGTTATAAAAATGAAGGTTTTGGATTTTTTCCCTGGTAACATTAGGAATCCATATTTATGTGATAATTGTTTTATTTGAACGATACAATGTTTTAAGCTTCCAAATATTCAACATAATTGATTCGAAAACAAAAAAACGTTAGTTAAGTTGGAACTTAATTCATCAATATCAATTTCCACGTTAATTATGTCTAGTCATCCCGCTATATTCCGAACAATTCAAACTAAGTTCGAATGGTTTAAAGAGACATTCGAATTTCCTCTGATAATATCCCTTTATTAACTGCCTAATTATCCAAATAGGCCGAACTGCGGGATCGTGGAGTCTCTTCTCTGCACACATGCGGCTTTGTGGTTAATTCGCCCCAACACAAAGTTTTTAGTTTTAAAGTAGTTTCAAGTGAATCAGCGCTTATCGAGATATTCTACTCACACAATCATAGTTAGATCACTTTGTAACTCAAATATAATGTTTGATCGTACCTATGATACCAGCTTCAGCTCCAGAAATTGTTCGGTTTAAATTTAATAACGAAACAAGAATGTATATTTTAATAACCTTCCTCATGCTGAGAATCTATTGGTGTATTTGACAGATGAGGGTTTAATTACGATTTACATATTGCAAAGGCTCTTACACTTTTCTTGTGCTAAACGGATCTCGATTGATTTTCCTGAACTTTGGACAAAAGTCTACATGTACACATATCAGTCGTACCAGGTTTTTTTTCCATTTTGCATAGAAAAAATTAGATAACTTTGGAATAGTATTGTGCATTTTTGAATCCTTTGGAACCAATTCTGGATCAGTTATTCTACTCGCTGGCTGGTATATTACCAATAGAGTTTTTGAATGCGTTTACCTTTGACCACGTAGTTTATTCTCAGTTTTTGGAAAAGTAGAAAATGGTTGGGTTTTAGGCCAAGACTGTATAGAGGGTGGTACAACAATCCGATGTTTTCTTGCTTTGAAGACTCACATGATATTTGAGCTGTGTGGAAGAGCTTTAATTGTTTTGATGGAGGATCATTCGTCGTTGCCGGTTGGTTTTCCGAAACTTCTGGCAAACACTCGCTCTTAAGACAGTCATCTTTTCGGAAAATCTTCGTGAACGGATAAATCGGCTTTAGGTCATCTTGGAACACTCAAACAGTCGACTGACGTTTATTTTTAGGTAGATTTT
Organism: Lochmaea capreae; assembly: GCA_949126875.1. NCBI lineage: Eukaryota > Metazoa > Arthropoda > Insecta > Coleoptera > Chrysomelidae > Lochmaea > Lochmaea capreae. The sequence continues at coordinate 21,992,201 of OX421404.1, forward strand.
GTATATTTTTTTGAGTTTTCTGCGACCGGTTTTCTTACACCAATTGTCTCTAATTGCATTCTGTTCTTCCATCAATAGCTGCGGTATCCAACAAAAAACTAATTAAAAGAGCCACACATTTAGGTGAAAAGCACAAACCAAAAAGTTGCTTTGTCTGATATCACCAAACCTTGCTGTAGTTCTAAAGCCCGCCTGACAGTTCGTAATTCTTCTTGCAATGTATTGCAGCAACACTTTGACCTTGCAAAGTCTTGCTTGCAACTATTGACAATGCTTTCACTTTTCACAATTATTGCAGTAGGCAATTTTCAATGTGGATACCAACAAAAAAAATTGAGGTTCATTTGTGACGTAGTTTAGTGTGTCATATTATGTTGATATTGCTAATAAACCAACTTTGTATTTAAATTATTAATATAGACCCATTCATGTTGCGTTTGGAAGTACATAGTTAACTTTTGTCTTGTTGGTAACAAAAAAATTAACAACTTTTTTCCAAGAATTGCATGCAAGCTGCAATACAAATCGAACCAGATCGATTTTGGACAAGAGCTTAAAATGTCCAGAGACGCCAAATTATCCTTTACTACACGTGCACATGCTTTAGAATTGTGAACTGTGAAGCGGACTCAAGAAGCATATACTTATCATTGACATACACATACACACGTAAATATTCTAGTCATAAACCCAACCAATAAAGTGATGAAAAAACATGTCACGCTTCTAATATTATTATTGCTCCTATTTTCCTATATCCTATGAAATAAAAAATGTACACGGCAGCAGTAAGGTCGTGCCGTAAAGGGCACAAAGTGTGAGGGAAAATTATTCTTAGATCCCAGAAGACACGGAGCTTTGTGAACATAGTTTATTTTATTGGTTCATGGAAAATCCTTTTATACTTTTTGTCGACATTCGGCTGATATTGGGGATGTTTATATGACAATAACTATAGAACGACGACCAAAAATTAATATTTGTTTATACTGGAGTTGTCATTTACAGAACAGAAAGCACTTAGGGTCAATTGGTATCAAATAAGTACAAACCGGTTTAACGGAGGAAACTCAGAAAATATATAGAGTATTGTCAGTGGTGATTGATCGTGGACTTCTCTTAGTGAAGAATACTTTAAAAAACGATAGTGCTTAAAGTCTTTTTTCTAGATCTATTTGCAAAATATAGAAGACAACTCCCGTATGTCATTAGTTTCAATTATGCCAAATATGAGACGTCAAGATAATAGTATTTTACTATCATAACGCCTCACAAATTTTAAAATTCCTTTTCAAAGAGTAGAGTGTTCACTAGGAAGCAGCATCTACTTCTCGGGCTATACGCCCCGACAGACAATAAATTACTTCCAAGTTAAACGGGGTTGGTATATCTGCAAGATGTAACGAACCATTCTGGTTTCAATTAGAAGGAACAATGTCACTTGCAGACCGATTTGCGCCTCATCATTACAAGGTAGATATCATCCGTTCAGAAGCTCTGAGATCATAAACCTGAACTGAAGACAACGCTGAAGTCACATTAATACATTAAACTCTGCGAAGGATTATGCTCTCAGAGGTTCTAAACGGTTGATATCTACCTTGTACTGAAGAAGCGCAAAAACGCCGAAACCGGTCTGCAAGTAATATTGTCTCTTCTGATTACAAACCAGAATGTTTGGTTATATCTTGGAGGTATACCAACTTCGTTTATCCATAATAGAGTTACTCTTAAGTGGGTCCCGGGGCACAAGGGCATTGTAAGAAATGAAAAGGCAGATATCCTAGCGAAGCTAGGGTCTGAGACTGCATTCACTGGTCCTGAACCAGTATTTGGTATATCTAAAACTATTGCACGTGGTTGTACATCTCGGTGGAGTCAAACTAAACATCAGTCAAACTGGAGACACGTGCCAAAACAGGAACACAGCAAACTTCTGATCAAAAAAAACCCTCGGAGACGTTGCTTAACGAAATACTAAACCTTATCAGGGGCAAGATAAGGATAGTGACGGGTTTACTCACCGGTCACTGTACCCTAAGGAAGCACATGCATACAATCGGCATATATAGGGAGGATCCTATATGTCGGTTGTGCATGGAAGAGGAGGAAACAGCCTCTCACATTATCTTCGATTGTGAAGCATTATCTCATTGGAGATATAAACTCCTAGGACTAGAACATCCAAGAGAGGATTTCTCCAAGAAGGACCAAGTGTAAAGACTGTTGAGCCTGATAAGGGCTACTGGTCTCTTCACATAAACGGCACAACCAGGAGCACAAAAAGCCTAGCTTTAACACTCTAAGCCTCTGACTGGTGGTGCTGGTGATAATATAAATGCAGCACCAACTTTAGAAAAAAAATAAATTTGTCCGACTGTTGTCACTTAAATTTGATTTCTGTGCATGTATTAGTTTCCGACAGAAAAAAAAAATTTTGATGCAAAACAAATTTTTCTGTGATTTATAGGGTATAAATGCAGTGAATTTTTCTTGCGCTCCAATTTTATAATAATTTTAGAAGTTAAAAAATAAAAAAATAAAGTTTTGGTATTAATATTTGAGACTACTAGTTATATTCTTCTAAATTTGTTTATCCTTAATGTTATTTTAACATAAAACTATTTGTAAAAGTGAAATATATTTTTATTTTTAGAGATATTATTAAAATTTTATCTATATCTGATTATTAACATGGCTGCCAGTAATATAACAGTTTAGTGGACAAAGTAGGTTTTATGAAAAAATTTACCAACATTTATGATGATTTTGAAATATTTATAAAATATACTTCATTTTTAAAAGACACTCCTTTTGATTTTCTTCCACTCCGCTAATTCCGACATTCTACTCGGTTTGTTTCTCTAAAACTGCCAAGCCAAATCTAATATATTCATTAGTTATTTCATAAAAGCAACATAACAGCTTCCAATGTAATAATTATATAATTATTTTATAGCTGTGTCTGTAAATTCAGGCCTCTGCTGCTTTAATAAAATCATTTTATAAGCTGCTAAAACTGTTTATAACAATAGTTTTATAATGTATTTATACCTGATTTATAAATGCTACCGAACTTTCTTAAAAAAGTGTTATAAAACAACTAAATTTTATAAACAATAAATGTCTTATGAATCTCTTACATAATACGTATAAAATAACTTTATAAATATTATATAATTTTGTTGCTAAATTGTTTTTGTGATAAATTTATAAAACAATTTTGTAACGAAAAGCTAAACTGGTTTTTATGGAACCTTTGTATAATAAGCAGCATTCTTGAGAGCAGCAATAAATCAGCATTAAAATAAAATTGTTATACAAGCCAAAAATTTTAAAACAACTTCACTAGTTGGTTCGCTTAACTTAAATATGACAATTGTTACAGGAAACTGTAATTAAGTGGGTGCCAAAGATATTGCTTACTTTTTCTTGTTAGTTATGTTAATACATTACAAAAAGTATATTCCAACAAGCTAATTCTGGTGCTAATTCGAAGATACAATAATTACCAAAACGACCCATTTATATTTCCTACAAACATACACATATCCCTAGAAATAATATGTAAATTTTTGCCAGTCAAGTCTCCTGACTGCAATGAGCAAATTTAATGAACCAAACAAAAGCCTTCATCTAACGGGTTAAATGACTAAGGAATAAAGCGAATGATCACATTCTCAGATTATGGCACGCATGTAACGAACGGGGTTATTATCCCTCCACTCCGACCATTTTTGTACAGCGCCGGAGAAGGGTTCACTATGAGATGTTCATTTATCGAAATTTTATATAAACGACGAATATTTTATCGTACGCATATGACAGGAGGAAATGTTTACAATATAATGCCTCGAAATCTAACCTCAGTAGTGAATATACAACTAAGCCGCATTAATGTGTGTGGCTTTTATGACTTAACATCAATTTTTGACAAAACAAACAGTTATTCTATGATAGTTGACAATCATTATTATCGATGCCGATCAAGAAAAGTTATATGTTATGTGAAATATTCTAGAGCAGACTGTTATTATTCTATAATCGACAAAATTCAAATGAAAATGTATAGTTTGGCAAGTTTATCTGAAGCTGGGAAAGGAATGCAGTCGAAAACATTCGATATTGCCACGTTTAACTATGAAAAAGCTGAAGTGCTAAGTATGTAGTGATGATAATTAAAAAATGGACTTCTTATTATTAACAATGTGATTAAACGTTAATTGTTTAATGTGCCTGTTTCCATAGATTTTGTCTGTTGACATTATTTTTTCAATTTATGAATATTAAAAGATGAACACTTTTCTACATTTGCATGGGCTTCTTCAGGCTCTGGCAGTGTTGTGCGAAAACCATAATTACCATGCCCTCCGAACTAACTCAATTGGTGAAATTTATTGAAAGGCCTTCGTCCCTTGGCGACCAGCTGACTTCTTATTGGCAAGCGCGTGCGTGTGCTCTTCAGTCTTACTTTGTCAATTGACTGACATTGATAATCCAGTGGCGTTGGTATTGTCAGTGACAGATTCTTAACATTATTTGTTTTTAACAAATACATACCGTGTTTTAAAAAATGCCTTACCTTTAAAGCAAAGCAAAAATCATTTTCTATATATAATTATTATATAATAATGATTATTATTTTTAATGCCTTTATAAAAATAGGTACCGTACTCCATTGGTACGTTTTTGACAGATATCCGCCATGTTTTCTCGCCCCTCACCGATGCTGCGTAGCTTCAGATAAGCTTGCCAAGCTTCACGCCACCAATAACATACAGGGTGGTCCGTAAGTAGGTAATGGTGCAAAGTGGAATGGAAGATTCTTGGCCTGAAAATATTACAATCTGACGCATCTTACTTTTTTCTCAATTAAAAGTTATTGTGTTCATATTGATTGCATTATTAATACGTCAAAGTACAAATAAACAAAATGAAAATTATGTATTTTTTTTTAAAGTGTGAATATTTCGAAAACTAGCGACCTTTGAGACTAGTGATAAGTACTTATACATTTTTTTCACAAAAATTATGTAACTTCAATATTTCTTAATAAAAAGAGAGATAGTGTTGAAGATAAAAAAGTTAATCGCACAGTTACACCATCAACACGGCTCATGTGGCTCCCTCTAGAGAATAAATCAAAACGCATATCATTTTATGATTTATCAGGCCTTAAAACCCCCCATCCTCAAATCTTTACGTATCTTTCAATTTACTGAGAAAAAACATTTTCTACATCTCAATCTTGCCACCCTGTATCGTTTTTTTTTATAAATATTTTATTTAAGCAAGTTGTATCAGATCGTTATATTTTAAGGCCAATAATCTTTTATTTCACTTTAGACCATTACTTACGGACCCCACCCTGTATAACTGAGCCACAGTAGCATGTATCACTTTACATTTTTGTGTATCTAGGACCAGTATAAATGGAACCACTTTAAAGCTATACTGGATCTAATGCAAGAAATAAAAATAATTGAAATGCGCTTATGAACAAAGAAGCTAAGATTTCTCAGAAGTGGGATTATCAACAATTTGTTTAGTATCCGAACTGACAAAAGCACATTTTTTGCACGTCTATGTCTCGACGACCAACGAGGATGAATTCAATATAGGCATAGTTCAATTCAAATCCCACCAGTAAATTGAACTTCGACTACGTTATTTGGCTTGCCATAATAAACTTTTGCAGAGTGGTGAAAATTAGGGCGGCGGGAAATGATTAAAATATTTCGGATTGTCCCAGTTTCCAGAGAAAGGAATCCTTGGACTAGCCGATTTGTGAGGATTTTGTTTTAAACTGTTATTAATATGCATGAATTGTATGAAAATTTCAGTTTAACGCTTCGAAATTTTCATCCAAATTATTTTCCACTGAATCTGAATAATCTCACTATATTGGAAACGAGCTCATATTTTATGAACTAGTTAATTATGGTACGTGAACTTTCTTTATTCACATCGTTTTTTTATTTAAATAATATATTCTTAATATTTAATTTGAATATATTTTATTACACTTTAAAAATATACATATTATAAGAGGACCCGATAAACTTTATCCTGTCCTAATCTAATAATTCTGTCAGGGCTTTGGTTTTTTGTGATTCCGCCAATGCCTTCGACTGCGTTTATCATGGAATTCTAAAATTTTAATTGAATAACTTGCAAGTCTATGGCATCCGTTGCTTTCCTTTAAAATAGTCCGGAAGATAACTGGTACGGGCAAACATTTACCAATGAATAGTGGTGTAGAGTTTGTTTAACCATCCTTTGCCGTTACGTCATAAACGGTGACGTATTCTTATGTTTTACGTTTATCTTATATTAGGTGAATGTTATTTTACACTTAACCTCAACTTTATAATCAATGACACATGTTAAGAATTGTTTTCAACGATGCATGCTAAAGTGTGTTTTTATGAATAAATTGGTAATGCCAAAAATTGTATTTTGCTTTAAGCGTTGCGTAGCTTTTTACATAATTCAGTTTTGTTTTAACTTGAAATCTTCCTTTTTTTTTAACTGGTTTGTTTCAAATTTTTAGCTTGAGGATGTTTAACGCCCCTGAGCATGATTTTTTACTGAATTTAACAAATTACAGATTACCGAATCGTGATTAAATGGCGAATTATATAGTATATATTGAAGATGTATTATACGATTATATTTTACGGGTGAATCCAAAGGTTATTTACAATTAGATAGAATATCTATATGCTCATATTTTAAAAAATTGTGTAGTTATTAATTTCTGTGTCATTGCGAGAAACAATTTCGTAAGTATTCCTGAGAAATGCAAGAAAAAACATACATGTATGGGAGAAAACAGACAATAAATAAATCTATTTCTGAAAAAACTCACAATAAAAACAGGAAAAAGGGAACGAACAAGCGGATGAGAAAGGTAAACTGAAATAGCATATGTAATGTAATAATATGCAAAGTCTGAGCTTCATCACGAACAAAATCATCTTCATCATTGTGGAAGTCCGATTCATTCAGATTACGTTGTGGTTACGGTGAAAGTGGCGTTCCAGCATCAGTTCTTGAAAAGTAATTAAACAACTTTAAAATTAAACTTTGCTTTTTCTCATTATACCAGGAAGGCATTTTGACAATGAAAAATCAATTGAATAAGGCTAAAATGACCAAAAATTCTAAACAAATCAAAATATGACAACTGAGCTGTCAAAACTAACAAATAAAATGTACCTCGACATAAGTTAAAAAATACGTTAAAGACGTCATAATTTCGTCTCATCTATTTCATGAATGAAAGATAAAGCTGGACAATATATGACGTAACGGCAAAGGATGGTTAAGCAAAGTCTACCCCTGGACCGATATTGTTTTTGTATCTATTTAAGATGTTATAGACTTACGAATAGCTGGTAATTCACCATATTGGCTGATGACACTAGTGTAAGCTGGTCTATATATGCCAACAACTTCAAACTCTACCTCGACTCAAAAGGGCTCTGTTTTAATCCTTAGGAAACTATAGTTTCACTTCACAGAGGAGCTTCTCAAACCCTTCAACGACTGTACATGTAGACACATTAGCGAAGAAATCATCTGCATGTTTTTCCATTAATTCTGTTTGTAAGCAGCTTCATTCTTCTACTGCATAAACAACTCACTACTCTGTTTGAAACGTATTTTTGCTATGGTTTACCTTTCTGGAAGGTCTTGTAGTTTGCACATTTTCAAATCTATTTTCAAATTACAAAATAAATCCATTCGGATGCATTTCAGAATAATAACAACTTTGGTATACATGAACTACAAAAAACAAACTAACTACATGGAGTGACCTAATATTATCAATAAACAGCGATAATAACAAAAATGTTTTCCTTGGGTAAGAACCCAACTACCTTTTGGTATTAACATGTTCAATGAAATTTTATAAGATATGGTTTTCTCATGAGGAAACTATAACGTTTAGAATTTAATCATTGTACTATCCTTTCATTTTCTCAACTTTTTTTACTTTTCTCATACCACAGTTTAATTCGTGTTGTTTCATTTAACAAATGTATGATAAAGTTGTATTTTGGATGTAAAAAAATAATTTTTGGTGATTGTTATTTGAGATATGGATGAGATACAAGGTTTTCAATATCGAATATTACATCACATTAAATTTCAGGAGATACCAGATAGGTTCAGTCCTTGTACAACAGACATAAAAACGTGGAGTTCATGATAGTGTGGGTAAGTCAATTGGTTGGTAATACCTATATATTTTTCTTGTTCACAGATTTCTTTTCACTTTTCAGCTTTGCTCAATATATTTAACAAGTAATTACAAATTTTCTCAAGCGAAGTAAATCCCAAGTGTAAATAACTTAGAATACGCCTCCTTTCTTGACACTTTTTCCACTCGATAAGCTGACGCCTACAAATTAGGGAAATTCTTATGGGAACAAATTAATTTGATGCTTCAAATTCTAATGAATCGAAGCATAACATTTAAGCGAGAAATTCCTGTTTATTAAAGTGGAATTCTTGTTGCTGGATGGATAGATTTTATGAGGTGGCTAATCGGCCGATTCCTCTGCGACCTTTTAAGATGTATCTTGCCTTTTGACTTTAGATTGCATGCTCCATCCCGACTTTTTTTAAGTAGCCAATCAGCCTTGAGACTAAATCTTTCATGTAATTTCTTGTCGGTGGCTTCTCATCGCCTAGTAACATACAAGAGCATCAGGCGGGTAGATTTTCATAATTCCCCCTGAGCATCCACCAATATACTTATCAAACTGGCAAATCAACAGATTTAGCGTTACACAACCTTGTTAAGAAAATCACACAATCCTTTAACAACGAGGAGATTGCGGTGGCCATATTTCTTGACATTAAAGGAGCATTTGACAATGCACTACCGACATCCATTGGTTCAGATTTAACTGAAAAGGGCATCAAACCAACCATTACCGGTTGGATATTTGCCATTCTCACTAATAGGACAGCCACTACTTCTCTTCAGGACGTGACCATTAGCTTTAAGGTTTAAGGAGTACTATCACCCCTACTATGGTCACTCTTGATGGGTAACTTGCTTAGCGCTCTCGAAAGAAGAGGGGTAAAACTGCAAGAGTATGCAGACGACCTTGTCATCTTAGCAAGGACCAAGCCAGGAAGGGTAGCATATAATATCCTCCAAAAGACGTTGGTCGATGTCTACTGTTGGTGTCAGAGGGAACAGATGTCTGTTAACCCTGGTAACACTGTAATAGTTTCCTTCACTAGGAAAAGAAAGTTGGAGGATCTTCCACCACTTTCCTACAACGGTGAGGTTATTCCATTTGCAGCCAAAGTAAAATATTTGGGGATTATCTTAGATATGAAACTTACTTGGAACGTTCACTTGGAAAAAGTTATACATAACGCCAGACTATCCTTGTGGACATGTCGCAGGATCTGTGGAAAATCTTGGGGCTTGGGACCCAAACAAATCTATTGGATATATGTGATGATCGTTAGACCAATGATCACATATGGAGCTATTGCCTGGTGGCCAAAAGTTTTACAGCGAACGGTCCAAGCAAATCTCTATGGTTTACAGATACAGGCTTGCCTGGCAATTACTGGTACTATCAGCTCCACATCCTTAGGAACCAAGGAAATCCTTCTGGACCTACCTCCTCTCCATATATTTTTGGAAAGAGAGGCCAAATGGACAACATACAGAATTGCGCATATTTCTAAATGCACAAATCAGGCTTATACAGAACGAAGCAGAATGCTAGTGGATACTGAAAGTCACAGTATTCTGGGAATGACCTCTGACATAATGCCTCCAACAGTAAACTACGACCTGCCTTATACCGTCCTAATTCCAAATAGAGAAGAATGGGTCCTGTGTAAGGATGAACTATTAAGAGCAGACAGCTGTTGGTTCATAGAAGGTTCAAAAACACCCTCAGGCTCTGGTGCAGGTGTATATGGGCGCAGACCTAGGACAGAAATTTCAATCTCTCTAGGATCCTATGCAACCGTATTTTAGGCGGAAATGTACGCCATTGTTTTATGTGTGGAGAGATTGGACCAAGCCAATATCATACATAGAACAATAAAAATTTTCTCGGACAGCCAAGCGGCTTTAAAAGCACTCGCCTTGTAACGTCGAAATTGGTTTAAGACTGCCAATAGGAGAACGCAATAAAATATTGCTGATCTGGATCCCTGGCCATTCTGGCATGGAAGGAAACGAGAAGACAAACTCTCTTGCAAGGGAGGGTGCCGCACGTGTTTCTATCGGACCATAACCTACAATTGGCTTCGCAATAAGTTTTGCCAAACAAAAACTAAATACTTCTGGCATAATTTACCAGGATTGGTTCATTCTAAGGCTTTCATACAATCATACATCCTGTCTAACAGGTCTTTTAACAGACCACTGTCATCTGAATCACCATATGCTAAAACTTGGACTGTCGGAAGATCCGACCTGCCGTCTTTGTCTGAAAGATAATGAAACAGCAGAGCATATAATTTGTGCCTGCCCCGCCGCGGGTCGAATCAGGTATTTAATGTTTGACAGGGTCTCTCTCTCGCCCTCGGACCTGAAATATCATTCACCAAATAAACTAATCGACTTTGTTAAGAAGCTAAATTTTTTTGGTGAAACCTGAATAGGTGTGAGCCACAATAGACTCACCAAAAGCCTAACCTAACCTAACATACAAGAAACCGTATATTCGCACTGGTATAGGATGTACTCTGTAGTTTCTTCTTTCAGGTGACAGAATCTGCACATGGCCTGGTCTGCCAACCCCATTAGCTTTGCGAGCCTGTTAAGCGTACAGTCCTCTGTTAACATCCCTGCTACGGATTTGACAGTTTGTCAATCTTTTCTTATTAGGTCTGCCGTAGATGTTGGCAAATACTCCCCAATCTCGAATAAACTGAGATAACCCACTATTCTGGAGATTTCTGTGCCACCCACTTCTTTGCCCTTGTGTCCCTTCTGCTACTATGCGCCTTTGCAATCCCATTCTAACGTAGAGTTTACCTCTATGAAATAGAGTGCTTGGCTGTCTGTTAAGATGGCAAATGGAGAATAATGAACAGTATGTCCTTTCATGCCTTTCCGTTCTCACCAGGCTCCAGTTTAAACTGGTGTTTTGTATACTTCTTTGATAAACGCAATATGGGAGACAATAAACTTGTTTCAACCGAAAACAGATTCAACAGGAGAAATTTTATTCAGTTTAAAATATCTTTGTACCGTTAGTCGATGAAAAAACCAATTTCCAATATTCACTATCACAACTTTTTTCATCGTCCTAAGTTCATTATTCGTACCCCTACATGTAGCGGATATGTTTTTCGGTGTAACAAATTTTATCTGCCTTCACAGACACGTTATTATTGCAATCAAGACTAACGAGTTTTTACTTTGATGCAATTCCGAAAATATTCTTTGAAAAGGATTCATGTTCCTGCCTTTTTTTTTTTGGTCTTCCTTATCCGCCTCGAATCTTCCGAACTTTCAAACTGTGTTAGTGTCGCTTCGCTAATTTCTCTGCATTGAAATATTTTATTGGTTTAGGAATTTGACAGAAAATAAGGTAGTAATCCGAAAGGGTCGAAATCAATAGAGTTTGGAGACTACAACGAAATTAAGGATAGGATTTAAATTATTCCGCTTTTCTTGTATATTATATTGAACAAGTTTGTTTCTGTGGAATAATAAATATTTTAACTTCAAGATAACAATTCACAATTCAAACCTTAACACCTTCATTGTGTATTATAGAGACATTTTTTAGCCATAATCGTGTATTCAACCAGATCTTCTACAAATATCTGTTTCACTGATGGTTGATTTCCATCGTTCTACTTTCTGTGACCATCTGCTTGTGGGCTTACTCCTTCTTTTCTTTCCAATTGGTTTTTTATTCAGGACCAGCACTCTCTATTCAATCTTTCCTGCTACTATATTGGGTTCTTTGAAAAGTTCCATCAATCCTTGGTTTGTACGTATTCTCCACTGCTTTGTGGCTCTTATTTCATCTAGATAGCCCGTAGAATCTATTGTTTCCATCCCATGCAAATCTATAGGGTTTAAAACTGCGTTCACTGGTACGGAACCAGTATTTGAAATATCAAAAACTGCTGTACATCTCGGTGGATTCAAACAGAACATCGGACATACTGGAGCCACGTGCCAAAGCAGGAACACAGCAAAATCCTCTTCAAAAAACACTCTCTGACTAAAGAAATATTGAAACTATGCAGGGACCAGAAAAGGATAGTGACGGGTTTACTCACTCGTCACTGTACCCTAAAGCTGCGTCCACACCGAGTCGACACTGTCAATCGACATGGTCGATCAACAAGTCGACAAAACTGCATCCGTCCACACCAGAGTTGGCAGAAATGATGTCGATCAGACTAATCGATATGTCTGACGAAGATTCATTAGCAATTTCCATAAGGGCATCGTGCCTCATGTTTCTGTTTTAATAATTATTAGTTTTGGAATCCCATAGATTTGATTTTAATTTGTATGTCTCAATAAAAGCTATGACTTTGTCTTGTTCATGAAAATAATTCGATTCGATCGATTTATTTTGTCGATCGACACCGTCGATTGCAATGTACACAACAAGTCCACACTGTCGATCGACAGTGTCGACTCGGTGAGGATGCAGCTTAAGGAAGCACATGCACACAATCGGCATATATATGGAGGAACCTATTTGTCTATTATTTATGAAAAATGAGGAAACAGCGCCACACAATATATTTGAATGTGAAGCACTGTCTCGGAGATTTTGGACTAGAACACCCAAGGGAGAATTTTCTCAAGAAGGACTTAGTGAAAAGGCTGTTCAGCTTGATGAAAGCTGATTTCTCCACATAAACGGTACAACAGCACAAAAGACTAAGGTGCCAAGATCTTGAAGCCTCTGACCGGTGGTGCTAAATCAATCCAGAACTCACAGGCATGTGTAGCTGTACGTCTTATAGTCTTAGAAAAAATTCTTTCTTCCGTGTTTCTGGATAAATATTTCAAGCTTTTCCCAAATTCCATAGTTTGTGTTACCTTTTGTAATTATTGCCTGTATCCCATATCCTTCACGTCGATTTCCCTCCACAACTACACCCATGTAAACCATATATTTTGTTTTATGCTCATTTATCTCAATGGATGGATGGTTAGATCATCTGGAAACGCCAGACATTGGTGTTAATGATTAAAAATTGTTCCATCTTGTTTTGAAGAGGTTAAAAAATATTTTTTTTTTCTATATAACTCACTATAATTTGATTTTCCCTTTTCATCTAACGGTAATCTGAAAATCTCACCACCCATGAATAAATAATTTGTCATTCGTCCCTTTTCAGAGTCGCCTATGAAAAAAAAGACTAGACCTGCCAATTGCTTCCGATAAAGAATTTCCTGTGATTTCTTTTCAGCTGAAAATCTAAAAATTGATCCTAACGAGGAGATGAGCTTTTTACTGGTTAGCGAACGTTGCTTTCAACGATCTGCAGTTTTGAAATTTGACAGACTACGATTGGCTTGTACAACGGCTTGAGTGCTCACAATTTTTACGATGGTGACAAGGAAAATATAAAGGGATTTGTAAGACATCAATTCACACAGTTTCACATTATTTACAACAATACATGGACTATTTCAATGAACCTATACAAAGGTATACAAATATTTCTAATTAATTTAGATGTATACCGTGCACTTCTTCAGCCGCTATAAGTGATTTTTGATATACAAAAATTATTCAGAATAAGATTTATTTGTAAAAATTTCCATTCACGTTACGCTTGTGATGAAATTTTTAAAAAGGGTTTCAAAAATTGTCGTTTATCATAGGAGTACATTTGAATTTTTATGAAGGATTCATTTATTTGTAAGAAATTCTATATCATGTGCGTGCGATAAAATTTTCAAAGGAGGTTGAATTATTTGCTGCAATACCATGGGCGTACGATTGAATGTGTAGAGGGGACTGGTTTACCAGCAGAAATGTCCATTTAGCTTGGGTGTACGATTAAATTTTGATAATTTATTTGTAAAAATTTCCTTCTATTATAGGCGTACGATGATATTTTTGGTGAGGGATTGATTTATTTGTAAAAATTTTCTTCTATCATAGGCGTACGATAATATATATCAATAAATTTGTTAACATTTCCATATCATGAACCCACGATAAAATTCTTAAAGGTACTTAATTTGTAACAATTTCCATTTGCCATAGGCGTGCGTTGAAATTTTTGAAGTTCATGTATTCATTCCATTTTTCGTCGTAGTTTCTAAGCGAAATGTCTGATTCGAATAGGTAATTTAAAAAGGAAATCATATTTGTTACTGTGAATCTCCAGGGCAGAGCACTTCATCTCAGAACTGAGTTGGAATATCTCAACGCAAAAATTGGTAATCTGTTTAAATCTAACGTGACAACAAAATGAGATTTTATGTCCTGGTCCATTTCTAGTGTCGCTTTTACAAAAAACGCCAGTTTCATCATCAGTTTATTTTAATTGGATGAATTTATTGAACTTTTTTTTTAATTTGAAAGTCGCACGACATTTATTTGAATGGTAATGACAAACAGTTTAACGAAAAAGCAGTTGAAAACCGCTAACAAAATTATGTTTTTTGAATCGAAGGATGATAACTGTATAGTGGAAATATTATAAAAACTAATTAAATAATGAGTAATTTATGTGAAAGAAGAGTAGATAGTTCGAATGAGAAACTAGTCTATTTAATATTGAATCTTCTCCAAAAAAATGATATATCATAAAAATAAAGATATAAAATATATATCTGGATATGCGAAACGTGGAATGCTATCATGTTTTATGAATGGGTTTAAAACGGCGTTAAAACTTTATGGTCATATACTCATGCATGTTTCAATTGTAATGAAAAATATAAACTCCGTTGGGGAACATGTGCAGCAGTCACAGCGTATATCGATATCATAATATGGTCAGACAATTATTAAAATAATATCGAACGTTGAATTGATCAAGATCAACTCAGCCCCTTTTCACTTCCTCTGGTCAGGAGCAATTATATATTTTTCCGTCGACCGTACGTTTTTGTGCTTTATCATTGTACACAAAATCACTATTTTGAGAACCAAACATATAACATTGAAAAATAAATAGACCTAAAATTGACAGTATAAAACACTTCAAGTTTTTATTTAAAAAACGAAAACTGACATTCGAACCGTCGGTCATCTGACATTTCAATCTCATCATTCATTGATTGACAGGATTCACCAAATAAATATTCTTCTAAATATTGATAAAAAAATGTACAGTCAACGAAAAAGTAGCACTAATCGGGATCGTGATATTAAATGCTTCTTAATTAGCTTAAGGCATATCGAATGAGCGATGCAACGGAAAATAGTATTTTTTCTATTACTCAACTTGCAATGTATGTTTGTGTGGGTGGAATCTGGCAAGTGAATTTTAAATCAGTTTAAATCTTTAACCGATTGATCTGAAATTTTGTATACACGCATTTTTTGGATGACAACGCATGCTCGGCTATGTGACGTCATTCTTATTGCAATATGGCGGATCATCCAGGATGGCGGACTATTTATTTTTTCTGCACTACCACAGTATGGATCTCAAATGAAAGGGATTGCTTAGGAGGATACGAAAACTGATACAACGTTACATTAAAGCTAAAGTATGAAAGAGGGTCAAATTGTTGGAAGGTGTAATTATTGAAAAATTAGTGCTAAAATAATAGGCGAACGACCACGTAACATTCAATAAAATGAACAGAACTAGAAACATTACCAATCATAACCAAAAAATAAAAAAATTTTAATGGTGAAAAAATCTTTTAAAAAATACGCTTTTATTCAATTGCCATTAAAAGAAGAAAATAAACTTCAAATTAAATGAAACCAATCAATTTACTACATTAGTTACACAATGTATCGAATGATATAAAATCTTGTCGCGAGATTTGCATAAGAAACATTCTCTTCTATAGAATTACTTACCTTCTTATAATAAGTGTATCAAGCTAGACTAGTTAGTATAAAGGTCAATCTAGCGACAAGCTTTTATATCATTTAAGTTTATTTTTTTCATTTGAACAAAAGCATTTCTCATAATTAATTTATTTTTTAAGGACTATCCCAAAGTGAACAGTGCAAAAGGACATACTTAGCACCCATGCAGTTGAGTCTAAGTGCTTTAAAAAAGAGGGAGCTATCAAAACACAATTTATTGAGTATAAGAGTGGGGTGTATTCATTTTCAAATATTAATTCCGATATATTATTGCCCTAAATGGTTTGCTAATAAACAATGTGAATACAGTTCCATTAACATGAGAGATAGCAGTTGTATCAACATTAACAGTCCTGTTATTACAGTAATTACACAGATTTCCAGCATTAATCCGAAACTCGCTGGTAATTGTAGAGGGTGTTTCATTTCCGTCATTCTTAATAGCTGTTTTGTAACAGTAACAGATTATACAAGGAAATCGGACTCAATCGTTCAGTACGAGAACTGACAGTAATTTTACCGCGAGCTAATAGTAGCCAGGTTTACTGTTCCACAGGTGATATGTATTGATTGGTTCTTACCAAAATCTGCATAATTGGTTGTTCGTGTTATGAAGTGATAACCCAAGCTTTCAACTTCTGCATACTGTTTATATTAACGTATTACACTATAACATGAGCTTTGCTTTGGTACAAAACATTCTAATATTTATATCACATCAAAATTCAACGGAGAACTTCTCTCACTCGTCATTTAGAAGCACTGCTGGACAAACGGCAATAATCTTACCAGGAATAGAAGGGCACTTGGAGCTTCATCTGGAATAATTTCTTCATTCCTATCATTCCAAACTATTATAAGTAGTTCAATGTCTCGTTGATACCTAGAAGGTAGTACTTATTTGATCAATATGGCGCTTCAAGTGGTAACCATCATCTTTTTCGGCTCAATAGTGCAAACTTCCAAAATTTTTAATGATGTTTCCAAAACTCCATGATAATTTAGAGCCTTCATGAAATCTTAGTTGAAACCTTTTTTCCATGCTAGATTGTCGGGCACTTGAATACTCTTCGATTAAGTCAAGTCTTCATATTTCAGGTCTGCGATTCTGAAGTATTTCCAATTGGTGATGAAACACCCTGTATAACATCTGCAAACCTTAAAAGTAACATGTGCGATATATAAAAACCTGCTCAAAAACGATTGATAGAAATTAACGCCTCTATCAACATCAACTTTTAAAATTTGGTTTGTTTCTTTGAGTACATTTTACCGGAGAAATTATCAAAGACTCCTCCGGTAATCACGTTCTTGTGAATTAATTAGGACTAATTTGTGAGGAGACAGATCACTGTACACCCTTGTTCCACTCCTCGAAGAGGGTTAACGACGAAATTATTAATTCTGCTTGGAATTTATATGAAGGGGGCGTTCTAAGCCTGTAGTTATTTCATCACGTCTAATATTTGCAAAAATTTAATATAAAATCTTTTCGATTGAATCAAATTCGCACATAACAGAGATTCATGAAATTTCGTATTTGTATTATCAAGTTTCACATTAACAATTAATTTTCTGACAACATATGTCATATCCCACAATATAAACGGTCAATCTTTTTTGTTTGTGTAACTCCTCTTGAGTTTGTTACTACTTTTATGCCATTCGTTGGACCAGAGCCTTTCTGCAGCACTGAAAAAACGACAATTATGTTCATTCAGGATGTTAATGAGTGCACCTAAGCTGCGAAACTGGGTGAGTAGTGCTTAGATTACGTCTTAAGCTTGTACTCTTGAGACCATGGGCGTTTTTTCATTGGTTTTTCTAATGAAAATAGGCTGATTCTAAGCCAGTAAGTATTTTCAAGGAAATTTAATTCGTTCGCTTTGAAGATATCCCATTTCACAATACACAAATTCGGCTCAATAAGGCTGAAGAAGAGCTTCTTGCATCGAAGGTGAACTTTTTGGGTGACAAAACATTCTCGAATTTCATCAGAATATAAAGAAGCAAGATTTTTATAAGAAATTAGGGGAGAGAGTCAAATTTGGCCCTCAACTGCAACTCGCAAGTGACTATTGTCGCTCGTCTTCTTATTTAGTAAGTCTATTTGTGGTGAAACCGGTTGAACTTTAAGAATATCAAATGTCATAGGTTGTCAAAATAGAGCCTCTGCTTTTGAGTTGCATTGAAAGAATCGAAAGTTGTGGGATTTTTTTTTTCGGGGCCTAAAGTAGTAGTAGGCTTTGTTACTTAGGTATTTCCTCATTTGTAATTTTTACAAACTCCAATGGGGGTGATGTTAGATCTTCCATTCGCAGTAGGCGATTGCTTTCGCGCTTCACAGTATACACTACCCGTTTATCTAGTTATATGGAGAAAAAATAGAAACTTTGATCCTTGGATCGAATACGCTCGCTAAGCCAACTCACCCAATTGGTTTAAATTTAGTGAGAGGATGTTGATCCATATAATATGCTTTTCAATTTTGTATTAAACGATAGTTTTTCCAATATTGTTTTAATCCCTTGTAAATCTACAATTTTATTTTGTTGAGTTATCAATGCATTGTTAAGGAAAATTCTCTCAAATTTTCATGGAATATTCGGAAATCCAGCACAAGCACAATACCATACTTAAATTCGCTTGGAATCCTGAAGAGAATAAAAGGTGGACTACAAGATATTCAACAAGTCGCATTTGATATAATAACAAAACACAAAGGTCGCCATCTAACATTATCAGTTTTAACAATTACACTATCAAGAAAATGAAGACAAAGGTATCGTTAATCTTTGTTACAAACAGTATATAAATCAGAAGAACTCTCCCTAGTAAATTTCAAACATTAAATTTGCTTAATCTTGTCGTGAAAGCAGATAAGAGATACACTCACTTTAGTTCCCCAGCCACAAACATTAATCAACAAGTCCTCTTTTCTACAACAGTATCTTGAATAAAACTTATTGTAGATTCTGAGTATATAAATTATTTGATGAAAAACTTTAATTTGGTTTTCATCGATAAGTAATACTTTCGTTTAATTACTTAATTACAGTTTCCTGTGAAAATTGTCATATTTTAGTGATGCATGTTATCAATAGACGTCAAAGATCACAATTTTGGTGTGTGGTTAGTATTTCCTTTAATGAGGTTAATGCTGGTCCAGGAGTATGCTCTCAGAGCTTCTGGCCGGATGATATCTACCTTGTACTGATAAAGTGCAAATACGCCGAAACCGGTCTACAAGTGATGTTCTCCCTTACAAACCAGAATGGTTGATTATATCGTGCAAACATCACAACCTCGTTAAACCTAGAAGTGTAACTCAATGTCTGTCGCATATATCCCGAGAAGTAGTTGTTACTCCCTAGTGTTTTTTGAAAAGTTTTTTCAAGAATTTTGTAGGGCGTTCTGATAAAGGCACTACTCTGAGTTCCAAATAAAAAAAAGGTTTCACCGTAGCATTTTTGGAAAAAAAACTAAAAAAAAGTGTTTTTCTAATTCCCGACAAAAAACTTTTGTTTTCCGCAAGAAAATTCTTCGTATCTCCATTGCTAATAAGCGAAATCCAATCAAGTCAGTTTTTTAGTTCTCTTGTAAAACTTGAATTTTTGGGTTATGCCCTTTTGACTATCTGCCACAGGTTTGTAACGATCTATTCCCTTCGGCATGTACCACAACCGCAACCTACAAAAAAATTGACCGATTGATAACGAAAAACATAGGTACTAATCATTGATGGTGCTTCGACAATAAAATCATTAACCCCCTTCCTGGAGAAAACAACAGCTTTCTTGACCTCATACCAGCCCTAACTTTATTTAAAAATGCTAATCACTTGGGGAACTTTATAACTTTCTTTCCTTATTAAAATTTTAGGACGGACTATTGAATATTTTGACTTGTTGAAAATTAATTGAGTTTTAGAAAATAGTTTGCTCCTTAGTTAAATAACTTTCCGTTTTGTATTTACTGTTATCTGTTGCATTAGGATTATATTTTCGGAGAATATAATATAAATCCTATTCGGCTACTGTTTATATTGTGTTCATCAATGTCTCCTTAAATTTGAAATTTATTGTAAAAAATGATCACACAGCAGATTTTTTACTACAACAACTCATTTTTCTTTAGGTAGTGTGTGAATATGCAGATTAAAGATGTTGTGCTTCCAAAATTATGTAAACAACCTGTGTTTCCACGCTATTTCGAAAACGTTCAACGGCCCTATCAGAATATATGAATACTGTAGATGTAGACAGATTTCCATTCATGTAGAGATTTTTATTTCCACTAGTTTTGCGTTCAAGTCACAAAGATTTTTGTTCAACTTGATTTTGACGTAGTTTCTTGCATATTTCTACCAAAAGGTTACTAGAGCGTGAATTGGGAAATTTTATTTCTTATCAAAAAATTTTAACGTGGATATGCAAACTTTTAAATAGATGAAATTGTTTCAACACAAGTGAAGGATACTGGAAGAAAACCGGCCAAGTCACAGTCCTTCCTATAAGACCGAGAAAAACCAATTGGAAGGTATCCGAGTATCGCCATAGCTACGAAACATAGCTTCGATAATAAGTTCAAAGTAACTATACCAAACAGGGAAGACTGGAAAAAAGGTGTACCCGTACATGCGGATGTTTTTTGGTATACAGACGGGTCAAAGACGTTAGACGTCGTAGGAGCCGGTATAGTAGGGCTAAAGCAAGGGATAGCCTTTCCAGTAAGTCTATCAAGGAACGTCACAATTTTTCAGGCGGAAATGACGGCGATTCACCACTGTGTGGAAGAAATTAATAGGCAGAAGAGAACATATCGTTCAATTGCCATCTTCACAGACAGCCAAGCAGCGCTAACGGCACTCAATTCCGTAGAGGTCAATTCTAAGCTAGTATGGGATTGTGTGCAGGCCCTAAACACACTGGGTGAGCGTAGCAATGTTACGGTAGCCTGGGTACCGGGCACGAGGGGCATAGGGGCAACGAAAAAGCAGATGAAATGGCCAAGCAAGGCTCATCAATGCCATTCGTTGGGCCGGAACCCTTCTGCGGCGTTTCAAAAACCATAACAAGGAAACAAACAAAGAAGTGGGTCGCCCACAAATCTCTGAAATGGTTAGGTTAGGTTAGGACAGAGGCAAGCGAAACAGTTCATATTAGAACACTCGCCAAAATTTACAGCAGATCTGATGGCCAAAGACAGGAAAACTGTTAAAGCTGTAGTGGGTCTGTTAACGGGGCACTGTAAGCTCAATAGGCATTTAAAGCTGATGGGATTGACAAACGAAGATATGTGCAGGTTTTATCACCTAGAAGAAAAAACGGCAGAACACATCCGTTTCTATTAACAAAATTTCCAAAATAAGCGAAAAAAAGCGCTATCCCAATAAAAACCGTTCCTGGAACGTGCACTTCACTGGATTCCATTTTTAGTGGACTAAATATCGTTAGAATGTGATAAAGTAAAATATTTTATTTCACATTTTGCCAGAGGTGTGATCTACTATGAATGGACCTTAATAAAATTTGACAACAAAGTTTTGTAGTCTTATGCCCGGTTGCAAGAACGCTTATTAAAAATGATGAATGATTAACGGCTAATCAATGAAATAATAACTCGTTAATTCTTCAAATCAACCATCAATAACACAATCAAAATGCAACGGATAGGTACCTGCAATGATGAACAATTAATCGACCATTATTTTTTTCGTGAAATCGGGCTCCCATTGATAGTTCATAATTTTTTAATCAACCATCACATGATGAGAGATTTGATTAGCGTTCTTGCAACCGGGCATTAAACTTCAGAATATTATTGATTGTCTAGTTGTCAAATTTTTTCGTTGTGTCAGATAGGGACCAAAAAAATTATTTTTCCGCAAACGTCAAAAAAAGTAGACATTATTAACGTCAATTCATGATGTTGAAGTATGATTTCACAGACGCTACTTTTTTGTACGGCCGTGAGCGGACAAAAAAGTACTTTTTTGTACGCTGACGGCCGTAGCAATGTCAACAACGTCGGGCGGTGTACAGTTGGGTTCTGAATCCGACATAATATAATCTAAAAGAAAATTTCACTACACTTTACTACAACAAACGAAATTTTGATGCTTAAGTACTTACCAAAAATGCACAGTCCAATTGTTGCTTTAAATCACTTACAATATTTCTGACATTATAAAATATTATTGAACTGTCAAATTTGTTTTTCACAAGACCAGTAACCACGGAAATGTAGTGCGCAGTTTTATAATTATTCTTCTCTGAATTTATCAACTTCGTTGCAATCGTTTTGAATTTTTATTTAAATATTAATTAGTTCTATAGTCTGGATGCCGTTTGCGGAAAAAATAGCATGTTTCATTCGGAGCAAAAGCACTTTTTGTGGCTCGTCTGAAATTGTCGGCCTCACTAACGTTCGGCCATCAAACATTCAGACTCGCCACAAAAAGTTATACTTTTACTCCTAATAAAACAATATACTATTTTATACTAGTTAATCTTGACGGAACGCTACCGAAACGTCAAAATAAAAAATAAAAAACATTATTGTGGTTTGATTCCCAAAATAAATAAGAAAAAAATAAATAATTAGGTATTCGATTTTGACATGTAACTATTATTGTTAATAATATTTTAGTTTATGTTTACTTTAACAATAATCTAATAAAATATGTTTCTGAATAAACTATAAGCACTTTAATCAGATAAAAATATCTCAACTTTTGATTAGTTCTGTTAACTTTCCTCACGCTCGTAGAAAAACTATTGTACCTAACACTTGCGGAAAATGTTATTCCGCACTTGTTAGGTAAATAGCTATTTCCGGCTAAGGCGTGGAAGTGAAAGTAAGTAATGAGTCACTTCCCTACCGTTTTAAAGGTAAGAAATGTCTATATTACTGACCGATTGTGAATAAATTAAATTTACATTAAATGGTATTGGATACATTCTTCACCCCGAACTGTATGGTAATATTTGTAATATTCATGAAAAGGTAACTATTTTCCACATACATTTTGATTGTCCGATTTACACAACAATGAAACGAAATATCCCTTGCCTTGAAAATGTGAACTCACTCCTGCATGCCTTAAATAAAATCACAATTTTTGAAGCTAGGAAAATTGCGGAATATACCTATTTGGAATATATTGAAATTACGCCAATTTGTCATGAATGAATAATGTTTTGTGTGTAGTATTTAAGATTCACTTAACCTTTTCCATTTATTATTATTTTCCATGCCTGAATAATTTTGTCACTTAACACGTCATCTTCTTGAGCAACAATTCGTGCTATGGTCGTAATTATTATTTCAATATTGGTAATTCACGGCCAAGTATTCAATGGGCACATGATGAACGACATTCCAGGAAATGTGTCTTCATAACAATAGTACGGAGGCTTCACAGATATTCCAACTGGGATGGAACTTGACTTGATTGAATCACAAACCGTCAGGATACATTATGCTTTTCGTAGTTGAAAATGGAAAAAATTATGAGTACCTACAACTTAAATTACGCCTTACTTCTTCCAGAAAGCAACATCCAGGTACAAATGACGGAGACAAATATATCCAGAACGTTATTGCATGCTTCATTGAAATTTATAAATTGTTATTTTGCTTAGTGATTAATTCATTATTATTTTATACATTCATTAGGCATAATGACTGATTTTGAAAAACTGCTCCACGGTGTTTTCACATATATATTTCATCTACAATAAATGTTATTTCTCTGAGAAAAAAAGTTTTTGAAGAAGAAATTTACCTTTTAAAAATGCATTTTAATTTGGGACTATCCACCGTACTCTGACAAAATTGTTAATCAGTTGAAATAGTTTTTGTACAGTCAATTATATAATATAATGACAAAAACCAATATCTCTAGTAAATACAAAAGAAAATGTATAACAAACATTAAGATAAGCAATGCATCACATAAATCTTTCCAATGACATCAAATATGTTCAGAGAACTTATATACCTAAAAGAAAACAACAGAAAAATTTTGTGATAGACTTAACAGTGTCAGTTGTAGATTGTTTTGAATTATATTCATATGAACATGGTTGAAATTAATGAATTGAGTAATCAAGTGAACATATATTATTAGTAGCCAATTTTATCTTCAACGTTTTTTTTTATAATTCGCCATGCACAACCGACAGATAGGTTCCTCCCTATATATATGCTAATATATGCATGTATTTCCTTATTGCAAAGTGCTAAGGTTTAATATTTAGTCACTCAGCAACTAGTTTTTTGACCAGAAGTTTGCTATGTTCCCGTTCCAGTAGGATCGATGTTTTGTTCGAATCCACTGAGGTGTACAACCACGTGCTGTAGTCTCCGATAATCTAGATGCTGCTCATAAATTTGCTTCTTATCTTCATCTTCTTTTTCCTTTTAGGAACAATTGTTTTGTGAGAACGTATTAGTCGGATTCAATGAATATTCTAGTGAAAAAAATTAAGAAAAATGCAGAGTCACATTCAAAACTTCCTGTGCAAGATGAAATATAAAGCAATTTGTCAAGAACTGATTAAATTTCATTTCAATTTTAGACAATTATCATAGTTATTATAATCTTCGTATCTAAGTTGGATTTTCTTCCCTACGACAGATTATTGTTAACTTGGATAATTTTTTAAATTGGCACGATTTGTATTTAAGCAAATTTATGTTGGTACAAACGATAGCAAAAATCTCCAGCCTATAACATTTTAATATTATCACCCTTCATATGATTCCGCCTGAGGACATTTGTCGTAACTTATACAGATTTAGTGTCGAAGTAGGTTAACTCCGCTAGCATATAAATCTAAAAGACCGACCTGTGCCGGCGTGTATCTAACATTGGATATCCTGTGGGACATGAAAACGCATTGCTACCAACTTTGTAGATGCAAATCCGCCGTAAACCCACTAATACTCCCTCCTCAGTTCTCCATAAGGTGTATACACAAACTTGGTTGACAGATTTATGATGGGTTTCAATACGGTAGGGATTTTCTTTTCGTTACAGCGTATATGTAGAGGGGAGTTTAATCGTTATTTTTATTATAAGGTGAAATGAAAATTTATCCTTACCTTGTCAGACCATTATTGAATGAATATAGTTTTAAAAAGAATCTTGAAGGTGATGGAGATTTGTGCCTGGAAAGTTAAAATTTGGTAAGGAATGTGGATATGAGGAAGAAATGATATGAGTTTAGATCAATGTATAGCCAGGTCGAAGGATAGGCGAAGAAATAACCCAAAATTTGGACACATTAATTGACATTAAAACTTAAAAATTATATCCGAATATTATGTTGATATAGTTTGCAAATTTGTATCATTTGCAGCAATCGAAAAAGACAAAACATATCTTTCTGGCTGATGCAGCTTCAAGCTGGCCACGAAACAAAAATGGTTGAAATAATTAATGACCAAAAACGGATATTTATACGGAAAGCATTTTTCTGAAAATCTTTCGAAAAGCTTGAACAAATCAACTACAGTAACTGCAGAAGTGTTGGGAATATCACCAATCTAATAATTTTGTTCCAAGGCAACTAGAACATGGAATTTACCATAAAGTGCCCTGTATTAAATGGGTGTCCACTTATAGTCCTGGGTGCCCATTTAAAACATAGCGATCCTGCCAGGATCGTCATGTATTAAATGGGTGTCCACATTGGGTGTGTGGACGTCCCTTGGTCCTGGGTGCCCATTTATGTTTAATAAAACTGTCTGGTTCACTGGGAAACTGTACTTATATTTATTGATTACTATACATAACTTAAAAATTATAATACTATTAATATTAACTTAATATCAACTCAATCATGATAAAAATTAATTAAGAATGAAATAAGAATGAATTCCTACCAATATAATACCACATATATATTTTACTCCAAGTTCAAACTGATGTAATATTATTGTCGTATAACCTTAATAAATCACATACTGCTTATTCAGCGTTAAACTTGACTTTATCACGTTTTTGATAATTTGTATAATTTTGAATGGATTTATTTCTTAATCTGGTTCATGCCTAAAGGACATTACAGCCCAATGAACAGCTTATGAACAATAGACAAAAAAACATGTACATAGCAATGAGCAGACTGGGACTGCCGGTAAAACTTATAAAAATGATGAAAATTACACTAACTGAAACCTCGAATCTTTGACAGTTCTATTCTAATCTATAGATAGTATGATAATAGATTTTAATGGATCCAAAAGCGATTTATAAAAAATACCAAGTGCTAGCCTATGCAGACGACATCGCAATAATAACAAGATCACAAAACTAAAGCAAATCTTTGGAAATCTGGAAAATAAATCGAAACAGTATTGACTTTATATGAATGCAGGAAAAACTAAGTATCAAGAAAATAGATGTAACAAGTAATGGAAAAAACTATTCGTTTCAAAAAGTAAATCACTTTGAATATCTGGGAGTAACAGTGACAGATAAAAGCGATGAAGATATGGAAATAGACAAAAGGATAGTAGGAGCCAGCAGAGCCTTGGAAGCCCTAGAAAATAATATGATAAAATCAAAATTATTAAGAACAACAAAGATCAGTATTCTCATTAGCCTAGTCAAAGTACGCATAAAACCTAACAAAAATACAAAAAACTTGAAAATTCAAAATTGGGTACTTAAAAACATGAGAAAAACTTTACAATGTCAGGCATGCGATTTTGCGGAAAATCGTCGGGTGAAAATTTTTGTTTTTGTTTTTTCGCTCTAATTGTTTAAATAATAAATATACTTCCAAATCAAAATTTGTAGCTGATGCATTTATCTACAAAATTTGTCTGAAAAGTTTTTCTGTAAATTGAAAAGTTTACGAGATTAAATTAATTTCAGTGGTATTCAATTCGTGGTTACGCGCGAACGGCCCGTGGGCCAAATTTATTAACCGCTCTACTTAAAAGTTAATAATTTTGGGCTCATGTAAAATGTGAAGAAAGATCTCAACTTTTAGATAGAAATACTTTCAAATTTAAAAAAGTAGATTTTCTGACTGTAATATCAGTTTATTATAATTCCTATTTAATTAATACTTATCCGAGCGAAAATTCCTTTTGGATTTAGCATTGCAAATGAGCATAAAATATTATTATTATAAAAGCAAAGCCATCAATATTTAGAATTTTAAACGAATGCTTCTTAAAAATCTGTTTTTTTTTGCATGCTTAATTTTACTTGTTTTTTTAGACTGCATTCAATCATATCTTTTTTCGAAATTAGTATAATTCAATGAAACTTTACTACTAAACACTTTGAAGCATCTACATTCGAAAAGACTATACAGTTTTTCTATAAATATCAATTTTTTTAAATAATAGATAATTATTTACAATAAATACTTAAATCAGAGGTCTGTTAGCAAACCTTATAACTTTTTTTACCGTTTATGATATTATCTAAAAATTTGTGAACTTTATAATGAACCTATTTAAAAGTGATCGCGATACAAAAGAACACACCTATGGCTTAGGTAAGAAAGAGAAAGGAGCACAAATAAAGGTGAAAAAGCAGGTGAGAGCGTGGAAAATCGATGATAATACATTAAAAACTTTAAAAAAAAATTGTTTTTCAATGTATTTGTACATATTCCCCATTTTATAACACATTTCATATGGAAACTTTTTTTCTAAATGTTGTTTATTTACTATCGTTAAATTGAAAACATGAAAATTGATGATGTTCAAAAATACTACTATGGAAATTTCGTATATATTTTAAAAACTAAAGCATATACAAAAAAAAAATTCAGACAAATTTTGTAGATAAATGCATTAGCAATAATTTTTAATTCGAACATTTTTCTGTGTTTTTATTATTTAAACAATTAGAGTGAAAAAACAAAAACAAAAATTTTCACTCGACGATTTTCCAGAAAATCGCATGCCTAGCATCGTAAAGTTTTTCTCATGTTAATCACAACCCTTTTAAATACTCAAATTTGAATTTTCAAGTTTTTTGTGTTTTTTGCGGCATTTTACGGATATTTTGTGTACTTTGACTACGCTATATTCCATTCTTATATCTTTTTTAGTTGCTTTAATAACGTTATGAGATCCAAATGTTTAATTGAGCAACTTATAAAGTTGAATTATAACAAAATATTAACCACATCCTTAATATAGCTAATAGAACAATTCATGATTTATTAATACATTTTTTGGAGGAGTCCAACGTTGAGCGAAGCAATTTCCAAAACTCTGTGGCAAATAGAATAATGCTTCACACACACCCATACATTTCCAATTTTCACTTGAATGCCATCTACATATATATACCTAAACTTTCAAAGATCTTTTATTGATAAGAGAACAACCGCTTATAATTCAATAAGAAAATTCGTCAGGTATAAAAATAGTGAGTACGCTCCTATTCTTGTTGCTACAACCCGTTATTAAATCTCCAAATCACGTCGCGTCGTGTTGCCCGTATTTGTTTAGGAATATAGTCAAACAAGCCGACGGAACGTTAACAAAAACAACGTAAAAACAGGTCGCCCCCAATGCTTTCTATTAAAATGACAGTAATTTGGTTAGGTCTCCTGAGAGCAATATATCATAGTCGTCATGAAGGGAGCGTAAGTATTCGTATTTTATCGCAAAGGCTTTCCTCGTGGAATGGTTAATTTACAGATACATTTCGTGTACATATTACTCAGCATACTTGTGGTATTAATTGCCATTATGCTTTTTTAATAAACCTTTTATCATAGAAATTATTGAATAATGAACGTCTTGCTTGTGTCAGTATTTTCTGGCTTTAGCTTTGGATAATTGTCTCATATAATTTCACGCTTCTCCACAAAACGAGTGACGAATGGAAACAAAATTTGATTAACATGAATGACACTGGCAAATTTCAACTTTCAACATGACCCTAACATGAAGTCGCGCTACTTTGCAGCCACCACGTCTACATGAACCACAAGTGATCGCCACTCAGTGGCCTGCTCATGTGACTCCGCAGCACTGGACTCCCATAAATAAGATCAGATACATTAAAGAAAACTAGAGTTAAATTCTTGTTAGATTTGACCGACAGTCCATCTAAAAATTAATAAGATGCTGAAGTTGACGCCCCTGTAGCAGTGGATACTTGGAATAGTAATAGAAGATGAAGAAGCTATTGGAATTATCGTCACCGTTACTATGTCAACAATAGACTGATGTAGCGTGTCGCTTCTCGACTAAATCATGTGCGTGCTCTCTTGGGAACATCTGAACGGAGGTGTTCTATGAAGCTAGGAACAAATTTGAATGGACTTAATTAAATATGATCGGAAAGCGCAAGCTGATAAGAATTAATATCACCATAACAATAATTATATTTAATTATTTTCTATTTAACTATTTACCCTGATAAAATTTGGCAACATGTGTAAGGAAAACTCGCCATGTTTTACTACTTAAAAGTTTGAAATCAAATATAGTACTCGCTATAATTTTTGGCACGATTTAAACAACTTGTATGAAGCGACGATCTATTTTTTTGGCAAATGTTATAACGATAAGAAAAACGAAAGACACAATCGACTTTCGTTTTCCTTGAGGATAATTCAAATGTAAACAAAAGTATAACTTGTCTTATAACAATAACAAATTTCGATACTTCAGAGTTTGTGACTGAGTGGAAAAGTTTGAAGTTAAACGCACCTAAGAATATATGTTTCATCCAAATATATAAAGTTTTATTGGAAAAACGGATATTCTTGAAATTGCGAAGATGATTGAATAAATTTATGATTTTATCCTGTAAGAAAAATAAATCTTCCAATTCAAGCACAATCACAAATAAATCAATACATCAAAATTAATATAAAAGTTTATATTTATTCGAGGAAGATGTAAATGAGTGCTACAATGTCTGCATATCCAAAAAACATCTAAATATCATAATTTTGTCTTTGGTCAGTTCGAGAACATGTTTTACAAACCTGTTCATACGTTGTACAAGTGACATGTAGCCATTTTAAGCATTTAAGGTACTGCACTTCTTCACTTGTCATTTCGTATACTTCAAAGCATTCTAGGGATCGCTATTAATTTTTATTTTTACTTAAAGGTGGTTGCTGTGTACCATTGGTCTTCTCTGACTCTCCCTTCAGCCCTTTTTGCCCCGTTTTCGAAAGTCTTGGTATTTTTTATCATCTATCTTCCTAGTTGTTCACGGTTAGTCAATGTTCTATATTTTTGGAAGAGGTTCACACTGTCACATTGTACCTGTTTTGGGTCAAGAAAGACTTACGACATAAATCTTTGGACCGTGTCTTTCGTATCCCCCACTACATGTTTAGAGAAGGCTATCAGATCTATTGGAGATGCCACAAATGCTTATCTTAACCAATTTTCTGCTGGCGTTGTGTTTCATCCCTAACTGAGCTTTTTCAAATTGAAATATATAATTTTCCACGCTATTCAA
Source organism: Lochmaea capreae (assembly GCA_949126875.1). Lineage (NCBI taxonomy): Eukaryota > Metazoa > Arthropoda > Insecta > Coleoptera > Chrysomelidae > Lochmaea > Lochmaea capreae. The sequence goes on from OX421404.1 coordinate 22,022,711, forward strand.
AGAAAATAATTTAATGTAGCAGTTTTCGTTGTGTTATCGATTATTATTAGCCAAGTGTTGACATAAATAACAAATTATCAGCAGCACATTCGAAACTTTTCATAAGATAATTATAGGTATTGTGTAAACAGTAGCACTTCATTGAATACTAATAAGCAACCCAGGATGAAAATATCCTCTAATTAATATTTGAATGGAAATTAATTTCCAAAACCCACGTGCAAATCCCAACACGACAACACCCTTCAGGAATCTAATTAACAGTGGTATTTCTATGGCGAGGGAAAAGAGTAGCAATAAAGAACATGTCAGACCTAATGAAGCATACTAAAATAATTTCAAAAATTTATAAACGAACAATGGAATACCCTGTATCTCGGTAAGAAGGAATATTTCATTCAAGTACTTTAGTAATTTGGGAATTTTTGGCGATACTCAACAATTACCAGTGTTTACGCCACCACTACACTAACACCAACTTTACACTCACTCAGGTTACCTTCAGTCTCTGAAGAAGATAACGTCGTTATCGAAACTATAGTGTTGTGGTAGTATAAAAAGTGTTCAATGTCAAGTACTTTTGGTTACATCCTATCTTATATCATGTGCTGAGTTTCTCCAGTTACTATATGGACAATATTTGATGAAACACTCTGTATTCGGAAGGCATGAACTGAGTGTTTAATAAGTTTATAATTATTACTATTAGTGCTGCTATTGTTTGAATTAGTTTTATCGCAAATTCAAAATGTACGCTGTATTATAAGTCCCATAATTCTCAGCTGAATCACAATATTATTTCCTACAACTAAAATCCCCATTCAATTAACGTGCTGTGGCGCTACCAAACCATTTAACCATTCAGTATATTCACTGATTAAAAAACTATTCACGCTTTTTCCCCAATGACCTCCACATCAGCATATTATCCGAAAGCCAGAGGCCAACTCTCTAGAAAGCAACCTCTAAATCGATGGCAAGCGTTGTGTCTAAAATAACAATAACAAGGGCGTGCTAGTAGCTACAAACGAATCAACCGATCTATAATTTATGAGTTCCAATAACATATTGAAATATAAAGTATAAAATAATATTTTATTGTAACGTACGGTAGATTTAGAAGTTAATTTGTAATATTGAGTTTATATGTCACTTCAGAAGAGCATACCTGGCATGAGACATCTTTTAAAGGGTGGATCGGCTCTATGTTTAGGTGTTAGTTTGGACTATAGGATTCCACTTTCTTTTAGACTAAAAAATTACCCATAGTAATATATATAAAACAAAAAAAATATGAGTATTGAGAGTAAAAAATTATAGATGGAAACAGATTGTACCCCCATCTCTAGTCACCTATGTGCCGGAATGTTTTGATTGTTGATATTGTCATAGCGACATAAATATGCTATTTAAATGCACAAGCGTGAATTATAAACCATAATTCACTCTAGAAGATATATGAGTACCAAATACCTTTTGTTAGGAGGTAAAATATTGACTTATTATTAAGTGGTCGTGGAGAAAACGTATTTAACGTGTTGATCCCATTTTAAATTAGAGTCTATCATCATGCCAAGATATTTAGTATTTACATGAAGATGATAATTTGGTAGAGCATTTTGATAAGAACTGAAAGGTACCTACGTAAATAGTTTTTTTGAATTTATGGGACAAAAGCCTATAATCAAACCACTTCTTCATTATTCGTAGGTCTTGTTCCAATTTTAATTTTAATTCGTACCAGTTCCTATCCTCACAGAACAACACTGTATCATCTGCGAAGCTAATTATTTTGGAATCAGTATCTAGTAGGAATAAATTATTTAGATATATATTAAAAAGTATGGGCCCTAGTATCTAGTACTATTTTTAGCTTTTCAAGAAAAACCACACGAAGTGAAATCGCGTGAATATTGAATGGCCTAGCTAGTGAAGTGGATAAGGTTCAGCGGGGCGGATTCTGTTCCCCTCCTGCTAACATTTCAATGTCACGCGTGGTCTTTGTTTAAAAACTATAGATCTTTCCAATTGGCAGATTTTCTCCTGTTTCCGACGATGAAGTGATCGTATGAAGGATTGAGTGAGAGCCTGGTACTCTTGAGTGTTGATCTAATATTCCTCTTCAAATAAATTGACGAAGTGGCTAATCAACTATTTAAATAGATTCTGGTAAGCTTTTGACATTATGGGTGTCCAAGAACTGGACACCCATAACGCTCTATGGTTGAGCTCTGAAAATGTCCTAGGACTGGGCTTCAAATATATCCTAGGGCTCTGCTTATCACAGCATTCAATTAACCACATGAAGATGGAGGTAATGGCTATAAAAATAATTAGAGGAATTTTGAAAACACAATTGAAAATGAGCTGGTAGTCCGGTACTTAAAAACAATTCGAGGAAAATTATTCATTCATTGTTCCGGATACGTTTTTTTTATTCCAAAATCTACGCGTTTTTTTTTTTTTTGTATTTTATTCATTCATGCGGCGTTCGCAAGATTAAAATTTGTGACAAGGAAAGTGAAGTGGGCATAACTAATACCGTTTTCCACTCAACGCTAATACGTAGGGTAGACTAGACATTTTCACTGGTTAATATTATTTATCATCCTTAGATCCTTCAACATAGTTTATTTGTGTGCGTGTGTTGTGTGTGAGAGAGAGATGGTCTCGGACGGTGTCCATTAACCACAGGGAGCATAGTTTATTCAATTTCCTTATATTACTTTTTATTAGCATGTATCATAATATCTTGCAAAGTGTCATCCATAAATAAGAGTTCCGAGATCTGCATTTTGTCTATTTTTTAATTAATAGTTTTGGTTCTCAGAGTCTGAGTTTGTGAATTAGTGACAGCATCTGTAGGCATTTTTCACCAATGAAAAGCAATTTATGACAAACAGAGTTGAAAAGTTAAGGTTATGTCTCGCGAAACTGCCTGAACGGGTATGAATATAATCAGAACACTATGAAAATTGATTGATTTGATTTGTGTTAATTTGGACAATGCTGTAATCCATAGTTAATTATTTTGAGATTTCATCTAACACTCAACCCTAAGCTCGAAGGGTTAGGATTTTTTCCATCAAATTTAAAAATCCTTTCTCGTTCTTTAGCCATTCCACTGAAAATAATAAGCAATAATTCCAATTTTACAGTTTGAAGAGGTCAGTTCCATTGCCAATAACAAATTTTCATTTTATATAGGTAACTTCTACGCTCAATAAGGCTTCAAAAAACAATATTCTTCCATAGCAATTCAAAGCTTTTGCCAAAGATATTGTATTTATCACTATTTCCATATTTCCTTTGTATTATAACAGTCCTTTGTACAACAGCAAAGATGTTAAGAAACATTTGTTTTTTGTGAAGTTTATGGACATTCGATATTCCAGAATATACAATAATTTATTATGGAATAAATAGGAAATTCAATACTCAAATGTGTTAACCAAATGTAAAAGGATATAATCCTAGCGTGAGCCATGGGCCACCTTCTAATTAATAAGAGTTAAACTTGTTATTAAAAAATTTTGTAATTATTTTTTCTAGAAAATAGGTTAAATTTACATTTCAGTATGTTCATTTTACCCAACACGTATACTTATTCAAGGAACCTAAAAAAAACTCAATCAACTAAGCAAAGCAACACCTAGAGCAAAAATACATAACTCTTTTATATCATTGGCAGAAAGATTTCGTAGGGGAACATGATGGATGGAAATTTTCACGATTTAATTACCCCACTTCAAAAATTTCATCATACGCCCGTTATATGGAAGTTTTTACCCAAAAATTAATCCCATATTGAGATATTATTGTACGCCTATAAAAAAAAGGACATTTCTACAAATAAATTAACCCCCTATATCTTTATTTTTCTATATATTTATTCATCCGTGGGAAGTAGGTGCGGGTCGCTAGTACTCAATAAAAGTGGGGAGAATACCGGTACTACACTTTTCAATCAATTCCCATACGGACCTAAGATGCTTAAATCTTAATTTTCATAGTCTCGTTCATCATCCGAGTCGTCGCTTAATTATAGTAGTTCAAAGTAATATTACATGTTCTGTAGTTTACAAAATTTGTTCTCTTCTTCCTTCGTCACTTTTCCATTTCCTATTGCACTGGAATCAATATTTTAAAGTCATCTTTCTGCAAATTACATTCTGCTATGATAGTTTCGACCACATGGCATTAGATCATTCAGGTATACCATATAAACCATTGGGAAATAAAATATTAGTTGTCCTGAAGCAAGAATTCAACAACTCTTATAACGGCTTATGCTTAACTGTAGGACCAACAAATATTATATACCCGTCTTGTAATCCTACTATATAATAATCATCCATTGCGTTCTGACCCGCATCAATATTATTATCAGCATGGATTCTGCAATGCTGGTATAATTGATATGATTTGGCAAATTATTGACCACCGCCATGTTTAATATCGGTCGTTATTGCAGCTAATAACCCAGGGGACTAAAGACCCGTAATCCCCTGTTACTACCTGTTAATGACCAATTTAAAGCCGTTGGACTGCAGGCTCCCATGAAAATATGGAGTTTGACGACAACGTTTAACATCTTTACAGAATGAGCTATGCAGCTGAATCGTTTACAACAAGTTATTCTTCTATGTTTTTTGAAAATATGTATCACAGTTTTTCTGTTCCAGAATAAACTATAATTCTACTTATTTTCCAGTTTTTTCGATAACAAAATTTAACAGGATGTGAATCATCTAGTTGTAAGGTCTTTGAATTGTGAAGTGTGAACTCACTATCATTATGGGAGCAGACTATCATGCCGGCATTTCGTACTAGCATATTATGCCGGAATTTCACTCTAACATCAGATGTCAAAATATCTGAACGCGCCCAATGACTTCTTTAGGCTTGCTATACATAGTCAATATTTATTTTGTGGAAATTTGGACGTTGGGGACTATTATTGACCCAACTAAACAAATGGCCATTTACAATAAGGATGCATAGCTACTATTATCTCGAAATAATAATGAAGTAGATGTTGAAACCATGAAGACGGCATTAGTAGTACAGTGGATCACATGGACAGAATTGATTCAAATTGATTGTGATAAGTACAGATTAATCTTCACCAACCTCAAATTAAGCTGACCTTTTATTGTAAACGAAGTTAATAGCGTTTTTCGAAGTGGTCAATAGGATGTCAAGTTATGTAGTGTATAAATCGAAGCATTCGAACGAAAATGGGTGGGGAAGTAGTTTAAATAAGTGCTCATTAGAAATAATAAACTAATGATTATTCTTTTGGCATTATAGGCTGGATATTCTGAAACCATCGGGAATCGAACCTGGGGCCCCTCAATTACAAAGCCCTTACGCAGCCCCTGCGCTACGGACGGTTCCTACCCATCAATATTATAAGCTGCGTCTATATTCGGCCATCTTGCCTTGCTCATAGTCCTCATCCTACACATATTTCGCTCTCCTATCGATCCTACACGTACACTCCAGTCACCCCCTCTCACTATCACATCACATTGAGGCCTCATGTGGACATTTCGTAGATAAAATCCCACTTCTGATATAAGCTGAATATTCTGAACATTGAAAAAGCCAAACCATCGGGACTCGAACCCGGAATCCATAAATTGCGAAGCCCTTACGTAAACCCAGCGCTATGGATGGTTCCTATCCATCAACGTTTTGTTAGCTACCAATAACCATGCTTCTAAATTTGTTGCGCTAAGCAAAACTAAATTTTTATTAAAAGACACCTTTCGATTGAAAAATAAATCGCAACAGAAAGCATTGTGCTACATAACAACGTTGCATTTGTACCAATTCCGTTCTGACTTTGATATTTTTGAGAAACGTCTACCTTGAACTCCGACTCAGTTATAGTTTGCGAATTGTTTTCCGTTGAAATGTAATTCAATTCTTGTCGGTATAGGTTTTTTCTTCACAGTAAAATATATTCTATTTCCTAACATTAGTATATAAGTAATAATTTTGCTCTGTGTATTTTTATTTCCATCTCGTATTTTTCAAATTATGCCAATTGGATTCAAAGATTTCAAATATAAAAAAAAAACCGGTATATCAATAGCACACGAGGCTTGCATAGTCATTATAGTAATAGCATTGCTTTTCATTCTCTGCATAATAATTACGCTCTTTCATGTTAAAGTTATATAACCTCAAAAGTAAGGTAATATTTCACATAAAATAACGTTTGTGAACATATACTGTACAGAACAAAAATTTGGAATGGATATCAAGGATAAATTTTTCTTGAAAACCTTTTCCCTGTCCATGTTCAGCAAGGCTGCTGCTTTCAATTTTCAAGTTTCCTTGATAAAAGCCAACCTTATCGAGTGCAACGTTGTCTAGTATTCCACACCGGTTTTAAATTGCAGTTGTTGGAGCTTAGTACCGCTATACTCTCACTAATATTTAGCGTGCATTGGAAGGCACTAACATAATTCTGATATTGTCGAATAAATATGTAAGAGTATGGCCATTCGAATGACATGTGTGGAAGACTAAATATGCAAGACCAAGACCAAGACCAAGACAATACTACAAATATTTGAGAAAGACCAAGACCGGACAAGCAGGACCGATACCGTTGCCAAGACTGTCTTGGTATTGGTCTTGGTTCTTGCTTTGCTCATCACTAGTGGAAGAAAATAAAATAGCAGAGTGTGGCTGCAATACCCTTCAGGGGCTGGAACACTTCAGCTCCAATGTTATATTGAGAAAAATAGGCAATACTTTTATGGAACGGACAAAAAATTACTTAAACCTCATAGAATGGACAAAAAAAGCAAAAAAAAAGGAATTTGAGTATGATGAGAGCTTCAATTATGAGTTTCAAAAGTTTCATTTATCAGAATAAAAAGATTTAAGGAAATAATCAACTTCCAATGTAAATTTCATGAATTTTCTCTCAACATCATTCATATTAAAGTAGGCATAAAACCATGTTCACAATTTAAATGTATTAATATTCTTTTGAAGTGAATGGGTGATTGAATTGAGGACAACGTTTTTTTATAATAATCCTCCGAATAAAAACTCTGAAAAGTAATTAAAAAAATGCGGATTTCAGAAAAGGACAAACACAATTCCCTTCATATCACAGCTAACTCAAAGTCTTTGTGATTTGTTCCGATTAAAGGGCTTATTTAAACAACAAAACCCGACAAAAACTAAGTGAGTATACAACAATCCAAATGTAATTTTTTTGTTTGCGAATAATTAAAATACCTAATTTATCAGGGTTATTTTATTTGTAGTTAAACTTCTATCCAGACATTTGAGTTTGAATTGTCATTTAAACTTTATAATATTAATAACGTTCACCAAATTCACTTTACCTACGGTAGAAATCTGCATACTTTGATAAGCACACTAAGTTCATACATATGGTTAGCTCAGATCTATTATTGTTTGTTGGCAATTTAAGTTAGGCAACTCGACATCGTAGTAGTTTAGACAGTTCGCAGCGTGTAGAAAACTTTTAGGGACTCTCTTAACTTAAACAGTAAGCATCATAGCTAGGGAAAACAGAATGTTTCTACTGGAAATCTCTTTTGCATCTATGAAAATACCATTCAGTTTAGTTTGAACTTCGTTGGTATACCTACCTTTAGTCCATTTTATGATCGGGTTCAAAAACATTGGAGCATACCTCGCATGCCACTGGTGTTTCGCTAATTGCGTTTATACTTATTTTGTTTGTAGCATTGAGATCAGACTACGCCCTCTGTGTCTATGTCAAAGACATGGAATATGAATATCAAGTGGAGTGAGATTAAGAACTACCTCCATAGCCATGTTGAGCGTCATTCTCATGGTGCCAGTTTCGTTGAGATATGCTGATCTTTGAATTTGATATAATTTTAAAATAGCTGTGGTTTGTTGAACTTTTGGACCACAATACGCGGCTAGCATGGGTCTTATGATGGCCGTATAGATCCAAATGATGATCTTAGGGGTTAGTCCATGGTCCGCTGGCATTGTTAATAAGATATAATATAGGTATACTCTTTTTTTCTCCATCATCCAAATAGGAATTCTAAGTTAACTTTCAAAAGTGGAATAACACCCCCTTTTTTTCCTTACGTTTTTTTTTGACTACTCCTCATTGATTCATGTCCTTCGTCTTTTCCATCCACTGCTGTATTCCTATACTGTCGAGGTCGCTCACCACGTTCTCTCAGATCGTTATCTGACAGGTCAAAAGGCTTCCATTCAATCATTGAATATACTGTTTACTTTCATAAAACCTACAAATAAAACCTCTGGAATGAAAGAGAACTGTTTTTCTAACATGATTATAACCAAGTCTGTAGGAACCGTCATTTAATTGAGTCTCATCGCGTCGAGCTCGTCCCCAGCCTAAAAGGCTATGGTCGGGTCCGATCGGTTTTCCAAGGGTTTCCTTACTCGACAAACTGCGATTTGAGACAATCATATAGAGTTGATTTACCTGTTACAGCTGAGTAGTGTTCAAGAATCTGCTGTTTCGTCAGTGTGGTCGCCATCGTCTTCTTGGTTGTTGCTTTTGTTGGAAACATAATTCAAATATTAAACGTTTTAAGAGATATAAAATGATTCCGGAGTACCAATATTATTATGTTCATATCTACACTCGAGAGTATTCGTCGAATAATGAAAACACTTTCACAAAATATTTCTTGAAAAGAGAAAATACCTTAATTGATCAAATTAGTCCTTTGAAGGGAATAAATATCTTTATTAAAAGTTCCACTGGAATGTAAAACTTGAGTAGGATTTAAAAATTTAAATTCTCTCTTCTTGGTCATAATAGCTTTAACAAATTTGGAAATACTAAGAACGCCTCTGGTTGAAGTGAAAGTTGAACAAGGAATGAAAATTGCGACTTTTGCGATGATGTCAAAACGCTCCGTCCGGGATATTTGGGTCTTTGTGGCAAGAAACGAGTTTCCTGTTTCAGCCTCGCTTCGGAAGTCGTTTATTGTCAGTAATTTTAGACTACGAGAAGTAATTTATAAACTGTTGGGAGTTCTCTTTTTATATGGCAGGTAACTTTCAGGTATCGTTCAAAATGACTGTTTTTTCTCTTAATGTAGGAAATGGGATGGCTGTAAAAAAATATTTGCCTCACTGGAGTACTCAGTAGCTACAGTAACATTGGGGACCTATAATTCATAATAGATGTCAAGAGTTACAGACTTAATAAATTTGAAAGGGTTCGAATAAAAGTTAGTAAGAAGATTTTCATAATATACTTCGGAAATGGGAGGCTCGACCAGATATTTTGAAAGTACCCAACAGAATGTTTATATTCGATGAAAAAAATGTCACCCTGCTCGGAACTCTAAGTCTGAGAATTGAGAAAAATACAATATATCGAAAATCAAGTCGAAGGAATGGGTGAGGAAATTTCCACACAAGCATCAATTTGAATTAAAGTATTCAAAATAATACTATGGGAATATCCACATCATTTATCACTTTATGTTCGCAAGAATGTGCTATAACAAAAGGTGGGTGGAAAAGAGACTTCAGTTATGAATTTTGCTTCGTTCTGGCGGAATACCCTTCAACAAATAGTCAATCTGTCAATTGCTGAATGATTTAAATTGTATAGAAATGATATATGTTTGGTATGGACTGTTAGTTTAATATGACAAACACAATTTACTTTGGAAATTTTTGAATAATTCAATTTTGTGAAGAGCTTCAGGCAAAAACTGAATTCTTGAAAAAATCCGAATCTACCAACTATGCTCTCAAGAAGCATACCGTCGGGTGGTTAAAAATAGCAGAATAAACAAACTTTGATATACTTTGCCAATAGGTAACTCACCCAGCATCCTACAAATGCCAATACAGAAAACAACAATTTAATACTGTAGATGTCGGGGGTACCGGTAAATTATTCGAAATCAATTGTTCGAAAATCAATTTTTCGAATGACCGATTATTCGAAAATCAATTATTCGAAACTCAATTGTTCGAAATCAATTTATCGAATAGGTGGCAGGTTCCTAATGGTGATAAAATACGAAGGTGGTTTGGTAGGGGTAGGTTTGGTTGGGTTATTATTGGAAATTATTATAATTTATTCTTCAAAAATTGACTAAAAATACGAAGGTGGTTTGGTAGGGGTAGGTTTGGTTGGGTTATTATTGAAAATTATTATAATTTATTCTTCAAAAATTGACTAAAAATACGAAGGTGGTTTGGTAGGGGTAGGTTTGGTTGGGTTATTATTGGAAATTATTATAATTTATTCTTCAAAAATTGACTAAAAATACGAAGGTGGTTTGGTAGGGGTAGGTTTGGTTGGGTTATTATTGGAAATTATTATAATTTATTCTTCAAAAATTGACTAAAAATATTATAATTTACTTTACAAAAATTGTCATTCGATAAATTCACCTATTCGATAAATTGTTTTTCGATAAATTGTATTCGGTCAATTGTCATTCGATAAATTGTTCTCGATCAATTCACCTAGATCCGATCATCTTGACGTCTTGAACAGCGAGGGTGTCTCGAAACACACCTTCTACTGTAATTTCTCGTTACTTTATATCGGGATAGGACTCTCTGAATTGATTAATATTCATCAGGTTTACAAAATAAATTTGGGACTTTCCATCAATTTCTTCAATTACGACAATGATTTTTGCAGCTTTGTTCAATTGAATTATTTATTCTGTTTAATTTTTTAGAGGATTTAAAAATGTTATATAATCATATAGAAAATTACACGACCAAAGACCAACGGTTTATGTGAGGAATATTTTACTTTTTATCAGCTTTTTTCGCTTACTAACTCTATCGCTTGTTATTTATCTAACCAAAGTGTCGAATAATTCTTCGAAGCCCCCACAGTTTTGTGTCGACTACCGCTTTAGAGTACGTCGTGTCGTCGGCGGTGGCATCGCGAAGCCCTTCTCCAAGGCTGTTCTATACGGCCCCAAAAGATAGCCGCAAGACCCTCATCACTTGTCACCTCCTCCAGCTGTCGTTTGCACCCTTTCAACGCAGCTTATTCAACAATTTAAGTCGCTCTCTACGCCGAAACACAAATATTTCAGTATTTTTTCCAGAGAAGCTGAAGCATCCGATACACAACTGAATATTTTAGACCAGTTGTTGACTCATATGCTGGTCATTATATTTCCACTAATTTGTTTTGTAATTCGTTTCGCAACACTCGTCAAGTTTCCAAGCCTCTGTTTTTTTTATCTACTCACAAAATATAAAGTTTCCTGAAAATACCAATATCTCTAGGATTCAAATTATTACCTAGTTTCGTGAACAGTCTGGGGATATTCTTGCAGATTTGTACCTTCTAGTGAGATTTGTTAGTTGCATACTATAGAGTATTATAAATGAATAATAGAGAGTTTTTGGAACCATTAACTTAAGCGTTTGTTATTCACGTTATCGTTATTTGACGCAAGTGCAGTAAGTGATATCTTTATAAGTAGTGTTTTTGAAACACTTAAAATTAAAGTGAATTAAATTAATGTCAAATACGTCAAATCTGTTTGTGGTGTTTGTTGGTAATAACCTTACTTTTTAGACGTTCGTTGGTTTGGTATATAGTGAGTTGGATTTTTTATTATAATTCATTGTAATCGTGGTAGTGATGGAGGAAGCCCCGAATATTGTATTAAATCGTAATGAAGATGGCCACAACCATGACATGATTCGTGGAATTATTCTTCAAAATATATTCGAAAGTCTTCCTGATTTTGAAGAAGTTGAGGGATTTGATCTCGACATTTATGGTGATAGAGTCGACTGCTTTATTTTTTAATATATGAATATTGCTTTACTTCTATAAGATTTCTGGGATGGTAACACTCGCACAAAACCAAAGATGATAATCAGATTATATACACCATATACACGATCAACCAAATTAATTTCAAAACAATATTCAAAATTGAACATCGCTGCATCCCCCTTACTCGTGTTGTGAGATTTCCGTTCAAAAAATAAAACAGCATTTATTACTTCAAAATAAATATATTTTTTCGTGGTAAAATTATGTCGGTGGCTCGAAAAATACCAATGTGAGGATATTTTTCGTCTTATTTTGAAAATAGAGTCTTTAATAAATAATTATAATGTCAAAGACGAAAACTATCCGTGACAACGGAACACGTTATCGTAATTAACGTTAACGAAAGCATCAAATTCTTCTGCGCATGCTCCGAATAGTGTTAACCGTAACGACAAAACGAATTAAGGGTTCCAAAAACTCTCTAATAATTCATAAAGATGTGGTGCATATGCTCCAAAGGAATATAGACTGGTATTACTGTTGAGATGTTAAAAATTATTTATTAGAAACTAGTTTTTTTAAAACGTTCCTGATAATGGCTCTGTTTCGTTTTTGTTCGGATACCTTGTATCTTGAATAAAAGCAAAGTTACAATTGCTTTAACTGCCTCAGCTTAGCCATGCCTTAGTGCTTTTGTGTGTTCCTTATAACTCTTTGTTATTTGTAATTTTTATTGCTCATATTTTTCTATTTTGTATTTGAATTTCACTGAAAATATTCAACTTGGAGTTTATGTTCAGAATGTATTTACGAATACACAATTCTATTTTTTCCTCTACATGATGCGCCAATACTCCAAACGGAGAGGTCATTTATGTGATGTCAAAGTTTCTCTCGCAACTCTAAACATGAATTTGCATCTTGCGATCAATCGATTCGACACTCGGTTAAAGTGCGAAGGAGCTCCATCATGAAAAAAATAGAGTTCCCAGCTCGTTCGTCATATATCTCAAGAAAAGTAAAGGTATACATTATGCAAAAATTTCTCTAACTCGACTTTTGGCTGCAGGATGAAGTAGAGCATTTATGGAAATTCGAATTGGAATACTGGTTGAACACATATATGTAAATATACTTTATCGCCAACCGTAAGTAAAGCCGTCAATTATCAGATTGATTTCCGAAAATGAAATTCAACACCAAAACTATAAACAGAACTATCAGATGCCCCGTGGCTTCATGAAATTTGCGCAAAATGTCCTCAGGAACGAATTGATCTTGAGCCATTTTGTGAAAATCGGATAATCACAATCGCTGACAGTATCATATTATTTAAAAACTATATTATGTTTCTATGGGTACCAACTACAGGCCAGCTATCTTGGCATTGAATGCAAATTTTAAAAATAGCGAACGCCGATAAATATATTGATATTTTATTTTTTCACTGCTCATTTGTGTTTTTTATCAGTATGAAATAAAATGTTGTACGTCACACGTCCGGTAAACTTTTACAGTACTCGTTTCGAAACATCTCACTTGTGCTGTGAAAGTGTAGGTACTTACAGGACTAGTAACGTAAATAGATATCTATTTTTTAAAACCGGCCAGAAATTAGTACTTTCCGGTTTATTTTTAGGTCAGAAAATCTCATTTTGTCGGACCGGGCCAGAAAATTATTGTGATAGTCCGGTAATAGTATATTACGTAACGTGTGCTGTGAGAAGCATTTTACGCACGAATGGAAAAGTTACGCACGATGCCGCGTGGCAGCGAGTGCGTAATTCCATGAGTGCGTAAAATGCTTTACAACAGTAGTTACGTACTATACTTTACCTACGACCTACTTGTGCTTGTATTTATAATCTTATTATTAATAATACTTGAACAACATCAACAATAAATATTTTTAATAATTTTATTGTATAACATTTAATACCATAATATTAGTAATTATAATAATTGTTTATAGTAACAGTACAGTTATCAAACACAGATCATAGATCGCTTCCTTTGCTTGTTGAAGCATAAGAAACAACAGTTACATTATTAGAGGTGCTTGGTAAACTTTCATCTCAATCTCTATTACCAATGAAAGAAGCACGATAAATAACTAACGTTTAATTAATATATTGTTGATAATCAAAAGTCCATTTTTCAATTATAATCAATACATACTTAGCCCTTTGGCTATTCATAGTTAAACGTGGCAATATCGAATGTTTTCAAATAGTAAATTTTGAATAAAATGGTGACGTCTATTGACAGTTGCTAAGATGTTGCTAGGGAAGCCGTGCGATTTACTGTACAGCAGTGCGTTTTTTTTGCCGTGCGTAATAGACGTCATTAAATTGATGTCGACTGTGTGTTATTGACTGATTACAGTGGGGGTCGTAGGTAAACTACTATTATCTGCCGCATGTTAAGACAGGTGAAGTATTTTGACGTTGACATTTAATCGAAAATCATCTGTCAGTGTCACACTTCTCCCTATTACGGCTCGATAATAGTTTTCTTGCAATTTATTCATAACAAATTATGGAAGATATTCAATGCACGCCACCTGAAATTAGGGAGAAGTCATTAGAGACGTCTTTAGAACTTTTGCCAGAAAAATCCAAGGAAAAATACAATCGCCAGTACGACATTTTTATGGAGTGGTGCAATAGACACAATAAAATGCAATGAAATATAACTCAGTTTTTCATATTCTGCATTCTGAACAGTTGGAGATACAATTTTGTATGCACCACGTCAGTAAAGTGTCTTTATCGAACTCGCCTGTTACTCGCCTCGCTCGCTTGTCTCATAATTTCAGACTCGTCCGATAAAAAATCACTTTACTGTCTTGGAACATAAATAATTATTTCCCTGTATTTTATAGTTTATCCTTATCATTCCAAAGTTTGAAATTACCTCTCTGTACTAATAACATTAACTAAAAATTATGCTACGTTCTCTCCTGTTCTTTTCATAGTCATAATCCATTTTGTGCTATCCAGCTGGACCTAGATAATGTATTCAACTTATTTTCAACTCTTTCAACATTCATCACTGCTAAAATATATCTGCGGTGAAACTTTTGAAATGAATATTTAACAAAATTTGCTTTATCTACCAGACCTCGCTGTAGAAAGTTATCAGACGATAAATAAATCTATTACTGAAACAATATTTTTAAAGGTAGAAAGGTTAAACAAGGAGTATTATAAGCAGAGGAAGCATTTGATGAAAAAGTTGGGCGGTATTGTTAAGAATTTGGGTAAAATAAATATTAATTTTTGTTGTTGTTTTGTCTGTGAAGGATTATTGTATTATTTTTTCCAAATCTGTATTTTTCCTTCAATTATACAGATATCGAGAAAAAAAAATTTTCAGAAAATATGTGGCTTGAAAACATCGTACAAATGAACATCATCATCGTATCATCAAGTTATTAAGTTTTTCCACAGGAGTTGAGTGAAATTTTGTGTACTACCCTGTATATCACTATATCTATTAAAAATTTTTGCAAAATCGGTAAGTGTTAATGATTATAATGGACATTTCCTCAACTTGACACAAAATGGTTGAAATTTATGCAAAACCGAGAAAAGAAAATTAAAATTAGATTTTAACATGATTTTGCATGTCCAGTTAATTTTATAGTGCAGTGTAGTTTTTCCCAATAAAACTATTTCAAACTACCCAACTCTCCTGCATTTCGTAATTACTCCATTTTTCTTCCTTACGCCATTCCACTTTTTGCTCTTTTTGAGCTACGTACTTTGATAACCTATGTCTCAATAGATTCAACACAAATCACTTTATTAACTTTCTATACACCAATATAACTATATAATTGAAACCACTCATACGCAACTATCATCGGCTTGAATTGAATGAAGTTGGACAGCTTTGCCATGTATTTTTTTGTAGGATCTAGCCTCAACTACTCTTCACTTGCAGCTTGTCATCCTTTGTCATACACCTTTCGAGATAAAAGTGTCCAAAAATCCTCAAGTGGACGATACTGGAAGAAGTTAGTCTGGTTGAAATATCATGTTGTCTTCAGCATGATGCTCGTGAATTGAATTGGCCAATTTGGTCAGACAGTTTTCAATATATCAATTAATATCAAAATGTGCCATTAGTTTTTTATCTTCATAGTAAAAGCCTTAAACTATGTCTGTATGTTTGTATGGTAGGATCCCTGTTTAAACTCTTAGTGCAGTTTTCCATTAACTTATGCTTTCAACGGGTTGTAGCCACCCATCAGAATCTTCGATTGTCTAAGCCCTACTAGATCTTTCCAATAGTCAGATCTTCTCTTTCCTTCGGTTGTACCTATATCTTCGAATATTACATTGGGGCTGATACTGCAAAAGAGTTCCGGCCCTTAAAAGGGTATTTCAGTCTCCCTCTCTGCTAGTCCATCTGCTATTTCATTTGGAGTTTTCCCAAGCTTTCAGAGAGTTTGGTTCCTGGCCCGTACACTCCTATCCCAGTTCCTTCTTTTGCTTTTGAGCCGTCTATGTACCATTGAATGGCATTCTTTCCAAGTCTGGTAATGTTATTTGGATCCCAATCCTTCTTGTTGCTTAATTTCGTAACGAAAGTTATACCTTCCATCATACCATCTTGTGGCATGTCCCAGGCTGTCTGATTTCTTAGAAGTGTCGAGGTGGTTTTTTTTAATGATTTCCTCTCTACTTAGTCTGTATCTCGTTCTTTCTGCAACACTTTCTATTACCATATGCAGTGGTATGAGGTCGAGAGTCACTTCCATGGCTGCCGTAGAGCATGTTCTCATTGCAACCTTAAACGAATGTATAAGTTTATTCAATAATTCAAGGCCCATTAGTGCCATATTTTCTCGTTCTCATAAAATTTCCAAACCGGATGTACGTTTATAACAAAAAAAATATTCCGTCATTGTACTTGCCTGCAAAGTTCAATAAACATGATCCTTATCGTTCCATTCATAATCCAAGATCTATTGTTTTTGTTCCGTCATCATAACTGTAATTAAGCTTTGCTTGTACAGCTTACACTATTCGTCTCAATCCTATCTTAAGCCTCCTCTCATGTTATTATCTTATCAATATAAAGTTCGCTTAGTTAACTATCTTATTAAAACCATAATCGCATACCAGGAGATTGCCAAATATCAGTAACTTGCCACTTAAGTAAATTGGATGTTACGTTACCATGAGCTATTGTAATCGGCACAAATAGGGATTGATGAACGCAGTACAACGTTTATAAGGGATGACGTTTGTTGCTCGGCTTAATTTCATTCACAATATTATTTTGAATTAGTCAGGACAATTTCTATATATTTGGGAGCATTTCAAGTGATGTTCTTAAACACATAACACCTTTGAATGGGAACAATATAATATAAAAGTTTTTAACCAGTTAAAATTTTATTTTTTCGTATTTTATTTTATGTTTATAGGTGAAGTAAAATAGCTAAGTGATTTTTTTAAAATTTTATTTCAGTATTAGAAAAAACAAACCTCATTGAACCAGTGCGGATTACAGTTTGACCAATACCGGTAATTATGTCTGTTCACAGAACTGTTCAAGTAAAATGTGGCTTCATCACTGAATACCAAATAATAAGAATCTGAGAGATTGTTTCGCTTTTATAATTTTCTCTGTAACTGTTCCATAAAATTGTAATCGTCTATCAAAACCATCCTCAGCCAATTCTTGGAGATTTTGAACATTATACGGATAACAGTTATTTTCATGCACTCTGTATAGACAGTCTACAAATACCATTATTTTTTTTCCAATACACTTGGAGATCTTTTAGGGATCTCCTGAACATATAATAGAACATCTAAAGTTTTATCTTCATTAGTAGCACTACCAGTTTCGTTAAATTTGTTTAATAATCTATTCACTGTAGATCTGGATTAAAATCCCATATAAAATAGTATAATTATACCTCCACTAGTTTGAGAAAGCTACTGTGTTAGAGAAACGCGTCACGAATTTATATTGAACTTAGTTCAAATATATAATGAAGATTTAAACAAATCAAATTGTTTTATTGCATCATTTAGTATGGATCTTCATCAAGTAAAAGCCTCATCTATTCAATATTTTTTGTTTAATTATAAAAACCTACAAGGTCATCATAACATTTAATATACAAAAAATCATGAGACCTTTTGTATTACCTCTCGACACGTCACTCGAGCTAGACATTTACCATTTGGTCTAAGATATTTATGCAGAATAACGTCCTAGAATGTCATAACTGCCCCTTCATCCATTTCAAAAATAATCCCTTGGTAGAGCATCGATGTATGGGGCAATACCGATGTCCGTCCCGCGGTCAGGAAATTGAGGGTTTAGGAAAAGGGTTTTTAATCCCCGACCGATGTCCGTCCCGCGGTCAGGTGGATACACAGGTAGAATGGGCAGGGTATACTATTATTCCTAGAATAATTAGTATGATTCGTGTATTATCGACATTATTTCTTTATACCGTAATCACATATTTGGGTAAGGAAGGAAAATAAATCGGCCTTTTTCAAATGCCAAGTAAAACCTAACACTATAGGAAAGAGAGAATTGTTTTCTTTAAGCTACCACAGTTAGTTGTAGGTACACAACAAAAGAGAAGACATTGCATTATTGAATAAATATATTTGAACAGCTATTGAAAGAACATAAACTTTCATTTGATTTGTAACGAGAATATTGATGAGTTGCAGTTTTAGTAGGAAGGCTATAAAAAATTCATTTCAATTTGGGATGAGTATATTTTTGTATAGGTGAAGCAAAAGTCTAATAGGAAGGAAGGAAACATTTGTTAAGTAACGAAGAACTATATTTAAATTGTACGTTTTTCCTGGCTTATTCAAATAACGGGATGCAAAAATTAGTTTTAGAAAACGTATAGGATGTTTGAAGAATTTGTGTAACAGCAAATCCAGGATATTCTCCCTACGAAGCCAATATATTATATTACAAAGTCTCATAACCCTAACCGTTTGTACTTTAAATACGTATTACTACATATTTTAGTTAAAAACAAAATCAATGCTATGCCTTAGGTTTATTTCGGAAGAAAATTTGGTTCGTTTGACAGGGAGCGCTGACTAATCGGTAAAATGTATTTTAGTATTGATAAAATGTAATGGTTTTAGCATTACAAATAAAGTATCTACTACATATTATATCTTATATATATATATAATATATAATATCTGCAATATAAATTATCATACGGATCCACGGGACGGACTTCGGACAAACGTCTTGACCCTTTTAACCGCGGGACGGACCTCTGACGTGCCTGCGTTTTACCCTGACCGCCGGACGGACATCGGAAACACCGGATGTATGATTCCAATCCTCCAAAGTATTTTTGAAAATATACTACACCCCATATTTTGGGAAGGAATCCAGTCAGAATGCATGTATTTCTCTTTAAGTAACTGGGTTTTCCTGAAATTATTTTTGAAACTCATTTATAAAGAGAAATTGACTGATATAAGTTAACCAATTTGCCTTCGATAAAACGTCGAGAACACACACGCCATAAATTGTGATTAACTGGGGGGGGGGGGGAATTTTACAGCACTAATCCAAGCATCGCGTCATTGCACAGAGGGATTAATTAAATAGTCACCTCGCTTCGTTAAAACAACCGGAAATCGAAAAAAAGACCCTAACCCTTGCTCTCCGCATTGCACATTTATAAACATTATAAAACGATGGAATTTCAGATAAATTTAAGAACTTATTACAAATTGAAGTCTAATTATCATCCGTTGTTCACCACTAAACCATGAAAACTGAATAGAACATGTCGTCGGTCCCCCAGAACTTATCATTCTGTAATGGTCTATATGATATGGATGACAAAGTAAAGTTTGAGAGATTGCGAACTAATGATTATAGCTGCAAACGTCATTTCATTCATTCATACCCTTGGATTGTACTCAACAGCTCAGGATCTTGAATTCAATTTCAATTTTACTACCATTTCCAATTTTTCCTACTTTCATTCCAGAAGATGTGTGTTCTATGCAAGCCACCAGTTCAAATAACTTTGGCTGAATATTCCTTCACTTGTGCGAAGAACCTCTTTGTGGGACTAAGTTTACATTCATATTGTCGGAATGAGTCAACAGATATTACAAATACGTCTTTTCGTGTCATCCATGCCCATAACCAATCCCTTTGGAATAAGTTAAATCATCTTCTTCGAAGACACTCTCCTTCATGTTCTCCTCATAGTACAGTTAAATAAGAAAAGTGGGTAAAATAAACCATCCAAATATTTTGGTCGACTAACATTTCTTCATCAATATATCATTGATATATTGTTGATTCAGGAGTTTTGTGAACATGGAAAATATCTTCTCCAAGACACAATTCTATGATTTTCAATTAATACAAATTTTCTTTCGTCTTTCTTATGGGCAACATTCAGTAGTCCATAGTTTGATCGACTCATATTTGGTATCTCCGCTTTTTCTTCCTAACGATACCCATCGTAATTCCAAAAATATTTATGAGTTAATTGTGCTGAGAACAAAATACGTTGTATGCAACTGCTAACAAAATTAAAAATTGGTGATGTAAATTAAGAAAAGGCAACTGAAAAATACTCCGAATATTTAGAATATCTTTCCCATAATAATACTATACCTACAGAGTTTCGCTTCACTTATATATTTTTCAAAAGGAAAAACATATGACTATAAATGACAACGCCATCGCTAGGGATGCAGCACACAAAACTCTAGTACCTAAGTAATACATATTACATACCGCAATTCAACAACTGATACAGTTAAATATCCCAGTGGAGAATGTCAAAATGTATGAAAAATTTAATGGAGCAAAATTCAAAGCGTTCATAGGAGTAATTTATTTGAAAGCTTTTAAGTGATTATTATTATTTATTTTTAATGCTTAGGTATAGCATAAACTGAGAGTGAACAAAAGTTTTCATATCGAATAGTACCATATTATAATAAATTGTACTGTAATGTATGTGATATCTTGATGTGAAAATATTTACAAAAATTTGATTTTACTTTAAAGCTCACATTATTAACAAGCAGGATTTTGTTCGCTAGATTTTGTTTATCACACTGAATTAATATTAAAAATAGTAGTTAACTTCGTCGAAATACACGGTGTTCCATCTTAGACGAGCCACCCCGTATATTTATTATCCCATAGTGATTGGAAAAATTTACCAAAACACGTCGGATGATTTTCTTTGGGGGACATCTCTTGACGAATATTTGAGGCTTGAACAAGCAACCCCCTAAGAGGGGGCGCTTCAACCCCTCAAAATTGAATAGGGTAGAGGGGTTGAGTGATACTTCATTTGTAAGGTAAGGTCTTTACAGCGGTGTATGAAAAAAATCACATTCTTAAAAAAAGTAATTGTTTTATCATGCTTACAATCAAAAAAATCAAAACTGCGTTTTTAAATCAAATGTTCAAATTGTTCTCCATTGTCCTCCATACAATAATACAATCTTTACTGAAAACCGTCTCTAACATGGTCCAGCATAATTGTTATTTGACGACACTCATTTACAATTCGTTGGCGTAGTTCGTCCAAATTTTCAGGCTGAGTAACAAAAATCTTGGACTTAAGATGTTCCCACAAGAAGAAGTCCAGAGGGCTCATGTCAGGAGATCGGGCAGGCCACTCCACAGGACCTTTTCTTCCAATCCAGCGACCAGGGTATTGTAAATTGAGGTATTGGCGAACTGGTGCGGCGTAGTGAGGAGGAGCTCCGTCTTGTTGGAAATGCAATTTCATTGTTGTTCAATTAGTAGAGGATCGTTTTTGAATTTTTCTGTTATTAACGGATCAATCAAATTTTCCAGCATTTCAAGATAAATTTCTCCATTTAAATTACCAGGAATAAAAAGAGGTCCAATTAGGTGGTCTCCCAAAATTCCTACCCAAACGTTTAGCTTTTCCGGATTTTGAGTGTGAGCTTCTCGAAATACATGAGGATAATTGTATCGCTTCAAATTCTACAGTTATGCCGGTCAGAAAAGCAAACGTACAAGAAATTTGGTGTTTGTTGATGCCCTCGGCTATAATTTCGCAAAATCCTTGCCTTCGATCAAAATCATCATCATTTAATTAATGAATTAATTCAATTTTGTACGGATGGAACTTGTGTTTTTATAAAATTCTGTAAACGTTAAATTGGCCAATACCGGGAATCGCAGAAAGTTGTCGGACAGATTGCGTGTTTGGCGTAAGTTGGACATGGCCCAATACCGCCACAGCTGCTCTTTCATCATTCACAATTTCCATGGGTGCACTTTTTTATCGATTACTGAACCCGTCTCAACAAATTTTGAAATTAATTCCATTACGTACTTATGGCGAACGCTACGTTCAGGATGGTTTCGGTTAAATATCCTTGCAGCCGCTCGGGCACTATTTTGATTTTTGAGGACAATTTGGACATTTGATTTAAAAACGCAGTTCTGATTTTTTTGATTGTAAGCATGATAAAACTATTAATTTTTTTTTAAATGTAATTTTTTTCGTACACCGTTGTAAAGAGGCTTCCAATACCTTACAAATGAAGTATCACTCAACCCCTCTTCCCTATTTAATTTTGAGGGTTGCTTGTTCAAGCCTCAAAAATACGTCAAAAGAAAATCATCCGAGGTGTTTCGGGAAATTTTTCCAATCACTATGGGATAAGAAATTTACGGTGTGGTTCGACTAAGATGGAACACCCTGTATAATACTTTGTTAAAATAAAACAGTAACCAACAAACTCAGAAAATTGGTAATAAATATTGAGGTAATGAATATATTTATATAAATAAACACAAAACTGACGAATGTCGTTGTCAGTTGTATCAAAAGAGCTGTGTGAAATGGGCGGCAATCTGTCCAATTACTAGTAAGCAAAAGTGTCAACTTAAATTCAAATCGCTCCTCTTAGTTTAAAATCAAGGTATAGAAATGGAAAATCCAGTGAAGTGCACGCTCCAGGAACGGTTTTATTGGGATAACGTTCATATATCAGATATCCGGTGATGCGAAAAATTTTATTTAGGTGAAACATTGAACCATTGAAAATCTGAATAAATTAACACAAAAAGTATTTTGAAGATAGGGAGTTCTTTGAGTCAGGTATTTGCAAATATGCTTGGAAAAAGGGGGCATCATATTCAAGGGAAAGAAAGTAGTTTAATACAACTAACTGCGGATAAATCTGTAGCTACTATTTCAGCCAAATGTAGTCAAATTTGGTTACCTAAGTTAGAAAGAGAAATTTCCAATAATCAATTACTTGCGTTAATAGGATAGTACCATACATTTTTATCCAGTTTTGCTTGTGAAATTTGTGTTTTTGTTTTGTAATCGTTAGTTTTTTATCATATCAACGTTAACTGGAAAATTCAATTTATGAAATGTATTTGCGAAAACATTGTCACAACGTCTAATGTGAAATTTTCTACCTAAAACTCATTAATTTCACACTGGCAAGATTTTCCCAATAAACTCAGTTCAATTAATTGACATTTTCTTAATTCCAGAACACGATAACAAAAGAAAAAAAAATTATATTTCGAACTTAATTGTTTGCCGATGAGGATTTCTCTTAAACTTACGGCAAATAATAGATTTCATTTGGAAATAGTTGTGCCTTCATACAACTCAAAAGACGAACGAACAATTAGAGAAACTCGCTTAAAAGCTTCATTATCTGTGTAATTTGGTGCCCTTATATAGCCTTAAGACCCATTTTACATTTCCAGTTCCTCTTAGAAACGATTAACACATGATTACCCATAAACGGAGCTTGAAAAACAGCGCCAGCTATTTTCAACACAAATTATGATTAATTTTGTTATTTCATGTGTTCTTTTAGTACGTGAGTAGCAGTAAAAAAATAATGTTTATAACATGAAGAAACCAACTCACATCAAAGTCTATCAAAAAATCAACCAGCTAAAGAAGGATCTAAAGGAGACTTCATAGCTCCGGAACCGTTTTGTGAAATCACAAAAGATTGCATAAGAGGAGAAATCGGGAACTGGCTAGATAGGGAACACCAACTTAAATGGAAGTCGAAGCAAGAGCACCTTCATACAAGGAGTTTACTGAATAAGGTAGACAAGGAACACTCAATCAATCTATTGAAACTCAGAAAGAGACATTTGATGACATTTACTGACCTGGTGACTGGACACTGCACCCTGACGAAACATCTGCACGAAATGGGCAAAGTTAGTGAACCTATGTCCAAGAAATGTGAACTCTTTGATGAAACACCTACTCACATACTCTGCTTCTGCGATAACTTACACGGACTCAGACGGAAGCATTTTGGAGAGGACATAATACAACCATTACAACTAGTGAAAATCCCTCCAGTCAAACTAATGCCTACATATAAAACACAAAGCATCTGGAATGGAAGTAGATAACATGGGAAATGGTACAAAGATTCAGTTCAAGTACCTGTTGAGCACAACATTAGGTTTTCAAGCATGAATTTTGATGTAGTTTCAAAAATATTGGAAATGTTGTTATTCCATATTCAATTTTTTTTTTTTTAGAATACCTCTTACTAAGCTAAGGCTGAGAACTTGTACCAACTAAAATTGAGGAGCTCATTCAATATTTCCATATGTTAGCTTTTACAGACGGAGACAATTAGCACAATCGTTTTGAGCACAATAGATTCAAAAGCTATATTGATAATTGTGTGCAAATTATGTGCATAAATCACAAATTTTGAGCTCTCATATTTTTGTTTTCATTAAATGTTGTGCTACCTTAAACTCAAACTAGCACAAGTTTTTCCAAATTATCATGTGATTTCAATGAAACCATTGCTGTTCATTGGATTCCATTCCCAGTAGACTATAATATTGTTAAAATGTCATACAAACAATATTTTATGTCACATTTCATCAGGAATGTTATCTACTGTGAATTTCACAACAAACTTTTTGCAGTCTTAAACTTCAACATTTTATTGAGTGGCTAGTTGTCTAGTATCAGATAGGGACCCGAAGTAGGAATGGGTCAATTAAAACTGCGACTGTGGCGGGAAGCGAATACTGCTCTACCTCTGCTGCAGGCGGCCAGTGATGCAATTGAACCCAGATTTATATTTAATAAACCCTACAAAATACAAATAAAACAGAACACAGAGACAGATGCTGCAAATGCAATACACATATATACAGATGGCTCAAAAACCAAAGAAGGCTCAGGATGTGGTATTTACTCCAGATCACTAAGCCTAAGGATTAAGTGGGGGATGGGAAAAAACACCAGCGTGGTTCAAACAGAACTGGCTGGTATTTCAATTGCCACAAATAAACTAACCAGAAAAAAAATAATCTGCACTGATAGCAGAGAAGCACCGTGTTACATCAGGGCTAGTATTAAGAGTGCCATCGAGATTTAGCTAACGCCTCGGTAGATAACAATCTTATACTGAGATGAGTTAAGGGGCACGACAGGAGCAAAGGTAACCGCATTGCTGAATCTGTAGCCAGGAACCGGCGGGACTGAGAATTCTTGGACCCGGCGACACCTACGGCCTGACGAATTCGACAATTGCTGAACTAGCTAAACGTTACACCCATGCACAATCTCTAAAGAGGTGGGATGAAATCAAGGGATGCAGTCTTGCCAGGATCACCCTGGGCGACCCTGGGAATCTGGAGTCGAAAAAATATTTGGCGATGACCAGGAAAAACCTACGTTTAACGGTAGGATTTCTGACTGGCCCCTGTCAATTAAGGAAACACTTCCATACAATGTGGCTAGTGGATACATCTCTATGCAGGATGTGTGAACAGGAAGATGAATCTGTCAGGCATGTCTTATGCGAGTGCCCGGAGTTATCGTCAATAAGAGAGTGTGTGTTCGGTGAGTCTTGGCCTACACCTGCCGATATAAAGGAGATGTCTCCTAGTGACCAGTCCACCTTCCTGGAAAGGACAGGATGAACGATGACCTAGGAAGACTCCTCGGGAGGATGTACAATGGGTCACATGTGGCCTAAGTGCTGTGGGACTAACTCACCCTCCCTACTCTACAGATACAGACAGATACAGGGACCATAATTTGAAAAACTTAATATTCATTGATAACGCAAGCTGGAACGCTACTGAAACGTTGATGATCATGGTATGATTTCCAAAAATAGAAATAAAAAATCATGTAATTAGGAGTTGGGATAGCTTAAGTTTGAGGTAGCATGACTTTTAATAGACTACCGTGCACAAAATAACAGTAATGGTTTCACTGAAATCAGATGATAATGAAAAATACATACAACTTTTAATAAAAACTAAAATAGGAGACAAAACTATCGATAGCTTTTGAACTGATTGTGCTTGAATGGTTCTGCTAACTTTGTTGTTTTTGACATAATATGTTTTTTTCCATTTTTGTTTGACCGGTTCTGTCACAAAGCTTAAGTGTGTGTAGCGAAATGGTAAAGTAATTAGACAAGAAATTTTGCATTATTATTCACAGGTATATCTACATTATTCAATGGTTGTAGATCATATGTTTACCTTTTCAACTTTACAAAAATTTCTACTCAAATATCATGGCGCATCAAAAAAAGTTCCGGAAATTTTTTCAATTGCCATGGTAACTAGTCAAAATTAAGGCATCTTATTGTTTAAAAAGTGGTGGTGTGAAATTTGCATCTGAATTTAAATTCTAGTCTGCTCAACATTATAATTCACTTGTATCTTGACTGATGAGCGTTTTTGAATTATTTCTTAATCAATTCTGCTCTCGTGTTTTTTATTCGGTTTTTACATAAATATCCAAGGGGCGTCGTTTTTTTTGGTTTTTGCTGGAAAAGCCTTTGCATAAATATTCAAGGGACGTTTATGTAATGATTTAAATTTGAAAAGCCGTTGTTGTACCCGCACTTCATAAACTTTGAGCGGAGAAAGAGCGGGCACTAACACGATTAAGAAGGGTTGAAAACGGTGGTTTTTGGCAATCCGAAAATGTTACTTCAAGGAACAGATTTAATAATAGGAGCAATAATGTGACGGATGGGAATTCTCGTCGAGCGGGAGATTCTTTTAATTGTCTTTTCTGTATGTTCTTCATGGTATATGCATTATTCTTTTTCTTTGTTTTTTCGGGAAATTAGACCCACAATGTTTCTCTATAGTTTCTTTTCAATGATAAATACAATGTACGTTAGTTAACTGTACTCTAAATGTCCACGTTGGTGTGATTGAGATTTTGTTTCATTGACTAAAACTATTTTGTTGGTAATAATTAAAATTATGGCATTTTGGCGACCATTTGAAGAGGAAGATAGTGTTATAGGCTCCGAACAGTGAATAGAGTGAACAGTCGTATTATCCTATGAAAACATAAACAACGTCAAAGTTTATTTATTTATTATGCTTGATTCTGATTCCTGAAAGTGGAGAGTAGGGATTTGAGACAATAGACAGGAATGAATTTGGAATGTTCCAGTCGCTATCTACGCAAAAATGTACAGTCAACTGAAACAAGAAAATAATGGGTCAAAGCAGAATTGAAAACATTTTCAAAAAAAATCCAGTATTACAGTTATCGGTAAAACTGTTATTCATCGGAAAAAGAGAGTACATAAATCGCTAGTGCGTTGAGATCATGCAATACTGAAAAATTTGTCTGAAACCGGCTCTGCTTCTGCTTACAGATTTCTTTGTCTCGCCGACAAATTGTGAAACGGTGCAAACTAATTTCACTCACAAATATCAGCTGGGACTCAATAGGACTCAACAAATTGTCTAGTATTGACAAGCAAACATTAAACACCCCAAGGAACTTATTAGACTTCTGGGAATGGTTTATTCGAGGACCATTTATACATTCTCCGAACAAATGTGCATGCCCTTGCCTTTGATGTTTAGAGTCTCTCTCTCAAAAAATGTATTTGGTGAAATTTGAATTAGTGGGAGTCAAAATAATATCTTACGAATCGCTCACCTTAAACCTAACCTAACCTAGACAATTTTATCGGTCGCTTTGAAATAATTCACTCAAAACAGTGTATGTTGAGCTCACCTACATGTTAGTGAATATTTGATAATATTCAAAAAATATGAGCTATGGATTTTTAGGTTTTCCTAGTAATACGTTTTCACCCCAAACGATTATTTTCTGATACAAATATTACAGTAATTGAATGGCAAGTTGGACAGCTAATGAAATATTAAAGCCATTAGACACCCTATGCAGAATTTTCCACCTATAAAGAGAAACTCGAGCTTGAACGGTGATAATTACTTTGAAATACAGGAAATAAAACTCGTTTAGTATCATTCATTTATTCATACAGACCTGCCCATGACTGACTCATGATTGGTTCTATCAGTTTTTAACAGAGTTATCCTTACAAGTCAACAAGTTGAATTAGCTTTGATATTTACTCAATTCACAAAACTCTCTGATACTAGCTGAAAGCAGCGTGATGAAATTTTTTCATATTAATATAATATGTTTGTCAAAATGCCATGATATATAATTGAAATCACTATTTTTCAAATGTGGGAGTACTGAGATTAGGTTGGTGAGAGTACTGCCTATGACTGATGTTGACCGTCGAAGAATTTATCGTTGTATGCCTACTATTTCATGCAGATTGAGAAGACAACAGAATCGACAAAACAGTATGGGAGTTACCTATGACATAACGCCTTCATCAGTAAATTATAACCAGCCTTCTATCGTCCTAATTCTGAATAGAGATTACTGAGTCCTCCGAAAGGAGGAAGTACTAAGAGCAGATGGTTGCAGATAGAAATATCAACATGCTTCTTTTCCTACTCTAACCATTCCAAACTTCTATTAGCTGTTCCCTCTACAGAGGTATCAGATTGGTATGACCTTCATGGCCACTGTAGGAGAGTATCTTAAAGGACCTAGACCTTCCATATTCCACCCAGAACCAGCTATAGTTTGTTCATACCGCTAGGTGTAGAGGTATGAGATTGGTATGACCTCCATGGCAACTGTAGGAGGGTATCTCGATGGTCCTGGACCATCCATATTCCACCCAGAACCAGAAGTAGTTTGTCCATTTTTGTTCTGCCTACCCAGGCTACTTTTCCATAGGTAATTATCGGTTTTACCATCATAGTGTGTGTGCTAGGTTTGGAGACCCACTTACTGCCTACCAGTCTTTTGCACACCACTACAGCACTTGTCGTCTTATTGAGTTTTCGTTCTACGTGTACGATCCAGAGTCTATGTCTACGGTTATTACTAAAACTGAATATAGGCACATTGCGATGTTCTGGTCATTTTTACTATGTTTTTCCTTGTTTATGTTCCACAGTATCATTCATCTTAATGTATGTAAGACCTATTAAGTTAACCATTCTCAAAACAAACCTTCTCATTTTTGAGGTTAATAGTCGGAAAGTGTAGTCAACAAAACGTCCGTTAGGTGGATATGCACTGCATTAGCTCCATAATTTAGTAAAATATTCACGCTGGTTGATACATAAATTAACTCCTTCCACTCCCTTATTCATAAACAACGCATACATTAATGTGTGAAATTGGTCAGGAAAATAAATGTCTACTCATTTTGATTGAATTAAATTTGGTTACCAAAAGTGATATTATTTTTAAATCACAATTAATTAGTTAATTCAGTTAAGCAGAGCTTTTATACAAGTGAAATAACAAACGTAATGAATCCAGGCACCCTAAATTACCCCATGGCGTCTTTGTACGTCGAGACTTACACTCTGATATTACTGAGGCCAAGCTTTTTGTAAAAATTTTCAACAGCTGGGCCTGTTCTCTCGATTCGTGTTTGCAGAGATTTGATTACTCGTAGATCTTTGGGCTATGCTTATGTGAACATCCAGCAACCTGCTGATGTAGACCGCTTTGGATACTAATAAATTATACGATATACCGTTTTGAAATAAAAATAACAACTAAATATTTTCCAAAAATAGTTTTTCTACTATCACTATCGAAAGTCGTCTTTTGTGCCTTGATTAGCAACTGCAAAGTTGATGTTTTCCACGAGCTGTCATAATTTGACATTATTGGCGCTCTTAAGCAGAAAGTAACTTTGAAGCACACCTAATTTTCCGCGAGATGTCATAATTTGACATTATTGGCGCTCTAGGGCAGAAAGAAATTTTGGTGCACGCCTAATTTTATTTATAGATAAAAGAGAGCTAGTAGTTAATTTTGGTGTGATAGTAGAAAAAATCTTGTGTGTATTTAGAGCAGAAAGTCTTTTGGTAGTTTCTGCTTTTGATACACAAATAGCTATTATTCACTTTTCTACATAATTCCCAATTCCCATCAATATTAAGGCACTTATAGGCTTATGGGAGCAGCTCTTGTATTCCATCGTCACAGCCATAGCCATAGCCATTGCATCACGGCCGTTTTTACAGTGTGCAGAAACAAATGGTAGTCGCTCGGCGCTGGATCGGGACTGTATGGGGTGGGGTGGTTCAATTTCACGTTCATAGGGGATAATGAATGCCGCCATTCCATTGATTGCAGCTTCGATTTCAGCGTATCGTAGGCTACCAATGTTTCGTCGATTGAAAAAATCATCCCCCTCGTTATTCTACCAAGAAAACTCAGTACACTGGCTAATCCTTTAATTTTGTGCACCCAGTCAACATTTTTCGCTCACAATTTCCAATAATTCAAACATTTGGAAACTATTTTATAAAGAACACTTCTTGAGACAACAGGAAATTCTTCGGATAAGGATGAAATTGTTAACTGTTTGTTCTATTTCACTTAACTATCCATCGTTAATGATTGAAGGACGACTCGTTCCTCATTATGAAACTTTGTGGGGCTATCTTTAAAGGCGCTCATCCATTGCCCATATCACTAATAATTTGTTATTTTTGTATTTAAGTACATCACATTTTTGCATCACTGAGCAATTAAATCAAAAGCTATGCGATAAAACAAGAATCGAAACCACCTACATACAGAGGTACTGTCATTAGAGTACTCGTCTATAAATTCCAGACTCGGCTCCTATAAAAAACGGAATTTACTTCAAAAACACGCCTCGTATTCCACAATTAACATTGTTGCTTGAAATGACTCACACCCAGTAAAGATTGTAATCTATTCATATACGTCGTATGCCTTACCTAACGAAACAAAATGTTTCACAGAAATTACGATTCCTCCAAAACTCTCAATAGAATTATGAAAAGTCCTCGACATTCGGTCTTTTGTCTAATGTAACGAGTGCATAACTTAAAAACCTTAAGAATCGAAAACTCAATGTTCTCCCCTACGTAGACGACGAGGGGCTACCGCATTGCGACAGGACGGCCGCCGTCGCGTCGTTTAGAGGCATCGATAACGATGCAATGGGAGTTTTTCGACTTATGATGAAATAATTCAACACAACAGTGATGAAATTCACGGAAATATATCTATGCGTACCAATTTTATTATAATTATTTTACTAGAAAAATACTAAAACAACGACATTTTCTCTACTGACAAAAAAGTTAACTTCACAATTCCACACATGTGATTTTTAACCAATCAGAACGTGTATTTCTGACAAATCACCATCGCAACGGATGAATTTTAGTGGAAATTTTTTCCTCGTGGGTACCCATCAGCGAATTATACTGGAAATTTCTTGACGTTTATAATGACAGAATATTTTTTTGACAACCTAATTTTTATTTTTTCACATGATAATTTTGATTCATTTCAACTACAAGCTTAGATGTATTCTAAATTCTTTGGACCATAATGATTAATGTTTATATTAAAAACGCAATTATTATATACTATGGCAGATTGATTGGAAGTTGCTTGTTCTTGATTAAGAGATTCTTGGATTGTCTGTGCAGAAGTTGAAGCAGACCTCCTTGCGTCAATTATATCCTGATGATGGTCCGAGTCAATTTGCAGAGATGGTTTTATGGAGTGACTGCTATTTAAATTCATTGCTGTTCTCCAATTCCCGTTTTGGCTAAAGTTGAAACAGCAGTGGCCCTCGCAGAATAATTTGTTATCTTGATCTTGTTGACATCGATTCCAATCACTGATGCCGCCGATTTGAACCAGGAATATATTGTATTTTGTTCAACCGGGCTGTTTTTGTACCAGCATTTGGAAATGGGGTGCTGCCAGTTTGGATTTGGAGTTAAAAATAAACGATTCGTTTTGATGAGTTGGTCTCGCTTGCTTATTACTGTTTTGAACAGTCTTACTGGGCATAATTGTTCATTGACTGTATTCGGTACTAGCCACTTACTCTCGGCCATTCTTTTTGAATCGCCTTGGAGAAAACCGGGTTATACTCAATGCGTCCTGTTGGTTCCCCTTGATTGTCAATTTCCTCCACAAAATATTCTATTGTTGCTGCCGCTCCTTCATTTCCTCTCCAGGCCAATTCATGAGCAGCAATATGGAAGAACTTTCTTTGCAATCCTTCCGGAGTGTTTTCGTCCCAAACATGGAGACTATATAAGGAGATCGAACTCCATGTAATTCATTTTTTGGTAATGGTAGAGGGCGCCAGTCTTAAACGAGTACCAGAAACATCTGACTGCAGAACAATAACAGCCAATCATGAGTCTTGCACACACTTTCAGTTCATGGTTTTTTATTGGTTGCTAGCTCATTTGACAATATGTTAGGTAAGTGAGGTTAGGAATGAAAAATTTTATGACTAAGAAATCCGTTTTCGTCCTCGTCTTGGAAAATATCTTAAATTGTGATCGTTTGGTAGTAAAATATGATATATCTTGCCAAAAACATTTCTCTTCGCATGGAATTTTAGAGGACTTGAAGGTTCGGTACAGTCATAATTAGTATAACAAGTATTTGAACGAAAAATGTGAAAAAGACACCCTTTAGTGCAAATAAGTATATTCTAGAACTAATTTGTTCATTATATATATGAATAATGTGTTTAAGTTTTTCAGAATTTGGTTTTCTACACAGTAAAATATGGAATATGAAAATCAATTTAAATGCCATTGAATAATTTAGATTTGAAGAATTATATCTTGCAAGTAAAAAAAATGTTTGATGAAACAATAGAAGGTATGTATAGATAAATAGACAGTATAGTCAATGCTCTAATAACAGGATCGATTAATTACAAATTTGTTAATAAGTAATATCTAATATTTTAGGTTATTTTCTATAAAATGAATGAAAGCCGATTGCTCCTGAACTGGCAAAGCCTTTACAAGAAGAAATTATGAAAATGATAAATATACAGAATTGCAGGAGACTTGTAATTTACTACACATTTTGTAACTTTCACCTAAATATAAAGTGTACAATCAGTACCTATATTGTCTCTAACTTTATACCTACCTACCCTATGGTCTGCCATATGTTTCTAGCTTACTATGAGTTATCAGTTTACTGTTGAAGTTGAAATGAGATAATTAGGATATTTAATATTCTCTACTCAAGGCTTTATAGCATTATGATTGAATTCTGTCTGTACTAGCAAATAATTTTTAAAACAAAAAAAATATTACAAAATATCGATAAATACATAGATATTTTCATATGAGTTTGGTTTTGAGAAAATGGTCCATTATACATCCCACTATCGAACCCAAAATTGTATATACAAACATCTAGGCTACCAAGCAAATATGTGCTACTTTTTTTCTAGGAATTACTAGAGCCTTTGATGGTGTTAAACACTGTGGTATTTTCTATAAATTATATTAAATGATGTGTCCAGAATACTTGCTATTAATCCTGAAAGCTAACTTAGTTATAAAAAACTGCAAGTGAAAGTGAATTCCTTTTTTTCTCCAACCTCAACATGAAGTCCTCCAGATTTGATTTCACACGAACACATTCAAATTTGCAAATATACATATTGCAGTATGTAGATGTATGTGATCAGTCATAATAATCTCAAAATAACAGTAAATGAGCTACAATAACTTACAGCAGAATAGTGAAATGGATTTAAAGGTGTAGGATGAATCCCAGTGCTTCAAATTTATCTATGCACAATCTTCAATCTGTTTAATTACAATAAAAAATAGGTACAATATATTATGTTTAATCATCACTGTCAACAGGTACAACTTACTAATGATATTAGTTCATGCAAAGGTTTTCCATATAGGTAAAGTACATATTATATGTAAATAGTACATAGGTATCATGCAAGAAAATTATTACTTTATTCTAATACAGAAACGTACAAAAAATTACAATTCACAGTTTCCTAATAACACTAACACAGTGCAAAGTACACAGAATATAGATATACTCTGACCAATTTCAACATATTTTATTTTTATATTTGCAACACATTGTTAGTACCGTGGCAGACTGTTGAATGACTTTATACATATTATGTTCACTGGGCTGTTCAGAGCTACATGTATATGAAGTGTTTTGTCTTCTGGTA
The DNA here is from genome assembly GCA_949126875.1 of Lochmaea capreae. Taxonomy (NCBI): domain Eukaryota; kingdom Metazoa; phylum Arthropoda; class Insecta; order Coleoptera; family Chrysomelidae; genus Lochmaea; species Lochmaea capreae. Next base: position 22,056,923 of record OX421404.1, read on the forward strand.
TGAGAATGTACATTATTCACCATCCCTTATTGCCAGATTTCAAGTTATTATTTAATCATTTTGTATAAAAATTCTTCTGGGGAGGTATTGGCCACTTTAATTGGTTCTTTGGACCACTCGCTATTCAGATACACCTACTCAAGGATATACTAAAATTACAGTTTCCAATATTTTTGTCATCTGAAGACCAGTTTCTTTGAAAATTACATCTGTTGACATTCTATAACCTTCACTACACTATTTTAAATTCTCTGCGTTTTACCTGTAGATGTTATCCCACAAGTGCCACAGACTGAAATTAGGTACTTAGCTGAAGATTGGTAAGAAAGAAGTGTTAAAAATCACTTTCAATGTCGAATGGTTTTAGTAACCCCTGTAGAGGTTGAGTGTACCAATATTTTTTTCCATTTGTTGTATATTTTTGCTCCAAAATTAATAATTTGATTTCCTATTTCTATCACTGAATTCAATTTATATTTTTCTGTATACAAAGTATACCTATTAGTAGTTTTTCCAAATTACTTTCACAGCTTATTCCTTATATCAACTATCATATCATTGTTCACCTTTTTTCTTCCAGTTTTCTTGAATTTCACTTGTATATATCAGAATGGTACCATCAGCAAAAGTAAAGTATTTTGTGTGCCATTGTGCTTTTTCTAGACTTCTCACGAGTAATGTATATAATTTGAATCCTAACATAATAAATATTCTTTCCTACTTTATTTATCTTTGAATATTTTCAATCATCTTGGGTGACTGAAAACACTCTGGCTATCTTAACTTCAATTCACGTCTTATCGTTTTAAATCAGATGCACTATCAACCACTATTGCAATAATTTTTAACAACGCTCACACTTTGTCTTTTTTTTAATTTTTAACAATAATTTTAATCTTTCTAGCTCCTACTTTTAGTTTTTATTATTGTCATAAGTAATGTTTACAATTTGATTACTGTCATTTATAAAAACTAAGGTTACTTATTTGGATGGTGCCCGTGTTGCAATGCGCAGCGTAGCGGTGAAAATACAAACTGCTTAGATAGTCGATTTTGAGGTCAGGTTTTGTCAATTTCTCCGTATGAGTTAGTTCTCCTTATATAGTCTCCATGGTCCCAAAGCTCAATAATCTTTCCCAATTCGTCTGCTGATAGTGCGGATGAACTTGCCTTTCCCTTGGTTGGATCTATTTGTAGCTTCCGACGCTTAGCATTTTTGCAGCTCCTGCGTTGACAAATTCTATGTCAGAGAATGGATTGAATTTGCAATTATACCTTTCGAAAAAATATTCCTGCAACTATTTAGATGTAGAATTGCATAGAACTTTGATAATACTCTCCTTGTAGTCTTCGGAGTTCTTTTTTCGTTGAAGGCATAGTCTTCAAGAATAAGCGCCAGTTCTTCCACAGGTATATCCGCTCTGTCGAGATCATACGATGTTTCTGCGCAAAAGTTTATAAACTGCTTCCATACACTTGCCTTTGATTTCCTAGTATTCGCGGGTGTCAACTGCTTAATATTCTGGCGAATATTTTCTTTACTTCCTTGACCGAAGCAAGACATTTTTCTACGTCGTGCTGTTTTTGACAAATTCAAAACAGAAATAATTTCTAGCTTAAAGTTTCACTGAGTTGCCATGGTAACTAAATAATCTAGTCGACAAAACCTTCTGTTTTTGCAAAAACTTGATGAAGACGAAAATTGATGTTGTTGGAAATAAACACATTTGGTGTGGAATTTTCTTACCGAATACCACACGAGGTCAAATTAGAAATAATTTGACCTCTAGTGGTATTACTAGTGACAATTTTACTGATGTATAATAATTCCCATTTGTGGGTACCAAAATCTTAGTTTGCTGTCGGCTAAACAGGAAGTAACAGAAATGCAAGTAGACACATTATCAACAACATCCATGTCAATAACAAAATCTGCGTCAGTAAAGGAGCAAATGAAGATAATAGTTGTATTTTTAACAATCGTTTTTTCTAAACATCATTCTTCTACGTATTGTTCTTTCAGTTTGTAAAATAAAGTTTAATTGAATTGAGTTTTATATTTATGGAATTGTCTTACCAAATACCGTGCGAGCTCAGATCTAGAAGGATATTTTTTGTGGTTGTTTTCTCGTACTTACTTTCATATAGGTGATTCAACTCGAGCTAAACGCTCTCGTGATTTGTTCAGAACAGCTCTCGTTTAATTGCCAATGAAATTAAGTAGGTATTCGTGAACAACCACAAAAAATTGCCGGCTAAACCTTAATTCTTGTGGTATTACCTTCGATAATTATTCACATGTGATTTTTACAGAGACGAAATTGTAATGTTTCCAAGGTGCGCTGATCGAATCAAATGTTGTTATTGGAAAGCATACTCCAGCCGAAGAATTAGCAGAAATTATAAAAATTTATGCTTACAGTACGAAAAAGAAATGGAGAGGACTTCAAAGAGTATAAAAAGCATGATATATGCTAATTGTTGAATAAAAGTTCTCTTATTTCATTGTTTTTTGTCTTTTCCCATGAAATAGTCATGTCTAATACCACTTGTGATTAATAAAAAAATATTTTTTATCAAATAGAATCGAAAAATAAAAAATGGCACAACAGAAATATTACATAATATTTATTACTAAACAGGTTTCATAAGGTACATTTACATCGTCAGGAGTAAATTTATATATTTTTTATACCGGTTTGGTGATATATATGTTGTATTTAATAATTAGCAATATATATTTTATTGTAGTAAGTATTGACATTTAAGAATTTAAGAAATATGAAAGAAGATTCTCAAAAAGGAGGAAACTTCAAATAAAAAAGTCCTGACTTCCAGAACTCTATATACATTATTCATGATTTTAATTCATTGCTGCAGATAGGTCTCAACCCGTCATTTTGGGTGTGCGCACGCCTCGTCAAAAGCAAACAGGTCAAATAAGATAATTTTTAAGGTATTAATTGTTAATTTTAAAATTTGAAAAAATTATGATGTATACTAAACACTTTGAAGACTTCATTTCAAAATTCTTAAAGTTAATTTTTCAACAAGTTATTCCATTGTTGATTAACAAAGTTCTCTCGAATATTCATCTTTATGGTAAACCAAAAAAATGTTCAAATAATGGTCGTAAAAATATCTCGCCCATTGGAGCCCTTCCTATACACATGCTTAAAAAGATCACGTCTTAAAAAAATGATAAATTCCAATACTTATAATAGGTTACTTTTTCGCAGTTTTTTGCTAACTTATATTCCCTATTATGAACAAAGTATTGAAATGTTTCAAACTTTTATGACGTAATCTTATTCGGTGTCTATAGAAACGACTCCACGACGCGAATCATTCTGACTACAATTATTGAAACTTTTTTTTAGTTTACAATAAACGAGGGAGTTCAAGAATATTTTGTTAATTAAAAATTACCTAGCTTGTGGAGATATTAGCTTAAAAAATGTTTCCCCACGGCAATCAACTCCTTGAAAAGTTTAGAATACACTATATTTCTTTCAAATTCTTACATAAACAATTAATACTTAAAAAAATGTATTTAATGTGTGCATATACCTAAAATGACAGACCTATTTTCAGCGTTAAATTAAAATAAAAAAATAATGGCGATAGAGTTCCGGGAGCTGGGACTTTTTCAATGTGAATTTTCTCCTCTTCAAGAATCCTTTTTTATTAATTCCTCAAATGTTGATATTCTGCTCTACTGTTTATTATCAAACAATATTGAACTAATAACGTTTTATTTTTTTACAGATATTACCGGACTCGTTTCATCTCAAGAAATGCGATATGCCTAAAGGTAGGAGAATGTTGTAAGAATAACAAAAATAGAAATAATTCTGAAAATAATAATAATTTATATTTTGGAAAATTTTCTCTTTTAAACATTGATCTTTTATAGCAATTAATTATACTTTTTTTCCAATTTCTGATTGATTTTGATTATATTTTTCATGTATCATTTTTTTATTCAAATATTTTTGAAATTTCATGAATTTATTTGTTATTTTTGTTATTAAAAAAGTATGCCTGAAATGTTTTTGCTATTCACAATTTTTTCGTATACCTAGGTTGTTTCATTTCCAATAATTTTATAAATATATGAAATATTGGCAACACCCCATCAAGAGGATATTTTTATGCGGAATTTGTTTGTGTTTCCTTTTCTTTCAGGTGAAGTTTTTACAGCACTGTAGCCTTCTGTGAGCAAATCGGTCAATGATTCAGGTTATAATCAAAATTTGATATTTTCTATTTCAATTAGGGAGTTGTCAAAACAAGAAAAATAAAAAAAATACAAAAAAAAATATTTATTGAATAATAAACAAAGAAAATCGTTTGAAAATTTAATGTTTCTCGTCAATTTGAAGCCTTATTAAATACAACAAATTTTTTCTATCAATTGTATGACATGAAATGAAAAATTTATCATTAATTTAATTTTTTCTATTGCTTTATTCAGATCCAGAGATGTTTTTAAAAAGTTTTTCAAGAGATTCATTGAATCAGGCATATTATCAACCATTTTATTGTGACATTATAATTTTTCAAACTTTGAGACACTCAGAATTCCCTAGGTAAAACCGACTGCTCTAGACAACTCAGAAAGGATAATTTAGGAAGAGAACGAATGATTTGGGGTACGACGTTCTGGGTGTCAATAGATCAACCATTTAATATATTTTAATTTGAACAGAAAGTTATTTAAACAAGAATAATAAAATATGAAAAATAAATTTTATCAACTCTATAATATAAAAAGGAAAATCGCTTCAGAAATTAATTTATATTTTGAGACACCTCAATTTTTTTCCCCAATTTGAAACATTTATTCAGTCTAGCAAATTTTTTAATAAAATAATGAATAAATAAAAAAACTGTTTAAGACATTTTTTTCACAATTTGATTCTAAATATTTTAAGGAGCTTAATTTTTTCCACAAACTTAAAACATTTATTTAATTTAGCATATTTACTGAAAACTTATCATTTTTTAAATATTAAGACACTCCCAGAACGCACTAGGTACAAGGAGATCTTCCAGACAATTTTTTATTTCGGGTGTTTCTGATTTTTTCATTTTACTGTTTAACATAAATTCAATTTACACAAATTTTTGAATTGTTGTATGCCTGTATTTCTAGTAGAATATGTGATCACAGAAGTTTCCTTGTAGTTTTTCAAAATCATTTTTTTAACTAAATTACTTCAAACTTATTTTCAAAAACTCACTTTTAATATTTCACCAGAGACACTTTATGCGCCCAGATTACTTGGACTACTCGATAACTTAAGGTACTTTGGTTTTTTTCAAAATAAGATCTACTCAAAAATTATATATTATATATAATCTGGATACTGCACCGGATTGAACTTAAGCAATTTCCTTTTTAAGGCATGTTCCTCACTCTAGCAATTCTACACTTTAAAATATTTTTGATTCTCACACTTTTCCCAATTAGAAACTTGTTAATTTTTGTATTACTTAAAAGAGTATTTGGGTAATATGGTAAGATTTCACGAACTACATTATTTATACAGTATATTAATTTATTTTGAATGACATGCAACCGATTTTTATACATAGGTGAGCTACTCTATAAACACAGTTACTGGCTCAAGGTTGCTCTAACGTAGTAGTATTACAAGGAAACTATGTGATGTATGCCTTTGACTAAGAGATAAATGTGGTGGCAATCGCCGGTCGGTTAATGGAAATGGTCGATTTCGGCTTTTAGTGATGGTTAATGGTAAAAATGGAGCAGTCCAAATGGTAATGGGATGGAGATTGCGCCGTGGATGGTTCCCAATGTAAGTGTTTTCAATATTTTATTGTTTATGGAGTCGCCATTGTATACTTCCACTATTTTATGCTAAACTAATAATAACATAATGATATAAAGTTACCCTTTGAACATTTAATTTGTTTGCTAAATGTATCGTATGGTCCAAATAAAAGGAATAAATTCATCATTTCGTAAACCGGCGAAAGACGAGCAGCCAACTCTTCCTGTCCACACTAAAAGGGAATAATTGTCCAACACTCCCTTAATTTGCAGAATTTGTAATGGTTCCATATTACTTTAGAAACTGGGATGACTGCTAAATACTGCCAGTAACTGCGGTGATTACCGGACGACTGTCCTGTAATAACCGTAAGAATAGATGTCTCCTAGGTGCATGACTTGTCGAGATTAAAAAGAGAACAGCCACCTAAATCTCCACTCACTCTTCATTCTCGGGTTATACAGGGAAAACTAAAAAGGTGCTTTTAGTTTTTAGGCATATAGGTACTTTTTAAATAAGAAAATTTCAAAAAATGGAAAGGGAAAAATTCATTTGATTAAAAATTCACTATATCCGCTATCATCAAATCTTCGATACGACGTTTCGTGTCTTCTCGAGGCTAACATCGATAGTGACTTATCTTGTGATTATTCTAATATATATGAATAGAAAAAAGTAGATGTCACAAATATTTAATCTTAGGTATTATAAGCCCTAAAATATATATCCTGGATATCTTTTTTTATAGAAAACCAAGGAAAACTATATCTGCTGATCTTCACAATTGTTACTTAAGAAGATAGTTTAATACTGAAGAGCTTCCTAGATTTATCTGTTCATTGACGACTGCATATTGTGGGTCTTTTAATTGTCTTCTAGTTTCTAATTCTTCAAAAAAATCTATCTTATCACAAATATGTAATACTTCTAGTTATGTGTTAGATTTGTTCCGATTTTTAAATTTTAAAACCATCCTTTAATTCCCGCTTGTCGTCTCAATAGCCACTTCCAATTCTCCAACCCTGGCCGTTAGGACAATTGACATCTGCCAACGGCCGCTTCCATTTTGAGAACGACCGCCTCACCTTTTTTCGCTACCGACCGTCTTGGAAGCAAGGCGTACCTTTCCCGTATCGCCAAAAAAGTGCAGGCCTAATTTTTTCCTAGTTCCTTCTAAAGGCATATTGAAGTTGATATTTTAGATTTCTTTTTTTAATTCCTTATCCACCCGGCTGTAAGAGGTCTGGTCTAAACAGTAAATTCAAGGGTGATAATATTATCGCGAAAAAATTATATTCTACGGGACGACTAGCAAACTAATGGAGTTTACTTTTACCTTAATATTTTCAACAATAACTTGAAGTATCACCTTTCATTACCGAATCACTAAATCACCCATAGGTAATATTGGTTTTGGTCACAAAGCAATAATTTAAAGTAAATGAAAATTCGAATGGAAAATCAATGATAGCCATCACCGTTTTCACTAACAGGGGTCTAAAGTGAATGCGTTCCAGAGGTCTATTAGGCAAATGCGGAGCAAGAAAATGGCCGTTACAGTAAATTGATATTCATTTGCACCCTCTTCCATTGGCGTAATGACATTATTTTATCGGGTTATAGGCAAACATTCAATTTATAAAGGACATTTAAATGGTTTAAGTGGTCACTGCAGAAAAGAACAACGCAGAGACGCAGATGTGATATATTTTCGTATTATTATTGCTTTGTGAAATATGGAACAACCACAAAATGATTTGTTCCGAAATCTCATCACTATCTTTAGTAAGTAGATGAGGCCGAAATAACTTTGGAGTTATAGGCATCTGACGTTTCTGGATAAAAACTTCAACACTGGAACACTATAAAAATTTAGTGGCTGATTACGTACCGGGTGGCCAACTTAGAACGGCCGTCGACCATATGTCAGGAATAGATTTTAGTACAGGTTTGGGAAAACATTTTTTATGACAAACGTGGCTTCGATAAACGCCTGGAAATTATATTCTAAATTGTGTGTCCACCGCTAGAGAGACAGTTAAAATTTTAATTTTCAAATTTTTTTCAAATTCCACTCAATTAAGAGGCATATTAAGTATTATAATCACTCGACAAATTCTGCATATTCTTTATAAGACAATTTTCAGTCTACCTCTTTAAATAAGGGGTGGGGGAGAGTGGGAACTTTGTTACGAAAAAACGCCTTTAATTCCGGTTCTGTTGTGCCGATTTTAATAAACTTGATATTGTTTAAAATATCAATAAAAGCCGAAATTTGCCCAGCAACAACAAATATGAATTACGATTCACTGATGAGACAACAAAATTAGTCGTAAGATATAAAATAAAGTCCCTGATGAAGACAATGATTTTGACGCATATGTAAAAAATTATTCATTCCGTTGCATTTAATAGACTCTCTTTATTTTTCCATACAAAAATGATTCTTACAAATGAAGAATGGGACATGTGCTGTGTTTGACGGTATAAATGAATGTAAGTCACCCACAAAAACCAAGAGGCGGATTATGCCCAATACAATTCATGATTTCAAGAAGGAAAACCTGTACAATTACTAGATACAAAAACGAATCAATCTTATCGACTTTTGGGTAGCATGGTACCCTTTTACTGCATTAGATTGTACATTTCTTGAAGAAATTATTGTCACTAGATTTATATTTGACTTCTCATTAGAGATGAAACGGATAGTAGATTGGCCGGATACCAGGGCTGGCACTCTGTAATTTGTATTTGAAGGAAAGAGATAGAGAATAAGCAAACGAAAAGAATCGCTATACTTGGTTAGTGGTACTGTATACGCGAATCTCTATCGCCTCGGCTATAGCTCGACAAGATTCGGGATCGTCAATCGGATAGAGAATAATCTACTAATAGTTCAGAAAACATCATGCAAATTTGACTATTTCAGGATAAAAATAAAAAATAACAAGAAATTTTACATTTATCTGTTAGTTGTTAGGTTTAGTAACCTCACATTTTAATGTATGACACTGTTTAAAGTATTTACCTATTTGCTTGGTGCATAATTAATAATATTGTTCAGTGATTTTTTTTTAATAGCTGTGGCAAAAAGTAGACATTCTGTTTTGTTAATTTATCGGGTTTTGTTAAAAATCTTGTCAGTATAATGATTTCTTGTAAATGAAATCAAAAACATTGCAAGAATGATAGTTTTTTTCAGGTAGGTATAATATTATTCCACAAACACAACCTTTGACATAACTAACCCTACAAAATTGAAATTAATAATAACAATAACATAACCTCTTTTTTTTCATCGAACAGAGATGAAAATCTTACACATTGAGTAGAATAAGACAGAGCGGGCTCTGTAGCAGAGTAGCGCTGGTCAAAATCGCACTGGTCAAAAAAAGCGCTGGACAAAATAGCGCTGGACATAAATAGCGCTGGACAAAATAGCGCTGGTCAAAATAGCGCTGGACAAAAACAGCGCAGGACAAAATAGCGCTGGATAAAAACAGCGCAGGACAAAAACAGCGCTTCATAAAATAGCGTTGTGTTGAAGTATGATAAAAAATATTGATTGTTGTCCTTACTTGTTTCCCGTTCCTTATATTCTGATATTGTTTGTTGTAAAGGAAGGTTGATGCTTGGCGGTGAAACTTGATTTTTCAATCACATCCTACGGTAATAGTTGATTTTGTAAGGATATTTCAGCCGGCGCTATTTTATGGAGCGCTGTTTTTTCTTGCGCTGTTTTTGTCCAGCGCTATTTTGTCCTGCGCTGTTTTGACCAGCGCTGTTTTGTCCAGCGCTATTCTGCTACAGAACCGACAAAACGATATGTCTCTTAAATAGAAAGACCCTTGGAGTTGTCGCTATCATTCGCTTCGCTATCGCATCTTCGGTCATGTTCAGCTAGGCTCGGAAACGTCCGAACTCAGTTACAGAGTACGAAATAGCAAAGAGAAGAGAATCTTTATCTACCCGGCTGTAAGAGCCGTAGGGGATCGTGTCCGGGTTAACGTAACTTTTTAACTATATTTATTATTTAACTTAATTAAGTTCTACAAGGTGTTTCTACGTTTTCTCCTTAGTTTTCTTTTTATTTAAATTCATTTTTGTCATTTTCTCGACGTCTAAAAGGTAGTGGCGCCTTAAAGCTTTTATAGTCTCAACCCTCTGGCATACCCAGTGTAACATTAGCAGGAGTCGTACCACTCTTGAAAGAAGTCTCTTGCCGGGCATCTGTCTCATGTGGAAAAGTAAGGTTACAAAGAAATGATAATAGGAAAAGGAAATAAAAAACCTTTCGCAAGTGAAATTAATTATATGTCATCAATTTCAAATGTTTTATAAAGTGAAATAAAAACATACCCACTAGAAACCAATGGAGAAAATATAAATATTAAAATAGATCCAATAACTTTTTTTTGGTTGAATATCTTAGTACAAAAAGCACAAGATTTCATATAAGCAGACTGCAAACAAATAGTCTTAGGCAAATAATCGAATTAATTACAGTTTTTGTTAAAAAACAAATTAAAAATGACACATTTTTTAACTTTCAAAAACGTAGGCTTCTTGGGTAGACTAATAATGATTTGTATGGATATTGGTGTTATAAAAATCTTTGGGTAATCATAATATCCGATAAGCACCTGTTAGTTATGGGATTATTGCATTCTAATACTCTATGTACTTTTTAAATAAACTATAGCGAATAATTATTCTAGAATACCATCACAGACAAAATAGATTAATTTCAAATTGTGCAGTTTAAAGAATACGGGGTGTTGAACTCATTACGATCTCCAGGAACATGTGGGCAGAGCTTTTTAAATGTACTGTATCACCTACTATAGTATATCATTGCAATATTGGAGTCAAGAAGAATCTAAATTTGAAGTAAAAGGTGTCGCATTAAAAAAATGTGTACTTTAAGTCACCAATGTTTCTTGTTGAGTCATAACTCATAAGCATCCGAATCAAACCAATAAAACAGTTCTCGCCAGCGGCGCATCATTGTTACAGAGTTCGGCATGTATTTCTGGGGATCTAATTATGAGAGGAAATAAATAAAAGCCAAATTTAACATTTCATAGTTAGACTACAATTTGAAATTCTACAAAAAAATAGTTACAAAACTCACCTCTTGAATGGCATTTAATGGTAGAAATGGTCCGCCATTAGCCAATTCCTGTAATAATTTTCTAATACACTCACGTTTACTTTCGTCCAAACTTTTGCCAGGCATTTTGTCGAAAAATATCACAATAAAGGTAAATTAATTTGACCTGTTTAAAGTAATGACAATGACGACGAACTTCAATGGTGACAGAATGATTTCCGCATAAAGTGACGTTTCGCTTTTCAAGTAAACGATTGTACACAACACAAGACAGAGTGACAAACCGATGAAGACGTAATGGCGTAGCTTAATTCAGGCACAAAAGACATAATGTACCTTTCCATTTGTCAGTGATATCCACATAAAATTAGAATGTCTTTGATACATTCAGGGAAATATGACGTAACGAGAAAGATTCGTGACTTTTACTACAACTTAGATCTGACATGACGTTCTGGAACACGCTGAACAATTTCAACTAATTTCAAAATATGTGCCTCTATGCCGGCTACAATCGATGAAAATTGTATTCGAATTCTTCGAGGATTTACAAGATTTTGGACTGAATCGCTTTATTGTATATTCACAATGCGGCTCTATCAAAAAGAACGTATTAATTCGTGTTTTGTCAATTATATAACAAACTAAAATTCTCATTTATACAATAATTGCAAAACACTGTACCTGTACACTAAACGATTCTGTAGACAATTTTAAATTTTATCGCGAACTTGTACAAAATAAACTGTGAATGCACCAGTGTTAAATTACTGGTTGGTATTAGTTTGTATTTTATGGCTCTATATGCAGTAAATTGAGATTATCGATGCGAACACGCTCACACCACTGTCCAAAAAATAATAACGATATCCGAATTAACAATTCCGCTTTGTATGGATTGTTTTCTGATGTTTTATTTTCCTGAAAATTTACTATTTAAAACGAAAATTTGATATTTATGTGAACTCGGTATACTTTTTTTTGTTGCTGATTTTGGGAAAACGACACAGTTTGCTGTTATTTCCCACTTTGCTATGTCCATTGTTTCTCTTTTATATAAAATTGGTTGAAATATTCGTTTTTAGTGAACAAATTTAGATATTATACCAGTACGTTGGTTTTATTATTATTTAAAACTAGAGTTTATACTTTGTTCACAAAATCATTTTATAACTGTGTCTTATACTAACTGTGCAGTATAGGCTCTTTTGGACACAACGTTACCGGTTGCATCGCTAGGTCCTACCGAGTCAGGCTAGTATTTAAATTGACATAGTATTTTCATTGTTTCTGGTGTTATTTTCTGTTACCATTGAATGTATCGTCCTGAAAAGGAAGATTTGTAGCAAGCAGGTAATTAAACTGCTTCATGAAATGTACAGGATTGATCATGAATTATAATACACTCATTGGCAAAAAAAATCTGCCACCTAAAATTTTTTTGAAGTTCGTTGTCCAAGAACTTTCGTAATTTTTCATCGATTTCAATTGTTTCTACGCCATATTGTAGATACATTCTTTGGTATTAAAACAAAATCCAGAAAAGTTTTTCAAAAATGTTGATAGCTTATTTATACAGGGTGAAAACGGACCATGTATTTTGTAGTCCAGTTTCTTAACACCTTGTAGAACAGTTCGGGAAATTTGTAGAGATTACGCTTAGTTAATTACAAAGACCATCCTTCTCGCCATCCTTCAGTTTGATATCTTGATTTCTTTTGAAGATACACGTATTCAAATAAAAGCCAGAATTGATTCAGGGAAAAAATTTAATTTGTAATGTTTCAAAACTCAACAGTAATTTGAAAGAAAAAAATATTTAATTGGCATTTTTCAATATTTCGTATGCCCACTTCTAGCGGAAATAACTGCACGCAATCGCCGAGATAAGAGCAGCACGTACCGAATTATTATTTTTTGAAACCGGAGCTCTAAATGCTCAACGTTATATACAAGACGTTCTTCAGGAAGCTATAGTTCCCTATGCTCCATTGGTTGGAGATGACTTCATTTAAATGCACGACAATGCGAGTAGCAAATTTTGTTGAACAATATTTGGATAAGGTTGATATCCAACGATTAGAATGGCCTGCATGTAGTCAGGATCTGAATCCGATTGATTATCTCTGGGATGGAATTCAAAGAAACATTCGTCGTCGTCCTATACTACCCGAAACACTTTTCTCGCTCTTATCATCAACGTACCTTTATATTAGTAAATATCATTCAGATGGTGCAGATTATATCATTATGTACAGAGTGAGAAATAAAAACATTTTAGTTATATCTCAAAATTCGATGTGATAATGAAATATTGATAAAATTATTTTGGCATGCAATATACTATTTTCTTTCCATCATTAATCACAATTCATACATTTCGTACAGGGTGATTTGAAAGGTTGGTGAAATATATGGCCGGTTCTTTCGTACACATCCTGTAGATTCAAGTGAATTATCATCCTCCGAAGATAGCTGATACCGTATTAACATGATCTCGTTGGGATATATAGGGTGATCATGAAAATTTTTCGATGATAAAAATGACAAAATATCAAAGTTTCAGAAATCACCCTGTAATTCACGATTAACCCGGTGAAATTTCTTTATTATTATTTAATATAGTCATCATTCTCTCCTCAACACTTTTCCAAAAATTCAGTTTCCTACTATGATTAGTTTCATAGTTATTAATTATTGAGAAACTTATTACCATTTGCATGACGAGTTGAAGGAACTTTGTTCACGCGTACATAATTCTACTAGTGGCTAAGATTTTTTACAAATAGTGATACGTGAGAATATGGAGATCAAAATGAATGTGAAAGAGGGTGAATATTAGAGATAACATGGTCCTATTATAGTTGAAAACTAATCATTGAAGTACCAAAGAGCCTCTCGATAACTGTTTGTATATCCAAAGTTCTGACCCTAAGCATGTTCTATTTGTTGTTGTACAAAAGTCATACGGTGATTGTCAATGATCCAGATTCAAAATAATCGAAAATTCTATAAAATATCTCCAAATCTTCAGTCCTTGGGATTACTCCTAAAATGTTTTTATTTCTCACTCTGTACATAATGATATAATCTGCACCATCTGAATGATATTTACTAATATGAAGGTACGTTGATGATAAGAGCAAGAAAAAATGCAGTTGGCACTTTCAAATCCCGAGGAAATAATTAAATAAAATTTACTGATTTTTAACTTTCAATATCTATCCATCAACGAACTTTGCGATTCTGCACGTTCAATCAGTACATCGAATACTACAATATACTAAAAATTCAGACAATTTCACCGAGAACCATTTTACCTATAAAAAGTGCGGGGTCCTTTCCCGAACTGTTTCACAGGGTGTTTACAAATACATGGTTTGTTTTCACCCTGTATAAATAAGCTATCAACAATTTTTGAAAACTTTTTTGGAGTTTGTTTTCAATACCAATTAATTTATCTACAATTTGGTGTAGAAACAATTAAAATCGATGGAAAATTACGAAAGTTCTTGGACAACGAACTTCAACAAAATTTTAGGTGGCCGAGTTTTTTTCCGGGGAGTGTATATTATTATGCAATAGGTTAATTTAACCTCACTTACCCATACAAAAGTGCTTACAAAAAAGTATGATGATTTATTTGGAAATCTAAATTCTTTTTTAACGCTGCTCTAAAAGGTAGCGTTAATTTATGAAAATGCATATGAGACACTAGTATACAATAACCCATAAGCTCGCTACCGAGTAACCCATAAACTGGTTGCAGCAGTGTTCAATAATTTCCATTTATTATGGATTTTCAGAGGGCGTCAGCATCCTTTTGACCCCCTAAGATTTTGTGAGGGTTACATTAGACAGAATTTTCTCTCTAACAGGATATTTACATACTGGAAAAATTTACCTAGCAATGTGGTCTATGCACTGTCTGTTAATGCTTTTTAAAACCAGTTAGACCAATTTGTTCAGATTTCTTTATTTTGTATATGTATTTTCAATCTTTTTTCTTATGCATTTCATTTTTCTTCCGTTTTCACAATAAGCTATCATGTATAGCATATGCTACCGATAGCAATATTTTTATTTCACTTTATTATATAAAATTGAACGTCTATTCTTAAACTTTTTTGTCTCTGTGAACATTTAAGTTTGGAAGATACAATCAATCTTTCAAATGTCAATTTTAAAATATTGAATTATTAAACTGTACTGTATGTTCATAAATATTGAAATATTTATGTACGAAGGACGAAAAAACTGTCTATCATAGTCGGGCCTATACAGGGTGGACCGATTTAATTGACGTATACAGAGAACTCGTAAACCGCAATAGATACAATATCGATTAAATGGAGAAAAAGTTTGGTTTATTAATAGGAAATTAGATGGTTCCAAAAATTTTAAATATCTCGACTAGTTGCCAAGATATTTGACAAAATCCGAAAATCGTCCTTTTCGTTTTTTAAATTTGCCGTCGTTATTATGAAAGATATTGATAATGTTAAATATTGGGCATTAAATAAGAATTTTGGAAGAAAATGAATGCACTAAACATGTGTTCTAAAATCTGTTGAATTGGTTAACGGGAAATGTATGAAAATCGGTTAACAAGAACAAGGTGTTACGTGCCGAACTAAAGAAAATCGTTTTATAACTTCGTAGTAGTACCTAACTTCTAAAAATTTGAGAAGAGTTGTACAGTATATGAATATTTTGAAGATAATTATACTTGTACCAACGGGTCGACAAGATGGCCCCCTCGATCCCCATGTCTGAACCCCATAGATTATTTTGTATGGGGCTCCATAAAGTTTCCAGCAAAAATATGCCGAATAATATAGTAGATACCTATGCGTCTTATATGCCAAGGAGAACGGACGTCAGTTTGAACAACTTTTATAACTGATTTTTGTTGAATTTTTTAATTTATTTTTAACTTATTATTACCTTAGTGTCATTAAATGACATGAAATTTTGTAAAACCATCATTATTTATTCATTGTCATTAAGTTTCAAAATAAATTGTTGAATTTAATCATTTTCTTTCAAAATTCTTATTTAATGCCCAATATTTAAAATTATTAATTTGACTTTAGTAGAAAAGAGTGGACTTAAAAAAGATGATGATTTTTGAAAGACAAAACGTGGTAGATTCGTCAAGTATGCTATGTCATTGTATGTATCTATACAAATCGTAAAAAATATTGCAATAAAAAATCCAGGTAATCCAGGTCCGTATTTAAAAAAATGTTGATGGTGACCCTTTAAAGAAGAAACGTCGTAATGAAAGTTTTGGTATGGTAATTTATAGAAAACCTCGATTATTAAAAAAATCATTTTCTAGATATCTTTTATAATAATGACGGCAAGTTTAAAAAACAAAAAGGACCATTTTCGGATTTTGTTAAATATCTCCGGAACTAGTAGAGATATTTTAAATTGTTTTAAACCATTCAATTTCCCATTAATATACCAAACTTTTTTTCCATTCAATCAATATTGTATCCATTGTGGTTCACGAGATCTCTGTATACGTCAATTAAATCCGGTCCACCCTGTATACCAAGCAGGCGAGACACTTGGCAGTTTTACGCCGAGGTGCATATTACATTTTTTTGTCGACCATCACAAGAAATTACTAATTTCCGACAGTTCTATGTGGTGCATCACAAAGAAATCTTTTTATTTTTTGTCGACTTAATACTTGACTCCAAAAATAATCAATTTTCCTTTCGGATTCGGTTTTTGATTTTCCTTTGAGTAAAGGAACATTTAGGTTGTTCCAAGTTTCCAGAGAGTTGATTTCGATAAATATTTTTTTAATGTGATATACCCAGTACTATAAAATCGTTTGAAGCTGCTTCAATCTAATGAAACATATTTTTGGATACCTATCATCCATTGAAAGGACCTTACTCTTGAAACCAGGATAAAGTGAGCTTGAAGACGATATGAGCCACTTTGACAACCTCTTGAGAGCTTTTCAATATATCGACATATCGAATATCTCAGACAGGACAACGTGCATGAATGTGTTCACAACTATTGAATTATACTTGGATCCAAATCCTTTTTATGAGTATCAAATTCTATCAGGCAAATAAGAGAGTACGTAAAATCAGGAAAGGTAGATAATGGCCGACAACCGGTCCGTTTTCCTAAACTTTTCACGACACATACAAATAAAACACCTTGCTTCGGCAGTCAACCAGTACTCCCAAAATTTATCCTAAACTCGATTCAACCGTTTACTTAGTTTGCGGAGAGTTCGGATTTATGTTGGTAACTTGTAGATCCCGAATCTGAGCCTGGTGAGTTCGGAAAGTTTTAATTGTATAGGTGCTAGATTACTTTGTTTTTCAATCATTAAAATCAACAGAATTAGCGTTAATACCCTTTTTCATAGGAAAATCAATATATTCACATTATGATCAACCCTTCAGCAGTATTATCGTTTTTCAGTCTATTGTGAGAAGTATGTGTCTCTCAGACACGCAATTTTAAATAAATGGAATTTATGCGATACATTTCAAAAAAATTTGTTATAATATTAATGTCCAAACGTTTATTAGTTATAATACAAAGAAAATAAAAATATACAAGAGTGAAAAACAAAAAAAAACAACGTAAATGAAGATTATTGTTAATTATGTACTTAGAGATAGCAGTCTGTGTAAAGGGGGAGACATCTTTAAAGTTAAAGTACAAAATGAAAGAATTTGCCACTGATATATTTAACAACGTAAAATACTGATAATGGCCATCGTTTAGTGCCTAACGCTCGTACAGTACTAGTCAGTCCTGGAATACTTCTCACAATATTATTTTTTGCTATTTCGAGCCTCCTTGGTGGCCCTGTAAAATTTTTGTCTGGTATTGAATTGGGTTTGTGTTGCGTGGTATGGGCAGGAGTTCTATTTTGATTATTAGTATCTTCTGTTTCGTTATCATATCCATTTTCATCAGTGTATCGTGTATCGTGTATCGTGTATCGTGTATTTCTATTGTGCCTAACAGTCACTGACATTTTTTAACGTTTCGTTCTAGTATGTGTCTACCAGACACCGTAACTATTCACAATTCAGTTCTGCTGAACAAACGACAAACCATATCTGGTAGTATTTAGTGTTATCAGTGTTATCTGTCGCCAGGTTCTTTTCACCATACAGTAATCACAATCTGTTGGAATCAACACTTTGCCGAAAGTTCCATCAAGAGCCGCTTCATTTTTCAATCGCAGAAGCTTATAGCGTCAAATTGCATGAGGCGCACTTCAACAACTTCACTGACTAATAAAGGTGATGACCTCACAATAATTAAACGACACTTCTGGTACTAGTCGTTCCTTGTTTGTATGTATGTATAATGGGGTGGCATTCATTGAGACCTGAAAGATCTGTTGTCCTACCTTACTTCTACTTAGTTCCTGAGGAACATCTTGGAGGAATTTTAGGATATCTCTTCATGTCCCCCTTATGTGCTCTAGGATTCTGAATCGCTGTGCAATTCGCAAGTATGTGGATGGAGGTTTCTTTTTCCATGCTACAGAACCTACATTCTTCCTACACTATTTTGAGCTTTTCCAGGTGCCCGTTCAGGCGGCAATGTATACCGTTAGGATCCCTGTTATGAATCTTAGTGCAGTTTTACTTTGGCTTATGCATTCGTTTGATCTCAACGGGCTGTAGTCACCCATAGGAATGGTTCCTTACAAAAGGAGACATCCACTGTTTCCACACATTTATCAAAAACTATCTAACGTCAAATGTCACTTGATAAAACCTGTTTTCATCAAAATTTCATTGGTAAATACTCCATTTTGAGTGAATGTTACGCAGCTCTGCTTCGTGACTGGCGTGTTAGAGTTTTTTTAAGTCCAAAGATAAATTCCCTTCCTAATTTTGTTGAGTACATTTTCTAATTTAGCAGAAATTGTGTTGACAGAAATATAAATGAGAGACAGATGCGGCGTTCAACATTACCTTTAGTTGTGTCGTTATTTCTCTGCAATCGCGATGTCCTGTGGGCTGAAGGACTCTAAAACGAAGTGTTGAATTAAACGATGAGAGATAAAAAATCAACGGAAATTAGTTAATTAGGGAGAATTAGGTAGCTTCTTCTGAATTAATTAAATAAGATAATTAATGGGGTAATTGTCCTAAACATATACTTCAAGTGAATTATGGATTACGGAATGAGAGTAAATATGTATTATTTATTACTTATTTTGTTGCGATTGGGAAATTATATACAAAGCAAAAATGTCTCTAATGGTGTGCAGGAGTCCGACAGGGAGAAATTGGGACTGTAACCAAAAAACCCTGAGTCCAATTATCACTTATGGGGCTATTGCGTGAAGTAGTAGAACTAGTATATTGACGACGAGAGAAAACCTCTCCAAACTAGACGGTCTATGCATTACAGGAGCCTCAGCCTCACACCACTACATGGTGGTGGAAAGTGTTGTAGAAATGACAAGACACAGACTAAGTGGAGAGGCAATCATTTAAAAAAAAAAACCATCTTCTTAAAAATAAGAAAACCTGGGATATGCTACAAGATGGTATAATGAAAAAGTATAACTTTTCAAAGAAATGCGTTACGGAATCAAGAAGATCATTAGCAGACTTGGAAATAATGCCATTCAATGGTATACAGATGGCTCAAAAGCAATAGAAGGAACTAGAATGGAGTGTACGGGCCAGGAACCAAACACTCTAAAAACTTGGGGATAACCCCACGTATCTTCCAAGCGGAAATTCACGCCTTGAGAAAGTGTGCCCAGTTCAATATTAACAAAGGATATAGAAGGCAAGGGATTATCATAATGTCGGATATTCAAGCAGCCATTAAAGCACTGAGCTCTTGGGTAATCAGCTCCAAAATGGTGTAGGAATGCCTAGGAAAAATCAAAGAACTAGACGGAAACAATATAGAAATCAAATAGCAAATGAACTAGCAAAAAGGGGGAGTCAAACACCCTCTTGGGGGCCGGAATCCCTTTACGGTATCAGCTTCAATGTAATGTTGGAAGAAATAGGCTGAGCCGAAAAAAGAGAGGATCTGACCATTGGAAAGGTCTAGCAGGGGGGGGGGGGGGCAGGGGTGAGTGGCGGAGAAAGAATTAAGGTTCTGTGGCCTGAAAGAAGAAAGCTCCATTCGCATACTTGCCAATTGCACAGCAATTCCGAATCTTGGGAAGCAACACCTAGGAGATTATTGAATATAAAAGGGACATTTACCCAAGTTAATGCTTGCAGATGTCTTGAAATTCCTCCAGGAAATAGGACTAAAGGAGCTACTTGTCTTTGAGATTTTCCTTAGGAAATACAATACAATATAATATACACTCATACGTACTTGTTTCGTTTGGCAATTATTATGTATTTTTTTGTTTCTGACTCAACAATAATTTTCTGAACGTGAATCTAAAAATAAAAATTAACAAATTGTTTTTCACCGATTAAAGAGTTCCACGTATCTACAACAGTCAGGAATTTTTTGGTTCTAAGAAGACTGAAATGTCCAGCCAAAGTGATGCTTTAGGAAGTCATACATCAAAGATTTGTTAAGCTCTTCACAACGTCGTGTGGGACTAGTTCCCCATTCAATGTGATTGATGGACATTCATCTTTTCTTAGAGTGAAATAGACCGGTAAACCATGACAAATGTATGCTTTATTATTTCGTTATATATCTAATAATAGTGTTATACTATTAACTCCTAACAAAGTTTTGAAAATATTTTCAAGAACGTCACCTTTGATTTAAAAGAAACATCTACTTCTTGGGATATATGCACCAACAGACATTTAATTAGGTACACTTCTAACCGAAATGAGGTCGGTGTGATCTACAAAATTTAACCAACCATTATGGTTTGCAATATCACTTGTAGACCGGTTTCGGCGTATTCGGTACAAGGCACTTGTCCATCTGAGAGCTCTGTGGGCTTAATCCCCGACTGATGACGATGCTGAAATCACAATCAATACAAATCCTTAAGTGAAGGAAATGTTAAAACTGTGATAACATTGACACCTCAGAAGTATGATTCAATGTCCGTCAGGGCATACAGCCCGAGAAATAGTTGTTTCTTCTAAGTGAACGGTTACAGTTTGGCAAATATTTCCGAAAGTTTGTAGGGCGTTAATAGCATAAAACTATTATCGATATCTATTGGTAACGCGCTTCAATGAATACGTCAATTTTACAGAAAACTGTAATAATCTTTTCATTATTTCGAATGGATGCCGTTTTCACAATCAAGTTTCAAGTGGAAAACAAGTAGAATAAGTCTTACCAAGCTGGATAATTGACGCTATAGAGGACATTGAATCTTAGAATTTCCACAATTAACTTACATGGGAACTGAATAACATTTTCTTTGAAGATTTTCGGAAGTTCGAAAGTCCTTTATTAAAAGAATTGGAAAAGGCGTGGGAGTCGGAGCCACGTATACCATTTAATTAGAGTTTGCTTTTTGTATATTACATTTTATTTTACTTATGGTTTATCGTCAAGGTAGGGCACGATAGATCTTTTAGGTCTCAGTGATTGTCTCTGGAAACAGAAGCCAAGCGTTACAAGTATTTTTATTGTCCGTTACTTGAAATCGCCTTCCTGTACATCAAACGGTATCCATAAATTATTCGTTCAAGCAGAACTGGCCAAATAATGAACCAGAAAAGGAATTTCTAGCAAGAACATAATCTGCAATGACAGCAGACAAGCTCTATTTTCCATGAACAGATAACGTGTTGCTAGTATTAGAGTGCCATCAAGATTTAGCTAACGCAATATCATCCTGAGGTGGGTTAAGGGGCACGACAGGAGTGAAGGTAGCCGCATTGCCGATAATTTAGCCAGGGAAGCTAATGGACTAAAACTTTCAGGGCCTGACGACTTTGGCAATTACGGAACATACTCATGCTCAATCCATGAAGAGATGGGATGAAATCAAGGGATGCAGTTTAGCAGGATCACCTTGGACGACTCTAGGAAGCTGGTGTCAAAGAAATACTTGGCAATGACCAGGAAAAAACATACGCTTAACAGTAGGATTTCTGACTGGCAACTAAAGAAACACCTCCATACAATGAGGCTAGTGGAGACACCTCTGTGCGTGATGTGTGAACAGGAAGACGAATATATCAGTCAAGTCCTATGCGAGTGTCCGGATCGGAGTCTTGGCCTATACCTGTCGATATAAGTGACCGGTCCACCTCCCTGGAAAGGACAGGATGGATGATGACCTAGGAGGACGTACAAAGGATCACATATGGCCTAAGTGCTTTATGCCTAGACTCACCCTCCTACTCTACAGATACACAAGTTATTTGTTCCTAATCACAGCTTTCATATATGGGAAATTATTAACAAATGAAGTACCCACCTATCGCCACAAGATATATGCCACTAATGTTCTCAGCGGCTACATGGATAACAAAATCTAAGCTCTCTTTGGTATACACAAGTAAATTGTATTTGTTTTGTTTATTAATTTCAACCCTCACTTATCAATCTAAACTTGGATTTGTATGCCATGTTGTTTTCGGATAAAATACCCAAGGTATGCATCAAAGTGTGAGGCATCCATAGGTTAATTGTTATAGTTGATTTTGGGATTTTCAATGTCGACTGTAGTATCGATAATTCAACTTGGGTCTAGCTTTATTCTACTCGTTTTTCACATGAATCTTGATGGTGAAAACGGTTTCCTTTCAAAATAATGGACATACATACGTATGTTCAATGGGCTGCTGCCGGTATAAAAGTGTCGTGAACTGATTAGCTTCGATTAACCTTCGTTTTCCATATCTTCAGCACTTTTCTATCCCAAAAATATTTACCGACAAAGCAAAGTTAAAGGCGTGTTTCGACAATTTCATCATGACTACGTAACATAAAATAATATTACCTACTCATGTGTTTTCATATATAAATTACGTACACATTGGTCATAACCATATAACGACTCCACAAACTGAATTCACTAAGAAAAAATATTTAACGTCATCAAATCTTTATTACTACGATCAACAATGGAGCTTCTATCAACGCAAAACCGTAATCCGGTCAAAAACGACAATATAAAGGCTCAAAAGAGGCTGAGTATTAATTATAGGGTTGATGCTGTCTACAATCATAAAGTTTTATTCTTGGTTCATTCGGATGGATTTATTTTCATGATACAAGAGATAACTTGAATTTTATTCACTTAATTGAAGTTTTCTGTGAAAATTGTCATATTTTAGTGAAGCGTGTTATCAATAGACGTCAAAAATAATAATTTAGTGCTATGATAACGCGTTCCAAAGCTTTTGAAAATGATTTTTCAAAGAATAAGGACCGTTCACGAAGAAGCAGCAACTACATCTCGGGCTATGTGCCCCGACAGATATTGACTTATACTCACACTTACTTACTTACAGTTAAACGGGGCATCAATATTCCCACGATATAACCAACCATTCTGGTTTATTATACCAAACCCTCAATCTGGTAAGCTTCACTTCCGGTCCTAATATCTTAATATATCTATTATTGCTGAAACTACACCGACTAAATAGTCTTTATTTCTTCAACCCGGTCTATTTACAATACAGAAAGTTAACGAAGCAAATTATTAATATTGAAAAAAAGGTTCAATGAAACTCAAAGCCAAACCACAATATATATTATTTGTTCCTGTAGGAACACTCAACTTGCTACTAGTTTCGGTATTACAATACCATCTTCAGGCTATATGAAATAAGTACAACCCATATTAAGGATGATATCCTTTCATATTGGAAATTAGTAGCAAGTTGAGTGTTCCTACAGGAACAAATTTTATATATTGTGGTTTGATTTTGAGTTTCATTGAACCTTTTTTGGTATCTAACCATATTGGAGATATGGATGAACACTTGAAGTTATTAATATTGAATTGAAACTGACTGATACTTTTTATGGGTTTTGTGATCGTATTTTAAATTAGTGGTCCAATCCAAACTTTTGATTTACACACATTAAAAATAGTACAAAGAAACTAGAAAACACGCTTTATATCTAATCGAACTAAAAAGTAAAAAAGAATGATTGACGAGAAAATTGTGGTAGCGTGGATGCCAGATCAAAGTTATGTCTTTTTTTTCATTTGTAGCACCCTATATTCTACTACTATATTTTATTCTCATCTGTCCTTGACGAGTGTGCAAAATTTCGAATTAATCTGTGCGTTTTAAGTGGATAAAAATCGAGTTTAAAAGTTGCGTTATAAATGGAACACCCTATATTCTATTACTAACTTGTATTGCCATCGGTCCTTGACAACTGTATGAAGTTTGAATTAAATCTGTTCGTTCAAAGTGGATCAAAATCGAATTCAAAGGAGTCCGTTACAAACAAACAATCAAACAAACAAACAATCAAATAAACAAATAAAGAAACAAACCATCAAACAAACCAATAAACAAACCAACAAAGAAACGAACAAACAAATAAACAAAAAAACGAACAAACAAAGAAACAAACAAACATACATACATACAAGTCAAGCTAATATGAGCGTGTTAAAAATACCACTTGCTACTTGATAAATAGTACATTGAAATAAAAATTCCCATCCCTTCTTATTTTTCATAATCTAAGAAATCGTTTGCAACCACATTCTTTTTGAAACTCACCATGTTGATATTGGAAACTACTCAATATTTCCAAGGATCTACTTCCTCTAATTCACGATACTTATTAACGGGACACCCTATATACTGAATCAGATAATGTAATCACCTTTTGTACATACAAGATCATCAAATGAAAAATGTAATAGTAACACGTAATAAAACTTTAATGCCAACTGAATAAAATATTGAGCAACCATTTAATCCCTCCAAATTACACTCTTAACATAATCCCCTTCCGTCAGTGAAGTTTTACCAAACATCATTACAACGACTATCGCCATTTGCGATGCTCGTTTCAACTTTTCCGCATTAAAACTGACAGTAATAATTCCATTTCCAGCCTTGCATGTCTGGCGCGATAAAATTGCAGGAGAAACGGTATTTTTCGCATTAGTCATAATTGTAAATCCTTTGCTTTGGTTGCGGGTAATTGGGGTTTACAGAAAAACCGAATTTGAAGACTTAACCGATTACAAGGGAAAATATTTTCAGTCGGATCTTCTGTTGTCTGTCTTCGATTTATCACGCAGAGGAAAGTTTTTTGAAAAATTAAAACGAAGATGAATAGTGCTCCACTTTAAATTATATCTATAACAAAATGAAGGTAGTCGTACAGTGCCCCAGGAGTTTAACACCAAAAACTTCGAAAATGGCAAAGAATGCAGATATAATTCCTGCTGTCAACGTCACATCTATTTATTTTATAATAAATATAATATGAAGAAACACACTGACATTCCATTGATGATTATAAATAAAAGTTATTATTCAACAAGCATATAATGCGAGAGCGTAATGTGGAGGTGCTCTTTTTGAAACGCTAGCAAAGCTTCTGACAAGGTATCACCATTTTCTAGTATTCGTGTTAATTCGGGATCAGTAGCTTCTCTGAGAAATAATAATTGTAAGTAAGACTCACCATTTAAGTTTCTCTCTATAAAACATAGTGCAACAATATGGTCACCAAAAATGCCAGACCAGACGTTCAATTTTTGTGGTGTTTGACTTTGAAACTCCCGCATTATGTGTGTGTCATTTTCTGCGCAATATCTACAAGTATTTCTGTTTATTCCACCATCTAATGCAAATGAACGTTCATCTATATAGCAGATATTGTACAATAGAGCTGGAGTGTCGTGCAGTCGTTCACTCATCAATGCACAAAGCCGCATGAAATCGTCTTCATGTAGCTTTTGGACTAATTTCATTTTGTGAGGATAGAATTTGTGGTTATGTTAAATTTTGAAAAAACTGATGCGAGAAATATCCACTGCACTAGAAATTTGTGATATTGTCTGTTGTTCTCATAACGTTAGCTATCCTAAAGCTTCCATAACCTTGTTGTGGTTGGTGCTTTTTATTGGCCACTAAACCTGTTTCAAAACTGTTTGCAATAATTCAGTAGTTACGGAGTTACATGTGGCATGGGAAAGAAGGGGTTGAAGTTATAACGTCTACATCAGAAAATAGTTGTACCCCTTTATATGATTTTTGGCAGGTTTTATCATTTTTTCATAAAAGTGACGCATTCAGAACTATGTGGGGTGGAGAGTTTTCATCCAAATGGTCTATATATGTCTCCGTAGCGCCATGGTTTAGAGGTCTAACTGGATGATATGAGGAAATGGAGCCGTAGAGTTCAAATCCTGGTCGGTTATGCGGTTTACTGTGCCGTTGAAATGATTTACGACATTTATTATTCCCGAACGCATTGTCGCTTATGGGTCATGTTATATTTCACATTCGCTTATGACATCCTGTTAGAGAAAAAGAGTAATACACTGAATTTATACTTGTTTCTCTCTAACACATTGTCGCTTATGTTAAACTTCATGTAACCAAAGGATATTCCTCGTACTGTATAAGAGAACACCTTACAGAGAGGATATAAATTAAAAAAAAAAAGTAATAAATTTCCTAATCACTATATTACTAAATAATTATCCGCCTATAAAGTTATAATAATGCCTTAAAGGTGTGAAACGTCTCAAATAAATTTCTTAATTCAGGTACTCCAAGTTCTAGCAATTGCCTCGAAACATTTAGGAGAAATAAAAATGTTTTATAAGGCACTTATTTTCCTTAATCACGTATTAAGGGAGAAAGTATTAGAACTAATGTAGTGATAGGATAATTGCCATTAATTGTTTTGAATGTCAGTGATTTTACTGAACAGTTTGTAACACGCAATGCCACATTGATTTATGTTCGGGAAGTTATTGGAAACTTATTAATAAAAGGTCATATCAGTGAAGTACGTTCGTTTGTCATTATTGTCATTAGCGTTGTAGAAGTGATAATAGGTATTTGTAATCCTTCATCAAGCTAACTGACAGGTTATGATATTATTTGCAATAAACCAATATTTATTTTATGAAAATACAAACGTGGGTAATAACCGAGATAATAACACTAAATAAGGAATACTTCATCAAAATGGGGACACATGATAATAGGGTACAAGCATAAATTTTGCTATTTGTGGGAATTGACGCTTTATCAGGACTCCTAACACCTTGCATGCCTATTTTTTTTTAAATATTAACTTTACTTTTAAAACGTCTTTAAAAATCATGAAATTTGAAAGTCCGCCAAAACGCGCTTTACGTCATAAAGATGGCTGTCCCATGGAGTGACGTCATTTGCTTACGTTCTTATTCGTGTATCACGCTCTGAGTTCTTGTGACCTAATTTGTTTCTGAAAGCTTTAAAGATGGATAAAGCCGAAAAAAAAACTTTGTATACAAGTATTGTATTGTTCCAGAGTGTAAATCAACGACTATTAGAACTCCAGACAAAATATTTGTTACTTTACCTGGTGGCGCAAGCTAAAATGCACTTAAGAGAAGGGCATTGTGGTTGCAAGCTTTGCGTCACTGAACACTGAACTAGTAAATAAAATATTTTCTTCTAAAAGTTTTAAAATATCCTCGGAAATATCGAATATTTATATCCACTTTCCCTTTTACGTTGACTTTTAGAAATAAAAAAAAAGCACACACAAGCACGTACAGGTTTCAAACAAACATATAAATGATATTTTTACGTAGATAAAGCAATAAATAGTTAATCAAAATACAATATAAACACAAAACTACACAGAACCTAATTCAATACCGGCCATATTGACAGAAGTAATCACATGGTATGACATCACACGTATCATCGATAGCGTTCGGAAATCCTCGGGTGGTGGTCGGAAACTGCAATAAAATTTGAATTTTATTTTGAAATTTGGAAGTTATTTCCAATGGAAACTGGTTTATTTCCTATTATTAGTTATTTTTGATATCAACTTAACTATTATAAATTATTAATATCTAAGCAAAATAAGAAATATGCGTGTACCTAATTGATTAATTGGTTCGGGAGAATCAGCCTTTAGGATTTTCATGTTCTTGGCGCTTATGTGAAGAGACCAGTGGCCCTTTTCAGGCTCAACAGTCTTTTTTCTAGGTCCTTCTTGGAGAAATCCACCCTTAGAAGTTCTAGTCCTAGGAGTCTATAACTCCAATAAGATAATGTGAGATGCTTCTTCCTCCTCTTTCATGTATAACTGACAGATATGTTCCTCCCTATATATGCCGATTGTATGCATTTGTTTCCTTAGGGTACAGTGACCTGTGAGTAATCCAGCCCCTGCTGAGGTTTAAATATATCATTATTCAGCGTCTCTGAGGGTTTTTTTACCAAGCCTTTGCTGTGTCACTGTTTTGGCACGTGTCTCCAGTACGACTGATGTTTGGTTTAAATCCACCGAGATGTACAATCACGTGCAGCAGTTTTTGATATCGCATGATAAAGGAAAGATCCATCATAAAAATAATTGAGCTTATTTAAGGGATGTTACTCCTGAAATGTTAAAAGAATGGATGGTTAGAAAAAATACTTACTAAAAAATTATAACATTCTATTATTTCACCAACGAAAACCCCTCAATCACAATATTACATTCAATTGTGAGTTATTCTGAGGTTAATCCCTATCCAGTCTTTCAACTATTATTATTATCGTATTCCCTTTCTCACCATCATACAACCTCCTATAACTTGTTCAATTTGTGCATCGGCTGTGATTCTATTGTTACACTCAATTATTGTAGTTTACCAACTAATTACCCTGTTAACTTCACCTGACACCGATGCATTTAAAGCGGACTCCTTTGTAAGAATTTGCTATGAACCATGAATTAATTCTGAGTATCAGTCTCCATCAAAGAGAATAACTCATCAGTTGCTACTGCAATTTTTTAAGAAAGTTATTCAATTAATTAAATAACTAGAGAGTGTGTTATTGAAACGACAAGAATATACATATATTATCAATGCATGAAATAATTTCAATTTGTGAAAGATTAAGAGTATTATAGTTTTGCAATGAAAGGAATGCAGTCGAAAACATTCGATATTGCCACGTTTAACTATGGAAAAGATAAAGTGCTAAGTATGTAGTGATAATAATTAGAAAATGGGCTTTTTATTATTAATAATATGATTAAACGGTAATTCTTGAATGTGCTTTTCCCTTGGATTTTGTCTATTAACATCACTTAATCAATTTATGAATATTAAAAGATGAACACTTTTCCAAATTTGTTATGGGCTTCTTCAAACTCTGGCAGCGTTGAGCGAAAACATAATTCCCTCCGAACTAACTCGATTAGTGAAATTTAACGAAAGGCTTAGCGACCAGCTGACTTCACCGAGAGAAGAGTTATTTATAGACAAATAAACTGATTTGTTTGACCCCCCTTTGTTTAATACTAGCATTGCTTATTTATTATTAAGAAGCCATATTAACGTGAAAACATTGGGAAATTTTGATATAAAAAAATCATTTATTCGAGTGTGATTTCTTTAATGTGAAGATATTTGTTCTCCTCCATGATGCACACCTGTATAGAATTGTTCTACAGAAACTATAAAAGTTTACGAATCACCATATAATATTTTGTTATAAAATATAACGATGCTATTTGGGTAAAAATTGTATTTATTCCCCAGGAAAAAACATAACATCTTGAATAATATTCCATCACTTTAGAACAACAAATTAAATATTTACAGTAAATTATTTCGAAGTTTTATCAGAAATATACATTTTTTAAATAAGTCTATAGATTATTAGCCCCAATTTAGATCTACTTAATACCGAAAAAATAAGTATTTGAGTATAATTGTACATTGTTGTTACGAGAATAAAACTTATTTTCTACAAATCACATATTTCTTCACCCGCAAGAAATCACATTAGCCTTCAAATTATGTGGCAATTAAAACAAAGAATTCTAACCCCACCCTTCCCTACTATTCAGTAACGGTCGCCACCCTTACACGTTTGGGAGTCAGTGTGCATGTGATTTTGAAATTAGGTCAGTTTTTATAATTTTACAGTTATTTTTTAAATTTTGGTTAAAGTGCTTTGTGCAATATGAGTTTAACAATAGAAACGAGTGAATTGTTGAATTCATGAGGATTGCAGGAGTTTTGTGAACCTGTTAGGTATGTTTCGTCTATTAGGTTTGAAGCAATTCATAAATATGGAAAAAGTAATGCTCATGTTGTAACGTCGAGAATTAATATTATTCATACATTGGCTCTTAGATACCAGTTAAAACTGTGTTTTAGATTACTTAATAAAACTGCTCTTTCCGACAATATTGAAATTGGTACTACAGTTTCCTTTGAACCACCGATACATATAACTTCAAACATAGATTTATTGAATAGTTTTGAAGTTAACTGGTATAAATTTAATGGTGTACGTTTTTGTAAACAATCTGTAATTTTTATTGGAGAGAATAAAAACAACAAACTTGAGTTTGGCATCATAACAAAAATCTTGTGTACAAAAAATAAAAACGATGTATATTTTCTTTGCCAAATTATAACCGATTTAGAGATGGATGTCAATTTGAAATCGTTAATAAAATATAATTTAGATTTTGTGGAAATTGAATATATTCATATAGAAAAATTGCCACTTTTACAAACGTTTATACTGCATAAATTACGAAATGATGTCTATGCTATATCCATATTTAAGTTAAATATATTTTGAAATGTATTTTTCGCATAAAAGCCATCACTCTTAGAAATTCTATTTTAGACTTTCATCTCCTCCATCAGAATTATTTTAATTTAAAAAATTGAAGGTTTTTCCAATTTTAAAAATGTGTGAGATTTTAATTTTAAATGTTGGAATATTGTTTTTATTTTAAATGTGTAGGTTTTTATTTCAATAAATAATATATGGTTTTCATTTTGGAAATGTATACTTTTCATTTTAATATACGAAAATATTCAGCAGTATTTTAATACCTAAATTTTTAAAATGTGTGAGATTTTAATTTTAAATGTTGGTATATTGCTTTTATTTTAAATGTGTAGGTTTTTATTTCAATAAATATATGGTTTTCATTTTGGAAATGTATACTTTTCATTTTAATATATAAAAATATTCAGCAGTACACGTTTTTTAATCCCTTTCCTGCTTACCTACTTAACAGTTGTATGCATAAATAGATTAAAATGAAATCTGGTATATTACTTTGTAAAAAAATAGAGAAAACCATTAATTTTTGTTGGATTTAAACATTTCGTCATTAAAATACTGTAATTTTAATCCGTGTCCAGATTGTCGATCGATAAAGTCCACGACAATGTTTACTTCCGTTTTGTATTGGTGGTCTAGTCGGCCGACACATCGTTTAGTTGTTTTTATTTAATATTCAAACGAGTCATTCAGAAGATACTGCAGTAGTGTTAGAGTAATTCCCTTAAGAATTAAATAAAACTAGAAAGATAGTATCAAATTAACAAGTTAACGATGTGTCGATCAACTTAGAAATATATTTTCTTAAATAACCCAATTATTTAGAG
The DNA here is from genome assembly GCA_949126875.1 of Lochmaea capreae. Taxonomy (NCBI): domain Eukaryota; kingdom Metazoa; phylum Arthropoda; class Insecta; order Coleoptera; family Chrysomelidae; genus Lochmaea; species Lochmaea capreae. The sequence goes on from OX421404.1 coordinate 22,088,391, forward strand.
AACCATGTGACAGTTACCCACAACACTTGATCACCGTGTACTTTTAATGTATTTCTGAATATTTGGAAACATTTCAAAAGTTCAGTGTATTAAATAGTGCAATGTGGGTAACTTCCATACACGATTACATAAATAATTAGGTTTTTAAAGAAAAAATATTTATTTTCCACAAAGCAATATAATTTTTATCAAAAATAGTTCGTGTATGATGAATATATGTTTAATTTTAGTGAAAACTAATAGTTTTTTTTTAAGAAGAAACATTTGTTTCTAGTAAAGAAATATACCATTTGTTTATCTATCATACTTTTCATTCAGTAAATATTGAGAAACATTTTTTTATAATAAAGAAATATAATTTGCTGAGACAACACATTTTTTACCAATAAAAAACATATCGTTAACTCAGACAATATATTTGTTTATGGTAAATAAATATAATTCTGCCTTAAAATAATTATTTTTTGTAATGAAACAATATAGTTAGCCTGCAAAAATAGGTATTTATTATCGGAAAACTATTTAATTTCAATTCAAATGCTTTCAAATATTAATATAACTATTCTGTCATTATACCTTAATAAATAATGTTTGAGACAAATATGACACATTTGTACAAGAATAAATATAATTTTCGATTGATAATTCATTTTATTATTGACAATGAATATGTTTTCATAAATAAGCAATATTACTTTCCGAACTTGAAATAAATCATTTCTTAACGACAAATTAAATATTAGTTAGGCCATATGGAAAATCATATTTATTTGACATAATCAGATTTTGATTGTCACAAATAAATCTTTTTCTCGGTGTTCCCATTGGCAAGCGCGTGCGTGTGTTCTTCTCTCTCACTTTGTCCGTTTTTTTGCGCCACCCTAAATTGCTTATAAAGCTTTTATTCCGAAAGGTTTTTTATGGAACTATAGTTTATTAATGTAACTCAGAAAACACTTTAACCCTGATATTTAGGCGACGATACAATCGATTCAACGTACTTGTTAACAAAGCGTGAAGAGACTCGATTTGAGAGCCAATTAACGTTTGTCCGAAAGTTATAGACGCTGTCAGATGCAGAGGGCGCCTCATTTTCGAAGCTACTTAGTATTTTCCTGGTTTTGTGGAACAAAGGAAAATAAAATGAGGTCTTCTAACGGTAAAAGTATTGCCGATACACAAAGGAAATGTGTCAATTGTTCTTTAACTAAAGCTCGCCTTGGTTCTGGTTTTTTTTTTTAAAGATTATGTAAAGTATCGTGAAGCGTATAATGATAATTTCAATTTACATTTTAAAGCGATATGGAAAAAACGTAATATTTTACTTATGTCGATGAAAATATAAATCTTGAAATGACTAATCAAAATTATAACGTTTCTTTAGCATTTGATCTCAGGTCTATTGTTCCATTTTATTAAAGCCTGTTCATTAAAACATCCCAGAAAAACTATTTAAAAATCAGCTATTTTACTCTCTTCACTTTATTGACAATAACTATGTTCTTATGGTGAACATTCACTGACAACTACAATATCTATTGTGCCGATTTTGTCTACAATTTTTTTCTTCGGGGAAGCCTCCATAATCTAGAATCTCCCTTAGTCCTATAACTTTGAGTAATTTTGGGATAGTCTCCAGTTTAAGCAACATTTCGGGTTTCATCTCCAGTAGGTGTTATACCATCGAACTCCGTGCGAGTGAATGAAGGTTACTTCCTCCATTCAAGAAAGCTTACTTTATTTTTTCTCTTATACTTTGAACTCCTCAAGGTGTCCTGTTAAGATAACTGCAAAACCTCTAAGTGCAGTCTAACTCTGGCTTAAGTATCTTCATGATAGCACTTCTAGCTTCTCAGAAATTTCTTCGATTGTCTCATCCTTACTACACCTTTCCAATGGTTCAATCCATTTCCTTTTTTTTTGGTTTCGCCTTTTTTTTTAATCTACAAAAAGACTCCTGTTCCCAAAATTGTGTCTCAGCCACTCTCTTTTCAGGTCCATCCGATTTCCCTTTCAATTCAGTGTGTTCTGAAACCCACCATTTTAATGTGGTTGAACGGAATTAATACACCGCTTTTGTTAGGGGTGAGAAAGGAGAAGTTGGTATGCAGTTTGCAAACAAGTATTCACAAAAAGACTTATACCCTGAGGTTTAGAAGATTGAAGAATGAAATTAATCCCTAAAAGGATGATTGTTGCTTGTAAGACAGGAACAGTATGTACTTCTTGAATAACTGGACTAGATACTATCCAAAATGCTCATCTGGTGAGTGGTGTAGGATAGAATGTGTGAAAAGGTTATGGTTGGTTACTCTCTACATTGTGTTGGTTTCGTCTTTCTGTGGTTGACATATGGTAGGAGGAAGCTTGATGACTTTTTGGGAGGAGCTCTGTAAAATAAAACAATCTCAATCAGCTTATATACTTTTGAAACGTGAACAAGTTTATATTATTGTCTCTCTTTATTTTATCACAATAGATTCATTCTGAATTGAAAACAACAAACTATTCAAAATATTTCACGAAAAAGCCATAATCATACATTTTTTGCGTAATCCACAATAGGACCGAAGCAAAGCAGCGTGGGATAAAAAAGTATACACATCGGGAAATAAAATTAAAAACAAAAGAGAGTCAAAAAGGGACATCAGTTAGTGAAGAGGCTCACACATTTCAAGTATAGATTCACAGATCTGCTTTCAAAATATTCGTTCCTACACTTTTGACCGCCCTTGTGCTCGATTAAGATACTGATGTATGAACTGATGTTTTCTTATAACATTAAGTGCGAAGATTAAGACTTGGATCGGCTCCGCCCTGCCTTCCACAGGAAATAGCTATTTGTATTACTAGGGGGGAAAGTAACACTTTCACGTTCAAACCTGTTGGATGTCTGAGAAAACGTTCATTTCTCTGTGTTGTATTGGCTCCTACAATCCGTTCACACATGAATCAATGGCGCTGACATACAGTTGGATGAAATCCTAGGGAGGTTGATAATTTTGCTATAGATATGCGACCATAATCACCTGCACTAGAGCCTGAGGGTGTTTTTGAGTGATTTGTGCAGCAACATCTACCTGCTCTTAGTAGTTTATGTCAGAGGACTATTTTCAGACCACTATGACTTTCAGGTGAGTTATTGTTACTTATAAAGTGGTCTTCATCTTATCCTGCAGTAAAAAATATTTTTCCGCCTTTGGGCTTTTTGTGCTCTTGGTTGTGCCGTTTATGTGAAGAGACCAGTGGCCCTCACCAGGAAGATAATGTGAGAGGCTGTTTCCTCCTCTTCCAAGCACAACCGACAGATAGGTTGCTCCCTATATATGCCGATTGTACGCATGTGCTTCCTTAGGGTACAGTGACCGGTGAGTAAACCCATCACTATACTTATCTTGCCACTGCTAAGGTTCATTATTTTGTTAGCCAGCGTCTCCGAGGGTTTTTTTGATCAGGAGTTTGCTGTGTTCCTGTTTTGGCACGTGTCTCCAGTCTGCCTCTTCATTTACTAGCCCGTCTGACTAGTCTCCGATAACACTGCAGCCTAATGACTTATTGTATTTTTGCTCCTGCTTTCCATAGCACCCAGTCCAGCACCTTTGTCCCCTGTACCAGTTTGTACAAGTTCTTAGCTGGGCTATATAGCTCGGCGTTTTCTTGCGGTTGGCCAAGTAATAACTGTCTTTTGCAATCAAGAGTCTCGCATGTTAACAGTATATGTTTCACTGTCTTCGTTTCCCTACCGCATAATCTACATGTAAGGTCTCCGTTGTATAGTTTTAATTTGTACATGTGTTACTTTACTGGTGCATGACCAGTCATGAATCCTGTTATGATTCTCAGCTGATTTCATGCATTTGCCTTGGGACGTTTAACCAGAAATTTTTATGTTGTTCTATGCTCCAGGTCTTCACAGATCCTCGTACTATAGTCCTGGTCTAGGTTGTGTTACGACTTGCAAACAATATTAATAATGCAGTGGATATTGACTTTACCGTATCATTGAGGCAATTTAAAAAAATAATAATGGATTACCTTGAAATCTATGTAGTGTAGTTTGACCAATTTCTGTAAGATTTCATTTCATAAAGATTTAAATTACTTTTCTCTCATATGGGTTTTGTGTCATTAGTACAGACTGAATTATGATTGTATGAGATATTTCTGTAATTAGATCGTGAAACCTGTTGAAATATTAAATAAATAAATAGCTATTAATTAAGTTGTGAATTACTGGAAACTTTAATTTCAAATCAGAACATTTTTCTTCTTAAATGAAGTATGGAAGTTTTCTTGAGTTGTACACCTCATGGGCCAGCTCCCAGTCGAACTGCAGATTTGTGAGTCTGAATGGGTAAAGCAGTAAATATAAAGGGATTTGCTGGGAAAGCATGTTACAAACTATCGGCTAATAATCCTTCCATTAGGCAATTGTTTGTAGGCAATTATCACTCTTTTTATTTTCGACCGTTTGGGCTAGGACTCGCATGTTCTTTTGTTTTCGGCCAGGAAATTACGATCGATATGCATGTGTACCGCTTGGTTTATAGCTAATATAATTCTCTCGATGGAGTAATTTAGGTTTATTCATTTATTTACTTGTTTGGTGTAGTTTGTTCACAAACAGGAATTATCCGAGACAGACAATAGATTAATTACAATAACTAGCCGAAGTTTCGTTCATTAAGCATTTACTTACCCCGCTCCATTCAACAGCAAACAAAAAAGAACTGTAGGTTGTTTTCATATCATCCATCGCTGCCAGCGATATTATACATAAAATATAGCAAATAAAATGCTGTTTTAAACGACATTTATCTATAGTAAAATCGCAATCCGTGCGGGGTAATAAAACTGTCGGAACAGGTCATTTCAAGGGTGGGTACCTAGGATTATTTTTAAGGTACAGTGACATTCAGATTACTGAAATATTTATTACAAATATTATTGAATACCTATATTATTTTGGTGTATTTGGTTGTAATTTCATAAACGGCGCATATTATTATTGTTGAAACAATTTTCAAGAACTATTGCGAGTCTTAATGACCTCATGCAGACAGGGTGGGATTATACTTTCATAGAGAATGCCCTACCTGAGTAAAGGTAGTTGCAGTCTGACTGTCAGCAATTATTCATTTAGTGAATTTAGAAAGAACTTGCTCGCTTGATAACTTTTATAAAGTAATTATTCTGATTATTATTTCCGGTTGATAGTGACAAAGGCAGAAAATTTGTAGTACGGATCCGGGTTTACACCTGTAAAGCGTACGAAAAAGTCGGCGTTGTCGGTGAACGAGACAGTAATAACAAACAAAGTTTATAATTACTTAAGAACTTAAAATCCTTCAGGTTTAGTTGATGATATAGTTGCAAAGACAAGTAATATGACAGGCTAAAAGTTCGCATGAAATGAATAAAGATCAATATTTCCCTAACTAATAGCCTAATCAAAGTACACATAAAACCTCACAAAAAATACAAAAAACTTGAAAATTCCAAATTGGGTATTTAAAAGGGTGGTGTTTAACATGAGAAAAAGTTTACGATGTTAGGCATGCAATTTTCCGGAAAATCGTCTAGTAAAAATTTTGTTTTTGTTTTTTTGCTTTAATTGTTTAAATAATAAATATACAGAAAAACTTCCGAATCAAAATTTGTAGCTGATGCATTTATCTACAAATTTTGTTTAAAGAGTTTTTCTGTAAATTAAAAAGTTTACAAGATAAAATTAATTTCAGTGGTATTCAATTCGTGGTTACACGCGAACGGTCCGTGAGCCAAATTTATTAACCACTCGACTTAATAGTTAATAATTTTGCGCTTATAACATTCTGAAAAAATAAATAAACTCATGTAAAATGTAAAGAATGATCTCAACGTTTAGATAGAAATACTTTCAAATTTGAAAAAGTAGATTTTCTGACTGTAATATCAGTTTATTATAATTCCTATTTAATTAATACTTATCCCAGCGAAAATTCCTTTTGGATTTAGCATTGCAAATGAGCATAAATCATTATTATTATAAAAGCAAAGCCATCAATATTTAGAATTTTAAACGAATGCTTCTTAAAAAACTGTTTTTTTTGGATGCTTAATTTTACTTGTTTTTTTTAGACTTCATTTAATTATATCTTTTTTTAAAATTAATATAATTCAATAAAACTTTACTAATAAACACTATGAAACATCTACTTTCGAAACTACTATACAGTTTTTCTATAAATATCAAAATTTCTAAATAATAGATAATTATTTAAAATAAATACTTAAATCAGAGATCTGTTAGCAAACCTTCTATAACTTTTTATACCGTTTATGATATTATCTAAAAATTTGTGAACTTTATAATGAACCTATAGAGAAGTGATCGCGATACAAAAGAACACAGGCTCAGGTAAGAAAGAGAAGGGTGTACAAATAAAGGTGAAAAAGCAGGTGAGAGAACGTGGAAAATCGATGATAATACATTAAAAAAAATTTTTTCAATGTATTTGTAGATACCCCATTCTAGAACACATTTCATATGAATTTTTTTTTTCCAAATGTCATTGTTTATTTACTATCATAAAATTAAAAACATGAAAATTGATGATGTTCAGAAATACTAATATGGAAATTTCGTATATTATATTTTAAAAACTAATGCAGATTCAATAAAAAATGTTTTGACAAATTTTCTGGATAAATGTATTAGCTACAACTTTTGATAAGAACATTTTTCTGTGTTTTCATTATTTGAACAGTTAGAGCGAAAAAACAAAAACAAACATTTTCACTCGACGATTTTCCGGAAAATCGCATGCCTAGCATTTTAAAATTTTTCTCATGTTAATCACAACCCTTTTTAATACTCAATTTTGAATTTTCAAGTTTTTTGTGTTTTTTGCGGCATTTTATGGATATTTTGTGTACTGTGACCACGCTATGAAATGGACCGAACGGAACTACGGGAAACGCTACAGGAATTGAAATTTAAATGGGCAGAACATGATAGAAAAACGATTTTAATTGATACTGACAAAATTATTATTTTTTGGAGACGGAGATATTTGAGAACAATTTCTAAATTACGTGCAAAAGGCGAACCAATATTTTACTTGGATGAAACCTGGGTGAATGAAGGCTACCCTGTCAGTAAAATGTGGCAGGATACCAACATTCAATCTCCACGACAGGCTTTTTTGGAAGGATTATCTACAGGATTGAAGAGTCCATCCGGTAAGAGACGACGTCTAATCATAACTCATATTGGCAGTGATAATGGGTTTTTAGATGGTGGCTCTTTAATATTCCCTAATACTGTTCTTAAACCTATTATACCCCTAGAAAGTATTAAGATAAGACTCGATCATTGTTATCTTTCTACAATATCCGTCGACACAAATAAATTTCTTGTTTTCACAACATTTATTACAGCAAGTAGTATAAAATTACATATTCTGTTTGGTCCACTTGTGCTGAGCAAGTCCCACAAAATTTTGATTTATTACCCGCACCGATTGCGATTTTACTATAGGAGAGATTCATTTATGAATTCATTCAACCCAAATTAAGAAAATTGAAAAAATATGCTTGCTCTGGAATTCTAAGTAATAAATTGGTCTGGTGATAATTACAGTAAGAACCTGAAAAGTTTCGCAAGTAGGAGTTCAGTGATCTTATAAGATTCAGAGAATGTCTTAGATCTTTTTGGTGTATGGGAATAATAGCATTTTTCATAAAATTCTTGAGTATTTTCAGCTCACAGGATATTCTGTTTCAACATTTTGAATATACAGTGTGATTGTTTAGTTTAATGAGTCTTAGTAGGTCTGTTATCATAAAAGATACAAAAAAAGTTATAAATGAAAATTGTAGATGGCTTTAAGTTTCATATTTTAAAATAAGTTACAATGTTACAGGGTATTCCATAACCCTGGTGCTAGATCAAAGTTATGTTTTCATTTTTTTAAATCTGCTACATATTCCCATTACATAAATATTAGGTTGTATTCTGTTATACAGGGTATTTTTCAAAAGACATAATCAATATTCTTTCAATATCGTAACAAGTTCAACGCCCAGTATAATTGGATAGGAGTAGAAAAATAAAATTATATAGAAGCTAAATATTTTTAATATATTATTAAAATTTACAAACACGAATTACTTTGCAAATATTCAATAAATTAAATACACAGTTGTAATGACTAAAAATCGATTCAGGATCTGTATCTGTAGAGTAGCGAGGGTGAGTTAGCACTTAGGCCACATGTGACCCATTGTACATCCTCCCGATGAGGTGTCTTCCTAGGTCATCGTCCATCCTATCCTTTCCAGGAAGATGGACAGGTCACTAGGAGACATCTCCTTCATATCGGCAGGCGTAGGCCAAGACTCACCGGACACACACTCTCTTATTGACGATAACTCCGGGCACTCGCATAAGACATGCCTGACAGATTCATCTTCCTGTTCACACATCCTGTGTAGAGGTGTGTCCATTAGCTCCATTGTATGGAGGTGTTTCCTTAATCGATAGTGGCCAGTCAGAAATCCTACCGTTAAACGTAGGTTTTTCCTGGTCATCGCCAAACAGTTTTTCAACTCCAACTTTCCAGGGTCGCCAAGGGTGATCCTGGCAAGATCTTGGTTCATTATTCCTAAAATAATGGTTAATAGGTTAATTTTTTTATAATTAATAGATTAAAATAAAAAAATTAAACAAACAGTTTACTTATTGTTGGTTTAAATTTAAAGTTTGTACACCTAAGAATTCACTATAATAAATATGTTGAATTCTCAAAAGAAGTTGACAGGTCACATATTTTCTGAATATTTTTCAATAGTAAGACTCTGCAGTCTCACCCAAATTGAGACACACCGTATGAAATTTTTGCAATCACAAATAAGCAGAATCCAAATTAAGTAATTTTATTTTCCTTTTCACATGACTGTTTTTGCAGTATTATACATTCTGTGCACATTTCCAGTTTCCACTACTGGCATATACAGGAAACTTAAGCTGGGATGAAACTATTTGAATTTAACGAGCAGAACTCAAGTTTTGTTGGAATTACATGAATTTATTTCAAGCTCTCATTTGTCTTCTAGCCGGATACAAAGGTGTTCTTTAGTTAGTTTTATAATTGTTGATGAAATAATTTCCATGTTAATATACAAAATGAATTTTATATGGAACTTGTTAATCGAATTGTTCATGCTTGAAACTATGAATCGGAAACATAGTTGGAGCCTGTCAACAAATATCAATTAATTTTAATGTTTAGTAAACTTAACGCCAAAGTTTTAGACCGCTTCGCTTAAAGCTGTACCTAAACTGAATTTGTAAAGTTCATGAGTCAATTGGCGATCCAGAAACAGGTCCAAGATTATCCAAAAGATCGTCATATGACTTATCGTGAAGTTGGCGAATGGAATAACTGCTTCCAGAATTGGTTCCAATGCAATTGACTGCAAAAAAAAATGTTAAACTTCAAATCCTTTGTGAAAATCAACAAACCGATAAACATACCCTTAATTTTTGACAGTCAATAACATAGGTCGCATATCTTTTGATGTCAAGTTAATTTAAAAATGCTGAACACCAAAAAAGATTCTTTTATCTGGAATTTAAAATAATCACTGTTTGGAAAATTCTTTTTGCTAAAAATTGCCGCTCATACTTTGATGAACACGTAGTAGCCGCTAAATTAGCACTTATTTTCTTTTTAGCTTTGTTTAAAAAACCTTCAGTGGATGAACATCCAAATTTGAAAACTCGTTCGGAAAACTCATTCGAAGGTTCTCACCCAGTATTATTTCATTTCATAAGTCGTGGCTAGAGAATAATACTCTTCCAGCAATTATAAATATTTCAGCAGAAGGTACTATAAGGATTAGGTCCAGTTTGATAATGTTTATTTGTGTAAAATAGGTATTTATGATTTCTTGAAATTTATTAACTTTTTCTTATTCCGGGAGATATATAAACGGGAACAGAAAAAGAAGAGATAAGATAATAAAAGTGGATGTAGTGAGGAAGAGAAAGAGAAAGAAAAAAAAGTGAGACAAAAAGAAATGAGAATTTAATTTAAGAAAAAGAGTAGAGTAAGGAACAGGCCTGGTTGGATTCATTTGAATTTGAGTGGAAACTAAATTTCCTTCATAGTAGACAAGCTACAAAGCAAAAGAGAATTCAAACAATGTCTAATCGAAATGGAAACTTAAAACTTACATCAATTCAAAATCCTTATGAATATATACATTCGAATGAAATTAAGTATTTGTTAACATTATAGGTGAAGCTGGAAAGTGTGAATAGAATCGTAGTGGGTCGGCTAATAGACCTTGTAACCCCATTTCGATGTTTCAACATCTCAATGAACTGTTCATAGCCGCCTTTGCTCGTGATGATAGAATTGGTTGTTTCCAGAGCCCTACGACCCGCGACAACTTCAGCATTTTTATTAGGCAATTAGGAGGTGCAACTGTGTCGCCTTCTCTCTCGTGGAATACAAATGATAATAATAATTCTTTTGGAAATCTGTTCCAAATCAACAAAGGAACATTGTTAGCTACACTCATACAAATTGTTTATTCAACTCAAATGAGGCAAAATATAATTTATTGAACAAAAATGATAAGAAAGTTGTTAACTAGGTCAGGGGTTTTATATTCCGAGGAAGCATCGAATTTTTTTTATTTTTATTTTTTTTTATTTTTTTTTTAAATTTTAATTGCAAATTCACAATCTACTCAGTAAATAACAAGTAATAAGTAAATGCTATGGTTTCTTGCTAAACGACCTGAGGCGGGCACCATCCACTGATGGGTCTCCGTTGATCACTCTATGAGGTCTTCTGGCCAGCGTCTTTTCAATCTTCTCTGTTCCATTGGATCAGTGTAAAGGTTGGATATTAGTGGATTTTGGTGGTTTTCACTGCGATTTTTGTGTCTTATGGCTGATGCCTGAATAAATTCATTGATGGTTGGAATATCAAGATCAGTATGTAATGAGTGGTTGCTATATAGTGTTCGATGGCTCACTGCAGCCTCATAGCTCTATGCCATATGTCCATATTGGTTTTAGGATGATTTTGTACATTAGTATCTTATTTTCCATTGTTAACTGTGAACGTCTGCCGATTAACCAGTTTATATTTTGAAGTCTTAACTTTAGTTGTGTTTTTTTAGCTTGTATGTGTTTCTTTCAAATTAACTTTTGGTCCAAGTGTAGTCCTAGATATTTGACTTCTCTTTTTTCTGAAATCGGCATATTGTTAATGGTCACTTGCGGACAGACACTCCGTTTTGTGGTGAACGTGATTTGTGCGGATTTGTCATTGTTGACTTTCATTCTCCACTGATGTAGCCATTCTTGTAGAAGATTTAGGTGGCATTGTAGCTTTTCTGATGCTCTTGTAGGGTCTATATCTGAAGACATTATTGCAGTATCGTCTGCGAAGGTAGCGATTAGAGTATCGTCGGTAGTTGGAATATCAGCAGTATACATAAGGTATAGATAAGTGCCAAGGACACTTTCTTGGAGAACGCCTGATTTTATGGGCTGATAATTGGATAAGGAGGTTTGGACTTTGACTTGCATATATCTATTACTTAGGTAAGATTTGAGTAAAAGGAAAATATGGTGAGATAATTTTTGTTTTATTTTAAACAATAGTCCTTGATGCCATACTTTGTCGAAAGCTTGTTGGATATCTAAAAATGCTGAAGCACATGATTCTTTTTGTTCTAGTGCTTGCTTGATATTGTTCACTAATCTATGGCACTGTTGGATTGTCGAATGTTGTTCTCTGAATCCAAATTGGTGTATTGGAATCAGTTCTTCTTTAGGTATGATTTCGCTAGTTCTATGTGGGAGGATTCTTTCAAAGAGTTAAGATAGTTGTGGTAGTAGGCTAATTGGCCTGTATGAGCTGGGTTCATGGTTAGGTTTTCCTGGCTTCGCTAACATGATTATCTGTGCATACTTTCATTGTATTGGGTAATGATTAGTTTGTAGTATTCTATTGAATATTGTGGTGGTTAGTACGACGGCTTTCCTTGGTGCAACGAATGAATTATTTTTTATCACGTATGAAGGGTCTGGAGTGAGGGTAATCGCATTGCCGATTCTTTAGCCAAGGAAGCGACTGGTGTAAAAACTTTATCACCCAGTGACACCTACGGCCTGACCACTCCGCCAATTGTGGCACTAGCCAAACGTTACACCCATGCTTAACCCCTGAAGAGATGGAATGGAATCAAAGGATGCAGTCTTGCCAGGATTACCCTGGGCGACTCTGGGAAGCTTGAATCAAAGAAATACTTGGCGATGACCAAGAAAAACCTAAGCCTAACAGTGGGATTTCTGACTGGCCACTGTCAACTGAGGAAATACCTCCATACAATGGGGCTAAAATGTACCTGGTGAAAGTGCAATGGTGTTTCTTATCTTATAACCGAGTATCGTTTAAAAAATAAATTCGATTTAAATTAATGGACAGATCATTGAAGTCCAAGAGGTATATTGAGATGGAAACATCGCAGGTATCGAGGGAATAGTACTTTTGGGTAAAGTGTAGAAATTGAAAAAGGAAACAAAAAACCTGTAGTATGGGAGCGAAGAAAAAAACTTAAAGTTAAGTAAAAGTTTATAAATCCCTCATTTGACAGTAATCAGTAACAGATCCGTAGTCGGTGAAATTTAGTGAAACTAAATATTATTATACCAACCAAACATTTCAATTGTGAAATATTCATATATTATATTTTCGCTTTTCGAAGAAACGAGATCTGCTATTGTTATCAGATTACGCCTACCTGCTGTACGTTTTTCTTTTGAATCCATCCTGGTGTTAAGTTAAAACGAAATATTTTGGAATGGAGTATATTATTATGTAAACGTAGAATGTTGGAAAATTGTAGCGAAACATAGAAAAAAAAATAAAACATATTATTTAGTACTCTAACTGAAACCTAAGTCTACATAATCTGTAGAACACTAAAATATTGAATATTCTCGTACATCACATAAACTTATTTTGATGAAAAACCTTTTTTTTTCCAAAAAAAAATTGTACTTTTTCTCGTTTTATTAGAAAATGATAAGTGAATTATCTTGTTTTATTACTTGTACATTACTAGAATTAGGAGCAAACTTGGAAATTTACTTAGTAGAAAACCAACACACAAAGACATCACATCACCATCCGACTAGATCCACCCTGTCACTTAAAACAGTAGCAGCATATCACTCTATGAAACGCAGAGCTTTTCTAATTCCACAAATGAGGAAAATGCAGCGGATTCTCTCCCGAATGTGTTAATGAATTTGTAATTTAATTGCTAATTAATTAACAAGTGAGACACTCTTATGTGTTTGGTGGACTTTACGTACAATAACAAAGAGCTACAGCTATGAACCTACAAACTCAAATTGTGAGATATTAGCAAAATGTTACATTTATGCAACAATTTTATATGGAATAATATCTCCGAACTTATACATAGTTGTCAAAATTATCACTGACTCAATTCCTTGGAATTATAAGAATAGTATATTCTTCAACGAGTGTAGAATAATAGCCATTCTACACAAGTAAAACACTATACTTTCTCCACGACTATGTTAAAAAAAAGTTTTCAACTATCTCTACCACTGAACTATCGAACACATTATATTTATTGAAATGTAAAGAACGTGAAATATAAATAACTCATATTTTTAATAGAAACATTTACATTTTTTTATGAAATTATCACATTATTAGAAACAATAATGGATATAACATAAATATTCGTAATTAAACATATTAAATCTTCAGTATCGCTACTATTGTATATTTTGTTATCTATATTTGAGTAACAAGAGTTGTGAGTAACCCATTACGCACGAAGTGTAACGTACTATACTTTTTCTACGCTCATCTATTTTCTTCTGAGTGCTCATAATTCAATCTTTTTCACTATTAACAGACATATTCGTAGGTAGTATAATTTGTTGCAAAAATTGACAGCATAAATGAGATAACGTTCATTCCCATGTCAAGAAAAAGCGAATTATTTTGTTTTTAAATTGTGTAATGTGTTGCCGACATTTAGGGGCATCACTCTTTTAATCTAAAATGTATTTCACTAATGCTAAAAGCTTTTATGTTTTTCAATTGGTTAAAAGTATGTAAATAAACCAAATAAAGGAGTACGTGAACAAAGAAATTTAAGTTCTTTTTATCTTAACGCACGTGTATGTTATGAGATTTTCATTACGTGCATGTTATTGTTAAATGCTACTTACAAGGAATGTCTACAGTGTGATTTTTGACGTTTACGGAAATGGGCGTAAAAAAATTATAATTATATTATTATTTTGACGTTTCAAACGACGAGCTGTCAGAAGCGATTTACCTAGTTAGATATTTGACAGTTTAAAAGAGACGAGTTGATTTGTTCATTTTAGCGTGAATTCTGATAATCACAGAATGTGATTGGCTAACGAGAGTGAATTTTTACATTTTTATGTAGTCGTGGAGAAAATAATATGTTCTTATAGCTGAAATCTTCATTCTTCAATGGGCGGTCGTATGTTTATTTTATTTGGTTCTTCAACTGAGATTGTACATGTTATACCGATACTCACACGACCAATTTCGATACTAATTATTGACTATTTGTAAATATTCAGTCTTAATTTCAATACTTCAATAAAAATAAACTAAATCTAGTAGAAAATCGATTGAAACGTTATTCCGGGTATCTAAATATCGCAGGCTTCATCAGCAACCTAATTTAGTTAACGTCAGATTTATCGGCTTTAGCTTCGACGGCGAAAATATTTATTACTTAATTTGAGTTCTTTATTACTTCGGAATATTTAAATTAAGTTAAGGGATATACTGAGGCGGCGTACTTTGTTCATTTACTTTCAAGGGGTGTTTTTGGAAAGACGATGGAACAAGTATTAAGTGAAAAATTGAATTTGTAGAAGATTCAACAATTAAAACAAAAGGATAAGTATGAAAAAATGAGTCAGATAATTTGTGTATCTAGTCACACTTCCAGTAGTTTCTTTTTTCGTAGCTTTTAATGATTCTGCTCGAGTTTATATCCTCTGTACGTTTCGGTAGCGTTCTAGGTACACCGATATCAAGAATTATTTTATTTTAAAATTTTTCCCAACTGACAATAAGTGACTTTTCAATTTTTTTTATTGAATAATGTCAACATTAGGTTGAAAATTGTAGTTTAAAGTTCATTGTTATTTAAAATCATTTCAAACGATCTCCATAGCGCGCAAAAAGCGACTGACGTAGAACAGTATTAACCCCAGCTGAGTAATACTTGTGTATCGATCGCCCGCCACAAAAGTGATGCCAATTTGAGGGATTGTTTTTCATAATGACAAGTAGTTAAACATTTTTTATACGGAGTGCTGGAAACTGTTTGGAAATCATACGAACTTCCAAAATAAAATTCAGGTGTGGATGATAAATGAAGCAGAGCACAACAAGGAACATTCAAACGCAAAATGGCTCACTATAAAATGTTCCACTGAATCCACTGAAGGAGACTGGAACGTTCTATCTCTTCAATTAGTCGAGATATGAATATATTAATTTTCAGAAAGTGGAATTTCGAACATTTTCAATTTACCATTCACAATCCGAAAACCCTTCAAGTTATGCTCTCGAAAATTTTTTCTCAATTCAATCATTCACTCGCAAATACTCTTCCGGAGTTTCAGCCCTATATTCTTAGTTTTGTGGTATTTACAAGAATTTTTATGTTGAAAATGTGTTTTTTCGAAAATTTCATTCATTACAATATTTGGATGCGAAAAAGTTATTTTATAAAAAAACTGATTGTGGAATTCATTTTCTCGTATCAAAAAAGCCCCGGTTGCGAATTTGGAGCCAATTTCAAGTTGCAAAATTTTTTTTTGTAGAAAATTTTGAAGCAAGGGGTAGGTATGGAAACATTTCGCAGTTTAAATTGATCTCTGCTACCTCCCTTAATGCTTGAAAATATTGACTTAAAATTCATGTCTATTATGTTAAATGTTCCATTGAATCCACTGACGCAGACTAGAATGTTATATCTCTTTAATTAGTCGAGATATGGATATATTAATTTTTAGAAAATGGATTTTCGAACATTTTCAATACTTTCACATTTACCATTCACAATCCGAAAACCCTTCAAGTTATGTTCTCGAAAATTTTTTCCCAATTTAATAATTCACTCGCAAATACTCTTCCGGAGTTTCAGCCCTATATTCTTAGTTTTGTGGTATTTACTAGAATTTTTATGTTGAAAATGTGTTTTTTTGAAAATATCATTACAATATTTGGATGCGAAAAAATGATTTTATCAAAAAACTGATTGTGGAATTTATTTCCTCGTATAAAAAAAACCTTGGTTACAAATTTGAAGCCAATTTCAAGTCGCAAAATGTTTTTTTTTGTAGAAAATTTTGAAGCAAGGGGTAGGTATGGAAATATTTCGCAGTTTAAATTGATCTCTGCTATCTCCCTTAATGCTCGGAAATATCGACTTAAAATTCTTGTCTATATGTAAAATGTTCCACTGAATCCACTGACGCAGACTAGAATGTTCTATTTCTTCAATTAGTCAAGATATGGATATATTAATTTCCAGAAAGTGGAATTTCGAACATTTTCAATACTTTCTTTCACATTTACCATTCACAATCCGAAAACCCTTCAAGTTATGCTCTGGAAATTTTTTTCCCAATTTTATAATTCATTCGCAAATACTCTCCCGGAGTTTCAGCCCTAAATTTTTAGTTTTGTGGTAATTTTTATGTAAAAAATGTGTTTTTTGAAAAATTTCATTACAAGATTTGGATGCGAAAAAATGATTTTATCAAAAAACTAACTGCGGCATTTTTTTCCCGCACCAAAAAATCCCCGGTTGCGAATTTAAAGCCAAATTCAAGTCGCAAATTTTTTTTTGTACAAAGTTTTGAAGCAAGGGGTAGGTATGGAAATATTTCGCAGTTTAAATAGATCTCTGCTATCTCCCTTAATACATGGAAATATCGACTTTAATTTCATATTTATATGTAAAATGTTCCACTGAATCTACTGAAGGAGACTAGAACATTTTATCTCTTCAACTAATCGAGATATGGATATATTAATTTTCAGAAAGTGGATTTTCGAACCTTTTAACTATTTTCACATTTACCATTCACAACCCGGAAACCCTTCAAGTTATGCTCTCGAAAATTTTTCCTCAATTTACTAATTCTTTCGAAAAAAAATACTCTCCCGAAGTTCCAGTATGTTGAAAATTGCTGGAACGGTGAATTAGTAGTCCAGTGTAACTACTGGTTCTCAAAAATAGTCGCTGGATCTCTAAATTTCCATGGCGCATACGCAGTACTTTTCCGAATTAGTCTCATCGCTTGCTGGAACAAACCTTCTGTTGTTTAATACAGGGTTTTCACGTGTTTTTTTGTATCTTTTGTTCATTCTGATTTGTTAAACTTTTGTTTTAAAATTTTAATTATGTCCATAATATTTTTAACAAGACTGGAATTATCACAAACCCAGCCGCCATGATAAATGAGCGCCAGAAGAGCTGAAAAGCATGTCTTATTAGCATGTGGACTTAATGCAGCCAGCCTGATATGACACTCTTCACCTTAATTAGGGATCAAGAGAATTTAATTATGGCACTCGTTTAGTCCACCAATACAGAGCCGCGCCTTTATGCATCTGGAGCTGTAAATTGAATCTCTCAACCAGATAGGATTTATCGAATACCCTGCAGAATCTATGACGTCCTCCAAAGCATTGATTGTGCAGACTGGAAATAGAAGTCTTCGTTTTATCAACATCACCACACAGGCAATAACTTGCTGACATGAGCGATCTTATATATATATATATATATATATATTGTGACGAACAGAAGGATTGGACCAATATCAATTAATTCAATTATAAATAAATATCAATTAACAAAATTCAAATCAATATCAATTAACCTACACACTGTATACATAATTATATGAATAAAAAATAAACATTTTACAAGTTTAACCTTACAACAATTTAGGTCAATTTTTAAATTTTAATTAATTTGAGAATTCAGAAGGTAAATTTAGAAGATTAAGTATGAACATTCAACATAAGCTTTAAAAACATTAAGGGAAAGTTATAAAAGGGTATTTGAACATAAGAATTACATCCATATCTATCTTAAACAAGGATTTAGAAATAAGTAGTATGGAATAAAAATGAAATCATGCTGAAGAATCAGTACATCTTCTATACGAACAGAGAATATGTTACGAACCAAATAGAAAGGCATAATAGTTGTCATACTATGTAAAATTAATGTAAAAGTGGTAGTATAAGGTAATTTAGATTCCATATTGAGTGAAAAATGTTTAATTATTAAGAAATTGTGAATGGAAAAAGTGACAGGTAGTGGATTTTTAAATGCTTATAGCATCAGTAATATGGAACTTGAAGAACCCAAATTTGGTCAAAAATTAAATTTAATTATGGTTTTTAATTTAATATACACAGAGAGAATGCATCTCAAGATTTTAAGAATATATAATTGACAATGATTTTTATAATATCGAGAAACGTCAAAAATTTTAATAAATCATCATTATAAAGTTACCTATGAAAGTTTTTCCTATATGAAACCATTGGGAACTTTCATTTAGTCGATATTAAACCTCTAAAGCGACCAGACGTGTTCCTGAGTTGAGGAAAACAATTGACGACGCCTTTTGTTGATTTTCTGGAAGTGTGAACGAGATAACATAATTCTGCGGGTTTACATATAACTCGTAGTTGGATTCCAGGAAGTTCTGTGAGTACTCGATACTTGTAATTGACTACCACTATTCTCAGGATGAGCCAAAAATAACTTTTATGTACATTTACAAACCTGTTTAACTTTTCTTGCAAGAGCCATAAACTTTTTTGATAACATATCTGTAATGAAATTAACGATTTAAACTTAACTCAAATATTTAAAACGAGCTAACTTAATAATAATTAAAAATAAGAATAATTACCTTGAAACGTTTCAAAGTAGAGATATTATCCGAAGTGAATTTTTTTCCATTAATAACCAAACCCATATTCTGTTTTATATTCAAAGACCAAAACAGGATCGTCTAATCGTAGTACACTTTACCAACGTTGCCAAGTGTAGTCCTAAACTAAAACGTTTGTGTTTTGGAAAGTAAAAATATTTTAATAGTGATATTTATCACAGTTGATTAAAAAGCAATGTGTTAAGAAATCAGATTATTATAATAATTTTCAATAATAACCTAACTAAAACCACCCTACCTAACCCCCTACCCTTATCCGAATCGAAAAATTGAATTGTGTAATTGACAGATTATTATAATAATTTTCAATAATAACCTAACTAAAACCACCCTACCTAACCCCCTACCCTTATCCGAATCGAAAAATTGAATTTTGTATAATTGACAGATTATTATAATAATTTTCAATAATAACCTAACTAAAACCACCCTACCTTACCCCCTACCCTAATCCGAATCGAAAAATTCTTCGTATTTTTAGTCAATTTTTGAAAAAAACAATAAGAAAATAAAAATAAAAATAAAAATATCTTGACTCGGACACGACTCGAACCTGGTACCTCTGTGTTAGGAGCCCAGCACACTTACGCTGGGCTAATCTCTGCACACGTTAACGATATCGATAGAAGGTTAAAAGCCGTGCGCTTCGCACGAAAGCCGAGCGCCACCGGAGATACTCGATGGCGCCCTTTCAGTTTAGGACTACACTTGGCAACGTTGGTAAAGTGTACTACATTCAGACGCTCCTGACCAAAACAAATAACATAACCTAACATTATGAAACCATAAAACTATTCATCCTTCATAGTTCATACATACATAGATTTCGGATAGTGTCATCTGTCACAAAAATAATAAATTGAAAAGGCCAAAATATTTAACGATAGTTTATTAATTTATCTACGTATACATTTTCTTTTTTCCTTTGTTATAATTTGATGTTACATTATCATTTGAAAAGGTAATATAGTTTAGTGTTGTATATGATTCAAAATCTATTTGTGTCATTTCTATTTGGTGAGAACTTTTCTTTAGCTACTACAAAAAAATAATAGATGGGAGCAGTTACCTGCGGAACATTTTAGGATTGTTATGGTAGGTGTTAAATTAATGGTGGATCTTCAAATTTACGGACGACCGCTTGAGATATAAAGAATCAAGAGTCTTATGCTATATAAAAATTTTTAAATACACTTTAGGCGCACCAATAACATAAACAGTTAAAGTCAAATTAATTAACACTTCATAAAAATAAAAAAATCATCAATATAATAAAAATCAACAACACCAACACATAACAATATTGGCGCCCAACGTGGGGCGTTTTGAAGGTTCACAAGTACAGAATATCTTAAAATAAATCATAAAACTGAAAATATTTTGAAAATTTCATATAATTGTGTATAATAGTGAATTCTCAGAATAAATAAATATATTAAACATTGAAAATAAAAATTATTCATAAATTGCATACTTAAAACACAACAGATACTTTATTCTACAAAACCAAATAACTAGACAGACAAAAACAAAGATAAAATCAACCACTCACTAAAAATGGAAGGTAGAAAATTAGTGAGGGTATATGAATTGAAAGTAGTACAGCTCAAAAGAGAATTGGAGATTAGAGAATTGGAGGCGACCGGAACTGGAAGAAGCCTAAAAACAAGATTAGTGGAAGCATTAAGAAGAGAAGGAGAAGATCCAGAAACGTACCTATTTGAAGTAGATAGAGAAGAAGAAACTAGTGGAGGAGAATCACAGGCAGGAGAAAGCCAAGAGGAGAGAGACAGAGGAGATTATGGTGTTGAACAGACAATCACACAAATGGGAGAAAGAATGAATCTCATTATGGAAACCTTAATGTCTATGAGAGAGGAAAACAAAACATCAAAAGAAGAAACTCTAATGAATATGAAAGAAGAAATCAAAGCGTCAAAGGAGGAAACCTTAATAAAAATAAGAGAAGAAGTGGACAGAACAAGTAAGGAATTGAAAGAAGAAGTACTGCAATTAGGAAAGAAGACAGAAGAAAAATTGAATGAGATACAGGAGAAGTTTGGAAGAAATATCAAAGAGATGCAGGAAAAACAGGAAGAGTTAGATGGAAAACAAAAGGAACAAGAAGCGAAAATTGAAAATCTGCATGAGAACATAGCCACGGAAGTAAAGAAGGGGATGGGAGTAGCCATCAACACGATTGCAAAAGAAATTACGAGAAAAACGGAAAAGAAAATTGAGGAAAATTACAGAAACATAGTAAGTAACGGGAAGACGTTGACAATACTGGAAACTAGAATTGAAGAGGGAATATCGAAAAATCTGGAAATAATGGATGAAGAACTAGGAAAGCTTAGATGGGAAATCAAGAAAGATAACAAAGAGACGAAAGAAGTGGTGAAAAATATTAAGCAAAATATAGACAAAAGAGGAATGGGAGAAGGTGATATTAAGAAATGGGAAGAAGATATGAAAAAAATTAGAGAAGAGCAAACTCTATGGAAAATGACTATGGAAGAACAATGGAAGACGCAATCAGCAGAGAGAATGACAATTGTGCAACCCCTGGCAATCGGAGGCTGTCCTATAGATGACAACGTGAAATTCAATGGAAATATTACAAAAATTCATCCAAAAACATTTATTACAGTTATAAAAAACAAAGTCAAGAGATACCAAAATTTCGAAGATACAATGGAAATAATAAGAAGACATTTAACAGAACAAGCACAGACATGGTTCATCAGTAAGGAATCACAATTTAAATCCTTGGAAGATTTCGAGAAAGCATTTTTAACTCAATACTGGGGTGAGATAAACCAGGGTTATACACGAGAGAAGCTGTATTTTGGAAAATTTAATGATGGAAAGAAAAGTACGATGTACAATTACGCACTGCAAATCTATACACAGGCGCAATTTTTGGATCCAGCAATCCGTGAAGAGGAAATAATAATGTATTTGTCAAGACATTTTAGAACACAAATTGCTGAGACTATAGCTGTACTACATATCAAAACCTTCAACCAATTGTCAGACTATATTATGAGGGTGGAGAGAAATCTTAACATAAGAATGGACAATGACGAACATAGACATAATGAACAATCTAGATACGATCCGAATAATAGACTTGACAATGATAATAATGACATCTACTCAAATAACAATAACAGATACAACAACAATAATAATTGCTTAAATGACTATCGACAAAATAACACCATTAGATTTAATAACAATAACAATAAAAATAATAATAATGGATATAGAAACAATCATCACAACAATAGGTATAATAACAACGATAACTATAATAATTATGCTAATAATAGACCTAATGCTAATGATAACAATAATAGACAAAATATAAATAATTACCCAAATTATAGAAGAGATCATAACAGCAATAATAGAAATAATAATTATAGATACCAAAACAACGACAATAATCATAATAATAGGGAACAAAATAGGAACTACAATAATAACAATCACCTCAGAAATAATGGGTTACAAAGGACGAATTCGGAATCGGATCGGAGAAGAGAAACCAATGATGAAAGGCAAAATGGAAATAACCGGAGGGTTAATTTTCAAAGAAGTAGAAGCCTGGAAAGAAGTAGAAGCCTGGAAAGAAGTATGAGTCCCAGGAGAAGAGACACTGACAATAACATGATACAAAGAGAAGATGTGGAAAATGTTCAGGTGAATGTCCAGGATGTTCCGCATTTTCATCATCGGGAGTAGAAAATAGTAGTCCTCTTATATTTGTACATCCCGGCGTAGATCTATTTCCGGAGGATTACCTGGAAAAGGAAGAAAGTAGTGTTAATTTAATAGTTATAAGTGCAAAGATAAATAATAATTTGGTGAAAGTAGTCATAGATACAGGTTCTGAAATCTCATTAATCAATAGTGATATAATTAATAAATTGAACTTAAATAAATATGTAATGTCCATACCTAAGATTAATTTAGTAGGTGTCAACAAGAAAAAGTTGAGTGAAATAAATAAAGCAGTGGTGTTGAAATTAAGTGTGGGTAGTGAAAATTTGACAATGCAATTAGTGATTATGCCAAATATGGAATATGATGTGTTGATAGGATCTGACGAGTTGGATAAAAACAAAGCGAAGATTAACTATGAGGAGAAGACAATCATGATGGGTGAAGCAACGATAAAATTTGATTATAAAGAAGAATATAGATTAGAAGAAAATAATATTGATGTATATAAAAAAGGAAGTAAACTGAATAATTCAATGAATAAAGTGAATATAGAAAGGAAAATTATGAAGCAAAGGATATGGAATGATAATAAGGAAGATGGCGAAATGAAGAATAAATTAATTGATTGGAGTGGTATTGACATAGACTGTGAAAAGGATAAATTGAACGAGATTAAAAAGTTGATGGCGAAGCACGCAGGATTATTTACGAATGAACCGAGAGTAGCGAAGGAATATGTACATGAATTGAAAGTCAAAAATATGGACACATTTAAAGCCCATAGTTACCCGATACCATATAAATATAAGGATCAAGTTAGAGAGGCATTAACAAAACTACTACAAGAAGGAATAATAGAATATAGTACAACACCATACATAAACTCAATACATGTTATAGTTAAATCATCGGGAGACCTACGATTATGTCTGGACGCAAGATTTTTAAATTTGCACACAATACCTGAGTACGAGTCACCATTAACAATTGAAGCAATTTTAGGTCGTATCTCCGAGGCCAAGATATTCACAAAAATGGACCTAAGGCATTCATTTTATCTAATACCATTAGCTGAAAGTAGCAGAGATTACACCGGATTCAGGGTAGATGGAGTGGTATATAGGTTTACAGTAGTACCATTTGGAGCGCAATCAGCGACATCAGCACTACTGAAAGCACTACACAAGATTTTAAATAAATACGAAAATTTTACATTGCATTATATTGATGACATTTTAATTTTTTCCAAAACAGAAGAAGAACATGAAAAACACTTGGAGATAGTATTAAAAGCACTAGATGAGGCTGGATTAAAATTAAACGTTAAGAAATGTCAATTTTTCAAAAGGCAAGTAATATATTTAGGATATAAATTGGATCATGAAGGAGTGGCACTTAGCGAAGACAGACTCAAAATAATAAAGGAATATCATCGACCAACAAATTTAAAAACGCTAAGAGGATTTTTGGGAATACTACATTATTTCAAGCGATTGATACCAAATTTAACCGAAAAGGAACTACCGTTGTTGGAACTTTTAAGAAAGAACGTTAGATGGAAATGGGATGATGAAAAGGAGAGAGCGTTTCAATCAATTAAAGAAGAATTCACAGAGAACATTAAAATATATCATCCTAATTACAACAAACCATTCACGCTAAGAACCGATTCATCAATTTACAGATTTGCAGGAGTTTTAACTCAAATAATAGATGATAAAGAAGTACCAATATCATTCGTATCTAGGATAACGAAGAAAGCAGAAAGAAATTATAGCGTTAGTGAATTAGAGTTAGCCAGCATAATTTTCTGTGTGAACAAGTTAAGATTTTACCTAATAGGAAACAAATTTATAATAGAAACGGATAGTCAGGCATTAACAACAATTTTAAACAATAAATATGGTAATAATAGAATACATAGATGGGCCTTAGCCTTACAAGAATATTCATTCAGCATTAATGACATACAAGGATCAAAGAATGTTGTAGCAGATGGAATCACAAGAATGGACGGGGAACAGATTAAAAATAATAAAGAGTACCAGATAGGTATAAATGTTTTAAAGGAGGAAGAAGGAATGTATTCCCTAGATAGGATCAGAACAGACCAAGGAAATGTAACTGAGTCTGAAAGAAGAAAGAGCATGTTAAATGAAAATACAATATTTTACAAGGTAGTAAATGGACAAGAAGTATATGTAATTACAGAAGAGATGGCATTGGAAGTGCTAAGGGATTTACACATAAAATTTAACCATATAGGAATTAGGAAAACATTCAAAATATTCAGGGAAAACTTCATGAGTAGGAAAGACTTAAGGATATGTAAAGAAATAATAAACAAATGCGGTGTGTGTCAATTTGCAAAGGAAAGAAATAGACATAATGTAAATATAGCAAAATCTATATTAAGCAAACAACCACTAGAATTGATAGCGATTGATTTCATATCAAACTTAACACCTACAAGAGACGGTAATAGGCACATATTCGTAGTGACGGACCATTTTTCCAAATTTATAGAAGCATATTCATGTACCAGAACGAACAAAAATACAGTAAAGAAATGCTTAACTAAGTATTTCTTAGAACACGGTTTTGCTAACAAAATCATTATGGACAATGCAAGTTATTTTAACAATGCAAATTTACAAACATGGTTAAAAAAATCAGATGTTCAGCCCATTTACACCTCAATCAGACATCCATGTTCAAATCCATGTGAGCGAGCGATAAAGGAAATAATCAAATACCTAAGAATATTGGTACATTCAGAACATAACAGATGGGACCAGGAATTGAAGGGAATTGTAAACTATATGAATAATATACCTAATGATATAACAGGAAGAGCACCAGTTACAATTATGAAAAATATACCACCAAATAGACCATGGGTCACAGAACTAAAGGAAGAATATGAAATCATTATTAAAGAAACACAGGAAAGAATAAGAAAGAATGCAGAAAAATATGTATCAAGAAGTAAAAATAAAAAGAAAAAGACATCATTTAAGAAAGGTGACATGGTGATCATAAAAGCTCTAAGAGTTCCTAATAAGAAAGAAAATAAATGCTTAAAGCTACAACTACTTTACGAAGGCCCATACGAAGTCGAAACAGAAAATGGAGTGAACAGCTATAAATTAAAATATCCTAATACTGAAATAATTCGAGGAATATTTCATATAAGCCAGATGTACAAATATAACGAGTAGACCGAAAACAAAAATTAGTATAATTAGATTATAAGTTAGTTAATACAGTAAGTTTAGTGAATTAGTATAATTAATAAAACATTGGCAGAATTTAGACAATGAAACGATAATGTTAGGTGAACAATTTTAAATTTATCTGCATGATTACACAACATATAAATTATAAAATTATTCAGGGAATATTGTGACGAACAGAAGGATTGGACCAATATCAATTAATTCAATTATAAATAAATATCAATTAACAAAATTCAAATCAATATCAATTAACCTACACACTGTATACATAATTATATGAATAAAAAATAAACATTTTACAAGTTTAACCTTACAACAATTTAGGTCAATTTTTAAATTTTAATTAATTTGAGAATTCAGAAGGTAAATTTAGAAGATTAAGTATGAACATTCAACATAAGCTTTAAAAACATTAAGGGAAAGTTATAAAAGGGTATTTGAACATAAGAATTACATCCATATCTATCTTAAACAAGGATTTAGAAATAAGTAGTATGGAATAAAAATGAAATCATGCTGAAGAATCAGTACATCTTCTATACGAACAGAGAATATGTTACGAACCAAATAGAAAGGCATAATAGTTGTCATACTATGTAAAATTAATGTAAAAGTGGTAGTATAAGGTAATTTAGATTCCATATTGAGTGAAAAATGTTTAATTATTAAGAAATTGTGAATGGAAAAAGTGACAGGTAGTGGATTTTTAAATGCTTATAGCATCAGTAATATGGAACTTGAAGAACCCAAATTTGGTCAAAAATTAAATTTAATTATGGTTTTTAATTTAATATACACAGAGAGAATGCATCTCAAGATTTTAAGAATATATAATTGACAATGATTTTTATAATATCGAGAAACGTCAAAAATTTTAATAAATCATCATTATAAAGTTACCTATGAAAGTTTTTCCTATATGAAACCATTGGGAACTTTCATTTAGTCGATATTAAACCTCTAAAGCGACCAGACGTGTTCCTGAGTTGAGGAAAACAATTGACGACGCCTTTTGTTGATTTTCTGGAAGTGTGAACGAGATAACATAATTCTGCGGGTTTACATATAACTCGTAGTTGGATTCCAGGAAGTTCTGTGAGTACTCGATACTTGTAATTGACTACCACTATTCTCAGGATGAGCCAAAAATAACTTTTATGTACATTTACAAACCTGTTTAACTTTTCTTGCAAGAGCCATAAACTTTTTTGATAACATATCTGTAATGAAATTAACGATTTAAACTTAACTCAAATATTTAAAACGAGCTAACTTAATAATAATTAAAAATAAGAATAATTACCTTGAAACGTTTCAAAGTAGAGATATTATCCGAAGTGAATTTTTTTCCATTAATAACCAAACCCATATTCTGTTTTATATTCAAAGACCAAAACAAATAACATAACCTAACATTATGAAACCATAAAACTATTCATCCTTCATAGTTCATACATACATAGATTTCGGATAGTGTCATCTGTCACAAAAATAATAAATTGAAAAGGCCAAAATATTTAACGATAGTTTATTAATTTATCTACGTATACATTTTCTTTTTTCCTTTGTTATAATTTGATGTTACATTATCATTTGAAAAGGTAATATAGTTTAGTGTTGTATATGATTCAAAATCTATTTGTGTCATTTCTATTTGGTGAGAACTTTTCTTTAGCTACTACAAAAAAATAATAGATGGGAGCAGTTACCTGCGGAACATTTTAGGATTGTTATGGTAGGTGTTAAATTAATGGTGGATCTTCAAATTTACGGACGACCGCTTGAGATATAAAGAATCAAGAGTCTTATGCTATATAAAAATTTTTAAATACACTTTAGGCGCACCAATAACATAAACAGTTAAAGTCAAATTAATTAACACTTCATAAAAATAAAAAAATCATCAATATAATAAAAATCAACAACACCAACACATAACAATATATATATATTCCACTTTTTAAATGATTTGCTGGTGTATACCTACTACTAAAAATAAACTATAAGAATGTTTGATTCATCTCAACTTGGTTTCAGCTGAAATATTGCTGGTAATTGAATAAAGAATATGCAAACCGAAAGGATGAAATTGTTCAAATACTTTCTGATAATTAAATTTCATCAATTCATTATGCGATTTGTCCAACTTTCCGAACTTCGTGTGTAATTTGACAATGAAGTTAAATTTGCCGTCTTAACTATGCCTCTCGTAACTTGCTTTATTAACTTTTCCAATCACATTGTGCTGCTATAGCTGGCCAGTTAAAGTTAGACATCAAATTTTGGCATTTGCATACTACAATAGACGAATAGAAGTAAGTTCGGGCAATTTAATTACGTTAACGATACAATTAATAACGTCCAACAAACTTTTCGAGCAAATAACACACGATGAAATTCAATTACCGAATCGATTCTAATTCTACACCGGCGACGTCGAAAACGGTATAGTCACGAGCGTCTTTTAGGTGAGTAGAATTTAGGTCAATCATCAACCATCTATATCTTCGATGCTATTGTATATTCCGAAATAGTAAACGTTGTAATATTCTCAGTGGCTTAACAGAGGGGATCAATTATTCGATAGTTTTTTATATTTATTCATAATATATTTTGAGATTATAAATGTTTTCAATGGACTGAATTTCTTCTCTTTAACAGATACATTGTGAATACGGGGGTTGTTTTTTATATTTTGCATATAAAGCTAGCGACAAAAAAGTAAATAGCCAATGTATTCTCCAAAAAAATATAGGTAATTGTGCATCCTTTGGAACCAATTCTGGATCAATTATTCCACTTGAATGCGTTGACTGCGGTTTCCTGGGGACTGGAACCTTAGATCACGTAGTTAATTCTTAATTTTTAGAAAAATCGTTACGAGTTAAATCGGGCCTGTCTCGAGGACAAATCCATGTTTTCTTGCTATCAATACCCCATACAGGAAAAGCCGACGGGGCCAGACATGGGCCACGCTTGGCACAATGCTGTTTAACTCTGGCCCGTTCTTGTGAACCCGTATTGTCCCAGCTTTGGTAGAAATCTGGAATGATAACAGGGGGCCAGGCTTGGCTGCTATCATTGGCCCGTGTTACCCTGCCAAGGCTGGCCCAGGCTTGGTTGTTATCACACTGCCAAGGCTGTCCCATGCTTGCAAATCAAGACTGGCTCTTGCTTGATTGCCATAACTGGGCCATTCTTGATTGTCACAACCAGTTTTGATCTAAGATTGGGTAGGCATTGGCATGGCCAGGGCTATGCTACCCAGTCTTGGCCCAAGCTTGGAACCTCATTGAACGGCCAAGGCTGTGTCAACCAGTCTTGGCCCAATCTTCCCCAATTAAACGGCCAAGGCTGGATCAACCAGTTTTGGCTTATGCTTTGGTAGACATTGGCATGGCTACTTGGTCTTGGACCATGCTTGGGACTACATTGAACGGCCAAGGCTGGGTCAACTTCTTGCATGGGGCTTAATTGTTTTCGAGATGTGTAGGATCTTGCATTGTCTTGGTAGACAATCATTGGTGGTTAGGGGTTGGTTTCTCCTAAATTTAACAACTTTCGACTTAGAAGTCAATATCATTATTATTTTATGGAATTTAGACGTTTTTGTGGAATCCATTTATTTGCAATAAGGTTTTTTAATCATATTCCTTCAAAATTCTTATCCCATCAGCGTTAACTTATTTGGGTCGAGCTTATAGGACTATTGTCGCAATTTGCTTCACAAAATACTATAATTCTCTTGTACCCAACATAAATAATGGCCTCATGAATGTAAAAGGAGCTGTGTGCGTGAACTAGAGTATATAAACACTGTAACTTGACCAGTTAGGAAGTTAATGTCACCAGTTGATCGCGTTGGTAAACAAATTAAATGAGATTACTGAGAATGTTATGTGAATATTCAATTTTTCTGAGTAAGCTGTATTTTACATTATCTAGAAAGTTCAGTTTAACAATATTTGTATTACAAAAAATACTCATCATTTTCGATATTTTTTTTTTTTTGGTTATGTTACGTCGGCCTATTTCTGCGACTAACGCTAATCACCGTCGCCGGGAGTACTCTACACCTAACCGGAAATTTTTCGAACCCACTGGTGTTCCAACCAGTGGAAGGGTTCTTTATCAAGCCCAACATCCATGGACTTGGAGCCTCTGTTTCACGTTTCCTCCGAAAGACGGCATACCTACATTATACCTCGTGCTCATGGATATAATGCCTGCGAACTGTGAGATGCTACTTCACTCCACTCCAGGCTGTTCGGACTATATATGTATACGACGGTCTCTCTCAGTGGTTAAAGTGGTCAAATTGCGTTCCACTACATTGTTGTACTGACGCACTATTTTTGATATGATATTAAGTATTCATTTTCTCCTATTCTGACCATAATTCTTAGTTTTCCTTCATTTCAATCAATATCACAAATAAGTTATCCAAGGTTGAAATTAGAAATATTTTATTTTGATAAAATTTTAGAAGAAACATATAGATTTTTATGTTGGTTGATAGTAACCCATGCAGAGATTTAAACTTCAAATATATTCATTTTGTTCATGTCTTATTTATAATAATTGTGAGTATTCGGACTCGAATTTTCGTTTATTATAAATATTGTTGCAGTTAAAACTGAATGAATAGAATTTAGTTCTCTTTATTCAAATAACTATGTTCATATTATCGTAATCAATGAATAAAAACTTTATCACAGCTTGTTAGAAACTGCAGACATTCTCCTAAATATGTACAGTTTTTACAGCGTTATTAAAAAAGATATGGTCGTGATACTCGGGATGCGAGCAGCTAGAATTTCCTTGAAAATCGGTTGTTGCAGCTATACAGAAGGGTTTTTTGTATATTTCCAGCAGTAAAAACAGACATTTGGAGGAAGGTAGGTTTCTGCGAAAATTAAGGAGTAGAATTAAGATGGCATGAAGTTGAACAAGAAATATCCACTTGGGAATTACATAATTACTGAGTACTTTCATGTTAATGCTTATTTACATATAGATAGGGGTAAATAACAACGGTCGGGCAAATAACGTATGGACCAAATACGTTTATTACAAAAATATTTTTGATAATGTATGTACAACAAAAAAAAACGGATTAAAAATTATTATTTTTTGTAAATAGTATAAAACACCTTACAAATTAGAAAATTACTTTCCAAAGGGTAGATCGTTCACTTGGAAGCAACATCCACTCCTCGGGCTGTATGTACTAGTGAGGCGCAAATACGCCGAAGCCGTTCTGCAAGTTATGTTGTCCCTTCTAACTATAAACCAGGATGGTTGGTTCTACATTTCATATATACCAACCCCGCTTAACTTGGAAGTGTAATTCATGGTCTGCGGGGCATATAGCCCGAGAAGTAGATGTTGCTTCCTAGTGAACGATCTACCCTTTGGAAAGTAATTTTCTAATTTGTAAGGTGTTTTAACAGTTTTATACTATTATGTTGACTTCTATGGTACGCTTTACTTAAACTGTAATTAAGTAAATAAATTTGGAGATGTTACTTTTTTGATGAAACAGTATGAGAAGCGCGAAACATTTGTTACTTATAAAATTATTATCAATCTTTGCATGGAGCGCAGGTTTTGACATATTTTGGGCACCTGGCGTAGCTTGTGCATCTGCATCTAAATCAGAATTAGTAGTATCAGACTCTACATCATAACTAGACTCATAACCATTTAACATAACCAAAAAATATATCTGCTTGTCGATGGAGTTGGCTCTGAAGATGGTATTATATTGGAAGTTTTCAACTTTTCCGACTTTCTTTTTCTACTTTATATCCAACCGTAGTCACTATCATCAGATACAATATCACCATCTTCTGTATCATATTTTTTATCGTACAAACTAAAATCACTATTTTTCAATATTTCTTAATGGTCTTCTTCTTGTTACACCTTTTTTTTGGTTTGTTATTATCCAGTCATTATTATACAATAATATCTAATACAATAGATCATAACACTTGTAACGAAACTCACAATACAATGTCAAAATCGTCAATATACAGGTTATATAGGAACAATTCGTTTTACAGGGACAACCTGTACATTTACCAAATACGGAAACATAAATTTTCAATCCATTCACTGATAAAAACGCAGGTACTCTTGTTTGGAGTCGGTATAATGTGCTAAGAAATTCGGATTTTTGGAGAGGAATGTGTGTGGAGTCGCCATATTGTGTAAAAATATACATTTTGGGGAAAATCGTTAATTGTCACAACAATATTTCAGATTACTTCAAAAACACCCTGTATGAAGATTTCTCAGTGTATTTCTTGCTCATTTTTTATGCGCTATTATGAAATGGTGCAATAACAATCACGAAGAGCTTTAGTAAAAGAAAACCCGAGAGTCAATCGGATTATAAATCAGAAACAGTCTGAGAAAAGCCTCCAACAGCGGATTTTCAACATTTCTACCGCAGAATCAGCGCATTGCAGAAACTTTTCTCAGAAATCCGGTAGGTAGGATGCTGGGGCATATCCTGTTTTGTTGTCTCAAGAAATTAGATGAGTTAATTAAGAAATTTCAATGTTGTAGTTGATTTGGTTACTTATTTTTTCACAAACTCAATGGTAAATTGGAAAATTTGTGTGCTAATAAGTGAAAAGTTATAGTTTAGCTGGAAAATTGCAATACATCTTTAGTGAAACGACTTTTCTTAAAAATTACGTGAAATCTGGTTATAATTGTTATTTATGTAACTGAAGAGAATGGAATTTCTTCATCTTCTGGGAAACAAGATGATAAGAATTAAAATGTGCATAATTAACATTGTATAGATATCTGTCATGCATTCGTTTCTGAACATCTCCAAAAACTAATACAACTGGACCAAAGTGTTTTTGATTCATCGCACTAAGTATATATTCTTCAAACATTCATTATCTTCTTGACATTTTACCAACACAAATTCTATTCTTCTATTCTAGTCTGTTTGCTTTTAAATTTGAACTGGGTTTGGAGAGTGGGAATGAAACTCACGTTTTTTTTAAATTCGTTGAATGGATACCATGGGTACACCTAAATCTCTCACACCACAACGTAATGACTCTTCGGGATAAGCAGCATAGTTTCCAAGGTTATTGATCTTATTTTCACTATGATTTACAACTTTCTTAACTTTTGCTTGAAAACAACCAAATTCTTTTAAATTGTTTATTATTCTCTTCACTGTGTGACGGCTGGGTCTGGGTCGATGTGGATAACTTGTAGCAAATAAAACACATGTTAAGGCCCACTGTCCATGTCTCGTCGCGGCAGCGTAGCATACTAGGCAAAAATACGATGGGAGTACGTTTGCGTGCTGCAGACAACGCTTACATATTGGAACCTGTCTACAAAGCGGAATCGGCAGGTATTCGTAGAGAAGCGTTCTCGCATCGTCTCCTCTCGTACTGCCTAGTCAGTCGCTAAGCGTATGCTGCGGGGTGTACATGTCTGTAATGTAGTTGTACAAAGCGAACACGTGCTTTTCGTCACTAGACATATTAAATACAAACCGTTTTCGTACGACGCGACGATACATGGACAGTGGACCTAACAACTCTGTCACATTCACCATGTATTAAAGGTGAATTTAGATAATCTTCATTGGACAATCCCAAACGAACCATTTCTATCACTGTACCCATCTGCAGATATCCTAAAATTCCTCGGGGAAATAGGACTAAAGGAGCTACTAGTCTCTGAGACTTTCCTCAGGAACTGAGTAGAAGTAAGGGGGCACAATAGATCTTTTAGGTCTCAATGAATGTTACCCCAAAATACATACATACATACATACATCACTGTACACATGCGTTTGACTTCAAATAATGGCAATTAATACTATTCAATAATTATGAGAGCTTGCTAAAATAAAAAAAATAAATAACACGGCCTACGTCTAACCAATAATAAGGCTAAGATAAATAATATTTTTAAATACATGTTAATATCTTAAAAGCACTTGAAATTGGGTACAGGGAAGTGAACTTAAACTGTATCACTTAAGAAAATGGAGATATTTAACATTTTTGAACTTAATTTGTTCTCTATCTATTCCAATTTTCATCAAAATCGTGTCAGTAGTCTCCAATATATAGATAGTATAAGCTCGTGAAAGCTTTCATGAGTTATGTACAGTCTCCTAAAAAATTAATATTTTCAAGCATTGAGAACGGCTCACTTTTGGTACACACAGATATATAAATATACCCACAAAAATACGTATTTAATAGATTTTCCATTTCTCACTGTGTTATTTCTACTATTGTGTCAAAAGTTACAAAACGACTTTACTGATTTAAATACCGTACACATAAAATTTAATCTCCTTTTCTATAAGTGGAAAATGATGTAGCTCAAATCTTCAACTCTTGTATATTCACAAACTAATCATATATTCCATAAACTCTTCATTGAAAAGGATATTTAACTGTCAATTTTAATAGAAAATGAAGCAAATGTGATTTAAGCATATTATTCAACTGATCCTTTCGTATTAAATTGACTTAAACGCGAACCCCGTACTTTTTCCATAGAAAATACTTTTTATTGGATTATTTCTACTTTCCTGTTCGTTTTTTGTACTTACTTGTTGTTTATTCAATTCACGCCCGATGTAAACGAAAACTGTCAGGTGAAAATTTTGTTTCGACGGGGAGAAAATGAAATTTGAACTGAGTATACTTACCACATCAATTGTCCATTTTGATTTTCGTAACCTTACTGCCAGTTCAAAACTGACCCTAGTGGCTGGCATGTTACGTTTTCCGTATTGAAATATTTTATTTAGCTTATTTTTGTGGCTCATCAGTCCCTTTCTACAGTTTCTACAAAATTTTAAATACACCATTTCCATGTCGTCGAAGCTAAATTTTCATCAATTTCTTTTAAAAATATTTTTCTTCTATCTACCTCGAAAAAAACAATATTTTAATTCAATTGCGGAGAATACTTCTCACCTTCTTGGTGAATTCCCAATTTCAAAGTATTCTTCTCTTGCTTTTTCTTAAGTAGTACTTAAGCTTCAATCTATTTTCATTGCATTGTTCGCTAACTTGCATTTTTTATATAATTCGTTTCAGTCGTATTGACAACAAATGATTATGTATGCAAATGCTTTTTTAACTGTACTGAGTGGTTCTAACAAGTTTCGGTAATTCTGACCAGTTTTGTACGGTCGCTTAATAAACAAGTTGAGTAGGGCTGCCAGGTATATAGTAGAATACCATCCGAAGTCCAAAATATCAGTCACGGGTGATACGGAAGAACCAATTCAAGTTATGGTTTATATGCCACTGTAAAAAAAGGTAAACAAGCCGTTGGAGCTATCATTCCTATGACGTGTGAGGCAAAAATTGACATGTGGTACCCTAGAATCCAACTATTTGAATCTCTAGCGTTAAGCGTTATGTTTAACAGTGTCTCTGTTTGGGGTCCTCGTTATTTGGATGCACTAGAAAGGGTGCAAATACATTTCCTAAAACGAATCCTCTTAGTTGCGGTTAATACTCCAGACTCTGTTATTTGTATAGAAACAGGAAGAGTTAAGTTGTCGTACAATGTTTTTAAAGTGACAATACATTGGTTACTAATGATTCATCAAATGGAAGAATTTTGCTATCATCACAGACTTTGTTTTGAGCAACAGCTACGTATTATGAATTCCGCTACCACATAGTATAATTGGGCATCTCAAATCAAACAATTTTTTGTTGACATTGAATCACTGCAGTTATGGAATAAATTAACTTATCGTCATCTAACAGCACGAAAAAAACTACTGTTTTCTAAATATTATACCTTCCCGCACCAATCCGATATTGCTACATGCTACAATATGCTTTCATGGCTCTATATAATACTTTCACCACAACACGTGAACCAAGCAATTATTTACTGTTGAAGTTTCCAATTCAGATCACTCGTACTTTGGCTCAACTCCGTACGGTTAATCAATTTAAAAATAAGTCTACATTAAACAGCATAACCTACAGTATATCCTACTCTAACATGTCCTGTTTGTAACATGGACGAGAAGGAAACTATTTTTCATATTTTGTCTGAGTGTCCAATATATACAGTCAAGTAACAAAACATATCCTGTCTGCAAAATTTGGAAACATTAGTAAATGCTCTACAAAATATAAACCTATATCTGAGGAAAAAACTATATGCTGCTTCCTTTGGAATATTTTCAAATTGAGGTCATTTATACTAGATGAATAATGTATTCATTTTTTTTAATTTTTATTTTTATTACAAACTGTCTTGTAAACTTGAAATTTTTTTTGCATATTAACACACACTAACCCTAATGTAAACCTTGTTTCCTATAAGCAACAAAGTTATTATTATTATATGAAGTGATTTATCTAAATATTCTTAAAGCGAAGCTGTCAATGAGTCATGGGTGATGGTATGTTGTTTAATAATTTATCATTATTTATTACCTATTCAGTTTTTGACACGCTTTTATTAGCTTCACCGGTGTATACGTATGTATATTTGTAACCAACTTCTTTGGACATGATTTTAACCCTCTTTAAACGAACATACATAATTCAAACTCTGTACGCTTGTCAAGGACCGATCACAATACAATATGGTAGTGAATATATAGCGTGGTCCATTTATAACGCAACCTTTAAACTCGATTTTCACCTTCTTCAAGCGCTCAGATTGATTGGAAATTTTTTGTTTGCACACTTGTTAAGGACCGATTACAATACCATTACAATAATCAATCTAATTATGTTTCTCGATACTTTAATAATGTTTTTAACAAAGATACGAATATTATATAAAAATATGTTACAGTCACCATTATTCATTATCTAAGCTAAGGTTCACCATTCTTAATCAACATTATACTTGTGCATTATGTTTCATAATATTTATTTGAAAAAAATAATTTTAAAACTCTAAAGTATGGTTTAAACCAAAAGTAAGTAAGTTTACAATGAAGTTATTTTCAAACTCTGACGCTACAAATTAAATAATCTGTCTGGCTCTGGTTTATTGCCGTTTTTAGTTTATTACCTCAGTTTGTGGTATCAATGTGATGAAAACAACAACGAATTTTATAAAACAGCTCACCGTTAGTTGTATCTCAACACGTGGTATCAGGGTTTTATATGCGCTGAATAATTAGCTTCTTTGCACCCAGTTCTATTCACTTGTTTCTTCTTTAATTTTATTCTGATTATCTGTTTTTTTTTCAGAAATCGCTTAGTATACCAACTGGATTTATGAGCTACAAAAAAATGCCAGGTACGTTAATATGTTTTACTTTAAGCATGTGTAAGATTTGAGTAAGTCGTGTTAATTATAACTTGCTGTTGAACTCGTTTGATTTTTTTTGAAATGCAACTTATGTAGATTTTGCAATAAGTCAATAAATATTTATTTATATCTTCCTTCTTTTGTATTGCATCATTTAATATTAATTAGCTTGTATAAACTTGTTTGAGGACTCGTTTCTGAATAATTTGGTTGCAACTTGATGTTGATTTTTCACATGGTGTTTCCAGCTTTCCACCTTTAATAATATGTATAGCTCACCCCATTCCAGAGTATGACAACGATATAAAAACAGATTTGTATTGATAAATAAATAACTTGGGCATACAGTAAACTTGCTTATCTAATTTTGACATTTTTCAAAACTGACTTCCGTTAGCAAACGTCACATTTTTCGTAACCAGTTACATAATGAAAAATATTATGTAGCTGGTGATGAAAAATTAATTTTATCACCAGTTAATAAAAACAAGAGAGAAAAGAAGAAAGTTTAGTGTCATATTGTAGAAAAATAACAACAACTAGAACTGAAGAGAACTACTAACAATAAGAACAACTAGAACAATTTACTTGTTATTCTATGTACTATTAGCTATTTTGATTTTAATTTAATATTAATGGTAAAATAATAAAGAAAAGTCTCTCGTCCCGCAAAGATTTCACTCGTTACACAAAATGATGCATTTCATAACTGGTTACATAAATAGCTTTTGTTAAACTTATTTGCAATTTAATTTTTTTAAATATAATGTTACATATAATAAATTCATGAACAATGCTAGCTCAACGCTTGAATTAATGTGAACGCTCAATTTAAAGTTCCTAAGCAGCTTGAAAGTATGTAGTTCACTCTTTAAAATGAATTATTTGAACTAAACATATCAAATATTTTTCCTAATTATTCAATTTTAAGTATGATAACAATGAGCGCATGATTGAAAAGACGACAAGAATTTTCAATAGCTTTTCTTTGCAGGAACTACGAATTATTTTCCGATTACACAGTAACTATTCAAAGATGTCCACGATTGCTATCTATTAAAGCTGCTTCTATGATTAATGAAATTTCATGAAAATATGCAACATTTCAAATTCTTCTTCTTATGTTAGTTCTTTTCCGTACATTTCGTATTTACTTCACAAAACGCAAAAATACTGGAAATTCCTCAAAAACAAGAATGTAAAATTTCTTTGACATTTGTTAACAGGGTAGTAACGGAGCAACATACAGTGTGGGCCGAAATAAAGGAGTACATTTTTTTAATTGAAAATATTTTTTTGGTTTTTTGAGCGATTTATTTTCTTTTTGCAGGGCTGAATAACCTAACATGTACTCAACATGACTGTTAATTTTAAAGCAAAAATAATGTAAAGGGTCGGACTTATAATAAAAATTTTATAACAGTGCATTTGAGCTCGTTGGAAATGAAAACTGTCTTAGCTAAAATTGTACTAATATGCTTTTTCGGTAGATAAACTATCCAGAACACTTCAGTAAAAAGGAAATTTTCTGAAATTAACGGATTCGCGAAATACCATTTTTTTATTAAATAACATTTTAACAAATAACACATTTATGATAATAGTTTAGTAACTTTAAAACTTAGAGTGAAATATTATGAATGTGCCACCATTATTTAATAAAATAAATAGTTTTTCGCGAATCCGGAAAATTTCCTTTCTACTGAAGTGTTCTGGATAGTTTATCTACCGAAAAAGCATGTTAGTACAATTTTAGTTAAGACAGTTTTCATTTGCAACGAGCTCAAATGCACTGTTATAAAATTTTTATTATAAGTTTGACCCTGTACATTATTTTTGCTTTCAAATTTACAGTCACGTTGAGGACATGTTAGGTTATTAGCCCTGCAAAAAGAAAATAAATCGCCTAAAAAACAAAAAAAATATTTTCAATCAAAAAATGTACAGTTTAATTCGGCCCACAGTGTAGTTGCGATTTTTGTGCCAAAAATTACAATTTTCTTTGAAATCCTATTTTTCACCTGAATTTGAAGTCTTGCTGTAGAAAAAACCCCGACACTAAAATCGCATTATCTTTTTAAGCGTAATTATCGTCTCTACTGACGTCTCGACGCTAAAAAATACTCACAAAGGTAAAGTACATTTTTATCGTTTTGTACAATAAATAACTGTAATAGTTGGTATTATTGTGAGAAGGTATTTTATTTTAAATACAAGAAGTGTTTAAATTCTTACACTGATGATAAAGGACTTCGACATTTTTAATTAAAAACTTTTCAATTCCAAGCACGTTTGAGTATGGAAGTTCACTCAGCGTTTCCAAATCAAACACCGAGTGCTTTTATATTAAACATTTTTTCTGATTAAAGTGAGTACGTGTCTCCTAATTTCAGGCAATTTTTATTAAGAATTTTTTAATAACGAATGTTTAAAGATATGAACTGTCCGTTGAAACTGAATAAGTCGAGAACGTATCTTGTTGTTTATGAGAACGAATAACTTCAGGTTCATTTTTCAGAAGCGCCGCCACCAGTTTCTCGATTCTCCACTTCATGAGAAAATATTCCTTTATGAATTGTTTCCTATACTAATATTCCTACAAGAATACAATACTCTATTATACGTTTTTGGCATACAATATTCCGCACAGTCACATTAAAACTAAGTCTGGGAACTTCATAATATACAGGGTATACACAACTTATAATCCTTATAACATATAAATAAGAAAGCCAAAGCCTAGATATCTGTAAAGTTGTCCATTATTTTCCTTACTTTCAATATAAGAATAAATATTTCCAAAACCTAAGAAAAGCCAATCAAATCTAATTATTCCACGACAAAGCCGAAGCAAAATGATAAATGATAAGAATCCATTTTAAAAATGGGATTCGTTTCAAATTCTAAATTTAGTATTCATGTATATTCGTCAGAAATGTAACTTAAATCCCTCTGATTTGTAAAAGAAATAGGTTACGCCAGTTTTCAGGATAAAGAAATTATGAAAAGCTTGACGTCCTCAGGATAAATGTGTTTCCTTTCAGAGTTCATCGTAATTACTTACAGGATATTTGTATCCAGATTTGAACATCGTTTTTGTTGCTTCCACAATTTTTTTTGTAGTAAAAAAAACTCTTACAAATCGAATGAATAATTGAGATATCCAACTACATATATCATTCAAAATGATTGCAGACATTTTTCAATACCACAGCGGTAATTTAACAAACCTGATAATACTTTCACCATACCTGGAACAGTGTAAAAGTACACGTCAATCATAACATAAATCCCACAAAAGAGCATAATTTTTCTGACTGATTCTGGCATGTACTATGTTCGTACAATGACTTCCGTTTATTCCAGCGGTCAATGTCGGCACAGCAACCAATCAGTTAGAAATAGTCAACATTGCAACATATCAACCACTGCAACTGCATCCGTTGCTGATTTCTTATTAGAAACATCTCCTTCAAAAAATACCAGTGGAAACAAGTGAATAGTGAAGAAAATTGATCAGGATCGCTATTCTTGAAATTCCCTGAAATTTTTGACATTTCTATTCT
The DNA here is from genome assembly GCA_949126875.1 of Lochmaea capreae. Lineage (NCBI taxonomy): Eukaryota > Metazoa > Arthropoda > Insecta > Coleoptera > Chrysomelidae > Lochmaea > Lochmaea capreae. Next base: position 22,129,328 of record OX421404.1, read on the forward strand.
GACAAAATTTCACTTTATTTTAAAAATCAGGGAATAAAAAGGAGGGAAAAAGGAAACAGTGTTGTCTAGGTTCTCAAAAATGTACTACAACTCAAAACGTACATAATTTTGAGAGTATAAGTAAACTGTGCATTTTTTGTTTTGCGGTATTTTTAGTTGTGTTTTTGGTTTTGTCGTTTGTCCATTGTGTCTATTAAAAAATGAGTAGTCAAAAAAAGGAAATAGTGAACCAAAGATCATTATGATATGGTTTCTCGAAGAGAAACCCGAATTGTACATGGGTGGTATCCTCCCCAATTTACAAAATTTGAAGCCAAAGAGTTATGGGAATAATTAACTGTAATATATGGTGTCACTGTGATGCCTTTTGGCCTAAACATTAAGTCATTAATTATTTAAAATATTATCGAATAAATTCCCTTCAGCTAATTCCAATAAACCACGAATTGTTTTATAAATAATAAATATAAAGGTTACACGTACGAGTCAATGTCAAAGCAAATAAACATTATCTAGTATCATGTATGTTTACTTATAGTGAACTTGACTCTTTGTATATATAGGTAACAATAGTATTTTAAGCATTCATTATTAATTCATTATTAATTCATTATTAATTCATTATTAATTCATTATTGATTCATTATTATTATTAAGTCATTGTTATGGTCATTCATTAAAGGATGATTACAGTCAGTATCATTCATTCTAAGTAGTAAGCTAAGAGTAGTCAATTAGTGTTAGTGGTTAATGTATAGTAAATATTAAATAGAACATGTCCCAGGGAAACAGGTAGTTGTTTTATTCCTGGGGGATGACCCACCAAGTGACCAGCAGCACCACCTAGTCAGAGGCCCTTCTACTATCCTACTACACCCAGTATCCTCATTACATTACACATTACATGGCGATCCTGCAAACAATTGGAGTTCTGTAACAATGGGTGGTAAAGCAACGAAACAAGCGGTCCAAGAAAATGGCGTGGTCAACAGTAATTTTATAGTACAAGAAGAGGAACTCAAAGCAGATCTAGAGGTGAAGATTCTTATCTACATTATTGTGGTTGTTTTGGTACTACAATTTGGATGGTCTATATATAAGAATCATAGAAGACAAATGAAGAGGGAGATAAGAAGAAATCTACAGCAAAGCACGCTAAATCTGTAGGATGGTGAGAATATTTTTTTTTGTAAACTTTAAGGGTATATTCTGTTTTGTGGTTAAAATTTTTTTTTTTTTGATAATTGATATTTCATATTTTTATTTCTATTGACAATGAATTTTAAATGTCCTCGAGTGATGGAAATGCAGTAACGTGGGATGAATTTGAGATTAGATTGAATTTAATTTTAGAAGATATACGTAGGAATAGTAAGCGTGTGTTAAAAAAGGAGGTTCCAAAAAGCTCAGATAGTCATATAGATATAATAAATAAGTTGTGTGATTCATTTAATAGTTTCTCTAAGTTAATAAATAAGAATTGGTATAAGTTAGAGGAGAATCAGCAGAGTACATGTATTTTATATTTTAACAAAATTAGAGAAAAGGTAGAGAAAGCATTTCAAGTGTTAGATTGTCAGTATGAAGTTCCGTCTCAATTAATTACGCGTAATAATTTAATTAATAATTTAATAGTATTAGAAGCAATGAGCAAAGATAAAAAGGAGAAAATGGCATTAAGTATGAATGACTTTTTCAATTTAGCTGGTAAGATATTACCAAATGAATTTAATGGGGATATAAGCAAATTGCAATCTTTTGTAGATGCTATAAGTTTGCTACAGGTTGGTGCAGCAGAGCATGAGGAGAATGCTGTACTATTTGTGAAAACTAGGCTAACTGGAAAGGCCAGGAGTCTAATCACCACCGAAAAATCGTTGGTAGAAATTATAGGAACCCTTAAAAAGGGACTAAAGGGAGATAGTGCTAGTTTAGTAGGAGCTAAATTAAGCAAATTAAGACAAAACAATAAGGATATAGTTGAGTATGCTTCAGAGATGGAGAAATTAACAGATCAGTTACAAGCCGCGTATTTGGCAGAAGGAATGCCAGTACATTTAGCAACTAAGTATACAACAGAAGCAGCAGTAAAATCACTGATCGACAACTCAGCATCAGAACGGATAAAAACCGTTATAGCAGCTGGAAATTTTACGACACCGCAAGAGGTGATGACTAAATTGGTTTCCATCAATGTGGGAAACAATCAGTCAACAGGAAGTGTTCTGCATTATAAGGCAGATAGAAATAAGTTTGTGTCAGGAAATACCTATTTTCCACAGCGAAATACCTATTTTCCTCAGCGAAGACACTCTTATGTAAATCATAATGGAGAAAATAATTTCCATAGGAAAAATAACTACGATAACAGTAGGAAATTTCACGCCAATCAAGGCAATAGGAGATTTACTGGTTACAGGGAGAAACCAGAAGAATATAGAAACAAGCCTAACAATAGGTTTAACAATGATAATAAATATAGAAATGTAAGAATGTGTAAGAGTGGAGAGACGAGAGTGGAAGATGAACAGAAAGAATTGGGGTTTTGAAAAAGAAAGGTGAAAAATCCAAAATTTTAAATAACTTGCATAATAATAATCATTACATTTATAACTTTGATTTAACTCTTTCAAACTTTGTGCAAATTAAAACTGACATATCGGATAATATAGATACTTTTATATTAGATACAGGTGCGGATATATCGTTATTAAAAATTTCAGATAATTTTCCACATCACTTAATAAAGACAACACAAATCTTAAATATTAAAGGAATAACTCAGGGAGAAATTAAAACTTTGGGTACAATAGAAACTTTTCTTTTTATTAAGGGTATAGCATTTCAACATTGTTTTCATGTAGTAGAGGAAGAATTTCCTATACCTACGAATGGAATTCTAGGTAGGGATTTCATAAGAAATTATAATTGTATTTTAGATTATTCAGAATTAAAATTATACATAGATTGTAAATCTAGGAATACAGTAACATTAGAAATTCTTGACAATCCTGAATATGATACTTTGGCAATACCGCCTAGATGTGAAGTCTATCGGTTGGTAGAAAGTTTCAAAAACTTAAGACAAGATAAAGTTGTTGAGCAACAAGAACTATTACCAGGAATATTTATAGCAAGATCTATTATATCAAAAACTAATCCTTATGTCAGAATTTTAAACACAAATTATGAAAGCAAGTCGATAAATACAAACAATATTAAAATATTGGATTTAAATTTATTTCATGTATATGCTGTGAAGAATGAAAGTAAGAATAGGTTGAAAGAATTAAGAAAAACATTAAATTTAGAGGTACCAGAATACGTGAGGGATAAGCTAATAAATCTTTGTGAGAATTTTTCAGATATTTTTGCTTTAAAGAACGACATTTTAACGCATAATAATTTTTATGAGCAAAAGCTATTGGTAAAAGATGATACTCCAGTATATATTAAAAATTATCGCACGCCACATTCTCAATCTTCAGAACTTAATAATCAGGTCCAAAAGTTATTAGAACAAGGTATAATTGAATCTTCAATCTCAGATTATAACAGTCCAGTTTTACTTGTTCCCAAAAAGGCAATCAATGGAGAGAAGTCTTGGAGACTTTGTATAGATTTCAGGCAATTGAACAAGAAAATAGTCACAGATAAATTTCCATTACCCAGAATAGATTCGATCTTAGATCAGTTAGGGAGGTCGAAATGGTTTTCAGTCATAGATCTTATGTCAGGTTTTCATCAAATTCCCTTAGAACAATCTTCAAGGAAATATACATCTTTTAGTACAGAAAAAGGTTCTTTTCAGTATACAAGATTACCATTTGGTTTAAATATAAGTCCAAATAGTTTTTCAAGAATGATGTCCATAGCATTCTCAGGATTAACTCCAGAAAAAGCATTTCTTTATATGGATGATATAGTCGTAATAGGGATGTCAGAAAATCATCATTTAAGTAATCTCGAAAGGGTGTTTGACACATGTCGGAAATTCAACCTTAAATTAAATCCACAAAAATGTCAATTCTTCAGGCGAGAAGTAACGTATTTAGGACACAATTTGTCCAGTGAAGGGGTTCTACCCGATAAGGCAAAATATTCAGTCATTGAGAAGTATCCAGTGCCCAAAAATTCAGAAGAATCTAAAAGGTTCGTAGCATTCTGTAACTATTACAGACGTTTCATTCCAAATTTCGCTGAAATATGCATACCTCTCAATAAATTATCTAGGAAAAATGTGAAATTCGAGTGGTCAGAAGACTGCGAAAAATCATTCCAAATACTAAAATCGGCATTAATTCAGCCGCCTATTTTGAAATATCCAGATTTCAATAAAAAATTTATATTGACAACAGATGCTTCAAATATTGCGTGTTCTGCAATACTTAGCCAGGAATACGAAGGTATAGATCTACCTATAGCTTATGCATCGCGAGGTTTTAAGAAAAGTGAATTAAATAAACCTATAATCATGAAAGAACTGTTAGCTATCCATTGGGGAATTAATCATTTTAAGTGTTATTTATATGGTTCTACACATTTTATTGTGAAAACGGATCACAAGCCGTTAACACATCTTTTTTCGATGACAGACCCAACTTCGAAACTTACGAGAATTAGACTAGACCTAGAAGAATACAACTTCGAAATACAATATTTGAAAGGAAATTCAAATTATGCGGACAGTATTTCAAGGATATCCATAAATGAATTAAAAGACTTGTACATTGACAATGCTCACATCTTAGCAATAACGAGGTCAAAAACTCGTCATAATAAAGCTCAGCCTATAGGAGAAGATAAAATAGTTTCCACAGAAATAAAGGAAGATATTCGCAAGCCAGCAGTATATAAAGTACTGAATAATTTAGAGGCGCATAAATTACCAATTCTGCAATTTGAAAATAACCGTGTTTCGTTAAGGATGAACATACGGATCAAAAACAGGATGAGATTTAGCCAAGCCTTATTAAATACCGATATAGTTAACTTTGATTTAGGTCAAACGTTAGTTCAGCTTGATAAGCTAGCGGTAAATAATGGTATAAAAAGGATGAAAATTTATATGAATGATATTATTTTCACACAGTGCACTATAAAAGAGTTTATGGAAAAAGGAAACAATACGTTAAAAAACGTACAAATATGTATTTGCGATATACCTAAGATGGTGGAAAAAGAAAAAGAAAAGCAACAGATTTTAGAAACTTATCATAATGATCCTTTATTTGGAGGTCATGTAGGAAATAACAGGCTATTGAAAAAATTAAGAGCGAATTTTAGATGGAAAAACATGGAAAAAGATGTAAGAAAATATATTAAGCAATGTCACAAGTGTCAGGTCAATAAAGCAAAGAATAATCACAAGGAAGAATTTGTATTAACGGATACAGCAGAAAAACCATGGGATATAACATATATAGATACGGTCGGTCCTTTTCCACAAAGTGAAAATGGTAACCGTTATTGCATCACAATGTTATGTGAATTAACGAAATATGCAGTAATAATTCCAGTTAAAAACAAAGAAGCGAACACGATAGCTCGTGGAATTTTTGAAAATTTCATACCAAATTACGGTCTAATGAAACAAATTAGGACAGATTTAGGCACAGAATATAAAAATGAAATATTCAACGCTTTAACTAAAATGTTAAATATTAGGCATAATTACTCAACAGCATATCATCATCAATCTATAGGAGGTTGTGAGAAATTACATAGAACGCTTAATGAGTATGTGAGACACTTTATAAATGAAAGTAAGGATGATTGGGATGAATGGTGTAAACTATTTGCTTATTGTTATAATACGACTCCAAGCTCGTATCATGGTTATACGCCATTTGAATTATTGTTCGGTAGACGTGCTAACTTACCCGAGAATCTAACAAACGAGATTGAGCCATGCTATAATATTGATGAATATCAGAATGAGTTAAAATATAAACTGCAGGTAGCTCATCAGAGAGCAGAGAAATATTTAACCAAACATAAACTGAGTAGACAAAGTCAAAATAGTAAGGTAGCTAATCCAGTTGATTTTAAAATAGGGGATTCAGTGTTAGTAAAGAGGGAAAATAGAACCAAATTCGAATCTCAATATGTAGGTCCATTTACAGTCACAGAGGTGAGTGATGTTAACTGTAAAATTAAATTAGAATCAGGTGTGATAAAAGAAATACACAAAAACAGAATCCATCCTTATTGTAAAATGAATTAAAAATTGTAAAATTGAAAGTGCGAGTGAGTTTATAAACATTTCCGAATAATAAACAAAAGAGTTATAACAAACGTTCAAAACATTGAAGTGAAAATAAATAAACAACTAAGTGATCGTAAACAATTTTTAAAGGCAATGAACATTCATTTATTTATGAATATATTATGTAATCGTAGGTTAGTGACATTATTTAATAACCATCTACCATTTATTTTTAGGATAATTGTAAATTCATTTCATTAGGGGGAAAGGAAGCTCAACGGAATTTATTCTTTTTGTAAAAGGGGAAGGTGTGATGCCTTTTGGCCTAAACATTAAGTCATTAATTATTTAAAATATTATCGAATAAATTCCCTTCAGCTAATTCCAATAAACCACGAATTGTTTTATAAATAATAAATATAAAGGTTACACGTACGAGTCAATGTCAAAGCAAATAAACATTATCTAGTATCATGTATGTTTACTTATAGTGAACTTGACTCTTTGTATATATAGGTAACAATAGTATTTTAAGCATTCATTATTAATTCATTATTAATTCATTATTAATTCATTATTAATTCATTATTGATTCATTATTATTATTAAGTCATTGTTATGGTCATTCATTAAAGGATGATTACAGTCAGTATCATTCATTCTAAGTAGTAAGCTAAGAGTAGTCAATTAGTGTTAGTGGTTAATGTATAGTAAATATTAAATAGAACATGTCCCAGGGAAACAGGTAGTTGTTTTATTCCTGGGGGATGACCCACCAAGTGACCAGCAGCACCACCTAGTCAGAGGCCCTTCTACTATCCTACTACACCCAGTATCCTCATTACATTACACATTACATCACCATTTAAATAACGTCCTTAACAAGAGGTTTTGTTAATCTAAACATTTGTACAAACTTTCTAGGAGAAACTTGTAGCGGATTTCTTCCAATATTAATATTTTCCTCAAAATCATCAATCACGGCATCGTGCTGATGCAAAAGTTGGTTGAATTAATCCATATTGCACTAATTTACCGAAAAACACTAAAACAAGTCCACAAAAACCAAAAAAATATCTTTAAAATTGACAAAAAACAAGCCAACGATAAGTTTTGAGGTTAAATCTGAATATTTTCACAATATTTTGGCTTTTTCTCTCAGTCATCACTAATAGACTAAAATTAGTAATCATAATTTCCACTCTGAATTCCTATTCCCACAAATTCAAGAATAGTGGCCCAGTAGGCAAACCAATCCAATTTCCGATTCCAAACAACTCCCTGACAACAATGCCATGAGAGAATCTGAGACAAAGAGGGGGAAATATGACGATTTCCATCAAATACAACTACCTAATTCAAAAAACTACACCAAACCTGAAGAATAACCTTGCTGCTATGCCTATTCATCCTTTGATGGAAACGCCCGTAAAATCTCGTCATCTATGCTCTGAAGAAATGGAAGCAATCATCTAACAAATCCAAGAAGTTGTCCTACGCCAAATTCCAGCCATTCAAAATCTTATTGTGAACACTTCTTTCTCACAAGCCATCAAATTTCCCGTCTCATGAATCTCGCATACTTCAAACTCTTCTCAATTCTCAGCGTATCAATCGCTACTCGGATCAAGGATCTTAATTCGGAGTTCCAACTCGTCGAACAGCCGTACAACTAATCTACTAAAACAACAACCACATTTAAAACTAAATACCAAGATACTGAGAGGACAAATGGAATATTCAGAAGTTAACACAAACTGCACTGTCCTATTCAAAATTCCGAAGAAGATACAGAGCAAAATTCGCTATACAAGGATGCTACCAGCGATAGTTTCGTGGTATAAATTTCGTTATCTCGTCAATTTTTTGCCTCCAGGACACAGCATCCACGGCAACACACCACTAGCTTCTCTATTGCAATCTTTGAAGTCGACCAAACCTTCCGAAACTGAGAAATTTCACCCATAGTTGACTTAAAAATCAAACAGACTTTGTATGTGTTTATATGGGGTGATATTCACTAAGACCTAAAAAGATCTATTGTGCCACAAACACACCTTTTTACTCCCTAATCAGAGACATCGTACACTCTGATACACAAGCCATCTCCATCTTATTTCATGTCCTAGATCACTGATGCCAAACCTTTCACCAATATATTGTCACAGTGATTTGAATTGTAAACCTAATAAACTAATGAGATTAAAGAATACACCACAAGGAACATACAGAAGATACTTTTTTTTTAACTTTTACCAACCATACATATTCTCATAATAATGATACTCTCAGGAAACATTAACTATAATAACATCAACTTCATATATTTTTTTAAGGAAGAAATATAGATTTGCACGATAAATTTTCATTTACTTTTTGTGCGGGAATTCCATTATACGGAAAATTCTTTCCGGAAGTTTTCTGAAAAATTTCCCTTATTCGCAAAGTATAATGACAAGCTTGGGTAAGGCACAAACTACCGCTAACATGCCAACTCTTTCATTTTCTCCAATAAATTACACTGCAGACTGGCCTCTTGAAGCTCGTGAAAAAAAGGTACAGCACATCGGCGTATCCTTTGATGAATTTATTGACTTTAGGACTACAGTGAGCTTAAAAGAAAACAGTTTAGTTGTCTCAGGGACGGTCTGACAATAGCGGTATAAACTAAGATTAAGTCTACTCTTGGTATAGGATGTATTTTAGCGTTTTACAACGCAGAAACTGCGTTGGAAAACCCTCTGCCAACAATTTAATGCTGAACAGGCAGAACATCAAAAATGTTAAGAAAAAAAACAGGATGCCTGAAATAAGAGCAGCCAGAAGAACAAGCTGTTCAAAGGAATAGTTTGAATAAAACTGGAATGATAGTACATCTCAAGAATCAAATGCGCAAAAATATCTTCAGTAAATTAAAATTTTTCAATAAAAAACCTCGCTTAAGCCATGTCCACACCAAAGAAACACAGAGGAACATTTTGTTGCTTGTTACTGCAACCTGTTTATGGAAAGAGAAACAACAGCAAAAGTTCCATAAACATTCTGTCTACACCAAAGTAACTCAGTCTTGAGAATGTTTCGTTGTGTTACTGCAAAAGGAAACGTTGTGTCTACACCAGTGCAGTGTGTGATCCTAGTTTCTAAACTACCGTCATCCACATACTTGAGCATGGCATAACAATTCAGAATTTTAGGGCACAGCATTGGATAGAAGAGGGACATTCACCCAAGTTGAGGCATGCAGATATCCTAAAATTCCTCAGGGAAATAGGACTAAAGGAGATACTAGTCTCTGAGACGTTCCTCGGGTACTAAGTAGAAGTAAGGCGCAGAATAGATCTTTTAGGTCTCAGTGAATGTCACCCCATCATGCATAAATACATACAAGGTTAACGAAGAAAAAGATGACATAAATGACAGGAGATATCAATTTATATGAACTACTATGACGTTACTTCTACCACTGCTATTACCGGTGTAAAAAATGATAGTAAAACCAACTACTTTTAGACCAGGTATAAATTCTGGTATAACTTCACTGTCAGAATGATTATACTGTTATTTATACCTTGTATAAATCTCTCTTGCAACCATCCCTAATGGTACCTATTCACTAACAGGTCGCCTGCAGGCCGTCGCCTTGAGGTAGCTTGCCTTGAGGGCAATTTTCTCCATACACACGCCGGCCGACGACAGGTTGGGACCTGCAGTCCTACGAAACCTCACTGTGTGTGGCGATTCATCGTCAGTCTCGGCCCGAAGGCGTGATCTTTAGCGCAGTTGAAAGCTTGGTCTGCAGATCAACATATTTTTGGGCTTGGTCATTTTACTGATAATTATAAACATGAGCGAAACTACGTGTAATCAGCCTGACTTTATAACAGGATTGATAGATATTTATAGAGCTAATCCCTGCTTATGCCAAATAAAGTCAAAAAATTATTCTAACAGACTAATGCGAAAAAAGGCATACCTGTCATTATTACAATATTATAAAACTGTAGATGAAAATGCCACAATCGATACAGTGAAAAATAAATTGAATAATCTAAGAAGTTCATTTCGAAAAGAACTAAAAAAACTAAATAAAAGTAAAAAATCTGGTAGTGGTTCAGAAGATCTATATGTACCGAAACTTTGGTAATACAAGTTATGCTTTTGTTTACATCAGATCATTTTCTCGGAGAGCACTTTCGACCTCTGGATCAACTACAACAGTGTGTAGAGGAATTTGAGATCGCCTTCAGGTCACGACCTGTAGGGCCGATGCCTGAATATTTTACCTTAAAATCGGACTGAATAATGTGTGGCCTCAATCGGCCGTTACCTGTCGACATGGACGTCAGTTCACGGCCTGCAGGCGACCTGTTAGTGAATGGGGGCCATAAGTATTATTCGCGATTTGTTAACTTAAAAAAATCCTGTTGTTTGACGAACTGAGTTGCAAAATATGGAAAAATGTTCAGTGCGTTATAATATCCGAATTCCTATCAATACTCTGATAAGGAAGGTTCTACCTGAACAATTTGAAATTGTACATTTAGAGTACAGCATAAAGCAATAAAAAAGTACAGTGGAACTCCGGTAATCCGACATGTCTATTATGTATTATTGAATATTTTTTTGACAATCATCGCTAATGTGTATGTATGTATGTATTTTGGGGTAACATTCACTGAGACCTAAAAGATCTATTGTGCCCCCTTACTTCTACTTAGTTTCTGAGGAGAGTCTCAGATACTAGTAGCTCCTTTAGTCCTATTTCCCGGAGGAATTTTAGGATATCCGCAGGCCTCAACTTAGGTAACTGTCCCTCTTCTATCCAGTAGTCTCCCAGGTACTGTGCCCTAGGATTCTGAAATACTGTGAAGTTCGCAAGTATGTGGATGGAGGTTTCTTCTTCCATTCCACAAAATCTACAATCTTCTTCCTCCACTATTTTGAGCTTTTTAAGGTGTCCATTCAGGCGACAATGTCCCGTTAGGATTCCTGTTAAAACTCTTAGTGCAGTTTTGCTTTGACTTATGCATTCATTTGATCTCAACAGGTTGTAGTCACCCAGAAGAATCTTTGATTGCCTAAGCCCTACTAGATCTTTCCAATTGTCAGATCTTTTCTTTTCTTCGGCTTTACCTATTTCTTCCAATATCACATTGGAGCTGATTCCGCAAAAAGGTTCCGGCCCCCAAAAGGGTATTTCACTCCCCCTCTTTGCTAGTTCATCTGCTATTTCGTTTCCTTCTATTCCAGTGTGTCCTGGAATCCACAGTAAGGTGACTATATTGTTCTCGCCTAGTTAATTAAGTTTGCCTAGGCATTCCCACACCATTTTGGAACTGATTACACAGGAACTCAGCGCTTTAATGGCTGCTCGCTAATGTGTAGCAGAATATAACATCGGATTACAAGGTACTCTTTTATAAAAAATTCCGAACTATAAGGGGTCTTAGGCAGACAAATTTGATAGTTCGACACTGCCCTGCAAAACGTATTTCGAATTACTGGGGGTCCACTGTATTGGAGAATCGGAAAATTTTAAGAAATGACGTGGATTTTAGGAAGAACGATATTCTTCCGTGCTTCTCTTCCATCCTAATTAATTTTCATATTTTCAAAGTCAAAAAAAGATTCTCACCACTATTCATATTTTTGACTCAGGATGTAAAATATTCACAGTACATCATTCTTGGCTCAGAAGCAATCGAAAGGACTGGGATAGTCCAAACACTCCGAATGCTTGAGGAAAACCCCAAGTATCTTTCAGGCGCCATAGCAAAATGTGCCCAGTTCAATATTTATAAAAGATGTCGGAGAGTCAAGAAGCCGTTAAAGTGCTCCTTAGGAAAGCTTAGTGAACTATACGATAACAACGTGGGTTCCACGACACTGGAATATGACAACAGATGAATTGGCAAAGAGAGGGGCTGAAACACCCTTTTGGGTGCCGGAACCCTTTGTAGGTATAGACTTCTAGTCTAATATTGGAAGAAATATGCAAAGCCGAAAAGCAGACCGATTTGACTATTTGAAAATATCTAGTAGGACTAAGACAATCAAAGATACTTCTTGTTGCCTACAATCTGTTGAGATTAAACAAATGCCTGGGTCAGTTTAGAGTCAAACTGCCTGGTGGGATACTTATGGGATACTTATGGGTACCTCAAAAACTTTAAACTAGTGAGGCAAGAAGAATGTAGATTCTGTGGAATAGTCTATCCACATACTTTCAGATTGCATAGCAGTACAGAATCATGGAGGAGACTACTGTATAGAAGGAAGATACTCTCTTAAACTGAAGCCTGTGGATATCCTTACATTTCCTCGGAAAATGAATCTAAAGGAACTACTAGCCTCTGAGACCTTTCTTAGGACTAAGTAGAAGAAAGAGGACGCAATAGATCTTCTAGTCCTCAGTAAATGTCACCCCAATTCACATTCCAACTCCAATTCCATCAAAATGCTTCCATTTTTTGTTTTCCGTACACCTGTATTAATAAATATCATGTTTTCCGTTCAGGTTTTTTTTATTGTCTTCTGTTTGTTATAAGAGCAATCATATTTTCCGTCCGGTGGGTGATTAACATTCTGTGTGATTGATACAACATGAATTGTGAAAAGGTATATATTTAATAGATAACATTATCGATTTTCTTCCAAGATTTGTCGTTTTTTGTTATTGCTTAGCCTTATTTTACTGTTGAAATCATGAAACCTTACATCCTCTTACAAATTATCACCATACACCCATGGTAAGTGGGAACTTTCACAAATAAATTAACCCCCCAAAAAAATTAATTCGTTTGCCTGTAATACGCGGTGACGGTTAGACGGAGACCAACTCTACCAAAAATCACCCATAAAGAAGACTTTAACTTGCCTAGATCAAGACGAAAATATTTCCTCTGTATAAAATAGTCAAATTATTCCAATTAAACTAATAAAGGAAAAATAATAACCCATCCTAACCTCACATACTACAGCATTACGGTGACAGGTGCTGGTTAAGCCGTGGCATATGTTGGTTAGGTTACACTCTGACACTGTAGCAGGTGATGGTTACGCCACAAGCTGGAATAGCTCAATGCGGTTGAAGATTTTTCAACTCCAATAATTGAAATTTGAAAATTTTTTGGAGAAGGATGCGAAATTCAAATTTTCATGAAATAATATCAAGCAATTTGACACAAATAATAAGTTCAATTGAGCATACCGTCGTAGCCCATATTCTATTTAAACCTTGTTATTCTAGAGCACATGTCGCTTGCACGGTTCTAAATCTCCAATTTTTAATTTAATTTTAGTGTCGCAGTCCCCATGTCAGCAAATTCCAGTTAGGAAAGTGAGTGAACGTTTTGAGCCTCCTGGGAAATTATTCATCAGAAGAGCGTTGATTACAAAAATGTAAAAATATTACACTTACCGCTTTTATATAAAAAATATTTTGGGGTAGCTTACACTACAATAGCAATAGATTGGTTCGGAAATCGAAGGGAGTTAACAAGTATTCAATTTGGACGTTCTTTGATCCAGCTAAATCGATGTTTGAGAAATTTCACTCACAAGTAAGCTAATCAGCTGGGACCAAACGTAATAATTTGGAACCGTGCTGATTACAATTTGGAAATTCCCGGAGATAAAACTGGATACAAGCTCACGGATAATTGAATATTTACTTTATAACTAACGAAAACTGGATCAACTTTAGGACTCCGGATCTAGAATAAATTATTTCTAGGAGTGATTGGGTGAAACACAATTTTTTTTGGTTTTTATTCATTTTATTAGCGGTAAACAATCTACTATATTTCCTGTACTCAATAATAGTTATTTAGGTATCAAGGGTACCAATGCTCGTATTTATAGTCGAGACTTGAGCCCAAGCTCGAGCTTGAGAACACCTTGAGACGAGAACGTATTTCATATTCGAATTTCAAGACCTGCAGCTTGCGAAAAGCTGCAACTGCGTATGTGCGAGAGGAGTCTGCGACCTGTCTTGAGCTCGACTTGAGACGCGGTTTCTGACATTTGTCTTGTTATTTGTGGTTAAACTGTGTTTGTAGTTAGGCATTCCAACGACCTGTCAAATTAATCCAATATGGCGGTTGTTGGCATACAGTAGTAGAGGACGTACCGAAGTAACCTAATATATCTTATTTTAAAATTCTTTTTTCTTTGGTGTCAAGTGCGGAGAGGCAATTTTTTGTTTTTTTATTAAATAATATGCCTGTAACATGTATTGTCTCAGTTATGACGACGACGTAAAAGTTGTTGACTCAAAAAAATGTTTAAAATATAATATAAATTATTCTCAACCCTTAATTATTTTAAAAAAGTGTATAGAAAACACTACTTCGTGGCGTGCGCAGCGAGGTACGTAGCACTTACAAAATACAACATAGATTAAAAGCTAGTATGCATGACAGTACACCTATTCAAGGCAAAGTCCAAAACATTTTGTTTCGGTATCGCGCGACATCACTAGTTTGTGGTGAATATCTTGCAGAGTTGTATTAACATCGGAAGATGCGAATCCGTTTGGATGTAATTTTTCCTTATCGACCCAAAGCCTCACAGATTTCATACAAACCAGGACGTTCATTTGTAGTGGGGGAGAGGATCCAGGCTAAAGTTTTCATAAATAATAAACACATATGGCAGTTCGTAAATGTAGAAAAAAAACTTGGGAATCTCCATTATCTGGTCCTTTTAGACTCAGGAAAACATTAATTAGACATGCTAACCAATTGAAATTAACGAATGGGATTTGTTAGATACATAATCGTGTTCCGCAAGTCTTGGGTAACGCGTTTAATTTATAGCTTTGTTAGTTCTTGCACGCAGTTGTCAGTATACATCATACATCCTTTTTATTTTTCCAATAAACACACATAGGTCAATTCTAGTGGAAACAATGTTCTCAATATAATAAAATATAGCTTTGCGCTGCCCGGAGCAACCACATGAATGAAGTAACCCAACTACTACGGGATATGCGATGTTTTTGGAATTGACGATTGGCCGATTGCCGGCTTCACCTTGCGCACAGGGTTGCAGTTCCATAGCCGATGAGATAATACACTAACTCTACCTCTTGCCCGAGGGTTCGTAAGTTGCCCGATGGTATTCATGCATTAGTACCCGTGGTGCACACAAACTTTCATGTCGCACCAATTCGTTTTGAATAATAAATATTCAATTTGATTCACCAATTTTTCATTTTTACCTGGGACATTACCTTGACATTATTATTGTCTGCGTTTTTCTTGCTATGGGGATAAGTATTAAACTGTTCAATGTGTCGAAGTCAAAAATCAAAAATGAAACAAGACTTTGAGATTCCCGACGAAATTGCAGAAAATGCTGAAAAGGTAACACAAAACCTGTTATCGAGAAAATCCAGAGTCTCACGACAAAGAATATGAACATTTTCTGAAGTGGATGTCAAAAAATGCTGTAGATAAGAATAATTAAACTGTTCTGTTGAGGTACTTTAATGATCTATTCGAAAAATTATCCCCGAGCTCTCTGTGGGCTAAATATAAAGAAGAGTTTAATGGTAAATAAGAATAATAATAGTTGTAATTTTCACAAATTATGCGAGTATTTGAAGCAAAACAACCAAAAAAATCAAGTGTGTCATCAAGAGAATATGTTCCAAAATTTATTCATAAGGTACAAAATGTTTTTTTTTAATAAAGAAATCCATCTTCTTGACTCAAATACTGCATGAATAATGATATCCTTTAATGGGAATTTACTAGGAAAAGTTGGTTCATAACCCAGAAAACGTTTTGTAATTTATTGAAAAATGTATGGAAAATATCTATTGATTTCTGAGTATCCAGTTTTTAGTTAAATTATTCAACTTGGAAAGGCTCATAAAACGTGAAGCAATCAAAAAGGATATACGAGAAAAGTAATATTTTATGACGCACACATACATGACAGTGCTGAAATATTCCTGATATGTCGAGTAGCACGAACATTTGGACAATTTTCCCGCTTTAAAATTGTTTCTTGATAATTTCAGAAACACTATAAAAAATAAATGTATATGGTATTCTGTAACTGCTTCACTTACATATTTTATAGAAGTAGTGTTGGTAATTAAAGATAAGAAATAATTTATTGTTTTTCCATTCTCAATTGATAAGCTATAGTAAAAATCACGAATCTTTCCCGTTCGTCATACTTCCCTGAATGTATCAAAGACACTCTAATTTTATGTGGATATCGCTGACCGCGTATGTCCAATTTAAACAAATGGATAGGTACATGATTATGCCTGAATTAAGCTACGCCATTACGTCTTTATCGGTTTTTCACTCTGTCTTGTGTTGTGACAACGATTGTACCAAAAAAGCGAAACGTCACTTTATGTGGAAATCATTCTGTCACCATTGAAGTTCGTCGCCATTGTCATTCCTTTAAAAAGGTAAAGTTCATTTACATTTATTGTGATATTTCTTGACAAAATGTCTGGTAAACGTTTGGACGAAAGTAAACGTGAGTGTATTAGAAAACTACATGAATATATTCAAAAGGAGTTGGCTAATGGCGAACCACTTCTGCCGTTAAATGCAATTCCAGAGGTAAGTTTTGCAACAATTTGTTTGTAGAATTTCTAATTTGTAGTTTAACTATGATAATGTCAAATTTGGTAGAAATGATATCTATGAGGATCTTTGAAATTTTAAATGACGGTGCTGTGAAAAAAGAAACAACCGGTCTAATTGGGGACCCTTCTTTATGGAGTTTAATTCATGAATACAGTTCAGGGTGTTGTGGGTTGGGAAAAAATAATTTATATTTTTCTTTATCGTTAATTATTGATTTGGCGTTATTTACTGCTGACTTTATTTCCTTATGAAATTTAATAGTTGGGCCTTTTTTAAGAATCTCAAAATTTCCTGCCTGTATAAAATTGTTGGTCTTTGGTCTTTGATCATCTTTGGGTAATACTATTACTGTATTCCCTTTATCTGCTTTTGTGAAAATAAGATTATTTGAATTTGATTTTTGTTGGAGTGAGTTGTATTTGAACATAGTTCAATTGTGATGAAGGTTTAAACAAAAAATTTTATTTTTTTATTTCATAGTTTAAATTTTGTATTATAGTCTAAATATTTATATAGTTTGAATCACAATGGATTACGAAATACATGAAGATATTCTTCTTGGAGCCGGGGGACTACCGACAAACACAAACTCGAAAAACGACGCTAAACTAAACAGTAAACTAAGTAAACAAATGATATTTATGCCAATCTATGCAACATTCAAAAACACAACATTAAATGACAGCTGATAGACACGCAGACATCACACAAAATTCTTTCCTTTGATTTACCGGACGTAAGAACGCACTGTAAAAAGATAAAAATTGGCCAACTCTTCCGTTCCAGTCCGTTCCCCTTACGTTACGTCATGCACTTACGTTCCTTTATAAACAAGGTACGTAAATTCTATAGTTGATCTTTTCACAGTGCGTCTACGTTTACAGTACGTCTAACTATAAATCCCGCTTTAGTCTCAACGAGTAACAATTATTGCAAAAATCTTTGATTATTTAAAATGTAAATGGTCAAAGCGAAAACCAGCTATGATTAAGTACTGACAAGGTGGAGGCCATAAAGATACAAAAAAATAAAAATACATTCTGAGTTCTGACATGGTAAATGATATTTATTAAATATCAAGTAATATTATAAAGTAACATCTTTTAAGTTGTATTGAATATCGTTCCTTTACTTTTAATATTGATAAAGTTTGAGTTCTTAACATATTATATTCTAATTTTGCAGTTTTTGCATGAATGTAGAAAAAATATTGTATGCAACTCGTGCAAAACGTGTTTTTTGCACTTGTTGCATAAATAACTATTTTAGTACATAAACTACTTTTTATTATTTTAAAGTCGTTTTTATGTGATTTCTAAAAAGTACATTTTTATATTGCACGTTTATATTGTATCCTGAAATTCAGTTGTCGCAATACAAAGGAAAAGTAATACATCTGGCAAAGGGTCGGCAAGTTATCTTAAAATGTGATGTAATGTTGCGTTCACTTTTAAATGTAAACAAATGTATCTTTTTAATGTATTAATCTGAGGAACATTCTATAACTACGTGGTTAAGTCACCATATGCTCCACTGGAACAAAAAGGGCTTTCTTAAGATCAGTATACGGCGCTGATCTTGTTTTTATCGATATCCCTGAGAAGATTGATGATTTAGCGAAAGTGTTATAGCTATTTTATTTCTTTTTATAGCGGATTGTTTCTTTATCCAAACTACAATCATATTTTTATTTTGCTGTACTATGATATAGTTTTCTTTAGGCATATCTCAATTAGCTTACCTAAGCATTGATTTAATTTTAATGGATAATTATTCTTTACATCGCACTCATGGTTTATTTCAAGGTATTTGAATAATACTGATATTTAATGATGAAAAATGAAGAATTAATTCACGCTAGAGCATTACGCCTGTTATGTGTTATGTGTTACATAAAACTAACAAATTAATATGAGTAATTATCCAAACAATATTCCATTATGGAGTCTCTCATTTATCAAATTCAGGCCTCGGTATTGTAGAAACTGGTATATTTGCTACTGCTTTTGATATCGTGATACAGACGTGCAGTTTATAAATGTGAGAATTTTCATGGCAGTTTGAGGGCATCTAATAGCCCTTTCCTTCTCTCATGCTTCGGATTTCCTATGATCATATATCAGGATTACTAATGCTAAATATTTGGATAAACATTACCAGAGGTGAAGTTACAAATATACTGATTATTTAAAGAAAATATCTTTAAGTGGAATAAGGATAATCGCTATTACTATTACAACAGCTATACCCAGGAAAAAATTTGGGGGGGGGAGTTTAGAGCCAAAAACCTAGGCTTTGCAAGTTTGGAAATACTTTCCCTTGTAAATTGGTTAGCTGTGAAAATGAATAGATAGACAATACAAGTAGATGCTAGCCTAGGGCTGGTGGGTGGTATGGTGGTATGGAGGTCAGAGAATGCCAGTTGCCAGTTTAATGCATAAATACCATTAATTGAACTATGAAATACTTTACTCCCAGATAGCAAAATATCGAGAAAATATAATTCAGGAAAACTTATTTATGGAAAATTTCGGAGGGGCTCAACCACTCGACCCCCCCCTTTGGTTACGGCCTTGCTAGTAACCCATGTATGCTTAATAATTTCGGATGTATGCCGTTTTTACCATCGCGTTCCCTTTTAAAAAAAAAGTAAAATAAGGCCTAGGGAAAAACCCTAGGCCCAAGCTGGATAATCGATGCAATTTTGCAAATAAATGACACTATGGCCCGCACTATTCGTCGTATATAATGACATGCCTTAAATGTTTAACCAGTTCTTACAGAATTGACCATAATTACTGTCAATTACTGAAATTTTGTGTGATTGTTCAATCAAACAGTTATAAGGGTGAATTTTATAAGAAGTGGTTAAAAATCAACCGCACGTCGTTATATTTGACGAAGTTTCCGCTTTTAGAAGTGTTTTAATAGTCTAGGTGAGGATTCAAATTTTAAGAAGAATATCCAATTAAGAGTCTTCCGTTTATATTTAAAAGCTTATTATGCATACAAAACAGTGAAATAGAGTTAGCAGACTGTCCAATTTTCAACCATGCGCTGAACTTCAACATTTGCTTACTGAATTGCTCCTATACTATGTTACCAGTAACGTTTCATTGAAGAAAAGTCTGAAATTCTTTTTATGCCAGAATTGATATTGACGCGTATAGCGCACATATGACAAAGTCAAAGAAGCTGACATTTCATGGAGCATGGAATAAATCACTAAGGCTCGGTTGTACAATTGTAGCTTAGTGAAGGCTCAAGTGTGAACTCAGGTTCAACGTCAGATTGCTGTTGTACAAAGTAAGCTTACGGTTGAGCTTGATTTAAACCTTAAGCTTAGTAAAACCTTCAAGAGGGCAGGTTTAATGTAAGCTTAAGCACTGAACATAAATTGTTATCATGTTCCGTGGCTTAAATGTAAATAAATTGTGTGCAAACATAACTTGTACTTAATTTATTTTCAAATTAAAAGTTTATCAAAGTTAAATATATATATTTTAACCCATGATAAGAACACCCGAGAAGACCTCGGGTGTATAGAAAGCGTATAAATCACTTTGAAAGTTGGAGGGATCATGAGTTTATTCATTTCGTCTTTCTAAAGAAACCGTTTGCTTTGTGACAGATTGTATATCAGAGGAAATTTCTTGCAAAACTAATAGTTACGAACAATCCCCCCAAATGCCAAATTAGTCAGGTGACATCTTCATTTGACAAACATATTTTCACCAATTCACTTCATACACATGCGTCAGTTCGAAATAAGCTCTACCAACACTTGCAAATATAGGTTTAGTAGATCTGCTACTGAATCATGTTTGTACAACAGGTATAGGGTTGAGCTAAGCTTATATTTTAAGCCCAGCTCAGTTGAGCTCAATTTTCAGCTTCAAATGTAAAACCGGGCCAAAACAATCCTGATTACAACAGAGCAGTTGTGAAATCTTGTTCTGCAATGTACGGTATTCTATAGTACCTATTCGTCGTCATTTGTAAGCTTTGAAGTTATAATTCAAACTTCATAATAATTATCCCATCTACAGTAATTGTTTTGCCAAACAACATTTTAACATTTTATTATACAGATACACGTAATGAGAAATGGAACATGGGCACTTAATGTATTCCCCTATCTAAATAGTCCAAATAGTATAGTATAAATAGTAAAATTTCTAAAAATTTACTTCAATAAATATGAAGTATTTAGCTGGACAGCTGGATTCAGAGCTACTGTAAGAAACCCCGCCTCTTCTCCTTCCAATATTTGTAAGTATGTGGTAATGTGCGTATGTGCGAGTTAGTATTCAAGTGTCTTTTAATTTATTCTTGCCATAACGGCTTCCAAAATAAAAATAAATTGTAAATGAAACAAAATAAGATTCTTTGAATTAAAACAAATTGAAAATAAATTCCGAAAAACAACTTCAAATGCCAAAACTGAATAAAATTAACTAATTAAAGGTTCAAATCTACTTGTTGATACAACAACCGAATCTATTGAACGAAGATAATCTTGTATCTTTGGGCTGTTTCGGTGTAATGTTTGTACAATGCTTGACAATTTTCTAACGAATTTTGAGCCCGTTCAAAATTGTGCCGATAAATTTAATTTTTTAAAAAACTCCATAAAACGAAATCATTCGGGGACAAATCCGATGATCTTGTGAGTAATCCCCAAAATACCCCGATAAAATTGTAATGTTCTCCTGAAGGGTGTACATTCTGATTTCTCTACGAATTTATTTAATTTTGAATAGTTATGGGCTTGAACAGTACTAGGATATCGACTGCTGTTCAGTGACTGTCTGACGCTAATTAAGGACCGTCCATAGTTGAGACTATACGGATTGTAATAATCGTGTTGAAGCTTGATATTGGTCGACTAGTTCAGAAGCTGTTCTAATACAATGCTTAAAATCCCTATGTTCCGTTTCTCATTCCATGTATCCGTATAGAAAAATTGTACAGTTGTATTGAAGAAAATGTTACACGTATTGGTAACAGGCGTTTATTTCATACTGTCTAGTTGGTTTAATTTACTGACTCCATTTTAAGTAGGGTAAGTGAGTTATTACAGTATTAGGGCCCTATTGAAACCAATAAACTCCTACCGGATTGTTAGTTTTCAGTTTTGGCCCAATAAAACTTCAAACTTAATCGCTGTGGGTTCGATGGATTAGAAATATTCATATTAATTGTACAGTTCGAGTTTCCTGAAACAGTAATTTTAATTTATTGACCTGCATATTTACATTGTTGCTATGTAGAACTGGTAATGTGATTTTAATACAAAAATGCGCCTAATAGGTAATGTCAAATATTGACGTTATTGAAATAATAATACGTAAGAATGAACCATTTACTCTATAACTGGATGAAATAAACTAAATATACCATATGTCTTTTTTTAAATGAAACTGTTTGGTGAATTATCGAAATAATAAAGTGGAATTATTCAGGAACAGTTAGTTTCATTTAAAAAAAAGTATAAATACCATCTCTGACCAAAAATACCAACCAATTAGCAGTTTCAACAAAATATCAATGCAATACTTCCGTTTCCATATTTTATTAGGCCACTGTTCCAAGTGCCAATATTAGTTTCGTCGATAATACCATCTCTGAGGTAATGTACACCATATTGTACATTTTCATGGCCCAATAGCTCTGCTCAGAGCATCCTGTTTGTTTTTTTGAACGAGATCATGAAATTTCAACTACAAAAGTCACTTTTTCCGCATCTTGAATTTACCAATTCAGTTCAGAATCACTTCTTCTGCCACTTGACCAGGACTGCACTTTTCAACAGCAAACATCTGAAGTAAGGGGCAGCAGACAACAAGACCAATATAAAGCGCTTTTGGTATAGTGTTAAAGTTTCAACAAGATTTAATTTGTAACGAGTGGATATCTCAAAAACTTATTATAGCTATTTCCACTTAATAATCTCTGATAATATGGAACGGTTTAGCCACAGAACATAGAAAATGAACGAAGGGTCACTTAACTGTGGCGAATACATCAAAACAACTTGCTTCTTCAATGTCCTCACCCGAGGGTATAGAATCAAGTCAGCTCTTAGTCGGTATTTACTTTCCTATATGTTTGGGCGCGATTACGAGGCGTCCTCTGTGTAATCCTGGCTGCAAACTTGACTGGGGTACATGCCGTTGCGTAACTACGACCAATATAGTAGAATCCCTTTGTATCTCTAACTCACTCACTTGCTAATTAGGTAATATATTATTATCCAAAAAAGCGAATCTGAGGGAAATATTTTGGGATATAACTGTTTTCTAATGTTTATATAACGAAATATTTTAAAAGGGTATCTCATGAAGTTCTTGGTGTAAAATGTGTTTTTATTCTACAACGAACAATTAATTACCTTCATCTATTTTTCTTGTGCAAATTCAGGGAAACAGTATCTTACGGAAAGTAGAAGACGCTTTATTTAAAAGTTTTAAGCCCTTTGAATATTTAAACTCTGGAAACTTCACATTAAGCTCATTGAAACGTAAACTTTGATGAAGCTGTATCCAATTACTTTCAAGCAGAAAGATGTTAGTAATGTTTATAATAATATTTTTCAGTAAAATACTCAATTTATAGAATATAAACATACTATGGTTTTATCGCAGAATAAATTGCTAACCTTCTCTAACGTTCTCTAACCTTCTTTAACCTTCTTTAACCTTCTCTAACCTTCTCTAACCTTCTCTAATCTTCTCTAACCGTCTCTAACCTTCTCATTGACTTGACAAGTGAAACTATTAGCAATAGATGTTTGTGCTCAAGAGTGCCTCACCTCAGCTTTAATCATTATGCGTCTGATAGTCAGGCAGCTGCATATCGTCTTAATTTCAAACTAATGAATCTAAAACAGTATGGAGCTACGAACAATCCCTCAGGCAACTCGCTTAATACAACTAAGTAAGTATTTTGTGGACAACAGGGTATATGGCAATTGTTGGCAATGAGATTGCTGATGCTCTAGCAAAATGAGAACCTTGTACTCCTTTTATTGGACCCAAGCCATTTTGTGACATCCCAAAAAGCCACATCATTTAAGAAGTCCAAAAATACTGAAAGGAACTTGGTGCAGCCTACTGGAAAAATACTCCAGATCAAAGTCAAGCTTATTACGACCTTCCGGTCACTACGCTAAATAGCTCTTGAAGCTTCAAAAATCTGATGACAGAATAATCACAGGAGTTCTTACTGGCCTCTGCTCATTCACTTACAGTTGCAGTGTAACTTTCTGCCAACGTCTTAAATCCATGGAACAGGTCTACTTAGATCCTGATCAGGATACGCACTTACCTACAAAACGGATGATAGACTTTACCGGAAGCATAGATCTTTTGGATGCAAATATAGATGTAGGGTATTCACAGAAGATCTTATAGGGATTAACCAATCCTGTGTCACATCCTGTTCTAAGTCTTAATATTTGTACAACCAGACCATGTTGCTCTTGCAAAAATAATTCCAGTGCGTGAAATGGAATGAATTTTTTGGTAGGCTTACGTTTCATGAAGTTTTTTTCAAGTAATTTAAAATTAAACTCCAATTTATTGAAACTGGGAAATACAGGGATTTTAATTTTTTTCAATAACAATGTATCCATACTCATTTTGACCGTTTTAATAACACAAAACCTTCGATTCACCCCTTGGCTACGGCTTTGTCGGCCTTTGGTCGAAATAAATAATAAGGGATCTCAATAACTCTCGTTCTGTTTTTTTTTTCGCTGAAAAAACAGACTCCTGGAAGGTATACTTTTTTCGCTCGTCTGAATCTTTATTTCGAGCTATATGAGATCTCTAACCAACCGAATCTCGGAAGTGAAAAACCAAATGTGACTAGAATTAGGCTAGGGAAAGTTTATCAGTTTTGTGACCACGATGATAAAGCAGCTGAAATACATTTTTTGCTTGAATTTAATAAATATGTTTAGGTTGTGAAAATTCTGCTTACCGTTTCATAGAGGAATAGTATTTTCACCTCCACATTTTCGTGAATACACGCATGGCGGTTTGCTGGACCAATTACTTTCCTTCATTTCTTTCTGTTCAAGTCGACGTGTCCTGACGTAAGTTGAGATCGGGCCGTGTCATATCGGCATATCCACGACCATACATTTCAAGTCCTATAGTCGATGTAAAAGTAGCCAGATATATAATTATAATTGCTGAGAAACTTTTTTTTGTCGAGAATTTAAGATATTTTTGTTGATTTGCGCCGCTTCGCTAATAATTTCTTCCTTGAAGTCTTTATAATAATATTCAATGAGAGGCAATGGTAAAAATAGCTAGAGTTTGTTTCACCATCCTTTGCCGTTACGTCATACAATCTCTCATTCAAGAAATAGATGAGACGGAATTATGGCGGCATTAACGTATTTCTCAACTAATGTCGACGTAAATTTTATTTGTTACTTTTGACTGTTCAGTTGTCATATTTTGATTTGCTCAGTATTTTTGGTCATTTTCGCCTTTTTCAATTAATTTTTCATTGTCAAAATGCCTTCCCGGTATAATAAGAAAGAGCAAAGTTTAATTTTGAAGATGAGTAATTACTTTTCAAGAGACACATATGCTGGAATGCCGCTTTTACCGTTATTCATAGATCTGAATGAATCGGACTTCCACAATGATGATGAAGATGATTTTGTCAGTGATGAAGCTTAGACTTTGCATATTATTTCATTACATATGCTATTTCAGTTTACCTTTCTTATCCGTTTGTTTGTTTCTATTTCCTGTTTTTATTGGGAAAATTTACAGAAATAAATTTATTTTTTGCCTGTCTTCTCCCATACATGTGTTTTTTTGCATTTCTCAGGAATACTTACGAAATTGTTTCTCACAATAACACAGACAATAGTTGCTGTACAATTTTTAAAAATATGAGCATATAAATATTCTATCTAATTTCAAATAATTTTTGGTTTCACCCAAAAAATATAATCGTTTGATAAATTTTTAATATATATTATATAATTCACCATTTAATCACGATTCGGTAATCCGTAATTTTTTAAATTCAGTAAAAACTCATGCCCAGGGGCGTTAAACCTCCTCAAGCTTTATTCATTCAAACACTCCTTAACATGCATCATTGAAAACAATTCTTAACATATGTCATTCACTATAATTTCGAGGTTAAGTGTAAAATGACATTCAATTAATATAAGACAAACGTAAAACAGCAGAATACGTCACCGATTATGACGTAACGGCAAATAATGGTTAAACAAACTCTAGCTATAATTATTCTTCAGATAAAGATTGAATATTGAACCAATCGCAACTCTTACCTGGGCTATATCCAACGGAATCCATATGCTATATAGTCAGTATATATGTAGAAGAAACAGGAGTTATCCCGGCAGGCCAACCATTCATCCGGTAAATCCCCTTGTCATTCCCATGACTACTGTATATAAATACAGTTAACAATGAAAAACACTTTTGATAACCTTGTTTTGACAAGTCCAATTATGTTTTCTCTGTTTCAATATTGTGTTTTATTAATGGTTCTTAGTTGTTGGCCACAGCTCATGTTTATTTCGTCCCTCGCATGTTTTTTGACAAATTGAAACAGATGTTTGTTCGAATGCGTTTCAATTTTGCACAAAAAATTTGAAACTTCACGTGTGTCTAACTTTAGTAGAATTAAACATGATAATATAATGGTGTCTTTAGTGCCATTGTGTTGATACAATCACTTCAACCAATATAATGGCCCATTATTAATTTCTAAATAACTATGGAGTAATTCTAGTTAAACAATTTGTTGTAGAAAGCGGGTCTGGGTTTAGTTAACATAACAAAACACTTCTATCGTATTTTCACTCAGTTGTATTAATAATAGAGTGCCTAATCATAACCACGTGTTGTATCTTTTCCCTCCACATTCTAGAGTGTTCTGTCCACTGTCAATTGTCACTTGTCCTGTCAGTTACAAAACAGACTTGGAACGTATAGACCTTACACAAATTTTATTCTATGGTATTGCCAGTACCAGTAACTTGTTAAAGTTTTTGTTGAAAAAAGTAAAATAATAGTCATGTTCCTTAGACATTTTTGATGTGTGTATTTATAGAATTGAAAATATTTTCACTACAATAGGGATGATTTTCCAATTTCATGCTTATGATGGAAAACTCTCAAATTCTCAATTCTTTCTTAGTTTTCAGTGCAAAAAATGATCTTTTTGGTTTGTTTTTAAAAATATTCGAGAATATTCAATATATAAAGAAAAACAAAAAACTTACAGCTCGACTTCGGAAGTATTGAATTGAAATTGTTCCTAAGTTACTTGAGTTTTTTGTTGAAAAAAAGTAAACTTCACTACCTAAGTACAAAATGCAAAACAAACATCCAGCTAGGAGCAATCCAGTTCCTGAAATATTTGCTCTGTAATCCGTTTTAACTTCTTTGCGAAGTTTATGTCAGAAAATCTATTTTACTTCAAATTCCGTTAGCAGAAGTAGAAATTTCAACGAGACATCACAGTACCGGATTAAATAAGGACTGATTTTCTACCGTTTTATATCATATTTAACTTTTAAACGAGTCACAACAGAAGCTTGCGGTTTAAGCGTGAATATTTTATCTTGTCTGTAGATTGACGAACTAATTTGTCCTAGGATAAACTAGTTCAACCTAAGTGCGTTAGAATAAACTAGTTTTTCCTAGGCCAAACTAGTTTATCCTGACGCACTTTTTTTTTAAAAGGAGCCGTCCCTTCGCCGGCACCACCTCAGCCTCCTGGACTTGTTGTAGATCCTCCTAGTGTTCTGACTACAGCCTATTCAGCCAATCCGTTCCCTGTATTAGCTCATACAGGTTCTTTACTGGTTGGTTAGACTAGAAGTCTTCTGGAGTCATTTGGGGTCTTCCATACAGCTGTTGCTTCCTGTGGTCCAGCGTCTCACAGTTGCATAATATGAGCAGAGCTGTTTCGGTGTCCTTTTTGCATCTTCTGCATGTAAAGTCTCCGTTATACAGCCCTATTTTGTTCACGTGCTCCTTTGTGGGAAAGTGTCCCGCAAGAAGCCCCGTTATGGTGCGTAGTTTGTTCCTCCTCATTGAAAGCAGTTCTTTCGCTAGTTTTTCTGATAGTTCTTTCATCAATTTCTTTCCATGTGTTTGCCATTGAAAAAAGACGTGGATATGTGAACAAAAAGTATTCAAAGAAGAAGAGAGATGTAATGTACGTACACGGTGGCTGTAACAATGAAAACATAAACGGGCAGTCATGAGGACTACCTACAGAAGTGAAAATAAAAATTACCCTCTTTAAAAAAATCATCGTACGCCCATGGTTAATAGAGAACTCCAAAAAATATATATAATCATAAAGCCCTTCTACCACTTAGTGGTGTAGGGTGTGTTGCGGTTACGAAATTTTTCCATTCTTTCCTATTTTGAGCTTCGCTCCTTCCCAGCTTCTTCCTCTTTTATTCAGTAATCCAGCTATTACCTAATCCCAAGTTTTTCTTGGTCTGCCCCTTTTTTTATTTTCTTCAATTTTTTCTTTCCATGTTCTCTTTACTGGTCTTCCTTCATCCAGACCTTGTAAACGTTCCCACCATTATAGTCGTCTTTCTTCTATAAATGCTAAGGTTGATTGTATTCCTAGGTCTTTTCTTATATCTATCCAAATAAACAACTCCAAATTTATACAAATTGGAGAAATTCTATTATACACCTATAGTAGAAGGGAATTTCAACCAATTAATCAACCTCTTATAAAGGATTTTGGCGTTATCCAACCAAAAGGAGTTCAAGACGCACATGATACAGTCGAGGCGCAGCAATTGATATAAGTATGTGGGTGACACGAACCCGAAGTTTTGCTCAACGCTGGCTAAGAAAGGTTTAACGTTAAAAATCTTCAATAATGCCAATAGAATTATCTAGTGGATTCAAGGAATATCCAAACTCAATAATCATATCTATAATTTTGGTACACTAGTGTAATGATTTCCAAAAATATTATGTTTATTTTGTATTTTTGTCCATGAAATATATTTATTGAACAGGTATGTTGAAATATTCTCCAGAATTTATAATGAAGTATCCAAATACCTTGGACGAAATATAATAATTAAATCCTAACCTTTTAACCTATTAGCTCTCTACTAATGAGCAATTTCATTTCAGGATTATCTTCCCCGAGAAAATCCAGGAGTAGTTAAAATTTATCGCTATTTGAATTACGTGAATAATGAAGAGATAAATAATTGTCCTACAGATATTTAGATATTTCAAATTACGGTTAACCTATAGATACAAAAAAAAACAACAAACTTAAGAAATCAGCGCTGTTTCTATAATAATACTTGGCTATTTGGTCCTGTAGGTTTCCTCATTAGTTGATGTTTTACTTAAAAATAACTCCGAAATTCAAAGTGACCTCTATCAATCCTAAAACTCGTGAACATCATTGCTTTGAATATTTAAGGGTGCTCCCGTACAACAAACGTGTATTTTTTTGCTCGTTTTATATTGATAACGGCAACAGGTATACGCTTGAAATATGTACAAAATATTGAGTAATATTATTTGAAAATAATTGAATTAAAATAAAATTAATATATAAAGGGGGCTTCTAACAAATTTTTATAAATAATGGTACGGAACCCTTCGTGTGCGAGTCCGACTCACACTTGACCGGTTTTTCAAAATTATTTTCTACTTTCAGCATAAACAATAAACGAATAAACGATAGGCTACTGGAATAAACACAAGATCTTTTTGTGGAATTTTGTTTACGGTATAAAACCACAAAAATAAATATTAATTGCACCGTTTAAAAAAATTTAATAAAGATGACAATAAAAAGAAAGGAGAAGGAGTGTATTTGACTCCGGCTCTGTGTTTGCTTTGGTCCCATACTTCTGGTACGGTTTCGGAAGTCGAAAACGACAAGTAGGTTCCCATACTAAATATATCGCAGTAGGTATATGTGGTAGGTATACCAAGAAAAAATTGTCTCAACACTCACTTTTCTTAATCACTATCTATTTTTCAATTCAAATTTAATTCGTCACAAGCTAACACCAGTTCTACAACTGAAGTATGAATTTCGGGAGTATCTTTAGGGCTATCCTTTTCACCTACAATATGAAAATCCGTCATCCTGTTTGTTTAAAAATAATATCTTCCACCTAGGTTCAAAATTAGCTTCATTCATCAACGTAATTTCTATCAAGGACAACGCAATGATTCCAGCGCCGCTCTAACATTTCAATACCACTTTTGTAGAATAATTTATCTTTTGCCTCAAAATAGGCCTCAGTGTCAACGATAACCTCTTCGTTCGAGCGAAATTTCTTACCGGCAAGCATTTTTTTCAGGTCTGCGAACACCCTCTAGTCACTGGGAGCTCAATTCATGTAGTTTTGCCCTTGTTTTGATTGTCTTATGACACGTTGCGTTGTCTTGATGTAATAAATTTTTTTCTTTGCCATATGCGGACGTTTCTTTGCAATGTGGGCCTTCAAACGCTCCAATAACGCTATATAATATTTAATAATGATGGTATGTCCCTTTTCAAGATAATTGATGAATATTACACCACGTACATCCCAAAATACCGATGCCATAACCTCTCCAGCTGATTGTTGTGCTTTCGGGCGCTTTGGTCGAGGTTCTTCAGCTGCTGTTCCTTCAGATGATAATCGTTTTGATTTCGGTGTGAAGTTATGGATCTATGTTTCATCCACTGTCACATATCGACGCGGAGATTCGGGCTTGTTACGTTTGAACATGGTTGAACACTGCTCAGAAGACACGTCCTTGTTTTTGGTCAACAATGAGCAAATGTGGCACCCACTTTGAGCAGAACTTTCTTATAGTCAATTACTCATGCAATATAAAACCAACACGTTCTTTTGATACCTTTACGATGTCAGCTAACTCACGTCACTTTTCGATCATTCAAATCGATTTTGTGGATTTTTTTTATGTTTTCCGGTGTTACCGTCTCATTTGGGCGTCCACTGCATTCCGCATCATCGGTGTCTCTACGACCACGTTTGAAGTCAGCAAACCATCGTTTTATGGTTGTTTCTGATGGAGTTACCATAACACCTCTCAATACCTTGAACGGTATTTTTTCCCATTAACAAGCAGTGTAAAATTAAAACACGAAATTATTTCTGATCCATTGTTTTGAAAATATTAAAGTAGCGTCACTCTTAGCACAATAATTCACAAACTAACGAATGGAGTATCATGAAATTTTGTCAGCCGTCTTTTTAAGGTTAGTACTAACTGAAAAACAGCCCCAACTATGTGTCAGGCCCGAGACTTTTCAGACAATGTGTTTATTCAACATATTTTCAAAACCCTTCCAGTATGGCTATTGTATATTCTCAATAACATTGTATAAACTCAATAAACGACAATGAGTGCGAATTACCAGAGGTCCTAATTACCTGAAATTCGCAGTGAAATAAAACTCCCATAACTCTAACGTGCGCATTTATCCCCTTTTCAAACACAATATAAATTAAATGTAATTGCTTTTTGGTATTGTTCGAAAACCAAAGTATAGGAAACTCTTCCGACTCTCCACCGTTTTGGTGAATACACGCAGTTGAGATCCGATTTATTGTTATTATCCCTCCGAGATATGTTGGCTTTAAATTACAATGGATAACTTTTAAAGTACATAAAATTTTGTGTTTTTAAATTTGAGTTAACATGAAGAAACCTGATGAAGAATGAATTTTGTATAATTAGTAATATTAGGTATTTGAATTTAAGTTGAGGATATGTTCGTATTTGTAGAATGTTATAACTATAATTAAATGGCTTCAATCTACTCTAAAATTGAATTTTAAAGGATTTAGAAATGTAAATAAAGCAGCGTTACTTTCAGTCTTTGTTAAACATTCTGGGATTTCTAATTTCCCAATTCGTGTGTTTGGTTGGATTACTTCACCATTCTGAACATTTCAAGCATTTAATTTTATAACCTCCACAACGTAGAGGCTTTACTGGAAACGTTCATTTAAGTTTGGCTTTAATGAGTACGACATCAATACCTACTAAAATCTTTATAGGATAATCATTTTAAATGGTACCAACATTACAATTTTGGAAACCATAAAAGTCGCGAGATAGGTTAAATGAGAGTGAAGTGACCTTTTTAATGCCAAACAATAAGCATGTATAGTAATTTTCGAAAAAAGTCCTAGTAGGGAGCGGATGATTCCATCATATTAGAGAGAGAGAGAGTTATTAAATAGTATAATTTTGATATGTTTTTGGACTCGCAAATGTTTTTCAGTAATTTTTTATCAACATTTGAAACGAAAAAAACGTACATTTTTAATTTTTACTGGGTTACAAGTAATGAAAACGCCTGATTCCAATTCGACTACTCATTCCTATTCGATTTCGAGATACAAAATGCGAGATTGGCTTATTTCTGCATAAATTGATAAAACTGTATTCTCGAGTGATTAACGAACGAATGATCTTAGCAAGCGTCATTATGGAACGGTAACGGAAAGGATATGGAATGGAAACGGAATGTATAGTGAGAATCAACCATTTCGAACGCGATTTGACAGTACGTTGAAAAAATTTGTCATTAGATTTATATTTTGGAAGTATTAAACATATGTATTAAACCTTGATTACGACAAAGTCAGATGAAGTTGCTTATTAAGCCACGTTGGTAGATCTTCAACAGCCAGTTTCACAATCGGTGGTAAACTCTTAGGGTCAAGTAACCAACCAAGACACCAACCAATAGAACACAATCATCATTTAACTAATGGTCAGATAACTTATGAAATTGTATTAACTTCTGTTGGGATGGTCTGAAAACCATCGATAGTATGGTGTTGTATGGAAGGAAAAAGAAGACCTTTGCAGGTTATGTTTTACAGTTTTCATACTGAAACTATCCACGTGCCTTCCAATAGACTTTCTACTGTCCTCACGTTTTGGACGAATAATTTTTGGCCGTCTGGCTTCATCGTCGCTGCTATAGGCATTAACATAGTAATCCTTCATATTTATAATTGTTTGTATTTAAAAATAGCAATATACAGTTTCAAAATTTGACAGTTGATGCAGTTGACAACCATAAATTAGGTTGGATTTCCTTGGTTAGCACAGATACCCTAACTTTGGATTGCGATTAAATCTTTTAATAGTTAACCTATACTTATACCCTTGACCACATATTGTGAAACCCACATTTCGTCGCAACTGATTACTTCTTAATTATGGGGTAACCTAGTATTGTGAAACTGGCTGTAAGAGGCTAAAATATTAAATGCCCGAGCTACAATTTCATCCCCGGGATGATCTCATTAAAAGGATGTCTGATGGTAATTTTAGGATGTTGAACCCTAGGCGGTAGATGCAATAGAGGAGCTTAGAGTGCGGTCAGTGTGACCACCAGAAAGTGGTTTTTATGACAAAAATGACAGTTAACGTCTACCATTCAAAACATAAGATTTTTTCAGGTTTTTTATTGCTTTATTAAAACAATGAATACACCCCCAAAGCGTAAATCTCAAAATTCAAAGTAATGTTTAAGCTTAATTCTCAACGCAATAATTTTATTGGGAACTTTTGGTACGTAACTATTTCACTCATGTCATTATGTCAGATGTCAGTGAAAAAAGCAATCAGAGAATAAAGATTCACAACTCACTAGAACTACTAGAAAAGTCTAATGGAAAATATACTATACGATCAAACGAATATCAACAAAAACAAATAAATATGACATCTGACATAGCTATACCTTGTTTTTAAACTAAGAGGAGTGATTTGAATTTAAGTTGGCATTTCTGCTGCCTAGTGATTGGTCAGATTGCAACCAGTTTCACACAGCTCTTTTGATACCACTGAAACTGACATTTGTCAGTTTTGTGTTTATTTATATAAAAATAGTCATTAGCTCAATCATTACTACCACGTTTGTTGTTTATTGTTTATTTTTAACAAAGTATTATTCATTTTACCCAAGGTATTTGCTATTTTTATTATTTATCCATTTTATGAAAAAAATCCATGCTCCTTTTTTCTTGTTAATAATATAAGTTTCACATCAAGTTTTACATATATTGCAGTACTATATTATGGTATTTTTCGATAACAAAACTTCTGTTCACTTTTAGTTTTGCTACACCAAAGCCTCAAATGTTAAAAAAAATTAATCATACAATTGCATTTCTATATTCTCATTAATCCTCAAATTCTTGAAATATTTTACATAAACTACTTATTATAACCTTACATCTTTTTATAATAATGTGACATTTGGTTACTACTTTCGCAATGACCTGTGGCCAATCATCATTCGATATTTAGACATGCCTTGATCCCTCATTGGCCACGACAACAGCGAGCAGTACAATACATATTTCACGTAATTTTCATTTAGTTCCAAAAGTCTGAACACGACCCTTTCGGAACACACTCCCAATCTAGTAACTTTTAGTGGTGTGGTTGAGGTTTCCTAAAATGCTCCTCCTAGTTTAAAAACAAGGTATAGTTATAAAATGACAGGAACGAAATTTAAGATTGACGCTTTGGGGGTGTATTCATCGTTTAATAAAGCAATGTAGTTATTCACAATGAGAAAAAACCTGCAAAAAATACATTAACTGTCATTCTTGCCATAAAAATCATTTTTTGTTTGGTCACACTGAACATTGAACTCTATTAGAATTCATGGCATTGTCAGACAAACATTCGACTTCATTTCCAAGGAGAATTAAATTTGAAAGGTTGAAAAAAGAAGGGTTTCAAGAATGATATCAGTAGTTTTTATCAAAAAATGTTCATGCGAATGCTAACGCCATGGAGACTATATAGCTAACGTATTCGTATATTCTTGAATGATTCTAGAACTGCTCTGGCTAAATATGCATATTTAAAACATTACTTGATAGATGACACACATAAACATTTTGCTGAGAAACGTCAGTGAATTTAAAACACGTAGTTTCAAACATGAACCGTTTCAAAATAATCAATCTTAGGAATGTTCCAATTGCTCTGATCTATAGACGACTTTCATCTGATGCCAAAGAGACACGAAAAACAATTTTATCTGTTTCAAGAACATATTCCGGAGAAACTCCAGTCTCGACGCCTGGTGAATTATCACTAGCAAATGAACCGTACGATTTACATAAAATTGATAAATCCCCTTCTGTAACCAGCGAGCTCACAAAAGAAGATGCTATTGTATTGTATAGGCAAATGCAAACAATCAGGTGAATATGTTAATAAATACTTTTCACCTTCCATAAAAATGATGTATGTTGGTTACCAGTTAGTATTAAGCAATCCAGATCACGTGACCTAGTAGCCGTCTAGGGCAAAAAATTAAGACAGCTGGTCAGTTTTGTATTGTCACTATACCTTGTTTTTAAACTAGTAGGAGCATTTTAGGAAACCTCAACCACACCACTAAAAGTTACTAGATTGGGAGTGTGTTCCGAAAGAGTCATGTTCAGACTTTTTGAACTAAATGAAAATTACATGAAATAAGTATTGTACTGCTCGCTGTTGTCGTGGCCAATGAGGGATCAAGGCATGTCTAAATATCGAATGATGATTGGCCACGTGTCATTGCGAAAGTATCTAGTAACCAAATGTCACATTATTGTGAAAAGAAGTAAGGTTATAATAAGTAGTTTATGTAAAATGTTTGAAGAATTTGACGATTGATGAGAATATGGGAATGCAATTGTATGATTGAATTTTACAATTATTGAGGCTTTGGTGTTGCAAAACTAAAAGTAAACAGAAGTTTTGTTGTCGAAAAATACCAAAATATAGTACTGCAATGTATGTAAAACTTAATGTGAAACTTATATTATTATAGAATCTTTATTTAATATAGGAAGTCCTAATACATAGTAGTTTTTTTTTAATATCACATATTGTAGTCAGTTTTGATAAAATTAGTAATAAAAGTAAGAAGTTTTAGTATTAGTTTTAGTTATTAACAAGAAAAAGAAGTATGGATTTTTTTCATGAAAGGGAATAAATAATAAAAATAGCAAATACCTTGGGTAAAATATAATACTTTTGTTAAAAATAAACAATAAACAACAAACGTGGTAGTAATGATTGAACTAATGACTATTTTTATGTAAATAAACACAAAACAGACAGATGTCAGTGTAAGTGGTATCAAAAGAGCTGTATGAAACTGGAGGCAATCTGACCAATCACTGGGCAGCAGAAATGCCAACTTAAATTCAAATCGCTCCTTTTAGTTTAAAAACAAGGTATAGTTATATCACAAGAGGTGAATATTTTTTTACATTTTTGTGTAAAATTTCTGTAAAAATTGCGCGAGACAAAAACTTTACACAAAAATGACAAAAAATATTCAAAACAAAATATATACCTCGAGTGGTATATGGTCAGATTATATACCGAAAAAGACGAAAACATACAACGAAAAGAAAGATTTTCACTAGTAATACCACTAGAGGACATTTTTTCGAGTTCATGAATATTTTGGAAATTATCCCGAATCGAAGACATACATTTAACTATGTACAACTGCTTGTTTGATAAATTATTGTCTTTGTAGCAAAGTGGTTGATGGGTCTGGCGGCGAAAATTAGGAATCGTATAGGCTTAAGGTTCGTATACGGGTCGCGGCGATAATTCCTTTTTTATTTGTTATATTGTGCTATTTGTATAAGATTAACCTCCAATGAGAATCGTTTTTTTATAGGACCAATATTTTCAAATTTATATAAAAAATTTAAAACATTCATTTTTTCATTTTTGGCCATAATAATAAGCTGACACACACAGTTTTTTTTTTATTTTCATCATCAAGATAAAATAATCCGTGAAGCCAAATGAACCTCTCTCCAAAGTAAACACTCTTCTGTATATCTACCAAAATACCAAAGCTATATTTTCCTTTGCTGTGGAACGCCTTATTGAACTTTATTTGACAGGTCACTGGATTCCCTACTTTTTGTCTGACCAAAATAGAGAACATACTTTTGAGGTTAGAATTTCTGTCGATTTCGAAAATTTTGGGGGTATTATATCACCAATTTCTTTTTAATCGATTTAATGGTTTTTAGAAAAATGGAAACTACTGCTGCAAATTTATATCAACACAAACAAATAAGAGGCTTTTGCCATGTTTATGTTGGAGAGGAGGCTTGTGCAGTTGGAATACATTCAGTGATGCGACCACATGATACAGCAATTACGTCTTATAGATGTCACGGATGGGCTCACCTTAGTGGAGAATCAGTTGAAAATGTTTTATCAGAGTTATTAGGAAAAGTGACTGGTAAAAATGCACTTTATTGAACAATTCACTACTATTCAAAGATTAATTATTCAAATATCTATAATGGAAACAACAATTGATCATTTTAAGTACTAGATATCAAATAATAGTTTTATACTATTAACGCCTCACGAAGTTTAGGAAACATTTTCAAAAACGTGACCGTTCACTTAGTAGAAACAACTACTTCTCTAACTATATGCCCCAATAGACATTGAATTGTAGATCGGTTTTGGAGTAGGTATTTGTGCCTCATCAGTACAAGGTAGATATTCTCCGTCCGAGAGCTCTTTGATCTTAATCACGGACTGAAGACGATGCTGAAATTACAATCAATACAGCAATACCGCAAACCAAAATTTTTTAATGACTTTAAAATTATCCAGAAACTAATTTTTTTCACAATAAAAGAGAAAAAAGAGATTATTTCAATACTAAATTAATTTTCAACTTATAAAACAATTACCTGTTTTATATCTATATTA
Organism: Lochmaea capreae; assembly: GCA_949126875.1. Classification (NCBI taxonomy): domain Eukaryota; kingdom Metazoa; phylum Arthropoda; class Insecta; order Coleoptera; family Chrysomelidae; genus Lochmaea; species Lochmaea capreae. The sequence goes on from OX421404.1 coordinate 22,166,974, forward strand.
TTATTTTGAAAATTAAGATTGCTCGAGGACCAGTTCAACAAATAAATAAATTTCATTGTACCACTTTGTGCCTTCACTTTTGATCGTTCCAAATATAAATTGAATCCCACTGCAAATGTTATATTAGCTACCGAAGATTTAAATATTTCCAATAATTTATATTTAATTTCTGTCTTTGATGAACAATTGTACATTATGAACCTCAATATCAAATGCATTGTTTATAGATTTTCCGTCCTAAAGCTTTCGGAGGATAATAATCTGAATATGAAATATTTGAAAAAAAATAATAAACAGAAATGGAACTGCCTATGGAAGTGAACACACGAATGAATTAACAATTTTTGAAAATTTGATAGTATGATTGTGGTGAACCGAAATTGTGACAAAATAACCCTCTTTTCTAAAAATAGATCGGTGTCTTATGTCTTATGAACATTTGCCAATACGCGGTGATGGTTAGGCGGTGACCAACGCTGCTAAAGGAGTTTTTCTCCTTCCTATATTGTGAACAACACATTTTGACACTGTTTTGTAGGACATTAGTAACAACTACCACCCCTGGGGGGTAATCATTAATGCCAAACGTGTATCTTATTGATTCAAATGAATATTAATTACAATTATGAACATTATTTACAAAATTTGGACAAATGATTTCTCAATTTGTATGAAATGTTCCGACTCCATAATTTCTCCATCTCTAACCAGGTTTTCTGTTACTCTTGAAGTACTACAGGAGACTTCTGGCTTCGTTATGTTGTATACAATTTTATTCGCAACTTCCTTCTCATTGCTGACGTCCTCAGTTATATAATTTACGCCATTGTTTCATGTGTGGAGAGATTGGAGCAGGCCAATCTCATACATAGAACAATAAAAATTTTCTCAGGCATCCAAGCGGCTTTGAAAGCACTTAGCTCTCACCGTGTAACGTCGAAATTGGTTTTAGACTGCCAAAAAAGACTCTCCTCAATAGCAGAACTCAATAAAGTATTGCTGGTCTGGATCCCTGGCCATTCTGGCATGGAAGGAAACGAGAAGCAGACTCTCTTGCAAGGGAGGGTGTCGCACGTGTTTCTATCGGACCAGAACCTACAATTGGCGTCGCAATAAGTTTTGCCAAACAAACACTGAATACCTGGACGGCAAGAAGAGCTTTAGACTTCTGGCATAATTTACCAGGATTGGTTCATTCAAAGGCTTTCATACATCCTTCGAAGAATGTTTCCAAACAAATGTTAGGCTATAGCAGGCATGACCAACGTTGTTTAACAGGCCACTGTCATCTGAATCATCATATGCTAAAACTTGAACTGTCGGAAGATCCGACCTGCCGTACTTGCCTGGAAGATGATGAAGCAGCAGAGCATATAATTTGTGCCTGCCCCGCCGCGGCTCGAATCAGGTATCTGATGTTTGGCAGGGATTTTCTCTCGACCTCGGACCTAAAATATCATTCACCAAATAAACTGATCGGCTTTGTTAAGAAGCTGAATTGGTTTGGTGAAATCTGAATAGGTGTGAGCCACAATAGACTCTTGCGAGTCGCAATGGAGGGCCTTATAGACCCACTCACCATAAACCTAACCTAACCTACATAACTTTCCGCAATAGTCGCAAATTTCCATCCGCCGTGTCGCTTAAGAGCTAAGAGATCAACTCCAGTATTCTCTAATAAATTAATAATAATAATAATTCATTCAATTATTTTAATAACAGTCAATCACATAATAAAAGAGAATCAAAGAGGTCAGATGCCAGGCCGGAGTTTGAATTCAACTATATATTCTATGTAAGATAATATCAAAGTTATGAAATACAAGGAGTTCCTTTAAATAAGAGTTTCTATTAACATCAACCCTTCACATCCTGCTTTATACGATACACATTTATATTTGGATACTGCTTTCCAGGTTCCTCTAGGGGGAAAGGTGGTTCAATGCATATTTATGGATCAGAATTCTACGGAGGAAATGGAATTGTGGGTGCTCACGTTCCCATTGGAACAGGAATTGCCTTGGCTCATAAATACAATAACAAGGGATCTGTTTCATTTACAAGTTAGTGTGTAAAATTACTATCTAATAATCAGGAAAAATAATCATAAACTGGTTATTTTTCATCAAGGGAAATCAGGAAATCCAAAAAAAGGGCGATATTTTCTTAAAGAGAACTGGTACTCGCAATTCACCATTCCAGGTCGGCCATATAGTTCTGGAGGGCACGTGTCATATTCTATTTATGGTTTTCATTGTTTAGTGGTGAACAAAGGATGGAGGTTGGACTTTAATTAGTGATAAGTTCTTGAAATTATCCAAAATTCCATCATTTTGTAGTTTAACAAAGAGATGAGGTATCTTTTGATTGATTTGATTATGTGCTCTGGAATGTTCTATAGTATAAGTAGTATAGCTAGTTAATTAACCATGTCTTTTATAGTTTTTGGTGATGGAGCTGTAGATCAAGGACAAATCTACGAGTCCTACAATTTTGCTAAACTACATAACCTTCCAGTGATTTTTGTAATAGAAAATAATAACTACAGTATGGGTACATCAAGAATCAGACATTCAGCTAATCCTAATTATTATACCAGAGGTGACGTCCTGCCTGGTATACGTGTTGGAGGTATGGATATTCTAGCTATTCGAGAAGCTGGAAAATTTGCTTTGGAATTTGTGACCACAGGCAAAGGACCTCTTATCCTACAGTTGGATACTTACAGGTGATAATTAGAGTTTAGCGAAAATTGTTTGTCTTCAATTGGTCGTTCGAGAGTGAGAAATAATCAGATGGATCAAAATCATGTAATTCAACACTTTTCCCAAATATATCATTGCCCTTCGGGTTTGCCAATAGTCATAGTGTGCTAAACCTGTGAAATATGCTGTTTGCTGTATATCAGTTTGTAGCCCAATTATGGATTTTGAAGTGATTACATTGTCTCCACTGAACATCACAGCAACTCCTTCAAAATTCATTTATAATTAATGGATAAACAATTTTTAGATACTACGGTCATTCAATGTCCGATCCTGGAACAAGTTATAGAACCAGAGACGAAATAAAAAACGTTAGAACAAGTAGTGATTGCATCAAAACGTTTGCCGATAAATTGATATCAAATCAACTTGTTTCTGAGGATGACCTGAAAAAAATAGAAAAAGAAGTTAAAAAGCATGTTGACGAAGCTACAGAGAAAGCTATTGCTGCAAAAGATGTTTCCACAGAAGAGGCATTTTGTGATATATATCAAGATTATAACGGGAAAGTGAGAATGCCGCAGTGGAATGCTTTTGGTGTTCATAAGAATGTGAGTCATTTAGTTAAAAAACAAAAATAATATTCTTGAGATATTTAAAATAGAAAATAGTTTTTAAACAGAATACATAAATTAAAAATTGCCAACACCTTTTTTGTAGATGGAAATGTCATTTTTGTAGTATTAAAATTAAAGGATAAATTAACTATACTGAAATAATTTATTGATTTTTTGAATGAAAATTTCCGGTACTTAACAATGACTTCATTCATATTCTCAGAGATAAGTGAGCTACGTTAATGTACAGCAAAACATCGCTCTCAACCATATTTTCGAATCCTATTAGGAGTTTTCACGGTTTATGGGCACAATAGATCTTTTAGGTCTCAGTGAATATCATCCCATCATACATACATACATTAATTGATATTTCATTAATGAATTGAGTTGATAGAAGAGAATCCCTGTCAAACATCAGATATCTGATTCGAGCTGCGGCAGGCACAAATTATATGCTCTGCTGTTTCATCATCTTCCAGACAAAGGCAGCAGGTCGGATCTTCCGGCAGTCCAAGTTTTAGCATATGATGATTCAGATGACTTTGGAATGTTAGACAACGCAGCTCATGCCTGCTATAGTCCAAAATTTGTTTGGAGACATTCTTCGAAGGATGTATGAAAGCCTTTGAATGAACCAATCCTGGTAAATTATGTCTAAAGCTCTTCTGGCCGTCCAGGTATTCAGTATTTATTTGGCAAATTTATTGCGATGTCAATTGTAGTTTCTGGTCCGATAGAAACACATGCGGCTCCCTCCCTTGCAAAAGAGTCTGCCTTCTCGTTTCCTTCCATGTCAGAGTGGCCAGGGATCCAGACCAACAATACTTTATTGAGTTCTCCTATTGAGGAGAGTCTTTTTTGGTAGTCTAAAACCAATTTCGACGTTACACGGTGAGAGCTAAGTGCTTTCAAAGCCGCTTGGCTGTCCGAGAAATTTTTTATTGTTCTATGTATGAGATTGGCTTGCTATAATCTCTCCACACATGAAACAATGGCGTGAATTTCCGCCTGAAATACGGTTGCATAGGATCCTAGAGAGGTTGCGATTTCTGTCCTAGGTCTGCGCCCGTATACACCTGCACCAGAGCCTGAGGGTGTTTTTGAACTGTCTGTGGACCAACAGCTGTCTGCTCTTAATAGTTCATCCTTACGGAGGACCCATTCATCTCTAAATTGTGCTAAGTACTGGGCATCATTCTTCCAATCACCTATTAGGACAATTTTCACATGCTGGTAGTCATATTCCTTGAGGGAATATTGAAATATTAGGCAAACATTCAATACAAATAATACAAGACCTGGGAAGAATGCCATTCAATGGTATACAGTTGGTTCTAGAGCCGTAGGAGTGTACGGACCAGAATCCAAACACTCTGAAAGCTTGGGAATACCTCCAAGTATCTTTCAAGCATAAACTCTTGTCATAGGAAAGTGTGTTTGGTTCAATATTGATGAAAGACATAAGAGTCAAGGGATTATCATCATGTTAGATGAATTCTTATGTAATCGGTTCTAGAATGGCATGGGAATGACTGCAAAAACTCAATGAGCTAGACAAGAGCAGCTAACCAAATACCCTCAATAATCAATCAAACCCAATAGAATCACTTATAGAGCTCTTCTCAAACAATTAGTTATTTGATAAAAAATATTTAAGTAGTAAATATTTGTCAGCAAACATGTCATGAACAGCAATAGCCTGAATTCATAAATAGAGAGGTGAAAAAACAAGATTTTTAAGTTGATCACACTTAATTTAAATGGCCAACAGACGTGACGATTATTGGTAATAGTGATTGTTTAAATGAACATATGTTTTATTACACTGAAACCATTAATTAACCAAGCCCACCACGTAACATCTTCTCCTTACTGTGATATAAAAGGAAATGAAATACTGATAAACTAGTTAAGAAAGAAACTTAAGCACCCTATTGGGAGCCGGAACCCTTTTGCGGTATCAGCACCAACGAAATATTGAAATAAATAGGTAACGTTTCTTTCACAGTTGAAATCCTTTTTACATCTGCATGCTGTTCTTTTTTTCAGCAATAGTAACAGCTGCTAACTATGCAAACTTCATCCGCAGTGAGAAAATGTCAATTCCATCAATATTGATTTTTTTTTTTAGTTGATCTCTCACGGTTTCGTTAAAAACATTTTGCAGCATCTTTTGTGTGGCTGAATATAACTTTGATTCCTTTGAAGAAAATCCCATAATCGAGTGATTCAAAGTATTGTGAGTAACCAGTACCAAGCGAAATACTTGTAATATCTAAGGTGTTTTGGCGAGACTGTTAAATATTTCGAATAACTACCACAGGCTGTTATGATCCAGTGGGTATATCATTGTCTGCAAATGTGGTTAATACTCGCGATAAAATGGGATAAAAATATTTTTAAAACATAGAACCAGTTCTCTATATCAGTGTACTTTATCATTTTTCACCAATTTTCGGGTTTCTATACAACCCTACTCCAATTCAGTCATTCGCAATAATAAGCAAGAGAATTATGACCCATTTGCTAACCAATAAAACAAAAAATATTTCTCACAATAGTGTAGAAAAAGCGGCCAATCCAAACGATATTAAAAGGTCTGTTATCGATTCTGCAATAACCGTTAGCAATTTGGCTGTAAGGCCTTTGAGAGAATAGTCCATTTATTATTTTTAGTACTTGGAGGCCTGTGTCAAGACCGTTTAGTACAGACTTTTGTTAGTTAATCAGTTGCCTGATTTATTTCATTTTAACGAAAAATTTTCAATAAAGTGTAATTTCTAGACGAATAAGTACATCAGTGAAACTTGTGTACAGTGCGCTGGAATGAGATTCATCAAAAAAACTTAGAATTTCAAGCAATGAATAAATGTTGCCTGTTTCGGAAATGATTGATTCCAATTTCACATCCAACGTACGTGACAAGTAAAACCCTTCAATAATATTCAATATGTACGCACGTAATTTTTGCGAACACTTTCAGTGGTGTGATCTGTAATTCATTGTGAATGGATATTTATTGATGGTATCAATTGAAACATGGTAATGAAGATGTGTTTGAAAAAATGTTTAACACGTCAATGACCTAATCAAAAAAATTTAAAAATTCAGCCTATACTGAGAGGCATTAATATTGTCTTATCAACAAATAGGGTGACGATTTATGTCCTTTCATTATTTGAATAGAGGAGTGAGACCAACAAAAAATGATTTTTTTTTACAAGAATGACAGTCAACGCCTACAAGCTGAAACAAATTTTTTGCAGTTTTTCCATCATTGCGTAGATGTCTATTGCTTTATTTAAACAATAAATACACCCCCGAAATGTAAATATTGGAATTTAAAATGAAGTTTTAGCTGAATTCCCAATAATTCTAGGAACTTTCGGCAAGTCGACATATCACTTCTGTCATTATGTCAAATGTCAATGGAAAAAGCATTAAAAAAAATTAAGAGATACTACGACAGAACTCCAATGGAAATTATCCATAAATCATTAAACTAATATCAACAAAAACAAATGAAACTGCCATCTGGCATAACTAGAACTATTGGCAACTGATGCGTTGAGTATTATGCAAAAATATCGTTTTAAATTTTAAGATTTACGCTTCAGTGGTGTAATCATTGCCTTGATAAAGCTATGTAGATTTTCTCAATGATAAAAAACCTGGAAAAATCTCATGTCTTGAATGGTAGACATTAACTGTCATTACTGTCATAAAAAACACTTTTTGTTACCTTCTTGGTACCTTTAACAGAAAGTTTAACACTTTTGAAGACATTGAATTTAAATTTGCGAGAGTTGCAAGGAATCCCATAGAGGAAAGGAGCACGTGGTCAAGCTTGGCCCAAATATGTTGAACTCTGGGCCAAGCCCGTCTTACAAGCTTGGCCTGGTCTTGGTAGAAGTCTGGAGTGATAACGATGGGCCGGTTCGGTTGCCAAGACTGGGCCATGCTTAAATGCTAGGACTGGACATGCCTAGTTCCCAGGACTGGACCATCGTTGGTCCTTAAGTCTGGGCCATGTTTAATTTCAAATACTGGACCTAGCTTAACTGCTGTTACTGGCCCATTATTAAATGCCGAGTATTTTCCATTAATTAAATAATGGGAATAATAGTTACAGAATAATAATAATAATAACTTTCACTTTTAATTGATAATAATAACTTTTATTCCCGAAATTTCAAAAAGGCGAACCTGCTTTATAGTCTTCAATCTTGCACTAACTGCCTTAAGCAAAAACATTAACTGTTACTACTTTTTGAATCGTTATTACTACTACTGTCAGAATCATTATCACTTGTACTGATAAAATCATTATTAATATCATTATCCAAATTATTATTAAACGCTTGTAGATTACACGAATCTATGCTACTAAGATCGTTAACCTTACTTACAAAGCCGATGTTTGCTTTTGGATTATTTAAAACTTTCTCTGCTTTGTTAAACGCACGCCACCTTTGAACTATTAGATACGCAGCAGACATGGTTACTTTAAGTAGTAATAGATATTAAAAACAGTGAGTGGATAACTGGAGCTCGGTTGGACCTGACAAATAATGAAAACAAGTTTGGCTGGCGATGGGGCGCTGAACGAAAATACTCGAATTACGCCGTATGTAACCGAACGGCATAAGCTAGATGGGTCCCCATTAAACGACCACGGTTGGGTTATCCCGTCTTGGCCCAAGCTCGGATTATCATAGGCATGGCCGAACTTGGGTTAAATAGCCTGTCACATGCATAGGCCAATACAGCTACGCCGAAGCTAGGTTTCCCAGTACCCAGGCTTGGTCCCTTTGTCAAATCTAGGGGTTTCCTACATGGGATACCCAACCCAAAATGCTACAGATGGAATCGTAGAAAAGTAAGAAATTTTGAAAACTTCAAAACAATACGAATTAGAAAAAAAATAAGATTTAAATACCCAAAAAGAGTTTTATCCAATAGATAAAATAAAGATAATAATTCTCCAGATCTTTTTTCGAACCTGCTGCATTTTTGACAGTAGGTTTCCAAAATTCTGTCAAATTATTTCCACTTTATTGCTACTTTCTTTTGATATCACTAATGGGAATATAATATATTGGAGAAATCTATATCATTTTTTAATTCCATACTTTTTGCGCTATACCTACCCATTACAGAATTTATTCTGCATCCATTGGTATGAAAATTATTGAATATTAATCAGAACATCTGTTGTTGAATTGTATTCATTACTTCTTAGGGTATAATAGAAATACATTCAAACAAAACAGACAACTCGTGTAAATCGTATTTGCCAAATTTATTGAAATAAACAACCAGCTGACGGCACGGCGTTGATGGTCTCTAACAAACTGAGGAGGGGGTATTTCATTAAAACTTCCAAACTTACTCTCAAAAACATGACCTAATAACCGGTGAAGAGATTATTTTATGAGCATGCTTTGAAATTTTTATGGCATGCGCTGCTGTTAAAATGAAAATACCAATACAAACAAGTTGATTATCAAGATAATAATATTTTTCCACAGGGATTAACCACAATCCAATAATATGTTTATTATATAAATAATTACATTTATCTTTATTAGTAATTGCTTTTATTTGTTCAGTACCTTGCTATCCTTCTGTCAATAAATTAATGACTTTGTCAAAGAGACAGTTTTATCTTTTCATATTCATTCACATGACAAGCGTAACAATAATCCTAGAGGTGAGAGTGTGTGAAGCCTTCCAAATTCAGTGGAAACCTTTTGTATTCAAATAGTAAGTCATTAGTCATGGGGGCTGCCAACAAAAGTGGAAGTATAAATAAATGAACCCTTTTAAAAAATTTCAGCTTATCACACACGTCCTTGTCAAAAATTCTTACAAATTTATCAATCCATTGGAAAACTTTCATTGTATGTATGATATGGGAATTATTATATGAAAATTCATCCTTTACAAAAATGTTATCGTACGTCTCTCATAAAAATTTCATCATCTATATAAACTGGGCAAATTATCCCCAATATTGGGAAAAAGAAGAACCAAATTTAACCTCACCTACTAGAATATAACAGTGACAGGTGTCAAGTTACCAACTAGATAAAACTTCGGCATTGTAAACGAAGGAAGGCAGGTAAATGGAATGGAAAGGATAGAGATACCAAAGGAACCGCTAAATCAAGACATGACAGATGTCACGAAGACAGGAAAAAAATGATGACTCACATTCATAAAAATAGTGTCAATCTAATTGTCACTCTGAAAAGCATTCTCAGTTCATTCATACAAATTCTCAGTGAAAATTATACTCAGGACATTATGACACAGATTGAAACGTTAATATAACTTTTGGATTCAATAACTCACCTGGCTGTAAACTGCATTGATAAGGAATTGGAAACTACTTATATGTATTCAAATAATATGCCTTTTTGTATGGACTCTTGCGTGATTGAGTCTCGCTTAAATGATTATATAGAAGATAACCGAAGACTGGAAAAACAAATGAAGGCTCTCCACCTAATTGTCCAAGGGATGTATCAAGAACTTTTGGATGTGCAGCAAGAGAGAGAACATCTAGAGCTGCATAGGAAAGTTTTATGCTCCCCAATTCCTTGTTCTGGTAATTTATTTTCAATACTTTAAACTTAAAATTACAGGATCTGCTCTTTGTTGTTCTACAGTGCTTTCAAAATTTGTTTGTAGATAAAAAACACGTATGAGCCAAGAATTTTTCCAGTTTTTGAAGGTCTGCTATTTTTTCAATTCATAAAATGTGAACATCTACAACATTTTTTTACAATAATGAACTCATGAAAGATTTTTGAGGAGTTTACGATCACTTCTGCGATCTTATTACATGTTCAAATCTAACTTGCTGGAGCTGCGAACTTTTCAATAGTGGTCGGCATTTGAGGTATTATCTGTGTCCCTAATATTGTTGAACACAAAACAATGTTGATGTCCACAATCTTTTTGAGTTCTGACTCTATTTTTTGTCTGACGATGAAAATTGGTTACTACACTATTCACAGAACATTCTGCGGCCCTCTGAACTTTTTGGTCGAATGAAGGGCATTTTAAGCTCAAATTGAGATTTTTGTGTTGTAACTCAACTGAGTAGTACAATAGACATGATCAATTCACGTGTAGAACAGGTAATGAAATGGCTGACCAGTTAGCCAAAGAAGGTTTTGTGGAATCACTAAAGATTACATAAGAGGGGAAATCGGGAACTGGCTAGATAGGGAACACCAATTCAAATGGAGGTCGACACAAGGGCACCTCCATACAAAGAGTTTACTGAACAAGGTAGACAAGGAACTCTCAACCAGGCTATTGAAACTGAGTAAGAGAGATTTGAAGACAGTTAAAGACAGTTACCGACCTGGTGACTGGACACTGCACTTCGAGGAAACAACTGCACAAAATGAGCAAAGTTAGTGAACCTATGTGCAGGAAATGTGAACTCTACGATGAAACAACTACCCGCATACTCTGCTTCTGCGAGAACTTACATAGACTCAGACGGAAGCAATTTGGAGAGGAAATAATACAACCACTACAACTACTGGAAATCCCTCCAGTAAAACTAGTGGCCTACATAGAAGACACAAAGCTTCTAGAATGGAAGTAGATAACATGGGAAATGGTACAAAGATTCGGCTCAAGTGTCTGAGCTGTTTAGCACAACCCAATCGAATAAATGAATGAATCAATCGAGTCTCGAGCTGTCAGTTGTCTAATAATATAAAGATCAGCAGATATAGTTTTGACTGGAAAAAGATTTCCAGAATATCCCCTCAGGACTAGTAATGTCTGAGCTTTAATATTTGTAATATCATATCTTCTTCTTTTTTCTATTCATGTAGAAATTTCCTTCCCAGAAATTCATCAGATTTTCCGAATGTTCCGTGACTCTTTCGATTGCTAATGGATATTTATAGACAATATATTAAACGGGATCTTCCGACTTTACATCAGGAGAAGTATTATTTGTATGAATTTGAAGCATTAGTTAAGGATTCAGTTTTCCAAGACAAATTTGTCCACGCAAATTAGGTTAGGTTCTCAAAATAGGTGACACTTTTATTATGTAACTAAAGGACCAAAACCAAGTGAGCAAAGCTGTTGCACGAAAATATTATTATTTTTAATATTCTATTTAAGCTGCTCATCTTTTTATTAGATACCTGTTCGACACTTTACGGTGGTCCATCTCATTGTAACAAATGCGATAAACCTACATGTGAGAGCATCATTAGAGACCTTTACAAAAAGTATCGCAAACTTCAAAATATTTATAAAGCCAAAGGGACTGAAGTGCTGGAGCTACGAGTAGAGAATGAAATTTTGAAAGAAAAAATGAGGCGAACGGAAGAATGTCAAAGAGTACTAAAAAACATAAGTTGTGGTAATCTAAAATATTAATGTTAAATATTATTTCGTTGCAAGATTTTAGTGGAACCAATTTTGTCACGTGTAAATATACAATTTTAAGCATGGTGATTATTTTTTAGGTTATTTTTGTTATTAATCACTATTTTGCACTAAGTTCGAAAAGGTAATAATAATTTATTGAGTGACCTAAGGGACTGTCAACTTTGGTAAATGATTTTCAAATCGTCTTTTTTTCAAGTGTGCAACGAAGAATATATCTTGCAATATGATATTATGGCATTGGGGATTCTTTTGTACAAGTATGAAATTGAACTATTCAATGAGAAACATTCAGATGTACTCGTCACGCGGAGTGAAATGGAATTATTTCATACCATAACAGTCGGTATTGGGGTAGTGGAAATCCTTATTACAGAGTTCAAGGTCATAGTTAATTTGCTAAAAAAGTGAGTGTAAAGAGTGCTGTTTTACCAGTTCCAATAATCAGTCCGTATTTTTTGGTGGAACCGTTCATTCAGGAAGTATATTTGTATTTGCTGCACAACTTTTCAGTACCCGAATTAAATAACCTTTATTTGGAGCAAAGGATTGAAATATATTTACCGGCTGTTCATCAAATTTGAATTAGCTTACGGGAGGATGAATATGTTTTATTACATTTTCGAGCACAGTGCAAAAATTTATCATTTTCCATTAAATTGATCATGAAATAAAGCAGGTATTGGAAAACTTGAATTTTATCTTATTTTATGGGGTGTCGGAACTAGCAAAACTTTTTATCAAGAATGACATTTTCCACTAAAACTACAAATACAAATATTTCTCCCCTTGTACACCCCATTTGTAGATACATTGTAGATGGGAATTTTCATTCCCTTCAGAAATTTCATTCCCTTCAGAAATTTCATTAAACGCAAATGATATGGAGATTTTTATAAAAAAAATTGATCTTCTATGAAAATTTCATCGTACGCCCATTTTTGGGAATAAGTGTACATCATACACATATTGTTCAATCAAAATGACCAAATTTGTTTTCTAATGCAAAATAAATGTTTCATGAAGCGAAAATAAGTCTCTACATCTGATCTTAATTTATGTACTAGTGTCCCAAAAAAAAACAATTAACGAGTCTTTAAAATTCAGCACTTAACATTCCGAAGGTTCTTACATATCGTGTAATTTATATGTTCAGAAAACTACTTCTAATTAAGATAATGTAAATGTTTTTACATGACTCGGCAGTATTTTACCAAAGTAACTTCAAGAAATTTAATGAGGAAATTAGAAGATAAACTTATTTGGAAAGACCACCAATGTATTCTCCTCCAAAATATCAACAGTGAGCTATTCTGATTGAATTCAAATACTTTTATTCCACATTTTGAAGTATTGTATATGGAAAAATGCATTCGAAACTATTGATTTCAAGTCGTTTTGGGAGATTGAGTTGAAATAATGAACGAATATACAAAAAATTTTTAAATTACAGGACCATTTATCCTGCAGTTCAATTTATCACCAAAAAGCGAGAAATATATATCAATTTATTTATATGATTATCCGAAATTATTCAGCTGTGATTTTCATTCCAAATTTATGAAAAAGACTCAAGGCTGAGCTCGGCCTTAAACTTCAGTTTTCAATAAATTTTACACGGAGTTGTCATGAACGGGTGCTCGAAACCGTGGTCATCTTCCACAAACAGCTTTAAAAAATTTATAGTTATCAATCGTTCAGAAATGCCATATTTACAGATCAATGGATCGGAAATAGTGGCATGGTCCGCTAGATCACCCATGTTCTTTCCATGGGGTTTTTTGAATCCGGGAACTCCTGAGCTCTCCGAAATCCTCACGCAACCTCTGCGCTACGAAAAGTTCCTTCCCTTCGACATGATATTCGATATTATAAGCTACAGTTTGTTACCGCGACTGCAATCGGCTTCTCGCTTTACAGCACTTGTTAATAACAGACGAAAATATTGTCGACATTGCTGCACGTCATCACTGTATTTATTGCTTGTACCTTAAAGTCATCAATACAATCGTTCTCATCAGTTTAAGTCACTCGAGAAAAACAATAATTAAAACTCTCTGCTGACAGATTATAAAGTGTTTCATATGGCAAATATTATAGTTACTGTATGGATGCACCATATGTTACACGCTATCGTTTGTACCTTTGTAAGAACGAATTGTCAAAGATATATAGCACCCTTGAACGTCAGCATTCACCTTTCTATTGCGGTCGCTTGGGATAACTGGTTTTGTAGCTCTTGGTTCAGTATTTTAGGTAAATGTCGACAAAAAGAGAAAGACCCATTGTTTGATAATTGGATATTTTTCCAGAAGTGGGGAATAAAAGACTATTCAAATTAATTTTTCATTTTCACGGAAGCCTGAAACACTCTACCGCTAACCGGATATTTTGCCGAGCCCACTTGTGTTCCAATATCCATGGACTCAAGGACTCGGTTTTACGTCTCCTCCGAAAGACGGTATATCTACACTATACCTCGTGCTCATTGGTATGATGCCTGCGAGCTGTAATATGTCAGAATAAAGCACTGGTTTGATAGACCGGAGGATCCAAAACTGGCAGAGGAACAGGAACTGGAGTGCCCAATCAATAACAAACAACCATTCAGCATCCAGGTAAACTAGAATGAGACGGAAGCTTGCAGTTGGGATGGATCGCTGGTGTGGTACACTGACGGATCCTGAACTGACAAAGAAATGGAAGCTAGAGTTTACGGTACTAAGCCCAGGTGTAACGACTGCAGTGGAGGAACACTGTACACAGTGCGGTCTTTATAGGGGATAAATGGGTATGATTCGAATAAGAATTATAACAAGATCACCTGCATAAAATGGGACTGTATAAATATCTAGATGGGTGGTCTGAATATGGGATTAGTAATGAGGCCACCTCCAAAAAATGATAAGAACATTTCATTATGGTTGAAATAGTTTGATACTATTTGAATTTTTCAATATAACCCACAACTTTTCTGTTTTGGCAATTTTTCATAGACATTTAGATACGGCATACTAGTTTTGGATGATAATTATTATAATTGCTGTTCCATATGCTCGAGCAAATAATAGCACATGGTAAATATGACATACATTCGGAGAATACAACCTGATGTTAATTATGTACAGAATTTACGGTTAGTTCGGTTAACTTTGATGCACCAAAGTCAAACTGAGTATAATTAAGCGTACTGAAGATAAGGTTCATTACAGGAACAAACCAACGCAAAGCAGTAAGTTTTGTTGCCGAATGTTTTGACGAATTAAAATTTAATTGTTTGAATGGAGTTTCAAATTCATATTATTTATAGAAAACGTTTGACAACTAGCTACATCTATAAGTTTGCACAGCTTAAATAAAGCAGTTATTAGATTTAAGTGATAGCAACTGTCTGTTTTGAAGTTTTCCCTGAAACTATACCTCATCATGGTATTCCCATTATTAAGTAGTTTATGTAATAAAAATATGTTTTTGATTGAAACTTTTGAGGTTTAAACGAAACAAATGCGTGTTAATAATTTTGTCGGCGGGTGTAATTTAGGCGCTAACCATCCTTCTTTACCTGACTGACCAAGAAGGGTATATAATCCGACATGTATTTTCGCCGCTAAGAAGTGCAGGTAGGTCGAGTCATAAAATAACTCTTATCTTAATAAAATACGAAGGTGATTTGGTAGGGGTAGGTTTGGTTGAGTTATTATTGAAAATTATTATAATTTATTCTTCATAAATTGACTAAAAATACGAAGGTGGTTTGGTAGGGGTAGTTTGGTTGTGTTATTATTGAAAATAATATACTTTACTTTACTTTATATAATTTACTTTACAAAAATATATCTTATTAAAAATGTCGGTGATTTAATAAATAACTGTATTTCATAAATCACGTACTTCAGTCGGTTAGCGCCCAAAATACACATAGGATTAAAATGACCCTTCGGTCTTGGCGCCTAGTTTACATGCTGTAAAAAGTGCATTAATCCTTTAGCGCCCAAATTACATCCGCCCTAATTTTGTTTGTCTGAAATAACACCAAGAAAAGGGCGGAAACCATTTAACTACCAATTTTACCTGATTTTACTACGAAGTTTCAACGTTCCTAGTTTATTGAAGCTCTTTTTCCCGTGTTTTCAGCTGATATTTGTGTGTGTGCGTTCAGATATAACTAAAAACAATATTTTTTTGTGAAAATCATGATTTGTCAGTGCCAAATTTGCAAAAAATACAGTCGGAACATTCCTAACTTCTCTTTTCACCTGTAAGTAAATAGCTCTATTGGCCAGTAGCACTGTCCTACAGTTTCTCCCCACTCCTTGAAAGTCATTGATGAAAACATATGTATGGCGATAGAATGTTAGCCGTCTTTTCGGATAGTTTCATGAATGACTTGCGGACTCTATTTGTAGTATGACTCTAAGGCTTGTCCACATTATTGCTTAATCTTAACAGACCGTCAATTAGTTTCACCTAATAATTTATTAAGTTTAGACTCCAAATATTAAAATTTTTTATCAAACTTTCCTTTCACCTTTTTAAAAACCTTAGTAATAATGTTTTCTAGTATATTTTTATCCAGTATTGTGCTTGTTTGACTATTATTCCTAGTTCGTTGACTCATATTTTTCTACATCTATAACCAAATGGCTGAACTTTACTGGATTTGATATCATTTGTTTTTAATTAAAAGTAACTTTAATCTAGATTTTACCTGCAGTAAATACATATTTTTTATTTAATTCAGACGTGCCCCTCACTTTCACTTGCAACAACTGAGATTCCAATATTTTTCACTCCAACCTAAGCTTCTTCTATTTCTCTTTAAATTTTGTGATTATATCTCCTTGAAAAATCCTTCCGTCGTCAATATTTTGTTCCATGTCAAACTTCAATTTAAACTAGAATCTGTTCCTTTAGAATTAATTATTACGAGTATATGTTACGCACCCAGAGAAATATTTTTTCAGTTCAACTCCCGATGAATGAAGTTATTTTATTTTTAATTGAGGTAACTCATAATTTCCATATTATATTCCCAAATAAAAGTGAAATAACTATTTATTTTAAAATGAGAATTGAGTCTCCACAACATCAGTAGTGGTTACGAAAACGAATGGTTGGTGAAGATAACTTACGGCTTAAATTGAAACTGATAACGCAACACACCGGGTAGCCAACGGACTGTTACAGGCCAAACTTTAACGTGAAGGGTTGAACAAATTATGAGCTTATAGTTAGGGGACATTTTACGATGGGTTTTATAGTTCGAAAACTATATATCCCGAAATTGTAAGATATTTGAGGAAGTATGTTCTACTTAAGAATTGTTGAGCTCAATTAATAATCAGTTAATACTTTTGATTGAATCACTCAAATTTATGTAAAATTTTACTTTCTACAAGTTACCTTTAAGTCAATTAGAGGCTTCGCTTATTCAAAAATTCGATTTCCCATAGGTATAAATAACACAGTAGAGATTTTTTTGGTTTCAGCTCCATTTTTCGGGATTTAAAAAATTATTTAGGGAAAAATCAATATCAAGCTTTTGTAGAAAATTGAAGTTGCTAAAATAAAGCTTCTCTGAGCAAACCCTCTCCGCTGTAGAGTTGGAAAGCTAAATGTTAATAATCAGTAATATCTATTTTTTAAATATTATTCACAATAAACGGTATAAAGTTATTGAATTGTTAACTTTAGAAACGATATTTTGTATCTAGTAAATGAAGACAAATTTAAATCCATAGTTACTATGAAATCACAATATAAATGACAGTGGGACAGTTACATCTAGGAAGTTGTTAAAGCTGTCTTCCCCAGAGAGTCCAGAAAGTGTTTTGTAGTACGGAACTGTCACTTTCAGCACATGGAACTTGCAAAAAGTAACTTTCGATACGTAAATGAATAAAGAAAGCGCTACTTTCAGAAGTAGTCGTCAAAAAAGTAATTTTCTAATGCTAATAAGCAAACATTGATGTTATCATTAGCCCAGAAATGGGAGAAAAAAATTTAATTCCAGTAATTCCAATGATTTATACATATCTTCTATAAGTTCCTTGTGGCATTACTTGTTATTTTTTTTTTTATTTTCTTGGGAATCAAACCACAATATGTTTTTTTATTTTTTTATTTTTTTATTTCAACGTTTCGGTAGCGTTCCAGCCAGATTAATCTTGACAACGGTAGCTGGAACGCTACCGAAACGTTGAAATAAAAAAATAAAAAAACATTATTGTGGTTTGATTCCCAAGAAAATAAAAAAAGATTTATACATAGTTTATATTTATTTACTAAAAACAAAATATAATCTACAAATAACAATTTTATAAAATTACAGCGTCTATTGTTAATAATATCTAATAATGTAAGAATACAAATTTCTAGTTTTCCAATTTTGAAAAAATTTGGTATCAATTATTATCAACATTCACTTTTTTCCTTTTTTCATGTAGGATCGGAAAAAAATATATCTCCCAAAAATGAATGTGAATAACAATTTTTCCTTATAAATATTTACTTATTAAAGTTATCAAACATACTAGTTTTTCCAAATTATTAATTATGCATCCATAAATATACAAAAATTTTATCGTATTTAGTAAAAATATTCTAATCGCAAATCAGAATGGTTGGTTTTTAAAATATCTTGTAGATATACCAACCCCGTTTGACTTTGGAGTGTAGTTCAATATCCGGCGGTGCAAATTGCACGGGAAGTAGTTGTTGCTTCTCAATTGAACGGTCACTGTTTTTGAAAAATACTATTTTCCAAAAATTGTGAAAGTGTGAATATAAATAATTATTCTTCGACATCTGTCCAAAAATATTCACCCTTCGTTAATTAAGCAACCGAATTCTCTTCTAATACAAAAACAAACTACTCCATTCAAAGAGTTGGAAATTAACGATTGAATTATACCATACCACGAATTGTGGATGACATGGCAATCAAGGCAAGGATTAATGAATTATCTAATTTATTAAACGACTTGGGTGTCCGAAAAGAGTGCTGACATCGGACCGGTTAGATGAGTTTAGTAAAAAAATACTTGCACATAATCAATCTTTTCCACAGAGCTGTGCTTTTTATATGAAAAGTTAATTATTTTTTAGTAAAGTAATGGATATTTACGGAAATGATGCCATTTTCCATAAAACTTCACCGTAACAAACAGTTTTTGATGTTTGACCAATTTTTTAAATCAGTGTTGCCTTAACCATACAATACTGTTTATTTAACCTTATACAATTTTTTATATTATTTAACTTGTTAGTCTTCATAAGCATCAGTGAAGCGACAACAATATTCTGAGAATATCTTCAAAAATATCAATTGAGTCTGTAAAGAATCCCTGACTGGAAAAAGATTTCCAGAATATCCCCTCAGGACTAGTAATGTCTGAGCTTTAATATTTGTAATATCATATCTTCTTCTTTTTTCTTCTCATAAGCATAAAGGTCATTATTTGGTAACTTCTGTCATTCTGACGATGATATGTCAATATCGAAATAATTATCGATACTTATCTTAGAATTTCTATAATTTTTTCATAAAATATTAAAATTAATAAGGAATAGTCAGTTCCATTCATAACAGTGGTAATATCAGTTTTCTTTATCTTGATCCACTATTCAGCAAAACTTTCATAAATTAACATTTCTGGCGATATATTTCTGCAACAATCAGTAAGATATTTCTATAATTGTATGGATTGATGGACTGATTACCAGAATACGTATCACAATTATTATTCAACAAATTATCCTCGGAACTCGTTCGTCTTTTGGATATTATCATTTTTTATTGAATTACCAGAAGTTTGCAGGCTAACTTCTACGTGATTTTTGCCTACGACGCAGTATCGTCAGCAAATGATGCTGTCTCATGGTGACGCTACATTGTGGTACTTCTATTTTGACTTGCAGGTAACTAAGGTTAGTTTGGTGGTGAGTGACTTTCAGGCTTTCGACTCCTACTAACAAGATTCCTTTGTGACTCCCATATTCCATCATACAAGTTAACAAAGCCGACTAGTTAATGTATTAAAAGACATTTCAGGTCAAAGGGCTAGAAAAATACCATGCTTAAGGGTAATATTGAATACAAAAGTTACAAGATAAAAATACACACATAAAATTTGCGCTCCACAAGCAGCATCGAGCGACCTTTCAAATCTCAATCTGGCAATATTTTGATCAAGTATTTATCTACCAGACCAATTTTATACAAAATAAGAATGAAGTACAAAGTTGTAATGGGTATGCCAATTCTACTGATCATAAAATGTTATATAAGGTGTAAGGATGTAAGGTTGGTAACCATGATTATAGTTGGTGACGAGGTCATGGTTGTCAGAACATAGAAAAGCAGATGTATTGTCATACAAAATAATAAACAAATTAATAAAACTATTCGAAGAACATTTTCTTCCGAAAGAAAATATTAACTACCAAAAGTTTTTTTCCTATCGTCAACAACAAGGTCAACCAATGGACCAATTTATCACGCAACTCAAAGAACAGGCAATGAAATGTAAGTTACTCAAAATGATTTGATTAAGACAATGAATATTTGCGTAGTCACAAACTCGCAAATACGAGAAAAACTGTTAAAAGATAATCCAGATACCTTGGAGAGGACGATTGAAATTTGCTACGTTATGGATAAATCGAAGAAAGAATGTCATAAGTGTATCAGTAGACGTTGTGAATGAATACTCAAGAAACGGAAGCCAAAATCAAAATAAAATGATAAAAGAATAATTCTAAGGAACAAATTGGACTCATGTTCACAAGAAAAAAGTAGAATAAATATCAATACAAAAATTTGAGGTTACCAAACCGGTGTTTAGTTATTGAACTAAAATCCAGGAAATAAAGTATGGACTATTTTCTGAGTTATTATTAACAACATAAATGACTTCGAACATGAAAACAAAACATAATTTGAATAATCTTTGATAGAGAAAGTTGATAATATATTTTATGATTAGATAATAACTAAACCGAAATTAAATACCTCGTTTATCATTATTCACTTCTCACGAATCTTGACGGTATAAGAGGCACTATAGCGAGACAATAATTGAAGATTTCATGTTTGATACAATGAAATTTTAATTAAAATTCCAGTTTAATTTTTCTTGCATAATTAACTTTATTTTAAATGAGCTTTTATTACCTCATTTCCTTCAATTTTCTGTGCTCCTACGCTGTTAGGTTGCCAATTATCATAAAGTATATTGACAATTATATATATTCTTGGAATTTCTCGAATATTCTAAATCTGGAATTCACCATTTGTTTTCATTACCGCAAAGCTGCTCTTTTGTGTTAGACTTAAGTTTTCCTGTGTAGATCTGGGCTGCGAGGAAGTATCGACCAAGGCGTTATCTTTAAAACGGATGAATAGATACTTATGGAATTCTAGGAATATTTATAAGAGGAAGAAGCTGGAAAGAAGCGAGGAACTTAGCTCAAAAAAGGAAAGAATGAAAAAAATTAGTGACGGAAGAGTAAACCCTACACCACTAAGTGTTGAAAGGGCTTAAGATTATATACAATAATAATATATACGATTGTGATCTGTGGTTTTAAGAGTACACGTCTTTCCTGATCCTGATTTTTTTAATGGCAACCCAGTTCGAGTGATGAAACATAAGAAACTCATCTTTTCTTTTTTTCTAAAATTATTGTTAGTGTTATGAAGACTTTCTTCTGGTAGCTTTTAAAATTGAACAAATACACTAGTCAACCAATGCTCACCTAATAAGATGTAGTAGTGAATTTCCCTATAAACCTCTCTCCCTTTGGTTGGATCGGGTGGGTAACAAATTAATGGTGTGTTCAACAATTTAAATATATTTCAACCCTCTTACAGGGAGTGCAAATCGTTTAATCATTCAAGTCTGCATGAGGAATGAAGAGGAACATTTAGAAATCAAAAGAAAGGTCTGAAAAGAAGTTAACTAGAATCAACCTTGGTTTGGTGACGAAAGAAAGTATGATCTTGTGGTCGTATTTATCGATGATAAAGGTGACCTTATGAGGTAATATTTTGGTCATCAACCAGGAATACAAATCCGTTACAAGCGTTTCTATAACAACAAAGCAATTCCTGATAGGACTATATGGTTCCTGGGCTTCATCCGGAAAACTATGACCACGGTACGTGTGTAAATCAGTTATCGGAAGTGATTGCACAAGTGTATCAAAATTACCAATATATAAATATTGGTTTAAATATTAAATTCCCATTTCTTTTTTAATACAAAATATTTTAATAGAAAAAACGGAAATATATAATTAATCAATTTTTTTTAAGTAAACCTAAACTAAAAGTTGCAGGAATTGCAATGGAATACACAATTGTAATAACTCTTTGTGTTCTGATTAGACAATGCAGATACCGGTACATTAACGGCTGAAGATGTTTGACAGTGCTGTGGTACATCATTACCACGCATTTTTGTCACTATTTCTTTGTGGTGATTTTCATCCATTTGAAGATATGGCGTTATTGATTTGGAATTGGAATGGCCATTGATTTTTATAAGTTGCTGCTCGCAGACACCCTTTTTAGCTAGATTGGAGACAGCCGTAGTTCGTGAGGAATGGTTAGTTAGTTTAATATTCTCTGTATTCAAACCTAATATTTTGGCTTGTCAATTTGCTTACTGTATTTCGTCCAGCGAGAACATCTTTAAACCGTTTTCTGTTCAGCTTCCAAGCGGGATTTATGGAAAGAAAAAGTCGATTTGTTTTTATTCCATCCCGTTTTCCTGAGAATTTTTTGTATAATCGAATGGGACACAAATCAGAATTGATTTTATTTATTATAAGCCATTTCGGTGAAGCGCATAGTTTTCCCCTCCTTGCGTTGTCTGAAATAATCCTTCCTGTTTTTTCACCTATGTTATTTTTTTCTTCTTTAAAGTATGAAATTAAGCCTTCTCCACCACGCCAAGCTAACTCAAAAGCAAAAACAAAAAATACCCTTCCTTGTTACCCATCTGGGGTGGCTTCATCACAACCACGAACCATATTGTACTTATTGTACATATACATATTGTACCGTATTGTACATCGTACTTTAGAAAAACTACACTTTTTTTTCTTTTCGCTGGATCAGTTTGTAATTGTTTTCTCCTGGCATTTTTCGCATCTCTAGCTGTTTTGAATTCAATGTCAGTAAAAGGGTTGAAAATAATTTCATATTCGGTGAAAAACTTATTCATTAGTAATTTTGCGGTGACGTTCCAAATTGTTTGAACAGTGAATTCCTTGTACTTTCCACCATTTTGCTTACGCATATTAAATGCCCAGTCTGTTAATATTTCTGCCAAAACGTTGATTTGTGTTGTTTCATTTAATGTATATTTTCTTCCAGCACAAAAGCTTATAAACTGTCGCCACACGGATTGTCTGTTGTGTTTGGTGTTCTTTGGTTCGCTTTCCATCACTTTATTTCCTATAATTCCCAATGAATCACATCCGAAACGAGACATTTTTAAAAATATTTTTTGACTTCACTTGTCAAACTGATTTTATTTTCAATTATCATGGATTCACAATGGGATTTCCGTGGATACGTAAACAATTATCGCAGTGGTCTTTCGGTTTCTACAATACAGTTACCGCTGTATAATTGCACTCCTCTCATGGGATTTTTTACACATGAGGGAAATATTCACCAAAATGGTGGTCCGAATGACAGCGGATGCCTTCCAGGGTCGCAGATCAAAGTGTATTCTTGGGGTTCTAAGAACAGAGAAGCTGACAGTTTGAAGATGATGTTAAGTAAACATTCAGTGAGAGGTCATGTCAGCATACTTTTAATTAAAGGGAATGTTCAACAAACAAAACAGAATTGGATCTTCAAGGTGGAAATTACCAACAGAACATCTAAAGATGAGAAAAAAAACTTTTTAATCATAAAACAAAACGGGACAAACAATGCTAGTGAATAGTTGAGTTATGAATTTACTGGAAGAACAATAATTTCATATTGTTAAGACTTTCCTTAATATGCGTGCAGAAAACGACTACGTGAAACGATCGACGATAACTATAATAAAATTAACGATTATGGTGATATTAAGGTCGGAGAAATGTAAAAAACAGCTATTGATACTTCAATTGAGTGCAGATTTATTATAAAATACGAATTGTTGATAGCAGAGTAGAGGTCACGCGAATATAATAGGAACTAATAAAAACTTATAACCCTATATTATAAAACTGATGACGATTGAATAAAATATGGAGGTCGTTTATCGTCTCCTGAATATTTTTCAAGCTAATTTTTTTAATGTTAAATGTGTTGAAGTGCGATATCACATAGTTATGTCATATACACTTCTGTTCTTATTGAAAATTGCTTCAATGATTAGGCATTATACCGATACAGAAATTTTATCAATCAATTTTGGATAAGTGAACGCGATTATTTTGAATTCAATTGTTCATTATTCGTGATGATTTCTGGTTCTATTTCAACCAAAAAAAAACAGAAATGAAAAGGGAGAGTAGATTGAAAACCACGTGAAAAAACAGTTAAAAGATTATCTGTGGAATGGAAAATTCAGTTCCCATTCACTTATGCAGAATGAATACGTATGGCAAGCAGCATGGGTTGTCTTCTTTTGCATATATATCAACCATAGACAACGGCAACGTATCGGTACCTAATAATGGACGCTGTTTTTAATATGAATAATAGTATTATAATTATATTATAAGGGAGAGAAATGCGTTATTTTGGCAGAGGTGCAATTTGAAGCATCTCTCCCGAATAGTATAAACTATTTTTCCACGGTCTCATTAACTTAAAAACACATATTTAGTCATTATGAAGTAAGTAGCACCAGAATTATTGTATTCGGATTTATTTAGTATTCGTTGAGTTATTGTCATAACTAAAAAATAAACAAACACAATTGTCAAATTAAGGTGCTAGTCAGGTTTGGTTTAAAGTTTGTTTAGTGCACAATGGATAATTGTGAGTCGGATTGTGGAGGCTGCAAATATTGCAATAAGCAATTTGCTGCCTACGAAGTCAAGATCTTTATACGATATAGCCTACAATCGGTTCAAAAAGTGGCGCGCCGAGAAAAATGTTCAAGTATACAGCGAGAATGTTTTGTTTGCATACTTCAGTGAAAATGCAAAGAATTACAAGTCTTTCACATTATGGGCGCAATATTCTATGGTTAAGTCATGTTTGATAATTTACGACAACATAGATATAAGCAAATTCCCCAAGCTGATCGCATTTTTGAAAAGAACCGGTGACGGATATCAAGCGAAAAAATCGAAAATATTGACAAAGGGTGAAATCGACCATTTTCTATAAAGTGCAGATGACAAAGAATTCTTAATGAATAAGAGGTGAAATTACTTTTGTTGTTAGGTATTTCAATAAATAGGTATTTTGATTTTTTATAGGTTGGATTAATTCTGGGGATTGCCGGAGCTTGTCGAACTGATGAACTAGTCAATTTAACTGTAGATGATATTGAGGATGTAGGCTCTTCATTGATTGTAGAAATTCCAAACACTAAGACAAAGATTCCACGATCCTTTGTGGTTACCGATGTGGGAAATATCCTTGAATTGTTTCGAAAATACCTGTCCCTTCGTCCTCCCGACGTCAAGCATAAGCGCCGTTTTTTGTACTACAAAGTAAGAGAATGTAGTTCGCAGCCAGTTGGCAAGAATACTATGGGAAAAATTTCGAGTGTAGTAGCTTCGTATTGAAAATTACCTGATGCTGCATGTTATACTGGTCACTGCTTACGAAGATCTTTAGCGACATTACTGTCAGATGCTGGTGTGGATGTCACGACAATAAAGCGTCACTGTTTTTCGCGGTAAATGAAATTTCGACAGTTTTCTTAGTGTGTGCTAGGTGACAATGTCAAATAAAAATCGCTTATAGTAACTATGCATTTCTTATAGAGATTTTGTTTGTGGTTACGTTAATACAAATTCAATATAAAATAATCAAATACCAAATCTCTTTAACTCATGAAATATTCCTCCTATCATCTGATGATAAAACCAAATAATGCACCAACTACCGAGAAGCGAAGCTGCCTATCCTTTATTTGTAAGTGTATATCTGAAAGAAGCCATTTATATGATAAGATACTTTTCATACTTCACTTTGTCGACCAATTATATCGCCGATATTTAAAAATTTGATCATTTTCTCAGTGTAGGTATTTACTAAGTTATCTGTCAACGTCGATCTATCAAGGTTGTTGAAGTATTCTTTGATAAAACTGAGAATTGTCCTTGAAAAATATTGATCTTAAGTGGTTGTCAAAATTTACGAATGCTTAAGGACAAACAGGAATATAAGGATGAATTGGGTGGAACTATAGTAGGCAATAAATGTGAAGATAAAAACCTATTTACAAAAAAAGGTAAATCACACTGTAGTATGTGGTGAATGTAAAATGGCTTTTTTAAAAAAATGAAATACACAATGACAACAAAGTTGAGGAAATGAAAAAGTGAAATACTTAACTTCTTCCTGTAATAAAATTATCTGCAATGCTTTATTACACCATTCGACCTTTAAATAATGAAATACGGGCTTGACTTGGTCTGTACTCAGAGGTTTGCAAACAAAAACATATGAATATGTATTAACATACAATGTATTAAAAGCAATTTATTTTTTATTACCCTCAGAACTGTTGTTATGTGTTTGCAGGATTCAACCACAGTTTTATAGAATTTTTACTGAATTTTTATACAATTTGTAATATGAAAGACTTGATTATTTCATTAGGTGGAGCAATATCTATTTTTCAATAAAACTGTTTCTCCACGACTATAATATGATATTACACAAATTATTTTCACATTTATTCAGCTGAATAATGATATAAATTCTTCACACCAGTGAAGAATGGGAAAGAATTCACTCTCGTTAGCCAATCACATTCTATTATTATCAGAAATCACTCTACAACGAACAAATCAAACCGTCTGTTTTAAAACGTCAAATACCTAACTAGGTAGAACAGACAACGTGTTACATCAGGGCTAGTATTAGAGTGCTATCGTGATTCAGCTAACGCCTCGGTAGATAACAATATTATCCTGAGGTGGGTTAAGGGGCACGACAGGAGCAAAGGTAACCGCATTGCTGACTCTTTAGCCAGGGAAACGGCTGGACTAAGAATTCTTGGACCCGGTGACACCTACGGCCTAACGAATTCGACAATTGCGTAACTAGCTGAACGTTACACCCATGCTCAATCTCCAAAGAGATGGGATGAAATCAAGGGCTCTGTAGCAGAATAGCGCTGGTCAAAATCACGCTAGTCAAAAAAAAGCGCTGGACATAAATAGCGCTGGACAAAATAGCGCTGGTCAAAATAGCGCTGGACAAAAACAGAGCAGGACAAAATAGCGCTGGATAAAAACGGCGCAGGACAAAAACAGTGCTCCATAAAATAGCGCCGCCAAAAGATAATTATGCTTCTTTATTTTACTACTATCTTATACATAAAAATAAACTATAGTACCGAATTAGCATAATCAGGAATAACATATTTTTCATAAATTACAGTCATAACAATAGTTTTCCTGATTCAATTCGTCAATTCAACATCGCTTCCCGACCAGCTGGCAGTGATTAAAGTGTTGGTAACTGTCTATAACAATATCAGAATACAAGGAACGGAAGTAAGAACAGCAATCAATATTTTTCATCATACTTCAACACATATCGCTTCCCGACCAACTGACACAGATCAAAGTGTAAACAACTACTTGTCAGTGTCATATTTATTTGAAGTCTGAAAAAATGCAATTTGGCAAGTCTCATAAAGGAGGTGATACATTATTCCACGAAGGATATAATTACCGAAATGACAAGCAACGTGAAATTGCATTTTTTTAGACTTTAAATAGATATGACACTGACGAGTAGTTGTTTACACTTTGATCTGTGTCAGTTGGTTGGGAAGCGATATGTGTTGAAGTGTGATGAAAAATATCGCTTGTTGTCCTTACTTGTTTCCCGTTCCTTATATTCTGATATTGTTTGTTGTAAAGGAAGGTTGATGCTTAGCGGTGAAACTTGATTTTTCAATCACATCCTACTAAAATAGTTGATTTTGTAAGGATATTTCAACCGGCGCTATTTTATGGAGCGCTGTTTTTGTCCAGCGCTATTTTGTCCTGCGCTGTTTTTGTCCAGCGCTGTTTTTGTCCTGCGCTGTTTTTGACCAGCGCTATGTATGTCCAGCGCTGTTTTGTCCAGCGCTATTCTGCTACAGAGCCGTAATAAAGGGAAGCAGTCTTGCCAGGATCACCCTGGGCGACCCTGGGAAGCCGGAGTCGAAAAAATATTTGGCGATGACCAGGAAAAACCCCCGTTTAACGGTAGGATTTCTGACTGGCCACTGTCAATTAACGAAACACCTCCATACAATGGGGCTAGTGGACACACCTCTATGCAGGATGTGTAAACAGGAAGATGAATCTGTCAGGCATGTCTTATGCGAGTACCCGGAGTCATCGTCAATAAGATAGTGTGTGTTCGGTGAGTCTTGGCCTACACCTGCCGATATAAAGGAGATGTCTCCTAGTGACCTGTCCACCTTCCTGGAAAGGACACGATGGATGTACAATGGGTCACATGTGGCCTAAGTGCTGTGGGCCTAACTTACTCTCCCTACTCTACAGATACAGATACCTAACTAGGTAAATCCCTTCTGACAGCGCGTCGTTTGAAACGTGAAAATAATCATATAATAATAATTTTACGTATATATAGGGAACAAAGTGGACAATAGTAGCGATAGTGAAGATTAAATATGTTTAATTACGTATATTTATGTTATCTCTATTATTATTCCTAATAATGTGATAATTTCATTTAAAAAAGTGAATGTTTCCATAAAAAATTGAAAAATATGAGTTACCCATATCTACGTTCTTTACATTTTAATAAATGAATGTGGCCTAATAGCTCAGTGGAAGAAATACTTGACTCTTACGCGGGCGATCCAAGTTCGACTCCCATTGGAAAACATTTTTTTATGCATAGTCGTGGGGAAAGTATAGTCTTTTACTTGTGTAGAATGGCTATTGCTCATTTGGATGATTCCAAAACTCACTCCTTGTGCTCGCTCGTTTTGGAAACTTCATCCGCGTGAATAATAGCCATCATTCTACACTCATTGAAGAATATACCATTCGTTTCGTGAATTTCCACATATATAAATTTTATCCTGAGGTAACTTCGTTGTATGTTTGGAATGGGTTTTATGTATGTTTTCGTTCGATAAGATGCTATACTAAGTTTTGAAGGTTTACACTAGAGTATTATATAGTGGCTTTGAGAGTTTGGAATTAAGAAACCTGTTACCAATATATACCACTGAAGTAATCTCTACGTTTGTGATGGATGAAGTATTATTATGAAACAAGACGATGTTCCATGGATATTTCCATTTCAATCCGAAGATTGTTTTTACAAAAGTCTGACGACATATTACCATTTCCTTTTTTTGCCTATGAATGATATTAGTTTTTTCACTTCTCTTTAAATATATAGGTCGTATATAGGTTTGGTTTAGTTTATGTGAGTGATCTTTTTGAACCGTGTACTGCGACTATACTGCTTATTGTTAGTGATGAGCAAAGCAAGAACTGAACCGAAGCAGTTTTGGTAACCGTCTTGGTCTTGGCCTTGCTCAAACACTTATAGTCTTGGTTACGGTCTTGGTCTAGTTGAAATACTTGCAGTCTTGGTCTTGCGTACTCAGTCTTGGGCTGGGTCTTGCTCAAATAGTTTGTTACTGACTACTTACGACGTTTTGGAAAATTTTCCTGTCTTTTGGTAGATATAAATTATAAATGACCAACAACTAATATTTATAATTATTCTTATATCCTATTCAAAACTAAAGTTGTAATTTTCAGTTTAGGCTTGCACTTTGGCCTTGGTCTTGCAGAATGTTGAGATTTTGCTCATGACTACGAATTGTGTCTCAATAAAAATTATATTACCCCTTCCAGTTAAATCTTTTAGAGGAAGAGATAAGTCTATTTACATCATCAGAGCGCACAAAGGCAACTCCTGTGGTCTATATTGTAACTGGTTCAGCAGCTATACATCAACACAGGTGTTCAGCTGATTCATCTTCTTCTTTGCAGAAAAGACACTTTTGGTGTTTTTGACAAATCCTATCATGCCCAAACGATAATGTAACCTGTAATGCCCAGAAAGGATTTCAATTATAGACCTTATCTCATCTAAACCAAAAAATGAAGAACAAAACTGCATATATCAGATATTTAGGTGAGACATCTCGACCATTGAAAATCCGAATAAATGAAAACGAAAAGTATATTGAATATAGGGATTCAAGTATTTGCAAACATGGGAAGAGGGGCATTATATTCAATTGGGTTTGGCGCACATAATATTGAGAGAGCCTGATAATAAAAGACAAAAAATCAAAGAAAGTGCTTAAAAACAACTTCATGCTGATAAATGCGTAGATAGTATTTCAGCCGTACTCAAATTTGGTTACCAATTCTAGAAGAAGAGATTTCCAATATTCAATTACCTGCGTTATCAGGATAGTATTAGTTTTTATCCAGGTTTCCTTATGATTTATCATTGGAATTGTTGTTAATCGATGCACAAAATCACAAAACTAATTTAGATAGATTTTAAAACAAAAATAATCATATTACAAAAAACAAGTTACACCAAACACTTTTTATTAACATTTCCTAGATAAACAAAAAAGCGCTATCCCAATAAAACCGTTCCTGGATTATGTACTTCACTGGATCCCATTCCTAGTAGACTATAATTTTGTTAGAATGTCATTTGATAAAATATTTCATTTCACATTTTACCAAGGATATGAATAGACTGAAAAATTTTTTGCAGTCTTAAACTTAAACGATTATCTAGTTGTCGATTTTTTTCCTAGTGTCAGATAGGGATATTTTTTATAACTAAGCTGGAACGCTACCGAAACGTTGAATTTAAAATATGAAAAAGATTGTGGTTTGATTCCCAATAAATTAACAAAAAGAATATGACTATTATCATATTTTTAATATAAAAAATCCTACATTTTAACGAGATTTAAAAGTCCATGGAACTTTTTAAATTACTTTCGAAAAACTTTAGTTGAGTATAGAGTAAATCGGCATTTTGAAGTTAATTCGTATATTTTCTACTGGAATTCACGTATCCAGCTCATTTTCATTTAATACATATCTAAATTGAAATCTAAATTATTCTCAAGTGGAAGTGAAATATGCTCATCATCGTTTTGTTTTTTCAGCTATTTTCCCGTTTTAGAGTTAGAGCAAATAAAAGGTTCAAATCCACACAGACACACATACATAGTATACACACCAGATAACAAAAATATTCTCATTTCTCGTAATTAGAAAAGACACAATTAAGGAAATATTTTTCGTTTCATAAAATATGTATTTTTATTAGAATGACAAAAATATAATCGCTACACAGTTTTTGTTAGAACGTATCTTCTAGATAATCGGTTCTCAACCTGGGGGGTGTGGAAGAATTTCAGGGGAGGCGTCAACAAATTAAATAAGTTTGTAGTTTTTGAAACAGTAGAATAAACAAGTGACTTGCAGTGTGATTCCAAAGCATAAGTGGATCTCCCAAACATGGATCTCGAAGATTTCTGGCAACTATATCTTCCTGTTTACCCAGAAGTAGCAATGGAAGCAGCCAAGTTAGTTGTACAATGTTCGCCAACTTATCTATGCGAGACATGATTTTCAGCCCTGGCTAATATAAAATCTGAATATCGAGCCAGACTACATGTGGAAAGTGACCTGCGGTGTTCTTTGTCAAAAATGCAACCAAACATACAAAAAATAGTGAACGAGAAACAGTGCTAGCCCTAGCACTAGTACTACAAAAGTAACGAACATTTTTCTGGTTACGTTATTGATATTTGGTTGTGATTTTTTCGATGATTTGTGTAATCAAAATTTGTACTTGAACAAATGTGATTTTATATTCCTTGCTTCCTTCAATGTCACTTCACTCAAACATAATGTAAGTAAATTTATCATATCTAAAGTCTAAATGAAATTGAAGGGAGGCGTGACCTGACACCAAAGTATAAAAGGGGGCTCAGAGCCTGAAACTTAGAGAACCTTTCACTCCATTCAAATTATTCAATTTTTTCGAAAATACATTAAATCGTTTCTAATAACTGCATCACAAACAGTCTTTGTATCTAACGATTTTAACAGATTAATAAGCAGTTCCCGTAATAGGTTTTTTTGGTTACTTAAAATATTCTTGATGGCTCTTTTGAGTGTAGTTATCACATTGCATCATGTCTCTATCCAAAATATTCGTGAAAAATCATTATAAGTATTAACTGATTAACTGTTGTTACCTGTAAATTCCGATATTGACCACTTTCGATCTAAATCCCGCGCTAAAGGAATGCTGGAATTAAACCTTATGATTATCACCATCTTCAAGATTTAACATGTATAAGATGTAACCCAAGATGTTTATTTATGTAGATCTTGCACGGCGGGTGTAATTTAGGCGCTAACCATCCTTCTTTACCTGTCTGACCAAGAAGGGTAGATAATCCGACATGTATTTTCGCCGCTAAGAAGTGCAGGTAGGTCGAGTCATAAAATAACTCTTATCTTAATAAAATACGAAGGTGGTTTGGTAGGGGTAGGTTTGGTTGGGTTATTATTGAAAATTGTTATAATTTATTCTTCAAAAATTGACTAAAAATACGAAGGTGGTTTGGTAGGGGTAGGTTTGGTGGGGTTATTATTGAAAATCATTATAATTTACTTTACAAAAATATATCTTATTATAAATGTCGGTGATTTAATAAATAACTGTATTTTATAAATCACGTACTTCAGTCGGTTAGCGCCCAAAATACACATAGGATTAAAATGACCCTTCGGTCTTGGCGCCTAGTTTACATGTTGTAAAAAGTGCATTAATCCTTTAGCGCCCAAATTACATCCGCCCATCTTGCCATTTATTCACCGATCGTAGGGTTTGAAATACATGGGAAACCCTGTACGTATGTACCTCGCGTCCATCTCTAGTTTATGTCACATTGACGTGAACAGAACGAGACGAAGGAAAGGAATGGGTACAACACAGTATTGCCACAAGCTCATGTATTTTGGAACGAGATTTAGTGTTGAAAATCAAAAGGGATTTTAATTGAACACCTATTGATATTGATACCAAAGTATGTAATTAAAATTATCAATGTAGTTGATATAATTTGAAAGCTGCGATTAACTAACGAATAACCTTAATTACGAGAAGTATTGTATCTAATCCAACTAGATATTTTGGAGATCTTCGTATGGACGAGCAACGACAGCAGAATTGCAGGGTTGTTATCCTATACCCCCGTACTGAATGTGAATTAAACACTTTTTGTTGTATTAAGCACATTTTTCATTAATGGAAAAAGGTATGAAACAAGGTGATAGTTTAAGCCCACTGTTGTTTGTCATTCTTATGGACAATAAAGTAAAGGAAATAAAAACACAAGGAGGAAATCTGGACATGATAATAGGGTACAGAAACATGGTGCCGGTCAGATTGAGTAATCTACTATATGCAGACGATAATGTACTCATAGCAAAATCAAAAAATAAAATGCAGAAACTAATTAACTTATTGGCAAGCTAACTACCTAGGAAGTATAATAACAGAAAAAGG
Source organism: Lochmaea capreae (assembly GCA_949126875.1). Lineage (NCBI taxonomy): Eukaryota > Metazoa > Arthropoda > Insecta > Coleoptera > Chrysomelidae > Lochmaea > Lochmaea capreae. The sequence goes on from OX421404.1 coordinate 22,200,477, forward strand.
GAAAATAGATGCAGAACTTAATAACCGAGCAAATGAATCAACAAGAATATATTATTCCTCAAATCGAACATTATTAAGCCATAAACACATTGATATGGACACAAAGCTGGAAATCTGTAACAAAATTACAGTACCAACTATAACTCATGCTAGTGAGAACTGGGTACTGCAGAAAAAGCAGGAAACAAAAATAAATGCAATGGAAATAAAACATTTAAAGAAAATAACAGGTAAAACGAAATGGGACAAAGTATGGAACGAAGAAATCAGAAGCATAACTAATCAAAATCCAATAATATCAAAGATGATTAAAAAGAAACAATTAGACTGGTTTGGCCACCCAGTGAGAATGAAGCAAGATAGAATTGCGAGAAAAGTTATGGAAATGGGAATATCAAGAAAAAGACAAAGAGGAAGACCCAGGAGGAAATGGATACACTAGATTGCAGAAATTGGAAAGAACAAAGGAAAAACATTAGGAGAGATGAAGGGATTGGCCAGGGACAGAAAAGAAAGAAAAAAATGGGTACAGGAAGACACACTACAATCCGACGCCTGAGAAGGCATAAGGATAAGAGAAAGAAAGGAAAATTGTAAGTCCCAATTATGAGCCATCCGTCCTGACACAAAAAATAAATAATTTTTAGTCCATGGTTTCATAAGGACATGTACTAATATCAAATTAGTTATATACACAAAACACCTACCTTTTGGAGGGTAGTTGAATAAAATAATGTCGGTGATCGGCTTCAACTGGTCAATTCTAAAATTCCCTAATTTGAAAATTTTTTGGACCAAAAGCCATTGAAATGAAATTTCTACAGGTTGAAAAAATCATACACCGACTTTTGATTAAAATTTTTAAATTGCGTGTAACCTATATTTCGTAACTGCGAAAAATCTGAAAAAGTGAAAACGGAATTTCCATTATCACAGACACAGGAATTTAATACCGTTTTCCATAAAAATGGAAATAATAACCAGGAATGTACGATATTCGAGTGTATGAAATTTTGCAGTGAAACTTTTTGAAATCATCTTCTAGTTATTAGTAATTTTTATAAACGTTGTTCATTTGGATAATGAATAAAATAATAATTGTAATTTTTTAAATGAAATTAATCAACTTGAATCAACACAAAAATACTTAAAAATCATATTTTATTTTCTGAATAATTAAAACTCGCTTTGTTATAATTTCGAGTACGTTCTTTATACGACCTTCCAATTTTCAGCTTTCTGTTAAAATTTCGAAGCAAATTGGTAGAATAAACAATTTTTTTAATTCTGATAAGAACCAGTTAATATTTATTACACCGCAAGAATCCTAGTTAGCTGTGTTGTCAATAAAGTCAATACCGAATATTTATTTGAAACAAAAGATATAAAACGATCCTAGGTAGTACGCTAGAGAGAATTCGTAGGTGAGGTATGTGTCGGTTCAAGTATAATCAATTTCCGTGTTAAAAAAACGTTGTTTCGATAGTAAAAACTATGCAAATTTGTGATTGAAGTGTTAGTGGAGTAGAAAAAATTTCTTATGCTGATATTATTAAGGTAATAATGTAAATTTTTCATATGATTGTTTTCAATTAGGTTATTTTCCTTCAAACTGAAATAAACTCGTCCAAAAATTAACTTTAGGAATGAAAGTTTTTTGAAAACAATTAGGTTGGTTATTAATTTGGAACAATGAAAACATTGTATATTATTTTTAAACAGATTCTATATTTTAACTATGAAATAAAACAATATAATTGGTTTAAACCTTCATTATAATTGAACTAAGTTCAAAATAAAATTTGTGACGCGTTTCGCTAACACAGTAGCTCTCTCAAATGATTTCAAAGATGAGAACAATTCAGCAAACTTCATCTTTTATGAAGTAACACATTCTCATCACCTCCCCAAAATAGCTATTTGTATACCAAGGGAGGGAAGTGCTCGTTTTCTCGAAGAAAAGTCACTTTACCCCCATGTTATACATAGGATTCTTCCGCTTTCCTCAATTAACAGCTAATTTTTAAATAATTTGTGGTAGAGTAATTATTTATACTAATGTCAAACGTGCAGTTTGAGCAGTGGTTATTTGAATACCACTAGATGTGACAGCTGGAGTCAACGCGGTTTTCGTGATATTTTCACTAACAACGTTATTATACAGCTGGTATCCCCCAGAAGTTCTCGTTCTTGGCTGATTACAATCAATTGCATTAATTTCAGTGACTCTCATAGTTTCGTTCGAAATTTTTCGCTGTTTTGAAGGAGATTTCTGCACATACCCTTCAGCTATATTCGTAGACTTCCAACCTGCGTGTTGCTTTCTCCTTCAGAATTTGAGTTCTTCAGAAACTATGCCCAGTATATGATGAAATAAAGTTTAGCTCGTCAATAGGTTTGTTCTAACACACAAATTGTAATCGTTCCTGAATCGTTATCGATATCGTTCTTAGGGATTTGTTACGCAGTCGCCAAGTGTTTACCGTTCTAATAACGATTCTAAAATAAATCATGGTTGGGACGGTTTGGTTACTGACTCGAATCATAAATCTGGAACGTATCAAACATAACCATACTTTTATGTTTATATGGTACATGTTGTTAAGTAAAAAACTGTTTATTTATAACAGATATAACAGACAAATATAAATAAGTTCGCTCCCACAAAATTCAACAAATACAAAAACAACAAATCAAGGCAACTAACCTAACTATGATATGTTCCCTTAATACCTGCTTTCAGTCAAGTATCGAAATCATCGTTCTTGAACCGGTTCCATAACGATACCAAATCGGGTTGGAACAAAACAATTATCGTTCGCTATACGGTTCTCTGGTGGATGGAACGCATTTTTTCTATTTCACATGCGCGTCACCGTTCCAAGAACGGTTTCTCGATATGTTGGAACAAACCTTATGTTATTTGATTGATTGAAAAAGTACGACTTTGCTCCCTGCAATGAGGACAAGGAATGTATGCTTAGGATAGAGGTAGGCCGAAAACATATTTTTTGCAGCATTCATAGAGAGCTTTCGGAAAATAACGGTATAAACAGATCGCATATTTATCATTCTTGAAGGATTGTTGTTAGTAGATATTTTTACTCGACTGAAGAATTTGTTAAAAAAATCCGCTTTTTTTTTTTCACATGGAATGATACTATTTTATTTATGTTTCAGAAAATGGAACATCTGAAGAAATCTGAAGACCACAGGTAAGTTTGCATGTTGAATGAATTTATTTTTAGTAAATGAAATATTTGGTGACAAACCGAGAACCATTCTTGTACTGACTGCATTGTGCTTAAGAAAGTGCCCGGATAAGGTAGGAAACGGCGGGATTATAAGAAGCACCGTTTTTCTGCTAGAATTTTTTAGTTTAATTTCGTTTAATTAAAACCAATATCCTTTTACGCGGCTCCTTCGAATAAGAAATTGAGCATTTCAAACCGTAACAAACCAGTGATTTAAAAAATTCATGTCTCATAACTACGGTTATACAGTGTGTACATAAAGTATCGTAACTTGCTAATATTTCGATTTCCGTTAGGTTTACAAAAAAAAATGTTGAATAAAAGTTCTTTCAAATAATCCAGATCATCTGCATAAGTCGATTAGAAGTTTACAGGGTGCACCGTTGCTGCAAAAAAACGTATTCACATATTTTTGTAAATAGTACCTACACCATGTATATATTTTCAGTTTTTCATAATCTATTGAATTGCAAATTAGAACCGCCAAGACTACATAATTCTACTTTGAATACAAAGTTATAAAAAATTGTTTGTGTTTAAAAAATTAGTAGGTTTTTCTGTCATTAATAATTAATCAATGAAATTTTAGGTTTCACGCCCAAAATTCCCAGTTTCCCGTCAAAATTTCAGGTGTTCTGCTGAAAATTTAAGGTATCCCGATAAGAATTCCAGGTTCTCCGTTGATAATTTCAAGTTTCCTGCTCAAATTTTAGGTTTTCCTCCCAAATTTTAGGCTTTTCGCCAAAAATTTTAAGTTTCCCTCCGACGAAACTTGGAATTCTTGGCGGGAAACTTGAAACTTGTGCGGAAAACCTGAAATTTGAGCGGAAGACTTGAAATTTTAAACGGGAAACCTGAAATTTTTAGCAGGAAACCTGTTATTTTTTTCGGGAAACTTGAAATTTTTTGCGGAAAACCTGAAATTTGGGCTGGAAACCTAAAATTTAAGCGGGAAACTTGAAACTATTAACGGGGAACCTGAAATTCTTAACGAAAAACCTGAAATTTTTAGCATGAAACCTGAAATTTTGGCAGGAATTTTCTGCGAGAAACCTAAAACTTGATTAATTAATATTAATTAAAGAAAAACCTGCAACTTTTTTGACAAACAATTTTTTTATAATTTTATATTCAAACCAATGTAACTTTGGAATTATTAAAGGTAGAATTATGCGGTCTTGACGGTTGTATTTGTAATTTGATATATTACGAAAAACTGGAATAATATACATGGTGTACTATTTAAAAAAATATGTTAATAAGTTATTTTGAAGCAGCGGTGCACCCTGTATGCTTTTAATCGACTTATGCAGATGGTTTGGATTATTTGAAAAAAACTTTTATTCGACATTTATTTTGTAAACCTAACGGAAATCGAAATATTAGCAAGTTACGTTACTTTATGTACACACTGTATTAACATGTCCCGTATACTGTTAAATACCCTACAATCAATTGGGGCTGCTTCGTGTTTAACAAGAAAGTCTATATATAACAAGCTCATTCTACTTTCACCAGTTGTGCCTGCTGGAGACAGCACTTGCAGCTTTTCATCTCTTTCCATTTCACATTTTCCCTTCTCCTTTCTTTATCACTTACTCTTCAATATACTCGTGTAAATATTTCTTCTCACTGAAAGTAATCAACTATTTCGCTTTACCTAATTAACAAATACCACCGTTACTTTTGCAGTGTGTAATTTACCAGCTGGGTCATTAGTTAAGCCAGCAGAACACAACGGGTAAACAGATTCCGGCTATTTTGATAAAAATGAATTTATAATGTTAATAAATAGCGAACGAAGCTTATTTGTAAATTTGTTGATGTTTTCATTCGATTGATTACTTAAATAAAAGTATAGTGACTCGAAGTACTAAAAAATATCTGTTATTTTTCATCAATTTAGTTATTTGAAATAGCAGTTTTTATGAATTTTACATTTAAAAATAGTATTTTCATCAATTTAGTTGTTTAAAATAGCAGTTTTTTTGGAATTTTACTTTCAAAAATAGTATGTTTCATCAATTAAGTTGTTTGAAATAGCAGTTTTTTTGAATTTCACATTTAAAATAGCATTTTTCATCAATTTATTTGTTTTAAATAGCAGTTTTTATGAATTTTACATTGAAAATAGCAGTTTTCATGAGTTTTCTGATTCAAAATGGCAGTTTTTATGGATTTCACATTCGAAAATAGCAATTTTCCTCAATTTAGTTCATTAAAATATCAGTTTTCATGGATTTTACATTGGAAATAGCAGTTTTCATGAGTTTTCTGATTTAAAATAGCAGTTTTTATTAATTTTACATTGGAAAATAGTATTTTTCATCAATTTACTTGTTTAAAATAGCAGTTTTTATGGATTTTACTTCGAAAATAGCAGTTTTCATGAGTTTTTTATGTAAAATAGCAGTTTTTATTACTATCACATTTAAAAATGGCAGTTTTTATCAATTTAGTTGTTTAAAATAGCGGGTTTTATGGATTTTATATTGAAAACAGCAGTTTTCATGAGTTTTCTCATTTGTAATAGCAGTTTTTATTAATTTTACATTGAAAAATAGCATTTTTCATCAATTTAATTGTTTAAAATAGTAGGTTTTATGAATTTTACATTGAAAACAGCAGTTTTCATGAGTTTTCTGATTTGTAATAGCAGTTTTTATTAATTTTACATTGAAAAATAGCATTTTTTATAAATCTACTTGTTTAAAACAGCAGTTTTTATGGATTTTACTTTGAAAATTGCAGTTTTCATGAGTTTTTTTATTCAAAATATCAGTTTTTAATTATTTCACATTAAAAATGGTATTTTTCATCAATTGACTTATTAAAAATAGCAGTTTTAATGGATTTTACTTAGAAAATAGCAGTTTTTACGGATTTTACTTCGAAAAATGACATTTTTCATCAATCGGGTTGTTCAAAATAGGCAGTTTTTATGAATTTTACATTACCAAATGATATTTTCCATCAATTTAGTCATTTGAAATAGCAGTTTTTATGGACTTTACATTTTAAATTAGTGTTTTTTTATCAATAATGTTGTCTAAAATAGCAATTTTCATTAATTTCACATTAGAAAATAGCATATTTTATCAATTTTCTGGTTTGAAACAGCAGTTTTAATAAATTTTATTTAAAATTAGCATTTTTTATCAATTTTCTGGTTTAAAATAGCAGTTTTTATGAATTTAACATTCAAAATTAGCATTTTTTATCAATTTTCTAGTTTAAAATAGCAATTTTCAGGAGTTTTACATTGAAAAATGGCATTTTTGATCAATTCAGTTGTCAAGTATAAGTATAACTAAAATTTTTAACAAAAATTAGTTGATTGATATCTAGACAACCACCAAAACATATTATAGTCATAAATATGAGTGTTCAGCTAGAAAAATTGATAAAAATATTTTTTTTTCTATGAAAACCCATTGTCTACGCGGAGCTTCACCAAATTGTGCTAAACCACCGTCACAAACCACCTGGCAAAAAATATTCTACATTATTTGGTAACGCAGCAGGTTGTCATGTTAAAACAGCTGTTATGAATTGAGGTCTACATCAAGGCGCTTTAAGTTCGTCATCCATACCTTTTTATATTCCTGCATCATGTTCCCTGTCTCACGAAATAATGGTCGCGTTTATCCCAACAAAGTTGATCAGGTAGCGATTTTTAGAGTGATCCATCGTTTCTTGATTCCTAATTTTATTTGATATATGACTATTATTAATTCATTTTCGATTTCAATTCAGTTTTTAGTTGCTACTGGTGTTCATTCATTTTTAAGATGCAAATATCTTCAAACCAAAATATGTTATGTCAGTTTATATATTGTTTATTAACAAAATATTTGGCATAAATGCATCATTGATCGGTAGCGTAGCGTTTTTCAATTCTGATGAAAAAAATGGCGTCTACTACCACAGCTCACACATCTAATCAGTTGACAAAACTCGCGTTCTGCAGGAAATTGCTGATCGCATATTATTCACCATAAAAATATAACGGTAGTAATTAAAATACCAATAAAAGAAAACTGGTATAGCGCCTAATACGATCTGGAGCATATATATCTCATATAACGACAAAAATTAGCTCATGAGCTTTCTTGAAAAATCACGGTTATCACGGAAACCCAAAAGTGGCCGCCACCTCCGAACCTCATATTTTTCCAAGCCATCTCTAACAATATTTTCCATCAGAAAAGTGTGAACCACACACTAAAAACACCTTGGTTATAAATACTTCTGGAATCTATGCTTCTTTTAGATACCTTGATGGTCCGTTAATTTTTTATCACGAAATCCATTCAGAAAGGATATGGAGCGGAAAACAATATGATTGATTTTAGGCAGAGTGGTCCTGTCATACTAATTGCTTTTTTGTACATCGCCCCTCTCACCCATTTAAGCATAATTGAAACGCTGTGCAATTAACCCATGTAATAGGGTTAATGCTGGAGACCCTTCGAGATACACATTGGATAATTGGTATTAGATTAACTTATCCAGATATTAATGAATTGTTCAAAAATCAGAATCACGTATATAATTACAATTAGAAATTGTTAGAACGAAATAAAATGCAGAATTTGAAAACTTTATTCTTGTAATTAAATTTGTTTTCAATGAAATTTAACAGCAAGGATTAATTATCACTTATAATTACACGAGAACTTTTTTTTATCGAATTTAACTTGACATGTATCAATAAGAGTTTTGCTGCCTGGCAATTTAATGAAAAAAACTGCCTTTGAAAAAATTACGAGTCCGTAGGAGGACTTCACTGCTCAACTGCTTCTGCATTTTAATGCGTTTCACTACACACTGCCAATTGGCCTGAATAATAAGTTATGAAAATAATTGTTTTTTTAATCCTTGAGAAAAAATTTATTCAAAAGTACCAAAAAATTGAATATCTGAAGTCTCGCCAGCCTGTAGATTGTAAATTGCCCTAATCATTAGTAAGTTATAAAGTGTATTTACGGTGGGGAAATTTATATATTTATTCTGATATGCAGGAAAGTAACTAAGAATGACGTCATCGTCTTTTTATCATAAATAAACCATTTGTACCTTAACACGCAATTCTCGTGTATACAATGTATTGTATAAAAACAAACACACCTAACTCATAATTAGGTGAAATTATGCACCCTCATCTGTCGAGATACTTTTAGTTAATCATTATTATACTTCTACACCTTCCAGCCATCGAAAAACTTTTCCAGTCTTATAAATAAGTTAATTCCTTTTCCAGACTAACAGGTGGGTATACGATTTTATTTGCTTTAAGAGCAGAGAAAACCGGCTTAGGTCAAAATGGCTCTAATGTGAGGAATGATGCTTTCTTTCGGGGCGAGATTCATAAGATTATCGCGCCTAATGGTATCCCAGCTTTTTCCACTATTTTCTCATTTCCTTCTCGTAAGGACTTTTTAGGGTAAAGAGAAACAATCCCTGAAACTTTAAATAGAACTTGATGTTAATGTGGAGTTGAAGGAACCAAAGTATAGGGAAAGTGTATACAGGGTGTACCACGACGAGTTAAAACTATCTGTATATGGCAAAATACTTATAGTGAAATCATGAAAATTTTCACGTTTTGGTTTTCGGATACGATCTTTTTAACTAAAATATTTTCAAAGATAGCCGACTTCCGGTTCTACCGGAAGTCGACTGTAACTTTGTTATTTTAAATGGAACATCCTGTATATTGATACATTTTCAAAATCTACGTCTAAAATTAGTACACTTTTGTCTGAAAACTTTTTTCGAAATATGCATACTTTTTGGGTTATTAATTTTTTTGTAAGAAATTTGACCGTTGCAGACCCTTATAAATAATGTTTTTACGAGGATACCCTTGAAGATATGAAAATTGTTTCTGTTGGGCTGCTTTTAGCAAGGTCAGACGTATTTGAATCTATGTTGAAACATTTTTTTATTTCATACAGGGTGTGTATAAAAAGTGTTTGAAGTTTAACTTCATAAATATCAAATTTCTTAATTTTTTTAAATAGAACTACTCGGTTTTTTCTATTTTAATGCATTCAGTGGTGAAAAATAAGGCAAATTCATGTATACTTTCCTATACCTTAACCTTACCGTTATCCAGATATTAAAAGTTTTCTGTAAATTTTTAGAGATTCACTGCAAATAAAGCACATGTTCTTGTAACAACTTTGCCATATTTACCATGTATTAGAAGCAAAGCAAATTTACATCATCTTTTTTATTTCTTAGTGCTTGTATCAACGGTTCGAAATAAAATTTACCTAGACCACACCTGAATCTCTAAAAATTTACAGAAAACATTTAATATCTGGATAACGGTAAGGTTTAGGTATACGAAAGTATACATGAATTTGCCTTAGTTTTCACCACTGAATGCATTAAAATAGGAAAAAACCTGGTAGTTTTATTTAAAAAAATTTAGAAATTTGATATTTATGAAGTTAACTTTGAACACTTTTTATACACACCCTGTATAAAATGAGAAATTATTCAACATAGATTTAAATACGTCTGACCTTGCTAAAAGCAGCCGAACAGAAACCATTTTCATATCTTTAAGGGTATCCTCGTACAACAATAATTTATAAGGGTCTTCAACGGTCAAATTTTTTACAAAAAAATCAATAACTCAAAAAGTATGCATTTTTCGGAAAAAGTTTTCAGACAAAAGTATACTAAAATTTCACGTCGATTTTAAAAATGTATTAATATACAGGGTGTTCCATTTGAAATAAAAAAGTTACAGTCGACTACCGGTAGAACCGGAAGTCGACCATCTTTGAAATTGTTTTAGTTAAAAAGATCGTATCCAAACCCCAAACGTAGAAATTTTCATGATTCTACTATAAGTACTTTGCCATATACAGATAGTTTCAACTCGTCGTGGGATACCCAGTATAAGATATAATAAAGAGTCGAAACTGAAAAATCAATTTTTTTATAATATAATTTACTTGTAGGATACTTTAAACAGGGTGATTAATTAGGAAATGCGTATACAGTGAAGGTAGATGGGGCACATCGAGGTGATTCTAAATAACCTATATTTTATGGATCTAGCGATATCCTTCAAGGTTAATGCTCATTTAAATGGCAAGGAACGATAGGTATAACTTGTTCCGCACGTCATCTACATTTTTTGTTCACATTTCAATGTGCCGTGCCGGCCAGTGTGTGCGAGGGCTTTTTTACATACATAAGTTTACCTATACTTCTATTTTATCGATAACGTTCGCGTCGGATTCATTAAAAACGTGAGAGAATATATGAGATTTATCCTTACAATGCCATATATTAATGAAGAAAAGGAAGTTCAGGGGTCTTGGAGAACGAAAATTTTTCACTTATTTTCGGATGTCAACAACGCGTTGTAAGAGATTGCATCGAACCCGTTGAAATACTGGTAGTTACCATTAGGTTTGTTCGTAAAGCAATCACGAACGGTTGGAAACTGGACGATTCATGCGCTGTGAATGGAAACCGTTCACAGAGAGGCTCTACGCATGAGTCGGCTCCTTTCTAACCGTTTGTGATATCTCTACGAACAAAAGAAAACAATGTCAGAGTTGTCAGAGGCGGCGTAGGAATTTTGTGAGTAGCTAGAGGACTGGTTATCGACATAAGTGAATTGTTCGGTAAGGTGGGAGAGCGTCCAGGATCCTTTGATGTTAGCGGTCGAATGGCATTTCCCGCTCTCGACGTACCATTTGGCCCACGTGTCATGTAAACGAGGCTATATTACTGGTTGCCGCGTCCAAAGCGTGTTTATAGTGCATATGCGCAGGCGCCTCACAATCAAGGCACGGTTGCACGTATGTGTTACTCATACATAACCACTTGACGCGGTACAATCACCGTGCTGTGACCTTATACATGGGAAAAGGCGCTTAACCCTTATTCGAATCATTAAAACGTGATTTCATAGAGTTGAATATTCTGATGAAGTAATAGTATCCAGGTTACCGAAACATGAATTAGTTATCGTCCACTATAATGTGGAGACATAACTGATCAAAATACAAGCATTTCAAGGAACAAATGAACTATAATATAATAACTTTTCAATTTAAAGTTCAACAAGATCAAATAATTGCAGAAACTGGACATAAGTGATAACAATTTGGTAAATAAACTTATTAAAAAGAGTCTGTTCTAAAATTGTTTACTTCAGAAACTACAACATTTATCTCAATTTCAATCTTTTCAAAGACATTTAAGCTTAAAAAAATGGTATAGAGTAGATTTCAACTGGCTTAATTCGAGTAGAATTAATATTTGTAACAAAAAGAAGCTGCACGTATTACGAGACTAACAATTTCACTTTTACCGAACTCTGTTGCTTCAAAAAGTTCTGTTATCAAAAAGTTCATTAAGCTATCTAGCGGATGTAATTTCGTTAGTCATAAACAAGTTCAAATACTTTTTAATTATTAATTAACTTTCTAAGAAGTTTGTTGCAAAACCGTAAACTCGTACAACGGATACCATCAAATTTAAAGTTATTTAATAATTAGGAGATGTGTTACTATAATAATAAGCCTGAAAAATAATCTCCTCCATGTATAGACATAATGGCAATGTTAACTTGAGAAATGCATTGTATTTCACTTAAAATTATTATTTAGTTTTGAATGTACTGGTTTTTCAAATATGCAGATCTCTCGGCCAGAGTATTAGGAACTATTTTTTTCATATTACACTGATAAATAATACTACGAAAATTGCTCATTGATATTACATTTAAGAGACCTCACAATGTGAAGTCGTCAATGTGCAGATACATCTAGGAAGCTCTCCCTTATTAAATTATTTTCTTAAGTAACAATTGTAATGATCGGCAGATATAGTTTTCCCTAGAATGCGAAAAATATATCCAGGATTATCCTTATAGGGGTAATAATACCTAAGCGTTGATACTAATTTGTGATATCATATCTTCTTCTTTTTTCCATTCTATCATATTAAGTCCACAAGATAGGTCACTATTTGGTCTAGCCAAAATATTAAACATCATAATATAGGTATCACATTAAATGTAACTTTTATCATCTTGACGATGATAGGTTTGTTCGTAGAACAGTCAAAAACTATCAGAAACAATTTGGCAGTTGGTGATTTAAAAATACTTTGTTCGAAAAAAGAAATTTGCAGTTTCGGACCAGTTGCCAACTATCAGAATAATTCGCTGACCGGTATCAAATTTTCAGTTAGAAGCATGCGCATTGTGATGCTGCTGAAAGTGACAAGTGTAGTGACATATTTTTGGTATAGTTCTTTTGGTTTTGAATAATTTTGTGGAAAAAACAACGAAATAGCAAACGCCTTCCTTCTAAAATATAGTTCAGGTTTTAAAAGTACAAACATACCTAAAGTTATTCAATCGGATGAATAGGAGTAGATAGAGTTTTTTTCCATCCTTTGCCGTTACGTCATACATTGTCCAGCTTTATCTCTCATTCATGAAATAGATGAGTCGGAATTATGACGTCATTAACGTATTTCTTAACTAATATCGACGTAAATTTTATTTGTTACTTTTGACAGTTCAGGTGTCATATTTTGATTTGTTCAGTATTTTTGGTAATTTTCGCCTTTATCAATAAATTAATTTCTCAGTGTCAAAATGCCTTCCCGGTATAATGACAAAGAGTAAAGTTTAATTTCAAAGTTGATTACTTACTTTTCAAGAGAAAGAGATCCTGAAATGCCGCTTTTACCGTTAAATGCAGCCCTGTTATCATAGATCGGAATGAATCGGACTTCCACAATGATGATGAAGATGATTTTGTCAGTGATGAAGCTTAGACTTTGCATATTATTTCATTACATATGCTATTTCAGTTAACTTTTCTTATCACAGACAATAGTTACTATACAATTTTTAAAAATATGAGCAGATAGATATTCTATCTTATTTTAAATAACATTTGGGTTCACCAAAAAAATATAATCGTATAATAAATTTTTAAAATGATATAACTCGCCATTTAATCACGATTCGGTGATCTGTGATTTTTTAAATTCAGTAAAAAATCATGCTCGGGGGCAAATGCTGGAAATTTGAAACAAATCAGTTAAAAAAAAACGGAGATTTCAAATTAAAACAAAACAAAATTATGTAAAAAGCAATGCATAAAGCAAAATACAATTTTTGACATTACCAACTTATTCATACAAACACCTCAACATGCATAATTGAAAACAATTCTTAACATATGTCATTGATTATAATTTTGAGGTTAAGTGTGAAATAGCATTCAACTAATATAAGACGAACGTAAAACAGCAGAATGCGTCACCGATTATGACGTAACGGCAATGGATGGCTAAACAAACTCAATTAATAATTAAATGTCATGCGTCATGCTCTCCAGTGTTTAATTTTTCAACAGTTTCGGAGAACAAATATTGCCAATCGATTCAAAACGAATCACAAACGGAATGTAAGAGGTTGAGATATTTCCCTGATGTGTCAATATTGAATTAATTATCAAGAAGTAGTAATTTCCATAATTTTTTCATTATATAGTGGAATTTATGTTCGTTTTAGTTTGATGGAAATTGTTGGGTATTACTTCGTGATTGATATTGTATTATGGTTTCATCACATTTAACAAGATACCATCCTTTCATCAAACAAATGGCAAATATTCACAAAATGCAATAATTAACATGTCAGCTAATTCAGGAAATGAAATATAGTGCTAATATATATTCCAGAAATTTCGAACTCGAAACACTAAAGCCACAACACGAGTTATCAATAAATAGAGAGATGTATCATCCACCTCAGACTGCATTTCTGTGCAACGGAAAACAAATGATCGTCTAGTATAACGGTTCAGACCTTTTCATCAGCTGGTGATTTGTGGTGTTAGGTGTGTGCAGTATGCGGCGTTTCGTCTCTGCACTGGTCAGCTTATTATCTGTTCTGTTTGATTCTGTATGCTACAACACATTGCGTTTATTTCCAAAATCCAAACTTCGATGATAGTCGTAGAGCCAGAATCCAAAAAAGATAGTACAGGTGTAGCTATTATCATTTTCAATTATATGTATTCTCTACCTTATGACCAGTCCATGGTGCTAGTCCCAGGTGCAATATCCAAGCATCGTTGGGGAATCTTGCTTCTGTATTCCAGGCAAATATCTACGCTATCGACATGTGTTTGCAACTGATTATCGAAAAGGGGTATAGAGGCCAGAAGATCCTTATACTCTCTGATAGTCTAAAATCAGCACTAAAATCTTTAGCATGTCCTCAGATCAGATCTAGACTGGCTAATAGCTAATAACCCTTGCTAACCATAATAGAGTTACTCTTAAGTGGGTCCCGGGGCACAGGGGCATTATAAGAAATGAAAAGGCAGACACCCTAGCAAATCTAGGGACCGAGACTGCATTCACTGGTCCTAAACCAGTTTTTGGGATATCTAAAACTGCTGCACGTGGTTGTATATCTTGGTGCACTCAAACTAAACATCAGTCGTACTGGAGACACGTACCAAAACAGGAACACAGCAAACTCCTGGTCAAAAAACCCTCGGAGACGCTGACTGATAAAATACCAAACCTTAGCAGAGGCCAGATAAGGATAATGACGAGTTTACTCATCGGTCACTGTACCCTAAGGAAGCACATGCATACAATCGACATATATAGAGAGGAACCTGTCTGTCGGTTGTGCATGGAAGAGGAGGAAATAGCCTCTCAAATTATCTTCGATTCTGAAGCATTATCACATTGATGATATAGACTCCTAGGACTAGAACATCCAAGGGAGGATTTCTCCAAGAATGACCCAGTGGAAACACTGTTGAGCCTGATAAGGGCAACTGGTCTCTTCACATAAACGGCACAACCAAAAGCACAAAAAGCCTAAAGGCTGAGGTGCCGAGAACTCTAAGCCTTTGACTGGTGTGCTGAACCAATCAAACAATCAATCAATCCTATGACCGATGAAATTCTTAGTAAGAAAAATGAAAAATAATAAACCGCGAGACTCTGGTGTGAGCACTACAATAAGGAGGGATTGTGAACAATAATTTCTGAGTGGTTCAATATCTGAATGTAACCTTCGCCGACATCCAACATCCAAGCCGACCAACATCTCCCCTCCAAAGATGTAACTGTATGGAAAAACCTTTGGAGAACTGCTAAACTCAACTCTGCATGAAATTCAACCCACAATTGGATAACCAACCCTCCCCGGTATGACAGGAAAAGAAATCATAGGTCGGTTAATCAGCCAGACAAAACTAATTCACAATTATTTAATGACTTTTAGTAATATCAGATCTGCCAGTATCCACTTACAGTGAAGCATGTACTGAACTGCCCTAAAGAAAGAACACCTCTTTATTGAACTCCAATTCATACCGCTATTTTTAAATATGGTAATTTTTAATAAAAATTATTAAATCACCCTAACAATAAAAAAATTGAAAACATTTCCCTTTATTCGGTTTGTACACCGACTACTGAGTTCAACCATAACTGGGCCAAATACATTTCGGTTTATGGATAACGTTAGTGGGGACAGCGAGAGCAGTAAAGAGGGTGCTGGGACTGTGCCACGTCGCCCTCCACTGCACATCCGGTTGCGGTATTTCATCTATTTAATAATTGCCTTTATGAGATTTCCGCGTAATTTATTAACATCCATTATATGGTTTACGATTTGTCTCCGTAGAGGTAACCATTATTTGTGGAATTCGTTATACGAACACGATTTGACAAACTTTGCAGATGAAATATTTTTAGAATTCGGGTAAGAATACTTTGTTGATACCCTCTTTGAAATTATGATGGTCTGTTCAAATTAATTTCGTTTAAGATGATCACAGGATGGTTATATTGTTATTATGAAATATATCCACGGATATAGAATTTTAAGAATGGAACTAATCGAGTTTTGAAACAGTAAAGATATGTTTGATTATTTTATTATGGACAATAATCATTTTCTGTAACTACTCGTATACAAGTACATCGGCACTTCTTTGGAATACATGAATACTTGCGGTAATTTAATATTGAATTCAGTGTTAATAGTAAACCTTCAGCATCAGTTGAACATACTGTATTTCTCGGAATACGAGGAAGTGTAAAACGTTTGGGTTTCAAAGTTAGCAGAAATGTCAATTTTGAGAGCAATAAACCATTTCAGAACACATGACTTTGACAGATCGGCCATATTGTGGTGGAGAGCAGCCGATCGGGAGAATTGAGTGTGTTTTGATACGTCAACCTTCCTATAGTCTTAATATAGTTAGCAACATCTCCAAGATGAATTAGTCTGAGCATGACTGGTGCTAACCAAAACTCACCAAACACGGATTAACAAATATATTATGAAGCCATCTTCCTGTTCACAGCAACGACACGGGATGTATCTAATAGCTTTAGTCTATAAAGATGTTTGATGTGTCAATAATGTTTGGTGAGATTCTCTGTTACAAAACGTAGGCTTTGCCGGGTCATTTTCAAGAATGCTAGCTTGTATTATTTTGTTTTATCCCACCTTTTTTTAAATCATTCTGTGAATGTTCACGCACTATGCCTGCCACTACTGAAACTGTTGCAGGTCCAAAAAGTTTTTTATCTGCTGCTTTTCTAGCCAGTGCATCAGCTGTACTACTTTTAAATTCAGTCAGATTCTCGACTTGCTGTTTGACGCCTGAACCAAAGCATGGTTACATTCTAGTTCTGACCCTGAGATAATACGTGCTATGTTAAAGGCTGGTAGTAGCTGTTCGCAACCCATATAGAAGCGCACCTTTTTTATCGAGATGTTTCCACCGGAAACCTTTTTTGCAGCTATGTAGATGCTACTCAGTTTGATTTGAACTTCGTTGGCATAGTTTTCCAAAGTCCATGTTGAAATTTACAGAATTTCAGTATACTCCGCATTAAGAGCACTGTTCAGTTTCTGATACATCAGTTGAGATGTTGATAGTATGTGCCACTTGCTTTCCTTATTATGTTCATACTCGTCTTGTTGTGCTTCTTAAAATTAGATCGTGGAGTGATGAAGTCCGCCTTCTCCTATAGCATTGGGGTACATGTGGAAACTCCTTCCTTGCCACACTATATGTGTTAAAACTAAACAGATTGCAGAATATCTGAACTTAAAAACTGCCTAATAATATACCAGACATGGTTTAAAAAGATCTTCAGCATTTATGTTAGTCGGAGGAGGTGGGGATTTGCTAAATATAAAACGACATGGTTGGCGTTCGACTGTAGCTGGAGAATCGGTAATCGGGAAAATTGAAATTTATCGTACATTGTTTAATCATCATAGTCCAAAGCTTAAAGTAAACACCCGAAGACGTTGTAGTTCACAAGAATGATGTCCCATTCACCTCAGCAACAATTTTACAAAACGAAGAACTAACTAAAGGAGAGTATGTTTATAACAACTGAAATCGTAGTATAAGTATTTTCTTCAGTGAAAATTGAAGAAAATCACATTAGCCATAGGCTGATATTTGTTTATTTTTGTTGGAAAATAAAAATTTTCAGGGAATACATACTTGCTTTTGTGTTCAGAAAGGTATATTGAAATGTATTGTTCATTAGACATCCATAAATGCTTTTCCTGTTCTTGCAGTTTTTGGCTACACCTGTTTTCTGTACACGTAATTAAATATACTGTTATTGTCACCATCTTATATTCCCGATTCGTACGAAATTCTCAGTAAAATAAAAAAATTGCCAATTTAATAACTTTTCCAGCCAAAAATATCAAGAAAGCTCTTGAATAAAACTATTCATGAGATCCATTACAATTATTTTGGTAGACTCGTCTTTTCCCTGATTATTTTCAAGTCTTATCTCAAAAAAGAAAAAATGTCAATGTCGAGTGATCAAGAATTCAGTGTGCACACTTGAAATTACGTCATACAATACGATGAGGGTAATGTAACATTAAGTTAACGCCGTCAGCTAGAAGGACTGTTTGATTACTTGATCCTAAAGTCCGCATTCCAGTCAGGACATTGCGGTGCGGCTTCCTTTTGGTATCAATTTGATTTGTCAGGTATTTAGTTCGAGAGTTGCAAATTACATAGTTTGATTCCAGACTAAGGGAGATTTGTGGTGTTAAATGCTGGAATGCAGAATTATAGAGACATTTCTTGATTTCCAATTATCTGTCTTCACGAAATTGTTGGATTTAATCTGCAATAGATTGTGTATAAACACTATTGTGATTAACGCTTTAAGATTATCTGAGTTCCAAAGAAATTGATCCTTTTTGGAAATTTCATCATGATGGAATATGTTGTTATATTCAATTCACCATAAATGTCGACTACGTTCTTAAAAAATTCTACTACACATAAGGTTGCCACGCCCCGTGAGGACGACGGCAGTTAATTTTCATCTTAGTTTTCCACAATTTTGCTGATCACTTCAGTTGTCAGAGCTGCAGAACTGGATTTTATTTCCTCTGGAAGCGCTTGTAGCTCCCTTCTTCTGGCCGACGTGCGTTTCTGACCCCCCTTAAAAACTATGTCTTCAAATGCGTCTACTTTACCAGTCAAATTTTGAAAATACTTTTTCCGCAGAAGCTTCGCGGAAGTATTTCAAATCGTTTTCACAACTTCCTGCTTATGATCGGTGCCTTCAGCTCGCTTCAAATTAAAGATCAGTCTTCAAGAATACCTGTCATGTGTTCGTTCGAAGTCTCCACAAGAAATTCATATTTTTTCTTCATACCTCGGTCGAAAGTACGCACTTTCGTCCCTCATAGCAGGGACGAAAGTTCAACATTTACTCCCTGTGAAAAGTACACGCGTTTCCTCTATAACAGCGGGAGGAAACAGTTTCTCATGCGTATTTATACTCGTAACTACGACCAGCGGCACTCGCTTCCGACCGGCTATGAAGAAAAATAGTATACACTCCACGGGCCGAAAGTTGAAATCTCGGTCCTGCGCGTCATGATGCCCTCGGTGAATTTCGGCCCTGCGCGTCATGATGCCCTCGGCTTCGCCTCGGAGCATCATGACGCGCAGGGCCGAAAATTCAACTTTCGGCCCTTGGAGTGTAATATACTATTGCTCTACACAAAACGCCGAAAACTGCTTCCAAACGCATCTCTGCGTTTTCAGCGTGTTCAGAGGCGTTGAAGATCCAGTTGCTTTGCTTATTTCTGAACTTGAAGCTTTTCCGAAGCTGACTTCTTAAGAATCTTTAAAAGGTGATTACTATAGAAGCACACATTGCTGGACCCACCGAAAAACCGAAGAAATTAAACCACGTGGTTAAGCGTATAATCAGTTATCTATATGCCGAAATTTCAAATTTCCATTTCCCAATTTCCAGTTGAATTATATAATCACCAAAAAAGCATTTTTTTGTTATATGTTACGTAACCTTTTATATCCAATTTTTGAACTGTTATGTATAAATCTGTTTGTGAATTTTTTTCCATGAAGAAAATCTTTACACGTTTCAATAATTCTCAAACAAAACTCATCATATATTTTTCTATAAACGCTTTTACTTTGAAACGTTGAAAAAATTCGATAAACCCATAAAGATTTCTTTCTATTGATATATCTTTTCTTGAAATATTATACGCATATATACTCGAAAGAACCTTCATAAGTCTCTTTGCAGAGCCACTAGAGGAATTCCTTCATTTGAAACGGGGCAAAGGCAGTTAATAAGTGCCCTACAAAAAGTACAGAACCTTCATATTCCTACAAAAAACAACAGTCTCTACAGTGTTATAAGGGTGAAAGATATGAAAAGAAGATCGTGTCGACCTGAAGGGTTTTAAGGGCTCTAGAAGCTTAGGGATTTTAAAGGAAAGTGCTCGATGTCAGACTTGGCAACACCTATTATAATATTCTTTTTGAAAAGAAATTTAAAAAAATGATATTCAAAGTCGTCTTTGTGATCCTAATATAACCACACAGTTGTGCTAACTATTAGTTACTCATTATTTATGTATTTTTGATCCTTTGCAAATTGTGGGTCTTGAATTTATAAGTCGGTGAAATTATTTATTCAATGGAAATAATGTTTGGCGCCCTTTTTGTTGATGTTGGAGTGAAATAAGACAGCATTTTAACAATTGACAGAAAAGTCTGAATATTCCTATCCTTATTTTTAAATTTATAGTAAGTTTTAACATATTATACATAAACATCCAAAGCATTTGTTTCTATATCGAAAAACTTTCAATCCTATGTCGGTAGAAGAAAAGTTAGTGTGCTTAGTGGGTGTCCATATTAAAAATCGTGAGAACTAACAATTCATTTCCTACAAGCAGAACATATTCTTACGTCGGACCTGCAGTGAGGATATGCAAGATACAACAATCTATCTATATTGGCCTCAAATTACTGTGAGCTTTATTCAATTTTTGATTGCGGAATTTTAGCTGACTCTGAAATACTTGCTTCCAGTGCTGTTGACCATACCTTGTCTCTAAAACCTGTACAAGGGACCTTGAGGAAGAAACTATAAAACGGTTTCCAATGCCGCTTGGACCTCAAATGTGAGTGGTTTCAGGGTCTTAACAGAGTAGTTTTGAGAAACAATACTTTGAATAGGGCTAGGTTCGATTATAAAAGAGAACGAAGCTTGGGTACGAATTCTTCTTTCTTTTAACTATTTCTTTTCTGATTTGCTTTTCTAAATTAGATTTTAAATTTTCTTGTTGTTGTTCCCAATTAAATCTTAAATTTTCTTGTTGCTGTTCCAAATTAGTGTTTAAATTTTTTAGTTGCTTTTCCAAATTAGATTTTAAATTTTCTTGTTCTGTTTCTAGATTAGGTTTCAAAAATTTTCTTGTTGTTGTATTATTAAGCTGTCCTTCCTCTAGCTTTAATGTTTCCTGAATTTGTATTAGGCCATTGATAATTTCTTCATCTGCTTGTCTACGTCTCTCCTCCTTCTGTGTTTCTTTCTCCTCCTCACGTCTTTCCTTCTCTTCTCAATGTTACTTCTTTTACTATTTTAAACTTTCTTTATTTTAACAATTTTAACTTTCACAATACAAATACAGCCTTATTAATAATAAATTTAGATTATTCTAACATGACTTTAAAATCAAACTAGTGAAAAAAGTACTCGACTATTCGATGACATTTCTAGACTTTTCGATGACAGTTCTAGATGATTTTAAATGTATGTTTTCTTCTATTTCTTTATGAACCTCGACCTACATATCCTTAGTGATTGAAAAGTCGAGAACTGTCCGGAACAGGTGGAAAGTATAAAAAGTGGGACAATTGACATTAGTTTTAGTTTTTGAAGTATTAGAAACTTGAGCTCTGTTCTCAAATAGTGAGACATCATTTGTATCGAATTGTGAAAGTTAAAATGAAGGAAGTTCAAGAAAGTGAAAGGAGTACCAAGCTACGGAAAACCTTCAGCAGCTTTCTATGCAAATTTTTTGTTTCATTCTATTTCTTAATTATATTTTCTAAAGCAATTTTCTGGTCTATCCATTGCTTGCAGCTAATGAATACAATTTTATTAATTCCACTCTAATAAATAATAACATATATAAGCATCAATTTTGTTCAGCAACTCAACAATTCCATAATAATTTTTGAAATGATTTTGGATATTAGCTTTTGAAACGAATGAATTGAATAAGTATATTCAAACCGATCAAAATCATAGTTTTGTGGACTACGAAATTATTCCAAACATTCAACGATAAATCTACGTAAGCAGATAATCTTCTAATAATAAATCTCGTCCAACAATATCACTGATTAGGGAATGCGTTTCAATTACCCATATTGACCTATTGCTTAATTGCAAATCGCTTAGTTATTTGCTCATTTATCGCTACATATAAAGTGTAACCGGTAATCGTGTCGAAGCTTCCTATTTGTTAGAAGGTTTCGGAAAAAGCTCTTGGATGCTTTGGAAGAATAGGCAGCTGCTCACGATATCAGAAATATTGTAATGGAATGGAAAAGAAACAACGATGAAGAAACAGAATATAGTATGAATCAAAATTATTAATTTAAAGCGGAATTTATCCAAAATAGCTGAAAAAACGAAAAAACTGGTGGCTCAGACATAAAACTACAGAGCAATGATTATAAAGGGAATTAATATCTGGAGAAAAGAACTTTATGTAAGATTAATATGCCATAATGAATCGGTTTTAAGGGAAAATAGAAAATTTTCAATAAAGACTTTATTATGCTTTAATAAAACTAAATGTAATTTTCATAATTTTCGAAGGTTGAAGGTTAACGTTATTTATTTTGCGCTTCCTTCGATTTTGGAGATTTACCATCCTGGAACTCTCTGCTAATATTTTTTCTATACCAGCTCTGGAAAGCATTTATTCGTTTTGCTTTCCGTTGTAACATCAATAATGAATACATCAATGCTTCTGCAGTCGGTGGACATCCAGGAACGTATATGTCCACAGGAACTATTCGGTCACAACCTCTGACAACTAAAACCGTGAAATATAAACCTTTTCATTTCATTCTCTAGAAAACCAAATATTGTTTGATTCAAATAACCTGTAGTAGGTTTTGATTTTAAACTTGGTATGGAAATGGTAAATTTTCTGTTTCAAAATAATTATACATTCAGTTAAAAAGTGTGTATTAAGCTAATAAAAAATTGAATTTATTGTTTTGACCGTAATTTTATGCAATCAACTCATAGCGAATTCGAATGGCGGCACTAGTGCGCACCAAGCGGCACTGAAAGCACTCTCTCTTGGTGCTGGCTGTTCGACTGATGAAGTTTTCAACTGGATTTGAAAAATTCATGTTCGTCTCGGGCGTGCTCCAATTTAGTGCGATCCCAGTGAGAATTCGACTGGCTTGCACTCGTTGTGGTTTTTTAGCACTCAGTCCAAAATTTTAGAACTGTGCTGCTAGTACAGTTCTAGAGGAACAATCGCAGTTAAATTAACGTCGGTTTAAGAACTGCACTGGTGTGGCTCGCATTTCTTTAGTGCCGCTTGGTAACTCCTCCGGATCCGAGTTGGAGCAACTTTTACATAACACTGAGAAAATGCGAATGGAACTGTGGTAGGCCGTGCACTCCGATCGTTCTTTTTTTTTTTAATTGGTTATTTAACGTCGGTCTATTTCTGCAACTGAGGCTAATCACCGACGCCAGGAGCACTCTACCCCTAACCGGAAATTTTGCCGAACCCACTGGTGTTCCAACCAGTGGTAGGGTTCTTCATCGAGCCCAACATCCATGGACTCAGGACCTCGGTTTTACGTCTCCTCCGAAAGACGACATGCCTACATTATACCTCGTGCTCATTGGTATAATGCCTGCGAGCTGTGATATGCTACTCCGCTGCAGGCTGTATGGGCTATTTATACGACGGTCTTCCCTAGTATGGTCACCCATCCAAGTACTAACCGCGCTCGACACTACTTCACTGTAATTATCGTATCAGAGGCATTCCACTACAGTGCTGGGCCGACGCCTCCCGGATCGTGCTTCCCAATCGAATTCGCCATCTGATTACTGTCACAAATGAAACTAACTGTTTTTTATTAATTCCACTATTCAATGGAAATTATGAGAATTCTAAGAAACTTATTGATCATCATTTCGTAATTGACATACCTTCGTCAGAATGAGAAAAGTAACATTTGATGTGATGCCCACCTGATGTTTAATATTTCAGCTAGACCAAATAGTGACCTATCTTTTAAAACGGAAAGCAATGTTAGTAAAAAACTGTTAAATGTGAAAACAAAAATATCCGCTTTAAGAAAATTTGGAATATATAAACTCAAATGTCCAAAATGAAGTGCCAATATTGAAGTCAAACCTGTCGAAATTTTGGAATAAGACACAATGAGCACTTGAACATCTATTTGAAACATTTATTAACAACCGACACAGATAAATCTAGGAAGATCTCCACTATTGAACTGTTTTCTTAACTAACAATTGTTGAGATCAGCATGTATAGTTTTTCTTGGTTTCCTAATCATTACGCAGTTGTACTGATCTTAAATGGGAGAAGAGGTTATCCAGGAAATAACCATAGGGCTTATGGCTCTGTAGCAGAATAGCGCTGGTCAAAAAAAGCGCTGGACAAAATAGCGCTGGACATAAATAGCGCTGGACAAAATAGCGCTGGTCAAAATAGCGCTGCACAAAAACAGCGCAGGACAAAATAGCGCTGGATAAAAACAGCGCAGGATAAAAACAGCGCTCCATAAAATAGCGCCGCCAAAAGATAATTATGCTTCTTTATTTTACTACTATCTCATACATAAAAATAGACTATAGTACCCAATTAGCATAATTAGGAATAACATATTTTTCATAAATTACAGTCATAACAATAATTTTCCCATCTTCTATAAGTTCCTTGTGGCATTACTTATTCTTTTTTTCTTATTTTTTTTGGGAATCAAACCACAATAATGAAAAAAACATTATTGTGGTTTGATTCCCAAAAAAATAAGAAAAAAGAATAATTTTCCTAATTCAATTCGTCAATTCAACATCGCTTCCCGACTAGCTTACAGTGATCAAAGTGTTGGTTACTGTCTATAACAATATCAGAATACAAGGAACGGAAGTAAGAACAACAATCAATATTTTTCATCATACTTCAACACAGATCGCTTCCCGACCAACTGACACAGATCAAAGTGTGAACAACTACTTGTCAGTGTCATATTTATTTAAAGTCTAAGAAAATGCAATTTGGCAAGTCTCAGAAAGGAGGTGATACATTATTCCACGAAGGATATAATTACCGAAATGACAAGCAACGTGAAATTGGAAATTGGACTTTAAATAGATTATGACACTGACAAGTAGTTGTTTACACTTTGATCTGTCAGTTGGTCGGGAAGCGATATGTGTTGAAGTATGATGAAAAATATTGATTGTTGTTCTCACTTGTTTTCCGTTCCTTATATTCTGATATTGTTTGTTGTAAAGGAAGGTTGATGCTTAGCAGTGAAACTTGATTTTTCAATCACATCCTACTGTAATAGTTGATTTTGTAAGGATATTTCAACCTGCGCTATTTTATGGAGCGCTGTTTTTGTCCTGCTCTGTTTTTGTCCAGTGCTATTTTGTCCTGCGCTGTTTTTGTCCAGCACTGTTTTTGTCCAGCGCTGTTTTTGTCCAGCGCTGTTTTTGTCCAGCGCTATTTTGACCAGCGCTATTTTGACCAGCGCTATTTATGTCCAGCGCTATTCTACTACAGAGCCAGGGCTAATAATACCTAAACTTTAATATTTGTAGTATCATATCTTCTTGTTTTTTTGATTCGTACATATTAAGTCAATCACAAGATAGGTCACTATTTGGTCTATCCAAAATATTAAACAGCAGGTAGGCATCACATCAAATGTAACTTCTGTCATTCTGACGATAATATTTCAGATATCGAAATAATTACAATTTATAATTGTAGGACTGATAGAAAATATTGAAATATTTGTAAATACCATAATTGAAACAAAATTTTGAACATAACAACCTAATCGAACCAGGCTATAGTAGTATACACACAGAGCATGCATTTTACGGTTAATGTATATTATTTACATAACATTTTCATCATACACCACTTATTTCATACAATTTACCAACAAAACGTAGTATCTTAAAAAAATCTAATCCGAAAAAGAATGAACTCTTGATAAAAAATAATTCCACAATTTGATTTAACAATTCTTTGGTCACTTCAGAATTTTAATCGTTCTGTCCGTTAAGTACAAACAGAATTCAGTATTTATACATTTGTTATTATTCTGTCCGCTATGAAAGTTATTTAACACGTTAAGGGCCACCATGAGAGAGAAAAATTTGGTCCCACAGGCCAATTTTTTTTATTATGGTTTTTTTTCTATTTGGCATCAATTTGGTAACTTAATGCGATTTTTTCAAAAAGTCTACAAGATTTTTCTCTTATTGACTTTTTTATGAGACACAGCATGCGAAGCCCGAGAAACAAAAGTATGTGTGACACAAGCGTTATGTCTCATGGCCCTTAACGTGTTAAAACGATATCACTGTTCAATTATTGCGAAAATAATCAAATTTCCACTCATTTGATATTCTCCTTGCAGTTATACTGTAGTAGGTATTGTACTATATTTTCATAATACCTTGGTAATCGAACAAAATAAATTATTCCTCCCTGAACGGAAAATTTTTTATGTGAATCATACAATTAACCGAATACAACCAACACTGCCGCTTCTATCTATCTATCTAACACTAGGGTGATTGTCATCCGCAACTTAAAAAAGCTGCTATCGGTCAGCTTGGTGTAGCAGGTACCACCAGCCGACGAATATTTCTAGCTGTGGCAAAACTGGACATGTTCAGCTTTTGGTAGCAGGCAGCAGCCTTTAGCGGGTCACCTGACTCTATTGCACTAGTTGCCACCAGCCAGCAACACAGTTTTACCATACTGCCAGCGCGTTAGGTGCAAGTAATCAACACGTGGTCTACCGTTCACGTGCTGATTGAACAACTGTGAACTAAATGACATGCACGGATAATTTTCTGGACTCATAATGAAGTATACTATTACCAGAATAAGAATAATGGTAGTATCCTCCGCCATTGGCGCAGCTACCCATTGAAATAACCCATTTGGGATCAGGCATTTGGTCATAAACTTTTCTGAATGCAGTCGCCATTTTGTTAGTTAGAGTACCAGCAACTATAATGACATCGGTTTGACGGGGCGAAGCTCTGAATACAATTCCATATCTAAAATAAGGTACAATTATGAAGCGCAAAAAAATTTAGCATGGATTTGATTTAGCATCATTAAATAAGTAAATATGCCTTCTAGTCCGAGGTTTTCAAGTATAAAAGATACGTTGTGCGCCACAATAACTACTTATACCTATCCATATCATATCTTGGAGCAGCGATCTGCATCATCTCCACAGCACAGCAAGCTAATCCAAATGTCATCGGCCAAAATGATCTACTTCGTCCCCAATTGAAAAGATCATCCATTCTTGCTAAAGTCCATTCAGCTACATTTTTGGTATCCTGGAAGGGTGAGTAAGGTCTCCATTCTCCTTGTTTATATTCAGGACTCATATTCCTTGGTACAGGTGCTCGTTTTTTGGGAACATTTTTCTGACACTTCTCTTGTATTGTGGACTTATTTCTGCTCAATTTTGTTAAAGTAAATATAAATACATTTCCAAGAGAGTTTGAGGATGAAAATTTCAATATAAAGTTCATATTTATGACAGAAAGTTATTGAGTCAATAAACAAGGTGACGTTTTCGAGCACAAAACAGACAAACCTATAGAAGTGAAAGTTTATAGGAGTACCTTGAATAAAAAAATGAGTTTTCAAACCCATCCACCTAAAGCGCTAGTTGCAATTGAGTTATAACGCAGCTAATGCCTTTTGCCCGAAAAGTTATGAAGTTCTTTCATACCTTGACATAAGACTTTCACTTGTATAGGTTAGTCAGGGTCTAATTGTGGCGTTAGCTTTCCTATTTCAACAATTCGATCTCAGCTAGCGCTTTAGGTGGATGGGTTTGAGATCTCATTTTTTCATTCTAGTTAATCCTATGAACTTTCACTTCTTTAGGTTAGACTGTTTTGTGTTTTCCATGGTTGCCAATTTCCGTTAAACCAGCGTGTATAGGTTTTCTTGTAAATGTGTCAGCACAAGCCAATGGAAGCCACATTGTAATAGCACAAATAAATTAGTCTACGATGAACCAAACACTGATGTAACAATAATTGTTAAATCTTTTGGAAAACGGAATAAAACTAATAATCAACGTTACGAAAGCTGTACTTACTTAAGTGGGCTTTCACACCAAAGTAGCATGCACCGTGCGACTTGCTGCCAGGAAGCAGAAAGCATGCTGCTTGTTTTAAAACCTATACAAATAAATTAACGGTTTCACACTGGAGTGGCGTTGCAAAAATGCGACGTGGCAACATGCGACGTGTGACTCAAATATAAAACAGGTCGTATAATTTGCTACTTTGCTACGTGTTTCCAACCCGCGCGTTGTTTGACTTGTTTAGTGGCCGAGTTAATAAATTAATTTTTAAGTTTTTTCGCGAATATCTAGCAAAAAAGCTGTAAAAACATTACCGGATGATAAACAATTTAATATAGGCTTTGTTCAGACTGTCGAGAAGTACCCGTGTCTTTATGATCATACTTTAAAGGCGTACACAGATAGAAGTAAAAAGATAAAACTTGGAACCAAGTGGCTGGGACATATTTTTCCACAGGTAAGTTTGTTATTTTTATTTAAATATGTTCGGAAACTCAAGAAAATCGTTGTGTCTTGTCGACTGGTAACGACTGACAGACTTTGCTAACTGGCTTTTTGAGGATGTACTTGTAACTGCTGCGATACAATAAACGCGCTGTTTTATCCCGTAAATACGGATGAATCCATAGTTTTCTTCTCCTGCTCCTCCTCCTCCTACTTGCAATCACAGCATTAATTACCGCAATATTGTCTTCTTCCGACGACATCTTGATAACTATTTTATTATTTTCCAACTGAGGTCTAATGATAAAAAAGTCGCACTGAGCGACTTTGATATGAAAGTAAATCGTGAAGTCGCCAGTTGCGACGTGCTTCCTGCTTTCTGGCAGCAAGTCGCACGTTGCCTGCTACTTTGGTGTGGAAGCCCACTAACAGGTATAAAAATTATAGATATTAAAAACGATTAACAGCGGTCTGTCTCGAAATATGGTAAATTTGAGATATTTGATGGATTGAACATACGAGTATCTACACTTGATAGTTTTTGAATATTTTTTTTATTGAAAAAAGCTACGTAGAACCTTTTTACCTTTGGGTATTTGTATCGTTACTTCAGATTATTGCCTTATATTTTTGAGACAGCCTTTGTTGTAAAAGGCTGGAAATTCTACTGAAAATAACTAGATCTCGATTTATTTTATACAATTCTCAAAGTAAATTGTCAGCAGTAGGAAAAGAATTCTTTTGAAGTCGTTGCTTTTTTCGATTAAATTCTGTGTGCTGTTATTGTTTGGAATAAAATAAAATTTTGTAGACAAACATAAGTGGTTAAATTAATTGGATTTTCTGTGTGTGGGACTTGAAAATATTTATTGAGTAGAGAATGTTCTTTTTGCAATACAATAGAGTATTCAACTTCAAAATTCAACTCCATATTTTTCAGGTAATACACATAAGTAGCAAGTGGGGTATTCAAAATTATTTAATGTCAAATAAATAATAATATGTTGACATTATTTTGAAATAGCAAAAATTTTTATGATTGGTCAAAAATTTTGGCTTCGCTGTGAATTTCTTCCCTGTTTCATGCCCTCTCCTTGACATTCCAGAATCTTACGTAATTATAATCTTAAGATAACAGCAGTAGAGTAGAATAGAGAACTGATCCCGAGGAACTTTCTATTCTATTTCCAGAAAGAATAGATGCCCTGGCAGATAGCATTTTAGATTGAAAAAATCCATAATTCAGAAAAACGTAAAGTACATTTTCCACGTTGCGACAAATCGCAGCGACTTGTTGCTGGGACAAATCGCCGCGAAAAAAAGTACAATCAGCACATTGATAGTTTGTTGCTGCGACTCATCCAAGCATAGGGGAAACGTTACGTGTTGCCAACTTCGTTAAATAATTGGCAGTTCTGGTTTTATGACCTCACAGTGTGAAAAAAACTAGCATGTGAAAATGAAGCAAATAGGAGTAGTTTCTCTGGAATTAACTCTTGAAGTTAACAGAATGGATGAGGAAAACATTGAAGGCATTGTTTTAGTAAAAGTTATTAGTATTATGGCCTGTGCTGCTCTACGAGAAGAAAACGTAGAAGAAATCCTGTGACATCAATGTCAGAGCGAAGCAGCCAATATAAATTTTGGGTTTGTGCAACAAAATCCACCAGAAAAGTTACCAAGTCGCAGCGACTTCTCGCTCGAAACTAAAGCAAGTTCTAATTCATGCCACCGACGCGCACAAGGAAAAAAACGCCAATTTGCATGCAACTTTTTCGAAACCGAGGTAACAATGGAACTGTTTGTTCGTATTATCATGTCATTGTCAAAGTAACATTCATTGAAAAGTTTATCCAGCATTTTAAAATGAATTATTCACCACCAGAAATTGAAAATTCAGCTAATAATGCAGGTGGGTCCAGTTAGATGGGAGAAACTGAATTGACGAGGATAATGGCAGGAAAGAGTGTGAAAATGAGGAACAGGAAATCAGAACTGTTGG
Organism: Lochmaea capreae; assembly: GCA_949126875.1. Classification (NCBI taxonomy): domain Eukaryota; kingdom Metazoa; phylum Arthropoda; class Insecta; order Coleoptera; family Chrysomelidae; genus Lochmaea; species Lochmaea capreae. Next base: position 22,230,971 of record OX421404.1, read on the forward strand.
CCATTAAACTGAGGATCTAGAAACCAGGAAAGATGCGTTGCTTTGACGAGTTTAGTCTTATGTGAGTAATGGATTTCCCTCAGGAATTAGTTAGGTAATTCGTTATCACATCATAGTGATCTAAACTTTTTTATTAAATATAATATGAGAGAGATAGTTTTATCTCAGAAGAGGCAAGTTTAACAACAAATCGGATTATAGAACTTATACCAGAAAAGTCTGGAAAATGAATCCAGCCAAGTTGAAGGATTAAATTTAAAATATATTCCATTAAGAGCTTGCGGTGAAGGGTTGAATATTCAAAGACCAAACGACAGAGTTTGAGAAAAAAAATGTACAAAACTTTGGAACGTTTTTATTCAGAGGAGGATTAAATTTATTACCATTTCAAATATATTTTGATCAAATTTGAGTGCTTTATTCTAAGTTATTTCAGATTTAATCCACGGAATAAGGTAAACCAGGAAAGTAATATGGTAACTAAAAGTTTCAATATTAATAATAAGACATTGAAGTCACCCACTCGAATCAACTTGAAGACATTTTTCACGATCTCCATTTAAAAAGAAAGATATTCACAAATTATTATTATTATTAGTATCGTTCCTAAATGGTAAGAGAATACTCATGGATAGTTGGGCAAAGCTGGGGCCTAAGACAGCATTCACTGGTCCTGAACCAGTATTTGGGATATCTAAAGGTTGTTGCACGGGGTTGTACATCTCGGTGGACTCAAACTAAACATCAGTCGTACTAGAGACACGTGCCAAAACAGGAACACAGCATACTCCTGGTCAAAAAACCCTCGGAGAAGCTAACCAATGAAATACTAAACCTTAGCAGGGCCCAAATAAGAATAGTGACGGGTTTACTCACCGGTCACTGTACTCTAAGGAAGCACATGCATACAATCGGCATATATAGGGACGAACCTATCTGTCGGTTGTGCATGGAAGAGGAGGAAACAGCCTCTCACATTATCTTTGATTTTGAAGCATTATCTCACTGGAGATATAGAATCCTAGGACTAGAATATCCAAGGGAGGATTTCTCCAAGAAGAGCCTAGTGAAAAGTCTGCTGAGCCTAATAAGGGCTACTGGTCTCTTCACATAAACGGCACAACCAAGAGCTGAAAAAGCCTTTAGGCTGAGGTGCCGAGGACATCAATCCTTTAACTGGTGTGCTGATCCAATCAATCAATCATGGATAGTTAAACGAGAGCAACATCGTCAGGACACACTGGAATAGAAAGAAATTAAATAGCAGATGAACTACGAGATAGAGGTTAACTAGGAGATAAAGGGGCTGAGACACCCTCTTGGGGGCTGGAGTCAGCAGTATAAATTCCAATGTAATATTTGAAGAAATATAGGCAACGTCAAAAGGAAGAGAAAATCTGATCATTGGAAAGATCTAGAGGGGCTTAGATAATCAAACATATCTCTCGGGGACTACAACCAGGAGGCATCAAATGAATGTCCAGACCAGACTTAGAGTTTCAACAAGTGTCCTGATGGGACAATGTTCTGAATGCCCTGAATGGACACCTTAAAGAGCTTAAAATAGTCGAGCAAGATGAAATGGAAGAAGATACTTACGAGCTGGATAGAAGGCACTTACTTAAACTGAAGCCTGCCTATATCCTGAAATTCCTTCGGGAAATAGGTTTATAGGAGCTCTCTAAGGCTTTCCTCGAAAACTAAGTAGAAGAAAGAATAGCTATTTCAGGTCTCATAAATACATGAAACTAGCCTTCAAGTCATTAACGAGAATTATTTTATTGAAGATCTATATTTGTCTGGTATTGTATAAATGTATTTATGAATGTCTTTGTGTAAAGTTTGATGGAACTCTTTATATTACCGACCATGCAACATTGAAATACATCCACTTGTTACAAATAATGGGGGAATTATTGCATTGTTTGAATCACTCCAAACCATTCATGGAATAAGTATAAAATTCATACAATTCTAAAACATTAAATTCACTCATTCCAGTTTGTATGGTCCTAAATAAGTACTTTAAGTCTTTTATTGAAAAATTAATTTCAATGTGGTGAATTAGGAAACGGGGCGGACATATGATAACAAAAAGGTATATTGTTTATGATATTAAAGCGATGACGTATTTAAAAAAGACCAGCCTTTACGAATTATATTATATTCACTGTAAAATGTTTTAATAAACGAAATAAATGAAAGGACGTAAAACCCAGTTCTTATCATTTTTAACAATACTTTTCAAATAATATAATCACTTCAACGAAATATAAAGTAGATTTATAATAAAATAATTCTGCATTCAAATGATATCATGCATTAAAAATGAGTCTAATTAAACCTCAAATAACTAAAGTGATAGTTAAAAAGCAACTTATCGATAAATGAATTGGCTTAATCAAATTTATATGATAAACAGCAAAAAATTCAGCTCATAAAAAAGTTAAAAGTATCCATTAACTGAAAGTAAATTGTTCGGTACGTTTCAGTATAAAAAGTAGATAATAAGTTTTATACAGTACGGTTTTAAATATTTATAATAAAATGTCAGCCTTACATAATTTAAAAATATAGGGTTAATAAATGAAAATACGAATATTGGGAAAATTAAATGACACGGGGAGTCGTCAAAAAGCATCTTTTTGTTCAGGCGTTTATCATTTCACAAAAAACTCTTTTGCCATTTAAGTTATTTATGGCAACAAGTGCATAAAGTTGTGCTTTTTTTCACGAATGGAAAATTTCATTAGTGAACAAAAAACCCATTATACACTTGTTGCGTACAATATTTTTCCTACGTTCATGTAAAAACCAAAAACTGTCTTATTTGTTTTTTGCATGAACGTAGAAAAACTCAATAACACGATAAGTCGAAAAAATTACGATCTCTTGTTACTTACAGAAATCATAAAGAATTGCAATTGGACCCGTTCCGATATTACGAGTCATATACATACGTAGATCGTTACGATCTCTAAGATTTTTACACAGAATTGCAGCTGAATTGTTAGTAAAAGTCTAACTAGTGTTCGTTGTTTACCAGAAAAAAAAATTAAAACTAAATAGAATGTGTGCCCTCCAGATGAACTGTCAGTGACGCAATTCTCAAATGGTCTATATGCCGTAAAGAAGATTTAACCCAAATAACACATACAAGGATATATTGAATATTTCTTAGCCTACTATAAAACCAACCAAAATTTCAATGTCAAGATATTTTATTATTCATCATATTCTCCTCTTAATTGGATAAATTTATTACAGCGAACCTGCAACGTCTCTAGACCTTTCAAAAAAAATCATCATGCTCTGCAAACCAGACCTCCTCAGCTTTTATTACCTCCTCGTTGGAAAAAAATTCACGACCTTGTAAACTTTTTTTCGGTTGAGGAAAGAGATGATAGTCAGACGGAGCCAAATCTGGTGAATAATCTAGTAATTCAAACCCTAAATCACGAATTTTTTGCATGGCAACATGAGATTTGTGAGCAGGGGCGTTGTCCTGCAAAAACAATTCACCTTTGGATAGGTTTCCGCGTATTTTCTCTTTAATTTTTTCCCGTAGAGTGGTCAGTTATGTCGAATAGTAATCTCCAGTTATTGCTTTACCCTTATCCAAAAAATCAATCATGATTACTCCATGGCAATCCCAAAAAACTGAAGCAAGAACTTTTCCAGCAGCTTTTTTGACACGAAACTTCCTAGGTCTTGGAGAACCAGAGTGTCACCATTCCATCGATTGTTGCTTTGTTTCTGGATCATAGAAATGTACCCAAGTCTCATCAATAGTTACAATTCGGTTTAAGAAGTCTTCGTCGTTTTCAAATCGAGCACAGATTGAACGCGATGCTTCTACCCTTGCACGCTTTTGGTCAACATTCAAACATTTGGGGATCCATTTTGCAGCAATTTTTCTCATGTCGAAATTGACGTGAACTATATGATGAACGCGTTCGTATGAAATATTCAGTGGTTCAGATATCCGTTTTAGCCCAATTCGACGGTCTGATAAAATCATGTCATGAACTGCATCGATATTTTCGGGGACTGTCACAGAAACTGGCCTCCCTGATCAGTCATCATCTTCAATGGAAAATTTACCTCTTTTGAAGCTTGCAGTCCAATTTTTCACGGTCGCATACGAAGGACATTGATCACCAAGGCTATTAAGTATATCTTCGTAAATCTGCTTACCTCTCAACCCTTTCAAATACAGGTACTTGATGAAGGCTCACTACTCCAATTTTTTGATTTTCACAATTTCGGTGGACATCTTTTTCCTTTTAATTTATTGTGTAACTCTGGTTTCCTTTTTTGACGTCAAACTTCACACTACCACTTTCAATGAGTTATTGTTCGTTGCTATGGTAACGCAATATTTTGTTTATGCATGGAACTGGTCTAGGCTAACTAGATATAAATACATCCTCGTATAATATGACTGAACCACATCGGCGCGTGGCTGGGCTTTAGCTAAGAAATAATAAGATGAAGAATTTGAAGAAAAGGTTCTTTTTTTATAATTGACTATACAAAATGTAATATCAACTCACACACTTCGTGTAGAATGTACTTCAGTAATGCGGCTAGCGCATATAAAATGCTTTTTCATCTGGAGCATCCTACCATGTATTGATCGCAAAACCTTTTTTCATTTTTTTATATTTTGTTTGTTTACTGTAGCTATCCTCTAGTTTAATTAATCAAAGCATATATGATACGATTCTTCATACCTTTTTCAATTTTTTTTGTCGTTTCCTCGCCCATTAACAATGAACTCCCTACTACAAAAATAGTGATTTATTAAAATTATACACACTGTACAGCGTTGACTCTTTGGGTTTACATAATAGAAAAAACAAAAAAGTAATAATTTAGGACCTTGTTCGTTTTTCGGGTGAATAGTAGGGACCATGTTTTTCCATAACCATCACGTTTTGTTTTCAATTCACTTCCCTTTTCTCCTATAGAAAATTGTATAAAGACCAGTCAATTAATATTTATTTGTTTTACTACGCAAAAGAGCACAAGATTTAATGCCGCCGGCCTATCATAGCCGAAGTGTAGCCGGAACTAGGAAATCAGCCAAGACAGCGAATCTTCTTTTGTACCATGTTAAACATATTTTTTTCCAATTTCGTTCCTATTCCACTCAGAATCCAAATAATTATTCATTTTGTCTTAATATGTCTTGATATGTAATTTTCTTATCCGATTATGTTCATCATATTTCTTGTCACGATGTCCATGACAACTGCTTTTTGCCTCGGGACATGTTATTAAAGTTAATTATAATCCTGTCTCGATAGTTCCAGAGCCCTGTGCGGTTACATCGGCACAAATAAATTGACCTAGGGCCTATTCCACGTCGATTCAACTAGCAAAGAAATCGATTCAATTTGCGATTTCAGGAGACACGTGTTTTTCCCAAAAAACGTTTGTGGAGCCCAGCAGTGTCGCATGTCAGGGTATACATCGTTATTTCGAAAACTAAAAACTACCTTTTGCTTGAAATGGTCGCCATTTTTTCCAAATATTCGCATTGAAACCTTTTTTTTTTTCAAAACGTGCGTAATTTAATCAGCCTTATCATGCTTTTTCCGGCTTTCCAATATTTTGGACACGTTTTCCGGAAAATTGGAAAAACTAAAAAAGTGCTTTTTTTTCAAAATGCGATTTCTCAAAAACGCCCAATTCGATTAACGCGTATTCTCGATATGTTATTCTCGAATATATAAGCTATCTTTTCGGCAAAACCGCAGTAGCCCAACTCTTTTCTGTCCAGAGATACAACCCTGCAAACACAAACTCGTAGATAACACTGTCACTTGAATTATCTCAGTTTATAGCAAAAACACTTTAATACAGAACATGGTATATTCAAAACAGCTGATTTTAAGACGAGAGTACTTATTTATAATAAAATTGATAGGATTTGCACAAATTGTATACTGGGTTTAAGAGTGTAAAAATACAAATTCTGTTTGCAAAATGACATTTTTCCATGTAGATTCTCGCTTCTAGCTTTGCAGGTTGATTCTATAATATATATCAAATAGTACCATCGAATTCTGTGTGGGAAGATAAGTATCATATTATTATGTTCAGCAGTAGTACTATAGTATATTGTGCAACTAGTGAGAAAAGCTAAAAGCTGAAATGCGAGTGCCGCAACACACGAGTGAGAAAAATGCTTTTCCCACGTGTTACACACTATACTTCTTCTACGACTGCAAATTAATGAATAATTTAACTATTTTAAAGTGATATATTTTTAAAATAGGTACGAATACAATGAAAAGTAATTAGGTACTTATAAACTAATTAAATTTTGCATAAGCCATTTCATATTTCTTTCTTGAAATATCTGGTAATAACTCTAAGGTAATATTTTCTGTTATTTCTGGGGGTGTGTTTTCAAACTCACTGTCGTTGATGTCCATAATTACGTACACTGCGGGTCATATAAAACTGGTACAACTATATTATAATCAAGAATAGTGTTTTTGTAGTTGTGTAAATTGATCTTTTAAAAAGTGTCAATGCTAAACCAGCTGTTATGGTATGATTTCTAGGGCAGGGATGCCAGCTCAACAAAAATGTAAGTAGATGTAATGATGAAATTAAATTTTGTAAAGCAATAAAACAAATTGGAAAAAATAAAAATCTATTATATCATTTAGACACAAACAGTAACTAACTTAAATTAAAACATTTCGAATAAATGAACTAACAAATAGATTATAGACCAAGGTAGCATGAAAGCCATGGAAGTTTACATTCAATAATTAATAACGTGTCATACCTCCATTATTATTGATAAGTTTTTGTAATCTTGTAGGCGTTGAGTCAATTAAATTTAAGGTTAAATTTTCATCTTCTGTCAAGCTTTCCCAGGTTTCTTCTATTAGTGTCCATAAGTGTTCTTTGTTTCGTGGAATTGTACACACAAAATTAGTTTTTCCTTATGACCTACGTGGTTGAAGTTAAAAAAAATCCCCATTTTAATTTTCTCGTGTACGCTTCTGATTTATCATGAAGTTGACTCATTCTATGATGGGTGCATATTAATTGAGAAAGACAGGAGGTTGTGCATCATTGTCAGTGATGCGGGTTTATATATGAATCTACGAATTCACAAATTCAACCAGTCCATGGACTGGAAGACGTTGATGGAAATTTATAACCCTCAAAATGTGAGTTGCAGTAGATGACACCGCTTGATAGAAGTCGATGACAAAAATGACTGATGCGAAAGTTGATCTGATTTCAAAAACAATCGACGTTGGGATATTGAAACCGACCTGGATGCATGTGAAAGGGTAAAAGGTGGCCGAAGAGTTGATTTATTGATGAATACGTTTGAAACTAAGATTCAACAACACTCTTTTATGAATAAAGTTTCCAAGATTACTGAAATGATTGCATTATTTTAAATATGTAACCATAGCACATTAATTGCGTTGTATTGAAAGAAAATAACTAGGATACAAGGTGGATTTGAAAATAAGCACAGCCTACGTGTGCTATTTTTTTGGGAAATTAAACCATAATCTATTTTTCTTATTTATTTCAAATTGTAGAGGTTTGAGTTGTTTCTTAAATACTATTTTAACGCCTTACAACGTTTTTAAAAAATACTTTTTCAAAGTCCTGACCGTTCACTGAGAAGGAACAACTACTTCTCTGGCTATATGCCACGACAAATATTAAATTACACTTTACTGCACGATATATCCAACCATTTTGGTTTGTACTTCGAAGGGACAATGTCAGTTGTATACCGTTTTCGGCGTGTTTGCGCCTCATCAGTACTAGATAGATACCATCCATCCAGAAGCTCTGAGAGCATGACCCTGGACTGGAGACAATGCTGAAATCACATTAATACATTAACCTCAGTAGAGGAAATGTTAAGAAAGCGACAACAACGACATCCTCACATATAACCACAAACCAAAGTTCTATTCGCCAAAATTTTTCCGATATTCAGCGCTGCAGTATGTGTCAGAGGTGTCAGTGGAATGGGAAAGACAATAAACATATCTATTTCTGTTTGTCTCAGTCCATTTCCTTCAATCACGAATTTTTAGCGATTAAGGTGTTTTGGGAGAGGTGGTGTGAACATTTTTAAATACTTTGGCAATAGAAATCGGCCGATGGTGGAAGGCGAACAGGTATTCAAAGCATTTAACAACACTGAACATCAGAATATTTTATTGAAATGAGTGAAATTAACTTTATAATCTGTTTCAAAGCAGTGACAAGTTTTTGGAAATGGGTTTCCCAATTTGCAAAAATTCTTGCAACACTTTTTGTATAATGTTGGATCTTTTGGGAATTATTGAAACATATGCAACTACTCACTACATTGCGGCACAGAGCAATAGACCTCTTGCACTTGCTGGTCGTTATTAGAGTCTAAATAAGTATTCTGATACAACAAACTTCACCAAATTCTTCTAGAAATCAAGAAAACGATATTAATTCTGTGCTCACTATAAACCTACTATAATGGCGATTTGGTTTGTTTTCCTCATTCCCAGGTTATAAAATTTTGACTTAGAAGTGTAGTTGTTGCATCTTAGTTAATTGTAATGGGTTATTTTTTTTAAGGAGCCGTCCCTTTTCCGGCATTACCTCAGCCTCTTGGGATTATTGTGGATCCTCCTAGTGTTCTGACTACAGCCTATTCAGCCAATCCATTCCCTGTATTAGCTTATACAGGCTCTTTACTGGTTGGTTGTAGAAGTCTTCTGGAGTCATTCGGGGTCTTCCCTACAGTTTCTGCCTCCTGTGGTCCAGCGTCTCACAGTTGCATAAAATGTGCAGAGCTGTTTCGGTAACCTTTTTGCATCTTCTGCATGTAAGGTCTCCGTTATACAGCCCTATTTTGTTCAGGTGCTCCTTTGTGGGAAAGTGTCCCGTAAGAAGCCCCGTTATGGTGCGTAGTTTGTTACTGCTCATTGAGAGCAGTTCTCTACTTTTTCTGATGGTTCTTTTATGAATTTCTTCCCATGTGTTTGCCTGGGTGTATTATTCCAGTATTTTTTGTGTTGTTCTTTCACCCACCCTTTTAACCATGACCTAGTGGAGCATCTGGGAATGCCCACATATGGTTCGGGTCCGTTCATCAGGGTTGACGATCCTGCTCTTGACAGTTCGTCAGCTTTTTCATTACCAGCGATTCCTTTGTGACCTGGGACCCACTCCACTGTTACACTGTTCCGAGTCGCTAGTCTTCTAAGTTCTTCGCCGCATTCCAATACCAGCCGAGATGTTACCTTAGAAATTTGAAGTGCTTTAAGGGCAGCTTGACTGTCACTGTAGATCCTGATCTGCCTGTTGTTGTAGGCTCTCATGTTATTTGCCCTTGCATATGCAAGTATTGCATAAACCTCTGCTTGAAATACCGAGGCATATTTACCAAGCGAGACGATTCCTTCATGTTTGCTCGACTTGCTGTATATACCCGCTCCGGTGCCGAGCTCATTCCTTGATCCATCTGTATACCAGATCAGCTCATTCGCTCTGCTGAGTGGTGGTGCGTCCTCTTCCTCAAGCTCCTTTCGATCTTTGATGACGATCTCGAAGTTCTTGCGAAAGACATATTTGGCGGTCATGTGGTCTGTTGGCATTTTAAAAATGTCGTCATCCACGTGCCTTATTTCTGTCTGTCCTCTCCCATGTGCCACGGTCTGATGCTTTTTCCAGTCGGGTTAGAGCTGCTCTTGCTTCGCACATTATGACACAATGTAGCGGAGGAAGGTCTAGCATTGTTTCTAGCGCCGCTGTAGGAGTAGTCCTCATTGCCCCTGTAATGCCAATGCATGCAAGTCTTTGGACCTTTCTCAGTTTTAGCATCGCAGAGGTTTGTCTAATCTTTGGCCACCAGACCAGAGATGCATATGTTAACCTGGGGATGACAACCATTTTGTACAACCAGTGTACCATGCTTGGTCTAAGTCCCCATTTAGTGCCGTAAGTGCGTCTGGCCACCATGAAGGTTGCCTCTGCCTTCTTGATCACGTGCTGAAGGTATCGGTTCCAAGTTAAACCTGGGTCTAGGATAACCCCAAGATATTTTATGCGTTATAATGGTATTTATCATCTTTAACATCTATTGATTACATGCTTTATTAAAATGACAATTTTTCACAGGAAACTGTATTTAAGTCATAAGCTAAATACCTATCCTTATGCTTACAATTACTTTTATATATGTTCGTTGACAAACATATATATCCAATATTATGAAAGAGTAATAGCTCACTCTAGTATTTCATTAATCACCTAAATTCACTTCAATCATACGAGGGACACTACAAAAGTTTTTATAGCGTTCAAGATACCGTTATCAAAAATAACTATATTTGTCGAAATTTAAGTCTGACACCTACATCAGCGTCAATATGCAATAATCTATTCAAATAATTTTTCTCATTATTTAAATAAATACATACTCTGTGGCTGTAATACCAAAAATAAATCAATTCGTATTTTCTTGAATGTCTTGGAAACTGGACCTGATACTGGTATTCTTGTTCACATTTTACAAATTTTATGACAATAAAAACACACCCTGTACATTGGAAATAGAGATTTGATTTCCAATCACTTTTCCAAAGCTTAACTAGTAATTTTTGAATTTTTCAGTAAAATAATTCGCTTCCGTGATTGGTTTCATTTCTATATTCAATTTTTTTTCTTTTTTTCAGAGCTCTGATACGTCTCTCCAGCTAATAATAAAATAATCTTCGCAAGTTTTATTAAAAGAGTTCTCTGAATTATCAAAGTATTTTGAATTATTAGATCGGAAGCGGAAGGAAATTCGCTTACCTTTAATAAATCATCATTAGATTTTTAATTAAAATTCCAAGAATAATTACAGCCGTCGGATTTAAAGTAGAAAACTCAATAACATAATTAAAGCTCGTCGTATAATTTCGAATATATGTAAAAATACAAATACAGTGTGTCCAAAAAGTAATGCATATACTTATAATCAGTTAAATAAACAGTAAAAATGAAAAAGTCCGAAACAGATGTATTTTTGATTTAAATTATTTTTTTTTAAACGAGAATCTATATCTCCTGTCTTCAAAAATAAAAGTATTACACTGTATCCATTTTTATGAATTTACTTCAATAAATATCAAGTATTTAGCTGGATTCAGAACTACTGTAAGAAACCCCGCCTCTTCTCCTTCCAATATTTGTTAGTTATGTGTCTATTGATTTCTTCTGGCCATAACGGCTTCCAAAATAAAAATGAATTCGTAAATAAAACAAGATTCTTTAAATTAAAACAAATTTTAAAAAAAACTCCGAGAAACAAAAACGATAAAACTAAAAAATAATGAATTAAAGGTTCAAATAGTCCTCCTTGTTAAGCCAAACAAAAACCGAGTCTATTGAACAAAGATAGTCTTGTATCTCTGAGCTGATTCGGTGAAATGTTTGCACAATGCTGGACAATTTTCGCCCTTGATACTATCAAATTTTGAGCCCGTTAAAAATTGTGCCCATAGATTTCATTTTTTTAAAAACCCCATGAAAATAAATCATTCGGGGACAAATCCGCTGATCTTGTGAAGGACCTCCAAATTACCACGTTAAAATTTCAATTATGTGTACATTCTGATTTCTCTACGAGTTTATTTTATTTTGAATAGTTACGGGCTTGAACAGTACTTGCATATCGACTGCTGTTTAATGCTAATTAAGGTCCGCCCACAGTTGAGACTACGGAGTAGTGGGAATTGTACGATATGTTGTAGATGTCCAAATGAACGATTGTAATAATCGTGTTTTTAATATGTTGAAGCTTGATATTCGTCAACTAGTTCAAAAGCAGTTCTGATACAATGCTTAAAATCCCGATGTTTCGTTTCTCATTGCATGTATCTATACATATAGTAAGAAATACCACAATCTATTGTTTTGTACAAGATAAGCTGTTGTGAAATTTTCAGTCACATTTACATTCAATGGTCATAGTTCCACAGTTGCAAACAGTATTAACCTTTACCTCTGGTTTAAATTCCCAAAAATAACAAAAAATATATTAAAATCACCACTAGTAGCATACAACAGATAACCTTGACCTCCTAGAAGTTATTGATTGGAACCTTTTTTCCTGTAATACATTTTACAGATATACAAGTTTCTCAAAAATAATTATCCTGTTTTGTATACTAGCATGTGAAACTAGTCTAATCTCTACAACTAACATGAAAATATTTATTGATGGGGAGAGATGATAGATCCACGTATTAATAGAAAATTGTAAAAAATACGTCGCCAAGAAGTGACTGAGTATTTGAAAAAGTTGATATCTAGATAACATTAACAATACTCTCTTGCAAGCTTGTTGCTGTTAGAATTTTATTAAGCACTTAATTAGTTACTTTTGAGTTTCCGTATCAGCTTCTCTGTTATAAGACTCTAGGGGTATTACAAATGATACTTGTTCTTCCCTGAAACAATATAATTTTATAGCTTTTGTGTTGTACTCTCTCCAATATAACTTTGGGATAAAGGCATTTAGCAATTATTGTATCTTATTTAATGATGGTATTACATTAAGTAAACTCAATACTCAATACACAAAAGATCAGTTTAAATTGCAACTTAAATAAGGTTTTTCCCAACCGTCACACAAAAAACTACACAGAAATAAAAAAAATGAATTTTCCGATTTTTTGTATTTTACATAATACCATTGAGGTATTTTTACAACCAGCAGGTTTGAAGGAAAATAAAATTCATTCATTATTTTTTCATTTGGGACCGAAATTGGAAAATTCGTATCAAAACCCAATACAAAGCGGAATACGTAAAAGTCTATCAATAATATAGTTTAAAATTTTGTATATGAAACAATTTATTCAGCTCGCGATGCGTATGCAAGAAACGGAGGTTGTTTTCATAGTAAAAAAATTTCATGTTTCTATTTATGTGCAGAAAGCATCAAATTAAATAATGATTGTTGATATTACATGAGATTAAAGTGTCTATACCTCTCCTAGATGTAACATTTTCTCCCTAATAATACAAATACAGTCGGCAGAAGCAAACATGAGCCCTGGGTGGGCGTGTTCATGTCGCTGTAGTTGTATTTTTGTAGTAACAATCGATATTTTAAATCGATAGCCAAATATCGATACCATAAGTGGTAACTGTCAAGAGTGTCAAGAGATATGTAATTTATGAAGCAAATAATAAAATAACGTATAAAAATATAGAAGCAGATTATAAATGGCAGCTGACAAATAGAAAATAGAATGCAGTCCAGTGTTGCCGATGCAAAAATAAAAATTACCCAAACTTACGATTCAAATTACCAGAATTTGTCAAAAGTACCAAAAGGACACAGTGGTTATCCGAATAAAGTCTTCGACCCTAGTCAATATAGAAAATTCCCGAAAACAATAGCCATTTTATATATCCCTTCTGCAAAATATTCGAAAAACTATTGGATCTAAATTTGCGAAATTGTCTAAAAATCGGATAATGATCCTCGCATTGACAGCACTGATACAGACACTGAAATTGATGTATGTTGATGAAATCACTCGGTCATATTATTTCGATTATGTAAACAAATACTAATGTACATTCGTTAACATTAGCTCCTGATTGGCTCGTTGCGATGACCTTTCTTTTAGTTGGCAAATTTTCCGGGTCTCATGTTTGCTTCTGTTAACTTGTACCTATTCACTTTTATGAAAAGTCTCCCTACACTGTTAAAATAATAAACTCTTTTTATTGGTTGTATTTGAGATTTGCTATATATCTATAAAAAAAATTCGAGATGAAATTTTCCTCTTGACAAGAAATATTGTTCTTTGGTCAATTAATAATTTTGCCAAGTTCACTAATTGAGAAATTCGTTACGTCTCGCCCGGAGAAAACCGTAGAAAAATCATCATTAATTACGAATGTCTCGACTGTACAGAGAAAAAGGGCATCGAAAAATCAAAAAGGGCATAGGAAACTTCTCCCGAGTTTTCAAACATTTTAGTCAGGGCCGGTATTTACAAGATTCACAATAAATTGGTTGAAGAATAAACAGTCATTTTGTTCATGAAACACAACAGCATAACTTGGTCTGTACCTGAATCTGTTGAGTTTAACTTTCGTTGGAATCACATAAACTCCTCTGTTGATCGCTTTCTTCGCCGGCTGAAATTTTAATTATTATTCAATTCAATTTAGAGACAATTTACTGACTGCGCCATGTGTTGTTTCTAAAGTTTTTTTAATTATTTAATTAGAATAAATATTACATTAACATTGTTCTACAAAGTCCGTCTAACAACCAAATCAGAAAAAGAGGAGAAGAAGATGGTGGATGGTATCATCAAATCCTTATGTTTAGCGATCCGAATGACCGGCTCATTTTCATAAAAAACAAGAAATTCCAACACATTCTCATTTGTCCACTCAATTTCAATAAAAAAAGAACAATCAAAAAAACGTCTGTACGCTTCTGGTAGTCTTTGAAAACTAAATGAATAGTCGTACTAGTAAAAGCAAATTATTTGTGCATTTAGTCTGAGCGCCTCTACAAGTATAGACAAGTATGTACTTGGCAAGTGTATGAATAATCGTGATCCCTTTGACTCGAACCATTTTTACAGACCCTGAATGGAAAACCAACGAGTGACAATTAATTGTACAAGCAGGAACAAGTTGCCCACTCACATGACATGCCAAGTATACACAAGTAACGATTATTCGCCAAGTACACGAGTCGTCTGAGCCGGGCTTAACGTTCAACAGAATGATCAATTACATCTTAAGTTGTAAATTCCACATTTTCCTATTATTTGGATGACAAAATAATAAATGAAGAAGTAGCCAAATTCTAAAAAGTTTATTTATTCAAAAAAAGGTTACGAATCTGACCCAGACAATTATAGGCTGATTATAGCTCTAAATGATTTCTTTACTTCTGCAACAAAATATTTTTCTTCATACCTCGGTCGAAAGTACGCACTTTCGTCCCTCATAGCAGGGACGAAAGTTCAACATTTACTCCCTGTGAAAAGTACACGCGTTTCCTCTATAACAGCGGGAGGAAAGAGTTTCTCATGCGTATTTATACTCGTAACTACGACCAGCTGCACTCGCTTCCGACCGTCTATAAAGAAAAATAGTATACACTCCACGGGCCGAAAGTTGAAATCTCGGTCCTGCGCGTCATGATGCCCTCGGATAATTTCGCTTCGGAGTATTATGACGCGCAGGGCCGAAAATTCAACTTTCGGCCCTTGGAGTGTAATATACTATTTCCATCCCACTCGTGGTTTTATACAAGGATATTCAACTCTAACATATTTTTTGAGTGAATGACTGGACTACAGTTTTCCTTTAGACGTTATTTTGCCTTAATTTTGGATTTTGACCGGTCAAACTTTTAAATTACATAAGCTTGTATATTATAAAGTTTATTATTAACTGTGGTTCCCAGCTCAGAATTCAATATTATAGATATAATAATAATTATTATATTAATTCAATTGAACTACAAGCCTTTCTGTTTATTTACCAGCGAGAATATGTGCTATGTTGGCTAAGTCTATGGATACATTTACTAAAATGATGCTATTTTCACATAAAGGTAGTTTTGTGAAAATTACGGTCTCATCATGAAACTTTTGTAACGTGAAAAAGTAAAAGTTCATTGTTGTATCTACGTGGATCAGATTTAAAAGGCAATAAGCTCTAGTAGCAAAATGGAATTCAAAAAGTTCTAATGCAATTTGAGTTTACGAATGTAGAAATTTTAAAACGTAAATATATAAGTAAAAACTTGTGATATCTCTATAAATGATATTAATTTAATTTTCAGTTCGTAGAATAACAAATTTTCTCATTGACAGCTATATTTATTAATAAACAACGGTGGAGAAAGTGTAGTTCACTTATTTTTAGCTTAAATGCTGTTTTAGTTATTTTTTTACAAAAATTAATTTACAAAAAAAAAGTGTTTTTGAGTGAGAATTATGAATTTTCAAAGGGACAAAGGGTAGTGATGGTGCTCACGGTAGTTAGTTAATGAAGTGATTAGTTATTATAGCATACTCAGAAATGCTAGCAGTTACAGAAGCCAAGGAGGTCAAGCTATATAAGAAATTAATGGGGCATTTTTACTTTTACTGTATTTTTTTAATTATATCATTTAAGTTGACAGTTTGTCCTCTGACGTAGATCTTTCTCCGCCCAATAAAAATAATATAGGTTTATTGACCAGGAAACAATCGGAAAAATAATCAGCTTCGCGGACGATACTGTGATTTATTACAAACATGATGACTGCTATAATCTCAAAACAAATATTGAAAATGATCTTGGAAAGCTCAAAGACTGGTTCGACAGCAGATTACTCTCAATAAACTTTGACAAAACTGTATATTCATCCTTCAGTAGTCATGAAACGTCTCTGCCAAAATATAATCTTTATCCAACAAGATTTTTCAATAAAACCTGCAAAAAGAATTAAATACTTGGGCATTTACGTTGACAATCACTTACGATGGAACCATCATATGGAAAAAGCTTCGGAGTATCCTATTTCGATTTAAACAAGAAAGCCAATTTTTGAGCCTTAAATGTAAAACAATACTGTACCACAGTTTGGTTGAGTTACACCTCAATTATGGCATTATTTGCTGGGGAGGAGTTTCAAGGAACTATCTAAATGACCTCAAAGTGTCTCAAAGGCGATTTCTCCGAATGATTCTCAACAAACCTACAAAATATTCAAGCTCACTACTCTATACTGAAACACAAATATTAGATGTTCGACAATTATACATTATTCAGATAGGATGCCATCAATATAAAAATAAATACAAACTTACCACTCACAATCATAGATACGCAACAAGATCGAATAATCAATACTGTATACCAACAGCTCTTAAAACAGTAGGTCAAAAAGGCTACTCCTACTTGGCACCTAAATTATTCGGGCAACTACCACAGAGAATTATCGATGAAACTTCTTTTAAACGCTTCAAAACCCAACTAGTAACATTTGTTAAAGAAACAGACAAAACAAACATACACAAAATGATAGAATGCTGAATCAAAAACAGAGAAGAGTAAACTCATATACGAAATGTATGTCTGAAATACAATCATGTAAAAATGGATTTATATTGTTTTTTTAACTTTTTTTAACTTTTTTAACACCACATACAAGTATGTACAATACTTCTGTGGATGTCTAGATGTTTATTCAATTTTATTTGTATTTTATCACTGTATTTGTTAAATTTATGAATAAACGTTATTATTATTATTAATTATATTTTTTGTCAAGGGAAGAAATAGAAAATTGATTAGGTAGCTGCAGAAATAAATGTTTCTAGCACATATTATGTTATTAGTGTGGTATAGCTCAACTTATTGAATGGAATTTCGAAGGTGTGCTGGTAAATACGAATGAAAAATGTGAAGCGCCTCATTAGTAAACCAAGCGCACATTTACAGTATGAATATTTGATGCCAGCAGATAAAATCTTGAATGTAATTCGAATCATGAAACCGTATAGGAAGTTGGGAATGAGTACTTATTATAAAAGTGTATAAAACGCACGGGCTCATATAATAGTATAATTTTATGAAATTTTAGTAAAGACAAAAACAAATTGGAAAAATAAAAGTAAGTTTCTTTTGGAAGTGTGCTGTGAAGTTACCTTTTTCGTTTTATTTACAAAGAATGTTGACTGTATTCAAATATGTAATTTCAACGTGAACTTGTATGACAGAAATCCTAAGATATACAATATTTATCCCAATTGGAGTGTATCACATCATTTATTTCCAAACATTATCAGAGGCTGTCAAAAAATTCTTAGTTCTATTGATATTTACAGTAATTTCTTCAAAATTAAAGAACATAACATGCGGTAGGGGTGACAAAATTCTGAAGCGGTCTTGACACATTGTTCCCAGACGAAATTGCCGTACTGAATGGTTAGCTTCTACTGGTCACCCATACTCCACCTGTCATTTATCCGCTCCTAGTTGAATGATCTGCTGGGATCCAAAAATTTATCAGATTTCCCTAGTGCCCATGAAATATTCCTCATACATATCAACATAATTTGATTTTTATGCAATTTTAGTTGAAAAATTAATTAAACACATGGTCCTATGGAAACTAATTAAGTCGCATGGCATTATCAATATGATTGAGAGCGTTTCAGTTTGATCTACTTCCATATATCAGCTTTCATTATTATTGGCAGCAACCATAATCTTTCTAGTTTAAAATTCATTCTAGCAGCCTCTCCATCATTGTGTTATATTTTACTGTTAAAACGGAAGCTGGTACCATACCTTCCTCGAACAGTATACCTTGTTCCTATTATTCAATATTGTATGTTTTCTTACTGGATTGACAGTTTTGTGAAAAGTAACGTTTCTGCATCAAACATATTCACAGTATAATATGAATTATTTCAAATTATTACTAAATGAAAAACGGTCCTGTGTCCATTCCAACTCTTCGAACCCAATTCGAAACTGGTGTACGTCATAATCGTATTTTAACAGAAAATCAAGGAAATAAATTGAAAGAAATTTATATTGGAACTCGTGCCGGTGAAAGGAACTTGGGTCATTTAATTGTTACGATTATACCTAGAAACTTTATGAACGAACCTTCGAATCCGGCTGTATTTTGTGCAGTAAAACAGTTAACCAACTTTTGATGCCAAAGGCGAAATTTAGATGTTTTGGAGCCACATGCTGTTTCTCAGGTGATATGTGACTTTTTTTAAATTGATTGAATGATAAAAATAAATGCTCTAGACAATAATGTATCGCTGTATCCCAGAAACTATCAATCGTACAGCTTACAGAAAAAATATGTGAGAAGTACAAACACGCCTACCGGAAAACTACTGGAAATTATTTCCAAGTTTTCTACTTAACCTCTTGAAGTCGTAGTTCACAATAATAACAGAAAAACATAATTTTCCTATAATAAATGCAGCAGCTTCTATGTCAGCCCTGGGAATACTGTCAATAGCGTTCTGTAAAGAATCTCTTAATAGACTGGCAAGAGACAACAAAGTATCTCCAATATGGGTGCCGGCACATGAAGGGATTGCAGGTAATGAAATGGCTGACCATTTAGCTAAAGAAGGCTCTAAAGGAGACTTCATAGGTCCGGAACCGTTTTGTGGAATCACAAAAGATTCATAAGAGGGGAAATCGGGAAATGGCTAGATAGGAAACACCAACTCAAATGGAGGTCGGCACAAGGACACCTCCATACAAAGAGTTTACTGACCTATAGTGACTGGACACTGCACCCTGTGGAAACATCTGCACAAAATGGGCAAAGTTAGTGATCCTATCTGCAGTAAATGTGAGCTCTATGATGAAACACCTGCTTCTGCGGGAACTCACATGGACTCAGACGGAAGCACTTTGGAGAGGAAATAATACAATCATTACAACTACTGAGAATCTCTCCAGTCAAACTAGTGGCCTAAATAGAAGACACAAAGCTTCTGGAAT
The DNA here is from genome assembly GCA_949126875.1 of Lochmaea capreae. Lineage (NCBI taxonomy): Eukaryota > Metazoa > Arthropoda > Insecta > Coleoptera > Chrysomelidae > Lochmaea > Lochmaea capreae. Next base: position 22,250,519 of record OX421404.1, read on the forward strand.
GGAAGTATATAACATGGGAAATGATACAAAGATTCAGTTCAAGGCTGTTGAGCACAACCCAATCGAATTCGAATGAATGAGCGTTCTGTATTAGTTAAAGAAGATTTGCGCAATTTGCAGGTCTTGTCTAAATCTTCAATTTGACCCTATAGACGACAATCCAACATAGTAATGTCGGGAGATCTTGGCGACCACGGGAATATGCTACCTCTTCCTATCCGATAATACTCATATTGTAGGTTTAAAAGGGCATATGTATTTTTTATAACCGTTACAGGTTCATAAGTGCACTCTAAATTAATTGTATATTTGACTTGACAACAATTCATGACGTCTGCCTACCTACCTATTTTTTATCGTATCTTTGCTTCATTCATTCATTCGGTTGGGTTGTGCTCACCATCCCAGGCACTTGAACTGAATCTTTGTACCATTTCCCATGTTATCTACTTCCATTCCAGAAGCTTTGTGTCTTCTATTTAGGCCACTAGTTTGACTGGAGGGATTTTCAGTAGTTGTAATGGTTGTATAGTTTCCTCTCCAAAGTGCTTCCGTCTGAGTCCATGTAAGTTCTCGCAGAAGCAGAGTATATGAGTAGGTGTTTCATCATGAAGATTATATTTCCTGTACAAAGGTTCACTAACGTCGCCCATTTTGTGCAGATGTCACCTCAAGGTGCAGTGTCCAGTCTCCAGGTCGGTAATTGTCTTCAAATGTCTCTTACCCAGTTTCAATAGCCTGGTTGAGAGTTCCTTGTCTACTTTGTTCAGCAAACTGTTTGTATGGAGGTACCTAATATTTTATTAAACATTGAATTCCTTTTAAAATTTTATTGATTTTGTCGAAATCAATGAGGAGGAACAAGTTTTGTTGAGTTAGCATTGCCACTCACTCCTACCAGTTATTTTACAAGGCAGGGAAAAAGGTGCTGAAGCAAACTTTCGTAATATAATGATGTATGTATTTATGTATATTGGGGTGACGTTCACTGAGACCTAAAAGATCTATTGTGCCCCCTTACTTCTACGTATTTCCTGAGGAAAGTCTCAGAGACTAGTAGCTCATTTGGTCCTATTTCCCTGAGGAATTTTAGGATATCTACAGGTTTCAACTTCGGTAAATGTCCCTCCTCTGTTTCATCTTCTATGCTACTGAATCTACATTCTTCTTCCTCCACTATTTTGAGCTTTTTCATGTGCCCGTTTAGGTGGCAATATACCTGTTAAAACTCATCTGATCTCAACGGGTTGTAGTCACCCACGAGAAACTTTGAGTGTCTAAGCCCTACTAGATCTTTCAATGGACAGATATACTTTTTTCTTCGGCTTTGCCTATGTCTTCCAATATTACATTGGAAAAGGGCTACGGCCCCCTAAAAGGGTCTTTCAGTCTCTCCCTTTGCTATTCCATCTTCTATTTCATTTCCTTGATATAATGATTACGAATATTCAAATTATTTTGTTACTATAACGGTACATTTATTATGACAAAATGATGTTTTTGTGATACTATTGTTTCTCTAGCGGTGAAGTAGGAAACTTGAAAATAATTCCCAGTAGATTCTTGTTCGCGAGATTTTTTTCTCCAAGCTATTCGATAAATAGTTTCTGAGATACAGCGGGTTACCTTTCTTAATCAGACACACATCATATATCTGTTGACTAGTCGATTTTAGACATTTGTTTTTCCGCTGGTCTCTACAACGAATAGTTTCCAAAAATACAACACTCTGCATTCTTATCCGGTACAAATATACACGTTTCGCTTAAAATAGTTGAATGCTTAAGCGAATAAAACAGATATTTAAATATTTAAAACACTCCTAAATTTAAGCATCGAAAGGGGCACTTAAAACATTAAGGACGGGATTCAAGTAGAACATGGAACCTAAATGCGTGTAATTTGTATTTGTTGTGAGAATCTCCTTTATATTTAAAGATTTAATGAAACAATGAATTGTCTAGTAAATTTCGACCCGGGTCTCGAATACTTAAACGCGAATCATTAACTTTTCTTTATAGCAAGTTCGTTAATCTGTAAACAGCCCTTATTAGAATAAGAGCAGCAGCGTACAATTTTGTTTTTGATGTGAGAAAATGTTTGCTAATTAAAAAACAAGGAGCTCCATTTAATTCATTCTGTTCATGGAAATGAAAAACGGGACTTGTCAAGGCTTTTGCGCAATGTTTAAAATAAACATTCCTTTTCTTTGAAGCATATACCATATAAGTTGGGAATTCGGCAATTATACATAATACCCTGTATTATGGAAGAGAAGGGATAATCCTTCCAGTGGAGGATGTTGGAATTCCAAAGGATTAATATTCCACGTAGGAAAATTAACAGCAAAAATTCATTAACAAGACCCTGTTGCTCATAGCCATTTGTACCGGGTGTCTGATATCGTAACTGCGTCGGCCCAGCACTGTAGTGGAAAGCATCTGATGCGATAATTACAGTGAAGCAGTCTCGAGCGCGGTTAGTACTTGGATGGGTGACCGGCCCACTGGGGAAGACCGTCGTGTAAATAGCCCGTACAGCCTGCAGCGGATTAGCATATCACAGCTCGCAGGCATTATACCAATGAGCACGAGGTATAATGTAGGTATGTCGTCTTTCGGAGAAGACGTAAAACCGAGGTCCCGAGTCCATGGATGTTGGGCTCGATAAAGAACCCTACCTCTGGTTGGAACACCAGTGGGTTCGGCAAAATATCCGGTTAGGGGTAGAGTGCTCCCGGCGTCGGTGATTAGCATCAGTCGCAGAAGTAGGCCGACGTTAAATAACCAATAAAAAAAACTGCTAGAAATCATTTTTATGATTCCTACTCCACCGCTAGAGGGCGTATTTTACAATAATATCACAAAAACATCATTTTTCTATAATAAATGTACGTTATAGTAGCACAAAATTCAAATCATTCGATAATTTTAGATAAGTTTGTTCCAGTATTGTTTCCTCTATATTGTAAAATAACTGGTAGGGGTGAGTGGGAAAGCTGCCCCAATTAAACTGTTTTAACTTTTGTTCCGCTGTATAGATTTTGTCAAACTTAGTATCGTTTGAAAGGGAATTCTATGTCTATGTCTTTTTGAAAAACCGTTTTTCCCCTCAAACTCTCGCATTTTTGACGCCAGTAATCGAACTGTTAGAAATATGTAACGGTTGAAATTACTGGAAGAAAGTCATCAGACTGATCTTCATATCTCTTCTGCCCTGGCCCTATTGCCCTATAAAAACAAACGGTACGTACCATAACCTGACACATTTTTCGGTGAACTCTGTTCCTATCAGCCGTGATCAAGGACTACTTCAGTCCTATTGTGTGTTTCCAATCCTTTTACTCTAAGAGTACTATTCTTGCTACTATTCACTTTTTGTCTTGATCAACGAGTTAACAAAACCTCCGTATCACCCTTCCATTCCAGCTACATAAGCAGTAAACATTGAACACAGTTTAAACTAGTTTATCTTCAGTCTCTGCAGAAGGTAACCTGGTGATCGAAACGCGTGTAGTCTTGATGTAGTTTCCGAGTGATGAGTCAGATGCTGTGAAAAATATGATAATATTAAGTTTATTGGGATTCGTGATTTTTTTTCTTACCTCCTTAATATTCAACGTCTTCCTTGTCAGAATAGTGGTAAGTGAATTAGAATGCTGAATGTACAAAACTTGAAGTTAACAAAAAGGTTTCCCTATTTGAATTGGATAAAATAATCCTATGGGGGATTTTTGTCTTTAACAAGTTTCACCTTCATTTCGTTGCTTTCTGTTTGATCCTTCCCGTTTTTGCCCTTCGAAGGTACAAAAAAGTAATTGATAGTGATTTTATTGCTGTTTTGACCCTCTCTTATTACTTTCGAGATCAACCAAACAAAAATAACTGAGATTGTTTTTAAAATAAATAGGTTCATTCGAAATTTGTCGTGATCTACTGAATTATTCTGGTACAAATCAAACAGTTTGTATATAATTCATTCAAAAATATTCCGGATTTTATAAACTCTATTTTATTTCTAACATCTTAAAACGAATTGGAAAAGAAAGATGTTTGTGGAGCTTATTAACTAACAGAAGAGACAGGACCATATGATATATCTCGTGTTACGAAAAACTGACTAGCGTGGTAATGGAATGGACGCTGGAAGGAGGAAAAAATTACATGAAACTTATTGAAAAAGACGTAGGTTATGGTAGCGACGCGAGAGCTGAGAGATTAGCTTTTGAGAAACCCGTATGGTGAATTGCAACCAACTATAACTAAAAGGTTCTCAATTTTTGAATGAGATGAATTAAATAGATGGAAAGTCATGGCAATTTGAATGGATATTCAAAATAAAACTCATTCCAAGTCATCATTTACTAGGTTATTCAGCAGTATTAGAATACAATGTACAAGAGTTGTAATAACTCTTCATGTTGAATTGTAGCAAAGATAAAATTGATCTTCAAAATCATCCGTTTAAGGTTATCAGATGACATAGCTTGTAGAAAATGTAACACATATATCTGTATATTTTGTAGTGTTGTGTGGAATGCGGGGATCAAGATATAATGTATCTTTTTTTTCGAGATCCAGCTGTTTCAGCCAAGCGTGGTCACTATTTAATTGATCTCTCTGTGTACCTGAATCTGTTGTTCTTGAATCACATAACCCCTTTGTTGATTGCTTTTTTCGTCGTCTGACATTTTAATAATCATGTAATTCAATTCAGAGACTAACTGCGCCATTATTTAAGAAATATATATATTATACTTCATCCATTATGAAAACCGTTTTCCACGTGACAAGAGAAGAATATTTAATAAACTTCATTTGCCATTCACTAGATATTCTCACTATTTCAAGTGCTTGACAATATAGTCCAGTTATGACAGACGTCATGGGAGACGCTTTTTATACTGTACATTGTTCTACAAAATCTGCCTCACAACCAACTGACTTACACCATATGTCAAAACACTTCAATTCCAACTGATCGGGGATCCAGCACAATATGGCCGGCCTGTCAAAGTCAGATGTTCTGGAATGGTCTATAAAGTTTAGTTTGAATCACATAGTTATTTTCTTATCAAGTGCGGAAAGTGATACTTTCCCACACGCGACTGCAGTTGACCCGAACGACGCGTAGCGGAGTTCGGACAAGCGGTCAAGGGCGGGAAAGACACTTTACGCATGAGTTAGGAACATTCTTGGTCGACAAAAAATATACCAACCCATTTTTCAAAAATTATTTTATTTCAACATACATATACAAAACTATAACCAAAAACTACTAATTATTATAAATAATAATATTAAAAACACAATTTTTTGCATTCTGTGAATAACTTAAAATTGCCGGTCCAGTGGAGTTACTTGATGTTAACTGGTAAGTAGATGACGTTGATGAGGATGGCATCGGTTGTAGATCGCATAAAGATGACGATGACGGTGACGGTTTTATGTCATTTGTTGATGAAATAATTTTATTTGATATATTTTTCTTCTGATTCTCGGAGTCCTCCAAATAGCCCTCAGCGACAGTAGTAGACTTCCAACCACCGAGGCGGTTTATGTTGGTTATTCCTTCGCCGGAGTCTGCTAGGAACGTTGCCGAAGAACGTCTGAAACTGTGTCCAGTTTAACGTTCCGGGTTAGGTAGGCGTAAATATGCAGCAATCTCTACTAGCATCTTACCAAAAGTGTTTACGCCAACGCATCGAACTGAGCATTTTCCTTCTAATAAGGTCAAAATTTGCATAATTTCACCCGAACTAGTGCGAGAAAGTAACACTTTCAAAACTACAATGCGTGCGGGAAAATGGGTTAAAACGCACGATCTTAGAAAAAATCAATGATCTGTGGTTCTAATGTTTGAATTTCCAAAGATTTGTTTATTTGGACGCACTTCCTGGAGGGGATGTGTACCAATGAAAGCGCTAGTTTCATCAATCTGGTTTGACACAAATAGAAGCGCTCCTAAGTCCATCAAACGATTTTTTGTACTTTGACCCAATATCAGATTATTGACGACATTTTATAGTTTGATCAAACTAGTTGACTGCCAAACTGAAGCTAATTGAACCGTGTGACTTTTTTCATGTAACTGTAACTAGTCCTTTTTATATGGCCGTCAAAATCACAATACCACACTTTAAAACAACTATATAAAACAGGATTTTTGAAATCACAATAGGTCATAAAATAATCGATTTATCTAGCCGTTAGTGAATTGTAATGTCCTATGATAAATCACTCGACCAAAAATTCATCGTCTGTGACATGTTAATATAGGGTAAAACAACTATTTTGAACTGAACGTGGTCCTTAAATCATAAATAATTCTTTAGGTATTAAACTTTCATTGCATAACATCGACATAAAAAAACTTTTTCAAAAATAAAATAAAATTCAAAATTCTGATTTTGGGAATCCTTCCCCGCATGCCATGGGTGAGACGACGCATTGGGTGTGGGAGAGATTGCTAATACGAGCTCAACATAACATGGTTACTTTTCGGCATTTGTTTTGTTTCCACAGGGCATACAGTAGTTTTTAAAGGTTGTGCACGTGTCATGAAGCCACCTGCGGCACTCCACGCACGTAGTGTCCTATCAGGGATGTTGTTATTGCGAGCGGCTTGTCTGATGGGCACCTTATCCTGAAGCACAGCGTTCACTGCTCTCGTCAAGTCCTCCTGTGTCCATTTCCCCCTTGTACTCTTACAACTAACGGAAAAAGTCGGCATTTTGAGTCTGAAAATAAAAAAACTATTGTGCGTCATCTATCCCGAAACGTCATGCTTAATCTATCCCAAGCCCATGGGATAGATGACGCACCGGTTTAGGTTACTACAAATTCCGAGTGTTGGCGTTAGCTTAGAGAATATAGCTTTTATAATAACCCAACTTCAAACTACTTTCGTCAGAATGTCGACTTTTAGCGGATTTCTAATAAACAGTGGATCAAACTAAACACCTTGCAAACTTTTTCGGTCCTTACCAACTATATCACCAAATATCTTGTAAGCATATCACACTTTCAGCACTATTTTCCACGAACGGCAAGAGTAAACCGTCTGCATGCACCTATCTTGGGCAACCGGTACCGCGTGCACCGAAATCGTGAATTATCGGGTTGCGTCGTCTCTCCCGCCGCGTCATGTCTCCCTGTTTTACCCTAACGTGCACAAAATATAATTTCAGTTCATTAGGAATATGTAGATAAAACAATATAAACATTCTGTGATAATTAATTCTCGATACCACAATTTCCTTTAAATGTTTGAAACCCCGATTCTACCACAAAGCTTTTGGAAAAAAATAATAGAAGTTAAAATGTATTTTTCTTTTTCAACTGTAACTTGCCACCTCGTATAATACTGCAGTAACTTATAGTGATCCAAATTCGTGGGCCACAATTGTTATCCAACCTCTTTGTGTACTTATAAATCCTTCAAGTTTTTGAAGAGAACGACAGAGGAGTAGGGAAATGGGAACGTTTTGAGGACCAGAAGCAATAGCAGCACTTAATTCAAGTATTCTTTATTCTTAATGAATTTGGTTTTAAAATTCGGCCGAGCCCCAGGCCTCTACCTTCGTTTCATTAACAATGCATAAGTATCAGTTCTACAAAGAATAATAAATGACTGTTTGTTATGCTACAGGACCGGCATCGATGGTTTGGACAGTCTTCGATTGTATTCAATAGCCTACATCACAGGAATCCGCCGAATGTCTAGAAACTAGAACCAAAATTACGTTGATGTAACCTGTCAATGCAAACGTCGACTGTAATATATCGCAAACGATGCAATTATAGCGTAGACTGGCAGAAACCAAATTGTCCTGAATATTACTTATACAGAGTGGTCCAAAAGTCTCAAAACGGAGATTCCAGATTTGATATTTGCAATGTTGCCAGAGTTGCCGTTTCTCTTATATTATAAGTCATTACTGGAATCTCCTATTCAATACGAGTTTAACCATATGTAACACTTATGACTTTATGTAGTCTGGGAGGTCTTAAAAACATAAAACAGAAGTCAAGCAACGACTAAATGTCTCGATAAATTTATTTCTCATTCTCAACTACATTAAAACGTAACAATTGAAAGATTAATGGTTACTTTATCAAGTGTTCAAAATGTGCTCCATTTGTGAGCTGACAATACCCTAATCGATGGTTAAATGCGCCTACCACATTTCTCCATGAGTTTCGAGTGAGTCTCGAGTGAAACGGCCAATCAAGCAACATTGCAAATATCAAATCTGGAATCTTCGTTTCCCTAAATATGTGTACCCCGAATTTTGTACATTGTGTACAATTGGAACTACCAATTTACGAGATAATTGGCCATTTCCAGACTATTGATCCACTCTGTATATAAGTAACATATACGTTGAATGTATATTACAAAAGAAAAATATTACAGAAGGCTGTTTTTTTTCTAAATATACTAAATATTTAAAATTTGCTTCATTTTAATTAGCAGAAAAAAATTAAACATCTTTCAGGTTCAACTGAACTACTAAAATTATCAACCTCTACAATTATTATAAGGGACTAGCGATCCAGGTCAAGTTTTACTCAAATCAGATCTATCTCAAAACTCTTTTCTATCGTCTTCCCCATATTTCCTAGTTTCATCCAACCCGATCGTATTTTGTTATCAGCTTAACCTAGACATAGGTACCACACAAATGTGTTTAATATGGTTTCACTCTTTGAAGACAAGGCAATAGCACCTAACTTTACTGAAAGAGTATTTTTATTATAAAATATAAAATAAAACTGAAGGCGCAAACATATACTATGGGACTTAAACCTCCATAAACTTTTCATATATCTTTTGATATCACACTAAAGACGGATCTACACTGGCATACCAATCATAGCTCTTCTTCGATCCCATCTTGGTCCGACCTCGGTCTGGTGAAATATTATCAAGTGATAAGTGCATGTGTGCATCCTTACTCTCCGTAACCAATTTCCACTTGAATGTTTGTTGTTCCAAAACTGTTTCAGTTCATACTTGACGTTAATAAATACACTCAACGGACTCGTCTGCTCATGAACTCTGACAACGACTTTATTGAGGTTATGAGATGTGAAACTGTGAAAACTGACTCATGCGATGCGTTTCCCACCTCTATTCCGCAGTGCAGTGTGAATTTTATCGTGTATACCGAGTAGGGAAAATGTTACCAAACATTCAATCTTTTTCACTGTGCGAAACTGATTTATATATCGAGTTCTGTTTCCGTGCAAATGAAACAGTTTTTTCTGCAAACCTGCTTTGATAGAATATCCACCGTTTTATTCATATATATCATTAATTCATTAAGTGATTCTGTAACTGAATAAAATAATAATTAAGATTACATTTTTTTTATTCGACTACAGCAGCATTCTACCACTAACCGGAAATTTTGCCGGACGGTTTCCTGTCGGTATATGTATATTATACCTCGTGCTGCAGGCAGTACGGGCTCTACGTCGGTGCTTCCAGTGATCCCTCATCCAAGTACCAACCGCGTTCGACATTTCTTCACCGTAATTATCGTACTAGAGGCGTGCAACTACAGTAATGGGTTAGCTAATATTTCCTGCCTGCTGAATTCCAGAGGTATTATTTGAAAGAATATACTGAATTATCACAACGAAAATTATTAATTCCGATAGAAAATAAACTTTGTTTTAATGTAATATAGCAAAACGCTCCATATGAAAAAATGAAGTTGCAGTCAGTCGAGTGTTATCACGTACGATCTACATGATTAAACACGATTTGCTCTTTTATTGGTGAAGTCGGAGACTTTTACAAAAGAAATTCCGGTTGTATTTTTATGTTTAAACCATTTGACTACAATTTCTCAGAACTTTTATTCTACTGAAAGCTTTCCCAGGAAGATAATAGAAAAATTTGCTACATCGCCAATATGTGTACATTTGAAATTCGCTTGTTCTTTGGCTTGGAGGAAATTTACCTAAACTAAATCGTCTCCGTAATAGAAACATTGAATTTCTGGAAGTAAAGTATTGCAGAAGTCAATTGTCGTTTCCAATTTATGTTAAATGGAGTTACTTATTACTACTGACTTATCATTATGAGGTGCCGAAAGCAAAATCAAACGTTTTGGAAGTTTGGTGAGAATTGAGTGATTGACATTTTAAAGTAGACAAACATATGGTGGATTTCGAAAAGAAATTAAATTATTCACTGGATTTTAAAATATTTCCACAAAACTGTTGAATGCGGCTAAAGAAGTGTTACAATAATTATGAATGTAAAACAAATAATTAAAAGTAATTTCCAAATGAAAAGTACGATTCTATTTCTTTGGAGCACAAAAATAATAAACAATGCTTGAATTCTCCAAAAATGTTGTACTGCTCATGCTCATCAAATTTTTTGAATTATTTACCACAAGTTATCGCGAAGTAGCAATGTGTATAGTAAATTATTTAAAATATTTGTCTCATCATGAGGTTGATGATAAAGTCTTCCTACAAACACCTATAACCTATAGAGAAAAGGTTGAAACTACTACTACAACATTTTCCCTACATGGAAATGTAAAATTGTTAGACCCGATCATCGTGAGAATATTTTGTGTTAATAGCTAACACAAAATACTGGAAGTTTTCAATTTGATGTTGGTTCAGGATGGTTTTGTGTCCTTGTTGCAATTATTCAATCGATATTTTTGTCAGGACTACACTAATTCAAACCGATCTGTAAGATACCAATAACAACACAAGAAGAGTCCTTACACAAACTTGTCAACTATCAAAAAGCCGTTCATATCTCGACTCAATGCTGACTACCACTCAGCATTCCATCTCGCATGTTCATTAGCCCATGCCACTCGAGCATGTTTACGAATATCTGTTGATGACACTCTTCTTGAAAGTCGTCGTGAGCGTAATCGTGAATGACGACATCTTTAAAATGCTAACAGACCACATGACCGCCAGATATATCTGTCGCAAGAACTTTGAGATTGTCATCAAAGATCGAAAGGAGCTTGAGGAAGAGGACGCACCAACACTCAGCAGAGCGAATGAACTGATCTGGTGCACAGACGGATCAAGGAATGAGCTCGGCACCGGAGCGGGCATATACAGCAAGTCGAGCAAATATGAAGGAATCGTTTGGCTTGGTAAATATAACTCGGTATTCAAAGCAGAGGACTATGCAATACTTGCATGTGCAAGGGCAAATAAAATAAGAGCCTACAACAACAGGCAGATCAGTATATACAGTGACAGTCAAGCTGCCTTAAAGCACTTCAGAGCTCTAAGGTAACATCTCGGCTGGTGTGGGAATGCGGCGAAGAACTTAGAAGACTGGCGACTCGGAACAGTGTAACACTGGAGTGGGTCCCAGGTCACAAAGGAATCGCTGGCAATGAAAAAGCTGACGAACTGGCAAGAGCAGGATCTTCAACCCTGATGAACGGACTTGAACCATCTGTGGGCATTCCCAGATGCTCCACTAGGTCATGGTTAAAAGGGTGGGTAAAAGAACAACATAATAAACACTGAAAGAATACGCCCAGGCAAACACATGGGAAGAAATTCGTAAAAGAACTATCAGAAACAGTAGCGAAAGAACTGCTCTAAATGAACAGGAACAAACTACGCACCATAATCGGGCTTCTTACGGGACACTTTTTGAACAAAATAGGGCTGTATAACGGAGACCTTACATGTAGAAGAAGCAAAAAGGACACCGAAACAGCTCGGCACATATTATGCAACTGTGAGACGCTGGACCACAGGAGGCAGAAACTGTATGGAAGATCCCAAATTACTCCAGAAGACTTCCACAACCAACCAGTAAAGAACCTGTATCAGCTAATACAGGGAACGGATTGGCTGAATAGGCTGTAGTCAGAACACTAGGAGGATCTACAATAAGACCAGGAGGCTGAGGTGGTGACGGCGAAGGGACGGCTCCTTTAAAAAAAAATCGTTCATCTTCGACGTAGTTTCAATTTAAACCGAAACGCCAGAATCATTCAAGATACGCTGCTGTGTAATCCGACAAGTACTCAGAGGTCCTACTGACCAAGACCAAGACCTACACGTTTCCAGCTGCTAGATATTTTCGAGAAAGCCACGAAATAACATTTGCGCTGTCTTGGAAAATGTCTACAACTTCTCTCTGAAGACGACCCGCATCAATCTCACCAATAGCCCCACTAGCCTCAATCCGTCTAGTTATAAATTTCAAACTACAGTTGACTAAATAAAGTGGAATCAATAATGTAAAATTCTTGAAAATACAAAAGAAAGCCACTTGACCTAAAACTAACAAAAGTCCAATATTTTGTGGAGCAGTTTATTTATTTGTAGTTTCATATTTGTATTGATAAAATGGCTAATCAGTCACCATCTCCTGTTCTTGTTTTGCAGGCATTTTATCAATTTGCTTGAAGTGGCCATAACGGAAAATGTATTGTATATTCTGACTAAATTTTTATGATGCCTACATGTTGTACACTTGTTGAACCAGAACAAATAAATGATCACATAAATTCAGTTGTCAAAATTCGCCTGTTCCGCTACGTAAATTACCACTGGTAATTTTAGAAAGATTTTTCATTTTTGCTATGATGTTTCCAAATAAATTCCACTACTATGAACACAAATTGTGTTTAAACATAGAGATCATTTTCTTGTAATATTCTAGAACTGCAACTTAACCTTTTGATTATTGCTTCGTTCCTTCTGCATGTCAATGAGATTTAATTCGTTGCCGCAGAAATCCCATAGGCGCATCCTTTTAATCCGATGCAGTACAAAATGATGCCTGCGAATAATTTACATATTTAAATAACGCTCAGATGAATTCAAATTTAAATATAAAGATAATAAGATGAATAATGATTTACATGTAGTCCAGGAAACAAAATAACTAATCCTTGATCCAAATGTAAGTATGCAAATTACGAGAGAGTCACTTGTGCTAAGAATTGTCATTTTCTCTAGATAGGATATCGTAAAAGGATACACTCGTTTCCAACGCCATGTTAAATCAATAAACGTGATTTTGACAAATGTCTTGACATATTTTTCTGTTTTTTGAAACTCCACATCTAGTGCTAAGAACACGTTCATTTTGCAGCTAGTAACATAAATAGCTATTATAAAAATAGAAATTTTCAATACATTATAAGATATTGTCAATAAAACTCGTAACATTTACCACACATTTTCCTTGAATTCTGATAGAAATTTCTAATAGATCGTTCGTGATGAATATAAAAGTCTATAATTAAGTTATAGTATATTCCCAATCCTCATATTCTTCAAGATATCCGTCAAGTTTTCTCCTTTAATATGGGACCGGTGGAAACTTAATAAACCGTAACCTTTTCCAAAGTTGATTATACATCCAAAACTCATTGTTTTCCTTAGATTACTCACTTATGTAAGACTTATCAAAGCAGAAGGTACTTTAACTAATCTAATTATATTAAGAGCGCCGGATCAACCACAAAATTTAATTTGTAAGAGTCTGTTTTGCGGATACGCCTCACTTGAAGATTTCTCGCGAAGTTGTGCTTATTTTTTACAGCTCTTTTTCATTGGGGAAAGATCTTAAGGGTGTGTTTTCTTGTTACAACTTGTTGATTAATTAAGTGTGCTTGTGGGTTAAATAGCGAGTAGGTTTTTGAAAGATTTTGTGAGATAGAAGACACAATTGTATTATTCTTCCGTTGGAAATTTTAAATAGATTTCCGGTATTTCCTACATAATTGATTTTATTGTTTTAAATGAGACCAACTACTTCTAAGTAAGTAACTTCTGCCATTCTGACGATTATATGTCAATATTGAAATAATTATCACTAGTAATACCACTAGAAGTCAAATTATTTCCGGATTTCATTTGACCTCGAGTGGTATTCGGTAAGAAAATTCCACACCAAATGTGTTTATTTCCAGCAACATCAATTTTCGTCTTCATCAAGTACTTGCAAAACATAGAAGGTTTTGTCGACTTGATTATTTAGTTACCATGGCAACTCAGTGAAACTCTAAGCTAGAAGGTAAAGAAAATATTTGCCAGAATATCAAGCAGTTGACACCCGCGAATACTACGAAATCGAAGGCAAGTGTATGGAAGCAGTTTATAAACTTTTGCACAGAAAAAGCGTATGATTTCGACAGAGCGGATATACCTGTGGAAGAACTGGCGCTTATTCTTGAAGACTATGCCTTCAACATGCGAAAAAAGAACTCCGAAGACTACAAGGAGAGTCTTATCAAAGTTCTATGGAACTCTACAGCTAAGCAGTTGCAGGAATATTTTTTCGAAAGGTTTAATCGCAAATTTAATCCATTCTCTGACTTAGAATTTGTCAACGCAAGAGCTGCAAAAAATGCTACAAATAGATCCAACCAAGAGAAAGGCAAGTTCATCCGCACTATCAGCAGACGAATTGAGAAAGATTATTGAGCTTTGGGACGAAAACACTCCGGAAGGATTGCAAAGAAAGTTCTTCTACATTGCTGCTCGTGAATTGGCCTGGAGAGGAAATGAAGGAGCGGCAGCAACAACAGAATATTTTGTGGAGGAAATTGACAATAAAAGGGAACCAACAGGACGCATTGAGTATAACTCGGTTTTCTCCAGGACACCCAAGGCGGTTCAAAAAGAATGGCCGACAGTAAGTGGCTAGTACCGAATACAGTTAATGAAGAGTTATGCCCAGTAAGACTGTTCAAAAAACTAATAAGCAACCGAGATCAACTCATCAAAACGAATCGTTTATTTTTAACTCCAAATCCAACAAGATCAAGATAACAAATCATTCTGCGAGGGCCACTGCTGTTTCAACTTTAGCCAAAACGCGGGAATTGGAGAACAGCAATTAATAGGGGTCTGCTTCAACTTCTGCAAAGACAATCCAAGAATCTCTAAATCAAGAACAAGCAACTTCCAATCAACCTGCCATAGTATATAATAATTGCGTTTTTGATATAAACATTAATCATAATGGTCCAAAGAATTTAGAAAACATCTAAGCTTGTAGTTGAAATGAATCAAAATTATCATGTGAACAAATAAAAATTGGATTTAAAAAAAAAAAATTCTGTCATTATAAACATCAAAAAAATTTCCTGTATAATTCGATGTTGGGTACCCAAAAGGAAAAAATTTCCACTAAACTTCATCCGTTGCGACGGTGATCTGTCAGAAATACACGTTCTGATTGGTTAAAAATCATATGTGTGGAATTTTCAATATGATATCTCAGATTCTTCATATTTTTTCATTGAATAGTGGAATTCATTAGAAACAGTTAAGTAGTTTTATTGATTGATTGATAAGATCAGATTCCACAAAGTAAGGTTCCATACTTAATAACCTTGCTGAATAAATATAAAAGCTGCTCAGTTGAATTATTGTCAAGTTTCTGTATATCTCTGTGATATCCGATAAACATCTAGTTGTTACAGGATTATTGCACTCCAATACTCTATGTATTTTTTGAAACAAACTATAATACTAAGTTACGCAGGGATGGATTTCCCAATAGGCCCAGTAGGCCCGGGCCTATAGGCGCAAACTCCCAGGGGGCGCACGGCGGAGAGGGGAAAGGGGATTAAACCTATATCATAATGTATTGCAGAGTTTTTAAATATCTGCCCAAATGACTGAATTACACTAAACCTAAGTTATTAACCGATCTTTTGATTAGCTTACAACCTGCAGTATCAAGTTGAAATATATAATAGGTTGTCTTTAAAAATCATGGAATAATTCATTAATCGAAGTTTGCAGTAGGGTTTAAAAAAATTTAATTTTCTCCAGAACGCTATTTTAATTCTGTCACCCCTCAGTCCTGATGAAGTGCGGAAGAAATTATTAGGCCTAGGAGCGCCAAAATGCCAAATCCGGCCCTGAAGTTACGACTTTTATAGACCACACAACGTAACCTATATCATTTAACTCTTTAGTAGTAAGGCTAGAGCTAAGATAAGACCAATTTGGGACTCATTTTTTTTAACTCTTTAGTAGTAAGGCTAGAGCTAAGATAAGACCAATTTGGGACTCATTTTTTTATAATTTCACCATAAGTAAGTACCTAGTTTGTTAAAACTTTAAAATGATTGAGTTTTCTACCAACAATATTCAATAGAATACAACGTAGTTTGTTTCAATGAAACTCACTATCGTATGCCACACTGGAAGATCTTAACTTCAATGATTTAATGTATGTAAGCAAAATACCCGGTTGACTTGATTTAGTTGAGTACACAATTAAAATGTGTTGCATTTAGAAAATGAATCTCACCGATTTGTGAGGCAGTATTGCATTAAGTGACGACAAGGACTACCTGCAACGCTGAATCGAATTCCAACCATAATGTTTCCAGTAATATTACTCCCAGCGGTATTAACGTGTACTTGTAGATGGATATACTCCATTCCCAGATATTTCGTTTCAACTTAATACCAACAAGAATTATTCAAGAGAAAAACCCACTGCAGGTAATCGTTAATCCGATAACAATAGCACAGTTTCGTATTGTACTCGTTTTTTTTTTCGAAAAGATAATGCCTAATGGTATGATTATTTTACTACTCAAATGTTTGGCCGGTAAAAAAATAATTAAATTCAGTATCCAAATTTCACCGATACTGTGCAATGAGGGATTCATGAACTTTTATTATCAAATCCTCAAAACCAAATACGAAATATTGTGAATTATACAGGGTGTACCAACCTTACGACAAACTTCGATATATGGGTTATTTTAAGAGATATCAAAAAATGTTATTAACGAAAATAGTAGATGTCTTTAAGGTCCATATTTTGAAATTATATCGAACTATACAGAGTGCTGCATAACGCCGTTACAAACCAAACATATGATTTTTAAATGGGAATCCCTGTATATTATACCGAATTCGGATTGCTCTCATTTTTTTGAAGCTTTTGATATAAGGTTTTGCTACATTATACACAGTCCTTCAAAAGATATAGGCACGTTTATGTGAAAATCGTAGGTAAATAATGCTCTGTAGCTTATTGTACGTTGAAGAAAAAAAATGTATTTTGTCTGACAGAGTTTCGTAATATGATGCAGTATTTCCCTGTAATATTGAATTTTGATTATTTTCTTTTTTGTATACAGGGTTGAAGGAAACTCGAACCTGTCATTTTGTTTCTTCTTTTAAATGGAACACCCTGTATTTTATAGCAAAAATGAAATCTTCGATTATGTTACTTTAATTTTTTTGAAGCATTCCCTATACCCAAAGTTTATAAAAACGGAGTTATTTTGTAATACTTATTGTAAACTATAATTATTAACCTATTGTGTGAAAGCAATAAACGTTGAATGTAACAAAGAATCCTAAATAATAATAAATTTTAATAAACAATTTATCCTGAGCGCAACAATTCACCAGAAGTATAATTCTAAACGTAATATTAAACACAGAGACATTTTTTGATTTTGTACTTTTTGCAGATGAGGCGACTTTTCATAAAAATGGATGTGTAAATCGACATTATTTTCAATATTACGCAGCTTCTAATCCAAATGTCGTCTCAACTCATAATAGCCAATGGAGGTGGTCATTAAATGTTTGGGGTGGAATTCTAGGTGATCATGTGATAGGACCGTATTTCTTTGATGAAAGAGTAACTGGTGCGGTTTATTTAAATTTTCTTCAGAATCATCTGCCAGTTTTATTAGAAGAAGTTCCACTTAATATTCGGAGACAATTGTAGTATTTGCATGATGGTGCGCCTGTTCATAATACTGCGCCTATACGAGATCATCTCAATACCGAATTCCAAAACAGATGGATCGGAAGAAGGGGCCCAACTGATTGGCCAGCTCGGTCTCCCGATTTAACAAAAATGGATTTCTTTTTTTGGGGTTTTATGAAAAATGAGGTTTATAAAACTCCCCCGACTACTAGAGAGGACATGAAAAGGAGAATCAGAGCGGCATTTCGATCTGTTAACGTTGATATGCTGAGAAATGTTAGTCAATCATTTGAACTAAGACTGCAGCACTGCATTGATGTTAACGGTGAACACTTTGAACATTTAGTTTAATATTACGTTTAGAATTATACTTCTGGTGACTTGTTGCGCTCAGGATAAATTGTTTATTAAAATTTATTATTATTTAAGACTTTTTGTTACATTCAACGATTATTCCTTTCACATAATAGGTCAATACTTACAGTTTACAATAAATATTACAAAATAACTCCGTTTTTATAAACTTTGGGTATAGGGAATGCTTCACAAAAATTAAAGTAACATAATCGAAGATTCCATTTTTGCTATAAAATACAGAGTATTCTCTTCCCAGTGTTTAATTCCTATTGTCTTGAGATCACCTACTATCTCCTGCAACCAATTTATCCTTCTCTCACTACAAGGCTTCCACTCTAACATTGAGTATATTATTGATCTCTTACCTGCTCTCCATATGTGTCCCAACCATTCTAATCTTTGCTCCTTAATTTTTTTTACAATGTCTTTTTTATCTCTTGATATAGTTCCATGTTTGTTCTTCTTTTATATTCCTAACCTATTTTTTTTGGTCCTAATATTGTTCTTCTTCTTTTTGTATTCTCATATCCTCTTGTTGTTTTTTATTCATTGTAAATTATATCCCACATAAATGTTTATTATTATTATTATACATTTATCCTCTGAACCTTATAAAAGGCAGTTATAATACTCACAAAATAATGTGGGAGAAAAATTCAGGATTGTTATAAGAGAACAAGATATTTGAAAACGTAAGACGTTATAATTCCAGCATTCAATTTTTAGAACTATAAAAACAAACATATTATGAAGTTTTTAAATTATAAAAAATGTTTTAAAGTGAATTTTTAGAAGGTATCAATAAAATAGTAAAAATAAAGGAAAATAGTAAAAAGATGTATAGTTACATTGAAAATTCCACACATGTGATTTTTAACCAATCAGAACGTGTATTTCTGACAGATCACGATAGCAACGGATGAATTTTAGTGGAAATGTTTTCCTCGTGGGTACCCAACAGCGAATTATACTGGAAATTTTTTTAACGTTTATAATGTCAGAATATGTTTATTTGTTCAAATGATAATTTTGATACATTTCAGCTACAAGCTTAGAGGTTTTCTAAATTCTTTGGACCATTATGATTAATGTTTATATCAAAAACGCAATTATTATATACTATGGCAGGTTGATTGGAAGTTGCTTGTTCTTGATTTAGAGATTCTTGCACAAAAGTTTATAAACTGCTTCCATACACTTACCTTCGATTTCCTAGTATTCGCGGGTGTCAATTGCTTAATATTCTGGCGACTATTTTCTTTACTTCCTTGACCGAAGCGAGACATTTTTCTACGTAGTGCTGTTTTTGACGTCAGTACGTCAGTCACTACTGATCTGTAGTTCAAATAGAAGCTAGCGTGAACGGTCCTCGAAGAGCGTTCAAAGGCGGTTCAAGAGGGTTTTGGCATTTGACGTTGAGTTGTTAACCTCAACAAGTGAGGTTGAGTATCTGATAATTCATTATTTCAATCAAAATGAACGAACTATTAGAAGAATTAACCGACGATGAAGGTTTTTTTACAAATTTTGAATGGTTTTTCACATCCTAGAAGACCGCAAAACTTTAGAAATAGACCCAGTCATTTTGAAATATGGTCTGATATTGAATTTAAATGTAGATTTCGATTAAAAAAAACGAACTGTGAGATTTGTAATCGATCAGATCTCAAATATATATATAGTTCCAATCCAAATAAACGAAAATGAAACGAAATATCATAAGTGACATCACATCACACCATATACGTTACGTCTGCATAAGGTTAGGATATACGGTATATACGCGCCAATCAACACTGTCAACTGTCAGTCAACGATCAAGTTTGGCATGGAACATTAAAATTTCAGATGAAAAGCGTAGTTCAGTGCAACCAACGTGACCTGAACGACGTTCAACCAAACTAATGTTGATCTTGCACTAACGTTCACCTGTGACATCTACAACCGGCCGGCCCTTAGAGTTTCACTGAGTTGCCATGGTAACTAAATAATCAAGTCTACAAAACCTTTTATGTTTTGGAAGTAATTGATGAAGATGAAAATTGATGTTGTTGGAAATAAACACATTTGGTGTGGAATTTTCTTACCGAATACCACACGAGGTCAAATGAAATCCTGAATTTTGTTCTCGCTCATGAATATTTTTAGAAAAATATTCATGAGCTCGGAAAAATCTCCGGAAATAATTTGACCGTTAGCTTTTGATTGCAATCAAACTCCAAATATCACTTAATGCCTTGAAATATCACAAATTCGCCTTTTCGAGAAAGGGTCGTTGTTTGCATGTAGATATAAGGATTGAGTGGTCCATCCTATTCACTTTTCGAAATACAGGGTGTTGAAGTTATGAAAAATTTAATGCTTATATCATTTTGTCCAATTTTATGAGAGGTATCTACATGCAAACGTTGTAATTATAAAAAAATTAATGCTGAATCGAATGGCGTTGACCGAGATTATTCAAAATTCATTTAACTGTAACTTCCAATATGAAGCTTCAATCACATTTTTATTCTACAGTATCAAATTAGTTAATATCTGTGATCAAAAGTGTAGGCAAACATGCGGTTTGTATTTTGAAATTTCCTAAAAATAATTCATATGTATATAAATTATTATTATTATTATTACATTATAAGGGGCAGAGGATCAAGTCCTATTTTGCCCATAATAATTTACAGTGTATAAATTAAACAATAACTGACACTAAGCCTAAAAAACTACAGATCGAAAATGTAGGAGTCTATTAACATATTCTGAATCAATTATATTCTGAGGAAGACCATTCCAAATATCGGAAATTCTGTTACTCATAAAGTTTTGTCTATAACGAGTTCTAAAAGGCTCTTTTTTCAACTTTAAGGAGTGCCCACGGAGACGGTCGTCTGAATGAAGGGAGAAAAATTCTTGAAGGTCGCTGAAGTTGAATTTCATTATTCGAAAGGAAAGAAGGTCACCTCGGAGACGTCTTTCTTCGAATGTTGTGAGATTTGCCATGGTTAATCTCCCTTCGTACGTAGGTCTAACGCGGCCAAAAGATAATCTGGTTGCGCGTCTTTGCACTTTTTCTAGCATTTCACGATCTCGAGCAAAATCTGGATACCATGAAGGCCCGGCGTATTCAAGTATGGGTCGGACATAGCACTTGTAAAGTTTGCAATATGTTTCGAAAGAAGCTTCAGAGAAAGTTTTTTTGTATTAGGAACAGTTTAGAGTTCGCGCGTTTACAAATATGAGAAATATGATCACACACAATAAACCTGTACCTATAAGTGGTATAAACTTAATAACGTTAGCTCTAGTTTGATTTAGTTTTCCAAAGAGTAAACTTATGTAACTTCAGTGCTTGGTTTATCGTACAAAATTTTTTGTTGTATTACAATTTGATGTGATACGCTAATGGACATGCTGAGTTGCGTTTTCCCCCCTTTTATTGCAAATTTAATCCCATTTAGCTAATATGGCACCAGGTTGAATCTAATGCTAGGAGAAATAATACTCCTCCCACTTCAAGCTCATTCGTAGTAGAACAGTTTATAAAATGTTGCAGCATTTCTGCAGAAAAACTCTATGTAACATGTTATTGAGTTGAAAAATTCTTATATGTGTATGAGTATTGAGTCAGATGAAGATAGTGATAGTGATAATGATACAGAATCAGTAGGCTGGAAAGGATAAAGTTCAAAAAAAATAAATTATGTGTTGTAGGACTTTTTAAAAATATTCATACCGAGCTATTTTGATGTTAACTCACATTATTAACAAAATACAATTTAATTATACTAGCTAATAAATAGAAATATTGTCTCTATATATTAATGATTGAGTTTGAACAGGTTGTTATCCGATTCTGTAACCGCATAATGATTATCAGAGCTACACAATGAGGTTAAGTGGGTAAGATATTTAGGGTAGTCGAAGCCAACGATATATTTTGAATTAAACTATTGAGTAATTCAACTTTTACCTGAAATAACTTTGAAAACAGTGAAAATATCAAAGAATAATAGTAGAGCGTCAAATTTTCTACCAGAATATATTTTGGTCATTCCGAAGTATTGCTACTCACGTGAGTTATAATATTCCAAAGCACAGGACAATTTTGTTTCCTTAAATGGAGAAAATGGAAATTATCAATATCTTCTGTATGTTCCATGTCGTGTATTCATTATCCTTTTTCGTTAATTTATTCAGAAATTAAACCACAATATTTTTTGTATTTTTATTATCAATATAAATATGTATAAATATAAATATGAAGAGCTCAAACTTTTACAATATTTTGTTTTCATTTCGTCATGTCCAACAATATTTTCAGTATATTTAAAGAATAAATCAATTTTTTTTAAACAGTCTTATACATACGATTTTCAACCATCTGCAATAATATTTTTAAATATAGCAGTTCATTCAATAGCTATATACCTACATGGAAATTTTGATGAAAAATGGACCTATCAGATACAGATCGCATTTCAAGCGTCAGACTGTAAATAAAGCAGTCAATTAGTTTTTAATGGAAGCTATAGATATCATATTGAAAATTGATTATTTAGTGACTGAATAAATGTGTTTTCCACATATTCAACAATTACTATTAATTAAAGGTTTTATTAATTGTTTAGTACAATCAATTGACTCATTATATGATTTATAGAAAGTTACCGATATACAAACTTCATTTCGGTCAATAGCAACGTAAATAAAATGTAAATGCATTTTGACATCGAGATTTATTCACAAAAAGTTCTTCCTGGTTCAAGATTTATTGATTTTAGTTCAACTCGACTTCGTTTGCTTCATTTAAATCCTCCACTTTTAGTACTTCATAAGTTTCTCTTAAATATACAGGGTGTTCAAAAACTATTAGAATGTGTGGATCTTGTAGGAACTAAGAGTTGAGAGATATTAAAATTTGTGACATTGATGATTTAAGTAACATGTTATTGGTTAAATTAGCATCATTAACACACATTGCATTCCATAAAATTAACAGTTCCCATAACATTGATATCTCATCCACAATTTCAGGTGCATCCCTCGTAATATTTGTTTTTCTAAAGAGGCTCCATAGTTTCCAGCTGTACGTTCCCGAGAGAATTGATGTACATATTTGTTTTATGTTCCTGTGATGCGTATTCCTTACTAACACTTTCAGTTACTTACCTCTCCATTAAATAGTCTGATGCTGCAAATAATAATGATATACTCCTGTTATATACCTTATTACATTATCTGAAATGTTTTGAGCTTCTGAATATTACACTTTGATACGAGGGTATTTGATATTGTTAGTACGAATTCAAGTTAACAATTTGGAAACTACCGTTTGGTAAGTTTATTTGAAGCCGTGAAGGGAATGCAGTCGAAAAAATTCGATATTGCCACGTTCAACTATGAAAAAGCTAAAGTGCTAAGTATGTAGTGATAATAATCAGAAAATGGACTTTTTATTATTAATAACATTAACAATATGATTGAACGTTAATCTTTAATGTACTTGTTCCCTTGGATTTTGTCTGTTAACATTATTTTTTCAATTTATGAGTATAAAAAGATTAACACTTTTCCTAATTTGTTATGGGCTTCTTCAAGCTCTGGCAGCGTTGTGCGAAAACTATAATTTCCACGCCCTCCGAACTAACTCAATTGCTGAAATTTATCGAAAGGCATTTGTTGCTAAGCGACCAGGTGACTTCCTATTGGCAAGCGCGTGCGTGTGTTCTTCCCTCTCACTTCGTCAATTGACTGATATTGATTATCCAGTGGCGTTGGTATTGTCAGTGTTTTGTGCGGATTCTGAACTATTTCGTATCCATATTGAATTCAAGTACTTTTATAAAATAGGTACCGTATGCCGTGTTTCATCGCCCCTTACCGATGCCGCGTAGCTTCAGATAAGCTTGCCAAACTTTACAATAAGACACGTCCACCAACTGACAAGTTGAATGTCAGTCGCCCTGAGGTTGAGCTGTTACCATTTTGGATACATAATTTGGTTGTTTTGTATTTATTTAATGATGCTTTTCATTATAAACAGTCATATATAGATTTTAAAGTACCTAAGCAATATTGAAACAAAGTCAAAAAATCAAATAACTATTAAGAACTAAGTGTTGTGCAGAAAACGCTTGTTCAAGTGTCAGAGTTGCCAGTTCTATTGAATTTTATAATCTACTGAAGAACAATGTGACACTTATTTATTATTACAATTACCAATTATTATTAATCATTAGTTAATTACATACACTTTTATCTTGCGTGATATTTCAGGACGCACTGTTTAAATTCATTTTCAGGCGCCACTGGTTATAAATTCGAAAGCGTCTAAGCGCTTGATATCTTGGTAATTCTTCACCACCACGCGGGGAATTTATTATTTGTTAACTAAGAAATAAAACAATAAAATTTGTTTAACCCTTCATTATAATTCATTAAGGTTTAAACAAATTTTATTGTTTTATTTCATAGTTAAGTATGGATCTTCATCAAGTAAAAGCCTCATCTATTCAATTTTTATTATTTGTTCCTGTTTTTTATATACTCGAATCTGATAGATACAAGTACCTATAGTAAAAGTCACGAATGTTTCTCGTTACGTCATTACTCATAAACATCCGAATCAAATCAATAAGACAGTTTTCACCAGCGGCGCATCATTGTTAGAGGGTTCGGCATGTATTTCTGGTGATCTAAATATAAAAGGGAATAAATAAAAACCAAATTCAACATAGCATAGTTAGACTAGAATTTGAAATACTACAAATAAATTGTCACAAAACTGACCTATTGAATGTCATTTAACGGCAGAAGTGGACCGCCCTCGGGACCGCCATTAGCCAATTCCTTTTGGAAATATTCATGTAATTTTCTAGTACACTCACGTTTACTTTCGTCCAAACTTTACCTGTTTAAAATAATGACAATGACGACGAACTTCAATAGTGACAGAATAAAGTGACGTTTCGCTTTTTAAGCGTTGTCACAGCACAAGAAAGAGTGACAGACCGATAAAGACTCAAGCACAAAAGACATATGTACCTACCTTTCCATTTGTTTTAATTGGACAAACGCTGTCAGTGATATCCACATAAAATTATAGTGTCATTGATACATTCAGGGAAGTATGACGTAACGAAAAACATACGTGAATTTTACTGTATGTATGTAACTTTATTTTGTGATATATGTAGTATTTTTGAGGGAAGGTAATAACAACATTAATAGTCCAGTTCAGATATTCGGGAACATCTAGAAATCTTTGAAGTCAAAAATGTCTCGACTTTGAATCATTCCCAAAAAGGCCACGAAAATGTCAGTCGTTTCAGACCCGAGAATTTTGTAGTGGCAATACTGAATGGACTACTGGAATCTTACATTAAATGAACTCGTTAACGAATCTTTTATATTCAGAGACAAGTTCGAAATAACAAGAAAATATTTTTTTAAGAGAACGCTACAGTTTTCAAGCGAAGCATCAGTGACCCGTTTTAAGAGCTCTGGAGGTAATTTTAAAGGAATTTTTACGACAGAGGTTGTTTTTGTAGTGGAGAGTGTATTATGAGGCTTTTAATTTAGAAGCCACGCATTTATAAGGATAAGTGACGTCTTTATATATTCACCTGACCTCATTTTAAATTCATGTCTTATAAGAACGCAACAATTCACATCAAAGCAATATTAATACCAGATTATTCCTAATACTAATATATTATTATAAGAAAAATTAGTAGAAGCCGATATTTTGAGAGATTCTAAATATTTTCTTTTTGTCGTTGAAGAAATGTATAAATCAATGGACAAATTAAGAATCTACATATTCGTAGTGCCTTGCTGCTTATTTGTCACCTTCCAGATTCTTCACAATCCCAAGACAATTCAATCTATTTAATTACTTTTTTACTAGCGTGAGGAAAAGTCCACTTTTCCGCATTCATTTTGGAGTCACTTTTCCGCACTAGTCACTTAGTGCGGAAAAGTATGTTTGTTAAGTTTTTGGGGAGTCAGTAGCTGTCGCCAGTAAAGCCTTCTAAAATGACCTCTTCCAGCCAAGTTCCCATAGCAACGGTTGCAACAATTAGTGCTGACAAAGCAGTGGAAAACCGAAATCTGACTTCATTGGAAAACATTTCAGCCTCTGCAATTAATTTGCATACAATAAATGTTTCTTTATGATAACTTTTGGGTTTTTTTCCACACGCTAGTGGAAAAAATAGTGTACCTAACACCTGAGTAAAAGTATCACTTTCCGCACTTGTTAGGTGAACTACTATATTAGTCTTCATTAATGATAAATTTCGAATAAAAAAAACACAACTCGAGTGTGTTATTGCCTCAGCAGATTTTTGTTTTTATAAATCTCGGAACATAACATAAATTATTACATTTTATGACGAAGAATAACATTTTAATTACATCATAAAACAAAGCTATCAGTGAAATCGTAATTGTTGAATTTTGGATTTAGTTTTCCAAACTACATTAACATCAAAAACATCATTCGAATGGATTCGCCGGAATAAATCTGCAATCGACATTTTGTTTTAAATGAGCAATGGAACGGCACTAATGCATTTTGAATATGCGAAGTGATTAACAAAATTTATTTTAAAAACAAATTTTATTCGACATTGTCATCCATTAATCGTTTGAATCCAATTCTACGTAGATATGAAAACATTTTATTAGTAGAAAATACAAATAGAATGCAGCTTTTGGATAAATAATTGTAACTACAATGGGTCTCATTTATTTATACTATAGTTTCATAAATTACCAAAAAGACATAATGAACAGCGTCCTATGGAGCGATTTTGATGAAATATTTCGTTTCTTTATAATTTGTCTTTTTTTTGTCATCGATATCGAGACTGGTATGGGAATACTCACTACTCAGTATCCTCTCACAGAGCAAAATAGTTGTTAGAAGTTCCAAGACACTGTGGTATCTAGAACAAAGGAAAGCTACTGAACCAGCCATAAAAGGCACATCACCTCCATATACTGACTCGGCGACAGTATTAGTGACTACTAAATCTGGAGAGAATATTATCCCCACGTTAGCAATGGAACTTGTTCCTTGGAATTGAGAATAACTACTGTTCAAAGTATTTTTCAAAAGTATAGGTGGTAAATTCGATGAAAAAAATCTGGAAGTCCCATCTGATTTTATATTGATGCGAATTTATATCCCTTTCAGATGACATTCTTATCATGTGGTTTTGTCTCCTGTCAAAAGTATCTCTCTATCCAAGTAATAATTAATCACCATCACTATTTTCATCTTTTTTTCTCTGATAGCTATGTTTGAAAACATTCTTTCAAACTGACATTTCTTTATATCACAAATTTTTACAAATTAAATTTCATAGATCTATCCAATATCTACGAAATATATTCACTTGAAAGAATGTTTACTCGTTCATTAACTTTTTCACATTAATGTTAAAGCCTCACAGAACACAGAAAATCACTTAAATGCCCATAATCCTAACTAACATGTACAAAAGGAAATATTGAAACTACTAAACGTTCCTATAAATTCTCATTACGCTATCTCTAAAATCAAATTAATATGCGATTTGATAATACATTCTCCTGTCTGAACTTTGTTCCGTTACACCCATATATTTACCAGATAATTCGTTCTTGCTTGGGCCATTTTGCTGTATTCACGACTGTTCTCTGCCCTCCTAACTTACCTTGTCGACAACAATTTGGTTAATTATTGGATCACTAACCATTTTAAATATTCTTCTTAAAAATATCTAGTATTATTCATACAAATATCGATATCAGCATAAATTTGTAAGGACCCAGGCGGTTTTCATGAACTATTAGAAAATCAGACTTGTATCACTATACATATAAAATATTACAAGGAGCGTAAATTAAAGCTTCAAGGAGATTATAATACACTCACCGGCACGAAAACCGGAGCAGTTGAATAGTTTTAAACAAATTCCAATGCTTTGAGATGTTTTATTATTATAATATCTTACACACAAACAAAACAACATGTTTTACATATTTTCTAACAAAAATTTATTCCAGCACGTACGGTAAACCAACTTAAGCGAACGGACAGTTAGACGACGACTCGGAGAAGCCAGTCGTAGACCTGCAACAGGTCCAGGTGAAAATGAATAGGGGCGCGTTTTGTTCCCCGATAAGTCCAGATTTAGCATGCGGTCTCCAGATGGTCATGAGAGAGTATAACGAAGGCCACACGAGCGTTTTACAGAATGTACCATCAGTTCGAGGACAGAATACCAAGGGGGCTCAACTATGGTGTGGGCCGGAATTTCTCTGAAAGCATACACAGAATTGTACATCCTTCCGGGAGGATCCTTAACTGCTGCCAGGTAAATTGAGGACATTCTCCAAGACTTTGTTGTCCCTTATGTTGGCTTTATTGGAAATGACTTTCTTCTGATGCATGATAATGCCTGATCTCACACCGCGAAAATCGCTCAACAGTACTTAAACGAGGTAAATATTTCTGTTATGGAATGGCCAGCGGTAAGAACATATGTTAACCACATATGTATAATATGTTTGGGACATGCTTGGGATCCAAAGTCGTGCTCCTGCACTTTTAACTTTAAATCAGTTGCGACAAGCTCTTTTAGAGGAACGGGAACAAGTGGACATTCGCCACATGATTTTGGACATGCCAAGGAGGATACAGGCAGTAATTTGAGCACGTGGGGGCAACACTAGTTATTGAGGATGCGGTTCCCCAGTTTTTGCAAGTCGTTTCAGTTTTGATTAATTTAAGGTTATTTTTCCACAACACCAATTTAAGCGTTTTTGTCCTAGTTTTAAAAATTTTTTTCTTCAATTAAAGGTTTAATTGTTGTTAGAAAATTTGTAAATCATGTTGTTCTGTTTGTGTGTAAGATATTATAATAATAAAACATCACAAAGCGTTAAAATTTGAGGTTTGCTTGGTTTTCGTGCCGGTGAGTGTAGGTATAATTTAAAGATTCAATGATAGCCTGAACTCCTTGGATAATACTCAAATCTACTATTGTTATAAAATAATATAACTTTGTTCTCACTTAGCACCATTGACAATATACCCAAGCGCTTTTAATAACCGGATAACTTTAATTAATGATCCAATTAAAAAGTTCAAATATATACGAACAATAATAAAAACCGGTGAATTTCATTCAGACTAATGATCATTCATATTTTTTGACATCCGCAAATGAACGAGAAAATCGCTATAATTAAAATAACGCCTAGCGTTCAATAAAAGATATATTAATTGGAGAAGTAATGAACCATATTTTGTAGAGACCTGGATTTATTTTTTTCATAAATTCTCAATTCAATCAGGATTTCAGTGAATAAATTGCATGTAGGGACAAGTTATGTTACAATAATTAACCCAACTATGTATTAATAGGATACGATGACCCTTAAATTGAATTATTTCCAGTGTATACAAAACTCCAGGGTTTTCCTGATTGTTTTTCAAACTAACGCTTTCCCTTTACAATTTTAGCAACAAATTTATTTATCAAGGTATCCCCTTCCACTAGTTATTTTTATATTTATTCGTACTTTTTTGTTTTTTATACGCTTTTTATGTACCCATATGTGTATAAAGGGTGATCCATTAAGAGTGGCGACCGGAAGCCGTATGTCCTTTGGGGAAAGAAAGAATTGGCCCTAAAAGAATGATTCTAAATGTTTATGTTCCAATTTAGGTCAGCGAAAATATCAACTTTAGAAACGTATGTCTTTATTCTACAACTTTTGTAAAAGTCATTTTCGCCTATTTTGGAATGGTGAGGAAGATATTCTTCAGTTTACATGTATGTATGTATGATGGGGTGACATTCACTGAAACCTAAAAGATCTATTGCGCCCCCTTACTTCTACTTAGTTCTTGAAGTACGTCTCAGAAACTAGTAGCTCCTTTAGTCCTTTATGGCTTTTAGGATATCTCCAAGCTTCAACTTAGGTAAATGTTCCTCTTCTATCCAATAATCTCCTAGGAACTGTGCATTTCGCAAGTATGTGGGAGGAGGTTTCTTCCTCCACTATTCTGAGCTTTTTCAGGTGCCCGTTCAGGCGGTAATGTCCCGTTAGGATCCATGTTAAAACTCTTAGTGCCGTTTTAACAACGGGTTGTAGTCACCCATCAGAATCTTTGATTGTCTAATCCCCACTAGATCTTGCCAATGGTGAGGTTTTGCCTATTTTTTCCAATATTACATTCGGGCTGATACCACAAAAGGGTTTCGGCTCCTAAAGGGGTCTTTCAGTACCCCTCTTTGCTAGTTCATCTGATATTTCATTTCCTTCTATTCCAGTGTGCCCTGGAATCCACGTATACTTCAATACAAACATCATTAAAGGTAGATTCCAGAATCGAATAACAACACTTTTAATTTTTGAATCGGCAACAAGATGTAACTCCTAGCTCTATTTATTATTTTTTTTGATACATTTAAAATGAAATGGTATAACTCTAACCAGCTTACAAAAATGCGAATGAGATGACTTGTTGATCTGTCAAAACCACGAGCTTATATATCTTGTCATTCTAAAGATATTGGCATTTTATCGTGTTGGCTCATCCCGTAAATTATAAGAGAAATCTCATGTTACTAAAATTGTTTAGAAAATAAAATAACAAGTGAAAACGCAAATTGAAGAATTTATTCAGAGATTCTCTTGGTGACTACAACCCGTTGAGGTCAAATGAATGCATAAGTCAAAGTAAAACTGAACTGATAGTTTTAACAGGGATCCTGAAGGGACATTGAAGCCTGAATGGGCACCTAAGACGCTCAAAATAGTGGAGGAAGATGAATGTCGATTAGGTGGCATGGAAAAAGAATCCTTCATCCACATACTTGCGAATTGCAGAATCCTAAGGCACAACACTTAGGAGATTACTAGATATAAGAGGGACATTTACCTAAGCTTAAGTCTGCAGGTATCCTAAAATTTCTCCGGGAATGGGACTGAAGGAGCTTGTAGTCTCTGAGACTTTCCTCAGAAAGTGAGTACAAGTAAGGAGGTACAATAAATCTTTTAGGTCTCAGTGAATGTCACCCCAACATACATACATTGGCTATTATTCACATCATGAGTCTTAAACCGGTTCTGCTTTACTATAAAATCCTCTATCTCGCCGACAAATTGTCGAATTAATTCTACTCACAACTGTAGGTACTACCTGATCATTTTAAATACTCCAAGTACTCGCCATCATTTGCTATGCATAAATCCAGTATTTCTATAATGGAACTAACACTGGTCCCAATTTTATCTAGGGAAATACTTCGAACTGCTTCCCGAATCAAATCTTTCATATGAATCCCCCTGTATATGTATCACAACGCCTGATTAGATATTTCCAGTGGGTATCAACTAAACACACGTTTTTACTCACATTAATTGCTTGGAATTCTCTGAATGAACATGAGCAATGAGCATCAGGGAGAGTGTCAAACAATATGCTTAACGTAGAGATCTCCATTAGCGAATGTTATTTGATTTGCCAAATCAATATTGGATGTATCCTTAACGATCACTTCAATAATTGTAACTGGTTAATGTACGTTATCCGATTGTAGTAGCTTTTTATTGTACACATAATAAAGGATCATGAGTTGAATAGCATGTATTTGAGTTAAATTTTTAAGGTTTAAAAAATAGAAATTACATTTTAGAATAGCCACATTTATATCGTTTTAATCTGTAAAAAATTAATTGGATCTATTTTGGCAGTGGGTAGGTTCAGAAATTTTGATCACACATTAGATGTTTTTGTAGAGGTATACATTGAATTTTCAAGATGTAGGATTCCTAAGATTTTCACATATATTTCAGCACACCCGGTATCTTTCACAGATTAAATGAATTTTCAAGAAAATTCCATTTTTATCGTTTAATTTGATGGGGTTATAAAATCAACGATCTTCTGGAACAACGTTTATTTCGATTTGAGAAATTGGTTACCATAAAACAAGTGCACGATTTGCATATAATGGGCTGTGTCGAAAATTATAGGGACAGCAGTAACACATTTGCGGGGTGAACGCGATAACTTCCCAAACGTCCTTGCTAAAAATGTCAAAAGATCAACTAGCATGCAACCAGTGAATTTTTTATTACACTTGATCATGCACGATACCTTTTCCTGTTAAACTATTTTAGATCCAACAAAAAGTTCATTGACTAAAGTTTCTGCCAGCATTTGAATTAAAAACAATGTTTGGATTTTGTGTGATTGAACCGTTTAACTATTTTGAGGGAGATAGAAGACTAGATGACGCCAGAGCGTCTGTCTCATGAAAATATATGAATTTAATTTTTGCTTTGCTTTAAAGGTAAGGTATTTTTCAAAACACGGTATTTGTTACAAACAAATAATGTTAAAAATCGTACTTGAATTCAATATGGATACGAAATAGTTTAAAATCTGACACTGACAATACCAACGCCACTGGATAATCAATGTCAGTCAATTGACAAAGTGAGAGGGAAGAACACACGCACGCGCTTGCCAATAGGAAGTCAGCTGGTCGCTAAGCAACGAAGGCCTTTCGATACATTTCACAAATTGAGTTAGTTCGGAGGGCGTGAAAATTATAGTTTTCGCACAACGCTGCTACAGCTTGAAGAATCTCATAACAAATTTGGAAAGTGTTTATCTTTTAATATTCATAAATTGAAAAAATAATGTTTTAAGACAAAATTCAAGGAAAACATGCACATTTAATAATTAACGTTCAATCATATTGTTAATAATAAAAAGTCCATTTCCTAATTATTATCACTACATACTTAGCACTTTATCTTTTTCATAGTTAAACATGGTAATATCGAATGTTTTCGACTGCATTCCTTTCACAACTTCAGATAAACTTGCCAAATTATAAGTGCTTCAATTTCCGCTTGAACGGTACTTGGAGTTTCTCCCAATCATTCGGAGTATTTGTTCCCTGGCCCGTACACTCTTATCCCAATCCCAAAAATACAGATACTATTGTTCAAAATAAATTCAATATAAGAAGATCAACTTTTCATATAAATCGATTGGTTGAAGCTACGCGAATATCTTCCATGGTAGATGTCGAATTACTTATAAATAAAAACAAATATTAAAAATGGGTCGTGTGTCCCTCTTGATGGTCTATATAGGTGCCTGCCTACCGAGTTCCATAAAAATCGATTCAGCCATTGCTGAAGCTAGCTCACAGACAGACACCATAATTTAATATACATAATAATAAATAAAAATAAGATATTTAGATAGATAGATAGAGATAAGATCCAAAACCTTCAATACGTATTCAATATGTTTTTTTTTTGTATCGGTTGATTGAAATATCATTATTACTGGTTATGAATTATTTATTAGAATCATTATTAAAATCCTCTTTTGTTAATTTTCTTGGGAAATTAAGCCGCAATATTTTTTATATTTCCATTTCAACTTCAATATAAATATTACCACACATCCACTAATGCTAAAGGTACTGTTAACTACGCTTTTTTGAAATCTCAATTAAAATTAAACTTATAATATTTTTTTAGCCTACCTTACCGGAAAGCCAAACACCAAAAATAGGGCGGAAAGTATTGTTTAGCGGAATAGTATATTACATAACAAGAGTTGTAAGTAACCCGTAATTTTCACGAGTGCGTAATGGGATTACAACTCGTGTAACATACTAAACTTTTTCTACCCCCATCTATTTTCTTCTGAGTACTCATAATTTCATCTTTTTCACTACTAACAGACATATTTGTAGGTAAAGTTGAGAAAATGATCGGATACTATAATTTGTTACAAAAACTGACAGTATAAATGAGATGACGTTTATTTCCATATCAAGAAATGCGAATGACTTTTTTTTTGAAATTGTATAATGTGTTGCCGACATTTAGGGGCATCACTTTTTTAATCTAAAATGTATTTCTCTAATGCTAAGAGCTTTTATGTTTTTCAATTGATTAAAAGTATGTAAATAAACCAAATAATTTGATTCAACAAAGAAATTTAAGTTTCCTTATCTAAACGCACGTGTATGTTATGAGATTTTCATTACGTGCATGTTATTGTCAAATGTCACTCACAAGGAATGTCTACAGTGCTATTTTAGACGTTTACGGACATGGTCATAACTCTACGATTTTTGGAGTGTTTCACCATCTGTCACTTCATTGCTTTGACGTTTCACGTAAATTTTTTTTAATTAAACGTCAGTGTATGGTGTATGCAGTTTTTTGTTATATTTTCCTATTGTTTGGTTTATTCGCTACGCTCGTTGGTGGTCTAATAGTCTTGAGCTGCCAATTGATACAATATGCCATGGAGTTATTATTTTTCATTTGGTGATCTTATGTATGACAAAATATTTGATTGTAGAGAAAACTGACACTGTAACGTATAAAAAGGCAATTCGTACGGTATTCAAGAAAGCGTTGATGAAGGACTTACAAAAGTTTGAACGGAAGGATTTGTTGGATCCAAATTTTTAATTCAAATACGACATTCTGCTTACGATACCGTTCTGGTACTAGATTTTTGACTGAGGGAGTAGAGCTTTCCGATAGAACAGTTATTTTCTGTTCATGACGGAATAAATAAAAAGTATAGAGACGATAAAAGCTAACTTAACAAAGTGAAGCGAAGGCGATTTGTGGAAAATTATTACAATACTACATTTACTAAGAAAATTTCCATTACACTTTTTATTATTATAAAGGAATTTCCATCGATAGTTCAGTACTTTTTTTCTTAAATTTTCCCTTCACCTGACAAGATGTGATCATTTTTTTGGAATGGTATAATACCTATCTTTGTTATTCCCGATTCTCCGACCATGTTTGAGTGTAAGAAGTTGAGAAAAAGAAACTGAAAAAAACATAAGAGAATAAGATTCGTGGTTAACAGAGTGAATTGATGTTCGGTGTAACAGCTATCAGTGTCTCTACTATCATTACTCAGACTATAGTGTTCACCGTTATTAACATCTTCCTTGAGATAGGCAGACAATTTCTTTTGAATAAAAAGAAGAAGAGTACTGACAATGTTACATTGATTGATTTCCGGTAGAAAAGGATAAAAGGATATTTTGAACAGAAAGTAGCGTTTTTAGATTTTCTTTTGATTCCACAAATGTCGTAACTTGCTTCCAGTCACACAGAACTAATCTAGACGTTGATTTTTTGGGATTAATATCATATCAATTTTAACTTAGGTTAGCGAATCATCTGGAAATACCAATGGAAACTCATTATAAATATAAAACAAATAAGCTCCAACTAAAATTGAGGTGTCGAAAGGAATAATTATAAATATTCAACACTATATGAATTTTTTGAAAAATAATATTTTTTAAAAACAGTGGCCGTTCAACTAAGGAGCAACAACTACTTCCCGTGCATATGGACCG
This sequence comes from Lochmaea capreae, assembly GCA_949126875.1. Classification (NCBI taxonomy): domain Eukaryota; kingdom Metazoa; phylum Arthropoda; class Insecta; order Coleoptera; family Chrysomelidae; genus Lochmaea; species Lochmaea capreae. The sequence continues at coordinate 22,286,035 of OX421404.1, forward strand.
CCGGATATTGAATTACACGCCAAAGTCAATCGGGGTTGGTATATCTACAAGATATTTTAAAACCAACCTTTCTGGTTTGCAATTAGAAGAGACAACACAACTTGTAGACCGGTTTCGGCGTATTTGCGCCTCATCAGTACAAGGTATGTGGTGTCCGTCCGAGAATTTCTAATCCCGGACTGAAGAGTACACTTCAATCACAATCAATAGATGTCTTCCAGTAACGGAAATGTAAAGATTGTGACGGTAGCGACCTCTTCACTTCCAATCGCAAACCAAAAACCTTGAATTTTTGACAACAAGCCACGTAGGCTTGAAACAATAAATCTTATTACAGTTTCCTGTAATATTGTCGTATTTAATAGAGTGAATGTATCAACAGATGTCGAAAGGAATAATTTTAAATATTCAACACTCTATGAATTTTTTGAAAAATAATATTTTAGATATACCAACCCCGTTTAACTTTGGGGTGTAATTCAATATCCGGCGGAGCATATGCACGGAAAGTAGTTGTTGCTCCTTAGTTGAACGGCCACTGTTTTTGAAAAATATTATGTGTTGAGTATTTATAATTATTCCTTTCGACATCTGTTGATACATTCACTCTATTAAATACGACAATATTACAGGAAACTGTAATAAGGTTTAAAATTGAGGTACTCATTTGTTTTTTTCAAAATATGACAAGGTTTGCGCATTGACAACAATACTTTCAAAATAATTATAGAATTTTACAATAACTTACAATATTAACATCAATCGTACAACCAGTACACGAACCAACATTTATTCCTAAACCAGATAATTCAGGTTCAGCTCCGGATATTGGGGTTTTGGGAGCTGAAACACTACTAATTTTCGAGGTAGAGGTGATACCATGTGATCCTGAAATGTCACAATCTAAAATTTTATTTGATATTTGAATCTTATTATTGATAGAATCTTCGTTTGTGAAAAATATTGTTTGCATCTCGTGCGCGAACTACTTTGGTGGTCTTGAATAATTTTTTTACTCGGCTCGTTAACAAATTCAATTCTCGATTACTAGAGTAGCATTTCGCGCACTAGATACAAAAATAACTATAATATCAAAATTAGACGTTCATTCCTAGATAACATATTTTATTTGATGGCATGTCATAATGACAACGTTATGTCACCTAATGTTGATTACATAAATAATTTCATTCCCATATTGAATTTATTATGGTTCTAAGTATGCATAACTATGTACAAAACTATTTATTATAAATGGTAAAGGAACAATAACTATAATTTGCAATATTAATTCCAATGGATTCTACAGTTTTAATGCAATAATACTTATTCTTTTTTCTTATTTTCTTGGGAATCAAACCACAATAATGTTTTTTATTTTTAATTTCGACGTATGTTGAAGGTTTATCAGAAAGAATTAATAAAATTGGTAATCAATTCAATATTCGAACTAGCTTCAAATCTAACAATACGTTGTGATCTATACTAACACAAACGAAGCCAAAAAATGAAAAACAATCTCCAATAAACTGCATATATCAGATACCTTGTGAATGCGACAGATTCTATTTAGGTGAACCATCTAGACCATTGAAAGTCCGAATAAATGAACATAAAAAGTATATCAAAGATAGGGAGTTCTTTAAGTCAGGTATTTGCAAACATGCTTGGGAAGATGGGCATAAAATTCAATGGGATTCGACAAAAATAATATTGAAAGAGCCCAATAACAAAAGACGAAAAATCAAAGAAAGTGCTTTAATACAACTAAATTCAGAAAAATGTGTAGCTAGTATTTCAGCCGAATGTAGTCAAATTTGGTTACCAATGTTAGAAAAAGAAATTTCCAATAATCAATTACCTGCGTTATCAGGATAGCATCATAAGTTTTTATCCAGGTTTTCTTATGATTTATCTTTGGAATAGTTGTTAATCGATACACACTTCAATGCACAATATCAGCAAACTGAGTTATACTTATTTTGAAAACAAAAATAATCATACACAAAAAAGTAACAACAAACGCGTTTTTATTAACAAAGTTTCCAAAATAAGCGAGAAAAAAAGCGCAATCCCAATAAAAACCGTTCCTGGAACGTGCACTTCACTGTATTCCATTTCTAGTGGACTACATATCGTTAGAATGTCATAAAATAAAATATTTCATTTCACATCTTACTATGAATGGACCTTAATAAAATTTGACAACAAAGTTTTGTAGTCTTAAACTTCAAAATATTATTGATTGTCTAGTTGTCAAATTTTTTCGTTGTGTCAGATAGGGACCAAAAAATTATTTCTTTACTAGTTAATCTTGACAACGGTAGCTGGAACGCTACCGAAACGTCGAAATAAAAAACATTATTGCGGTTTGATTCCCAAAAAAATAAGAAAAAGGAATACAGTATATTACATTACTTGTGTGGAAAGTGACATTTTTCACTCGAGTGCGACAATCACACGAGTGTGAAAAATCACATTCGCACGAGTAATGTACAGTGTTTTTCCTACGACCACGTGATAATTTCACCAAATAATATGTAATCAACATCTGACATATTAATACACAAAATGTTACAATTAAAGTCAATATAATTTATTTCAAAAAGTAACAGTCATTAGGGACTAAAATTTAAGTAGTTATAGGTAGGTTATTACAATTATTCATTGGTTGGATAATTATAGAAATTGAAAGTATATTTATTATTGCTGCAATTTGTAAATTGTAATGGTGTGTGTGAAAGATTGGATTCTAGATTTTCTTGGATGTTAAGAGAAAAATTATTGAATGTAATAATGTTTGACGTTGATGGTTTTGGATTTATTGGTGACTGAATAGTTTCTTCAGATGTTGCACGCACTGCACATATAATTTCAGATGCAGCATTCATGCTGTTTGTGGTTGAGTCATTGATATACCCCTTCAGCGACAGCAGAGGATTTCCATCCTCCATGTCTCTTAAGAGTGGTAATATCTCCTCCTGCATCTACCAGAATTGTAGCTGCAGATCTTCGGAAACAATGACTAGTATATGTTTCTGGATTATCAAGTTTCAGAAATTTTGCAATTGAACTTAGTACTAAACGTATTTTGTTTATTCCTACTACTTGCTTGGTGCATTTTTTATTTTTGTAGTTGAGAAAAATCTCTTCTCTTCACATTCACTATTTAATCAAAATCATTTTTTGACATTTTGCACAATTTGTCAAAGCCTGCTTTTTATATGATAAAAACCTATCAAGATTACATTATATGTTTGTCAGCTCGACAGTGGTCCAATGCGTGTATAGTGCGATATACGTTACTTTCCTATGTGGTCGTAGAAAAATACATTTTCCACACTAGTCGTCGAAAAACATTTATATCTGTGTTGATAAAGTAACGATTTTTCTGAGGAAAGTTGTGAAATAAGCATAAGCCATGAAAATATTTAACCAAAAATTCTATCGACTGATGTAACCTTTTAAACTTTGTTAATATTCTAGTGAAATATTCAGTCATTTATGCATTTCAAATTATCATAATGGTTAAATGCAATTTTTCCGTCAGTTTCATTCTCTGAAAGGTCCCTATATATAATAAAGTTTTTCAGCGACAGACATTCGATGTGACAATAGCTGTGGACTTGATGCTCAATATTTCTCTTGTATTTATGCCAAGTCGACTGAGATGTATTTAAATTTTTATATTGCTGATGATATGAAAGTTTTCACAAAAATGCATCACATACTTTTATTCAAATTAGCTTACGTGGGGTGGAGGAGTATTAAAATTAGCAGTTTTTGGTACAATTGGACAAAGTAGTTCTTCTTAATATGTTTCTCTCCTCGCTTCCGCCAAATAAAATTCTGATGGTATTTTGACCAGGCACTAGAGCTGGGAACGTTACTTAAAAAAAGTGACGCGTGACTTTATCGTTATTTTTGTTTGAAAGTAACACGTTATATGACGGATAGAAAAGAGTAGGTTAGGGCGAATAAGGTTCAGTACGATTTCGTGACATGTTGTCATCAATAAAATTACGTATTGACCGATGCTTTCAACTTAAGAAAAGTGTCATTTGGAGAGCTTTTTCAGGTGCCCGTTCAGGCGGCAATGTCCCGGTAGGAACCCTGTTAAAACTCGTAGATCAGTATTCATTTAATCTCAACGGGTAGTAGTCACCTATCAGATTGTTTGATTGTCTAAGCCCTACTAGATTTTTTCAATGGTCAGATCTTCTCTTTTCTTCGGCTTTGTCTATTTCTTCCAATATCACGTTGGGGCTGATACCGCAAAAGTGTTCCGGCTAGAGATTGCAGCCCTGTATGTTTATTAACCGGGCTGGGTCCGGTTGCATTCATCGTTGTGTGTTGGCGCTGAAACCTTTAAAGTATTTTATGAAAATTTACTATATATGAATTGGACGTGGACGTGCGGGAAGAATGGCGAGCGGCGATTGGCGCGCCAGAACGTCTACGACGCAGCTCGCAGCGGTTGTCATGCCAACGTATATTTTGAGGTTTACTTACCAGGTCCGGTAATCGGGCCCGGAGAGTGCCCACAAGTTCACCGGGCCCGGGCGGGTCTGGTTTGCAATCTCTAGTTTCGGCCGCCAAAAGGGTCTTACAGTTCCCCTCTTTGCTAGTCCATCTGCTATTTAATCTCCTTTTATTCCAGTATGTCCTGGAATACACAGTAAGGAGACTAATTTGGAAATGTACTCGACTCTTCTTTGTATTTCAGTTGCCAATAAATTAGTTTCATCAAGTATATCATGGTTAGCTGTAAAAAATGATATGACGACTTCGTTACTTCAAGTTTTGAGCTAGAATAACTTTCCTATTTTCAAAGTAAGTTGAAATGTAGCAGATTACTTTTGTCTATGATTTTCCAACGTTTGGTTAATAACAAACAAGACTAGAAAACTTGAACACGATCCTAAATCCAGAAACTTCATTAAAGTGCATCCCTGAGTCTATCTAAAACCAGATGTTATTCTAAAAGTTTTGTTGGTGGTTTCACTTAAATGTTCCCCAACTTCAATTTCATCATGTTCAATATTTGTGAGTTTATACTTTAAAAATGACAAGTATAAACTAATTTGCATATAAATAAAATTTGTGCTGCAGCGAAAAGTTACACTATTAGCCTTAAAGGGATCGAAGTTTGATAAGCGTTTGTTGATTTTGGGGGTAACCTGTTCAATCTAAAATGTCGCGGAAAAATAAACTTTTATAATTAATTCTAGAACCGTTCATCCATTTGTATTAGTTACTAAAACATAATTTAATTAAAGTGTATCAATATTATCCTAAGGTGTTATGAATTAATTGACAAAAACTTTAATTGTCAGAAACCAAGAATTTACGTAAACTTGAACTGTTGAAAACCAATAAATGTATTGATATTTTTACGTAACATTTGGATAACTGCTGGTGGTAACAGCTTCACAACTAATTACATTTCTATGAAGCAACATGAGATTTAGATATTATAAAGCTAACCAATTTTATGATCTACTTTTGGTTTTCTGTTCGCAATCCTGCTGATCTTGGAGATCATATCTATAATCTCTTAGACGTAATCACACAACTAGTAAAGTTGTTTCATAATTTTTGGCTTATATAGCAATTTTATTTTAATGTTGATTTATTGTTGCTTTCAAGAATGCAACTTATCATATAAAGGTTCCATAAAGGTTTGGTGTCTTCTACTTCTCCGTGTCCTGCTACTTTCATATACTTGATTGATTGGTTCAGCATCACCAGTCAGAGGCTTAGAGTCCTCGGCACCTGAGACTTTAGGCTTTTTGTGCTCCTGGTTGTGCCGTTTTTGTGAAGGGACCAGTGGCCCTTATCAGGATCAAGAGTCTTTTCACTAGGTGAGAAATCCTCCCTTGGATGTATTAGTCCTAGGAGTATATATCTCCAATGAGATAAAGCTTCACAATCGAAGATAATGTGAGAGGCTGTTTCCTCCTCTTCCATGCACAACCGACAGATTGGTTCCTCCCTATATATGCCGATTGTATGCATGTGTTTTCTTAGGGTACAGTGACTGGTGAGTAAACCAATCACTATCCTTATTTGGCCCCTGTTAAGGTTTAGTATTTCATTAGCCAGCGTCTCCGAGTGTTTGTTGACCAGGAGTTTGCTGTGTTCCTGTTTTGGCACGTGTCTCCAGTACGAGTGATGTTTAGTTTGAGTCCACCGAGATTTACAACCACGTGCAACAGTTTTTATATACTTATTTTCTTCCATGTCAATTGTTGTTACTTCCATTCTTCGTATTGTTTCTCAGCCTGTTTTTTTGTGGTTTCATCATGAGCTGTAATTAATTGATCGTTTGCAGAGTAGAGGCTTCAATATTGGTCATCTATCTCTAACCCCTTATTATATCCAGTCTTCTTTCTTCAGTTCCTAAAAACTTCCTGGATTCATGTCTTGAATGAAGTACCCCCTATTTATCTTCCTCGGTAATCCGAAAAGGTTCCAACCTGTCCTTTCCAATCTTAATTACACATTGTTTGTCTTTATATAAGTTCCAAATTGTTTTGAGATAAAGAATGCAACCCTGTATTGTGGAGCAGACAAAAGCAGGCAAGGTTTCTTTTTGAATAAATTTCATTTTTTAAAACAGAATAAGGTTAAGTTTTAATAATTTTATTGTAGAGATTGCGTTGTACTTGTCATGAGCTGCTATTATTTTAATAAGCGAAGCTGTATTATTGCGAATGCATTTGACATTTTTAATTTAAATTCTGCTACAATATTAATTCTCCACAAAAATATCTAGAAGCTGTAAGTTTCAAATTTAAATATGGGAAACACTTAACTGTCAATTAAAAACCAATATTTGTTTGAGAATGCAAAAATAAAAAAATATAGGGTGAAAGTTCTATTTCCAATTACTTAAATCTTCCTCAAACCATTACATTTTCCAATATTCAGTTAAGAACAATTAAATTATACCCAAAGAGGGTCTCTTTGTTGTTGTTTATTTTTTAAATTTTAGACAGTACATAATCAAATTCAATATAGCATTTTTGTTTGACACAGTCTGTACAGTGAAGCTTAACTTCATACGGGGACAATTTAGTGACAGCTGCTTAAAGCTATCAGCTATCCACCTATTAAGTGTGGACTGGTAAAAAACTGTAAATAATCCCTTATCAGGCTGTGTCTCTAGTATAGTTGACGTAAAAGATAAAGTGCCAGCTATCTAATCGTATATCCCCTTCAAGTTATGTTGCGGAGCTAAACTCTGGAAGGTATTTATATTATTTTCGTCTACTTACCAAACATAATTCTATATTGTATTTGTATTTTGACCCATCTGTCCATCCTCTCTTTACCTTATCGTGTGTATCATACCGAGTTTCGTCCAAATAGATAATTGCTAATAAATATATGTATACTTAGTTACAATTTCCACACAAAAACAAACACATTTTCTCAATGTCAGACCACCGACTAAAGAGAACACCTGTAAACCCTCTCTTAAAAATAGTTATAACTTATAGTTCAGTCAAACTATTAAAGGCACTCACTCGCTATCGCTCGTTCGTGCTTTAAGCAGTTTCGTTTATTAATCGCCTTCATTAACAAACTAGTTTATTAAATGACTATTAACGATTATTAGTTGAAATTATAACGTTAAATGAATTTATCGTCAACTAAGTAACCGTTTTAATTAATTATGATATTGACTGGGCTATGGCGGTATACTCTTAGTCTTAGAGTCAAACAAAAAGCCGGCAACCAAATATTGTATACATACAATAAAGGAAAAAAATATAAAAAATCTCTACACCACTGTTTTCAGATTGGTTCCACTGAGACTGGCCTGCATTCCCTTTAAGCAGGTGTGATCGCATCGCCTGTGAAAAAACAATTGCCGGTGTGTGAGGCCTTGGCCTGCCACGATTGTTGCTCTCTTGATATTGGTAGCCAGCAGCTACTTGATTCCTGCGAAATACTGTTTGCTCTTCGCTATTTATTGATTTATAGGTATCGGATGCTGAATTAATATTTTATTATTTTTTTTACATGTGTGTTGCTTGGAGGGTTGAAAAATATTTCACTAGTATCGATTAAAAAAATATATTTTTGAATCAAAGTATGGTTGAATCGTAGCAGTGTTTTTGGAAAAGTATCAGAATGGTAGCAAAGGGAATCGATTATAAAATGCAATCAGAATAACTAATTTATTGAACGTCAGGATAAAAAAAATATAGCATAAAAATACAAGTCTTAACAAGTAATTTAAGACCTGCAAAGTTCAAAAAGGTTTGGTAGAAGCCAAAAAAATTTTTTTGGAAAATTATGAGTTTGAGTAATCTCTTGACCTCAATTAAAAAAAATAACAAGCGTTAAAAAGTGTTTATTTTCACCCAAAATATATGAAAAAGGTGCTCTCGGTATCTATTTGTTATCTTCTAGCTATTTTGATTTGTTAATAACAAATTACTGACCACTCTTACGCAAAAAAGTCACTGCGGTTTCTTTGTTTGCAATAACTCAATCTATACCTGCTGCAATAGGGCATTTTTGCTACTTCTTGAATACACACTGACGTTTTCAATTATGTTTACATTAGTTTTAAAAACATTTAAATTTCAATGCACACTAATTAGATGGAATGTATTATTTATATACTTATTTATTACTGCTTTAAGTTCATTGCTGAAGTATTTCAAATCAACAAATAAAAATTTGAGGTGTGTTGACTTGTGGTCAAAATATTCCTATTAATATTTTGAAATTTGTGGACACCCTGTACATCTAATGCCAAAAGTGAATACTTGAATAGTATTATTTTCGAAAGCAGAGATTTTCATAGGAAATAACTTTTTTTTGTAAAACTTACAATAAAATAGTTTCCCATATGTTGCCAACTTTTTCAAACATACTGTATATTCATATACCAGATTTTACTGATTTTAAAATTTTTTTAATATCGATGTATAAAGAATGGCGTAGGTATGTGGAAATTATGTACTATTAATAATGAAGTACTGAGTCAACAATAAAAAACTTATCAGCACGCAAGCAGAATTACCCTGATTAAATAATCAGTAATACGAATAAAATCACATAATATGAGTAGGTACGTACTCATGCTTTTTTTAAATCTATTCTAACACACGATATATAGATAGTATCAACCGATATACCAACATAATTTATTAGCCCGACAAAAAATGTCTTTGACAACCTGGTGACGTTTTATCTGATGAACACGTTGAGAAAATAACCAGGAAAATTAAAAAAAAAGGAATAAACAAGGTAGCGTTCGTCAGTAGATACTTATTTTTTCTTGTAGGGTTGATTGATTGATTTATTGGTTCAGCAGACCAGTCAAAGGCTTAGACTCCTCGGCACCTCAGCCTTTAGGCTTTTTGTCACAAAACTTTGTGTGCATTAGAATATTTTTACTTCCAAATAAATTCGTGAATTAACACGTGAAATGCCGCCATGATAAATAAAAAATCGGGTCCTAAAATCCGGACGAGTTTTTTTCTTTGATCATATATACAATTATCTATTTCGGGCCATGATGGGCCACATAAGTCCACCACATACAAGCCAAATAGACTAAAATGAGGCCAAAACATTTAAGAATCTATCCCAATATAGTTTACATTGATTCGGTGGGACAGTATTATCCACCGAGGCCAGAAGCAAAATTTGGTATTTTGCCTTACATAGACCCACCACGACCCCTCAGAAATATTTTGATGTCAAAAAATGGTAGGCTCCTTACACCCACCACGGCACTTTACGTGTTAAACAATGGCGGCCAAATCGGTTACAAGCCAACATGGTCGACTTTGTTAAGGGCCATTTGCACCACCTTCAGTTAAAACTTAAGTGACACTTAAGCAACAATTTCGCATTGTACATTCAATATTCATTTGAACGATAAATAAAAGTTTTGGTTTTGTTTTTAGTTTAATAAATTTTGAGTTGTTGACGCTTGTTTTCTTGTTTCTATCAATGTTGCTATGATAACACTTTTCCCTCCGCTAGCGGCAAAGTGAAAACTAAAGCTCCGGCGGAGGAAAAATGAAACTTTACGGTCGCCTACGCAGTCGAAAAATTACAGATTTGCTGACGGTTGAAGAAAAAGTATTTAAGACAATAGAAAAGAAAAATTACCATTATTCAAAAAGCTGCATTCAAGAAAAATTAGTGCAAGTAATGACTTCTCCTTCAACCACGGTTATTTAGATACCAGAAGATGAACTCTTCGTGCATGCTTTGTGTACTCCATAATTTCAACACACATGGCTTAACTCCCGCGTGTAGTTTTTGACGGTGGTTGACTTTGTGTATAATAAGGCGATAATGAACCTATTAGGTTTTTGCGTCCAAACTGATAGTCTGTTGGTGATATCATTCAGAAGCTATGATTAGGATAGTTATTGTATATTGGACGTGGACATTATTCTCCGTAGCTTCTTTATTATATGGTCTTTAATCCACTAAAGCACTTTTATTGAACTAAAAATCAATCATGCTTACGGTTAAATTAAAGATATAGCATGACCAGGTAACATTAATGTATCGCTATTATACTGATCAGCTCTCTCAATATATTGATAAAAGTATTGATTCAATCAACAAAAGTATACCAAAGAATACAATGTAATGAATCAAAATTAAATATAAATGTTGCCGATCTGGATCTGATATCTGTCCGTTTTATACCAAAGTTTCAGTACATCATTTATTCAAAACCATTTCTTTATAGTTTACACTTCCCAAACACGTAAGCGATTTTTACTTCACGCACTATTTTCATTTGAAAAACTGTTGGTGTTTTTTTTGTGTTCAACAGACACGCACTCACAATTCAATTCGGATCTACCCTCAATTACGAGTTAAATAATTATTAACTGGCTTATTTTTACGGTACAATTCTTCCATAAGTCTTTATATTTGAACTCTATCCCACTTTGGCGTTATTTATTCGCCATGATTCCATAAATTCTCATATTCCAATAATTTAATTCAGAATTTGTTTATCGTCAGTTCGCTCTTCTATATATGAAGATTTTTCTGCAGATCCTCTTCGCTGGGTGTACACATCATTAGATGAAAACTCAGTCAGCATGATCGGTTTCAACCTATAAGTCTCTTTTTAGTATACGTCTTCAACGAGTTAATAATGTCGTCTATTATAGTGATAAACAGTGTAGAACTCAGCTCTCTACATTCTTTAAGTTGATCGACTGATTAGGTCCTTCTTGGAGAAATCCTCTCTTGGGTGCTCTAGTCCTAGAAGTATATTATTCAATGAGATATGCTTCTAAGAAAATGTGTGAAGCTGTATTTTTAGTTTTCTTATAATTTTTCACACTACTCCCAAAATATAACTAGGTATATGATCGCCAGGACAGTTTTGTTATTGTCAACTTTGTATCGTGTGGCAATAAGTACAATTGCACAGGGGGTACCAGATGCCAGACCCACAGTGAAAACAGTACATAAAAAAACTGGCTAGAATCGATTTTTAAAAAGTTTCCAGCTCTGTCACTTGTATAATTATATTATCAATAGAGCTGGCCCCGATGCACTTTTTTTTTAAAAAAAGGAGCGGTCCTTTCGCCGGCACCACCTCAGCCTTTTGGGCTTATTGTGGATTCTCCTAATGTTCTGACTACAGCCAATCCGTTCCCTGTATTAACTCATACAGGTTCTTTACTGGTTGGTTGTAGAAGTCTTCTGGAGTCATTTGGGGTCTTCCATATAGTTTTTGCCTCCTGTGGTCGAGCGTCTCACAGTTGCATAATATGTGCAGAGCTGTTTCGGTGTCCTTTTTGCATCTTCTGCATGTAAGGTCTCCGTTATACAGCCTATTTTGTTCAGGTGCTCCTTTGTGAGAAAATGTCCCGTAAGAAACCCCTTTATGGTGAGTAGTTTGTTCCTGCTCATTGAGAGCAGTTCTTTCGCTACTTTTTCTGTGTTTTTTAAGTTGTTCTTTTACCCACCCTTTTAATCATGATCCAGTGGAGCATCTGGGGATGCCAACAGATGGTTCGGGTCCGTTTATCAGTGTTGACGGTCCTGCTCTTGCAAGTTCGTCAGCTTTTTTATTGCCAGCAATTCCTTTGTGACCTGGGACCCACTCCACTGTTACACTGTTCCGAGTCGCTAGTCTTCTAAGTTCTTCGTCGCATTCCCATACCAGCCGAAATGTTACCTTAGAGCTCTGAAGTGCTTTAAGGGCAGCTTGACTGTCACTGTAGATCCTGATCTGCCTGTTGTTGTAGGCTTTCATGTTATTTGCCCTTGCACATGCAAGTATTGCATAAACCTCTGCTTGAAATACCGAGGCATATTTACCAAGCGAGACGATTCCTTCGTATTTGCTCGACTTGCTGTATATACCCGCTCCAGTGCCGAGCTCATTCCTTGATCCGTCTGTATACCAGATCAGTTCATTCGCTCTGCTGAGTGGTGGTGAGTCCTCTTACTCAAGCTCCCTTTTGATCTTTGATGACAATCTCGAAGTTCTTGCGAAAGATATATCTGGCGGTCATGTGGTATGTTGGCATTTTAAAAATGTCGTCATCCATGTGCCTTATTTCTGTGTGTCCTCTTCCATGTGCCACGTCATGGTCTGATGTTTTTCCAGTCGGGTTACAGCTGCCCTTGCTTCGCACATTATGACACAATGTAGCGGAGGAAGGTCTAGCATTGTTTCCAGCGCCGCTGTAGGAGTAGTTCTCATTTCCCCTGTAATGCCTATGCATGCAAGTCTTTGGACCTTGCTTAATTTTAGCATCGCAGAGGTTTGTCAAATATTTGGCCACCAGACCAGAGATGCGTATGTTATCCTGGGGATGACAATCACTTTGTACAACCAGTGTACCATGCTTGGTCCAAGTCCCCATTTAGTGCCGTAAGTGCGCCTGGCAACCATGAAGGTTGCCTCTGCCTTCTTGATCACGTGTTAAAGCTGTCGGTTCCAAGTTAAACCTGGGTCTAGGATAACTCGAAGATATTTCACTTCACCCGACAATCGTATTGGTTCACCTCGAAGCGTCAAAGGGCCAAGTCCTTCCCTTTTCCTTCTTCTGGTGAACGCAATTATCTGTGTTTTTGAGGAACTTATTCGTAGCCCTTCTCTCACAGTCCAACCTGTTACTACATTTAAAGCCATCTGGAGTCTGTCTCTGGTTGTACTGTTGTTTTTACCTTGGGATAAAATTACCAGGTCATCTGCATAACCTAACCGATGCACTTACTTGTTGAACTCCTTGTTTGATTTATTATTTTTATTAATAAAAATTTTATTTTGGAAAAAAAATGAAAAATAATATTCCCATCTAACAATAATTTTCTAAAATTAAAATAGTGTTAAATATTATTGTAGAATGAAAAGTTGCAATTGCTGTTATAAGTTGTAAAACAAGTTGAACATATTTTAAGCAGAAAATCTGGTTTTTGAATGGTATACAAGAATGGTGGATGAACGTACGTAACTAAGTAACTCAAAACCTTAAATAATCGCTGGAAAACTGGAGGCTGCTCTCTCTTTAATTTTAGAATTAGAGGTTATGATTAAACAAAAAGGTACAGTTTTCATGTACCTTAACAATTTGCTAATTGGACTAATTATTCAAGTTGCGGCTAAGAGATGAAAAGAGGTATTTTTTCCCTTAGCAGTACCCAATTATATATTACCTACTCTCTTTATAATTTGCAGAAAGAAAATCGAGATAAATATTTTTTACGAAAGTTTACGTCGGTATTTATATTTATTTGAAAAGCTAAAAGACAGAAGAGGCAATTATTATCTACTTAATTAGGAAGTTAATTAGAGACTTTGCCGCCAAACTCGATCATAAAAATGGCAAAATTTATGTACTCTCTCTATATAAGACATACCTGAATGACAGTAAGACAAATAATAATCATGAGATTTCCCCAATCTTCTTGTTTAAAAATAAAAATTCAATTGATTTATCGAGAAATCTTGTTTTTATTTACAATAAATCATTCAACAAAATCGTTAAAACCTTCACAATCTTTTAGAATATAGCTTTTACTAATTTTGGAGAGAACTGTCTTCCAAAATATTCGTTGTGGGTGTAATTGAAGATGAAAAAACCCTCAAAAAATTGATTATCGACAACATCAATTATCTGAGACGCAAGTTTTTGTACAGTCGATTCAACATCCACACCAGCTTCCGTAGACCTATCCCTACATCAGTATTTTGAATCTACACAGTTATCATCGAAATGTTCACTACAAATGTAAGCAATTCTGTTCTCAATTTGGCAAAATTAAGATTTGGGTTGCCACATAACTCAATCCATTTGAAGCTGCTGGGATATCTCCAGGATTTTGGAAAGGGTATACTTCTTGGTGAATAGACAACCAGATAGGTTTATCACACTATATATAGTTGGTTGCATCGTAACTTAGCTTCTGCCTATAGAAAATATGTCTTTATTCGTTGCTTTCACTATACAAAATAGATATCTAAACATAAAAGTCCAACTGGACCGTTTTCGTAATCTGTCTTAATTTGAGAGTATTGGCGTTCTAGTGCGGAAAGCGCCTGCTCACAATGAATAAAGACAAAAGTAGTAATTATGGTTCAAAATCTGACACTGACAATACCAACGCCACTGGATAATCAATAACAGTCAATTGACGAAGTGAGAGGCAAGAACACACGCACGCGCTTGCCAATAGAAAGTCAGCTGGTCACTAAGGGACAAATGCCTCTCGATAAATTTCACCAATTGAGTTAGTTCAAAGGGCGTGGCAATTGTGGTTTTCGCACAACGCTGCCAGAGCTTGAAGAAGCCCATAGAAAATTTGGCAAAGTGTTCATCTTTTAATATTCATAAATTGAAATAATAATATTAATAGACAAAGTCCAAGAAAACAAGCACATTAAAGAATTAACGTTTAATCATATTTTTAAGATTGTTAATAATGAGACGTCCATTTTCTAATTATTATCACTACATACTTAGCACTTCAGCTGTTTCATAGTTAAACGTAGCAATATCGAATGTTTTCGACTGCATTCCTTCCACGGCTTCAGATAAACTTGCCAACCTATATATACGTCGCAGGCTTATTGTGATGAGCCTAGACTTTTTCCATACGACTAGGCATTGTGAAGAATTTCAGGCATATTATAATACATCTGCTACTTTATAAAAGCGTATCATGCGGTAATAATTGAATCATCTAAATTTGTAGTCAATTTTTATTTGGATCAACGATTCCAGTTTACTGGGTACCTTGTCACTCTAATTATATGGATATAGTATTTTAAAATAACCGTACGAAATAAGGCTAACAAGAATCAGCTTTATTATTACTGTACCCTGGATAGAAAAGTGCCGATTTTCTACTTATATGTAAGTGATAGTTATCAAGCCAGAACGACTCAAACTCAAACTGTAATTAGTTGTAGATTTATCATAAAATGATTGTGACCTTAACCAATTTTAACTTCAACTTTCCAGAATCTGCAACATGATCCAGAAATAACGTAGAGTACTTTATTTTCCATGCGCCTAATGCTCAGGGTAAGTTTCTAATGCTATTAGCAAGGCTAACAAAAACTTAACAATGAACCAAATTTTATTAATTGATCAAAATAAATTATAACCAGAACAGTTACAGTTAATATGCAGCACTTTTAGTTTAAGCACCTTGTACACTGTTCAGCACAGCATACTTACCTGTCAGTTCATGCATGTAACCACAAACATAGGCATTAACTTAATAATTCTCGCTGATGCAGTATTTATTTGAAACAGGGTCGGTATGAGCACGAAAATTGAACCTGATTATATGGAACTTCGTAGTACCTATTCCCGTAAAGTATGGAATTAATTCGATATTTTCTATGAAAAGCCATTTCAAAAAAACTATTTATTTTTTAATTTCAATGTTCTACATTTTATAACAAACTTTCGTTATACAGTATGATACACATTCATGTGAGGAGGTCATCGGTTACACCCTGTATTTGGTGTCATTTTTAGACAGAAAATAAAAAATGTGCGGTTAAAGAATGCATTTTATCAATTTCTGATGATTAAAATAAGAATCTAGAAGTTATCCAGTAATTGATACATAGCTTTATGTTATATGGTTGACTTGTAGTCCTCGCTGGATTTGACAATAGTCTAAAAGTTGGAAAATTCTTGTGAAACCTTATTTATAGGTAAATTTCGTCTAGATGCCTTCGAACATCTACAGACGTCCCATCCCATTGAAACCTTCCAGTAGCATTTGTTTCATGGTGTTTCTTCTTTTCGTTACTATCATGTCATCTGCATATTATGCGACTATCTGGCCCCCGCTCGTCCTTAAATTTCCCTTGTTCACGTTTCTCATAACATGCTCCAGGACCAATATGGTTGGGTTGTTTACAAATATCTCAAAAATTATTCGTTATATCTGAAATTTGAAGATCATTAAAGAGCAGGATATAAAAAAAGTCCTGTCTTCCGCTAGTATACCGACAATATTTATAATTTTGATGTTGAGGTGAAAATAGCGCTAAACTCGAGTGATAGCAAGATTCACTTCCTAAGTAAAAGAAATTTGTTTCAACCATATAAATATGAATATTAAGGAATGAATAAATTTTGATACCATCTAGAATCTAGACACATGAATAAACAATAATCGTCGGCAAATAATTTTTACACCTATTTTCATTTATGCTTTTTTGTTAATTACCTAATCAGGTTAGTTAAAAAACTATCATCGTTATTTTAAAATATTCTCCTGGAAGCCTTCAGGGTTAATTTTACTGGGAAATAAGTTGGTTTTTCTGTCTAGTATCGTGCAGCAAACGTAGGTGTGGAAAGGATAGCCAAATGCTTTCAAATTCAAGGACAAGGTTATAAGTTATAAGTTCTGATATTGTATGTGTATGGAAGTACAAATATTGTATCATCACTATTATCAGCAATATGCTTCACTTTCTCAGCTTTTGGTTGAAAATAACCAAAGTTAAATTTTCAAGTATTCTCTTCACGGTATCAACAGTGGGTCGTGGTCTACCTGGATATCTTGTGGCATATCAAGAACATCTTCTACATCATTCATTATGAATTCAAAATAAATTTATGTAATCTTCATTGTTTAATTCCAAACGAGCCATTTCTGCCACTTTGTCATATTTCCAATAACCATAACTAATGAAGATTTATATTTAATTATGATAGCTACATACAGTGCAACCGTATTTCAGGCGGAAATTTACGCCATTGTTTTATGTGTGGAGAGATTGGAGCAAGCCAATCTCATCCATAGAACAATAAAAATTTTCTCGGACAGCCAAGCGGCTTTAAAAGCACTTAGCTCTCACCGTGTAACGTCGAAATTGCCAAAAAATACTCTCCTCAATAGGAGAACTTAATAAAGTATTGCTGGTCTGTATCCCTGTCCATTCTGGCATGAAAGGAAACAAGAAGGCAGACTCTCTTGCAAGGGAGGGTGCCGCACGTGTTTATATCGGAACAGAACCTACAATTGGCATCGCAATAAGTTTTGCCAAACAAACACTGAATACCTGGACGGCAATAAGAGCTTTAGACATCTGGCTAGACTTCTGGCATAATTTACCAGGATTGGTTCATTCAAAGGCTTTCATACATCCTTCGAAGAATGTCTCCAAACAAATGTTAGGTTATAGCAGGCATGACCCACGTTCTCTAACAGGCCACTGGCATCTGAAACATCATATGCTAAAACTGTTGGAAGATCCGACCTGCCGTTTTTGTCTGGAAGATGATGAAACAGCAGAGCATATTATTTGTGCCTGTCCCTCCGCGGCTCGAATGTTTGGCAGGGATTCTCTCTCGCCCTCTTTGTTAAGAAGCTGAATTTGTTTGGTGAAATCTGAATAGGTGTGAGCCACAATAGACTCTTGCGTGTCGCAATGGAGGCCCTTATAGATCCACTCACCATAAACCTAACCTACCCTAACCTACATACAGTGCCTCCCAAAATCAAGTAATAGATAACACAGCCTACTTATAATAAGAAACAATAAGGGAGAAATGATTGAAATTTTAAAATCCATATTATTAATTCAAAAACGTTTTGGTATAGGTAAGTGAACATGAACTATCCTAATTTTTGACCGTAGATTTGAATAAAAGTGATAATTACCGTTGGTTAAGTTGAAATTTACATCACTTTCTTATGAACCCTGTATACAATAAGTTTTAACATGTCAATAATTACCTTGATTTTCCTAGTATCGACCCGTCAAGCATTTATTGTTTTGATATAGGGGTTGTTTACCTAGAATTTTAATTAAAAAGGTCTGAACCTGTCAATTTTTCGTTTATATGTTTTATATCTAGAAGAGTATACATTTCAGGTATGGGACACAAAGTGGCCTTAAAAATGAACGTAGAATTCAAAAAGTTCCAATTAAAATAACAAAGTTGTTGCAAATATACCGGCATAGCTTTTGACCCATGTATATCAATTTACATGAGAATCGTGTCGGTGATTATAAATATAATTAGATAGTGTGAGCTCGTCGTGACACGACCTGTATACTGCCACAGGAAATTGTTTTCGTCCGGCTCTGTCCCAAAATTCTACTATTTTGAGCTTGAGAGCTCGTTAAGGATCTTTTGATGTATTTAATATCTAGCTTACATTGCAGTTTGAATTTTGAAATACTGAAGTAACTTCCGAGATACATCTAGTAGTATATCTCCTGTCAAAAGAAGTTTCTTCCCCGTAATATCATTCAAAATGATTAATCTTAAGGCTTGAGTTAATTCAAAAAGGAAGTGTTTAGTGCCTCAGTATCATTTGGAAACTTAATAATAACATTTCAATTAGAATATGATCTGTGAGTGAAACGCTAATGACATGTGTATGTAGGATGTGTACTTAACAGCAATAAAATCGATAAAAATATAAACATTTATGTTTCAAGCATGAATCAGAAATTAGAGACCGAATTAACGAAATAAATTAAACTGTCATCTCCATTGAAGTAAGCGCTGTAATTCCCGATTAAAATAAGAAACAATCTTGAGCAAAATAATAAATAATTTGAAGAAATTGAATGTTTTTTGCCCAGCCATTTATTGAAAAAGTTACATAATTCAGCTCAAAACAAGATCGTCAGAAGTTTATTGATAAGGAGAAAAAATTAATTATCTTTAAGTTTTAAAAACAAAGTTTTAAAACGGAGAATCTTAGTTATTGGATACAAACTAACTAAGAAAAAAGTTAAAAGGCCAGAAACAGTAGCGGATTCAGAGTAGTCTCTCCATACTCAGCCTAGTGCTTAAACACTTTTTTCACAATATATAGTTTTCTAAATAATCAGAGTGTTAAAAACTACCTACACGATTTTTATAAAAGTGGTATGTTTCGTCTGCTTCGACGTCACATTAGTCACATTCAGTCCAGTCTTGGCCTCGCTAACGCCGAACGCTCCCCTTATTAGATACCAGTCGTCTCAGAGACCATATCTATATCGATGATTATCTCCATTTTTATATTCATTCTCAATTAAATGATGCGGTAAGTACAGCCCCTAAAACGCACTTCAGCTCAACTTTAGGACACCCCTAGGAACTTTTAGTCCAGCCCTAAGCCATACTCAGGACAACCCCAGGGCACCCATAAGGGTGAGGCCAAACGAGCTTAATTTTTTGAGTCGGGAGTCGCAGAATTTCGGTCGCAGAAATTCTGCTGCATTCGCACTCGACAATACGAGCACCCCGTACCAACGCTCAATAGTAACTGAATAAATTACGTTCGTCTGGCAGCTCAACAGAAAATCAGTTGAACGAAAAATAAGTGACCGAAAATACGCGTCTTTCAATTCAAAAAATTACGCTCGTTTGGCTTCACCCTAAAGCTCAATGGTTAGCCATAACAAAACTTCCCAAAGCTATTTATAAGTGAGGAAAAAGCCATCTCTTTAGCCAGTCAACCCCTTCGAAGAGGAATATAAAATAAGTGCTTAAAGTACAGGCATCTCTCAATCCGATCAGATCATTGACAGAAATGAAGTTAATGCTTTGATTTTTGAATTCAGTTTTCATTACTTATATTTCAATTCTGCAAGGTGTCTTTATCATTCTAGCCAGATTTGCTTTCTCACTTAACGTCTGACAATTGTTCAGCGTCCTTTGAAAAGTAGTAGCTCCCAAAGCATCTTATTTTCTAAACTAACAGCACTCTGGCATATCTAGAGCGGCCTAAGCATGTAGTCGAACCAAGCTTTAAGAGAAGTCCTATGCCGAGATCAGCAGATCACGTTGCAATAGAGATTCTGGAATAACCTGGGAACGTCCATGTCGTTGGTAATCATTGGTATCATATCTTTTGTATATTCAATATTATAGCCTCTCTAATGGTACGGAATTTTGGGGATCGAATTGGGGCTAAGGTTTTGGTATCTGAAAAATTACATTCGTTCCAGTCTAATTTAAAGCAATTTCTTTTCTTTTACGAATAAATATTTATAGGGATTTAGAAAACACTTCAATCATTAGATATTTGATATTATTTACTGACGACTTTTACAAGCATTTCGTTTCAATGATCCTTTGTAATGAATCAACTAAATTAATTAACCGCGTCTTGGCACTTAAGAAGAGAAGAGGGTCTTCATGTATATTTATCATTGTTAGAGAATATCCTGAATGATTAGGATAATGGATTAAGGCATTATCATTCATTCTCACACACGTAGACAAATAGTATCATTCAGATCTAAGCCAAGGATGGGTTTGAAGAGGGCCAAACCGTCTGTTTCTTGATTTTGTATATCTTAGGAAAGTAACTTAACAATAGTCCCTTCAGTGTAAAATGATAAGTGAGCTAAAGCGTATAAGGTCACTTCTTTATATTAAAAGCATCTTATATGGATAGAAACAACCGTTTAAATTTTACTACGAAATTTTAAGTCGGTATATAATTTTTATTTTTATTTGATAAATCCATATTGCTTCCTCAATCTTTCACTACTATAAGATTTTCTAGTGAGAATCCTTACTGATTCTTCTTCTGCATTTTGTTTGCTGTTCTATATTTCAGCTTGATTGGGATAAAAGAATAATAATTATGGGTTGACATTATTTCCATATTTACCCCTATAGTTTATTTAAAATTGATGCAATTTTTTTTAGATTTTATTTTACGAATATTTATATCTAATAATATTCTCGTGTCACGGTGTTAGAAGTTGAACTCCTCCGAAACGGCTCGACCGATTTTCGTGAAATTTTGTGTGCATATCGGGTAGGTCTGAGAATCGGACAATATCTATTTTCCATCCCCCTAAATGTTAAGGGTGGTCCACCCCTAAATTTTATTTTTTATATTTTTCCACAAAATTTTTATTTTTCACTTTTTTATGATACAGCATACAAAAATACATACAACCCTAAATTTTCACCCCTCCACGATCAACCCCTATTTTTAAATTGCGATTTTAATATTTTTTCTTTTCATCCACACATAAGCAATAGGGTTGCATGGCAATCGAATATAATACATTTTTATTTCAATCTCTAGTTTAGAGAATTCGTCCCAGTAGGTGGCGCTGCAATCGTGTTAGTACTGAACAACTCCTAAATGGATGGACCGATTTTGATGAAATTTTATTTGTGAGTTTGATTAAGTAACTGGATGGTTTATATTAACAATTAGTCCCGATAGGTACCACTCCAATCGGATTCATACTGAACAACTCCCAAACGTATGGACCAATGTGTGTTTGAGTAAGTAACTGGATGGTTTATATTAACAATTGATGCCGGTAGGTGGCGCTGCAATCAGATTCATACTAAACATCTCCCAAACGGATGTGCCGATTTTGATGGCATTTAGTATAGGAGTTTTTTTATACGGTCATTAAAAAAAAATTGGTTTGCCCGAAAAATTGTAAGAAAATTCAGGAAAGTCGAATTTTCAAGGAATATATTCCTTCTATCAAAAAATTAACAATACTATCTGATTCTGCCACCCAAAATAAGTAACAATGTGATATTTTTTATTCAAAATAAAAATAGTCAAAATTTGTATAATATGATGAGACGACAGGACAACGTATGTCGGGTCTGCTTGTATAGTTATATTGTGTTACGTACCACATTTTTTTTTATTTTCCGCATCAACCTGCAAGGTCATTAGCGGTTACACAGTGTTCCTAAAAATTTACAAATAAATGTTAACTTCTGAGTGAGCAGTTTAGATTATACTATCTTGTGGCATGTCTGATTTCTAAGAAGTGAATAGGTGGTTTGTTTTTCCTGTCTACTTAGTCTGTATCTTGTTCTTTCTGTAACACTCTCCACCACCATATGTAATGGTGTGAGGTTGAGAATCACTTCCATTGCTGCCGTTGGGCATGTACTCATTGCTCCTGTTATGCATATACAAGCTAGTCTTTGAATTTTGGAGAATTTTTCTCTCGTCGTCAAGAGGCTAGTTCTACTACTCCACGCAATGGCTCCATACGTGATAATTGGTCTCATTATGGTAGTGTACATCCAGCTCAGGGTTACAACCCCAGTTTCTCCCTGCCAGATTCCTGCACACCACTAGAGCCATTTTTGCTTTGTATATAATCTCCTTCTCGTTTCTCTCGTTTTGGTGGGGTTGATGCTGAGTCCCACCTGCCTACACCAGCTATTTATATAGTTCAGATCCTTTTGTACAATGTCACAAAGGGTGTTTTTCCCCTGGCTGTTATGACAATATCATCGGCATATCCTTAGTAGGATATTCCGAGGTCCGCCAAACCACACAGGAGTTCGTCAACCGTCAGACTCCACATTAATGGGGATGCTACTCCTCCCTGAGTGCATCCTGCAGATGAAGACAATGTATTTGCTCGTTTTCGTCTCTGCTACTCTAGTGGTGAGCAGTTCCGACATTCATTTGATTGTTGTGTTGTCTATACCTCTTCTATTTAATGCTCTCTTGACAGCCTCATGTGGAGTGTTGTCAAAAGCTCCTTCTTTGTCCAAAAACGCACAAACTACAGTTTTTTGGTTGTCTAAGGCACCTGGGATATCCTCCGTCAGTTGTACCAGTGCAGTCTCCGTAGATCTGCCTGCCTGGTAAGCGTGCTGATATTAGTGAAGAGGTAGTCTCGCTAGGATTTCCGTTCTAATATAGTTGTCAATTGCTTTTTCCATCGTTTTATTTTATTTTTAATAGGTACAATAATAATTTTTGTAATTTTGTTATCTGAAAATGATAATGGCTCTTATTTTTATTAGTATTATTATTATTATTGAATAATTCTGATAAACACAAAGTTTTCCGCGATTTACACGATTTCTCAGAAAATTGGAAACCTGCTAATACGCGAATTCGCTTCCTCGTCCCGAAATTGACTTATAAGTCCCTTCGCAGGAGACAACCAAAAAACGTCAAATTTAAGGTATTTTTACTGGACTATATGGAAAGGTAAGCCCACTGTATTGACCTGTTAAACGAAATACTGGAATTTCGTTTATTCACCACAATATGTAATAGTCGTACCTATACTAATAACTCAAAGTTTGCTAATTAAGGCCAAAAATACTACATTCAACAACTTTGATTATAATCTCGTACCTTTTACATTCAACATTAAGATGTGTTTAACAAAATGAAACTCAACCCGACTTTATTAATTACCGTATAAAGGCCTGTTTAATTAAACTGTAAAGTTAAATATTTCAAAGCAACTTATTTCACACATTGCTGCTAAACATTTCAGATTTCCTCCAAACTCGGAAAGCATTCACTTGGGTGACTTAGTTTATTCTCAAATATGCAACTTCCTTAGGCTAGTATTTAACTTTGAATGATTACATTCTACAACTACTGTCTTGTTGCATGAATCTACTTTATAATCTCATCCCTTAAATACGACGCTTTGTACGCAGATAAAACGCTCAGTCAGATGCTTCACAAAGGAGATTTGTTTTTGATACACTGGCGTCTGAAGGGGATTTATGAGAATCATTATAAATAAAGAGATGTAGAAACATATTATTTCATCGTGTAAACAACACGAGGCTATGCAATTCATCCAATATCATTTTACATTAAATCTAAATTCATGGATATTTAGGGCATTGATTTTATTAAGCCAAGTCGTGTAAGACAGGACCGGATGCTCTCGTGTTTCATTTTCCGTCCGTCGTGCGCATGACGTCACTCAAGACCTTATTTGTATTGCTGAGATAGCAGTTTTGTATGTTTTTCTCTATTTACGCGTTTATTTAATTAGTTACAAAAAAACTGTGGAGACAAAGTATGTTCCAAATGAGATGTTCTATCCCCCAAAGATATAAAAGTCTTGACATTTGTAATACTTATCACTCAAAACTCTTTTTTCTTACTGTGAAATTTCTCTTCGACGTATTAAGACGCGATTTTCATGGAAACGGTACAAGATAGAGTAAACTGAGAGAGGAACTAATTTGTAGAGCACAAAATTTACTACAACATTAGTCTTGGAGGGGAATGCGAGATTAAATAATAACGCGAAAACATTTTATAAAAAGTGGACTTTTATTTATGAAGTTTTTACATAGGAATATTTTTTCATTTAAACAGTTTCGAAATAGTAAATACCGGATTTCAAGACCATAATTATTTTCCTACATATCATGTATACTACATTTTTTTATATTTAATCATTAACAACTCACTTATTCCGTTTCTTATTTTTTTGGTAATTAAACCACAATCTGTTTTTGTATTTTCAATTCGACGTTTCAGTAGCATTCCAGCTACCGTTGTCAAGATTAATTAGATTTTTAAACAGTTTTTAGTCCCTATCAGACACAACGAAAAAATTTCACAACTACACAATCAACAATATTTTGGACTTTGTTGTCAAATTTTATTAAGGTTCATTCATAGTAGATCATATATCTCTGGTAAAATGTAAAAAAGAATATTTTATTGTATGACATTCTAACAATACGATAGTCTACTAGGAATGGGATCCAGTGAAGTGCATCTTCCAGGAATGGTTTTATTGGGATACCGCTTTTTTGCTTATTTTGGAAATGTTGTTGATAAACCCCGTTTGGTGTTTTTTTTGTGTATAATTAGTTTTGTTTATGAAATATGTATAACTCAGCTTTGTGATTTTGTGCATTGAAGTGTGTATCGATTAATAATCACTGGTATACAGTGGTTTTGTTGCCCTAGATATGAAAATGATTTTGGGTCTATTTATGCCCACAATTCATGAAACTATCAATGATTTTGTAAGATTTTCTCTGATTTTTTTTTAATCTTTATTTTCATTTTACATTACAAAAATAAAAAAAACCAGAAACAAAATAACATATATATTTATAATGACAGTTATGCTTTAAGAAATTAGGATACATCGAAGTAAAAAAAGAGGAAAGTATCGAAAAAATCTGCCATCATGTGACAATCCTATAAAAAATCATGAATATACGAGCACATCGAGAACTTTCATGAATATATTCGTAATCTGGGCACTTGAAAACGTAAAAATTCGCGATGATATCCAGGGCAACAAAAAAAAAGTTTGTTTTTGTAGAGCTGTGTAACTATTCCAATGATAATTCATAAGAAAACCTTTGACTACATTCGGCTGAAATACTAGCTACACATTTATCCGCATTATCCATAAACGCCCACAGAATACACCAAAAGATCTTTAAACTGATCAGAGTTCACTAAAAATCATCAAAAACACGAGAAAATACCATAGGTGAACTACCATTTTAGGTCTTGAGTCACGTCACGCGTCTTATTAACGACCGCCCACTCATGCGCAACATCTTATCTTCGGTGTGTTTATATCGTGGTGTAAGAGACCCTTCAGTAATCTTATATATAGAAATGAATTTTTAGATTCTTTGTTTGTTCGTATTTTATTCACTCCGAACCTACCGTACATTACCAGCTGATTACTTGCAAACAAACAATTTTTATTTTAATATACAGGGTTATTCCAAAAAAGTTATGGGTTGGAAATTGTGTAACCTGAATGTATCACGAAAACACAGTGGCGTACCATAGCTAAGGGATACAGAAAATATCGTATCTTTCGGAACTCAAAAATAT
The DNA here is from genome assembly GCA_949126875.1 of Lochmaea capreae. Lineage (NCBI taxonomy): Eukaryota > Metazoa > Arthropoda > Insecta > Coleoptera > Chrysomelidae > Lochmaea > Lochmaea capreae. Next base: position 22,312,114 of record OX421404.1, read on the forward strand.
ATCACACCCAAACTGACCGTTGTAAACTTCAATCATTAAAAAGACTAGAAGAATAACTCGATCTGCTGACGACACACACTTTGCTTACAACCAACATCTTGGTAGATTCTCTCATTCCAAAAATGAGTTTGCATTGTTTCACAATAAAATAACAGTGGGTCTAACTAGGTCTCTTTAAAGATTGAAAAGCCGAAAAGATGAAAAATTTATAAATCATTTCGAGTCTTTACCTGCCCACAAGCGAACCATTGATGCCATGTAGCTTCCCATTGGTCTATGCAAAATTCACTTGAATTGTTAGTCCACATTGACTGTGAAAGTCCCAGGTTGGGCTTAGTTCATTTCTGTTATTTACGAGACATTGTGTTCTTAGACGTTGCTGTGATTGAGATTTTGTTTTATTGACTAAAAGTATTTTGTTGGTAATAATCAAAATTATGGCATTTTGACGAGTAGTCGAAGAGGAAGATATTGTTATAGACTCCGAACAATGAATATATTAGAAGAGTGAACAGACGTAGTATTTTATGCCAACATATACAATGTCAAAGTTTGTTTATTTATACTGCTTGATTTCACAGATGCTACCATGTCGCAGTGAATATGATAAGCTGATTGACTGTTGTATGCATAAATCATGAAAAAATTTGGTATGTTCTAGTCGCGATCTACGAAAAAATCTGATACAAAATAGGTACCGGCAACTGAAACAAGAAAATAATGGGTCAAAGCATGGAGCTGCTGAAAGAATACATAATTAACAAAAGTTTCAAAAAGATCCATTATAACAGTTATCGGTAAAACAACTGCTATTCATCGGAAAAAGAGAGTACAGAAATTGCTAGTGTGTCAGGAACCTGCAATAATGAAACATCTGTCTGGAACCGGTTCTGCTTCTGCTTACAGATTTTTTTATCTCGCCGACAAATTGTGAAACCGTGAAATCAATTTTACTCACAACTATACAGCAAAGGTTACTGATTCCAATAACTGTGCCGTGCAGTATTAGGATTTTAATTTTAAACTTTTGTATGAAATTGATTGCAACTTGGGAAACGCAGTCCACAACTCGCTTCTTTGGCGTCAGTCTCAGTAAAAAGGAAAAAAACGTTTGCTGAGCAAAAGTATATATGTTATAATTATATTGAGTACAATATTGTGAATTACTATCGTGTAATTAACAGTACACGGATATTGGATAACAGCGTTGCCAATTCTACTGCTCGTAAGTTCTGATAATTTTGTGAAAAGGCAGAATATTCGTGATTGAAATAAAGGTTCATAATTATACAAATGAAAAAAAATTGTTAGTCGATCACCGCTACTAAATTATCTTAACTATTTTGATAATTTCATTTACAAACGTAACTTTAATGAGCATTCATGAATATGTGATAAAAATAGTCTACAATTTTCAATAAATCTCGATACTGACCTCAAATTGCAAATTTTCATAATCTCGTTCATCTTCCGAGTTATCGTTTAATATTATAATGGGCACTGAATTTAAATGAAAATCCAACTGATTGTATACAATTAGTAATAAACATAACCTATAAACACGAACCAGCCACGCAGCGCGGGTTGCTTTCTTAGAATTATCAGTATCTTTATTGATGCGCCACTGGTCGAGAATATGAACTGGTTGGAAACGAACTTAAAATAAAAAAGAAAACGCAACGTTTGAAAGAAATAAAAGCCTTTGATCACAACGGATTACTTAATATAAACCGTGTATGGAAAACGTATATGCATTAAGGTATCAAAGAAGTTTATAAACGGTATGTGTATGAGATACCTGAAAACATAAAAGACATTTAAAACATGACAAGAAATACAATTTCACTTTAAGCCTTTTTGTTTGAGTTGGTCACAAAATGTTTCAGTTGGTTAAGTCACAATGACACTATTATTTATTAAATTGTCATTTGAGTGACAGTCTAACTCTATTCTTGACAATATTATTTGAGAATCTACATAGTCAGAGACAACTCTGAGAAGCTCAAGTACGTGCAAAGTTATTGTTCGCAATGTTCCACTGGTCCAATCCAGTGCTTAATTTCTAAACTTTTAGGTGTGGGAACGCTCATGTATTCTTATAAACCACCATTTCTATTTTCTAGTAGGGCCTAGTTAAGCATTCCCTCACCCCCGTTAACATCTTGGTGCCTACTGCCTACTCTGAATTTACTATAAACTTGTTTCGATTAGCACCAACCATTTTGTATGAAGCTTACAATACCGGTAACCAATACATTTTTTCAATGAATAGTGAAATAAAAACAAATAAAGCCTTCTCCACATTTTTATTTATACAGATTGCGTAAATTACATCGGAACCGTCCGGATTACACAAGTACGACGGAAAAACAGCTGAAAGAGAGAGAAAGATTAATTATGCGCGGTCATTAAGGCGTGTACTTTGTTTCACCTTAGGGGTGTATACTTATTTCCCGAGACTGGCCGAATGCTCATTGCCCCCCTATTTTAACCGCTGTTGCCAGAAGCGCAGATTAATTTGTGCAAATGATATTTTTGTCTCGTTATCGTTGACTTTTTTTCGAGGGTGAAAATACAGCAAGTTTGTGCCAGCATTACGCCAAATAATCTAAGAGATATGAGATCAAATCTTTATCACAGATTTGGTTATTGTCTGGCACAGGAAGGTGGTTTATTTTAGCACTTAATTCATCAAAATTATGTTTACCTTTAGCATGGATTTTTATTTTCATTTTTTCAGAAAGTTAGTATTTTATGTTTAGAATAGGTGTAGGTACCTACCTACTTATTTTATTTTTTCAATTTAATTCATTAATGGAAGGGATTTTTAGTTTATTAATTATGGTTCTCTCAAGAAATGCTGTTTTATTTTCAAGTTACAATGGCTAAAATAATATCCTATTGTAGTTAGAAATTGTCAACTTGGTCTGAAATGATCATGTTGACAAAAATGAATTTTAAGATGTACAGGTTACGTAATAACGATTGTATTTTTTTATTTCTTTAACACCCTCACTCCTTCCATGTTGGGAGCATACTGAATACCACCGTTATACCACCAACTAGTGAATTCTCTCTGTAAAGGACCATTCGGCCAGTCTCGAGAAATAAGTATACACCCCTAAGATGAAACAAAGTGATGACCGCGCACAATTATTCTTTCTCTCTCTTTCATATATCCTTGTCGTACTTTTGTAATCCGAGGCGAGGGTTCCGATGTAATTTACACAATTTGTATATGCCCACAGTACAGTAGCCTTAGCTGTGATCAGTGTAGTTGATCAGTGTTGCCACTGCCGCTTTGATCAGTGTTGCCACTGTGATGTGTGTGCGGGGGCGTGGCGTGGTGAAGGAATGGAGGGGGTAGGCGGAGGGTAGAATGTTTTGCTATTGTGTGGTGCGGACGAGATGACTGACCTCCCTCCCAGATTCGGTGCATCACAATCGCTTGTTAGGGCGCTTATTATCTGCTTACGAGCCGCTCGCGAGCAAAGCCTTAAATTTATCCTACCTACAGTTTTTGAAAATTTGCAGTTTTAGAGTTACTTGCGTTCCCTTGTGTTCCGGCACTCTTTCCACTGAAATTAACCTCTGGTCCACTCTGTTGTAAGGTGCAAGTTTGACGCGCGTGCTGCTTCTGAGCTAGAGAGGGTCCTTAGACATCGGAACTGTTCACAAAAGTATTAATAAGTGTAATCAGCACTTAAATATGGCTACAAATAGGAAAGATAAAAACAAATTATCATTATATTGCTATCATTACGAAATACTCACTTTTTCCACAAACTCTACTACTTTGCACTTTAAACTGGTCGGAATTCTAATACCGCCAAACAACGACAAAACAATAAACTAACAAAAGGCACGACATAAGCATAATCGAGAAAATAAAAAACAAAATGAAAAATTAGATTTTAACCACACTTCACCCCTGATATTCAAGGAACTGAAACATAAACATAAAACAAATACACAAAAAGCATGCACTGAGAAAATTCCCAGCAAATCGTTCTTTCCTAAACTTTTTTTGGCTAACACAAGTAGAATTTTCACTGTGGTAATAAAACTGATTAACTGAGTCAGTAAAATCAACTTTTCCATTATCTCTGTAGAAACTATAAGATACTTATTAAAAATACAAAACATTCTTTCCTATACCAGGAATTTTCACTTTTATTAAACATTACTTCACTACCGTAGACATATATCTTTCCGTTATAAATGAGCTCTTTGCACTGTTAAAAAATATATATATTTTTTTTACAAAAATAGCATCTTTCTTTGATAAAACAGAAAAGAAAACCCTTGGTCTAGTAGATATTTATTTGCAATTTGAATGTCCGTTATTTACAACGGTCGTCGTTATACATATAATACATAAGTTATTTGGTTTAAAGTTGGGCATTTTTTATATATTCTTATGTATTTATTGTTATTAGATGTGCCATTTTGAACAAAAAACCTATATACAGTGTATTAACAGTTCTGGTCTGGCATATTATGGACTATCAAATAACCACTCATTGATGTTACATCCAGTATTATACGGCAAAATCTCCAGTCAAAACAATTCCTGGGAATACATACTTCTGTAGCATCATAAATATTATCAAATGCGGGAAATAAGTTGCATGCATTAGGAATATAATGTTCCCGCGTTTAATAAGGATTTTTCTAAGACAGAAAATAAGCTTGTCTATAGAACTAATGAATAAAGCCGCGATAGCAAACAACTGACTATCATCTAAAAAATATGTATTCTAAATTAGTAATTCAGCTTCTAGAAGAAGAATAAAATCTTGTCTAGACCAACACCCGACTTCACTACTTTAAAATAATCATCATCTGAAACAGCTGGCTTAGATTCCTAGGAGAACCAAATCACTTTTTGATATCAGTAAAGAATTTTACCATTTCTACAATAATACTCTGCTACTTTCGCAAAACTTTTATTTTGGTTTAGTAAATGTACTTTACTACTACACTAAAGAGATTTTAGTAAAGCAATATTTACTGCCATAGCACATATCTCTCTTAGCGCCTATTTTAATAGATTTTTTGGCTGGAATAGCGAAAAAACTTGCTGTGAGGATGAAATTTTTTTCTCGGTGAGAAATGAAAATGGTTAGAAGGGGAATTGCAATGCTACTATCGCCACCTGTCCCATACATTTTGAAGTTATGAACAAAGACGCCCTCATGTAGATTCAGTCAAAAATTGGGTCGTATCCTGGAGCTTTTCTTATATTGAAATTAGATAATTCGTTGTTAACTTTCGTAGGAGTGAAGTTTCTGAAACAAAAAGACATGATACGTTGATGAGTTCTTCCACTTATTCATCAGGAGCTTCCGTTTCTGTCTGGAAGGCGTTGGTGAGATATGCAACGAAGAAGTCCCCTTTTCCTTATCAGAGCAAATCTATTTAACAATTGATTGACAACACTCTGGATGTACATATTTTGGAAAAGTGGGTAGTCCACTACCCATTTGTTTGATTGTTTCCCATACCTATCTCATGTAGATTTTGAATTGTATTAAATGGGTGTCCACATTGGGTGTGTGGACGTCCCTTGGTCCTGGGTGCCCATTTATGTTTAATAAACCTCTCTGGTTCACTGGTAAACTGAACTTATATTTATTGATCACTATACATAACTTAAAGATTATAATACTATTAATATTAACTTAATATCAACTAAATCATAATAAGAATTGATTAAGAATGAATTAATAATGCAATAAGAATCAAATAAAATTGAATCCCAACCAATATAATACCACATATATATTTTCCTTCAAGTTCAAACTGATGTAATATTATTGTCGTGTAACCTTAATAAATCACATACTGCTTATTCAGCGTTGAACTTAACTTTATCACGTTTTTGATAATTTGTATAATTTCTAATGGATTTATTTCTTAATCTGTTTCATGCCTAAAGGACATTACAGAATAATTCACCTTTATTTTTTTTAAAAAGGGCTTAGGATTTTAAGAACGGTTGAAGGTCTCTATTTACAAAATTGGTTAAAGGGAAATAAGGCATTACCTAATAACATTTCAGCGGTTATTATCTTAATCATAATAATAGTATGGATTGAAAATGTGATAAAAAATTGAGGACTACAAATAATTCCCGAAATTTGTTTTTTAAACTCATGGAAAGTGTGTTTTTCTACGCGAAAATTAAAATTTCCCACTCGCATTTTGATTCAAAAAGTTAATTACATTTCCTCTCGCTAAATACTAGTCCACCGCATGCCTTGCGGAAAATTACCTTTAAGGCATTCACTATTGTATTTTATGAATGTTTGACATTATGTAGTTTTCGGTATATTTTTCAATATTGACAACAACTGTATAGTGTCATACAAGCATGTAGTTTTCGACATCTAATACTGTACAGAAATACCATTCCCCATCATATTTCTGTACAGTTTCTGCGCAATAGGTCAAATATCGTGTCGGTGTCAGATACAGATATGTGTTTATGTTTAGCCTAACCTAGATAATAACTTTGCTTGTTTAGTTGAAATAATTTTATTCGGTTTCCTGTTATGGACTTTTTGTTTGAAAATGGAAACGAAATCAATTAAATAAATTAACAATAAATACTCAATGGAAAATAACGTCTCTATAATATTACAATGAAATCAGGATGAAATGAAGTCGTATGTCAATTGACAAGGACTTTTGGCAGCTCTATACCACCAATCAGAGGCGTTGTTTTTGAAAATTTCAATATCGAAAACTACATAAGTGTCTTACACAATTTAATGGGCGTAAAGTTTCCTGTACAGACAACTCTACAGTTTTTGTCGACATTGACAACTGTACAGAAAACGATATCGAAAACTACATAATGTCATGTGCCCTTGAGGCTATGGTCCGAAAGTAATTGAAAATCTGGTTAGTTTTGGAACCATAGAGATACTACAGATAGAGTCAACAGGCCATAGGCCACCGTGTAAGTGGGAGTGTCCGTCCGAACTCCAGAAAGAGAGAAAGAGACAGACGATCAGAGGGTTTTCTGTCTTTGTCTGTATATATTACATGCGCACTATTAGAAAAAGACAGCCTAAACCTCTGACTTTCCATCTCTCTCTTACATGCTGACGGGTTTCGAGCTGGCTTTTTGCATCTAACTGTAGTATCTCTATGTTTGGAACACGGTTTCCTGATATATAGCTAATGAACTGTCAAATTAGTAACCTGCCTTAGGAGGATTATTCGACCTTCGAAAAGAAAAACAAAACTGGTTTTTAGCAAGAACAGGATTTCTCCATTTGTTATTATCAAGAATCAACTATCCTAAGCGGTTAACCGTGGTTACGGTTAGTTACTTTCGGACCATGGCCTTAATATACGAAAAGTAAGTATCAGTTCGAGAAGGATAGACATTATTGGGAAATAACAGTTAAGTTGAAGTTAAGAAATACACACATTCTTAACAAATAAAAAAGACTGTTGAAGAACCAAAATTTTTCAAATCGATTTCTCTGAGACTGTTTCAAAACAATTAAAAGATATTTTGTAAAAATTCCAGGAGTCATTTTTGGTAGAAAATTATTCAGAAAATATAATAAAAATTTCACCAACTCAAAAGACCAATTTTTCTAATTTGTTTAAACAATTTCTGACCAAAGTAGAGCTTGGTAACATACAGATTTCGAAAGGGCTTTTCGAACCGTTCCATTTACACAAGCACGACAAGGGAAATATAAGAAAAACAGCTTGAAAGAGAGAGAAAGAACAACTGTGCGTGGCCAGCGAGGTCGTGTATTTAGTTCCAGAGGCCGGCCGAATGTCCACTGCCTCCCCCCCATTTCAAGCGCTGTTGCCAGAAGCCCAGACCAATTTGTACAAATGGTATTTTTGTCTCGTCACCGTTGACTCCTCTTCGAGCTCATGTACTATCAGGCAAAACCAAACACCTCTATCTGGCAACAGTGTCATTTTCAAATACAATGTCATGCTCTTCCAAAGTGATCAACTTTTGTAGCGAAAAGACCTAGGAATAGCAATTTAAATGTGAATTTTCTCTGTAAATGACACTGTTGCCGCATGGAGGTGTTTGGTTTTGCCTAATAGCATGAGCTCGAAAAGGAGTCAACGATGACGAGACAAAAATACCATTTGTACAAATTGGTCTGCGCTTCTGGCAACAGCGGTTGAAATGGGGGGGCAGTGGACATTCGGCCGGCCTCTGGAACTGGATACAAGCCCTCGCTGGTCACGCACAGTTGTTCTTTCTCTCTCTTTCAAGCTGTTTTTCTCATATGCTTGTGCTTGTATAAATCGTACGGTTCGAAAAGCCCTTTCGCAATCTGTATATCGTTGTAATCAGCATTTTATTCTGTACTTGATTATGAAAAAAAATAATTTCTGGAGCAATTGCGCCCATAAGACCTAGCCTAAATACTGCGTTAATCAGCTTCAACGATTACATCAATAACCAGAAGGTGAACTAATAACCTTGTTAGCTTGTATCTCGTTATTTTATGTCTACTTAAATGATATATTTTTTATTATCCACTCGCTCATATGAGAAATGTTGTTCCTACAACTTGTGTAAAGTATCAATTCACGCACTAGCTGGGAAAATATCTATTATAGCTCAAAGTTCATCACCAACAATTATTATTAGACGTAGAACCCGAAATTAATCATTTGTTTTGAAATAATTTCACTTCCAAACTCTCATGGTATGTTAATGGAAAAACTGACTAGTATTGACCTCACCTTGTATCGTTCATATACTGAACCTAATGGTTATTTATGCAAATGACTCCAATTTGAAAGTATAACTGCTGAAATTATAGGTAATTTCCTTGTTTTTCAATTTTCTACAAACTACTTAACCTCTTTTCCATAAACCTAAATCATCCGCAAAGCTACACAATACCTCATAAAAAGTACAAGCGCCTCCGCTTCTACTTACCAACGATCTCTATTCGGAAATATATTAAGTGTGTGTGCTTTCAATGGGCCACGATATTCCGTTTGGCGTATTAAAACGGATTTATTCCAAATCTTGGAATGGATAAACCGGAAAATACTATACGTTCATGCTATATTCAAAAAATAAGAACGATTTTTATATTCTTTTGTCGAAAATAACATTTAATAAGTGGAAAGGGATTATTGGAAAACGGTAGTTGAGGAAATATGACAAATGATTTGTAGTATTGTATTGTATTACAATACAGGATGTCCCGTAAATAAGTACTCTAAAATAGAGGAATAGTAACTCAAAAGTCTAATGCACAATGATGTACGAGGGTTGACACCTGTCAACAAATATCAATTGTCGAAATTAACTGTTATGTTCAATCAACTTAACGCCAAAGCTTCAAAGCGCTTTGTTTAAAGCTTCAATTAAGCTGAATTTTTAAAGTTGATGAGTCAGTCGAAAACTGGAATTAAGTCAAGATAATTTTTGCGTTAAAGTTTCTCACAATTTTACAATGAAGCACCATAAAAGAGCGATGTGTAAAATTGGAGCACTTTTGTGTATGTCAAATATAACAATTCAAAATATCTTGTATGAAGAATTATCTGAGAAAAATTAGTTTCTCCTTGGATACCGTAGCTGTTGACGGAAGAACAGAAAGCAATTAGATCATCCTATTGTCCAATCTATAGATGACTCCTACCAACTTATCTCATCCCAAGGAATAGCAGTTAAGTTATTTTGTTACCTTCCCACATTGGCATCGAGGGCAACGAACTTGCTGACCAACAGGCAAAAATTGCAACTACAATTACCGTCACCAACAAAATAATTATCGGAAAGGTTTTAAAATCACAGTTCAAAAGATAATCCAAAGTAACATGGCAGCAGCATTGGGACACTGTTGGCACAACCCTTCGACAAATACAGCGCTCTATTGGTCATCCCCAACCTAGTTGCTTCGCAGGTCTCTCAATGGCAACGGCGATAAGAAGAGTAAGAATCGGCCATTCAAGACTTATCCATGGATACCTAATGTCTACTACCCCAGACCCATTTGTTCCAACTGCAACTCTAATTTAACCATGAAGCATCATTTGACCGAGTGTCACAAATATACCGTCCAAAGACAACAATTTCAGCTAAGCCTAAACTACAAAGAAATCCTTTACAATTCTGAACAAATTACCTCTCTACTCCAATTCCTCAAAGAAAACTTTAGCATAAACTATAGAACAAACTCTGTTATTAGGCTTTCATATTGTATTATTGTAGCAATGATATATTTTATACTTAATATATTGTAACCGCTCCTGTGCAAGTGGCCATAGTAGCCGAGCATGTTAAATAAAATAAAAATTAGAGTCAATTGATGTAAAAAACCTCTTGGGGTGTTTCAAGATGAACCAAAACCGATGAAAGTTGTAAGTTCTCGAAGGGTTTCCAAAAACTAGGGGATGAAATTTGTCTCAAACGCGGATCATCTGCAAAGTCAAAGAACTGTTACCGCTGACTGGTACATATCGATTTGTTAGCTGAAAGTAATTGCCGAGTTTCGAAAAACCAACCCCTAACGATGCAAGTTCCCACACAACTCGAAAAACAACTGCGTGGTCAAAGGTTCTAGTCCCCAGAAGATACAGTCAACGTCTTCAAAAATTCAATTTTGAATGACAGAATTGGTTCCAAAGGATATGCGTATCTCTCCGTGAACAGTACTTTGGAAAACAATAGTGTTTCAAAAATATCTACTGTTTTTTCTAGCTCTATTTCCATAATATAAGAGACAACTATTTTACAATGTTCATTGTGTACTCGTTACTACTCGTTATACTGAATCTTAGTCAATGTGAATTTCTGAATAAAAATGAAAACATTTAAACGTACCAATTGATATCAAAGGAAATTTAATTTTAAACTGCTGTAATGCTTATCGCTTTCATTAAATTTCATCAGTTGAATCTATTCATATAAATACTGGAAGATTGTCCACATGAAGTGCGTTTTATTTTTCGAGCTTCTGCCATATTTTGAAATAAAACAATAGCTCACAATTCATATATTACTGTATACAGTTTGTAGTTTGAATGAAATCCCTCTGGCGGCTTTTGCAGAATTTCGGCTTTTCAACAAAACTTTAAAATTGGAAACAATACGTTTTGTTTGTAGCAGCAAATTTCTATTTCGTTGGATATTTAGACTTCTATATCGCCGTTTACAGGGTAACTTGTACAAAATTTGTTGCGTCGAAATCAGGTAAAGTTACATACTCGCTGTAGTTTTACATGTTCATTGCTGGAATGAGTTGGTTCTCTCAAGTTGTTTAAACTAAATAATTGTTCAAAATACGCTGGAGTTGGTCCTATGGTTATTTTGAGAAATGTTTGTTCAGAAGCAATGATGGATAAATTAAAAATTAGCACTTTACCAAATCTACTTCTATGTAGGTTATGAAAGCTTCGCTTCGCATGAAAAGTGAAAAAAAAACCTCCTAATTTCTCTATTCTAAACCTGAAGTATGCCACGTACTTAATCTAGGACAAAACATAAACAATATAAATTTGTTATAATTTAATATATATAACAAATTAATTATTAATAACTACACTTTTCCTCTTATTCAAATATCGTAGATTTATTTCTGAAGTAAGTAATTATATCATTTTAATTTATGTTCTTTAATTATTGATTTTTCTATTTACTTAAACATAACTTACCAAATTCTATAGTAAAAATTATAAATATTTTGAAAAAGCTTCCAAACAGAAAGCGAAACGTTGAAAAATTTCTAATATTTAAATAACACCGGCACACACAAAAAAAGTGGAATGTACTTTGGACCGGAACTACCTACCAACGTGTTTTTCGACCCGCTGAATCTGAATTTCAAACTGAATCTAAATCTAAAAGTTATTTATGCGAGAAAAAATACAAGAAAAGTACTTAATCATGTTTTATTTTTTTTTCATATTTGTAATTTCAATTTTCCCGATTTTTTTGGTTATTTGAGATTTTTTTTTATTTTAAAACGTTAACGGGCCAAGAAAACTTCAAATTAAACTCAGCGGAACAAAATACATGATATTCATACTCAATCGAAGTCCAAAAAAAATTTTATTTCGAAAACTTCAATTTTTCATGATTTATTCGGGTCCACAAAAATTTTTTCATTGCTGTGACTGCAGTTTTTTGCAATTTTTGGCCTTTTCTGAGGTTTTTTGCATTTTACTCAAAACTGGAGGGTGACCGGGCCAAACGGACTTGAAATTCAGATTCAGCAAGTTGAAAAACATGTCGGTAGTTAGGTCCGGTCCAAAATACACTACATTTTTTTTGTGTGCCGCTGTAATTAACCATTCCCAAGAAAACGTTAAAAGTTGAACGTTAGCTGATTGTCAATTCGAGTTTATAATTTTTTATTTTCTCATATTAATACCAATCAGATTCCTGTATATAAATACCACAGGTAACAAAGCCCTGAAAACTGGATTTGCTATCTCCAAATTTTAAAATCATTTAGGCAAGAACCCTCGCTATTCAATTTTCAATTCATCAGCGCAAGAATAAAAATAATGTTTCATTGGCGCCCAACGTGGGCTAAGCTTTGAGTTTCTGAATTCCTGGTCAACCAAGAAGTGCTGGGAAATTATGTCTAGTACCACCTCGCTAATCTGAGTCAGCACCGACTCTGAAACACAATACCATCAGGCCCCCTCCGAAAAAATCTTCCATTTAGGCCTAAATTACAGTTGCAAGCTTCATTCTTCTCATTCCCCTACCAAAATAATGTACCGGTTGAGCAGTCATCCACCAAATATAAATACAAAATTTGCACCTACTCTATCTGCGGAGGACACAATCACAGGGCCGATAGATGTGTCAACACAAAAAATTCTGGATTAGTTTTTGCTTAAAATGTAATTCCTAAAAGTACAGATGGAAAATCTCACTGTTTTCTCATTATTAGCTTGTAAATTTCGTATTTTGTTATAGCTATTTTTAAAAATATGACCACCTTGTATTAAGTGCACACAGTAATGTGTTCACCAGCACAATCAAAGTCCATTGAATCAAGAATTGTAACTGTTCACGGTCGAAGAATTTTAAAATCCAGTTTCTCCCGTAAACAAATGGTTTTTACGTTTGAATGTTCCAAATAGGATAAATGAAAAACTGGCAACGGATGAATATTCATAATATTTGTTTTTTTATGCATTGAATACCAGTGGAATACGGAGTTCGGTTGAATTAAATAATTCACTCCTTCCATTTTAAGGTCACTACAACATAAATTGTATTTTTTCTATTTTTTTGAACAGGTTTTTGATATTCTCTTTTGTTTTGTGGTGTATGCCTAGTTGTTTTTGTTATATTTAATACACAATACAAAAAGGTTTTAAACAGGGAGTTCAAGAACTCTCCTGTCTACCGCAAAATACAGATACTAGATGTGGAAAACAACTTATTGTTTTTGATAATTTCACCTAATATTTGTTTCAAATAATGTGATGGCCGAAAGTATCATCAATAACTCAAAAATTGAGGCAATTAGGTATGGGGAATGCTTACGAAATAATAAAGTGCCATACAATACCATTTCATTACGATACTAAAATACAAGGTGTTCCGTTTAAAAAAACCCATTACAGAAAGTTACTAGAAAATTAATTAAAAAGTGCTTATATCTTTTGAATTACCTCGTATAACATTGCAATACCTCATTTCGCAGAAACAAGATAATCGAGGTGAATAAGAAAATGTGGAAATATATAGGGTGCTCCATTTAAAAAAAGATGTTAGGTTGAGCCTGCAAATATGGGTGGCCCTGTATGTTTGAAAATATTTGCAAAATATGGTCTTATGTATGGCTTAACTTTTATCTTAATAAAGTTTTTCCATATCTCTGACGACAAGTTATTCGACTTCCTCGCACTAATGCCGCACCCTGTATATGAGTTGAAATCGCAAAATTTTGCATTAAATCTTTTCTAGACATGATAAATTTCCTGGCATTAGCGGAAATTCTTGTTGCAGCAACATTGTTTCTGTTGCAAATAGGTTTATAAAGGCTGTAATAAGATTTCCAATACCAAACCACCATTTGCTAGTAAGTTTTTTGAGAATCGATTATGTATTGTGTTTGTTATTTTAACCTACAGGATTGACATAACATACTGGGAAAAAAAACTATATGACAAAGACAGGCAAAAAGGTTATCACTTCTCTAAATTGCTCTTGGTGCTTCAAAAATCTGATCTCAGCAAATCACGGAAATTCCCACTGGTCATTGCTCTCTCAGATTCAGCAGTGATGCAGATGAGACAACAGAACACATGATTTGAAATTCTCCGCCAACACTCTAAATAGTTGGTACAGGTCTACACAAAGCCAAATCCGGTTACAGACCTAGCTCCAAAACGGATCAAAAGCTTCCTTAGAAGTCTAGATGTCTTGCACTAAAATATAGATGTAGGGTATACACAATAGATCTTGTAAGTCGTAGTGTGCTAACGCTAACTGCGCTAATCAACCCTCCTATAATCCAAACTTATTTACATTTACGTTCTCGAAGTGGCTGCCCCGTTTTTCATTTTAATCTGATGAGTTCTATTGTTTCTTGGACTAGTTCGTTTGAAACTGCATCAAACCAGCTAAATAATTGTGTTTGTTCAAGTTCAAATTTGATAACTTTTAAATACGTATCTGGTAGTCCTACGTGATGCTTGAAATTCCAAATGTATGTTTAATAATTTAAAATTTTCATATATATCTGTGCATACGGTACAGGTGAATATAAATAATCTTTCCTTAGAATCGCAATCTCGCAAAATTTGTAAAGTGAAATGTTGGCAAGACTTCCGCGTACAACAATGAGCTGCTATATCTATAATCCAGTTTACATACAAGCCCAAGTTTTATCCAGGTATCTTCTGTGAAGCAGCGACGGGATATTGGCAACAGAAAGTATTAAAAACCTGTAGTCAAAATACATATTTGTTGTCATATACGGGGTTGTGATAAAGTATGGAACCAAGTAAATATCTTTTAAACGAAAAGAACAATATTTATGAAAATTTGCAGGTAAATGCATCTGACGTACATTTTTTTGTTGATAATGTACTTCCGGTTTAACCGGAAATGCCATCAACTTCTTTAATTTAAATGGGACACCCTATATATTTTTACAGATTTTGAACGAGCTTGTTATTTTGAATTTAAACATACTGAGTTTAGTGTGAAAAAATTTGTAAAAACGAGGAATATAGCACTTTAATCAACCTCCTCTGAGTTTTTTGCATTAGAGCAAAAAACTATTTAGATAAACTAATTGATGTTGTTTGTATGCATGGTAATAAATAAACGAGTACTGTTTAGTACGTCTTTTGTTCTCCAAGTGTCAAATTCTAATTGACGGAAATAAATTTTACAATTTAGAATGGTTCAATTAAGTGAAAAAGAGCATATTGAAATTTTAATGTTGATCGGTTATGGTGATCGTGTTAGAACTCATGAAGAAGTAAGTCATATTTTTAATAATTTGCATCCGCGGGAGAGAAATCCTATATCACGTCCAACAGTAACTTAAATTGGGATGGTAAAAATTTTCTAAAACCTGGAAGACCGCGGACTGCAACGAACGAAACTATTAAACAAAATATTGCAATAGATTTAGAAGAATCACCTCAAATTTCCACCTCAAATTTGGCCCAAAACCATGGTATCAGTCGACGTTCTGTAGGAAAGATATTAAAAAGTGAAAAGTATCTAACTAACAGTGAGTTATTCCTCGTTTTTACAAACTTTTTTACACTAAGCTCGGTATGTATGAATTCAAAATAACAAGCTCTTTCAAAATCTGAAAAAATATATAGGGTGTCCCATTTAAATCAGAGAAGTTGATGGCATTTCCGGTTAAACCGGAAGTATAATATTAACAAAGAAATGTACATCAGATGCATTTTGTTCCATTGCACTTATTGCCAATTTCAATAAATATCGTTCTTTTCGTTTAAAAGATATTTATTTGGTTCCATACTCTATCCCAACCCCGTATAAAACTATTTATATTATCTTTCCGATGAAATAAAACAATTTAATTTGTTCAAATCTTCATTATATAAGAACGATATCAACAATTCTCCCTTATTAAACCTTTTTACCTAGAAAGCTTCCGGTAAGATTGTTGTGAATAAATTTCCAGGTAAACTCGTTCAATACTTTATTTAATTCCATATTTAGACACTTTTTGCTTTTTATTTTCATGTAAATAGATTATAAAACTTTTGTCAACATCCATGAAATTCCGTATTAATGCACTGTATAAATTTTCATTATACCTCCATTCGTTTGAGAAAGCTACTGTGTTAACAAAACGCGTCACGAATATGTATTGAACGTAGTAGCCTCATCTATTCAATATTATCTTTCCATTATTATCTTTTCCAAATAATGTCATATTAGTGCAATTTTGACATTACACAATACTTTATAGTATATACAATGTGTACTATTATAGTCCATTCAAAAACCAGGAGTGATTTCAAAAGTGTCACTTACACCACTTACTAGCTTAGTTACTAAAGAGCGTGTTTCGGAAAGTCGTGTTTAAAATGTATTAAATATGCCCTGATTCATTCGATACACTGATCCTATCCAGTGTGGGCATTTTCCTTTTCCTTAATGACATGCTGGATACGTTTCTTCCAATATTTGAATGAGTCATTTTCGATAGATTTCAATAATATACCTTCTACATCTGTTAACTCAAAAGTTGTGAGTCTAGCTGCCATCTCGCTCTTTATTTGTGTCCACATAAATTCTATGGGGTGTCACCAACATACAAATAATGATAATCTATCTCCAAGTTCCATTCTTCATGATAATCTTCCATCTTTATACCCTCAAAATCCAATAAAGCAGTTCCCACAAAACCTTGTCCAGAGCCAGCAAATAAAATATTAAAATGTCTTCCTACTCCTGTAGAGTCATAGGTGATATATGTGTAAAACGGGCTGAAGAGCTACTGAATGCTAGTAGGAACAAGCTAAGAATTATTACAGGTTATCTAACGGGTCATGCCCCGGTAAAGGATCATCTGCATAAAATGGGGCTATATAACGGGGATCTCAGCAGCAGACTTTGTGGCATGAAGACCGAGACCGTAACCCACATTTTATCCGACTGTGAGGCATTGGACTCTAGGAGACTCCTGTAGAGTTTTTCAGGTAGTGAAAACACCAACAGCTATTGGTTATACATTGGTCCAGCCATGTTTTTACCCCACTATGACTATAATTGGTCTAAATTTCATATAAGTGAAAAGTTAGCTTAAATTGGAACTCTATCGACAAATATTCTCACTTTCCATCAATATACTTATGCGATTTCTTTCCAAATATCCCAAAACACATAATTGTATAGTAAATAAACAGTACATTTGACTCTTCAATGTTACACGCTTACTTGAAGTTAATTTGTTTCAAGAATTTATACGCAAACCTACCTGAAACTACGCAGTGTCGGTTAGGGTGATAATTAATATCAGTCAAAAGTCGAAGTGAGCTTGCCAATAGCAAGTCAAGTGGTTGCATAAAAACTGGCCGATCTCCACGAATTGAGCTCGTTGGTGATATGATTTTTGCTCATCGTTGCCGGGTAGGTAGGAAGAAGCCCATAACATTTTTTTTACCTTTTAAGATTCAGAATATAATCATTTTTAAAGTATTGTTGATAGTCAAAATTCTATTTTCAAATAATTATTACTATTCAGCACTTTTTCAAAGTTAAACGTCAACTATTTTCGGCTGAATTCCTTCCACATCATCAGAGAATATTACCAATCTTGAAAGATGACCGAGACAGTTGTAACAAGTCTAAGTGTTCCTTCAAAGCATGCAAAATACTCCATATCTAATTAAATGTAATTTTTTCATTCTCCCCCCGCTCGTAGAAAAAAATGTTGTTCTCAACACATGCGTGGTGTCTTTTCCGCACTAGTTAGGAAAATAAGTATTATTTCGTTGTTACCTGTATACCTATTACCCACGTAATATTGTGTGTGTTGTTTTCGATGATTGTTTTTTATCTTGCTTTTTCATCTTGTTAAAGATTTTTAATATATAATTTGATTTATTGTATCTCATCTACAAATATAATATTATTCATGTATATTAACCTAACTAAACTAATTAAGAATATGAAGTTATCTTCAAACGTGATAGAGACCGTCCCGGATTGTCTGTGCCAACTGTCTTGCGCAGAAATCAAAATCAATGTTGTTTATCTATGTCGCCCCGTAACTACCATTGGCGTTGCAAACGATACCTTGTATTTTCATATACCAGTGTCTATTATATGAGAAAATATCTCGAAAATCTGCGAAGAATTCCCAAATATGCTTAATTTAAACTATACATGTGATTTTTTGTGTTAACCTACAAAATTTTAAACGTTACGATACTGATTTGAAGTCGAATATCAATTTTACAATATGGCGCTGGTTTTGACAACAGTTTCGCACACGACTGCAACTTCAAATGGGCTCTTCTTAAGTGAAACGGAGTCTACTATTTGTTTACAAAATGTATCCTTTCTTGTGGCTTTGCATATTCCAAGGTCACTTGTAACGCAGTCACAGTTGATTCACTTTTTTGGTATGATCGTTGAAATTTACGTTAGTAAATCCATTGGTGACAATCGTTTGTTAGCGATGTCGTTGGAGATTCTATATCAGTCAATTGTTTATTGTACAGATACAGATACGGATCCTCCAAGAAAGTAATCCTGGCGCCGTCTATGCTGTAACTAGAAGGTCAAGAAAACATTGTATTTTGTGTAAAATTTAATTTCAAAAAAATTGCAAAGCGCTTTCGGCTGTTACGCCATCATCAGTGCGATACTCGTCAAGTATATGCACAAGAAACCAAATATTTTTTTTGCAATATTTTAAAATTAAATTTTAAACAGAATACAATGTTTTCATGACTTTCTACTCATGTGTACTCAGCTATAAAGATTTCCACCGTAACTAGTGTTATCAAAAAAAGCATTTTAGGAGTTAAACAGGTAGGTATTTGATATTTTAACAGGAGATCATTTTAAAGTGGAATGAGGTGAAAGCGTTGGTTTAATGGGAGGGGAATTTCGTCTTGAGTTCCCGGGGAAGCAGGTGGAGTTTTGGATTCTCTACTAGGGCTCACGTTCGCTCTGGGCAGGGTTGCTGGGAGGGTGCGAATGTTCGACGATGAACCTATCTAACTTATCGAAAACCTAGAGGAAGGTAAATTTGTTATCGTAACAGATGTTAAAATGCTAGGGGACGGTGGTGTGGTTGAAAATGTAGTGGTTCGTAAAGGTGTTGAAGGAGAACTTCGGGAAGGACTTTTTGGTGGTGTGGACGGAGGTTATTTTTTTGGAGACTTTGGTGAATATATGTTGTCTAAAACAAGACTCATCTGTGAAGGCCTGTTGTATTGAGATCTAGGATCCATCAGCTTTACGTTTACCGGTAGGACGTATGATAAAACGAGATTATTCTTCAAGTCTTCTTTTTCATCACATTTTTCCATCTTCTCCTCATTCATTGATGCTCCTCTTGAACATACTGCTATTTTTTGCAGACCTATGTGACGGCCACAGTGTTTCTCTCATTCAGGATCGCCTCACAAGCATATTGATAAAAAGTTGCACTTACTTTTTCAACCCTGCTTTTATATTAATCTCTACTAATGGTTGAGACGCTGCATATTTATTTTAAAATGTCCGTAAAGTTTTTATATATTGCAGAAACGGCAATCTTGCTGGTAAAATTATGACCGTGGTGTTCAACGTTAAGCCGATCAAATCGTGTAGTGTGGGCTATGCCCCGTTCCGAACAACTCAATAATTTAATAGAAAACGGACAGCAGTATGCTGGTAGCGCATTATGGGCACATAACATAAATCAAATTCACGCTTTTAAGGTCATAGTCGAACAGTTGAAAGGTTAGAGATCGGTACATTGATGCTGGTACACCAGAAATACATTATATTTTTTACATTTTCACTGTTAATCTGATAGGAAAGGATGCGTGCGAGTTATGAGAGATATCACGATAAACTTTATATAGTGAGGACAACTTTTCACTAAGAAATTCATTAGAGTCAATGCACCTTCCTAAGAGGAAGTACATAATATGATAAGTACTAAAAGTAAACTGACAGATATAGTCAATGTTGTTATGACTTTTGATTAAATTTCTCAATGGCTTGGCTACTAGAGCTGTGGGGAATGTGCCTCTCTACTCAGAGTATCCAATTATTACCCTATTTGTCTTTGTTTTATGAAAAGTCCTAGAATTCGTCGATGTCTAAAAGTAAGTGGCGCTCCAAAGCTCTTTATAGTCTAAAAATAACCTTGTTCAAGTAATTTTGACCAATCAATTAAACATAATACAAAGCTGGGATGGATGGAAGTGGAGCTGGAACGGGAGGAATGATATTCATAAAAATTTACAGATGAGTTTATACAGATACATGCAATGAGAAACGGAACATTTAATGTATTTCCCGATCTAAATAGTCCACCAACAAAAAATTTCTATAAATTTACTTCGATCAATATCAAGTATTCAGCTGGACAGCTGGGTTCTGAACTACTGTAAGAAACCCCGCCTCTTCTCCTTCCAATATTTGTTAGTTATGTGCGATTTAGTATTCAAGTGTCTTTTGATTTCTTTTGGCTATAACGGCTTGCGAAATAAAAATGAATTCGTAAATAAAACAAAATGAGATTCTTTAAATTAAAACAAACTGAAAATGGATTCCAAAAAACAACTTAAAATGCTAAAACTTAAAAATTTATGAATTAAAGGTTCAAATAGTCCTCCTTGTTGAGCCAAACAAGAACCGATTCTATTGAACAAAGATAATCCTGTATCTCTGAGCTGATTCGGTGTAATGTTTGCATAATCCTGGACAATTTTCGCCCTTAATTCTATCAAGTTTTGAGTCCTTCCAAAATAGTACCGATAAATTTCATTTCTCAAAAAAAACCCATAAAAAGATATCATTCGGGGACAAATACCACAACAAAATTTTTATTTTCTCCTGACGGGTGTACATTCTGATCTCTTTACGAATTTATTTTATTTTTAATAGTTACGGGCTTGAACAGTACTTGGATATCGACTGCTGTTTACTGATTGCCTGATGCTAATTAAGGACCGCCCACAGCTGAGACTACGGAGTGGTGGGAATTGTACGATATGTTGTAGGTGTCCAAATGAACGATTGTAATAATCCCGTATTTAATCTGTTGAAGCTTGGTATTGGTCGACTAGTTCAATAGCAATTCTGATACAATGCTTAAAATCCCTATGATCCATTTCTGATTGCATGTATCTGTATATAATCAGGCAAAATAAATCTGATGTCATTTCAATCGGAAACACCCTTCTTTCAAAAGTATATGGGACTTTTTGTATATTTTCATAAATTTCAATAAACCCTGTTATGTCGTCTAAAAAATTATATTTATTAGATGCTCCTGACAATATTCAAGTCCATTAATAAATTCCTAATGCAAAGACATTTCCACGAATTCATTTACATCCATCCAGGAATTTTGGTCTTCATTCTTGCAAGAATGGAGCTGCTGCCTTCATAGTAAACGGATTTGAGAGGATTTTTGATGCACATTTCACAAATAAATGTAGTAGGCGTGGAGGATTCATATAAGTACTTATAGATTCGCGAAAAGTTTGGAAACAATTATAAAGGCAAGAGGCATGTAAGGACCTTCAATGAATGCAGAAATGTCCTGCTACACAGATGGCTCAAAAACCGAGGAAGGTGTAAGAGCTGTGGGTGAGATTAAATTTTTCAGGTGCTCGATTTATTTGTGAAAAAGTTCCCTCTATTATTCGCGCACGATGAAATTTGTGTAAGGGATCAATTTATTCGTGAGAATTAACATGGAGGTGTGGTGACATTTTTGAAGGTGGCTCATCGTTATCAATTTATTTTCACCGTTCGCGTACCATGCCATTTCTAAAAAAAGCTCAATTATTTGTTTTTTCACTTCTGTCAGCAGTCGCTATAACTGCCCACTTCTTGTATTTGGATATACAACGACCAGAGACTTTGCTTAGCTTGTCTATTTTTTTTGAGCTGAAAATTATACATCTTTAAATTTTGTTGATAATCAAATTATTTTCAAGTGACAATGACACTCTCTGTCGGTAAATATGGCAGCAGCTTTCCTCTCACCCATTGTACATGGTTATTCTTCATTCCTCCGCTTTACTCGCCATATTTACAATTTAATCACCATACTTAATATGCATTTGGAATAAATCCCTCTTAACTACAGGAATTAACAATTATTATCAGAGTAGGTCCTATACTTGTTGGTTTCATTAAGCTTAAATTCATTTCAATGCGAGTAACAGTTGTTCAAACAAATAGAAAAGGTCATTTTGATCCTGAAATGTGTGTTTCTTAAAAATCTTCAAATCATTCTAATTTTTTTTTCCACTAAAATATATCATCTAGATGTTCCCTGTGGACTGCTGCACGTGGTTGTATGTCTCGGTGGACTTAAACTAAACATCAGTCGTACTGGAGACACTTGCCAAAACAGGGACACAGCATTCTCCTCAAAACATCCTTAGAGACGTTGACTAATGAAATACTGAACCTTAGCAAGGATAGTGACGGGCTTACTCACCAGTCACTGTACCCTAACAAATCACATGCATCCAACTTGTATATATAAGTTGTGCATGGAAGAGGAGGAAACAGCCTCACACGATTGTGAAGCATTATCTCATTGGAGATATAGACTCATAGGACTAGAACATCTAAGGGAGGATATCTCCTAGAAAGGACCTAGTAAAAATACTGTTGAGCCTTATAAGGGTTACTGGTCTCTTTACATAAACGGCACAACCAAGAGCACAAAAAGCATAACGGCTGAGGTGCCGAGGACTCCACGCCTCTTACTGATGGTGTTGAACCAATCAATCAATGACTCGCTGTTATACTTACACTACATGGATCACAAACTGGGTTTTCTTAACGGTTTATTTATTAGGTAACTATGAGTTAGTCTAGCATGCCCCAACTGTAGACGTGGTGTTATTAGAAAAGGAGAAGTTTTATTTCACGAAATTTTGACTCACTTTTTGACTAAAATTGCCACAAAACGATCGTTTTTTTAATGTAAAACGCATTTTAGATTCAAACTAACTACTTTTGATATGAATACGGCACTTCTGTAGAAAATTTAAACAGTTAAAACCATTATTTTTCTTAAAACTACAAAAACTGAAACGATATTCAAGTGCATAAATCTAACTTTGGTTTTTTAGATAAACGCTTTGAATGCGCCCGTTTATTTCTATTAGTGCTTCCGCTATTAATTAATTAATGATTCACTAGCGAACATTATTACATTACAGCATTTTTTATGAGATGCGAGAAATGTAGGTAGGTATAGTTTGTCTCAAAATATATCGTCTTCACTTTTGCCGGCAATCATGAAATTAATGAGCCAGTTGCAATAAATAATATGGCCAATAGCTGCTGTAGAAGAGTTCGCCAGTGGCGGACTATTTAAAATTATTTTAAAAAGGATCAAATTCACAAATATCTATCTTTTTGTATTTTCATCATACATCCTTTGCTTTGTGAAGACCATTTCTCTAACTTTTTTTTCTTTTTCCTTCTAAATGAGATTATTAAATACTATTAAGTTAAATAAACTATAACCAGGTAAAAAATATCCAACTTTATTGGTATGGTTTAATATTATATTACTGTTTCACTGTCATTAAGATTAATTACAATAGGTTTTTTTTTTATTTAACATATACTGAGTCAACCACTAGGGTTATTGGCAGTTTAGAATTTACAAAGGTAAGGGTAACAGTAAAATTATAAATTGAACATGTTTATGGTTTTTAAAAAACTCAATGAATCGTTAATTTGGTCTCGTAGAGCTAACTGTAATGTATTGGGAATTCTATGTTGTCTTCGCTGGTTTGCAAACTGGTGACATTCTAAAATGACGTGTTTGATGGACATATTCTCATTACATTGGGCACATTGAGGAAATAGGCTCTTTATTATTTTGAATGTGAATGTATGTCCCATCCTTTGGATTTGGTACTTCCTAATGTCCTGAAGAAAATTGAGTCTCCAAGTGCACAATCTTTGCGATTCATTATCACTCTTGTTTTTTGTCAATTTTACGATATGTGAATCCTATTTCACCAATAACTCTATGAAGGGTAGCCCGGCTAATATTTATATTGGTGTCATCTTCTTCTAGTTTCGTTTTTAGATTGTCCAAAATAGGAACAATCTGGCTTTTATAGAGGGAATATATTTTTCTTATTATTATATTCTGTTGGCCATTGTCCAGACGATGAGATTGAAAATCACTACGTTTTTTTCTTCCTCTTAATTTTTCACTGTTAATAATATCCTTCATAGAGGATATTGGTGTCTTTGTAAATAAGCAGGTTTCTTTTAAAGCTTCTTGTTTAATGAATTCTATAGGTACTTACAAAACAATCATACACATTTTTCACAATTTGCTTTGCATCTAATGACAAATGTTTTCGTGCGAAAAAAATTAATGATTACTTATATTACTCGTATAGAAAGCTCTTTGAAAACGCACGCTAAAACGGAATATTTAATACTGCCAAATGAATTCAATGCAGCCATCATACAACCGATACAAAACTCATTTACACCTGATGGCCCGCCCTTCCCTTGTAACTCGACTGTTCTTAAGTTCCATTTCACGTAAAATTATTTCACGAAGGTCGCATTTAAAGGATTGCTGGGATAAGCCAAGACTATATACTTTGGGACAAACTATACCAGATCAAGACACGTTGTATTCCACCAGTTAGTGCAGGGTATAATAGCGCGATCATTTGTAAACATTTTTATTTTTTTTTTCTTATATTGAAACATTTATTTTTATTTTTTATCGAATACTTAAACTATTATGAACAATATGGCGTAATGGGATTTCAAGTATTTTATTAATTATTAGGTTTGTTCCCGAAGCAAGTTCTTAACTGTTATGGACATATTGAGTCTGCGCAGTATAAAATAAGCCTTCCAGCAGAGCAGAGTTCAGAGAAAATTATAATTGTTTGGTGATCCCGCAAGACTAGTAACTTGTTTAAAACGAGATCGTTACTCGTTCTCTTGGTTCCAAAATAAAAAGAGAACTTTTGACATTTGACATAAAATGACTTCCTTTAGTAGGTGCTTTTACTTTTTAATAACAACTATGCCTTTTGGTTAGGTTACATTTATTTGTTTAGTATTGACTTTTGTGTACGAATATTATTGTTATTGTAATCAAAACGGATGCTTTTTTTATTGAGAGTGAATCAGAAATTCTTCCAAATCTATATAATACCAAATTTGTTATAAATCTTTCAATATTTCTTCTCTAAATCTTTTTTAAATAATGATTTCAAAGATATATAACAATATTTTCTCTCGGTCAACAATTCATGCAACAATAATAGTTAGAAGTTGATATTTATAACATAACCTTATATCTCATTTTCTGATTCAAATATTCACAGTGTGGCGAAAATGGATTTCGGCCCACTCTGGTTTTGAAGGCAATGAAGGGGCGGCTACTCCCTTTAACTGCCCGGGCCCGACCTTGGGCTTCACAAAACAAACAACTGGTTGCTCACTGGAGGGCTCTACAGGGTCTCAGGCAGTCCAAGCTCCTATTGAGGGGATGGACTCATGGACATGTTAGAGCTGCTCTAGATCTACCAAGGAGTAGGTTAAAAAAGATAGCAGGACTTCTAATAGGGCACTGCTGTCTGAGTAAACACCTCTGTAACCTAGGTTTAGAGGAAAGCCCCCTATGCAGGGGTTGCGGCATGGCTGACGAAACGTCGGACCATGTTCTTCTCGTATGTCCACATTGGGCTGTGCTACGCAGGCGAATCTTCGGGGTCCCTGTTATGACCTCTGGAGACATAAGCAGGCATCCACTGAAGAGGATTGAGTCCTTCGTCGAGGGACTCGGCTTCATGGATGCATACGTAGCAGGAATGGCACAATGGGCCCGCCAGTGGCCTCAGTGCCGGAACCTTGGCTTGAGTTTGTCTTGGCTAAGGTTCGCCTGACTGAATTAATAGTAGTAGTAGTATTAAAATATTTAGCCAAAATTACTTTTCAGAACTGTTCCACCACATTTGTTTGGGAACTACTTGGTACATTATTCTGGTCACGCATGCGCATCAGATGTTAATGTTAATGTCAAGTTTGGAACTCGTTTCGGGAACAAACCTATTATGTTAATTATTCTCAACAAACATTCTTTTAGAGACGAATACAGAGCAAAAGATATCGCGACGTGATTTGTTCCTTTACAATTAATAATAACGAGTACATTTATCTGACTAAGCCATATTCTTCAATCTTCATTCATATGTGATTGAAATCTCCAACCATCCCTTGTATGCTGAAATCCTTAAATATTCCATCACATTATTTTACTTTATTTTCTTCAGCATTCTTATATCTGGGTTATTCAATAGAGTATTTGAAAAAAGATTCTGCCGAGACAACAGTAACGACACACCCACTGTGTGTGTCCATCAGGAAACATATCATCCGTTAAAGATTAAATCAGCGATATCCTCTATTAATTCGAAATAAGCTATCCCTTAAATCTGTTCCGTCGTCTGTCAAGTGTCTATCCAAGGAATTCTATCCACTATAATCGAAGTAGTCCGGGTGTAGCTGTGAAAAACTGTTATACGTATCTTATTCAAAGGCAAAAAGCAAGGTTGTCAGATGAGTTTTCTAAAATTGCTAAGCTCACTATATAAATACTTTCCTTATTTCAGTGAACTATTAGCTCGTAACGTTTTTAGAAAGCTAGTTTGACATCTCAAACAATGGAAACTACCACCAGTGGTTCTGAAACTGCTAATGGAACTTCAAAAACCAAAATGACAGCTCCAGCTCCGTCCTGAGAAGTAAAAGTAACACCTTTGTATCTTGCAATGTGCAAGTTAAAACAACAGAAGAGCTATGGAGGGTAACTCTAGCGACTGGAGACATTAGCCAAA
This sequence comes from Lochmaea capreae, assembly GCA_949126875.1. Taxonomy (NCBI): domain Eukaryota; kingdom Metazoa; phylum Arthropoda; class Insecta; order Coleoptera; family Chrysomelidae; genus Lochmaea; species Lochmaea capreae. The sequence continues at coordinate 22,339,177 of OX421404.1, forward strand.
GGAAGGTGGCTCTGTGGGGATCAGCGGGGGTGGAATTGGGGGAGAAATGGCAGCGTGCATGAAAATCGCTCCAAACTCGTTACTCGGGGGTTTTCGGGGATGCTGAATTAGATTCTGTCATTGGAATTACCCGGGGTGCACGGTGCCGGCCCAGCGTTGGTATCCGGGGGGGCCATTCTGGGGGGAATTTGCATAGTCCATGGGAAGCGCTCCAGACCCGTTACTCGGGGATTTTCGGGGATGCCGAATTCAATTCTAGCATTAGATTTCTCCGGGGGCGCTCGGGGACCCCTCTGTGAGGTTGTATGGGGGGGTGGATGGCAGCGTCCATGAAAATACATCCCGGTGGCGCTCGGGGGTGGCTCTGTGGCAAATGGTAAAGGAGAAGGTGAAAAATCACAAATTATGAAAAGAATACTTTATTCAAATAACAGTAGGAGTTTTTATTAATCTTGACTTATTCATTATAAACTTCAATTTTTAACTTCAAATACTAAACATCTTGTTCGAACTCTTCTTCCTCTCCTTCCCGCAAATTATGAAAATAATACTTTGTTAAAATAACGGGTTTGGAGCGATTTTCATGCACGCTGCCATTTCTCCCCCCAATTCAAACCCCGCGCACCCTCACAGAGCCACCCCCATGCACCCTTGGGTAATTCTAATGCCAAAATCGAGTTCGGCAGCCCCAAGTTCCCCAATTTTCCATTCAGTTCCTGTAATGGTGCAAGTAGTAATGCAATTGGAAAATGCATTTCCCGGACCAGAAAGTATTTTTCCAAAAAGCGAGAAACCACACCCTATAGACTCATTTTCTGTGAACTTCCTGAACAAAATGTGGAAAACCGCATCTCGATATCTGCTTCCCAGTCAAATTCAGTAAATCCGGCCGATTTTTATCTAAATGCGCTGGACTATAGCACAAAAATTAAAAACATTTATAAATTTATCTGTGGGAAAATTAGTCTTAAACTCCATATTTTGCGATAAATCGATTGCTATTAAAGACAGAAGTACTAACTTTAATAGTAGTTATAGCCGCATTTCACAAGATAAACGTCTACATTATCTGTTATATTAAAGAAATAAATTTGTTCAATAATGAACCTAAATTGATTTTTCTTCCGAAACAAAGTATATTGGAAGAATGAATTTTTTTCAAGAGAAATACCCGTACTAAAAGTCGCATCTTAAATGAATGAAATAAAAGTAAATAAAGCATGTGGCTAATCTTATATATATCCGAGCTGGTGAACGCAATGAAGCGTAAAAGTCGCAACTGGCTACTCCTTAAAGCACCCTAAAGGACTACTCTAAGGTTCAGCACGGATCTTGGAGATTGATTCGGCTCGATATAACTGCCAGATCCTGAAGGCGTAGAATTGAATTGTTCTGGATGAGATAACGTCAGAAAATATGTCAGGAGTAAAATGGTAAAAAATCCCAGAAGTTTGTAGTGAAAATATACGGATCAAATATTATTTTCCGAGTCGATAAGAATCTTATTGATGTCGACAAGTAGAGTATATTTTGTATCTCAAGTTATATAAAAAATGTATAAAGCCAACATTTTTACGTTGTATTGTTGAAAATAGTTGAATAATCATAATAGTTGACAAACGAAGGCATAATAAATTTATTTGGAAATTAAATATTTGGAAATAATACGAAATTAATATGAAAAATCATGATGGTGAATTGTATTGGAATTGTCACCTTTAATACGTAAAGTGCCGTGGTAGGTGTAAGGAGCCTACCATTTTTTGACATCAAAATATTTCTTAGGGGTCGTGGTGGGTCTATGTAAGGCACCATACCAAATTTTGCTTCTGGCCTCGGTGGATAATACTGTCCCACCGAATCAATGTAAACTATATTGGGATAGATTCTTAAATGTTTTGGCTTCATTTAAGTCTATTTGGCCTGTATGTGGTGGACTTATGTGGCCCATCATGGCCCGAGATAGATAATTGTATATGATTAAAGGGAAAAACTCGTCCGGCCATTAGGACCCGATTTTTTTTTACGTGTTAAGCATGGAGAATATTACGAGGCTGTATTGATATCTAGTTAGCCTAGACCGGCTCCATGCATAAACAAAATATTGCGTTACCATAGCAATGAACAATAACTTATTAGAAGTGTCAGTGTGAAGTTTGACGTCAGAAAAGTAAACCAGAGTTACGCAATAAATTAAAAGAAAATAGATGTCCACCGAAATTGTGGAAATCGAAAAATTGGAGTATCGAGCCATCATCAAGTACCTGTATTTAAAAAGGTTAAGAGGAAAGCAGATTTACGAAGATATGCTTAATACCCTTGTTGATCAATGTCCTCCGTATGCGGCCGTACAAAATTGGACTGCAAGCTTCAAAAGAGGTAAATTTCCCATTGAAGATGATGACCGATCGGGAAGGCCAGTTTCTGTTTCAGTCCCCGAAAATATCGAAGCAGTTCATGACACGATTTTATCAAAACGTCGAATTGGGCTAAAACAGATATCTGAAGCACTGAATATTTCATAGTTCACATCAATTTGAACATGAGAAAACTTGCTGCAAAATGGATCCCCAAATGTTTGAATGTTGACCAAAAGCGTGCAAGGGTAGAAGCATCGCGTTCGATCTGTGCTCGATTTGAAAAGGATGTAGACTTCTTACACCGAATTGTTACTATGGATGAGACTTGGGTACATTTCTACGATCCAGAAACAAAGCAACAATCGATGGAATGGCGACACTCTGGTTCTCCAAGACCTAAGAAGTTTCGTGTCCAAAAATCTGCTGGAAAAGTTCATGCTTCAGTTTTTTGGGATTGCCATGGAGTAATCATGATTGATTTTTTGGATAAGAGTAGAACAATAACTGGAGATTACTATTCGACATTACTGACCACTCTACGGGAAAAAATTGAAGAGAAAAGACGAGGAAAGCTATCCAAAGGTTTTTTGTTTTTGCAGGACAATGCCCCTGCACACAAATCATAAGCCTTGCATATTATGATTAAGAATTTCGAAGAAAGTCGGAAAACCGGAAAATAATTGAAAATTGTTTAGAAAATTCCCACCAAGCTCACGAAAATTCTTGGTTCTGTCTCTACTAATCTCTCTTCTTAAGAAGTTTGTCGAGGGTTCGAGGGATTTTGCCATTTAGTATTTCACTAGAGGACCCGACAGACGTTGTCCTGTTGTCATATACAAATTTTGACCAACTTTTCATTCAATTAATATTACATTATTACATATTTTGTTTAGAAAAATCAGTTAACTTTCTGAAAAATCTCAAAAAATCTAGTTTCCTGTATTTTCTTCCAATTTCTCGGGCAAACAAATTTGTTTATATGAATTTTGACTAATTTTTTCAATAACTCCACCAAAAAACCTTATGCGAAATTTTATCAAAATATGACCAATCGTTTAGGAGAGAGTTCAGCATTAACCCGATTAACGCGCCACCTACTGGGACCAATTGTAATCTAAACCATACAGTTTCTTACTCAAAAACTCACAAAAAATCTCATCAAAATCGGACCAATCGTTTAGGAGAAGTTCAACATGAATCCGATTGCAGCGACACCTACCGGAACTAATTGTAAATCTATACCATCGAATTAACTTGAACAAACACAAAAAATTTCATTAAAATCGGTCCAGTCGTTTAGAAAGAGTGAGGAGTTCAGTTACAAACACACGCACACTAGAAATATCAATAAAAAAATTTCTACTTATCTGAATAAACTAGTTCTTATTTCTTGAATTATTCCATCTTACTTCTTATTTTATTTCAAATTTTTAAATTAATTTTAATATATGCCTCTTTAGAATGAAACCCTGTATGCTACACTCTTTTCCATCTAGAAATATCAACAGACAATAAATTGTCTTTTAATATTAAAACATTTTTGTATTTAACTATCCCACCCTGTACATAATAATTATAATTTCTCAACTGGAGTTAATTAATTTGAATCAACACTAGAATACCTACTTAAAAATCATATTCTATTTTCTAAATAATTAAAACTCCCTTAGTTATAATTTTGTGTACGTTCCGTACACGACCTTCCGATTTTCAGCTTTCTGTAAAATTCCATAGCAAATTGGTAGAATAAACAATTTTTTTTAATTCTGATAAGAACCAGTTAGGTACTTATATCAGCAAGAATCCTAGTTAGCTCTGTTGTCAATACCGAATATTTATTTGAAACAAAAGATTTAAAACGATCCTAGTACGCTAAAGAGAATTCGTCGGTGCGGTATGTGTCGGTTCACATTTAATCAATTTCCGTGTTAAAAAACATTGTTTCGATAACAAAAACTATGTTAATTTGTGATAGAAGTGTTGGTGGATGGTAAAAAACATAATGCAGATATTATTAAGGTAATAATGTAAATTTTTCACAGGATTGTTTTCAATTGGGTTATTTTCCCTTAAATTAAAATGGACTCGTCCAAGTAGTACCTTTTAGGAATGAAAGTTTTTTTAAAACAATTAGGTTGGTTATTAATTTGGAACATTAAAAACATGTATGGTTATGTTTGAACATATTCTATAACTTTTAACAAATTAATGAAATCTGTCGATAACAAAAATATGTGTTTCCTCAATGTTAATAAGTAGTTAGTGATGGACAAAAGCATAATGGGAAATCTATTATTTTGAATATTCTCATTTTCATAGTCATAAAAGAACAGATTACAGTGGATAATTTTCATGAAGTATTTTATATTTTAGTCACCTGTGCTTATAAACTTATCTATTAGATCTTTTTTTTTTCTTCTTATTTCAGAAATATCTTGAGTGAACATTTATATATTCAGATTACGTAGCTCATGATACCTCTTCGTTTCTCGATGTTTTCTGATCATTTTTATATTAAACATTAACTGTCAAACATTTCTTTCTATCAACAAATCATTTGTATGACCGTGTATCCTAGATTGAACAGGTACAGTTTTTTGGTTATTATAATAGTAAAGATAAAAGTAAAGAAAAAATTATTATAAATGGATGTAATTACATATTATTTGAACGTGGTTTTTTGACCTGATCAACTTTTTTGATGTCAAATTTCGATATTGTTAAATATAAAGGTACTTTACTCTCTAGTAAAATTCATATTTACATACGACTGAAAATTGGGTGTCCATATTAAAAACTATTTATATTTGTTACAGATGGTGGATTGTACAAAAGATCTCTCATGCAGATATTATTAAGGTAAGAATTTGAATTTTACACATAAATGTTGAGATTGAGATAAAAAGCAATAACGTTTAGGAGCTTTGAAAAAATTTTTAAAAAACTATGAGGTTGTTAATTTGAAGCTTTGAAAATATGAATTTTAAATCATTTGAAGGTTTAATATTTTGCATATACAAAGTACCAATTGTTATTAAAACAGTATCTTTAACGTTTCACAAATGATTCATTCGAAAGTATAGAAATTCTATAGGTATTTCTGTAATTATCACCTGAAAAATTTAAGAAACTGATACCATAGTCTTATAGTTAAGTGAAATATTTATAGTATATTATTAAACGAGCAATTTATGATAGCCATTATTTATGCAGGGTGACGTCCCGTGGCGTCCCGAGCGGTAGGTGAGGGGCGCAAGTCCCCGAGAGAATAATGGACATAAATTGCGAGTTGAATACTATACTTTGTCCACGACCCTTAATTTCTTTATTAAATAGAAGTTAACTAAATACTGCGAGTGTAGAAAGGAAAGTAATAATTTGGTATTTGGTATTGTTGACAATTCTAATGTCAAAATTAATAAATTTCTGCAGTACGTCAAATAATGTGACATATAGAGATGGGCGATACTGTGTAAAGTATCTATACACTCTACTGTTATAAATATATTGTTCTAAAACTAAGTATCAATATTAGAAAATATCGTTATGAAGAGTATCAATAGTAAAAATTTCGATATTTTATCGATATGATATATTGCAGAAACAAATTTCCCAAACAAAAATACGCAGATTTAATAGTTTATTTCATATTATACCCCCATCTCCAGTCACCTAGGCCGGAATGTTGTGTTGTCATAGCAACATATGCTATTTGAATGCAAAAGCGTGAATTATGAAGCATAATTCACTCTAGTAGATATATGGGTACCATATACCTTTTGTTAGGAGGTAAAATATTGACTTATTATTAAGTGGTCGTGTACAAATACACTAAATAGTGATTTTTTCCTAGTTTTATGCAAAAGAAATTCATTTATTGAAAAAAAAATATAATTCTTGAGAATTAAGCATTATATGTAACAAAATAAATATCAACTTATTTCGTAGCTTGATATCCTACGTTGTCTTGAAAGATACGAAAAAAGTTTGATATGAAAATTATAAAGTAAAGCTCCACATTTAAAAATTATTTTCTAATGTACAGGCTGTTGCATACGGTTGCAGCATATCGAAGTTTTTTTTTAATGAAACATTATATATTGAATATCAATTTAGTTAATTGTTTCCATTTTCGAGATAGGAGCAATTTTACCAAAATGAACTCAAACTGTTGTCTCCATCACCTTCTTTACCTGAAGGAATGCAGTGCTGTATACAATTTCCCCCTGAGAGGTTGAGCTTAGTATACATGACACCAACTAAGGTATTTTTAAATGGGACAAATTTTTTCCATTTTCGAGATAGGAGCGATTTTACCAAAATGAACTCATACTGTTGTCTCCATCACCTTTGTCTAAAGGAATGCAGTGTGGTATACAATTTCCCTCTAAGAGGTTGAGATTAGTATATATGACACCAACTAAGGTATTTTTAAATGGGGCACTCTGTAGGATATTCAATTTCTTTCTTTCATTTTCTAATCTTATTTCAGCTGATATGACTTATTATATGTATATTTCTTATAATTTCTACTTCAAAAAATACCAAAATATACATCGTTTCTCGTTTAAAGATACCTAAATTTATTTAATATCTATTCACACGAAACCCCTTGGAACTAAATTGACTACTGCACTTAACACTCCTTCGGTTATTCTCTCAAAAGTTATTTCGTGCTTTTTTTCACATCTAGTAAGACAAAGAATATAATATTCTTGATAGCCGTTTGGGTCAATCGCCCTATATCTCAAAAATAAAACAACTTACGGAATATCTGATTGGACCATAGCCTGTTTAACAAAAAAATAACCAATGATATTTTAACTCCTTTTTTTCTACCTACACTTTCAATGTCAATTTGAGACACCCCGTATACGTAGGAGCTGGGTTGCCCATTTTTATTTAATATGTTAATAAGGAAAACTTTTTGGGCTTTTTTAGTTAAACCAGATGTTTTGATATGCTTTGCAACGTTTTTTGGTAACTTCTTTGTATAGCCGGGTCAAGTCTTCTCTCGAATAATTTTTGATCGAATTTACTGTTTGGAATCTACTTGTATTCATTTCTAAAATGAAACTAACCGTTACTAATTAATTCGACTTTAATAAAAAAATATACAGGTTTGTCCGTAAGTAATGGTACAAAGTGGAATGGAAAATTCTTCCTGAAAATATTACAATCTGACGCAGCTTGCTCTAATAAAATATTGATTATAAATGAGATACAGGCAAAGTCTAAATGTCAAATATGTTTTTTTCTCAGTAAATTGAAAAATTTTGGTTATACAAACGTAAAAATTTAAATATATGGGCTTCAGGGAGTGAGAATTATAATACTATATCTGTTTGGATGTATTTTCTAGAGGGCGCCACATGAGCTATGTTGATGGTGTAACTGTGAGCTAAACTTCTTTCGCTTCTTATTGAGAAATATTAAAATTCCATAATTTTTGTGAAAAAAATGTATCAGGAGTCTCAAGGGTCGCTAGTTTTCGAGATATTGGAAATCTCGATACATTTATCAATGAGTCTCATGAAAGATCGCCTAATATTAAATAAGGTCATTAGTGTAAAACCATTTTTTGCTACTCTTATTTCTTGCCAAAGTTGAACTCGACTATTTATAGGGTTTCTGTAAACTATTTCCTTCATTGTGGCCCATATACTGAAATCCAAGGGGTTATATTCAAGGATAAGGACTACCACGTGCTAATGAATAAAATAAAAAGTATGTAGGGGGTTCTTAAAATGCGAATATATTGAAAACTAGTAACTTCTGAGACTAAGGATAGGTGTACCTTTTGTCCCCAAAAATAATGTTATTTTAATATCTTTCAATAAAAAGAGAGAGTGTTAACGATAAAAAAATTACACCAACAGCATAGCTCAAGTGACGCCCCTAGAAAATACTTTCATCGAAACGGATACTATAATATGACCTATCATGCTTTAAAACCCCCATTTTCAAATTTTTACGTTAGTATATCCAATATCTGTATAAAAATTTAGAATTATTTTTTATTGAATACCAACAAATACATAGGTACTTATATTATCTTTGATAAAAAAGTTTTCCGCAGCCTGGCGGGGTTGGGCATGATTTTTTTCTATTATGTAGTCTTTAGCTATTCAATAAAAAATATTAGAGCATGATTAGAGGTGACAGGAAAAAGTTTGCGGCTAACTTCATCGTCATCATTAATTGTACAGTTTGTATTATTACTTATATTTACTCCAAAAGCAAGAACTATCAAAATATTTTGTATATATTGAAACATATCATTTCCATAGCACACGGTGACATTGTTAAATAAATTGAGCTGCTGTTGATTTTAGAGCAATAATATATTTATTTACAATTATCTAGTTTAATAATTTTAACGATTACACGGAAAATAGTGTGTATGCTATGGCCGCGAAACTTTAATATCTTGCCTCAGCCGCAAGCAGCCTCGGCGATAATTTGCGTGTTCTGTATTATCGGTTAACTATGAAATATAGTGCATTAAAAAGTTAAAAAATCAACTCAGTGCATTATGTCCTTTCTGAATTTATATTTCAATAATCACATCATAGTAATATCTATATAATAAATTTCCAGGTCCATTGTACATATTTTCCCAGGAAATTAATAATTAATTATAATTAAATAGAAAATAGAAACCAGTATTCCTTCATGTCCTATTTAATCCAGTTGAATTAGTTTACATCATCTAATTAATCAACTTGTTTATATTCAGTCAACCAATAAAAAAAATGTCATTAAGAAAGAATGTCTGTCTCTTGCAACATATTTTTTTTTCTTATGAATATTTCATGTATCGAGGGAACACATTTTCCATAACTTAGAGTTTAATAAAGCACTTGAGGTTATGTACCTTTTGAATTTTATTAAATGATAATTGAAACTGAAAATAGTATTTATCATCAGTTTGCTGATTTAAAATGGCAGTTTTGGTGAGTTTCACATGGAAAAATAGCAATTTTCATCAATTTTCTGGTTGAAAATAGCAGTTTCCATGAATTTTACATTGAAAAATAGCATTTTTTATTAGAAGTCAAAATAATAGTATAAAAATAATAAAACGCCTTACAAATTAGAAAATTACTTTCCAAAGGGTAGACCGTTCACTAGGAAGCAACATCTACTTCTCGGGCTATATGCCCCGCAGACAATGAATTACACTTCCAAGTTGAACTTGGCTTGAAAGCTGTGGAAGATTTTTTGCAAATAAATAATGTTTTGGACCATAAACAACTTACTCCCAACACCAAAAGGTAACTGTCAAGAATTTTTGTTATGGATAAGTGGCAACACAAATGGAACCTTGAGATCCATAACAAAATGTGAGAAAAACCCTTAGTTCAAATGAATTTCTCAGCATATCAACGTTAACAGATCGAAGTGCCGCTCTGATTCTCTTTTTTATGTCCTCTTCCATAATCGGGCGAGTTTTATAAACCTCATTTTTTATAACACCACAAAAAAAGAAATACACTTTTGTTAAATCGGGAGACCAAGATGGCCAATCAGTTGGGCCCCCTCTTACATTTATGTTAACGGTAAACACTTTGAACATTTAATTTAATATTACAGTTTGGACTATACTTTTGGTGACTTGTTGGGTCTAGAATAAATTTATTAAAATTTTTTATTACATTCAACGTTTACGCTTTCACATAATAGGTCAATAGTTTACAATAAATATTACAAAATAACTCTGTTTTTATAAACTTTGTTCGAAGATTCTATTTTTGCTATAAAATACAGGGTGTTCCATTTGAAAGAAGAAAGAAAATGACAGGTTCGAGTCTCCGTCCACCCTGAATACAAAAAAAAATAATTAAAATTTAATAAAATATGGATATTACGAAGCTCTGTTAGGCGAAAAAAACTTTTTCCTCCAACGTACCATAGACCACAGAGCATTGATTTACCTACGATTTTCACGTAAAACCTCTTATCAAAAGCTTCAAAACAATGTGAGCAAGCCGAATTCGGTATAATATACAGGGATTCTCATTTGAAAAATCATATGTTTGGTTTGTAACAGCATTCTGTATAGCTCGATATAATTTCAAAATATGGACCTTAAAGACATATACTATTTTGGTTGATAACATTTTTTGATATCTCTTAAAATAACCCATATACCGAAGTTTGTCGATAAGATTGGTACACCCTGTATATATATTTCTTGTTTTATCAATATTTCATTCATATTAAAATTTATATTTGTAGCTTTTCCACTTTCAATAAATAGCCTTGATCGATATTTAAACCTTAGTGAATCAAACAGTAAATAATTCTATAATTCTTAACATAAATCCAATATTTTTGCGAACCTTCGTAACTTTGTGTATTAGTTTATACATTTGAGCGTAACATGTTAATTTTATAAGGCTAATTTTACAATTTTTCAATTAGATAGGCAGTTTTAAATGATAATCAGTTTCTCCATCAACAAACAAATTATCGATTTCTCTGTGGACTGCTCTAATGAAATGTTGTTCGGAAGCTCTCATTGGATTGAACCAAACTTAATTTCAACTAATTAATATGATTAGCTCATGTATTAGTTCAATAAATGGATTTAATGGTGGTTTTCACGAAATCAATTAAATGATAGAAATTGGTATGGCAAAATGTTATTAAATTTAATGCGGTGTAGTATTAAATAGAATATATTATGTGTAAATGCAGTTTATTGTTTACATGTGACAGTGGTATAGGAGGTATAAGAGTAGAAAACCTCATTATTATCAATTCATCAAATTTGTTTATGAAAATACTGTGAGAACATATTACATTTTAAATTTTTGTGTATTGGCTTGAACTAGGTGGGAATTTCGTATAGTTTCTATCAAGACACCCTTTCGATTAGTTAATTATGAAATTGTCAAGAAATTGGACTAAGATAGTACCCAATCAATTTAATTACCTATTTAAAATACGACGTGTATAGTTAACGTAAAAGATATAGTGCCAGCTATCTTATCGTATATCCCCTTTAAGTTATGTTGCGAAAGTAAACTCTGAAAGTATTTATATTATTTTTGTCTACTTATCAAACATAATTCTATATTGTATTTGTATTTTGACCCATCAGTCCATCCTTTCTTATCATACCGAGTTTCGTCCAAACAGATAATTGCTAATAAATATATGTATATAGTTGAGAGTAAAATGAATTTTCACCGTTTCACAATTTGTCGGCGAGATAAAGAAATCTAAAAGTAGAAGCGGAACCTGTGAAATTTACAGTACACGTGGACTAACCCTTCTTGTAAACTTTGCATAGACCAATCGGAAGCTACATTGCACCAATGAGAATCAATTGTTCGCTTGTGGGTCGAAGTGATTTATGGCTTGTTTATATTTTCGGCTTTTTAATCCTCAAAAGGACCTTTGCCACATACTGTTATTATAACGTGAAACAGTGAAAACTAATTCTACTCTCAACTATACTTATACACAAAAAAACACATACTCTTTCTTGATGTCAGACTACCGACTAAAGAGAACACCTGCAACAATTCTTCAAAAATAGTTATAGTTCAGTCAAACTATTAAAGGCACTCACTCGCTATCGATCGTTAGTGCTTTAAACAGTTTCGTTTATCAATCGCCTTCATTAACAAACTAGTTTATTAAATAACTATCAACGATTATTAGTTGAAATTATAACATTAAATTAATTTATCGTCAACTAAGTAAGCATTTTAAATAATTTTAATATTGACTGGGCTATGACGGTATACTCTTAGTCTTGGAGTCAAACAAAAATCCGGCAACTTTAAGTTCGCACGATACCTTTTACGTCAACTATACTTCTAGTTTTAATTTCAGTAACTTTTAGGTAGTTCTTTTGAATTCGCACATCATTTTTTTGGTTTTCCATACTGTATTTGGTGATATCCACACTACGCCTCTACTGTTGGTTCGGTCTGTAACTTATTTTAACTCTTTTAAAGATCGATGTATTTTCCAAAATAAGTTTTGACTTTTCGTATGAACATCTTTTCTTTGTGGCTGGCTTGCAACTGTAGTCTAGAGACAATGTTTTGTCTTCTTTGAAACGATACAAATTTGGAAACCATATCCATCATGCATTCGGATAGATTGTTCGAAACAGTTTAAAATTTAATGCGAATAAAAGAGTGAAAAGCTCGTCAAGGTGGGCGGTGCCCACCCGATTCAAAAAGGAAAAATTAAAAGCCAAAATTATTATTTTTTATTTTTTTATGAAATGAATCTTCTCCCAATGTAAGTATAAGATATAAAGCATGAAACTTTATTTGTTAAAATATGGTTGAAAAATATGAATAGTAGCAAGACTATAGTAAAATCGCAATCGATGCGGGGTAATAAAACTGTCGGGACAGGTCATTTCGGGGGTATTATTTTTAAGGTATAGAGACATTCGGATTACCTACTGAAATATTTATTACGAATATTATTGAATGCCTATATGTCTCCTCAAATGACAATTTATTGTGATTCCGATACTGATTTAGAGACGTTTGCACTTACTAATCTAAACTAAGATGAAGGGAGAACTATTCAAAACAATTTACAACTGGCATGTTCATATTAATTTGGTAATCAACTTACAATTTATTGGTACCTATCATAACATTGTATTATTTAGAATTCGAGCCATAATTTAACGGTCAACATTTTAAACCACACTTATTTAATAGGATATCTACGTATTTTCATAATTTAAAACTTAAGCAATATAGTCCGACCACAATAATTTTGGGACACCACGTGGTCGTGGGTGTGGCGTATTAGCCAGTGGCGTTACTGACTTGCATATGAGAATGTAATTTTTATACTAAATTTATTGTTAGGAATTTATTTCAAATATATTCCAAACTGCATGGTTTTGGATACTTGTAGAAAATTACATAATGGTATCACTCGCTTTATGCAGATAGGCGACGGGATTAAAGCAGGTCCTTTTTGAGTTCATTAAATAATTAGCAAGGAAGAAAACAATTTACCTAATCTTAAGTTAATATATTCCAAACCTAAACACTTTCACAAATGTATCTAACATGTCAATTTAAACTTATCATTAATATAATCTTATTATTATTCTGAGTCATCGGCTGATTGTAATGGTTGAGCAGGTGTACTACTGTCGCTATCAAAATCTGAGAAACTTTTATCAGAAGGGCTAGTATTAACGTTAAAACATAAATGATCCAACGTATTATCGAGGATGTGTTCTCGTTCTATTTGTGAGTTTTCATATTCTTTGACGTGTCGACAAATATTCGTCCATTCACTAAGTGGCAACTCCTCGAATCTTTTTCGGGATAATGCTTCAACATCCTTCAAAACAAATGTAGTATTATGAACTGCTACCCAATTTTTGACTGATGCTCATATGTTTATCACTTGCCAATAGTTTTTAAGAGGAAATTGAACACCTTCCTCTGCTTCTTTTTGCATAAATGCAGCAACCCGATCTATAATTTACTTGGTTTGACTATGCAAAGCTTTTCCTTGTTCCACTCTCCGAAAGCCGAAAGCAAAGTACTGTCTGGGCTGCTGTCAACACTGAAATGAAAACGAAGAAGCTACATAAAATAAAGCGCCCGTTGCTCCGCCGCTGGCTCGCAGCCGCAGCCAGTCTGAGATCGGCATCGCATTCGAGGCGGCCCTACGTTGAATCACGTGGTGTCCCAAAGTTATTGTGGTCGGACTCTAAAACAAATATTAACAATAAATACCTATGAACCCCTAATGATGTTCCTAAACCTACGCCTATTATACCCCTAGAAAGTATTAAGATAAGACTCGATCATTCTTATCTTTCTACAATATCCGTCGGCACAAATGAATTTCTTGTTTTCACAACATTCATTACAGCAGGTAGTGTAAAATTACATAATTTGTTTGGTCCACTTGTGCTGAGGAAGATCCATAAAATATTTATTTATTACGCCGCACCGATTGCGATTTTATTATGGGGACATCGTTTCAAATTGGAAGTATAAAAATAGATAATAAAATTTTTTATAATTTCTAGTCTTCATTTTGTACACACACCTATGGCCAAACTCCACGAGCCGCCACTGGTGAATAGAGTGAACAATAGAGAAATAAAAAAAGGACTCGGAGTAGATCTCTGAATAAACTTTCACGTGGCTTAAAATAACAACTGATTATTTATTAATGATCCGAGTTTTCAACCCTTTCAGAAGAGATTTTCATTATTGCTGTTTCCGTTGAATTAATCACAACCAAATTATCAATTAAATCTTTTAGGTCTCGTTTATTCTCTCGTGCTTGTATATAAATCGTCAACGGAAATTTAGTGAATTCATCAAGTCGCCCTAATTTAGTCAAGACAATTAATTTATTTTACCTCACACCTCGACTGGTTAATGCATCCGGAAAAACCTCAACACGCCTATTAGATATTACGGCTAATGACCATATTACGTGATCCTTGCGATTATTCTTTAAACTTTTGTGCCTATTTTCGCAGTTTCATGAAAAAAGGTTCAATCTACTTCTTTCAGAAGAACTTAATTATTGTGTCTGAACAAGTACTTGTAATTTAATGAGTATAGTCTCAATTATTCCTGTATAAGCAGCATAATTCATACATCTTTATGTGTTTTCTAGTTTTATCTAATTCAACAAGTGTCCGTCGGAAAATGATGTTTCTGACCTTTTTTTAAAATACTGTCGAACGCCTATGATAGAAGGGAGTTTTCACTAATATTATCGTACTTATATGGTACTTGAAATTTTTTGCAAGTGAATGAATCCCTAATTATCGTACTCCCATAGTACACGGGAATTTTCACAAATAAATCGACCTTTTTCAAAAAAAATTACCGTGCGCCTATGTTATGAAATTCTTTCACAAATGAATCAACTTCTTATGGTAAATTTAGCGTACGTCCATGGTAGATGGAAATTTTTACAAATTAACCAGCCTGTTATAAAAATATCATAGTACTCTCATGTTAGATGGAAGCTTTTGCAAATGAAGATTTTCGTGTGTCCATGGTGAATTGAAATTTTCCTCCTTAATAAATTTTAACGTACCTACGTCTGATTTAAGAATTTTTCTAAATAAATCCACTCCTTATAATTTTTTCGTACGCCTATGGTGGATTAAGTTTTTCACAAGTGAATGTACCTCAGTGAATCCATTTGAAAATAAATTTGTTCGCACATGGTGGACGGAACTTTTTACAGATAAATTAACACCATTTGAAAAAATTATCGCACGCCTATGAAAAGGGGAAATTTTCACAAATAAATCAATTATACAAATTTGCATTCTTTTGCATAAAACAGTGAAAAAAACACTATTTACTGTCTTTGTCCACGACCACTTAATAATAAGTCAATATTTTACTTCCTAACAAAAGGTATATATGGTACCCATATTATCTACTACAGTGAACTATGGTCCATAATTCACGCTTTTGCATTTAAATAACATGCCATGACAACTCAACACGCACAACATTTCGGTACATAGGTGACTAGAGAGGGAGGTACAATATGGAATAAACTATTAAATCTGCGTATTTTGTTTAGGAAATTTGTTTTTGAAATATATCGTATTGATAAAATATCAAAATTTTTAGTATTGATACTTTTCATAACGATATTTTCTAATATTGATATTTTTAAAACACTATATTTATAACTTACTTACGGTACTTTATAACGGTACGGTGTATCCATACTTTACACAGTATCGCCCATCTCTATATGTCACATTATTTGACGTACTCGAGCAATCTATTAATTTTGACGTTAGAATTGTCAATAATACCAAATTATCACTTTACGTTCCACACTCGCATTATTTACTTGACTCTTATTTAATAAAGAAATCAAGGGTCGTGGACAAAGTATAGTATTCTACTCGCAATTTATGGCCATTATTTACTCGGGTGACTTGCGCCCCTCTCCTACGGCTCGGGAAGCAAACGTCACCCTGCGTGAATAATGGATATCATAAATTGCTCGTTTATTAATGTATAGTATTATTATCCGTTATCCAATAATACTTTATTTGGTTTGTTCTTAATGGGTATACCACAATGTTTTCTGAATATTTCTCTTCCCAACGCCTTGATAGAGATATCAAGAATTATTGTATACCTCGTTCCAAGGTATTTAAGATATTTAAGATCAAAACTTTACCTAGTACGAATCTGTCTGTACCAGTGGCGGATCTTGATATTGTGAGGCCCCATGCGCAACTCGATTTTAAGACCTTACTTGAGGGGAATGGATCCATCAAAATTTACAAGGCAGAAAATTATAACGTTTTTTATTAAGAAACAGTAAACATTTTAAACATTTACCTACAATTATTTAATTTTGGTTGTTTTTTGAGGATGAGGCCAACAATTCTGAGGCCCCCTGCTTTGTTGAGGCCCCAGGCAGGCGCCTCATGCGCCTGTGCGGTAATCCGCCACTGGTCTGTACAATGAAGGATTTATAAACTTTTATTAATAAATCCTTAAGGCCAGAGGCCGAGTCAACGAAATTTTGTGAAACGTTTTTCACTTAAAAGACTTGTTTTTTGCGCATGAGTCGTCTGGTTTCCAACCGTTTGTGACTGCTTTACGGATAAACCTATTATTTACTTGCTTATGTAACGCTTGGTGAAAAATACAGTTGAAATATGTGGAGAGTGATGTTGAGCTCAATCTTCGTTGCTCTTTATTTATTTTCTTATTATTTCCATGTCTTTTTATAAAGAAAACCTGTAAACATTCAAAAATTAAAACGCAAGGTATTTAATTCAATAGATGTCATTGACAATTTCAAAAATAAATAAAGCAAAAGATTCGTTCGATAAATCTAAAGCATGTATGCATATCAGAAGCAACAAAGCTAATGTATAAATTCACCGGAAACCTCCACAAATACTAATACATTCCCGTAGGCCACTTCTCCGTGTCTTATCTCTCTCCACCCTCTTCATGGTAACTGGTATGGTTGCACCTGCTTACTTGATTTCCAATTGACCTCTCGTTTGTGTTGCGTTTACGTGTATAAATATCTCCTCTACATTGAATATCGATATTTCATATAGTTCCAGGTTATATTATCCAAATTTTGTAAATACAATTTGCAATTTATGTTTTTGATTGTTTCGATTTCTAAAATTATTTCATAATTTACAGCTCTTATCATCCCAACATCTATACATACTGAATGTTAAAAGTAGTAAATTGTATTCTGTGTCCAGCCGTAGGCGTCGTTATTAACTGAAACGAAGTTGATGAACAAATATATTGCAACAAAATGACGATAAAGCACCGCAAAACTTTGAATCGCTCACTGTTAGTATGTAGTAAACTTTAATTATATTGTAGTGTGTCATTTTTAAAACTTGCAGACAAAGTGAACGAAACGAATGTAAAAAAATCACGTATTTCGAAGATAGAGAAGGGAAATTCACATGACTCAATGGATCATCCACTCTCTATGCCTCATCAACAAAAATCTGAATGACAACCCCTCTAGTTTTCGAGAAAGCATTCCTTTAATTTGTTTAAATCTTCATTATATTTGAACTAAGTTCAATATACAATTCGTGACGCGTTCCACTAACACAGTAGCTTTCTCAAACGAGTGGAGGTATAATGAAAAATTTTTAATTCATTAGTTTGCTGGATTTTGATGAAAAATTAATCGACAATCTCTTTTTCTTCTAACGTTTCTACAGTACTCGCCAACTAACTTAATGTCCCAGAAATTACCAACTAAAAGAGACAGAGTAATAGTGCCCTGCCCACTCGGTTGCTATTGGTGGTAAAATTTTGACAAACGCCAGTTGCATCGATCCTTATCAGGTGTTAAGATTTTCAGTAGCGTAGCGTCACACAGTTATTGTTTCTGCTTTGTACAATAAAGTGTTTGTAAAAATGTCAGCCGTTAATGAAGAAAATCGTAAATGTACTGAAGGACAAACTCGTCGAGTGATATATAGAGTGTTTAATTATTTTAAGACATTAAAAAGTGATGAATATACCTCAATAAACATGAAAATTAAAACATCCCAGACAACAGGTAAGCCAGCTAGCTAGCAAGCCATCACAAGCAAGTTAGCACGGCTTATTTTATTTACTCAGAATTCAGGTATAAAGCAGATCCAATTCTATTAAAATCAATATACCAATAATTATAACAAATAATTAAATATTATTTATTAAGTTAGGATCATATATTTCCGGACGTATTTTTCTTTATTAATTGTACAAGTTGTGTTAATTTATAACAGAAAGTGTATCCTCAGAACTTGCACGGCACTGTTTACAGTTATCGGATGGGCGGCGTCAATAGCTCCCTAGAAAGCATTTAGGACATCAAGTTAGTTGGCGAATACTGTATCCAAATATTTTATACAAGAGCTTTTTGCGAATTTATAATACAAAACTAAACATGCACTGGTTTTATTCTACTGCTAACACTAATTAACATTAGTGTAAACCAGAGGATGACTAAACACACTATAATTATAAACTATGTCTGCAACTCATGAGACAATGGAGTATATTGCCATTTATTGCTAATTGCTAATCGTGGCTAGATAATTACCTCCTTTTTGAAATTAAGTAGCCAGTTTGTAGTAGTTACCCATCCATTCAAACAACTCAAAACAATTTAACGCATGTAATGAGCATTTGTGTAATAGTAACGATTGGTAGAGAAGCAGGATAAGCGAATATTTGATATACAGTTTGATAATATCGAAAACACAACCCGACGAGCCTCACTTAAACTAACAGAAACCTACTTCTTCTTCGAACTACTCTAAAAGAATCCTCAAGGTAGTAATATGCATTGTTAGGAACGCCGTCCTTTTTTTGCTTCAGCTTGTCGCTTGTCATTACTCATTATACATCCCAGTTCGACTAAGACCTCTTCCTTTTATTACACTTACGAAGGAACACAAAACTGCAACCCACAACTTTTCAGTATCTGTCTACGCTACTAAGAACTTTTTCTATGAATATTGAAATCTATAGTATCACAAAACGTTCTACTAACTTCATTAACACCTTTCAGAAAGTCAGAAGCTTTTCTCACACCTCCAAGGAAATAGGGAAAAATGGGGCGTTAATGACCTTTACCTCAACTCGATTTTATCATTAACTACATTACCTAAGTATTTGAGTGCTATTGAAGAAGTCATTAGAATGTAACCAAAAATTCTGAAATAAAAAACACGTTCCTCTTGACGCTTCACAGACTTGGCTTAAATATAAAGTTGGAAGATTAATTCACCAATTATTATTAAATATCGAAATTGACCATTGAACATTTAGCAGCCTCAATGAGAACGTCAAGTAGAAAAAAAGAGTATTATTATTAAAAAATGAATAGGAAGTCATGGAAACTGCCGAGAGAAATAAACTAAACCTTTAAAAAACTCATTGTACGCCCATGGTGAACATAAATTGTTACAAACGAACCCCTTATAAATGTTGTATCGTGCGCCTGTGATAGTTGGAAGTTCCTGCTTGTATGAATCGATTTTGAAAATGTTATAGGCCGCTCATGATAAGTGATATTCTAATAAATACATTAGGCAAATGGTAGCAACTCCTTTCAAAAAATTAAATCGTACGCCTTTGATACCCTTAAATTTTGCTCCTTCTAAAAATTTCTCAACGCGACCAATGGTGTTCATTCCACCTTCAAGCCTTATCAACATTTATAATTAATTGTTACTTTAAAACACTAACGTTGTTATACCAGAGACAACCAAGAGACGGCCAACTCAACAGACTAGGTAGTCATAATAGAGTGACCCTAGCCTGGGTACCAGGTCACCAAGGAATAAAAGGCAATGAAAAGGCTGATGAATCAGCCAAGCAGGGAGCTACTGAGGTCATGATAGGGCCAGAACCTTCCTGTGGAATTGCAAAAAACCTCACTAAGGAGAGCATCCACCAATGGATAAACAATCAGGCGCTGTGCTGGTGGCACCTAACCCCAGGACAAAGGCACGCTAAACTATTCCTTCAAAGCCCTTCGGCCAAACTGTCACGCGACCTACTATGTCAAAGTCGAGAAACGACGAGGATGATGGTGGGAATGATGACCGGACATTGTAGGCTGAGGAAGCATATGCATGCAATTGGCCTAGCAGATGACAGCCTATGTAGGTTTTGCCAGGAAGAAGACGAAACCGCGGAGCACATACTTTGTGAGTGCGAAGGCCTAGTAAGGGTGCGGTTTCACCTATTCGGAGAAGAAAAACCGAGGGCAGAAAGCTATGCACGGGAGGCGGTATCCAGGCTAATAAATCTAATAAAAAGAATAAAGCTAGATATCGAGCTCTAAGGATAGGAGGGACCACAATAGATCTGCAAAGGTCGCAGTGGGATAGGACAGAGAGCCACTCCATTTCTAATCTAATCTAAGAGACGGCCAAAGCAAAGTAAGCGCAGATGGCAGTAGGAGCATGGCAGTTTTGACGCAACGTCAAACCTCAGAAAACAAAGTTTGTTTGATGTTCTAAGCGGTAAAAGTGACGTGCCAAAGTCTTCATCCGCCATTGACGTTTTGATGTGTTCTTTGGATGTGTTTGCTTAACTATGTTTTGTTTGTTGTGTTTTACTAAATTTAGTGTAATTTTAACACCGCTCTTATTCATAAACTTTATAACAGTGGGTTGCTTTACAATTATTTTAGACTATTGTTTGGTGCAATTAGTTTGTGTGTAAGCTGTTTTCTATCGCAATCGATAGCCATTGAAGTTAAAGACGCGGTTACATTTTTATTTTTCAATTATTTTGATTCGGTACGGCTTCATTACTACGTCGTATCGCTTGTGGAAGCAGTGCAGAGGATACAATAATAATACTACATCCACACATAGAATAACATAAAAGTATATAAAGCAAACTAGTCACAGCTATTAATTTAATAATATTAAAATAAGAAAGACAAAAAGGTTTCATATACACCCACTTTTTGTACTTTTCAGGATACTATGTTTTTTTGTTTGTGTTTTTTTGAATGAAAGAAATGAAAAAAAAAACAAAAATATACGGGAGGGCTCACGCGTGGTTCTTTAAATTTTTTGAGAAGCGCGAGCGCCATCTCCACTCACTGTATAGTCCAGTGGACTAATTCATTATTGTAGAACACAAACTTCACATGTAGTTGGCCGTCTCTGGTTGTCCCTCGTTATACTTCGTTCAGAGATATTTTGTTAATGTATTGAGGTATATAAATATATGTTTTTCTTCATTTACTGCCAGCTTTTTCGTTTTATTTACAGTCATAGTTCATGTACTACTCACTCACTCATTTTATTTCAGTTTTATATCAGTTATTATTTAAAAAATGTAACTTTGACACCTTCCACTGTTTTGCAGTATAGTACAAAAATATGGCGATTATTAAACTACATATATATTGTATTGGAACATTTTTTGATAACATCTGCCGATTCGATGTAACAAATCCAAGCGTATATGGTACATGTTTCAACAATTTAATTTATAAATAAAAGCTATATTTGTTTTTAAAAAATTTAATGGTTTTTTACAAAATAAATTTAATTCATATTTTCTTATCTGAATTTAACCGACTACGGCTCTGTTACTGTTTACTTTACAATGAGGGATTTATAAACTTTTATTACTAAATCCTCAAGGTCAGATGCCGAGTGAACAAAATATTGTGAAACGTTCTTTACTATGATATTGGTTTTGGTTGGTTTTCTTTTGGCCACCCTATAAATTTTGGACATAAAACATTTTTAAACTTAACTTTAAATAAACCGTAAAGTTTTCTATTTTAAGCTCGATCTGACATAAATTTAAGGAGGTGAAAACCGAGATTTAACAATTTGCATTATAATGGAAAACGTCTCTACTACTGAAATTGTTTGCAAATCTTGTGATTCAAAGTCTTGTTAATGATCTCGGGTTTATTACACGCCTCAATCTTCTCGAACGCTGATGTACACCGAACACAAAATAACAGGTAGCTAATGATCTAAGAGGATCGTGCAAGCCATTGATGAATAATCAACGGCTTCGTACCCACTCTCATTTCGACATGGCATAATCAGACCTCTACATTTCATCCTCCTAATAACTTTGTACTCCAGTTACGTTAGTTTCACAGGAAGTTAGTATATCTTCACTAACAAACATGACAGGACGTTGGTAGATTTATTCAATTCGTATTTCAATCGATGCTGTAGCACACGTAAATTACTATTTTCTGATAAAAATATCGATGACAGTGCAAACAAAACATTTTGTGGGTTCCATACATGTACTACCAGAAGAATATTGGTTTTTATGTGATTAACTAAGACTGTTCAATTATTTTTCATTATTTGCAAAAGCTCGACCAAGCTGTTTCTCATTAAAACATACCTTATCATCAATCCTCTTATTGACCAGACTTGGGAGTAACCAACCAAAAACATTACTTCAGTAAGGCTTCACTTATAAAACCTTGATTGATAATAATCGCTTTTTACATTTGTTTAATAATAATATCGTAAATAATGGTTTTTTGCTCATAACATCGGAATTAATTAATCATTTGTAGATCTCCTGAGGAGAAAAAGAGAAGTTTCAAACGTTTTTTTTGTATAAAATTGAAGAGAAAGAAAACAAAATGTATCCCACCCTGCTTATCTGTTTAACGATTTTCCTCCATAACTTCAGCGATCCAGGTTAGTTCATATTTCTCAACATCACTTTTGACGTTTTTACGCGTAAAATCAGCCACTTCTAGGGAAACTATGCTAATCACCTCCGACCATTAAACAGACTAGATGAATAACCCGCAGTACTGACAACACACTTTATTTGATCTAAAGATCTAAATCGATTCTTTCGTACCAAAACAAGTACATATAGAAGTACAAACAAAAAGTTTGTTTAAATATTACAGGAGCCATGAGAACCACACCAACCGCGGCAATGGAATTAATTACTGGTCTAACCCCTCTGGACTTGTACGTTAAAGAGGTTGCGTTAATGGTCATGTTACGATTGCGCACGGCTGGTGTAAACCCCAGGTTTGTGTTTAATAAACCATACAAAATACAAATAAAGCAGAGCACAGAGTCAGACGCTGCAAATGCAATACGCATATATACAGACGGCTCAAAAACCAAATCACTGACCCTAAGGATGAAGTGGGGAATGGGAAAAACACCAGCGTGGTCAAACAGAACTGTCTGGTATTTTAATTGCCATAAAGGAACTAACCAGTGAAGGAATTTCTGGCAAAAACAAAATAATCTGCACTGATAGCAGACAAGCTCTACTAGCCTTGAACAGACAACGTGTTACGTCAGGGCTAGTATTTGAGTGCCATCGAGATTTAGCTAACGCCTCGGTAGATAACAATATTATCCTGAGGTGGGTTAAGGGGCACGACAGAAGCAAAGGTAACCGCATTGCTGACTCTTTAGCCAGGGAAGCGGCTGGACTAAGAATTCTTGGACCCGGCGACACCTACGAATCCTGACGAATCCGACAATTGCGAAGAAACTAGCTAAACGTTACACCCATGCACAATCTCCAAAGAGATGGGATGAAATCAAGCGATGCAGTCTTACCAGGATTACCCTGGGCGACCCAGGGAAGCTGAAATAGAAAAAATATTTGGCGATGACCAGGAAAAACGGTAGGATTTCTGACTGGCCACTGTCAATTAACGAAACACTTCCATACAATGGGGCTAGTGGACACACCTCTATGCAGGATGTGTGAACAGGAAGATGAATCTGTCAGGCATGTCTTATGCGAGTGCCCGGAGTTATCGTCAATAAGAGAGTGTGTGTTCGGTGAGTCTTGGCCTACACCTGCCGATATAAAGGAGATGTCTCCTAGTGACCTGTCCACCTTCCTGGAAAGGACAGGATGGATGCTGACCTAGGAAGACAACTCCTCGGAAGGATGTACAATGGGTCACATGTGGCCTAAGTGCTGTGGTCCTAACTCACCCTCCCTACTCTACAGATACAGATACAGATACAAAGAAAAGGTCACCAATTCCAATAACAGTGGCAACAGTGCCCCACTGTGTGGTGATTTAAATTTATTGAAAATATTCACTCGAGGAATAAATTTTAAATTTGTTTAACTTCGTTTAAGAAGGTCAATTTGTATTCTTATTAGTAGGCGTGAATAGTGTTTATACATATATCAAACTAGAGGACCCGACAGCGCTTGTCCTGTATGCATTTTGGATGTAAAGAAGTTTTTTTGCGAATTTGACCAATTTTTTTTTAAATGACCTTACCAAATCAAAGTTCCATTAGAATTCAGTTTCAAAAATATATTTTTAGATTTGCGTCGTTGAAACTAAATTATATTTCACAAACTTCCAACTTTAAACTCCAATAATTCGTATTTAAATAGACATAGTCGGTTTATTGCCTTCAAGAACTTGTCTGGTCGCTTCGGTTTCAAACAGTACATTTTTTATAAAGAATCTATGCTTTAAAAATATATTTTTAAACTTTAACTTCGTCCATCATAAAATCGTACAAATTAAATGAAAGTTTTATATTCTTATGTTTTATTATATTTTCTTTTTCTATCGAATGGTACAAAAATAATAATCAAAGCTGTTATGGTTTCGACATAAGAACAACATGAAGTTGGGCATGTCAAAGATTTTTAGATAATTTTAGATTTTTTCAACATCAAAAATTGAGAATTTGTATTTATTTCCAATTAAAAAATGATAGATTATTCTGAAAATCGCTACCTGATCAACTTTGTTGGGTGAACGCGACCATTGTTTATTTTGGCTTCAGATAATACGTCTGTTTTCTCTTCTACTATGTTCATAGTTCTTCGTAGCTCACAACTCTTTATTACCTGGACTATACAATCCAGAATTATTTGGAATTTAATTAAAATCGAAGTAAAAATTTCTAACTAAATTTAAACTTAATCTCGCTTATAAAAATCTATAACTTGCATATCACAAATAAAAATAGTTGTAATTTTCAAGCAAAAATATAGTTGAATGTGCCCATCTGTACACCAATTTACTTGGTAGATATCGAGGAGAATTTGCAGCGATATTTCAAGAAAGTTTCACCAGGAAATTCAATTCGCACCTGTCAAATCCATTACTTACAAACTTTCGTGAAAATACTAGCAGTAAAACCAAGATCGCTTCTTAATAATTTTAGGTGAAGTGTTTGTGTAGGATGTTTTTGAATTCCTTTATTTCTACACGTAAAAGTTCGAACTTTCCACATCAGCGTTACTACAAATAATGAGCAGAGGTAATTTGAACATTGTGAGAGAGAAAAGACCTACAAAATCAATATTCACTACAATCAGAATATATTCAGGTTATTGGGCACAATCAGTTTCTCCAAAATTGATTATTAGCTTTTCATTTGAACTTACTATTTTTAAGAAGAATAATGTACCTATCATATAGGGTGATTAATCTTTAAGCAACAGTTTTTTTAACTGAAACAATCTTCTTTTCTCATTTTGCGGATTTCCCTTGCTGAACTGATTCCGATAATATATCCTTCGTTAATTCAAATAGCTACTAGTATCTGAGACTCTCCTCAGAAACTAAGTAGAAGTAAGGGGGCACAATAGATCCTTTAGGTGTCAGTGAATGTTACCCCAAAATACATACATACATAATTCAAATTGGTACAGGGTCGACCAAAACGCACAAACTTTGTTATTCTAACATTGTATCTCTCAACTTTTATATGTATGTACCTATCTTTATTGGGATTACATTCACTAATACCTAAAAGATCTATTTCAGGAAATAACACTTATTAAATGAGATACCATAAGATTCCTCGCATATATGTGGCGCACCATGCCGTTTTTCACACTATAGTCAGACTGTATCTGTATCTGTAGAGTAGGGAGGGTGAGTTGGGTCCACAGCACTTGGCCACATGTGACCCATTGTACATCCTCACGAGAAATTGTCTTCCTAGGTTATCGTCCATCCTGTCCTTTCCAGGAAGGTGGACAGGTCACTAGGAGACATCCCCTTTATAGGCAGGTGTAGGCCAAGACTCACCGAACACACAATCTCTTATTGACGATAACTCCGGGCACTCGCATAATAAATGCCTGACAGATTCATCTTCCTGTTCACACATCCTGCATAGACGTGTGTCTACTAGCGCCATTGTATGGAGGTGTTTCCTTAATTGACAGTGGCCAGTTAGAAATCCTACCGTTAAACGTAGGTTTTCCCTGGTCATCGCCAAATATTGTTTCGTCTCCAGTTTCCCAGGGTGATGCTGGCAAGTCTGCATCCCTTGATTTCATTCAATCTCTTTAGAGATTGAGCATGGGTGTAACGTTTACCTAGTTCCGCAATTATCGAATTCGTCAGGCCGTCGTAGGTGTCGCCGGGTCCAAGAATTCCCGCTTCCCTGGCTAAAGAATCAACAATCCACCAATCCACCTCAGGATAATATTGTTATCTACCGGGGCGTTAGCAAAATCTCGATGGCACTCTAATACTAGCCCTGATGTAACACCTTGTCTGTTCAAGGCTAGTAGAGCTTGTCTGCTATCAGTGCAGATTATTATGTTTTTTCAGAAATTCTTTTTCTGGTTAGTTCCTTTGTGGCAAATGAGATACCAGCCATTTCTGTTTAAACCACGCAGGTGTTTTTTCCCATTCCTACTTAATCCTTAGTCTTAGTGATCTGGAGTAAGTTCCACATCCATTTGGTTTTTGAGCCGTCTGTATATATGCGTATTGTATTTGCAGTATCTGACTCTGTGTCAGGCTGTTCTTAGTTTAACACTTTCAGGTTAGAGATTTATAGCGATAAGCTGTTCTGTTCGTCGGAAATTTCAGCAGTATGCAAACGTTATTTTTACCTGGCTTGTAGCAGAAAACACCACCATTTTTTTTTAAATGTACTAAGGACGGATTCTATTAAACTTATATTTGCAAACACTGATAATGTATTATTCTTAACATAAGAAAAATCCCCCATTGTTGAGATTTAAATTGAATTTAAAGCATGTCATATTACGGCAAAAACGTCGTTACCCTCTAGGAAAAAAAATTGTAAGGTATAACCAAATCATACTTTTTTTGATGCTTTTTTTTAGTCATCATGACCTTTTTTTTCAAATGCAAATTTTTTCATACAATCAATTATTCCTTAATAAATAATGTTAAATTGGAAAAGTACCTTACGAACAAAGTTAAAGCACTGTGAACTGTATAATGAAGAAATCAATTATTAGAATGAAGATGTTGTAGGAAATTTGGAGGAAAGGGCGATTTAAATTACCATCTGCTATCTTCCTTATTGCTTGGAACTATCGACTCGAAATTCATATTCATATGTAAAATGTTCCCGTGAATCCAATGGAGAAGACTAGAACGTTTTATCTCTCCAATTAGTTGAGTTACGAATACATGAAGTTTCAGAAAGTGGATTTTCAAATATTTTCACTACTTTCACAATTATTATTCATAATACGGAAACCATTCAAGTTATGCTCATGAAATTTTTTTTCTCCCGTTCAATTATTCTTTTGCAAATACTTTCCTGTTATTTCAGTTTAAAATTCATAGTTTTGTGGTATTTACAAGACTTTTCATGTTGAATATGTAATTTTTCGAAAATTTCACTTCACTATTTGAATGCGAAAGAATGATTTTATCAAAAAACTGACTGTGGCATTTGATTTTCTGTATTAAAAAACGCCCGGTTACAAATTTAGAGCCAATTCAAAGTCGCAAAAATTTTTTTTTATAGGAAATTCTGAAGCAAGGGGTAGGTATGGAAATATTCCGCGATTCAAATTACTATCTGATATCTCCCTTATTGCTTGGAACTATCGACTCGAAATTCATGTCTATATGTAAAATGTTCCCCCGAATCCAATGGAGAAGACTAGAACGTTCTATCTCTCCAATTAGTTGAGTTACGAATACATGAAGTTTCCGAAAGTGGATTTTCAAATATTTTCACTACTTTCACAATTATTATTCATAATACGGAAACCATTCAAGTTATGCTCATGAAAATTTTTTGCACATCCGATTTTCCTTTTGCAAATACTTTCCTGGAATTTCAGTTTTAAATTCATAGTTTTGTGGTATTTACAAGATTTTATGTTGAAACCGCAATTTTTCGAAAATTTCACCAAACTATTTGAATGCGAAAGAATGATTTTATCATCAAACTGACTGTGGCATTTGATTTTCCGTATCAAAAAAACCCCGGTTACAAATTTAGAGCCAATTCGAAGTCGCAAAAAAATTTTTTTTTTGTAGGAAATTTTGAAGCAAGGGGTAGGTATGGAAATATTTTGCGATTTAAATTACTATCTGCTATCTCCGTTATTGCTTGGAACTATCGACTCGAAATTCATATCTATATGTAAAATGTTCCCCTGAATCCAATGGAGCAGACGAGAACGTTCTATCTCTCCAATTAGTTCAGTTACGAATACATGAAGTTTCAGAAAGTGGATTTTCAAATATTTTCAATACTTTCACAATTATTATTCATAATACGGAAACCATTCAAGTTATGCTCATAAAAATATTTTTTCCATTAGATCATTCTTTTGCAAATACTCTTCTAAAACTTCAGTTCAAAATTCATTGATTTGTGGTATTTACTAGACTTTTTATGTTGAAAATGTGATTTTTCGAAAATTTTACTACACTATTTGAAAGCGAAAGAATAATTTTATCAAAAAACCGACTGTGGCATTTGATTTTTCGTATAAAAGAACCCGCGGTTACACATTTAGAGCCAATTTCAAGTCGCAAAATTTTTTTTTATAGGAAATTTTGAAGCAAGGGGTAGGTATGGAAATATTTCGCGATTTAAATTACTATCTGCTATCTCCGTTATTGCTTGGAACTATCGACTCGAAATTCATATCTATATGTAAAATGTTCCCCCGAATCCAATGGAGAAGACTAGAACGTTCTATCTCTCCAATTAGTTGAGTTACGAATACATGAAGTTTCCGAAAGTGGATTTTCAAATATTTTCACTACTTTCACAATTATTATTCATAATACGGAAACCATTCAAGTTATGCTCATGAAAATTTTTTGCACATCCGATTTTCCTTTTGCAAATACTTTCCTGGAATTTCAGTTTTAAATTCATAGTTTTGTGGTATTTACAAGATTTTATGTTGAAACCGCAATTTTTCGAAAATTTCACCAAACTATTTGAATGCGAAAGAATGATTTTATCATCAAACTGACTGTGGCATTTGATTTTCCGTATCAAAAAAACCCCGGTTACAAATTTAGAGCCAATTCGAAGTCGCAAAAAAATTTTTTTTTTGTAGGAAATTTTGAAGCAAGGGGTAGGTATGGAAATATTTTGCGATTTAAATTACTATCTGCTATCTCCGTTATTGCTTGGAACTATCGACTCGAAATTCATATCTATATGTAAAATGTTCCCCTGAATCCAATGGAGCAGACGAGAACGTTCTATCTCTCCAATTAGTTCAGTTACGAATACATGAAGTTTCAGAAAGTGGATTTTCAAATATTTTCAATACTTTCACAATTATTATTCATAATACGGAAACCATTCAAGTTATGCTCATAAAAATATTTTTTCCATTAGATCATTCTTTTGCAAATACTCTTCTAAAACTTCAGTTCAAAATTCATTGATTTGTGGTATTTACTAGACTTTTTATGTTGAAAATGTGATTTTTCGAAAATTTTACTACACTATTTGAAAGCGAAAGAATAATTTTATCAAAAAACCGACTGTGGCATTTGATTTTTCGTATAAAAGAACCCGCGGTTACACATTTAGAGCCAATTTCAAGTCGCAAAATTTTTTTTTATAGGAAATTTTGAAGCAAGGGGTAGGTATGGAAATATTTCGCGATTTAAATTACTATCTGCTATCTCCGTTATTGCTTGGAACTATTGACTCGAAATTCTTATACATATGTAAAATGTTCCCGTGAATCCAATGGAGGAGACTAGAACGTTATATCCCTCCAATTAGTTGAGTTACGAATACATGAAGTTTCAGAAAGTGGATTTTCAAATATTTTCACTACTTTCACAATTATTATTCATAATATGGAAACCATTCAAGTTATGCTTATGAAAATGTTTTTTCCATCAGATTATTCTTTTGCAAATACTCTTCTCAAACTTCAGTTCTATAATCTAAGCTCAGTGTGTATTCGCCGCAGCGAGTTTGCGTGCACAAGATGCTCGTCAGTCACGGCCCTTAGAACGGCACGACTACGGTTGAAATGAAACACCGTTACTTCTCACTGAAAATGATATACCTACCTTTTTCACAACTTACATCTCATTAAGTAGCCGGTCGCTATCTTTCATTGAAAGTGGACTCATATTATTAGATTTTCAATTAATTGAAATTATTATTATAAAAGGCCGGGTTGTCTCATATTATGTTAAGATTTTACTACCGTCGGATACTCGAGGCGATCAGCAGCAAGTACGAGAGAGAGAAAAAGCACTCCGCGCTCATAGCAAAAGATTGGGCCGGTTTTCCGAGAAGTAACTAATTAGGTGATCAGCGATTGACCGCTCCACCTAGATCGTGAACGTCTCTCAATATTTAACAAGATGTAATCTTGTCGGCAGAGCATGATTCTCAAAGTAAATTTGTTTTAATCACTTAAATTAGTCGATATTAACTTTTCTTTGAAGCTTTACATTTTAAAAAAAGTCGACATAACTCGTTTATTTTTGTTTGTTTACACTGTGTCCGTAAAGTATGGAACACATTCATTTTTAGCGAAACAGCCCAGTATTTTTGTCCACCCTGTACCAATTGGGATCAACATGTGATACATTTTTGGGAATCAGCTCAGTTAGAGTAATCCGAAAATTGAGATGAAACGGGGGTGTTCCATTTAAAAAAAAAGACGGTGACGTCATTACTCGAAAGTAATTCACCCTGTATATCAGATTATTATTTCAAAATACGGTAAATTAGAATCAAAAATCGACGTGTTTCAGGATTATTTCTTAAAATGTTCTTGTTCTAACATAACGTTCAGAGAAAATCGCAACAATACTACTAAACAAAATATCTAATGAATGAAAAAATTGAAAATCAGTTTTCTATACAATACTTTGTTATGTCAAAAAAAAACCGTCTACGCTCATTAGTGAAAAATTGATACACGCGTATTCACAGATATTCTTTTTACGTGACACTTTTTGTAAATTCTCTCACCCATTTATGCACGTCTTTGCCACAAAACATTAATATATAACACTTCAGCTAAAATAGAAGCGTTGTCGCTGTTTTTACCTTTTTGTATGCTTGTTCAATTTATACATTTTTTTCCTGAGATTGAAATGTAATGGCGTGGAATAAAAGCTTGTGCAAAAACTGTACACATCGACACTTTGTATCAGCAACGGGGCTTAATATTTTGAAAAAGGTTAAAATATATATTTTGTGTCAAAATTTCATCAACCTAATCTAAATACAGGGTGTATCACGACCAACGAGGCAGAAATTTATAGGAATTTTGTATAGTTGTGAGAAAAGTTAATCCAAATTACTAAACGAATAAAAGAAGATTCAAAATTAAGTAAATATCTTTTGAACGAAAAAAACGATATTCATGAAAATTTGCAGGTAAATGCAATGAAACAAAATGCATCTGATGTACATTTTTGTGTTAATAATATACTGCCGGTTTAACCGGAAATGACATCAACTTCTTTAATTTAACATAATTGGGACACTCTATATATTTTTACAGATTTTGAAAGAGCTTGTTATTTTTAATTCATAGTTACTGAGTTTAGTGTAAAAACATTTGTAAAAACGAGGAATATAGCACTTTAATCAACCTCCTTTGAGTTTTTTGCATTAGAGCAAAAAACTATTTGGATAAACTAATTGATGTTGTTTGTATGCATAGTAATAAATGAACGAGTACTGTTTAGTACGTCTTTTGTTCTTCAAGTGTCAAATTCTAATTGACTAAAATAAATTTTACAATTTAGAATGGTTCAATTAAGTGAAAAAAAGCGTATTGAAGTTTTAATGATGATCGGTTATGGTGATCGTGTTAGAACTCATGGAGAAGTGTGTCATATTTTTAATAATTTGCATCCGGAGAGAAATCCTATATCACGCTCAACTGTAACTAAAACATTACAACGTTTTAATACAACACTGATGGTAAAAAATTTGCTAACACCTGGAAGACCGCGGACTGCAACGAACGAAACTGTTAAACAAAATATTGCAATCGATTTAGAAGAATCACCTCAAACTTCCACCACAAATTTGGCACTAAACCATGGTATCAGTCGACGTTCTGTAGGAAATATATTAAAAAATGAAAAGTATCATCCGTATAAGGTACAATTGGTTCAAGAATTGTCAGACGATGATTTTGACCGACGGCTGGAATTTTACGAACGGCTTATGGACATCTGTAATGTCGACGACAATTTTGCTTCTAACATAGTTTTTTCTGATGAGGCATATTGTCAGCAAGTAAACGACGAGCATTTTGAACATTTGAAGTAATTTTGTTTCTCAATATTCCGAAATAATGAAATGTACACCTATTTTAAAGCTAACAGTGAGTTATTCCTCGTTTTTACAAACTTTTTTACACATAACTCAGTATTTATGAATTCAAAATAACAAGCTCTTTCAAAATCTGTGAAAATTTATAGGGTGTCCTATTTAAATTAAAGAAGTTG
This sequence comes from Lochmaea capreae, assembly GCA_949126875.1. Classification (NCBI taxonomy): domain Eukaryota; kingdom Metazoa; phylum Arthropoda; class Insecta; order Coleoptera; family Chrysomelidae; genus Lochmaea; species Lochmaea capreae. The sequence continues at coordinate 22,372,266 of OX421404.1, forward strand.
ATGGCATTTCCGGTTAAACCGGAAGTATGTTATTAACAAAGAATGTACATCAGAAGCATTTTGTTCCATTGCACTTACCTGCAAATATTCATAAATATCGTTTTTCTCGTTTATCCCAACCCCGTATACGTTCTGCGCTATTTGACATCTAACCATGCGCAAGTCAAAATATTTACCGAATCACGCAAATAGCCTTAACGCGAAACGATATGAGTTTACGGAATGGTTTAACGGAATGAGTTACGGTGATATGGGGAAGCCGAATGTATACAATATGTTTCGAGAAACCTCACCAATTATTCAAAATATCAATTATTTCTTAATCATACTTTTTAACAACGGATCATCACAGGGCCGTAGCTAGGGGGGGCATTGGTGGGCAATGCCCTACCTTAAAAATACCAAAAATTACTGAGATAAATTATCTATTCACTCGTATCACCCCATCCAATAATTAATTATTACCTCACTCTCACTCAGACGTGGATCTCTACATCCAAATCTGGAAGATCGTTTGTTCTTTATTATTGAGGATTTAATAGTTCTTAGATCCATGCTCATGTTTTGTCACAAAAATTATTTGTCTACGATTAGTTATTGAATGTACATCACTGACCTGGAGGTATACATGGTGATTGATTTAGTAGCCCGTGCTTCGAGTGCAGATCAATTATGATACATTTTTTACTTGCGCCCTACCTGTAACCAATGCTGCACTACCTTAAATTGTATCTCTAGCTACAGCCCTGGATAACCGTAATAAAATAATAGCAAATTGTAATAATGCCAAAATCAGACGGCGGATGAATCTATATGCGTAACACCGAACCACGCAGCATAACGATCAAGATGAAAACTTTTATGAATAGATACAACTGTAGGTGCAATTCGTCGAGTATGTAATGTGAACGTATGTCTGATATCCATTCGTTACAGTGGAGTAGCTTGTTTGTGAGGACGTGTTTGGAATTCTGTTCGTGGGAATCAACCTAAAATATATATTATTTCTAGAGTTACGGAAATTATTAATTCCATCGCAGTATTTTCGATATGAACCAAGAATAAAAAGTTGATCCATTCCGTTTTTAATTGATTTTATTGGTATTCTACACAGTTGTTTTTATATCCCTTTGTAATATGCTGGGTTTATTTAATTTGGAAGTTACAGAGCGAAAAATATGAGACCACGGCCCAGCAAAGTATAAAAGTTGGTACGTCTCGATTGTCTGTAGCGAAATAAAGTGAAACGGGAAAATCCTACATACTTTTTAAAGTTCGTTTCAAAGGAGTTGATGATAACACAGAGCGCCTATAATAAACGGAAAACGGAGGTCGGGTGTATTAGAAAATTTTATGTCTTATTTATGTTTTACAATGTATCTAGACTAAGAAGAAAGAAATTATTACCAGGCCACCCGGTAATCGGTCAAATAACAATAGGTAATAAAATGTAAATGAAGCATACGCTGTGAACCAAACGGTCCATAGTCGTAGAACAGGGATTTTTGCATAACATTTAGATATTATAATTAATAGTATAATGAAAATATGTACAAAGTAATTGTGCACTAAGATTCATATACACACATATTCTTGTGAAAAATAAAAAAAATTATAACAAATTATTGCAGGCGAACATTACTTTAACTATAATATATACAGCATCATTAACTAAATTCTTCATCAGAAAAATCTGAAGAATCTTCTTGTCCCAAGTTAATAATTAACGGTTCGATCTCTGTACTTTCGTCGATTAAGTCGTCAGTATCCCACATTTTCCCCTCCTCAACTATAACATGTTTTATGGCTCTTTGCCAGTTTTCGGCAGTCACATTTGCCAATGAATCCTTCAAAAGTTGCCGTACTTCTTGAAGTTTAAAAGTTTTATTGTTCCTGGTAAGCGATGTACAATAATACCTCTATTTTTTGCCATCTCATCGATTACAAATTTTTTAAACTTCGCCTTACGCTGTCTAACAATTTGTAAAAGTTCTTTTTTCACCATTGTATCATCGAAATTTTAGGCTTTACACTGCAAACACTGAATTATTGCCGCTTTTTTCCATGAACTTGTGGGAAGCTTCTCTACTTATCGAAAATGATAGCTGGCGTTATCCATTACAATAACTGAATTCTGGGGAATGTATTCGATCATTGTTGGAAATATTCCTCAAAAACGTCAGCCGTCATTTCTTCGTGGTAGTCTTTGCTTGAACTCCAAAAATCCGTTTTCACTTCCTATATGGGTTACAATAAGCCTGCGTCCCTTTCCAGAGGGAAGTCTTAATCCTGTTGACCATGCGAAATACTACTTCAAATTTTTTTCTATACAGGTACTTAGATTTGAATATTAATAGGAAATTGAGTTGTACCTGTATACGTTACGGGGCAGGTAGTTCCGTCGCACATATGGTTTACAACTATTTTATGGTCCGAACTCTCGATCCTGCTATCTACTCCATTGGAATAGATTCTAGGCGTGCTCTATTTTACATGAACATGAGCCAATTTCTTAAATATTATCTTTTCTTTATTATATACACTTTGTCGCTTTTGTGGTTCACATTACTCGTAAAACACCACAAATTAATTTAAAAATATTCAATTGGATACACAGCACCCTGTTTTCTAATACATACCACAATAATATTAGGTGCAGCTAAATAACTTATACAAAATTAATATAAGGCACCTGCGTCCCTAGTTTACCACGCAGTTTCTGCAGTCGGGACCATCTTTACCCATTTGTGGATATTAACACACCGCATCGCAACTTCACAAAAGATCTACAACCGACTGGTGGTGATTCAAATATATAGTAAAACACGTAATGTTCGAAAACTACCGAGAAGTTTCAACGGTGTAGACATAAATTGAGCCATAGTTACTGCTACTAACTTCACGTGGAATTTGTTCCATGTAAATGAAAGCAAGTCTAAAATTAATATAGACTAAATAGAGAGGAAATCAGAAATGCATGGAAGGTATGAAGGAAGGGTATAACTTTTCAAATAAATTCGATTCGGAACACAGAAACCGTTATCAGAGTTGGAAATAATGTACTTCAATGGTATGCAGACGGATCAAAAGCAATAGAAGGAACTGGGATAGGAGTTTACAGGCTAGCAACCAAATACTCTGAAATGTAGGGAATAATAATCTCTCGAAAGGAAATTCACACCATAGCCAAAGTGTGCCCAGTTCTATTGATAAAAGATATAGAGGGAATTTGTTCCATATAAAGGAAAAAAGACTTAAAATCCATAATAATCGTGGGCTGGGTGCTTCCGTACGTAAGCTGATATTTCCTACGACCAGTTGTGGGTAAAATAGCATATGACATGGCCAAAGTGACATAAAGCATAGCCAAAGTGACATTAGGCATACCCAAAATATATACCTACAGCAAATTGTCATTTTATTCTTATCTGTAGTCTGTGGTATCAAAACAATAAATAAATTGTTCTAATTTTCACCGTCCTAAGCTATGTCAAAAGTGCTCATAAAAAAGTACCGTGTGCAACACAGTCGTTTGGGATCGTGGTCGTAGGAAAAATACAGTGTGCAACACGTGCGCAAATGTTAATCTCTCACTCGTGTGACTTCGTCTCGCGCCGCAACTTTCACACTCGTGCGAAATTAGCACTTTTGCGCACTTGTTACACAATATACTATTTAGCAATCCAATTGATTACTCGAAGCTAATCATATATGTGGCTGATGAATTTTTTTGACAAATTACTCCGTATGGGCTTAAATTTACATTCATTCTTCTACAAAATTCAAATTAATGTGACTTTTCAGAACTATTAAATCAACTTCACGCTTTTGAACTTCCCACTCTGTGGTTTCATTAATTTTACGTCGCTTAATAATCTTCCTATATACCCAAAGCAACGAATTCCCTTCTAAGTTGTGTACTCTAACACCAGTTAAATAATCTTTCTCGCTAATACTTGGATGGTGACGTCCAATTAAATATAAATTGCTAATTCAACTGGTTTTCCTCTACCAGAGAAATTTTTTTATCCAGGCACATTAAGTAAATTTTAAACTACTACCACTTACCTGATATCTACAACTTATTATTAAATATACAATAATAGTTTCGTTAATACTGCGGCTATAAAATGTATACTGATTAACAACCAGCTGCACAATATTAGGTTACTTCTAGGTTATGCAACCATTGGTTACGACAAAAGCTGGGATTCACTTACATATTTGTAGCTAAAGGACCCCGCAATAATCTTATGGAAATTGGGGTTCTGTCAAATTGTCTGAATTTTTGATATGTTGTAGATTTTGTCATCCTGAACAAAAGTATCTCAGCTCAGCTCCGTAGCTGCCAAAGCTCCCCTGTCCCGTTGCAAAACTATTTACATTCAATACTATTTACAGATGTCTAAAGCATATTTTAATTATTCTAATAATATATAGAGTAATGTTTTTGAGGTCACTGGATTCAACCCTCATGTCAGATTGGACAAATTGAGCATTGACAGCTGTCAATACACTGTCAACGAAGAATAGAAAAGTAAATATTCTTTGTTGATATTGATTGTTTGGGTTCTTGAGGTCGCTGAATTCAATTCTCATGCCAGATTGGCAAAATTGACAATTGACAGATGTCAATTGACAGTCAACGAGGAATATAAAAGTAAATATCCTGTTTTCACAGTGAGAGTTTGAGTTTTTGAGGTCGCTGAATTCAATTTTCATGTCAGATTGGACATTTTGACCGTTAACAGCTGTCAATTCACTGTCAACGAAGAATAGAAAAGTAAATATTGTCTTTTCACATTGAGATTTTGGGTTCTTGACGTCGCTGAATTCAATTCTCATGCCAGATTGGAAAAATTGACAGTTGACAGCTGTCAATTCACTGTCAAAGTAGAATAAAGAAGAAAATATTATCTTTTGTTATTGAGAGTTTGTCAACTACCATTTCCTACAATTCTAAAAATAATTGAATTTAGCGAGTTGGCCAACATAAACTCTCAATGTCAAAGATAATTGAGAATTGAATTCAGCAACCACAAAAACTCAAACTCTCAATGTGAAAGAGGATATTTACTTTTATATTCCTCGTTGACAGTCAATTGCCAGCTGTCAACTGTCAATTTTTTCCAATCTGGCATGAGAGTTGAATTCAACGACGTCAAGAACCCAATCTCTCAATGTCAACAGAGAATATTTACTTCTCTATTTTTCGTCGACAGTGAATTGACAGTTGTCAACTGTCAATTTTTCCAATCTGAGATTAGAAATGAATTCAGCTCCCTCAAAAGCCCAAACTCTCAATGTCAACAGAAAATATTTACTTTTCTATTCTTCGTTGACAGTGTATTGACAGCTGTCAACGGTCAATTTGTCCAATTTGACATGAGGGTTGATCCAGTGACCTCAAAAACCTTACCCTATATATTAGAATAATTGAAATATGCTTTTGACATCTCTAAATAGTATTGAAATTGAATAGTCTTGCAACGGGTCAGGGGAGCTTTGGTAGCTCCGTAGCTGCCAAAATATTCATTTTGGCACTTTGTGCCCATGGAGACTTTTGTTCAGGATAACAAAATCTACAACATATCAAAAATTCAGACAATTTGACAGAAACCCAATTTCCGTAAGATTATTGCGGGGTCCTTTATCAATAAACAAATCTTTGTGTTGATTTGTCTCCTATTTTCAAACAACCATGTAGTACGAACGCTTTTTGAAGCGCTCCTTTTCGAATAGTTCCGAGATCTGGGAAGAAACCATCCCTACCTCTGTACTACCATGCGCGCCACCTACTCCGCCAACGAACTAAAATTTTACATGCACTTGGGCGTCTCAGGGTTGTCACCGATATTACTAACAAAAACTTGGTGAATAAAATATGTGTAAACTTCCCCTCACTTTCCTGGAGCAGTTTAGTTTATTTTCTACTTTTCCATTTAAAAATATGAGTGTAAAAAATTACTTCAGGACTGTACTAAAAGCGACATCTAAGTACCTACATAAAATTAACATTAATTGACGACCATCGGTTTCATGTTCGTAATCAATATACAAATACATAATCAGTAAGAGTCGATTACGTAGACTGTCAATTTATCGTTTTTCAAAGTCTAATTTATAATTACCTTGAGTTAGGATATTTTGAGCATATAATCCCGTTGAGCTCATGTCAAAGGCGTTCTTAGCGGAGATTGAAGCATAAATAAATATAGAAAATTGAGATAGGTGTCTGGGTAGTATAGCGACATCGTTAGTTTAGGGATAATCAGATTTATGTTGCATCTGAGACAACTGTTATCGTTATGTTATTATATCCTGTGAATGTCAAGATTTACATAATCGTTTAGTATGTACATTGCAGGGTAACGATAAATGATTTTCAAGCAAGAAGACTAGATTTGGGTTAATTCTGTCAAATACATGAAAACCTTTTAATTTGTCGGCCATATTGCGCTGGAGGATTCATTCACATTCTATTCAGTTTTCATTGTTTACTGGTAAACAACAGATGATAGTTAGTAATTAGTGAAAAGTTCTCAATTATCTAATATGCCATTGTTTTGTAGTGATAAGAGTGGAATGAGGGGAGCAAGAGATAAGGTATCCTTTATTCGATTTCCGACTGTTTTAACCAGGCGTAGTGACTATTTAATTGATATCTCTGTGCCCCTGAATCTGTTGCTCTTGACTTTCAATGGAATCACATAGTTCCTGGTTTGAGTACTTTTTTGATCTTTGATAAATTTTTTTTTAAAGGAGCCGTCCCTTCGCCGGCACCACCTCAGCCTCTTGTGCTCATTGTGGATTCTCCTAATGTTCTGACTACAGCCTATTCAGCCAATCCGTTCCCTGTATTAGCTCATACAGGTTCTTTACTGGTCGGTTGTAGAAGTCTTCTGGAGTCATTTGGGGTCTTCCATATAGTTTTTGCCTCCTGTGGTCCAGCGTCTCACAGTTCCATAATATGTGCAGAGCTGTTTCGGTGTCCTTTTTTCATCGTCTACATGTGAGGTCTCCGTTATACAGTCCTATTTTGTTCAGGTGCTCCTTTGTGGGAAAGTGTCCCATAAGAAGCCCCGTTATGGTGCGTAGTTTCTTCCTGCTCATTGAGAATAGTTCTTTCGCCACTTTTTCTGATGGCTCTTTTATGAATTTTATTTCATGTGTTTGCCTGGACGTATTCTTCCAGAGGTTTTTGCGTTGTTCTTTTACCCACCCTTTTAACCATGACCTAGCGGAGCATCTGGGGATGCCCACAGATGGTTCTGGTCCGTTCATCAGTGTTGACGATCCTGCTCTTGCAAGTTCGTCAGTTTTTCGGTGTGTCCTTATTTCTGTGTGTCCTCTCTCATGTACCACGTCATGGTCTGATTCTTTCTCCTGTCGGGCTAGAGCTGCCCTTGCTTCGCACATTATGACACAATGTAGCGGAGGAAGGTCTAGCATTATTTCCAGCGCCGCTGTAGGAGTAGTCCTCATTGCCCCTGTAATGTCTATGCATGCAAGTCTTTGGACCTTGCTTAGTTTTAGCATCGCAGAGGTTTGTCTTATCTTTGGCCACCAGACCAGAGATGCATATGTTATCCTGGGGATGACAACCATTTTGTACAACCAGTGTACCATGCTTGGTCTAAGTCCCCATTTAGTGCCGTAAGTGCGTCTGGCAACCATGAAGGTTGATCACGTGCTGAATGTGTCGGTTCCAAGTTAAACCTGGGTCTAGGATAACCCCAAGATATTTTACTTCACCCGACAATCGTATTGGTTCACCTTGAAGTGCCAGAGGGCCAAGTCCTACCATTTTCCTTCTTTTGGTGAACGCAATTATCTGTGTTTTTGAGGGACTTATGCGTAGCCCTTCTCTCACAGTCCAGCCTGTTACTACATTTCAAGCCATCTGAAGTCTGTCTCTGGTTGTACTTACCTTGGGATAGAATTACCAGGTCGTCTGCATATCCTATGATGTTAAATCCTTCTCTGTGTAGGGTTCTAATGAGCCCGTTCATGGCCAGGTTCCACAGCAGCGGGGACAGTACTCCTCCATGTGGACAACCCAAGGTTGCACGTACGGCCATTGTCTCCCCCATAAGAGTTGTTTGATATTTTAATTTAATTTACAGACAGTTTATTGACTGCACCAAGTTTTTATTTAAAATAAATATGTATATCATTTATCATTGTTTTACAAAATCTGTCTGACAACCAACTGACTTACAACACATACTAAAACACACAATCTCAACTCCAACTGATCGGTTGTCCCCCAGAACAATATGACCGAGCTATCGGGTATTGGGTATTTTTTTTTTTCAAAGCTGAACTAAAATTACGAAAATCATAAATCGAACTGAAATATAATTTCCAGCTGCGTATTAAATGCGGAGTTACACAGAATATTTAAAATACACAACTCTTTGAAGTAGGTTATTATCGATAATGTTTTTAATATTTGTTTCCTTTTTGGATAAAACACTAATATACAAATACATCCAACTAATTGGCAATATCAAAGCTGTTAATAGTGTACGAGCTTAAATCTATTTTCCCTTTATATTATATGAATAAAAATTCATTTTCATGTTTAAAACTCTTTCAAAATAATATTTTGATTAATTAGCCTATTTTATTCAGTTCACCTCTGAATGATAAATTATAAGCTGTAAACTTGTACCTACAAACCTTTATTTGGCCGTTCTTAAGGTTGTCTTAAAAGTGTTATAAAATCTGGTGTGGAAATTCCAGGTTTCCCGCCGAAACTTGAAATTTTTTGGCAGAAGACCAAAAATTTGAGCGGAAACTTGAAATTCTTAACGGGAAACCTGACATTTCTAGCAAGAAACCTGATATTTCTAGCGGGAAACCTGATATTTTGGCGGGAAACTCGGAATTTTTTGCGAGAAACCTAAAACATTATTAATTAAAATTAATGACAGAAAAACCTATTACTTTTTCGACAAAAACAATTTTTTGATAACCTTATCTCGTGAAATGAGGTGACGATGCGCCGTAACAAATTTGAAAGTGGGGATCCAGCAAAGCCAATCGTGCGGTGCTCTGCCTTGTCACGAGATACCAGTTTACCTGTAACTTTGGAATTATTGAACGTAGAACTATGCGGTCTTGACGGTTGTTTTTATACTTTAATAGAATATCAAAAACTGAAAATATTTACATTGTATACTATTTAAAAAAATATGTTATTATTATTAATTAGTTATTTTGGAGCAACAGTGCACCCTGTATACTTCTAATCGACTTATGCAGATGGTTTGGATTATTTGAAAAAACTTTTATTCTTTTTTTTTGTAAACCTAACGGAAATCGGAATATTAGCAAGTTACGTTACTTTATGTACACAATCTAGCAACAGGAAGCGAGATATTTGAAAGAAACTAATCTTTTTGACCTCTGACATCTTAGGACACGTGATTTTATGACACTCTTGAGACCACTTTGATAAGTATAAAGGAATATACCGTTTTGTCGCAGTGGACGAACCGTGGTTCCATCTCAACACAGTGGAAACCAAGGATCCATTAATATAGAGGGTTTCTATGAGTGAGTGTGCACCAAAGGTCTGTCAACTTACAAGGTCATGGTCGCAGTGTGTTCTGGTGTCATTTATATGGATTACATTGTAAAATGCGAAACCATCAAGTCATTGCATGGATGCACACTTTAGAGTGATACCACAAAAATAGAGTCCGCAAGTCATTCATAAAACTATCAGAAAAGACGGCTAACATTCTACCGCCTTACGTATGTTTCCATCAATGACTTTCAAGGACTGGGGAGAAACTGTCGGACTAGTCGGACAATGTTCTCTTATAACGCGAATTGCATATAGAAATATTTACTTACAGGTGAAAAGAGAGGTTAGGAAAATTCCGACTGTTTTTTTTTGCAAATTTGGCACTTATGAACCATGATTTTCACGATTTTCACACAAAACTTTTGTATTTAATTATATCTGAACGCGCACACACAAATATCAGCTGAAAACACGGAAACAAGAGCTTCAATAAACCAGGAACGTTGAAACTTCGTAAAATCAGGTAAAATTGATAGTAAAATGGTTTCCGCCATATTTCAGACAGACAAAATTATTAACACGCATTTGTTTCGTTTAAACCTCAAAAGTTTCAAACAAAAACATATTTTTATTACATAAACTACATAGGATAATTTATTTTAAAGTCTTTTTTTATGTAATTTCTTAAAAGTACATTTTTATTTTGTACGTTTCCATCGTGTCCTAAAATTCAGTTGTCGAAATACAAAGAAAAAGTAAGACATCTGGCAAACGGTCGGCAAGTTACCTTAGAATGTGATGTGATGTTGAGTTCACTTTAAAATGTAAACAAATGTATCTTTTTAATGTATTAATCTGAGGTGCACACAGGTGTACCCGTCTCTAAATACCCTGGCGTCAATTTGCCCAAAATATGGCAGTAGTATATTACTAAATGACCGTTACCAACTCATCAAACTACCTATTCAATTAAGTTTAATTTCCAACTATTTACCCATCAAGCCGTTTTCATGAACATCGCATTCATTCTTCTGCTTATATTCAAACTAATTTAAAGTAGAAATTCATCATTTTTCTTATAAAACGCGAACAACTTATACTCCAGAGTTTCACCTTCGTTGTCACAAGAGACACGGAAAAAAGTTTAATACAATAGTTATTTGTCTGCCAAGGACTGAAAGTGCTACTTTGTTGGATGAGTCTGAAAATTGCGAGACGAGTCAAGCAACAGGCGAATCCAACAAACTAACACCTTCAGCCGTGGCGTACACAACATTTTTTGGCTACAATTTAAATAAATCTACTAAAATAAAATTCATTATAGCAAATAATTAATTAATAAAGAATTGATGAACAATTTATTTAACATTATTTAAGTATATTACCTATGTACTTGCAATATTAAAAAAAAAGTAATATTAATTTTACCTCCAGGGTAATGAATATTTGTTGCATGGAGACTATATAAGGCGATCGAGCTCCATGTATTTTAATTTTTGGTAATGGTAGTGTTTTAACAATACACATCTTGCCCATTTTTAATTTTCAACAATTTTGGTTCGTACTTTTAGTTTTTATCATTCACTTACACTAAGTAATGTCAGGTATTGTTTACAATTTGGCTAGTGTCATTTATAAAAATTAAGGTTACTCATTTGGATGGTATAGGGTGATAAAATGGGGAATTCCGTCCAGTTCGGCTCAATTTCGGTGTCGGCCATAGGCGTAGGTCTTGAAATAGTATTGTTAGTAATATTAAAATTTCAAGTGATTGCGTAAGATAATTAGGAAAAGTATAACCGTAAAGCACTTTCACTGGAAAGCGATGAAATTGTTTGCTGGCGACGAAAATACTTAAGAAGTATGAAGCAGTACAGAACAGAGTAGAAGAAAATCTTTTATCTTGATGAGACGTGGATTAATGAAGGTTATACTGTACCAAAAATGTAGCAAGACAAAAATATAACCAGTGCTCGCCAAGCTTTCATGGAAGGCCTGTTAACGGGTATTAAGGTGCCTTCAGGTAAAGGGAAAAGACTAATAATCGTCCATATTGGAAGCGAAGAGGGATTTTTAAAAGAAGATTTGCTAGCCTCTCAGTCGTGCCATACAGGAGATTACCACAAGGACATGGATTCGGATGTTTTTGAAGACTAATTTGGTGAAATGATAAAATATCTTCCGGCTGATTCAGTAGTAGTTATGGATAACACAAGTTATCATTCTCGACGCATAGAGAAGACTCATCTTGGAGAAGACAAGAAATTATTGACTGGTTAACAACCAAAAGTATTGAATTTGAAGATAATTTGATAAAAAAAGAACTAATAGCTATAGCAAATTGACACAAACATCGTTTTATGAAATACGCCGTGGAAGATATAGCAGAAAAACATAGTGTAACTGTGCTGCGCACAAACTAAATCCTATAGAACCTATATGGGCGCAAGTGAAAGGATTTGTGGCAAGACACAACACGACATTCAAAATGAAGGACGTTAAGCTACTGTTTCATCAAGCCATTAAGGAGGTGACACCAGAGAACTGGCGAAAAGCAGTCCAGCATGTCATTAAAGGAGAGGAGAAAATGTGGGATCTTGACTACTTGATCGATCGGTCAGTCGACCCGTTAATTATAACGTCAAGAGGAGATGACAGTTCCTCAGATGACGAAGAATATTATGATTTTTTATAATTTAATTTCTGTATAATGTATTTTTTGTATAATGTTCAATAAAAAATAAGTGTACCTAATACTATGTACCTAATGCCTCATTTTTATTCTGTTAAAATAAAATTCTTTTCTTTTCAGTGTTTGAGAATGGATAACAATAGGTTAAACCCATATATTGACCCCAACCCGGGTGGTATTACCTGCACTTGATAAAAAGAAAGAATTTTACAATGAAATCAATACCAAACTATGAAAGTTGCTTAAATATTCGTTGGGTCACTCTGTGCTCCCTTTGCATACCTAATGAGGTTTTATTACCCTATACCTTTCTGAAATAAACTATGATAATAATAGAAGGTTGTGCCAATAGAACTGTCAACATCGACGTGGGTATAGTTACATCCAGGAATTTGTTAAAACTATCTACCCCAGAGCGTCCAGAAAATGTTTTGTAGTAGGGAACTGTCACTTTCACCACATGAAACTTACAAAACGTTACTTTCGATACGTAAATGAATACAGAAAGAGGTAGTTTCAGAAGTAGTCGTCAAAAATATACAAAATGTTTTATCTTACTTACCTGCCGATATTTGTTTTCATTATTAACAGTATTAATAATTATGTATGTTCAGAAACTTATTTTTATTTGGAATAATTATAATAATATGTTAAAACATAGTTTGAGTGTCTCCTATTACAATCAGCTTGAAATTAGATGCCTATAAATGACAGGTATGGGCTTAATAAGTGCCTTAATCGGCTTATATTATTAATTCTGTTTATGTTTTCGATCCTGATGCCTCATTAAGCACCGTAATGGATATTATAATGTCCTAGTGCTCTGGTCTTGACCGCTCCGCTGCTTATCTCTGATTAGTGACGATGAAACTCTCCAGCAGATTGCTGAATTTATGAAGCGTGAATAATTTGGTTGAAATTTACAAATTTACATTTTTCTCCCTTTTGTAGAGGCCTTGTCTTTATTTGTTTTTTTCCGACTCATTTAATATAACATTGTACCTTTCCCGAACAAATTGTCTTTTTCTTTAAAACTCTCGATGTACTTTATATTACGTATAGCGCCAGCCACGACCCGGTTTTTTACCGTGAAGTTGATAAATGATGTCATTTCTGTACGTTTTATGTAAACAATATGAAAATAATTCTCAATAATTTGTAATTTTATCTAATTGCACTCTGAAAATACTGATAGTTCTACAATTATTTAGGCAGGCATGACTCTAAAATTTCTGAAGATATTTTCGTAAAATTTGGTATGCAACAATTGAATTGTGGCTCCTGCATCTAGATTATATTCTCCAAAACGCCTTTTTTTGAATCACCAATCATCCTTGAGATTAAATTTTTCTTTTAACCTATGTATTATACATTTTTGTAATTCTCTTGTAGAGTATTTAAAAAATTGGGTTGTGGTGACCATAGGGGGAAGGGGGTTAAAGTTATAATGTCAACGTATGAACAAAAACACGTCTCCCTTAATATGGGATGGGCTCAAGTTAATAGAAACATGGTGCAAAGAACACGCATTGTCTATCAATCCCAAGAAGACTGAGATGGTCCTTTTCACCAGGAAAAGAAGACTATCGGGCTTAAAACACTCCGAAATATTCAAAAGCAAATTATGATGAGGTGGAATACCTTGATATTACCCTTGACAGGAAGCTAACATGGAACTCTCACCTACAAAGCAGAGCAAAAAGGGCATATGTGGCTTATGAGTAATGTCGGAGGACAGTGGGATGCACATGGGGACTTTCACCCCGGGTAGTCACCTAGATCTACACTTCAATCATAAATGTTAACGTACGGAGCCATTGCATGGGGACCGAAGGTATTACAAGCAACGGCCATCCAAAAATTATGTCAAATTCAGCGAATGGCTTGTTTAAACATTACGCACGGCTGGTGTAAACCCCGAAGTAGGAATGGGTCAATTGAGACTGCAACTGCGCTGATAGCAGACAAGCACTACTGGCCTTGAACAGACAAAGTGTTACAAAGGGGCTAGTATTAGAGTGCCATCGAGATTTAGCTAACGCCTTGGTAGATAACAATATTATCCTGAGGTGGGTTAAGGGGCACGACAGAATTAAAGGTAACCGCATTGCAGATTCATTAGCCAGGGAAGCGGCTGGACTAGGAATTCTTGGACCCCGCGACACCTACTACCTGACGAATTTGACAATTGCGGAACTAGCTAAACGTTACACCCATGCTCAATCTCCAAAGAGATGGGATGAAAACAAGGGATGCAGTCTTGCTAGCATCGCCCTGAGAAGCTGGAATCGATTAAATACCTGGCGATGACCAGGAAAAACCTACGTTTAACGGTAGGATTTCTGACTGGCCACTCTCAATTAAGTAAATACCTCCATACAATGGGGCAAAAACCTAACGTTTTTTTTACTACACAGAAGTATTTTTGAACCTCAGAATGTTTTATGACTAATTATTTTTTTTGTGACTAGTACTATACAAAATTTCTTGTTTCATTCATTCGATTGGGTTGTGCTCAATAGCCCAGAACTTGAACTGCTGAATCTTTGTACCATTTCCCATATTATTATTTCAATCCCAGAAGCTTTGTGTCTTCTATATAGGCCACTAGTTTGACTGGATGGATTTTCAGTAGTTGTAATGGTTGTATTATTTCCTCTCTAAAGTGCTTCCATCTGAGTCCATGTAAGTTCTCGCAGAATTAGAGTATGTGAGTAGCAGTTACACATATCTTGTACATAGATTTTCTAACCTTTCCTATTTTCTGCAGATGTTTCCTCAGGGTGCAGTGTCCAGTCACCAGGTCGCAACTGTCTTCAAATGATTCTTACTCAGATTCAATAGCCTGGTTGAGATTTCCTTGTCTACCTTGTTCAGTAAACTCTTTGTATGGAGGTGCCTTTGTGTCGATCTCCATTTAAGTTGTGTTCCTTTCCTAGCCAGTTCCCGATTTTCCCTCTTATGCAATATTTTGTGATTCCACAAAACGGTTCCGGTCCTATGAAATCCCCTTCAGAAACTTCTGGTCTTCCATTTCATTACCTGCAATCTCCTCTTGTGCCGGCACCCATATTAGAGACACTTTGTTGTCTCTTGCCAGGGATTCTTTACAGTTTTTCACCAGTCCAGACCTAGTTGTTGGATAACTGATAGCCTTAAGCAGAGCCTGGCAGTCAGTGAATATTTTTATTTTTTGTCCGGTATATCCCCTTCTGATGTTTTCATCAATATATGCTATAGCGGCAATCGTCACTGTTTGAAACACAGTCGTATATCGTCCAATGCTGAAGATCAATCCCTTTCTTATTCCTTCTATACCAGCCCCAGTGCCATGGTTTATTTTGGAACCATCGGTGAACGAGATGATTTTGTTCTTTGTCATGAAGAAAATAAATAATTGTTATTATTATTATAGGTCGGTTATTGAAACGTGCATAATTATTGGTGTAGTGAGTGTACAAGAAGAAATTCATCTTGCCTTCCTCTCCAACCTTCAATATATTTGGGAATGCTACTTTGTCTCGGTCTTATTCTTATGAAATTACTTTCACAAAATAACAATCGCTAACGTTCCTGAAAAGCGCAACGACAGTCCTTGTATCATTTTCGATTAACAGTGGGTCCTTCCATATTGTCGTCGTTTCACAGTCCCGCTGCTATCCCCGAACAGATACTAATACAATTAATCCTAGCTACGGTGGTAGCACAGAGGACCATGCATGATCTCCCTCGAGGTCAGATCAATGCCAAAGTCAATAGTTTAAAGGCATCTATTGGCATTTGGTTTGAATTCAAGAGAAGTCGGTTTCCCATCGAGTGCATTTTGATGCAAGATGAACATATAAACCAATAACTAGATTACAGACGTTCCGTTTTGGTTTATTTCAGAACTAATTCAATGTTTTATAAGACTGGTCGACAAAACGTTACGAAGCTGATAAGGTGAATTATTTGGCAAGTGTTATTCAAAAAAATAGCTTGGATACTAACTAACTAACGAAAATATATAGATTCTCCAGTGAGCGATAGGATTTCTCGGTTATTAGTATGTAATATCCCCAGTAGCATTTTTCCGTTTTTCCGCTACATAGAGTGTTAATCTTATAAAACTTGTTAAAATATGTTTCCATCGCCAACCCTATGCGATTATATGCAACCATCCAGAGGTATGTTTCCCTAGTGAGAAATGCTTGGGTCTTGCCAGTTCTTCCTTTAAACTATCTTGGCTTCTTATCTAGGACCGGGGAAAAGTTCAGTAGCCATATAGTGTTCTATCCTATTTAAAATGGCTCCACTTGCGTTATTTTCAATGGATGTATGTGCTCATCCAACTGTTTTGCTGCTAAGGTTGTTCTGCAGACTAACTCCATACTTATTTCTACTTCTCTCACACTGAGCAAGTTCCTGCAACTTTCTTAGTCTTATCACGTGGCAGTCATTTTATGAATAAGACGTATCACTTGAGAAGTACATGTACAAGAAATACGGTATTTCTTGAATGAATATTTTAATAATAGTGTGATTTGAAAATAGTTTCCTGCTACCAAACACCCGTAATTTCTCTTTGTAATATTTTACCACTAATTTGAAAAAAAATAACAGTTAAATGTTGTCCTAAAAACGGATTCAACCACCCGAATAACGACCCTCTTTATCACCAGCTACAAAAATTATTGAATTATGGGACCAGCATTTTTAACCGACTATAAAGATTTTAATTAAATTAGCGAAACGTTCCAAACGAAAAATAATAATCTCCGGCTTCTGTGTAACACATAATAGCATTTTAAAACCATTGTACAAGAGTATACTTGTAAGTGATCTAGAGGAAATAGAGCGTCGAATAATGTCTCAAACAAAGTCTTCAAAGAATTGTTTGGAGGGAAAATACGGTGAAACATTTCGCATGACAATCTTTTTTAAAATAGTACAAAGCAGCTTTTGAAGCCAAACCTGTTCGTAATTTGAGTTGTTTTATTGAAACGATGAATGAATCATCTTTCGAATGCACTTGAAATTGAAAGCATGTATTGCTCTCGGATGGACTGACATAAGGAAAAAGGGAGAAGTATGCTTCATTGTTATGGAAAATTAACAAAGATTTTATAAACAATGCAATACAATTTGAGGAATGAAAATATATAAATACAAAAAGAAGAGCATAAAAAATTGCTAACACTAATACCAATACTATAGACCAGGCATGACCAACCTTTTCAATATTGCGTGCCATTTTTGATTTAATCTAGACCCTAACGTGCTGCTCATCTATACATATTCACAAATTCGAACATTACCAGATATGGTCACAAACGTACGGTTACGCGCGAGCAGGACGCGGGGCTTGCGATCATAGAAAACATGTTTTGTCGCGTTTTCCTGCGTCGTATGCACATTTGATTTAGTTTGTTTGCTCCTTTCAAAGTGAAAATTACAAGGTAATAAGTCATTTTTTAGTGTGCATTGAGTTTTTCCTGTGATGAACATGTCTGAAACAATTAAGAAAAAAGTAAAGTGTCAGAACATTGTTGTCAAGACGCTTGTACTTTTTCATACAATTTAAGGAGAAACCAGCTTGCCTTATTTGTCGTAAATTTGTAGCTGAAAACAGAAAATAAAGTATGATAATTTTACAGATAAATCTCGCGAATCTCAGTTGTGGTTTGAGAACGAGACAAGTCCTGTCAAAAGTATGTTTTCGCGGCAGGTAAAAGGAAAGGATGGCATCGTTACAGCAAGTTATAAGATCGCTAGTCTTATTGCGAAAGAACAACAAGCGCTGTTGAAGAAATAGCCCCAAATAAATGCTCGGCATTCAAAGAAATGTCTTTTCCGGCCCTCCATCACTCGTCGCATAGAAGACATACACCAAAATTCACAAGCAAACAAAGGCAGAAACATTTTTCTTTTTCGCCTTAGCTTTGGACAAAAAAGTACTGACATTTGTGATACAGCGCAACTACTCATTTTCGTGCAAGAATTCACAATAATTGAAGAGCTTTGCATCTTCACAAAGCTAGAAAGACCGCACATCAGCAGATGAGCTTTTCGAATAAGTTGTGCAGTGCTTAAAAAGATTAAATTTAAGTTGTGATAATGGCTTACCAGGCATGGTTGGTTGAAGAAACGGATTAGTGGAAACCCAAATTTGGAACTGCCATTACTTGTTCATCGCATCATTCACCAGCAGGCTTTGTGTTGTAAAATACTCGAAATAAACGATGTCATGAATGTCGTGAGAGATATTGTAAACTTCATTCGTTACCGTGGTTTTAATCATCGGCAATTTCAAGCATTTTGCGATGGCCTCCACGAAACCAGACCTTAAAGACGATCATCTTTATTACCTATTTAGGGCCGCCACTACAACATTTGAAGCTGTCATCAAGAATGTGACCCTACAAATATAAACTCAAATTTTGCATTAATTTCACCGTACTCTAATTATGTATTTTTTGGAAATAATAGTATATTATACACCAAGCGACTGAAGTGGCCCATTCAATCCCGCGGGTGGTGTTTGATTCCTGAGGGCGGAGCACAGAGGAGCCCGAGGAAAGCAATCCGCCTAAGGGATTAATGTCACTTTAATCGAGAGGTGTATATGCTATTTTTTGCAATTCCGGTCATTCTACACACATTTTTAATAAAAATAAATAATACTCACTAAACCATTATCCACTTCTGTCTGTTCAAGTTCAACTAGTTCATCTGTTTCTGGTATTAATAATCGAGTTTTCAGTTAGTTTGGTTAACTGCAATAATGTGAACATTACTTGTCATTTTAATTCAACAAATAAAGATTAATCTTACTATGGTACGTTTTTATTTGTACTTTAAATCATTTGGGATTTTAACTGTTACTTTATACCTTTGGTTCTAAAAGAGACACTTTAGTTTCTAACATGTGAGACTAAAGTGACCACTTTGTTCTCGGAATTGCAAAAAACATTTTTCCTTTTGTATTTTAGAAATTCTGAATTAGCTCAGGGATCGTATGTTGGTCATGCCTAGCAAGTATAGTGGTTTTTGACAAAAGTCCTAGTAGAAAACGGATAGTAAGTGCTGTGATATAAAAGAACATTAATTAGTTAAAAACATTTGTATATCTATACAGTATGCTCCTTTTCGATTCGATAGGTCCAGTGTTTTTTTCCCAACAATTTAAACAGAACATATTTCATCGTTTTTGCAAAATTCATTCGGAAAATGTACCAGAATGCCCAGTACGTTGGATAGGAGGGGACCAGGTGCACCATTTGATTGGCCACCGCGCGGTCCATGTCTGAATCCATAAGATTTTTTTGTTACTGGGGATAAATTGAGGGAAAGGTTTATTTTGAGGAAATAACCAGTGACGAATAATTGAGGAGCCAGATTTTAAAAAATTTCAATGGATTTCGATATAAACATTTTTTAAAACATTCGGTATTCCTTGTTAATCATTTATAACTTGTATACAGAAAGGAGGCGGTCATATTGAACACTTGTTAAGTTAAGTTGGATATAAAGTATTTGTTTATGTGAATGTAATGCAATGTAACAATAAAGTTGTTTCTAATATATTTATGAAATTGTATAGTTTAATAATTCAATATTTTGAAATTGACATTTATAAGAGCGACTGTATTTTCCAAACTAAAATAACAAAGAAATACAAAAAGGCGAAAACTATTGAGAATAGAAGTTTCATTCCAGTGGTGTTCCATGTTTTGTTAAATGTAACCCTAAAGAAAGTTGGGGGTTAAAAAGAGTGTTGACCTTCTCTGCAAATCCATAATAAATAAATACGACTACTTCCAGATTATTGGATATTTACGTTACACCGTTTTAGAGAAACGATGACCCTGTAACTTCTCTTGTATGCCACTTTGTATATAGGTGAGTGATTCTATTTGTGACCCGAGAATATGTGGTATAATTTATGATCAATATTTCTAGATTACCAAAAAAAATTATCCAAAAATTCTCGTTGTGGCATACTTACATTTTAAATGTAATTCTAAAATTTTCGAATAGGTTGCACAATCTAAATATTCGAAATATTTTTCGAGTCTAATAAACGTGTGTTTTGTGCCGTTTGAGATTTATGCAGGCCACTAAAAAAATGCATGGCCACAAAAAGAGTCATTTCTAGTTTTGAAACAAAAAATGATGAAATAAACCATAGTGTATCAACTCAATCAAAATCGTATGGAACACATATTTTGCCAATGAAATTCAAACCTAACAAAAAACTGAATCGATTAATTCGTTTGAAAATATTAACTCTCTAGAGCCGGTTTACTGGTGGTAAAAGGTAGACTGGAAATTTTGAATTCATCATACAATCAATTGATTCCACTTGACAAAGAGCCATTCACACGATTGATAATTATACATCAATTCAAGAGTGCTTGTCAGACAAGCATTTTGGCAAATGAATGGTACATTTATTAATACGCCTTTCCACCTCTAGTTGCTATGGAGTATACAGGGTTACTCACTATTTGATTATTCCACTTTTACCAATTATAATAATTGTAATTGTGACATTGGGAGCAAGTTGAGTTGTTCAGGAGTGATTTTGTAGCTTTCGAAATATTTCGATAACAATTACAGTACCAGAACCCAAAAATTAATATGCTCCACTGAAAATTTGTCACAATTTCACGTTAAAACTTTAACCCCCTCCCACTCATGGTCACCTCTCCCATATTTTAGATTAGATTAGATTGGAAATGGAGTGGCTCTTTGTCCTATCCCACTGCGACCTTTGCAGATCTATTGTGGTCCTTCCTATCCTTAGAGCTCGATATCTAGCTTCATACTTTTTGTTAGACCTATTAGCCTGGATACCGCCTCCCTTGCGTAGCTCTTTGCCTTCGGTTTTTCTTCTCCGAATAGGTGAAACCTCACCCTTAGTAGGCCTTCCCACTCACAAAGTATGTGCTCCGAGGTTTCATCTTCTTCCTGGCAAAACCTACATAGGCTGTCGTCTGCTAGGCCAATTGTGTGCATATGCTTGCTCAGCCTACAATGTCCGGTCAGCATTCCCACCATCATCCTCGTCGTTTCTCGACTTTGACATAGTAGGTCGCGTGACAGATTGGCCGAAAGACTTTTAAAGAATAGTTTAGCGTGCCTTTGTCCGGGGGTTTTATGCCACTAGCACAGCGCCTGATTGTTTGGTTTGATATCTTAGTTTAGATATTGGTTATTTATATTTGGCTTTTCCTTGCTTAAGAAAGGAATCAATCTCTATTTTTTTTCGTCTGAGGGCCTGTTCTACCGCCTCTGGTTAAGAGTTCTAGTTATGGTTAACAAGATCCGACAAGAGGTTTGCTGTTCTGTGACCGCTCGCTTCTTTGTAACCATAGGCTAAAGTTCTTTGACCAAAGGATCAAGTAACAGGTACTTTGAGTTATTGTTGAGACTGTAACCACTGGTTAACTTAATTTTGGTGACGTTCGACAATTTACATTTATAAATAAAAATTGACAATTGTAAATAAAAATATATCTCTGTCACAGCACATCTCCATTTATTTGTAAATCAAAGACGTTAGCGCTTAATAAAGATCTTAAAAAGTATCATAATAAAAATAATAATTGATCCCGGACTTGATGGCTTAGATGAGAGGATGGATTATTATTTTCTATGCCTCAACCTCGAAGACCAAAATTAATCCTAGAAAGGGTAAATCACTGTGAAATTCTCAGTGACGATCAGTTTTTTATGAGATTTTGGCTGGAGAAAAAAACTGACCTTCTGCCATAAATTCCGGAAATGTTAAGCTCAGCGGTAATTTTTTCCCAACATTGCTGTTTCGCTGTTGAATTTACAGCATCTGTGCTTTTATTTTCTATTGTTTTATAATATTTTTTTATTAATACCAAGAGTGCATCAATTTCGGGGGTTGAAAAAGTTCTCCCCCTACTTTTTTCTTTCTTTCTTTTATTTTTTGTTCTTCCGCATCGTGTTTTACTTTGGCTTCCACTATGAATAAAAACAAACTGACAAAACAAGGTGCTTTCTGTATATGTCATATAACCAAACTTTTATCTGCAATTTTTTGGCAGAAAAATCAAATTTTGTAGAATATTCACGAAAACTATCGGTGTTAAGTAAAAAAGTAGCTGACACCTGATGTTAAAACACATTTTTCCCTAACTTCAAGGTAAACATCTGACCAGTGGTTGACAAACTCTCACTTTTGACCAGAGGTGCTAGAACCAGACCTAAGAGTATATCAAATCAGCGTTGCTCATCAATCCAAATTTTTCAAGTTCTTGTCGGCTGTAATCTTTAATAGTCGAGAAATTTAACAAAACCTAACTTTCAAAGTTCAACTTCTCAACTTTCAAACTACAAGACTTTTGTCACAAAACTTTGGTGATCCATCCAAGTATAATAATATTAAGTTACCCTTCAGCTTATCAAATATACTTTTTAAAATGTTAATCAGTACAATCAATCATACTTTAAATGTAATAAAAATACGAGTCGTCCAAAGCCATACCCTCTAAAAATACTGTCTCCTAGTAAAAATTGTGGGTTTTATTTGACCATGACAATTGTAATTCATATAATAAAAAGTTTAATGGGATCTTCTTACAGGATAAAACTTAATAACGGACATCAATCTTCATTATTTGATCATATTCTTCTTTGTGTTCGAATGCTGGCAGGTATTATGAAAAAACGAGTAAACGTTTACTTTTTAAACCTCTTTGAAGATTTCTATTACAACTTAATATACAGGGTTGAAATAAATTATGGAACAAAGTATAATATATCTCATGAAATGGCGATATTTATGAAACTGCAGATAAAGGCAGAATACGCAATGTATAAAAAATATTACCAGAGGAAACAGAAATCATGTAAAAATGATGAGATATTACCAAGATATACCTATCGACCCGCCAATATTGGAAGAATACATGAAGGACAATAGCGTAGGAGAGAAAGACATTAACAAAGCAATAAATAAATAAGTAGGAGGTCTTTTTTGCCAATAATTGGCCATATCTTTTTAAAACACCCATAGAATATATTAGAATGCTATATTTTTGTTTTGTAACGATCTTGGTGAGATTTTTTTCGATTCTTGAACAAATTATAGTACGTTTCATTTAAAAAAATGGAAGTTTGTGCTGCTACGTGGTTTTGAAACACCCTGTAGAATCGAAAGTATTTTTAAAATGTGCCCTCAGTAACTGTATCATCTCACACAAAATTTTAAAGTTTTATCTCTCACCACAACGATGTAATCCTTCGATGTCAGAAGTTTGCCCCACCCTGTATTTAGTAAATTTCAGGTAGGTCACTATTTGGTGTAGCGAAAATATTAAACATCAATTAGGCATCAGATCAAATGTAGCTTCTGTCATTCTGACGATGATATTTTAATATATCGATTTAATAATCAATAATTTAGAATTCTCATATATTTTTTCATTAAATTGGATTTAATTAGAAACAATTAGTTTCAGTTAACACAGTAATATGAGTAGACTCCACAAAGTAAGGTTTCAAACAGTAAATTCAAAGCATGGTTTGTTTGACGGCGAACTTTGCTTCTAATTAACACTTTTCATTACAAAACAATCGGCAACTATTAAAAAATTCAGCCGTTTGGAAAGGGAATTACACAAATGCCGTACAGTAACAAATCACCTACATTACTTCTACAATTATCGACAAATTGAAAATTTGTTCTGGATTCCGGTAGGTACCACTACTTTTGTTCGATACTCGATTTGCGTCATTTTCCTTAATGGCTATCCACTAGAAGAAATCTGAACGAAAATAATTAGTCGAAACTCCTCATTTACAATTCAAGAATTCAATTTCCCCAGGTATTCACCTGTACCGCTCAAAAATAATGGCATCGGGCTGAGAGTTACTTTCTGATACAGTATCAGCCTTTCAAATGGAATTATCGGAGAGTCATTGTAATATTTGTCATGCGCTTCTAGTCCGTTACAAGTGTGTTGTAGCAAATTTCAAATCACAAACCCATACTTCCCATTTAAAAATTTGGGCGTTTGTAGTTTTCAATTTATGTGAAAATATCATTAATTAACAGACGTAAACAATCATTGATAATGTTTCTGTTTAAAATTTTGAACAATCCAATTCACTCTCTTTGATTCCCTATAATGTCCCTATGCGGCGAACTAGAGCCTCACCTATCAGCGACTGCAGGTTTTTCACCACTTGCCAATATCCTGCGAGTGGCAAATACTTTTAATTCAATGGCTGATTTAAATTGGCAGATTCGTCATACGTGGTTTAAGCGAATCCTTCTCGACTATCTCGATATATTAAGCGTCTAATTTTTTTTTGCGGCTTCGACTGCTATGGCCATTCGCCGCTTCGCAGTGGTTGAATTTTGTCAGTTTCAACTTTGTGGGTTGTCTGCGGTTAAATTTTATGGAATAGCTGGATATTTTTCAAGTGGGTAAGAACTGCTTTAATATTTTCTTCGATACTTAAGGCTTCTTTAATTTCAGATTTTACACCTTGCGCTCTTCTTTGTGTTTGGTATAAGGGGGATGTAAAAATGTGATTTATGTAAAGGCGATCATTACAGTAGCTACATCTCGGTCTGTTGCTAGTCTATGTGAGTGGGTGAGATGAGTGTGTCCTATCCTCAGTCTACAAATTATGACTTGTTCTCGTCTAGAAAGACTACTCGGGTAACGCCACTTTTGTATTGTAGTTTTGATAGTTGCCATATGTCCAGTGTAGGTTTACCATCTGTCTTGCCATTTCTGGCGTGTTTTATATTTTATGGTTGATTTCACCCTCATCGTATAACCGGACACTGCGGCCTGAGAAAGCACCTTCACACAATGGAGATCTTCCAAGAAGAACCTACATGTAGATTATGTGGTGAGGAGGACGAAACAGCCACCCATATAATTTTCGAATGTGAGGCTCTACGTTGGTGGAGGTATAGACAGATAGGGCCGGATGACCCTATATACAACCTCACCAAAAGAGATACTGTGAAGAGACTTCTAGATCTCATCAAGTTCACAAATCTTCTCACGGACTAGCAGACAATAAGCCAACGGCTGCAGTGTTGGGGCCCACTAACCCAGCCTATTTTCGTCTGTTCACCAACCAACCAACCCACATCGTATGGAAATCTTGAAGCTGATTTGGCAGCTCTGTCTGCATTTTCATTTCCGATAATTTGGTAATGACCAGGGATCCAAAAAATTGTACAGTTTTTCTGGATTGAGGAAAATATATCTTCGAGTGCTGTCACAGCGCTTAAAGAATCCGAGCAGATTATGCATTGATCATGTTGTGATGCAGAGAAAAATAAAAGGGCTTGCCATATAGCATACTCTTCAGCTGTAAATATTGAACAACAAGGTTTTAACGACCAGCTGTATTCACCCTCATTTGTGACAAAGGCTGAGCCAACTTCATCTTCACTCATTGATCCATCTGCATATATTATCATGATATTTTGGTATTTTTCAAGTTCGATATTAAAGAGATTTCTATACATTAAAGGAGGAGTTTCCTCTTTTTTCCAAGCGGATAGATTTTTGTTTATGTTTGGTATAGTTTGTTGGGAAATTGAGAGCTTTCCACATGCTTCATGGTTTCGGATTCTTGCAGGTCACGTTGTGGAACGTCTAGATGGAAAGTCATTATTCGAGAGACATATGGGGTGATTTGGGTGATTTTATAGTGGTAGAATCGCCGCATCGGATTGTACTGCTGCTGTTTGGCTAGTTCTAAAAGCGCCTGTTGCGTATCTTAAAGCCGATAGTTGAATTTTATCAAGTATCTTGAGTTTATAGCGGCTGCAGGAATTGTATACAACTGATCCATAATTAACACGACTTTGCCATACACTTAATTAGGTTAAGAGCCTTTTGAATTTCTGTCGTTTTGGTAATCATGACCTCCCAACTTAATTTTATATTAGATTATATCGAGTCTTAATATTTTACATAATTATAAATATTACTACACATGTAATAAGGTTATAAAACTTGTTTAGGTTTTCAATAAATAAATAAATCACAGGTTAAACTTACACTTCCAATTTTATTTCAGGTATATTTCTAATTAACCATTGTCGATAATTTTTGAAACCAAAAAGAAATAATAGTAATTTGTTTGATTATAAATATTTATTTTTTCACCTTATTTTGACTTAATATAGAAAAAGTACCCTAATTTTCAATCGAAAATTCACCCGCCAAAATATCAGCTTTTTCAAAAAAGTTGGTGTTCTTTCTGTTCGTTGAAGTACTTTCTGATGGTGTAAAAAAAATATATTACTAAAAAAAAGCAAACAAAACTCGAATTCGAAAATCTTTTTAATGCCATTTTTATACAATTTCATCTAAAAAAGGTGACTGCTGCAATTTTTTTCAATTAAAAATTTGATTTATTAAATTCTAATTACATTTATGTTATCGAAAATCTCATAATACTCGTATATAAAAATAAATGTAAATCGTACTATTGAACTTAGATACTTTATTCTGATTACGTTATTCATTACAATATTTTTTGTATTTTCTAAGAAGATTTACTATATTAATATATTTTTTTCACACCATCGGAAAGTAGAGATTTCAACGGACAGAAAACACACCAACCAACTTTTTGAAAAAAAATGATATTATAACGGGTGAATTTTCGATTGAAAATTAGGGTGCTTTTTGGATATTGTGTCAAAATGAGGTGAAAAAATAAATATTCCAAATCAAATAAATCACAGTGTATTTAGGACATGGAAAGGTAAGTTTTCACCAAATTTCGTGAATAAAAAAAATTTTTGTGAAAGATAAAAATCAAAAACAAAAAACTTGTTTTTTTTTTTAATTTCCAGATAAATTTTGAGGTTAAGTGAAAAAACTGTGAATACAAAAGTTGTAGATCTTATTATTATCTACAACTCTACTATTTGACTTTTTTTCATAGGACTTGTAGCTTTGCCGGAAATCGAGATAAACCGTTTTTACCCTTAAAAACCCACCCCCTTTCCCTTCCCGACCTCAGGTCGCCCGTAAATTATTTTTCCTTTCATTTTTATAATATTCTCCTCCTTTTCCAATGGGTTTCATCCTACTATTATTTTTAAACGCTTCTACCCTGGTCTAAATTTCGTACTATTTCCAATATATCTTGTGTACTTATCCATTATTTAATGAAAGTCGTCTGCGACTAGAATGCAGTCTACTAAATTTCAGTCTACTTTATGTTTTCATAATGTTAAACCAACCGGTAGCAGATTTTAATATAAAGCTGCATTGAAGTTCAAATTCTTCATCCAACCGAGCTCTGAAAGCACCCAGGCCAAAGTAATCAGGAATTAGTTGTAATGTCGGTAACCAGGTCCTTTATAGACTTGAAAAATTATATTAATTTTTAACGTTTAATATTGAATCTTGCAAACCTGAAAACGAAATAAAATCGCTTTGATAACTATGTGTTATCCATAGGCGTCCAGTAACGATAATCATGAAATGTTAAAGCATTTTTAAAATAAATATAATGTCAGGAGTATCTACGATTGTCTTATCCCTACTAGAACATTTGAATGGTCAGAAAAAAATTTCGGCGTTTCCTATTTCTTCCAATATTACTTTGGTTGGTTGGTTCTGGCCCTCAAAAGGGCCCCTCTTTTTGCAGGTTCATCGGCAGTAAAGTAAGGATGTTGTTCTGTCCTTTTTCATTGAGTTTCCTAGTTTCCATACGATTTTAGGTTGCGCTTGAACTCAGTGCATCAATGGCTGCTTAACTATTCGACATTATGATAATCATCTGCCTTCTATATTTTTCATCACATCACTCGCTGCCCTCGCTCGTTTTGGAAACTTCATCCGCGTGCATAATAGTCATCATTCTATACTCGTTCCTAACTAGTGCAGGAAGTGATACTTTTCGGTCGTCCAAACGACGCGAAGCGGTGAAGTAGGTTGTAGCGTGCGGTAAAGTAGAAGCCTGCGAAAGAGTAGAGCTTTTTAATTTAATTTGTGCGCTTTTTAAGGCCAAGCCACACCAAACATCCATCCATCCTTCGGTCATCAAGCCACGGGATACTTTTTGACAAATCACTTTCACACCAAGGCACTTTAAACGAAATTATTTATGCACTGACTGCACTGCTACTGGCACAAGTGAACAAAATATTCGTTGATGAAAAGATTCATGAAAACATCCGTCCGCTGGCGCTGGATGGATGCTTTCGGTGTGAATCGGAGCGCTCCGTGGACGTCCGAAGTCGGACGTCCATCCATCGGATGGATTTATGCCGGCGTGGCCCGGCCTTTAGGCGAGCCTTTCATAGACTTTATATATGGCGTATGTTCAGTCACATATTCTACGTTCAACTGAATTTCTGTTGAGCTGCCAGACGAACGTAACTTATTCAGTTGCCATTGAGCGTGTTGTCGAGTGCGATGGATCCATTAAAAATATTGTGTATTTACGAAGCATATTCAGAAGATGAGGCCAGAAAAAGAAGCCACTCAATAGTCAGAGGCTGGTATATGGACAGTTATACTTTATATGAACGTTTATGTGCAAATCCAGATATGTTTGAAAAGTACTACCATATACCATTACGTGTTTTTCAAGAATTATTACACCACGTAAAACCTTTTATTACTAAATCAGATACAAACATGAGAGTAGCCATCAGTCCAGAGGAAAGATTAATAATAACACTCTTCACCGGTCCCTTTTCTTGCCCTACCCTCACCCCGACCGAAAATTGGTCAAGTTTACGCGCGTTGAGTCGACAGACAACTTATTTTGCGAATGCAGCAGAATTTCTGCGACCGAAACTCTGCGACTCACGACTCACAAAGCTACGCTCGTTTTGGCCTCACCCTAACTAGTTGGTCCAAAAAGTCCAGTTTTTGTTTTCTTAAAAATACAATAAGTACGTTTAGGTTGGAATAAATTTATTATTTTTCTGTCTAAAGCTTTTATAACAAAACGATAGAATAGGTCAATTTTTATTTTCAATTGCGCATCGTACTCTAACACTGGATGAACGAATGACGTCACCACTTCCATGTAAATGACACCATTGTTATTTTTTTGAATAGAACACCATAATTATGTTTCTCTACATTTTTGGATTCCACAACAATAGACGATTACAAAAATGTATAATACTTTGTTTTGCTTTGTGAATTAGAATTCAATATGCCTGAGAATATCGAAGATTTAAAAAAGAGAATTCTTAATGAGTTAATGAGGCGAGACTCATTCGCTGGGAAATATTAAATGAAGTGTTGGAGGAATTTAGAAACCGTCTTGGTTATTGCCAGATAGTCACGGCATGCACTTTGAACATTTAATTTAATTTCCTCAATTATTTAAAATATTAAAATCTAAAAATATATTAGTCCAGTCATTTTAATACAATTTTATAATTGAAAATTTGTTTCTAGTTCACAAACCAACGTTTTGGAAGTATTATACATTTTTGTAATCGTCTATAATTGTGGAATTCAAAAATGTAGACAAAACTACGTTGTTCTACGAGGATATATTGAAAAATTCTTAGCCTACTATAGAACCAAACAAAATTTCAATGTCAAAATATTTTATCACCCAACATATTCTCCTCTTAATTGGATACATTTATTACAGCGAACCTGCAACGTCTCTAGACCTTTCAAAAAAAATGTTTCTTCTTGCTCTGCAAACCAAACCTCCACAGCTTTTATTATCTCCTCGTTGGAAGAAAATTTACGACCTTTTAAACTTTTTTTCAGTTGAGGAAAGAGATGATAGTCGGACGGAGTCAAATCTGATGAATAAGGGGGGTGTTCTAGTAATTCAAACCCTAAATCACGAATTTTTTGCATGGCAACATGAGATTTGTGTGCAGGGGCGTTGTCCTGCAAAAACAAAACACCTTTGGATAGCTTTCCTCGTCTCCAGTTATTGTTCTACCCTTATCCAAAAAATCAATCATGATTACTACATGGCAATCCCAAAAAACTGAAGCAAGAACTTTTTCAGCAGATTTTTGGACACGAAACTTCTTAGGTCTTGGAGAACCAGAGTGTCGCCATTCCATCGATTGTTGCTTTGTTTCTGGATCGTAGAGATGTACCCAAGTCTCATCCAAAGTAACAATTCGGTTTAAGAAGTCTACATCGTTTTCAAATCGAGCACAGATCGAACGCGATCCTTCACCCTTGCACGCTTTTGGTCAACATTCAAACATTTGGGGATCCATTTTTCAGCAATTTTTCTTATGTCCAAATTGACGTGAACTATTGACGCGTTTGTATAAAATATTCAGTGCTTCAGATATCCGTTTTAGCTCAATTCGACGGTCTGATAAAAACATGTCATGAACTGCATCGATATTTTCGGGGACTGACACAGAAACTGGCCTTCCCCATCGGTCATCATCTTCAATGGAAAATTTACCTCTTTTGAAGCTTGCAGTCCCATTTTCCACGGTCACATACGAATGACATTGATCACCAAGGGTATTAAGCGTAATATCTTCGTAAATCTGCTTACCTTTCAACCCTTTTAAATACAGGTACTCGATAATTTTTCGATTTTCACAATTTCGGTGGACATCTTTTTTCTTTTAATTTATTGCGTAACTCTGGTTTACTTTTTTGACGTCAAACTTCACACTGACACTTCTAATAAGTTATGGTTCGTTGCTATGGTAACGCAATATTTTGTTTATGCATGGAACTGGTCTAGGCTAACTAGATATCAATACATCCTCGTATATAAAAAAATAAGAATGATGTCATGTATGCGAATGGTAACGTCATTCGTACATCAAATGATGCACGTTGCGCAATTGAAAATAAAAATTGATCTGCGCTAGCGTTTTGTTAATAGAGCTTTAGACAGAAAAACATTAAATTTCTTCCAACCTAAACGCTCTCGCTGTATAAGTTCTATTTACTATGAATATAAAGTCTCCTATAAATACACTTATCAATTCTTTAAATAATCATGGTAAACGCATGTAGCTAAAATATTGTAAATTTCTTATTCCCTTAAAAATCCTTATCTTATTTCAAGAAACAACTGAAGAATTTCTAATTGTTTTTGAAGTTTTATCACGCATACTCGTATAATGGAATTTCTTATTTCATTTATTCGATATCAACAGTTTATTTAAGAGGATAGATTTTGGTTGTTGTTCTCACTAGCTCTCCCAGAAAATGCTTTTATTTTTCAGTAACCGTAAGTGTATGAGAAAATCTTTTAAAAAGGTACCCACGAATTATAAATGAAATGATGTTAATGCTCGATTGTGGCCAATTAACCATAACGCTTCCGGTTTCCTTCATTCGTGCCGACATGTTATATAGAAACATCGCTTACACTCTTTATAAATACATAGAACACCACTGAGTGATATCTTCATTATATTAAATTATGTGCCTACCACAATTCCTAATATTCGGTTATGAGAACTGAGGAAGGATATGGTGAAGTTAACCTGTGATTGGAAACAAAGAAATTGTTTTTAATTCCAATTAGTAAAATGCGTACTATACGCGGTTGCTAGACCTATACAGGAAAGAATTGTGCAGAATGATTGGACAATGAATGTAATCAACAGATTTTTTTAACCAATAAATTGATTGATAGGTTCGGCGTTCGGCACTCTACTTTCTATACATGCGCAGAAAGAAAATTAAACTTTCTGTAACACTAACGGCCTCACGACGGTTATAGTGTCAACTAGCAGAAATGTTCAACCTTGGCCGTAAGAGATGTAATACCTTGGTTTGGACGTTCTGCGAGCAACTTGTTCATGAACAATCGCGATCGTCCTGCGTCGTGTGCCTTGTCACCGATCATCAATGAGGACGCATCTCAAACAGAACAACAATCTATAGTACTGGTTTCTTCAATTTGCACAACTTATTCAAAATATCGAACCGGATGTCCCAATAAGAATAGCTCTCAATCTTAATGGAGTGTCAATTTACGATCATCCAACTCCCTACTTGAACATTTCTTTCTACCAAAATCTGATTTCGGTGTTATTTTGTATTAGGTTAGGTTAGGTGGTGGGTAGAGGTGGCCTTAGCCTTCTGTCACTGAAATCTGATTATTTATTGTGACGCTCTGATTTAATTAAAGTACTTTGTCTAGCTTTAATCTCCTAACAAGGCTCCATAGCCTATACAAAATCTTTTAGAGGTAGCTTTGTAGCCCTTGGTTTTTCCTTGCCAAGTTCTAGTCATGTGAGGCCTACACCGTGGCACAACACATGTTCTGCCGATTTCTCTTCCTCTTGACAGAACCTGTATAAAGGTCTGTTTCTGCAAATTTTATAACTCTCATAGGACTGTTGAGTCTGCAGTGTCCTGTCAGTAAACCTACTATGATTCTAACAGCCTCTAGGCTTTTTAGCAGCAGGTCCTCTGTTACTTTGGCCGATGGTCGTTTGATGAACTCTGTATGTATTAGACGGACATGTAAATTCTTGTTTAGTATAAAAATTGACTTGTTAATTTCAATATTTTTAAATATTTTGAAGTGATTTGTTAATAATCGTTGTAGTTCCAAAAAAGATAAAAAAAACCACCGAAAAAAAGTGTGTCCCATTATTAAAAAATACTTGTATTTGGAACCTTTATGCACTTTGTTTCATCTGACTTTTTAATATAAATCCAATCATTATGCCTTAAGCCGAATAATCAGGATTTCTGTATTTTTCAATGCTTATAAATTGAAATTGAAATAACAGCAAGTTTGGTATGTTCTATCAAAAATTAAAAGTGAAATTAGCAAGTTGCAGGTCGGTTTATGAAAGATAATGGCAACGGAAACGGAAGGGAAATAGAAACGGAAGTTAAGGAATGGATTTCAGGGTTGTTGGAAGTTGGAAGCGGAAGTAAAAGCGATGGCATCGTCGCTACTGTTGCTGCCTCTTATATAAACAACAAATCAGTATACGAGTTTAATTAGTGTAATCGTTTAACATTGAACTAACATGTTAAAATTTAATGATGTTGATGTTACAGAGTTGTATTTGTTCAATTATTAGCGAATGGTTGAATAACAAAAATAATAATTGTATATATGAGGCTTCCTTGATGAAGAACCATACTGACATGATGAAATAAAACAATCTAATTTGTTTAAATCTACATTATATTATAACCTATCTTCAACTTAAACTTGTGACGCGTCTCGCTTACATAGTAGCTTTATCAAACGGGTGACGGTATGATAGAAAATTTAATTTTTACAGTGCATTAATACGGAATTTCAAGGATATTGAAAAAATCATTAGAAAATGTTTGGCTGGAAAGAAAGTACAAAAGGTTTACCTAGAAATTCATTGACAACAATGCCTCCTGAACTATCTTCTAGGTAAATAAGTTTGATAAGGAAAAATGGTTGATATCTATTTGGTCGTTAAGATGATCACCTAAATATTTGTTTTGATTTATCTCAACTGCTTCTAAAAGGTTTAATTCAAAGGATTTAAAGTGTGTTGGTTTGCTAATAAATTATTTGAATAATTAGAATCAGATTTTTTATTGTTATAACTAGGTTTGTGATCTGAAATTCTAGTTTTAAAATTTCTATTAGTTTTACCGATATAAATTTTATCACAGTTGTCACTACCACATCTTAATTTATATAATCCTAATTTATTTATTTTTTTAAATTTAGATTTGTTATTTTTAATGAGTTCGGATATATTGTAATCGGTTTTGAAGCGAATACTCATGTCTAAAGTTTCCAAAAATGACTTAATTTTTAGGCATGATATTCCAAAGTATGTTAGACATTTGAATTGATTTTATGTCTGTTTTTATCAAAAGGAAATATTAGTTCTAAAGTCTGTTTTAGTATCTTTTTATTTATGATATTGTCAATTAAATATTAAATTCTTTATTATCATTAATAGTATTTAATGGGACTGTTGAAAGTCTGTGTATTTTACTATTGAACAGCCATTAAAGCACTGAGCTCTTGTGTAATCAGTTCCAAAATGATGTGGGAATGCTTAAACATACTCAATAAACTAGGCGAGAGCAATATAGTAACCTTAAAGTGGAATCCAGGACATACTGGAAAAGAAGGAAATGAAATAGCAGATGGGCTAACAGAGAGGAGGACTGAAAGCACCTTTTGGAGACCCGGAACCATTTTGCGGAATTAGCCCCAATGTGATATTGGAAAAAATAGGCAAAGCCGAAGAAAAGAGAAGAACTGAACATTGGAAAGATCTAGTAGAATCAAAGATTCTGATGGGTGACTACAACCCGTTGAGAACAAAATGAATGCATAAGTTAGAGTAAAACTGCACTAAGAATTTTTGACAGGGATCCTAACAGGACATTGCCGCTTGAACGGGCACCTGGAAAAATTAAAAATAGTGGATGAAAAAGAGTACAGATTCTGCCCAATGGAAGAAGAAACCTTCATCCACATATTTGCGCAATTCAGAATCTTAGTGCACATCACCTAGGAGATTATTGGATAGAAGAGGGTCATTTACCTAAGTTGAAGCCTGCAGATATTCTAAAATTCCTGAGGCAAATAGGACTAAAGCAGTAGCTGCTAGTCTCTGAAACATTCCTCAGGGACTAAATAGAAGTAAGGGGGTACAATAGATTTTTTAGGTCTAAGTAAATGTCACCCCATCATATATACACACATACATACATCATACTATTGAAAGCTGCTAATTTATGCCTGAGTGGATGGACCGAACTATTATGAACTGTATGTCATGGTTTGTGAAATATAGAAAAATCTTGTTCGTTATTTATATTTGAAATTGCGATGCCTGAAAAGTTCTTAGAATTATTTTGTTCAAGTTTTTCGGTAAATTTGATATTTTTATGAGTTGAGTTAATATAGGTAATTGTCTAGTTGTGCCGGTGAAGCTAGTTAAAATGTCCACATATCGATGGATTAGTATGCATGAAAATTTCTGCTAGTAGGGTGTTGTGGATTGGGTAGGACTAGTTCATTTTTTTTCTTATAATTAATAATCGTAACATACAAAAATTACATTTAGGTACGAAGTTATAGTTTCGGTGGCCAAGCAATCATTCATATTTGGATTTATATAAAACATTTTTACAATTATCAATAAACTTTGTTCTAGTCAACATGTGGCATTATTATAGGTATACCCTTAACGACGTAGCCTTGGAAGAACAATTTTTCACTGAATATAAATAGTAGAAATAGTATATTGTATACCTATGCGGTGAAGTGGAATTTTTCAGGCCGAAAGAAGATATGGACAGGCGCGGCACAGCTGAGCCTGGCCACTTCTTGATGCCTGAAAAAGCACTTCACTGTCGTGGTTCACACATAATTTTTTATCCTACACAATAATTATTGGTAATATTTTTGCTATAAAATGGTGTAGACTAGAACGTTCCATCTCCTGAATCAGTCGAGTTATGAGTAGTTTTAGTTTTAGAAAGTGGATTTTAGAAAATTGCACTACGTTATTTGAAGGCGATAGAAAGATTTAATCACAAAACAGACTGTGCCAGTCGATTTTTCGTCCCAAAAAACCCCTGCTCACCAATTTATAGCCAATTTCATTCTTAAAAAATTTTTTTTTCATAGAAAATTTTGAAGCAAGGGGTAGGTATGGAAATATTTCGCGATTTAAATTGCTGTCTGTTATCTCCTTCAATAATACGAGAAATAATTCCAAAATTCACTCCTATATGTAAAATGTTCCCCTGAATCGACTGGTCAAGACTAGAACGTTCTATCTCTTCAATTAGTTGAGATATGAACACATGAAATTTCAGAAAGTGGATTTTCGAATATGTTCACGATTTAATTTGCTATCTGCTATCTTCCTTAATGCTTGGAAATATAAACTCAAGATTTAAGTATATATGTAAAATGTTCCCCTGAATCGAATGGCGTAGACTAGAACGTTCCATCTCCCCAATCAGTCAAGTTATGAATAGTTTTAGTTTTAGAAATTGGATTTTAGAAAATTGCACTACGTTATTTGAAGGCGATAGAATGATTTAATCAAAAAACAGACTTTGCCAGTCGATTTCTCGTCCCGAAAAACCCCTGCTCACCAATTTATAGCCAATTTCATTCCAAAAAAAAATTTTTTGTAGAAAATTTTGAAGCAAGGGGTAGGTATGGAAATATTTCGCGATTTAAATTGCTGTCTGTTATCTCCCTCAATAATACGAGAAATGAATCCAAAATTCACTACTATATGTAAAATGTTCCCCTGAATCGACTGGTCAAGACTAGAACGTTCTATCTCTTCAATTAGTTGAGATATGAACACATGAAATTTCAGAAAGTGGATTTTCGAATATTTTCACGATTTAATTTGCTATCTGCTATCTTCCTTAATGCTTGGAAATATAAACTCAAAATTTGGGTATATATGTAAAATGTTTCCCTGAATCGAATGGTGTAGACTAGAACGTTCCATCTCCTGAATCAGTCGAGTTATGAGTAGTTTTAGTTTTAGAAAGTGGATTTTAGAAAATTGCACTACGTTATTTGAGGGCGATAGAATGATTTAATCAAAAAACAGACTGTGCCAGTCGATTTGTCGTCCCGAAAAACCCCTGCTCACCAATTTATAGCCAATTTCATTCCAAAAAAATTTTTTTTTGTAGAAAATTTTGAAGCAAGGGGTAGGTATGGAATTATTTCGCGATTTAAATTGCTGTCTGTTATCTCCCTCAATAATACGAGAAATGAATCCAAAACTCACTCCCATATGTAAAATGTTCCCCTGATTCGACTGGTCAAAACTAGAACGTTCTATCTCTTCAATTAGTTGAGATATGAACACATGAAATTTCAGAAAGTGGATTTTCGAATATGTTCACGATTTAATTTGCTATCTGCTATCTTCCTTAATGCTTGGAAATATAAACTCAAAATTTAAGTATATATGTAAAATGTTCCCCTGAATCGAATGGCGAAGACTAGAACGTTCCATCTCCCCAATCAGTCAAGTTATGC
This sequence comes from Lochmaea capreae, assembly GCA_949126875.1. Taxonomy (NCBI): domain Eukaryota; kingdom Metazoa; phylum Arthropoda; class Insecta; order Coleoptera; family Chrysomelidae; genus Lochmaea; species Lochmaea capreae. The sequence continues at coordinate 22,409,471 of OX421404.1, forward strand.
ATAGTTTTAGTTTTAGAAATTGGATTTTCGAAAATTGCACTACGTTATTTAAAGGCGATAGAATGATTTTATCAAAAAAACAGACTAAGCCAGTCGATTTCTCGTCCCAAAAAACTCCTGCTCACCAATTTATAGCCAATTTCATTCAAAAAAAAATTTTTTTTGTAGAGAATTTTGAAGCAAGGGGTAGGTATGGAAATATTTCGCGATTTAAATTGCTGTCTGTTATCTCCCTCAATAATACGAGAAATGAATCCAAAACTCACTCCCATATGTAAAATGTTCCCCTGAATCGAATGGTGTAGACTAGAACGTTCCATCTCCTGAATCAGTCGAGTTATGAGTAGTTTTAGTTTTAGAAAGTGGATTTTCGAAAACTGCACTACGTTATTTGAAGGCGATAGAATGATTTAATCAAAAAACAGACTAAGCCAGTCGATTTTTTGTCTTAAAAAACCCCTGCTCACCAATTTATAGCCAATTTCATTCTAAAAAAATTTTTTTTTTCGTAGAAAATTTTGAAGCAAGGGGTAGGTACCGAAATATTTCGCGATTTGAATTGGTGTCTGTTATCTCCTTCAATAATACGAGAAATAATTCCAAAATTCACTCCTATATGTAAAATGTTCCCCTGAATCAACTGGTTCAGACTAGAACGTACTATCTCTTCAATTAGTCGAGATATGAACACATGAAATTTCAGAAAGTGGATTTTCGAATATTTTCACGATTTAATTTGCTATCTGCTATCTTCCTTAATGCTTGGGAATTTAAACTCAAAATTTGGGTATATATGTAAAATGTTTCCCTGAATCGAATGGTGTAGACTAGAACGTTCCATCTCCTAAATCAGTCGAGTTATGAGTAGTTTTAGTTTTAGAAAGTGGATTTTAGAAAATTGCACTACGTTATTTGAAGGCGATAGAATGATTTAATCAAAAAACAGACTTTGCCAGTCGATTTCTCGTCCCGAAAAACCCCTGCTCACCAATTTATAGCCAATTTGATTCCAAAAAAATTTTTTTTTGTAGAAAATTTTGAAGCAAGGGGTAGGTATGGAATTATTTCGCGATTTAAATTGCTGTCTGTTATCTCCCTCAATAATACGAGAAATGAATCCAAAACTCACTCCCATATGTAAAATGTTCCCCTGATTCGACTGGTCAAAACTAGAACGTTCTATCTCTTCAATTAGTTGAGATATGAACACATGAAATTTCAGAAAGTGGATTTTCGAATATGTTCACGATTTAATTTGCTATCTGCTATCTTCCTTAATGCTTGGAAATATAAACTCAAGATTTAAGTATATATGTAAAATGTTCCCCTGAATCGAATGGCGTAGACTAGAACGTTCCATCTCCCCAATCAGTCAAGTTATGAATAGTTTTAGTTTTAGAAATTGGATTTTAGAAAATTGCACTACGTTATTTGAAGGCGATAGAATGATTTAATCAAAAAACAGACTTTGCCAGTCGATTTCTCGTCCCGAAAAACCCCTGCTCACCAATTTATAGCCAATTTCATTCCAAAAAAAAATTTTTTGTAGAAAATTTTGAAGCAAGGGGTAGGTATGGAAATATTTCGCGATTTAAATTGCTGTCTGTTATCTCCCTCAATAATACGAGAAATGAATCCAAAATTCACTACTATATGTAAAATGTTCCCCTGAATCGACTGGTCAAGACTAGAACGTTCTATCTCTTCAATTAGTTGAGATATGAACACATGAAATTTCAGAAAGTGGATTTTCGAATATTTTCACGATTTAATTTGCTATCTGCTATCTTCCTTAATGCTTGGAAATATAAACTCAAAATTTGGGTATATATGTAAAATGTTTCCCTGAATCGAATGGTGTAGACTAGAACGTTCCATCTCCTGAATCAGTCGAGTTATGAGTAGTTTTAGTTTTAGAAAGTGGATTTTAGAAAATTGCACTACGTTATTTGAGGGCGATAGAATGATTTAATCAAAAAACAGACTGTGCCAGTCGATTTGTCGTCCCGAAAAACCCCTGCTCACCAATTTATAGCCAATTTCATTCAAAAAAAAATTTTTTTTGTAGAAAATTTTGAAGCAAGGGGTAGGTATGGAAATATTTCGCGATTTAAATTGCTGTCTGTTATCTCCCTCAATAATACGAGAAATGAATCCAAAACTCACTTCCATATGTAAAATGCTCCCCTGAATCGAATGGTGTAGACTAGAACGTTCTATCTCTTCAATTAGTCGAGATATGAAACATTTTTACGATTATCAATAAACTTTGCTCTAGTCAACATGTGGCATTATTATAGGTATACCCTTAACGACGTAGCCTTGGAAGAACAATTTTTCACTGAATATAAATAGTAGAAATAGTATATTGTATACCTAAGCGGTGAAGTGGAATTTTTCAGGCAGAAAGAAGATATGGACAGGCGAGGCACAGCCGAGCCTGGCCACTTCTTGAGGCCTGAAAAAGCACTTCACTGTTGTGGTTTACACATAATTCTTTATCCTACACAATAATTATTGGTAATATTTTTGCTATAAAAATTTTATTTTATAGAATGAAATTCATTACCGTTTTTATCCTGCACAATAATTGTTACATTATTTCATCTGATTCAGGCTCCATAACTGACAAGATAACATCGAAGAAATATCAAAATATGACAACTTATAATTGAATTTTCAGACATTGACAACTGCCAACAATTTCATTTTTGTACTGACGTTTAATGGTGTTGTTTATTTTAAGCGATTCTTTTTTGTTTCTTCTGATTATGATGTGATTTAAATCGCTTATGCTATTTTAAGTGGGATATCAATCAAATTAGCAATTTTTATTCAATTTACCAATTGGGGCGCCAGCTAGCGTGGAAACGTAAAATTTATTTTTTCGGCTAGCCTTAAGGGTTACTTTCTCGCCTCCGTAAAGCTGGTAAAATTCAACTTTCTCATAGTGTAGTATAAAAACACAATCACATTACATAAATATTAAGTATAAAATATCATGAACCGAGCATGCTGACTGAACAAGCTAATTCTTGGTAAATATTTCCATCAGAATCAAATATTAGCGAGTATTTCCCTAAGGAAATGATAATGTTCTAGTAATGGTGTAAATATTCCGACGACATCCAATTATGCTGTTAACTATCATCTTCAGAATCCAAACAGGAGAAGGTATAATACAAAAGTCAATATTTGCGCGATTAAAAACATTTGTCTTACAATAATTGTGTTTTCAACATCAACTGATCAAATCAAAAGCTTATAGGCCTTGTTATAATACCCTTGAATAAAGCGTCTCACTAATTTTTTATTATGATTAATTATATTATTGCTTTAAATCGTATCAATTTATAATGAGTAGTGAAATAACTTTGGTTTTTAGTATTTACGTAATGAAAATACGTAATACTCCATATGAAATTTATTTAAAAAAATTCACCCACTAATTCTTTGAAACGAAATTATATTGAAACATAAAGCTAAAACACGTGATGCTTTGAATTTTCAAAGAGATACTTTTAACATTCGTGACACGAATGTTAAAATAACCGCCTCTCTTTTTAAATCGACCTCACATTTTTCAGAGCAAAAGGCATCAAATTTATATTATCACTCTACTTCTCTACAATAAATAATTGTTGTCCCAAATATAATAGTTATCAATTCCCAATAAATAATGCTTGAACTAAACACAAATGGACTTAATCTCAACGATTTGTATGTTTGGTTAACTTCACGTCAAAGTTTTAGATCTCTTCTCTTTGGGTTTTAAAAGCAAGAAAAAAACCAATTTTTTAACCATCCTCCATACAGTCTCGACCCAAGTCCCAACGACTTTTTTACTTTTCCAAAAATTAAGAAAGGTTCCAGTCCATAGAAGATGCAGTCAACGCAGTGGCGTAACTAGAAATTTGGGGCCCTTACGCAAAACTTTTCGCTGGGTCCTCGAAAAGCTAAACAATTCTTTGACAACATTGAAGTTATTCGGAATAAACGTTCCAGAACCATTTTCCAAAATGAAGCTTGATAGAGAATTTCTTCTTCTACTTATCTGTCTATAGTTTTATTTTTTTTCCACAGTTCGTACACAGTACACGCTGTAATGTGGTATTGCGATTTACAGTGTTTTTTCAGACAAGTTGATGAATTTCTCCAATCCCGCAAACCTCGACGCCAAGGACTGGGTGTATTCGAAAAGAGCCAGCAGGGTTGACAGTATGCGGCGTCTAAAATTATAGAGTATGTAGTAGAGTAGAATGAGAATAGTAATATGTTTCACTAAAGCTTCTTTGATTTTGATTAGGTTTCTTGGGAAACTGTTCTTTAGATTGACATGGCTGCTTCTTGTATTTTCTTGTTCCTCACTGACGGTCGACGTTGAGGGACCAGCCTCTCTTAAAAAACTTTGTTCAGTGCAAGTTATCTTCTGTGACATAATAGTTAGAAAATTAGCTTCTGCTTCCAACTCAGATTTTTTTCAAAAGAAAACTATCGAGTTTCTGCAGTTTATTCAGTGATTGGATTTTTTGTTCTTTTAATTTCGTCTTTGCTGTACCACTCACTTGTTTCTTGAAATTCATGGCATATAAAAAATGCTCATCAACTAATATATAACTAATAACTGATAACTGATGTATTCTCAACATTATCCCTCTACTTGAACAGCAAACTAAAAAAAAATATGTTACTTAGGGCCCCCGAAAGTCTCAGGCCCTTACGCACTGTGTGCCCCCGCTTACACGTATATAATGACTCGCCTGAGTCAATGCCTTCAGAAACTTTATTTCGAATGTACCAACAAGCGAGAGTAGTAACTGTTTCCAACATTGGTTCCAAAAATGCATTTCACTTTGTGGAGAAAACTTCGAAAAAGAATAGTGTTTAAAAGTTATTAATTAATTTCTTCTAGCTCTACATGTGTCTACAGTCGACGAAAAAGTTCTGTAACTAATACGAGTACTGAAAAGGCGATTAATAATCTTGAACACGGCATAGCCCTTATTAATACACTTGTTGGTTGAATAACTATTATTATTTTGTAGTCCTTCACGTACGTTCTGGTTAATTTTGTATCTACTTACACAATTGAAGTGTAAAAGTTTCGGAACCCATAAGAAAACGAGTTTGTTAAGACATTGACCACAAAAATAGAGAGAGGTGATTGTTTTATTATCGCTCTGCACCTTACAACAATACAGCTATAAATATGATTACCTACTGCTTCATAAACTTGATAGAATGCGCCCCTATTACAGCTTTTTACTATTTTATGTCAGCACTATTGTCTGGACTTTATGTCCAACAGTATTTTAAATGAAAGGGGGGTGAAATTTCAACTGAAACGTTCGTATAGCTAATTAAGTGTCTGTGTTTATGAGTCATTATTGCTACTCTTAAGATTCAAAGAGCATATTGCAGGTAGTAAATTTATCTTTTACACAATTGATTCTGGATTTTATGTTGGGGCGATAAAAACGGTTAATTATTTCGTTTATTGACTTATTTTATAGATTTTTCGAGTGTTTTAGTAAAAAAAACAATGTTATTTTGACAAGTCTTTATTACCTTTTAGCTTTTTATGATTCCAAGTACGTTTTACGCTACTATTTTCATTATATGTTACCTGTTTTTGATTGGATCAATTTTCTTTTCAGACAGTACTCTTTCCCCTTCGGATACTAGTATGAACTGCCCTATGGGTCGCCTCCGTGATGTCTATTGAAAATTTACAGGTGAGTGGTTACTATTCAGGGGATGTTTTTTCAAAGTTACATTAGTGTCTTAGTTAAGTTAGCACTACTTAAATATCATCTAGAAAAGTCGTCCGAAAATGCGTGCTTAGATTAAACACCAAGGGAACTTGACAAACATTTTTAATACCAAAAATGTGCTCCCATCAATATTTTGGTCACAAAAAACCACTAAAACGAATGTAAAATTATTCCAAACGGGTATGAACGCTCTGCTATCTGCTATTGCTTGAGACATCAAAGCGTATGATCGCCCTTGCGATAAGGAAAGTAAACCTTTAAATCAGCAATTATCGACTGATCTATCAGTGTTTCTATTTGTTTCTTTAAATTGGTGGTTGATGGTGACTTCTTAGACCTTGTTAAATTATCTTTGTATAGACGTCAAAATAATAGTGTAATACAATTAAAACGCTTTACAAATTAGAAAATTAATTTCCAACGGATAGACCGTTCACCAGGAAGCAACATTTACTTCTCTGGCCACACAATGAATTACACTTCCAAGATAAACGGGGTTGGTATATATGAAAATATGACGTCTATTCATTACACGCTTTACTATGACAATTGATACAGGAAACTGTAATCAAGTAAATAATGAGGTTAGAAAAATCATTTATTATCATTTCACATATTATTTTTTTGGCAGTCATCGGTATTTCCTATTTTTGTGAAGTTTTTGCTTCAGGTTAGCGAAATAAAGTGTTCCTAATTTCTGGAGGACAAGGGTAGGCGTAGCCTTATAAGTAATGATGGATTCAACTTCCACCAGCGCGAAACGGGCGACCAAAACCTAGGTTTTGTAAAATTATTGTTCTGGTTTGGTGCACTTACAAATCATGAGGAAGCTCCTGGTCCTTCTCAATTCTTTCTAATATGCCAAGAACGGTTGGTTTTAAGAGACGAAATCTTTTGAAAAAAGTGAGATTATCCATGTTGTGGAAGTGGTTGACTCTATCATATACCCTTCGTGGAAAACCCATATCAATTATATCCAATATATCCCTATCATCCTCAAGGAATATGTCGTATTCCCAAAAATCCATTTTTTAGTAACTAACTCGGAATACTAGCGCACAGAGTACTTTTTTGAGGTTAGACACAAATCTGTTTATTGTGTTTTTTAGGTTAGAATTCATACTAAGCTCCAAGCCTCCAAAATCAGTGGCTTAGTTCAGCAGTGGTTTAGAAGAGTCTAACCGTGGCTTAAATTGCGATGCAAGCCAAAATTCAAAATTAACTAATACATAGTTAAATTTTAAACCACTGTTATAATGACGGTGCAAGTGGATATTCATTATTATTTTGACGTCTATTCATAACACGCTTTACTATGACAATTGATACAGGAAACTGTAATCAAGTGAATAACCTACAAAATTATCTTTGTGTCCACAATATACTTAGTATGACTTATGAAGGATATTACAAGCTGCAACAGGACAATCTGCCTTTATGATAGTAAAGTTTATTGAAAATAGTGAAAATTTGTATCTTGGAGATATACGGGATGTTAAAGCAAACAAGTAAATACAAAACTGTTATACAGTTCGGTCTTCCAAAAATATACGTGAATTTAAAGAAGACTGAAGACCTTTTAACAGGCTAAGTTGGGTATTTAGGTTTTAAAAGTTGTTATGCACTTTAGTCTCTCACAAATAGTCAATTTAAAGAAATCTGAAGACCTTTCATTTGGTTACTTAGGTTTTAGAAGTTGTTATTGCACTTAAATCTATAAAAAATATTTGTCATTTTAAAGCAGACACAAGGCCTTTTGACAGGCAGAGTTGGTCAGTGGTTAGCCAGGTTATTATTGATTTAAAAAAAATGTGGATAAGATTTTTGAACATAACTTGAATAAAAAAAATTATGAAGTTTAAAATTTGAATTTTAAAGTCTCGTAGAAGCACCTTAGAATTCTAACAATCAGTCTCAAAATTAAGTAACTTAAGTAATTTGTTCCAACATGTGCCCCATTGGTCACTGAAAATTCAGGATCCTAGTTTTATCGAAAATGTCCTTGAATACTTTGCTGTCGTATGGTTCCGAATTGAACCCATTTAAAAATATACAACATATAAGCAAGTTTTGTGATCAGATGAATAGACTTGTCCACGAATATTTGATAATGTTTACATTTTACATGTGCTTCTTCAAGTATAATAATCACATTATTCACCAGTGAATAATGGATGTGGATAATGAACGGATCACATAACACAGATAAATAGGATAAACTTATTTATATACAAATATCACAATATAATGAATGAAGATCATCACCGCAACTAGGATCCGAACCCTATGCCCACATATATTAGTATATGATGCAAGGATCATGTAATGAGAGTTGCATACACAATTTTTTGTATTATTAATATTATTTAAATTCAACAACATTGCTTTTTTTTAATTATTCAATACTTTTTTTACAAAGAATTAGAAATAAAATATGAAAGAATAATAAGTTCTTCAACATAATTTTTATTCCCACTAAATAACCACTATAATAACTATTAACATTAACCTTAAGCAAATAGGAGTAGAAAAAGTGAATTATTTAATAAGCAAATAATGATTGCCATTATTCACTAAGGTGCATAACTGAATATGAGCCATTATATGCGAGTAAAATACCATATTAATTATTACCTGTTTATAAATGAATTTTTTCTCTTCTCCAATTTAGGAAGTGATTAAAAGTTTTCATTTTAACTCTTTTGGTCATAAATTTAGAGATATTATTTATTATACTTCTACTATTTTTGGAGTGGTAACATTTATTTCAGTGTCTGATTCGCTTTCCATATTATTATTTCTAGTAATTTTAATTTAAATTCAGATAATAATTAAAATTCTTGCAGTCAGCTATAAATTATTTAAAACATCACATTCTTATTTTGACATTATCATACCTACCTGATTAAAACATTATTTTTTTCAATTTCTTCAGTTTGTTACAGTCATCTGATGTAATTTTCAGTGTGTTATTAAATACTTAAAATAACCATTCAATACAGGACTATATATTTTATGAAACAAATTTTATAGATTAACACATGTTTGCAGTCGATACTTGTATACTTCAATTATTCACCAAAGTATTGATGAAATCCTAAAATATTGAAAGTTTATACGTTACACTTTTCACAAACAAATAAATTTTAAAATTCTTGAAATTGCAAACATGTTTATTCCTACCAATAATGTTGAAGCGATTTTAACAGTTCAGAACAATTCCAATTGGCAACACGTAGATTCACATTCATCAAATAACTCAATTTTAATTGTTTGTATTTTCAGGATGATGAGAAAAACAATAAAGAAATGTTTGTTCAGATATTTTTTTGAAGCGATTTCAAACACTCACTATTAATTCCATTGGATCCATTGCTTGATCACCATCATAACGTATCTTGTATAAGGTGTCTTAGTCCAGTAAATAAAGGCACCAACCTGTTCATCTCATTATTGTCGGACTATTTTTTTGCAACTTGTAGGTATTCATGTGTAGATTACTTTCTGAAAATATGTCCTCCGCGGGATTTGCGGAAGGGGCTGGAAAATGGCCGGCCCGTGATCTCGAAAATTCAGTTTTTGGCCGATATCTCCTGAAATATGCTACTTAGTTAAGTGGGGTTTTGCTAGAAATGAAGTACAGTTCATTACCTACAAAAATGGTACCCATCATTTTTGTCCCTAGATCTATATTTCTTGCAAAAAAAGGCTTGCAAAAATTTTCCGGAAAATTAAAAAACTTAGCCAAACATTTTAAAAACCATCGAAAAGACGACATTTTCAGCTTTCCAATGGTGTGCATTAAAGACCGATATTGCCAATCATTGTTTATCAATTTGCGGTATACCCGAGAATTTTCAGAAAACTCCGGAAATCAAAAAAAAACGTCCCAAGAAAAACATATTGTTTATAAATATTCACAAAAATTATTTATTCAATCTTTCGGAATACATTCACCACCTATCAAAGTTCCATTATCCAAAAGGTTTCGGTAAAACTACGCTTAATTTAAAAAATATGAACGGATTGATAAGGGCGGTCAAATATTCAGGAAAAATAAAGTTTGGCCAGTTTTTTCAATATTCCTCGAAAATTAAATAAATTAAAAGGTTACACGATTTTATAGGTACAGGTATTCATTTTTACTCAAGTTATGGGCCAATTTGCCCGCCCTCCCATGCCTACATTCACGGAGCGTGCTCCCGGAGATGCCGCGCAGCAGTTTGAAATCCAAGGTACGCTTGGGCCCGTTTATCTCGAAAACGGTTAAACTTTTGACAAAAATTATAAGGATCATTATTGTAGATAATAAACTGCTCTCCATTCCTAGCAATACCCCACTTCTCTAAGTGTCATATTTCCGGAGATATCGGCGGAAAACTCAATTTTTGGGATTATTGGCCATTTTTCAGCCCCTTCCGCAAATTTCGCGAAGGACATATTTTCAGAGAGTAATCTACCCGTGAATACCTACAAGTTGCAAAAAAAAAGTCCGACAATAATGAGGTGAACAGGTTGGGGGGTTTCTCGGTCTTTATTTAGTGGACTATCTGCTAGATAATCTGAAATATTATTGTTCGTCATTCAATTTTAAGACGGCTAATTCACTAGACATAATTTCCACCAATCACAGACGCGCAATTTTGAATTACAAATGGTTTTTAGATGATTGTTTCCTTCCTATTAATTTTGACCAATCGCTATCAAGAATTGGTATGTCAAATATAAATTTTAAGTGGAAAAATTACTTAACAACTGTTAAGGAAAAAAAAATCGAAAAAATTTCATGCAAGTTTGACATGTTGCCTTGTAAAAACAAACTTGATGGTTCCTATGCTGTGTTGCCATGTACCGTTACCAACAACAAAGGTCACAAACAAAAAAATACAGGATAATATTCCTAATACGGTAGTTTTATAAAAATTAATTGCCTTGATTGGGTATATTCACAATGATTACAGTGGGAAGACAATTTCGGCGTGAATAAAATATTGAAAAGTTTTCAAAAATTGAATGATGAATATTTCGAAACGTTTCCTTAAAATTTGAACCCAATTCCTAGTGATTAAACTACAGAAATATGACATTCAGGTTTGTCGAAAAGTATATAACCAAGTAAATATCTAGCAAATCATTTGCAGATAAACCGGGAGTAACTTGTTTAAAAAAATTCACATCAGATACGTTCTGCTCTATTTTCATATTAGATATATTTACTTTTGGATAATTCTGTACCTAACTTGTCCGGTTTCAGAAATTAAAAAATTTGCATCATCAGGAGAGTATAAATAATTGAATGAGAAAGCAAATCTTGTAATCTGTGAAACCGGTCGAGTAATATACAGGGTGATTCATTAATTGATGAAAGAAAACAATTTAATTTGTTTAAATCTTCATTATATTTAATACTACGTTCAACCTAAACTTGTGACGCGTTTGGCTAACACAGTAGCTTTATGAAACGGTTGACGGTATAATGAAATGCGTCATAAGTTTAGGTTCAAATATAAGAAAGATTTTAACAAATTAAACTGTTTTATTCCATCAGTCTCTATGGATCTTCAGCAAATAAAAGCCTCATCAATTCAATTTTCGATTCATTAATACATAGGTGTAAATATTATTCACAGTAGTTGTTTTTTCTTATTTAAACGGTCACTTTTTTTGAAAAATATTTCTCAAAACTTCGATATCTAATGAAACAATTAATTTACTTGAGAATTTAATATTAAAATTTCGTAGTCAACACTTAAAGCAAATAAAAATCAATGTTTTAATCTGGTTTTATTATAATAATCTTGCTGATTTCCTTAAAATGAGTGTAATTTTCTTGTTTCTATTTTATCGCTCAATGAGCAACGGATGGGTGATAAAATATAATGCACCCACTGTGAAGATTTTCCTCAAAATCACACTTTTCTATTGTTCTATTCAAGGCAATTATCAAAGTAGGGTTACTTGAACAGAGAATCTGCGAGCTGCATTTGTTTTAATTATATTCTGTAATGATCCACTATTATGTTGTTATTTCTACTGTTACAGTTCTCAACTTCTGTTACTGACCTAATTCAACTGCAAATATCTAAGAATTTAAAGGCGATAAAATTATGCGGATGAACCATAATTCACTCTAGTAGATATATGGGTACCAAATACCTTTTGTTAGGAGGTGAAATATTGACTTATTATTAAGTGGTCGTGGACAAAAATGATACTTTTACTAACGCTTGTAGGAAAATAGTAGTTTGTACAACTAGTGCGCAAAGCGTCACTTTTCCCACGAGCGCAGAAGTTTGTGGCACGAGCCGTATGGCGAGTGTCGCAAATCTAGCGAGTGGGAAAAGTGATTTGCGTACAAGTTGTACACAGTATTTTTTCTACAACCACATTTATTAATGAAATAAAAACAGAAATTTATATACTTAGGTATTTTATTAAAACTTTGTACAGAAAGAACATACAAAATGAAAATTTAATATAGAAAAATCAGTTGAGTGTATGTTTAATAGTGAATAGTGAATAATGAATAAATAAATAATCAAATGAATAGTTTACTTATTTTTGGTTTAAATTTAAAATTTTTACACCCAGAAATTCACTAAGTATAATGAATATGTTGAATTGTCAAAAAAAGTTGACAGGTCATAGGTAGCCTTGTTTGACATTTCGGTGTGCGGAAAAGTGCCATAACGTGTACTTTTCGCATTACTTTTCCAACAGTTATCAAAGGAATTAAGAAAAGGCCTGCTTTGCGTATAGAAATTTGTGTAGAAAAGCGTGTTTTGCATAGTGGTTGTAGGAAAAAGCTATTTTCATCTAGAGACAGTTATTATAGTTTGGTTAGTTTATCTGAAGCTACGCGGCATCGGTAAGGGGCGAGGAAACATGGCGGATATCTGTCAAAATCGTACCAATGGCGTACGTTACCTATTTTTATAAAAGCATTAAAAATAATAATTATCATTATATAATAATTATATATAGAAACTGATTATTGCTTTGCTTTGAAGGTAAGGTATTTTTCAAAACACGGTATTTGTTAAAAACAAATAATGTTACAAATCGTAGTTGAATTCGATATTGATACGAAATAGTTCAAAACCTGACACTGACAATACCAACGCCACTGGATAATCAATGTCAGTCAATTGACAAAGTGAGAGGGAAGAACACACGCACGCGCTTGCCTATAGGAAGTCAGCTAGTCGCTAAGCAACGCCTTTCGATTAATTTCACCAATTGAGTTAGTTCGGAGTGCGTGAAAATGATGGTGTTCGCACAACGCTGCCAGAGCTTTGAAGAAGCCCATAACAAATTTGGAAAAGTGTTCATCTTTTAATATTCATAAATTGAAAAAATAATGTTTAGACAAAATCCAAGAAAACAAGCACATTAAAGAATTACCGTTTAATCATATCATATTGTTAATATTTCCAATTATTATCACTACATACTTAGCACTTTAACTTTTTCATAGTTAAACGTGTGGAATATCCTCGGGAATATCGAATGTTTTCGACTGCATTATTTTCACGGCTTCAGATAAACTTGTCAAACTATAAATGGCGCGCGATTTGCGCGCGTCCAAAAAAATTCTTATGTTAAGCTAAGTGACAAAAGTAAAACTTTTTCTTTTAAACACGTTTTATCATTTAAAAAAGATCATGTCGATAGCTCACTTCATAATTTTTGTTTTAATATGTAGAATGAAGTACCTATCTAATAGATCTGGTTGGGTCCAATCTACGTTCATGAAAAACCGACACAATTTTAGGCGTTTTCTGATACAAGCCAGGTAAAAATAACGTTGGAGTACTGCTGAAATTTCCGACCAACACAACACCTTATCGCTATAACTTTCTAATCTGAAAGTGGTAAACTATGAGCGGCCCGACTATATAATTGAATATACGAATAGGTTTGGACCATTCGAGCACGGATCGAAAATGGTGAGATTTAAATTCATTTTCTATCAAAAATAGTGAACTGAAGCTCACCTATCTAGCACACGAATATGAATGAGTTGTCACGAATATATAAATATATCCCAAGACATTTGGAATATTCAGTGAATATTCATGAGATATGCTAAATATCCAGCAATACTTTGGATGTTGTATGTTGTATTATAAGATATTTGAAATGTCAATTGAAAACAAATACTTTCAAGCTATTCTATGGAAGTAAAGTGTGTCCCAAATTGGATGGTTTTGCAAGGTATGTGGAAAATTTGAGGAGTTAGAAAAATGGTTAAAAACATTTTATTTACAAAATAATTTTGAATTACTTATTACTACAATACATACAGTAAAAGTTATGAATGTTTCTCGTTACGTCATAACTCATGAACATCCGAATCAAATCAATAAGACAGTTTTCACCAGCGGCGCATCATTGTTAGAGGGTTCGGCATGTATTTCTGGTGATCTAATCATGAGAGGAAATAAATAAAAACAAAATTTAACATATTTGTTACAAAACTGACCTCTTGAATGGCATTTAACGGCAGAAGTGGTCTGCCATTAGCCAAGTCCTTTTGGAAATATTCATGCAATTTTCTAATACAATCACGTTTACTTTTGTCCAAACGTTTACCAGGCATTTTGTCGAAAAAATAAATGTAAATGAACTTAACCTGTTTGAAGTAATGACAATGACGACGAGCTCCAATGGTGACAGAATGATTTCCGCATAAAGTGACGTTTCGCTCTTTAAGTACAATTGTTGTCACAACACAAGACAGAGTGACAAACCGATAAAGACGTAATGGCGTAGCTTAATTCAGACACAAAAGATATATGTACCTTTTCGTTTGTTTTAATATGCTGTCAGTGATATCCACATAAAATTAGAGTGTCTTTGATAAATTCAGGGAAGTATGACGTAACGAGAAAAATTCGTTACTTTTACTGTATTATACATGAAAAGTGCAATTTTGATAAAGTGTCTGAGGATAGCCGCGTTCAGTATGAGACACAGAAACGGTATTTGAAGCTATCTCTATCCCTCTAGAGGCAGTCACGTTCCCCTCATCTTATTTATAATTGCATATTTAAATATGGTCTTACTGATTTTGCGTTGCCATATTCACTTATTTTCAGCAACTGTTGTTCCGAAATATCTGCATTAGCTAAATGTGTTGCAGCTGTTGATCGGTACGAGTGATTTGTAACTTTTTCAACTGAAGTGTCAATTCCTACTTTGGCAGCTGTTCCTTTTGTCCATTCGGAAATAGTATTAATACGTACAGTAAGGTTTTTATACCAACTTCTTAATAATTACCAATTTGGGTTGAGTGTTAGGAAAAAACGGTCTATTGTTATATGTTTTGGTCGTCATAAGTCCTAGGAATGATCTTATTGGGCATATATCAGGCTCTGTTGAAATTTGTACTAGCCATTTAATTTCACAGCAGCTTTTGTCTTCTTCTCAATTGGTCTGGTTTAAAATAGGATTATACTATAATCAGTTGATGAAATTTCCAAAATTATCTAATTCTTTTTTAAAGTCAAATATTGATGCGAATGCGCCTTCATTTCCTCGCCGTGCCAATTATTTTGTGACAATGTTAAATTTCTTTTTCTGCAGACCTTCAGGTGTATCTTCCGTCCAAACTTTTTGCATTTTTCTGCATTGCTTTAGCGTAAAAGCAACTGCTGCATCCTTTCTTTTTTTGGTGTCCTTGTAGTTGTTTTCTTTTGCAATCTCTCGCTGCCCTCTCTTCTTTTAATTCAATGTCAGTAAAAGGGTTAAAGTTAATATTTCTTGAATCTGTTTCGCCGTTGTTCCATAAGGTTTTAATAACACATTTTTTATATTTTTTACCACCTTTCCTGCGCATATGCATAATTTCGTAAAATGATGTAAGGTAAACGATCTCGTATTTTGTGTTAATTAAATAATAATCTGCGACTTTTTATTGATTTGTGTGTTCTTCGAGAATTATCGCTTGAAAATTTTCTCGGCTCGATTCCGTTTTTCGACAGACTCATTAACTTTAAATATCCAGTTTTAGGTACAGCTTTAAACGAAGCAGTCTGAAACTTTCTGTTAACTATGCATATTGATATTTGCGAGGATATTTGTTGACAGGCGCCAACTATATTATATGCCACACTTGGAAGACAGCCGTAGTAGAGTTTGTTTAACCATTCTTTGCCGTTACGTCATTCTGCTGTTTCACGTTTGTCTTATATTAGGTGAATGTTATTTGACTCCTAACCTCAAAATTTTAATCAATGACATTTGTTAAGAATTGTTTTCAATGATGCATACTAAGGTGTGTTTGTATGAATAAATTGGTAATGCCAAAAATTGTATTTTGCTTCATGCGTTGCGTACCTTTTTACATAATTCAGTTTGGTTTTAACTTGAAATCTCCATTTTTTTTTATATGATTTGTTCCAAATTTCTAGCTTGAGGATGTTTACCGCCCCTGAGCATGATTTTTAACTGAATTTAAAAAACTACGGATTACCGAATCGTGATTAAATGGCGAATTATATAATATATATTAAAAATGTATTATACGATTATATTTTTGGAGTGAATCCAAAGGTTATTTAAAATTAGATAGAATATCTATATGCTCATATTTTTAAAAATTGTACAGTAATTAATGTCTGTCATTGTGAGAAACAATTTCGTAAATATTCCTGAGAAATGCAAAAATAACACGTGTAAAAACAGGAAAAAGAAACGAACAAACGGATAAGAAAAGTGAACTGAAATAGCATAAATTTAATGAAATAATTTGCAATGTCTAAGCTTCATCACTGACAAAATCATCTTCATCATTGTGGGAGTCCGATTCATTCGGATCGTTCAGATTACGTTGTAGACTGCATTTGACGCTAAAAGCGGCATTCCATCATCTCTTTCTCTTGAAAAGTAATTAATCAACTTCAAAATTAAAGTTTGCTCTTTCTCATTATACCGGGAAGGCATTTTGACAATGAAAAATTAATTGAAAAAGGCGAAAATGACCAAAAATCCAAATCAAAATATGACAACTGAACTGTCAAAAGTAACAAATAAAATTTACGTCGACATTAGTTAAGAAATACGTTAATGACGTCATAATTTGGTCTACTATTTTTATACCACGCATTAATTTATTATTCGAATAATATAAAATGCTCAACTGACACCATATTCTATCTATATTAAAGTTGATAGCATTACTTTTTGCTTATGTACAAAAATTGAAAAAGTAATTTTTCACTTCATTTAAGCCTGAAATTATATTAATAAAAAGCTAGTACGAATGGGAAATGAAATCCGTCCACAAATTCCATTCTTTTTGAACACTCCACTGAGTCTCATCTGCCTTGCATACAGAATGTCGACCATTTTTCGATTTTAATAATATAAGCTGCAATTGTTTTCCAATTAAATGGTAGACTAAACTCCATAATTTCTCATTTAGTTTCAGATTGGTTTTATTCAATATTGTTGTCACGTATATAACAGACACAGTGAGTGATGGTTTATAATTTTCAACAAAATAAAGTAGCCGCCTTAAAACAGTGATTGAAAAATGTCATCACTCTTTTTTTTAATTCACTATTGATATTATCAAATATTAACATGAATTTGTACATGGATTAAACAACATCAATGTTTTATTACTGTTACAAATGGAACTAACTGTTTACAATTAATTCAACAATTTAACAAAAAAATTATGAAAATTCTAAAATTATTCCGATATTGATGTACAGGGTGTTTTCAAATGAGACTTACAACGTTTGCATGTACATACCTCTCGTGAAATTGGACAAAATCATATAAACATTTAAGGGTTAGGTTAGGTGTTGAAGTTATGAAAAATTAAATGTTTTAATTTGATAACTTTAAAATGGTTGAATATATTGATTTGAAATTTGGCAGGTTGTTTTTAAATGTAAAAGAGCATATTATGATGGAAAAACATGTTTCAGTTCTTGATCCAGTGGTGTACATTTCGAAGAATATGTCACCTTTCACCTCCCATTCTTTACGCCACTTTACGGCATTTTAAGCTATTTTTATTTTATCTTGTATTCCTCAATAGTTAGGTTAGGTTAGTTGGTGTGGGAATGCCTAGGCAAACTTAATGAACTAGGCGAGATCAATACAGTCACCTTACTGTGAATTCCAGGACACACTGGCATAGAAGGAAACGAAATAGCAGATGAACTAGCGAAGAGGGTGACTGGAATACCCTTTTGGGGGCCGGAACCCTTTTGCGGAATCAGCTCCAATGTAATATTGGGAAAAATAGGCAAAGCCGAAGAAAAGAGAATATCTGACAATTGGAAAGATCTAGTGGGGCTTAGGCAATCAAAGATTCTTCTGGGTGACTACAACCTGTTCAGATCAAATGAATGCATCAGTCAAAGCAAAACTGCACTAAGAGTTTTAACAGGAATCCTAACGGGACATTGTCGCCTGAATGGGCACCTTAAAAAGCTCAAAATAGTGGAGGAAGAAGATTGTAGATTTTGTGGAATGGAAGAAGAAGCCTCCATCCACATACTTGCGAACTGCACAGCAATTCAGAATCCTAGGGCACGATACCTGGGAGACTACTGGATAGAAGAGGGACAGTTACCTTAGTTGAGGCCTGCAGATATCCTAAAATTCCTCCGGGAAATAGGACTAAGGGAGCTACTAGTCTCTGAGACTCTCCTCAGAAACTAAGTAGAAGTAAGGGGGCACAATAGATCTTTTAGGTCTCAGTCTCAGGTTCTCACGTGAAAAACGCATTACCCTCACATATCAAAAAAATTTGTAAAATCATTTTTCAATAATGAAATAAAAAAAATATTTTTTTTCAAATTTTTTTAATAACTACCAGCTTACTAATGGTTAGAATATGTAACAGGAATTTTTTTATGAAAAAACAATGCATCTAAAGCATTGAGAGATTGATTAAAATACTTTTCCAAAATTGTGATTTTATTAACAAAATAATTGATAACAATAAAAAATCATATAATTACAAAGTTAAATAATATCCCATTTAAACATAATAGTATTCACTAAGAAAAGTTACATGAACATTGAGTTTCTTAGACAGTTCCAAAGCATACATCCATTTGTAGCATTGCAAGTAGCTTCTTTTGATATGAAGACGGATATATTTTGATGTAGGGACCAAATCTTGAAAGTTTTGTAATTTTTTGTGATGGAACTGATGAAAACGTAATTCATTCATTGTTCCTAAGCTTGAGCCAAGTGATCAAACCGGAAATTCTTCTGCTTTTTCTACCATGTCATCATTCAGTGGCTCTTTCCCAAAATCTAACAAAAGGTCTTCTGCACATGTTTCAGCTACTTTTAAAACTGTTTACTTCGTACTGACCTTGCTTGTCGTGTCCCAGCCGGTTAAAGAATGAATAGCTGATAAAGCTGTTAATACAGTAAGTGGTCTTTGCGATCTAGGAATATTCAAAACATAAATACATATATCTCAGTGACTAATTAATTTAACAAAAAATGTGTAATAACAAAATTTGTTTTCCTTGAAAAGAGGAATAAATTAAGATTTACAAAATTAAAATCCGACAACTAGGTGCAGAGGAACACTAAAAGAAACTACCAAGATTCGGATCATGTGTCCAACCTTTTTTACACTCCTATAGGTGTTTAACAAGGCCCCGCAACATAACTTAGGGAACATAAAAGTGCACACCACACATATGGCCTAGCTCCTAGACTATTAGGTACTATTGACATTTTTTGGTTGTATTTAGAATCAATACCAGCTACACTTCAGTCCCGAATAGATTGCTAGTGCCGTCGTGGTATGTAAAGATAAGAAATAGCAGGTCTCTAGTAAAACATTCACGACGTGCCCAAATTTAGTTACTTTTTGTTCCATGTATTTCATAAATATATAAATAATAAAGAAAGTCAAAAGTACTTGGAATATTTTCTCCAACTATAGGAGTAATCAAATATACAGTTTTTTTAACGCATGATAAAACCCTTTGTTATTAATTTATAATAAGTTTTATGATATAATTGCTGGACTGGAAAATTTAAAAGAATTTGAAAAAAGTACTGAATCCCCAATACATAGGCTGCTATTTATATTTTGAGCCTAATAATGAAAAGACAGTAATTTATTATTAAAAATGGCTTTATTGTTTTCGAAGTATTCTCCATGATAATCAATACACTTTTGCATGCGCTCGAACCAATTTTCGTAACACTTTTTCCATTCCGATTGAGGTACCTCCAAAACATGGTTTTTGAATGCATCGACAGCTTCTTCAGGCGCCAAAAAACGTTGGCCACGTAATTTATTCTTGATATGCGGAAATAAAAAGAAGTCATTTGGTGCCAAATCAGGGCTGTACGAAGGATGACCCATCAATTCGACGTTTTGGCCAGTCAAATAGGTGGCGTTGGCGTTGTCATGATGAAGAATGATCCTTCGTTGCCGGTTGTTTTTTCGTATTTCACGAAGCACTTCTGGCAAACAAATGGTTGTGTACCATTCAGAATTCACCGTTCTACGTTGCTCTAACGGCACAACTGCCACATGTCCAGTTATT
Organism: Lochmaea capreae; assembly: GCA_949126875.1. Lineage (NCBI taxonomy): Eukaryota > Metazoa > Arthropoda > Insecta > Coleoptera > Chrysomelidae > Lochmaea > Lochmaea capreae. The sequence continues at coordinate 22,429,791 of OX421404.1, forward strand.
CCGAAGAAACAGGCCATCATTTGCTTCGAGGTGCTTCGCGCACGAACCACTTTTGTCGGATTGGTTCGTCTTGGAAGACAAATACAGTGGATTGCTGTTTTGTTTCGGGCTCATATGCATAGATCCAAGATTCGTTACCTGTGTAGATGTTATACACAGCTTTTGATGCACCGCGGTTGTATTTCTTCAACAGCTAAATGTTCATGCAATATCTTATTGATGCTTGTCATACTAATGCCCAAAGATGCCTCTATCTCGCGATATGTCACATGTCGATCTTGCTTTATCGACCTTCACGACTTGGGTCCCCGAGCGAACTGCGGCCACGATTAAATTCGTTATACCAGTGTTTAACAGTGGCCGAGGATGGGGCTTCATCACCAAAAGTCGAAGTGAGTTGATCGATGCACTCTTGTCTTGATAAGCCAAGTCGAAAGTCGTAAAAAATCATCGCACGAAAATGTTCACGAGTTAATTCCATTTTAAGTTATACTTAAATGACAAAAAGTTCTGAAGAAGGTTATGGTTAACAAGATCAAACTTTCAATTGGAAACACTTGGTACGCCAAGGCTCAAAATACAAATAGCAGCCCTCGTATTACAAAGGGACTAAATTCGCTTGTCGCAATAGCACCACTCCTCAATTTTCGCATTAAAAAAGACATATTTGTTAAACGAGTGTCATGAAAAATGCACCATCAAATATAAATGATCTACATGTACGATGATAGCATCCGAATCTACGTGTCTCTAGAGGCGTAAAACTTCACCAGTTTTTAATTGAATTGTTTTGTGTTCATTATTTGATAATGGTAACATTCCACCGGCAGATGGCGATAAAATCAATACTAATTTGCTGTGGTCACATGAAAATGCGTACAATTTCACAGGGAATGCACACTTTACTAACAAATTATTTCTACTCCGTACCCAAATGGCATGTCGAATAATGACCATTTCATTTTGTCAATTTGGATGCATGCCGAGGTGGAATAAAATGAGTAGATTTGCTGAGGGTACAGGAATGTGTTTAATGAAATTTGGAGTAATGAACATTCCGAAATGTATGAAATACACTTGATACAATTCGAAAAATAACTAATTTTAACTCAAGCCCAATATTATTCATTATAGGTACATATTTACGGATATCATACAAAAGTGTAATCAAATTGTCCAAAAACAATATGTCGGCTATTATGATATGCAACGAATTCAAAAAGCAGAATGAGCCTTTGCCGTTGATAATAAACACAAGAAATAATCTGCTAAAGAATGCCAACGAATGGAATGAAAATTAATGTGGAAAAATCAAAATTATGGCAATTACAGAAGAACGACAAAAACTAAACATAGGTATCGATAATTCGGAAATAAAATAAGTTAATCATTTTCATTCTTTAGTGGTCATAATCGAAAATACTGGCAAGCAGGAATTAGAAATTAACAACAGAATAGAGAAAGGCATTATATGCTATTACGCAATGAATAAACATTTTATCAACAAAAAGGAGGTTTCTAAGAAAACTAAAACGAAAGTGTATTACTCCATATACAGACCTAAGCTCACGTATGGATGTTAATCGTGGGTTTTAAATGACAGACAGAAAAGTATCATTCAAGCAGCGAAGATGAAATACCTAAGAAGATTTGAAGAAATAAAAAGAAGAGATCGTATTAGAAATCAGACAATAAGAGAGGAATTAAAGGTAGAACTACTGAAATTCATAAAAAAGAGACAACTGAGTTGGCAGAGGAGTACCGGAGTAGTTGAACAAATATGAAAACAAACGGAAAAAGGAAGTTCACCGAAATATACACGGGACAAAACTATTGAAAAATCTCGTACATGGATGGAAAGAGCGTATGATTCAATTGTTAGACAAAATATAGTTTGGCAAGTTTATCTTAAGCCACGCGGCATCGGTAAGGGGCGAGGAAACATGGCGGATATCTGTCGAAATCGTACCAATGGCGAACGGTACCTATTTTCAGAAACTGGTTTTTGCTTTGTTTTAAAAGTAAGGTATTTTTCAAAACAGTATTTGTTAAAAACAAATAATGTTACAAATCGTAGGTACTTGAATTCAATATGGATACGAAATAGTTCAAAATTTGACACTGACAATACCAACGCCACTGGATAATCAATGTCAGTCAATTGACAAAGTGAGAGGGAAGAACACACGCATGCGCTTTCCAATAGGAAGTCAGCTGGTCGCTAAGCAACGAGTTAGTTCGGAGGGCGTGAAAATTATGGTTTTCGCACAACGCTGCCAGAGCTTGAAGAATCCCATTACAAATTTGTAAAAGTGTTCATCTTTTAATATTCATAAATTGAAAAAATAATAGAAAAAATCCAAGAAACAAGCACATTGAAGATTTAACGTTCAATCGTATTGTTAATATTGTTAATAATAAAAAGTCAATTTTCTAATTATTATCACTACATATTTAGCACTTTAGCTTTTTCATAGTTAAACGTGGCAATATCGAATGTTTTCGATTGCATTCCTTTCACGGCTTCAGATAAACTTGCCAAACTATACGTACCTACGTATCAAGGAGCAGACTGGAACTTCCAGAGACATTTGAGATTGGTTTAAATGACACTAACTATATCTTCGTACAAAGTTTTGATGGAAGGCACAGTGTAAAAAAAGGCTTAAGACATGGGGATCTAGTTTGACAGTTCTATACAAGCTGATGGTGGGAAGTATAATAAAAGGCAGCTCAATACATCCAGGAACGATCTTATATAACACGTCATAGCCTGTGAAAATGACAAATGACTTCGCAATAATAATAAGATCACAAAAAGAACTAAAACAAATTTTTCGGGACAGTATTGCCTTTATATAAATAAAGAAAATACTAAATATCTAGAAATTGGTGACGGCGCAAAAACGAAAATAGATATAAAAAACGTTGGTAAAAACTATCATCTTCAAAAACAAAGTTATGTTGAATATCTAGGAGTAACAGTGACAGATAAAAGCGATGAAGACATGGAAATAGTCAAAAGAATATGAAAACCAGCAGATCATTGAGAGCCCTAGACAATATAATAAAATCATGATTAGCATAAAAGAGAACAAAGACTATGCAAAACAATAATGTACAACCTATCATTTTAGCTTGGATATTGAATAAAGAAAATACAACTGATTAGGCCATGTGGGTTGAATGAATGACGAAAAATTCCCAAAGCTATGATAGGGTCATGTTCACTGAGACCTAAAATAACTATTGTGCCCTCTTATTTCTTCTTATTTCCTGAGGAATGTCTCAGAGCTTTGTAGCTCGTTTAGTTCCAAAGCTATAGATATATGTTACGTATTGGTGACTTGTAAATTAGACAAATGCAATGTACAGCAGAACTTTTGCTTTCAGTATGAAGCTCCAGGGATTCTAAGATTGAATTGTCTCTATTTCAATAAACATATTCGCTTCATGCTGGATTTGCGAATCTGGGATTCAAAATCTATATCTTAAAGAGCTCTAGGGAAAGTATAAACGGTATTTCTTCTCTTATTGATTTCATCTTCAAATTTTCATTGCTTAATTTCTGGACCTCGCCTCATGTCTTCACATCGATCCTACAGCTTTTTTGTATCTGTTCACTGCAACGAATAAAAATCCACACTTTTATAATAGTTATTTATGTACCAAGAACGAAAAACTGTCTATTATAGTCGTGTCTGCAAGTAGGCAAGACAATAGACAGTTATTCGCCAAAGTGCCTATTACATTTTTTCGTCGAAAAAATTACTAATGTTTGAATGAAAAATCTACTTTGCTTCCATTAATATAATTCAGCAGCTTATCCAGGCGTATTTTATGCATCTACATTATGAGCTGTGTTTAATTTTATTCTATAAACGATTAAATATTCGAAAGTGTGATAAGCTTGAATCGTCACTTTTGAATTTTATGTTAAATTTCCAAAACCTAACCACCGCAACTTTGGAAACGTTCGTCGCCTGAAGAATAAAATTTCATATACTATGAAATTGACGGAAACAAAGGCGGTATTAACACATCACCGCTGCAACAAATCCTCAAGGGATTAAAAGTAAATCCTGTTTTAATATAAACTCCTTTTGAATGTAAGTCGAAAGAGAACGGTTTTTGTTGGGAACACAATTTGAGCTTGAAAAAGATTTTATATTTTCAACCAACAAAAGCTTAGGACCTTTTTGACGCCGTTCGAAGCGTCGTCTAACTCCATAAAAACCGCATGATTTTCTCTTTTCAAAACAAAGAGAAATGGCTACTTTGGAATTGAAAATAATAACGAAACAAGAAACTGCTTTCGTTAAAACAGCTAATTTAAAACAACAAAAGAGCTGACAATGACATTGTGTTGAGGATTTATATTTTGAATCATTCGGTTACATTGGTATGAATTAATTAAAATCAATAAACTACGAGGGTCAATTCCAGAAAATATAAGCTCAATACAATATGTACAACAATGGAAAAGCGATAAAGGACATTTCATAGGCTCATGAGAGCGTTTCAAAAAAGTTATATTCGTTGCTAGCAGTGATTAAATCCAAATTACAACAGTATTAAATCAATAATGGTCTGAAGCTATTGTACGATTGGTTATGTGCTTCTAAATTGAAATAAAATGCTGATAAAATCAAATACATAGTTATTAATTCTAGAAGCAATTGCTCCAGATTCATTCCACAAAGTCATAGGATCGTATTAGATTCTGACATTTATAGGGACAAAATAGGATTTTTGGGAGAATTGCATAAGAGTTATGTGAATGAATGAATGAATTTTCATTCAACTAATGCTTGCGGATCTTACTTAAATCCTATTGGAAATATGTATAGAGAATTGAAATGGTTGTCAGTCCAACAAAATGCTGAAAAACCCAAGGTGGTGTTGATTTACAAATTAATTGATAAAAATTTACCTCAGTACCTCATTGATCTACTAGTTTCTAAGTTCGAAGTACATGGCCGATTATTACGTAGAAACCAAATGTAGAATTTACAAATAAATCATCTCATGAAATCACTGTTCTCTGATGGGCTTCGACTTTGCAATTTACTACCACTACTACTAACTACTAATGTAGTCAGGCGAACCTTAGCCAAGACAAACTCAAGCCAAGGTTCCGGCACTGAGGCCACTGGCGGGCATTTCTGTTACTTATGCATCCATGAAGCCGAGTCCCTTGATGAAGGACTCAATCCTCTTCAGTGGATGCCTGCTTATGTCCCCAGAGAGGCCTGCACCCTTCCTCGTCTCGCACATATCCCAAACTTTTCAAACGTAGGAGTGCCCTCCCAGCCTCAGCCTCGATCACATGGTGAAGAGGCTGAAGTCCAAGAATCACCTCCAACGCAGTAGTTGGTGTAGTTTTCATGCAGCCAGTTGCCCCCAAACTGACCACCCTTTGGAGGCGTGCTAGTTGCGACCTAGCCGGCCAGGGTTACCCTTGGCCACCAGACCAGAGGAGCGTATGTGAGCATGGGCAGCATGATCACTTTATAGAACCACAAAATCGTCTTGTGGGTTAGTCCCCATTTCGGACCAATGGCTCTCCTACAGGCCCAATACGTGTTAGTCACCTTGCCCAGGCGACTATAAAGGTGAGCCTTCCATGTCAGCGTCTTATGCAGGATCACTCCCAAATATTTCGCTTGTTCAACCACTGGAAGTGGTACTCCACCAAGGTGCAGACCATCAGGTCTTATATCTCTCTTCTTGGTGAAAGCAATTACCTCAGCCTTGGCAGGATTAACTGCAAGTCCGTGCTCGTTGCACCACCCCTGTACCCTATTCAGGGCCATTTGTATTAGGTCCCTGAGGACGGTGATATGCCTTCCAACAACAAGCTACCAACTGATAGATATTAAAAAGATTGAAAATGTGTACCCCTTCAATAAACATTTAAGTTTTTTCTTTAGAGATGGGAAGTTTTATTTTGTAAATAAAATTATATGTAATTAGTTTGGAGCTAAATAAAGATTAAATACTTAATTATGTTCACGAGACAATGTATACCAAATGACTGTAAAAATAACAATTAATTTAAAAAAGTATATCTTTTACCATAACCAAGCAATGGCCCCTGTATAAAAGAAGACCTTTTAAAAGTTCAACCATTCCGTGTGGCCCGAATTTAATGTCTGAAATTTACACAAACATGATTAAACCTGTCATAAAATAACATGAAAAATAATATAGCTTGTGTCATAAACTATCCAGATGTTTTCAAAAGGGAAAACTTAAAACTAGAACGTGGAAGGCATATTAATTTAACAACTACTCCAGAGAAATTTGAATATATTATTAACAACCAAAAATGTCATGTACAGCGCAACCGGATAAGGTCATTTTTTGGTTTTGTATACAATACACCCTTTCACAACTTTCTAAAAAGGCACAGCGTGTGTTAAGAAAAGCAATAAACTAAAAGTGTTTTTCAGAGTTAGGGAACTTGGCCAATTTATTGGACTTTTCTATCCGTCCTATTCAGCAGTCTTATACGGATATGCTTGGAAAAGGCAAAAGTAAGGGCATTGAGGAACCATGATTATAGTTTTAAATAGATATATCCATCATTATACACATTTGTGAATATTCAAATATGACCTGGGAATATATTGGTATAACAGACCATAAAAACAATATTTCATCAAAAAACTCTGAAGTTCAAAAGGAATTCCAGTGTAATCGGCATTAAGATAAGGTAAATATAGGGCTTATGTACTTCTTAGAGCCTCTCCAGATTATTCTAGAGTTTCTTGTCTAGACATTATTTGAGCTGAGGTTTCCTCATCTTCTTGGCAAAACCTGCACATGGTTGTGTGTGCCAATCCGATGTTATTCATGTGTTTGTTAAGTTTACAGGAGCCCATCCATATTCTCATTGTAATCCTATCCTAGCTCAGTGGGTACTTCTTGAATTTTGGCGAGGTTTCTTTGATGAACTCTCTGGCCTTTCTCATTCTTGGCGCCTTGTTTGACCATTCTCGAGATTGCTTTTTATCCAAGTACTGCTATTGGTTTTTTTGCAGCGGTTTTGCTCTTCTCGACCAAAAAACAATTATGAATCTTTTGAATAGTTTATTTTCTGTATCGCACCCTCCATTGTATAATTATATAGATAGATAGCCAGGCTCGGTTGCCAAGACTGGGTTACCCAGTGCGGGTACCAGCTCGGAAAATCAAAGGCATGGCCAAGGCTGGGTGCAACAGTCTTAGTCCAAGCTCGGATAATCATAAGCATGGCCAAAGTAGAGTCAAACATGCGTGGGCCAATACAGGCTCGACGAAGCCAGGTTTCCCAGTACTGGCCCAGGTTTGGAAACTTTGTCAACTCTGGGGGTTTCCTACATGGGAAATAAATGATTCAGATAAATGTATTTACAAGTATCAATGAATCTGAAATACAAAATAACTAGATTTAAAACATTTGGAAACTTTTCATAACCAAAGACAGCTGAGAAATATTGACCGTTTTCATTTTTTTAAAGTGTATGACAAATTTTTGTAAATATGTTTCTATTGTCAAAAGTACACTTTTCAAATAATTAAGCTCTTGATAATTTTTTTTCTAACTTAAATATTCCACTTCTTTTTCATGGCACCTTTTGAAAAATTAACACATCACTACCAATATGATGATTTTATTCGATAACCAAAAAATATAGAGACGTAACTTTTATTTTATCTTTTATTACTTCAGATTGAGACTGTCTCGCCGCTATATAACTTTATTAAATCGATGCTGATAATATAATATCCACTCTTTCGGTTTTTTTTCCATTGTCTGCTCGCCGAATTTTCGTTCTTCATAAACACGTAGGTATCTAACAAATTGTAATACCAAATTCAGTGGTGTAGTAACTCAACAAAAAATTGTGATTTACATTTACTTCAATTTTATTTTCAAATAAAATCATCTGATAAAATAGATTTAATGGTATTAACAAAAAAAAAGAGAAATACGGTGTTTTCACAAAAAATATCTTATTCCAACTAACTTATGTGATTGTGTGATCGTTCAACAGTTACTACTAATGTTATATTTTTTGCTGCTATTTGCGAATAAGTGGAAGTGATACTTTCTTTATAGATTAAACCTATAAATAACATAACCACTTTCTCTGCATGCCAAATGTATGTTCTTTGAGCCAAATCTGCTTAATGGAAAGATCGGCAAGACTCACTATTATCTTTCGGTTTGTTTTAACTCACGCTCATTGATAACAACGTCTAAAGTGAGTTCGAAATCCTGTTTCGCAAACATAAAGACCGTGGATATCTTCATGGATTGGATTGCTGTAAGATTCTCCGTTAGATGGCCAGGATTCGAAGATTTAGCCTGAAACAGCTTGTAGGCATTTTACAGAGCTATGTGAATGAAAATGAAGTGAAGGAAGGTCTAGAATTATCTCTAAGGTTGTGCTGCATGCAACATTGCAGGCGAGTCGTTGCACTTTTCGCTCTGTTTTTGACATTTGAAGATGAATTCACTTTCTCGATGCATTTTTTTTATCTATAATGGAGAAGTACCTGTTAATATTATTATGTATTACCAGCTGTAGTCATCACAGATCCTCATATCTATGGAAACAATTGATCTTATAAATTTCTCAAGATATTAAACTACTAAAACTAGGTTCACTTGATAACCGGGAGGCTTAATTTACATTTGCTGCAAGCAACTTATATTCTGTCTTATTATTGGCAATTATTTAAATGTCTTTATACAGATTACGGAAAATCTTAGCTCGACATTCCATTTACAGAAGTACGACAAGAGAGAGAAGAATTGTCGCTCAGTCTTCTCTACCAAAACAGGTGGGTGTGTGTTCATTGCCCTTCTATTTCAACTGTTCTGTTGCCAAATGTACTTATCTGTAAAAGTTATTCCCAATTTTTGTCTATCGTTGTTTTAAAATTTGCAACGGCATTTTCTTGAACTCCATTATGTTATCCTTATTTTGATTGTTGTTGATTTCACTCATTTTCAAAAGTCAATCTACCACTAAATACACCGTTATATCGTGTTAAAAGTCAAATGCAAAATTAGTTATTTATTACTTAGAAAGTACCAAACATTCTAAACTGGGAACGCTGTCTTCATAGCAGATTGACTATCCTCACTCTGGGAGTAGGTATCAGACACCTTGCAGCAAATAATATACCAAGAGACAAGAAGTGAAACTCCGGAAAAAAACGAATCTGCGGAAGCTATCTTTTAATAAGTCGTCATATGTCATACGATCACACTTAGACCTCTTTCCTATGGTCTTTACAGACAGTACTAATAATTATGTCGGGGAATGTAAGCCTTGAAAGTGCCACTACTACCCCTGAATTATGGATGGACAACCATTTTGTAGGAATCAAATTTTGTTGAAATCAACATCGGGTATAAGGAAAACTGCAGAAATAACATGATTTTCTAATAAGTTAGTAATATTTAGCGCAATTTAAGTTCCCCTCAGTGAAAAAAGGACCTATAATGTGGTCATTTACAATACCCGTCCAAACATTTAGCTTATGCGGATACTGGGATCGGATTGGAATGCTTGGATGTTTACTTTCCCAATACCAATATCTTGTGAGGGATGGATTATAAAAAGGTTTACTCATCCGATAATAATAGTAATTTACGTTACAAGACCGGAAAGTAGTGTTTTTCAGGTCGAGACAAGCAGATTCCAGTGCCAGCCGTAGGCGAGTCCTGGAAGCTTGGAGAGACCTGAAAAACACTAATTTCCGGGTGCGTGACGTACGATATTGTTTTTAAGACAGACACTTCGATAAACATTTAATTTTTCATCGGATAATTCAAAATCTGAATTCATATTATTGTTAAATTTGCGCACTCGCGAAATAAATTTGACATAAACGACAAATTAAAATCAACGAACTGTCATCACTCGACAATATATTGAAACGTTGTTACCATAGTAACGAAATCAAGGTAGATTGTATTATAAAAGAGCGATTGGAAAAATGAAAAATCAGGGACCGGAAAAAGCTTTTGCCAGTCCCTCCGGTCTTTATCGGCAAAACGTTATTTTCTGGACGAAAAATTGTCCAGAATGTGTATATTTTCTGGTCGGTCTTAAAAAAAATATTTTTTGAAATGTTCTCAGCATTTTGACGTTTCATAAATTCTTCACAAAAATTAATTCGTCTTAAATTGTTGGCTACTTGCTTCAGCCGTTGAGTGAACAATTTTTCATTCAACGCTTCAGCCGAATGACCTCCAAAATACCATTTTATAATTTCCACTTCCTTGCAGGTTGAGTATTTTAATGAAGGCAAGCGATAACGAGACACAAATGTCATTTTTACACGCCCACCTGTTTTGGTAGAGGGAACTGAGCAAACAATTCTTCTCACTGTTTCAAGTAGTGTTGTTCATATTATCCTTGTCGTACTTGTGTAAATCGTTTGCTAGCTAAGATTTTTCGCAATCTGTACACCTCTCTGGTTTATTTTGTGAATCGTATTCTATTAATTTCATTACGTATAGTATTTTCAAATTACTTTCACCAGAAGTGTATTGAAGTTAATTAAAATATTGACCCACATACAAGACTCTACGCCTCTGTTCATCAACACAGAAGAAAAAACGTAAATGAAAAAAGCGATGATGAGAACGCTTTAAATGGTTTTCTGGCTTTCGAACAGGTGCACATAAAATCGGTAATTAACCGGTTATCTCGGTAACTGAAAAAAGAAAACCGATGAAGGTAGAGGGCAGAGCATATTAATTATCTTTGCATATAATATCTTGCATATACAGCGCCGGTTATTATGATAAATTATTGATGCAACAATATTTTGTAAGGTTATTGTACTGTATTGTTGCCTTTAGATACTGCATGATTGGTGATTGGAATATGATGTATTTGGTGGATGTGAACAAAAAAATAATTGAATCAGTACCTGTTCACATTATGAATGTGAGATTCTACAGTGAGGTTCAAAAGTAACGGATACATTCATTTTCTACGTAATTGTTTATTGAAATGAAAAATCCAGATCATTCAATCTATGTGCCAAACAATGTCATTGATTGGTTCAGCACACCAGTGAAATGCTTAGAGTCCTCAGCCTTTATGGTTTTTGTGCTCTTGGTTGTGCCATCTATGTGAAGAGACCAGTAGCCCTTATCAGGCTCAACAGTCCTTTCACTAGGTCCTTCTTGGAGAAATCCTTCCTTGGATGTTCTAGTCCTAGGAATCTATATCGAAGATAATGTGAGAGACTGTTTCCTTCTCTTCCATGCACAACCGACAGATAGATTCCTCCTTATATATGCCCTTTATATGCATGTGCTTCCTTAGGGTATAGTGACCGGTGAGTCAACCCGTTACTATCCTTATCTTGCCCCTGATAAGGTTTAGTACTTCGTTAGTCAGCATCTCCGAGGGTTTTTTCACCAGGAGTTTTGCAGTGTACCTGTTTTGGCACGTGTCTCCAGTACGACTGATGTTTAGTTTGAGTCCACCGAGACATACAACCACATGCAGCAGTTTTAGATATCCCAAAAACTGGTTCAGGAACAGTGAACACAGTTTCAGACCCTAGCTTCACTAGGATGTCTGCCCTTTCATTTCCTACAACGCCCTTGTGCACAGGGACCCACTTAAGAGTAACTCTATTATGGTTTTTCAGGGTTATTAGTTTTTATAGACAGTCCCAGACCATTGCAAACAGTATAATAGGAACTAAACTTGGTCCATTTTTGCATTTTCCTAGCTTTATGTACGCTCTATACTTTTTCTAAAAAAAAAATACTGCGATTCAGAATTTGCGTGAGATTTTCTGTCGTCAATGTTAGGTATCGCCTGGGAAAACGTTGATCGTTAGTTCTCACTTTTTGCATTCATCCTAATCGACACTAAAATTATTTTCAGTGAAATCGTCGTTCTTCATCATTATTTTATGTACTTAGCTACGCTTTTATTGTTTCGGACAAAAATTTGAAATCCGCTTCAGTTATCGTTGACACATTCGAAAACTGTCTTGAATATACGTTTTATTGCAATCGCCTGTTTTTCAGTTACAACTATCCTAAAACAGACAGCTGTCAAAATTTCATGATATTCTATTCATTAGTTCGTGAGTTATTGTGAGTGACGCTACTCTTAATATTTTCGAAACAATGGATCAAAAACAATTTCGTGTTTTAATTTTACACTGCTTGTTGATGGAAAAAAATGCCGTTCAAGCAAAGCAATGGCTTGAAAAGTGTTATGGGGACTCCACTACATCAGAAACAACAATAAAAACAATGGTTTGCTGACTTCAAACGAGGTCGTAGAGACACCGATTATGCGGAACGCAATGGACGTCCAAATGAGGTGGTAACAACAGAAAACATCAACAAAATCGTTTTAAATTATGGAAAAGTGAAGTTACGTGTGTTAGCTGACATCATAAATACATTGGCGAGCAAAAAATTGAGGTCACTTCAGAGATTTCGAATAATTTTAGCGTCAATATTAATAAGGACATTATTAGTAGGCATTAAAGCTTTTTTCCGAGACTTGACAGCTGTCATTAGCTGTCATTCGATTCATTAGAGTACGAGTTTCATGAAAGACGTACCTTAGCACTAATTGAACATTCACATTCCCCTGGCCATTGCTGCGCTGTTATAAGACGCTCGGTGGCAACGTGAAACTGCAAGAATTGTTGGTGCTAGTCTTCGTGGTGTGCAAAGGGTGTACCAGCGCTTTCTGGAGACTGGCCTGATCACTAGAAGACCAGGGTCTGGGCGAAAAGAGTTTCCACTCAACGAGATGACCGTTTTTTGGTGTCCACAAGTTTGCGGAATAGGACAGCTACTGCGGTTTTACTGCGAGATCAGTTGGAAGAAGTGAAAATGTCAACGTTAGTGAATGGACCGTTAGAAGAAGACTTCATGCTGCTGGACTGTCATGTAGAAGAATGGCTACAGGTCCCCCGTTGCAACGCCAGCATCGGACTGCAAGATTGACATTTGCCAGAGATCAAGTTCGTTGGAATGATGATTACTGGAGCGGGGTATTGTTCTCAGATGAGTCGCGTTTTTGCCTCACTGGGTCAGATGGACGTCGACGAGTGTGGAGTAGACCTGGGAAAAATATACGCTGAAGTTTGCATTCACGAGCGTCTTCCATTTGGCGGTGGGTTATGAGGAAATCACTGCACAAGCTCAACAGAGTTGGTCTTCAAAGAAAATAGCTCCCTAACCTCTCACAGGTACATTACGGAGGTACTAGAAGACCATGTTATGCCTTTCATGGAGACTATGGAAGAACGTGGCATTTTTATGCAAGATAATGCGAGACCTCATACAGCCAGAATTGTGTTTGATGGCTAGCCCGCAGCCAAGACATGAATCCCATAGAACATGTCTGGGTCGAGTTGGGACGACTGTTCCGCAGACACACACCAGCACCAAGAACTGCCCAGGAGCTGAGAAGATTGCTGTTGCAGGAATGGGATAACATCGACCAGAATGTGATCAGCAACTTAATTCAAAGTATGCCGCGCAGTCATCAATGCAAGAGGAGGGAATACACGTTATTAGTGTCAAGTTTTTTCATTTTGTCCGTTCCATATTTTCCCTAACAACAAAATGTTGAATTTCGCCCAAAATGTTAATTTGATGCTTTTCCAGAATAAATCATGAAATCCAAGGAAAAAATGCATTTTTCTTTAGTATAAAGTATCACATTCAGCTTACAAAAGCACATGCAATGATGTACAGTTTGCGAATACGATCTGAAAACGTAAAATTTCAAAGAACATGAAAATGTTAAGATGACCTCAATTTTTTGCTCGCCAGAGTATATCAAAAGAACGTGTTGGCTTTATATTGCAGAAGCAATTGACTATGAGGAAACTCTGTTCAAAGTGGGTGCCGCGTTTGCTCACTGTTGACCAAAAACAAGAACGTGTAATGAAATGCTGGAGCGGCGCTGGAATGATCGTGTTTTTCTTGATGGAAATTACGTTGATGAATTAAACTAATTTTGAACAAAAAAAAGTGTTTTCTTTGTTAGATCCGGAACTTTTCAGCCCATGAGTTTTACCGAATTAAGAGTAAAGAAGCAAAATTTAATTTAAGAAAGAGAAGGTTCGCTACATAGTTTATGAACACATCGTATATTTGGCGCAATCTAACAAGAGTACGACACGTTTAATGCTAATTCTTAATTTGAATATCTTACAACGCAATAGTAATTTCGCCGCCTATTTAATGAATTCTAAAGAAATAAAAACTTTTATGATGCTTTTACTTTTTTGCACTGTCAAACTGTTAATTTCGGGATATTCGCTCACACTCCGAACGCCTCTGAAGGGCGGTTTGCAGGAAAAACGTAAAGGGATTAATTTCGTCTACCTCGAGGCACATAAGCGGCATTTCAGTAAGACGAAGTGCCACATTGCAAACACCAAAATCACTAAACATTTATCACTGACAAACTGCTGCTGTTTATGGCTGCGATTTTTGTAGAATGTCAGGAGCGGGGCTGTAAAGATCGTAATAAATGCGTGGCTATTTGTAACGGACATACCGAACCATTGGTATTGCAGTGAGCACTAAAACTTTTGCATAGATGTTCATTAAAATTACTCGACAACTATACCTTGTTTTTCAACTAGGAAAAGTATTTTAAAAAACCTCAATCACTTTACAAAAAAATACCAGATTGAGAGTGTGTTCCGAAACGGTCGTGTTCAGACTTTTTACTAATTTACAATTATGTGTCTTTGTCAAAGCTCCCAGTTTCCATTTGATGTCAATAAAATTTACAAGCTCCAGGTTTCAAATATATAAACCTTTATCCTTGTTTGGAAATTGGTTCGTTGATTTTTAATTTAAAGCAAAGCAACTGATGCACAGTAGGCGATAGTTGAAAGATGCTCAGGTGTATCTCAGTTAATAACATGGATCTGCAAAAGTGGCGTATTACACTTCAAGCGCTTTCTGGATTTTCCGGCTTTTATGGTTGTAAACGTGCTGACATTTGCCACTTCAGCAACAGTAGAAGCCGACGGAGAATGATTGTTATTTTATAATGAGTATGGTTCGCAGTGGCCTTGTCATTATTACGCCGTGATTACCGTTATCGAGGGAAACATTTTCTACAATACCGGTGTTTTTGATAATTTTGAATATTAAATATTTTGGAACTTTGATTCAAAATATTATTTACATTATATGGACCGTATTTAAAAAAATTATGTTTGGGATCTTCATATATATAAGGGTTTCATTATATTTCGCATATATAGCTAGAAAAAAAACCAGTATATAACTATCAAACACTATTGCAGCCTGAACCAGGACAGATTCTCGGTATACCGAAAGCTGTAGTACGAGGATCTGTAAAGACCTGGATCAGAGAACAGCATAAAAACTTCTGGGTAAACGTCCCAAGGCAAATGCATGGGAGAACCTTTATAAAAGAACCATGCCTGAAACGTACAGGGGAACTGCCTACACTGTGTAGAAATCAGCTGAGAATCTTAACAGGTTTCATGACTGGTCATGCACCAGTGAAGGAACACCTGTACAAATTAAAAGGGAAACGGAGACAGTGAAACATATACTGTTTACATGCGAGACTCTTCATCGTAAAAGACAGTTATTACTTGGCCAACCGCAAGGAAACGCTGAGCTATATAGCAAACACCCAGCTAAGAACTTGTACAAACTGGTGCAGGGGACAAAGGTACTGGAGTGGGTAATATGAGAAAGCACGAGCAAAAATACAATAAGCCATTATGCTGCAGTGTATCGGAGACTTGTCAGACGGGCTCGGAAAAAAAACACTATTGTTTTGCAAAGTATTCTTCACGAAGAGAAATGCATTTTTGCATCCTTTGGAAGGAGTTCATCGCTTGTTAGTTCATCTTCTGTTGACTGGAACATTAGACCACTCAGTTAATTCTTAATTTTTGGATAAGTCAAAATGTCGTTTAAACGAAGCGGTCTGAAACTTTTTTATTAAGTTAACCAAACATGACAGTTAATTTTGACATTTGGTATTAGTTGACAGGCTCCAACTACGTTTTTACATACAACACTCAAAAGACAACCCTGGCATTTACTTGTGAATTAATTAATTTCCAACTAATTAAATTTATGATTAACTCTTGGAAAATTGAGTTTCTTCATTAGTGGAAATAATAATGGTAAAATCCTCTGTGATTCTCTACTCACCGTTTAAAAAAAAATCGAAATAAAATAACGTTTTTTGTTTACAAAACATCACCCTTTCTCTTGTTAACATTCTCTGTTTCGCATGGTATCGTCTTAAAACCCTAATAGTGGAAATTAAGGGCAAAAGGAACCCTTGGCAAACGGGCGCTATTAACTGTAAGTCTCGGAAATGAATATGGAATGTGTTACGAAACTAAAACCATAAAGTTTCCGTTAGGGACATATGAAGGAAATTTGTTAAGGCCAAAAGGTTGCTAGAAACATCTTCTAACAATACAACGTTTAGATTTAACCAGGCTCGGTTTCAGGGAAATTGTTGTTGACATCAATTAGTTAGTCCTCCGATCAGCTGAAGTTTGTGTGCTTTGACATGTGATGTATGTCAGCTGATAGTCAGACAGACTTTGTAGAACAATGTCATTGTAATATATATTTTATTTAAATAATCAAAAGTTCACAAATAACACATGGCGCAGTCTGTAAACTGTCTCCGAATTTAATTGAATAATCATTAAAATGTTGGACGACGAAAAAAGCAATCAACAGAGGAGTTAAGTGATTCAAGAGCAACAGATTCAGGGGCACAGAGAGATAAATTAAATAGTCATCTTGCTTGTTTAAAACAGCCGGAAAAAAGATACCTTATCTCTTGCTCCCCGCATTCCACACTTAACAACACTACAAAACGATAGCATTTTAGTGAGTACATAATTTGAAGAACTTCGGGAATGGTCTATACTGATACTTTCAGTTCAGTTTTCAGACTTTCAGTGAAACAATCACTCAATACTGGAACATTCAAAAATCATATCGTCAGACGAACATTTATGAAGAACACTAAAATGATCTGCATTAAGTCCCAAAATTTTAGCTGACTACACACTGACTAAAAAGAACAATGCTGACATTTGCGAATATCCAAATTTCTGATCTAGTTTGGAACGAAAGACGGAGAAATATACTTCAAAGGAACAAATAGGGAATATCAGTGGTTTTACAAAGAATTACAGTCTTATATGAATCAGTTCGATTATTCTTTCGTAGTAATTTTCATTTACTTAAGAAAGCGCGAAGACTGTAATTTTTAACAAATTATTGAGAATATATTATTTGACAGTAATTATTGTAAATGGCGTTTATAAATAATTGGTTTTTGGTGGATAAAGGTATTTATTCCTTAGTGAACAGTTAAGGAATAAAATTAATCAAATATCGAATTGTTGTTTTTCCGTCGTAAAGATATTTTCAATCAGAGATTCGTGAAACTCCAACAAACGAAGGAACTGTTCGGATTGTACAGCTATGTACCGAAATTTATTTACCATCAAAGAAACTAATTTTCTAACCGGTTATGTCGGCAAATGCAGATCAAAAGAAAAAGTCAGCTTAAGCTTTTGTTATTGATCTTGGATAAATTTTAACTTGCTTTAAAACCGAATCTTTTTAACACGCTTATATTAGCTTCACTTGTATGTATGTTTGTTTGTTTGTAACTAACTCCTATGGACTCAATTTTGACCCACTTTAAACGAACAAATTAATTCGACCGATAAGAATATAATATGTTGATAAAATATAGGGTGGTATTAAATCTTGAACTTTTTGTATACAAATGTTCATGAGCTCTATATCGTTTTTGCTTTAACGTTCTACTAGAGCAAAAGCACTAACTGGTGCCGTGGCTTAGTTGGTTAAAGCGCCATTTTGGTAAACAGGAGATTGCGAAGTTATGAATACGAATCTCAAAAGTGAAATCAATCAGCTAAATAAAGTATATTACCTTCGCTGGTATGTATGTATGTATTATATTGATTTATTAATATATCAGATATTATTATTAAAAGTTTTCTCTTCAAGTTGTGGTTCGAAAAAAAAATTCTTTTCAATAAAATTGTCTTTTTTTAAATAATTGACAAAAAACTTTATCATCTGTCATATTTGATAGATCAATTGCGTACAAATATTTAGTTTTATTATATGGTCACATTGATATATAAAAAAACAGTGAATCTAAATTTTCATATCTATACATTACGTTTGTAGCAGACTCCTTTGGACTCGATTTCGATCCACTTTAAACGAACAGATTTAATTCAAACTTTGTACACTTGTGATGACAATACAATATAGTGATAAAATATAGGGTGTCTATTTATAACGCAACCTTTAAACCCAATTTTGATCCTCTTTAAACGCTGAGATTAATTCAAAATTTTGCACTCTCGTACCGATGATAGTAGATACATTATAGTAATAGGATATCCGTTTGAAAAAAAAAATATAATTTTGATATAGCATAGTGTTTTAAAAAACCAAAAAAAAAATTTACATTTATAATAAATCGAACTGGAAAGTATAGAATAAATTATAGTTTTAAAAAAATAAAAAATACAATTTATGAACTAAAAAGTAAAAATAATTCTTAATTTGCGAATAAAATGGTTAACGAGAAAATTAATGTCGTTACAATTGCGTGGGGTGCTTTGTACTACATTTATACTCTAACTCTGCATTTCTGATTAAAACTAGTAAGAAATAATAACAAGTGATATCGAGCACCACACGCTATTACCATAATGACATTAATTTCCTCGTTAATCATTTAATTCTTAAATTAAGAATTATTTTTCACTTTTCAGCTCGATTACTTACCTCTATAAAGAGTGTTTATAATTTGTTTTAAACTATAACTTATTTCATGAATGTTTAGAATAATGCTACAACTCAATTACAATAAATTGATACCACCCAAATTAATTGTCATACATTTGATTACCAAAAATATTTTCCGATCATATCAACAGTATCCAAGTAGGCAACTTTATCACATCTATCTATTTTCCGACAATAATATATTGTATTAATAAATCGTCGTTTATTATGACACAAAAAAATGTAGCATACACGGGTAAAAATATTAGATTCAAGCTTTAGATCTTTTTGTTCCACTCTTCTTCGCGTCTGTAGACAGACACAACCCCGATTTACAATATATTACTTTTTTCCTTTGGTATAATAAATAACTATTATTTCATATATTTTTTATTTTATCTATTTGCATTTTTATTAACTGTTTTTTTTATCATGATTTATGAAGATATAAAATTTATTTAATCTCTTAATATTCTTAAAGGCACTTCATGGTATGCGTGAAATATGGTATATCTGCCGGAATTTCGTTTAACAGTGTGTTTGTTTAGAAACCTATATTAAGATGAACTTCACCAAATACACTTTTACTTGGGCATGTCTCAGAAACACTTGATTTCAATCATTTTGCGTCATTTTTACTTATTTTTTATTCGGGAAGAGAATCCCCCTCAGGAATCATTAACCACTGTGACTCTGGTTTAACGGCAATGTTGTGGATTTGTTTTCTTAAATATACCGGGCGTTTTCAACTTCATGCGACAAAATTCAGGAGGTGATTGCTTGTATGAAATTAGATGGGTCTTTCCTATAACAAAATTTCCTCAACCCACCCCTTTCCGAGATATCACACTTAAAAGGTGGTGACTATTGAGTTTTTGTATTTTTTCATACGAGCAATCACCTCCTGAATTTTATCGCATGAATTTAGAAACACCCTGTATCTACATACACAATCGTTCTACGCATCTTTTAAATTTTTTAAGATTGAATGGACCTAAATGAAAAAAATGCTCGTGTTTATTTGAGCGCTGTAATACATATTTTACAGTTCTAAAAATTCAAAAAGCAGTCGAATAATTTTAATTTTCTGATACCAGATCTTTGAAAGCTTTAACAGACAAATCTGCTTTTCAATTTCCTGTATTAGGTACTCAAATGTGTTTTGGTTCGATTAATCTTATTATGTAAAAAGTATATTGGAAAACAAAAAATAGCATTTCACTTCAATACTAATCGCTTTTTGTTTGACTTTTTTGTATGACTTTTCAAAAATCGTGGACTGTTGATGTTGGAGTTGTGAAATTAATACTAGATAATCCCAAAGTTCATATTAGGTGAGGGTTTTAGCAAAGAAACATCTATAGCTAAAATTTGTATAATCTTCATGGACATTTTTTTTGCAATTAGTTCAATAAGAATTTGGAGACGAGATAACGTATTATTTTCCATTGGTACTAGGGATGTCTTTTAAGTGCTGCATACAACAACATAGTTGGCGCCTGTAAACAAATATCAAATGTCAAAATTAACTGTCATGCCCAAGTAGAAGTTTTCTCAGATGATGGTTCTGAAAATTCCTTTATAATCCTTAAAAGGTCATATTGTAGTTTTGAGTTTGCCGAAAAGTCATTTTTGAGCTATAAATATTGCTTTATATTCTTAGAACTGCACAGTTATTCATAATACGGAAAGGCCATTTGCAAGAGGTTAAAATAAAATAATTCTGCCCTCATTTTACAACCTCTTGGTTCCATGGGTTTGAAGTTTTAAAAAAGATTATACAAATAACCCATTTTTAGCAACTTAAACTCTTGTAAAATACTTAGAGGTTATTTAATAGTCGATTACCTATTTTAGAACCTTTCACGGTATATGCTTTTAGAACTTGCAAAACCAATAGGCATTTTTTTTTAACAAATACAAACCATCAAGTTCTGTAATAAGCTTATAAACATAAGATATGACCTTATGAATATTTTCAAAACCGTTAAAACTATTTAGTTTTGTTCGAGACTTGTTAGTAGTACGAAGTGCTTATTTACAGTATGTCTTTCGGAAATTAGTTAAAAGTGGAAGTTTTAAAAGGAAAGTCAGAAAGAATTTTCAAAGAATAACAAGTGAAGAAGTAAGTTATATTTTATCAAACCAATTTCCGTTTTCATACAACATGAAACATTATAATTTGCAGATCAATAAACATGTTTATGGATCTGATGATAGTGGTGACTCCAATGAAACACAAATTTAAATTAAGGAACTCAGCAGCAAGGTTACCGATCTTTCTTCAAGCAGCTCACAAAGTTTCGATTTTTGTTCGAAAAGGGATGTGTTAGAATCAGATAATAGCGATCTAGAAGATGTACCTGACATAAAAACAAATAATTTAAGAATAGGGAAGAGCTAAAAGAGTAGTCATTGAAGCATCAAATAACACATGTGGCATTAAAAGATCTCAATACCAAATCTTGCCTTCCTCTATTGTATGTACGACTTTAAAAGGCATTGTACCTTAAAAATAATAATAATATGCAAGTATATTTACGATTTATTTGTAATATACAACCGATTATCAAAAATCGGATTAAACTGATAAACATAATTCAATTCTTAAAATTGTTTGAATAAAAAATGTAAAATTTAAAAACTTACTTACTGTGATATTTTCTAAAAGACACACTGTATACCGTTTCTCTTAGTGGCTTCCTGATGATGCGTATGCGTAGTCTTTCTTGCTCTTAGTACCGACAAGAACTAACAGGTTAGTGTGAAATATCTATGGCCAAAAACAAGTCTACCAATTAGACAATTTCGTAACTATACAAAGCCGCACTAATGCCCAAAAGATCCTACTTAAGTCGTAAAAAATGCATAAAGGTTATTTGTCGGTAAATTTCGCGACCAATTAGCATTATGTTATAATAAATATGGAAGCCTTATTAACTTAAATATTGTGAAGTTTGTTGCGAAAGACATCATATTAACTAAAAGTGATCTGGAAATGAACATTTTCCTTGCCAAAATCAAACCCAAAGATATTGGCTTTACTTGGGAGTTAAGTAATACCTTTTTGTGACTAGTTCAGAACTACACAGCCACTGTAGTAAGTTGTATTTAAGTCATATTAAAGATATTTAGGTTCTACTGAAGTTATTTTTGGGTTCTAATTAGCTGTAAAATTCAACCTTTGAGTTCTAAAAAGCTCACAACCTTAAGGTAAGTAGGAGATTTTGCGGAGTGGGCTCTTTTTGTTATCAAGAGGTTGTGTAGCCAATTAAAGGAAGTTATTTGTACTAAAAATCATTTTCCAGAAAAATGTTCTAGAACCAATTTATGACTTATTTAGAACTAAAATTGCTACTTGGGTGTTCTGTTAACTTAACAACAAGCATGCGGCAACCGACTTTGATTTACAATAACTACTAATCAAAAATGATAAGCCTCTCTCCGTATATAATAGATTATTTAATTAATAATATCAAAGAACGGCTCAAGTAGGAACTGAAGGATTTCAAACCTATCCTTAATTGCTGTACAGCGTACCGATAGACTTTCCACAAATTTATTGTCATATACTTTACTTTACACCAGTTTATCCTTCCCATTGGTCTTATTATTATTATTAGGGTGTCAAGAAACGGTAGCGGGTTTTTGAGATCTTCAAAATGCGCTAGCTCCCATAAGGAGCAATTATGCAAGCAACCACCTCTTATAGAATTGATCCTATAGGCGGAACTTTTGAATAAAAGTAATTAAGGTTAGATGGACATAAACTCACATCTAGTATCTGGACACTGTGTATTATTAATCCTTATTTTCGTTGTACTTTTATAATGAAATGGAACCAGCAACCCTTTTCTACGAGCTCAATTTCTACACTATAATTACTTCAAAATAATCATCCCCAAGTTTGGTTTTAATTATAGCACGTGTTCTTTGATTTATACATGTTATTCTAGCCCGTTTTTTACTTGGAAAATAAACAAGGGAGAGAATTTTAACATTAACTGAAAACTACTGCGATAAATACATTCTGACATGAAATAATTAATGTTTGGACTTTCCTTAGAATAACAAATCCATATTTTTGAATAACACATAACTAGAGGTGAGTTTTTCTATGGAAAAATAACTCTTATTGTTGTAGAATGTAGGTGGTTTTGAATTAGTAATAAGTTTCTGGCTAGTTCATGAAATCTTCGGAATATTTCAAAGTTTATGATTTTTTAGTTTTAATCACATGAGAAATGTTAAATATCTCACGGTTATTACTGACTCGAGATTGATATAGTCCAAACAATTGGAAAAACTAGCGACAGTCTTATAATACAATTGCGTCTTTGGTATGGTAGACAAATACTACTCAAATGGTTGTAACGTTGAGACTAAGGAAGGTTCAAAAGCTTCCCTGTCTCAGTATTGAAGGGACATGAGAAGCACACCAACAGCAGCACTAGAAGCCATAAGAGGAGAAATCGGGAACTGGCTGGATAAGGAAAACCATCAACAACAAGCTAGGCAAGGAACTCTCAACCAGGGTAAGAGACATTTAAAGACCTGTTCAGTAGACACTGCACCCTGAGGAAACATCTGCACAAGCGCAGAGCGATTTAAAGTTTTGTAAAAAGTAGATATATAAATGGATAACTCTATCAAAATTCTCAGTTACCTAGTTCTTACATTCAGGCGACGGATTAATTTTGAAAAAATCGCGAATAACTTTATTCATAAATAAATGGTGCTCTGAAATTCGTAATAAAATTACTTGGGTCACTATGGACAGGTATTGTCACGCTTGACGCATATAAATTTAATTGCGGGTATTCTAAAAAGTGGAATGATAAGTGATGATGAATTTCCCATTTCTGGGACTCCTCCAGATCTAGTTGAGGCAGTGAATACTGCTTCATTAGAGTTGTTGCCAAATAAATCAAGAGAATGGTACGAATATGCATATAAACGTTTTATAGACTATCGCAAGAGTTCTCTCTCAGAAAATGCTGTCATACTTCCTAGACCTTTGATAAAGATGAAGTCTTCAACAATATGGGCCAATTATTCAATGTTGAAGTCAATCCTTGCAATTAAACACAATCTTGATATATCAAAAAATATTCAAAACTTCGTTCTTTATTAAAACGGCAAGCTCAAGGTTATAGGGAAAAGAAGTATAAGATTTTAACGTAGCAAGGAATTGAAAAATGTATCCAGGAAGTTCCAGCTAATAGCGTAGTCAGAGTACACAAAATATCCGCAAAATGCGGCAAAAAACTTGAAAATTCAAAATTGAGTATTTAAAAGGGTTGTGATTAACATCAGAAAAACTTTACAATGCTAGGCATGCGATTTTCCGGTTAATCGTCGAGTGAAAATTTTTGTTTTCGTTTTTTCGCTCCAATTGTTTAAATAATGAAAACACAAAAAAATGTTCGAATCAATGTGAACTCCATGATGAAACATTACTCCCATACTCTGCTCCTGTGAGAACTTACAAGGACTCAGACGTAAGAACTTTGGAGAGGAAAAAATACATGCATTACATTTACTGGAAATCCCTCCAGTCGAACCAGTGGCCTACATACAATACACGAAGCTGCTGAAATGGAAGTAGATAACATAGAAAATTATACGACCCAACTGAATGAATGAGGACTAGAAGCCTTATTTGGACAAGGGAGGAGCAAAGGTGGGGTTATTTAGCCCGAACAATAAAACAATTAGATCTGAACACACGTTTATCACGGAAAACATACTATATGGTTACAGAGTTCTCTCTGGTCCTAGATACGACGTAGCGGTAATGCGTTATACATCAACACAAAAATACCTCTGCAACAAAGACTTCAAATATAATTGTCACGTCTAACAGCATCCTCGCAAAACTGACTGTGAAACTTTTGTAAAATAATTCAATTGGTCCTTCGGAAACCTGGAAAAAAAATCACTTATCCGCTGTCTAGACATCTCTTTAGTATCCCACACATCGATCCTGATTACTTTGTGGTTTGGAACGTCTTCTCCTAAATTTTCAGCTCCTATAGAAGATGCGGTAGGGAAGTAGCAAACGCAAAAAAACATGTTTCGGCACTTTTTTCATTTTTTGGCCACTATTTTTTGTAGTTTTTTATGGAAAATCGACAGGAATATGGTTAAAATACGTCAGATCTAATATCAAGATAATACTGGGCAATACTATAAGAGAAATCAGTGATAATCGTAATTTTGTATTGAATAATAATTCAGAGTCCAAAAGCCGGCTGGATTTTCAAACTTTTCAATACAGCTTTTTTGTATTATTTCCAGAGAAATCGAATAGGATGTGTCTCAAATTAGCCCGGAAGCTGCGTTCTAGTCAGCTATAAAGATCAAAAAAGATCTTAAAACATAGAAATTTTCTCATGATTGAAACAAAAAAAAAATTACGTAAAAAAATTTTGATTAGCGGCTGAGATAGAGGCGAAAAATTGAAAAAGTACCTAAACATGGTTTTTTGCATTTGCAACGATGTATCCTAGGACCTGAAAATTCAGTAAAAAACGTTCCAAACTAGTATAAACAAGACCCCAAAGTCAGATTTAAAAAATCGCTGGGAGCTCAAATCAACATTGTTAATCGACTAAGGCATTCATTGCTTGTATAAATTGGATAAAGTAGAAGAAAATAATGGCAAAATTAATGAACATACCAACAAGTACTTCAAGTGTACAGAGTATCTATTAACTTTTCTGCCAAACGCAATTTACAAGCTCCAGAAGTGATTGTATGTTCTTCTAACCTTTGAATAAATATGACGCTGTTGAGTAAGTTTTTCACCTTATTTTATTAATGATATGGCCAAATTAACAACACGATGGTTGTACTGCTCATTATAGTCGAGCAGTTTGTCATTATCATGAAACTACATATAGAAATTGATGGACTGGAAGAGGTGGGCCAGTGAATTGACCTGATTTAAATCCAAGCGACCGTACGAATTTGTTTTTGGTGCTACTTAGAATCATTAGTTCATGCTGTTCCAATACAAAATTTTATTCAGCTGTGGGAAACAATAGAGGATGCATGTAATGAAATTCTAAATGATCCTAGAACTGGACAATCCTCACAGAAACGATTGAATTTAAGTCCTGCATCATGGTCATCATGTAGAACGTAAAATTCAATAATATTCTTGTTAATAATCTACAATTTTATGAAATAAAACAGAGTTAGTGAAAAATGTAAAGTCAATCACCGCACCAAACTGGTTTTAGGGAATCCTAGGATGTTCTTCAGAGGTCCATGAAGGTTTCTATCTTGAAAAATATCCACCAAATATCCACCGATATGTTTTAGGAATTCCCATCTCCATTATATTCTTATACATATTTGATATCTTGAACTTTCACTTAATTTCGATCTACTCAAACAGTTTTCCTATAATGTTAGCTCCGTTGACAGGTCATGTCTTGAAATATCAATTGATAGATTATAAAATGAGCATTAACATTGTATATGTAAACGAATCAATACTTGCTTCAATAAAAAAGTAAAAAGGATTTAATGAATAGTTTAAAAATATGTTTTTCAGATAATCGGATATTTCTTTTTCAAAGTAACAATCGATGTGTTCGACTAAATCTTGACCGGTTTAGAGAAGTGCATGAGAAAATCAAGAATCAACTTTTCCTCCATTTTTCACTCAAGACACACCGTGAATAAATTAAGCAAAAACTGTGTCTCGCCACACTGCTAATAAATATGCGCAATGGTATTCATTTATTAGGTTCACAATATCTTGTCTTGGCTCTCGCTGCATCACCTCACCAAACTGCGTCTTATTTTGAGAATGGCCTCAATCTCTCCGTTCATGTTTATGTCAAATTTAAATATTTCAAATTTCGCGGTAAAGTTAATAACCGGAAACTTACTTTATTGGTTTTTAGGCAAGTACAATTATTGTCTATTCCACTAAAAAATAAATTTGGTGTGTTATCGGCAAAGATAACATTTCAAATTTTCCATTTTCAACTTTCAATTTTCTAGCAACGCCAACGGTAGGAAAATATTTAAGTTATCACCAGAACAGATCACGAATCTGGTTCCAATTGATATGAAGTTACTGCCCAGTTGAAGAAATAGTGAGGTTAGGTACAGGAGACAAAGTGAAAAAATTCGAATCGATACCCTTCAAGCCATACAATCCGGAAATAGCTATTTGTGTATCAAGAGAAGAAAGTAGTACGTTGGTAGTCGAGACCGAAAGTTGGCGCACGACGCGTTAGCGGAGCGCGGCAATCACTGTCGACACTACCAAAAGACTTTTTGCTCTAAATACACACAAGATTTTTTCTACTATCACACCAAAATTAACTACTAGCTCTCTTTTATCTATAAATAAAATTAGGCGTGCGCCAAAGTTACTTTCTGCTTAAGAGCGCCAATAATGTCAAATTATGACAGCTCGCAGTTGCTTTTCAAGGCACAAAAGACGACTTTCGATAGTGATAGTAGAAAAAATTATTTATTTGCTGAAACATGCAAAAAATAATTACAAGTTTTAAAGCGTCATCTTGAAAGGGCGCTAGCTCCCTTAGAAGGAACTTTTGTATAAAGGTAAATTAGGTTAGATCGACATAAAATCACATTTAGTATCGGTAGTTTGCTTTGACAGAAGAAGATCTAGACACCCCCTATTTTCGGATTTTTTTTCCATAAAACGTTATAGGGAATAAAACATTCTCGGAGATCGTACAATTCGATTTTTCAGGTGCTACAATTGGTTATCCCGGTAAATTTAAAGAAATGTGAGAGACAAATTAAGTTAATCATAAAATTCTAGTATCAGAATGTTCATAATATTTATTCGTTATCGTACGGATACGGAATTTCCATAGTACAACTCATACATCATTTTCAGGGTTCCGTACCGAAAGGGTAAAAAATGGACCCTATTACTAAGACACTGTCTGTCCATCTGTCACCAGGGTATCTCATGAACCGTGATAGTTAGACAGTTGAAATTTTCACAATTTTCTGTTGCCGCTATAACAACTAAAAATAGAATAAAATAAATATTTAAGGGGGCTCCCACATAACAAACGTGAATTTTTTGCTAGTTTTTGATCGATATAGATAATGGCAACTGGTAGACGCTTGAAATATTCATAGAATATTGAGTTATATTATTGACTTTGAAAATTAATAATCAAATTAAAATAAGATTAATATTTAAGGGGGGTTTCCCATACAACAAAACGTAATTTTTTTCCGTTTTCATAGATACTGGTTCGAACCCCTTGGTGCGCGAGTCCGACTTGCACTACGCCGATTTTTCACCATCCTCCATATAGGCCCTTATGTATGTACGATGGGGTGACATTCACTGAGACCTAAAAGATCCATTGTGCCCCCTCACTTAGTTCCTGAGGAACGTCTCAGAGACTAATATCTTTTTTAGTCCTATTTCCATGAGGAATTTTAGGATATCTGCAGGGTTCAACTTAGGTAAACGTGTCCCTCTTCTATCTAATAATCTCCTAGGTGCTGTGCCCTAGGATTCTGAATGGCTGTGCAATTTGCAAGGTTATTTCTTCCATTGCACAGAGTCTACATTCTTACTTATACAATTTTATACCCATGTAATAGGGACTTCTTTCGGCAATAGTTAAACAATGCACTGGATATGGAAGATTCAGTGTCCTTATATTGTAACTCCAATCCTGAAACTTCTCGATGTTCTTATACACAAACATTAAATATTCACATTCTCTAAAGACGCCCCTACAGGTTTCTAAATCTGTCAATTTCTTCATATATCTAATCATTCTTTTTTGCAACTCTCTTTGTACTTCAGAACTACAAACCCAGAATATTATTTCATACCGTAAGAGAGATTCAAAATTTGTATGATATAAATTTTTCTGTTTAATTATTCATGTATGATGACATTCCTAATACCATATCCCACCGTTCCAAGTTTTATACATAGGTTATTTATTGACTATCCCATGATAAATATTCATGAATAGTGATTCCTAAAATCTTTTTTCCTATATCTCTTTTCATGTTAGTTTAGTGGATTGCTATGTATTCAGGTACATCTACATTATTTTGCTTGGTCCTAAAAGTGATAATGTTTGTTTTGTTTTAATTTAAGCCCATTTTATTTTTCCTGAACCAATTATTACTATCAGTGAACGCCATTTCGGTTTTATAACTTCTTTCCTGGAAGATGATCCCTGGAATTATTAGGTTTGAGTCATCAGCACAGTTAACTATAAAAGCGTTGTTACCTCTTACATTAATATCATTTATATTAAATTACAAAAAGAATGGGTCCCAAAATGCTGCCCTGTGCTATTCCTATATTATTTTGTACTACACTAGACTTAATATTTATATTTTCATCCTGGATTACTACTTGTTGATGTCTATTTGTGAGATATCATTTCACCCAATAATCAATCAATCGAAACTTATGATCAAGATACGAAAAAAATCAGGTTGTCAACAAAGTAATAATGAATATTATACGAAGTAGAGCAAAAAATCAAAGTTAAAAGAAAGTTATTCGTTCAGATGTTGCGGAAATATTTTTTCTGGTTATAGTTGGTAGTAGGGATCGTTCTAAAAGCGGTAATCGACGTCCATCTGATAATGGAGACGTTATATATTTATGTCACAGAACACACAAAAAGAAAGCCTTGAAGTGTACCGGACCAAATTGCCTTCTTTTCGATGAATTTCAACGCAATAAGTGCTCTAGTTCAAATAATCGAATATATCTATCACCCAAGGAAAGTACGAGTAAAAAGAAACACATTCTATAGCTTGAGAAAGGCTTTTCATTTTTGACAAACATAATAAACTGAATTTTCCCATTGATTTCGAAGCAGTCCTTTCTATCGGGTTTTTTCAAAGAGATAAAGTCTCATAACTTATTTGACAACTTCTAGTGGGAATAATATTTTCACCTATGAAAAGGGTCCAATTGACGAAAGTTGCGTTTAATAAGAGATTTTCGGTTTCATTTTAAAATAGTTGAGACCAATAAACTTATTATAAGCCAGCACCTTCGGTTGAGATCACGGCATGTATGTTAGCTCTTCATCACTTCATCACTGTGATTCCGAGTTCAAAGGTAAAAGATACTAAAATAAAAATTAAATGTACAATTCTTTTTTTAAGTGATTTACAACAAATGGTGCAGAAAAAGAACAAATATTTTCACTTATAATAAATAATATACAAGCGGCTGCAACTAAAATAAGAAAATTGGTACACACGCGAAAACCATAATTTTCACGTTCTCCGAACTAACTCAATTGGTGAAATTTATCGAAAGGCCTCCGTTGCTTAGCGACCAACTGACCAATTAGCAAGCGCATGCGTGTGTTCTTCCCTCTCACTTCGTCAATTGACTGATATTGATTATCCTGTGGCGTCGGTATTGTAAGTGTTTTGAGCGGATTTTGAAGTATTTCGTATCCATATTGAATTCAAGTACGATTCTCAACATCATTTGTTTTTAACAAATATCTACCGTGTTTTGAAGAATACCTTAACTTTAAAGCAAAGCAAAAATCAGTTTCTATATGTAATTATTATATAATAATAATTATTATTTTTAATACTTTTATAAAATAGGTACCGTACGCCATTGGTACGTTTATGACAGATATCCGCCATATTTCCTCGCTCCTTACCGATGCCGCATAGCTTCAGATAAACTTACCAAACTTTACATGAATGAAAGTTTCTATTGAAAATTAAAAAAAGGGAATTGGAAAACAATATTATTTATTACTTAAAAAACTCTGGTTTGAACATTAACCTTATTTCAAATATCATTCTAATTGAAAATTGAATGGACGGGATTCTCTGGTTTCCAAACTGCAACTTAAATTGGTCTGATTTCAGTTCTTTGGCAACGTTTAAAGCTTTTTCTTGTAAAAGGGACTTCGATCATAATTTTTACTCCGAACTTTGGAAAACCAATTAAAAACTATTTGATCTAAAACAGAAATCCTTGCTTTAGAAATATTTTTAGGTTGAAAGTTTCAATTTTCAATAAAACACTCTCCAATTTCTCTTTTCAGCTTGATCCATTTGATTTTTTCCCCCAGTTTTTTCTAATACTTGATAAATGAGCTCCTGATACATAACTTTTTGATTTTTCATAAAATGTAGGTAATAAAAGTTATATTGATTTTGCACCGCTTATCGAAGACAAAAACAACAAAAAGCGGGGGTTGAAGTTTCATCCGATTTTAATAAATGCAAATTAAATTCATTGCCAGTGAAAACATGTTTTACATTCATTGAACTGTTATAATCAATTTAAAATTTATCAATACAGTAATTAAACAACAATATTTATTAATAGCTCAAAAAAGCGAGCAACTAAATTCGTATATTAATGTATCTGTATCATAATTATTATAGTATGAGAACATAAAGTGTTCCAGAAATAATCATTATTTTTGGATACCCCTGAATTTGTAAATGTAAAATCCTTCAGATCAAATAATATACTTTTAATTTGTCTTGTACAAAATACAGAATTTTTCAACACTATATATGAAGAAACTGAAATTTCACTTTTCAACGAAAAGCCCCAAGTACTTCACAATTCAAACAAGAATAATAATGACAAACAATAATAATATAGACAAACAACGCGACAACTGTACCATGGACTGGTTTCTTGTTAAAAACCTCTCCTTAAAAAAAATACCATTCCCCAAACAAGACCAAAGACAAAACAAAAAAATACCACCTACCAAAACAACGACCCAAATCCAACAGTATACCCCTAAGACATACTCCTTCCTTCTCTGTTGGAAACCCCCGTAAATACTTCGAAACCTAGTCATTCTCCAATTCTAAAAATATTTATTAAAAAAATCCAATAAGATGTCATGGGGCAATTTAGAGCCAATCCAATAATTCTAGTCGCAAACAATTCTTACACCCAAGCCGTCAAATCGCACGCCACGCCGTAACATTTCTCAAGTCGGAGTTCGAAATCGTCCGGACAGGAAACTATCCAATCTAATTCCAGAACGTCCACCACACTTCAAACTTTAAATCTCCTAATCCTTCCGCACAAGTACTCCTCTCAGAGGAGCGTTTCACCTTTCTGTGTACCAACGAGATATTGAGAGGCCAAATCGAATATCTAGAAGCCAACCCAAGCTGCACCGGCAATACACCCTAGCTTCTCCTTTGTAATCTCCGGAGTCGATAAAATGATCGGATACAAAGAAATTTTAGAATTCCGAAGCTATCTTAAATAAAATCCAAGAAGCGCTGAAAATTCGTCCGTTAGGCCAAAAACACCAACGTCCTTGATCAAAGTCACCACCGACTTTGAAATCAATTACCATTAAGCCCTCTCCAAAGGAATTTTCTTTTATATCCAAGATCCCAGATGCCAGCCATCAAATGCCAACCCTTTTTCTCCTGTACCAAAATATTGTACCTGTACCCTTGGGCCACCCTTCCGCCGAATTTAAAGCCAAGCTTCACACCTGCCTCAACTGTGAAGGAAACAATCATTAGGCCGATGAATGTGACAGGGCTAAAAGTTACTATCAAAACCCGGGGAATCAGCACCATTAACTTTTCAAAAAACCCCAATGGCTTTCAACTTACCCACGGAAGTCCAAAAAATGATCGCGATAACATTTTTCATATCAGCTCTTGTTCATAAGAAAGAAGAAAAATATTAATTTATTTGTAAATTATACATTAAGAAAAAATTTTTTGAGTGATTTTCTTGAGTGAGATTGTCCTGGAAAATCACACATAAATCCCCAGCAATAATCAGCTATAAAATGAATATCCCATCTACCTTGGTACCTGTGCTCCATTGTTTTTATATCCTGGTGTAAGCGTTCACCTTGTTCTTCGCTAAAATCTCCTAAATCATGTTCAAAATGATCGATATGATTACGCAGGTAGTGCACCTTCAAGCTCTTATTACAGCCTACATTTTTCAGCATTTCTTCGACTAACTATTTGTAGTTATCTGTTTTGAAGTTAACAAGAAAGTTTCGTGTAACATCGACAAAAGATCTCCACGCAAGTTTTTCTATTTCAGTCATAGAAGCTTCAAAATCCGTAGAACTTTTAATTAGTTGACGTATCTGAAGCCAGTCAAAAATTCGAGCCTTTAATTTTTTGGTACTCAATCCAGGAAATTTTTAAGAGAGGAACTTGAAGCATTGACCATTTTGGTCAAGAGCTTTAACAAATTGTGTCATGAGCCCTAATTTTATGTGCAACGGTGGAAGAATGATTTTTTCTCCTGGAACTAAAGGGCAACAAGGAACATTTTAGTAGCGCACCAAAGCAAAGAAGAACGCAGCGAAAAAAATGTATCAAAAACGCAAAGACCAAGAAAGTGTATAGAAAACCTGCGTTTCAACCGTGAGTCAGAAAAATGCACCGAAACCCGAACCAAGATTCCTTTTCACGTAATACAATTCAAACGACTACTGGAATATTGAACCATTCACCGTAATTTCACTTTCATTTCATTATCATATTTCGTGTCATTTTCAATATTTTCATATTCGTCAACGTTGAGATGCAAAGCTGCGCTCATAAAATCTTATTTCGCTCGATCACGACTTGTATACTTTTTGTTTCAATCTAATTAACTTAGTTTACAAATACAAGAGCTAATTCATCCCAAATTGCAGTAGAATATTCGGAAGCTTAAAGTAGAGAACAGCGCAATACCAACGTTCTCTATATTTACCAAAGGGAAAAAGTTTTTCGAGTTGGAGCGTTAATTAAAAGTTAAACATTTTCGCTGCAGTCAATCAAAGTGCAGCTTTAACGAAAAGCTTTATACATTCTATGCGTTTGCATTGCTTCGAGCAAATGGAGAGAGGGCGAGTGTAAAAAGCTTCTGCTTATATTGCCGGAAGTGGATAAGCTAAACAAACTGTGAAAATGTTTGGTTAGTATTATAATTTTTATTGGAACACCACCGTTTTGATGATCAGGGATTTGGTTCATTACATATTTTTGTTAACAAACGATGATCACCGTAAAGTATATACTTGGTTAAGTAAGAAAAAAAAACGCTTAGTAACGAATTTTTCTTATGTTCACAGACGAGACATAAATTGTTTGAGTTAAAGTGATTGTTTTGTTTGATGTACAAACATAGTTAGAAGCTGAGATTAAATTTGATTTTTTTCTCTGTTGATCCATTTCCGCTGCGAGCGTAAACCTTCGACGCCAGTTATCATGAGGGTAATTGAATAATTCCTACCAATTTTCATCAATTTGACACTGCATTTTTTGCAAACAGCTACATATTTTTAATATAAATACACTGTGCTATACACTTTTAACCTTCCTACTAGAGATAACCCTTATAGTTAATTGTCCTAAAGTATTACAGTTTCCTATAAAATCGTCGTATTTAATAAATCGTGTAGTTTTGAAAACGTTCAACTAAGAAGAAACATATTTTTTCCCTTCTAATTGCAAACCGGAATGATTGGTTACATGTTGTATATCATACCGACCCCACTTAGAAGTGGAACCTCATTCAATAGGTCTGGGAAATCGGGAACTGGCTAGATAGAGGACACCAACTCGCATGGAGGTCGACACAAGGGCACCTCCATACAAAGAGTTTTTTTTTAAAGGAGCCGTCCCTTCGCCGGCACCACCTCAGCCTCTTGGGCTTATTGTGGATTCTCCTAATGTTCTGACTACAGCCTATTCAGCCAATCTGTTCCCTGTATTAGCTCATACAGATTCTTCACTGGTTGGTTGTAGAAATCTTCTGGAGTCATTTGGGGTCTTCCATACAGTTTTTCCTCCTGTGGTCCAGCGTCTCACAGTTGCATAATTACATAATAAAAGAGTTTACTAAACAAGGTAGACAAGGAAGTCTCAACCAGGCCAAGGAAACTGACAACATATTTGAAGACAGTTACCGACCTGGTGACTGGACACTGCACCCCGAGGAAACCTGCACAAAATGGGCGAAGTTAGAGAACCTATGTGCAGGAAATGTGAACTAAATGATGAAACACCTACTCACATACTCTTCTGCAAGAACTTACATGAACTCAGACGGAAGCACTTTGGAGAGCATTACAACTATTGAAAATCCCTCTAGTCAAACTAGTGGCCTACATAGAAGACACAAAGCTTCTGGAATGGAACTAAATAACATGGGAAATGGTACGAAGATTCAGTTCAAGTGCCTGGGCTGTTGAGCACAACCCGAATAAATGAATTAATTAATTAATAGGTCTGGTAAATATCTGTTAATTCATATTTATTGCCTTCAACATCAACCTTCCATTATTAATCAATCTTTGTTTCCTTGAAAAGATTACTATTATAGTGATGGATTTTAATGACTTGAATAGTAAGTTCTCAACTAACTTTGCAAAGAAACAGAATTTTATTACCCGAAATGATACTCCAATCACAGCTTAGATAATTAAAGTTTTTTAAACATATTTGAAACGACTTCCAAATAATGAATAACATTCACAGTCAGCCATTAAATAGCACTCTCACGAAGAACGTGTTGGGGACTTTAATCTATTTTTTAATTAGGTATCAATTGAAGTGAAAATTTTAAAAAGGAAAAGATCTAAGAGTCGTTTCAATAGGGGTATTAAAAACCTTACTACAAATCGGGAAACTTTCGAAGGTGCAGTTAAAGAAAAGGAAATAAAATATTGAAGAGGATCAAGTACACACTTCATAACGACTTTATTTTATTCGGTTGAAGTGATGGAAGGTGAATTTAGTTAATTTCTCTTGTTTCATACAGTTTTATAATTGACTGTTGATACGCACGTGGGAGAAGTTGCTTCGTTTGTTTCACTCTTTAAGAAGATGAGAATAACGATATAAAATTTCTAATCACTGTTGTAGCGTATATCTAAATAGATAATTTAGATCACTATAGCATCAAGTACCTACAGAGTTAACAATGTTTACCAAAAGAGTGGTTATATTTGTGGGAAGAGGAAAATTGAAATCGGTCAAAAAATTGTAAAGTTCAGTAGTTGCTATTTTGTTTTCAATGCAATGCAAAGGAAATATGATTCAGGTCTCCTACTGATGCATTGTTACAGGAGCAAGCTGAAGAATTGACAATATCGATTTTAAAAAGATGAGCTGGGAAACGACCATGATTCATTCTTAAACGTGATATGATGGAGGTATATTGTTTTCTATAATCAAACTTAGGGAATATTGACTATTAGATGTTTTAGACACATATTAGAACCAAATTTTGTTAATTAACTTGTTCCACGCTGTACCATAATCACTATTTATGTCAAATAATGTAGCAATATAATGTTTCTATTAACAATGTTAATATTAGGTTAAAAATAGTTCATTATAGTGTTATTCATGGTGATTTATTTTGAAACACAACGTTATAATTACCTTTTAATGATCTTCAACATTGTATTTTTGAGGTGGTCAGTCATGTAGAGATTACGCCATCGAAGTGGAAGTAACTACCAACATTATTATTAAATAATTCTGTATAAAAAATACCTACATTCACTAACAGATAACCATTAAAATTTAGTATATTTTCCAACAAATTACGATATAAAGTAGATGATAAATTGTAAGGATATCATACGCTTTATATTGTAAAACTTGGTAATTTGCATTTCCTGCTGTAATACGAGTACTAGCCTCTTTGTGTGCAACGCAAGTGCCTAATAATCACAAAGTTACTATGATAATAGTGATAAATTAAAATAAATAGCCGGTATAATAACCGGAAACTAATTTTTTTGTTATAAATACTACATAAAGTGTTTTTATTGGACAGGATGGACTTTAAAAGTAATTTATTAACAACTGGATAAATGTTGAAAATATTAGGCACAATTACAGACATAATGATAGTGAATTGAATTATCTTGAGATCCGCACTCTGAAATATGTTTTAAACAACAACTGGAAGTGTTTCGATAATGTTTACCCTTAGATGCGATCGTAAAAGCTCTGTTGGTGGTAAAAGTAAGTGTCCGAAGCGGCCATAATTAAATTAGATTAACCAAAGTATATAAAACTAAAAGTATCTTAAATTGAAAACATTCTTATTGAAATGTTAACTTTGCAGTTAGAAGAAGGGGAGGATAGTCAAGCAGCCATCAAAGCACTGAGTTCTTGTGTAATCAGTTCCAAAATGGTATGGGAATGCCTAAGCAAACTTAATGAACTAGGCGAGAACAATACAGTCACCTTACTGTGGATTCCAGGACACACTGGAATAAAAGGTAATGAAATAGCAAATGAACTAGCGAAGAGGAGGACTGAAATACCCTTTTGGGGGCCGGAACCCTTTTGCGGAATCAGCTCCAATGTAATTTTGGAAGAAATAGGTGAAGCCGAAGAAAAGAGAAGATCTGGCCATTGGAAAGATCTAGTAGGGCTTAGGCAATCTAAGATTCGTCTGGGTGATTATGAATGAATGCATAGGTCAAAGTAACAAAAATAATAACGGAACATTGTCGCCTGAATGGGCACCTTAAAAAGTTCAAAATAGTGGAAGAAGAAGATTGTAGATTTTGTGGAGTGGAAGAAGAAACCTCCATCCACAGCAATTCAGAATCCTAGAGCACAGCACCTGGGAGACTACTAGAAAAAAGAGGGACAGTTACCTAAGTTGAAGCCTCCAGATATCCTAAAATACTTCAGGGAAATAGGACTAAAGGAGCTACTAGTCTCTGAGACGTTAATCAGAAGCTAAAAAGAAGTAAGGGGCACAATAGATCTTTTAGGTCTCAGTGAATGTTACCCCAAAATACATACATACATTTTGATTATTCGCTTGATAACAATAATAAAAACCATGGTAACCAAAGCATCACCAGATTGGTTGTTGCATGTTTCTAGTAGACGAAGATTGTTAACAAATTTTGAGTACAAATTTAGAATTATTGATGGTAGGTTAAATATTGTACAATATTTGTATCGTTAATTCATATTAAGATAATCGATGGGTCATCAAACTGTTTTATCTTATATCGTA
Organism: Lochmaea capreae; assembly: GCA_949126875.1. Taxonomy (NCBI): domain Eukaryota; kingdom Metazoa; phylum Arthropoda; class Insecta; order Coleoptera; family Chrysomelidae; genus Lochmaea; species Lochmaea capreae. The sequence continues at coordinate 22,467,689 of OX421404.1, forward strand.
ATATGAATCTTTACGACACATAGGAGTGGAGCATGCGGCTTAATTTGACTCAACACGGGAAACCTCACCAGGCCGGGACACCGGAAAGATTGACAGATTGAGAGCTCTTTCTTGATTCGGTGGGTGGTGGTGCATGGCCATTCTTAGTTGGTGGAGCGATTTGTCTGGTTAATTCCGATAACGAACGAGACTCTAGACTGCTAACTAGGCGTATTTCGACATCCCAAATGCCTGTCGGTATGGAGTTTCGGCTCTTACTGTTCGCGGTGTTTACTGTCGGCGTACAAACAATTCTTCTTAGAGGGACAGGCGGCTTCTAGCCGCACGAGATTGAGCAATAACAGGTCTGTGATGCCCTTAGATGTTAGATATCGCAATTAGATTGTAAAATCTGTGAGAAAACTCAATAAATAAATAACTAAGTGATCATTAATTATCCACATAATATTCTCCTCGCTTGCGATTCATATAAGATTTTTAACTATTCGAAACCGTACTTATTTTTTCCATTGGTGTTCCATTTTACCCATTTAAAGCACGCCTCAGCATTTTTCAAAGGTAAATTTTGTTGTTTCCAATACATTTATTTTTTTTTGCCTAGTATACCTAGATATTTTTTTATTATAGTTCCCAGTACTCTAATGAAATTATTAAACTACACAGTCCAATAGAGTATGTAATTTTGATACTTAAAATGAAATTCATCATTATGTCGGTATGACAATTATGATAATAGACCCTTCCAGAACACCTGACTATAATAGGTCGGCCATATTGTGCTGGGTCCCCCGAACAGCAGTTGCAGTTGAAGTTTCTGTATTAATACGTAAAATATAATTTTTTGTAAAGGTCGACGATAAACCATATTATTGTGTTGTTCTTCTACTTCATTCATTCGAAAATACCAAGTTATAAAGTCGTATTACGAAAATGTCTGCACGAGAAAATGGGTTTAATTAAATTTAGATTAATAAATCTTTAGACTTCAAACTTCATTTTTCAATAATCTCAATTTTTTCGAAATACAAGCAAATCCTCCTAATAACAATCCCTATTTAATGTAAGTCGTTTATAAGACTTCAGCTTATTACATATTTGTTACGGTCATGCATCATTAAAGTAAATACAGTAGCAACGAAGGTCATAATAATAAATATGACAAAGCTTGGGTGAATGTACTAAAAATTATTTACACATATAGGTACACAAAAAAACGTATTATCTACCCATATTATTATGTTTATTACAAGAGAAATTATATATTTCATGCTCCTCCGTCTTTTAGTTTTAACCGAAAAAAATTTTCAAGATTCGCGAAATGTAACAACTACATAATTATTCCCCGAGGTGGTTCTTCGCTTCATAGTGTTTGGATGTAAAAACCATGACAAAACGGTGATACAACAATTCAAGTCGGTCCGGTAAGCCATTTTGTGTATACCGTTATTTTAAAAGTATTTTAAAATGCAGCATGATTATTACAAAAAACTCTCCGCAACTGTTTTGGAAAATTGAAGTTATTTTTGCACTCCGCTTGTTGTTATAAATAGCTAAACCTAACACATGGGATGAAAAATTTTGGCCTGACACAAAGATGGCGCTAGTTTCATTGCAATCGCCTGTTTTTCAGTTAGTATCCTTAAAAAGACAGCTGTCGAAATTTCATGATATTCCATTCATTAGTTCGTCAGTTATTGTACTAAGAGTGACGCTACTTTCAATATTTTCAAAACAATTAATCAAAAACAATTTCGAGTTTTAATTTTACACAGCTTCTTGATGAGGAAAATACCGTTCAAGCGAAGCAAGGGCTTGGAAAGTGTTATGGAGACTCCGCTCCATCCGAAACAATAATAAAACGGTGGTTTGCTGACTTCAAACGTGGTCGTAGAGACACCGATGATGCGATGGATCCATCACTTCACTCCGGAATCAAAACGATCGCCATCTGAGTAGACAGCAACTGGAGAACCTCGTCCAAAGCGCCTGAAAGTACAACAATCGGCTGGAAAGGTTATGGCCTCGGTATTTTGTGATGTACGTGGTGTAATAATCATTGACTATCTTGAAAAGGGGAATACCATCAACAGTGAATATTATATAGCGTTATTGGAACGTTCGAAGGCCAAAACTGCAAAGAACCGTCTGCATATGGCAAAGAAACAAATTTTGTTTCATCAACAATGCACCGTGTCACAAGTCAATCAAAAATGAGAAAACTACATGAATTAAACTTCGAATCGCTCCCACATCCACCGTATTCGCCAGATTTGGCTCCCAGTGACTACTGGCTGGTCGAAAACCCGAAAAATTGGTCGTCGGTAAGAAATTTTGCTCGAATGAAAAGGTTGTAGCTGACACTAATGCCTATCTTGAGGCAAAAGATAAATCGTGCTACAAAAGTGGTATTGAAATGTTAGAGCGACGTTGGAATGATTACGTTGATGAATAATACTTAGTTTGAACAAAAAAAAAACGTGTATTCTCTGTTAGGCCCGGGACTTTCCAGTCCATGTGTTAGTAAATAAACTTTCAGTTACAATTAATATGTTGGAATGGGTTTCCAAAATATTCAATAGAACAACTTATTTGATTGTACTTAGACCGAAGATTGCCGGTATGTTATCAAGGGTCATGTCATGTCCACGCAATATACACAATTGTATTTTAAAATGAGTCAGTTTCATGAAAAAAAGATAAATACATGTCCCTTCCGTGTTATACATATTAAAACAAATCGAACATTTCGTACTGTGAAATATTCAAACGCCCCAGTAACCTTCAAAACCCTCTTTTCAATCTATGGAACGAAATGTAAATTAAAATTCCACTCTACTGAACAAAAATCTGTAGATGTTTTGTAAACATATTCACATTGACGAAACTGAAACAGAAAATGAATAACGGCATACGGCATACTAGATATAAACTAGATTTTCCAGTAAACTACAAAATATTTCCTATTTCAAACGTTTTTGACAATTTTTTGACAAATTGTAAAAGAGTTTGGTTAAATATTTTATTTCATAGAATCTCTTTCTTGAGATACTTCTGCTTCAATTTCTTGTCAGAATGTGCTACTGGTTAACCACAGTTTATCTGAAAAGTGCTATCAAACATGGCGTCGCTGTTGAAGCGTGTGGACTAAATATCATTGAAATTAGGGCTGTAAACTGGCCAAACCATTCGTTGAGAATTTTTACACGAGACAACTGAGTTTGGAGGATTTTGTTTAATGGTATATTATGTTGTAATAACGAAGAATGAAGTAATACGAAAAAAAAATTTTGGTCCATATTACATATGATAATTTTAATCCGATTGCTTTTTAACCAAATGGCTGAAATGTATAAATATAGTAAATCAATACTGCACGGAAAAATAAATGAAACCTGCCACCTCATGTTCAAGAAACTGTCAATGATGTTATGATACATTTGTTGCCGCAAACATCTAGCAAAATATATGAAAGAGCTTATACAAAAGTTAAAATAAACAGTTATTAGCCCCGAAAAATATTTTTCGTGCAATCGCTCGAGAAGTCGGTATTTCGCGTTCTCAGCACAGTTACCTATAGCAATGGCTGCGAAACCAAACGTCACTTCCAAATTTGACATTTCTAAAATACTACAAAGACAAGGCCGCTTGCGGCCGAGGCAAGATAATCTTGAGGTCGTTAAAAAGTTTCGCGGCCATGGCATACACACTATTTTTCGTGCAATCGTTAAAATTATCAAACTAGATAATTGCAAATAAATATATTATTGCTCTAAAATCAACAGCAGTTCAATTTATTTAACAATGTCACCGTCTGCTATGGAAATGGTATGTTTCAATATATACAAAATATTTTGACAGTTCTTGCTTCAACTTCTGGAGTAAATATTAGTAATAATACAAACTGTATTTAATGTTAATATTCATCCTAAATAATATAAGTACTTATGTATTTGTTGGTATTCATTAAAAAATAATCCTTGTCTTTTTAGTATTTTAGAAATATCAAATTTGGAAGTGACGTTTGGTTTTGCAGCCGTTGCTAAGGGTAACGGCCGCGAAATTAAATTTCGCGGACTGTACTAAGAACGCGAAATACTGACTTCGCGTGCGATAGCACGAAAATAACTATTTTGGTCTAGGACGAAAAGTGTTGCCTAGGTAACAATGAATTATTTAATACCTTACTTTTGTCCAAATATCTAAACCGTGAAGGCTCATTTTTTGACATAATTGGATAAAAATTATATTTTGCACAATCTATTGTAGTTCCTGCCTTAAATAGAGTGCTTCACACTTCGGGAATATTTTCAAATTCAACTCTACATCAAAATTTGAAGCGCAGTTTTGTTACAGAAAAAATGACCGACGGTTCACAAAAAAAATCATAAAAATCAAGAAACTAGAATTAGAATTTTTTTGATGGTCAATGTATTAAACGATCTATTATTTTCTGACTCTTCTATTGGAATATTATTCACTGATATTGTTTTGGGTATAAATATACTGCAACTAGGAGCTTAGCAAATAAAACCACTCTGTTTGTGATCTCTAGTCCCCTTATCAGTTTATCGATTTTTCTGGTAGTCTTCCATAATCCATCTGGTGATGAGATCTCTACATAAAATGTCAGTTCCTTCATTTCTCTTTTTAGCTTTCGGGTTCGACTGTTTAAAATCTTCTTTCAAAGAAAACTAGTTTCTTACCATTTTCATCAGGCTTTCCGACTTCTTTGTGAATTTTTTTGTTTTTTGATGTTTTCATGAATGTATTGATGTGTGCGAGTATATTTTTATGACATGTTTTCTTTCAAAGCTAGTTCTCTAATAAGATGCCACAGATTATCGCGTAACGGTGCAGCGCGAAGTTAATCGGAATGGAATGCAATTGCTTGGATTGCTCACTGATCGAATTGCTCCGTGATTTCCGCATCCTTCATCGCTTTTAATATAATAATATGTCTATGATATTTCATGCATGAGTACGAGACTGATAACAAATAGGATTTTGGAATTGCAAAAAATTATATAGTTCACTATAAAATTTTTTTTTAAATATATGTTTAAGAAGCTTCAAATCCTTCCGTTTCTTTTCCTTGATTCAATTTTGTCCATAGTCTTCTTGATATGGTCTATCTCAGAACCATTTAATTTGGGGAACATTTATTGAGCTTATAATTATAATAGAGATCTCTAGCTTCCATGTCTTGATAAGCAAATATCTTCACAGATCTAGGTACGTATATTGGGTTGACTGAAACTAAAAGATGCTTTGTACCTCCTTTTTCCCACTTAGGTCCTTAGATATATCAGAAACTTTAATTTAGATAAGTGTCCTCTCCTATCCAGCATCCTTCCGAGTGTTGTGCCCCAGGATTCTGTAGTTCTGTGTTTTCTGCAAGTATGTGAATGTTCCTTCCTTCTTGCATTTCACAAAATCTACAACCTTCTTGCTTCAGTTTGAGCTTCTTACGTCGAAAAAAAAACATAATTTCTGCCATAGTTTGATTAACTAGACTCTAGGAATACCATAACTGAAAGCATTTAGACAATGGTAGATTATTTAATAGGGAAGAGGAAAATAATTCGACAAAAATGTTTAAAACAAATTACGAGGATGCATGTGATTGTTCGTAATTAGAAAAAAATTTATTACCTATGAAATTATCATAGGAAAAGTGATGATTTCACTTGTACTATTGTGTATCGATTTTAATTTGAAATCCATTTGAATAATCGTAACCCAACACTACTATAATAAAGATATCATCATCACAATGACTTACAAAGAAAACCAGCCTACATTCGTATCAATACATCAAAAATTTCTTTATATCTCACAGTTTGTGACAGCAATTCGCTCCTACAACCACAAAAAATGAAATATCTTAACTTGCACGTTGGGATATTAGATTATTAAGCTACCGGCACTTTTGTTTGTATTTAATTTATCGTTTAACAGTTGGAGTTCTTTTGGAGAATTTACCTTACTTAAATTAAAGTGATTTATCACGACTTTTTATTCCCACAGGAATACCTGTAGAGAAACAAATTACATTTGTCGAATACGAGATAATATAATTATTTATATAGTTGTGAATAAAAACAAGTAATTAAAGTTCTTGAATATCGATTAATTTCAGTGTTCTTGAAAACAGTGAATCCCATTATTTGAATGAAATAAGAAGCTGGCGAAGTGCGTTAGGTGTAATTTGTGAAATATATTGGGAAAACGAAGGAATGGAACTAAATGAAATTGGAGACATTTAAACAGAATAGATGCTACTTACTCCGTTGGTTTATTTAAAAATAAGGATAGGGTTAGCATAAATCACCAGTTGAATGTGTTTTGTGGATAGATTTCAACTCCAAGAGTTCATCCATATCTCAACTATGTCGAGACTGGTGAAAAACTGTAAAGAATCCCTCAACAGGCTGGCAAGAGACAACAAAGTGTCTCTAGAATGGGTGCCAGCACATGAGGGGATAGTAGGTAATGAAATGGCTGACCAGTTAGCTAAAGAAGGTTCTAAAGGAAACTTCATAGGTCCGGAACCGTTTTGTGGAATTGTGGAATCACAAAAAATTGCATGAGGAACTTGCTAGGTACGGAACACCAACTGGTATGAAAGTCAACACAAGGGCAACTCCATACCAAGAGTTTACTGGACAAGGAACTCTCAACCAGGCAACTGAAACTGAGTAAAAGACATTCATTCATTTCATTGGGGTGTGCTCAGCAGCCCAGACACCTGAACTGAATCTTTGTACCATTGAGTAAAAGACATTTTAAGACAGTTACTGACCTGGTTACTGGACACTGCACCATGAGTAAACATCTGCACAAAATGGACAAAGTTAGTGAACCAATGTGCAGGAAATATGAATTCTATGATGAAACACCTACTCACATACTCTGCTTCTGCAAGAACTTACATGGACTCAGACGGAAGCACTTTGGAGAGGAAATGATACAACCATTACAACTACTTAAAATTCCTCCAGTCAAACTAGTGGTCTATATAGAAGACAAAAGCTTCTGGAATGGAAGTAGATAACATGGGAAATGGTACAAATGCCTGGGCTGTTGAGCACAACCCAATTAATGAATGAATGGATGAAAGAATGAATGAATCGCAAATGTTGTTAGGATTCAAAAAAAAAGTCAAACGACAATATTATTATGTTCATTTTTATTTCGTTACTAGTTTCGGTAATTTAATATCATCGTCAGGCTTTATAAAAACGATCTAGTTATATTTTCATTTTTCATGTTTTTCAAACGTGGTCTACATTAGAAGATGAAGTTTGTAGAATAAAACAAAATATATGAGGGTTGTCCTTTATATTTTGCATATAGATGCAGAAAAAATTAGTAGATACCTTTTAAACACTATTGCACTATTCCACGAAGAGAAATGCACTTTTGCATCCCTTGAATCCAATTCTCAAACCAGTATTAAACTTTGGCGTTAAGTTAGCTACATGACAGTTAATTTTGACATTCCATATTTTTTGACAGGAGCCAACTATGTTGTTTTATGCAAAAATAAAAATCGGATAAAAAAAATAAATACATAAAAAATAAAATAAAATAAAAAAAACGCCATCAGATGGTCCACTATTTTTAAAAGAACATGTCGAAAAATGACCATTATAAATGTAGTTTGTCCTGAGTTGAAAAGTTTGTCGTTTTAATTTATTTTTATGTTTCACAAGTTAACAATATTCACTTGACACAAAAATGTATAAATGATTTAGTTAGAGATTACACACTTCTTTACAATTTTATTTCTCCTTGTTAAAAATCAGATGATTTATTATTTAAATGAATTACATCAACTTTGACTTATCCATATATTTATAATGAATATACTCAGATATTTTACACTGAATTTTAGGGATGGTAGGAAATGTGGTTATAAGAAAAAAGTTAATTTTGTAGAGGATATTTCGCGCAATCCTATAAATATTCCACTGCAATAAACGTAGTAAAGAAAATGCATAAAATCTATAATACGTTCTATAAAACCAGTTCATCGGTAAATATGTAGAATCCGGAATTTTTGAAATATCATTTCGTTTCAAAAGATTATAAGTGTGACTAATAGCACATTTTGGTTCTAAATCTGGTAATATTGGTGCCCAGCATAGACAAGACATCTTAGCAACGTCTAGAAATTCTGGATTCTTCTCATCCATGGCTGGTATAAATACTTGATTGATTAGAAGTTCTGAAATTTTTCTCGTCACGTCAACGGATGTACTACACACATTAAACCTGAAAAAGGCAAGGTTTCAAGACATTTTTATGTATTGAAGTCAATGTAAATGTCGTTTAGTAATCATTTGGAATAGTGATTCGCACGAGACTCTCATTTTCGAGGGTCTCGCATGGTCTCGTCTCGAAATCGAGACGAGACTCTTGTTGGTCTCGTCTCGAGTCTCGTGCATGAGGTATCGCGTCTCGCGCAAGAGTCTCGCAGGTGAATAACGTTTCGATATATTGTCGAGTGATGACAGTTCGTTGATTTTTAATTTGTCGTTTATGTCAAACTTATTTCGCGAGTGCGCAAATTTAACAATTATATGAATTCAGATTGTGAATTATCCGATAGAGAATTAAATGTATATCGGAGTGTCTATCTTAAAAAAAATATTGTACCAAGCTTCCAGGACTCGCCTACTGCTTGTCTCGACCTGAAAAACACTACTTTCCGGTCTTGTAACGTAAATTACTATTTCCGGCAAGAAGCATGTGTCACTTTTCTGTATGACAATATTGTGTTAAGCTGGTTTTTAACATAATTATTCTCTCAACCGCAGCTTGTTGGACTTCCGGAGGAGTACAGGTTAATTCAAAATAAGACATTATGTACTTGTTTGAGCAAAAAAATTAAAATTTCGTGACAGAAAGAATATTTTATGACATAATTGTCAAAACCAATAAATTAGTAATATTGCCTAGCAACAGATTCATGAATTTCTTTGTCAAAAAAAATATTAAATTGTGATAAAAAATTTTCTTAAAATTAATGTTTTTAAAAGCTTGTAACTAAGCGATTATGAATAAAATAGTATACATACCACGCGGGAAGGATCATTCCATCCACGGCTTTTAGCGACCCTCGGCGCTACTCGCCTCGGTCTCTAACAAAGCCTAGGCTGTAATGAACTACTTCCCCGCTAGGTATATAGTATACTATTAAATAACGAAAACTGACATTTGAACCGGCGACCTTCTCTGTAACATTTCAATGTCATTTATTATTGACATTACTAATCTATGAAACAAATAAATATTCTTAGTTTTCAAATATTGAAAATAAACGATTCAACTTGTAGAGTCGACGGAAAAAATTTGGCGATTAACAATCCCTTATTATTTTACTTGCGAGAAACATAATGATGTTGTTACCGTTAATGAAGGAAATTTGTTCACAATCAAAGTAAAAAATCAGGCTACTACCTAACTTATTTACCTAAGTCAATCCTGTAGAAGACATATTCAACATGCTGTGAGGTATTCTCATCAACTTTGGACATGGATAAATGGGTAAGATCTGACCTACTTTGCATTCTCATGTCATTGTAGTTTGGTCGAAACATTGTTTTTGGAAAACGTTTAATTTGGAATAGCTAGTTCAGAATAATCAATAATTTTATCAAATATATACCAAAATGTATCAACAGAATCCAAAATAGAACGCTAGAATTACCTTTCTTCTATTCCTACTAAATATCCAATAACTCTCCAGTAATGATGAAATCCTCTCCATTCTTTTTCAGTTACTCCATGCATTCCAGCCATCTCGCCTCTTACCAAACTCAAACCTACAATGAAAAACTGACCCAGCGCCATTTCTTTCTGGGTCAACGCATTCAAACCCTTTTGAATACTGCCCTTGCTGATTCGGTGATGGCGAGATTTTGTTAAGGCAATTTTCTTCCAATCACTAAGTACATAAAAGCATTTATATCATTTATCATTTATATAAAAATTCAAATTTTATTATAATTAGCAATATAAAACTGAAATTCCGTTGTATGATTGGATTTATTTGGATTGGAGTTGTTAAAGATATCTTGTTTGTCGAGGAATAGGCAATAGGTATGTTCTTAAATATCTAAATTTGTTTTTTGTAAATTGTCTGCAAAAAGTGTAAATTGCTTTTCCCTTAAGTGACCTATAGCAATGGGGTGTTCTAATAATAAAAAAGTTAAACTCCGAGGGTCGAAAACTTTACAATGAATATTCACTTACGTAGAACCAGGCTCAAAATTTGAATAATAAAAAGAATGTAGTTTTGTGTTTGTGCGCATTTGTCTACAGTATAAATCATAAACTCCTGCCAAAGGTCCAGCAGCTGCAGTAGCCACATTTAAAGCGGAGCGAACTGCATACAAAGCTACTATTCCTAAAGCATGCATAACATGCATTGCGTATATATGTTTCAAATACAGTTCTTGTCCTCTGAAATAAAACAAAAAATTAATTATAAATAGAAACTGCTCAATCCCAAGAGGATTTTGAGTCAAATTTAAAAATAGGAATGTAGCAACTACAATAGAAGGTGTAAACTGTTGTTTTAGGAACATTCTTACTTTTTGAATAATACATTATTAAAATATGGTGGAAGAGTTTTGCCTTGGTTAACAAAAGTTTCGTTTGAAAAATCACATGGTGTTCTTGCACCCTCGTCAAGTAATAGATCTACATATTTCCTAGCGGCAGTTTCTGAAAAGATGAGAAGAATCAATGAATGTCAAAAGTTCTTTTTATTTTATGTTTGGTACTTGGATTATTAGAAAAGTAGAGACACTATATATGCACATGATAGTTACATCAATTCGTATTGTAAAAATAAAACTAATCAACAAGAAAACATCCAAAGCTCAAATAGATTAATATTGTTTTTCATCTGGACGTCACTCAGAGCTGGGATAACTTTGACCTTTCAAAAATTGAAATATATAATTGATACCATTCCACTTATCAAAATATAAACGAATGTCTCACCTTCTTCTGTATTTATGCCCATGATTAATTTGACACTTGTAGAACTCAATAAAAATATATCACAAATTAAATAATATAACAATGCGTAGTCTGGTTTACCAGATACCACAATTGAAAGAACAAAGAACTTTATATACTCAATGGTTAATAACCAATCACGGAAAATAAATATTGTTATCAATAAATATACAAAATATAGAATCACATTCAGTGACCCCAGAAATGAAAATTATTAAATATCACATAATACGATGAAAATATGAATCGAAAATAATATTAAATTCTTTTTTCCGTAAATCGAAAAAAAAATTTGATATTCCAGACAAAATTTCAAAGAAAACGTCAAGATTTCCTTCCTCCAGTTGTATACATGCATATTCGTACTTTTCTTTGATTTATTTAGCAATAATTCTAATGAAGCAGTATTCATTGCCTCAACCATCTCTGGAGGAGTCCCAGAAATGGGAAATTCTTCATCACTTATCATTTCACTTTCGAGAACACTAGTAATTGAATTTATATGCGTCAATTCAACCGTTATCACGAATTCCATTTATTTGTGAATAACATTATTCGCGATTTTTTCAAAATTAATTATTAATATCTGCCGAATTTTAAACGATTTGCGGAAAAATGGTATGTTAACCTCGTAGGAAAAGCCACATTCCTGGACTCCGTGCTGCTAATTCTCGGCTAGATTTTGTTGCAGAGAAGAAAGAAACTCTATCCACATACATACGAATTGCACAGAAGATTATTTGTTAGAAGAGGGACATTTACCTAACTTGAAGCCTGCAGATATCCTAAAATTCCTCATGGAAGTATAACTGTAGAAGATACTAGTCTCTGAGATGTTCCTCAAGAACTAAGTAGAAGTGAGACAGTACAATAGATCTTTTAGGTCTCAGTGAATGTCACCACAACCAATATATCTTCATCACTACTTTAAAATCAGTTAGTTACCAAAGTTGTAGGGAAAAACTCTACTAAGCTTTATAGTTACTATCTCGATCCTTCGGTTAGAATTGCACAGTGCTCTCCACGTTCGTGTACTTTTCTACGTCCTTGCCTGAAGTCCATTCAATGTGAGTTGTGTCTTATGTCGATATCACATTCCAGTCTCCATTAATTAAGCTTTAGAGTAAAGATTTTCCAAATTTTCAAATGTAGCTGTTTAGGACTGTTGAAAAATCTATTGAATTTCTTTTGTAAATACATAATATAATCCTTTTTTTTTAAATAAAATGAATCAAGTCACGTCCTTTAGAAATGTTACGGCACATTGCATTCTTTGGAGAGCCACAAACGTTTTTCTTTGTCATTTTTCTTAATTAGTTAATATCCTGTTCAGAAGTTGCCGTTATCATCACTAAGAAGCGATTCGGTTGAATATACCAACATCTATTCTCGTTGTAATTCAATAACATATTTCATTCCTGAAACACAAAACGTAAAAATAGTACATAAAAAGAAGTCTACTTCGTTCAATAAAAAGATGTTTCTATGACTTTTATCTTCAAAGATATAACAAGCCGCCTAAGACATCGCAAACGGTAAAATTTAACCAATTTTCTTATCAAATTATACGTCTCCAATAACTGAGATAGACATGCTCAATCTTGTTACGTTAGACATTTGTTTTTGAAGCGATTGGAAACCGTTTGTGATTGTCAACTTCATTTTTAGTTCATTTTCGATCAATTTAAATTGCCAGCTAACAATTTCCCTCTCAGAAAGATAATTTTACTCATTCGTGTGCTTTTTTTTCTCTAACGATTCAAAGCTATAAGAAAATATGCAGCTGCAGCGACTTTCCGCAAAGACAAACTGAAGCTGCCCGAATGGAATCGTTTCAGACGCAGGCTACAAACATAGACGACAAAGCGCATGCGATGTGAGGAGGCAAATTCCGCATGGAGTTTTGTGACACATAGTCGCGCTCCTATAATCAGGCAACACTAGAAAACATGTATCATGCCTTATGTCGTTCAGTGTTGCCTTAGTGAAATCCCGCCTCCACCCTTGTCTTTTAACCTTAAGAGTTAGGGACAACACAGTTAAATATTTTGTCTGAGGTCCAGTTGAATTTACCTACTGAGGGCCTTTTCGGAAACACGCTTCAGAAAAAGATATGGCAACAGCGTGTTGACAAATGGCTAAGAGGCTGTCTTTGTCATAATTCTACCCACATTTTTTATATTCACTGTAACCCCCTCTCTTTTCATATATTTCTGTTTATTTCCACTGAATCCTTAAACATTCATGATTAAATAAATAAAAGGGAATTCAATTCTGATATTCCTAATTTTAATTTAAATAATACGAAATTGGTCTCAAATATCGAAAGAGAGAAGCGACATACAATGACACTCTCTCAACCATTTGTCAACGAGATGTTGCCATATATTTTACTGTAGCTTACTGAAGCGAGTTTCGGAATGTGAAGATACAAATGAATATCAGCTGCTCATCAATACAACAAGTGGAACGAAGTAATTTTATAAAAAACGGCTGTTTAAGCTAGTCAGTAAGTGCGCTTAATCATCAAGAGCAGTTTCCGGTGAAATACACAAACTTATACAAAACCGCTTGTAATAAATAATCATGAAGATAAAACTTAAATTTAAGCGTTGTGGAATATTTATAATTAAACTGAAAATCAGTTAAGGGCAACGAATTAAAAATACTCTCCCAACATCCTCAAAAAAAAAAACTCAAGTAAAACGCAAAAGCTGTTGCTGTATTTAAAAAAAAACTAATTTCTCCTAACTCAGAAGGTAAACTTTGCTTTAACTGCCGTGAGTACTTTTAAAATTCTTTGCAAACACTTATTGGATTAGTAATAGAGACTGAGTTAACGATACTTCATAAAACTAAACATTATTCATTTTATACAAGCTAGGAAATTTGGACTTCAAGCAACAGTTATTACGTATTGAAATAAAATATGGCTTATAATATTTAACATAGAAATAGACAGTATGTTTCTGTATTAACAGAATAAACTAGACTCCGTTTGATGCCACATGAAGTTTGCCAACTGTCTTGCGCAGAAACCAAAATTGGTCTTGCTTATCTATGTCGCCGTAACGACGGCGTTACAAGGGATGTTTCATGCCTACAGCCATTTTATTATTGACATTTCAGGTTGTGTTTGAGGCAATCATTTACTGTCGAATATTTTTGAATATTTTAAGACGTTTAAATAGTTTATCTGTGAGTTTTGTGTGTTTTATTTGATCTTAAACCTTGTCTCCTGAAAAACTTGTTGGTGTCAAAGGAAAAATTATCCCCATATCAGTCAATGCTAACAGATTCTTAAAACGTTGCAACTTTCAAGGAGTTTTATGGAATTCAATAAGACGTATCAACCTGTGGAATTCTCTTTAGACTTTGGGATAATAAATTAATGTTAAATCACTAAAAAACTCGATCAAAGATATAGGGTGTTACTATATTGAAGCGAAAAAATAAAAAATTCAGTAGGTGAAAAATACCGCAAAAAATTATGATCCGTCTTTCATATAACTTACTAGTTAACGAGATCCAACTAATCCAGGTTTAAAATATTAGACGAGCTTAAGTACTGTATGTTGCTAGCATAACATTTAAACCAGGTTTTAGCTTAAACTTGTATTAACAAAAAAGGGTGCAACAGGCCATGAAGCAATCTAAAATATGGAGGTCTTCATGAATATTAGAATGATTTTTAAACAATGTCCTGTTTTAAATTTGCTCGTCCTTTAATTGAGAAATATACGGGGTTGGGATAAAGTATGGAACCAAGTAAATATCTTTTAAACGATATTTATGAAAATTTGCAGGTGAGTGCAATGGAACAAAATGCATCTGATGTTCATTTTTTTTTGTTAATAATATACTTTCGGCTTAACTGGAAATGACACCCTATATATTTTTACAGATTTTGAAAGACCTTGTGTGTGTGTGTGTGTGTGTGAGAGGCAGATGGCACGGAAATTACTCCATTTGCCACAGAATTTTGGAAATTGCTTAGCTACATTCATATAGTAACATTGGACTCCTTCATGAAAAGAAGACCTTGTTATTTTGAATTCATACATACTGAGTTTAGTGTAAAAAAATTTGTAAAGACGAGGAATAACTCAGTGTTAGTTGTACAATAGGTGTACTTTTCATTATTTTAGAATAATGAGAAACAAAATTACTTCAAATGTTCAAAATACTCGCCGTTCACTTGCTGACAATATGCCATCCTATTAACAAATTCTTGAGTCACTCTTTCTAAGATTTCTCCACGTATTAGTTCACATTCATCAATAATTCTTTGTCTCAATTCCTGTAAGTTTTTGGTCGTCTAACGTAAACACGTGATTTTAGATAACCCCAAAGAAAAAAATCTAACGGGCTAGGATCCAGAGAACGAGCAGGCCACTCTATGAATCCTCTATGTCCAATCCATCGATTTAGAAAATTCACATCCAGAAAATCCCTAACCCGTCTATCATAGTGGGGAGGTGCTCCATCTTGTTGAAACCAAACATTTTCTGGTAATTGTCCATTTTGTTAAAGTGCAGGAATAATTTCGTTATTTAGTAGATCCAAATACTTGTCACCATTCAAGTTTCCGTCGATAAAAAATGGGCCTATAAACCTATTTTCAACAATTCCCATCCAAACATTTAAGTTCTGTGGATGCTGGGTATGTGCGAACGTCGACTGATACCATGGTTTAGTGCCAAATTTGTGGTGGAAGTTTGAGGTGATTCTTCTAAACCGATTGCAATATTTTGTTTAACAGTTTCGTTCGTTGCAGTCCGCGGTCTTCCAGGTTTTAGCAAATTTCTCACCATCCCAGTTATATTAAAAAGTTGTAATGGTTTAGTTACTGTTGAGCGTGATATAGGATTTCTCTCCAGATACAAATTATTAAAAATATGACATACTTCTTCATGAGTTCTAACACGATCACCATAACCCATCATCATTAAAATTTCAATACGCTCTTTTTCACTTAATTGAACCATTCTAAATTGTAAAATTTATTTCCGTCAATTAGAATTTGGCACTTGGAGAACAAAGGACGTACTAAACAGTACCCGTTTATTTATTACTATGCATACAAACAACATCAATTATTACTTTATCAAAATAGTTTTTGGCTCTATTGCAAAAAACTCAAAGGAGGTTGATTAAAGTGCTATATTCCTCGTTTTTACAAAAACTTTTACACTAAGCTCTTTCAAAATCTGTAAAAATATATAGGGTGTCCAATTAAATTAAAGAAGTTAATGGCATTTCCGGTTAAACCGGAAGTATATTATTAACAAAAAAATGTACATCATATGCATTTTGTTCCATTGCACTTACCTGCAAATTTTCATAAATATCGTTCTTTTCGTTTAAAAGATATTTACTTGGTTCCATACTTTATCCCAACCCCATATATGACGGGTAACATGAGCTATCTAAATGCTCGAGGCATCGAACAACAAAATAACATCGGATTATATCAAGTACCTAAACATCTCCGACATGTTTATATTCGATGCTATATTAACCATAGTTTTCCATACCTTGTAAACACAGGAAAATATTGAATTTCCTTCTCTCTGTTTCTGGATGTCCACTTTTCCTATTTAAGTTTACCTATAATTATGTTATATTAGTTTTCATTGTTTAATTTTATATACTTTTGCATTAGTTTTCTTTTTGAAATACCATTTACCAAAAAGCAATTCTGTTGATAAAAGAATCATACACAATCAGATCAGATCAATATATTAAGTTCATAAGTAAATGTAATTAAATATTGCACATTCCAGCTTAGGTATTACCGGAAATCTAGTAATTAAATACATATTAAGTCTATGCAGATTATTCCGTATGTCCCTGTAGAAATTCCATTTCATCAAAAAAGTGAGTGAAAAAACAAAACATTTATAATAAATCGCTAAAAACCAATTCATATCCACGTAATTTGCATCGTAGATATCTGCAACACCTTTTTGTTTTAATAGATTATATATATAGTTAACAGCACAATTTGTTTCCAATTCTGGCAGCATTGGTTTAAAGCAAAGGCTTGCTACTTTGGTTGTATTAAGATATTCTGGACTCCTCTTGTCCATTTCAGGCTTTATTAGCTCCTTAACTAAAAGTTCTGAAATTTGTTTGGTTGTATTCAGTGAATGACTACAGATGTTGAACCTAAAACAAATTTTATAATTAAATTCATTTGACTAGAAGTTTGTACGAATCTGTTCCAATCCTATTAAAAAAATGGATATAACTATCTTGGTGAACAAATTATTATACATTCCTAAAATACTATTCTCAATTTCAAATTGATAGATTTGCCGCATTTCTATATAGTTTTGGGGTATTTTTTTGATTGAACTGTTCCACTTGCGAAAATGTTGCCTATTTCCATAATACTAGTATTATGGGGGAGTCGGAAAAACAGCACTGAGATCACAAGCAAAGAGATAAACTTCAACGATTTGTTGGATCAGTTGTGAGTACCAACTGATACCAAACGGAGCCGTTGCAGTGACGGGACCGTTATCGAGTTGATACCATCTGAATACTAATATAATATAATAGTTACCTTTCTTCGATTCCTAATAGGTATCCAATAACCCTCCAATAGTGCTTAAAACCTTTCCATTCTTCGTCACTAACGTCTTGCAGACCAACGAAGTCGTTTCTTATCATACCTAGGCCAACAAAAGCAAATTGAGCTACTGCCATGTCCAGTTGAGTCAGTGGATTGAGACCACTTCCCAAGCATCCTTTACTTGCACTATTGTGTTTAATTTTTATCTTTTTCACTGTTCTCCAGTTACTGCAATAAATCAAAAGATTTTATGAAAATTATTTATACACAAAAACTATGAATATCTAATTCTACAGTCTATAATTCGTTTACAGATGAAGTTATAACTAAAAGTACCTTTTTTCTGCAAATTTGATAAATTTACTTAAATTTTTTCAACATTTATTTACATTATAAGTAAGTTTTTCAAGTATGTATTCTATTAGCCAACTAACTTGATGTCCCAGAAATTACCAACTAAGAAAGACTGGCTGACTGCTTTGTACAATAAAGTGTTTGTAAAAATGTCAGCCGTTAATGAAGAAAATCGTAAATGTACTGAAGGACAAACTCGTCAAGTGATATATAGAGATTTTAATTATTTTAAGACATTAAAAAGTGATGAAGATACCTTAATAAACGTGAAAATTAAAACATCCCAGGCCCCGTTATTTACAACATCGATTATGTTTCTTTCAACGCCCTCTAAATTTTGAGTTTATCATCTGAAAAAAATATCATAATATTCATAATAAACCTTGCTCCAAAGACGATAGTATAATAAGAATAACATATTTTTTATAATAAACGACTACTTTTTACAAAAATAATAATAATTTTGCCCCACAAGAGCTCAAAAATTAAAGAATTCACCCAGAGGTTAACTTTCACATTGAATAACTTCTGGGTGAGTAAATTTATCGAAAAATTTAAAGAGACCTTTTTTGTAGAGTGGTCAATTCTGTACAAGGATATGAGTTTGTCATTGCTATGAAAAAACGGAAAATGTAACGTCTTTTGGGCAAGGTTTATTGTAAATATTAAGTGCCTAGTAGCCATTGATAGTCATGCAGCCATTAGAGCGCTGAGTTCTTGTGTAATCAGTTCCAAAATGGTGTGGGAATGCCTAGGCAAACTTAATGAACTAGGCGAGAACAATATAGTCACCTTACTGTGGATTCCAGGACACACTGGAATAGAAGGAAACGAAATAGCAGATGAACTAGCGAAGAGGAGGACTGAAATACCCTTTTGGGGGGCCGGCACCCTTTTGCGGAATCAGCTCCAATGTAATATTGAAAGAAATAGGTAAAGCCGAAGAAAAGATCTGACCATTGGAGAGATCTAGTAGGGCTTAGGCAATCTAAGATTTTTCTGGGTGACTACAACCTGTTGAGATCAAATGAATGCATAAGTCAAAGCAAAACTGCACTAAGAGTTTTAACAGGAATCCTAACGGGACATTGTCGCCTGAATGGGCATCTTAAAAAGCTCAAAATAGTGGGGAAAGAAGATTGTAGATTTTGTGGAATAGAAGAAGAAACCTCCATCCACATACTTGCGAACTGCACAGCAAGTCAGAATCCTAGGGCACAGTACCTGGGAGACTACTGGATAGAAGAGGGACAGTTACCTAAGTTGAAGCCTGCAGATATCCCAAAATTCCTCCGGGAAATAGGACTAAAGGAGCTACTAGTCTTTGAGACTCTCCTCAGAAACTAAGTAGAAGTAAAGGGGCACAATAGATATTTTAGGTCTCAGTGAATGTTACCCCAAAATACATACATGCATAGCCATTGAAGATTCTCCATATCAACGAGTAATACCTATGATTCGTTTCAGTTATCAAAGTTCAACATAATTCTCCTGAAAGTAAGTTGAGTTTGAAAGAAAACTAGAAAGCTTTTTTTAACTACCAATACTTAAAAGACTGCGCGAATAAGTTTGAAACACGGAATTGTACTTCGAGCGATTTTTTATGTGTCTATCCAGCACATGAAGTGAGAACTTTTTATTGGTTTAAACAGTTAAACATTTGTATAGTTAAACTACACAAAAGGAAATATGAATTAATTATTTTTTATCTAGGAACTTTACTGTTAAACCAAAACCAAAGCTTATAAAACTATTAAACCTATTTATATCATGAAAAACTCACCTACAATTTGACTCGAGATCAGAGTAATAAAATGATTGAAGATTTATATTAGTACGTAACTGTCTGGTATGGACGTCATACAATTGAAATGAAGAACCAGATGCAGATAGAGCTACATTGAGAGCTGTAGGAATGGAATAAAGAATTAATACTCCGAAAGCATGTACCAGATCCATAGAGTATATGTGCTTTTTATAAAGATCTTGGCCTCTAAAAATAAAAATATACACATTAAAAAAATCAAATGAAATCTAATACTTTACTACTACAGGGTGTCCAGCTTTTCATTGGCATTGCGAGGTCATGGTAGGATGGAACGAGGGTCATAAGGGTGGGCTGGTGGATGAAATGGCCGCCAGAGAAATGCTACTCAAAAAGTTTCCTTTATTCGAGTTCAAATAAAGTGGCGTTTTGGGATTCAAAATAATGGATTTCACTTTAAACGAGAAGTGATACATTTGAGTGAAAAGCAATCGAAAGTATCTGAAAGAGTTGAAATTTTAATAATCTTCAAACAACTAATGAAACGAAGAATGATGAGAAAATATAAATCTCAGATGGAAAAAAACTGGTGAAGTCTTAAAAGTAAAAGAATTAATACAGACAAGGAGAGGCTACACTTCTGTTTTTAGTAGTTCACTATAAAAAAAAATCATAAAAACTGCTGCGGTAAAAAATTAAGGGGAATTTAAGGCTACAAATTTGTGGTTTTATGGACGGAAATACCGTTAGAGTGTTGACATGGGAAGGCGCAGGATGTGATTGTTTTTCTTGATGAATTCAAAAGTTATAAATTCGTCTTTATTCGCAATTTGACCGCATTTTATCACTTTATTATCGTCATAAATCAGACTTTTTCTTTAATGTTTTCGTGAAGAAGCAAGTTGAAAATTGAAATAGTTGATCAATCAAGAGAAGTTGTAGAAGGAAACCACACGTTCGCCTCTAGATATATGGAATAAAATGCCTAACCTGTATCTGTACAGCTAATTTGTTCCTATCTTATTAGTAAGAAACGGTGACTATTGGAAATATCTAGAAGAGCTGAGACAAACAATATATTTCTGGGGAACCACAACCAGGTGAGAACAAATGAATGCCTAAGCCAGATTGCACTAACAGGATACTGCTGCCTAAATGGACACCTCAAAAAGCTCAAACTAGATACTAACGCAAAAATAATATATATTCTGTCGAATAGAAAAAGAATCTTCCATTCACATAATAGCGAAGTGAATAGGAAGCTCACTTTATCTTAAGCTTGCAGATCTCCTAAAATTTCTCCAGAAAAACGATCTAAAAGAACTACTTGTCTCTGGGACTTTCTTGGGCAACAGATCTGTAGCTTGTTATTCGGAAAAATTATCAGCAGAACACGGAAATGTAAAGATTGTGAGAGTAGCAACATCTTCACCTTCAATCGCAAACAAAAATTCGAAAAATTTGACAACAAATCCATAGATTTGAAACATTAATAGATATTAACGGTATAAGTGTTGTAAAGATTGATATTACGAAATGAGATGGGAAATTTGTCCCATTGAATATCGTAATATGAATTTACGATACGAATATAGTACATTATTTTACCTACTACCAATAATGTTAATTATTTACTCAAAATTAGTCAATATTCCTGAAATTAATGATATTAGAATCATGTAACAAGCAAGCGTTGCGCTCATTATTGATTTATTTTACGAACTGTCAATTTTAATCATAATAATAATAATTGTCTTTATTATTTCCAAAATATAAATGTTTACAATAAAATAAATGCAAAAACAAATTTATTAATGGAAAATAAAAGGCGAAGTTCAGCTTTTATGAGGCATTAAGCACCATAAAAGTTGCTCTACCACTTAACCTTAAAAAGTGTACATGCCTAAATAAAGAAAAAAAATAAAAAAATAAAAATTCAAAATTCAAAAGTTGGTATCCAGACTTAGTTTAGGAATTATAGCTTGAAACATTTTTAATTTTTAAAATAAAGTAATTAACAGAGTGTTCAAGTTTGAGTAGTGAAAAGGCATTTAGCAACAGATACTTTTAAACTTACTAATTTTATAACTTTTAAGATCTGTAGGAAGTCCGTTATAGACATGGCTAATTTGATATATGAAAGACGATCTAAAAAGTTCTAACCTAAATAATGGAACTGTAATTAAACCTCTATTTCTAATGTTAAGATTGTGAATATCTGTCCTATATGTTATTTTTCGATGTAAGTAAGACGGGTTTCTTGTATGTACTATTTTATGATAGAGACACGCCGAATGTAATATCCTTCTATTATTCATGTTTAACCACCCAATTTCTTTAAGTTTATTTGAGACGCTACGGCGTCTTCGAATACCAAATATCAATCTAAGACAACAATTCTGCATTTTCTGAATTCTCTTTTTATATTCAACAGTTAAACATGGACCATATAAAGCGTCAGCTTAATTGAACACCGATAAAATCAAAGTCTCACATAGTGTTTTTTTTACGCCAAATGGCAAAAAATGTCTAATGCCAAAAACTGTTTTCAAAGACATGTATACATTTTGAAGTACCGCGTTAATATGTTTCTCAAACATGAATCTCACTGGAAATCTTTTGACGATTTAGTTTGGAGTCAAATAGAAGAGTTTTTGATTTAGTGGGATTGATTAAAAGGAAATGATTTTTAGCGGCGTCTACAAATGCATTAAGGTCAGCATTAATCGTATTACAAGCACGTTCAATTGCCTGCGGAAAAAAGCTATAGTAGAGTTGGGTGTCATCTGCGTATAAATGTGTACTACAATTAGATATGTGTTGCAATAGTTGAGACGTATAAATTGAGAAGAATAATGGGCCCAATATTGAGCCCTTTGGTACACCCGACGAAAGTGAAAGTAGCTCTGATCTTTTGTCATTTAGAGAGACACATTGCTGTCTATTTTTTAAATAATTACTAACTAATAAGCGGTCATTTTCTGAAAAACCTATGTACTGTAATATATTGATCAATAAGTCATGATTTATAGTGTCGAATGCTCTGCTTTGACGCGTTCACACATATAGCTACTAAAATAATGGGAGGAGAAATCGTTTCTACAAAAAATTCAATTTAAATTGAAAACTACCATTCTTCAATTGCCTCCACGTCAGCTGGAATAAATATCACTAATTGTATAGGTGTTGTGTCTAATTATTATAATAAATGAGGTTTAATTCTTTATTCATGAATTGATGCATTAAATTTTGTTGAATTCATAATATTATTATTAGTGTTACGTCTATATTCATGATAAATGGGTTCGTTGATTTATGTGTCTCGGTTGTCATTCATTCTGCAAGCTGTCAACTTTGACACGTTCATTCCAATTAATTTTACTTCACCGCACTAGTGCAGTAAAGTATCTCATTACGAAACTCATATCAGTATCGTAATGTTTGATATTACATATTGGTGGTAGGTAAAGAATTATTACAGTTTCCTGTAATATTGTCGTATTTAATAAAGCGATTTAAAAACAGATTTCGAAACTTTATAAAGCGTTAAGATAAACATAATTATTCTTCGACATCTGTAATTTAGTATTGTTTTGCTGATTTGTTACGAATTAAAATGTTACTATTAGGAAATTGGGATTATCCGAACTCCCAACTGATTGACTTTACACTTACGTATTATACATTCTTGTAATCCTCCAATAATGCAATAATGTATATGGTGTTCCATTAGAAAAATGGGAGGGGTGAACATAGGGTGAAGGGGTTATAACGTCTACATACCAGCAAAATGATGTCAAATGATTTTTGACGTGTTTTTTCATTTTTTGTTAAAGTGACACCTTGAGAACTATGTGAGGTGAATAGTTTTTATTGAAATGCTCTGTATATAATAATTCTATATTATTTCTTCTGAGTTGAACGATGCCTTTAAAAAGAAAAGGGATTATAGTATTCAGGTAATTATAGTTAATAACCAGATATTTTGTAGCATGTGTTAGAAGAGAGGATGGTGAATATTAATTAGTACCTATCCTATTTAGATCTTTCTCATAGTTTTACTGTAAATATTTAGATAGTATTTTGTGTTTTATATTTGTATTTGTATCAACAAGTTCGTTGATATTCACACTTTCGTTTATTCACTCCAGTTTCATTTAAACATGATGTTGATTTAAATCTCACACTAATTCTTTGGAAACCCACTCCCGAGTTTGAGAGAAGTAATAACCGTTATGAGAAAAAAAACACAAAGTAGCTTACCTTTTAAATAGAATTCGATTGAAATACGGAGGAAGAGAATCTCCCCGTTTTAAAAATGTTTCATTCGAATTATCACAAGCCGTTTTTGCACCTTCATTCAGTAATATGTCTACGAAATCCTGTGCCGAGACATCTGAAAAAAAGCAAATCAATAATATTCATATTACTATGTATCGCATGAAATCTAAAAATTTATAGTTGGAATGGAAACTAGAAACTGTAAAAGACTGCTAACAATTTGGCAACAATGTAATATCTTTAAAACAAGATAGGCATATGCAGATCGAAGCAAACGATTTTGGACAAACTTTTCCAGTTTTTGTGAATATCACCTAAGCTATCATAATTTATGGTCGTATCGTAAAAGTTTGAGCTTTAGTTATTTTTTTTAAGAAATATAAGATTCACCTGAGAGAGAGATAAGCTTTATTGTCATGAAAAATTGTACAATTTCATAGACAAAGCGACATAATTCAGGAACTGGGATAGGAGTGTACGGGCCAGCAACCAAACACTCTGAAAGCTTGGGGAAAAACCCCAAGAATCTTTCAAATTCACATCATAAGAAAGTGTGCCTAGTTCAATATTGACAAAGGATGTAGAAGGCAAAAGATTATCATAATGTCGGATAGTCAAGCAGCCATTAAAGCACTGAGCTCTTGTGTAATCAGTTCCAAAATGGTGTGGGAATGCCTAGGCAATGAACTAGGTGAGAACAGTAAAGTAACCTTACTGTGAATTCCAGGACACACTAGAATAGAAGGAAATGAAATAGCAGATGGACTAGTGAAGAGGAGGACTGAAAGACTCTTTTGGGGGCCGGAACCATTTTGCGGTATCAGCTCCAATGTAATATTGGAAGAAGCCGAAGAAAAGAGAAGATCTGGCCATTGGGAAAAACATTCAAAGCTCAAATAGATTAATATTGTTTTTTATCTGGACGTCACTCAGAGCTAGGATAACTTTGACCTGACAAAAATTGAAATATATAATTGATACCATTCCACTTATTAGAATATGAACGAATGTCTCACCTTCTTCTGTATTTATATCCATGATTAACTTGACACTTGCAGAACTCAATAAAAATATATCACAAATTAAATAATATAACAATGCGTAGTCTGGTTTACCAGATACCACAATTGAAAGAACAAAGAATTTTATATACTCAATGGTTAATAACCAATCACGGAAAATAAATAGTGTTATCAATAAATATACAAAATACAGAATCACATTCAGTGACCCCAGAAATGAAAATTATGAAATATCACATAATACGATGAAAATATTGATTGAAAATAATAATAAATTATTTTTTCCGTAAATCGATAAAAAAATTTAATATTCCAGACAAAATTTCAAAGAAAACGTCAAGATTTCGTTCCTTCAGTTGTATATATGCATATTCGTACTTTTCTCTTGATTTATTTGGCAATAATTCTAATGAAGCAGTATTCATTGCCTCAACCATCTCTGGAGGAGTCCCAGAAATGGGAAATTCTTCATCACTTATCATTTCACTTTCGAGAACACCAGTAATTAAATTTATATGCGTCAAGTTTGACAATTCAACCGTTATCACGAATTCCAAAGCACTATTTATTTGTGAATAAAATTTTTTTCAAAATTAGTTAATATCTGCCGAATTTTAATGATTTGCGGAAAAATATAAGATATAAGATAATCAATGCAGTTTTGGTATTTTGCATGATTTCATTTTAAATATCTAACTATAAAGTTGCAAATATCATGGACCGTCCTCCACTTAAATTGATCATAAAAATAAACATTTTGAAAAACTGGTACAACTGGCAAAATAATGTGGTTAGCGTTAGTCGTAACATGTTAGTTGGCCGGCTGACTTAACTTCAAGGAAGCCGCCCTGAGTTATTCTACTAGCTCTATTCCTATACTACGGTGTAGCTTCTTCTGATCAAATACATATAATCTAGTAGAATATCTTTAAAGATCTTATATTTTGTGCAATTTGTTTATTGGTAAAATGGGAGATACAAACCAGATAAACGTTAACGAAGAATTAGTTGAGATGCAAGCGGATTCAAACGGCGAAGAGTGAAAGGAATAGTATTATAAACCAAACAATAAGAAAAGAATTAAAAGTAGAACATTTACTGGAACTCATCAAAAAAGGGAACTGAGTTGGTGAGGACACTTACAGAGAATAAAGGATACCAGGGTGGTCAAATAAATATGCCAGGCAAGACCACAGAACAGAAGGAAAAAAGGGAGACCGAGAAATAACTGGGAAATTGAAAAAATCCTAAAATAGAGAAATCTAGCAAACATAAGAGTCAAAAACAAGAAAGAATGGTGGAAATACGTACATGGAGGAAAAAAGATTACCATACTATAAGGTAGAAGGATTTTTGATTATATATATAATAGCCAAATGGATGTAGAAGAATCGGCAAATATCGCTTGTATGTCGCTGCTGCCAGACAAATTAAGGAAGAGGTATGAAGCAACGTATCAATACTTCAAGAAATGGTGCCAAACAAAGACTGCTACTGCAGTTTCAGAATCCATGCTTTTGGCGTACTTTCACGAAAAATCTGCTGTAATCAAGCTTATGGTGTGAATATTCCATGCTGAAGTCCACTCTTTTCATGAAGGAAAGCATAGATATTTCCAAGTATCCTCAACTTCGAGCGTTTTTAAAAAGAAGAAATGACGGACGTAAACCGGAACAATCTGATGTGTTTGACAGGGAAGATGTAAATAAACTCCTGTTCAAAGCCACCGATGGTGTTTATTTAATTATGAAAGTTGTAGTGATAATGGGAATTGCTGGAGCATTCGTATTGTTTTGAACGTTCTGATCCACTAACATTCTAGTGTATTATCTCATCCCTACACATTATCATTTTTTTATGTAGTTTAAAGTTTCCTTCCTGACTCATTCGTTCCCATTCGTAATATATTTCAATCCTTCAATTTTTCTTATTCTTTGTTTTATTTTCATTTGAATCTCCAAATATTTTAACATTATTGCTATTGGTTTATTATTTCAAATCTCAATTCATCCTTCAGTTTAATATTTTCCTGTATTCCGGCCATTCTCGTTTTCGCGTAAGCAATTTCAAACTCACTTCCATAGTCATTATTCTCCCATTGATGTCATCAAAGTTTATAATACCGTCTACTTCATTCAGTGAACGGCTGAAGAGGGTGGCTCATTGGCTCTTCGCTAACCAGACTTCTTCGATCGTTACCCTAAGATGGAAAATATTAATAAATAAAAAAGAGTAGAGTATTTGAAACCAATTAGAAACTTTTCTAACTCAATTTCAATATTCAATATTCAATTAATAGGATCCAGTTTATGTGTAATCGTGGCATATGTGATGATAAAAAAAGTGATAAAATTGATTGGTTAGTACTTAGATGTCAATTTGTTTTTGTCTTTCATTGTGGTTATTCACTTCTTTTTTCAATTGCTTTAATTACAACCTATGAGTCAACGAATAAAGGGCAACTAAATGTCGACCATCAGCTGGCAGTCAATAATACGAAGGAAAAGATAGGGAAAATCGAGTTCGTGATAGGTGAAGAATAGAGTTAGGTGGACAAGGACTCTAGTACCGAGTAGGTACTAATCGGTGGGGCAGGCGTCCTTTCAAATGAACCAACTACTACTTCATAAAGTTCTTTATGGAGCATGGATCATTCAAATCTACCTCTGGTATTGACTTAACTAAAGGCACTTTGCGCGTGAAGAGTCATTTACACCGGAAACGGTAATGTATTGGAATATGGTCACTAAAAAAACTTTCAGCTGGTAAGAAGAGTGAATAAAGAAAATGGAATAGATCAAAGAAACTGATAAACGGAAAATTAATGCAATGTTCAATAAAAACAGACCCAGGCAAGTTGGACGAAAACTGGATATTTTGAGTGCTGTTGGCTCTGAACAGAGCAGGTCTGCGTCCAGGGTCATCAAGTGGGGTTGGTGATTGACCTGAGGCAATCCCGCACATTCGGGTAGAAGGAAAACGAGTCGCCAGCGATTTCCACCTAGAAAAAAATACAACCAGCTAATTGTTTAAGCTTGAAGTTAAATTGAAATTTCATAGGATCCTTCTATTTCTATTACCAATGGATGTATGTTTGTCTGTATGATGGGGTGACATTCACTGAGATCTAAAAGAACTATTGTGCCCCCCTACTCCTACTTCCCTGAGGAACGTCTCAAAGACTAGTAGCTCCTTTAGTCCTATTTCCCTGCCCTAGGAATCTGAATTGTTATGCAATTCACAAGTATGTGGATGGAGGTTTCATACAACAGAATCTACATTCTTTCTCCACTAATTTGAGCTTTTCCAGGTGCCCGTTTAGTCGGCAATGTCCCGTTAGGATCCCTGTTTAAACTCTTAGTGCAGTTTAACTTTGACTTATGCATTCATTTGATCTCAACGGGTTGTAGTCACCCATTGTCTAGGCCCTACTAGATCTTTCCAATGGTCAGATCTTCCCTTTTTGTTAGGCTTTGCCTATTTCTTCCAATATTACATTAGGGCTGATACCGTAGTAGGGTTCCGGCCCCCAAAAGGTTCTTCCACTCCCCCTCTTTGCTATTCCATCTCCTATTTCATTTTCTCTTATTCCAGTGTCTCCTAGAATCCACAGTAAGGTTACTATATTGTTCTCGCCTAGTTCATTGAGTCGGCCTAGGCATTCTCACACCAATGTAAATATTAATAATTATTCTTCACTTACACAAAAACAACACTGGAAGTTTGAATAATAATATCCACATACTTTATTTTGTAACCAGATAATAGTAATTTTCCACATCTCTAAAATATTGTTGTCGAAGAGTCATAGAAAAAAGTTAACCGGTCCTGGTTGCCGAATAGCCCCCAGATATAATAACTGTCAAGGTTTACATTATAAATAAAACGTATATAACAAAATGGTACGTGCATAATATTGATAAGTTCAGTGATTACGATATTACATATTATCAACTGTATTGCAAAAACAGAGTATATTTCGAGCTGGTATCTGGTAAATTAGAATATTATAATATAAAATAGATACAGATATTATATTTCAGACTAGATATATCAAAATTGTAAAACATGCAAATGGAAAATAAAAAATTCCAAAACACTGCAAAACTGTTAAACTGATAATCTTCAAATGCAAATAGTTACTATCCATTATTTATAAGGTCTACCACATGATACGTGTTCAAAGATTTTTATTACCGCCACATGTATGTGGTATATACAGGGTGTACCAATCTTACGACAAACTTCGATATGTGGGTTATTTTGAGAGGTATTAAAAAATGTTATCAACAAAAATAGTAGATGTCTCTAAGGTCCATATTATGAAATTATATCGAACTATACAGAGTGCTGCATAACTTCTTTACAAACCAAAGACATGCTTTTTTAAATGAGAACCCCTGTATATTATACCGAATTCGGATTGCTTACATTTTTTAAAGCTTTTGATATAAGGTTTTGCTACGTTATACAGAGTCCTTCAAAAGCTATGGACACGTTTAGGTGATAATCGTAGGTAAATCAACGCTCTGTGGCTTATTGAACGTTGGAGAAAAAAAATCTATTTTTCCTATAAGACTTTCGTAATATGATGCAATATCTCCGTATTTTATTAAATTTTAATTATTTTCTTTCTTGTATACAGGGTGGACGGAAACTCGAACCTGTCATTTTCTTTCTTCTTTCAAATGGAACACCATATATTTTATAGTAAAAATAGAATCTTCTGTTATGTAACTTTAATTTTTGTCAAGGATAAAACATCTAAATCAGAAAGTGGCTGTTCATATTTAGTGAGGTGAAATATCTGCAGTGAAAGTTGCAAACATTCAGGAATTCTTAATTTCCAGTTTTCTCCTAAAATATTCGGTTTAAAAAATTTTTAAATTAATTTTTGCAAAGTAGTACCAATATACTTTAATAAAATACCAAAAGCCGGATATCGGTTTAACACCCCTTTGTTGAAATTGGTAACGCTTCTGACCTGGGCTCAATTTTGATTTGAAAATTTCCAATATTTTGACTATTAATAATAATGTTATGCAACATTTCATCCGAGTGCTAATTATTTACCAAGATTTAGTAATACGTAAAATTAAAATCTCAAATCCTGCTAAACAATTGATTGAATACTTCAATAATAAAGGATTGAATCCAAATGATGGAACGTTTTACGAAATAAACAGAAGTCAATTTATCAATCCTTAACCTTTTAATTATTAATTTGTAATGAGTCCCATCTGGCTAAAAGGAGAATTACAGACTAGTCGCAGTGATAATTAATCACAGTTGAGAAATTAATTGAACAAAAACTTTTGAAACATACCTGAGTTTGTGGATAAATCTTTCCTCTAGACATTTTGACAACTGATTCAGTGTAATTTATTACTCTTCAATAATTTTTTTGGTGAAATAATTTTACCATTATAATAATGTTTTATGTATTTTATTAATTTATTTTGTAACTAGCCCAGGAGACCACACTAGTAGTGGTCAGACGTTCCTTTGGGAAAAATGGGGGCTAAAACCTCACATGCTGTATTGGCTATAAAACAAGGTGGTAAAGAATGCTACAACTCTTTGGTGTCGTGGCCGAAGACTCGGCAAGGAATGGCTATGATGATATTATGCAAGAAGCATAGACTTGCATGTCTGGGCATCACGGGGACCATGAGAACTACCCCTACAGGAAGTATTATTAGGCCTACTTCCATTACACCTTGTGATACAGGGAGAGGCAAGACTAGGTATAGACTGGAAAACACGATGAACAGCCTAAACGCTAGATCATCAGGGCACATGAATATCGTAAAAGTTGTGTCGGGGGACGTGCTAAGCATGAGAACAGACTACACAACCGTGCGATATTCTCACAGTGGAACTGCTAGCACTGTGCAGAAATCAGATGAGAATCATAACAGGTTTCATGACTGGTCATGCACCAGTAAAGGAACACATATACAAATTAAAACTATACAACGGAGACCTTACATGCAGATTATGCAGTAGGGAAACGGAGACAGTGAAACTCTTGATCGCAAAGGATAGTTATTACTTTGCCAACCGCAAGGAAACGCTGAGCTACGAGGATATATTGAAAAATTCTTAGCCTACTATAGAACCAAACAGAATTTCAATGTCAAAATATTTTATTACACAACATATTCTCCTCTTAATTGGATACATTTATTACAGCGAACCTGCAGCGTCTCTAGACCTTTAAAAAAAATGTTTCTTCTTGCTCTGCAAACCAGACCTCCACAGCTTTGATTACCTCCTCGTTGGAAGAAAATTTACGACCTTTTCAACTTTTTTTCAGTTGAGGAAAGAGATGATAGTCGGATGAAGCCAAATCTGGTGAATAAGGGGGGTGTTCTATAGTCATTCAAACCCTAAATCACGAATTTTTTGCATGGCAACATGAGATTTGTGTGCAGGGGTGTTGTCCTGCAAAAACAAAACAACTTTGGATAGCTTTCCGCGTCTTTTCTCTTTAATTTTTTCCCATAGAGTGGTCAGTAATGTCAAATAGTAATCTCCAGTTATGGTTCTACCCTTATCCAAAAAATCAATCATGATTACTCCATGGCAATCCCAAAAAACTGAAGCAATAACTTTTCCAACAGATTTTTGGACACGAAACTTCTTAGGTCTTGGAGAACCAGAGTGTCGCCATTCCATCGATTGTTGCTTTGTTTCTGGATATTAGAAATGTACCCAAGTCTCATACATAGTAACAATTCGGATTAAGAAATCTACATCGTTTTCAAATCGAGCACAGATCGAACGCGATAATTCTACCCTTGCACGCTTTTGGTCAACTTTCAAACATTTGGGGATCCATTTTGCAGCAATTTTTCTCATGTCCAAATTAACGTGAACTGTATGATGAACGCGTTCGTATGAAATATTCAGTGCTTCAGGTATCCGTTTTAGCCCAATTCGACGGTCTGATAAAATCATGTCATGAACTGCATCAATATTTTCGGGGACTGACACAGAAACTGACCTTACCAATCGGTCATCGTCTTCAATGGAGAATTTACCTCTTTTGAAGCTTGCAGTCCAATTTTTCACGGTCGCTTTTAAATACAGGTACTTGATGATGGCTCGATACCCCAATTTTTCTATTTTCACAATTTCGGTGGACATCTTTTTTCTTTTAATTTATTGCGTAACTCTGGTTTACTTTTTTGACGTTAAACTTCACACTGACACTTCTAATAAGTTATTGTTCGTTGCTATGGTAAAACGCAATATTTTGTTTATGCATGGAACTGGTCTAGGCTAACTAGATATCAATACATCCTCGTGTATATAGCAAACCCTCAGCTAAGAACTTGTACAAACTGGTGCAGGGGACAAAGGTGCTTTGAGAAAGCACGAGCAAAAATACAATAAGCCATTAGGCTGCAGTGTTATCGGATACTTGTCAGACGGGCTCAGGAAAAAAAAAGACATAATTTATATTTACTATTTCTTATGATTTATTTTCACTTCAAATCACTGTTCTAATTTGTCTACACGTTACTCTTCAGATATCCCCATGGAAAATTACAGTAATGCTAAATAAACATAAACAATTTTTGTTTTTATTCACTGTACTAGAAAAATATAACGCATTAATACCCGGGATATCCCTGTAGACATTGAAGCTAAAGTTATGTGTTCCGAAGTAATTTCCTAATTACTTTTTATAACAACAGCAGTCAGTTTCCAAAGAGTGATCTCCAAAGAATCCATAAAAAACACATAAATCTACTATGGTCGTGGCCGTTGCTTTGTAAAAAATACATTATCGAACTGCTATTAAAGCTGAAGAAAACCTTAAAACATTTTTCTTGTCGTAATAAAATTTAAGGCATTGGAAAGATTGCAATAAAAACGATGTGAGCGCTCTAAGCATTTTTAGATTTATCGTGATGAAAAAAGATCCAATTTGTGTTATTAGTAAAATAAGAATTTTGAATAAATCATCACGTTTACAATGAGATCACTTTTCATCAGACCGGATGCAACTTGTTTATTTTACCATCGTTAGATAACATTTGTGGTTTTTAAGAGATTTAGCATTTGGCAAAATGAGATTTTATTTCAAAAACTCAATCTATGTAAGCTGCTCCACAAAAGTTAACGAATTGGAATAATGCATAGCAATCATAGCATACATATTTACGTAGAGATCTGTACATGGCATATGATGGATGGCAGATTGTTCCGCAACGATCTATTTTAGGAACATTTGTTTTTGCCGAAATAAAACACAATTCATTTCATATAATGTTCAATTCGTCTTAAAAATGCTTTTATTAATTTGATATGACTTGGTTTACTTCTCTTCCTAGGAACACGTTCAAGCGGATGCTACGAATACAGAGTACCTAAAATAATATAGTTATAAGGATCCACTTTTCAATCCCAAACATAGTGATTGTTGCAATTTAATATTCCTTATTAGTATCTTTAATCGCTTCTATCCGTGTATTCTTAAGGGCAACCAATAAAATAATAATTGTCTTCCACTAACCACTAAAATTTGAATAAAACGTCAATTATCGTGTATACAGGAACGCTCAAAAATAAAAATAAATACAATTATTATTTATATTCACACTTGCATTTGCATTTTTGAAAAATAATATTTTTCAAAAACAGTGACCGTTCAACTAAGGAGCAACAACTTATTTTCATGCAATAAGCACCGCCGCATATTGAATTACACCCCAAAGTCAAACGGGGTTGGTATATCTACAAGATAGTTGTTGTTCCTTAGTTGAACGGTCACTGTTTTTGAAAAATATTATTTTTCAAAAATGCATAAAGTGTGAATAAAAATAATTATTCTTCGACATCTGTTGATAAATTACTTTATTAAATACGACAACATTACAGGAAACTGTAATAAGCTTTATAAAAACAATTTTTGACAACCTACATCTTGGACCCCGGTGAATGTTTGTTTGTTTTAAGCCTTCTAAAACTACTGACATATACGAAATGTTCCTTTGCTTTCCTAAACTACCCAAATTTGAAGTTCATCAACTATCAATTAAAAGCTATAACTGGGTGTTGCGATCTTAGTGGGCACACTCTATATGAAAAGGATTGACGTCCCAAAATTACAACTCTGATGAGTTATATAATTTTATGGAATCATTATAGAACATAGATACTTATTTCTCTAAACAAATCAGATGGTTTTTTCCCTCTTCAAGCAATAATTTGCTTTCTTGGTGTTTGAGGTGATGCAAAAGGCCAGAAGCTGTTTCATTACATTCCCGACTTGTGATTGTGATTCTAGCCAAGTGTAGACACAAATATCATCTTTTTCCATTGATTTTTTTGGTAATTTCATAATAACGCACAGCATAAATAGGGAACGACCGCCAAAACTTATGTTATAATATCATTTATCGAGTTTTAAAAAACCCAAGATGCTTATCGAGTTTGCTGCTAGTGTTAGCGTCAGTTTCAATAATATATAATAATAAGATTAGCGACAGGGTGGTCAAAAAATTCCAAACGTTGCGAGGTTTT
The DNA here is from genome assembly GCA_949126875.1 of Lochmaea capreae. Taxonomy (NCBI): domain Eukaryota; kingdom Metazoa; phylum Arthropoda; class Insecta; order Coleoptera; family Chrysomelidae; genus Lochmaea; species Lochmaea capreae. Next base: position 22,502,262 of record OX421404.1, read on the forward strand.
ACTATTGCCCTATTATAGACAATGCTGAGTTTACGAAAGTTTTAAATATTTTTTGTTTCGGAATAACTAACCTGGTCTTGGGAGTTTATATTTTGATCTATCCATATTACTTTGCTGCGTATCAGATTCAATTATCATTTCCTGTTGCAATATCAACCTTCTACTTCATTATAATCCATTATTAAGCATTTGATATCTTCCTTTGCATCTCTAAATTCTTCTTCTTCCATCCCTTCTCCAACGTAATGATGTACAAACGCTCTTTTAGCAAACATAACATTAAATTTTTTCAAAATTCTCTCCCACGCACTTTTGATAGCAGTGCTGTTAGATAACATAGTTACAGCTCTTTGAACTTTCGCCAAATCTCCACCTGGAACAGCAACTGGTGGCATGTAGTTGATTCCTACTTTAAATCCCGTAGGACTCCAGTCTACGAATTGAATTGAACGTTTGGATTTGATGTTCACTATAGCATTGTTAACGTCAGTTGGAGCTACGTCGCCTCTATATAACAGACAGCAGGAAATATATTTACCTGGAAAGGAAAAGGAGTGTTCAGCTTATTAATAACAAAAAGTTATTGACAAAATGTTTGTCGAGGAACAACTCTTTGACTACATTGTGGCACGACAACTACCTTGAAAAATGTATGATTATAGTCTTACCTGTTCTTGGATCGCATTTTACCATTTGATTTGCAGGCTCGAAGCATGAATTTGTTAGTTGCGATATGGACAGTTGTTCATGGAAAGCCTTGTGAGCAGGAACAAAAGGAGCATAAGTAACAAGAGGGTAGTGTATTCGAGGATATGGTACCATGTTGGTTCTAAATTCTGTTAAATCTACATTGACGGCACCTTCGAATCTAAGAGATGCTGTAACTGCTGAAACTACTTGTCCTAGTAGTCTATTTAAATTGGTGTACGTTGGTCTGGGTGTGTCTAGATTCCTTCCTTAAATAATATATTCAATAAAATAATTCCGACTCATTCATCCACCAATATTATCGTTATTACTGCTAGAGTCCGTTTCAACAAGGAAGAAGCAGCCTGAAGTTGCAGTCGATGTCAAAACCAGCGCCATATTTAAAAATCGATATTTTAATCTAAATCAGTAGCTTAACGTTTTCACATTTTGTAGGGTAACACAAAATTAGAAGTATTAGAACCATATAAATAACTGCTAAGTGCAGCAGACTATATGCATTATTATCAGAATTCAATTATTTTTGAAGTAATGTATACTCTTCCATATATTTTACAACAATCTGAATGCCATGAGTAATATATTGGATTATTATACTTTCTTATTTGACTTACCGATGATTTTTTAAAGGAATTTGGATTCCATGTTCAGCTTCAGACTCCATAAAAGTTGCAACTTTTTCAAGAATCTGTCGGCCTTCACTGTGGATAACTTTTCTTTTAACACCAACCAGTTTTGTAGGAGGCATGGTTTTAGATCAAATAAAACACATAGCACTCACAAATAAACTAGCAGAACGTCTTAAAATATCCAAAAATGAAAAATATTCGACAGTAAATGATTGTTTCAAACACAACCTCAAATGTCAACAAATTAATTGCTGTCGGCATGAAACATCGCTTGTAACGCCAATGGCATGGAACGATCGCTCGACAGATTTTGACTTATGCGCAGGTCGGTACGCCAACTTCAGGTGGCTTCTTCCTTATTGAAACGGACTCTACTGCAAAGTGAAGATTTTATCAAAACTGCTGTGCGATTTGTATTAACCGATAACCAATATGGTTTTCCTAAGTGGAAGGTGGTTTTAACAACAGTTCTCCAATAATTATTAGGAGCTATGGAGATAATCTTCATCTTATTGCCTTCAAAAACTCTTAACCCTGGCAAACCGTAATAGAGTAACACTTCAGTGGGTTCCGAGGCACAAGGGTATTGTAGGCAATGAATCAATCACTTCTTATTGTAGATTTTCCCGATACAGTACCAATGAAAGGTTGGATACCATGTATAAAACTTGGCCTTCAGAAACAATTCCTGATGGCAATAAATCGATATGGAGCTTGATTTCATCATTGGAGAAAAAGTTTCCCACAATAAGTGTTACCAAAAGTAATCAGGAAATATTTTTACGATCTCGAATCGATGACGGGTGAAATTTTTGGAGAAAAACTTAGTAATCTGAAAAGATCAGCCTCATAATATATCATAAAAGTGATGGTAAATTTTCCGGGAAATTGCCGATCAAATAACTGTAGCTTTTAACTACTTGTAAGGCTTGAAGTTTTTAGATGTCTTTCAGTTACATTCGATATACTCCCGTTCAAACTTTTTTCTAATAGTTCGACGATGCTAGAGCAAGGGAAATGTGTCAAATCATAATGTAATATTTAGCAATATTCATATCAACAATGCAGTAGATATATTATTAAGTTTCAAACCATTTTTATACTTACATTAAAAAGAAACTGGTAGGACAATAAAACATTATTAAAAGGTCTTTAAATATTTGAAAACAAAATATTATTGATTGACTAAAGCGTTAAAATTCACAAATTTAAAAGCCCTTCTTAAATTTCGCGCCTTAATACCACTACTTGTTACCTACGTGTCCGCTCTGTCGTAATTAAATGTTCATCAAACAATAATAAACTGTAATGACAAGGAAGTTTATATAACATTACAGTGGAATTGATTTGCCCCTAGGTCTGTAACCTGACCAGGCTCTAAATAGACCTGTGTTTCAGGTATTTAAAGCGTTGACGGACAATTAACCTGTAATTGTAAATAATGCCGTCCACTATTCCTACTTCGTTTGTTTTTGACCCATCAGTATCGTAAATGAGGACCCCTCCCGTAATTAGAGCGATTTCTTTTTTTTATTCACACAAGACAGTCACTGTAAATTTTAATTTGTTCATAATTGAAAATATATTTAATACGCACGCCTATGCTAAAATTTCAATAGTTCTTTATGTTTTATGTTAGAATATTTAAATTCATTTATAAAAAAAAACGTGAATCAACTCGGCTTATCTGTGAACTTGTTTTTTTGGCAAAAATCGTTTATGAGTAACAAACAAAACCAAGTTACATATACCTTCATTTCGCTTTTAGATAGTGAATTTATTCCTAATTAGAATTTCTCGGTTGATGGGTTAATATATCGGGACGGCTTTTCGCAAAAATAGACTTTTATTTAGTATAAACTCATTTTATCTTGGGATTTTTATTACTTACAGTGAAAACTAATGGTTTTACGAACATTTTAGTGGAAATCATGGTGAAATTGCTGCACATATAACGGCTTTCGTCGATGATTGCTTGGTAAGTGCTCAAAATTATTAACTTTTTTTGTTTGTTATTGATATAAAACAAAATTATACTTTGTAATAATCTATAGATACTAAACTATCTTTTTAGTTAACCCGTATGTTAGAATGTATTTTTCATTGACTTCAAAACGATTATTTCATCTCGTTTCTAAATGTTCCTGCTTTATTTTATTTCAATACGTGCATCTTTGCTATTTCCTAATTGTTGATATTTGAAAATTAGAATATTATTTAAGATTTTCTATGCTCCAAGTTGAAATATTCACTTTTATATCGTCTTGCGTTTTTAAAAATAAAAATCAACTCGGTTTATGTTTACTAGTTTCAATAATGGAGCAGGTTAACCGACAAACAACCAATAACTTACTAAAGTAACAATATCTTCATCACTATTTTCCATTTTTAAAAATTCATAGTGCTATTGACAGTAAATGTTGATATAATTTATTGAATTTCCATTAATTTATTTTCAAAAATTATTTTTCTCGAATTGAAACATAAATCAATGAAGATCAGCTGATCAAAATATATTCTGTTTAATATATTAGGTTTGTTCGTTGAAGGAATTTCTAATCGATTGGAAATTTCTCAAAATATTACATTCCGTTTGTCATTCGTTGTGAATCGATTGGCAACTTTTGTTCTACGAACGGGTGGTAATTTTTACAGTAGAGAGCATGACGCATGACATTTAATCATTAATAGCTATGTTCGCGGGTCACAAGCCGAACCGATTCTGAACCAGTCTGGTATTAATTCTAAATCGTCTAGAGCGCATGCTTAGTTCCGAACCAGCAAATAATTTTAAGTATACCGCGAACGGTCTTAGAACCACTGATCACCTTTCAGGACTTGAACGAAAACAAAACACACTTCTGACAGCTAACAAATGATGAAAAATAATCAAAATACTCTAAAAATAAACAAAATATAAAAACCAAAATATAAAAACCAAAATAGACTAAATAGATCATTTAAATTTACCTTACACTCGACTTGGGCAGTGGACAGCTAAATTAGAGTTTGATATTTATTTATAACGTTAAAACACAATAAAGCAAACAATAAACAAGTGAAACAACAGGTAACTAAAATAAAACAACTGACATATCGATCATTTGCGCATGAGCAGCCGAACAGAACTATCAGTCCTTACCAAAATCAGAGAACTGCTAGGACTGATTCCGAATCAATAACGAACCAATCCGATACGATCCGCGAACACCGAACTATTATTAAAAATTCAGGATTATATTAACCGCGAACGCCTCTTTTCAGAATACGCATGCGAATAGTCCCTGAACTGGTTCGGATTGTGACCCGCGAACATAGCTAATATCTACTCCTATTCATCTAATTGAATAACTTTAAGTTGAATTTATGGTCGACACTCTAGGAATGTTTGTTCTTTTCAAACCTAAACTATATTTTAGAAGGAAAATTATTAAAAACCAGAAGATCTGAGCTCAAAAGCAAATACCAAAAATATGTCACTACACATGTCACCTTCAACAGCATCACAATGCGCATGTTTCTAACGGAAAATTTAATCCTGGTTTGCGAATTATCTTGATAGTAGCAACTGGTCCGAAACTGCAAACTTTCTTCGAACAAAGTATTTTTAAATCACCAGCTGCCAAATTGTTACTACGAACTCTTTTTTTTAATGCGCATGCATCTGACAGTTTCTGACTGTTCTACGAACAAACCTATTATGTACTAAGAACAAATTTATCTTGCAATTTTTATGACTTTTTCAGAGAGAATTGATGGTTTCACAGACAGTTTACTGGAAATCATGGGGAACTTGCTGCACTAAGATTGTATTTCGTCGATGCTTGCTTGGTAAGTACTATTATTTTTATTACAATTGATGTGGAACAAAAACTAAGTGCTAGACTGTGTAATAATATATATCTACTTTTTGCGTTAACGTGTACATTATATCATCTTTATGTGGGTATGTTTATTTGTAACGGAATCTTCAAACGTAGATTCCAGAACGTCAGATTAAATTGAAATTTTTTTACACCTACCAAGGACCGATTATAAAATAATGATATAATAAGTTTGTTCCAATATCATGACCTGGATTATCAGGATGAACGATTAATTATGTATTTAATGTACTCTATTAAACTACCCTATTCAAATTCGCTTAAAGACTTAAAATGCAAAAATAAAATAATAGTTTCAAAAACTAAAAAAAACATGCTTTTATAGCAGAGCTTACTAAGAAGTTTAAAAATAATTTTTTATTATTGAAATGTTTTCCAACAGTGATAGGAATTAAGTCAAATGTCCCGATAAAAAATTAAGTGATTTTCAGAGTTCAAAGTAATAATAAGGTGATGATAGACAAATAAAAAATTATTTACTCTCAATAAGACAAATGGGTCAATGGTGACGCTTATAAAAATAAGCAAATTTTTGTTTTCCTTCTCAGAGTTTCATTTTTTTGTGAGAATTTTCTTGCAATATGTCCCGTCGACATTCAGCAACCTAACCACTGAAACATCTGCTTTTCATAATAATTTATCTAATTAGTAGACCTTGTGGTATACTTCTTTATTTTATATTTCTGTATTCCATGCCAAATCCACCACCTTTGAGACCGACCCCTTTCGATCGGGTCAAAAGTTTTCCATTCTTTTCTACCCTTTGAAAAACGTTTTGGAGAATGTTTTCAAAAAGTATTCAACACAAAAAAGGTGATGAATTTTTCAAAAAAATTACATTTTTTTTTTCATATAGCCATAACTTTTTCAAAAATTGACCTTCTGGTATCTTTTTTTAAAATTCTTGTTTTTAAATCAATATTTCGAAAAAGTATACAAAAAAAATTTAACGTGATCAACTTTGTGAAATTATCGCTTTTTTTCAATAAAATTGTTATTTTTTCGAAGTTTTTTTGGATATTTTTTCGAAATATTCATTTAAAAACAAACATTTAAAAAAAGATACCAAAAAGTCAATCTTTGGAAAAATTATGGCTATTCGAAAATAAAAAAAATATCATTTTTTTGAAAAATTGATACCCTTTTTTGTGTTGAATAAAAAAATTCATAACTTTTCTCGTGTTGTACAAAAAAATTTCATAGAATTCTCCAAAATGTTTTTCAAAGGGTAGAAAAGAATGGAAAACTTTTGGCTAGATCGAAAGGGTTCGGGTTCAAAAGTGGTCGATTTGGCATGGAATAAATATTCAATATTTCTCAAAAACTGCACATCAGTGAATTTTCCTTCACATTTATCAAAGTTTATCATAGTCAAAAAACCTTTTCTCCAATTTTATTTAAATTCAACGATAACGATGAAAAGGCGTAAGTAATTTATAATGAATAACCCTATAACTAATAAACCGATATAATGTATTTAATCTATAGCTAGATGAATAAAAATGAAAGGTTCGGATCTCCAACTGATTATGTCTGGTCAACGTCGATTATAACTTAAACATACCTAATATGTCGTATACAGCTTCATTGTCCATCAAAAAACACATATCTTCATATTCTATTGAAGCATTAGTCGACAATACAGTATTGTATGGTTCTACTATAATAGTAGATATTCTAGGAGATGGAAAAACAGCAAACTCCATAGTATTAACTTTGGAATAATCCGAAGCTAGATGCTGCAAAAATAATGATGTGAAACCTCCTCCAGTACCTCCTCCATAAGCTCTGAATACGATGAAACCCTTAAAATAAGAAAGCAAACTGAAAGTGAATATTTTCAATATGTTTTATCGAAAAAACAGATACCTGCCAATTGTTGCTGTCAAAGGCGACCAAAAATACCTATATTATATTATATAAAGAGATAGCTTCGCCCTCAAAAGTTGATTGCCTGAATAAGTAATCTTTTTATGTTAAAATTACCTCTGCCTACTCACAAAACTTCCTTTTACTTAACCCCTTCTAAAGAATGTCTACTTAGTAACAATATTTATATTAATAAACATTCTTGAGCTTTCTGTTTTTATTGGAAGTAAAATTGTAACTGGAATTCCCATAAACTGGAAGGTTAAGTAACTAAAAAAAACATTCCATAATTTTATCTACGAAGATTACTTCTTTAAAATGAAATCTCTGATTGCAAAATTTACACGCCTCCATTAAACTGCACTTTCCTCTTTTTGTAAATCCTGTAAGTCTATACTTTTTAAACATGTCACTGACAATTCTAACGAATTTTTAGTGTAGACAAAAAAATGTTTTGAATTGAATTTACTCTATGGACCCTTACTTTGAGGAATCTACTCATATTACTTTTCTAAATGAAACTAAAGCTGGATTTATAGATTGACGGACTGTAAACGTATACCACACGTAGGCGCACTGGATACGTAACGAACGGTATATAAAAATTGTTGCAGTTATAAATAAACGGAACGGAAATTTTGCGCATGGGCAGAGGTAACGTACGCGCGACATTCAAATTAACCTAGAAATTATATAAATCATCTACAGCCTGTGTCCTATGTTGTTTTGGGCTTTAAATTTTGTATTATAATCTAAATATTTATATAGTTTGAATCACAATGGATTACGAAATACATGAAGATATTCTTCTTGGAGCCGTGGGACTACTATTGTGTGCAGTAGCATTGGAAAAGTGTCGACAAGCATAAACTCGAAAAACGACGCTAAACTAAACAGTAAACAAAGGATATCTATGCCAATCTATGAAAAATTCAAAAACGCAACATTAAATGACAGCTGATAGCCACGCTGACATCACACAAAATTCTTTCCTTTGATTGGCCGGACGTAAGAACGCACTGTAAAAAGATAAAAGTTGGCCAACTCTTCCGTTCCAGTCCGTTCCCCTTACGTTACGTCATGCACTTAAGTTTCTTTATAAACAAGGTACGTCAATTCTATAGTTCATCTTTTCACAGTGCGTCTAAGTTTACAGTCCGTCAAACTATAAATCCCGCTTAACTGTTTCTAATCAATTCCACTTTAATGAAAAAATATATATTAAAATTCTAAATTATTTTGATAATTATTTCGATATGTAATATAACATCGTCAGAATGACCAATTACATTATTCGATGTGATGCCTACCTGATGTTTAATATTTTGGCTAGACCAGATAGTGAACTATCTTGTGATTGACTCAAGCTTAGGTATTATTAGCCATATGGGGATATCCTGGATATCTTTTTTCCCACTTAAGATCAGAATAAATGTGCAATGATATAGGAAACCAAAGAAAACTATATCTGCTGATCTTTACAATAGGGTGTTCAACTAAAAATAGATTCTTGTTAATGCATAATTGATAGTTAATTCTAAGGGAACAATTTACATTACGCCATATTTTATAAAATTTAATAGTTTTGTTTCGTTTTTATACACAATTGAAAGATCGAATTTTTAAAATCCGCGTTTTAGATTCTGACGTCACTAGTATAAATTGAAGCTAGACACAAATTTTGACGTGTAACAAAAAAATCATAAGATAGTGTAGTCACCAAAATTGTAGAAGAAAAGAAAGTTATTTGCATTTTCTTGTAGTTTCACCTAGGTTTATATTTTATTTGTGATTAGTTTGTGTGTATGCTATGTATAATGAGTTATTTTCCCTATTTTACTTATACAGTGCTATTCGAAAGTCCCCTCCCCCCCTCGTATCTTTTGAACGGCTACACTTACATTAATAAAATTTGGAGTGTGGAAATAAAGTGTTGTAAACTTCTCTACGAATGGTAACAGGTGACGTAATAGTAATAGATGACGTCACAGTGCCACTCTGGCCAATAATTTTAAATAGGACCTTATGGCAAGTGATATCTCGTTTGAAAGGCATTGACATTGGCTACATAGCCATATTAATTTTGTTTGGGTTTAAACTAATTTTGACGGATAAATTAAATGAATACCAAAATTATTATTTCACATTTAAATATTGAAGATTTTTCAGTCCGCCTCTGGTTAGTTGTCAAAAAAATTGACGTTTTCAATTTAATAGTATTTGTTGCTTAGCAAAGTTTTTCTAAATAGCTTAAATATTTAATTTCATTATTGTTTAACGAGACGTTTAAGAGTTTACATAGGCAAAATGGTGTGTACTCATGCCGACAAAGTAGCAGCTATCTTAATAATTGGTGAATCTGGAAAGAATCTCCATGAAGCGGAACGTTTATTTAATGAGAGATACCCAGATCGCCCTATCTCGAGAACTTATTTGAGGGAGCTTCTTCACAAGTTTGAAGCAACAGGTAGTGTTCAAGATGCCAAACGATCTGGTCGAATAACATTTAGTATGATAAAAAAATTGATATAGTTGCTGAAATGGTAGTAAACCCTACTTCCACTTCAACTAAAGCTGCGTCTATCTGTGAAGTAAGTAAAAGTACAGTACAGAGAGTGTTGGCTAAAAATAAATTTCATCCATACCAGTTAAAAATGGTGCACCACCTTTCGGATGACGACACCGACAGAAGACTCGAATTCTGTGAATATATGACAAATAAAATTAGTCAAAACCCACATTACACAAAAACAATTTGTTTTAGTGACGAAAGTACTTTTTGCCTCAATGGAAATGTAAGGTATTGGAGTGACACAAATCCTCACACCTTTCGTGAACAACATACCCAATTTTCAGAAAAAGTCAATGTTTGGGCAGGTATTTTGGGAAACCACATACTTGGTCCTGTTTTCCTAATATCAAATCTAAGCGGTGAAGTGTATCTGGAGATGTTACAAAATGCAATTGAGCCGTTAATTCTTGAAATTCTGGAAGATCATCCAGATGAATTCGGCCATCTGGAAATAACATTTCAACAAGATGGTGCTCCTGCACATTATTAAGGTGCTGTAAGACGTTACCTGGATGAAGAATATCGAGGTAGATGGATCGGCCGGCGAGGTCCTATAGAATGGCCACCTCGGTCACCAGATCTGCCACCATTAGATTTTTTTCTATGGGGGTACTTGAAATCCAAGGTTTATAGGTACTACGGCACCAGATAGCATTGGCGTTTTGAAATAAAGAATTATTGAAGAATGCAATGCAATTTCAGCTGACACATTCGAACGAGTACGACAAGAGTTTAGTTTAGTTTAATAGGATGTATTACTGTCAGGAAGTAGACGGAGCACATTTCGAACACTTGCTATAAGAATCCATTGTTGATATTTGATTAATTAAATTTAAAAAAATTATTTCAATAATTTTGGTATTTATTTAATTTATCCGTCAAAATTAGTTTAAACCCAAACAAAATTAATATGGCTATGTAGCCAATGTCAATGCCTTTCAAACGAGATATCACTTGCCATAAGGTCCTATTTAAAATGATTGGCCAGAGTGGCACTGTGACGTCATCTATTACTAGTACGTCACCTGTTACCATTCGTAGAGAAGTTTACAAAACTTCATTTGCACCCTCCAAATTTTATTAATGTAAGTGTAGCCGTTCAAATGATACGAGGGGGGGAGGGGACTTTTGAATAGCACTGTATAATGCCAACACGTTCTTTTGATATCTTCACGATCTCAGCGAACTCACGCAACTTTACTTTTCGATTATTCAAAACGATTTTGTGGTTTTTTTTAATGTTTTCTGGTGTTACCGGCTTATTTGGACGTCCACTGCGTTCCGCATCATCGCTGTCTCTACGACGTTTGGAGTCAGCAAACCATCGTTTTATTGTTATTTCTGATAAAGCGTAGTCCCCATAACACCTTCCAAGCCATTGCTTCGCTTGAACGGTATTTTTTTCTATCAAGAAGCAGACACGAAATTGTTTTTGATCCATTGTTATGAAAATTTTAAAAGTAGCGTCACTCTTAGCACAATAACTCACGAACTAATGAATAGAATAACATGAAATTTTGTCAGCTGTCAGGCCCGGGACTTTTCAACCCATGTGTTAAATATAGCCGTTATGTTTTAATAGTATAAAGATATAGGTAAGGGCCGGATGTGAAGCTGTATGAGGAGTCATCCGGCATGTATATCTTACGCTATTCTTTGCACGATCGATTTTTTTAATTTACCAACATTGTTATCATATAAGTAGGTTGTATATAGGAAATAAACTGCAATTTGCTAATCAAATTCTACATAATCACGATGTTCATATGAATATCGAATAAATGCCAGCTCCAGCGTCAGCTGCAAGTAGTTCCATACCAAGTGAAGCTACTTTCATTTCCAATAACCTAGATCAAGAAGTACATCACCAACAAAGTAAAATACCTTTTATTTTTCATAATTACGCTTCAAACTATTCTATTAATTTTAATACGCATTAATTTAAAGTTAAATTGATTTGTTTCTTTTGATGTTTTGCTATATGGTTTAACGTTACTTTTCAATTTTTAATAAAAGGTCCGAGGGCTGTAACTAACTTAATTATTAGTATTTACAACCTACTTTTATGCTAACAATGTTCGTAAATTAAAAAAAGAGACCTATCGTGCGAAAATATTATTACTTAATTGCATACTTTTAACCATTTATATGATTTTCACTTTTCACGTTTCAATCACTTTGCAATTTGGAATAACCATTATGTTTTTGTACGCTTGCCATTGCTTCTACTTTTGTGGAACGTAAATAAAAGTATTAGGCACTCTTTCATCCTGATCCTTTGTTTTTTGAAATTGGTTAAGATAGATTATAGATCTAATAATGTTTTCTTTATTCGAAGAAAAAAACTGGATGGAGTTATTCTATTAATTGAAAACTACTAACTAGTTGAAGGAATTTTATTTTACGATTTTTCTTAATGTTCTAGTACATCCGTTCCATAATGTATCGCCGAAGCTACCCTTAATTAATTACTCCACATAAAAAGATCAATCTTTTGTGAAAGATATTACTTCTTGTACATGAGAACAAAACCTTCGGGTATATTAAGGTTTATGATTATGTATACAATATACATATTGAGGTTAGCAGCAAAAAAGGAAGAGTGTACTCTTTTTAAATTTCCAAGCACTCGTAAATTTTTATTTACATCTTCAGGGAACTACAAAGTGAGAAAAACATAATTTATAAAACAGCCCGCTACAACATTTTTATAACTTACGCTAATCGAGAACGTATCCTTGATCTTAACTTTAGGAAAAGTGAAATTAAAATTTAAAAAAGGAACAAGTCCAATTTGCATCTAAAGCACTAGCCAACAGTCGCACTTTAAAATAAAAAAGCTACTGTGGTAGCGAAACGTGTCACGATTTGTATATTGAACTTAGTTCAAATATAATGAAGATTTAAACAAATTAAATTGTTTTGTATGGATCTTCATCAAGTAAAAGCCTCATCCATTTAATTTTAAAAATATTAAAATTGTGAGAATCCATACAAGCACGTGGATTTAAACAAGAAATTTGAAAATAGGTTGACAGGTTTTTCTTCTATATGAAGTACAAACGAAGAAATACTTGGACAATAATGATATTAACCACAAACAATTGAAATATAAATTTTAATACAATACGTGGAAGGAGTACGATAATTTGGTAGATGTTATGAAGAAATAGTTTTAGAATTATTACCTATATGTTCACGAAAATTATGTTTATCTAAAATTAAGAAGGCTTATTTTAATAAGAAGACAGACATTCAAAATTTAAGTAATCTCTTCGAAAGCTTTTTCTAAATCTACGGATGCTACATTATAGTTTTGCAAGTTTAGTTAGGTTAGCCGTGAAAGGAATGCAGTCGAAAACATTCGATATTGCCACGTGTAACTATGAAAATGCTAAAGTGCTAAGTATGTTGTGATAATAATGGACTTTTTATTATTAACAATATCAACAATATAATTAAACGTTAATTCTTTAATGTGCTTGTTTCTTTGGATTTTGTCTATTAACATTATTTTTTCAATTCATGAATATTAAAAGATGAACACTTTTCAAAATTTGTTATGGGCTTCTTCAAGCTCTGGCAGCGTTGTGCGAAAATCATAATTTTCACGCCCACCGAACTAACTCAATTGGTGAAATTTATCGAAAGCGCGTGCGTATGCTCTTCCCTCTCACTTTGTCAATTGACTTACATTGATTATCCAGTGGCGTTGGTATTGTCAGTGACTGATTTTGAACTATTTCTTATCCATATTGAATTCAAGTACGATTCTTAACATGATTTGTTTTTAACAAATACCGTGTTTTGAAAAATAACTTACCTTTAAAGCAAAGCAAAAATCGGCTTCTATATTATATAATTATTATATAAGAATTATTATTATTTTTAATACTTTTATAAAATAGGCACCGTACGCCATTGGTACGTTTATGACAGATATCCGCCACGTTTCCTCGCCTCCTTTCCGATGCCACGTAGTTTCAGATGAACTTGCCAAACTATACATAGTGCTATTATGATACTTTCCAATCATTTGTTTTATGGTAAATGTGAGGTATTCTGTCTTGTACTCCTCTTCCTCTTTTAAATCCACTATTGCGTCTTCCAGTTGATGTTCAATTATGGTTTTTAATTTACAGTCTAACAATCTTTCGTACACTCTAGAGACAATGCTTAGTAATGTAATACCTTTATAATTGTTACAAGCACTATTGTCACTCTACATAAAAATATCAATATTTTACTTCTTTTACAGTTGCGGCGAATAAAAAACTCTTATAGCAAATTTTTGTCTAATTCTAGCTGCTTGAATTTGTCATATATTGGAACATAGAGCATAATGGCGGAATTACTAAATATTAATTGTTGTTTTTTATTGAAAATTAAAGATTCCCATTTTTCCCGGAAACGGAAAAGTCACATTCACACTAGGCAACAACAACTGTCCCAATTTTTTTTTGGCCGCAACTGTACATGAAATATAGTTGTAATAAAATATTGTTTTTTCTAATACTAAAAATTTATCATGTAGCAGTATACTGGATTTCTTTTTAATTGCCCTTTTCGAATAATTAATTAACCATCCCGTAAATTTATTATGCTCAATTTTTTTAATGGTGTATATTAAATTCAGTTCAGTTTTAAACAAACAAGTGTACACATTCGTCTCCTATTCCACGTCCAGCTGAATATTTATTTAAATTAAAAGTGTCTCAGAAAAAATGTGATGATTAAGATCCTAATAAAATCACGGAAACTTCAAATTGGCCGATCTAATTAGAATTTATCGACAAATTAATTTCCAGTAAGCTGGGAATCGTTTGAATACCTTCATTTAGTGCTGAATCTCAGCTTGCACCATCCCAGAAAGTGAGCATAATTTTCAAGTGCAAAAACCTGCGAAACCTCATCCCATTCAATTTTAAAGAGGGTTACATTATGCATCTAAACCTCCAAATTTAGTTCATTTGGAAACTGGAATCCACTTAAGAAAAAAACATAAAATTAAAGTTGTAGTGTTCCTCGGAAATTTAAAACGCCCTATGGGATATCTCAGGTACAGCAGCAGGTGTCCACTAAAATCGAACGGTTCTCTCATCTTTTCCGAATCAATTGTTTTCTAATTCACGTTATTATCGATGGTTATAGAGGAGAGACATAAGTCTACATTAGAAAATAAAAGAATGTTTTTATTGAAAGGTAACATTTAAATAAAACATTTGTGAAACGAAAAAGAAACAGCTGAACAAAATTGTTAGTAGCGAGTATTACCGCCTCTACGACGAATGACTTATTGACAACGGCGGCGTGCACTTAAATAAGCGACCGTCTTCCATTTTGGTGTAGTTTCTCCCAGATCTAATTAGATTCCGTCTTACTTCATTTAGCATACGTATGTGGCGTCGTTCTTATCGTGATCTCCTTTCAAGACTATTCCAGAGGTTCTTTATGGGATTAAAGTCCGATCTTTGGGCTGACCAGTCCATGGAAGTAATGTCCACCTCTCCAAGATAACTTCTCACAATTCGAACAATATCCTGTCCGATCTCTGGTCATGTATCTTTAAGCTGTAAGGGTTCCATTTAAAACCACAAGCTCTGTGCGTCTCTTGAAAAAATACCTCTTCAGAACATTAGTGATTCTCCTCCAAACAATATGATATTTGCGAAATTGCACTGAGCATCCCATTCATTGGGAAGACGTTATACACCAATCATTACTGTACAGACAAAATCGTGACTCATCTGTAAATAACTTATGTTTTCATCTACCCCACAGTGATTTCGGGTTGAAGCTGGACCTCGTGCAGCGATTCTCAGCGAATCTCAGATTATTTTCTCCAAGTCGTTTACGAATAGTTTCTTGATTCACTTTCTCGCGTTCTCCAAAGGAAACCACAGATGCGAACCCTCTTCCTCATGTGTCAAAATATTGCACCCCTTGTCCAGTACCCACTAGGATACACATCTACCAGACTTAATTGGGGAGGACAGAACCACAGGGCCCATAAATGCGACAAGGCTACAAACCTTCTGACAACTTTGACCCAAAAAGCTCGAAAAGGCAAACTCTGAGGAAAGAGTTCCTACAAAAATCCCTCTTGACTTCCCCATGGATGTCTAAAAAATCCTACAGAGATCATCTAGCCGTAGGACGGTTATCGAGACGCTTAACACTTTTCTGTGCAAGACTCCACTTCAGGTATTTTCCAATCCGGAAGTATATACACATTTATAAAAAGAAACATAAACACCATTCCCATTTCCAATCCAGGATGATGAATGCAGGTTTTTTCTGTGGATTCCCTGCATCTTTATGATCGGATGATCGGAACTCAGCTGTCCCTACCGCGACCTTGATATAATTTGAATTAAATTACAAACCCCAAAAACGGACTTGATGTTATAACAGGGTATAAAGTTGAATTTGCATTTGACACAATAGTAAATCCGTGCTCGAATTGCAGCATCCATGCTTCCACTGTTTATGTGCACTTTAGGAAAACAAAGATAATTTTGAGATTATTCATTTAAAACAGTTTATAACTATGAAGTAATACAAAAGTTCCACAGTAAGTGTAGTAAATCGTACGATTTCTGAACATCGACAAGTTCTGCTGGAGAGTGGATATAAAAATATTACGTACAGACAGTGTTTGTTGTTTTGACGATAATTTTCATAAATAATTTCTTGAAAAAATATATTTTAGTACCAGTCCTGTGATAAACGAAGTGAAGCAATTAAGCAGTAAATTGAAAACATGTATCAAGTCATAAGTAATTCCACGCTAAAAAATACTACCTTATCCATAAAAAGTTGATAGAACAAACAAAGCGTAATTTTTATCAAAACCGACCCAGCTTCAGCTAACACTGCGAAAACGGCTTAAATAAACTCGGTGGCAAAATGAAAAAACCGAGCTTTGTGAGTAAAAAACAATAAAGAGTTAATTGATGGCCCGTTTACGGTGGCTAATTTGCTTGGTGCTTTTTTATAGATACTTGCGATAAAATATGACAGAAACATTAATAAACAGACTCAAAAAGAAATGTGTTGTTACCGTTAAGGAGCTTTTTAGTACTTTTAATTGCGATTTTCTCTTTTAAAAGTGCATGATCCTAGAATATTTTTTCTTTTAAAATGTTCTATACCAATAGGGCTTTCTAATAAAAAAAATCGTTTCCAAATTCCGAGGGTCGCGAACCTCACCGGTGTTTGTGGTTCTAATTTTTTATCTGGTAGTATTAAGGTTTGACCAAAAAACGTACCTGCATATTACCACAGTCCTCTACAACCAATCTCGTTCTATCTAACGCCAAATCCAACATTTCTGCTCCAACCCCGTATTTTCCTCGTGCATAATTATTTGCAGCATCCTCTTTACCAGTAAGAAGTCGATCGGGATGAAAAAGATGTCTATAATACCCAGTTCGAATTTCATCAATTACTGTAGGTTCAAGATCTATCATAACAACTCGTGGAACTGCTTGACCGGTTCCTGAAAGGCTGAAAAATGGGCTGTAGCTATTATCTGAATAACTTTGATCGTATAACGTTCCATCTACTCTGATTCCATGTTCTAAGCAATATAGTTCCCAACAAGCGTTTGCCACTTGAACACCAGCTTGACCAATGTGAATTTGGACTATTTCTCCCCCAGGCATTATGTATTGAAAATGATTCAAGGCATTGTGCTACTTAAATTTTGAAATGATGATGGTGAAAAATGGATGATTTTATAATTTTGACATATTTTCCAAAATAGTTTATGTTTGACAAATGGGGAATGTAGTGCAATAATTAAACTGTCAGAGTACGCTAGCTGCTATTAATACATCATTTCAGTACTGACTATTCTTCCGCTGTAACAAGGTACAATTAGTTTTTTGCTAAGTAAACACAAGACCAATTCAATAAAATAAAATATCTCAAATTCACATTATTTCAAGTCAGGATCACTCTCAATCCGTTTCAATATAAATAAATTTTAAACCTGTTATAACAGCTTAGGTCTTCTATGTCGCTGAGTCCTGAAAGTTTTTAGTAGAATTAACGAGCACTACCTGCTAATTTTCTTACCGAACTGGTCTTGGAAAGTAGCAGCAGTCGTCACAACAAGCTAGTCTGCTGAAAATAGAAACGCAGATAAAATAGTCACTGTATGGAAACTATGCTGAAACTTTCCAAGGCATTGCAAGCTATTATGAGGATACAAAGTATAACAAGAAATATTCACATAAAAAATGATTTAGTACATGACCTCGAGATACCATTTTTAGCACCAAGTGTTTGCCGTATCAGATAGAATAGAAGTTTTAATAACATCAAGAACTGATCTGGATAAATGTTAAAATTCTAGCTACACGGGTTTTTTCAATTACAGAATATAGAGAAACATCATCTTCTATCGCTCACTAGCTATTTATAACTGTAGCCAAAGAATACACACAACAACAAGAAGTGAAGCCCGGCGAAAATCCTTTGATGTTGGAGGGCCAAAATAAATAACCTTGGAGGTGTATTATACAGAGTGGGCCACAGAAAATAGTCCACTCCGATATTTGGTAGTATTCCTTAGATTTTAAGGAAATTAGGAAACACGTCGATTTTTTTTCTAAGTGGGAAACATTTTTACTATACACGCATCTGTCATTTGTCGACCTCCTCCCTTCCACTTCACCAACCCCTTATTTTTAAATAGGGAATATACCATATGCAGTGCATCATTAGAACGACATTCAGATGGAGTATCCAGACATAATGATCGTCCACGATTTTTTTCGATATTTACACCATCTTTGCAAAAAAGTATTAATTAATTTAAACACCTCTGAAAAATTAAATGCAACCTTTATGATTTGCTAATGTGTCACTTTTTCTGTCACATCAAAATTGAATTAAAATTTTTTTGCAATTTATGATAATTAATAAAGGGTTGGTGAAGTGGAAGGGAGGTGGTTGACAAATGACAGATGCGTGTATCGTGAAAATGTATCGCCCTTAGAACAAAAATCGAGGTGTTTCCTAATTTCCTAAAAACCTAAGGAATACTGCCAAATATCGGGTGGATTGTTTTCTGTGGCCTACCCTGTATAGGTATTTTTCCATCAGTGGCTATTTCCGCTTTTTTCGTTGACAATATTCACGTGAAATAGATCATTTAAAAAAATCATTTCAACCTACAAGCAAACTCTAATCTAAATTTGGGTCTGTAAAGACCATAAGAAAGATGATACATGTGATCGTATGACATATGACAACTAATTTAAAAGATGGCTTCCGCAGATTCGATTTTTTCCAAAGTTCCGATTTTCTGTAGCATTCAATTCAGACGCCAGTGTAGGGTTGTTTCGAAATTCATCTCTCATTCCTTACTTGATATATTCTGTATATTTTATCATCAATTATGACCATTCTGTTCAGAGCTAGGATCATTACAAAAATCATTAACGCGTTACTAAATGGCAAACTCAATTCCAATTTACTATGCAAAATTGATACGTGTGACCAGTGGCGTGGGTTGTCCCCTTTCCACCATTAACAATAAATTGACAGTAATGGAGGATGTTTTTAATAAAAACGAATATGTTGCTTCTATGTGAGTGTGGTATTATGCTGGTCAACAATTGACTACAAAACTAATATTTGTACAGATAATTCTTTATGTAAAATTTCGAATATATATTTAGTTGGAAATATTCGTTTTCTTCATACTTCAATACACCGGCATCAATTTTCGCGGTGTTGCCAACTTGGGGGGTCATTTGGATGCGAACATATTTATGTAGAGCTATTTGTTTGTGCGTGATTGTTACATTTTTAATCGTTTATATGTACTGTTTTTGAACTAACTTCTTGAACCATAAATCGTTAGACATTTTTTAATAGTTTTATTTTATTATTTCCGTGGTAACACGGTGGTCCTTCGAACTTTTATAGGGACTTGAAGGCCACATTCAATTAAAACTTGTACTACCTTCTTTGGCAGCAATATGCAGTCCATTCAACATTTGGTAATGCCAAAGGAGTTTTATACAGTTGTCTCTGAAATGTCCAATGATGCTCGAATTTCACTATATGTGACATGTCCAGAAATTGCCTACCCCACAATTCCATTTTACGACTGACATCAACTTTAAAACTTCAGTTTGGGTACATCAGCTTTAAACGAAGCAGTCTGAAACTTAATTTGCGTTAAGTTAACTAAGGCCCGGTTGTACATTTGAAGCTGAAAATTGAGCTCAACTGAGCTGTGCTTAAAATATAAGCTTAGCTCAACCCTAAACCTGTTGTACAAACATGGTTCAGTAGCAGCTCTACTAAACCTACATTTGCAAGTGTTGGTTGAACTTTTTAGAACTGACGCGTGCCGTATGAAGTAAATTGGTCAAAATATGTTTGTCAAATGAAGATGTCACCTTACTAATTTGGCATTTGGGGGATTGTTTGTAACTATTAGTTTTGCAAGAAATTTCCTCTGATGTATTATAATCTGTCACAAACCGAACGGTTTCTTTAGAAAGACGAAATCTTTGAATAAACTCATGATCCCTCCAACATTCAAAGTGATCTATACGCTCTCTATACACCCGAGGTCTTCTCGGGTGTTGTACGATTTCAATAAGTTCCAAAAAATCCTCATCATCGGTTAAAATATCCATATTTAACTTTGATAAACAAATTACAGGTTATGTTTGCATACAATTTATTTACATTCAAGCCACGGAACATGATAACAATTTATGTTCCGTGCTTAAGCTTACATAAAATCTGCCCTCTTGAAGGCTTTACTAAGCTTAAAGCGGGATTTATAGATTGACGGACTGTAAACGTATACCACACGTAGACGCACTGGATACGTAACGAACGGTATGTAAAAATTGTTGCAGTTATAAATAAACGGAACGGAAATTTTGCGCATGGGCAGAGGTAACGTACTCGCGACATTCAAATTAACCTAGAAATTATACAAATCATCTACAGCCTGTGTCCTATGTTGTTTCGAGCTTTAAATTTTGTATTATACATTCAAAAACACAACATTAAATGACAGCTGATAGCCACGCTGACATCACACAAAATTCTTTCCTTTGATTGGCCGGACGTAAGAACGCACTGTAAAAAGATAAAAGTTGGCCAACTCTTCCGTTCCAGTCCGTTCCCCTTACGTTACGTCATGCACTTACGTTCCTTTATAAACAAGGTACGTAAATTCTGATAGTTGATCTTTTTACAGTGCGTCTACGTTTACAGTACGTCAAACTATAAAAATCCCGCTTAAGGTTTAAATCAGGCTCATCCGTAAGCTTACTTTGTACAACAGCAATCTGACGCTGAACTTGAGCCTTCACTAAGCTACAATTGTACAACCGGGCATAAACATTGCAGTTAATTATGACATTTGATATTTGTGTACAGGCGCCAACAACTTCGTATTTCAAAAATCAAAAATTTTATTATAATAGTTATAAAATATTTTGTACGATTGCTTTGTATCATTGGAAATATCTTTTTTATATTAAAATACCAAAAATGTGTACAAACAAACCTGTGCCATGCCTAAATCCATGAAAATAAACAGATACCTCAACCTGTAATCCTCATGTAGCCTCCTTCTAATGGAATATTTTATCAATACCAACTAGAAATTTTTTCTAACCAAAATTAACCGCTTCCAACTGTTACAGCAGGCAATTTAAGCTTTATTACTCTCCACAAACCGACTAGACTATACTACAATTAAAAATTTATATCCGAACATCCTAATACCGCTGATACATGGTACAAAATAATCTCCTTGGCGGTTAGTGAATGTTGATAAATATTTTAATAAGGTCGTTTGATATTACGTTTGGAATATGTAAATACACGTAGATGGATTAAAATCACAGCCCCCGTAGGCGTTAAGCTTTTGACAAACAATCGGAATAATAATAATTTTAGTATATATTAATTACACAAAAGATTACATACTTATATAATAATTTCCCTAGATAGAGAACTATTGGGGTTACCCCTATCCTGCAGTGAAAGTGGAGAAGGAAACTTAGGAAACTTAAAAAAACACCTCAACAGGCTGGCAAGAGACATCAAAGTGTCTCTAATATGGGTGCAGGCACATGAGAAGATTGCAGGTAATGAAATGGCTGACCAGTTAGCTAAAGAAGGCTCTAAAGGAGACTTCATAGGTCCGGAGCCGTTTTGTGGAATCACAAAAGATTGCATAAGAGGGGAAATCGGGAAATGGCTAGATAGTGAACACCAACTCAAATGGAGGTCGACACCTCCATACAAAGAGTTTACTGAACAAGGTAGACAAGGAACTCTCAACCAGGCTATCGAAACTGAGTAAGAGACATTTGAACACAGTTACCGACCTGGTGACTGGACATTGCACCCCGAGGAAACCTGCACAAAATGGGCGAAGTTAGAGAACCTATGTGCAGGAAATGTGAACTCAATGATGAAACACCTACTCACATACTCTTCTGCGAGAACTTACATGAACTCAGACGGAAGCACACACTATTGAAAATCTATCTAGTCAAACTAGTGGCAACATAGAAGACACAAAGCTTCTGGAATGGAAGTAAATAACATGGGAAATGGCACAAAGATTCAGTTCAAGTACCTGGGCTGTTGAGCACAACCCAATCAAATGAATTAATGAATGAATGAGCCGGCACAGAAGCTCAAAATAGTGGAGGAAGAATAATGTAGATTCTGTGATATGGATCCTAGTGCATAGCACCTAGGGGATTACTGGATAAAGAAGGACATTTAACTAAGTTAAAGCCTAAAATTCCTCCTGGAATTAGGTCCAAATGAGCTACTAGTCTTTCCTCAAGAGTTAAGTAGTAGAAAGGGAGCACAATAAATCTTTAGTTCTCAGTTTCTGTAAATTATTGACCAATAATAAAATAAGTATTGCACTTTTTTGTTAAATAATCATTAGTATAGTTTAGGTAAAAGATATAGTGTAGATTTTTACTATATGCTTATTTCTTATTTGTCATTAAAATAATGAAAATTGAAAATTTCTTAAACAAAAATGGTTTGTTAACTTTCTATTAAAATAATTATTATGAAGAGCTCTTCTAATAATAATGAGTTTTTGCATGTTAAATATTCAGCTTGAACAGTAAACCGACGACGTTGGAATTTGCCTAATGTGAAAATGGGTTGATGGAAAGTCTTAATGGAAACAGGAAGAGGAAGAGATATATTTTAACTAACAAAACAATGGAGTTCTGGTAGAAGAAACTTTGTTGTCTGTTTTAATAATGCAGCTACCAAGTTACGAAAGGTGTAATAAAACACAGCGTTAGAATTAGATAATCAAGTTAAAAAAAGTATTCATATAGTGTTGAATAAAAAGGATTTAATATTTAAAATTCTTATTTATGCACAATTTCCAGTTGGAAAGTACATGGGGTTTATCCCAAGCTTTCAGAGTGTTTGATATGTATGTATGTATATTTGGATGACGTCTCAGAGACTAGTAGCTCCTTTACTCCTATTTCCCGGAGGAATTTCAGGATATCTGCAGGCTTCAACTTAGATAAATGTCTCTCCTCTATCCATTAATCTCCTAGGTGTGGTGCCCTAGGATTCTGAATTGCTGTGCAATTCGCAAGTATGTGAATGGGGGTTTCTTCTTTCACGCCACAAAATCTTCATTCTTCTTTCACTATTTTAAGCTTTTTGAGGTGTGTTAGGATCCCTGTTAAAACTCTTAGTGCAGTTCTACTTTGACTTATGCTTTCATTTGATCTTAACAGGTTGTAGTCACCCATCAGAATCTTTGATTATCTAAGCCCTACTAGATTTTTCCAATCATCAGGACTTTTTTTTTCTTCGGCTTTGCCCACTTCTTCCAATATTACATAGGAGCTGATACCGCAAAAGGGTTCCGTCCCCCAAAAGGGTATTTCAGTCCCTCTTTTTGCTAGTTCATCTGCTAATTTATTTCCTTCTGTTTCAGTGTATCCTGGAATCCTCAGTAACGTTACTA
Source organism: Lochmaea capreae (assembly GCA_949126875.1). NCBI lineage: Eukaryota > Metazoa > Arthropoda > Insecta > Coleoptera > Chrysomelidae > Lochmaea > Lochmaea capreae. The sequence continues at coordinate 22,525,941 of OX421404.1, forward strand.
TATTGTTCTCCCCTAGGTCATTGAGTTTACCTAGGCATTTCCACGCTATTTTGGGAGTGTTTGGTAGCTGTTGTTACAAAATTTTAAAACATGTAAACAGGAGAATAATATTCAGACCATCCAGTTCCATTTACCTGATTTATTAGCGTTTTAATCACCTTTCATTGATACCAAGCACAAGTTATACTACCATGACTCCAATAAAAAGTTTTTTAACGCTGCAGAATCCGATAAACACATTGATATCACCAACGATTCCAAAATTCACTTCCTGAAGGTAAACGTATGGATTTCTCTCCAAAGTTACTTTATTTGCGAAGGTATTTCTACCTTAAATCGTTTGAAAACACATTATGAGTTTAAACAACCAAAATCTAAATTATAGTAAATTCTTCTCTTCAGATAATTGTAATTGAAATTAAATATCCGTTTTCGATTTTAAGAATAAATGATTTAATAGAGTTAAGCGAGTAGTTTTTAACTGTAAAGTGTTCCAGACGATTAATATACGGAAAGTGGATTTTAAATTAATTTATTAAAGTAATCGAACGAGAACCAAACTTGAATGCGCTTTTCTATAGTTCGAATTGAAAAAGTACTATGTTACACGCGATGTTTCTTAGTTTTTTTCTGATGTGAAAATTATACTTAAATATATACCCACAGTTATTATTGTGTTAACATTTTTACCATAAACTATAATATACAGTTTTATTATTAAATTTATTATGAAACTTGAGGCGAAAGTTTATACTAAATATACAATTTGCTGCCAGACTTACAAACCCAAGTATATAAATGGAATTATAATTACATTTATATATGATGGTATTCTTAAATTGTGTATTTAAAGAAGGGAAAGGAAATATAATCATTCCATCCAACCTTCCCCTTAAAATAAAATAAAGTAATACTAAACCAAATTGCGAACGGAAATCTTATAAAAATAAACTTAAATCCTCCGTTGAACGGAATTTATTAATAACATGAGTTGTCCGCCGTTGGGCGGTGGAAAGCATATATTATTTTAATTTTGATTCATTAAGGCACTATTTATCCATCAGTATTCATAAATTACTCCACTGGGAAAAAAATTGTCCCTAAACTCAAATAATGTGTGATTAGAAAAAAATTGTTTCAGTATATTCCAAATTCAATTTTTCACCACCCTCCTTTGATCTCCGCCATTGACACAGAATTTCAAACTATATAATATGAATGACGCTTTCACATTACCGGTCGTCAGCCGTATGCACCGGTACTGTTACATTCGTCAAAGTATTTTACTTCAGGGAGACGCATCAAGCTGCGTCTAAAATAGAATATTGGAATACGTTGAGGTGCGATGCGGTATTGGGATGATTGTAGTTGACGGAGGGTGACAATTTACAAATTGTAATCATACAGCTCGTTACTTAGCTAATATATTCATTAGAGCGTGCATGTAAAAAAGTGGAAAAATGTAATTTGGAAAATTTTGAGATCAACTGATTCCAAAATATATTCACTGTCATTGATATTCTTTTAACTTTAAAGAAGGATTCCATGGATATACAATATCGATATCCTGTTTTTAATTTTGGCTTACCATTGCAGTTCTTATCCAGTATATTTAGAAGACCGATGAGAATGATTATTAGGTTGAAGAGTAAAATTGAATAGAATACTTCTAGTTTTTGACTCACCTATCGTTTTATTTTATTATTCCACAAAATTATAATAATTATTAGTGTTAAGACATCCAAAAAAGAATTTAAGAAAAACGAAAACAGTGACATTTGGATCACAGATATTTGAATCAACGACCATCTCTGTGACATTTCAATGTCATGATTCATTTTTGATAGTACTTACCTATGAAACAAATAAATATGTTTAATTTTTCAAATATTGAGAAACACGAATACAATATGTACAGTCGATGGAAAACCTTTGTAGCCAACACGAGTATTAAAAGAGCAATTAACAATCTCGAACATTAACGCGCTCGCTTTGGTCGCACGTTAAATTATCTCGATTGTTAATGGCCCTCATTAATACCCTTGTTGGTTAAATAACTATTATTGGTTGAATAAATAATGTCCAATAAATAAATTCCCGAGATCAATCCGTTTTTCATCCATCTTCGCTTTGGCCTTACCACTCTGGGACCTTGTGTCTACTCGACATGTATGTTTTAGCTCTAAAGATTTAGGCATCTGAGCAGGCCTATGATCCGTTTTGAAACTTGGTCTGTAACCTGATCAGGCTCTCTAAGAAGGCATATTCCAGCTATTTGCTTTTCACATATTGGACTTATTCCACGATGCGACCACAAAATGGTTGATGTTCGATAAAAGCAATACAAGCTCCTTTTTTGCGATCTAGCTTTCGACAATTCTTTGTCTTCGTTGTGTCTAGCCAGTTGCTTGAAGGATCATTGTTTGCAGTTACAACTGTAACCCCTATTTCTAATCTTATATTCGTTTTTCATCTTTTTGTCTAAACGTGAGATTTTATTCCTGTTGGCAAATATAAAGTGGCAAATATATATCTTCATGGATTGAGTTGCTCCAGTATTTCAAGAAGGTCCATTAGATCGAAGATTTAGCCTGAGTTAACCTCGATCATTTTTGAATTCAAATCTCACATCTGGAGAGCCCTTGCTGCTTTTGAGGTGTCTATTCCACTAAGTCTCCTATTAAGGATGACTCCTAAGTACCTAACCTCCTCATGTTCAGAGGCTGTATTTTTAATTTCCTCCTGATAGTGAATGAAACAAGTAACGTTCTATTAGCTGACGGCTCTTCCTTCGAAGTAGTTTTAAGGTCTATGGCACGTTGCATGTGATTGGGGTTCGCCTCTAACCACCATAACTAAATCGTCAGCATAGATCCATGCATGAAATCCTTCTCTTTTGAGCTTCGCTAAGAGGTCGTCAACTAGTGATCACAGATGTGATGAAACTACTCCTTGAGGAGTATCATTCAATTTTCCAGAAAAATGAATACTTTTTTTTTTCTTTCAATGATTTTAAAGATGGACTAACTTTTGTCAAAAGATCCTAAATTGTGTTCTGACCAAGTATTATTTCTAGTTTTAATGTGTTGGTAATAAAAACTAATTAATGACATTGTGTCGGATTCTCTGACAAATATTATTTTCCTTCTTGTGCTCATTGCTTTTTGTAAACAGAAGATAGATTTCCACTTCTTGTAATAAAATATTTTGTCTCTATTATTAGAGTATTTGGTATTATCAGCCACCTTACGGATTTCTATAGCTTATATTACATTTTCCATATAAATTTATGTTTGGCAATAACTACTTCTGAATGGGGTACTGGATTATGGCATTTTAAGCTTTTTATTTTCATGTATCAATTCTCGGTAGATCCCAAGGTAAAAGGCAAAAAGGAAATTTTCCACTTTACATCAAAAAACTTTACTTTGACAGTGGCAGATCGATTCACTGAATAAACTAAGCGTCAACCATAGGCGAAGGTATATCAATGTTTATACAATAAAAATTGCAGTCGCTCAACCGGCAAAAGTATCAGTTGTCAGTTGTCTGTCTTAATATTTTTATTTACCACGGGATATAATTTTATATACACTTTCATAGGTTTTATACTGAGAGTCCATGAAGTAACGCAAAATTTATTTTTTCTATCCTTCCTGCATATCATTAGTTAGGAATGACTACTTATTTGACAAATCTTGAATTAATTAAATTTTATAGTTCTCCAAAGATAAAACTAACGTATGAGAGTAGAAAAAATAGTGTATACTACTCGAATTTAAGGGTTATTGAGATAGCCTTCGTATTCAATTTTCATAGCTATTAATAATTGCATACTATATTTAACAAGCTCTTCAATACACAGGGTGTATCTACTATGTCTGCATATTTGATAATATAAAAAAATAAAAAACATTATTGTGGTTTGATTCCCAAAAAAATAAGAGAAAAAAGAATAAGTAATGCCAGAAGGAACTTACAGAAGATATAAAATAAGAGCTAGAAAATCAACCAACCAAATCGTTCTTTGACATTTTGGAAAACTATTTGAGAAAAATCTTCATTCTCTTACTCGGTTTAGCGAAATTGCTGAATTCGTGCATGAAGGTTTGTTGCCCTAGAAACGGCTTCACACTTCACAACAATTCAGAAACCATTTAGAGATATCACTTATAATAGTCGTGGTTTTCATGTAGTAAGTTTTAAATTAATAAATGCAATGTTTCGATTTTTTTTTCTTTCAAAAAATATCAAGCTATGAATGTCTCGTTAAACAATGTTTTTTCTTTATTAAAATTTTATGTGCATCGATAATTATGGCCATTAGCAGGGTACAGTGGTATTGACAACAGAATGAGGGACTTCGGTCCAAGTTGCCAACCCAAAAAATTTCATATTACTTTACCTTGTTTTTAAACTAGGAGGAGCCTTTTAGAAAACCTCAACCACACCACTAAAAGTTACTAGATTGGGAGTGTATTTCGAAAGGGTCGTGCTCAGACCATAGAGATACTACAGATAGAGGCAACAAGCCATAGGTCGGTGTGTAAGTGTAAATGTTCGACTGAACTCTGGTGAGATAGAAAAAGGCAGACGATCAGAGGTTTTTCCGTCTTTGTCTGTGTATAAAGCATGCACGCTATTAGAGAAAGATAGCCTAAACCTCCGACTTCCTATCTCTCTCTTACGTGCTGACGGGTTCCGAGCTGGCTTGTTGTCTCTATCTGTAGTATCTCTATGGTTCAGACTTTTTGAACTAAATGAAAATTACGTAAAATATGCATTGTACTGCTCACTGTTGTCGTGGCCAATGAGGGATCAAGGCATGTCTAAATATCGAATGATGATAGGCCACAGGTCATTGCGAATGTAGTAACCAAATGTCACCTTATTGTGAAAAGATGTAAGGTTATAATAAGTAGTTTATATAAAATGTTTTAAGAATTTTAGTATAAATGAGAATATAGAAATACATTTGAGGCTTTGGTGTAGCAAAACTAAAAGTGAACAGAATATTTGTTATCGAAAAATACCATAATATGGTACTGCAATGTATGTAAAACTTGATGTGAAACTTATATTATTAACAAGAGAAAAGAAGCATGGATTTTTTTCATGAAAGGGAATAAATAATGAAAACAGCAAATACCTTGGGTAAAATATAATACTTTGTTTAAAATAAACAATAAACAACAAACGTGGTAGTAATGATTGAACTAATGACGATTTTTATATAAATAAACACAAAACTGACAAATGTCAGTGTCAGTGGTATCAAAAGAGCTGTGTGAAACTGGTTGCAATCTGACCAATCATTAGGCAGCAGAAATACCAACTTAAATTCAAATCGCTCCTTTTAGTTTAAAAACAAGGTATATGTATTCACATATGACCATTGGAGAACCAAATGGTAAAAGCTCCCAATTGCTGTTGTCTATAAAGTGTAGACTCCGCGTATTTGATACTTCAACGTCCCAAATTTGACAACCACTGACAATTTAAAACCTTGTAAGCTTTCCAATACTGATTGAGTACAAAGTTTATCGATTTCAATATAAAAACCAAGTCTATTCAGGCTTGAGAAAGAAAATTGTAAAATGATTATTGAAAATGTTTCAACATAATTTTAATATTTCAAATATAAAAAATTGTAAGCCAATATAAAGGAGACTTGACAAAAGAAGTTGATTATTTCCTTTTACATTCAAAGGTGGGCTAAGTTTATTTATAGGCTGGCAATTTTCAAAAAAGTCTTTTAAAAAAGAAGAATTTCAGTTTTCCAAGTTGTTTGTGGAGAAAATTGTAGGAAAAAAATATCCAGAAAGCACGAAATGAAAGTATATATTTATTTAGATGAAAGTTACTATAATGTGAATTTTGATAAAATTCAGGAAGTCCCTTTCATCTCATGTAATATTTGATTCGTAATGTAAAAAATTTTTAAATCATTCACCTAATTTCACCATAAAAAAGTTGATAAAATTGGATATTTAATTAAGGGTTGATGGAATGTTATCCATAAACCGTGCACTAGCAGTGAAGAAATTTGCTGATTTCTTTGTTACGGTGGACTGGTAGCTGAGGAATGAAACTCTTGGAGGTGGGATTTCATTCTTTAATGGTGTTCAGAAAAAGGGTACAAAACAGAATGTTATCCTCATGACAACGTGGCACTAATAAACTTTTGCGTTCATACGCAATTATCACTTATAATTAACACTTATAACTAACTTATGCACAATTGATATTAGTAGGTACGTTTGTGATCGAGAAACTTATCAGAATGTGTATCGCCGGTTTTGGCGCTTAAACTTTTCTAGAGTCCTCGTTACACGTGGCACAAATAAAAACTTTACTTTTATATTCAATTTTCACTTATCAGCTACATATATACAATTTACAATATTATTTTTGTGGATTAGGAATCTGAGAGCCGGTTTTTTGGCGGTTAAAAATTTGTTGTAGCAGCGTGATACAGTTCAGTGTTGCCCTTTCTATGGCTAATCTTGTTTTGCCCAACCGAAAGCGTGGCACTCGAAAAAATGACCGTTGTACACGTGGCTGGCGAGAACGGGTGTGGCGCGTATGAAGAGTTGGATAGTTTCCTGTTTAAATTACATTGAAATTCAAACAAGCAGTTTCATCCTAGCGCCAGTTTTTTCATCGTATTATTCCCACGGAGTATCGATGGTTCAGAAACTCCAGTCACAGTAAAAACATCCCGCACCAATTCTGATACACTTTGTTGGTATCCAATAAATATTCAAAGAACGGTAAACACTACTGGCATTTTCAATTTAACATTTCAACCTTGTGGATTTCACTACACTTGCGATCTCAATATGACACAAACGTGTGCGATCAATCGAAAATTCCTAAAAACGTTCAGACAAAAGTACAATATATTTCCTATTTTACAAACATTTTCCACAATATTATTTTTGATAGAGGTCGTAATATTGATTGATTGTTTTGTTAGGTCAGCACCACCACTCAGAGGCTTCGAGTCCTCGTCAACTCAGAGTTTAGGCATTTTGTGCTTATCAGTCCTTATCACGTCTGTTGTCGAGGTCCTTCTTGAAGAAATCCTCCCTTGGGCACTCCAGTCCTAGAAGTCTATATATCCAATGTGACAGTGGTTCTCATGCGAACATAGTAATGAACTTTCTCAAATCATTTGTGACTCACCACAAATGTCCTTTCGGAACATTGTCGATTCTTTTGATAGGTATAAAATTATAAATGATCAACAACATATATATTGAAGTTAAAACGAATATTCTCAAATTTACTATTTAAAATGAGTTGTAATTTTTAGTTTAGTCCTGCACTTTGGTATTGGTCTTGCATTCTAGGTCTTGGCTTTTGTCTTGTTCTTGTTTATTCTGTTTTTGACCAAGAGTTTGCTGTGTTTCTGCTTTGGCTGATGTTTTGTTTGAACCCACCGAGATGTACAGCTACGTGCTGCAGTTTATGATATCCCAAATACTGATTCAGGACCAGTGAATGTAGTTTCAGACCCTAGCGTTGCTAGGGTGTCTGCGGTTACAGTGCTTACAATACTTTTTTTGCCTACCTTACCGGATAACAAATCCTATGAACAACAAATAAAGGGCGGAAAGTATTGTATCGCAGCCCAAGGGCAGAAAATTCATAACGCCACGATTTTTGAAGTTTTACACCATGTTTAACACTAATTATTATTATAGTTTTGTAGAATAATAAAATAAAAACGATAGGTAAGTCAAAAACTAGAAGTATTCTGTAGTAGAACTCATAAATGAATGAATTATTTTGTGTAAAGTGTATCTCAAAGTATATCGTCTTGGTTTTTAGAATTAAATTAAACCATTTATTTTTTTATCTTCATTGTTATTAGAAAACACGTTTTAAATTCTTACCTGCCCACCCAGGGTTAGGTCTAGCATGCGTGGGCTAGTGCTATAAGAATTGAAGAATAATTAGTATAAGTCGTTAAGAATCCTTGATACTGTGTGTTGTTTAATACTAGTAAGTAATTTGTTCCGTATACGAGGATATATTGAAAAATTCTTAGCCTACTATAGAACAAAACAAAATTTCAATGTCAAAATATTTTATTACCCTACATATTCTCCTCTTAATTGGATACATTTATTACAGCGAACCTGCAACGTCTCTAGACCTTTCAAAAATAATGTTTCTTCTTGCTCTGCAAACCAGACGTCCACAGCTTTTATTACCTCCACGTTGGAAGAAAATTTACGACCTTTTAAACTTTTTTTCGGTTGAGGAAAGAGATGATAGTTGGACGGAGCCAAATCTGGTGAATAAGGGGGGTTGTTCTAGTAATTCAAACCCTAAATCACGAATTATTTGCATGGCAACATGAGATTTGTGTGCAGGGGCGTTGTCCTGCAAAAACAAAACACCTTTGGATAGCTTTCCGCGTGTTTTCTCTTTAATTTGTTCCAGTAGAGTGGTCAGTAATGTCGAATAGTAATCTCCAGTTATTGTTCTACCCTTATCCAAAAAATCAATCATGATTATTCCATGGCAATCTCGAAAAACTGAAGCAAGAACTTTTCCAGCAGATTTTTGGACACGAAACTTCTTAGGTCTTGGCGAACCAGAGTGTCGCCATTCCATCGATTGTTGCTTTGTTTCTGGATCGTAGAAATGTGCCCAAGTCTCATCCATAGTAACAATTCGGTTTAAAAGAAGTCTACATCGTTTTCAAATCGAGCACAGATCGAACTCGATGCTTCTACCCTTGCACGCTTTTGGTCAACATTCAAACATTTGGCGCAATTTTTCTCATGTCCAAATTGACGTGAACTATATGATGAACGCGTTGGTATGAAATATTCAGTGCTTCAGATATCCGTTTTAGCCCAATTCGACGTTCTGATAAGATCATGTCATGAAACTGCATCGATATTTTCGGGGACTGACACAGAAACTCGCCTTACCGATCGGATATCATCTTCAATGAAAAATTTACCTCTTTTGAAGCTTGCAGTGCAATTTTTCAAGGTCGCATACGAAGGACATTGATCACCAAGGGTATCAAGCATATCTTCGTAAATCTGCTTACCTCTTAACCCTTTTAAATACAGGTACTTGATGATGGCTCGATACTCCAATTTTTTTATTCTCACAATTTCGGTGGACATCTTTTTTCTTTTAATGTATTGCCTAACTCTGGTTTACTTTTTTGACGTCAAACTTCACACCGACACTTCTAATAAGTTATTGTTCGTTGCTATGGTAACGAAATATTTTGTTTATGCATGGAACTGGTCTAGGCTAACTAGATATCAATACATCCTCGTAATTATTCTCGCTGGTTCGGAAGACAGATGGGTCCCAAACTGTTTGCTGTTATCTGCGACGAATATCAAAGACTCTAGCTTGGACTATCACAAAGATACAAGTGAAGAACTTTTTGAAAGCTGATTTCAAAATGCTCTTTTGAAAAATATCTCTACACGTGTGATTGTAAATAATAATCACAGTCGTCATTAGCAAAAAGCAAGTACTAAAACTGAAATTCAGGAGTATTTGTTAGAAAATGATATTTATTTTGAATATAATTACAAGAAAGAACAACTACTGGAAGTGTTAAATATATTTACTATTAAAAAGCAATATGTATATGACTAAAAAAGCTAAAAAAACGGGACATATTGTGTTAAGACTTCCTCCGTACCACTGTGTATTCAACCCCACTGACCATATGTTTCAACAAATAAAAGCAAACGTAAAAGCGGAAAATGTTTCTCCTCCTACCCTGAGTGCGAGTGTCATACAATTGATTAAAACTGTTATAAATAATATATCGGTTGAAAGCTGGAAAAAGTCAGTAAACGTTAAATGAGGACTCTGACAGTGAAACAGAATTAGAGCCCGCCTCTGATGCTCTGTCATAAAATACCTAGAAGTTCGGTTCCGGGTCCATTTAACACGTGTTTATCTAATAACAATGAATATAAGATTTATTAAAAACAATACGATATACTTTGAGACACACTTTACATTAATCTAGTTCAAAACCGCACGTTCTTCGGAAAAATCTATAGGAAGCCATCTGAATATAAATCCCACTTAACTACCTATTTCTTAAATAATCAAATTTTCTACGCTACTGTTCAACGATACAATTAGATGATGAATTCACAATAGCTATTACGTTAAGCTTGATTGATACGAACTGAGTTCCTTTGGGAAATTGTTAATTAGTTCTTGCTAGCTAATCCATCCTTAAATATTTTAAATCGCTTCAATGAAATATTCAGAGCAGGCATTATAAGGAGATGCTGCCTGAGATCTGGTTCTCATTGTGTTCATACCTCATATTATGTTAGAAAAGAAAAGTTAGGCTTTCATCTATCATTATTACTTGATTATAATTAATTGATGCTGTAACAATGTAGCATGGAATTCTCTTTTTAAATTGAGTAAGTGTATTTTCGGCTGTAGATGTTTTCCGCTGAACAATTTTCAAAAGAACCTCTGTATTCTTAACAAAGGAGCTACAAAATTGAGGGTTTTCTTTGGATTTTACAAATAATTTTCTGTTGACTAAATTTATTACAGAATAAGTTCATTAATTTTACGAATTGTCCACATTAAATAATTGGAACTCAGTAATATTTTATGTAGTCTCGTTATTATAGCATATTATACAATATACACATACATTTAGTCCTGGAGGATTCTTTTTATCAATTTTCTGAGAAATCAAACGATAATATTTTTTTTCTACGACAACCTCGATAAATGTTCATTTTATAACCGTAACAATCATAAACAAGCACATTTTGTACAGAATTTCATTTTTGCAAGCTGCTAAACAACAAATGCGAAATGAAATATTTCGTGTTAGGTCTAGGTTCACTCTAAAATCACGACGACTACGACTTGTCAAATTATAACGTCCGGCGACAAATTGATGAAATGTCAGCAGATCGTTTTTGTCAAAGTTTTAGTAGGTTACTTAGTTCCATACTTTAACCCAACCCCATATTTTAAAAATGAGTATCTCTAATACATCCTGATATGGTTTTTTGTCCGGATAAGATAGTAATAACAAAATTGAGATTTCTAACAAAACATTGAGTTGTCCATCTTCTTCCAAACAAATTAAAATATCTGATAAAATTATGGAACTCTTCAAGAAATATCTAACGTTTCTGATCAGCAGCAAAATGGAACATCTTCAGGAATTTATTAGTAATTGTCAAAAATAAATCCTTCAAAAAGTAATGTCAATTTTTTTGACAGTTGTCAAAATAGTATATTATTAAACGAGCAATTTATGATAGCGATTATTCACGTAGCGTGACGTAAGTAATCCACTTGTAATCTCAATCCAAACATCCCCGACATATTATTAAAAGTTTTATAAAAATTGAACAGCATTTTCGAAATAACAAACCCCGGAGATCGGATGAGATTAGTTAGGATATAATAAAACACTCACCCGATAATTAAATCACTTATCTTCGAGCACGTTTTAATCAAATTTTTGGCAAAAAGTCAAGCCCCTTGATCTTAGAAAGATAATGTTTTAACAATATTACCTAAAAAGCCTCTTTGATGGTTATTTTCAACTACATGAATATAACTTTGGATAAATTAAACTATAGACGACAATCACATTTTGCTTTCGTTATTAATAAATTATTATTATTATTATTATTATATATTGATGAGGGCAGAGGAGCTGGCTCCTATTGTGCCCAGAAAAAAAAATACATTTCAAAAGAAATACCTACTAGTAGTGAACAAACACATAAAAAGGACAAAACAAATAGAAATTACGATTGGCTACACTGATCTAGTTTATTTTTGAATATATTGACACTTGTTAGTTGCTGAGACAATTTCACTGTCTAAATCATTCCAAATATTGAAAATTCTGTTAGGTAAAAAGTTTTGTCTCGATCTAACCGTAAAATTTTCCTTTTTAACTTGACCAGCACGTGAACTCTGTAACAGAATAGAAAGGAAATTTCTTTCTATGCTAGGAACACAAAACAGAATAAAGGTTGGACTGTTTTGTGGGTTAGACTGTTTTGTGTTACTAACATAGAAAGAAATTTCCTTTCTACTCTGTTACAGAGTTCACGTTCTGGTGTCCTCCAAGTCTCGTGTCTGTATTTAGGGTGAAAACTGTATTTAGATCACCAAAATTATATTTAAGAATTCTAAAGGCTACAATAAGATCGCCTCGTAACAGACGTAGCTCAAACGTGGTAAGATTTGCCATGAATAATATTTCTTCGTATGAAAGTCTTACAGGTCCTAAAGCAACTCTGGTAGCTTTCCGTTGTACACTTTCCAGTAACGTTCTATCACGAATTAAGTCCGTATACCAGGCTGGACCAGCATATTCAAGGATAGGTCTCACGTAAGTAGCATACAATTTGCAGAAACTCTTAAAGAATACTTTTGAGAAGCATTTACTAATAAGATAAAGTCTAGTATTTGCACGTTTGGATACTGTGGTACGTAACAGATGAAATATCATGAAAGGTTTATAGGAAGAGTCTAGTGCTTGGCAGTATTTTCGCTAGATCTTTCTTGGAGATATCCTTCTTTGAGCGCTCTAGTACCAGGAATTTATTTCTCCAATGAGTCAAGGCTTCGCATTCGAAGATAACTAACAGGTGAGGCTGTTTTCTCCACACACAATCGACAAAATATAGGATGTAGAGCAAAACTGTGACTTTTCTTATTTGGGCTCTGCTTGGTTTAATATTTCGTTAGTCAGAAGAATCTACAAATAAATTTGTTAACGCTGTTCTATTAACATGCAGCAGCTAATATGGAGTCAAAGGGGCTGTGATTGGACGCTTCTTCTATATCAAAAAATATTTTTTCTCGATTCCATAGGGTAGCAACTAAAGTTGTTTCACTGGATTTTCAAGATAGAGGCGTCTTGGTCGTAATATCGTTGCCTTACAGTATGTTATTGGCCTAAATTATGTATCTTAGTACTTTAATATTATTATTATTATACATAAAGTAACCTAACTTGCTAATACTTCGATTTCCGTTAGGTTTACAAAAAAAAATGTTGAATAAAAGTTTTTTCAAATAATCCAGACCATCTGCTTAAGTCGATTATAAATATATAGGATGCATCGTTACTCCAAAATAAGTTACCAACATATTTTTTTAAATAGTACACCATGTATATATAATTCTACCTTTAATAACTTTTTCGTTTCGATTAATAAATAACGTTACGCCATCAAATTGCATACGATATTTAAGTTGCATGAGACATCGATTTTACTGACGATTGAGGCGTCAAAGCTGGTGCGACATTTCATTGAAGCGGCATTCTGTAACTTCGTATTACCTGCCGTGTCGAATACCGGAACAATGAGCAGGCGTCTGCATCGTACATAACTTAAATGTTCATAACTTTTGACAGACCATCACTATATAACTGAATCCCAGAATCGCTATATTTAGAACTACCTTACTGAACCATTGACTACGTTGAATAATTAAATTTTGAAATATCTCGTGAATCACTGGCTTAGCTAAATATAATTTCATTTAACTACTTAAACTTTTTTAAAGAATCCAGTGATCCAGTCGAGTGGGGGCCTATTTAAGGGCGGAGAAAAACCTCAAATAACATTTTTTCTGTATCACGAGGCCCCCTAAGATACGCCGGACCCGGTGCTTAAGCTCATACGTTAATCCGCCACTGTATCAATCACAAAAATATCATCAAGAGGCTATTGTCGTTGTTCAATCATGTAAAGATGACGGTAAAATCATGAAATGCTATTAATTAGTGAAGTTAATAATACTACTTGATAAGAAAAAGAGTTATTAAATACAAAATAATAGTAGTACCTTATTAAAAAAATTTATTCTATTTTTAATCTCAACGGAAGGAAGGATTTGGGATAGGAGTGTACCAGGAAACAAACACTGAAAGCTTGGGAAAAACCCCAAGTATCTTTCAAGCGGAAATTCACGCCATAAGAAAGTGTGCCCAGTTCAAAGGATATAGAAGGCAAAAGATTATCATAATGGCGGATAGTCAAGCCGACATTGAAGCACTGAGCTCTTGTGTAATCACTTCCAAAATGGTGTGGGATGCCAAGGCATACTCAATGAACCTGGTCGAGAACAATATAGTAACCTTGCTGTGGATTCCAGGACCTACTACTGGAATAGAAGGAAATGAAATAGCAGATGGACTAGCGAAGAAGGGGACTGAAAGACCCTTTTTGGGGCCGGAACCCTTTTGCGGTATCAGCCCCAATGTAATTCTGGAAGAAATTGGCAAAGCCTAAGAAAATAGAAGATCTGACTAATGGAAAGATCTAGTAGGGCTTAGACAATCAAATATTCTGATGGGTGACTACAGCCCGTTGAGATTAAATCTCAAAGTAAAACTGCGCTAAGAGTTTTAACAGGGATCCTAAAGGGACATAGCTGCCTGAACGGGAACCTGAAACATCTCAAAATAGTGGAGGAAGAAGAATGTAGATTCTGTGGCATTGATGAAGAAACCTCCATCCACATCCAAAAACGCAATTCAGAATCCTAGGGTACAGCACCTACGAAATTATTGGATATAAAAGGGACATTTACCTGAGGTCAAGCCTGCAGATATCCTAAAATTCCTCTAGGAAATTGGACGAAAGTAGCTACTAGTCTCTGAGACGTTCTTCAGGAACTAAGTAGAAGTAAGGGGGCACAATAGATCTTTTAGGTCTCAGTGAATGTCACCCAATCATACATACATACATACAATACAAAGGAATTTAAGAAATTCCGTTTTCTTAGAATTGCAAATTGTGAAAAATATTAGAAACTTTGATATTATCATTTGTGTAGTTACTTTAATTTTTCCTAGTCGTATTTTCATTTGCAATAGGATGCTTTTTATTGTATAATTAGTCAACATTTTTAGTAGACATTTTTGCACGATTTATAAATGTGCTTCTTGTTGAGACTGCATTTGCTTCTGGTAGTTTTCTTTCTCTCTGGTGGACTATCTATCACTGATGAGTTGACACTTAATAGCTGGAAACATTACCGTCTGGGAAAAAGAGACATTTTAACAAAATCACTGGTATTTATCCTACAATCCAGCAAAGGCTTATCCTCAGAACTGAAGTGCCATCTAGTTGGCTGGTTCAGTATATATGAGCAAACAAATAACGTTTATGTATCTGTATATTGCCGTACTAACGAAATTATTACACTTTCATTAATTTTTTATTAATCGATTTCTATTAATATTACATTTATTTTTATTTGTTTCTACTTATTTGGTACCATTCCAGTATATTCCGATTATAAACAATACAAATAAGGGGTCCGCTGAACTATACTGAACCACGAGCTTATGACTGATTCTGTAAAAAGTCGATAAAACTCTTCTATATTGAAAATTATCTCTCGACAAAATCGCGATAAATTCAGAAGTTCCAGAGAAAAATCCAAAAATATTTTTGAAAACAGAATGAGTAGACCTTTCAAAAGATACATCAAAAGTCTATTTCAAAAATTGGGGTGTTTTAACTGTCTCTCCAAAGGAATAAAGAAAGGTAATTCATTATAATTATAATTTGATGTGTTTCAGGATTTCCTATAAATATGAACAAAAACTTAAATCATTAATTTGTTCCATTTTACTTCTTTACACTGTATATGATGATAAAGTTTAGGATGGACCATCCAAGTAGTATTAAAATATTATCGGAAGCAATTTTTTTTATTTCTCGGTCGGGGAAGTAATTTCCACCGTATCAGGACGAGTTTGGGGTCTTTTCTATTGCCAAGAGATTAAAAATTAAGCTTTTACGGTAGTCACTATAAATACGAATTGTATATACACATTTTAAATCTGAACGATTCATTCTTAAACTCATATTAAGTGAGCTTAAGTATACACTGTGTCCGTAAAGTATGGAATAAATTCATTTTTAGCTAAACAGGCCATTTTAAGGAATAATATACAGGGTGAATTACTTTCGAGTAATGACGTCCCCGTCATTTTTTTTAAATGGATCACCCCCATTTTGTCTCAATTTTCGGATTACTCTAGCTGAGCTGATTCCAAAAATGTATCACATGTTGATTCCAATTGGTACAGGGTGGACAAAAATACAATAGTTTTGTGTGTGCTCATAAAGTAACGCGTAACATTCTTTATTAGTTAAATTAACAATATTATCAAAAATACTTATTGTCTAGCGGACAGAATATGATGAAATACATGACTTTATAAATGTTTGAACTGCAGCCATTGCTGTATTTGACAGTAATCCTAACGGTGTACAAATTCTTGTTGAACCTTGTTTATTGTGTCTTGAGAAATATTGTTTATTGCTGTCCGAATTCTGCTGGTTTCGCTCGATACACAACATTCTTCAGATGGCCCCACATAAAATAATCCAAAGAATTGAAATCTGGTGACCTCGCTGGCCATTCAATAGGTCCATGTCTACCAATCCACCTGTTCGGAAAAATTTCATCTAGGTACCTTCTAACATCTACAGCATAATGTGGAGGTGCACCATCCTGTTGAAACCATAAACTTTCATCAAAACCTCCAGGATAACGTCTGCTGGGAAACAAATTACGTAAAGTAGGTACGAAATACCCCCTTAAAAAGTCAAGGTACGTTGCTCCGTTTAAATTACCTTCGATAAAGTAGGGTCCGATGATTCGATTTCTTACAATTCCAGCCCATACATTTACCTTTTGCGGGTATTGCGTATGATGCTCACGCATCCAGTGGGGGTTTTCTTTTGCCCAGTATCTACAATTCTGACGGTTAACCTCGCTTTTTAACGTGAAAGAAAAAATAATGTTTTGTATCAAGAGAGGGTCTCGCTGACATTTATCCATCATTTTTTCGCAAAATTGGATTCTTCTATCGGGATCATCTTCGTTTAATTTCTGCACAAGTTTGATTTTATAAGGATGCCATTTTTCAAGCTTCAATAGTTTAGTACCGTTGTTTTGCTAACACCGATATCGCGACTAACTTTACAGAAGTGTGCGCATCTTCTTCAAAACTAAGTAAAACATCTAATGCTATATCAGCATTTGCAGAGGGACGACCTGATTTGCGTGCATTTTCAACCGTACCAGTTTCTCGAAAATTATTTTTAATCTTACTGACTGTTGAACG
The DNA here is from genome assembly GCA_949126875.1 of Lochmaea capreae. Lineage (NCBI taxonomy): Eukaryota > Metazoa > Arthropoda > Insecta > Coleoptera > Chrysomelidae > Lochmaea > Lochmaea capreae. Next base: position 22,543,102 of record OX421404.1, read on the forward strand.
TGCTATAGGTCTTTCTGGATATTTATCATTAAACAAATTGCACACTTCCATCTGAGTTCGCGATCTGTCTCCATACCCAATCATCATAAGTATTTCAATTTTTTGTTTTACACTAAACTCCATTTCTACTTCAAATTAAATCTAAGCAATAATTAAAACATTCACGGATTCCAAAAATATTGTAGTACTAAACTGTCACTGAACATCAATAAATTACTGAACAAATAATGAGATTTCACAAAAAACTAGACGACTATGTTTTTTTTTGAATTGATAAGAAATAATTTCTATCATATTCTGTCTGCTAGACCACAAATAACAAACATGTTTGGAAACAGCTCATTTTTATTAATCTAAATATGTAACAAACTATAGGGTGTTACATTTGAACCAATTGCCGCTAGACAATAAGTATTTTTGATAATATTGTTAATTTAACTAATAAAGAATGTTACGCGATACTTTATGAGCACACACAAAACTATTGTATTTTTGTCCACCCTATACCAATTGGAATCAATATGTGATACAGGTTTGGAATCAGCTCAGCTAGAGTAATCCGAAAATTGAGACAAAATAGGGGTGTTACATTTTAAAAAAATGACGGTGACGTCATTACTCGAAAGTAATTCACCCTGTATATTAGATTATTATTTTAAAATACGGTAAATTAAAATCAAAAATCGACGTCTTTCAGGATTATTTCTTAAAATGGTCTGTTTAGCTAAAAATGAATTTGTTCCATACTTTATGATTTATGAATTAACCATGTAAGTAAATACACTTAGGTATATTTTTGTAATAAATAATGTTGATTAAATGCTATGGCACGTCAAATTTTAATTACACGGCATAATTAGCAAAATTAGTTGAAAACAAAATTCTTAATTTTGAATTACGAATCCTGTATAATTAGCTCATAAACAAATAACTTGTAGATATACCTAAGTTAGTTTGGTTCATAATGAAAATGTTTTGAAGTAGTTTTAATAACAATACCAAGCTCATAGCCGTCAACAGGCTCCTTTGGGAGAACTTGGAAATATGAAATGAGAGAGCTTGGGAGAACGAAAGGATATAAAGATGGTTCTTAGGACAGTAATATAAAGACAGACAGATAATGGAGCTGTAAATTCCAATTTTATAAAGTCAAATTAACCTATCCAGCGATGCTTGTATACCTATATAATAATAGAAGCCGTAATTGTGTAGGTGAGCCGAGTCTGTTTGCCTATAATGTTTTAAGAAAAGTCTGTTGATGTACAGGTTATGTGGGGTGTAATAACGATTTTCTATTTTCGTGTCTTTTCCTATTACTTTTTACGAGCATTAGATATTCCAATCAAAATAGGTACAACTATTAGGCAAACGTCAATTTCCATTCCATTTTCCATATTCTAATATGATGTAGATAATGCGACTCACAAGAAAATATTTATTTGTGAGATGATACTTGTTTCGTCATCTGGCGATGATTGGATGAAGTAGGTAGCAAGAGTTTCGATTGCGCATTCTTCTTATTATTATCAAATCTTCAGTGTGCAGTACAGTAGCCATATTTAGTCCACATGAGCAAATTTAGTTTTGAATGAAAATTTACTAGGATGTTTCCGAATATTTTTTAAAGGATGTACTTTTGATGTTACTAAACAATGCTGGAATTTGTATGTCACAATTTACAATATAATAATATAGTCCTTATAGCAATCCCATCGATTTTTTAACTTCTCATCTTAAAACCATTTCATTTTGTCAATAGGTTTGTAATTATTATCAAAAAACTGATAAAAACCGTATATCCAGTGCAGTTTTTTATGTCTGCCTGTTGCTTTTGAAATAAAAAAACGAAATCAATATTTTCAATAAAAAATCCACAAATGAGACACGGTTTCTGTTTTCATTCTTGTATGGGAATAGGTAATTCAGAATCCTCTGTATGTAGTTATAGCTTATAAATTATAATGCATGTAAAAATGTGCATTTAAATACTGGGTGATCATTTGAATTCCGACACATTTGATGAGCCCATAACTTCGAAACCGATTAAGATATCGAGAAGAGGTTTTGACTGAAAGGCTTCAGGAATTTAAAATTTTTATTTCACGCTGTTGCCAATTTAGGATTTTTTCCCTGGACTCCAGGGAAAAACTTGTTTTTTTTGGTGATCAATGACTTAGACACAATAAATGAAACACTCTGTATGTTTTTCTACCGTCGGATGGACTAAAGCTTCTATTTTTTTAAAATATATGGTTTTCTAGTAATTTGAGGTGATCTTAAGGAGCAGATTATCTTTAAAAGATAGACTGCAATTCGTTGACTACAGTAACTCCTTTCTTCTATCCTCAACTTGTGCAAGATGGCATGTTTGAGATGGTCTACTTCCAACAAGATGGCGCACCTCCGCACTATTATCGCGTAGCAAGAGATTCTGTTGTTGGTTGTTTTTAATAAATTGTTCTTTTTGACCTGTTTTTAACAACAATAACTTAATCCATAGAATGATCTCTAAAAAACCCAAGTTTTTTCCTGGAGTCTAGGGAAAAAATACTAAATTGGCAAGAGCATGAAAAAAAATTTTCAATACCTGAAGCCGCTTCTCGATATCCTAATCCGTTTCCAAGTTATGTGCTCATCAAATGTGTCGGAATTCAAATGATCACCCAGTATTATTGAAAATCTTCCAAGCCCTGGGAAGTTATGAAGCAAGATGAAAATAAATAAGATACAATGCTGATCATAGATTATTGGTTGAGAAAGTAAGCAAAAATTGTCAAAAATGACAATTGGTTAAGTAATTCTCTTCTGTTTAATAATAATCAGAATTAGTTTGGTCAAAAGCCTCCAATGTTCCCATTTAAACTATGTACCCTTACAATTTTTAATGAAAGTGAGATATTTAGTTTTCTGAAGATCAACTCATCTTATTGTTATTGATCTCATGTGAGTTGATCTTCGGATAACTAAATATCTCACTTTCATTAAAAATTTAACTCCAAAAACTAAGTTAACTGCCTCCTTCAAATGTGGTCCTCGTATTATCAAAGCAATATTTCATGAAAATTTAGTACCATTTAGTACCTACATGTATGTAGATACCTTGTTATTCAAATTCTATATTCTAATGAGAAATCAGATCAAACCAACTATTTGTAGACATCCCATAAAAAATTTAATTTCCAATAATACATATCCTGTGAATTCTTATGAAATAAATAAAAATAAACAAATTTCTTTGATATATTTACTATATTTATTAATGCATAAACAACAGAAACAGCATTTAAGTATAAATACACTTTTTACAATAACTTTTAAAATAATTCATAAATTTGACTCAAAAGAGACATTTCACTTACAATATTATATATCTGTAAATTAAAGAAAGTAATACAATAAAATATTATATACCACTGACAATAGTCTCATAAATTCATCTGATTATAAACTAGAAAATGGTGAAACATTATTCTAAACATTGAGATACAGTTTCATATCATTACTCAGTTTTTTGCAAAAAACATCAAAATTTTCCAATAAAGAATATAATAATGGAAAATAAAGCATTACATGTATTATTTTTCTGAAAAATGATATGAAACGCATGATTCTAAATTTTTCTGTTCATTAGCACTATAAGTTACATTATGGAGCAAATGGAATGCAAAATCATTTAAAATATTGGAATATAATTGTCAATCTTAGCTCTGTGTTTCTGAGCAACACACTCAGCAATCCAAACAATATTTCTGCATTCCTGTTCTTTCAATTTTAAATATGAATAAAAGACACCAAAGTGAAATTGTTGCATAAAAGCATTGAGGTTAAGACATACTTCATATTCAAAGAATTTATCTTCTAGTGTTTTATCTCCAGGATTATTTCCAGCACCTTCAAAAAGTTTGGAATACTCTGCATAATATTCAGCTACAGCTTTGACTTGATCGTAATCTTCAGCTCGTACCAATGCAGCTAATCCATCAGGTTGAAGTCTACCACAACGAGGGTACAGCTTCGCACGATCATCTTTGCTCAATTCAGTTCCAAATGAATTGATCGTTATAATAATTGCACGTCTATCAGCCTCAAAAGCTAAAATCTCACACATAGAATCAGCTGTGGTACCTCCGATTTCCTTACAGAAAGCATAGAAAGCCTCTAAATATGCTTTGTACAATGTGTTTCTGATAATTTCAATATTCATTTCGTCTAAATCTTGTTCGCTAATGCAATCAACAAAAAATGGAGCAAGTGGAGTATCTACCAGTACTGCATTATACAACTCAGCTGGGGTAGCAGCAACATGGATAGCTTCCATTTGTTCAAAACTACCCAAAGGATGACATTTTGGAATTAACTCACCAATTGGTCGTTGATGAAGAGTTCCAGTAATCAAAAGTATAATATTATCGATCATGTAACTGTATGTAATAAAGTCCATGAAAGTAGACAGGGGCTCCACTGCTTGATTTCGCATATGCTGAAATTCAATTACCAGTTTTTCTCTTAGTTTGGAATCAATTGTCGATACTGATAAAGGCGAAGGTTCATTGGCCAAAAACGTTCCATAATCAGTTCCTTGCAAATGTAGTTTTAAATCTAAAATAATTATATATTACCAGCTAATTAATCTTTGTGAAATTTCAAATAAAACATACCTTCAAGGGTTTCGCATTGAACCAAATTTAGGTAATCTGATTGTTTCAAGATTCCGCATTTGAATCCACGACATAGTCCTTCCAAATAACCATTATCAATATTAAAAAGGCAGCCCTTCATGGTGTCTGATCAATTTTTTGAGAAGGACCAACAACAATTATAAACTCACGAGATGAAAACACCTCACCCAAATGTCATATGATTCTTGTCACTGTCAACGACGGCACGTGATTTGTAATCAGTGTACACAACATAAAATGTCGAGCTTAAATATGGGGTAATGTGTATTGCCTATGCTGTAGTTCCCATTCCGCAAATTAAGCAGTTTTCATATTTTTATGTCGTATTTATAATTCGAGAGACTTTATGATTAACCAATACGAGGTACATGTAAAAAATATATAAAATTTTTATTTACGGAGAAATGGTTTAGATTATTTCGTGATTGGAGAGGCTAGAAACTGTCGCTATATAAAAACGGTACCTTGGAACAAGGCTAGCGCTGTGACATCAGCTACCTGCTGATACGGTTGAGTTACGACGCATACAATATTACCAGACAGACAGTTAGTGGTATTTTAGTTTGTTTACGCCGTTTGAAAGCAAAATGCCAACTCGCAAGTGGTGTTTCGTGCCTCAATGTAAAAATACGTCTTATACAGCACCTGATAAAACATTTGTTTCGGTTCCGAAAGAATCTCAAAAGCGAAAAAAATGGTTTGAAGCAGCAAGACGAGACATTGCGGAAGTATCGAAAAAATCCACTGTATATTGTTGTGAAGATCATTTTTGTGGTGTATCCACTTAACTTAAACATCGTGCACTAATAAAACTCACGTGTTTTATATATACTTTAATAATTATGTTTTAAGCGGTTTTACATCATATTCACTTACTTAACTATCATACTAGTATTATATATATATATCGAGTCACCGTGGCATAGTGGACGGAGGTTGAGAGCAGACTGTCTTCACTACGTTTCAATGAGCCTGTGCTCCTTGACTTGACACCGTTGCCAACCTTCTAATATGTCCGATATTACACCCCCCTTTGTTAGCCTAACTCCTGTGAGTGCATTTTTAATATTATGCTTCAATATACCTACAGTATGATTACGATTTACTATGTTTGTACAATATAAATTATCTCTAATTACAATAGGTACAGTGAAACATTCAATAATCATTTTAGAAAACAATATTCAAAAATTTTTTTTTCTACCAATCACTTAAATTTGTATTATTTTTAAAAGTAATATTAATACTTAAGCTCTCTCCGCCATTCCACTCTGTCATTCCTTTAAAAATACATACATGTATACATACAATACAAATACAAATTTAAAACGTTATTTGTGACCATTCACATATATAAAAAAAATATTTTAACCATAAGTACATATTTCAGTCGATTTCTAATGCATAATCTTTAAATTTTGCTGGTGTTTTTGTAGTTCTTGAACTACGTCGTACAACCTTCTCTAAATCACAAAGTTTTGCAACATTTGTCCTACTTCCGGTTTCCGATGATTCCGAGGGTTGGCATGGATCAGTCGTAATGAATGGTTCTGTCTGTTGTGGTTTGGAATGTTCAGTTCGGATTGGTGGTTCAGCTGAGTTGTTAATTGTAATATGATCTTGCCCTACTGCTTCATCTGTAAAAACAAATTCATCATTATTTACAACTTCATAACTGTCTGACGTATGTTTTGCCGGTTCAGGCATATTTTCCCAACAATACCGTTTCATAGTGTTTTGTTTGTTTCTTACATCCGTATTTCGTTTTACCTGACCCTGTTCTTTCTCTCTCTCTCTTCTATGTATCTGGTTCGCATGTCTTTTCCATAGTCTCTTATCTTCTAGTCTGCACAGATATGTCGTTTTGCCTATTACCTTTTCAATGACTGCTTTAGTCCAACTCCTTTGGTTAGGATTACCATAATCTGCGACTGCTACCGTTTCTCCTATTTCAAATTCTCTCTTTTTTCCTTTAAAATACTTAATCTGTCGCTCTTGAGCTTTCTGATGATTGTTTTCTGCTCCAGTTTCCTCTTCTTCCCTACTTACTCTCCATCCTATGGACTCTTTCAGTATGGTTGCTCTATTTCTGAGTTGTCTACCCATCATCAGCTTGGCTGGTGTTTCTTTCGTTACTATATGCGGTGTTGTCCTATATGAAAATAGAAATTCTGAAATTATCAAATCAATACTCTTACCCTTGTTTCTTATATCAATTGCTCTGGCTTTGACATTGTTTTTGAAAGTTTTTACGATGTTTTCTGCTGCTCCATTCGACTGTGGATGACCCGGGGGTGACGTAATATGTCGAATGTTATTTCTTTTGAAAAATTCTTGCATCGTTTCTGCTGTAAATTGTGTGCCGTTGTCCGTTACTATCGTTTTAGGAATGCCAAATCTGGCGAATGTCCTCTTAATTTTCTCTTCCGTTTCTTTTGCTGTTATATGGCTCATAATGTGTGCTTCTGGCCATTTGCTATATGCGTCCACTATTATTAATACCATTTTACCTCTTATAGGTCCCAGAAAGTCCATGCTCACTCGTGTCCAAGGCTCGGTTTCAACATCCCATGGTGTTAGTATTGCTCTTGGTGGAGCTGGCTTGTTTTCCATACAGCACATACACTTTCTACATGTTTCTTCGATCTGTTGGTCTATTTTAGGCCAATAAACATACGATCTTGCTATACTTTTTGTCTTTACCATTCCGAAATGGTGTTGGTGAAGCTCATCCAGCATTTTTCTTTGGAGTGACTTCGGAATAACTATTCTATGTCCCCAAACTAAAATTCCTTTGTCCACTATTATCTCGTGCTTCCTGTGATAGTATGGTTTCGTTTCTTCTGACATCTCTGGCCATTTTTCTTCTCGTATATATTTCATTACATTTTTCAAAATAATATCCTTTTTGGTTTCTCGTCTTATTTCTTCAATACTGATCGTTTGTTCCTTAAGTGTACTTACAAAATTCACATAGTTACCTAAACCTTGAAATTCATCTGTAATGTAATTAATATTTAAAGGTGCTCTACTCAAATAATCAGCTACAATATTATTTTTCCCTTTTATATACTCAATATCATAATTAAAACTTGATAAAAATGCTGCCCAACGTTGCATACGGCTGGCATGCATTTGTGGTATACCTTTCTCAGGGTGAAATAAGGATATTAATGGTTTATGATCTGTTCTAATTTTAAATTTTTTTCCATATAAATATTGGTAAAATTTAATTAAACCCCAGTAAATGCTTAAACTTTCTAAATGAATTATTGGGTAATTTTTTTCGCTCGGTTGCAGAGTTCTAGAAACACAAGTTATTATTCTCTCAGTTTTATCTGGCATCTCGTGTGCTAATACTGCTGAAATCCCTAACTTACTAGCATCACAAGTTAATACAATTGGCAAATTTGGATTAAAATGGGTTAGTACTAGTTTTGATGACAATATCTCTTTAATTTTTAAAAATGCATCATTGCATTGTTCATCCCACTCCCATTTAGTGTTTTTATTTAATAAATTATAAATTGGTTTTAGTATCATTGATGCGTTTGGTATAAATTTTGAATAATAATTTACCATTCCCAGGAAAGATCTCACTTCTGTTAGATTTTCTGGTCTGGGTGCCTCTTTAATTGCTTGTATTTTCTTTTCGCTTGTCTTCAATCCATCACTTCCAATCACATGACCCAAATATTCAACTTCTGACTTGAAAAATTCACATTTATCCAATTTTACGGTTAGTCCAGCTTTCTTTAGCTGTTCTAGTACTAGGATCAATGTCTTCAGATGTTCTTCTTCATTTTCACCTGTTAGAATAATATCATCTAAATAACACACACATGATGGTATCTCTTTTAACAGTTGCTCCAAATGCCTCTGGAATATAAAACTAGCAACTTTAATTCCAAATGGAAGTCTGTTAACCGTGTACAATCCTTGATGGGTACTCCACGTTAAAATTTTACTCGATTCTAAATCTACTTCAAATTGATTATAAGCTCTACACAAATCCAATTTGGTATAATATTTTCCTTTATGAAGCTTAGAGAAAATTTCTTCAGCTCTTGGTAAAGGATACTCCATATTCTCTAGGTATTTATTTACAGTTACGCTGTAATCTCCACACAATCTTACTGTACCGTCTTCTTTTAAAACTGGAACTAAAGGTGTAGCCCACTCTGATGTTTCAGTCTTAGATATAATTCCTTCCTTTTCTAACCTTTCTAATTCTTCTGTAACGCCTTGCTTGAATGCAAGAGGTACTGGACGTGCTTTACGAAATATTGGCATAACATTATCTTTAATATATATTTTAATTTTATCTAAAGTAAACTTACCGATTTTTTTGCTAAAAACTTCTGGAAATCTAGAAACAATATCATTTATCCTTTTATTTACATAATCCAGCTGATTAACCACTCCGAACTGAATTCCAAATGCTTCTAACCAATCCATCCCCAGAATCTTCGGACCGCCGTTAGCTATAACATACAATTTAATTTGTCTTATTTTGTCTTTATATTTAACATTAACATTTATATAACCTAATGGTGCAAAAGTACTATTATTGTAACTTTTTAAAACAATTTCGGCTTCCTTTAATTTAAAATGTCTAAAATAGTTATTAAAATGATCTGCATTTATCGCTGATATCACACTACCGCTATCTATTTGAAACAGATGCTCTGTATTTTCTATTAAAACTTTGACAATAAATTTTTTATCAACATTATTGATATTAAAATTTTCAAATTCTGATGGACAATCACTATACACATTAAAATTTTTGTCTGCTTCCTCCGTTTGATTGTTTTGTTCCGTGTACCAACAATCTCGGCAGTTATTTTGGTTATTTTCGGTATTTGAAAAATCTACATAGTTAAAATTTCTATTTGCACATGCTTTAGCAAGATGTCCTTTTCTTTTACACTTAGAACAATAAAAATTTACATACCGACAAACTCCTTTATGATAATTATTACAAACTTTACATTTTATCATCTCGTAATTTTGTTTTCCTTCCGCCATGTTGACATTTCTTTCAGTTGTCATCCTTCTGCGTGGAAGTGTAGCTAAATTCGTCGACGTCTGTCTATCCGTGCGCTGTCTTGAACTGTTTTGTGAATCTGCGCCTTGCCATCGGCGTTGTGGTTGGTCAAAATTTTGTCGTTGCCGCGCGCCTTGATTTGAAACTCCTCTTGTTGCTTGATATTTTTGATTCGATGACCTTGTAGTGTCTTTTACAAAGTTCATGTTCACTTCTCTATCGATGCTATCGTTTTCCTTTTTTATGGCCAATTCCACTAGTTTTTTTAGATCTGCGGTTTCCTCCTCCTCGCATAGTCTGTCTAATATCGGGCCGTTTCTCATCCCGGATATGAATTTTTCTCTCAAAAGCAATTGTAAATCATTTCCAAACTTACAGTTTACAGATAGGCTTCTTATTCTAGCATTCCATTCTGCCATCGTTTCTTCACGTGTTTGTTGAGCTAGGTGAAATTTCCTTCGCTCTCGCCATACAACTGTTCTTGGACAATACTGTTGACTTAATAAATCTGTTAATTGCTTGAATGTTTTTGAATTTGGTGGATCTGGGTGACACAGGTCTCGTAAAAGTTTATAAATTTCGCTAGGAATATTACTTAATAACGTAGCTACTTTATTTTCTTCCTTCGTACCGTTTGCTTTAAAATATTCTGATAATTGCTCACTGTATATGATCCAATCGTCAGTTTCACTGTTAAATTGATGGAACACGATGCCGGTTGATGCCATCTTTTTTTTTTTTCTTTTCTTCTTATATTTCTTTTATCCTCGTCGCCATTTTGTGGTGTATCCACTTAACTTAAACATCGTGCACTAATAAAACTCACGTGTTTTATATATACTTTAATAATTATGTTTTAAGCGGTTTTACATCATATTCACTTACTTAACTATCATACTAGTATTATATATATATATCGAGTCACCGTGGCATAGTGGACGGAGGTTGAGAGCAGACTGTCTTCACTACGTTTCAATGAGCCTGTGCTCCTTGACTTGACACCGTTGCCAACCTTCTAATATGTCCGATATTACAATTTTAATGTAAGTCTTATTTCATTTTGTTGAATGAAGGTATTTGTCTATGACAACATTTTCAGTTGAAGGAGGATATGGAAAATTACATGGAATACACATTGAGCAGAGTAAATGCCAGAATGAAGCCAAATGTTGTGCCGCATTTGTTTTCCTGTCCAAGCGACAATGAGTTCACTACAAAACGCGAAAACAGTGATAAACGATCACGGAAGAGAAAAATATCGGATTTTGTAAAGTTTGCCGAACTTCCACATGCAAAAGAAAAAGTACGTTCAAAAAAAGAGAAGGAAGATGAATCAATGGAAATAATAGGAGCGTCTAAATGTAGTACTCTTTACCAACGTTGCCAAGTGTAGTCCTAAACTAAAACGTTTGTGTTTTGGAAAGTAAAAATATTTTAATAATGATATTTATCACAGTTGATTAAAAAGCAATGTGTTAAGAAATCAATATTTGTCATTTTTAAAATTATGTTTAGCAAAACGTACTGAAAATTGTTCGAGTTTACAATACAGAATTATCATACAAAAAGGAAAACTCACGAATGCATAGATACATTTTCCCTAATCGAAAAATTGAATTGTGTAATTGACAGATTATTATAATAATTTTCAATAATAACCTAACCAAAACCACCCTACCTTACCCCCTACCCTAATCCGAATCGAAAAATTGAATTGTGTAATTGACAGATTATTATAATAATTTTCAATAATAACCTAACCAAAACCACCCTACCTTACCCCCTACCCTAATCCGAATCGAAAAATTCTTCGTATTTTTAGTCAATTTTTGAAAAAAACAATAAGAAAATAAAAATAAAAATATCTTGACTCGGACACGACTCGAACCTGGTACCTCTGTGTTAGGAGCCCAGCACACTTACGCTGGGCTAATCTGTGCACACATTAATGATATCGTATAGAAGGTTAAAAGCTTTAGAACCGTGCGCGCTTCGCATGAAAGCCGAGCGCCACCGGAGATACTCGATGGCGCCCTTTCAGTTTAGGACTACACTTGGCAACGTTGGTAAAGAGTACTACATTTAGACGCTCCTGAAATAATCACGTCACCATCTTCATGTGAGAGAAAGATGGACGCAGAATACCAAACGAGAATATTTCACTTTAATAGTAAAGGTACTCTAGTTGCCAACAAAAAGGAAGATGGAGCTACATCAACAATCAAATTTACCTTGCCTGAAACAACAACTACTGAGTCAACTTCAGCTGAAATTTCTTATTCTGACGTTCACCAACTATCAGAAACTAGTACGACAAGCGGAGCAAACCAAGCACCAAAAAAGAATAAGCAAGAAGAGTTTGGACGGGTGTTTATGGGTATAACTGAAAAAAAATTACGTTTGTATACCGGAATTCCCAAAAATTATTTAGAATTAATAGATATTTTGGAATACAAGACTGAACTGAAGAAACAAAATATCTATTTGGTGCTTTACAAAATCAAGACAAACGAACCTTTTGCAAAAATTGGAGATTTATTCGGCCTCTCGAAAGCATCAGCTTGCCGCATATTTTCACAACATGTCCTTACCATAGCAGAATATATGAAAAAACTAATCTTTTGGCCTTCTAAAGATTCAATTCAAAGAAATCTACCGATTCCGTTCAGAATGACGTTTCACCGAGTACAATCCATTATTGACAGTTTAGAAATCGAGATACAAACACCTGCGGCGATTTCGCAACAGTCATTGCCCTTGTCGGACTACAAAAAATGTAATTCCCTAAAATATCTCATATCTGTCACACCAGGTGGCTTAATCAATTTTATATCTGGTGGGTATGGAGGTAGTGTAAGCGACGCTGCATTATTCGAAGACTGTGGGTACTTAGATGTACTTCCGGAGAACTGTGTTATTATGGCGGACAGGGGGTTCAAGCAGATACAAAAATTGTTGAACAGGAAAAACTGTACATTAGTTAGGCCACCTTGCGTTCAAAGTGGATTAAAAATGACAGAAGAAGACGTTGCTCTTGCGCAAACAATTGCTAGTATCCGAATCCATATAAAACGTGTTATAAAGCGCATTTGCGACTTTAAATTTCTAGGTCCGCATGACACTGTTAACGCAGAGTTGGTCCAACAAATTGACAGTGCAATAGTAATTGCTGGTGGAATAATAAACATTCAAAAGCCAATAAATACGTAAGTTGTAGCTGTAAATTAGACCCACTGTCATATTTTGACGACTATTAGGGAGAACCATTTTAGAATCCATAAATTAGTTCAATGTCTGTTTATATCTTAACTTAAGGAAGACCAGTGTGAACTGTGAATTTTATATATTACCGATCAGATCCATACTTTCCCTAGAATTTGATCATAGAATGGTAGACTGAAAAATATTTTATTTACTTGTTAAATGCTGAATTGCAAATTATTTTATTGGTAAAAATTATAATTATGATTACAAAAATGCAAACCATTACTTATTTATTTAGTACATCACTATCGCTATCATCTGGCCTGATTATTACTGAGTGTATATTTCATGTCGGATCAAAACTACCAAATACACTTGTACTTTGGTCTCAACCTAAAACTTCGTCTTCATTGGGCGCGTTCAGTCGGTCTTAATGGTTGCTTGGAACTATGTAGGCACAAAACATGTTGAGTTAGCTGGCAGAGTCAGCTGAGTTCTGTCTGAGCGCATTGCTGCAATTTAGCGATGCAATACTTTGATAGTGCCAAGATGACAATATAAATTTTATGTCATCCTTGACTGCCCTTAGTAAACAAAGCGCAAATAATTGCCGCTGCGTCTGATGCTCAACAGTTGAGAGGCAACAGCCAAAATAGATTGGAAGGAAGTTGTGGCATTTATTGAAGTATTTAGATCCAAACGAAATTTGTGGAATAACAAATCAAGGAGTGATAAAGATAAGCATATGAGAAATCCTATAATTGCAGATTGCTACCCAATTTGAACTCAAAAAAATATGTGGTGCCGTGGTGGGATTTTAAATTAAAAATCTACCGCACCCAAAATCTTTTTTCTACGCAATTTTAATAAAAGTTGCACCAGTCATTAATAAATAGTCTTCGTAATACATTTTGCTGTGGACTAATCTATAGAAATTTGTTTCTCAGTGTGTGAGGGTTCAAATGTACTGAAGAAATAAGCGTCGAAGTACGCGATGCAGTATGAAATGGTAGTAGAGACAAAGAATACACCAGCAACCAAGAAGCGAAGCTGCCTTTCCTTTTTTTGTATGCGCATGTCTGAAAGGAGCCATTTTTATAATGAGATACTTGTCATACTTCACTTTGTCGACCAATTATAACGCCTATATTTAAAAATTTGATCATTTTCTCAGTGTATTTAGTAAGTTATCTGTCAACGTCAGTCTCTCAAGGTCATACATTTTTTTTACCAAATCATCAAAGAGATTGCGTCGGGCTTCGCTTCTTGTTTGTTGGTGTATTCTTTGGTAGTGACAAAGATAAAATTTAGAGTTAGCAGTAAGTGCATTGCATATGTCGTGGTTTCTGGGCTACTCAAACGGCTGGAACTTTATTTTTTGAACTGAAGGATCATCAATCACGTACCATTCCACCCAAAGCTTAAGAATTGATATTGAATCTCTAGCTAGCCAGAGGGGAAATCGGGAACTGGCTAGATAAGGAACACCAACTCAAATGGAGGTCGACACAAAGGGCACCTCCTGGGTAAGAGACATTTGAAGACAGTTACTGATCTGGTGACTGGACAATGCACCCTGAGGAAACATCTGCACAAAATGGGCAAAGTTAGAGAACCTATGTTCAGGAAATGTGAACTATATGATGAAACGCCTACTCACACACTCTGCTTCTGCGAGAACTTACATATGGATAGGTATAGATAGGGAACACCAACTCAAATGGAGGTCGACACAAAGGGCACCTCCTGGGTAAGAGACATTTGAAGACAGTTACTGATCTGGTGACTGGACAATGCACCCTGAGGAAACATCTGCACAAAATGGGCAAAGTTAGAGAACCTATGTTCAGGAAATGTGAACTATATGATGAAACACCTACTCACACACTCTGCTTCTGCGAGAACTTACATATGGATAGGTATAGATAGGGAACATCAACTCAAGTGGAGGTCGACACAAGGGCACTTCCATAAAAAGAGTTTACTGAACAAGGTAGACAAGGAACTCTCAACCAGGCTATCGAAACTGAGTAAGACAGTTACCGACCTAGTGACTGGACACTGCACAAAATGGGCGAAGCTAATGAACCTATGTGCAGGAAATGTGAACTCTATAATGAAACACGTACTCACATACTCTGCTTCTGCGAGAACTTACATGAACTCAGACGGAAGCACTTTGGAGAGGACATATAATACAACCATTACAACTACTGAAAATTTCTCTAGTAATAGTGGCCTACATAGAAGACACAAAGCTTCTGGAATGGAAGTAGATAATATGGGAAATGGTACAAAGAGTCAGTTCAAGTGCCTGGGCTGCTGAGCACAACCCAATCGAATGAATGAATGATAGTGAATCCTTCGAATATATTTTAGCAAATTTGAGCAAGAGCTTGACCAACTGCAGCTGGCAGTCTTTACAATGTTTGAACGTGTAATATGGCGACTGTTATAAACAGGAAATAAATCCCAAACTCATCTCACTGCTTAACACATCACGGAGCCATACCTGGAGACAATGACTCTCCAGGATAAATTTGTATTGCGTGAATATATCGCCGCTTCTCTCTAGCACGTTTGTGACATAAAGAATAAAAGGATAAAATGGGCAAAAATGAAAATCATAATAGGATAGAATAATAAATGATATTTATTCTCAAACATTTTTACAAAAAATTAGTACTTATATATAATCAACAATAAGTTAAATATGCATTCAAAAGTTATAACATAGTCTCATTTGGCACATTTTAACTTTACACAGTATACTTTAAGTAAATATTCGAAAAATTTAACGTCATTAAAATGTTTTGGGGACTAAAATATGTACAATATTCAATTCAATATGTTAAAATTGTGCGAATAAATTTGAGATAAAATATAATAATACTTGAAGAAATATCTAAAATATATCTACTTTTCACAATCACACGTTATTGTAACGTAATTATTAATATTTAAATACAGGATGCTCCTTAACAGTTTTGTGAACAATATTTCAATAAAAATGAAAATTTATATGACTAATTCAATTATGTATCAAAAATAATATTTTTTTAACAAAATTTATTAATAAATATTTTTAGGAAATATTTAAACATGACAATTGTTTTATTATTATTCAAACCCTAAAGTTAGATAAGTTTAATAGTTCACTGCACCAACACTTTGCACTATCTTATGCGCATTTCGATATCCAAGTTATCTTCTTCGGAGACTAAACTTGTGTAAAGTGTTGGTGTAGTGGTAATGTAAACAGTGTTCAGTGTCAAGCATCGCCAATGCTTCCCAACTTAGTTTATAGTTCATTTTAAGATTTTTTCAACTCGTCTCCGTCTCATAATACATTCACCGCCAAAAAAAATCGGCTACCTAAAATTTTGCTGAAGTTTGTTGTCCAAGAACTTTCGTAATGTTTCATCGATTTCAATTGTTTCTACGCCAATTTGTAGATAAATTTTTTGGTATTAAAACAACCTCCAGAAAAGTTTTCCAAAATTAGTAATAGCTTATTTATACAGGGTGGAAACAAACCATGTATTTGCAGTCCAATTTCTTAACACCCTGTGGGGAAATTTGTAGAGTTTATTACAAAGACCAAAAAACTGAAAGATAGCAAGAAGGATGGTTTTTGTAATAAACTAAGCGTAAACTCTAAAAATTTCCCGAACTGTTCCACAGGGTGTTAAGAAATTGGAATACAAATACATGATCTGTTTTCATCCCGTTTAAATAAGCTATCAGCATTTTTGGAAAACTTTTTTAGAGTTTAATACCAAAAAATCAATCTACAATTTGGCGTGGAAATAATTGAAATCGATGATAAATTACGTAAGCTCTTGGACAACGAACTTCAGCAAAATTTTAGGTGAGTTTATTTTAATCCAATTCGAAAAGAACGTTAGCTTAAACCTTCATAAAACTTTCATCAAAATAGTTGTTTAATTAAAATTCATTTAGTCTTTGGAGCAACCTGTTTAAATAGAACACATTTCAGCATTCAAAAGTAAAAATTAAAATGATAAAGTTGTATCAACAGCCACAATATAGCACAATGAAAATAATAGTTTAATTAGTTGGCCAGTAGAATTTATAATTTTTTATAGTCATCACTGAAATATACTTTCATAGAAAAATGATTTTAAATTTTTTGAGCACATTTTTGATTATGTTCCACTGGCATTTTTTTATTGTCATTTTTAATATTTATTGTCATTACTTTACCTATATCTATTCTTTTGAAATCTTAAATGACATTGTTAACAGTAACGCTTTTAGCTATTTCTACCATTAAATAACTTTTACTGGGTTTATTCTCTAAATTATATTTTCGCTATCGGTAATCTTTTGATTAATACAAATTAAACGTGTAAAAAGGTGTATTTTTTTAGTAAGTTTGTATTAAATATTTTATATTTCGGAAAAAAATTGAACTGCTATAAACATGAATAATTAACATTTACGCTTATATCTACGATTTAATTAAATGAAAACAGTGGCGTGGCGTGGAGGAGGCGACGGCAAGCATTTTGAACTAAAAAAAAATTAACTTCAAATCGCACCTGCAATGTTATTTGCGAACCGAAACCTCAAGTGGCCGAAAGAGAGGCGAGATAAAATGCTAGTTACACTAGTGACAATTACGTAGCGCTCAGTCGGCCGGTGCGGCGGCACCGAGTTGTACATTTCTTATTTCCTCAACTTCCTGTGGGTCCTTACGCCATTTCTTTCAAACCAGTAATAGTTTATCTTGACTTTCAATAACTTGTACGATGTACATTAAGACCGTTGGATAAAATATTTAAACTAATAATTGAAATAAGGCAGGGGGAACGGCGAAAAACCACGCTACGTCACTGAGTCAAACTAATGAAATATAATTCAAAATGTATCCTCCATGCTTTTTACATCGTCTTTTCTTATTCGATAATCAAATGAAAAGTTCAAGTTCGTATGCTACATATACGTACAGATTGCGAAAAGTCTATTCGCGACATACGATTTACACAAGTACGACAAGGAAAATATGAGAAAAATAATTGTGCGCTCAGCGTTGGGCTTGTAAACTTTTAAATGTGAGTGGACTGCCTAAGTCTGACGTCATATGCGAGTCGTGGTCATAAAAACTTTTCCAAACAAACCGAAAAATCGTGTAAATTATCAAGAAACTTTTAATTTGCCGTTTGTTGTTGATTTAGTTATAACTAAGCTAGATTGATCGGTATTAAAAATATATAAAAAGTGATTAATTCAAGAAGTTTTTGAACCTAAGTGTGAATCTGGAAAAGGATTTCCATTATTTTGTCAATAAAATTTACAAAACTTTAAATACAAAAACACGTCATAAGAACACATAATCTCAACTATGTTTACACTGTTTTAAAAACGCTTTGCAAACCTTACCTTGCGGATTTTCGTGTAAAAAAGTCTCCAACTGATCTCTTTTTACTTATTTCTAACAACGATCACTATTATTTTTAAAACTATATTAACAGCAAACCGCAAATTAAAAATCTCTTATGATGTTCTACACTCGTTATCGGTTTGTTTGAAAAAGTTAATAGGAGGAGCCTTCTGTTGTGACGTCAGGGCTTATGCATTCTCTCTGTAAAGGACACTGTTGCCGGATGAAAGTATTTAGTTTTACCTAACAGTGCATGAGCGCGAAAAAAAGTTAACGATAACAAGACAAAACTTTTTTTTGTACAAATTAATCTGCGCTTCTGGTAACAGCGGTTAAAATAGGGGACACTGAACTGAACACACAATTATTATATTCTTCTCTTTCTTCCAAGTAGTTTTGCTCATATTTTCTTTGTCGTACTTGTGTAAATCGTATGTCACGAATAGACTTTTCGCAATCTGTAGGTATATCTAATAATTAAAAGTAGTCCTTTTTTAAACTAACCACGTTCTGGTATACCCTGTATATTTGTTTTTTATTATCCTCTATAATCAGTATCAGAATAATTATTTTAATCGATAAACCTTCCAAATGATTTTATTCCCCGCTCCTATATTGTTTCGTCCATTCTATTGATCTCTTCCTCATATTCTTGATATAATGATGCTTCCCGAGAGAACAGACTTTTGTCTTCGTCACTGCAGTGGCAGAGTAACCAAGCAAAGTAAAGACAAAATATCTTCTCTCTATTCCCTCAGTCAAGAATCCGACCCAAGGAGTACACCTGCCGTCAGTATAACCGACTCTTAAATCAGTCATTTTTCTCGATTTGTCATTGACATGTCATTACAATAATAATAAGTGCAGCAGCTAGGTTTACTCAACAACAATTTAGTGGTTCGGTTCTATCTGAGGAAAAGTGTAGACTTAACGCAAATGGAGAGTAGAGACCGTCATCACCGAAAATGTCCGATTGACTTGCAACTGATCACATTTTAAAGTCTCGGTAAATATCGTTTCTAGAAGAAAGCTTATTTTTGTTTCGTTTGTTTGAAGAGCTTTTATATAAATATTATTCTTCGTTCAATATTTTCGTGATAAGATTGTGCAACTTTGACTTTTAGATGGATATTTCAAGAATTCAAATAGTAGAGCTAGTAGGTATTTTCAGTTTAAATAGGGTGCGACACGGGAACGAGCGTATAGATTGATGATGACATACTGTTCTGTATCTTTCTTTCAAAGATGATTAGTTTTATCCTGTTTCCGCTTTATTCCTTGTTGGTTCTTTTGTCTCTGTTGTTGACTCTTTTCTATCTAAACCGTTTCTTTTTAATACATTTGCAACACTCTTCTTCTTACAAAAACTCATATAAATTAATTATGGTTTGTTCCTACAAGCCTGAGAATCAGTTCGGAATTTTACTGAGTTTGCGTAGATTGAAATGATCGTCGCTAATTTCAATCTTCGCAAACTCAGTAAAATTGATTCTCAAGCTTGTTGGAACAAACCTTTAGTTTACGTTTAGAGTTGTCGACATAAAGTCATCCTGAGAAAAAAGTTTTTCTTATAAATCATACTTATCATTTGCTACTTAAAGCTATGAATAATAGCTTTAGTTGGCACATTAGGTACCCTAACCATAGGAAAAATATCTTTTCTCACATTTATTACAAAACATTTTCTACATCTCGCCTTTCGAACTATCTCTTTAAGTCTTTCTGACCAACTAATTTAACTTAACTACTTTAATCATTCAAATCTCCCCACCATCGCTTTAACCCAACTAGAATTTGATGCAGTACTCGTAACACTGCTACTAGTCGCGGTACTAATAACCTCCTGGTGCGTGGTTGTGTTATCTTCAGCGGTATGTTGTTTGGCTGCAGTCTTAATACTAGTCTTTTCTGTGACGAATTTAACCGCACCAATATGTTGACTTAATCTGGCGGGTTTCTGAGGTATCGGCGGTGGTGCTTTGGTAGGTCGTTTGATTGCAGGTCTCTTGTCAAATATCGATTTTTGGTTAGGACTTTGTCTTTCTTCGTTGCTGCTAAAGGAGTCCTGTTTGGCTACCTGCAACAAGTTGAAGTGATTAGTTAACCTGAATTTGTAACTGGGTGGAATATGTTTATACTATTAATTGTACAAAAAACAATGGTATTAAAAGGAAATGCACCATAAAAACCCCAGAGATGGTATGCAAGTAATCCAACTTTCAAAGCAAATTAGATAACAGAATCCCGTTCTTCGATTAAGTGTAATTAAATGATCGTCGGGGTGTATGGCCCGGAGGGTTGTTTCTTATTCATAAAAAAACTGTTTTGTAAGTCTTCAAGAATGAGCATAATGTCAGATAAAAACACTATCTACAAAAAATTGGATATATGCTAAAAACATTCACGTTGCTCCATATTATATAGTAAGATTTTTACATAACACTCGCTTTTTAATCAAAATGTTTTCACACTTACCAGCTTTCCAGTGGAATCTTTAACGTATTCCTCCTTTAAGGAGTTTTCCAAGATATTTTCGTAATAACTATCGGAATTCTGACTAGAATTAATGCTGTGACTAGAATTAAGAGTCTGGCCTGTATCAGGAACACTACCACCGCCGTTTAACCTCTTTTCTAGTTCGTTAAGTACGTCTTTTTCACATATTGATAAATCTAGTTGTTCTGGCTCTCCTAATATATCGCAATCTTCAGTTTTGTCTTCGGTGAGATCTACTTGACTGCAACTAGCCGAGACTGCAAACAAACCAATAAAATTATTGAAAAGTGTATCTAAATACAAAAGTTAAGAATACAGTGTGTATATTAGTTAATTACTCACCTAAAAATAGTTTCTGTGGATCCACATAGTCAGGATTGGCAATTTTTTCACCCATCCTTTTGGATCCTTGTTTATAAATGGGTGATTTTTGTGTTCTCCTTTGTTCTTCCGACATAATATGGCGAATTCTCTGAAGGATACTGAATCGAATTGCAGTCTTGCGGTAAATTTTGTGATCAGGATGCTCAGCGTCATCGAGTTGAGAAGAAAGATCACTGAAACGTTTTATTTCATTATGTATCTATATGAAATAATCTTCCACAAAATATTATTACTTATACTTCAAGATATTTTGAAACTTAAAATTACTGTTTACTTCTTGTTAATTATTTTACCCACTTTTCTTGTTGTTCTTCAACATCAGTATCAGGATTCTCTTTCAATGACATATCTAGCAAACTATCATTGTTGCCTCTGATTGCATCTTTCGAATCTGGTTGATCGTAGAGTTGAAAAGACCGCGGTAGGGAGTCTGCTTTTGTTGGTAGTTTCACCTTTTCTTCACACCATACTGATGTTGGATCGCTGGTAACACTTTTCCTGCTAATTTGTCTGTAAAAATAAATTGTAAGATTATAGTAAATAATATATATACTGACACAGTGGCCTGAAGCCAGGTTTAAAATTAAGATTCATTCCAATTTCAATTCTTTGTTGAGAAGAAATGCCTCAGTAATAAAGGATGTTATTTTGAAAAAAATAGGACGTTACATAATAATATAACCAATCATATAAACTCCAAAGATAGGGCGGAAACTATTGTTTAGAAGCACTAGAGCGGAAAATTCAACCCCATGATTTTTTATCATCTATCACTCGAGACCCACTATTGTAGTGCGCCTCGTATATATACAGTGTGTCACAAAAACACAAAAAGTTGTATACAAATGGGGATAAAGTTATGGATCTACAAGTCATGCAGAGATTTTTATAAAGAATAATTTTTTTGTGAAATGTAAGAAACTTTTTCCCCATTTGAATTCACCTTTTTGGGACACACTGTATATATAAGCCTTTGTGCGTCATCATTGTCCTTTTCCATTTAATCGTGCGTCCGATATACGAACGCATAATTCTTTTTCAATACTAACTACTTTTTTACATCGTGGACGTCAAAATACGCTAAAATGAGTTTCACAATTTTCGTTAATGAAAGTGAATTGTTTTTGTGATATTTCAATTTTATGATGAAAAAATTCAAACGGAAATGTTTTTCCAAGTAGACTAGTATTTCGATAATACTCTCCTAAAATATCAATTCAAATAATATATAGTTTTAAGGTATTTACAAGACTTTTTATATTGAAAATTTTCGAAAATTTCATCACTAATTTTTTTTTATTAGGTTATTCAACGTTGGTCTTCTTCTGGGAATGAGGCTAATCACCGACGCCGGGTGCACTCTACCCCCTAACCGGATATTTTGCTGAACCCACTAGTGATCCCAGAGGTATGGTTTTTCATCGAGCCCAACATCCATGGAATTGGGACCACGTTTCTAGTTTCTTCCAAATATGGGGAAAAATATCAAGATCTTCTAATTATGCATTTTGTTATACACTTTGTCGTGAATTGTTCATAGAGATACTATAGATAGAGGCAACAAGCCATAGATCGTGTAAGTGGGAATGTCCGTGTGAACTCTGGTGAGAGAGCAGGAGACGGAGGATCAGATGTTTTTCTGTCTTTGTCTATATCTATAGCATGCGCGTTATATGAGAAAGGCAGCCTGAACCTCTGACTTTCTCGCTCTCTTACATGCTGATGGGTTTCGATATGGCTTTTTGCCTCTGTCTGTAGTATCTCTATCTAGTATCTCTCTCTATAAGTTATAAATATATAACTCATTTTTAATATACTTTGTGAGATTGCCAGCATGTAGATTTTTTTCTTTATTCATTGTAACACTTCTTCTTTTTCATCCGCCTGTGCCTAGGAAGGTGTTTATTTATAAATAAAAGGCTTGTATGATATTCTCAGATTGATTTAATATAAGTATATATTTATGTGAAAGGTGTGGATAAAATACAAAAAATAGTAACCAATCAATCTAAATCTGTAGTTCGTAGAAATATCAACCCTTCCTAGATCTTCTAGATCTCAGTGAATGTTCACTTATCTTTTGTATTAAAAGCTATGGTAATTAAAGAAACATATTATATTTATGCAACAAGTGCAAAAGGTGAGTGTTTATTGCACGTGACGTTGAGTGTAACACTTTTTGCACGAGTTGCATACAATATTTCTTTTACGTTCATTTAATCATGGCTTATTATATGGTGTAATGGTGGTTTAGAAATGTGACTTCACAATATAAGAATAGGGTCGAATCCTGATGGTAGCGCTGCCAATTTTTGTTTACTATATTGCGACATTTGTATATAAATAACCTTCAATATACTTATCCCCGTCGCGTGACCTGTTCATTATCCACACCTATTATTCACTGGTAAATAAGGTACGTCATTATACTTGAAAAAGCACAAGTAAAGTTTTTTCACTTATTCAAATGAAGTGTTGTTTTTTGCGTGCTTTAATTTGTAATAACTAAATATTGTTATGTATATGTATTTAAAAGAAAGGACATCAATAAATTTGTTCATAAATCATTTGCTTTTTTTTAAAAAATTCCATAATTCCATAATCATTCCACAATCATTCCACGTCATTATACTTGAAAAAGCACAAGTAAAGTTTTTTCACTAAACTTATTCAAATGAAGTTTTGTTTTTTGCGTGCTTTAATTTGTAATAACTAAATATTGTTATGTATATGTATTTAAAAGAAAGGACATCAATAAATTTCTTCATAAATCATTTGCTTTTTTTTAAAAAATTCCATAATTCCATAATCATTCCACAATCATTCCACGTCATTATACTTGAAAAAGCACAAGTAAAGTTTTTTCACTAAACTTATTCAAATGAAGTTTTGTTTTTTGCGTGCTTTAATTTGTAATAACTAAATATTGTTATTTATATGTATTTAAAAGAAAGGACATCAATAAATTTCTTCATAAATCATTTGCTTTTTTTTTAATAATTCCATAATTCCATAATTCCATAATTCCATAATTCCATAATTCCATAATTCCATAATTCCATAATTCCATAATTCCATAATTCCATAATTCCATAATTCCATAATTCCATAATTCCATAATTCCATAATTCCATAATTCCATAATTCCATAATTCCATAATTCCATAATTCCATAATTCCATAATTCCATAATTCCATAATTCCATAATTCCATAATTCCATAATTCCATAATTCCATAATTCCATAATTCCATAATTCCATAATTCCATAATTCCATAATTCCATAATTCCATAATTCCATAATTCCATAATTCCATAATTCCATAATTCCATAATTCCATAATTCCATAATTCCATAATTCCATAATTCCATAATTCCATAATTCCATAATTCCATAATTCCATAATTCCATAATTTGTTGTTGTTGTTGTTGTTGTTGTTGTTGTTGTTGTTGTTGTTGTTGTTGTTGTTGTTGTTGTTGTTGTTGTTGTTGTTGTTGTTGTTGTTGTTGTTGTTGTTGTTGTTGTTGTTGTTGTTGTTGTTGTTGTTGTTGTTGTTGTTGTTGTTGTTGTTGTTGTTGTTGTTGTTGTTGTTGTTGTTGTTGTTGTTGTTGTTGTTGTTGTTGTTGTTGTTGTTGTTGTTGTTGTTGTTGTTGTTGTTGTTGTTGTTGTTGTTGTTGTTGTTGTTGTTGTTGTTGTTGTTGTTGTTGTTGTTGTTGTTGTTGTTGTTGTTGTTGTTGTTGTTGTTGTTGTTGTTGTTGTTGTTGTTGTTGTTGTTGTTGTTGTTGTTGTTGTTGTTGTTGTTGTTGTTGTTGTTGTTGTTGTTGTTGTTGTTGTTGTTGTTGTTGTTGTTGTTGTTGTTGTTGTTGTTGTTGTTGTTGTTGTTGTTGTTGTTGTTGTTGTTGTTGTTGTTGTTGTTGTTGTTGTTGTTGTTGTTGTTGTTGTTGTTGTTGTTGTTGTTGTTGTTGTTGTTGTTGTTGTTGTTGTTGTTGTTGTTGTTGTTGTTGTTGTTGTTGTTGTTGTTGTTGTTGTTGTTGTTGTTGTTGTTGTTGTTGTTGTTGTTGTTGTTGTTGTTGTTGTTGTTGTTGTTGTTGTTGTTGTTGTTGTTGTTGTTGTTGTTGTTGTTGTTGTTGTTGTTGTTGTTGTTGTTGTTGTTGTTGTTGTTGTTGTTGTTGTTGTTGTTGTTGTTGTTGTTGTTGTTGTTGTTGTTGTTGTTGTTGTTGTTGTTGTTGTTGTTGTTGTTGTTGTTGTTGTTGTTGTTGTTGTTGTTGTTGTTGTTGTTGTTGTTGTTGTTGTTGTTGTTGTTGTTGTTGTTGTTGTTGTTGTTGTTGTTGTTGTTGTTGTTGTTGTTGTTGTTGTTGTTGTTGTTGTTGTTGTTGTTGTTGTTGTTGTTGTTGTTGTTGTTGTTGTTGTTGTTGTTGTTGTTGTTGTTGTTGTTGTTGTTGTTGTTGTTGTTGTTGTTGTTGTTGTTGTTGTTGTTGTTGTTGTTGTTGTTGTTGTTGTTGTTGTTGTTGTTGTTGTTGTTGTTGTTGTTGTTGTTGTTGTTGTTGTTGTTGTTGTTGTTGTTGTTGTTGTTGTTGTTGTTGTTGTTGTTGTTGTTGTTGTTGTTGTTGTTGTTGTTGTTGTTGTTGTTGTTGTTGTTGTTGTTGTTGTTGTTGTTGTTGTTGTTGTTGTTGTTGTTGTTGTTGTTGTTGTTGTTGTTGTTGTTGTTGTTGTTGTTGTTGTTGTTGTTGTTGTTGTTGTTGTTGTTGTTGTTGTTGTTGTTGTTGTTGTTGTTGTTGTTGTTGTTGTTGTTGTTGTTGTTGTTGTTGTTGTTGTTGTTGTTGTTGTTGTTGTTGTTGTTGTTGTTGTTGTTGTTGTTGTTGTTGTTGTTGTTGTTGTTGTTGTTGTTGTTGTTGTTGTTGTTGTTGTTGTTGTTGTTGTTGTTGTTGTTGTTGTTGTTGTTGTTGTTGTTGTTGTTGTTGTTGTTGTTGTTGTTGTTGTTGTTGTTGTTGTTGTTGTTGTTGTTGTTGTTGTTGTTGTTGTTGTTGTTGTTGTTGTTGTTGTTGTTGTTGTTGTTGTTGTTGTTGTTGTTGTTGTTGTTGTTGTTGTTGTTGTTGTTGTTGTTGTTGTTGTTGTTGTTGTTGTTGTTGTTGTTGTTGTTGTTGTTGTTGTTGTTGTTGTTGTTGTTGTTGTTGTTGTTGTTGTTGTTGTTGTTGTTGTTGTTGTTGTTGTTGTTGTTGTTGTTGTTGTTGTTGTTGTTGTTGTTGTTGTTGTTGTTGTTGTTGTTGTTGTTGTTGTTGTTGTTGTTGTTGTTGTTGTTGTTGTTGTTGTTGTTGTTGTTGTTGTTGTTGTTGTTGTTGTTGTTGTTGTTGTTGTTGTTGTTGTTGTTGTTGTTGTTGTTGTTGTTGTTGTTGTTGTTGTTGTTGTTGTTGTTGTTGTTGTTGTTGTTGTTGTTGTTGTTGTTGTTGTTGTTGTTGTTGTTGTTGTTGTTGTTGTTGTTGTTGTTGTTGTTGTTGTTGTTGTTGTTGTTGTTGTTGTTGTTGTTGTTGTTGTTGTTGTTGTTGTTGTTGTTGTTGTTGTTGTTGTTGTTGTTGTTGTTGTTGTTGTTGTTGTTGTTGTTGTTGTTGTTGTTGTTGTTGTTGTTGTTGTTGTTGTTGTTGTTGTTGTTGTTGTTGTTGTTGTTGTTGTTGTTGTTGTTGTTGTTGTTGTTGTTGTTGTTGTTGTTGTTGTTGTTGTTGTTGTTGTTGTTGTTGTTGTTGTTGTTGTTGTTGTTGTTGTTGTTGTTGTTGTTGTTGTTGTTGTTGTTGTTGTTGTTGTTGTTGTTGTTGTTGTTGTTGTTGTTGTTGTTGTTGTTGTTGTTGTTGTTGTTGTTGTTGTTGTTGTTGTTGTTGTTGTTGTTGTTGTTGTTGTTGTTGTTGTTGTTGTTGTTGTTGTTGTTGTTGTTGTTGTTGTTGTTGTTGTTGTTGTTGTTGTTGTTGTTGTTGTTGTTGTTGTTGTTGTTGTTGTTGTTGTTGTTGTTGTTGTTGTTGTTGTTGTTGTTGTTGTTGTTGTTGTTGTTGTTGTTGTTGTTGTTGTTGTTGTTGTTGTTGTTGTTGTTGTTGTTGTTGTTGTTGTTGTTGTTGTTGTTGTTGTTGTTGTTGTTGTTGTTGTTGTTGTTGTTGTTGTTGTTGTTGTTGTTGTTGTTGTTGTTGTTGTTGTTGTTGTTGTTGTTGTTGTTGTTGTTGTTGTTGTTGTTGTTGTTGTTGTTGTTGTTGTTGTTGTTGTTGTTGTTGTTGTTGTTGTTGTTGTTGTTGTTGTTGTTGTTGTTGTTGTTGTTGTTGTTGTTGTTGTTGTTGTTGTTGTTGTTGTTGTTGTTGTTGTTGTTGTTGTTGTTGTTGTTGTTGTTGTTGTTGTTGTTGTTGTTGTTGTTGTTGTTGTTGTTGTTGTTGTTGTTGTTGTTGTTGTTGTTGTTGTTGTTGTTGTTGTTGTTGTTGTTGTTGTTGTTGTTGTTGTTGTTGTTGTTGTTGTTGTTGTTGTTGTTGTTGTTGTTGTTGTTGTTGTTGTTGTTGTTGTTGTTGTTGTTGTTGTTGTTGTTGTTGTTGTTGTTGTTGTTGTTGTTGTTGTTGTTGTTGTTGTTGTTGTTGTTGTTGTTGTTGTTGTTGTTGTTGTTGTTGTTGTTGTTGTTGTTGTTGTTGTTGTTGTTGTTGTTGTTGTTGTTGTTGTTGTTGTTGTTGTTGTTGTTGTTGTTGTTGTTGTTGTTGTTGTTGTTGTTGTTGTTGTTGTTGTTGTTGTTGTTGTTGTTGTTGTTGTTGTTGTTGTTGTTGTTGTTGTTGTTGTTGTTGTTGTTGTTGTTGTTGTTGTTGTTGTTGTTGTTGTTGTTGTTGTTGTTGTTGTTGTTGTTGTTGTTGTTGTTGTTGTTGTTGTTGTTGTTGTTGTTGTTGTTGTTGTTGTTGTTGTTGTTGTTGTTGTTGTTGTTGTTGTTGTTGTTGTTGTTGTTGTTGTTGTTGTTGTTGTTGTTGTTGTTGTTGTTGTTGTTGTTGTTGTTGTTGTTGTTGTTGTTGTTGTTGTTGTTGTTGTTGTTGTTGTTGTTGTTGTTGTTGTTGTTGTTGTTGTTGTTGTTGTTGTTGTTGTTGTTGTTGTTGTTGTTGTTGTTGTTGTTGTTGTTGTTGTTGTTGTTGTTGTTGTTGTTGTTGTTGTTGTTGTTGTTGTTGTTGTTGTTGTTGTTGTTGTTGTTGTTGTTGTTGTTGTTGTTGTTGTTGTTGTTGTTGTTTTAATATAATAATATAATATTTTTACTAAAACCTTTTTTATTTTTATAAACGTAAACTAAACACTCATATGTATATAATCCAACAACTGTTAACAGATTTAAGCTTTTTGTTGTTGTTGTCGTTTTGGACAAATTTCC
Source organism: Lochmaea capreae (assembly GCA_949126875.1). NCBI lineage: Eukaryota > Metazoa > Arthropoda > Insecta > Coleoptera > Chrysomelidae > Lochmaea > Lochmaea capreae. The sequence goes on from OX421404.1 coordinate 22,571,692, forward strand.
CCTCCCATTATGGTCGTACGATAAAAATTTTAAGAGGGATCGCCTAAATGAGTTCTTAATGGCATTGTTAAATAAAGTAATTCTAGAATAGCAGAAAAATCCCTCCTGAAAGTTATGAATAAAAACCTTAGAAACTCAACTCACCTACAAAATGCCTTCTGAAATGTTTGATTTTGCATTAAAATCTCGGAAACGATTTTTTCCAAATTATTTTTAACGCAATCGTCAGTCTTATTCTCATCCTTCGATTCATTGGTAGTATTTTCGCTTTCATTTTGCTGTAAATTCTCCAATGATTCATCCGCACAATTTTCCGAATCCGACAAATCTGTATAAAACGTCGCGTTTTGGGATTCTTTTTGTTTTTTTATTTTAAATGTTTTTTTGAGATTATACTGGGGTACCATGCTAGGCTCAGACTTTCTTCTCCAATTTGCTAAAGTAGGGAATGTACGATCTTGAGATGCAGCTCTTCTGTTGGTAAAGTCACGAGTTTTCCTTACTCTGCTTCGTCTTTCTAAGTAGTTCGGAGTGGAGTATTGTTTGAGGGGTGACCATTTATCGTTATTTGTGTCTTCTATAAAAAACAAAATCAAAACAATGAAATAGTTATTAAAAACCTGCTTAATTTGATTCGTTAAGACTACAATAAGTTGCTGCGCTCTAAACTTTATCGCTTGTTGGATCGTTATTTATATATTGCGAGATAAAGAACAAAAGCATATGGATAATGTGTTTTAAACAATTCCTGTTCAATATATTATACACTTTCACCATCGCATCGTTCAAACTAATTTTCCTCTTCGATTGAGATACCTTCAAAATATGTGGTACATCATTGTTGAAAATCATAGTCTATGGAATATGCAGTGTGGGTTGGTTTTAGTAAGACCCTCTTGAAAGAAAAACTGTTCCCTTCCAATCAATTTAAATAGGAAAATGGAATAGCACGAAGGAACCAGCACCTGTAGTCATTCCTTCTTGAAATGAGTAGGTAATGACAAAACCAACCATACAATATAAACTGAAATGGGATGAAAACTTTATCAGGATGGAGCGCTGATCTGGTACACCAGAAATGAGAGAGGAATAGGAGCTGAAGTGCATAGTGCTAAACCTAAGTGCAACGCTTACGCATCCTTGGGGAAGCTAGTGTCTATCTCCAGGCGGAAATCCATGCTATCCGTATGTGTCGGCAAATAAACTTTGAATACGGGTATAGAGTCAGTCAGGCAGCAATGAAATCTTTATCATGCCCTCAGATCAGATACAGACTGATCTACAAACAATTTTAAACCTGGCCAACCACAATAAGGTAACGCTTAAGTTGGTTCAGGGGTACAATATATAAGGAGGAATCATCTAATTGTTGGACAAGGATAAGGTAGACACAGTCCCACGTCTCACGCATAAACTTTGAGAAGCACCGACTCGATGGAGATATAAATTTATAAGACTAGGGCCTGGAATTCTTCAAGAAGAATCTAGTGAAAAGACTCTTAAACCTGATTAGGACAACTATAAAAAATAGTCTCTGTACATAAACAGTGCAACCTAGAGCACAAAAAGTCTAAAGTCTGAGAGGACACGAATCCTTTACTGAATGAACAAATTGAAAGAAATCAAACCACAAGCTCCAACAAACGGTCCAACCCTACCCCCTGTAGAAGAAGAGACCAAGTTATATTGAATGGATTGCATTAAGTTTGGAATTTGAGCAGGAATAGTAGGAGTTGATAAAGCCTACTGACATACACCTAATGGAAAAAGAGCCCGCACCCACCTGTCAAACTATTAATTAGTGAAACACATTCTACTAGATGTCAAATGCATGACACCAAAAAAAACGTCACTTAAGGTGTATACTTTCAACAAATGGAAATGTCCTCAGCTACTCGAAAAACATTAAATTTAAATCTAAAACTTGAGCACTATTTTGTTTTGTTATATTTATATTTGCTAGAAAATTATATTGTTTCTCTGCTAAAACTCATAGAAGTTATGAATATTGAAATAAAAAAGAATATAACCAACATTTATTTTAGTAAAAGATACTCTACTCCCAATTCAATGCCAAAAGATAAAATAATGCATACTTAGTTAATGTGCGAATGAATGCTATTTAGTTACATCTGCTTGACACACGTTAGTATTCACACCTTTCGAAAGCGCCGTATGGTACAAATCTGATTTTTCGATAAAAATGTTGATCTTTACAAAACAGAAAATGGTTGCTAAGGAAGGCATGATTTTAGAGATGAATATCAACAAACCAGTCTTCATCTCTTCATTATAACCTATATATTGCAGATCTAATCTGGGTTTTTCTTCTTTGAAAAGAAGCTTTCCAGACTCTCGGATACTTGTAATCCGTTAATAAAATTTATTAAGCCGCCTACTTTATCTGAAAACATAAAAAATTGCCTAATTAGACCCTAACCTGAGAGCTTGCAAGCGATAATAAGTTTTAGGTTTCGTAGCAAATAATAAGCCATTTGTTTGTTTCTACAGTCTTCAAATTGATACTGAAGAATTAATAAACATATCCAATCACCTGTTTCATTCAAATCTTGTCCCAACTGAAGAACCAATTGCCTGGCATGATTAGGAATGACAGCTGTGTAATTTTCCAAAATAACCCTTTTTATTTGAAGAGTCCACTCTCTCTTGTGCTGTGGTGACCTGGCTTTCAATGTAGATTGTAATCGTGGATTGTCAAATGGAATAACTTGAAACGACAACGGTTCACCTCTAACTTGTTCTACCAACATTAAATTGGAGGTCTGAAAAAACGAATCTTTTATAAGCTTATTTTATTTCCTAACCTTGGGAATATCTCAAACAATGCTCCAAAAAGTAAAACAATGTTTTGAAAATTATTTTATAGAAAAAAATTTAAACCTGTGAATTAAATTAGTATCAATTCTTTAGGTTAGAGTTCTGCAAGATTTTCAAATATTATCTCCATAATGTAGCGACATAATATATCAGATCTTTTTATTAAAACCTTCAGTAGGTAATAAACCAACTTACCATAATGTGACTTTTATACGCAAGAGCACCTCCTTGTTTATTTTTAGCCAATAGTAGAACTTTTTCAAACAAAAACACGTGTCTTCTTCCTCTTGCTCCTACTACTCTGAAAGTTCCTTCTGCTATTAGTTCTCCTAAGGCTGTGAGATCTGGTCCATTCCAACCATATAACTGAGCTTGAATTTCTTGAACCCTGACGGCATCTTCGTTCTTCCTTTTCATATTATTTATATCGGAAGCTATACCGGTCATCGTTGTTAGAGCTAAGTCTACTGCTGGTTTGTGCAATTGATCACATTGCTTTGAAAGTCTCTGAAAAGTACAAATTTGAATGAGATCATGTTGGATAAATCAGAGCATTTGTCAATAAAATAAGGGAAAAAAAGTCTACTTTGCCAACAGGAGTCAAATTTTCAGACAATAGTATTTACAACAGCAGCACTCCAAATATGTACTGAATGTAATATCTTTTCTACACACTGTTCTAGTTTTTTCTTGTCTGAAAGGCTGGTTGTTCATTTCTAACAACTATCATGGTTACCTCTTATATAGAAATAGTGAAAATAAGGCTGTATGTCCCCCCAAGGATTGAGCAGAATCGAATAGCTGCAAGTAAATGCAAATAGAAATAAGCCAAAAACAGATAGATGTATTACTTTTGCATTACCCGCAATGTTTGGAGGAAAACTATATTCTAAGATAAACTTGTTCAGGTGTTTTAAAAGTGAAACTGTATTTTCGTTATAGACTAACTCTTGGACCGTAGGTTTAAGATAAGCCAAGGAACTTTAGAATTCAAAGCAGCAGCATTTTGAGAGGACATCAAGTTTATAACTGGCATCTAAACTAACCAAAACACCAACTCTATAAATAACTAATTAAAGCAGTACATTATTATTCATGTGACGTGATTACACAAAAAATAATTTCTTATGATGCAAATTGATGTAATTATTGCAGACAATGTGGCCAATCAAGTTTTAGCAGGGTCTTGGAAAATCAAACCACAAACAGTGCTTTGCTCATACATTAATTCTTGCAGCAGATAACTGACCACAAGCTCTACAATTCGTCACTTGGGAAGTAACTCAAGAATATGGAATAGAATATATCTTTTTGATTTCGTTTCATTATCCAATATAGCAATTTTGTCTATAAAAATTACCGAATAGATACGAGATATGCGAAATTCTTGAAGCTTGGGGACGACCTGATTTCGTTTCTTCAATGACTTTTAGAGGTGTGAATAGTGTGGTTGAACATAACGACTTGTCTTTAGTCAAATGAGATAAGCTATTTTGTTACCAATAACTTTATTTCATAAGCAATATTTGAACTATGAACTTTATTTTTGATAGAAAAATTTACCTGTAACAAAAGATGATATTTCAAAATCCTTTGAACGGGTTTAAGCAGATAAGATCCTAGAGGTAGAGCGTGTCCTAATCCGATTTGTTTCTCTCGGAATAAGGCAGCCATTTTTTCATCTCTAGTTAGACGTCCCAAAACTTCCATAGTGCGGGGATAGTTTTGGCAGTATTCGTTGTACACTGAGAAACCGGAGTCGTGATGTAGGAAACAGTTGGCTGTTTTGGTAGATTCTCCTTCGGCTTCTTTCAAATCTTCTAAAAAGCTCCTGAAATACATACAGTTGTTAAAAAATGAATCATTAAAACATTGAAAATCCTTCAATTTTTTACCAGAAGCACTGACAAGCGGTCCTTTGATTTTTTTTAATTCACACTGACTTTAGATAAACTCATACTGTATTTTGCTTTGTTAATTATAGTCTGTAATTTTATGCGATCATATATGCATTTTAATCATAGATCAGATGTTTTTATAAAAAAAATGTTTTTGTGATTATGGTAATTTGCAATATTTACTTGATATTGATATGCAAAGTGTTAGTGCCCACACGAATAAATAATAAATTATTATTGGTATGGTAATTTATAGCAGGGTTTCGAATAAATTATTCACTATGAATTACTTTTATATTTATGTACGGTTTGGTCTTTAAAAAAAGTTATAGGGTATACTGAGTGACTACTTCAACAGAAACTTTTAAATAATATATAAGTAACTGTTGCAATCTGAAATATTTTAGATGCACAAGTTATAACGAAGAGAAAATATAACATTTAATAATAACAGGGGTTCCTCTGTACTTTAGATCTACTTAAACTGCTACCTAAACTTTTATTAATGCCAAAATTATATTGATCATTCAGTATCATCACATTTACATGACACAATGTCCAATAAGTATCTAATTACTTGCTATCCATATAGTAACTTTCGCTTGTTGACTTTTTCTAGAGATCCTAATTGGAATCCCATGCTAACTTAGAATTTCTATTGTATGTTTATCTTAAATGTTGTCTTATTTTGTTTGATTGAAGTTTATATTTAGACAATATTGGGTGCACCTGCACCAGTTAATAACAAACAGTTTACAGTAGAGCAAGTAGGTTTGAATTGAGCTAGTTTTCAGTGCGACTAGCACCGTCTATTTTGGAGGCTTTTGTCAAAGGAGGATTTGTAATTGCCAGATAAACCTACCTCTGTATACCAGAGTGCTTTGATTGGAACCTTCGCTGTAAAGCTTTCGCCCACCAAGCAGAGCAGAGCTAGTAAGACCCACTTTATTTTTAGTCCAGCTCTTCCTGCAATCTATATAATGTTGTAAGTCGTTTACTTTTGCTAGTTATCCTTAATAAGATTTTATAATTTATGATTGTGATATAGGCAGTTCTGTTTTAACCCGTCATCACCCAGGTGGGGTGTGACGTATCCCAACACATTTTAAATCACCGTTATTTCCATCTGAATGGACGCACGTTTTATTGGTTGCCTATAGCTTCCTAAAACACTTCACTCTGTGATTTTCTTGAGCGGATTCAATCGTTAGTCAACTCACCAAGAGAGCGACAGTACAGTAAAGAACTCTGGGGTGTGAGAAATCCCGCCTGTGTTATAAAGATATACATTTATTCTTGGGAAATCCCACCCAACTTTTGTTTGTTTGTTGATATGCCACATATTACTTTTCTAGCTGATAACTTGAACATTTGCTTTATTAGTTTTCCATAAAGCCCTACAGAATTGAATGTTATATATTTTTTCAACAGTTTTCATAGATGTCGTGATTTTTTTATGTGAGAATTATTTTTTTATGATATCTCATAAATTCAACTTATTATAAAAAGTTTTTGCTTATAATTTTGTAGTAAATACATCTAAAAAACCTACTTCAGGTACAAAACTGAGAATATCCTTTTTTTTTCTTCGTGTGACCTGGGTGATCCCGGGTTAATCAAGAAACTTCATTATAAAATAAGTGAAGTATAAACATTTTTTGCTGATTTTGTATCAATGGATTTGATATAGTCCGAGTTTAAAGCAAAACGGAGTAAAGTAGTATGGTTTCCAACAAAAACTCTATATCCAAAAGTGGAAAAACGATAATTATTAAAAAAAACATTGACTTGAGATTTCAGGAACTGAAGCCGTTAATTTATGTAGATATTATTTGATGAAAAATTGAATAGATGAGGCTTTTATTTGAAAAAGATTCAATTTGTTTAAATCTTCATGAATATTTAACCAAATTAAATTGTTTTATTTGATCGTTTATTATTTGATATAAATATATTCCATATATGTATACAACCACCTATATTAATTTAGTATAATATCAACCATCCTGTACCCGTTGTTGGTAACTTATCAATGCTCGCCCGTGTAATTGTATTCTGACATAATGAAAATGAAGTAGGTATGTTAAGAATCCTTAAAAAGGATTTCCAAAGAAAAAAAGGTACCTACTTTGACTGTTCTTATTTCGCAAATATCGCGTGAGTTTAGTCGCCCACAATAAGATTTGTACGATATATTGCAGGATATGTCGTATAAATAGAGAACCAAATGGTAAAAGCAACATATGTTGACGTTGAAGGCGAATAATGTGGATTCAAAGAGTATTAAGATTAACATATGTCTTGAGTTCATAGACGGTTACAAAGATATGAGTTTCTTTAAGTCGACAGTGGTTTTGAAAAAAACAATCCAAATTGTGAGAAATGCAGCACGACATTGATTAAACCTTGTGTATAACAAGGGCTGAAAGGGTCTTCAATGAGTTTTTTTTATTTTACTATTCTGATTTTTTTTAAAAGTGGTATCATGTAGAGATTTCCTATCATAGCCGCTAATAACAGCTCTGTCCTCAATTATAATATATTACATTACGAGTGCGGAAAGTCACTTTTGCACTAGTAATGTACAGTTTTGTTCCTACGACCATGTGATAATGTGTAATCAACATTTTACCTATTAGTACACAATTGAAGTAAACATACTTTACTTCAAAAAGAAACAATAATTATTAGTAGCAAAAATTCTAGTAGGTGTAGGTAGGTTATTACAATTATTAAAATGTTTCATTAATATAGAAATTAAAAGTAAAATTGTTATTTTTGTTAATTATTTTGGGGAATTAAAAAACAATATTTTTTAATTTCCCAAAATAATTAACAAAAATGATAATGATTTCACTATAAGGAACGTAGAGAAAATAAAATTGTTATTGATGCAAATTGTAAATTGTAGGGGTGTGTGTGAAAGATTAGATTCTATATTTTCTTGGATGATACGAGAAAATCTATTGCTTGTAATAGTGTTTGACGTTGATGGTTTTAGATCTATTGGTACCTAACTCAATAGTTTCTTCAGATGTTGCACGCATTGCACAGACAATTTTAGTTGCAACAATCATCCTGTTAGAATAATTAATCCGCTGTCGTAATTAAATTATTAATAAATTAGTGGGTACATTGAGGATAATAGAGAATTTTTAAAAATGCACATGATTGTTTGAAAATGTACGTACATTATTCCACAAATTATAATTACTGAGAAAAATTATTGTCTCACCTGTTAAACTTGTAAATTTTCTCCAAATTACTGAACAAATGCGATAGATGTTCAGCCAATGGACAATCAGGGTCGGATTTCCAAGGTTCTAAGTATCCCTGTAACAAAAATATACATAATTAATAAAAAAGTTATTAAAAAATATTAACCAACTTCACAACACATATTAATAAGGCAATTGTTATTATAATAGATAATATGATGATAGTCAACTTGTAAACTATAAAGTGTTTACGAAACCATAACGTCATTACTATTCTAGTGATTCAGCGCGACATTTAGACTTTATTTTAAAAAATGTCTCCCTCAAAACCTTAATTTTTTGCAGAAATAATGCGAGTGAAGATACAGGATCAGTTTTTCAAAATCTGGCATCATCCCTATTATACAAAGGGTGGTCCGTAAGTACTGGTCCAAATTGAAATGGAAGATGCTCGGCCTCAAAATATTATGATGACAAAACTTGATTGATAATAAAAAAGCTACAGGGTGCCAAAATAGTTTGGCGCACATTTAAGCAGCAAATGTACATCGAAACGGATATTATATCATGATTTTCCATTCCTCATAGCTCCTATCTTCAAATTTTCACGTTCATATACCCAAAATTTTCCAATTTACTGGTGCAAGACATTTTTTACATTTTTACTTTGCTACGCTCTCTCTATTATATTATCAATATTCTATAAAAAAAGAAAAGATCTGACCATTGGAAAGATCTAGTAGGACTTAGACAATCAAAGATTCTGCTGGATGACTACAACCCGTTGAGATCTAATAAATGCACAAGTCAAAGTAAAACTGTACTAAGATCTTTAGGAATCCTAAGGGGACTTTATCGCCTGAATAAACACCTGAAAAAGCTTTAACTAGTTAAGAAAGAAGAATGTAGATTCTGTAGTATGGAAGAAGAAACGTTCATTCACATAGTTGCGTACTGCACAGCAATTCAGAATCCTAGGGCACAGCACCTAGAAGATTATTGGATAGAAGAGGAAGAGGGACATTTACCTAAGTTGAAGCCTGCAGATATCCTAAAAATTCCTCATGGAAATAGTACTAAAAGAGCTACTAGTATCTAGTTCACAAGGAACTAAGTAGAAGTAAGGGGTCACAATAGATCGTTCAGGTCTCAGTGAATGTCACCCTAATATACATACAAACATCAATATTCTATCAAAATAATTTACGTCAGATCGGAATTTTTTGAGGCCACCCATCCTCCAGTTCAGTTTGACCACCCAGTATTCAGTTAGTTACAAAAATAACAAACATTATTTAAATTCATTTATGAAAAAATATGAACAAACTCATTTACACCCATCATTGCCAAATTTGCATTTAAATAATAATTGGCATACTATGGAGCACAGTGTACTGTACAATAATGTAGAGTGTAGGAACTTTGACTAATAATTTATTAAAAATTCAAAGAACGACGATATTATAAAATAATTTCAAGCAACTACTATAACTATAAAGTTATTAGCTAAAACTGTTCGTTTAGTTTTTATAGTTTTTTATCTTTCAAATATTGCACATGCTGTTTTTCTATGAATCGACTATTAACTCAATATGACAAAGTATACGGTCATTTTCCGTGAAGGAACAAGATAATGCAATCTATGATGAAAAATAAGCGATTACGAAAACGGTAAAGACCTTAGAGCCAAATAAAGATGAGGAACTATTAACTTCCAGCGACGTAAAAGGGATGTTGTGTAATAGATGTACGGTATTTTTGTCAGTGCCGTAATATTTTAAAAACGTCGTTTCGAAATGTAGGTAGGTAATAAAGCGCCCTGGAGACCAAAAACATTATTGTTTTTCTCAAAGTATTCTCCACGAAGAAAATTGTAAAAAAGTATTGCTTATCAACTTTGGCGTTAAGTTAACTAAACATGACAGTTAATTTTTGACATTTGACAGACAGATACTTAAAATACAACCTATTATCAACTTTAAAATTAGCATTAAGGAAGTTCTTAAAATCCACCGATAGACTCTATCGATAGATGTCTGTGATATGTCAGATAAACGTCAGGTAGAATGTAGTTTTTCTATCGGTGGACGATTATAAGAACGTGATTTATGATTAGTATTGACGCATAGACGCAAATAAACGTTTATTATTTGTATTAATTTTTAATTCGATACAAAATTTCACCTCGTAAAAGCATGACGTACGTATTTAGGTCCACCATCACTTTAAACATTTCACCACTTTAGGATAATTCCATTCCATAATCCATTTTTATTAAGAAAAAAAATAATGTATAAAATTTTTGACACAACAAAACAACTAACTTCAATAAATGAAGATTATTAATTGTCATTGCGTATGATTGATGATTGTGCATCCCTGTTCCAAATCTACCAGATTTATCGAGTCTGGAGCCCGGTAGAACTGATGGATGTTCGATAGAACTATCGGGGAATTTAAGAACGCTGGGATGATTCTATCGGTAAATTTAAGAACGGCTTTGGTAGACACCGTATTTACCGATAGATACATCGGTAAATTTGAGAACTTGTCTTTTTTATAACCTTTCAAATGTCTCCTAATTGAAATTAAATTATCTTTCACTTTATAAAACAAAAAATGTATTTACACAAGTCCGTATCTGTAAATAAACACCATACAACTGTTCGAAAATAAAATAAAACAAATTACAGACCAAAGGAATTGCTCGAGTACAATTAATAGTCTTGACATGGAATCGAAAGGGAACAAGTGAGGAGATCGAACTCTTGGATTCTTTACGGTATGACTCATCTTTCTTCGCGATCAGTCAAGGTCGAAGTCTACCCGAACGCGAACCTAATTACCAAAAATAACGGCAACAGTGCAATAGATTCTTTTCTACCTGTCGACGAGCTGAAGTGGAAGACACCGGCGAAATGATGATGATACTGAAATTCCGACATTCCGAATGTTGTGATGATTCACATACATGTAATGCGAAGAGGAAGAAGTACCGTTGGATTGATAGGACCGTTTTTTAGATGTTCGCAAAATAAATAATAGCTCATCAGCTGTAGTGATATTCATGAAATATAATCTATTTTTAGTTTGACAATAGAAAATGACGTGCATTTATTTATTGACACAATATTAATCTTTCAACAAACGCAATTATATTAGCTTGACCTGTATGTAAGTAGGTAATAACGGAATCTTTTTATCCAGATGTTAAAATAATTTTAAATTTGGAACACGTATTAGGAACCATTTACTATATAATTGATGGTTTTATATACCTCCATGTTGCGGTGGATCGTATTCTAGTGCGATCTAGCGACGCGTGTCGAAAGTAGATCCGAGGTGGGAAAATGGGTAACCAGAAAGTGTAATTACTGTGTCGCCATCTACATTTCTCTCACTCAATAAAGTCAAAGTTTACAAGCTTCAAACGCCAAGACGTGCGAAAAGTGTATTTTATGAGCACGATTTTATGCCCAAATCCTGCTTCGTATTTCAATTAAGGAACTTCTACTTTTCCGCACGATACTACTTTAACGTACGCTACTATGTTACCGCACACTACTGCTTCACCGCACGCTAAATACTGCATTAACGCACGGTGAATACTGCATTAACGCATGCACACAAGTTATTAACTATTGGATTATAATAGGTTCGTTCCAACCAACAATTCTGTTATTGTACGTAACCAGTAATTGAACGGTCTAATGCGCATGTGTAAGAGAAATTAGTTGCCGGTAATCTTTTACCAAACGCTTGGAACGTATTTTGAACTAGTTTAGTAGATGCACCGAATTCTGTTAATTTTCACTCTCACCACCGACTGCAGCCATGCCTGAAGTGCTTGCAATCTCATTATCTTTTGGTCATACAACAATAAATTCTTCCATCCGTACTTGCACAAAAAAAGAATATTCATTAAAAGTAATATGATGCCAAACTTATAGGTATTCTCATGGTATTACTTTCTGTCGTTTCGTACTCAAATCTTCCCTTCCTTTTTTACATCAACAACTTCACAAAGAAACAGTCATAGATAATAAACAGTCAGTAAGAAACGGTGAAAACACTATTTTAAAAACATTCAAAATCTAAAAACCCACTTCCATAACCTATTTACACTTTCCATAAAAAACAAATTCGAAATTTGACAGATTATAATAAAAATGTTACCATTGCGCATGTTTGTTAATTTCAGAACTTTCGGTACTCGCTTTCCAACAGGAATCGTTTGAACGGTAATTTTACTGGTCAGCAAATGTGATGGAACAGACAACTGATAATAATCGAGAGTTCTGAACCAGTAATTTTAGGTGGTTGGAACGATTTTTTTCAACTGCGCATGTGTATTAGTAACGTTACTGTAAATTACTGGTGGTTGGAACGAACCTTTTATATATTTATTTTTATTTTATTGAAGTTTTTTCATTCCAAGTCTATTTAGTTAGACACTATTTTTAAATCACTGTTTGTTATTAATATTTTTAATTTGTTTGACTAGCAAATGACTATCATATGTTCGATCTTTTCCGTTTTAATTAAGTTTGCCACATTCAGAAGCGCTAATAATAAAAACATCAACAATAATCATTTTGAAAGTAGGACTGCAGGAAACAAGCCTTTGCCAGATTTAATATATGGGCTCACATAAATTTAAAGACAAAAACTACCATAAGTATTCTACACGTGTACATGAGTTGCCTAATATGTAAACTTCCTGCAATAGGAAAAACGTTTACGGTTGTTGTCACTAATTAAATAATAGCAAATATCATTATCTTGTGTTTGTATAAAAGTAAGTTTTAGTAAGATACATTATTTGAGTTGAGCACAGGACAGGATTTCAATTAAAAATTAAATGATTATTTTGGGAAAAGATGTGAAATTATGATAGGATAAGTACAGCTTGTTAAATATAGTAATAGACGCAGAAATGTGACGACGGGCTGCTTACAAGAAAGAAAGAGAACAAATACTTCACTTGTCGATATACCTCTAACAACTGATGAATTCAGCCGCTGTCCATTATGCATTGGGAGTAAATTCAAATACAAGACAACAATTAAGGTGAGAAAGGTAAAAAACACGGCTGTTGGCAGATGACAATGGGTAGATCTCTAAATCGCAAAACAAATATGTTTATTCGATGCCTACTGATATACTTTCACTTTTTGCATCTTGAACCTGGACAAACCATTAGTAAAAGACAGAGGAATTCTCTCTTTGAACCCACAACGGATCCTACACTTCGTATAAGGAAGAGTGCTTTAACTGAGTACAAAAGAGGTCACAATAGAACCAATTTTAGATCCAGTTTAGATCTATTGTGATCCTATAAATCTAGATTAAATTATACAAACTTTTATTTGATTAAAATGAAGAGTATTATGTTGAATAATGTAAATCGACAAGCTGTGGAGTTCGGCTAGTAGTGTAGAACCCTTGACATGATTTTTATTTGTATTATAATGGTTGTTGACATTGATTTATTCATTTTTTCATAAACATTGTTAAAAGTTAGACCAGAATTCTCAACAAATATATTTACACTCCAAATTTTTATTTCGGTGAGATTGAAATATTTTGTTACCACACACAAATAATTCTAAATAACTAGAGTATGATATGAGGAATTTGCATGTTTGTGTTTGAAGAAGTTCTGGTTAGTTGAATTGAATAAATTAGAAAATAAATTAGGTGCAGGCTTTCTCGCGGCTAATTTTGTGTGTTCTGAAAATTAGTGAGCGACCCATACCAAAAACAAATATTCACATATCCCATTTATACGTTAAACAATTCTGATTAAAACATTTATAGATAGAATTAATATTTTTATGAAACAAAATGTGATTGTAATTCGTTGTAGCACAATATGTTCAAAATGTCATGTGAAATAGTTTTTATATAAATTGTACTAGGCCATCCGTGTAGTACAATCTTATTTCTCAATGTTCTATTATATAAACTAAACTGCCTGCATACCCATCTATGTTTCCAACTCCAACTTCATTAATTGCGAACGTTTACATAATGAGTTGTTGATTATACAACATTTTGCTGTGGTAAACTCGCTCGGTAATAGTTTCAATGCACTTCTCCTTTATTGAAAACTTGAACTAGGTGCCCCGATCATCTCATTTCTTATAAAAATGACGCACCTGGAGGTTGCAAAAACTAAATTGCCATTACGGCATAAAAACTATATTAAAATAGGTACGTCCATCGTTATCAGTTTATTTTGCTCTGAAAATAATCAAGAGTTTTGTAAAATTGGTTATAAAAACTGATATACGAGGAGTGCTTGAGATTTAAAGTAAATATTCGATTATTCAATAGCCAGAGTACAGCTTGTCAAACATGAGGAAACGTGGAAATGTATCGTGCTGCGTACAAAAAAGAAAGAAGCGCTATAATTTCTGATGTTTTTAAAACAGTTTTCGATAGTGAGGTGCTAAATTGTAGAATTATTATTTGGCGTCGGAAAACGTAGAGGTGTGTTACTGAACAGTTTTCATTTCTCAATAAATACTTTTAATTGTGGACAAACTGTACTCTGCTATCTTTACTATAACACATGGGCTGAAAACTCCCGGGCCGGACACATTGATAGCGCTAATTTTAATGCAATCGCCTGTATTTCAGTTAGCACCAACCTTAAAAAGACAGCTGTCAAAATCCAAATGAGGCGGTAACACCAGAAAACATCAACATCAAAATAGCTTGTCTAGAACCACCGACAATGACAAAGCAGTTGGTGGTGTCAAAAACTGAAAAACTCGAGCAAATAATTTTGCGGTACTGTGTGTGTGAGAGGCAGATGGCCATTTGCCACAGAATTTTGGAAATTGCTTAGCTACATTCATATAGTAACATTGGACTTCTTCAAGAAATTTATCAACAAATCGTATATTGTCCTATTAGCATTATTAGAGCAACCAAAAAAAGATGTGATACAGATCACAATAAGAATGCTCGTTACAGCTACACGATGATGATCTAATAATACCAAGTTTTGCAAGGTGTGCACCAAATCTTCCGTGATTGGTTTTAAGTCTAAATATAGTTGATGAATAGAATTTGGGTGTTGTATAATTTAATATATATTCGGGAGGAAGGGGTGATGTAGGATGAATTTGAAAGTACTGGTTTGTAGAGGATCTAGATATATTTGTCCACTCCTGTTTCCATTTATTGGCAATTCTATGACTTATCGAGTTATTTATATCTGCTAAAGTGAAAATATTGCAAACTTGTCCATTTATAACTGCATCCTTCGTTCCCAGTTATATTGCTATGGCCCTTATTCCAAATAAATGTAACATTTTACTCCAGAAGCATAGATTTGATACTACATAGTATAGGACATCCAATACCTCTGATATAAGTAGATTTTATTGAGTCGATAGCAGATTTAGAGTCAGAAAGAATTACTACATTCCATAATTGGTTTGTGATCAACCAATTGAGGCTTTTCTGTATAGCTACGAGTTGTGTATATGTGTGTATATATGCTACTTATATCGGGCAATGATAAGTTTAAAGTCTACATCCTACCCCCTGCTTTTGCGGTACTGTTGTTGCTATATTTTTATTTACATTTATGAAACAATATATTAATGTTGGGTAAGTGTTCTTCATTTCTGTATTCTTTTACAGTTCCTTCCTATGTATAAACACACTAGTATATCTGACGGTAAAGTCCACAGTTAACCTGGAAATACGAAGGGGTCATTAACAATAGTCGGCTAATTAAAAAACAAACACAAGCCCAAGGAAATGAGATACTGCGAGACGAGGGGTCCGGCACGGCACTCTTGATCATTATGGTTGTCGTTTCGTGTTCGTGTCAACTATCTAATGAGATAAAAGATTAAAAAGGAAGTTGCGTTCTCGAGACTGAGAACACACTAATAAAATTGTGTTTGATAAACCAACCTTAATTTATTAATATCTTAGTCTATTCGGTCAGAGGGTCTATTTTATGGTAATAAACCGTACTAGAAGAGTCATGGTGAAGTTCTTAGCATTCACAATAGGCCTCGAAAGTGATGGGATTTGCAATTTTTTAGCATTATATTATTTCCAGGTATGATACCACAAACCTTATAGAAAAAACCACCAACGTTAAGAACTTACGATGTGCCCAGTATAGTCCCAGGTCTGGGCCAAGTCTGTAGAACTTTGTCCCGAACTTGCACTGGGATGATGATTGATTGGTTCAGCACCTCCAGTCAGAGGCTTAGAGTCCTCGGCACCTCAGCCTTTAGGTATTTTGTACTCTTGGTTGTGCCGTTTATGTGAAGGGACCAGTGGTTTTTCACTAGGTCCTTATTGGAGAAATCCTTCCTTGGATGTTCTAGTCCTAGGAGTCTATATCTCCAATGAATTAATGCTTCACAATCGAAGATAATGTGAGAGGCTGTTTCCTCCTCTTCCATGCACAACCGACAGATAGTTTCCTCCCTATATATTCCGATTGTATGCATGTGCTTCCTTAGGGTACAGTGTCCGGTGAGTAAACCCGTCACTATCCTTATCTTGCCCCTGCTAAGGTTTGGTATTTCGTTAGTCAGCGACTTTGAGGGTTTTTTGACCTGGAGTTTGCTGTGTTCCTGTTTTGGCACGTGTAGTTTGAGTCCACCGAGACAATGTTCTTCGCTTGGTTGTCTAAACTGGACTAGACTTGATTGTACTCCAGGCTTTGATATCCATAGGATGCCTGAAGCTGGGTTTCCAATATATGAACCAGTCTTGGTTGATCATTGGATAACCGATAACAGAGTTCAACAAGGCTTGGCTGACCACAGGATGGTTGAGGCTGGACTTCCCAGATACCCACCACTTCATCTCTTACAATGTTTTTCTACTTCTTTCAACCCATAGTTGTTCACCTCACTTCAGTACTGCATATTTGTCTAATCTTATCTGGCACTTTTCCAAAAAATATGTCTTCCTCAAACGTAACCATCATACATTCGAAGCAGCAAAGCCTTCGTTCATCTTTTATAGCTCTTATAACTTGACTATTATCTAAATATTTAGGAGTGAGTCGTTTGGAGTGTTTGGAGGATTAGAATGTGTCCCTTTTTAAAGATATTCGAATCAGATAGCAGAATGATAAGGATTAGTTATGCTGCTACCTATTTCGTGTTCTTAGACCACTCTGTACGTTACTTCAACATATATGTCTTTTATGTCCCTGCATGTACACTTCAGTTATAATCCGACAGATCTAGGCGCTCTGCTAATCACTTTGTAGGAAGACGTCTGAAATGAATCAAAGTCTAATGGCATTAAAACGCCACTTAAAAACATATAAAATGTTAAAACTGTTACACCATTCAGCTTGCTCCACATGTGGTAACAACTACAAACCGAAGTGAATGTAAACACCTTCACATTTAAAACTCATAGACCTGTATTCTATACGCCCATGTTAGTATTTTTCGTTTCATTCAGAATAGAACTGAGAATCATTCCACCACTGCACAAAACTATGTTGATATACGTATCGATTAAATAATATTTGTTTGTCAAAAAAAAATTTAGTTTAGCAGTATTTTTGCAAACGAGTGATGGCAGTATTTTGCAAGGCAGGGGGTGAATAACAAAACAATTGTTATTTACTCGGATAGCCAGGCTGCACTAAAGGCACTAGATTCTTGCCAGGTCAACTCACGACTGGTATGGGACTGCGTGCGTGCTCTATCTGAGCTAGCAAGTCATAACAGACTATTTCTGGTCTGGGTACCAGAGCACAAAGGACATAAGGGCAATGAAGAAGCTGCTGAACTGGCTCCAGAAGAAGCAAACGCTCCCTACGTTGGCCCCGAACTCTTCTGTGGTGTAGCTAACACATACAAAAAGGCATCCACTGAAAAATGAAAGAAAACTAAGTTTCTGGAATGGTGGAGAACAACACCTGAACAGAGACAGACCAAACAGTTCATCAAACGCCATAGGCCAAAGTAATCGAGGATCTGCTGCTAAGAAGCCGAAAGGCTTTTAGAATCATTTTAGGTTTACTGACACTGTAGATTCAACAGTCATATTGGCGGAAACAGACCTTTGCAGGTTCTGTCAAGAGGAAGAGATGTGAAGGTCTCGAAGACTGCGTTTCCTAGAACTTGGCGAGGAAAAACCAATGGCTACAAGCTACCTCAAAAAGTGTTTGTCTAGGCTATGGAGCCTCGTTAGGAGATTGAAGCTAGACGAAGTACTTTAGTTAAATCAGAGCGTCAGAATAAATCATAAGATTTCAGTGACAGAAGGCTAACGTCAGCTCTACCCACCACCTAACCTAACCTAACCTATTAAGCTTTTGTTGTCTCAAAAATAACCTGATCATAAGCGATAGGTTTGGTCCGAACTATACGTAACGTCCCTGTCACGTCGTTTCGAAACAGATACTTAAATTTACACTAGCTGGAGCAGAACCAGCAACTTGCGCACAAGCAGCAGTCAGCTGTCTATAGAATGTGAACTATGGAATTCTGGACGTGGAAGAATATAAATCAAAAGTAAATAATCATTTGTTTTTGAGACGGTGCGGGTTAATAAAAGTAGCTTACGAATGATACTCTTTTTGTGTATTACAGGTGCTGAGTCAACAATACTCTGTATAAGTTATCGTTTAGTTTGACGTAAAAATTTGCAGAATCTGTTTTTAATTGATAATATTATTATACAGTATCTCCCAAAAGAAGCACAAACATTTAAATTTTTTAATAAGTTTACAAATCCGATAATTATTATAAAGTAATATTTTTTTCTGTTGGGACACTCTTTAGATTACATTACTAGAGGCATGTCGTTTCTTGGAGGAGACTAGCGAAGTTGACCTCGTTGAAAATCTAAACGGTACACTAGGAAGTTGAGTAAAATTCCAACTAAGATACACACGTGTCCACTTTATCAAGTAATTCAAAACATTAGTTATCTGGATCATGCATGTGTTGATTTGGACCCCTAGCCATTTTTGGGAACTGACTCTGTGGTCCTATTTGGACTAGTTTGGAACATCTTCTCCTGAATTTTCAGCCCCTAAGATGCATTAGGGGCGATGTAAACGCAAAAAAACCATGTTTCGGCACTTTTTGGCCTATATCTCATCCGCTAATCAATATTTTGTTACGTTTTTCTCATGAGAAAATTTCCCAACAAAAACGTATGTTTCTACATTTTTTTTGGAACTTTATAGCTCACTACAACGCGTATTGTAATGAAAATATTAACTCTTTTTGGCTTTTTTGCATTGCATTGAAAAATTTTCTTACTTTTGAAGCTCAAATACATATACTAGAAATTGATTTATTTTCGATATATTCATTAATGATTTATAAAACATGTAAAGTTCAGGATATAGTGACTTTTTAGTCTCTTTCGAAATCTTCATCGTTGTCACTTTTTGCCTGTTCATTCATTGCTTCTCCTGTTTCAATTCCATTATATTTATCATTTGTTATATCGACTACTTCTTCTCTAAAGAGCGTGGTCTGAAAATTTTAATTTCATACCTTTCACAAGATGTATAACTTATCACAGCAATCTGACACTCATAACCATCTGATTCTCACAGATTTCCTCAGCGCCTTGAAAACCATAAAAACCATTTACCCAGACCATCATCTCGTAAGTAACCGTTGTTTTCATCTGGATACCATCCCACATGGCAACGAAGAAGCAGACAAATATGCCAAACAAGCTGCAGAAAATGGCAATTCGGAGACAACCAGTTTATCAGTGAGTGCGGATGTAAAAAGTGCAATTAAGGCTCGAATACACAGTGCGTGGGAAAGCCGGTGGAAAAGTGCAAAAACTAAGTTGAGCGAGGTGAAAAGTCCACAAAACCATGGCCTGTATCACCCAAAAATCGCCGCGATCAAGTGCTTCTATCTAGACTACGGCTAGGCCACACTTGGCCAACACAAAGTCATCTTTTCAGCAACGATCCTAAACCAAAGTGTGACCATTGTAATGCAACGCTAACTGTCAAGCACCTCCTCATTCAGTGTCCACAATTAGTGACGAAGCGACAACAGGCGCAGCTTCAATCATGTGAATTAGCGGAACTTTTATGGCCCTCATGTAATGTACAAAACCTGAAGGCGTTTCTTAAATCAATCGATGAATCTCATTTAATTTTACTGTTATTTCTTATGTAATTTTCTGTCTACCCTAATGACCTTCCATGGTGGATGCGTATTGATAATAAAAAAAAGCAACAATCTACTCGTTTGAATGTTACTTAGGAAAAAACGATCCAAACTAGTTCAAACAAAACCCCTGAGTCAATTTTCAAAAATGACTAGAGGCCCAAATCAACACTTCTAATCAGCTAAAGCTTTTGAATCGTTGGTGGAATATAAACTAACCTATCAATAGAGAGGAACATAGTAAAATAGAATTCAATGAATGAAGTTATGATTGCCACGTGCAACTCGTTGTGAATGCATGACTACTCTTCCTCGTTGCTAGATAATTCGTTGTGTGAGTTATGGTTTCTTGATTATCTGTAGCAGGTTACGAGATAACTTTATAGTCACAGGAAATTCATACTGTATGTATACATAATGGATTTTGTATACAATGGACAATGCATTACTTAAAACTATAATAAAAATTTTAAGCTCGTGGGCTACGCTTTGTTTTTAAAGTAGCGATTCGTATTGACACGTTATTTTAAAATATTCTGTTTAAAAGATTATGAATTCTTCAAGGTGGGTTTGTTTCTAATGGTGTAATTTGTTCTTTTGAAATAAATCAAAACAGACAAAAACCCACATACATTTACAATCACAAAAAATTAAGAGATAGTAAACATTTCTTCCTAGGGTTATTTTTTTTATTTTATCCTCTGGAATATCTACAATTTAAAGTCTATACATCTGTCTGTCTGTAGAGTAGGGAGGGTGAGTTAGGCCCACAGCACTTAGGCCACAAGTGACCCATTGTACATCCTCCCGAGGAGTTGTCTTCCCAGGTCATCGTCCATCCTGTCCTTTCCAGGAAGGTGGAGAGGTCACTAGGAGACATCTCTTTTATATTGGCAGGTGTAGTCCAAGACTCACCGAACTCACACTCTCTTACTGACGATAACTCCGGGCACTCGCATAAGACATGCCTCCAGCTTCCCAGGGTCGCCCAGGGCAAGATTGCATCCTTTGATTTCATTCCATCTCTTTCGAGATTGAGTATGGGTGTAATGTTTAGCTAGTTCAGCAATTGTCGAATTCGTCAGGTGTAGTCTACACATGTTACAACATGATTTTTCACTACTTGAAATTAGGATAAGCCAAGAAAATTAATTCTCTTTTCAATTTCATTACATAAATAGCTAACCGATACAAATACTGTGATTTGTCACTTTGTTTTAGAAGCCAGCTCTTCAAAATTCTGCCAAGTATAGTAGATAATATTTATAAATGTTTTAATTAATTATGTTTTCCATCAATTTTAAACACCTAATATGCTAACTAATAAATTTATGGGCAATACCGATGTCCGTCCCGCGGTCAGAAAATTGAGGGTTTACGAAAAGGGTTTTTAATCCCCGACCGATGTCCGTCCCGCGGTCAGGTGGATACACAGGTAGAATGGGCAGGGTAGAATATTATTCCTAGAATAATTAGTATGATTCGTGTATTATCGACACCCTTCCACAGACCCTACCCTACCCTACTACATATTATATCTTATATGTATATATAATATATAATATCTGCAATATAAATTATCATACGGATCCACGGGACGGACTTCGGACAAACGTCTTGACCCTTTTAACCGCGGGACGGACCTCGGACGTACCTGCGTTTTACCCTGACCGCCGGACGGACATCGGAAACACCGAAATTTATAACTACCTACATATTTTTTTAAATTATTTCCTACAGTCTACTGAAGTAAGGAAAACATTTATTTGTATAGTCAGCTTAGCAGGTTTAGAAACTAATAATAATAATGGCTTTTATTGACTGCACATAATACAAAGGAAAATAAATAAAAAATAAAAATAAAACGTAAACAGAAATCATATTATAATAACCTTAGTGGCAACCAAAAGGCAAAGTTCAGATATCTACAGAGGACCCAACGAGTCCCCTGAAGGATCTGCTCTTCCACTCAACTGACAACGTTGCTTAATACGCAATAATTTATGATAATTGGGGTGGCTCCATTTTTTCTTGTTTTCTTATGAATGTTAAATAACCTAGTGATTAATTTTAGAATTTAAGTCATCAGCTTGTTAGGTTTTTGAAAACTGATCATATTTTTTTACGTATTTGTTTATTTAGACCGCATAGATAAATTCTTTTATTGCAATTATATTAATTATAAAGATAGTTTCTGATTCACTTGACATTGTGGCGATAAGAAGGCGCCAGTACTTGAAGAAGAAACATATCCGATATGTTTTAGTCTTAAACTGCACTGTAAAAAAAATAACAATTCCAACGGCTGCTTCTTCTAATAAAATATATGTATATATTTATATTTAAATTTATTTACACAACGAGGCATCTGATTCTTCATTCAAATCTGAAAAATGCGGTCAATCACATGATAGCAGTCCTAAAATGGCCATTGTTTTAACCATATTTGTATTTTATATAAAACAGTTTGAAAAGGTTTGGATAAACATTCTGGAAATTGACTTGTTCAATTAAAAAATACTATGTATAAAGATGACTTTCCTGGTACAAAATGCTGAAGAGAGAAAATTAAATAGAAGAGAATGGTAGAATTGAAGTTAAATAATGTCTCGTATTAGTAAAAACCTTAACTAAAATTTAATAAAAGCATTGAACTATTCTAAACCACTTCCTGTGGGTTAGTTATTTTATCAATAGTTGTTATAAAATAATTATTATATTATATTACTGCAATTCCTGTGAATTCTATTTTCGACTTAAGGACGTACTTGTATGTGTGGTCTTTAAATGGTTCCCGCTATCTTATTGACACTTAAATAAAAATGTGAATACATAAATATATATACATCAAATATTATCAAAGAATTTTCCTGTACTTGAGTCTTAAAAACAAATTAATGATAATTCTAATTATTACTTTGAATTTAAACGAGCTGGATGCTTGAAAAGTAGACAAGGAGCAGTTATAAATTAAAATTTGGTGGGGTTTAATCATAAAAAAGGTAAGAATAGGTTTACGAGTCTATTTGTCTATTATATTTTGCTTATAGAGATAGAAAAAACTACAATTATATAAAGTATTCTACTTTAAAAGAAATGCATTTTTTCATCCTCTGGAAGCAAATATTCCACTCGCTTGTTGGTACATTAAAAATAGAATTTTTAAATGCGTTGACTGCATCTTCTCGGGACTGGAACCTTTGACCACGCAGTTCAGTCTTAATTTTTGGGAAAATAAAAAAGTTATTAGGACTTAGGTCGGGACTGTATGGAGAATGGTTCAACAGTTCAAAGTTTTCTTGCTTTACAAAATCAATTTCTTTTTGAGCAGTGTGGTAACTTGCATTTTCTTGGTGGAAGATCAATAGTCGTTGAGGGTTGATTTTTCGAAAATCGGCAATTAATTCCGGCAAACTAATCGATATGTACCAATTTTTGAATTGTGGTCTTTGAAATGCTTCAATTTCACGATATGACATTACATGTCGATCTTCTTGGATCAGCTCTCGCACAATATACACGTTTTCATTAGTGGCTGCCGTTATTGGTGAACCACTTGTTCTTGGGTCGTAGCTAGTATTAATCCGTTCAGGTTTAAATCCCCCATGTCAGCAGGAAATTGTCGACTGCTGATGAGGCTGGAGCTGGCAGTTGGAGCTAGCTGCCGAACGCGATCGACGTTACCTTTTGGATTAGGAAACCATAATAATCAATCATTTTCCGCAAAAAATCTTCTATTTTCTACATGCATCATTGAAATATACTCTATAATAATCAAAACCAAAATTCGGTATTAACTGCTGCTAAAGTCTCCACTATTTACACTGTTAAAAAAATTACGGAATATCAAATTTCACAAGAATGGTTGTAGATTCTATACGCATCATAGGAATTTGATAAAACTTTTTTTTGTGGACTCTCATAACCAAAACAAACATTCCGTATCAACGGCTGCTGAAGCCGCCGCCACCTACACCATTAAAAAAAATAACAAAATATTAACCTTCACAAAATATGTTGTGGATTCTATACGCATCATAGAAATTTGAAAAAACTTTTTTTGATCACACTAATAACCAAAACAAACATTCCGTATCAATGACTGCTGAAGCCGCCGCCATCTACAGCTTTTTTGTGAAATTTTATATTCCGTAATGTTTTTTAACAATGTAGATAGCGGCGGGTTTAGCAGCCGTTGATATGGAATGTTTGTTTTGATTATTAGAGCAATCAAAAAAAGGTTTATCAAATTTCTGTGAAGCTTATAGAATCCATAACATATTTTGTAAAATATAATATTTAGTTATTTTTTTAACGGTGTAGGTTGCGATGGCTTCGGCAGCCGTTGATA
The DNA here is from genome assembly GCA_949126875.1 of Lochmaea capreae. Lineage (NCBI taxonomy): Eukaryota > Metazoa > Arthropoda > Insecta > Coleoptera > Chrysomelidae > Lochmaea > Lochmaea capreae. Next base: position 22,596,155 of record OX421404.1, read on the forward strand.
AGGAATGTTTGTTTTGATTATTAGAATAATCAAAAAAAGTTTTATCAACTTTCTACGACGCGTATGGAATCTACAACATTTTTTGTGAAATTTTATATTACTATTTTTTCAACAGTGTAGATGGCAGAGAGTTTAGCAGCCGTTAATATCGAATGTTTGTTTTGATTATTACAGTACACAAACACATTTTTATCAAATTTCAATGATTCATATAGAAAATAGAAGATTTTTTGCGGAAAATGATTGATTCTTATGGTTTCCTAATCCAAAAGGTAACGTCGATCGCGTTCAGCTGCTAGCTACGGATTTAGCCTCATCGACTGATCTGGTATTTCATTGCCGAAAACAGAAATTAATTCGGCAAGACATTTTTGTGGAGACAACTGTCTTCGAAAAAAATAAAAAATGATTAGACGAAAATTTATTCGGCTCAATTCCATTTTTCGACTGAATCATTATAGTCTATTCCGTCCAGTTCGGCTCAATTTCGGTGTCGGCCATAGGCGTAGGTCTTGAAAAAATTTCCAAGTAATTGCGTAAGACAATTAGGAAAAGTATGTTTTCTGGCCTGAAGTGTCAATATCGAAATATTGTGTAGGTATTACTTAGGTAGTAGATTATACAGTTACGTTTAAAAATTCAGCAAGTTAAATGAAGAGATCTGAAACTGTGGAGTTAATTAAAGTAAACATGACAGTTAATTTTGACATTTGATAGTTAGAAATAACAACAAAGTTTGCGTCTGTCAACAAATAAAAGACAACTGTTAAAATATAGCTAAATGCCGAACTAAATTCTTTATTCCAGAAACTTTTAACATTTTTCATTGAGTTGAATTTTAAGCTATATTTAGTTTTAATTAATGCGCCAATTTAAATTAGGCTAAATGCTGCTTACATACCTCTTTGATTCACTCAAGAGTGTATATTTAGTTTCAATAGGATATTCTGTGTAATCTCCAACAGTTTTATGTTTCTATTAGTTTATTTAGTAATTAATTAACAGTTTCAATTAAGTGCAAACATTTCCAAGAGAAAATTTCATCTCAATCTCTTAATATATAGGTACTTAGATTATTCAACGTTGGCGCCTACAATAATATGGTAATCTTTTTGATAGCGCTAATGTACAGTTTGATTTTTTTTATTATACATTCTAAAAGCAGTTTCCTTTTACACGATAGTGTATACAAGCATAACCTTTTACTATTTTATTGTAGGTATCCCAGTTTGATATGTTTGTTTACATTAAGCAAATATTTATTCCAAAGCTACATTATTTACATTAGAAATTCTTGTATCCTATAAGACAGTAGACGTGTGGACAAATGTGTTTGACGACATACTTTTATTTAAACTATTACTTATTATTATTAATGCATGATTTATTAGATTATTTGTTGATAAATGCTTAGTATATTATTGGAATTTATTGTTGTAGTTGTAGCAAATAGAAAATTCGTCATCAATTGAAGAAACATGCGGCAAGTGCGTAAATTTCACGAGGGCGTAATGGGATTACAACTCTTGTAACGTACTATACTTTTTCTACGCCCATCTATTTTCTTCTGAGTGCTCATAATTTCATATTTTTCACTACTAACAGACATATTCGTGGGTAAAGTTGAGAAAATGTTCGGATACTTGTTACAAGAATTGACAGCATAAATGAGATGACGTTTATTTCCATATCAAGAAAAAGCGAATTTTTTTTTTGAAATTGTATAATGTGTTGCCGACATTTAGGAGCATTACTCTTTCAATCTAAAATGTATTTTACTAATGCTAAGAGCTTTTATGCTTTTCAATTGCTTAAAAGTATGTAAATAAACCAAATAAAGTAGTACGTAAATAAAAATTTGATTGCAATTTGATTCAACAAAGAAATTTAAGTTTTTTTATCTAAAGGCACGTGTGTGTTATGAGATTTTCATTACGTGCATGTTATTGTTAAATGTCACTTACAAGGAATGTCTCCAGTGAGATTTTTGACGTTTACGGACATGGGCATAGAAAAATACATGCACATTTTGTATCAATTTTTTTATCAATTTTCAAATCATCAAAACTTATTCTATTTTTGTTCAATTTTAATTGGCGTGATACATTTATAGAACCGGTCCTATTTTTTATCAATTAATTGACAGCTTAGGGCAAAAAATATAGGGTAATATTTACTTTAACTTACTATCACCTGGATTTGTATGCCATGTTGTTTTGGGATGAAAAACAGTCCCCAAGGAATGCATCAAAGTACTCGGCATCCATATGTTAAAATGGTCTGAATCGTTTTGTCAATGTAGAGAAACGGGTGAAGTTTCTTGCAAAAGGCCGAGGACAAAGGACCCCGCGCGTTTCTTATGAGAAAGTGGCGTTCCGTCAAATGTTATAAATTTTAGATATGATGTTGTACTCGACTTTTTGACCAAAAGTGTCCATGAGAATAATTCAATCCTATGACTAGTTTCCGATATACAGGGTATTAAAGTAGAAAAATCCTTGTTTTTCGTGACAACGTAATTTTATTATTAACAAATAAATATGCATTTTCTGTTGATATGTTCTAGTTTATAGTAAAATTACACATAAATAGTTCAAAATGTCAACATATACAGTGTGGGACTCAATTATATAAGTACGAATTTTTGAAATTCTAGGAAATTCTTATATTGAATGGAAACAAGGTCAGAAATAAGAAGTTACTTCATATTAAATGTTCTGAAATTAGTTTTTTCTATAAAAAATAAATAAGTTACACCATGTATTTCAAAATTAGTTTTTGATGTTGCAAACGTATTGGTTACCTAGATATTAGTACTTTTCTTATAATACAGGGTGATTTGCACATACATCTTGTTATTAAACCGACAAAAATTAGAGAAAGTACAATTTTTCTGAATCACCCTGTGTTTTATGATTCGATCCGTCAAAATGATTAGTTTATTTTGTTTTGTAATAAGCTTGAAATAGTGAATAAACTGAAAAAATTTCATAATCTTACTATGACCAGTCCCACCCTGTATATGTTGACATTTTGAACTATTTATGTGTAAGTTTACGATAAACTAGAACATATCAATGGTACTATCAACTGAAAATGCATATTTATTTGTTAATAATAAAATTACGTGATCACGAAAAACAAGGATTTTTCAACTTTAATACCCTGTATATCGGACATGGACACTTTTGGTCAAGAAGTCGAGTACAACATCATATCCAAAATTTATAGCATTTGACGGAACACCACTTTGCCACAAGAAAAGCGCGGGGTTCTTTCTAAAGAATTTTGCAAAAATTATCTGTCACTTTTTTCAAGACAACAGATTTACATCCAGTAAACTAGACCGAGATAAAACGCTGGTGTGCTACACTGACGGATACTAAAGTTAACAGAGGAAGAGGAGCTGGAGTCCATTGTGCTATATATTTAAAAATATTTTACAAAAAAACCTTTTTGCATTGTTAACCATCAGAAAATTCTAAAATTTTTGTATTATTAATTCAAGAGTATGAAGATCATAATATCATTTAATTAGTAATTAATAAATTTTTCAACATTTTCAAAGTTTACTAAAAGGTTGTCACTCTTATAATTTTTGCCTGGCATTCGCAATTCGCACGTGGGTGTATATATAAAGTTCAAATGACCCCTTATAAAACCACATAAATAATAAGAAACATTCTCTAGAATCAAATCAAAGAACGGATATTGTATCTCGAGGCTTCTACCTACATAGTCCGTCAAATACGCTAAGTCCATATGGTTTTAATATACATGAAAACTGCACTGGATTAAATAGTTTACTTTTAAGTGGTACGCCCACTTATGTAATGTATTATTGGTTTGTTTATCTCTAAAATGTACCTTGCGATCAGATGAATAGTAATAACTTAGTATATAGGAAGAAAATGTTTTTAAATTTTATTATTGAATCGAAAGCAGACTCAACTCACTTGAAAGTTATAGAGTGTAACTAGAGGTCCACTGAAAATGCTTTACTTGCTGCTTAAGAACAACGTTAAAAAATTGTTCTAAATTTTCAACTTTTACACCTTTTGTGTGCAACGTACATGGGAAAATAAGGTTAATATCAAGAAAAAGCAAGGAAAAAATTTTTTTATTTGGTTTGACATTAGCTAGCTTAGTGAATAGTTTCTTTTTTTTTCACGACGTTTCGTGTTTTCAAGGAAATTATCATTTTTTTAAAATGCGGACTAAATTTTGCGAATTATTATAATATATGAGTGACAAATTGTTTCAGTTTCAATGTAGACTTTTTTTTAAATGGTAGCCTGTATGTATTGTTATAACATAAAATAAATAAATAACAAATCCCGCAACAGAAATGTAACAAATAACACAAATAACAGTTACACCAATTTCTATTAATTATTCTCTCCTGACGATGAAAATGTTATTTTTGAAACCGGTCGAGTATTATATGTTATATTTCTGTTGACTTTATGTAATAATTATCATGGTAATATTCTTGGTAGTAAATGTTGAAACTGTTTGTTACATGTATTATTTTTAAAAACAAACATTTTCTGGTTGAATAACGGGACTCATTTTTTGTTTTAAGACCAGGTGTGCCTTCAGGTTGGTATTCCTAAACTACCACACCTTTGGCAAATATTGATGTGACAAATTCATTTAAAATTTAAAATAAAACTCAAATGTCATCTAGTTTTAAATATTATGTGTTATGCCTCGTAATTTTTACTTAAAAACAAAAATTTTCTCATACGTAGTCATGTTTTTAAAAATAACCATTCAATGAGTTTAACTATCTGGTAGGTGTAGGCAATTTAGAAATTGTAATTTGCAAATTGCTTATTTGTTGAATTGTAATAAATTATTTAATGGAGCAATTATCAAGTTCACTCTTAAAAAAAGTTAAAAAACTGATACAGCCAGGGTTTGATTAAATTTAAAGACTAGAAAATCCAAAATTCTTACAGAAGAAAAACCTGAAGATATTTTTAATCATCACCGTCGCCAAAACTAAAGGAAATATCAAAAATCTTCAATAAAAATGTCTAGGCCAATCTGTAACACCTAACCTACTTTTTGCTGTACACGACTATCCCAATGAAAATATTTTGAACGGCCAACTGGTCTCTTCACATAAACGGTACAGCCAAGAGTACAAACATTCTAAAGGCTGAGGTGCCTAGGTCTAGGTGGTGCCGAACCAATCAGTCAATATCTTAATGTGAATAATAATTCATCATCTTATAGTTGAAAAATTTGCATTGTATTCTGAAATAATTTATATTTGTAAACTTACCCTTATGACTTCATTCAAGTCCTCCACATACACCGTTTCAGTCTCCAAAACCTCTTGAAGTACTCTGGATTCAGGACTTATGGCCAGTTGTTCCTGCTCAGCAATACCACTATCTGCTGATCCTGGAAAAAATTGTATAAATTGAAATAAGTTCTAAGTGCTCTCAGCACAAAAGCAAAATAAATATTATTGTAATTTTTGGCAAAAGTAAGAAAACATTGAACGTCAACAAAAAGTTTAATTATTATGAATATATTTATAATTTTGATAAAAAGAATTCTGGCACACGGCCAAAACACATCAAGAAGAAGTATGGGGATTCCATTTAAATTTTTATAGTGTTGGGAGTGCATTATCTCCGTCGTTTCAGTTCCCCCTCTCCTTAGGAACCGTTTTGAGATTAAGATTTCGTTCACGAAATATAGTCCATTTCAAAATTGACACACTGTATGAGATTTGTGTGTCTAGACTTCTCATTATTTCCAATGAAAATGTATATTTTTCCAACGTAGAGAATTAAAAACAACGAAGCCTGTCTGCATCCTGTATTACAACATACAATAGTAATGGACAGACGATATATTCTATTTAAAAGAATTCTCATTTCATCATTTTATATTTTCGAGCAGTAGAAACAGAGAATCACTGTTTTTGCCACATGCATAATTAATTCCTGATAACATTGAGAAAATCAATATTTTTCCAAGTAAAATTTATTTGAATCATAAATTATTCATAATGCTGTAATGTAATATAATGAATAGTGTCAACGAATTGATGTTATTCTTTGTGAAGAGGAAGTGAGAAACCAATAAAGTAAATTATGACTTTTTGTTAACAACCGAGAAAAGTATTTGTTTCTTAAAATTTAATTACGTCCGAAAATGTGAGAGATTGTTATGTCGTAATAGAAGTAATATGATGTTTAAAGTAATACTATATTTCCGCTATCATAACATACACTGTGGGCCGAAATAAAGGAGTACATTTTTTAATTGACAATATTTTTTTTGTTTTTTGAGCAATTCATTTTCTTTTTGCAGGGCTAATAACCTAACATGTCCTCAACATGACTGTAAATTTGAAACCAAAAGCAATGTACAGAGTCGAAATGAAAACTGTCTTAGCTAAAATTGTACTAATATGCTTTTTCGGTAGATAAACTATCCAGAACACTTCAGTAAAAAGGAAATTTTCCGAAATTACCGGATTCGCGAAATACCATTTTTTTTATTAAATATCTTCATTTCGCTAAAATAAATTAAAAGCCTTTCGTCTCTCAACCAAATGAAACGACGTTTAGATTTCCAGCCTGGGCTAGATTAAGAGGCAGTGTAAAGCCGTAGTTTTAGTAAGAGCGCTAGACGCAAGAAACATTGAGTCCCGAGAAGATTTTACTTTCTTGTTCTAGTGCACTTGGGAAGGGGTAAAAATCAGGAGTCTTAAATACTGCTTGCATTCACAAGTGGACTGGGAAGTACCGGGAAAAGTGCATTCCAAAAACATCCATCAACGGAGTTGAACAACCAACGAAGTCGCGAATTACCCAGGTCTTCCACATCAAATGCTACTTTCGAAAATATTTAAAGGTTTCTGAAAATTGTTGGGTCGGATATAAATTGTGCACGGAAATTTTGTGAACATGAAAAAACATTTCTCCAAGTGGATGCTGCATTGCAATTGATAATTTGGAGAGCTGCAAGAAGCTATTTACGCGTGGTAAATATGGATGAAACATGGATTCAAGTCGATTGGAGAGAAGAGGGCAAAAGCCGACCAAGGCGACTTGAATTTGGCTCATAAAGTTTCCTCCGAAGGACCAGATAATCAGCTTCCACAGAATTATTGGATTAATTGGATGATACAATCAAGCAAAAATGGCTTCACATGACAAGAAACTGCTGTGTCATCAAGATCTACATGTCAACGGAAACGATGGTGGACCAAATTCCTTCCACACTCTCCCTCATTCATATTATCCGAATCTGGACCCATCTAACTTCAACCTGCTTCAGGGATACAAAATTGGCTTTGTTTAGGATTAAAAAGTAATTGAAGCTAATTTTAAGTCCAAAAACAAATTCTATAAAAAAGGCATCGAAAGTTTAAAAAGCATTTGCATGAATGTTCTCGAATAACTTACTAAAGAAATCAAAAACTGCATAGTGTATTAAAAAAATAATTGCTTACAAATTGACCTGAGTGAAAGTAACCAATAGCATTTTTCATTCACAACGGGCAAAAACTTCTTTTTTCGGGTCAAAAATGTTTCCTATACAGACAATGCAAGTCGCCAAACGATGTTAGATTAAAGATTTGCATACGGTGATTGAAAATAGTTGCGCAGTCACAAGGTTAGATGTTAGATACGCATCAAAGGCGTACATAAAAAGGGTCATTGCTTTTAGTTTTTGTTCTTTCTACATCATCAGAATCTCAACTTTCAATTTCTGCACAAGAGTGTATCCAGCGCAAAACAGAAGAGAGACATTGGGGCAGTTGTTTGAATTCCGTAGTGGGACAGGATGTGTGAAAATAAGACATATTAACAATGGGAATACCTACATCATTTATTGAAAACACAGTTTTGTAAAGATAGTGAACCATCTCAGGTCGAATTACGCAGCTTGTTCTGTATTAACAGGAAAAAAAAGGAACTAAAAGAGAATAAATGAAAAAAGCAATTCATTATGGGCTTCTAAACAAAGCAAGGATTTAGGTGGAAGTGAAATTTAATATTGATAATTATGAGAAACAAAAGGAATTGAACAAAACGTTGTGCACTAGTGAGGCTAATCTGACCTCCATAGGACAGGCATTAAAAATGTCACTTTTAATGGTATTTGTACAAAAAAAATTTTTCAAAGACAGTTTCAACTAACAAGAATAACTGTAGTTGGAGGTGAAGAAATCGCTATTATCACAACTTTAACATTACCGTTACTGGAAAACAGGTATTGATTGTGATTTTAGTGTCTTCTTCAGTCCGAAACTAGGCTTTTTTTTTAATTGGTTATTTAACGTCGTCCTATTTCTGCGACTGAGGCTAATCACCGACGCCGGGAGCACTCTACCCCTAACCGGAAATTTTGCCGAACCCACTGGTGTTCCAACCAGTGGTAGGGTTCTTTATCGAGCCCAACATCCATGGACTCCGGACCTCGGTTTTACGTCTCCTCCGAAAGACGGCATACCTACATTATACCTCGTGCTCATTGGTATAATGCCTGCGAGCTGTGATATGCTACTCCGCTGCAGGCTGTACGGGTTATTTACACGACGGTCTTCCCCAGTGGGCCGGTCGTCACCCATCCAAGTACTAACCGCGCTCGACAATGCTTCACTGTAATTATCGCATCAGATGCTTTTCACTACGTGCTGAGCTGACGCCCAATTAGGTTTTTAGAACTATAAGACGGAGAACAGTTGTCCCTTCTAATTGCAAACTAGAATGGTTGGTGTTACAATATTTTGTAGATATACCAACCCTGTTTGACTATGAAGTGTAATTCCCATAGCCCGGGAAGTAGTTGTTTCTTCTTAGTAGACCGGTCAGTGTTTTTGAAAAATATTTTTCAAAACTTTATAAAGCGTGAGAATAATTATATTTATCTTGGTATCACTGTAATATTTTTATAACTATTCGCACTCAATCCTGCAATCCTTTAGACCTGCAAAAACGTTTTTATCTTTATTAACGAATATTAATATAACTGAACCAGACCAACGCTTTGCCGGGTTTGCTAGTACGCTATAAAATATCAGTACTTGATCAATATTAGACTGGTTTAAATGAATAAAAAAACTGATACGCCCATGAATAATAATACACACTGCATGAAATGCATGTGTATACCCCGGAGGGACCACAAGAAAAGTGAACGAAAATAGGTTTGTTCGCCAGCTGAGAAATATTTGCCAACAAAATAAAAGGTATATGCTGACTTACACAAACTAAATTGGATAAGATCTCCATGTGAATGGCATCTCAAACAAACGTGTAATGGCGTGCTTTTGTCGGAAGAAGTGTTAAGACATCGGTGATAAGCAATTTCATAATATCATTAAAACTTTTGATTTAAGATGCATTATTTTACAATGACTGACATTGATGATAAACTGACTTCTCCCGGGGGTTATATCTCCTGATACGTTTCTTTTATGAGTATTGGAAATTATAATGATAAAAAAGAAAAACAGTTGTTAATATTTTGTAACACAGACGTTTCACAGACTTGGTATTAGAACGGAGCTGGAGACAAGACTTGTCCGAAACTATCAATTATTGTTTTGATCCATTGGTAAACTAGAACCACGTGAAAATAAATCAATGCCCAAACTAGACTAAGACTGCCCTCAAAGTTTTGAAAGGTGTTCTAACAGATCACTGACTCCTGAATGGTCACCTTAAAGGTATCCTTAAATTAATAGGACTTTAATAGCAACTAACCTTTAATTAATTTAATTAATTTTATTAATTAATTTAATATTACCTTGACTTCCTGATGGCTCTGGATCACTGTCTAAACTTTCAGCTGACGCTAAATACGCCGAACCGGGTTGATGATGGCCGCTGCTGCCACTAGAAGAGCAGGAGCCTAAACTGGTTAAAGACACAGGTCTAGATACTTCTGACGACGTCGTGCTGCTTGTGTTTCCTACACTACTTTCACTAGGAACCTGTAAAAATAAAAAACAAAAATTTAAATTAGACAACTACAACAAAAACTAATGACAATGCTTAAGATTGAGAGTGTCTTTTATATTCAATTTAAGATATCCGATGTTATCCAGGAACCAGGAAATAGTTGAAGCTATTCTAGTCATAGCGCAAAGTATTTTGTTCTTGAAAGTACTAAATGCAGTTTGTTTGTATTTTTAACAGTTTTAGGGAAGATAATGCCCCTTCATTTACCCATTACGATCCGGTTAAATGATGTAGAATATCTGCGATTTCTCTACAAAACCAATCGGAACAAGAATCCTCCTGTTATATTATTATCACGATTATTGGCCTAATTAGCCACCCTTAAACAGGTCCTATGTGAATTAGAATCCATATAATCATAAGCAGTGAAGAAAATATAAATCTTAAGTATTGTAGGAAAAATTAACCGTGTATTTAATGAAGTATCAGCTTTAATTATACATTAATTGTTGCCTGGAAGATTTATTTGTGCCTTTTCTTCTAATTAGTTCATGAGAAAAAGTGTCAGAGATCAACAATTCCTTTGGTCTTATTTTTTGGAGAAATTTTAGGATATTCGAAGGCTTCCTCTTTTCGAGTATGTGAATTGACGTTTCTTCTTCTTTTCTACAGAATCAACTAGCTTGAGGACCCCATTCGAAAGATACTTCTTCCTTCTACCTGTCAAACTTGCAGTCACTCTGGCTCATGCAATTTTTTGAATTAACTCGGCCATACTGTCTCAGGGGAATCTTTGGTTGTTGCTGATACCGCTTCCAGTCCCTCTCTTTGCTGTTTCGTTTTCCTCTATTCCAGTCCTGGAACTTTAAGTAGGGTGTCGAGGTTGTTTTTGTCTAGTTCAATAGGTTTTATAGGATTCGCGTACTTTAATTTTCGTAATATCCCAACTATAGGATATGCGGAAGCATTATTAACCGTAAAAATAAAAATTGCTTTGAAGGGATCAACTTTATAAATAAATTCTCGTAAATGCCTGCTTTTGCTACGACTTTTAGTGATAAGTAAAAGTGCATACATTCTACAGGTAATTAAAGGTCAGTATTGTTATTTAACGAAAAACAAAGTGTACTATGCTATGAGACTTTCGGTTTTAGGAGTTTTCAATAATAATACCTTTTTCCCAATTTGGAAAAAAGTTCACCGACACTTTGTTAACCTTTGTACACGACAAATCCCGAGGCTCATTTAATACTGTAACAAGACAAAAAAAAACAAAATGAAAACAAAAGTTCCTGCATATCCAACTAGTGTCATTAAGATATTCGTGAGATTATAACAAAACGTGCGTTGTCAGTTACTTAGAAGATAACAAGAACAAAAAAGATAATACAGGGTGTATCTGATATAAACTAGGTTGAGGTCCCTCATATATCAATATAATATGTGGTGTTTTAAAATTACAGATGACTTGTGAGTTAATTTTTCAGCCTGAGGACCACCTGTGAGACGATTATATTGACGGTTGCCTTCGGTGTCCAAGAACCCGTGGCTGGAAGCATGTACAATTCGATATCTCGTTTTTTTATTACAGAAAAAACATTTTCATTCAGTCGCACATCAAAAGTTTGTGCCCTAAGAGTAATTTAAAATGTTTAATAAACATTAATTAGTGAAGGCAAATGATAAATTCGAAATTATAAGTGACTATTATTAGTTTTAATTTAAAAACATGTCTTGAGATGAAAATAAGTTATGAATAAATTGAACTAAACGTTAACAATTTAAACTTTAGATGGCACTTGAAGTGAAAATGAGAAGGTGCAGTTTGCAGTAGCGTACATCTAAATATGCATATTGGTGTCTTTAGTTTAGAGATTGATTGATTGATTGATTGCTTCCTTAGGGTACAGTGACCGGTGAGTAAACCCGTCACCATCCTTATCTTGCCCCAGGTAAGGTTTAGTATTTCATCAGTCAGCGTCTCCGAGGGTTTTTCGACCAGGAGCTTGCTGTGTTCCTGTTTTGGCACGTGTCTCCAGTACGACTGATGTTTAGTTTGAGTCCACCGAGATGTACAACCCCATGCAGCAATCTTTAGATATCCCAAATACTGGTTCAGGACCAGTGGATGCAGTCTCAGACCCTAGATGTCTACCTTTTCATTTCCTACAATGCCCTTGTGCTCCGGAACCCACTAAAGAGTAACTCTATATGGTTAGCCAGGGTAAATAGTTTTTGTAGACAGTCCCAGACCAAAACATACATACCTAAGTAAATTATTATTATTTTTACTTAATTAAATAAATGCCATCAAATGTTACTTTCCATTGCTTCGAAAAATTATGCATGAACAGGGCATTTCGTCTTACGAGAATGTAATAGATAAAAATTGTCAATTCATCGATTTAACAGAGCTACCCTGTATGTGTAAAACAAATGATAATGACAAAGCATCTGACCATACCGGTTAAGGAAATGGGTGGTTCTCTGCCAATGAAAATAACACTTAATAGAATACATTAAGAGGAGTGTTGAAATCTGATGCTTGTCATTTTTCTGCGGTACAGAAGCCATACTAAGTATGCCCTCGTCAATTGTGGTAATAAGATTCCGACCCTTTAATTTATACTTCGCGACCACATTTTATTTTCTTCATTGATTAAATAAAGATAGCGCGTATACTACCATATAAAGTGCTGCGAAAAAGTATATAATATAATCGAATTATGAAATTATAGAGTAATGTCTTTACATTTTTTAAATGATATTTCATATTTAAGCAGCAAATGTATGTAAAGCGAATGTACGGATGTGGTTTGATTGCACAAGTGATGCGCAATTCACGCAGAACACGTGCGTAGTGGTGACGTGGAAGTGGCGAGGCCATTGCCACTACTGTCACGACATCAAAAGCCTAAACAAGTGACAGACGCCAAATAATGTGTCAAATTTAGTGTTTGTTTTCCGTTATTAGTTTAAAATGTGTGAGGATTTCCAATTTCATATAGAGTTTTGCGAAGAATTCCAACTGAATACAACTTTTTATATCTTTAGGCGAACTAACTACTTATTGCTGCACAAGTGCATCAAACCAGGCATGGAAAAAATATCTCTGAATCCTTGTGGAAATGTTTGCGCTGAGCCCACCTATTCTGCTCCATAGCTACACCATGCCAGCCTCACGCCACCACCATTCTGTGTAAATTGCGATTGAAGGTATTGATAGTACTGCCGACTTTTGTTTATTTTTCGCATTACTGCTCTATCTTGACGACGTGACATTATAAGCATCTGAGGTCGTAGATATTGTGATTTTCCTTCAATTACTCAAGTGCTTAAATATTTGTGAAGCAGGTTTAAATTTAATATTACGGGTGATTCGAGTTCGTAGGAAGTTCTTCTAGTCACTGTTAGAGATGTTTTTAGTCAACTACGTCGCAAACTGAGAGTAGTTAGGCCTAGAAATTGGGTGGGATATATTATATCAAATGAGTTGAGTATTCAGAAGGTTAAAGAATGACTGACTGAAATATTATTTTAAAGAGTACATACTGATAGGAATCTTCAACTAGACTCGCATTGCAAAGAAGAAGTTAGGAGAGAACGGGGAATAACGGTCATTGTTAATGGAATTTTCTAGAAAATCGCTATTTTTTGCGGGAACGGTGACAACAGCTCTCACCTGTACGTTACAAGACTGAGCACTGAGACACATGGTTTTTCTAACGTGACTTTGGCTATAGGATGAGGTGGAGCATTTATAAAAAATTCAGAACCACCAGTAAGAGGCTTAGAGTCCTAGGCATCTCAGCCTTTGACTTTTTGTGGTCTTGGTTGTGCCGTTTATGTGAAGAGACCGGTCTTTTCACTAGGTCCTTCCCTTGGATGTTCTAGTCCTAGGAGTCTGTACCTCCAATGAGATAATGCTTCACAATCGAAGATAATGTGAGAGGCTGTTCCCTCCTCTTCCATTCACAACTGACATATAGGTTCCTCCCTATATATGCCGATTCTATGCATATGCACATCTATATTAGGGTAGAGTGACCGGTGAGTAAACCCTTCACTCTCCTTATCTTACCCCTGCTAAGGTTTAGCATTTCGTTCGTCAGCGTCTCCGAGGGTTTTTTGACCAGGAGTTTGCTGTGTTCCTGTTTTGGTACGCGTCTCCAGTACGACTGATGTTTAGTTTGAGCCTACGGAGATGTACAGTAGTTTTAGATATCCCAGATACTGGTTCAGGACCAGTGAATGCAGTCTTAGACCCTAGCTTTGCTAGTATGTATTCCTATTTCCCACAATGCCCTTGTGCCCCGGGACCCACCTAAGAGTAACTCTATTATGGTTAGCCAGAGTTAATAGTTTTTGTAGACAGTCCCAGACCAGTGTTGATCTGATCTGGAGACTTGCTAAATATTTTAGTGCTGCCTGACTATCAGGGAATATAAGGATCTTTCCTTTCCTTCAATTGCAAACACATGTCGATAGCACCGATTTATGCCTGGAATACAGATGCAATATTCCACAACGATGCGTGGATATTTTACCTGGGTCTAGCACCATGGACTCCAGCTCCTGTTCGAATGTAATTTCTAGATGCGTCTGTATACCACACCAACGTTCCTTCCTGATTGCATGCTTCCAACCCTTCCCAGTTTAGATGAAAATGGTATGGTTGGTTGTCGTTAATTGGGGCCAACACGAACATACAAGTATGTCACGGGTAAATATTAAAGAAGTAAATAAGATGAAGCTGCGATACTAATCAATTGTTGATTTGTTGCGAGTCTCACTTGCAATTATGTATTATATTGCAGCACATGAAAACTAGTTACAGCCTATTAAATTTTCAATAATTATGTATTTTATGTAATCTTACACCGTTTTATTGTAATTTTTTATTATTATTAATTATGGAAAGGGCAAACGAAACAAATCCTTAATAATAGATGATTTTCAAATCGATAGCTTTAAAAACCAATTAATTATTAACCAACGGGTATAATCTTTGCACATTTACATTGCAAGATCAAATTAAATGCATCAATTTTTTTTTTTTCTTGTTTATATTAATAAGTAGGCAGACAATCCAAGCTACCTTATAATAATATAATTCAATCAGTGTTGCGTAACCTGTAACACGGTGTAGTACTCGACAACTAGCAGGCAGGTGAGCACAGACTCTACAAATATATGAAAACACTTCCTGCATCCAACTTGTACTATGTTTATGTATCGGCACAGTTGAGTAGGTTATACTAGTAATAATGTAACGCACAGATAAAATACACGCATTGTAATTTATTTATTGGTGAAATAGAAGCCCGCATTTACGACTATAAAGATTATCGTTTCGGGAAATTATTTTGAGGACAGTTTGAAAATTTCATTGAAATTTGAGTTTCCAGGTCAACGTTTATATCGAAATATAAAGGCGTTTTAGAAGAGGGTTTTTAAAGCTCTTAAACATGTAACCTCTCATTTTGGCCCCTATTATTGATTAGTTTAAAAAAGACTGCTTGTGGGCTTCTATAGTTTTGTTATCATATTTACCCCGAACCACCTTCAGTCAGGATGCAACGCTAAGTACAGTGAAGGATTCAAAACGGTGCTAAATCTTTCTTTGGGGAAACTCACATCTATTATATTCCAGGCAAAAACCAACGCTATCGACAGCAATGAAATCCTCCCCTCGATCAGATCCAAACTGGTCGGGGATTTCCTACAAAAACTCTTAACTGTGAGTTCCGAAACAAAAAATCTAGTGGAAGATGAAATTGCAGGTGCAAGTCTGAGTCGGAATTCACTGGTCCGGAACCAGTAGTCAGTATCAAAAAGTGAAGTATTTAAGGGAACTCCTGGTCAGAAAACCTTCGGAGTAGCTGACCAACGAAATGCTAAAAATATGTAGGTGTCAAATAAAGAAAGTGACAGGATTACTCAACGGTCACTGAACCCTAAGGAAGCAATGCTTACCATGTGTGTACTTAGGAGTATATATGTAATAAAGAAGCTGTAACAGAGGTCATGCTCTTAAATGTCAGTGGTTTTATTAGGATTGCACAAGATTCGTATGTAAGTTATGTTTGATTGTAAGTATTCTTCATTTATATTAAAACTTGATTCACATTTTTGACTTCTCGATACTTAGTATCCGTGAACTGAATTATAAGACTATCTTGTTCAGCAGCTATCAATTTTAAAGCGCATCTAATACATTAAATCTACCATTGGCCGTAGACTCATCTTAGCTTAATGACCCTTAAAATAAGTGCCGCCCATGAACTTTCGGTTCAATTCACTCGAGTATATTTTGTATTTAATGTCAATCATAGTTTTTTCCCCATTTTTAATTATTTATTAAATTTTTGTTATTATTCTGATTCTGATTCGCTGCATAGTAACGATATAAAAATTCCAATAAATATTAATATGATTTTAATTGAAGTCATCTTTATGTTCAAGAATACAGGTACCACCAATATCATCAAATAATTATAAAATTTATTTTTCATTTCTAACGAATACCTACCTTCTAAATCAAGACAATAGTATATTCAGAACCCTAATATATTTCATTCTACCTCTGAATTCACTTTAAGAATGCTAACCATTTCCAAAAACTGGTCTGCTAATTGAATGTCGATAGGGAGCTTTCAAGAGGTAACCTGCTTTCGTTTTGAACATGACAGATGACAGCTTAAACCCCTTTTATTATACCGAACATTTTATAGATTCAAGTCCGAAAGCCAAACGGTCCTTATTTTAACGTTACAATGCCTTTTGTTTGAAACGTTTTGGTCCACAGAGTCTACGGTATTAAAAATCAAAAACAAAGTATTAGGTATTTCAAACAAATAAGGTTAACGATATATCAGGGGCGTTTTAGACCAGTTATCTATATGGGTTTTGAACAGAATTTTATGAAGATGAAATGGCTAATAGATTGATCAAAACGTCAGATAAGTATGCTGAGAATGTGGTTATTTTTGCTGACACCAAAAATCAATACGGCTTGATGAGTTTAGCGAACGTAGCGAAGCGAGGGCAGATGACAGTTAAGGGCTGCTAAAGCCGGTCCTAGACACTACGTGTATTTGGCGAATAGGCCAATATCTATCATTTGCACGAATATTTGCTTGATCTCTCACACGGTGCCGTAGTATAGCAAAGGTACACGAAGTTTACTTCGTCCAACTACGGCGTCCTTTACTTCGTGCTAGACGAAGGACGAATATTTGCCAAAGTTAACTTCCCACACGCTACGCGAATAAGTCCGAATACCAAATGTTTGCCAAATACACGTAGTGTCTGGGACCGGCTTAAAGCGTTTCCTGTATGTGTGACACACAACTGTTTTTCACTTAACGAATAAACCAAAAAATAGGAAAATATGACACTGACGTTCAACTATAATCAAATTTGGTTTTCCTAAATACCGACCAATAAGAAATATTTAAATATATATGTTTTTTAATTTCCGGTCATTAAAATTTTATCCCCAACTTTTTTGCAAGTAATTGGGATTAATGTGTCCAGGTAGTTCCGTGGGGCAGTTAGTATTGACCAGGACAGGCCGCTGAATTTTATTCCGACGGCTAGGTCGCTTGAGCCTCTGGCTTAGCCTAGTTTGGTAAAGCTCCGTCTTTTCATTTCGAATAAATATATTTTTGGAAAATTTGAAAAACTCAAGAAAATCATTTTTGGAATACCTTGGATTACTGGATATGTAGTCTAACATTTTCATTTTAGAAAATAATAGTCCTCGCACAAATAGATTTTTATGTATCACCATGATATTGTATTCTGTAAACTAGCACTCGATTGTACAACAGTCTGAGCAAATATCTTTTATTTTAATGCGGATGTTCTTATCGTCCTTATCTTATAACAACAATATTTCTGCTTTGCTTTATAAAACAATATCGTAAATAGAAGCTATTGCTCGTGGGATACTGAAAACAATTATTTGTCAAGTTCATATCGAAATGCTGAATGTAACGACACAAAAACATATCATGAATATTGTGATTGCATGTGTCGTAATAATGTTATTATCTATGAAGATTATCGCAAAAGACGAGGCACGAGATGATCAAATGCCAACTTTCCATTCGTTATTAATCATAAGCAATAGTTTGTTCCAGACGACATTTTCAGTTTAACAAGACGGTAAAAATGTATATCGTAATTTATCATACTGACATTTTCCGATGTTTGTTTAATATAGACTATTTTTTTTCAAATGTCTAATTATATAAAAAAGATTTATTGACTGTTTACGGATGGTACATATATAATACAAATGCCATAACTAATGGAGTGATAGTAGAAGTTTTTAAAAATGATTTATTGATTTTTGAAGTATTTATTATTATCTATATCTATGAGAACAAGGACAAGTCTATAATATCCAAAAGCTTTAACAAAAAATAGTGTTTAAACTTAAATTAATGTAAAATTAGAAAAAACTAACAAAGAACTAAAAATTTTAAACAAACGAATATATACGAGGGTTGTCTATTGTTTTTCACAGTATTCTCTACAAAGAGATTTTTTTTCCGAGCCCGTCTGATAAATTTCCGATACACTGCAGCCTAATGGCTTATTGTATTGCTCGTGCTTTCTCATAGCACCCAGTCCAGCACCTTCGTCCCCTGCACCAGTTTGTACAAGTTCTTAGATGGGTGTTTGCTATAAAGCTCAGCGTTTCCTTGCGGTTGGCCAAGTAACGACTGTATCCGTTTCCCTACCGCATAATCTGCATGTAAGGTGTCCGTTGTATAGTTTTAATTTGTACGGATGTTCCTTTACTGATGCATGACCAGCCATGAAACCTGTTATTATTCTCAGCTGATTTCTGCACAGTGTTCATGGTTCTTTTATAAAGGTTTTTCCATACATTTGTCTTGGGACGTTTACCCAGAAATTTTTATGTTGTTCTCTGATCCAGGTCTTTACAGATCCTCGTACTATAGTATTCGGTATACCGATCATCTGTCGTGGTTCAGGCTGCGTATCCTCTGACCATCTTTTTGCAAGTTCGTCAGCTTTGTCATTGCCCTCGATACCCTGTTGAACTGGTACCCAGGTACAAAGAGATATGCATTTTTGTATCCTTTGGATAGTATCCTCTGCGAGATCAAAGAACTGTTACTGCTCATTGGTACTCCTACATATCGATTTATTAGTTGCCGAGTTTCGAAAAACCAACCCCCAATGACGAACGATCATCTACTAAGACAATGCAAGTTCCCACACAGCTCGAAAAACAATTCTCCTAGGTCCTAACGATATTTTTACTTTTCCAGAAATTAAGAATGAACTGCGTGGTCAAATGTTACAGTCCCCAGAAGATGCAGTCAACGCCTTCGCCTTCGATTTTGAATGTACCAAAAAGCGAGTGGGATAGCTGCTTCCAGAATTGGTTTTAAGTTATCTACTGTTTTGTTCTAGCTCTTTATTCAAAATATGAAAGACAAACCTGGTATTATTTATATTTATGCAATTATTAAAACATGATATTCGATCATATAGGTGGATATATTGAAAAATTCTTAGCCTACTTTAGAATATTTTATTACCCAACATATTCTCCTCTTAATTGGATACATTTATTACAGCGAACCTGCAACGTCTCTAGACCTTTCAAAAAAATGTTTCTTCTTGCTCTACAAACCAGACCTTCACAGCTTTTATTAATTCCTCGTTGGAAGAAAATGTACGACGTTTTAAACATTTTTTCTGTTGAGGAAAGAGATGATAGTCAGATGGAGCCAAATCTGGTGAATAAGGGGGGTGTTCTAGTAATTCAAACCCTAAATCATGAATTTTTTGCATGGCAACATGAGATATGTGCGCAGGGGCGTTGTCCGGCAAAAACAAAACACCTTTGGATAGCTTTCCGCATCAGTTCTCTTTAATTTTTTCCCGTAGAGTGGTCAGTAATGTCGAATAGTGATCTCCAGTTATTGTTCTACCCTTATCCAGCAGATTTTTGGACACGAAATTTCTTAGGTCTTGGAGAACCAGAGTGTCGCCATTTGATCGATTGTTGCTTTGTTCCTGGATCGTAGAAATGTACCCAAGCCTCATCCATAGTAACAATTCGATTTAAGAAGTCTACATCGTTTTCAAATTGAGCACAGATCGAACGCGATGCTTCTACGCTTTTGGTCAACATTTAAACATTTGGGGATCCATTTTGCAGCAATTGTTCTCATGTCCAAATTGACGTGAACTATATGATGAACGCGTTCGTATGAAATGTTCAGTGATTCAGATATCCGTTTTAGCCCAATTCGCCGGTCTGATAAAATCATGTCATGAACTGCATCGATATTTTCGGGGACTAACACAGTTCCTGATCGGTCATCATCTTCAATGGAAAATTTACCCCTTTTGAAGCTTGCAGTCCAATTTTTCACGGTCGCATACGAAGGACATTGATTACCAAGGGTATTAAGCATATCTTCGTAAATCTGCTTACCTCTTAACCCTTTTAAATACAGGTACTTGATGATGGATCGATACTCCAATTTTTCGATTTTCACAATTTCGGTGGACATATTTTTCCTTTTAATTTATTGCGTAACTCTGGTTTACTTTTTTGACGTAAAACTTCACACTGACACTTCTAATAAGTGATTGTTCGTTGCTATGGTAACGCAATATTTTGTTTATGCATGGAACTGGTCTAGGGTTACTAGATATCAATACATCCTCGTAAATGACTATCTGAATCAAATTTTATTGTTTTGTAACAATAAAAATTAAACTTGTAATGTCTTGTTTCACAATGGATGAACATCCTTTCACTTATAAGTGACAATCATCTGAAATTGGAAACCAAAAGTCCCATACACGTCCTGTCACTGTCATTATCATCTTGCCATAAAAGTAAAAGTCTTCACAGACCACCAAACATAAAGACATATTAATTTCTTATCATTTCCTCATAAAAAAAAATTTCAATTAAAACTTAGTCACGGTAAACAAATACGTATGTGAATTAAATTTATTTATGTAAAATGAAATTTTCGCTTCGGAACAGTGCCCAATTCGTATGATTTTAGTTTGAAAGTAGGCAGAATATTCCTGGGTTTAAATAATGAAAGCTTTCTCTCCGAAGAAGCAGAATTTTTGCGTGTTAATTACATATACAGGGTGATTTATAAGCCATGGGCCAGATTGTAAGAAGATTGACATAAGACGAATATAATAATTATTTACTAAATTAGAGTTTATCCAAAATCATGCAAAAGCTGAAACACCTCTTGTTTCTTAGAAACGACCGACCTTAGACCCTTTATTATTTAGCCAAATACTCGTACACCCTGACCAAACTCATTCCAACTCTGAAATGCGCAAATAAAGAAGCGAGACCGTACTATGACAGTGCCGCAAAATAAATGCATGTATACTCCTGTACACTGTGCCTCCAATGTCATAAATTTAAAAACATTATGCACTATTTCACGACTTTGTGCACACAAAATCTTGTGTTTTAGCGACTTAAATTCCATACTAAAATTCTTACGCGGACTGTACCACTATAGGCGATTTCGGCACGCTTTGGTGGGTAGTGACTTTTGTTAACCAATTGGTAGGTCCTACGTCACAGGTATGACATAAAGTACCAATTACAGGCGAAATCGTTTGGTTCTCAATTAGTACAGCTGATGGATGAAATTGACATTTATGTACTCCATTCCATCATTACTAGACAAAAAAAGAAAAAAAAACGGACAAAACTGGGAGAATTTTAGAATATTGGCCAAAAATACAATTCGTTCCAACGACTTACAAATGAAAATCGAAACAAAAACTACTTTAGACAAGGATAGAAAGCTACCAATTTCAGTAACCGTGCTACAGATCTCGGTACGTGATTTGACAAACTAAAAAGGGTAGCAAAGTTAGATTGACATCATCGTTTTTCGAAACGAAATCGATTGGTATGTATTTGACAGACCAAAGTGGGGTACCAAAGCGTGCCGAAATCGCTTTATAAGTTCAAATGGATCTTGACATTGCAACGTTCTGCCTAGGACTGGTACTAGCTGCCGACAGTGTCGTACGCGTGATCTACGCGCATCCGATTCTCACAGTTGAAATGAATTTGGTCGAGTTGTACAAATCAGATACTCTTTTGAATATTACTAATGGCTCACCCTGTATATGCAATTTTTCCAATCGGTCTATTGCTGTTTTATTTATTTCAAAATAATATACAACCAATAAACGTAATTGATTGACGTAAACAGTTGAAAAAATTCCAATCACAATCGTTAAATCCGATGACTATTATTTATAAATTTATAATTAGCTTTTCCTTGCGATGTGCGACGTGAGAGTTTAAAACTAGTACAAATATTTTATCATACATAGCAAATCTTTCCTATTATCGTATATATTTTGTCACTTGAAAAAGAAAATTTGGATGTCCACAAACGGATTCAGAATTCCTTCAAGATATAGTTTTATACAGTAAAAGAAAATTATTTATTTATTCTGCTTGATTCCATGTCGCAGTGAATTTTAGTATATTATTAAACGAGCAATTTATGACAGCCATTATTCACGCAGGGTGACCCGAGCCGTAGGCGAGGGTCGCAAGTCACCTGAGTGAATAATGGCCATAAATTGCGAGTGGAATACTATACTTTGTCCACGACCATTGATTTCTTTATTAAATAAGGCGAGTGTAGAACGGAAAGTAATAATTTGGTATTATTGACAATTCTAACGTTAAAATTAATAAATTTCAGGATTAAGTCAAATGTGACATATAAAGATGGGCGATACTGTGTAAAGTATCGATACACCGTACCGTTATAAATATATTGTTTCAAAAATATCAATATTAAAAAATACCGTTATGAAAAATATCAATACTAAGAATTTCGATATTTTATCGATTATATATATTTCAGAACCAAATTTCCTAAACTAAATACGCAGATTTAATTGTTTTTTTCATATTGTACCCCCATCTCTAGTCATCTATGTACCGAAATTTTGTGAGTGTTGAGTTGTCATGGCATGTTATTTAAATGCAGAAACGTGAATTATATGAGTTCATAATTCACTCTAGTGAATTATGAACCATAGTTGAATATGTATGTTAAGTGTATGTGTATAAATAGTGAAAGTAAGGTTAGGGAAAAAGACAATGACAGCGACTGAATTCATCAGTTGTTAGACGTTATCGACAAGTAATTATATTGTAGAGGGCGAAGTTTTAACGAACCAAACTGGGGGAGTGGCTTTAACCGTTATTTTTTTATGCATCGGGAGGCAAAAGATAACACATCTCAGTGATTAATTTTGGCATTATTAAAAAAATTACCTGTAAATATTTTCCCACATTCTTTCTTCCCACTGGCGTCCTAGAAGCGATCCCATGCGAGCTATGTAAGTAGCTTCCCAAAGGTTTTTGATTATTATAACTATCACAGTTTTCAAAATGTTCACTTTCACAACATTTATCATCGCCCGCGTCCACTACACTATTGTCCGTGTCTTTGTTACCGCTAGTACCACCGTCCGAATGATACAAAAACTGTTTACCGCCGTTAGTTTTCGGTTCCTCACTGGTTTGTTCTCCATTAGTGAGTATTTGCTTAAGAAACTCGGTTCTGCTCGATGTGTTGTTGAATAAATAGGAACTGTTCCTCGTAAGGTTAAGATTGCTGGCACTGATTACCAGCTCAGTGTCGGGAAGATTGGACAACATCTTTTGGACATTAGTTGATATAATCTCCAGATTTTCGTTGGACTTATTGATATGCTTGTCGGGAGATCTAAAAGATCTGTAGGTACTCTTCGTATTAAATCTTCTTGGTCCCAAAGTTTCTTCTGAAGAAAACTTCCTACTGATCTCTTGTTCAGGTACGTTAGACAATACTTTTTGTACGTAAGGAGATAGATTAGCAAAATTACTTATTTGATGACTACGTCTCGGCGTACTGGTCTTGGAGTCTAAATCTGATTCGTTTTCTTTAGTACTGCTTCCTATTATGGCATCAAATGCGCCCATAATAGTCGGCATCAACTCCTGCGATGAGCCTGAAACAAAAGACAGGTTATTACTGACAGTGTTTTGCTGTTTATAGCGAAGTGGAATAATTAATGCATAAGTAAACCAGTACACTGTAAAAATATATTAAAAAGGAAAACAATCGAGTGGAATAATTTATTATAGAAGATAAACATTTTATTAAAACGTTTATTTTACAGAATGAGCATTTTCAGTGGATTTCTTAAATCTTACTATTAAAATGTTTATTACCTATAACTTTTGCAACTTTTTTTCGAATATAAAGGTTAAAGAGTTTAATAAAAATATTGAATATATTATAATAGTCACTTGAACGCTCATCTGACCTCGAACAGTGTGACGTCGTCGCCCAGCCTGGACTTATGTTGGCAGTTGAGCCAGGAGTTTCAACAGCAAAACAAAATAACAGCTACCTATAACGAAAATAATTCCAATTGTCAAAATCAATTTCGAGGTTAGCTGTTAAAAATCAAGGAAACAACTTTGTAACATCATACTACACCACTGGTCTGTCGTTTTCAAGGTCGTATTCTATTTAAGTCCTTTTTTCGGTTTAAACCCTTCAAAAAAATATCACTTTTACTGCGACACCAGATTGCTAGTTTCAGCCTTATAGTAATACTACAAATAGAGTCCGCAAGTCATTCATAAAACTATCCGAAAATGCGGCTAGCATTCTATACTAGCGTTTAAATCCCGTTACACCACGGCTGGCTCCGACCAACGAGAAATCTTCTGTCATTTTAGAAATTTCTAAACCATTTCTAACCTAGCTTTAATCACTAGTACTTTCAATGAGAAATTAGTTGTTTAATCTCAAAATTTGAAGAGAAAAGTATTAGAAATAAGATTATCCACATAATCTGACGTCGCAACTATAATATGACATTTTAAATCAGATCATTGGTTATTTATCAAGAAGGGTAAGGAAAATAATAGAAGAGGGCATATAGTGTTGAAAAAATGGCCGCGTAAGTTGAAAAAAAATAGTAAGACATCCGGCAAAGGGTCGCCAAGTTACCTTAGAATGTGATGTAATGTTGGGTTCACTTTTAAATGTAAACAAATGTATCTTTTTAATGTATTAATCTAAGGTTTCAGCGAATTAATGAGATAACAGATGGTCAAAATGGCGTTGGAAGATAATAAAGTAGAAATGAGCAGTAGAAGACCGGACAAAAAATCATTGCTTTCCAGAAATAGTAAAGTTGATTGAATTTTCTCGAGTATATATATATATATTGCTACAGTAGGTGATTGGACTGAACAGATTCGAAGGGAAAGATAGTGGAAGTGGTTGAGTATGATTTATTTAAAAGTTCTGAGGATGAAAAATGTTTAAAAATATTCTCAAATCATTTCTATTTCATAGTTTGTAATACTGTCGATGGTTATTGTTGGCTTTATTTAGAGGACTAAAAGAAAAAAAATGACTGCGTCGACTGGAACGCCTCTGATGCGATAATTAGTACTTGGATGGATGACCACTGGGAAACACCGTCTGAGCCCGTACAGCCTGCAGCGCAGTAGCATATCACAGCTTACAGGCAAAAGGTATAATGCCGTCTTTCGGAGGAGACGTAAAATCGAGGTCCCGAGTCCATAGATATTGAGCTCGTTAAAGAATACTACCACTGGTTGGAACACCACTGGTTGGAACACTACTGGGTTCGGCAAAATTTCCAGTTAGGGGTAGAGTACTCGCGGACTGCATTAAATATATTTGAATTGTTCCAATAAAGTTATCAGAAATTACCCAAGACTAGCTGACTGTCAAAATCACTAATAGAATAATGTCCAATTGTCTTTTGAAGCTTTTGATTTTTTTGATTGTTTGTTAGAGAGATCAAGAAAATGGGTCGCTTAGTTTTCGTATTGACTCCCAACAATTGGAAAATTCACATATGCATCTTGGTTTCAAATTGCAAACAGTATTATTTAGGTTTAGATCATGCACAAAATATAATTTTTTAGGTAACATTATTTAAATGAACATCTAAGAAAGAAAAAAGAAGAAGATGCAAAATAGTAAAAGATACAACTAGATAGTTACATAAAATAAGTGTTATTAGGTTTGTTCCAACTGGCGATAGAAACGCTCTTGGTATCGTTCGCGCAAGTGCTTTCGCGTTCCAGCTGTTTCAAGGCCATTTTTCACAGTTTCGAAGACCGTTTTGAAACAGTTACGTCGTGACGTATTGATTAGTGGCGATCGCAAAAATGAAACGTTTCAAAACGTCACGTGATCATCAGTATCTATCTGTCATGTACCCTGCCAGTTTCGCTTTGTTTACGTTTGTTTTTGAGCATATCTTAGCAGAGATTTTTTGTCGTTTCAATATTACGATGATATTATTTTCTAGAACTTGTCGAAGTTGAGCATAATATTTTTGAGTGAAATCAGGATCTAAAATCGGAAATAATATTTAATTTAATAATGAAAAAATTAAAGTGTCAAGTTCAATCATACCATTCTCCAAATGAACAGCGGAGGATTTATCCACTGTTATTTCATATTCACCCAAAGTAAATTTCACCATTTGTTACATTGCAAAACACAAAAAATTAGGCAAATCGGTGCTATAAAAGTGAATAAATTCAAAGCGGAAATTCTATTTGTATTTAAAAAATTAAAAAATGACACTGCTGACAGCTTAAAACGGTCTTGGAGAACGTTATGAAACGTTGACAAACAGTTTTCATCCTGACGTCATTAACCGACCAAGGAAATGGACCGTTTTAAAACAGTTTGAAAGTTTTTTTAGAGACTCGATTCAAAATATTTCCAATTCTATGTCATACACAAACAGGTATCAATTTTAAATGAATTTCTCCATATATTTGAAAAAACTTGAATTAATTTCTATTTACATTTGTATAATAGTATCTTACATCAATTTTTTTTTTGATAAATTCATTATAGAAACCTATTAAGTTCAATACCACTTTTTGCTAACTGTAGTAACAATTATGTCACATGTTCTTAGATACCATTATGCTTCAGACAAAAAAATATCATACATTTCACAACAATAATAAAAAAACTGAATAAATAACTATATAACCGGGTATTTATTATTTGATGCCACTGAAGCATATAGTTTCTGAATAAATTACCTAAAAATCTGTCAAATGTTAGAAAGCACTTAGTCTAATATTTGTTGGAGCGTAAAGATATAAAAATATACAGAATGTTCTATTTAAAAAGTGACGATTGTCACTATTGATTAAAAATGATTAGTTTGTTCAAATGAATATTTATGATGCTGGGTCCGAATTTTTTTAATTAATTATGTAATATCATCAAGTTACGTCTACAAAAATCGGTAATAACATGGAATTTCATAACATAAAAATATACAGGGTAATTTAATGAAAAATAACATAATACTATGAAATAATAAATATTTTAAATAGCCACAATTTCTCGATCATTTTAGACCAACTCTTTTTTTGTCCTGCACAACTTAATCATTCCAATCGTCCTTAAGATATTAAATGGAATTTAAGTAACATGTGCAAGACCACTTTTTGTATTTTTCCAAAGGACAAAAAAGTAAACAATATCAACTGATTAAACGTACCTTGCAACGAACTCCACTCAACGCAAGTTTTTCACTGTGTACTGACATTATTATTCGATTGTTTATTGCGAACTGAACAAAACGGTGTGACAGGTATGTAGTAACAATAAAGCTGACCGATATGGTATGGCTCAAGGTTGTGAAGTGGGGCCAATGTAACCTTGCTAGTATGTTGTTTTTGTAGGAAATTTAAAATGTATGGTTATTGCGTTGAAGTTTACTAGAAAGTTTCGTATTTTTATGCAAAGAAAATAAGATACAGTCGTTTCGAAATAAGAATACCTATACGCATGAATTTTATATTCTCAAGAGATTGATCTATGACAAATCGGATAGAACAACGGCGATTATGCAGGTAGATAAGGTTGGTTGGTTCTATCTTGAAACAATTGATTTGCTGAAGGCGATGCTCGGTGAAGCCAAATGCATATCGAGTTGTTAGGATATTAACATAACTAATTCTAGGTATAAGTCCGGAGTAATAGATCTAAATATACAATTTTTATCAAGTCAGAAGAATTTGCAAATATGAACATTATAAAAGTAAAGGAAGTTCACAAGTTTGTAGATTGTGTTTTAATAAACTGCGATTTTTCTTTCATGTAAGTAATCGTTTGTTTCCCCCTTTTGAGCAATACGTGTGCAGTTTTAAACCACAAAAACAACAATTTGCCTCCAAAGTTGGGGTAAAAGTATTTGAAGTGTGGGGTGGTTTATGGGAGTTCAAGGCTCTTTCAGTGGCGGTTCGAGAACTTTTTAAGAGAGGAGGCTGGACATAAAGCGTTTTTGTAACAATATATTCTATTCATCCAATTATTTTAATCTTTGCGCAGCGACCGTACCAGCTACTTCAGTGACAAAATTAATTTTTGTCCAGCAAGAACCAACGTGGAGGTAGAGTTTCTATGGCAAAAAAATTTTTTTGTTTTTTTGGGTTTTTAATTTTTTTCAATTTTTAATATTTTTTTTTAGTTAAGTTCATTAACTTTTTTTTCATATATTAACGGAATCCTACGGTCTTTAGTTTGCGAAAAATTATCAATAATATTATCATAAAATGTATCATTTTGTTTTAAGCGTTTTACTAAATCTGTTTCAATAGATATACTATAAACGAAATTTGGCCCATTACCTATTTCGCAAGTAAGTTTTAATTCGTTTGAGAGTAAAAAAATGATCTCTCCACCGATGCCGACGTGACAGGAATGGTGACTGTCAAACAAAAAAACTGAGGTAAAACTTGTTGCAAATCATAATTTATCATAAATTTTATCATATCGGCGTGACTGTCGTACTGGCCTAAAATATCTCTATCCGAGTATCCAACGCATAATTCACTGTGCAGTGCTATTTTATCAAAAAATTTATATTTTAGAACTAAGTTATTTAAAAGTGTACTGGGAAACTCTTTTGAAAAACATTCGAATAAACTTTTATTCGTCAAGTCGAAAAACTTCAATTCATGTAAATCGAAAAATCGTATATCAATTTCACCTTTAAGTATCTAAAATTTCATAAAAAAAGTTGTTTATAATGTAGTTTCTTGTTGAGAGTGTTGCCATTTCCGCTATTTTTTACGGTATTAGCAATTGGACTGGTCGAAAAAACGGCAACTCTGTTGAGCAACACCTGTTTCGGTATTGAGATGTTTGTAGAACCTAGCCTCAGGGCACTGTTGTCAGATTCAAAAATAACTAGTGAAAACGGGGAATTAATCGTAAAATTTGAAAATTATATTAGATAAACAGGAAATAAAATGAAGAATAATCACCAAAATATTTCTGGTGCTATTTGCTGGATAAATTGTTGAGGAGACGAACTACGCCAACGAATTGTAAATGAGTGTCGTCAAATAACTCCAATTATGCTGTACCATGTTAGAGACGGTTTTCAGTCAAGATTGTATTATTGTATGGAAGTCAATGAAGGACAATTTGGACATTTGATTTAAAAACGCAGTTTTGATTTCAATCACTAAGGGATAAGAAATATAAGGGGTGGTTCGTTTGAGATGGAACACCCTGTATATACAATAATTGCTAATTTTTGAATCCGCTACACCATTGCATTGGTAGGAATATCATTACAGAACAGAGTTCTTACTTGAAAGGCGGCTACTGCAATGTTTCTTATTAGTTACCGGTTACAGTTTTTATTTTGCTGGAAATGTGGTATTTGCCGCCTTCCACCTTATCGAATTAATGACGTAGTGCAGCTGCGCCTTTTTTAGATAATTTATTTTAAGGTTTTGAAGAAATCTTACAGCTTTCATGCTTCGTATATAGACGAGGAACAACACTACCAACTTAATGGTACAAAAAAAGTAAAAATACTAAAAAAATTATAGTTACCGCTTTTTTACTACTGGCGGCAGAATGATCTTAAACTTTGAAACTTATCAACAGGGAAACAATAAAATAAGCAAGTAAAGATATATTATAGAATAAAACAGTTAATAATTTTCAAAGCAAATCTTATATTTGTGAACTTTTTTGTGCAAGATATTGTATGAATCTTGAAATTGTCTTTTTTGTCCGAAAGGGTGTTTCTATTTATGTTTAAACAAATCATCTCATTATTTTATTGAAACGTTAACTTTGCCGATAACATTTCAAATAAAAATTTCCTAAAATTAATCTTTTGGTGGAATAGACAATAAAGGTTTTTGGACTAAAAATCAATAAAGATAATTTCCTGTTTTTAGCTGTACCGCGAAATTTAAAATATTTAAATTTGACATAAATATAGCTAACATGTCAGGAACTGAAAAGATACCTATCCTTCAATAGGAGAATCTAAAACTCCAAGATGTTTCAAAGGTGTTTAAACTTTGCCTGTGAATTACCAAAATAATAAAAAAGCACTCAACCAGGTTTCAATATAGTTAGAAAAAAAAAATTTCACTAGGATTACTGCATAGTTCCTGGACTAAGAAAGTTCCGTGGATATACCATATTCTGAATATATTATACTGTTACTAGTTGCTGGAATATACAATTCCCGGGCAAGACAAGTTGATAAGTTCCTGCAATTAAACTTCCTTAAATGAACACTACTACTTCTACTAATTTAGTCAGGCGAATCTTGGCCAAGACAAACTCAAGCCAAGGTTCCGGCACTGATGCCACTGGCGGGCCCATTGTGCCATTCCTGCTACTTATGCATCCATGAAGCCGAGTCCCTCGATGAAGGACTCAAACCTCTTCAGTGAATGCCTGCTGATGTCCCCAGAGGCCATAACAGGGACTCCGAAGATTGGCGTGCGTAGCACAGCCCAATGTGGACATACGAGGTGAACAAGGTTCGACGTTTCATCAGCCATGCCGCAACCCCTGCATAGGGGGCTTTCCTCTAAGCCTATGCTACCGAGGTGTTTCCTCAGACAGCAGTGCCCTGTTAGGAGTCCTGCTAGCTTTTTTAACCTACTCCTTGGTAGTTCTAGAGCAGCTCTAGCATGTCCATCAGTCCATCCCCTCAATAGGAGCATGGACTGCCTGAGACCCTGCAGAGCCCTCCAGTGAGCAAGGTGCTGGTTTTTCAACCAGTTCCTCGTCTCCTTCAAAACCAGAGTGGGCCGGAATCCATTCTAGCCACACTGTGTTCCGCCTTGCTAGATCAGCAAGGCGTTCACGACATTCAGCAGCAAGCCCTGAGTTGATGGTATATCCACTCAGTGCCTCAATTGCCGCCTGACTGTCGGTGTATATGGTTATGCGTCGATACGTATAACCTCTGTCTAGGTTTATCTGCGCACATAACAAGATAGCGTATACCTCAGCCTGATTTGCAGATACACCCTTACCCAATGGAACACAGACTTGTGTCCTTGGGTTCCTGGAGTGAATTCCAGCCCCCGCCCCATCGCTGGAGCATGAACCATCTGTGTACCAGACGATCCCATGAGGCTGTGAATTTCCCTCCCTCTCCCAGAATTCTCTGTTCCGGATCTTCACCCTATAGGGGGTTACGAATGAGTACCTGCGTGGCAGACATCAGCCGGGACATCTCGCAGAAGCCTGAGCTTATTGACGTGCCTGCACCCTTCCTCGTTTCGCACATATCCCAAACTTTTCAAGCGTAGGAGTGCCCTCCCAGCCTC
Source organism: Lochmaea capreae (assembly GCA_949126875.1). Lineage (NCBI taxonomy): Eukaryota > Metazoa > Arthropoda > Insecta > Coleoptera > Chrysomelidae > Lochmaea > Lochmaea capreae. The sequence continues at coordinate 22,627,841 of OX421404.1, forward strand.
AGCTTAAATGAACAACTATCAGAAATAAATTTTTCCTAGATTCAATCACGGTGTATAAGTTAGATGAAATTTAAATCAGAAAAGTGATTTGTTAAAATTGTAAGGCTTCACCTATGTAGTAATTTAATATTTATCTACTCCAATTTACTAACATATTTACTTAAACTTGTAAATTCAAATGCTTTTTTTATATAATTTTTTATTTTATACGTTTTATTTATCACACAGTACCTAAAATTACCTTCACTTCAGTGTACCTTAATATTATTTTCAAATCTATAGGCAGAAGACAATAGTTAAAGGTTAGCTGATTTTCAATTTGACTTTTTTCTAATTTGTTTAAGAAATAAAACTAATGGTGCCCTTTATTTTGTTTATATTAATATCAGTCAGAAGGCACTGAGAACTGGCGTAGTTATTTCCAGATTGTAATATCAGTTATTAACACGAGAGTTAAATATAATTTTGTTTCACTTTGTTTGAGACCAGCTTCGTTGTTCTTCTAAAGTTGTAGGCATTGCCAAACTATCATACTTTATAATCCACACGGTATATCAAAATTATTGATCGTGTGTTGCGTTTTTCTATACTTTTCATCCGATTGTGATGAAGCTTGGAAAATCTTGGTGGGCACACCCAGGAAGAGCTCTAATGGGGTTGAATATTGTGAGGCTATATTCGTAATCAATTCGCTGGCCAAGTGGCACTTTGGCACGCAAGCTAAGCAAATCTATTTCAGTGTGATCGTTCACATCGCAATTTGGCGTCAGAGTTGAAGTTAAAGTCGTCGAAATTTCTTACAAGCTGCAAACTTTCACTTTGTGCTGGCTATGGGACATGCGCATCAATCTTTATTATTTGTTTTTTGATATATCTGACATCTGTTCACATTTTCATCGAATTGGTCATCATTTCATCATTGAATTGATATTTACGCGTTGTCCATCACTACTAAACTCCAGTATATACTGCTATAGAAAATAAATCCAAATTATTTCGTCCCCTTAGTGCAACAAGTAGATAACTTCAAATTCATAGTTTTGAGCTACAACTAGGTATCTCAAGATGTCTACTTATAGAATGTACATATTGAGAGTTAACTGTTTTTGGTCACTCCTAAAACACGTCTGGCTGATTGTACAAGATATCTAGTTGTTGCATTAAAAAGAGCATGGAAAATAGGTCAGATTTAACTGGATAACTCAAAATGCATAAATTTCGAGATATCTACTTGTTGCACTAAGGGGGCGAAATATTATAACCTCTAACCTCAGACTGAACTAAATACAGACAGAATCATGCTTCGACCAAATGCTGAAGGAATCCTGACAATTATTTAGGTACGAAAGCGCTTGCGTTAAACTTGCATTTGAAGTTATTATGAATGGCAAATTTTGTGCCGACTTGCGTGCCAAAGTGCCACTTGGCCAGCGAATTCATTACGAATGTAGCCTAAGACGTCGAAATATGCGTTATCAAATTACAGGAAATAGTTTCTATAAAGCAAAACGGTAACATTTTTAAAAAGTCTGACCTAGTTTGACTAGTAAGTGGTATTTAAGCCGTGAACATATACGTTGTGAGGTACAACATTAAAGAGGAAGTAGAGTCTTAATTCTAAAATCACGGGTTTTTAAAATATTTAAAGAATAATTATTGGGAAAGAAAATTCTATGGATAGCTAGTATTTTTCAAAAATGATTGTGAACATACAAACACGAAATTATAGAATAAATACTCGCTTGTCAAAAAGTATCTTATTACTCAAAATATTGAAGACTGTAAAATATAATTTGATACCTGATTCGAGTCCGTTATATTGACTTGTCAAATTGTTAAAATAATGACTTTTTGATTGCAACTCCGAAAATTAATTAATTCAAAACGGTAATTAGTGATGTAATAAAGATTTACGGCAATTTTATTTTTGTAATCAATCGAGAAGGTCTTTCGGATCGTCCCACTTATGTCTTAAAAGGAGAGACCTAGTTAATGGGACTGAACATTATTTAAATTATTAAATTTATGTTCCTTGATTATTAAATCGAGTTTTTGTGAATAAAAATATTCTGAAACTTGTAACAGAAATGAACAGGTTAAATACGGGGTTGGGATAAAGTATGGAACCAAGTAAATATCTTTTAAACGAAAAGAGCGATATTTATGAAAATTTGCAGGTAAGTGCAATGGAACAAAATGCATCTGATGTACATTTTTTTTGTTATTAATATAATTCTGGTTTAACCGGAAATGCCATCAACTTCTTTAATTTAAATAGGACACCCTATATATTTTTACAGACTTTGAAAGAGCTTGTCATTTTGAATTCATACAAACTGTGTTTAGTGTAAAAAAAATTGTAAAAACGAGGAATATAGCACTTTAATCAACCTCCTTTGAGTTTTTTGCATTAGAGCAAAAAACTATTTAGATAAACTAATTGATGTTGTTTGTATGCATAGTAATAAATGAACGAGTACTGTTTAGTACGTCTTTTGTTCTCCAAGTGTCAAATTCTAATTGACGGAAATAAATTTTACAATTTGGAATGGTTCAATTAAGTGAAAAAGAGCGTATTGAAATTTTAATGATGATCGGTTATGGTGATCGTGTTAGAACTCATGAAGAAGTGTGTCATATTTTTAATAATTTGCATCCGGAGAGGAATCCTATATCACGCTCAACTGTAACTAAAACATTACAACATTACAACTGGGATGGTAAAAAATTTGCTTAAACCTGGAAGAACGAGGACTGCAACGAACGAAACTGTTAAACAAAATATTGCAATCGATTTAGAAGAATCACCTTAAACTTCCACCACAAATTTAGCACTAAACCATGGTATCAGTCGACGCTCTGTAGGAAAGATAATAAAAAGTTAAAAGTATCATCCGTATAAGGTACAGTTGGTTCAAGAATTGTCAGACGATGATTTTGACCGACGGCTGGAATTTTGCGAAGGGCTAATGGACATCTGTAATGTCGACGACAATTTTGCTTCTAACATAGTTTTTTCCGATAAGGCAACTTTTTGTTTAAATGGAACAGTTAATCGCCATAACTCAAGGTATTGGTCAAATGAGAATCCTCATTGGATTCAAGAAGCACATACCCAGCATCCACAGAAGTTAAATGTTTGGATGGGAATTGTCGAAACTAGGCTTATAGGCCTATTTTTTATCGACGGAAACTTAAATGATGACAAGTCTTTGGATCTACTAAATAACGAAATTATTCCTGCACTGAAACAGAATGGGCAATTACCACAACATGCTTGGTTTCAACAAGATGGAGCACCTTCCCACTATGATAGACGGGTTAGGGATTTTCTGGATGTCGTTCTCCGGATCTTAGCCCGTTAGATTTTTTTCTTTGGGGTTATCTAAAATCACGTGTTTACGTTAGACGACCAACAAACTTACAGGAATTGAGACAAAGAACTATTGATGAATGTGAACTAATACGTGGAGAAGTCTTGAATGAGTGACTCAAGAATTTGCTAATAGGATGGCATATTGTCAGCAAGTAAACGGCGAGCATTTTGAACATTTGAAGTAATTTGAAGATTTTTTAGAAATAATAATACCTATTGATTAAAAAAAATTAGAAAGTTCCGATACTCAGAAAATTTGTTAGTTGGTTCTAACAAGTTTCTGCCAACTCCCATGTACGTGCAATAAATCTTTCAATGCCAGATATTACAATAAATTTTATCTACAGTTCTACACTTTAAATATTTATGAGAATTGTATCGACTTAAAAGAGGCTTAATGAATTATTTCTTGATCTTAATCTTTTAAATGATTTTCAAAAATGCAAATAAAGTGTCTAAACAAAAAGGAAATCGTTGATTTTATCTTAAGGGATATCAGGAGATAGTGGGTAGAGTCGTAATATTCTATAATAGTACCATTTAACAGAGGCGTAGTTGTTACTATAATAAAAAATATAAGTAGAATACGTCTATAATAAATGTCAGATTTGGTGGATTAACCGGTATGTTTTGTAAGATGAAATAAACAATAATAATCATATGATTATTTTACTGATTGCCTATTATTGTTAAGTTAACCATGATAATGTATTCCATTCAAAAATATATGTTCCTTTTAGCAAGGAAACGCCATTGGGATAAAAACTATCTTATATCGTTCGCGCAAGGGCAAGCAATAAATTAAGTTTAATCGCAGTCGGTGCGACAGTGCATAAAATACTAACAATAAAAAACCTAAAAAGTGATGGGAGGGTTCTGAAAATTAATAAGAGTAGGGCTCCAGAAATCCTAGATCCGCCTCTGAACGTCAGGAAATCGGAAATATTTATTAATCCATAATATGGAATAATGGACACTTACCCAAAGACTAAAATCAATGATCATTGCAATGGAAATGAAAATGCTTAGAAAAATAGAAGGAGTAACAAAGCTAGACAGATTAAAAACGAAGAAATTATGGCTAGACTTAAGGTGGATTGTATAATATCAAAAATAGAGCAGACTCAACTAAGATGGTTCGTACACTTGACAAGAATGGACGAAGATAACATAGTAAGCAAATATGGGAGGCAGGTTGGGACGGAAAGAAGAAAATAGGTAGACCTACGAAAAACTGGAATCAAGAAATAGGTGACGTACTGAAGGAAAGAGGAACTTCTTAGGCGGAAGCAAAGAAGATAGCAGAAGATAGGAAAAGATGAAAAATATACTGCGGAACCCGCAACCCTGACACCTAACGGTACAAGGGGAACCGATATATCTATATTATATGGAAAAACAGGAACTAGAAAATCCATCAAATCAATGACTGATCAATAAGAAAGAAGTTAATATGGAACTAAATATCAGAAAAAGGCTAAAGTGAAATTACAGCAATTTCAAAATTATTATATTTTTGCCCTATTTGAAGAAATATTGATTATCTACGCCTATGCTACATAATATTACATTATCTCATCAATACTTATTATATTTTTGACCATCATTTACTGAAAAAAAAAGATACCCGGCGGGACTTGAAAAGAGGAGTTAGAATTAGATTTTAAGGTGTCGGGGAAATTTGACCAACGACAAAAAAGACATGGGTGTAAAAAAGTGATGAAACTAATTGGACTTTTTTTATAAGATGAATTTCAGATTTTTTAATTGAGTGTAGAGTAATATATTAGACGGTCATATAAAACTTCTTTATTATAGTCAATCAAAATTGGTTGTCCAGCTTAAATGATTTATCAGCGGTAAATACGATATTGCTAAGAAGGATAGAATTTTTTAATGATTTTTTATTAACGTTTGATTAGTATTGTATTGTAGATACAAGGGTGTTTTATATACCAGTAGGCAAATAAGAATGACTTAGATCTCGGCCATATCCACGGACAAGTAGCTAAAGGTCGTAATTGAATAAAAAGCATTTAAAAAGTCTAATTTTACAAAAAAAAATCAATAAGATGTATTTTCCAAAAAACCTGTGCGTATATTTGATATTACAAGTTTTAGTTCTAATTCTAAGAGAGAGACCAATGGGATAGCGAAGAAATCTCCTTCCTAGAAACGGACTACGTGATTTACACTGACGGATCCAAAACCGGAAGCGGGGCTGGAGCGGCAGTCTTCAGCAGGAAACCCAGAGTTGAAATCACAGCCAACCCGGGTAGGTACGCTACCGTCTTTCAGGCTGAAGTATACGCTGGCTGCAAGAGAGCTGATGAATCAACCTGTTGTGAAAAAGAACATACAAATCCTGTCAGATAGCCAGGCTGGTCTTAAAGCACTGAGCTCGAACAGGATAAAATCTAAGCTGGTGATTAACTGTCTACAATCCCTTGAAATCCTAGACAAGGAGAACAGAGTCATTTTGACCTGGGTGCCTGGGCATCGAGGAGTGGAGGGCAACGAGAAGGCCGGCACTCTAGCAAAAAAGAGTCTGTATTTATCGGACCCGAACCATTTTTTGGCATTGCGGAAAGCACTGCTAGATCAGCCATAGCTACCTGGGCGTAGAGGAAAACCTTCACGTACTGGGCAGACATACCGGGCTCTCTCACTCGAAGGCGTTCATATATTACACTTTGAGTACAAAAAATAAGCAGATCCTGGAATGGAGTAGAACAAACCTACGTATTCTGACGGGACTGCTTACAGGACATTGTCGACTGAATTACCACCTAAGGAAGATGAGTCTGGTTCAGACCTCGGATTTTCGGCTCTGTCATTTGGAGGACGAAACTGCGGAGCACATATTATGCTCATGTCCAGCTTTGGGAAGGGTAAGATATAACATATTCGGTTTTGGTACCTTAGAGCCGAACGACTTCAACAAAGTATCACCAAATACAACCATGGACTTCGTCAGAAGCACAGGCTTGTGGGGTGAATTGTAATCCCTAGGGGTGAGCCACAATAGACCCAACGGGGGTCGCAGTGGAGGTGGCGAAAAGGCCCCGCTCACATAGAACCTAACCTAAGAGGTGGGAGAGTCCAGAACTGTTTAATAAAATCAGAGTATTCTAATTATTCAATTCAACAATTTTCAGATTTTTGTCGAGGCCACTTTTGTTAAAAATCCTTTTTTTAAAGCTGCTTATTTGCCCATTCGGTACAAATCTATGTAGATTAGATATTTTTTACTATCTTTTTCATTGCTCATCCAAACGTACTCCACTGTTTTATAAGTATATTTTACTTCTTGTTTCCAATGTATTAATTACTTACAAGGAAAATAAAAAAAAAGAGTTCGACCACTTACAACTTTGTAATCATTGCACCTTGCTATGTTAATATAAAAGTTTGTTTACGTATACAGATAGACATTAATTCCAAATATGTCCTCCGACAAGTTTATATGCGATTATCCTGGAATGTTGATAATTCAAAATAAGTAAATATGAATTACGTAGTCTACTAGCATTTCATATGGCTGTCGCCAACCAGACGACGTCATTTATACAGAGATTAAATTAAATATATTGGGAAGTTTGAAAAAATATGGATTGGGGTTTGTTTAAAAATCATTTTTTCTTTCAAAATGTTCTCAAGCATATTATTGGCTTGTTCGCGTACAAATAATAATAATTATTATTATTTTGAATACTTTTCACACTGTCTGTAAATTTCTAAATATGTTATGCTGAGCCTAATCCCATTTGGATTTACACCCGGTCGGGATATTTTAACATTACCAGCAAGGGTTGAGCAAGTGTATACTTGAGATGATAATAATAATAATGAAAGCTTTTATTGACCGTATAATAAAAAAAAATGTATAACCATAGTGGCAACCAAAAGGCAGAGAATGAAATAAAGAAATCTAATCCAAAAAACTAGTAGACGAAGATGAAACTGAAAAGAAAACAAGGAACGACAAATAGGCTCGAACAAGGACATGAAGGAGTATTAACTGAAAGAAAAGCAGACGAAGATCATATAACAAAAAGAAGAAAACAGAAGATGAAACGGAACTCGAAAGATAAAACAATGAAAATAAGCACATAAAATATTAGGACAATGTTAAAAATGCAAGAATAGGAGCGGAATTGGGAAGATACGGAGTAAACATAGCTGCCATACAAGAGCATAGATGGAAAGGAAAAGGGGAAATAGAAACAAAAAAATTTCAGTCTTAGATACGCAGGGAGCGAGAGGCAAGTAAAATATGGAGTAGCCTCTATGTTATTTGGAGATATGAAGCAAAATATCCTAGAATTCAGACCGATAAGCGACAGACTTGCATACTTGAAAATAGAAGCAAAACCGTCCAATCTATTTTCACTAAACGTATATGCGTCGACGGAAACTACGAACAGAGAAGAAAAAGATAAATGGTATGAAGATGTGGAGGAAGAAATAGAAAATATCCCTAAGGAAGATATGATCATGATTATAGGGGGATTCTTTTTACCCAAATTAACTGAGAATAAGTAAGAATCTTAGTTAGTTAGTTGCTCAGTTTAAAATGACCATTCTTTTTACCTTCAGCAACTAAGTTTGAACTGAGATATTAGTGAGATACTTACTCCAGCTGAGCTTGTATTTTATGAAGCTTTCAACTGAGAAAGAGCTTTTTCAGGTTAAGGTGTTTTGTTTTTAAATCAATCTCATAAGAATCTATGGTCATGTCAGAAAACATCTGGCCGTGGTTTGTGGTTTGGCGAATTTGTGAAATCTATCTGTTCATTCATTTTAATAAGAATCAAAGGTTTGACAAATAAGTGTAATTTCAGCAATGAGAAAATGTAAACACTCGAGTTTATGAGGTTATGTATTTGAGTCAGAATGTTCTTTTTAGCCACAAAATTATACCGAATTTATTTTAGATCTTAGAAGAATCTAAGCTCAGTTCGACTCAGTTGGGGCATCTTTTAGCGGTAAAAAGAATACTACTATTGTGACGTACATAGATAGAGGAAGTTGCAACCGCAGCAGTTTTTCTGTGTCTTAAAGGCATTTTAATTATGTCCACACTTAAAACAAACAACTTACAATTTGTGAAAACATTTTCTATTTCTATTGACATGGATGACAGTTGTCATTTTCCAAGTCGAATCGAAAATCAGACAAATGTGAACGGTAATATTTAGAAAAGTCCAAGTTCGACTCTGATGTAAAATCAGATGTTTTATCAAATGTAAAATCAAATGAAAAATCTTATGGTCTAAAGGCACCTTTAGCAGCACAAAATAAGGTGGATATCACCAGATCTGAAAACAAAATCTCAAATAGACCGCATACTTATAAATAAAGGCAATCCTCAATTCGAGATGTAAGATCTTATAGAGGGGCTTGCGCAGACTTGGACCACTTCTTGGTAATGGCAAAAATAAAACTATAAACAAGAAGTCAAAAATAAGCAAATAAAATGGGATACTGAAAAACTAAAGGATGATCAGATAAAAAGAAAATACGTAGACCAGCTTGAAATTTACTTAACATTAGAGGAAAAACAAGAATGTAATGATCCAAAGGTAGAATGGGACAAGATAAAAAATGGCATACAAGATATCTACAGAGGTACCAACAAACCTTTAATCAAGTATTTCATTTTTGATTTTCTTAGTTAACTAAGTGTCCAACAACCCCGGACATCCTTTTTACTATAATAGTAGGAAACCAATTAACTTACAACAATCCCCGGCAGGTATCGTGGTAAAAGTTTCGCTAATAACTTGACCCTCACTTAAATCTTTTCTTTTACCATAGATGAAAATTACAAAAAATACTTTTACTTCTCTGATAAATCGTGTTGGTTAAGAAGTTTTCTTACATTGTTTACCTTAGTCACGTACTTATTTAAACGTTTTTTAAATAAAATGGTAACTTATTAACCATAAAGAAGAAAAGAAAGTGTTTTTAATTAATAAATGGGGTGTATTTGCTATAAGAAAATGTTAATATACTTTATTTAATTTGGGTTGCCGTTTCACAAACTTCTAGTAAAGGTAAATAACAGCTTTAAATTAGTCAGACAGTTAATTAGATTAGATGAAATATTTAAAACGTTATAGATAAGGATCTTTAACAAAAAAAGATTAATAGAATTCTCTCCTTTTTTTTAATTTTATGATTTGAGTTTTTACATTGAGGACTTCATCATTAAAAGAATCAAAACCTGATTTATTTGGACTCTAGTGTTTTTCAAACTGTTTATTGCTAACTCTTAGATGGTTCAGTGGCGTAGCTATCATAGGGCCAGGTGGTGCAGTTCACCCGGAGCTCAGGAGGCCCTCTAAACTCAGCTTTGAAAAAAAAATAATTATTTAATATTCCCTTAATTAATCTCATCTGTATAATAAATATTCTATATTGTCATGTGCGTCGTTGTTTATTTATTCCCTTTTTCTTCTATTGAACACATGGAGATTCTAATAGAGACGACGTATTGATTTAGCCTACTGGGGATAAGTTCAACTCACTGTTTCCTATTCTTATTCCTATCAATAATTTTGAAGGCCAATATAAGTTCAAACTACGTGGAAAGATGGCCCAATTCTTTCCCTATGCACCAGGACCCTTGTCCCCCTAGCTACGTCACTGACATTGTTGCGAGCAATAAAAAAAGTAAAAATTTTAAGGAAAAAATTAGTTGAACTGGCTTTTAAATATCAAACAATCTACAAACGGCAAATCATATTGAAATCTCAAAACTCCTTTAACTCAAGGCAAAAATATTACAATAATACATGCATGTTTAGAAAATGGTTTTTTTCCGAACTGTATGCTGCTTTCAGCTAAAAACAGTTCTTCTGTAGATTATTAACAGGTTACCGACCCCCCAACTTTGAAGATTTATTCGAACATTAAGTTTTAACAAACATAGCTCAAAATAGTGTAATTTGAAGAAACCTACAAAAAACGTGATTAAAGTTTCAATCAATAAAGAATTTGTATGTGATACGATTGCAATTGAAAATTGACATACAGTGTTGCGTCTTTTGAACTAATATGGCACCAGGATAAATCTAATGTTAAAAGAAATAATACTCTTCTCATCTTTACAAAATGTAGTGAGTAATATTTCTGCAGATCTTTTATAATACATTTAGATGAAGATAATGATAGTACAGAACTAAATTTAGAGTACGTATAAAATCCAATTGAATTCCATACGATGATAAATAAAAACACTACATACGACCCTGCAACTATTTATTGCTCGGAGACACTGACTAACGAAATAGTAAACCTTAGTAGGAGCAAGATAAGGATAGTGACGGGTTTACTCTCCGGTCACGGTACCCTGAGGAAGCACATGCATACAATCGGCATATATAGGGAGGAATCTATCTGTCGGTTGTGCATGGAAGAGGAGGAAACTGCCTCTCACATTATCTTCGACTGTGAAGCATGATCTCATTGGACATATAGACTCCAAGGACTAGAACATCCGAGGGAGGATTTCTCCAAGAAGGACCTAGTGAAAAGACTGTTGAGCCTGATAAGGGCTACTGGTCTCTTCACATAAACGGCACAACCAAGAGCACAACAAGCCTAAAGACTGAGGTGCCGAGGACTCTAAGCCTCTGACTGGTGGTGCCGAACTTTGTTGGGATGAACGCGACCATTATTGGAATTTGTTTGTCTGTCTGACAGTCACAGCTTTAACGACTTTCACATCTCTTGCGTCTTCCTAGAAGAGTTCAGGTCCTTCACTAGATTTTTCAATACATATTAGTTCCAAAAGGAAGAAAATTATAAACGTAGTCTTTAAAATCTCAAACGTTTTGTTTGCTTATTGCCTTAGGGGTCGCTGACTTGTAAAGAGGTCGCGTATTCAAATTTATCGATAAACAGTAATTTTGAGGAACATGATTTTTTGGCGAATCCACTGATCCAGTGCTTCTAACTAGACTATAAGCAATAAGCTTCTAAGTGGTGAACTAAGTCCAGCCTCGCTAGATCTATAGGTCAGCCTATGTCCAAGAAGTGGTATCAGTTAGCACAAACTTTGTTGGTACCTCCCTGTAAGGTTACTGTACGCCTCGCTAGTAATCACTGTTTAAATAAAATACTGATTCATCTTCTACTAAGTTGATACATTGATTTTTACTATATATAGAACGAGAAGAAATATATACAGAAAGTTCACGACATACAGACGGACAAAGTAGCGATAATATATTAGTGAACACATGTGCAATAGGATCTTGCAAAAGTTGCGGTTGATACAAAAGATAGAGAAGGACAGATTGAGAAAATTAGAAAATTGAACGTAACCTGGATGAAATGTCTTAATGTAGGTAATTAAGTTGCGTCGTTTGGCAAATGAAACATCGCATAGTAGTTGCACTACTGGTTTTACGAAACTGTAAAAACACCACACTTAGCATGGAGGTTAGAAATCGGAAATGTATAGAACTGAAATTTACCAGATTCATTTTACAGACTGTATTGTATTGTACAAAATATTACAAAATTATTTTGCGTTAATAAACAATTATTAACAACTGTGGAGGTTTGTTAATTTTCTTGACACTGTGGTACCTATGTTCATCAAAATATAAATGTAACCATTTACTTAATTACTGTTTCCTGTAACAATTGTCATATTTAGGTAAGTAAAGCGTGTTATCAATAGAAGTCAAAATAATAGTATAAAAATAATAAAACGCCTTACAAATTAGAAAATTACTTTCCAAAGGGTAGACCGTTCACTAGGAAGCAACACCTACTTCTCGGGCTATATGCCCCGCAGACAATTAATTACACTTCCAAGTTAAACGGGGTTGGTATATATGGTTAGTTGTGAAGATGTCGCTATTATCGCATTGTTAGCATTCCCTTCACAGGTTTCATTGTATTAATGTGTCTACCCTTTGGAAAGTAATTTTCTTATTTGTAAGGCGTTTTAATAGTTTTATACTATTAGTTTGACTTCTATAAATGTTTCCATTTATTTTTGGGTTCAGAAAATTTTTTACTGTAATAAGTATATAGTTGAATCAAAAGTTTCTGTGTAGGAAAATACAATGATGGTATTCTTTCGTTTACTTATATTTAAAATTTGAACATCATTAATGATAATAATATTGTTGGCGACCTTGTAACGCGTATTTTATTTCGTTACGAAGGTATAATAAGCTTAGGTAATCTATAAATATAGAAATCTTTGAATATTATTAGTTATTGGAGTCTATATGAAATTCGCAATTAATGTTGTAAGAAAAAAACGGGATGAAATACACAAAAATAAGAAAAAAATATAAAGACATAGGTAAAGTTTTTTTAATGAATTTAAATGTATAGAAAAATATAGGAAACCACAAGTGTTTTGATCAAAATTATTGTACCAAAAAATATTAAATATAATAAATTATTTCTATTTAGACAGTTTGTAAACACGTAAAGGCCTGCGTTTGGCAGGGGAGTATGTACCGAATTCACGTAGGTAACAATTATTATTATAAAAAATAAATTTTTTTCTCTTTATCAATAATTAATTTTAAAAATTTCATAAAAACACTACAAAGTATTTTTCTGACACGATTTGATTACAAAAGAAACAGAAAAAATTATATGAAAAATGAAATGGGTTACGATAGATTTTTTACTTTATTGATAATGAGTGAACATGAAGAAAAATACACGAAATGGAGAAGAGATTAGGAGGAGATGAAAGGAAATAAATATAAAATAAAATAAAAATAGGTATACTAAAAATAATAGTACATTATGTTACTAGGAGTAGAAGACTATCATTATTATTGAGCCCAGACTCTTGCACTGCCGAGGCGTCAGCCGAGGCTGTGCAAACTGGGCGAAACATATAATGGGTCTTCTGCTCCAAGTGACATATACTATTTTTTCTTCAAGCGTAAAAATAATGCAAACGTTGAAATAAGTAAAAAAAGAATCGGCCGGCGCTGAGATTCGAACCGCAGACCTCCGAGACGGAACACAAAAGCTCCACCGCTGAGCTATCGTGGAATAAACGTTTTAAATTCGAAATACGTTAATTTAAATATTAATCTTCTAAAGGATATCATAATAATAAAAAAAATAAGAAAGTACCTACCTACTTTTGTTGCTAAATAAACATTATTCGGTGCATCCTGAAGAAATTTATCAAATTGGTCTTTTGTTGATACTTTTGATTTTTTCGCGGTATAAATTTCTCCTTGTCGCTTTAAAAATGCAGCTAATTTGGTATAATTTTCCAATTTTTACATTATGTTCCATGTTTAATGATGTTTTAAACATTGAATATTGTGCCCATAGTTTCGATGTTTTAAATTTTCTTGACAAATACGTAAAATAAGCAAGCATAACATTTTCTGTGTATCTTCGTACAATATTTTCTTTGCACCATTTTATAAATTTTTCATAAGCAAAATCATACACTTTTCGTGACTGCGTCGGAATTAGTGTTTCAATAGTGAAATTAGCTATTTCGACTAATTCCGGAGGTGTACATTGAAATTCTTGTTCTTGAGACATTTTTACAATACACTTTTCAAAACTGACAAACATCAAATTAAATAAAAATTAAATGACAGTTCCTGTCTACTTGATTACAACGCCCATAATAAGACGTTGCTATCGTTTCTCATTATTTTGTTACTAGTACAATAATGAGCGTTCATTATTTTACTAGTGAAAGAATAGGTTATTTCTAAGATCTGTGTTGCCGAAAATAATATAGATATTATTATACGCTTGAAGAAAAAATTATTTAAATGCGATTCTTTGCAAATTTGGAAATTATAGTATAGCGAAAATCTGGTAAATTAAGGAAGTCATGATGGTAACTCATAAAACTATAGAAAATAAGTTAAATACCATATTTCCACATATACCTTTGTTTGTGTCAAAAGTTGAATTAAAACAGCTTTATTATCATATAGGTATACCTTCAAATAATTTAATGAGAGACTTTTTGGTGTGATTTCAGAATCTCGTGTCATGATAAGCAGTATTTTTCAACTGTATTCAAACGTTTATGCCATTAAAAAACACTTACAATAATAATTAGAAGATGGAATCTACGATGAGAATTTGGAATCATAATAAAACACGACAAGATTAGTCATTAGGAATTAGGCGTGTGAAGTTTTAAATGTTGTGATGTTTTTATAAATACAGGGTGGCGCACCGAAAACGAAACAGATGCATTTACTGGCAGATGATTCCTTTTTAAAAAAATCCCTCGGACCCGTCGATTTTGTTTTCGAGGGGGACACAAAATTGGCATAAAATCACAGTAACATTTGCAGCCCCCTAAGCGGGGGTGGCACCATCCCTAAAATCTTAAATGGAAAGGGGGGTCGAATGATCCATCATTTAAAAGGTCTTTCAACTCCCTTTACAATGATGTAAAATTCATGTACTTCAATTCAGTAGTTTTGGAGATTTATTGATTTAAAGTTTAAATACATCATCGTAAGAGGAGATCAATACATAGCAGCAAAGTTGTTAAAAAATAAAGAATGAACTGACCTGTCAGCCGAGTAAATGTTGAAAATGACCACCATTACTTTCCATGCAATAATAAAGATTTTGCTGAAAACGTTGCCGGACATTTTGCAATATTTGAGGAGTAATTTGATGGCACTCATTCACAATTCTTTGTCGCAAATCTTCTAAGGATGTTGGCTGAGTAGCATAGATTTTGCTTTTTAAGTAACCCCACAAAAAGAAATCCAAAGGTGATAAATCTGGCGATCTTGGGGGCCATTCAACGGCACCTCTTCTACCAATCCATTGACCTGGAAAGGTCTGATCTAAATAATGCCGAACTCTTAATGCGTAATGTGGTGGGGCACCATCCTGTTGGAACATCAACATATTCTCAACGTATCGACCATCATTCTGATTTTCAATTATATCTGTTAGCGCAGGATCTATGGCATTTTGCAGTAATTCCAAATACATTTCACCAGTCAAATTTCCAGGTAAGAAAAAAGGACCAACCAAATGATCGCCAAAAATGCCAGCCCAAACATTTAATTTTTGTGGCTGCTGTGTGTGTACCTCATGGTAAATTCTGGGATTAGAGTCCGACCAATATCGACAATTATGACGATTTACTTCGCCATTTAAAAAAAAGGAACATTCGTCGGAAAAGCAAATGTTAAATAAACATTGTTCATCGTTTGTAATTCGTTCACTCATAACTTCACAAAATTGTAATCGCTTATCAAAATCGCCTTTAGAATCCGTTGGATAGTACGTCGACTAACACCACACGAAGTTTGCAATTTGCGGGTACTTAATGTAGGATCTACAATAACTTGCCCTAAAACCCCCACTTCTGTTGCTTCGTTCCTTATAGGATTTTCAATATTACGTTTTTTATTGGCGACTGATCCAGTTTCCCGAAATTTAGCTACAAGTTCTATAACGTATTTTCGGTGCACATTATTGTTCTCATGTCGCTCATTAAAAATTTGTGCTGTTCTATTAGCGCACTGATTATTTCCGAAAAATATTTCAATAATTTCAACCCTTTCTGCCGTGGAATATACCATGGTTAATTTATGTAAAAGCAATAAATGATATTTTAACAACAAAGATTGGTCAAATCAATCGCAAACTAATGTACTATTTCCTATTTAAAATAAGTACGTGGCATTCTCTACTTATCTTTCTTCAAGAAACAACTTTTTTTGTCACAAAGGACACTTCAATTGCTATTTTTATTATTAATAAACCATGGGCGTAGTAAATAAAAGCATTTACTTATCAAGAAAATGCTTTTACTCAAATTTCTTCTGAAAGAAGTACAAACTAATTTGATGTACCTATTAAAGTCTACTTTAAACTTTAAATCAATAAAACTCCAAAACTACTGAATTGAAGTACATGAATTTTACATCATTATAAAGGGAGTTGAAAGACCTTTTAAATGATGGATCATTCGACCCCCCTTTCCATTTAAGATTTTAGGGATGGTGCCACCCCCGCTTAGGGGGCTGCAAATGTTACTGTGATTTTATGCCAATTTTGTGTCCCCCTCGAAAACAAAATCGACGGGTCCGAGGGATTTTTTTAAAAAGGAATCATCTGCCAGTAAATGCATCTGTTTCGTTTTCGGTGCGCCACCCTGTATGTCGAGATTATTAATAATAAACAATTTCGTTATCATGAAATGTTATGATGATTTAAGCATTTCCTAAACTACAGATTGTAATATTTTCTGATAATATACAGGGTATTTATAAAATAATGCGAAAAAATTCAAGAGATTGCCCGTCTACAATTATGATGGATCTTTCCAATGACAACATTTCCTCAGCTCCAAAGAAATGAACACTGGGCACGCACAGTTAGAACAAGATATTCTTGATCAACTTCTCCAGTTGCCTGCACACTTTGGCCCAAAGCGTCTGGTACACACTCTCTTTAAGAAACGAATATTAACCATAAAATGCAATTTTATTTGACTTCGGAAAAATTTACTTGAATTGTTGGTCCACTTCTGTTATTTACGAGAATTTGTGTTCTTAGATGTTGCTGTGATTGGGATTATGTTTTATTGACTTAAATTATTTTGTTGGTAATAATCGAAATTATTGGTTTTTGGCGACCATTCGAAGAGGAAGATATTGTTATAGGCTCCGGATAATACGAGAAGAGGAAACAGACGTATTATTCTATGTCAACATAAACAATGTCAAAGTTTATTCATTTATATTCTGCTTGATTCCATGTCGCAGTGAATATAATAAGTTGTTTGATTGTTGTATGTATAAAACATGGATATTTTATTGTTAAAATTTTTTACTAAAGGTTTTGAAATTCCTGAAAGTGGAGAGTAGGGATTTGTGACAATAGACAGAAAGAAATTTGGTATGTTCTAGTCGCTATCTACGCAAAAAATGATACAAAATATGTACAGACAACTGAAACAAGAAAATAATGGGTCGAAGCATGGAGCTGCTGAAAGAATACAATAATTAACAAAATTTTCAAAAAAATCCATTATTACAGTTATCGGGTAAAACTGCTATTCATCGGAAAAATAAATCGCTAGTGTATCGGGATCCTGCAATAATGAAAAATTTGTCTGAAACCGGCTCTGCTTCCGCTTACAGATTTCTTTATCCCGCCTACAAATTGTGAAAAAGTGCAAATTAATTTTACTCACAACTATATATAATGGACAAAATCCAAGTTACTTGATTTTATTATTGCAAATTATTCAAACGAGCGATAACAATTTTAATGTTACTACTGACGATAGCTTGAGTCAGCAGTATTTCCTTGAAAAAAAAACTGTTTTATTAATATTTATAGAGTATTTAGTTCACATTTGCGGTAAACACTAAGAATAATATAAATTAAATGATAATGTTTGCAATTATTTTCTCTAACAGCTGTACGAATTGCGTTTTTTTTATCGAATAACCAAATAATATTATTGAGCAAGACCGTTTTTATAGTTCAACTTTAAAATCTAGTACACAGACAATTCACTATCAAGAATTCATAAAAATTCTAGGTGTGATTATGATAAATAATGTTGTAACAGATATTATAAAATAGATTTTTTCAATACTAAGTTTAAATGTCAAAAGTACGCTATTTTTGAAAACAAATTGCAAAAAAAAGACCGGCACGCCCTCATTTACCAACTTCAGTTTGACAATATTTTTTATGCATAAATTGCGTCCAGTTTCTGATCTATTGCAGTTGTAGTTTCCTTAACATCTTATTAACCAACTTTACTAGATATTTACAAGAATATTTTCATTTTCGTGAGGGTTATACCTACTACAAAATAACCTTAGTAAGAGTTAATGAGGGAGTATAAGCAAAGTCCACGTTTGGAGAAAAGGACAGCAAACTGTTGCTGTTATATGATTACAAGATTTCTGGAGATTATGTAGCAAAATGTGGCCAAATTTGATGGCATCGTATTACCAGGATATTGAAACTAAGTAAGAGTCATTTGAATAAAGTAACTGGACACGGTTATACCAATGAGCACGAGGTATAATGTAGGTATGCCGTCTTTCGGAGGAGACGTAAAACCGAGGTCCCGAGTCCATGGATGTTGGGCTCGATAAAGAACCCTACCACTGGTTGGAACACCAGTGGGTTCGGCAAAATTTCCGGTTAGGGGTAGAGTGCTCCCGGCGTCGGTGATTAGCCTCAGTCGCAGAAATAGACCGACGTTAAATAACCAATTAAAAAAAAAAACTGGACACGGTAATCTGCATCTGTGAGAACTTACCAAGGACTTAGACTGAAGCATTTTGGAAAGGAAATAATACAACAATAGAACTACTGAAAATGTTAGTAGAAAATATGTGAATTGGACCAAAGATGTAGTCTATTGAGCACAACACAAACGAATAATTGAGCGAAAGTATACATGAAAAATCAACACTGTGCATTATAAAATTACTGTATTGGAAGCAATCATTACTGGCACTCACGTCAAAGATTGTACAATCAGTGTAGAATGGAAAACATTTTCATTCCAAAATTTGTTGGTATTTTTGCTAATAACAATATAAATTTAACATCAATCTATCTACTCGAAGTAGTTCCTCTTTACGAAGTAAATTAACCCTCTCAAAAATTGATAACGTACGCCCATGACAGATGTAATTTTCTCAAATTAAACTAGTCCCTATTAAAATTTTTATCGCACAAGTACGAAGGAAGGAAATGTTTATAAATGAATTAACTTCTTTTAAAAATCAAAGTCGGGGAGCAACACGTCACATTAGTAAGTTTCGCCTTTACCAAAAATCACTCAACGCTTCAAAAAAAATAAAAGAAATTTTTACCTCTTTCAAAAAATTTTTCTGTAGTAAATACAGTTCTTTTAACACTATAACTTCTGTATATCTCGTTGTTACTTTGTACACTTGAATCCTTGCCCCAACAACTCTCCTTTCACCAAATCCGAAGCTCTGAAAACTCTTTGTTGCTCTTTGTTGTTGGGTTTTCTTGGACTATCTGGAAGCTTGAGAACATCTTGTTGAAGAAAATCTGAAGAGCCCGAACATTTTTCATTATCTTGAGTGGTGGAGTCTTCCTCATTCGGAATTAGTACCGTATAAGTATAAGGCAGGCCGTAGTTTAATGTTAGAGGCATTATGCCAGAGGTAATTTCCAGAATACTGTGACTTTCAGTGGCCACCAGCATTTGCTCATTTGGGAACATGCACAATTCTGTTTGTTTTCATCCAGTTTCTGTTTTCAGTAATATATAGAGAGGAGGTAGGTTGAGCAACATTCAAGCAAAACAGAGTACTCGGCCGCCCGTTCCTCTTGGGCCGTCCGAATAATTTTATTAGTAAAAAGTTACATAATTATCGGAAATGGCAAATTTCAAATGATCGCGCCAATAAACAACGTGAAGAAGAAACAAATGAACACCGACTATGTCACTTTCAGGCACTAGAAGTAAACCGTTTCAAAGTTTGGGACGTGACACATTTAAGGATCGATAACAAGTGTCTCAAAACAAGTTGTTGAGGAGAGGTGTATGTTCAGTATTCCAATGAACCCTCAGATTAATGGCCTAACCTAAACAGTTACATATATTGATTGATTGGATCAGCATACCAGTCAAAGGCTTGAAGTCCTCGGCACCTCAACCTTTAGGCTTTAAGTGCTCTAGGTTGTGACGTTTATGTGAATAGACCAGTAGCCCTTATCAGGCTCAGCAGTCTTTTCACTAGGTCCTTCTTGGAGAAATCCTCCCTTGGAAGTTCTAGTCCTAGGAGTCTATGTCCCCAGTGAGATAATGCTTCATAATCGAAGATAATGCGAGAGGATGTTTCCTCCTCTTCCATGCACAACCGACAGGTAGGTTCCTCCGTATATATGCCGATTGTCACCCGTCACTATCCTTATCTGGCCCCTGCTAAAGTTTAGTATTTCATTGGTCAGCGTCTCCGAGGGTTTTTTGACCAGGAGTTTGCTGTGTTCCTGTTTTGGCACGTGTCTCCAGTACGACTGGTGTTACATATATAAGCTAGTGGATAATATAAGATCATAGCTCGATCACAAACTTTTCATAGGTATCTTTTGCTAGTGCCCCCAGTACTACCCACTCCAAACTTTATAAGTGTGATATTAAAGAAACATTTTCTCAATAACCTTGAAATCCAATTTAAATAAAAGTAGTTTTGATCTTATCGCTTCATTCTATAAAATAAATCGGCGAAATGGTTATAATCATAGCAACCAAAAGTATTTCAAGAATTCAAAATATAAAAAGTTCATTAACCTAGCAAACATCATCGTCCTAAAATTCAGTATCAAAATAAAGTTTCGCACTAAAACCTTTAAATATTTACTAGCATTTCCTACAAATAGATGTTTTAACATGTTTCTGCCGACATGAAGGTACAAACATTGCCTAGAGCAAATAAACTGTCTCAGAGCAGTTATCTATCTCCGTTGTTATTGACGTGTTAGTCAATGATTTAAAACTATATTATGTATCGTCCAGACAGACAATTACAGTGGCGTACCCAAATTTCGAAAATTAGGAATTTATACAAAATACAGGGTGTTTCCTAAGTTAATATAAAATATTGTAGTGGCGCTTCGTCATTTCATTTTAAGACGAAAAGTTTTCATAAACATGTGTGATAAGTCTTGTCGTTAATAAGATACAGGGTGTTGAATTGTTTGTAATAAATGAGTTCTGACTTCAAGTGGAATTCATTTCCTGGTGACGCTACTGGTTTTTAGAAGTAATACGAAAGAGCATGCTTATTCTAAGTGGCTTTTGAAATAATGTTGACAAACACTGCGTCAAACCTAAAAACCAACGCAAAAAACGAATAAGAAATTTTTATCATTTCAATTTTGTTGTAGCATTGGTTCGGTTCTCGTTTGTGTTGAGTTAACAACGATGCCTATCTTTACTAATGCCGAAAATGGCTGATATGCACTTTTTGTATGGATTCGAGAATGGTACTGCCTTAGATGCTAGACGTATGTATGCCCAGCGTTATCCAAATAATCGCTTACCATGTTCTGATACGTTAACCAAGATACATATTCGTTTACAAGAAACTGGAACTTTTGCTAAATCAAAGAATATTATTGGACGACACAGAAATTTGAGAAAAATTACTGGAAAGCCAGATTCTTCAAATTATTGACCAACATCCAGAAACGAGTACAAGAAAAATTTCTGATGAAGTATATGTGAGTAACAGATAATTCATTGTATCCATATCACGTTCAACGTGTTCAACATTTGCTACTTACTGACTATCCGCTCCGTATACAATAATGGATTTTAAATAAAATCACAAACAACCCCAATTTTGCTGCCAATGAATAAATAAATAAAGTTAAAGAAGTAGATTTTTTTATTTTAAAAAACTTGCGTCTTAAGTGATAGTTCATACCTGTAGCCAAGGTTGGCGCTAGCATTAACTTTATGCCACAGTAAGCTTCAGCTCTCTTATTATTGATTTATCTTTGGGCTTTACAAAAAAAAAACTGTGGAGAAACTCTTGCCTTTGTACAAGAGCTGCATTGAGAAAAGGTATCACTGTTTACAGCTGCCAAATTCCATACCGACTGTCAAAACGGCGTGGGACATCCGGAATAATGGTAACTCGTTCTGAAATTGTCCATAACTTTTCTATAACCATCCAAATTTTCAATTAATGATATTTTTAAGGTGAAAAAAATTAACCTTTACCAAATTTTTAGGTTAATGTGTACTTTACTTTTGCTCTGTATTTAAAAAAAATTCCCGGTGTTTTGCATCATTCAAGGTAAGCAGTAAAGTTTTAGAACAATGAACGTCCGTGAAAAAACTGACTAAATAAAGTTCAGTAAACTTAATTCACATTTAAATTCTTAAATTCTTACAAATGTTTTAAGACTGAGTAAGCTTGATCCCTATACGGGCATAGAAAAGCAAATGTTATGAAAATATATGATGTTACTATATATTTTACAGGAATCGGTAACACTAAACCCGTAAATAATTTTAACTTCAATTACTTCTTGTATAACTGTTTTATTTGAATACATTTTGTTTAGTATGTCATATTTTGCGGTTAATCTAGTTATTTAAAGTAAAATGACAAGTTTAACATAAGGAGAAAGCTATTATTTCATTTTGATGAGTTTCTAGAAATAACGGTTAAAAATGTTACCAATTCTCGAAGGAAATAAATTTATTTAATTGAAATTAGAATTACTGAAGTCTCTATTCCATGCCTTCACTGAGATATCTATTTTTAAAGTACATAAGTGTTAACGCCAGTATGAGGTACATGACCTTCTAAATTGAAAATAGTCAGTCTCTTTTAATGAAATAAGTATCATATTGAATTGTTTTTTCCACTCAAAAAGACAAACTATGTATAGTTGTGAGTAAAATTAGTTTGCACTGTTTCACAATAAAATAATAAAACACGAATATTTTATTGTTAAAATTTTTTACCAAGTGGAGAGTAGGGATTTGAGAGAATAGACAGATAGAAATTTGGTATGTTCTAGTCGCTATCTACGCAAAAAATGATACAAAATATGTACAGACAACTGAAACAATAAAATAATGGGTCAAAGCATGGAGCTGCTGAAAGAATACATAATAGCCAAATTATTCAAAAAAAAAACCATTATTACAGTTATCAGTAAAACTGCGAATCATCGGAAAAAGAGAGTACAGAAATCGCTAGGGTATCGGGATAATGAAATAATGAAAAATTTGTCTAAAACCGGCTCTGCTTCTTCTTACAGATTTCTGTATCTCGCCGACAAATTGTGAAACGGTACAAATTAACTCTTCTCACAACTATATGCCCTTAATGTAATTGAAAGTAATGAAAAAAAAATTTGAGCCAGGCTCATTTCAGAAGGGTTTGTCGACATAAACGTATCATGAAAAAAACAATTTTTCTATTGTATAAATAGTGTTAATAATATAGAAATTCGACGAGTCACATGTGATGGATTTTAGTGTTCATGATTTGAATTTTACAGCTGTGACCATCCTAACCTCAAATGTATAAATTTTTGTTTGATATTGTTGATTTCTATGCACGTATACGGAAACATGTCAGGTCGATTTTAAGGTTACCAATGAAGATGAATACGAAAAAAATAACTTCCGGAATAAAATTTGTAATTCGGGTTAAATTCAAGTTAAAGTCTACTATTTTTAAATACTAATAAGTACAAATTTCCGGAACCAACAATATTGTGACAAATACGTATGTATGTATGTATATGACCTTAAGAATAACCGTTTCTAAGAATTATTAAATAATAAATGAATGCCGGTTTAAAGTGAACAATAGTTGAATGAAACGAGTATCTGCCCGACTGAGTCACCGGAAATTGAGATATTTAAAAAAGATTGTTGTTAACGACCAACCAATGTTTTTAAACCTGATAAGTTACGGGTACTTTGACTACCTACTGTTTACTGCTAAACTAAAGTTGAAAAACTGAGAATGCCAGAGGTGTTCTTATTTTCCGTTAAAAGAAGAAAATTAACTTTTTTCACAACAATGTTTTTGTATTTGTTACTACCTTCTAATGGAAATGAAATGAAAATTTTTATTTTAGACAGTTTATTGAGTAACTAGCGAATAATGACCAGTTGTGTTTAATATGCTTTACATTCATCATCCTGTCTACACTTTTGGTTAAACTGCAACTGGCAAAAAAAAAACCGAAATGGTCAGGGACGAAAAAATACTTGGAGCCTCGTCTCATAATTTGTTTTAAATAATCTAGATTATTATGCCAAAAAATTGTTGGTTTGTTCTTTTCATTCTAGTAATTTCCAGACACATTTTGGAGTATTCATAATTAAAACTCAAAAAATCCTCCAAAAATTACATTTTTACATGTAAATTCTGAATGGAGCAAGATCAATTAATACTTTTAAAGCAAGAAAATCTTCATAAAGAAGATCTGATTTCAATAGTTAAATCATCCAAGTTTTCTTAGAGACATTCTAGATGATATCCAACAGCGATTTTTTCATTCATTCCTTCATTCGATCGAGTTGTGCTCTCAACAGCCCAGGCACTTGAACTGAATCTTTGTACCATTTCCCATGTTATCTACTTCCATTCCAGAAGCTTTGTGTCTTCTATGTAGGCCACTAGTTTGACTGGAGGGATTTTCAGTAGTTGTAATGGTTGTATTATTTCCTCTCCAAAGTGCTTCCGTCTGAGTCCATGAAGTTCTCGCACAAACAGAATATGTGAGTGGGTATTTCATCATGGAGTTCACATTTCCTGCATAAAGGTTCACTAACTTTGCCCTTTTTGTGCAGATATTTCCTCAGGATGCAGTGTCCAGTCGATAATTGTCTTCAAATGTCTTACTCAGTTTCATTAGCCTGGTTGAGAGTTCCTTGTCTACCTTGTTCAGTAAACTCTGAGTATGGTATCTAGCCAGTTCCCTATTTCCCCTCTTATGCAAAACGGTTCCGGACCTATGAAGTCTCATCTCATATCTCATCTTTAGCTAACTGGTCAACCATTTCATTACCTGCAATACCCTCATGTGCCGGCACCCATATTAGAGACACTTTGTTGTCTCTTACCAGCCTGTTAAGGGATTCTTTACAGTTTTTTACCAGTCTACACCTAGTTGTTGGATTACTGATAGCTTTAAGCAGCGCCCTGCTGTCAGTGAAATAAAAAGGAGCAGAAGTATATAATATTTTTTAATATAAAAACACTCGATATAGATATAGAGACACTCGAATCGTGTACATTATTCACCAAGAATTCTTGAACACAAACAACTCTTTATTAGGAAGATGGATAATTATGTAACATTTTTTATTCAAATAACGCGTCTATAAATTCCAAATCTCCTATTCTCTATTCTCTATTCTATTACCATTTATACTTCTTGCTTTATGAACAAAAACACATTCTAAAATATTTCTTGAAGGAAGTGATTTTATTCAGAGCGCAGATATAACATTTTTACACTCAAAAAAACCTGAGGAAATGATAGTTTTCTACGTACATTCTGAATGCAGCACGTGAATCGTCCAGATTTTTCTACAAAAGTTTTAGATTATGCCCAGAATAATGTAATTCCTGAATAAAACACTCGAATCGTCTAGATTTTCCACCAAAAATTCTAGAAGGAAGTAAATAGCAGCGTTAAATATTTTTTTATAAATATATCCAAAATCCTGTGAAATTTTGTAACAAGCTATGAAATTACATGATTGTCCCCATCATAGTTTAAGCCTGCTTATAACAATGCTTCAACTATTATAACTAAATCGGAAAATAAACGTAAAAACAACTGGCTTGGAAAATGCACAGGTCTCAATTATTTACAATATCAAGGTCATAAAGGTTGATTATGTGTTTTAATGTTAATTTAAAAACAAAAGCGCATGGAAGTACAATCATATAATTTATCGGTGAAGGATTTTCTATCAAACTGAAGCTAATAACCATGACTGAACTTTACAAAAAATAAGTATTGCGTGAATTTAATACGAATATTCCTACTAACACTATAAAGGGGAAAGATACATGATACGTATTTTTGTTTGTTCTTAACTACTAATCCGATAATAAAATTTTTTCCACAGATATTAAGTTACATTATTAACGGGTAGCAATGTAGCATTGGCAATATTTTAGAGAAAAAAAAACAATAGTAGTACCTACGAAAATTACAATAATGTAACCAAAGGTATCAAACATCATTGTTTGCAAAAACTATTAATGATATATAAAATAACGTACTACACGTTTATAGTGCTCCTCATACAGACGGCTCAAAAACCAAAGAAGGCTCAGGATGTGGATTTTACTCCATATCACTATGCCTAAGAATTAAGTGCGGAATGGAAAAAAAATACCTTCGTGGTTCAAACAGAGCTGCCTGGTATCTCAATTGCCACAAAAGAACTAACCAGAAAAGGAATTTCTGGCAAAAACATAACAATCTGCACTGACAGCCCTATTAGCCTTGAACAGACAACGTGTTACATCAGGGCTAGTTCTAGAGGTCAGCAAGATTTAGCTAATGCCTCGGTAGATAACAATATTATCCTGAACTGGGTTAAAGGCAATGACAGGAGTAAAGGTAATCGAGTTTCCGATTCTTAAGCCAGGGAAGCGGCTGGACTAAAAATTTTAAGACCCAGTGACACCTACGGCCTGACGACTTCGACAATTACGGAACTAGGCAAACGTTACACCCATGCCCAATCCCCAAAGAGATGTGATCGAATTAAACGATGCAGTCTTGTCAGAATCACCCTGGGCGATCCTGGGAAGCTCGAGTCGACATAATATTTGACTATGACCAGGAAAAACCTACGTTTAAGAGTAGGATTTCTGACTGGCCACTGTCAACTAAGGAAACACTTCCATACAGGGGGCTAGTGGATACACCTCTATGCAGGATGTGTGAACAGGAAGTGAGTGTGTTTGGTGAGTTTTGGCCTACACATGCCGAGATAAAGGAGACTCTCGACGCTATTCACACGTTTATTGTCGACGATTTCTTAATAAAAACTATAATATATTTCATAGTAATAAGTCAGAAATAAAAGAGAACTTGCAGATGGTATACAGAGTGAGACTTTCGACTGCTGTCGACTGGAATAACAAATAGTATTAATAATACTGTAGAAAACGATTGGTAGAATTATATAGTGTGCAGAGTCCCAGGCCTGATTCGGTTGAAACATAATTTTACAGTATCAAATTCTTTTCCCTATCAATTATGTCTATTCAAGTGACTGACACCCACCAATTAACGAGTTATTTTCCTATGTATGGTACCACCCACTAATAAAATCTAATTTATATGTTCATATCTCTTCGTCGCTGTTCAAACAAAAATAATTGTCTTGAGTTGTTTTTAAAACCATTAAGAGATAAACGGTGTAATGGTATTTATCAATGACTGGATTCACTTCCGAATTCCATACAATGGTAATAAATGAAAGGGTGTAATGTGAGTGTATTTTGTGCAGGACGAAATTGTCGTTACCTTTTGAATTAGGGAACAGCAAGAAGCAATTATTGTTAATAAAAAATAAAGAAATATTGAATTTTACGCTATACGCTTCGTAGAAATTTTATAAAACTTTATTGAGAAGGTACTCTAATAACTTAACAAACTAAATTTCAGTATTATCAGCTACTAAGGCCGCCGCCATCTACACTGTTAATAAAAATAGTGTATAGAATCTACAACGTAATATTTCGTTATTTTTTTGGCATTATCAGTCTCAAATTCCATCTCAGCACTGTATTTTATATCAATAGCAATGTATAAAGTTAATTTTAAGATAGTACTGATCTGTATAAACTGTTTGAAGAATTTAGAAGTGAAAATATCCGGATAAGAAGAACAATTACATCATCAACCATTGAACTTAGTACGTTCCTGAGTTGAAAAGGGTGATGTTTATAGAATGTTTAAGTTTGATTTATTTTCGATCAATTGTTTAATAATTATAAATAAAAACTAACTTTAGAGGCCTATAACTCGTTAACGAAGAGAGTCGGGCACACATTTTACATGAATTAAGTACTATAACTATTCTTAGCTTCTCTATTTTCTCAAATTTTTTTGGTACAATCCCCTGGGACATCCTTTAGATCATTAGTCGCTTTTGAATAAACAATAATTTCCACTCCTATCACTAAACCATTCGCTTTTATAATTAACAATTTTCCAAAAACCTTGTCGTATGCAAATTTGTAACATTTTGGCCAGGCAAAATAAAAACCGGATTTAAAAGCGGTACGTCTATGACAACCTGTTTAATATTTTTTTCTCCCGACTCTATAAAAATAATATTAATACATGTACGTCACTCTGTTCAAGTAATTAAGATTTAAATAAGCACATTGTGATGGTTGAAATGCACCGTTTTTAATATATTTAGATGCAGGTCCATCATGATGAAAGTAGCACAATTTTAACCTTGAATTACGAACGATAATTACCGCTGTTACTTGACGATATTATAATATTTATCAGCACTTTTTGTTACGTACAAATAATTTATTTTGCAATCAATTTGCGTTTCACTTTTTTTAACAATGCCGTCATTTCTACCGCAAAAATTGATTTTTTTAGGTCATAACTGAACCAGTCTTGAAAATTACTTCAAAATTTGCATACCATAAACTTGCTTCAACGTTAATTATATCCCAGCAGCATTTCTTTAAAATACGATCTGTAATTTGAGTCTAATTATCAGCAACAATTTCGGAATTTATGCATCAGTCATCTTAGGTTAAGACACTATCAACACTACAGACGATGTTAAAGAAATTATTATATTTTCGTCTCACTGCTACTTACTTCCAACAAACAATTCATATTTGTGGTTCCTTTCAGGAGTTTTTGATTTTGCTGAGAGCGATTGTGACAAAATCGAAAATTAAATTTCGTGGACTGTGCTGAGGACGCGAAATACTGACTTCGCATGCGATTGCACGAAAAATAGTTATTTGTATGCTTAGGCCGCGAAATAACCTTTTAACATACCGAAAGAACAGTTATCGCCGAGGCCGCTTGCGGCCGAGTCAAGATAATCTTGAGGTCGTTAAAAAGTTTCGCGGCCATGGCATACACACTATTTTTCGTGCAATCGTTAAAATTATTAAACTAGATAATTGTAAATAAATATATTATCGCTCTAAAATCAACAGCAGTTCAATTTATTTAACAATGTCACCGTGTACTATGGAAATGATATGTTTCAATATGTACAAAATATTTTGAGTTCTTGCTTCAACTTCTGGAGTAAATATAAGTAATAATACAAACTGTACAATTAAAGTACTTATGTATTTATTGGTATTCAATAAAAAAGAATCCTTGTCTTTGTAGTATTTTAGAAATGTCAAATTTGGAAGTGATATTCAAATTTGGAGGTGACGTTTGGTTTCGCGGACTGTGCTGACAACGCGAAATACTGACTTCGCCTGCGATTGCACGAAAAATATTGGATAAACTTAGATTCAAAAATGCAGGCTTTTCTTTTATTGGACTATAGTATCTGGCAGTTCTGTCTGGTTTTGAATTTAGTGTATTGCAAATTATATCATAATTACGTTAGCAATCAAATAAACTAAGTTAAAAATTAAGCTCTATGTCTCTATTCCTAGTAATCTATTACTTAAAATTTCTGGAAATGAAATTTGTAATTCTGAGTATCATATAAAGTAAAAACGCATTGACTAATCCGCTTGACGACTGTAATTATAATGTCATTCTTAGCACGTCTGTTGCTTCCTTTCGGTTTTATAATCCCTAAATAAATAACCCAGGAACCAACCAACCACCTGTTTAAAATTGGTAATTATTTAACACAGGTACTTTACATTTTATACACTTTCCTCTACACTAAAGTGAATTGAAAAAAAAATTAAGATGTAAATTTTAACACATCAACGGAATGGGCACAATAAATCTTTCAGGTTCAATGAATGTCACCTCAATATACAAACATCTATGAAGCACGTAATAGCAGAGATTAGACCTAAAAGATGCAATACTTGTCACTATACTTGGACATCTTCAGAAGTCTCTCCATCACTGCTTTGTAGCAACGAAATAATATCTGAACAGTAATTTATTCTAGTTTGCAGTTTGGACTTTGTTAAGTCCTTAGACAATCTGTTTCGCTCTTTGGTCCATACATTATTTAGCTTGCTGAAAATTGTCTCGCAAAAAGCGTTACTGGATAGAACAAAACTTACTATTTTTCTTAAATTCACAAAATCATCATAAAAATGAGCCCAGATTTTGTCGTTCAGTAAGTCTTTTGGGAGGGCTCCAAAAACCGATTTCAGACATGAGAACTCCGTATAAAGACTGTCAATGTCAATCGCATTTTCAATTTTTGGAAAATCAGATAGTAACTGCCATATTAATTTGAACCTCGCCCGCTTCGTTCTCAGTCCTCCCTCACCGGCGGTGGGTCACCGCTCCCCGGACGTACCCACCCGCTACACTGTCAATAACCCACATAAGTCGAATGTCAACTCGGTACCGTGGACGCAGTTTCCAGGATTAAAACGAACGATTACTGGACAACAGACAAAGTTCCTGGACAATCCCAGATTGCCCGGACATCTGGCAATCCTAACTTGCATTGATTAAAGAAATTTGGCATCTAGCTTTATAATAGCATTTTCACTTTGCACACGTATTTTATGGTGCAATGCTAAGTGTGGTTTATATTTTCATATAAAGCCATTGGGAATATTGTAATTTTTATGTTATTTTTATAAATGTTCAGTGTGATTTCATCAAGGTACACTCAAAAGACATTGGCTTATTCTAGTAATGTTGTTTTATTTTTTGTATCATTTACTTTTCCTAACGTATCCTAAGTCAAAAGATTTTCCACATATTGAGCAATTTTCTGCAAAAATGATGTTATTTGACTACATTACATTCCGAATAGTTAACTAGCGGGAGTAGTAATAAAAAATAATATTAAAGATAATTATAACAACTTTCAAAGATTGAGATAAATAAACGTGTAACACTGACATTACATTTAATAATAACTTACTGAAAAGGATCAGTTGCGATTAAAGACGATTCTATAGTAAGATAGGTTGTTACTCTGTATGTGTAAGTTATTATCTACAGAACTATAAGTCAAAGAAAATGAGGAGTAGGTAACGATGGGTTGAAACTTATTTGACATGCAGATATTTCTGATAAAAAATATAAACGATCTCTAAACAAATACGATTCGTGTATGTTAAAAAGTATATTATATACTACAAATCAAAGTTGAAGGTGTTATGTAAGAAATTATAGATAATTAGTCATTTACAGTTAAACGGTAGTAATAATCGATGTCGGGACAGATCCGGCACCGTACATTTTCGGCCAAAACAATACTCTTAGAGGAACAGGTAGATGGGTTAATTTGGAGCGCTAATTAATTTATATTTTGTATCAGCAGCGAATTGTTTGAAATAGTAAAAGGAAAACTAATTGGGTGGTCTCCAAAATCAATAGAAATTGACTTCGAAATGGTTGCAAAAGCTCCAAACATTTCAGTTGATGCTTGTGGAAGAAAGTACAAGAGTTTGAGCTGACGGAAAAGGCGATTTCGGCACGCTTTGGTTGGTAGGGATTTGGGTTAACCAATTGGTATGACGTAAAGTACCAATTACAGGCGAAATCGTTTGGTTCTCAATTAGTAC
The DNA here is from genome assembly GCA_949126875.1 of Lochmaea capreae. NCBI lineage: Eukaryota > Metazoa > Arthropoda > Insecta > Coleoptera > Chrysomelidae > Lochmaea > Lochmaea capreae. The sequence goes on from OX421404.1 coordinate 22,659,461, forward strand.
AGCTGATGGATGAAATTGACATTTATGTACTCCATTCCATCATTACTAGACAAAAAAAGAAAAAAAAACGGACAAAACTGGAAGAATTTTAGAATATTGGCCAAAAATACAATTCGTTCCAACTACTTACAAATAAAAATCGAAACAAAAACTATTTTAGACAAGGATAGAAAGCTACCAATTTCAGTAACCGTGCTGCAGATCTCGGAATGTGATTTGACAGACCAAAAAGGGTACCAAAGTTATATTGACGTAATCGTTTTTCAATCGATTGGTATGTATTTGACAGACCAAAGCTTGCCGAAATCGCCTTATGAGAATGCGACAGGCAGGTTATACACACGTTTGTGTATAACCTGTAAAAAGTGTGAAGGAAAGCTATATACGAAGGTTGTCTTTCAAGTGTTGCATGCATATAGCAACATAGTTGGCGCCTAGTGCTTAGGAAGAGAAACATCCACAAATATTTATAGCTTAATAAATTCTGTAAATTGAAAAAGTAATCAGTTAGTGGTAATCGCGATCAACTGTACTAGGTACCCTAGTACCATATTGCGGTGGACTCAAACTAAACACCAGTCGTACTGGAGACACGTGCCAAAACAGGAACACAGCACACTCCTGCTCAAAAAGCCCTCGGAGACGCTGACTAAACCTTAGCAGGTGCCAGATAAGGATAGTGACGGGTTTACTCACAGGTCACTGTACCCTAAGGAAGCACATGCATAGAATCGGCATATATAGAGAGGAACCTATCTGTCGGTTGTGCATGGAAGAGGAGGAAACAGCCTCTCACATTATATTAGATTTTGATGAATAAAATTATCTCATTGGAGATATAGACTCCTATGAATACAACATCCAAGGGAGGATTTCTCTAGGAAGGAGATAGTGAAAAGAGTTGAGCCTGATAAGGGCTACTGGTCTCTTCACATAAACAGCACAACCAAGAGCATGATAAGCCTAAAGGCTGAGGTGCCGAGGACTCCAAGCCTCTGACTGGTGGTGCTGAAAAAATGAATAAATCACCATATTGCTTAGTGTCATAGCCAAATCTGATTATATAGGTAAGAAAAACAAACTAATTTTGGAAGAGTTATAAGTAAATAATATAAAAATATGAATACTTTAATTTCGTCTCACCCTTTTGCTTACTTTTAAGTTATCCTTATTATTGAAGGAGTTTTCCTGTTTTTTAAATTGTTAAGTACCACTCAACAACTAAACATTTTGCTTTGTATTTACTAAAACCTAAATACTAACACAGATAACTAATATAAACTTAATTACAGTTTCCTGTAAAAACTTGTCATTTAAGTAAAGTGTGTTATCAATAGATGCCAAAGACAATAGTTAAATACTATTATTACTAATTTGACAATTACTTTTCAAAAAGCAGACCGTTCAGTAAGAAGAAACAACTACTTCTCGGGATAGCTATATGCCAGAGAAGTCGGGATGTCTTCACGAAACAGTCAACCATTCCGGTTTGTAATTAGAGGGGACAATATCACTTGTAGACCGGTTTCGGTGTATTTGCGTTTAATTTGGAAGTGTAAGTCAATATCTGTCGTGGCATATAGCCAGAGAAGTAGTTGTTGCTTCTTAGTGAATGGTCTGCTCTTTGAAAAGTAATTTTCAAAAACTTTGTAACGCGTTAATATTATCTTTGACATATATTAGAAAAATACCATGCAAAAGCTAGATATTTCAAATCTTATTAAGCAATATTATTAGCAAATACCTTTGGAATCCGCATATCCGTTCTTAGTGCACATTTTGTCACATTTACGTAACACAAACACGAATCAAATAAGCGCAACGCGAGACATTATCACTTGCATTATATATCGAAATTTTTACTGTCAAATTACAGAAAACGTTGCTCTAGCCGCTGCTTTAGAACAGAACGACCAATGCAGACTGGCGACCGAAATTTTCAAACATTTGATTGTCGATGCCTCTTACCGCGAACTGAACTTCAAGCACTGTTGCCAGCTCTTGGTCGAATCGTATATTATTATGATCTTAACATCACACGTGTTTATTTTAAAGCGGATATTACATATTTCCTTTGGGACATTTTTTTTAAGGATGAAGATGTAATTTGAGTATTTTACACACACATTATACATAAAATATATTTTAATTTATATGCTTTAGCTTATGATTATTCTTCTTAAGATTGTGTAATTTAAGACATTATTATTATATCAATCTTGTAAATAAAGAAGTTTATTTTTATTTTCAACCCGAATTTTTTTTATTTGGTTATTTAACGGTCGGTTTATTCACTGAGGCTAATCACGAACGCTGGGAGCACAATACTACTAACCGGAAAATTTGTCTAACCCACTGGTGTTTGAACCAGTGGTAGGGTTCTTTAACGATCCCAACACCCTTGGACTCGGGACCTCGGTGATATACTACTTCGCTACAGACTGTACTACGTTGTTTTCCCAGTCGTCACCCATCCAAATACTAACAGCTTCACTGTAATTATCGCCTCAGAGGCGTTCCACTACAGTGCTGGGTCGACGCCCCTAATACTTGTTATATCTTCTAGTTTGATGTTATTTAGTATCATTAAGAGTTTTTTTCTAAAGATTTTTAAGTATGTATTTCAGACTATGAGATTTAAAAAACCTCCTATAAAAACAATAATCAGAATGAAAGAATAAAAATACAAGTAGTTTGTATAAATGCGAAAAGTTACTTTGTGTGCATGTTGGAACACATTTTTGACAAACACGCTTTTCAAAGTTTAAATATATTTTCTGAAAATTCATGAAATTCTACTAGAAATTTTCTGTGGCTCTTCTAGCATTTTTTGCAATTGGGAACTGACATGTGGACGAGGACTAAAAAACATGGCTCAAAATAGTATACATTTTTGAAACACATGCGATAGTAGTGTAAATAAGCAATATGTAATTAAGCTTTGGAATACCTTGGACGGGTAAAAACCGAAATCATAAAAACATTATAGGATACAGGTTTATTCGGCATTCAATTCAATGGGGAATAATCCACCAAATGAGTGACAAAAGTGTCAACGCTGATATCTAAGAGTGGAAAAAAGTTTCAGTGTGTGTTCATGTAAAATGGGCTCCGAAAAGTGTAAAATTTGTGTGGCAACAATATCTCATTGTTATCGGTAACCTAAAAATTTTTAACCTAGTTACAGATATTGGAATTAGGCAATCCAACGACCTGTCAAATAAATTCAATATGGCGCCTGGTTGGCAAACAATTGTTTACTTGTTCAGTTTTGTTAATTGTTGAAGCTTTTTTGAAGTATTTGGGTATAATTACCTTTGGTTTTATTCAGATTTATAGAAAATAGTGAGATCTAAGTTCAGTTTTGAAAAAAAATGCCAATAACGTGTATTATGGTGGGTTGTGGAAGCCGTGCAGATCGGGACCATTTGCTTAGTTTTTTTCGCATTCCCACATTGAAAAACTTTGTACATTGCCCACATATAAACGATTTATCAAGGAAAAGGAGGGATATGTGGTTAGCAGCCATCAAGAGGGAAGATCTAACACCTGAAACTCCTTGAAACAACTAACAATTACTTCGATAATAATAAAAATGCAAAATAAACACCATTAAAACTTGCTACGGCTTAAAAGCTTTGTTTGCCAACAGTTGAAAAGTCACGTGGTTTGGATTCCCTAATAGATCATACATTTTGCTACTTTGCAAGGTCAATAACGAAAAGGGACTTAAAAAAGTGGGTAACCTCCAAAGTATTGGAATGGTGGTAACGAACTATACGAAAGATTTGGAGTCAAATATTTTAAAAAAAAATCAAGATGGGAAAAATAATCTAGATAAAGAGTGCTTATATAGATCTTAAAATGTCACACTGGAATATACCAGTAGCCATCTAATCTAATCTAATTCGTGAGTCATTGTAAAAATTTGTTTTCAAATCAATTGACAAATTTAGTTGGTTCATTATTGATATATTCATTGGATTGTCTGAAATTCTACTTTCTTTAAGAATAAGTGGCAACCGCGCAAAGTTAGCACGACTTAGTGGTAGCGCTCTTGGTTATTCAGACAGGCGCGTTATTCATGGATGAATCACCTTTTTAGGACTGTAATTGCCGTCAATTCTAAGCAACTTCGGATACAGGGTCGGTTCGTTATTTTCTCTTTCCGATATCAGGTACTTCTATTATATTACTACTAATAAGATGACAAACGTGAAGATGCCAATTTCAAGTTAAGTCAAGTGTGCTTGTGTCCTGGGAAACACTCCAATAATATTACAAGAGGAACTATTAGCAATAAATATTTGTGTTCAAGTGTCTCAGAAAATGCCTTAATTCAGCCAGAATATTTATTGCACCTTTTAGTCAGACTGCTTTACTGGCGTCTACGTTTTACGAATCTAAAATAGTCTGGAACTACAAACAATCCCTTGAACATTAACTGTCTAGACGTAACTTTGTTATTGGTGGCAGAGCATGAGGAACTGTCGGGAATGAGATTGCTGATGGTATCACAAAAGGAGGAGATTGTACACATTTTATCTATTTTGTGGTATCACGAAAAGCCACATCGTGAAAGAAGTCGTAAAAGGTTACTATTACGATAATCTGCTCACTACGCGAAATTGCTCTTAGACCTCCCAAAGTAATTACCGGAATTCCCACTTGACACTTCCCACTCCTATAGCATCTCGGTAAGATGGGCAAAGTGCTAATTCTGTGATGATGCAGAAAAGACGGCGGATCTGCAATTGCAGGGTAATTGTCCGCCAACGCCTTAAATACTTGAAGCAGGTCTACTTAGAGTCGGATCAAGACTAAAATGTAAATGCAGATAATGTTCGCATTGTGGTAAGGCTCATCAGGCCATCAACCCCCGTAATCTAATCTTATAATTCAAGTGAAGGCACAATACGAAATTTCTGAAGCAACTTATCAAAAAATGGTAGGATGTACAAGAACCAAATAAACATGACATTTGATAGCTACTATTGCTGTGACTATAAATAAGACTAATATTTCAAATAGAACATTTATATTTTGACTGGTCTTCAACTTATAATCTGTTTTTTTTACTACCATAATCTACAAATTCTTCTTAGGTATGTTCTTTTGGTCTATGAATATATTCTATTATAGATTCTAAAACTTACATCTTATTTTAATAAACTCCAAATGCGACACACCTGTTTGTATCAACAATTACACCTCTACTAATTAACTTGCTGCAAAACCGTTCATGAAAAATGAAGCTGAGAATATTGGATAAGATAAAACGTACAATACAAATGAGATTGTGGTGTGGTTTGTTTGGGTGATTATTCATGAAAACTCTGATAAGAAATAGTTTTATCTTAGAAACATGCACATAATTTTCCCGAATGATTATTAACTGTATTTGGTATGAACTGACATTATAACTATGTCTATATAGTCCCGGTAAAAAATTGAACCAAAAAAAATGTTAAAAATCTGGCAATAAAATATGACAATAGGTAAAATTTGTTTTTGATTTTTGTGGTTTGCGTGACCACGTCATCTGCTGTTAGTCTTTTAAAGCCAAAAAATGTCAAACACAAATCATATTCTCATTCTTCTGATAAACCATCCAGTGAACTTTGCAATACTGGTCATATTTCTGTAGCAATAGAAAATTTCATGGCTTTATTTAAATTTATTTTCCCTATGTTAGTTTCCATAGCAGAAATGTGATTGAGATCTGCTTTAGCTAGTACGAAATATTCTAGCATAAGCAGTCTTCTTTCTACCTCCACTCACATACTCAAATACAGTACAGTTCATTCTTCCAGTTTCCTTAACTGGTATTTGATTAATTGATTGATTGGATCAGCACACAGTCAAAGGATTGAAGTCCTCGGCACCTCAGCCTTTAGGCTTTCTGTGCTCTTGGTTGTGCCGTTTATGTAAAGAGACCAGTAGCCCTTATCAGGCTCAGCAGTCTTTTCACTAGGTCCTTCTTAGAGAAATCCTCCCTTGAATGTTCTAGTCCTAGGAGTCTATATCTCCAGTGAGATAATGCTTCACAATCGAAGATAATGTTGGAGGCTGTTTCCTCTTCTTCCATGCACAACCGACAGATAAGTTCCTCCCTATGTATGCCGATTGTATGCATGTGCTTCCTTAGGGTACAGTGACCGGTGAGTAAACCCGTCACTATCCTCATCTGGCCCCTGCTAAGGTTTAGTATTTCATTGGTAAGCGTCTCCGAGGATTTTTTGACCAGGAGTTTGCTGTGTTCCTGTTTTGGCACGTGTCTCCAGTTCGACTGATGTTTAGTTTGAGTCCACCGAACTGTACAATCACGTGCAGCAGTTTTAGATATCCCAAATACTGGTTCAGAACCAGTGAATGCTGTCTCAGACCCTAGCTGTGCTAGGATGTCTGCCTTTTGGTTTCCTACAATGCCCTTGTGCCCAGGGACCCACTTAAGAGTAACTCTATTATGGTTAGTCAGGGTTTTTAGTTTCCCAGACCAGTCTAGATCTGATCTGAGGACATGCTGAAGGTTTTAATGCTGCCTGACTAAACTGGTGTTTAGTAATATCATTGATTGATTTGATCAGTACACCCAGACAAGGTTCCAAGTCAGTGGTATCAAAAGAGCTGTGTGAAACTGGTGGCAATCTGACCAATCACTAGGCAGCAGAAATGCTAACTTAAATTCAAATCGCTCCTCTTAGTTTAAAAACAAGGTATAGTATCCATGATTTGATCCTTCAAAGTCATGAATTTGACAACCACTGGCAGTTTAAAACCGAAATAATAAAACACGAGCGTTTTGTAACTATATGTACAGTATGATTAAATAAAAGGACTGGCTCTATTTCCCTCACTATATTTCATAGTAATTAACTCATGATTTGTTAAATGCATCTAAAGGTGTTGATGAGAGAAGTTCATTATTAGGTTAATAACCCAGGAAAAGAAAAATTTATAAAACATGGAATTCATCATTTTAAATCCGCTCATCCCATAATACAAACTTTCTACATTAGGTATCCAATTTAAAACAAAAAAAATTTTCTAATACACATCTGCAATGTTCCGAAATCAGATATTACAAATTTTCATGGTAAATATGGTGAAAGCATATCATGTTTTGTCTCATATAATTATCGATTTTGGACATTCAAGTATGGAAAGTCGAATTAAGTAGACAGGTAAATTGATCTTGGTTGCTCCCTCAATTATACAGGTAATCTTTCATTACTAATTAAGTAGGTTCGTGAAAGTATTCACGATTTTTTTCAAGTTGATATTTAAATTTTTTTTAAAAACGTATCATCAACAGTTTAAAAACATCCTCTTTGAGTCAATACAACAAGAAACAATTCAAGTTTAAAATAGGATTAATATTAAGCCTTGGTTGGGGACTGAGGCAATTTTGTCATAAGAAGGATCGATCCAATAAAATTTTATACGGTCAATCACCTCCTGAATTTTTTCCAATGAATTTGGAAACACCCTTTATGTATTTTAATACTGGGTGAATCACGACCAACGGGATGGAGGTTTATGGCGAAATGGTAAAAGTTTTAAAATGTTTGTCACTTTAGTAGTTTGTACATTCATATAGGGTACATTTTAAAATTATTTTTAAATATACAGGATGTTCCAATAAAGTGTAGAGTATCAAAGTTATATTTTTTCTTATGGGACACCCTATATTTTATTGCATTTTCTGGATGGAAGAAAATTTTTGAGTTTTTTGAAAACCTACCACTTAGCATCCGAAAGAAAATGTGGCTACACTTGGACGGAGCTCTTGCTCACTTTTCACGTGCTGTTAGGAACTACCTCAATAGAAAATTTAGAAATAAATGGATAGGTAGAGGCGTTTCTTATAATTGGCCAGCTAGGTCACCAGGATTGACCATGATGGATTTCTTCAAATGAAATGAAAATAAGAATTTCGAACGCTTTCGCGTCTATAACACCCTATATGTTGAATAATGTAAGTAAATCGTTGGAAGCTAGAATCACGTGTTCCATTGCAGAAGATGGCAAGCATCTTTAGCATCCATTATAGTAATTTTTCAATTTTTGCTCTTAATAATTTGTTCGTTTTGTAGTATTTATGTATTTTCTTTATTAAAAATGTGTTTTTGTTTTATTATGTCCTCAAATACTTATCGGTAAAAAAAGAGCTAATGTAGCTCAGCAACTACAAGTGTGCATATTTATTAGCAGCTCCACTGTTTTTTTTTACAATTATGCCCAGATCATTAGTTGAAAATTTAGAGAGAATTGCAGATGTTTTAAAATCGATTTACTATACAATTCAAGAAAATTGTAAATTGCACGAAAAGTATAATACCTAGGTTTAGGACATCTTTATGCCATTCGAAATAAGACATTTTTTGAACAAGATGAATTATTAAAATATAGGGTGTTCCATTTAAAATAAGCCCAATATTACGCATTGAATGATCTAATAATGAAACTGAAAATTTTGAACAACCTGTAAAGAGATGTTTAGAACTCAATCGTGGAATACATTCAAGGAATGTTTAACTATTTAGATGTAAGAGAAAATTTGCTAGAATTTGTTATATCAATGAGTAATTAATTTTTTTCGAAATATTCACATTTTTGTAACATCATCATAACTCGGAACTTTCTGTATTTAGGTATAGGGAACCATTATGGAGGAGTATTTTATTTTTTAGGAGGAATCAGAAAATGCAATAAAATATAGGGTGTCACATAAGAAAAAATATAACTTTGATACGCCACACTTTATTGGAACATCATGTATATTTCAAAATAATTTAAAAATGTAGCCTATATGAATGTACAAACTACTAAAATAACAAACATTTTAAAACTTTTATCGTTTCGCTATAAACCTCCATCCCGTTGGTCGTGATTCACCCTGTATAACGATAATTGAAATTTAATATTCAATATCTTCTATAAATTCCTTGTGGCATTACTTATTCTTTTTTCTTATTTTTTTTGGGAATCAAACCACAATAATGTTTTTTTATTTCGACGTTTCGGTAGCGTTCCAGCTACCGTTGTCAAGATTAACTATTTATTCAACATTTAACGTTCATGGTACGAAAATTCTGTTATATTTATTTATTTTAAAACGGTAAGTAAAAGGGCATGACACCACTGTCGTTTGCAAAACGACTAAAAAGTTCATTACAAGTCACTAAAGCATTTTTATATTCAAGTGTACTTGTGTCATCGAATCCCGCTGGGACATACGAATAAAATTTGCAAGGTCTTTTTGTGTCCGAAAATTTAGATTTATTGCATATTTTCATTACGGCCTTAATGCAGTAGACGGTTTTCGTTAAATGCTGTTTTCCAAGAATTTAATTGAATAAAAAAAGTATTGAATATGTTTTTGTACCGTTATTCCAGAACAGTATTGGAATTTTTGGTGTCTTCAATAAATTTTATAATGAAATAGAAAAGATGGTTGATGCAAAAAAATTTAATCTAACAGTTTGTAATTGATTCAAGAATTATCGAACTGAGAAAACAAGGAAAACTATAAAAATTGTATCCTATGTGTGGTGGTTTATTCATTCATTATTTTGGGTTGTACTCAACGGTTGTACCATTTGCCATAGTTTCTGCTTCCATCTTCCATTACAGAAGCTTATACAGGACAGGGCACCAGTTTAACTGGTAGGATTTTGAGTAGTTCTGGTTGTATTATTTCCGCTCCAGAGTGCTTCTAAAGAGGAAGACAAAAACAGGCAAGACTTGGATTATGAAAAAAATAGAAATATCATAGTAACAAGAAGAGAAATTAAAACAGTAAAATATAAAATTAAGAAAGACGAAATTATATGCAATTTACCAAGCGTTGCTCTTTGCCAGTAATGTGGATTCCCAGCAGTTTTTAATCATCACTGACTCTCTAAGCTACATTGATAGTATCCAGCACATTTTTCCCACAATCTATTAATAAACTCTAAGCTCCGCAGAATAAAGAAATAAGTGAGCCCCTGGAGATCATACCCGATGAAAAGAAGAGAGCAAACGATCTTATCGCGCCTTAGAATTGGACATACAAGATTCTCTCATGACTATCTTATGTCCCATTCCACGGCACCAGTGTGCAACAGCTGCAATCAGCCTCTAACAGTAAGCCACGTACTATTGGACGGTGTTTCCGATGTCTGTCCGGCGGTCAGGGTAAAACGCAGGTACGTCCGAGGTCCGTCCCGCGGTTAAAAGGGTCAAGACGTTTGTCCGAAGTCCGTCCCGTGGATTCGTATGATAATTTATATTGCAGATATTATATATTATATATACATATAAGATATAATATGTAGTAGGGTAGGGTAGGATCTGTGGAAGGGTGTCGATAATACACGAATCATACTAATTATTCTAGGAATAATATTCTACCCTGCCCATTCTACCTGTGTATCCACCTGTCCGCGGGACGGACATCGGTCGGGGATTAAAAACCCTTTTCCTAAACCCTCAATTTTCTGACCGCGGGACGGACATCGGTATTGCCCCTATTGGAATGTGAAAAGTTCCGGCTACAGAGACAAACTCATAACATCTAAAATCAAATAGAAGAGGCACTTGGTGAAAACTGCGATATGCCTCTGTTAATAAAGTTTCTTAACTTTTTTTAAACTTTTTTAAACTTTATCAAATATTAAATAAAATTTGACGACCTACTTTTATAATTTTATATTACCGTAAATTCTCAAATAATGTAGCTTGATTTAGGCAAATACCATGTTTCACTTCTGTAACTAATGTTAATCTGTTGTATATTCTTGTTGAGCGCTAATAATCCTAGGGATAGATAAAAGAAAGACGAAATTATAATATTTTTGTTATCTCTTAGATTGTTTTTTTTTTATTTGGATTTTTATACGTTTTCTCATTCTTGTTTTATAACCGGCATAAAAAAGCTCAGTTATTTATGAAGAAGTCACTTTTTAAAAAGGGTTAATTGGAAACTAGCTTCAGGGTGATAAAAAGGTTGTACTGATATTAAAGACAAATGTTAGTAATACATTCCAGTGTTACCAACCATTCAAAAGATAAGGTTGATTAATTGTAGTGTTTGACACTCAGTGGCTTCTGTCCTTTATAAAGGATTGTAGATTTATTATTATCATTATATCCTTATACAGTGGAATTCCTTTTTTAGTTTTCTTTTCAAGAACATAAGGCTGATATATCAAATTATAGATCAATTTCTATAATCTGCAAATTATTAAATGTATCTGAAATATTATTAGAGCTATACACTGTGTCCGTAAAGTATGGAACAAATTTCTTTTTTAGCTAAACAGATCATTTTAAGAAATAATCCTGAAACACGTCGATTTTTTATTTTAATTTACCGTATTTTAAAATAATATTCTAATATACAGGATGAATTACTTTCGAGTAATGACGTCACCGTCATTTTTTTAAATAGAACACCCCCATTTTGTCTCAATTTTCGGATTAGTCTTGCTGAGCTGATTCTAAAAATGTATCACATGTTGATTCCAATTGGTACAGGGTTGATAAAAATACAATAGTTTTGTGTGTGCTCATAAAGTAACGCGTAACATTCTTTATTATTTAAATTGACAATATTATCAAAAATACTTATTGTCTAGCGGCAATTGGTTTAAATGTAACACCCTGTAGGTTGTTACATTTTTAGATTAATAAAAATGAGCTGTTTCCATACATGTTTGGTACTTGTGGTCTAGCAGACAGAATATGAAAGAAATTATTTCTTATCAATTTAAAAAAAAACATAGTCTTCTAGTTTTTTTTGTGAAATGTCATTATTTGTTTAGTAATTTATTGATGTTCAGTGACAGTTTAGTACTACAATATTTTTGGTATTCGTGAATGTTTTAATTATTGCTTAGATTTAATTTGAAGTAGAAATGGAGTTAAGTGTAAAGAAAAAAATTGAAATACTCATGATGATTGGGTATGGAGACAGATCGCGAACTCAGAAGGAAGTGTGCAATTTGTTTAATGATAAATATCCAGAAAGACCTATAACGCGTTCAACAGTCAGTAAGATTGAAAAGAAATTTCGAGAAACTGGTACGGGTGAAAATGCACGCAAATCAGGACGTCCCTACTTAGTTCTGAAGAAGATGCGCACACTTCTGTGCGTAAAGTTAGTCGCGATATCGGTGTTAGTAAAATAACGGTACAAAAGTTATTAAAGCTTGAAAAATGGCATCCTTGTAAAATCAAACTTGTGCAGGAATTAAACGAAGATGATCCCGATAGAATTATCCAATTTTGCGAAAAAATGATGGATAAATGTCACCAAGACCCTCTCTTGATACAAAACATTATTTTTCCTGATGAGGCCACTTTCACGTTGAATGGCGAGGTTAATCGTCAGAATTGTAGATACTGTGCAAAAGAAAACCCCCACTGGATGCGTGAGCATCATACACAACACCCGCAAAAGGTAAATGTATGAGCTGGAATTGTAAGAAATCGGATCATTGGACCCTACTTTATCGAAAGTAATTTAAACGGGGCAACGTACCTTGAGTTTTTAAGGGGGTATTTCGTACCTACTTCACGTAATTTGTTTCCCAGCAGACGTAATCCTGGAGGTTTTGATGAAAGTTTATGGTGTCAACAGGATGGTGCACCTCCACATTATGCTGTAGATGTTAGAAGGTACCTAGATGAAATATTCCCAACAGGTGGATTGGTAGACGTGGACCTATTGAATGGCCAGCGAGATCACCAGATTTCAATCCTTTGGATTATTTCATGTGGGGCCATCTGAAGAATGTTGTGTATCAAACGAAACCAGCAAATATTCAAGAATTAAAAGAGAGAATTAGGACAGCAATAAACAATATTTCTCAAGACACAATAAACAAGGTTCAACAAGAATTTGTACACCGTTTGGGTTACTGTCAAATACAGCAAGGGCTGCAGTTCGAACATTTATAAAGTCATGTATTTCATCAATTCTGTCCGCTAGACAATAAGTATTTTTGATAATATTGTTAATTTAACTAATAAAGAATGTTACGCGTTACTTTATGAGCACACACAAAACTATTGTATTTTTGTCCACCCTGTACCAATTGGAATCAACATGTGATACATTTTTGGAATCAACTTAGCTAGAGTAATCCGAAAATTGAGACAAAATGGGGGTGTTCCATTTAAAAAAAATGACGGTGACTTCATTACTCGAAAGTAATTCACCCTGTAAATTAGATTATTATTTTAAAATACGGCAAATTAAAATCAAAAATCGACGTGTTTCAGGATTATTTCTTAAAATAGGCTGTTTAGCTAAAAATGAATTTGTTCCATACTTTACGGTTACGGACACAGTATATATCGATATGCTAGTAATGAGATTACAATTTATTAATCCTCACGGAATCATGAAAGGCCGATCGACAACTACCAATTTGTTTACAATAACACAAAACATAGCGGATTCTATTGATAGTAGACTACATTCCTTCCAAATCGAATGCAGTTTATTCAGTAAGTCCTCGTTAGACGTTTCGCAAGGTTCTACCTTGGGATTACTGGACAGTGGACAACACACAAAATTCCTGCACAATCATATTATTTTGAATATTTTCTTTAGCCTGCTCTGTAATTGGGTTTTTACCGTAGAGCAGTGTATATATTAAATAAATAAATAAATTATAATGAAGACAAAGTAATTAACGATCAACTTATTTAAATGGTTGGTGGTCATACTTAGATTTAGAAAGTGTTTTTCTTTATAAATATTATAGATATTTAAATAACAAATTTTAAAGCACGTTCATCTACTTTTTCTCGTTTCTGAATAAATTTAAAGATCAACGTCAAGACTCAGTTATTCTAAGAACGAATCCTGTGCGAGACATTCCAAGGACGTTTTGTTGGTGAAGCATGTAAGGACATCTTTATTTCCCACGCAATTTACAATTAAAGATCTAATGTAATTGATTGATTTAATTACGACGTTGATGTTCAATTATTTTACTCATTTGGATATATTTCACATGCTTTATATATAAATTAGTTTCTTTTGTTGATGTAATCGAACAAAGAAAAGAAATATCATTAGACAGGCATGTGCAGGGTTTTTAGTGGAAATTTTCAAAATTGTCCAGTACAAAAAGTTCGATTACTTAAGATAGAATCGTTTTCAAATCAAAATGAGGAAGAAAATAGCTATTTATGCCATCAGTTACGAAATGCCTCACAAGTTACACAAAATTTCATTTCGTAACGTATTGCATACAAGATTTTTCCTAATTTTGAAGAAAGTAATAAAAAAATAAAACTTAATATAATTGATAAAAATTTGGAAAACATAAATTTAGTTTGTTGCTGTTACTTCATGTTAGTTGTCAGTTTGACATTTTGTAAAAACGTCTAGAAGGAAGGTTTTTAGCGAGATTGATATATTTTAAGTTTTATTTTTAAAAAATGAGTGATTCAAGTTCTGAAGAGCTACCAAGCGATATTGAAGAGGCAGCAGGTAATGCTCTATTATCAGTAATTCCCAAAAAGTCAAAGGCAGTTTATGATTTGGCATACGAAAAATTTGTTACGTGGTGTGATGAGAAGAAAATTAAACATGTTAATGAGAAAGTTTTACTTGCATATTTTGAGGGTAAGAAAGATCTAAAAGTTTCCACATTATGGACACTTTACTCAATGTTAAGGTCTGAACTAAATCTGAAAAGGAATATTGATATTAAAAAATATACAAATTTGGTAGCATATATTAAAAGGCAAGCGGACGGGTACAGTGCTAGAAAGTCAAAAGTTTTTATTAAAGAAAAATTTGCCAAATTTTTAGTGGAAGCTGATGACAAAGAATACTTAATGGCTAAGGTTGCAATGATAATTGGAATGGCAGGAGCATGCAGAAAAGCAGGATTAACATTTCTTCCAGTTGAAAATAATGTTATAGACGAAGGAAGCCATTTTCGTGTTGATATCCCACCTTCAAAAACAAAAGTTATACGGCAGTTTGCAATTACCACTGGAGACATTGAAAATACGAATCTTGTTGAAATATTAAGAAAATATATTAAGTTGCGTCCCCAGGTTCTTAAACACAACAGATTTTTTGTAAAATATGCGAATGGCAAATGTACCAGAAATCCTGTGGGAATTAACACAGTCTGCCAAAAGTTATTGCACAATTTCTTGGTCTTTCAAATCCTGTTCTATATACTGGCCACTGCTTCAGAAGAAGCTCTGCAACTTTCCTAGCAGACAGTGGCGCTGATATTTGAAAATTAAAGAGGCATGGAGGTTGGAAATCTACCTCTGTTGCGGAGGGATATGTTGAAAATTACATGAATAATAAAAAACTTATAGCGCAAGAAATATTTGGTGAAACATCTAATGCAATGTGCGCCGCTTCCCAAATAACAGCAAGTTCGAGCAATGAAAAAAATATGTCGTAGAGAATTAATTTGAATAATTGCAATAATTGTGTTATCCATATTTATAATAATTAATTAATTTATAATTTATGTTTTCAACTTGTATTATAACAGTTTAACAAATAGAATAATTCTTTTTGTCACAAGATACAAATAAGAATCGCCCCAGAAGTGGCAGAAATCGATGTACAACAGCAGCACAAGACCGGCAGATAACATTGATAGCTCAAAGAAATCATCTGGAATCTACAAGTGGTATCTCCAGAAAAATTGTTAGTTGTGAAAAATTGGCTTGGTTTCTGATTCGCGAAGAACACTAGTTTGGAGGGCCTCAGGACGACAAGCCCGACTAGAAACAGCCCAACCGCGTGTCCCATTTGAAGGTAGAAGTATTATGGTTTGAGGTGGTATTGTGAGTGGCATACGGACGCCTCTACTGGTTCTGGAGAGAAGAGTCACTGGTGCTGTATACATCGAGGAGGTTTTAAATCCTGTCGTGCGTCTATTCCGAGGGGCAGTAGGTGATAGATTTGTGTTTATGCATGACAATGCACCTCCGCATCGAACAGCAGCAGTACAAAATTTTCTGGAAGAAGAAGGAAAATCCACAATATGGTGGCCCTCGAATTTCCCTGACATGAACGTCATTGAACATGCCTGGGACATTCTCAAAATACGCATTAAGAAGCGAAACAATCCCCCTATTACACTGCGAGAACTAAAAGATGCTGATCGTGAAGAATGGGAGAGAATTCCGCAAGCCCAGCTCGACCATTTAATCGACAGCCTACAGTGATGCATACAGGCCAATGAAGGAAATACTGATTATTAATATTACAAAAAAATATTTTTTTCTATACTAATTTAATTTTAAATGTAAGTGGTACATTGTAAATTTTTCACTCCAAAAGAATAAATCATTTTTTTGCATATTGTTTATCTGGCTTTGAGATTTATTTAGTATTGGTGGGAGTTGTAGCAAAATGATGTTTAATTATTCAGAAATGTTTTTATATAGAAATCAAAAAAGAGATGAAATATTCCAATATTCCAAACTGTTGGACATATGTGTATACTTAATATCCTCAAAATATCACTTCTCGATAATCGTAAAACTGAACATTGAAATTGTCGGTACACACCGTTAACTATACATAAATCTACACCGAAATCGTCTTAACCGTTTGTTAGTTTTATGCGAACCGTCAAATTCAATGTCCTAAATTATCTGTTAATTATTTTTATTATCTCGTTACATTTGATTTAAATACCGATCGACCTAAAAATTTGGCCCACTTGATAAATGTAATTCGAAATTTATTTTGTTTATTTTGAAGTTAAAAAATAATAATACTAAATTATTAGTACGAGAGATTTATTCTTCTCATACGCCTGAATGAATGAAAAATTGAAGACTCACTCGTGTGTATGTTTGCTTGGCATAATTGCACATAATAGTGGAAAGGTCAAGTAAAAATTTGGTATGCCTATAATATTATACAGATTGCGAAAACTCTTTTCGCGACATACGATTTACACAAGTACGACAAGGAAAATATTAGCAAAACTAAAAGAGAAAGAATAATTGTGCGCTCAGCGATGGGCGTGTGTTCAGTTCCAGCTACCAAAAACAGTTGGGGGGTGTTCAGTGTTCACTGTTGCCAGAATCGCAGATTAATTTGAACAAATGATATTTTTGCCTCGTTAACGTTATATTTTTTTCAAGCTCATGCACTATTAGGAAAAACTAAACACTTTCATCCGGCAACAGTGTTCTTCACAGAGAGAATGAACTGCCTAAGCTCTGACGTCACAACTCCTATTAAGTTTTCCAAACAAATCGATAACGCGTGTAAAACGTCATAAGAGATTATTAATTTGCGGTTTGCTATTAATATAGTTATAAAAATAAGAGTGATCGTTGTTAGAAATAAGTAAAAATAGATCAGTTGAATACCTTTTTACACGAAAATCTGCAAGGTAAGGTTTGCAAAGTGTTTTTAAAACAGTGTAAGCACAGTTGAGGTTATGTGTGCTTATGCTGTGTTTTTGTATTTAAAGTTTTGTAAATTTTATTGACAAAATAATGGAAATCTTTTTCCAGATTTACACTTCAAAAACTTCTTTTATTAATCACTTTTTATATATTTCTTTGATAACTAAATCAACAGCAAACGGCAAATTAAAAATTTCTTGATAAATTACACGAACTTTCGGTTTGTTTGGAAAAGTTTTTATCACCACGCCACTTATGACGTCAGACTTAGGCTGAGCCCACAATCGCAATCTGTATGTGCTGAACATCCGAGTGAACATCCAAAAAACAAGTTCATTATATTTCCAGAAAAACGGTAAATCTGACGACAATTTAAGTAAGATCGGCCGAATTTCAAAACCCTCACAAACCAAAAATTGAAAAAAGCCTACAAGCCGTTGTCGTTCCACACTCAGTTTCTGTATAAAACTGTTTGACTCAAATACGTAGTGTTGATTGATTGGTTTGGCACTACCAGTCACATCAGCCGTTAGGCTTTTTGTACTCTTGGTTGTACAGGCCATTAGGTCTTATCAGACTCAACAATCTTTTCACTAGGTCCTCTTGGAGAAATCCTTCCTTAGGTTTTCTAATCCTATAGTCTATATGTATATCCAATGAGCCAGTGCTTCACATTTTTTACTCATCCTATTACTTCATAAGTGAACATAAATACATAGTGCTCAAAATTGCATCTAGGGTAGGATAAAAAACAAAAGTCTAAAGTCTTCCTAAAAAATGTTTGTTCCATAATCGTCTCGACTATCGTTGTATGAATAAAAAATCAATTTGTAAGTGCCATACCGGCAACCATATGGTACTGTAATGTGGCCCAATGTCAACCACTCCTCGAAAATGCTGTGGCGGCGGCGCCGTGTCGTAACAAATCAATATAATGAGCGGCAAGATTTAAATTGCGCGCCTTTTTTGCCTCGGGCTACAGACATTTCGTCTCTTACTGAGATATTCATTTGTTAGCGCCATTTTGGGAAAACTATTTTAATTTTTAAAGTAAATAATATTTTTTGAGGTGAATGGTCTGTCTGCGAAGGTTTTGTGTAGGACTATTGTTATTAAATGTCTACTATTTCGTTAAGTGAAAGAAGTTTTATTCAGATAAGTAATCGAGATCCGTTAATTCTAGACATGGCAACATTGACATTATTAACTGAGTGAAATGTAGATAGCGGTACACTAATTACACTTTCTGGTTACATACTTCTCTACATCGTTCCCGTTTTCGGCACGCTCCGCTAGATCGCACCACAATACGATTTACAGCAACGTGGCGAAAATTCATAACGCCACGATATTTGAATTTTTTCACCATCTGTCACTTGATCATTACTTTGACGTTAAACGTCAGTGTATGTCAAAGTTTTTTGTTACATTTTCTTATTATTTGGTTTATTCGGTAAGCGATAAAAAGTGTTGTACATTGCTTTATTTGTAAGGCCCGGTTTCTACTGTTATTCAAGGATTGTTTATATATGAGTACTCCAAGTTTCACATAGCTAGTCTCAAAACTTATTATAGATAGTCTAGAGCTCAAATTAATACATTAAAAAGATACATTTGTTTACATTTAAAAGTGAACCCAACATTACATCACATTCTAAGGTAACTTGCCGACCCTTCGCCAGATGTCTTACTTTTCCTTTGAATTGCGACAACTGTTTTTGTTTGAAATTTTTGAGGTTTAAAGGAAACAAATGCGTGTTAATAATTTTGTCTCTCTGAAATATGGCAACACCGAGAAAAGGGCGGAAACCGTTTTACTATCAATTTTACCTGATTTTACTACAAAGTTTCAACGTTCCTTGTTTATTGAAGCTCTTGTTTTCGTCTTTTCAACTGATATTTGTGTGTGTGCGTACAGATATAATTAAAAACAATATTTTTTTGTAAAAATCATGGTTCGTCAGTGCCAAATTTGCAAAAAAACAGTCGGAATTTTCCTAACCTCTCTTTTCACCTGTAAGACTAGTCCGACAGTTTCTCCCCACTCATTTTCATTGATGAAAACATATGCATGTCGATAGAATGTTAGCCGTCTTTTCGGATAGTTTTATGAACGAATTGCGGACTCTATTTGTAGTATTACTTTAAGGTCTAGAGTTTCATAAGGAGCCCGATCCCCTTACTAAAATATATGCGTGAGGCAATGCAGTTTTGTTCCATGTAACCATGAAATTTTACAAAAACATTTTTTTAAACTGTTTTTTTTTATTTATTTGATTATAATTTCAAATACATTTTTTACGATAGCATAAAAATCATTTTATATCCCAGCTACTGTAAAGATCCTCTACAAACATCATTACAGTTAATAGATTTTCTTTGAAAGTCTACAAAAATATAAATATATGAAGTCATATTAAACTCAACCAAAAACAATTAATGATTTACGAAGATATTATAACCTATTATACGAAGTTCATAGAATCGTTTTGTAAGAACATTTTTTATAGCTCATTCATGTTTTCGAAACAACAAAGGGTTGTCGCGAAAATGATATATGCAATAAGCATTCGAATGGTATTCATAAAATGCACACATAATGGTTGACTGCAAAATATCTGAATACGTTTCAGGTGTAGGTATTTTTTAGTCATCCACATTTTTTATTGAAATATGATAATCGAGTAAATATTTTTGTCATTCTACATTGACTCAAAAATATATGAGTAATTCAACAAGCTTTTGTGTGTGAGTACGTGAGCAGCAATTATGTTGAATAATTTCAAAATCACCGCAAGAAATAAAATACTTTTTTTTAAATACCTTACTACTTCACACAAGATATATAGAAATTATTACAAATAAATTGCTCCCTCATGAAAATTGTATCGTACGCCCACGGTAAATGGTATTTTAATATTTTAACTCCTAGCACAAAGACCTAAAAGATCTATTTTGCCCCTTACTACTACTTAGTTTCTGAGGAGAGTCTCAGAGACTAGTAGCTCCTTTACTCCTATTTCTCGAAGGAATTTTAGGATATCTGCAGGCTTCAACTTAGGTAACTGTCCCTCTTCTATCCAAAAGTCTCTCAGGTGCTGTGCCTTAGGATTCTGAGTTGCTGTGCAGTTCGCAAGTATGTGGATGGAGGATTCTTCTTTCATTCCACAAAATCTACAATCTTCTTCCTCCACTATTTTGAGCTTTAAGGTGCCCATTCAGGTGACAATGTCCCGTTAGGATTCCTGTCAAAATCCTTAGTGCAGTTTTACTTTGACTTATGCATTCATTTGATCTCAACAGGTTGTAGTCACCCAGAAGAATCTTAGATTGCCTAAGCCCTCTGCTAGATCTTTCCAATGGTCAGATCTTCTCTTTTCTTCAGCTTTACCTATTTCTTCCAATATTACATTGGATCTGATTCCGCAAAAGGGTTCCGGCCCCCAAAAGGGTATTTCAGTCCTCCTCTTCGCTAGTTCATCTGCTATTTCGTTTCCTTCTATTCCAGTGTGTCCTGGAATCCACAGTAAGGTGACTATATTGTTCATTAAGTTTGCCTAGGCATTACCACACCATTTTGGAACTGATTACACAAGAACTCAGCGCTCTAATGGCTGCTTGACTATCAGACATTATGATAATCCTTTGCCTTCTATATCCGAAGTTTTCCCAAGCTTTCAGAGTGTTTGGTTCCTGGCCCGTACACTCCTTTCCTTTTGAGCCGTCTGTGTACCATTGAATGGCATTCTTTCCAAGTCTGGTAATGGTATTTGGATCCCATTCCTTCTTGTTGCTTAATTCCGTAACGAATTTCTTTAAAAAGTTATACTTTTTTATCATACCATCTTGTGGCATGTCCCAGGTTGTCTGATTTCTAAGAAGTGAAGAGGTGGTTTTCTTTTTAATGAATAGAATATCATGAAATTTTGACTGCTGTCTTTTTATGGTTAGTACTAACTGAAAACCAGGCAATTCCAATAAAACTATCGCCATGTGTCAGGCCTGGGACTTTTCAGTCTATGAGACAAATTGTTCACTACTAACTAGCTAAGAGCTTGTGAAAGGACACCATGAAAAACCACGTGCAAAAATACTATGATCTATTCGGTTGCAGTGTAATTGGAGATTTTGTCAGAAGGGCTCGAGGAAATAAAGATTAATGTAATTTAAGTTTATCAATAAAATATAAAAATTCGAATGAATAACGTAACAGTAAAGAAACAACCATCATAATTATTGCAGGTACATTATATACAACCTGCCAACATGAAGCAAATTAGATGCATTCTCTAAAGACTATATCTTTATTTTTTTTATTCCGAGGAAAATTCCTTGTGATTTATTACCGATACATCTTAATTCATTTTAAAGCCTGTGGGGTACTGGTTAGTATTTCGAAATAGATTTATGTGAACAAAATCAGCGGTGATCACTGTAATTAGGGGATTTATTATGTAAGATAACATACGTCCATATTTTATCGTACAAATTCATTCACGAGGTGGTTTATTCGGAGGTTCCAAAGCAAAAAAAATTGAGATTACGAAACATCAAATTGTAAACTAATTGTAAATTAATATTTTAATACGTAAAGACAAAAATAAGAAAAATTGTCATAGCTGTTGTAGGTATGCTAATTATAAACTGTAAGCTTAACAGGGAGGCAAAGCTAAATGAGTTGCAAAGTGGACAATAGATATGGCACAAGGAAGTGGGTGGCACAGAAATCTCTAGAATGTTAGGCAATCTCACCAGGATAGACACAGGCAAAACAGAGGATATTCGCCTAACGTTTGCGGCAGACTTAACGAGCAAAATTGGGAAAACTGTCAAAGCTGTAGTAATTATGTTAAAAAGGTACTGTAAGCTTAACATTCACGCAAAGCCAATGGGGTTGATAGACAAAGCAATGTACAGATTCTTTCACCTAGAAGAGGTAACTGCAGAGCACATCCTATGCCTGGCGAATGGACGGTTTCTACTAGGCGATGAGAAGCCACCGGCAAAAAATTACGTGATTGGCTGCTTAAAAAGAATAGCGACTGGATAAAGTGATCTAGATCCACCTGATCAAATCTACGTAAAGATCTCGAGTTAGGCCCAATCAAGTTTCCTCTCTTCAAAATAGTAGAAAGATCGATATCCGATGGAATAAAATAAGGCTTTTTTCGGCAACCGCCCGGAAAGTACCCACTTCCCGGGCGCTTTTCCTTTTCCAGCCTAGTCTGGGAAATAAGTATTTTCTGGACTAGGCTGTGAAGAATTACATCATTGTTGTCATTGTACTTAATAACCCACTAATAGTATGAAAATCTAGATAGGTATGCTTTAGAAGACTGCAGCTATTACCATAGCAACCAAATAACGAAGGATCAATTAGACATTATAATAGTTGACGTTTTGCTTTTTGAAAGTTTCCATTGTTTATTGGTCGCGATTATTGCAATAAATAATGGAAAGAATGTTGCCGAAAAAAACACGTCCGGACGTAATTTACTCTTATTGACAGTTTCAAAGTATTATGAACCACTCTGTATATCCACTTATACATAGAAAACAAAGTTTTAATGGCCCCCAAATATAATTGAATGAACTTAATCCAATCAATCCAATCGGTTAGTATTTAGGTCATCGAATACGATCACTTGGAAGGTATCAGTAATGCCGTAAATGGTGGTATAATAGAAGGATTCATTAATGGTATAAGTATTATGTATTAGGTAGTTTGTTTGTGCTGGTATATATCAGATGATGAAAACTTGAACTTTGTAAAAACAATATTAAGAATGACAAAAAATATTGGTATTAATTGACTCAAATGGATATTTAATGTGCATGTTTCAATTTTAATAGTAAGTATACATTTTTTTATTGTAATTATTGAGTTGTAGTTTGTAATTGAAAGTTCATTATAACATTCAAGGCTGCTGTAAAAATTGTAAAAAATATCGTGTAACTAATAAGTACTATTTCTTTTATAAATAGAAACTAAAGAGATCGTAAACTTTGTTTCTAATAAAGATGAATTTAAAAAAAGTAAACTTATTTCTCACCTTGCTGCAACGTAAGTATACATCGTAATTTTCCAATATTTTGCAGATAATTGCTATTTTATACGTACCTGCAAAAGAAATTACATATTAATTAATAATTTTCATCATTACCTTCATAATAATCAAAAAATTATTTGCGCTATTACATAAATAATGGTTTAAATTAATTAATATTAATAAACATCTAAGTTACAAACAAAAATGATGGAAGCAACCTTAATAGAAGGAGATCATCAAACATTGTTTATGGCGTGACACTCAGAAATCCGGTGTGGAATTCTACACTGTGTGCGTAAAGTATATACAAATTCATTTTTAGCTAAACAGGCCATTTTAAGAAATAATCCTGAAACACATCGGTTTTTTATTTTAATTTACCGTATTTTAAAATAATATTCTAATATACAGGGTGAATTACTTTCGAGAAACGACGTAACCGTAATTTTTTTTAAATGGAACACCCCCATTTTGTCTCAATTTTCGGATTACTCTTGCTGAGCTGATTCTAAAAATGTATGTGGATTTCAATTGGTACAGGGTGGACAAAAATACAATAGTTTTGTGTGTGCTCATAAAGTAACGAGTAACATTTTTTATTAGTTAAATTAACAATATTATCAAAAATACTTATGTGGTCAGCAGTGGCGATTGATTTTGAAGATGGTTTATGAGCGTTTTTGAGACGCCACGACAAAAACGTTTCCCACAATTCCTTATGTAGATGATCATCAGCACCCGCTTCGGGGTTTTTGAGAAAAGTAAACAACAAACCCATTTTTTCATGAACTACTTCTTTCAACCGAGACTAATGCCCAGCTTGCAATCTGATCGCGGCGATACAAGCGGTACGAGCATTAAGCAGTTATGTGCTACATTGATATTTATGTTCGTGGTCAGGCTTACCACCAGCAGCGGCGATTGATTTTGAAGATCCTGTACGAGCATTTTTGAGACACCACGACAAAAACGTTTCCCACAGTTCCTTATGTAGATGATCATTAGTATGAAGATGCAGTATTGTAGCGAGTTACACAAAGATTACCTTTAATATAGAAAGTTTAGTGAGGAATTGCAGATATAAGTATTTAGCTCGAACTACTGGGTGTTTCAAAAGTATGGTAAAATAAAAGTTTATGATCCACTAGTATCACGCCCGCGACAGTGACTTATTAGGATTAGAGAAAATGAATACTGTTGATGCGTTAAAACAAAATGAAATCGCTATAATTACGGGAGGAGATCGCTTACTATACTCATAGGTCAAAAATAAACGGGGAAGTAGGAATGGGGGTTACAGGATCTGGGAAACACTTCAACAATATTCCAAGCGGAACTATTACCACTAGATTTTTGTCCTCAAGAGTGCCTAAGCTCAGCCAGAACATGTATTGCGTCTGATATCCAGGCTGCTTAAAATTCTCTGAGGTCTACAGCTTATGAGTCTAAAACAGCCTGTAAACAATCCCTGAACCATTTTTTGGCATTGCGGAAAGCACTGCTAGATCAGCCAAAGCTACCAGGGCGGAGAGGAAAACCTTCACGTACTGGGCAGACATACCGAGGCTCTCTCAATCGAAGGCGTTCATATACAACCTTTCGAGTACAAAAAAAATAAACAGATCCAGAAATGGAGTAGAACAAACCAACGCATTCTGTCGGGACTGCTTACAGGACATTGTCGTCTAAATTACCACCTAAATAAGATGAGTCTGGTTCAGACCTCGGATTGTCGGTTCTGGAATTTGGAGGACGAAACTGCGGAGCACATATTATGCTCATGCCCAGCTTTGGACAGGGTACGGTATAACATATTCAGTTTTAGTACCATAGAGCCGAACGACTTCAAAAAAGTATCACCAAATACAACCATGGACTTCGTCAGAAGCACAGGCTTGTGGGGTGAATTGTAATCCCTAGGGGTGAGCCACAATATACCCAACGGGGGTCGCAGAGGAGGTGGCGAGAAGGCCCCACTCACATAGAACCTAACCTAGTCATAACAAAGTATATTTATTATGGGAGTTAGGGTATAAACGAATTATCGTAAATAAGATTGCTGATGGTCTCGAAAAGGAAGGAGTTGGACTCCTTTTACCGGACCTGAATCATTTTGTGGTATCCTAAAAAGCTGCATCGTGGAAGTAGATCTTTCATGTAGGGTATACATGAAAGATCTTAGTGTGGGTCAATCGAACCCCTCCTATACTATAAAGTCAAATAAATTATAATATTTTTAAATTAACACATATTAATTATTCGCCATTGAAAGCCTGATTTATTACACCACCCTAAAAAAATTGAATAAAAGAGTATAAAAAAACAATCTTTTGTTATTATTACCTTTTAAAATGTGTGGTATTGACAACTCCACCCATCAAATAATCGACCTCCGCGACAACGTCCTTCCTACGAAGAAAATTTGCATCTTCATTCTTGTTGTGTAGAATGGAAGAATCGTAGAAACCGTAAGCGTTAGCTACGCTTGACAAGAGATTGTCATATGAATGTACTCGGAATGTCTCTATGAGATACTAAATTATTTATATTACTGGGAGAGGTGTTTATGGTGTTGGCACTGTTACCTTTTAACTATAATAAATATATCACGAATATGTAGTAAAAGGATGCTAATAAAATAATTGATAAATAAGGTGACAGATAACGACAAGATTAAAATAAAAAAACAGTTTGATGTTTGTTTAATGAGAAAATATAGAGTTTGTAGGTGAAATTTTTTATTTCGTTACGGGAAATGCTTATTATATGTATATCCAGAATAGTTCTCATAGTCAAGTCATTCTAGTCAAGGTAAGTATTTCGGAAATCGACATACCCAAGTAGATAATCAAAGCGGGCTGTAAACCAGTGATTAAGGAAATTAATATTAATAGTGTGCTGTGTATGGGGGGCGAAGTAGTACATTGGGAGCGCTACTGTGTTATGTGATGCACACTGGCCTGGTGTGACGTAGCTTAAGACACATGCGACGTTCGGTTTAATTTTGTTGAGAAAGTGATGCTCCGCCGTTGGAATGATCTCGCGTGGACTTTGAACAATAAATAACGTAATATATTTTATAAACATTTGATATTCTGTTTTGCACAAGCTGTTGCTGTCACACCAGGCTAGTACTAATGCCCTTTTTGCATTTCGTGCGCACGATTTATATGCGTTACACAACACAGTAGCGTTCCCAATGTACTACTTTGCCCCCCTTACACGTCACAGCACACTTTTAATATTAATTTCCTTAGTCACCAAACGTGGGACGCCCACGGTTGATGGATTTTTCTTTAGTTTTTAATAAAATTAAAGCAGAAAATTAAAATTTTCTTTTTCCAACACAATTTGCTTCTGAAGCCGACTCTGTTGATACTAGTCAAGATAGCAAAAATTGAATGGGCAATTCAACACCAAGATGGAGTTGTTTGCAAAAATTTCCATCTACCATGCGCGTACAGTAAAGCTTTAAAAGGGATTCATTTTTTTGCAAAAATTTCCATCTACCATGGGCGTATAGTAAAACTTTAAAAGGGATTCATTTATTTGCAAAAATGTCCCTCTACTATGGGTTTACGCTGAAATTTTTATAAGAGGTAATTTGTAGAAATATTCCTCTATCATGGGCGTACGATAACGTTTTCAAATAGGCTTAATTTGTAGAAAGTTCATCATTGGCAAACAACTCATTTA
Organism: Lochmaea capreae; assembly: GCA_949126875.1. Taxonomy (NCBI): domain Eukaryota; kingdom Metazoa; phylum Arthropoda; class Insecta; order Coleoptera; family Chrysomelidae; genus Lochmaea; species Lochmaea capreae. The sequence goes on from OX421404.1 coordinate 22,686,616, forward strand.
TTTACAAAAATTTCCTTCTATCATGGGCGTACGCTAAATTTTTTATAAGGAATTAATTTATTTGTATGCTGTATTAAAAAAATAATAAGGGAATCATAAGGACTACCAACTTAAATAAAAACACAATTAAATATACCCTTAAAGTTCCATAGTACGCCAATCATAGATCGACATTTTTCAAAATAACCTCTTTTGAAATTTTTTTTTTAGATAAAGTACAATTTTTATCGTTGAACCACCCACATTACGAATTATATCATAGACACCACCCACAATTTGAGTTCTACAACAAAGCAAATATGAAAATGACCCTTGACAGCATATCAAAACTGATCCTATTATTATAATGAAACGCATAAATGGGCATTATTTATTGGTCTGTTAATTCCCTGATGATTATGCGCATTTCATTGTCGGTATAGGTGACAGTGATACAGTTAGAGGGGAGTGTCGGCTCTGGTGGGTTATTGGACGTCTGTATTATTGTTATACTTTTTTTCGACAGTCAGATTGTACGCGATGATAGAACAGGAATTATCGGTCAATATTTCGTCAAATAAGACACTTGCAACTTTCATGTAAAAAAATGTTAGTTATTCACAATGTCAAAATACGTTTTAAACGCTAGAACAAACTTCAATACTCATACTTTGATCAGTTATCGAAATATAACTACTAATTAAATGCCACAATCGAGACAGGACTTGTTCCACGAAATAAAATGTTTGTAAATGAGAATTTTGGAACCATTCATTCATTAGATTGGGTTGTGCTCAACTGCCCAGGCACTTGAACTGAATCTTCGTACCATTTCCATGTTATCTACTTCAATTCCAGAAGCTTTGTGTCTTCTATGTAGGAACTAGTTTGACAGGAGGAATTTTCAGTAGTTGTATCCAGTTTCAATAACCTGATTGGGACTTCCTTATCTACCTTGTCTTTAAATTCTTTGTATGGAGGTGCCCTTGTGTTCACCTCCATTTTAGTTGGTGTTCCCTATCTAGCCAGTTCCTGATTTCCCTTCTATTTTGGAACCGTTGGCGATAATCGATACTGAACACAGTTCACCTTACCACTACCACTTTACACTATCTTACGCGCGATTCTATAACTAAGTTAAAATCTACAGACATTCAAGGTAAACTACCCGAAGAAGATAACTTGGTTATCGAAAAGTGCACAAGATAGTGTAGAGCAGGGGCCACACTAGGCTAGTTGCCTGCTGCTGTTGAACAGCAACTGGAAGTAGCACCAGCTAGCAGCGGCTTGCAATACATTAACATTATTATCGACTGCTTCTACAAGCCAGCAGCACTGTCAACCTGATGGCTGGCTAGTCACCAGCATAGATAAGTTATAAATGGATAGATAGGACTATCCAATGTTAAGCTCTGATCCTGAATTTGTTAAATTCATACTACCCTTCAGAATATTAAAAATCTTTTGAAAAATATGTTTGTTACAGGCAAAATGTTCTAATATATGTACGTATATTCAATAATATTGAGTACCTTACAAATTCAAAAAATTAAAAGCATACCTATCTAAACTTATTAATATTATATTTTAGAATTTGTAAAACTACTTACCACCAAAACACAATAAAAAGGCTGAAGGTTATGAATGCTACAAATATTTATAACATTGTAGCCATCAATTCACGGCGAAGTGTAAATAGCACATTGCAAAGGTACAAGATCTTTTTATTCGTTCGAAAGAAACTAAACACATGTTTTGACCTTGGCCATATAAGTCTCACCAGTTCACTGCGCTGTTGGCTGGAGGCGCTAGAAATATTCGTCTGGTCATAGACACCTTTGACACAGTGCTGTAGTTGGACATGGCCTGGTGACGCCAACGGCAAATTTTGTAACCACACCAAGCTGATCGACGACTGACAATAGCGGCTTCCTCAAATTGCGGCTGGCAACCAACCTAGCGTGACCCCCGATTAAAGTGGTAGTGTAAACTGTGCTCAGTGGTGAATTGAGTTTGTTTTGGTTTTTGTGAGTGGTCTTTTCACGGCGACAATACTGTTTATTATCCTTCGATACAAATTGGCGGGTCTATCTACAGCCTCTGAGAGCACAAACTCAGCTCCTAGAGTCTGTAGTCTGACTAATTTAGCAGCCACACAGTAGCACAGAATGTTTTCTAGAAAGAAACGACGCTCGGTGTTTTCGACGATTCCTATTCTACACAGTAGGAAGTTTAGTCTGTAGTTTCCAGTAAGGATTCATATTATAGACCTTTCTCCCTGTCCATGTTTAGCAAGACCTGGATCTCTCTACTGCTTCGTTATCCAGGATAATCTTATTGATTGCACCCAAAAAAGTGTTTGAAGAGTTATTTTATCAATTGCGAAACTGTATAGAAGTGATCATTTTAATAAACAATACTCCGATTAACAACAGATCAATTATGTTTAAGTCCACAAAGTTTCTTGAACTGTAGCAATGTTTCAAATTAATGAACGAATCTTATAATGTCTTCAAATTAACTATAATATATTAGAAACTTGCTGTTATTTATTTTATAAAAATAAATAAACATAATTATACTGTACTATATAACAAACACTGCATAATAACGATTAACTCTCATGGGACCATCAACAACTTCCTGCATGTCAAACTTGATTGGCCACATGCAGGCACGGCTCACTGTAATCATTAGGTTACCAATCGCTCTTATCAAATTGGTGATCCACCGGCAGTATCTAGTTTCAAATGTATACTTAATGTATTGAAGATTTTTTTCCAATTTGCAGGAAATGATACTTTGTTATTGCCTGGATTTTTTCTAGGCTGGACGGATATGGAAAACGATATTTATCAAGGAGGGAAAATACGGTGCTTTATAAGAGCCATTATTATGATTGATGATGATGATATTATCTGAATTTTTGCTTCTGGAAAAAAGATACACGAGGCGTACAGAACAGTGAATTTTGTGTTGTTTATTATTATTATACCGGATGAATCATAACTATTGAGACATGAAACTTATGGCGTGTTTATCCTAAAAACCAGATGATCTGAACAAATTTAGCAACTCTGATCACTCCATAAAGTAATCATTTCATCGTAATATGGAAAAAATGAAGAGTTGACCTGGAATATCAATACCCAATATTATCCATCAGTTAAGTATCCGTCGGATAAAAGTAACTAGCGGATAAAGTTCCAGTTTGTTTGGAAGCGTTTTATCAACTCGTTTTTATTCTCTAGTTTGTTAACTGACAGATAATGAAAGTTGGCAATGCTGACGAATGAATGTAAGCAATCTCATTGGTTGTTACAAGAACAAGGTCATGTCACATCAATTGATATTTTTTTTAGGTTATTGGTGAATGTTTATCCAAAGGTACATAGGTTTTTATTTTTCTTTCTTGAAGAGTTTGTTGATAAATATGAATTTTCTGAATGATTATATTCTGGATAGCGACGAGGACGAGGATACTGTGCAAGTTCTTGAGTACGAAAGAAGGCCTTATACAGTTAGGGAAAGAGTGGACAACTTCGAAAAGTGGGATGACCAGGATTTTCATGCAAGATTTAGGATGACAAAAGAGCCTGTTCTGTCGATATTAGAACTGATTGAGGATTCACTTGAGTGTCGAATTGATAGATAGGTGATTTTATTATTTTCATGCTATTTTATACCTATTCCTTAACTTCTTCTCACACTCAGGTTTAATGCAACAGGAAAATTCTTGATATCATCTGGAGACTACTGTAATGTGAGCAAAAGTTCTGCATCAAAGATAGTCTAAAATGTGTCTTATGCAATTGCATCTTTCCACAAAAGTTGTATACAAATGCCATAAGGAAAACAAATTGCCATAGCCCAGAGGTCAATGTCCAGACTATCTCTTCTGTGAATCTGAATAGATTCGAAAATAATGAATCTGGTAATGCACTTTTAGTTGGAGACAGTGGCTATGCAAATACCAGACACCTGATAACTCCATTAATAAATACCCATAATGAATAGGAAGAGTTATCAGTTTGGAGAATGAGAATTTGCAATTTTTAGAAGCAAATTTCTCTCCTCTGCTGTGAAATTGCATCCTCTCTTCTTAGTAGTACTAGTACTTTCCATTTTTTACTTTGCTCAAAACCCAATTAAATTGGACACAACAACACAACGAAATCGAAACCAAATAACTTTACCGAATAAAGTGAGGTTATGTAAGAGACCTTAACCTCCAGATTTCGACCATCCGCCAGTTGAAACTGACAGATAAATATTTGACATTTTATCTGCCGGATAAAGTTATCCTGTTGTTGATAAACCGACCTTTCCAAAATAACTGATAGTTAGGCAATAACTGACGAATAAATTGCTATTGATAAGCCGGGCCTCAATGGTATACTGATGGCTCAAAAGCGATAGAAGGAACTGGGATAGGAGTGTACGAGTCAAATACTCTGAAAGCTTGGGTTTAGACAATCAAATATTCTGATGGGTGGCTACAATCCGTTGTGATCAAATGAATGCAAAAGGCAAAGAAACACAACACTAAAAGTTTACGAGTAAAAGGGATCCTAACAGGACATTGCCGCCTGAAAGGATGGTGGAAAAGGAATGTAGAATCCTAGGGCACAACACCTAGAAGATGATTGGATAGAAGAGGGACATTTACCTAAGTTGAAACCTGCGGATATCCTAAAATTCCTGAGGGAAATAGTAATAAAGGAGCTACTAGTCTCTGAGACGTTCCTCAGGAACTAAGTAGAAGTAAGGGGGCACAATAGATCTTTTAGGTCACAGTGAATGTCACCCCATCATACATACATACTTACATACATTGTGAAATTGTTTGTAAATATATAGTGTTAAATAATTAATAATAGAAAACCTGTATGGATCGATGGTGGGCTACTTCGTAACTGGCACTTATTCAATTATTATTAAACGATTTTACTAATCCACTTATTACTGTTTTCTGAATGGATGTCGACCATTCATTGACTCCTATCCCTATCGTGTCTAAGTGTTCGGCCACACACGCTTTTTTTACTTCAACACGATGCCGGTTTCGACCTCGACTTTATGCCTGGAGTCGAGTAGTGACTCTAAGCAATGTGCGTGGTTGGATATTAAAAGAAAGGTATTTATTCATGCAGGATTTTTTTGAATATCTATACAAAGGAGTAAAGTATAGCCTTTGATTACAGATTTATAGATGGGTAAAATAATTTTGTGTCGCCAAGCCAGCGGGAGTATTCCTTTTTTCAAATACACTGTGTCGTATTTTGGGTGAGACAGTGTTTCTCAGATATTTATAAAGTCAGATCATTTCGCTGCTACTTTTTTGTGAAACGACTAATGAAGTCAAAATTAATTTTTTGGTAAATCTGCTTTTTTAGGATGCTTTTACAAAAATTATCGAAAAGATAGGACTCTATCTATCTATATGTACGAAAAAATATTGAAAAATTCTTAGCCTACTATAAAACCAAACAAAATTTTAATGTCAAAATATTTTATTACCCAACATATTCTCCTCTTAATTGGATACATTTATTACAGCGAACCTGCAACGTCTTTAGACATTTCAAAAAAAATGTTTCTTCTTGCTCTGCAAACCAGACCTCCACAGCTTTTATTACCAAATTTACGTCCTTTTAAACTTTTTTTCAGTTGAGGAAAAAGATGATAGTCGGACGGAGCCAAATCTGGGTGAATAAGGGGGGTGTTCTAGTAATTCAAAACCTAAATCACGAATTTTTTGCATGGCAACATGAGATTTGTGTGCAGGGCCGTTGTCCTGCAAAAACAAAACACTTTTGGATAGCTTTCCGCGTCTTTTCTCTTTATTTTTATCCCGTAGAGTGGTCAGTAATGTCGAATAGTAATCTCCAGTTATTGTTCTACCCTTATCCAAAAAATCAATCATGATTACTCAACGGCAATCTGAAAAAACTGAAGCAAAAACTTTTCCAGCAGATTTTTGGACATGAAACTTCTTAGGTCTTGGAGAACCAGAACCATCGATTGTTGGTTTGTTACTGGATCGTACCCAAGTCTCATCCATAGTAACAATTCAGTTTAAGAAGTCTACATCGTTTTCAAATCGAGCACAGATCGAACGCGATGCTTCTACTCTTTTGGTCAACATTCAAACATTTGGAGATCAATTTTGTAGAAATTTTTCTCATGTCCAAATTGACGTGAGTTATATGATGAACGCGTTCGTATGAAATATTCAGTGCTTCAGATATCCGTTTTAGCACAATTCGACGTTCTGATAAAATCATGTCATAAACTGCATCGATATTTTCGGGGACTGACACAGAAACTGGTCTTCCCTATTGGTCATCATCTTCAATGGAAAATTTACCTCTTTTGTAGCTTGCAGTCCAATTTTTCACGGTCGCATACGAATGACATTGATCACCAAGGGTATTAAGCATATCATCGTAAATCTGCTTACCTCTTAACCCTTTTAAATACAGGTACTTCACACTGACACTTCTAATAAGTTATTGCTCGTTGCTATGGTAACGCAATATTTTGTTTATGCATGGAACTGGTCTAAGCTGACTAGATATCAATACACCCTCGTATATCTGTACCCCAGAGGTAAACTGTAGGAAGCACCATTTAGCAAATTTTACAGGAGAGCGATTTAAAGTTCCACTTGTGACCAAAATGACGATTATTTGTTAATTATTGTTTTGTTTGTCTTAAAAATTGGAACAAATAAACATCTTGGTATGAGAAACAAAATGCCACAAACCAAAGAAAATATTTTTTTATATTTGGCTTTTAGTGGACAGTTTATCTCTAAAAAAATTATAACAAAATTGGAGTTGGTATTAAAAATTTCAGCAGATGTGACTTGGTACAGTTTCACTTTAAAAAATGCTCAGGATTTAGTATATTTTTTCTGATCGTTTTGTGAAAAATTCGTATTATTTTTTTTTACTCTAAGTTTAGGTTTACAAGGTATTGAAACAAAACGAACACAAATTATGAGCTTCTACAACTATAATAAAGTTATAATTTTGTATGTATGTATGTATCCCAATACTAATCTTTATTATAATATTATTATTATGAGGAAGATTTTGGTAGAAACTGTGAAACATTTTTGGCATCCACATTCATAAGTTTTGAAGATGATGATGACTTTTTTAGCCCAATAGGGTTTGGTGCATAACTGGTATCTCGGTTTAAATCGAAAAGAAGTCTTGCAGAAAACAGGGAATGTCCTGTTCTAACGTGTCAGGCTGTTTTGAGGTGCGCTGGAGATAGTATCTTTTATACCAAATCCACATTTAATGGAGATAGTACAGCAGCCTAAAAATACTACCTAGGTTTGATATAGTTTACCTCTCAATGACTTTGTGAGTTAGTACAGTTTGTTTTTGGTTTTTTCGTTACTCTGTTTGGATTTTACTTTAAAAGTATTTTTTTCTGATTCCCCGTAAAAGTTATGTCAGTATTACTAAAAATCCGATGGAGATACCTCTGGGGTATAAATATATTTTTGCGTAGGATTCAATGACGTGCTCAATCATTTTTTTTGAGGTACCGTTTTCAGGATATATCCCAAATTCATACTTTCTTAATTATAATTTTCTTTTTTATATAATGAAAGGCTGCAACGTATAGAAATTATACTTCACAATAAAATGTATTTTACTCCTTTAAATTAGAAGATTTGATATTAATCTCGTCGTTTCTGTGCTTGTAAAGAGACCACGTACAAATGAAATTCTCATTCAGACAACGCAGTGCTTTCGTTTAAAATGAGTTCTCCTAATTTATTTTCGATACAATCTAAATAAAAGCAAAATTTAAATGAAGCGCTCTCAAATTTTTTCAATCCCACATAAGGCATGGTTGTCAACTTAACAACAAATATTTAATTTCTCATATTTACATATCTTAACTTCTCATCACTCCTTTTGGTTTCTAGCCTGACTCGACATTATGTCAAAAGCAATATAAACAACAAACATATGTCCCTTCAATATATTCATATTGATAATGGTAATGCATTGTTGATAGAATATTGATTTAAACATATTTTTTTTAAATATTCAATAAAATCGTATAAACCAACATCAATAGATGTGTACTGTACGAGGATGTATTGATATCTAGTTAGCCTAGACCAGTTCCATGCATAAACAAAATATTGCGTTACCATAGCAACGAACAATAACTTATTAGAAGTGTAAGTGTGAAGTTTGACGTCAAAAAAGTAAACCAGAGATACGCAATAAATTAAAAGAAAAAAGATGTCCACCGAAATTGTGAAAATCGAAAAATTGGAGTATCGAGCCATCATCAAGTACCTGTATTTAAAAGGGTTAAGAGGTAAGCATATTTACGAAGATATGCTTAATACCCTTGGTTATCAATGTCCTTCGTATGCGACCGTGAATAATTGGACTGCAAGCTTCAAAAGAGGTAAATTTTCCATTGAAGATGATGAGCGTCCGGGAAGGCCAGTTTTTTTGTCAGTCCCCGAAAATATCGATGCAGTTCATGACATGATTTTATCAGACCGTCGAATTGGGCTAAAACGGACATCTGAAGCACTGAATATTTCATACGAACGCGTTCATCATATAGTTCACGTCAATTTGGACATGAGAAAAATTTCTGCAAAATGGATCCCCAAATGTTTGAATGTTGACCAAAAGCGTGCAAGGGTAGAAGCATCGCATTCGATCTGTGCTCGGTTTGAAGACGATGTAGTCTTCTTAAACCAAATTGTTACTATGGATGAGACTTGGGTACATTTCTACGATCCAGAAACAAAGCAGCAATCGATGGTTCTGGTTCTCCAAGACCTAAGAAGTTTCATGTCCAAAAATCTGCTGGAAAAGTTCTTGCTTCAGTTTTTTCGGATTGCCATGAAGTAATCATGATAGATTTTTTAGATAAGGGTAGAGCAATAACTGGAGATTACTATTCGACATTACTGACCACTCTACGGAAAAAAATTAAACAGAAAAGACGCGGAAAGCTATCCAAAGGTGTTTTGTTTTTGCAGGACAACGCCCCTGCACACAAATGGCTTGTTGCCATGCAAAAAATTCATGATTTAGGGTTTGAATAACTAGAACACCCCCCTTATTCACCAGATTTGGCTCCGTCCAACTATCATCTCTTTTCTCAACTGAAAAAAGTTTAAAAGGTCGTAAATTTTATTCTAACGAGAAGGCAATAAAAGCTGTGGAGGTCTGGTTTGCAGAGCAAGAAGAAACATTTTTTTTAAAGGTGTAGAGACGTTGTAGGTTCGCTGTCGCATGTCATCCAATTAAGAGGAGAATATGTTGGGTAATAAAATATTTTTACATTGAAATTTTGTTTGGTTCTATAGTAGGCTAAGAATTTTTCAATACATCCTCGTACATGCTATTTAAAACTGGCTATCGACAAATTCATCAGGCAATACAATTATTATTAACGACCGATCTTACCGCTAACTGCTGAATCCTTTATTTTGTAAATTGGCGGTTGTGGTCTACACTATTTAAAGTAGGGATTTACAAAGAGGCGGCAGTAATTTAGAACAACTTCAAGTTAGAGATAAGAAAGCTATAACTGTAGGCGGTAGGATTGACCCAAGACTACTTCGTGATAGCAAATTAATACGCAAAAGTAAATCTAAGGGTTTGAATATTTCGTTAATAATTTAGAACTACTAAAAATATACCAATGGCAGAGGATGGGTGCTGCCATATTTAATATGGTTTGTAGGTACTTATGAACATAAATAGTCTTTTATTTTACATATTGTCAATTCGAGTGTACTATTGTGAAGATGGTCAAATATATCAGCCATATTCAATACCACACAATACCTTAAGTCACTGATATAGCACAAGATCCAAGCACTCTTACAATAAAGACACTTACTCAAGACCTACTGAATTGATTTTCAGAAGTCCATCCCTCCTTTTTTCAGTGACCATTCATTCGATTGGGTTGTGCTCAACAGCCCAGGCACTTGAACTGAATCTTTGTACCATTTCCCATATTATCTACTTCCAGTCCAGAAGCTTTGTGTCTTCTATGTAGTCCACTAGTTTGACTGGATGGATTTTCAGAAGTTGTAATGGTTGTATTATTTCCTCTCCAAAGTCTGAGTCCATGTAAGTTCTCGCAGAAGCAAAGTTTCATCATAGAGTTCACATTTCCTGCACATAGGTTCACTAACTTTGCCCATTTTGTGCAGATGTTTCCTCAGGGTGCAGTGTCCAGTCACCAGGTCACCAATCTTTTGTGATTCTATAAAACGGTTCCGGACCTATGAAGTTTCCTTTAGAGACTTCTTTAGCTAACTGGTCAGCCATTTCATTCAGTGACCAGCTACAGCAAATTATTTTCAGAAGAACCCAACTGGTTGGACTATAAGTAACATTCTCAGTTGGGACGTTAATTTAAGAGTGACCCAAACTGGTAAAAAATTAGGTCAAAATCTGACGTTTGAAGTATAGTAAATCACATCCTACCTGCACGGCAATCAGTCAATAATCAAGTAGAATCTGAGTGGAAGTTAACAAGACGACCTTGAACAATTTAAAATACTTTGCAAGATGATACAAAATAATGTTGACGTTTTTAACTGAAGACAATGTTAAGGATAACGATGTAAATATTGTTTGCGCGCAGAGGAAAAACATAGTTGCTTTCAAAAACTACTGTTAAGTTGAATATACCTTTAGAGATCTAAGACTGGTGAAAAGTTTTTTTTTTCTCTGTTTTTGGCACTTGGCAATCCATGTCCATTCAGCCAGTATCTAAGACACAGATGATTAAATTCAGTGCTATTATGCAAGTCAAAGCTTCCCTAATCGATTATGTTATACTTATAAAGAAGAAAGAGTCAAAAGGATGGGTTTGGTACACAAACTCCACACCCAGGGGCCGATCAGGTGGGCCTCAGATAGGGAGGATATGGGTGTATATTATGGGGTTCAAATGAAACAAAAACAAGACTAAGTGCACTATAACTTCAGCTTGCATAAACACACGAAAGATATAAGCGTGTTATATACGGTTTTATTATTCAACGAGAGTAAATGTAATAGGTTTACGGGCAGTCCAACTCCTTTGCGCAGTAATTCACTAAAAAGTTTATGCGTTTGTTGACGGTAGTTGTTGCAGTTTAAAAATATGTGGTCTAAATCAGTCACTTCTAGACAGGTGTCACATTTATTTGACTCTTTAAGGCCTGCATCTTGTTAAGGTATGTCCAAATTTTAGACGAGAGATGGTGACAATTTGGTGCCGATTATAACTGGTATTTTTGTGCTAAAGCTCATTGGGTATGATGAGTTGGATTATGGTGTATCTTGTCGGGTGGATTCCTTTATATTCGGTCCAAAGGTTATTCCATGTTTTTCTAGACATCTCTTTTATTTAGCTGAAACACGTATCAATAGTGGTGTTCCCGTAGAAATGGCTTGTTTAGCCAGGGTGTCAAATGTTTCATTATGAATAATTACAGAGTGTGCTTTAACCCATATTACTGGTGAAAAGTTAATAAGGTTGTCCGTAACTGGTTAAAAGCAAACACCCAGCTGAAAACTTATGCAAACTGGTGAAGGGCACAGAGTTAATGGGCAGAGTGCTATTAAGAAGTATAAGCAAAAATACGAGTGTTATCGGATACTTTGCCAGAAGCAATAGCACTAGAATATTCCAGTATGTGTTAGAAACGTTTCAATTCGATTAAAAAACCAGCTACTTTTAGAGTTTGTGCTGACAAGTTTATAAATTATGAGATTAATAGTTAATGTTATTGTGAGTCACTATTTTCAGACCCTAATTGGTTTTTTCCTCGTTTCTTTTCATCTCAGAATTGGAAAACGTATGGAAAAACTGCATGCGCGTTGAAAGGCTACACCTGCGTCAATAACCGTTCCAGGACCGATTGATCCATTAAGCAAGAAAGTCAGTTGTCTAGGGCAGCAGCCTGATGAGGAAGGGGGTAATTTTTTACTATCCAAAAATGTAAAAAATAAAAATATGCATGTAGAGGACACATGACTGGAAATAAATTTATTAATTTCAAATTAACTTCCTATAAAGAAATGATTTGGATAAAAATATATAGCTATCTAAAAAAATATTAGTGACAGAGGAACGCACAAAAAATGTGAAGAGTACAAATTGGCCTTAAGGCGGCTCTGAACCGTCCTGAATGCTGTGAGCATCTGTGTAAATTTTGAAACGTCTAGTTCGTTTATTCAAAGTACACACTTGCAACAATAGCTGTATTCCATTTTCTGTGCAATTTCGCTAAAGTCAATAAAATTGAATCACTTTATCTAATTTCTGGAAATATCTTTAGCAAAATAAAGAGTTTTATTTATATGTCTGTATTTATATAACTTATTGCGGCTTTATAGCAGTTTCCTGATAACTCAATATTTTTCAGAAGTTTCTCAACTATGAAAACAAGAAATTGATAAAGTTTGCAAGGCATGGGTATAAAAGAACGTACACCTAGTACTCCACCACGTTTAGATAGTTCAATATCTCGAGAAGTATTGAGCTGTCAAATCGTCAAGGACACTCAGTATAAAATATACACATTGAAGATACATATTCAAAAAAATATATTACCATAATGTAAGTAGTTTTAATTACTTATTTTGTATAATGTATAAGATTTTATAAATGAGATTGTTTTTCTCAATATTTTTTTAAGTACCCTTGTAATTTTTATTACGTGCTAATAAAAAAGAATCATCTCGAAACCACAAATGTTGTCGGAAAACTTGAGACAATGGATCAATTGTCCAGTAAGTCATTAGAGGTTGGAATATAAAGGAACAAAAATATAAAGTCATTTTATAGTTTGTCTCAAAATTTATCGTCTTCACTTTTGCCGGCAATCATAAAATTAATGGGCCAATTGCAATAAATCATAATATGGCCAATAGCTGCTGTAGGAGAGATCGCCAGTGGCGCACTATTTAAAATATTTTAAAAAGGATAAAATTCACAAATATCTATCTTTTTGTATTTTTATCATACATCCTTTGTTTTTTAAAGACCATTTCCCTAAACTTTTTTCTTTTTCCTCCTAAATGAGAGATTATTAAATGCTATCAAGTTAAATAAACTATAACCAGGTGAAAAAACAATATCCAACTTTATTGGTATGCTTTAATATTATTCTAAATCTAGTTCTGTTTGACTGTCAGACTTATCATTAAGATTGAATCTTCAATTTTTATAACGTGCTGTACATAATTTTTCCAGCTTTGAATGGGTATATTATTAACTACATTTTTAATTCATTCAACACTGGGACCGAAAGTAGGAGTAACATTTTCTGCTCTCAACTTTGATTTTACTTGATGCCACAAATGCTCTATGGGGTTGAATATAGAATGGTATGGAGGAAGCTGTAGCACAGTATGCCCCTGTTCCTCACTACGTTTTTTTCTTCCACTTAATTTTTCACTTTTAATAATATCCTTTATAGAGGATATTGGTGTCTTTATAAATAAGCAGGTTTCTTTTAAAGCTTCTTGTTTAATGAATCCTCTACTTACAAAACAATCATACACATTTTGCTTTTCATCTAATGACAAGTGTTTTCGACGCAACATTGCGAAACAATTAATGATTACTTATAATACTCGTATAGAAAGCTCTTTGATAACGCACGCTAAAACGGAATATTTAATACTGCCAAATTAATTCAATGCAGCCATCACACACCCGATACAAACCTGATGGCCCGCCCTTGCCTTGTCACTCGACTGTTCTTGGGCACGGAATATGTTCCGTGTCTTGGGTTACAAGACGACGATATACCTTGAGACAAACTATAAAGCGTCTTAATACATAGTTCTAGTTAAAATTAATTTTTATGTTTAATAATTTCAGCACTATAAAGGATTTAACCGCCTCACACTCTACAGAAATATTCAGTAGCGGACTTAAGTTGGATGTTTTCAATTAGTTTGTAAATATCTTATGAAAAAAGAATCCTTAATGTGGAATTTAAATAAAGGAAAAATACCATGTTCCTAGCCAAAAGTGTGTGTTACGTCTCTGGCTAAAATATTGCTGATTCAAGTAAAATACAGCCACCGCCGCTCAGATATATACTGTTTATATATTTTTTGCCTACCTCTCCGGAAAACCAATTATATGAACACCAAAAAATAAGGCGGAAAGTATTGTTTAGCAGTCCAAGGGCAAAAAATTCTTAACGCCACGGTTTTTGAAGTTTTTCACCATCTGTCACTTGTCATTTTAACGTTTCACGTAAATATTTTCCTATTTCTTTGTTTAATCGGTTGGAGAAAAATAGTTGTGTCACACATGCCGAAAACCGCTTAATCAGTTTAGCAGCTTATGGTATCGGGCTTCTAAAGTTCATTTTATGCCCTTGTGATACAATAAATAATTTAAATATGGCGAATGCTAGTTGGAACAAACCTATAATAAGATTTTTTTCATATTCACTTGTGTCATACATACTTCATAACTTTCCAATACTCCTTTATATATTTCTTGTTCCATTTTAAGGATAATGAATGACGTGTCTGGTAGAAAATTAAATTATTCGTGTGACGGACATCAATATATTCCTCTACATGAACATCATTTTTTATTACTTAGTCTTGTTTTATCTTATCTGTGTCGTTTATCTGAACATCTCACACTTAGAACTTGTTTAAAAGAATTCCATCATCATGTGTGTAGAGTGAAAATATTTCAATCTTTCAATATACCAAGAGTTCAAGAATTGGATATGCCAACATGGTAGGCAGATAACGATGTTAATAGAGTCTATGAAATAATTTATTTCATGGATGAGGCAGCGGTATCTGGTACGGAGGTGTGGCAAATGCCGCAAAGCACATGGATGTCTTTACACTGTCAGGCAAGGATATGAATACAGCAATACTTTTACAAAAGATTGCATAAAAGGGGAAATCAGGAACATCACAAGGAAGAGTTTACTGAACAAGGTAGACAAGGAACTCTCAACCAGGCTGTTGAACCTGGACACTGCTCCCTGAGAAAACATACACAAAATGAGCAAAGTTAGTGAATCTAAGTGCAGAAAATGTGAACTCTATGATGAAAAATCTGATCACAAACTCTTCTTCTGTGAGCACTTACACAAACTTAGACGGAAGCACTTTGGAGAGGAACTAATACAACCACTACAACTACTAAAAATCACCCCAGTCAAACTCGTGTCTTATCAGAAAGACGCAAAGCTTTTTGTGCAGACACTACTTTCGACGTCGTATTACTTTTGCTGCATGCCGCTTGGTTGAAAAACAGCTCACTTCAACTCTCTGGCGAAAATTACTATCTTCAGAATATAAAAAATGGATGGTGCCAATTGGGGACAATTGTGATAGGTAAAAAGCCATGTTATGTGAGCTGAATGACACGGAATTATTGGCCATGGCTTCAGATCACAGTTACTGACCTCCAAGAACATTTTTCCAACTGTGGAAGAATGGGAAACTAATCAATCATACCTACTTGTGAGCTGGTTTACAGATAACCAGAGATTGGAATGGAATAATAGGCTTATGACAAGATCAAAGAAGCTTCAAAACATGGACAGGGAGGAGATCAGGTCTATAAGTTGAATCCTTACTGGACACTGCAGTCTAAACTACCGAAATAGGGTTGGTGTGAAACACAGAGTGTCGTCTCTTTTGAGAAGATTGAACTTAAAGGTGTAATCTAAATTTCAACAAATACGGTTGCTGTAGAAATTGTGGTGTGAGATCTGGAGGCTACTATGCTGGCCCTCGTCTAGCAATATATTTCCGAGGAAAACAGTGGTTTAAAACCTCGTTAATATTATGTGCATAGTGCGTTGGTGTACCATCGTTTGTTTCTCTATTTTTTTTAACTTCACCGACTGTTGATCTCCTCATTAGTCTGCCTGGATACTTTGCATTAAATAAGCATTCTTAGGATAGACAAACAATGAAATATATATCAAATATAATGAGAGTTACGCAAAAATAAAAAAGTAGCCTTTGAAAAAAAATGTAATTAAACCAATCACATTAATGGAAAAAGATTATCCACTTCAATATCATACTTCTCTATAGATTACTCCTACCGCATTATATTCACCATAAGAAAAAAATCTATATGTGTTCAGGCCATATGGTTTTGTTTGTATTTTGTTTAATTTAAGACATTACTTTTCTTCGTACGTCAGTTTCAATTTAAGAACTTCATAGCGTATGTTGTCGACAGTAGTCTGAATAATTACTTCATTTTAATGGAAATTTATGATGTTTCAGGAGACATTTAGGGTGATAAATCTAGGGAATTCAATGAAGTTGAGAAAAATGCTGGAATTGTTGATAATAATATCAATCAATACCTATGCGAAAAATGTAATTTTATGTACTGAAGCTAAGTGCAAAATTATTCAATAAACATGTTATTGAAAGATTCAAAATAAAACACTTTTGAGACAGATGTTTCCTTGTTGAGTTGACCAGAACAAAACATGTAGACCCACTCAATGTATTTACACATAGGTTGAATGGTTCAGGAGATACAGATTGTGATTTAACTACATATCTGCGCAATATCGTTATGGGTATTTTGAAAAGTCTTTTATTCAATTTAAATGGAAGCCGTTTTCACCATCGAGTTTCATGTGAAAAACAAGTAGAATGAGGCTATTCCCCAATACCCAACTGGATAATCGACACTACAGTGGACATTGAAAATAAAACGAGAAAATTGCAAAATACACCGATCTTGCAATTGAGGTAGGGAAAATATGGCATGCAGAGAAAGTAGAGGTGGTGCCGGTCATCGTTTCATCTACAGAACTAATTCCCAAAACTCTACAAGACAGCCTCACCAAATTAGGTCTTACCAAAAACACATACACTGATCTGCAGAAGGCTGCAATTTTGTAACACTCTCCGTAAATTTCTTAATATGTAACTGATGAGCCTAATTCCATTTTTTTGTTAAATAAAAACTCTAATATTTCAATTCTGCGTACCTCACTGAAACCATGTGCGTTACCCTGAGAACGAGTCCACTTCATCATTTATTACACCAGCGTTAGCGTTGTACGCTACATATTGGTCCTTCGAACCGGATAAAAAAGTTAAAAACTCAATTCCCGAGTTGATGATACAGCAGTACCTTCCACATGTCATAATGTTTCAAGTGCCGATTCAGATGAGAAGTCAAAGCAGAATTACAAAATATTTAAGCAGAGTACGGCCAGAAGAAGCTGCTTGCATCAAAACTACTCGACGAGCAAATAATCTTTCCTTCATTGCAGAATTTCAGGATTGGTTCAAATTTGGTGATTATACCAGTTTTATAAAATCATACATACAATACTGTAATCATGGTTCCAACTGCAAAGGAGAAGCAAATTGCCGATATAAAGGTAAAATTTGACAAATCTGTCAAAAACATAAAAATAATCAAAATATGAATCAACGAACATAAAGACGATCATCCATCTGAAGATCTGTAGAATAAGCTAGTTGTAAGAAAAAATGATTTAGTTGAATATTTTCGACAAGTGCAAGGTTATGATGCACAAGTTATGTGAGGTCAGGTTTTATGTGAGTGTCTCTGCGACCCCCGTTGGGTCTATTGTGGCTCACCCCTAGGGATTACAATTCACCCCACAAGCCTGTGCTTCTAACGAAGTCCATGGTTGCATTTAGTGATACTTTTTGGAAGTCGTTCGGCTCTAAGGTACTAAAACCGAATATGTTATATCTTACCCTGCCCAAAGCTGGGCATGAGCATAATATGTGCTCGGCAGTTTCGTCCTCCAAATTACAGAACCGACAATCCGAGGTCTGAACCAGACTCATCTTCTTCAGGTGGTTATTCAGTCGACAATGTAAGCAGTCCCGTCAGAATACGTAGGTTTGTTCTACTCTCTTGCAGCCAGTTCAATGACGTATACTTCAGCCTGAAAGGCGGTAGCGTACCCACCCAGGTTGGATGTGATTTCAATTCTGGGTTTCCTGCTGAAGACCGCCGCTCCAGCCCCGCTTCCGGTTTTGGATCCATCAGTGAAAGTCACGTAGTCCGTTTCTAGGAAGGAGATTTCTTCGCTATCCCATTGGCCTCTCGTGGGAATGAGGACCTTAAAGGGATTGTCCACGTGAAGTTTTGTGACAGAGAGATCCGAAGGCATCCCAAGAATGTGTTAATTTTGTATTTCCCTCAGTATTCCCGAGTGATCCCTCAGAATTTCTCCATTCATTTGCCTCTCCACTGATAGCATTCTATGAGCTGCTTTCCTGGCTTCCTTCTCCAACTGAATGTGGGGAGGAGTTAGTTGCACAAGTTACTTGCATAAATAAAAATTCTTCAACAGGCGAGGTTCAAATTGAGGAACTGTCAGATCTTTGTTATGATTTATTAGCCGATATTGAGCAATTTATTAATAACCAACAATTCATTACCAAATGAAAGTTTGGATGAAATTCACATTAAACTACCTGATACAAAGATTCCTAATTTTGATGGGAAAAATATCAATTTATTTAAACCCTTTTTGGACATGTTCGGGGCAGTCATTGATACAAACACAAAACTCCGGGATGTTGAGAAATTGTAACACTTAAAGAGTCCAATAAGTAATTTACCACAAACGATTCATATAAAGAAGTTTTAAGTATTTCAAAAGACACCTATAAAAATGAAACTGTTTTGTTAAACAATCACATTGACGCATTATTAAACATACAGTCCACTTCATCATTTATTACACCAGAGTTAGCATTGCACGCTACATCATTTGCGTTTTCACACACTCGGGATAGGTGGACATTCCCACTTAAGATAATAATAAAATTATAGTTTCAGCAACAGCTTCAGTTCCAAAGGCTCTACACGACAGTCTCAAAGCAATAAACCTACCCCCAACACATATATACCCCTACAGAAAGCAGTCATTCTCCACATATGCAACATTACTCGTGAAATCCTGAATGAATAAGCAGTGAAGAGCGTAAACGTTTGTTACAGCAATCAGAAACTGTCAAGCAACGATCACAAAATAACTGGTCATAGCAAACAACGAGTTTACATCTAATTCTTATCATTCTCTGACAGTTTCTGATTGTTGTTGTAACAAACATACATATTACCATTTTACCAGCCTAGACTTCAATTCTTCAATAAATTCACTGCATTAAAATAGTTACTGATTAAGATTGGTCCAATTGGTTTGCAGTTTTATGAATTTTATTTTGAAAAAAAGGATTTTTCATCAATTTTTATGTTTAAAATTTTAATTTTTTTTTAGTTCACATTGAAAAAAAGCATTTTTTATCAATTTTGATGTTAAAAATAGCAGTGTTTTTGAATTTCACATTGAAAAAAAGCATTTTTCATCAGTTTTGTTGTTTAAAATAGCAGTTTTTCTGAATTTAACATTAAAAAAACCATTTTTCATCAATGTTGATATTAAAAATAGCAGTTTTCATGAATTTCACATTGAAAAAAATCATTTTTCATCAACTTTTTTGTTTAAAATAGCAGTTTTTCTGAACTTAACATTGAAAAAAACAATTTTTCATCAATTTTGATTTTAAAAATAGCAGTTTTCATGAATTTCACATTCAAAAACATCATTTTACATCAATTTTGTTGTTTAAAATAGCAGTTTACATGAATTTCACATTGAAAAAAAGCATTTTTTATCAATTTTGATGATTAAAATATCAGTTTTTTTTAATTCACATTGAAAAAAATCATTTTTCATCAGTTTTGTTGTTTAAAAAAGCAGTTTTTAAGCATTTAACATTAAAAAAACCATTTTTCATCAATGTTGTTAAAAACAGCAGTTTTCATGAATTTCACATTAAAAAAATCATTTTTCATCAATTTTTTTGTTTAAAATAGTAGTTGTTCTGAATTTAACATTGAAGAAAATTATTTTTCATCAATTTTGATTTTAAAAATAGCAGTTTTCAGGAATTTCACATTGAAAAACATCATTTTACATCAATTTTGTTGTTTAAAATAGCAGTTTACATGAATTTCACATTGAAAAAAATCATTTTTCATCAGTTTTGTTGTTTAAAATAGCAGTTTTTCTGAATTTAACATTAAAAAAAACATTTTTCATCAATGTTGATATTAAAAATAGCAGTTTTCATGAATTTCACATTGAAAAAAATCATTTTTCATCAATTTTTTTGTTTAAAATAGCAGTTTTTCTGAATTTAACATTGAAAAAAATCATTTTTCATCAATTTTGATTTTAAAAATAGCAGTTTTCATGAATTTCACATTAAAAATAAAATCATTTTTCATCAATTTTGTTGTTTAAAATAGCAGTTTATATGAATTTCACATTCAGTTCCAGATTGTTGTTGGAACAAACATACATATTCCCATTTTACCAGCCTAGAGTTTAATTCTTAAATAAATTCACTGCATTAAAATAGTTTTTTGTTAATTATTACCAATGTACTAATAATTAAGATTGGTACAATTGATTTGCCCACCTATTTTTAATTTTTTCAGTAAGTAGTTAATTGATCCAAATTTACAAGGCGGAAGTTATCGCTTGTGGCGAGTTAGTGAATAAATTTCTTCTTTCAATCTCCTTTACGGCTATTGGAAACGAGCTCCAGGAATAGTGAGCCAGATGGTCGGTCCGATCGCGATAAAGTAAATGTTCTATATTTTTTAAAGACGGAAACTGCACCTATCAACTTGGAACTTAAAAATAATCTTCAGCTTTTCCTCGAGGTCACTTTTGTTATAAAATTTTATTTTCAATATATAGTGTGTCCACGGATTTTCTCAAGGAAAACATTTTTATTTGCAGTTTTGGTGAAAAATATCGTTGTTGATAAACAGGTTTGTTTGTACTGAAACCCCATGGTATAAAATAAAGTTTTTTAAAGAATGCTTCATTTTATATTCCATTTTATGGAAAATACGATGAATTCTTGTAATAATAATCTAAAGGAACTGTCAGCTCTGGTTAATAATTTTCAAATTGTCATTCTTTTTCAAAAATGCTAATTCTTCAACAAAGAATATTTCTTGTAAAATATTATAGATGTTGTAACGTAACACTTGCTTGGACGAATAGAACAATAGCCATATTTACTTAATCACTTTATTTGATTATACGAAAAACTATATGCACAAAAGCATAAATACTATGTAAACAGTCACCTTTACTCTTCGAGTTTTCCAGGTTAATTTCTTATATTCAGAAATATTATAATAATATAATTTACTTATTTATGTAAAATTTTCCCCTAAATTCAATGGTGAAGACTAAAACATTCTATCTTTTCAATTAGTTGAGATATGAGTACCTTTGAATCACGAAAAGTGGATTTTCGAATATTTTCACTACTTTATCATTTATTATTCACAAGACGGGAACGCTTAAAGTTATGCTTTTGAAAAAATGTTTCCCAATTTGTTATCCTTTAACGAATACGTTTCTGGAATTTCAATTCAGTATTCATAGTTTTGTGGTATTTACAAGACTTTTTAGGTTAAAAACGCGTTATTTCGAAAATTTCATTACACCATCTGAATGTGAAAGAATGATTTTATCAGAAAACTGACTGTGGCATGTGTTTTCTCGTATCAAAAAACTCCCGGTTGCGAATTTTAAGCCGAATCCAAGTCGAAAAAAATTTTTTTTGTAGGAAATTTCGAAGCAAGGGGTAGGTATGGAAATATTTCGCGATTTAAATTTCTCTCTGTTTTCTCCCTTAATGCTCGGAAATATTGACTAAAAATTCATACCTATATGTAAAATGTTCCCCTGGATCCAATGGAAGAGACTAGAACGTTCTATCTCCCCAATTAGTCGAGTTATGGATACATGAAATTTCAGAAAGTGGATTTTCGAGTTTTTTTGAAACTTTATCATTCTCCCTTAATGCTTGGAAATATCGTCTCAAAATTCATACCTATAAGTAAAATGTTCCCCTGAATCTAATGGAAGAGACTAGAACGTTCTATCTTTCCAATTAATCGAGTTATGGATACACCAAGATTCGGAAAGTGGATTTTTGAATTTTTTCACTACCTTATCATTTATTATTCACAAGACGGGAACGCTTAAAGTTATGCTTTTGAAAACATGTTTCCCAATTTGTTATCCTTTAACGAATACGTTTCTAGAATTTCAATTCAGTATTCATAGTTTTGTGGTATTTACAAGACTTTTTAGGTTAAAAACGCGTTATTTCGAAAATTTCATTACACCATCTGAATGTGAAAGAATGATTTTATCAGAAAACTGACTGTGGGATGTGTTTTCCCGTATCAAAAAACCTCCGGTTGCGAATTTTAAGCCAAATCCAAGTCGAAAAAAATTTTTTTTGTAGGAAATTTCGAAGCAAGGGGTAGGTATGGAAATATTTCGCGATTTAAATTGCTCTCTGTTTTCTCCCTTAATGCTCGGAAATATTGACTAAAAATTCATACCTATATGTAAAATGTTCCCCTGGATCCAATGGAAGAGACTAGAACGTTCTATCTCCCCAATTAGTCGAGTTATGGATACATGAATTTTCAGAAAGTGGATTTTCGAGTTTTTTTGAAACTTTATCATTCTCCCTTAATGCTTGGAAATATCGTCTCAAAATTCATACCTATATGTAAAATGTTCCCCTGAATCTAATGGAAGAGACTAGAACGTTCTATCTTTCCAATTAATCGAGTTATGGATACACCAAGATTCAGAAAGTGGATTTTTGAATTTTTTCACTACTTTATCATTTATTATTCACAAGACGGGAACGCTTAAAGTTATGCTTGTGAAAAAATGTTTCCCAATTTGTTATTCTTTAACGAATACGTTTCTGGAATTTAAATTCAGTATTCATAGTTTTGTGGTATTTACAAGACTTTTTAGGTTAAAAACGCGTTATTTCGAAAATTTGTATTACACCATCTGAATGTGAAAGAATGATTTTATCAGAAAACTGACTGTGGCATGTGTTTTCCCGTATCAAAAACCCCCGGTTGCGAATTTTAAGCCAAATCCAAGTCGAAAAAAATTTTTTTTGTAGGAGATTTCGAAGCAAGGGGTAGGTATGGAAATATTTCGCGATTT
Source organism: Lochmaea capreae (assembly GCA_949126875.1). Lineage (NCBI taxonomy): Eukaryota > Metazoa > Arthropoda > Insecta > Coleoptera > Chrysomelidae > Lochmaea > Lochmaea capreae. Next base: position 22,709,699 of record OX421404.1, read on the forward strand.
AAATTGCTCTCTGTTTTCTCCCTTAATGCTTGGAAATATTGCCTAAAAATTCATACCTATCAGTAAAATGTTCCCCTGAATCTAATGGAAGAGACTAGAACGTTCTATCTCCCCAATTAGCCGAGTAATGGATACATGAAATTTCAGAAAGTGGATTTTCGAGTTTATTTGAAACTTTATCATTCTCCCTTAATGCTTGGAAATATCGTCTCAAAATTCATACCTATATGTAAAATGTTCCCCTGAATCTAATGGAAGAGACTAGAACGTTCTATCTTCTCAATTAGTTGAGTTATGGATACATTAAGTTTCAGAAAGTGGATTTTCGAATATTTTCACTACTTTATCATTTATTATTCACAAGACGGGAACGCTTAAAGTTATGCTTTTGAAAAAATGTTTCCCAATTTGTTATCCTTCAACGAATACGTTTCTGGAATTTAAATTCAGTATTCATAGTTTTGTGGTATTTACAAGACTTTTTAGGTTAAAAACGCGTTATTTCGAAAACTTCATTACACCATCTGAATGCGAAAGAATGATTTTATCAAAAAACTGACTGTGGCATGTGTTTTCCCGTATCAACAAACCCCCGGTTGCGAATTTTAAGCCAAATCCAAGTCGAGAAAAATTTTTTTTGGAGGAAATTTCGAAGCAAGGGGTAGGTATGGAAATATTTCGCGATTTAAATTGCTCTCTGTTTTCTCCCTTAATGCTTAGAAATATTGCCTAAAAATTCATACCTATAAGTAAAATGTTCCCCTGAATCTAATGGAAGAGACTAGAACGTTCTATCTCCCCAATTAGCCGAGTAATGGATACATGAAATTTCAGAAAGTGGATTTTCGAGTTTTTTCGAAACTTTATCATTCTCCCTTAATGCTTGGAAATATCGTCTCAAAATTCATACCTATATGTAAAATGTTCCCCTGAATCTAATGGAAGAGACTAGAACAATCTATCTTTCCAATTAATCGAGTTATGGATACACCAAGATTCAGAAAGTGGATTTTTGAATTTTTTCACTACTTTATCATTTATTATTCACAAGACGGGAACGCTTAAAGTTATGCTTTTGAAAAAATGTTTCCCAATTTGTTATTCTTTAACGAATACGTTTCTGGAATTTAAATTCAGTATTCATAGTTTTGTGGTATTTACAAGACTTTTTAGGTTAAAAACGCGTTATTTCGAAAATTTCATTACACCATCTGAATGCGAAAGAATGATTTTATCAAAAAACTGACTGTGGCATGTGTTTTCCCGTATCAACAAACCCCCGGTTGCGAATTTTAAGCCAAATCCAAGTCGAGAAAAATTTTTTTTGGAGGAAATTTCGAAGCAAGGGGTAGGTATGGAAATATTTCGCGATTTAAATTGCTCTCTGTTTTCTCCCTTAATGCTTAGAAATATTGCCTAAAAATTCATACCTATAAGTAAAATGTTCCCCTGAATCTAATGGAAGAGACTAGAACGTTCTATCTCCCCAATTAGCCGAGTAATGGATACCTACATGAAATTTCAGAAAGTGGATTTTCGAGTTTTTTCGAAACTTTATCATTCTCCTTTAATGCTTGGGAATATCGTCTCAAAATTCATACCTATATGTAAAATGTTCCCCTGAATCTAATGGAAGAGACTAGAACGTTCTATCTTTCCAATTAATCGAGTTATGGATACACCAAGATTCAGAAAGTGGATTTTTTTCACTACTTTATCATTTATTATTCACAAGACGGGAACGCTTAAAGTTATGCTTTTGAAAAAATTTTTCCCAATTTGTTATTCTTTAACGAATACGTTTCTGGAATTTCAATTCAGTATTCATAGTTTTGTGGTATTTACAAGACTTTTTAGGTTAAAAACGCGTTATTTCGAAAATTTCATTACACCATCTGAATGTGAAAGAATGATTTTATCAGAAAACTGACTGTGGCATGTGTTTTCCCGTATCAAAAAACCCCCGGTTGCGAATTTTAAGCCAAATCCAAGTCGAAAAAAATTTTTTTTGTAGGAAATTTCGAAGCAAGGGGTAGGTATGGAAATATTTCGCGATTTAAATTGCTCTCTGTTTTCTCCCTTAATCCTCGGAAATATTGACTAAAAATTCATACCTATATGTAAAATGTTCCCCTGGATCCAATGGAAGAGACTAGAACGTTCTATCTCCCCAATTAGTCGAGTTATGGATACATGAAATTTCAGAAAGTGGATTTTCGAGTTTATTTGAAACTTTATCATTCTCCCTTAATGCTTGGGAATATCGTCTCAAAATTCATACCTATATGTAAAATGTTCCCCTGAATCTAATGGAAGAGACTAGAACGTTCTATCTTCTCAATTAGTTGAGTTATGGATACATTAAGTTTCAGAAAGTGGATTTTCGAATATTTTCACTACTTTATCATTTATTATTCACAAGACGGGAACGCTTAAAGTTATGCTTTTGAAAAAATGTTTCCCAATTTGTTATCCTTCAACGAATACGTTTCTGGAATTTAAATTCAGTATTCATAGTTTTGTGGTATTTACAAGACTTTTTAGGTTAAAAACGCGTTATTTCGAAAATTTCATTACACCATCTGAATGCGAAAGAATGATTTTATCAAAAAACTGACTGTGGCATGTGTTTTCCCGTATCAACAAACCCCCGGTTGCGAATTTTAAGCCAAATCCAAGTCGAGAAAAATTTTTTTTGGAGGAAATTTCGAAGCAAGGGGTAGGTATGGAAATATTTCGCGATTTAAATTGCTCTCTGTTTTCTCCCTTAATGCTTAGAAATATTGCCTAAAAATTCATACCTATAAGTAAAATGTTCCCCTGAATCTAATGGAAGAGACTAGAACGTTCTATCTCCCCAATTAGCCGAGTAATGGATACCTACATGAAATTTCAGAAAGTGGATTTTCGAGTTTTTTCGAAACTTTATCATTCTCCCTTAATGCTTGGAAATATCGTCTCAAAATTCATACCTATATGTAAAATGTTCCCCTGAATCTAATGGAAGAGACTAGAACGTTCTATCTCCCCAATTAACCAAGTAATGGATACATGAAATTTCAGAAAGTGGATTTTCGAGTTTTTTCGAAACTTTATCATTCTCCCTTAATGCTTGGGAATATCGTCTCAAAATTCATACCTATATGTAAAATGTTCCCCTGAATCTAATGGAAGAGACTAGAACGTTCTATCTTTCCAATTAATCGAGTTATGGATACACCAAGATTCAGAAAGTGGATTTTTGAATTTTTTCACTACTTTATCATTTATTATTCACAAGACGGGAACGCTTAAAGTTATGCTTTTGAAAAAATGTTTCCCAATTTGTTATCCTTTAACGAATACGTTTCTGGAATTTCAATTCAGTATTCATAGTTTTGTGGTATTTACAAGACTTTTTAGGTTAAAAACGCGTTATTTCGAAAACTTCATTACACCATCTGAATGCGAAAGAATGATTTTATCAAAAAACTGACTGTGGCATGTGTTTTCCCGTATCAAAAAACCTCCGGTTGCGAATTTTAAGCCAAATCCAAGTCGAAAAAAATTTTTTTTGTAGGAAATTTCGAAGCAAGGGGTAGGTATGGAAATATTTCGCGATTTCAATTTGCTCTCTGTTTTCTCCCTTAATGCTCGGAAATATTGACTAAAAATTCATACCTATATGTAAAATGTTCCCCTGGATCCAATGGAAGAAACTAGAACGTTCTATCTCCCCAATTAGTCGAGTTATGGATACATGAAATTTCAGAAAGTGGATTTTCGAGTTTTTTTGAAACTTTATCATTCTCCCTTAATGCTTGGAAATATCGTCTCAAAATTCATACCTATATGTAAAATGTTCCCCTGAATCTAATGGAACAGACTAGAACGTTCTATCTTTCCAATTAGTTGAGTTATGGATACATTAAGTTTCAGAAAGTGGATTTTCGAATATTTTCACTACTTTATCATTTATTATTCACAAGACGGGAACGCTTAAAGTTATGCTTTTGAAAAAATGTTTCCCAATTTGTTATTCTTCAACGAATACGTTTCTGGAATTTCAATTCAGTATTCATAGTTTTGTGGTATTTACAAGACTTTTTAGGTTAAAAACGCGTTATTTCGAAAATTTCATTACACCATCTGAATGTGAAAGAATGATTTTATCAGAAAACTGACTGTGGGATGTGTTTTCCCGTATCAAAAAACCTCCGGTTGCGAATTTTGAGCCAAATCCAAGTCGAAAAAAATTTTTTTTGTAGGAAATTTCGAAGCAAGGGGTAGGTATGGAAATATTTCGCGATTTAAATTGCTCTCTGTTTTCTCCCTTAATCCTCGGAAATATTGACTAAAAATTCATACCTATATGTAAAATGTTCCCCTGGATCCAATGGAAGAGACTAGAACGTTCTATCTCCCCAATTAGTCGAGTTATGGATACATGAATTTTCAGAAAGTGGATTTTCGAGTTTTTTTGAAACTTTATCATTCTCCCTTAATGCTTGGAAATATCGTCTCAAAATTCATACCTATATGTAAAATGTTCCCCTGAATCTAATGGAAGAGACTAGAACGTTCTATCTTTTCAATTAGTTGAGTTATGGATACATTAAGTTTCAGAAAGTGGATTTTCGAATATTTTCACTACTTTATCTTTTATTATTCACAAGACGGAAACGCTTCACGTTATGCTTCTGGCAAATTTTTTCCCAATTTGTTATTCTTTTGCAAATACGTTCCTGGAATTTCAATTCAGTATTCATAGTTTTGTGATATTTACAAGATTTTTAGGTTAAAAATGCGTTATTTCGAAAATTTCAATACACCATCTGAATGCGAAAGAATGATTTTATCAAAAAACTGACTGTGGCATGATTGTTCCCGTATCAAAAAACCCCCGGTTGCGAATTTTAAGCCAATTACATGTCGAAAAAATTTTTTTTTGTAGGAAATTTCGAAGCAAGGGGTAGGTATGGAAATATTTCGCGATTTAAATTGCTCTCTGTTTTCTCCCTTAATGCTTGAAAATATTGCCTAAAAGTTCATACCTATATGTAAAACGTTTCCCTGGATCCAATGGAAGAGACTAGAACGTTCTATCTCCCCAATTAGCCGAGTAATGGATACATGAAATTTCAGAAAGTGGATTTTCGAGTTTTTTCGAAACTTTATCATTCTCCCTTAATGCTTGGGAATATCGTCTCAAAATTCATACCTATATGTAAAATGTTCCCCTGAATCTAATGGAAGAGACTAGAACGTTCTATCTTTCCAATTAATCGAGTTATGGATACACCAAGATTCAGAAAGTGGATTTTTGAATTTTTTCACTACTTTATCATTTATTATTCACAAGACGGGAACGCTTAAAGTTATGCTTTTGAAAAAATTTTTCCCAATTTGTTATTCTTTAACGAATACGTTTCTGGAATTTCAATTCAGTATTCATAGTTTTGTGGTATTTACAAGACTTTTTAGGTTAAAAACGCGTTATTTCGAAAATTTCATTACACCATCTGAATGTGAAAGAATGATTTTATCAGAAAACTGACTGTGGCATGTGTTTTCCCGTATCAAAAAACCCCCGGTTGCGAATTTTAAGCCAAATCCAAGTCGAAAAAAATTTTTTTTGTAGGAAATTTCGAAGCAAGGGGTAGGTATGGAAATATTTCGCGATTTAAATTGCTCTCTGTTTTCTCCCTTAATCCTCGGAAATATTGACTAAAAATTCATACCTATATGTAAAATGTTCCCCTGGATCCAATGGAAGAGACTAGAACGTTCTATCTCCCCAATTAGTCGAGTTATGGATACATGAAATTTCAGAAAGTGGATTTTCGAGTTTATTTGAAACTTTATCATTCTCCCTTAATGCTTGGAAATATCATCTCAAAATTCATACCTATATGTAAAATGTTCCCCTGAATCTAATGGAAGAGACTAGAACGTTCTATCTTCTCAATTAGTTGAGTTATGGATACATTAAGTTTCAGAAAGTGGATTTTCGAATATTTTCACTACTTTATCATTTATTATTCACAAGACGGGAACGCTTAAAGTTATGCTTTTGAAAAAATGTTTCCCAATTTGTTATCCTTCAACGAATACGTTTCTGGAATTTAAATTCAGTATTCATAGTTTTGTGGTATTTACAAGACTTTTTAGGTTAAAAACGCGTTATTTCGAAAACTTCATTACACCATCTGAATGCGAAAGAATGATTTTATCAAAAAACTGACTGTGGCATGTGTTTTTCCGTATCAACAAACCCCCGGTTGCGAATTTTAAGCCAAATCCAAGTCAAGAAAAATTTTTTTTGGAGGAAATTTCGAAGCAAGGGGTAGGTATGGAAATATTTCGCGATTTAAATTGCTCTCTGTTTTCTCCCTTAATGCTTAGAAATATTGCCTAAAAATTCATACCTATAAGTAAAATGTTCCCCTGAATCTAATGGAAGAGACTAGAACGTTCTATCTCCCCAATTAGCCGAGTAATGGATACCTACATGAAATTTCAGAAAGTGGATTTTCGAGTTTTTTCGAAACTTTATCATTCTCCCTTAATGCTTGGAAATATCGTCTCAAAATTCATACCCATATGTAAAATGTTCCCCTGAATCTAATGGAAGAGACTAGAACGTTCTATCTTTCCAATTAATCGAGTTATGGATACACCAAGATTCAGAAAGTGGATTTTTGAATTTTTTCACTACTTTATCATTTATTATTCACAAGACGGGAACGCTTAAAGTTATGCTTTTGAAAAAATGTTTCCCAATTTGTTATTCTTTAACGAATACGTTTCTGGAATTTTAATTCAGTATTCATAGTTTTGTGGTATTTACAAGACTTTTTAGGTTAAAAACGCGTTATTTCGAAAATTTCATTACACCATCTGAATGTGAAAGAATGATTTTATCAGAAAACTGACTGTGGCATGTGTTTTCCCGTATCAAAAAACCCCCGGTTGCGAATTTAAAGCCAAATCCAAGTCGAAAAAAATTTTTTTTGGAGGAAATTTCGAAGCAAGGGGTAGGTATGGAAATATTTCGCGATTTAAATTGCTCTCTGTTTTCTCCCTTAATGCTTGGAAATATTGCCTAAAAATTCATACCTATAAGTAAAATGTTCCCCTGAATCTAATGGAAGAGACAAGAACGTTCTATCTCCCCAATTAACCAAGTAATGGATACATGAAATTTCAGAAAGTGGATTTTCGAGTTTTTTCGAAACTTTATCATTCTCCCTTAATGCTTGGGAATATCGTCTTAAAATTCATACCTATATGTAAAATGTTCCCCTGAATCTAATGGAAGAGACTAGAACGTTCTATCTTTCCAATTAATCGAGTTATGGATACACCAAGATTCAGAAAGTGGATTTTTGAATTTTTTCACTACTTTATCATTTATTATTCACAAGACGGGAACGCTTAAAGTTATGCTTTTGAAAAAATGTTTCCCAATTTGTTATCCTTTAACGAATACGTTTCTGGAATTTCAATTCAGTATTCATAGTTTTGTGGTATTTACAAGACTTTTTAGGTTAAAAAAGCGTTATTTCGAAAATTTCATTACACCATCTCAATGTGAAAGAATGATTTTATCAGAAAACTGACTGTGGGATGTGTTTTCCCGTATCAAAAAACCTCCGGGTTCGAATTTTAAGCCAAATCCAAGTCGAAAAAAATTTTTTTTGTAGGAAATTTCGAAGCAAGGGGTAGGTATGGAAATATTTCGCGATTTCAATTTGCTCTCTGTTTTCTCCCTTAATGCTTAGAAATATTGCCTAAAAATTCATACCTATAAGTAAAATGTTCCCCTGAATCTAATGGAAGAGACTAGAACGTTCTATCTCCCCAATTAGCCGAGTAATGGATACCTACATGAAATTTCAGAAAGTGGATTTTCGAGTTTTTTCGAAACTTTATCATTCTCCCTTAATGCTTGGAAATATCGTCTCAAAATTCATACCTATATGTAAAATGTTCCCCTGAATCTAATGGAAGAGACTAGAACGTTCTATCTTTCCAATTAATCGAGTTATGGATACACCAAGATTCAGAAAGTGGATTTTTGAATTTTTTCACTACTTTATCATTTATTATTCACAAGACGGGAACGCTTAAAGTTATGCTTTTGAAAAAATGTTTCCCAATTTGTTATTCTTTAACGAATACGTTTCTGGAATTTTAATTCAGTATTCATAGTTTTGTGGTATTTACAAGACTTTTTAGGTTAAAAACGCGTTATTTCGAAAATTTCATTACACCATCTGAATGTGAAAGAATGATTTTATCAGAAAACTGACTGTGGCATGTGTTTTCCCGTATCAAAAAACCCCCGGTTGCGAATTTAAAGCCAAATCCAAGTCGAAAAAAATTTTTTTTGGAGGAAATTTCGAAGCAAGGGGTAGGTATGGAAATATTTCGCGATTTAAATTGCTCTCTGTTTTCTCCCTTAATGCTTGGAAATATTGCCTAAAAATTCATACCTATAAGTAAAATGTTCCCCTGAATCTAATGGAAGAGACAAGAACGTTCTATCTCCCCAATTAACCAAGTAATGGATACATGAAATTTCAGAAAGTGGATTTTCGAGTTTTTTCGAAACTTTATCATTCTCCCTTAATGCTTGGGAATATCGTCTCAAAATTCATACCTATATGTAAAATGTTCCCCTGAATCTAATGGAAGAGACTAGAACGTTCTATCTTTCCAATTAATCGAGTTATGGATACACCAAGATTCAGAAAGTGGATTTTTGAATTTTTTCACTACTTTATCATTTATTATTCACAAGACGGGAACGCTTAAAGTTATGCTTTTGAAAAAATGTTTCCCAATTTGTTATCCTTTAACGAATACGTTTCTGGAATTTCAATTCAGTATTCATAGTTTTGTGGTATTTACAAGACTTTTTAGGTTAAAAAAGCGTTATTTCGAAAATTTCATTACACCATCTCAATGTGAAAGAATGATTTTATCAGAAAACTGACTGTGGGATGTGTTTTCCCGTATCAAAAAACCTCCGGTTGCGAATTTTGAGCCAAATCCAAGTCGAAAAAAATTTTTTTTGTAGGAAATTTCGAAGCAAGGGGTAGGTATGGAAATATTTCGCGATTTAAATTGCTCTCTGTTTTCTCCCTTAATCCTCGGAAATATTGACTAAAAATTCATACCTATATGTAAAATGTTCCCCTGGATCCAATGGAAGAGACTAGAACGTTCTATCTCCCCAATTAGTCGAGTTATGGATACATGAATTTTCAGAAAGTGGACTTTCGAGTTTTTTTGAAACTTTATCATTCTCCCTTAATGCTTGGAAATATCGTCTCAAAATTCATACCTATATGTAAAATGTTCCCCTGAATCTAATGGAAGAGACTAGAACGTTCTATCTTTTCAATTAGTTGAGTTATGGATACATTAAGTTTCAGAAAGTGGATTTTCGAATATTTTCACTACTTTATCTTTTATTATTCACAAGACGGAAACGCTTCACGTTATGCTTCTGGCAAATTTTTTCCCAATTTGTTATTCTTTTGCAAATACGTTCCTGGAATTTCAATTCAGTATTCATAGTTTTGTGATATTTACAAGATTTTTAGGTTAAAAATGCGTTATTTCGAAAATTTCAATACACCATCTGAATGCGAAAGAATGATTTTATCAAAAAACTGACTGTGGCATGATTGTTCCCGTATCAAAAAACCCCCGGTTGCGAATTTTAAGCCAATTACATGTCGAAAAAATTTTTTTTTGTAGGAAATTTCGAAGCAAGGGGTAGGTATGGAAATATTTCGCGATTTAAATTGCTCTCTGTTTTCTCCCTTAATGCTTGAAAATATTGCCTAAAAGTTCATACCTATATGTAAAACGTTTCCCTGGATCCAATGGAAGAGACTAGAACGTTCTATCTCCCCAATTAGCCGAGTAATGGATACATGAAATTTCAGAAAGTGGATTTTCGAGTTTTTTCGAAACTTTATCATTCTCCCTTAATGCTTGGGAATATCGTCTCAAAATTCATACCTATATGTAAAATGTTCCCCTGAATCTAATGGAAGAGACTAGAACGTTCTATCTTTCCAATTAATCGAGTTATGGATACACCAAGATTCAGAAAGTGGATTTTTGAATTTTTTCACTACTTTATCATTTATTATTCACAAGACGGGAACGCTTAAAGTTATGCTTTTGAAAAAATTTTTCCCAATTTGTTATTCTTTAACGAATACGTTTCTGGAATTTCAATTCAGTATTCATAGTTTTGTGGTATTTACAAGACTTTTTAGGTTAAAAACGCGTTATTTCGAAAATTTCATTACACCATCTGAATGTGAAAGAATGATTTTATCAGAAAACTGACTGTGGCATGTGTTTTCCCGTATCAAAAAACCCCCGGTTGCGAATTTTAAGCCAAATCCAAGTCGAAAAAAATTTTTTTTGTAGGAAATTTCGAAGCAAGGGGTAGGTATGGAAATATTTCGCGATTTAAATTGCTCTCTGTTTTCTCCCTTAATCCTCGGAAATATTGACTAAAAATTCATACCTATATGTAAAATGTTCCCCTGGATCCAATGGAAGAGACTAGAACGTTCTATCTCCCCAATTAGTCGAGTTATGGATACATGAAATTTCAGAAAGTGGATTTTCGAGTTTATTTGAAACTTTATCATTCTCCCTTAATGCTTGGAAATATCATCTCAAAATTCATACCTATATGTAAAATGTTCCCCTGAATCTAATGGAAGAGACTAGAACGTTCTATCTTCTCAATTAGTTGAGTTATGGATACATTAAGTTTCAGAAAGTGGATTTTCGAATATTTTCACTACTTTATCATTTATTATTCACAAGACGGGAACGCTTAAAGTTATGCTTTTGAAAAAATGTTTCCCAATTTGTTATCCTTCAACGAATACGTTTCTGGAATTTAAATTCAGTATTCATAGTTTTGTGGTATTTACAAGACTTTTTAGGTTAAAAACGCGTTATTTCGAAAACTTCATTACACCATCTGAATGCGAAAGAATGATTTTATCAAAAAACTGACTGTGGCATGTGTTTTCCCGTATCAACAAACCCCCGGTTGCGAATTTTAAGCCAAATCCAAGTCGAGAAAAATTTTTTTTGGAGGAAATTTCGAAGCAAGGGGTAGGTATGGAAATATTTCGCGATTTAAATTGCTCTCTGTTTTCTCCCTTAATGCTTAGAAATATTGCCTAAAAATTCATACCTATAAGTAAAATGTTCCCCTGAATCCAATGGAAGAGACTAGAACGTTCTATCTCCCCAATTAGCCGAGTAATGGATACCTACATGAAATTTCAGAAAGTGGATTTTCGAGTTTTTTCGAAACTTTATCATTCTCCCTTAATGCTTGGAAATATCGTCTCAAAATTCATACCCATATGTAAAATGTTCCCCTGAATCTAATGGAAGAGACTAGAACGTTCTATCTTTCCAATTAATCGAGTTATGGATACACCAAGATTCAGAAAGTGGATTTTTGAATTTTTTCACTACTTTATCATTTATTATTCACAAGACGGGAACGCTTAAAGTTATGCTTTTGAAAAAATGTTTCCCAATTTGTTATTTTTTAACGAATACGTTTCTGGAATTTTAATTCAGTATTCATAGTTTTGTGGTATTTACAAGACTTTTTAGGTTAAAAACGCGTTATTTCGAAAATTTCATTACACCATCTGAATGTGAAAGAATGATTTTATCAGAAAACTGACTGTGGCATGTGTTTTCCCGTATCAAAAAACCCCCGGTTGCGAATTTAAAGCCAAATCCAAGTCGAAAAAAATTTTTTTTGGAGGAAATTTCGAAGCAAGGGGTAGGTATGGAAATATTTCGCGATTTAAATTGCTCTCTGTTTTCTCCCTTAATGCTTGGAAATATTGCCTAAAAATTCATACCTATAAGTAAAATGTTCCCCTGAATCTAATGGAAGAGACAAGAACGTTCTATCTCCCCAATTAACCAAGTAATGGATACATGAAATTTCAGAAAGTGGATTTTCGAGTTTTTTCGAAACTTTATCATTCTCCCTTAATGCTTGGGAATATCGTCTTAAAATTCATACCTATATGTAAAATGTTCCCCTGAATCTAATGGAAGAGACTAGAACGTTCTATCTTTCCAATTAATCGAGTTATGGATACACCAAGATTCAGAAAGTGGATTTTTGAATTTTTTCACTACTTTATCATTTATTATTCACAAGACGGGAACGCTTAAAGTTATGCTTTTGAAAAAATGTTTCCCAATTTGTTATCCTTTAACGAATACGTTTCTGGAATTTCAATTCAGTATTCATAGTTTTGTGGTATTTACAAGACTTTTTAGGTTAAAAAAGCGTTATTTCGAAAATTTCATTACACCATCTCAATGTGAAAGAATGATTTTATCAGAAAACTGACTGTGGGATGTGTTTTCCCGTATCAAAAAACCTCCGGGTTCGAATTTTTAGCCAAATCCAAGTCGAAAAAAATTTTTTTTGTAGGAAATTTCGAAGCAAGGGGTAGGTATGGAAATATTTCGCGATTTAAATTGCTCTCTGTTTTCTCCCTTAATCCTCGGAAATATTGACTAAAAATTCATACCTATAAGTAAAATGTTCCCCTGAATCTAATGGAAGAAACTAGAACGTTCTATCTCCCCAATTAGTCGAGTTATGGATACATGAAATTTCAGAAAGTGGATTTTCGAGTTTTTTTGAAACTTTATCATTCTCCCTTAATGCTTGGAAATATCGTCTCAAAATTCATACCTATATGTAAAATGTTCCCCTGAATCTAATGGAACAGACTAGAACGTTCTATCTTTCCAATTAGTTGAGTTATGGATACATTAAGTTTCAGAAAGTGGATTTTCGAATATTTTCACTACTTTATCATTTATTATTCACAAGACGGGAACGCTTAAAGTTATGCTTTTGAAAAAATGTTTCCCAATTTGTTATTCTTCAACGAATACGTTTCTGGAATTTCAATTCAGTATTCATAGTTTTGTGGTATTTACAAGACTTTTTAGGTTAAAAACGCGTTATTTCGAAAATTTCATTACACCATCTGAATGTGAAAGAATGATTTTATCAGAAAACTGACTGTGGGATGTGTTTTCCCGTATCAAAAAACCTCCGGTTGCGAATTTTGAGCCAAATCCAAGTCGAAAAAAATTTTTTTTGTAGGAAATTTCGAAGCAAGGGGTAGGTATGGAAATATTTCGCGATTTAAATTGCTCTCTGTTTTCTCCCTTAATCCTCGGAAATATTGCCTAAAAATTCATACCTATAAGTAAAATGTTCCCCTGAATCTAATGGAAGAGACAAGAACGTTCTATCTCCCCAATTAACCAAGTAATGGATACATGAAATTTCAGAAAGTGGATTTTCGAGTTTTTTCGAAACTTTATCATTCTCCCTTAATGCTTGGGAATATCGTCTCAAAATTCATACCTATATGTAAAATGTTCCCCTGAATCTAATGGAAGAGACTAGAACGTTCTATCTTTCCAATTAATCGAGTTATGGATACACCAAGATTCAGAAAGTGGATTTTTGAATTTTTTCACTACTTTATCATTTATTATTCACAAGACGGGAACGCTTAAAGTTATGCTTTTGAAAAAATGTTTCCCAATTTGTTATCCTTTAACGAATACGTTTCTGGAATTTCAATTCAGTATTCATAGTTTTGTGGTATTTACAAGACTTTTTAGGTTAAAAAAGCGTTATTTCGAAAATTTCATTACACCATCTCAATGTGAAAGAATGATTTTATCAGAAAACTGACTGTGGGATGTGTTTTCCCGTATCAAAAAACCTCCGGGTTCGAATTTTTAGCCAAATCCAAGTCGAAAAAAATTTTTTTTGTAGGAAATTTCGAAGCAAGGGGTAGGTATGGAAATATTTCGCGATTTCAATTTGCTCTCTGTTTTCTCCCTTAATGCTTAGAAATATTGCCTAAAAATTCATACCTATAAGTAAAATGTTCCCCTGAATCTAATGGAAGAAACTAGAACGTTCTATCTCTCCAATTAGTCGAGTTATGGATACATGAAATTTCAGAAAGTGGATTTTCGAGTTTTTTTGAAACTTTATCATTCTCCCTTAATGCTTGGAAATATCGTCTCAAAATTCATACCTATATGTAAAATGTTCCCCTGAATCTAATGGAACAGACTAGAACGTTCTATCTTTCCAATTAGTTGAGTTATGGATACATTAAGTTTCAGAAAGTGGATTTTCGAATATTTTCACTACTTTATCATTTATTATTCACAAGACGGGAACGCTTAAAGTTATGCTTTTGAAAAAATGTTTCCCAATTTGTTATTCTTCAACGAATACGTTTCTGGAATTTCAATTCAGTATTCATAGTTTTGTGGTATTTACAAGACTTTTTAGGTTAAAAACGCGTTATTTCGAAAATTTCATTACACCATCTGAATGTGAAAGAATGATTTTATCAGAAAACTGACTGTGGGATGTGTTTTCCCGTATCAAAAAACCTCCGGTTGCGAATTTTGAGCCAAATCCAAGTCGAAAAAAATTTTTTTTGTAGGAAATTTCGAAGCAAGGGGTAGGTATGGAAATATTTCGCGATTTAAATTGCTCTCTGTTTTCTCCCTTAATCCTCGGAAATATTGACTAAAAATTCATACCTATATGTAAAATGTTCCCCTGGATCCAATGGAAGAGACTAGAACGTTCTATCTCCCCAATTAGTCGAGTTATGGATACATGAATTTTCAGAAAGTGGATTTTCGAGTTTTTTTGAAACTTTATCATTCTCCCTTAATGCTTGGAAATATCGTCTCAAAATTCATACCTATATGTAAAATGTTCCCCTGAATCTAATGGAAGAGACTAGAACGTTCTATCTTTTCAATTAGTTGAGTTATGGATACATTAAGTTTCAGAAAGTGGATTTTTGAATTTTTTCACTACTTTATCATTTATTATTCACAAGACGGGAACGCTTAAAGTTATGCTTTTGAAAAAATTTTTCCCAATTTGTTATTCTTTAACGAATACGTTTCTGGAATTTCAATTCAGTATTCATAGTTTTGTGGTATTTACAAGACTTTTTAGGTTAAAAACGCGTTATTTCGAAAATTTCATTACACCATCTGAATGTGAAAGAATGATTTTATCAGAAAACTGACTGTGGCATGTGTTTTCCCGTATCAAAAAACCCCCGGTTGCGAATTTTAAGCCAAATCCAAGTCGAAAAAAATTTTTTTTGTAGGAAATTTCGAAGCAAGGGGTAGGTATGGAAATATTTCGCGATTTAAATTGCTCTCTGTTTTCTCCCTTAATCCTCGGAAATATTGACTAAAAATTCATACCTATATGTAAAATGTTCCCCTGGATCCAATGGAAGAGACTAGAACGTTCTATCTCCCCAATTAGTCGAGTTATGGATACATGAAATTTCAGAAAGTGGATTTTCGAGTTTATTTGAAACTTTATCATTCTCCCTTAATGCTTGGAAATATCATCTCAAAATTCATACCTATATGTAAAATGTTCCCCTGAATCTAATGGAAGAGACTAGAACGTTCTATCTTCTCAATTAGTTGAGTTATGGATACATTAAGTTTCAGAAAGTGGATTTTCGAATATTTTCACTACTTTATCATTTATTATTCACAAGACGGGAACGCTTAAAGTTATGCTTTTGAAAAAATGTTTCCCAATTTGTTATCCTTCAACGAATACGTTTCTGGAATTTAAATTCAGTATTCATAGTTTTGTGGTATTTACAAGACTTTTTAGGTTAAAAACGCGTTATTTCGAAAACTTCATTACACCATCTGAATGCGAAAGAATGATTTTATCAAAAAACTGACTGTGGCATGTGTTTTCCCGTATCAACAAACCCCCGGTTGCGAATTTTAAGCCAAATCCAAGTCGAGAAAAATTTTTTTTGGAGGAAATTTCGAAGCAAGGGGTAGGTATGGAAATATTTCGCGATTTAAATTGCTCTCTGTTTTCTCCCTTAATGCTTAGAAATATTGCCTAAAAATTCATACCTATAAGTAAAATGTTCCCCTGAATCCAATGGAAGAGACTAGAACGTTCTATCTCCCCAATTAGCCGAGTAATGGATACCTACATGAAATTTCAGAAAGTGGATTTTCGAGTTTTTTCGAAACTTTATCATTCTCCCTTAATGCTTGGAAATATCGTCTCAAAATTCATACCCATATGTAAAATGTTCCCCTGAATCTAATGGAAGAGACTAGAACGTTCTATCTTAATCGAGTTATGGATACACCAAGATTCAGAAAGTGGATTTTTGAATTTTTTCACTACTTTATCATTTATTATTCACAAGACGGGAACGCTTAAAGTTATGCTTTTGAAAAAATGTTTCCCAATTTGTTATTTTTTAACGAATACGTTTCTGGAATTTTAATTCAGTATTCATAGTTTTGTGGTATTTACAAGACTTTTTAGGTTAAAAACGCGTTATTTCGAAAATTTCATTACACCATCTGAATGTGAAAGAATGATTTTATCAGAAAACTGACTGTGGCATGTGTTTTCCCGTATCAAAAAACCTCCGGGTTCGAATTTTAAGCCAAATCCAAGTCGAAAAAAATTTTTTTTGTAGGAAATTTCGAAGCAAGGGGTAGGTATGGAAATATTTCGCGATTTCAATTTGCTCTCTGTTTTCTCCCTTAATGCTTAGAAATATTGCCTAAAAATTCATACCTATAAGTAAAATGTTCCCCTGAATCTAATGGAAGAGACTAGAACGTTCTATCTCCCCAATTAGCCGAGTAATGGATACCTACATGAAATTTCAGAAAGTGGATTTTCGAGTTTTTTCGAAACTTTATCATTCTCCCTTAATGCTTGGAAATATCGTCTCAAAATTCATACCTATATGTAAAATGTTCCCCTGAATCTAATGGAAGAGACTAGAACGTTCTATCTTTCCAATTAATCGAGTTATGGATACACCAAGATTCAGAAAGTGGATTTTTGAATTTTTTCACTACTTTATCATTTATTATTCACAAGACGGGAACGCTTAAAGTTATGCTTTTGAAAAAATGTTTCCCAATTTGTTATTCTTTAACGAATACGTTTCTGGAATTTTAATTCAGTATTCATAGTTTTGTGGTATTTACAAGACTTTTTAGGTTAAAAACGCGTTATTTCGAAAATTTCATTACACCATCTGAATGTGAAAGAATGATTTTATCAGAAAACTGACTGTGGCATGTGTTTTCCCGTATCAAAAAACCCCCGGTTGCGAATTTAAAGCCAAATCCAAGTCGAAAAAAATTTTTTTTGGAGGAAATTTCGAAGCAAGGGGTAGGTATGGAAATATTTCGCGATTTAAATTGCTCTCTGTTTTCTCCCTTAATGCTTGGAAATATTGCCTAAAAATTCATACCTATAAGTAAAATGTTCCCCTGAATCTAATGGAAGAGACAAGAACGTTCTATCTCCCCAATTAACCAAGTAATGGATACATGAAATTTCAGAAAGTGGATTTTCGAGTTTTTTCGAAACTTTATCATTCTCCCTTAATGCTTGGGAATATCGTCTCAAAATTCATACCTATATGTAAAATGTTCCCCTGAATCTAATGGAAGAGACTAGAACGTTCTATCTTTCCAATTAATCGAGTTATGGATACACCAAGATTCAGAAAGTGGATTTTTGAATTTTTTCACTACTTTATCATTTATTATTCACAAGACGGGAACGCTTAAAGTTATGCTCTTGAAAAAATGTTTCCCAATTTGTTATCCTTTAACGAATACGTTTCTGGAATTTCAATTCAGTATTCATAGTTTTGTGGTATTTACAAGACTTTTTAGGTTAAAAAAGCGTTATTTCGAAAATTTCATTACACCATCTCAATGTGAAAGAATGATTTTATCAGAAAACTGATTGTGGGATGTGTTTTCCCGTATCAAAAAACCTCCGGTTGCGAATTTTAAGCCAAATCCAAGTCGAAAAAAATTTTTTTTGTAGGAAATTTCGAAGCAAGGGGTAGGTATGGAAATATTTCGCGATTTCAATTTGCTCTCTGTTTTCTCCCTTAATGCTCGGAAATATTGACTAAAAATTGATACCTATATGTAAAATGTTCCCCTGGATCCAATGGGAGAAACTAGAACGTTCTATCTCCCCAATTAGTCGAGTTATGGATACATGAAATTTCAGAAAGTGGATTTTCGAGTTTTTTTGAAACTTTATCATTCTCCCTTAATGCTTGGAAATATCGTCTCAAAATTCATACCTATATGTAAAATGTTCCCCTGAATCTAATGGAAGAGACTAGAACGTTCTATCTTTCCAATTAGTTGAGTTATGGATACATCAAGTTTCAGAAAGTGGATTTTCGAATATTTTCACTACTTTATCATTTATTATTCACAAGACGGGAACGCTTAAAGTTATGCTTTTGAAAAAATGTTTCCCAATTTGTTATTCTTCAACGAATACGTTTCTGGAATTTCAATTCAGTATTCATAGTTTTGTGGTATTTACAAGACTTTTTAGGTTAAAAACGCGTTATTTCGAAAATTTCATTACACCATCTGAATGTGAAAGAATGATTTTATCAGAAAACTGACTGTGGCATGTGTTTTCCCGTATCAAAAAACTCCCGGTTGCGAATTTTAAGCCAAATCCAAGTCGAAAAAAATTTTTTTTGGAGGAAATTTCGAAGCAAGGGGTAGGTATGGAAATATTTCGCGATTTAAATTGCTCTCTGTTTTCTCCCTTAATGCTTGGAAATATTGCCTAAAAATTCATACCTATAAGTAAAATGTTCCCCTGAATCTAATGGAAGAGACTAGAACGTTCTATCTCCCCAATTAGCCGAGTAATGGATACATGAAATTTCAGAAAGTGGATTTTCGAGTTTTTTCGAAACTTTATCATTCTCCCTTAATGTTCGGGAATATCGTCTCAAAATTCATACCTATATGTAAAATGTTCCCCTGAATCTAATGGAAGAGACTAGAACGTTCTATCTTTCCAATTAATCGAGTTATGGATACACCAAGATTCAGAAAGTGGATTTTTGAATTTTTTCACTACCTTATCATTTATTATTCACAAGACGGGAACGCTTAAAGTTATGCTTTTGAAAACATGTTTCCCAATTTGTTATCCTTTAACGAATACGTTTCTGGAATTTCAATTCAGTATTCATAGTTTTGTGGTATTTACAAGACTTTTTAGGTTAAAAACGCGTTATTTCGAAAATTTCATTACACCATCTGAATGTAAAAGAATGATTTTATCAGAAAACTGACTGTGGGATGTGTTTTCCCGTATCAAAAAACCTCCGGTTGCGAATTTTAAGCCAAATCCAAGTCGAAAAAAATTTTTTTTGTAGGAAATTTCGAAGCAAGGGGTAGGTATGGAAATATTTCGCGATTTAAATTGCTCTCTGTTTTCTCCCTTAATGCTCGGAAATATTGACTAAAAATTCATACCTATATGTAAAATGTTCCCTTGAATCTAATGGAAAAGACTAGAACGTTCTATCTTTCCAATTAATCGAGTTATGGATACATCAAGATTCAGGAAGTGGATTTTCGAATTTTTTCACTACTTTATCATTCATTATTCACAAGACGGGAACGCCTAAAGTTATGCTTTTGAAAACTGACTGTGGCATGTGTTTTCTTGTATCAGAAAACCCCCGGTTACGAATTTTAAGCCAATTCCATGTCGAAAAAAATTTTTTTTGTAGGAAATTTCGTATGGAAATGAATGCGAAAGAATTATTTTATCAAAAAACTGACCGTGGCATGTGTTTTCCCGTATCAACAAACCCCCGGTTGCGAATTTTATTCTCACTACTTCATCATTTATTATTCACAAGACCGAAACTCTTAAAGTTATGCTTTTGAAAAATTCATACCTATATGTAAAATTTTCCCCTGAATTGAATGGTGGAGACTAGAACTTTCTATCTTTTCAATTAGTCGAGATATGAGAACCTTTAAATCTCGAAAAGTGGATTTTCGAATATTTTCACTACCTTTACATTTATTATTCATAAGACAGAAACCCTTAAAGTTATGCTCATGGAAATTTTTTTCCTAAAGAACTATTCTTCTGAGAATACTCTCCCGAAGTTTCATTTCAAAACATATAGTTTTGTGGTATTTCCAGGACTTTTAATGTTAAAAAAGTTTCATCACACTATTTGAATGCGAAAGAATAATTTTATCAAAAAACTGAATGTGGCATCCATTTTCCCATATCAAAAAACCCCTCGTTACGAGTTCTCAGCCAATGCCATTTTTTTTCTGGAGAAAATTTTGAACAAAGGGAAATATTTGGCGATTTAAATTGCTCGCTGCTATCTCCCTTAATGCTTGGAAATATTAATTCAAAATCCAACTGTTTATGTAAAATTTTCCCCTGAATTCAATGGTGAAGACTAGAAGGTTCCATCTTTCCAATTAGTTGAAATTTGCGTACCTTTAAATCTCGAAAAGTGGATTTTCGAATATTTTCACTTCTTTTACATTTATTATTCATAAACAGAAACCCCTCAAGTTATGCTCTTGGGATTTTTTTTCTCAGTAGACTATTGTTTTGAGAATACTCTCCTGAAGTTTTAGCTTAAAGCTTATAGTTTTGTGGTATTTACAAGACTTTTCATGTTGAAAATGCGTTTTTTCGAAAATTTCATTACACTATTTGTACCTTTAGTGTCTAGACGATTAATGACTCCCACTCTAATCATCGTTATCAACTAAATATGTAATTTGAGTATATAGACTATTTAACCAAATTCAGTGCAGTTGTCCATGCCCGTATACCTACACACATGACTTATAAAAAAACTATCTCGGAAATGTATTTATCGCCTCTGGTTGCCAAGAGATGGCAGACCACCAACATGATGTGTGTGCATGCAGTTGGGTCGTGAAGATATTGTTCAACTACGCACCAACGGTCTCTTGATGTTAATATGCCTACATAAGTAGTCAGAGCTCAAAAGTGACAGGATCAAGTGTCATACTTATCAATATAATAAAGTTCACTTGTTATCAGTGTATTCAATTAAATTGAGTTCAATTTATTTACATAACCAATACCTGTGTCTCATTACGAAGACCATCTTTTAACTGTCGCATATAACATCATAGTTGGCGCCTGTCAACAAATATCAAATGTTAAAATTAACTGTCATGTTTCGTTAACTTAACGCCAAGGTTTTAGACTGCTTCTTTAGAGCTTTATAGTTCTGTTCACGATCTAAGAAACTGACTTGACTTGAGTTATGCTTGAGATGCAATAAAACCATAAAACTTTTCGGATTTACCGTACAGGACCGCATTATACCTGATGAAAAAGAAAAAGTACTAAGTAAAGTCTTGTAGAGTTTTCAGTTAATAAATTTATTATTCGCCAATAACAAAATAAATACAACCCTGTCACGGCTAATACTTCTATTGCATGTCATTATCTCATCTCAGATCAGGTCAGTTTCTTAGATCGTGAAAAGAATTATGCCTAAACAGGTTCAATTCCAAAAATTTCACATGAAGAATTATCTGTAAAAAAATTAGTTTCTCGTTGGTTACCGCATGGCGGAAGAACAAAAACTAATTGAGAGTCAATTGGTGTCAAAAACTCTAAGCCGGTTTAACGCAGGAAACCCACAAACTATATAGAGTACTGTCAGTGGTGATGAATTCTAGATTTATTCACTTTTATAAACCAAGACAATGCAAGCTCCACACAGCTCGAGAAACAATTGAGTGTTTAAAGCGAGAAAACATCGGATTGTTGGACCATCCTCCATACAGTCCCGATCTAAGTCCTAACTGCTTTTTTACTTTTCCAGAAATTAAAAATGAACTGCTCGGTTCCAGTCCCCAGACGATACAGTATACGCCTTCAAAAACTCTTATTTTGAATGTACCAATTGGCAAGAGAAATAGAAAATATGAAAATGACAATAAATACAGAAAAAAACCAAATAATAGTAAATGAAAAACAGCGAGAGGGGTGTAATTACAAGGAATTGAAATGTAATCACAAAACATTAGAAAGAGTAACAACCTATAACTACCCAGGAAGTATCATAACAGAAGATGGGAAAATAGATGCAGAGCAAATAAATCAACAAGATTATATAATTCCTTAAACCGAACATTATTAAGCAATAAACACATTGATATGGACGCAATCTACAACAAAATTACAGTACCAACTATTACTTATGCTAGTGAGAACTGGGTACTGCAAAAAAAAGCAGGAAACAAAATAAATGCAATGGAAATGAAACATTTAAGGAAAATAGCAGGCAAAACGAAATGGGACAAAGTAAGGAACGAAGAAATCAGAAGCATGAGTAATCAAGATCCAATAATATCAAATATTAAAAAGAAACAATGGTTTGGCCACCTAGTAAGAATAGAGCAAGATATAATTGCGAGAAAAGTTTTGGAAATGGGAATATCAAGGAAAACACAAAGAGGAAGCCCCAGGAGAAAATGGATAGACCAGATTGAAGGAATTGGAAAGAACAAAGGAAAAATATTAGGAGAGATGAAGGCATTGGTCAAGGACAAAAAAGAGTGGAAAAAATGTCTACAGGAAGAACTCCAATCCGACGCCTGAGAAGGCATAAGGATAAGAGAAAGAATGAAGGAGAGAATGTACCAACAAGTGAGTAGAATAACTGCTTCCAGAATTGGTTCTAGAAGATGCAAAAATGCGTTTCTCTTCATGGAGAATACAACAGTGTTTAAAAGTTATCAAAGGTAATACCACGAGTGGTTCAAATTTTATCGATAATTTTTTTCTTTTCCACGGAAACTTGTTTATTTGGCCAAAATATGAAAACAAACTGATTGGTAAAATCACGAGTCCGTTAGGACGAGTGATTTTATCTAAATGCGGTATTTTGAGTGATGAAAATAATTGTAACCACCAATATGTCAGATTTTGACAAGTCAAAAAAATAATCTACAATATTTTTCTTGCTCTACATGCAAAATATAAAAGATAACTCTCGTATTTCATAACAAAACATGTAAAACTCAATGGTATACAGGTGGTTCTAAAGCAATAGGAGCATAGGAATGTAGGTACGGACCAGTAACGAAAGTAACCATTCACAAAACCTATTAAAATAATTTTTGCATAAAGTCTTGAATAATAATTCAACAAAATTAAATTGTTAAATGCCACTTTTAAGGAAATAAGATTAAATTCCAACGGTGAAATTTGTTCTATTTGTTATCGGTCATCAGTACCACCTATTGGGCATAATAATTATCGGCAGTTTATTTATTCGGAATTTAAGTGCAATGGTAATTCACAGTTATGTAAACGGCTTCGACGGTATTATCTTTATCGGATTGTTCCCGCAATGTTTCAGATTTAGAAAATAACAGTCATTCTTCTTTACTACGAAAACGAATACAGCTATCTAAATAATCACCTGCAACACCCTATAGGTATAAAAGTTGAGTTCACAGGGCTGTACCAGGAAAATATATTATTCTTATGAAATAATCGTTAATAATAAAGGAAAGGCGGACAACTTCGGCATTGACGTTATAGAATAATACATCTAAAGGGTGGTTCAGTTTTTGTCAGCACTTATATGAAAAATCCAAAATGTTTTGAAAAAAAGTTTTATCTCCAAAAATATAGTCATTTGAATTAGTTATAAATAGTTATTTCCATTTATAAGAGTAAAACTAAAAGTATTAATATGTGAAAGAAATAATTCAAGTACATTATTATACAAACAGTATTGTTAATACACCAACTTTCTTTGAAAAAATCCACGTTATAACCCCACTTTTACCCTTTTAAACGAACATATGTCGATTAATATTTTTCTAATACAGTCAATTTGCAACTAATCACACGTAGATCTACTTTAACGGCACAAAAGTGAAAAGGTTCACAAATTTGTAGATAGATAAGCCATGTTGAAGTTACTAGTCGAAGAGTGGAAATATATATGCGGCTCGACAACGTCATGTTAGTGAATACTGTAAGATGCCGAAAGACGATTTTATTGAAAAAGACGTATAGCGGAGACTCTGAAAGCCAGTGATCTTTGAACTAAAACGTTCTCGTGCTACCAAATAAGAACAAGTAGTTTATCCAGTGGTGCCCTCAATTACCAGATTTTTCGCGAGTAAAATATATTAGGTAAATACTAGCTTTTATCCGCGGCTTCCCTCGCGTCGATGTTCTTAGATACCAGTTAAAGATAAAATTTTGTTTGGAAAACTGAAAAACATGCTCTCACTACAGAAGATAAGATACAAAATATCGAGTTGATATGATATAATTTCTATTTGTCAATAGGATTTGAATTTTTTTTTATAAAAGGTACCGAGACATTTTTAATTTTCTGATTTTCTCGAGTAATTGATGACCCAAACCCCGCGATTAAATATTTTTGGCCCAAATATTCTTAGTCTTGGTAGATTACTTCAATTTTAATTTCTTTCAGTGCTTTTTTATAAATTTTGTGCCATTTTTGATTAAATTATGGGTCAAAAACGACCATAAATAGGTCGAAATGGCTCTCTCTACAAGTAACAAAGACTAAAAAACTTCTCGGACGTGTATTGAATTTCTATCAATTATATCCGAAAAAACAGCGAAAAATTTCCATTTTTACCCTAAATGTCCAATTAAATATGCCTAGCGGCCTAGCGTATGCATATAGAAACGAACCCATCTAGAAAATAAAACCTGATGGAGAAAACATTTCTCATTTTCAGAGCAGTTTTTCCTATTTCCAACGGTTCAATCTGTGAATTTCAGTGTGCACCAGAAATATGCGACGGGTCGTATAAGCGCTGTTTTGTCCCGAGTTTCAAGGGGGTGACCTCAAGGAGGAGTCCTGTCTCCTCTAATATAGAACCTTGTAATGGACGGACTGATAAGGAGACTCAAAAAGGAACACCATCTGTCTTAGGATATGCGGATCATCTGGTCATAATTTCACAAGGCTTATTCAATACTACAGTCAGAGAGCGCATGCAACAGGCTCTGAACGTTGTAGCAAAATGGACGGAAGAGGTGGGTTTAAATATAAGTCCCCCCAAATCAAACATAGTGCCTTAACCAAAAGAAGGGACCTGGTGGGATTGGTACCACTATTCCTTCAAGGTACGGAGATTCCAATTGTGATTGATATTAAATATCTCGGGGTAATTATTGACTCGAGATTAACATGGTCCAAACAACTAGAAAAGTAGCCACAAGATCGGAGACTACATTAATGATGGCAAGGTGAACTTGTGGAAAAACATGAGGGTTAAGTCCACGCATGGTACACTGGATATACAGTGTAGTGGTTAAACCCATAATAACATATGCGTCTTTGGTCTGGTGGACAAAGACAATACAAAAGAATGCAATGACGAGACAAGGTAAGGTGCAAAGACTTGCTTGTCTCAGTATTGCAGGGTGCATGAGAAGCACGCCAACGGCAGCACTTGAGGCATTATTTGGCCTTCCTCCATTGCACATCGTGATAATGGGAGAAGCAAGAATGTGGTTATTTAGGCTGCAAAATAACCTGAACAGCAAAACAGTTAGACCAGGACACACATCCATTGAGGACCTCGTAAGTGAACCCATATTTTGTCCGACTGTGAGGCATAGGACTCAAGGAGACAGACAATCTTCGGAGAGGCCTACGTGTCGCCTGAAGCATATCGCATGTATCCAGTTGACCTATATCATCTACTCGAAGGTACTGGAGTGGATGGGTGGGTGGAATAAAGGTAGGAGTAGGGTACAATAAGCCAACAGGCTGCAGTGCCTCCGGCTAGGACGGCTCCCAAAAAAAGCCTATTTTGTGCATTCATATAACATCTTCATATTCTTATACTATACAATTTATACTCAGTGTATAGATTAATTAATAAAAAAATGAACTGATGTTAAACACAGCTTTTGAATTTTTGTGGCACTTCAAGTTCTACTCCAGTATTTACCGTAATACAACTGCACGAATTTCAAAGCAATGAAATATCAATTATTGCGTTTGTACATGATTGTAGGGAAACATGCGTGCTCGCGGTACTTGTGATTAGTGCTTGTGTAAGCAAACGGTGACCAATATCGGTAATCCTATGATGAAATGAATGTACATTATTTACAAAATCACAGGTACGGTTCTACGGTTCGGCTGAGTGGATAATTCATGATTTTCCTTATTTTCTATACACTCGAATCAAAAAGTACCACATATCGCACCTTTGGAGAAAAATGCAAACTAATTACGTCATTGTTCAGCAAACGCATTTAAAATTTTGTTATATTTTATTCAGTAAATAGAAAACCACTTGAAAGAAGTTAAAAATTATGCATATTGTTAGTTGATATATTATATATTATACCAAAAATCAATATTTTTGTTTTTCTTGTGAAATAACCTCTATTAAATCCATGAAATTTTACAAAAAATTGTAACTAGTATTTTTCTGAATTACGATAAAAGTAAAGGGCATTAAAAGTCAAAATTATGGTTGAATTTGTACTTCGTGAAAAATTCCAAACCCAAAATTTCAAAACAGAGTATTGTAAAAGGGTTCATAACATTTTTAAAACAATATTAGTGTTAATCAATTTAAGCTGGTTGTCTTTCTTTACTCCCAGAAATAGGAAATTTGGAAGTATACGCTTGCTTCAGTTATGGGGATTTTTCCATTTTGACCTAGTGGCCAAATTTTACTGACATCCATTAGCCACTATAACTAGTTTTGTAACGGTAAGTGTCAGCTGTTAGCGACCATGCCGTAAGATATATCCCCCATTTGGAGCTTATGGGTCGAGTTACAATTCTGTCTTTGTGGTCACTGTTTCTCCAAAGATGTGATATAGTCTTCAAAAAATATGACGTTGCTTGTGGATTTTGAAATCGCCACAGTTTTGAAGGACAAGAGAAAACAAAAAAAAATGTTTTAGAACGTTACTCAAAACTAGACCTTCGCGTCGGTAGATAACAATATTATCATGAGGTGGGTTAAGGGGCACGACAGAAGTAAAGGTAACCGCTTTGCTGATTCTTTAGCCAGGGAAGAATTATTGGACCTACGGCCTGACGAATTCGACACTTGCGGCACTAGCTAATCGTTACACCCATGCTAAATCTCCAAAGAGATGGGATGAAATCAAGCAGTCTTGCCAGCATCACCCTGTGCGACCCTGGGAAGCTGGAATCGAAAAAATATTTGGCGATGACCAGGAAAAACCTACGTTTAACGGTAGGATTTCTGACTGGCCACTGTCAATTAAGGAAACACCTCCATACAATGGGGCTAGTAGACACACCTCTATGCAAGATGTGTGAACAGGAAGATGAATCGTCAATAAGAGAGTGTGTGTTCGGTGAGTCTTGGCCTACACCTGCCGATATAAATGAGATATCTCCTAGTGACAGGAAAGGACAGGATGGACAATGACCTAGGAAGACAACTCTGGAGGATGTACAATGGGTCTTATGTGGCCTAAGTGCTGTGGGCCTAGCTCACCCTCCCTACTCTACAGACAGATAGACCTACGAGTACTCACAACTACCACTAAATTCGCTCATGAGCGAACTAAGACTACGATTTTCTGCACATCACCGATTTTTCTATCATTTTTTTTTCAAAGGACCACACACTTATAATGTAATTTTGGGATTAATCAATTTTTAGAATGGCATTCTCACAATTCAGAAAATGGTTAATTGATCACTTACCAATTAAATTTGGCAAAAAGTCTTGTAGAATTGTCTGTAATAAATAAGCACTCACCTGAAAAAGAAAGAAAATTTGATTTGAACAAATAATTGGAATCCAATGTACCATAGCAGAGTTTTTTTAATGAAACACTTTGTATTTTATTTAATATCTTTAAGCTCGTATTAATCTGAATTAAAAACCTTGCTTCAAGATATCTCACCCCCTTTAAAATTTTTATCTAACGCTCATGGTAGATGGAAATTTTTACAAATGAATTAATCCATCATAAAAATTTTATCTCCCGACTATGATAGAAGGAGAATATCACGAATGGATTAAACCACAAAAAAATTTTCATGTTACCTACTACCATGGTAGATGGACATTTTTACAAATAAAATAATCCTCTACAAAAATTTTATTGTCCGCCATAATAGAAACTGGACCCCCTATCAGCCCCCAAGTTTTTGGTAGGAACTCTTGAAACTATTTTATTTTCATCCTGCGCTTTCAACTACTCAACTGTCACTCATTTTTTTAGAAAATACTGCGTAGGAAGCTTTAAAATGTATCAGTGACATCTTGTCAATAGTTGACTACCGTCTATATTTCAATAATTAATTATAGTTATACCATAATAAAATATTTTTAATCACCACGTATTTAAATGAAGAGATTCTAATTTGTAGCGTGGGTTTCATGAAGACGAAGAAATGCATTTTAACCAGCTTTCAATACCACTTAAGAGGGCACTTCAAGGTCTGTTATGTGAAAGTTTAAAGAAAAGTGATAACAATATTCATTTCAGAAGCGGGATGAGATAAATATGGATGGTTAGAAAAATTTTTAAGTGACACTTTGTAGGTGGACGTTTGGACGTTTTTACAGATTGTCCAAATAATCTTACAACGAACTTGAAGTTACAACTGAGAAAATTTTTGGAATGTAAAATAATAGCTATTTGTGTAGTAGTACTTTGGTAGTCGAGATAGAAATTTGCCGCGCGACGCGTTATTGGAATCTGCAGAAGTATTCTGCATCGACTTCTTCTTCTTTGATCAATACTGAATGTATATTTATACAACCGGTCAAGTTCGAGCAAAACAGATAAACATATAATTGTTTTTGTCTTGCACCACGCTTGAACTTGACAATAATCTTCTTTATTTATATTTATATAATGATGAAATGTTCGAACGTTTTGTTGAAATAAGATCAAGGGAATTTAATTCTTATCTACCTCTCTGGGACAATCCTATTACATAGGTTGCTATTTATATTTTGAGCCTTGGCTTACCAAGTGTTTGCAGGCGCCATCTGATGTTTCCAATTGAAAGTTTGATCTTTTTAACCATAACCTTCTTCAGAACTTTTTGTCATGTAAGTATAACTTGTGTTATCTACAGCGACTTGAAAATTTTGTCTCAGCGAAAAAATGGAAATAACTCGTGAACATTTTCGTGCGATGATTTTTTACGACTTTCGACGTGGCTTATCAAGACAAGAGTGCATCCATCAACTCACTTCGACTTTTGGCGATGAAGCCCCATCCTCGGCCACTGTTAAACGCTGGTATAACGAATCGTGGCCGCAGTTCGCTCGGGGACCAAAGTCGTGAAGGTCATCCAAAATCAGCTGCTCTGCCTCAAAACATCGATGCTGTGCACGAACTGATAAAGAAAGATCGACATGTGACATATCGCGAGATAGAGGCATCTTTGGGCATTAGTATGACAAGCATCAATAAGATATTGCATGAACATTTAGCTGTTAAAAAGATTTGTTCGCGTTGGATCCCGCATAATTTGACAAAAGCTCAAAAGGATGCTCGTGTCAATTGGTGCAAAGAAATGCTCAAGAAATACAATCGCGGTGCATCAAAAGCTGTGTATAACATCTACACAGGTGACGAATCTTGGATCTATGCATATGAGCCCGAAACAAAACAGCAATCCACTGTATGGGTCTTCCAAGACGTACCCAATCCGACAAAAGTGGTTCGTGCGCGAAGCACCTTGAAGCAAATGATCGCCTGTTTCTTCGGAATAACTGGACATGTGGCAGTCGTGCCGTTAGAGCAACGTAGAACGGTGAATTCTGAATGGTACACAACCATTTGTTTGCCAGAAGTGCTTCGTGAAATACGAAAAAACAACCGGCAACGAAAGATCATTCTTCATCATGAAAATGCCAGTTCTCACACATCGGCTAAAACAACCACCTATTTGACTGGCCAAAACGTCGAATTGATGGGTCATCCTCGGTACAGCCCTGATTTGGCACCAAATGACTTCTTTTTATTTCCGCATATCAAGAATAAATTACGTGGCCAACGTTTTTCGGCGCCTGAAGAAGCTGTTGATGCATTCAAAAACCGTGTTTTGGAGGTACCTCACTCGGAATGGAAAAAGTGTTACGAAAATTGGTTCGAGCGCATGCAAAAGTGTATTGATCACTTCGAAAAACAATAAAGCCATTTTTAATAATAAATTACTGTCTTTTCATTATTAGGCTCAAAATATAAATAGCAGCCCTCGTATCATTTAATTTCCAAAATTCCAGTTCTTAGAATATATTTTCTATATTCTAGCATTAGGAAAATTTATAATACCCTATTGCAATTTGCAAACGGCGACCTTTCCCACAAGGACCTTTAATGCCGGTTTAATCCATCTATAAACGCTTGTTTACAGCGTTTAATTCTTAGAAGGGACATCTCCTTCGTCAACCCAAGTGTCATCAATATAAATAATTTGTTATTCCCATTGGTTTCTTTTATAAACTCAAAAATTGTGGAACTTGAAATTATTTATTTTTCAATAGTTTCTATTCAATTATTTGTCAATTTTGAGTACAACTCTGTAATATCCGATAAACATCTGTTAGTTTGGGGATTATTGCATTCCACTACTCTACTTGTTGAAATAAACTATAACAAGTCTTTTAGTTGCAAAATAACATTTATATTCAACAATTTCTATAGGAATGTATTTACAATACTAACTAATAATTCTTTTTGCATTTCGAATTTCTAATTTCATCAATTACGTATATCTATATTACAAAGAACTATCTAATTATAATAATTAGAACTATTGTAGCGTATCTAGCAGGTTTCATCTGAAACTTTAATAAAGAAGGAAGAAGGAACTGAAAACAAATCGAGAGGCTGCTACTGATAACTGACTATCTAGCCGTCTCCTTGGCGCTGTTAAACTTATTTTATTTTCAAACTTGCGTCCGTTTCAAAGAAAGTTGAACACCAGGTTTTAAATACTATGTGATTTGCGATTCCATTCTAATGATGTATTTATAATGTTATAAATCTCATACGATGGCGTCAACTGTCCTTATTACGCAGTCGGTAGACTTTGTAAATAAAGGTGTTATCCTTTTAGTTCCGCCAATTTAGACAACAAATATTCCCGGAGTGCCAAATTTTGATGGAGACCGGGGGTATAACTTCACGCACTTGTATCATAAATAACTATTTTCTACTCATATTCTATAAGTTATTAATTAATTGCAAATTTTCAGTTTCATAATGATACTCATTATAATACTGGTTTTCATTATGAAACTGAAAAATTAAACAATATAAATCTAGATTTCTAAATAGCCAAGTAGGCAAACCAAATACTTTCTGTAGAATTTTTGACAGTTTTTAAGAGATTCGTGTTTTATGACAGTTTCAATATTATGCGTTAGGGTGTGTTGTAACTCGGTAGGTTAACCCACTGGTCACAAGACCAGTGGTTAAACTATGTTTAACCACTATTCAGTAGTTAATCCTTTTTCCGTTGTAACACGAATTGTTGATCAAGGGTCACGTAACCAATGGATTTCAATTGACATTTCACCCTTTCGTTTCCGTTGTTGTCATTAATATTTAGTAATTTAGTTTCATGCTGGGTGTTTTAAAGTGTTCTTGATTGTATTTGGTATGGGAAATAAGCGTTGTGTAAAATAATTTGACTTATTTTTTTATAATAAAGATAGCTATTTCGATTCAGTTTATTAGTTTTAATTTCCTTTATATAATGGGTAAGTTTCTAGAGGCTCTAGGAATCATTTTCGGCTCGAACAACTCATCATCTGTGAGTTCTTGTAAATCAGCTCATGCTTCTTCCAATTCCCCCATTTTATCTCCTGTAAGTTCCTTGTGGCATTACTTATTCTTTTTTCTTATAACAATTCGTACTTAATGTTGAACGGGATAAATATATCTTTATATAAATTATTTTTTTACTTATTAACAAAAATAACTATAAAACGTCAATTGCAAATATAAATTGTCAAATCAAATTAAAACAGACAATCAGATAGAACAAGTAAAATTGCATTATTCCGTGTTTGACCACAGGTTAACTCTCCGAGATCTGATGATAAACTTTTCGAAGGTTAAACAGTTGGTGAACGTCTAAAATTTCGTGTTACAACAACCTTTTGAAGTTAACCAATGGTTTAACCTACCGAGTTATAACACACCCTTAGTGAAAAGGGTATACACCTTCCATTTTTTAAAAGAAATGTCGAGCGACGAAGAGTACAAATTCGTTTGTGACTAAAGATGGTACACCTCAAGTAGTTTTTAGTACGCACTAGAAAGACTATTTTTCGCAATTGCAAAAAAGGTTGTAGTACCAATTGTAGCTGTAGAAAAGTAGAATTACTGTGTTCTCCAGCGTGTACCAATTGCTAAGATCAGTCTTACTCCAATTGAATACAATAGAGAAAGATTCATGTGATTTTGATGGAGACAACTGATTCAATCTTCATTTGAACAATTTATGAACATCCAGCAAGAGGAAGAGGAAGAGGAAGAGGAAGAGGAAGAGGAAGAGGAAGAGGAAGAGGAAGAGGAAGAGGAAGAGGAAGAGGAAGAGGAAGAGGAAGAGGAAGAGGAAGAGGAAGAGGAAGAGGAAGAGGAAGAGGAAGAGGAAGAGGAAGAGGAAGAGGAAGAGGAAGAGGAAGAGGGAATCGAAGAAGACATGACTGTTGGAGTTGACTTTAAAGAGTATGAATCAGATTAAAAGTTCAAAAGATATAAAAATACAGTTAAGCCAATATCAATAATTATCATGCTCTTAAAAAAGCATTGAGCCTACCGGGGAGGCCACATTAAAAAAACGCGCCAAGTATACTACCTCACATGTGACTTGGAAATATCATATAGAACGTGACTCTTAGAATCGCGATATCTCAGGAATGGTGATTTTTAGAAAAAAAATCGTAAGGACCGTTTTTGTAGATAATTTAAAGATCTACAGCTTTGGTGAAACGTATTTTTTTGATAAAACTCACAGTTTTTGAAAAAATCAAAAGAACCCTGAAATTTTGACTTGTTTAGCTCACATGGGATCGATGGGGACTTTTGACACTTATTAATTTATTCTAGTGCTAATGAAAATAGCAACAGGTAGTTAATATTGAATTTCTTAGACATACCTAATTTCACAGTTATTCTAATATTTGTTTTATACATATTTAAGTGTATGAAGTACCAAGTATTATGTAAATTTCAGTTTATACTTTACTAACGCTAATGCGTCTAGCAAGAAAAGCATACATATGTATGCAACATCAATTTTATATTTACAACTCAAACAAATTAAATGGGCAACCGCCAGAGTACCGCCGTTTTATGCTGCCTATTATGATGAGATTTCGTAAAAAAATATAATAAGTGATAAATACTATGAATTCTTCAGTTTAATTCGTCATAGGAACTAATAAGATTTTCATGATGTCCAGGGTCAATTTATAGGTAGGGTTTAATAGAAGATGGTGATGAGTATCCCGTAATCTTTATAAGTTGTTTTTCACTTACTCCTGCTTTGGCTAACTGATTGCAGAATTTTTGGTCCTAGTAGAAAACGTATCAAAACCTATCGAAAAATTACTGTATTAATGTTTAGAATTTGTAATTTTCCAAAAGGGATATGGAGTTATAAAAAGTAGTTCGGATGTTATGTTTTTATTTTTTTAAATAATTTAAACAATAATATTTCATGTTTCGTTATCCAATTGCTGTCTACTAATTTTCTTGACCCACCCGACAATTCCATCCTCTTTCAAGTCTAACGTTCAAAGATCCGAGCACTGATCACTCGACAAACACGAGTCCAGCAAGAAATTTAAGATCTCTCCGTTAGAGCGACCAGTTATGACTGACAAGGCAAAGTGACTATGAGCCCGTTCCCACTTAGACGGACCGTCTGTTTTCTCGGTCCGTCTAAAGAGACGGATATGCCAGTGGCAGTACAATTTATATAACAATGTTCACATTTAGAAGGATCCTTGAAAAAGAGCGGATCAGAGTTTTTAGACGGACAAGTGCCGTCTAAACTCCCGGATCGGATATAGTGTGAACGAATTTTCTGACGAGACGGCACCAATGTGCCTCCCTCCTATACCCGCGGATCACCTCGCAAACATCATTGTTATCATCAAAAGATGAAATAGACATCCGGAAGTAGTTAAAAAACTTTGTTTAATCATTTCTTAATTCACCCATTAAAATTTCAAATGTTCCAGCTGAAAATATTTCTCGTAGAATAGGATGCGCCTAATGTGTTCTTTTACTTCTTCTTCTTAGGCCTCTTTCACACGATCAGGGTGTTTGTCCGTCCGAGTTTTCGTCCGTCAGCCGGACAAGTCGCAATACACAGTTTAGCATATGTTCTTTCACACTTTACAGACACGGGTGAATTGCCGTCCGGGCATACAAAACGCCCAGATGTACCCGCTAGAACTCACGAAGCTCGGACGGACAATCGCCCGGACTATGCCCTAGCGGACCACAGTGTGCTATGAATGCGTTTACATGATCCGGGGGTTAAATCGTCCGATCGGTCTATACTTGTTTATACTAGTTTGCAGGCCAGTAGCGTGTAGTCTGTTGTCGTCTGTCGAGAAGACTGTCTTTGTAGCTGTGTCTGTACACGTTGCAGCAACTAATCAAAAGAAGAAACGCTCATACGGAAATAATTAAAAAACTTAGTTTAGTCTTCTTTTAGTTGTTGAAAAAGCACAAAGAATGCTCCTTCCAGGTATCTGCTTTCTAGCAAAGGGTGAACCCAAATTTGCCTATTACGTTGTTTTTTTCGCCGATGTTGTAATAAAGCGAACAAAATCTTTTTGCGTCTACTGTCCATCACAATCAGCGGCAAACTGAAGTATCCAGCACCAAGTGGTCCGGATTTTCGCAGACTCCCGTGTGAAGAGAGCTCCAGGGTGCCGCCCGGCCAGGCGATCATACGGACGGATATATATCCTGACCGTGTGAAAGAGGCCTAAGGGCCCGTTCCCACTTAGTCTGTTTTCTCGGTCAATAGGATGCACATAATGTGCTCTTTTACTTCTTCTTAAGTACCACCACAACACTGGGGAGTCGTCGTCGTCCATCGTGTACGAAGACTGAACACCTGCTGGTGCAAGTGTGAAAACACACGTCCGGCCGCCGTTTTCCGTTTAAGTGGGAACGGGCCCTAGAGTACTAGATATAATCTGGATTTATCGTTGTCAAAATGACAAAGCTATCGCAATTACATAACGAATATTATATAGAACTTAATTTAACAATTTCAAAATATTCTACTACTCAACTTTTTAATATGATTCTCCAAAAACCCTCAAATGGCTATGATTTATATTTCGTATCCAACTGTATCAATAAAAAAAGTAAGATGCACAAGAAACACGTTGTTCTCTACACGTTCACTCGTTTCACTTTCGTTATAATGCACAAGTCTCGCCTGTGTAACACTTGACACGATGACATGATGCGCTAATTAGCTAACAAGATTCTTACTTAATTTTTTTTAGTTATTGCATTACGATTGGTTACCAAAGATGTATGATTAGTCTCGACTCAATACTACTAATAAGCCTGTACGCAGCGATGTAAAAAAAATTTCATATAATTTGAACAGTGGCGGTACTAAAAAAGAATTGAAATAAGTACAAACTGTTTTCAGTGTAATATGGTAGAGAAAAAAACAAAAAACTTTTGCTAATTACGTTCTATTTCATAATTATTTAAGACGATTGCTTAGTGCTTAAATCGCAAATCGTTTAAACGTATTCAATATTCATAAGAAATGTTGCTACATGAACCGTTTTGAGACAAATGTCAACACATTTTTGGAAACACTCTAGAATTGATAACTTTCGTCTTTTTTGGTTCATCTTGGAGCATCCAAACTGTCGGCAGACCTTTATTTTCATGTTTATAAGAGCAAATTCGGGACTGATAATTATAATATTTTTTGAGTTTGCTGCGTTAGACCAACCGAAAGATATGATTCCGTTGGATGACGTTGCACCGGCGAGCCAGAGTCGAGTTCCGAGAGAGATTTTACGAGTTTATAAGTAAATATTTTATTTATAACTTCTTTATTGTTTGTTGTCGAAGTATTTCCAATATTTAGGAAATATATTTTTGATTTTGTTCCAGATTTGTTATACGTACCTAATATGAAATGTATAACACATTGTTTTTGATTTGTACTTGCACATATAGTTTTCTATTCTCAGGAAAATAAATACTTATCAGTATAAGAATTATTTTTTTTTTAACCAAAGTTCATACTTAAATTAATATTGCTATCTACTCCGTATCATGATGGGGGCCCGGCAAACAATTCGCACACAGACCCGTGGCTACGTTGTTCCGCCACTGGCCGTTAAATTAACTAAAGATGGCAGTAAATTTTGGCATTTCAAATTTACTGACAGGCGCTAACTATGATGTCATATGCAACAGTAAAAAAACAACCCTCATATATCAATATAATAGCATCCGAGACAATTTTTGAACATATGAAAAAATTCAAAATAAAAATGAGTGTAAATTTATTTCCTATCCCTTCCTATACCACCGGGATGATAGATGCAGGTTTTCTGTGGTACTTTTCCTGCATCTTAATTTCCGCAATTGTTGGAACTGCGACAAATTGTGGAAATTAACCAAATGGCCATCCTTGGGTGTACAGCCACAGCTGTCCCTACCGCGACCTTTAACTTCACTTGCATTAATATTCAAATTATACCCTGAAGAGGATTAATCTCCTATAGCAGGGTACAGAATTAAACTTTTGCAAATTCCAATTTAAAATCAATTAACAATTAAAATCATGTTCGAACAAAAAAATAAAAAATATCAATATAAATCTTACAATTTGAAATTTTCATGTCATATTATTTCTTTATCTACTTATTTCAGGGACGTCAATGATCTGATTCGGTGTTTCTTTGGCACTTATGCATCATCATCAAGAAATTAGTTCAAACTGTCTCGAGAGAAACTATCGATGGCGGCCAGTTTTTTGCTCAATTGTCAAGATTATTTTTAAACTCGATATTACTTATTCACTTGCCTTTAAGAGGAGCGGTTTATGCATTCATAAAGAGAAATTATACGGATTTATAGTATATTTATTTAAAGATGGATAGGTGAGATTAATTTGGAAATATTTCTTAACTTAATATCAATTTACCATACTTAATTTTATATAGCTAATTTAGATTTTACTTAAATTGAAAAAAGTAAATGAAGAAAATACGATTTAGTAACAATCCGAGCTTGAATATTGAGATTTTGTTCGATAGCGATAGGAAGTTCCTCAACTCTATTCAATACAGGGTCTTTCATTACGACCGGTCAGATATAATTATGAAATTTTGTATGGATTTTCCACTTTTATTTATTATATTATGTTAAAAACACTGACGGTTATACCGAAAGATAATATTAAATTTGTTATTTCAATATAGGTATACGAGGATATATTGAGAAATTCTTAGCCTACTATAGAACCAAACAAAATTTCAATGTCAAAATATTTATTTCTCCTCTTAATTGGATACATTTATTACAGCGAACCTGCAACGTCTCTAGACCTTTAAAAAAAAAAGTTTCTTCTTGCTCTGCACACCAGACCTCCACAGCATTTATTACCTCCTTTTACGACCTTTTAAACTTTTTTCAGTTGAGGAAAGAGATGATAGTCGAACGAAGCTATATCTGGTGCATAAGGGGGGTGTTCTAGTAATACAAACCCTAAATCACGATTTTTTTGCATGGCAACATGAGATTTGTGTGCAGGGTAGTTGTCCTGCCAAAACAAAACACCTTTGGATAGCTTTCCGCGTCTTTTCTCTTTAATTTTTTCCTGTAGAGTGGTCAGTAATGTCGACTAGTAATCTCCAGTTATTGTTCTACCCTTATCCAAAAAATCAATAATGATTACTCCATGGCAATCCCAAAAAACTGAAGAAAGAACTTTTCCAGCAGATTTTTGGACACGAAGCTTCTTAGGTCTTGGAGAACCAGATTCAATCGATTGTTGCTTTGTTTCTGGATCGTGGAAATGTACCCAAGTCTCATCCATAGTAACAATTCTGTTTAAGAAGTCTACATCATTTTCAAATCGAGCACAGATCGAACGCGATGCTTCTACCCTTGCACGCTTTTGGTCAACATTCAAACATTTGGAGATCCATTTTGCAGCAATTTTTCTCATGTCCAAATTGACGTGAGCTATATGATGAACGCGTTCGTATGAAATATTCAGTGATTCAGATATCCGTTTTAGACCAATTCGACGTTCTGATAAAATCATGTCATGAACTGCATCGATATTTTTGGGGACTGACACAGAAACTGGCCTCCCCGATCGGTCATCATCTTCAATGGAAAATTTACCTCTTTTGAAGCTTGCAGTCCAATTTTCCACGGTCGCATACGAAGGACATTGGGTATTAAGCATATCTTCGTAAATCTGCTTACCTCTTAACCCTTTTAAATACAGGTACTTGATGATGGCTCGATACTCCAATTTTTCGATTTTCACAATTTCGGTGGACATCTTTTTTCTTTTAATTTATTGCGTAACTCTGATTTACTCTTTTGAGGAAACGTAAAATTCCAAGTTGAGATTAACGAAGAATTTAAAATGAATAAAGAAGTAAAACAGGGAGACTCAACACTGTTTAACCTAGTACTTCAATCCATTTTAAGGAATGCAAACCTAAACGAGGAAAATATTATGGCGAACAAGATCCAGCTAATTGCTTATGCCGACTACCTCACAATCGTCGCTAGAACAAACAAAAGTAGAGAAGCTTGACGCGGTGGCACAAATATTCGGATTACGAGTAAATGAAGAGAAATCAAAATATATGCTTGTGAGGAAGGAAAAACAGAACAATGATACTCACTTGAGAATAAAAAATTACAAGATTGGAATTGTATCAAGCTCCAAACATTTAGGATCATCGAAAGGACAAACTAAAGACAAGATGAAAGAAAGAATATTAAATGGAAACTAAATTATTTGCATAAATATGGTCCTATTCAAATCTAAATCGTTCAACAAAAAACAAATCTATAAGACAGAGCAGTAATTACTTACGCATTAGAAACAACAACTATAAACAGAAAGAAAGAAGAATATCTAAACAGAAACATAGGAATAGAAGAGAAAACAGGAGGCGATATATAAAAGTAAAGAGATTGGAATGGATGGGACACATTTTGAGAAGAGCATAAACAGAAATATTAAAGAGACTAATAACATCGGTTCCATTAAAGATTAGAACAAGAGGAAGACCACGCAGCTGATGGTAGGATCAAGTAGAGGAAGATAAAAAAGCATTGAAAATCAGAGACTGTAAAACAAAATTCAGAGACAGAAGCAAATGGAAAACTATAATAAAAGAGAGCAGGACAGATAAAATATTATAATCCCACTGATATGAGAGGAGTAACCATCTCGTCAATAGAATTTAACACAGCTCTATTATATTGAGCTAGTTATAATCCCTCTGGAATAAACGGCCATCATGATGATAAACTTTGTTACATCCTGTATTAAAATTTGTTAAAAACTGTATAACAATGTTACATCTCCGTTATATTTTATAAAACGGTATTATGTTTCTTTTAATATGTAAACCTTCCATTCTAGCATAAAGCTAAAATTTGCATATATCTAATGAATTAATGTGTGTAAATATTCAGTTTAGACTTTTAGTTTGATCTTGACGTTGGGAATTGTATGTATCATTTATAGAGGTAATAACTGGTATTAAAAGTACTCTCTCCAACTGCCAGTAGCTAGAAGCTTTTTAATCGCGTAACACGCCCAGTAAAATAATGGCAATGGTGGTCCGTTATCATAAAGATCTTACGCGTCACGTTATAAAAGTACATAAAATGAAAAGAAGATTATTTGAATTCGTACATATAGACTAGGAGCCAGGTACATTTTCGGTCAATTATTTCTTCTCGAGAGAAACATCGTAAAATGCATCAGGGACTTATTCTATGAACACTCGCGACCGTCAGCTGCGACTCCGTGGGTGGGGCGGGCAGTGGCAGCCTTCCACAAAAAGTTTTTTCAGTCATTTCCTCTCATTTGAAAATTTGTC
Organism: Lochmaea capreae; assembly: GCA_949126875.1. NCBI lineage: Eukaryota > Metazoa > Arthropoda > Insecta > Coleoptera > Chrysomelidae > Lochmaea > Lochmaea capreae. The sequence goes on from OX421404.1 coordinate 22,749,851, forward strand.
AGACAAATGTCCAAGCGTTTTTCCCAACACACCATCATTTATTCGTTATCGAATTTATTCCATTTGGCTGTTCCACGCTGTATATGCTCCGTTGCTTTCCACCAGGCACCAAAATGGCGGATGAGAATACTCATCTCTCATAGTGACTTTCGTAATTCAATCGCACCCCCTAGTTTTTGGAAAAGCGTAATATTTAATTTTTCATGTCCAACAAAAAAGAATAATGGATACATGGTCTGATAATAAACATTAACTAAATATATAAAACAGACTGTAGCGAACGATTACTAAGAAAATCGACTGCTTTGGTTGCATGCTCTACCTCAACACACCCTAGGGCAAGGTCATAAATTATCCACTTACAGATGGGAGCCGTAACACCAAACTTCATTTAATATGTCTATGTGTAGATGCACAGCCCCTATTTTACCATCGAAAAAGCAATATGCGTTTATCTGACTGACGTAATTAAATAAGCACACCCTATTTCTGTAAACATTGCTGATTACATTTCGGTTTTATCCTGTTTTCTATAATAAAGAAACGCAATGAAAGAAAATAAATTCTGAATCGTGTGGGTGTGATGTAGCACTTTTTATATACATTTCGAGTGAGGAATGTTTTGGTTAGCTTGTCTCTACAAAGTAATGTTACAAAAAAAATTACAGTATAATTGAACGAGGTATGCCAAAAAATTATGATGATCTAGCTATATAAATATAAATATACAGTGTTTCCACGCCGTCAAATGATAAAAGCGACTAAAACAGTGAATTAACATCTATAAGCAAAGAAGAGAACATAAGAAAACATGGAGCTGCACATAGCGGAGGTTAGCTTTGGGAATTGTAGGTACCTGAAAAATGTATTATTTAGTCTTTTTTTTTCAAAGGAGCCGTCCCTTCGCCGTCACCACCTCAGCCTCTTCTCCTAATGTTCTGACTAAAGCCTATTCAGCCAATCCGTTCCCTGTATTAGCTCATACAGGTTCTTTAGTGGTTGGTTGTAGAAGTCTTCTGGAGTCATTTGGGGTCTTCCATATAGTTTTTGCCTCCTGTGGTCCAGCGTCTCACAGTTGCATAATATGTGCAGAGCTGTTTCGGTGTCCTTTTTGCATATTCTGCATGTAAGGTCTCCGTTATACAGCCCTATTTTGTTCAAGTGCTCCTTTGTGGGAAAGTGTTCCGTAAGAAGCCCCGTTATGGTGCGTAGTTTGTTCCTGCTCATTGAGAGCAGTTTTTTCGCTACTTTTTCTGATGGTTCTTTTATGAATTTCTTCCCATGTGTTTGCCTGGGCGTATTCATCCAGTGTTTATTGTGTTGTTCTTTTACCCACCCTTTTAACTATGACCTAGTGGAGCATCTGGGGATGCCCACAGATGGTTCGGGTCCGTTCATCAGTGTTGACGATCCTGCTCTTGGAAGTTCGTCAGCTTTTTCATTGCCAGCGATTCCTTTGTGACCTGGGACCCACTCCAGTGTTACACTGTTCCGAGTCGCCAGTCTTCCAAATTCTTCGTCGCATTCCCATACCAGCCGAGATGTTAGCTTAGAGCTCTGAAGTGCTTTAAGGGCAGCTTGACTGTCACTGTAGATCCTGATCTGCCTGTTGTTGTAGGCTCTCATGTTATTTGCCCTTGCACATGCAAGTATTGCATAAACCGCTTGAAATACCAAGCGAGACGATTCCTTCATATTTGCTCGACTTGCTGTATATACCCGTTCCGGTGCCGAGCTCATTCCTTGATCCGTCTATATACCAGATCAGTTCATTCGCTCTGCTGAGTGGTGGTGCGTCCCCTTCCTCAAGCTCCTTTTAATCTTTGATGAGAATCTCGAAGTTCTTGCGAAAGATATATCTGGCGGTCATGTGGCATTTTAAAGATGTCGTCATCCACGTGCCTTATGCCTTATTTCTGTGTGTCCTCTCCCATGTGCCACGTCATGGTCTGCTGCTCTTTCAAGTCGGGTTAGAGCTGCCCTTGCTTCGCACATTATGACACAATGTAGCGGAGGAAGGTCTAGCATTGTTTCCAGCTCCGCTGTAGGAGTAGTCCTCATTGCCCCTGTAATGCCTATGCATGCAAGTCTTTGGACCTTGCTTAGTTTTAGCATCGTAGAGGTTTGCCTAATCTTTGGCCACCACACCAGAGATGCATTATTTAGTCTTGGATTGGTTCGTCTTTCATCCCCTGCTGAGATAGCTGATCAGTGTGTCTCCCTTTTCCTCCACATACTGAGCCAGAATATACTAAATTTATTCCATCTTGTGTTTTATTGGATACCTATTCTAAGGTATTATTTCATGACGTCTCCACGAAACTGAAAGGTTTGCTTATCATTGATTTTTTTGCTGATTCTAAGGTGCTATGTCCAACACATATGTCACAGAACTTAATTTCACCATCTGACACTTTCTGGGGGGCACACGTGTGAGTTATTAAGTATTAGCTGATCTAATATCAAAACTTATACCATGTAGGTATTGAAAAACCTATATAAACAGCGCGGCGATCGCCGCAACGATGCGGCAGCGAATTTTATATTAGGACGGTTTAGTACACTTTGTCCCTGCACTTGGAGCGGCATAAGCCGCCTTGTCCGCGAACGTGTTAATTCCATACTGAAGAAATAGTTTGAAAAAACCAATATTGTAATGTTTGTCCAAAATCAATTGCAGAAGTTAAAGCACGTATTCGTATATCTCGCCGAATTTTCCTTTGCTTAGGCAAGGAAAAAGTTGGCAAGAGAGACGAACACGTGCTTTAAATTCTGCATTTGATTTTGGACGGACTTTGTTGTTCGTTATTCGTGGTTCGCGATTCCCGCTGTTCGAAAATAGTCCTGTCAAAATCCACATATTTTGATAATAGATTTGCTGTTAAATAACCCATTACCATCTAACTTTCTTGATAATATATTGATACGAAAACAAAAAAACAATAGCCAAACTAAAATAATCTGTCAAGTAAATTTTTTTGTCGTATGACAATCAAATTTCAACATTACCAGCAACGAAAAACCAATCCAGTGCTCACAACAAAAATACCAAAAATATCTGATTCGCGTTACCTTTTTCATTCAAAACTTCACCCGATTCAAATTCTCCTTGCGCGTTAGTAGAACACATTTATCACCCAAACAAATGATAGAATGCACTTTCAATATTTATTTCGGTCCAAGGCAACATACTGTGAGAAAAACCATATGAGAGGGTCATGAAAATTGTTAAGCCCATGTTTTATTGGCAAAAGGGAAAGTTGTTTCTGTTACCAAAATAAATGAGTGCATTTCGTTAAGGGGCTGTGGTAGCTGTCAGTGTTAAGATAATTCCGCAGAGATTTTCAATTAAAGATTTATGTTGTTTTTTAAAGAAATTAGTTTTCAACATTTTTTCCTTTACTTTTGTTCTCTCATCTTCATAGGATATAAATCTCATTATAAAATGCTTTACAAAAATTAGGGAAGTGCAAAAATATTGCATTTATTTTAAAAGTTAATCACTGTTTCATTCAAAAAGGTTTTGTCTGTAACATAACATATGTTCACTTGCTCATCTGACTAGTTTTTGTTTCCTAGTTTATGGCAAGATGTTTTATTTTGTATTTTACAACAGTTGTTACTGTTTCCACTTTATTCATACAATTGTACTGTAAAATTTTGTTTTATACGGAAGAAGCTAGTAGAGCTATTAACACATGGGCTGAAAAGTCCCGGGCGTGACCCATAGATGGAACTAGTTTTATTGCAATCGCCTGTTTTTAAGTTAGTACTAACCTTAAAAAGACAGATGTTAAAATTTCATGATACTGTCTTCATTAGTTCGTGAGTTTTTGTGCTAAGAGTGACGCTACTTTTTATATTTTCAAAACAATGTTTCAAACACAATTTCGTGTTTTAATTTTACACTGCTTTTTGATAGGAAAAATACCTTTCGAGCAAAGCAATGGCTTGAAAAGTGTTATGGGGACTCCGCTCCATCAGAAGCAACAATAAAACGATGGTTTGCTGTCTTCAAACGATGATGCGGAACGCAGTGGAAGTCCAAATGATGTGGTAACACCAGAAAACATTTAAAAAATCCACAAAATTCCAAAAGTGAAGTTGCGTGAGTTCGCTGAGATCGTGAAGATATCAAAAGAACGTGTTGGTTTTAAATTGCATGATCAATTGAGTATAAGAAAGCTCTGTTCAAAGTGGGTACCGCGTTTGCTCACTGTTGACGAAAAACAAGAACGTGTTGATGCTTCTGAGCAGTGTTTGACCATGTTTAACCGGAATTTTTGCATCGATATCTGACAATGGATGAAACATAGATCCATCACTTCACTCCGGAATCAAAACGATTGTCATCTGAGTGGTCAGCAACTGGAGAACCTCGTCTAAAGTGCCCGAAAGCACAACAATCAGCTGGAAAGATTATGGCCTCGGTATTTTGGGATGTACGTGGTGTAATATTCATCGACTATCTTGAAAAGGGAAATACCATCCACAGTGAATATTATATGGCGTTATTCGAGCGTTTGAAGGCCAAAATTGCGAAGAAACGTCCGCATATGGCGAAGAAAAAAATTTTTGTTTCATCAAAACAACGCACCGTGTCACAATTCAATCAAAACATTGGCAAAACCACACGAAGTGAACTTCGAATTGCTCCCACATCCACCGTATTCGCCAGATTTGGCTCCTAGCGACTACTGGCTGTTCGCAAACCTAAAAGAATGCTCGTCGGTAAGAAGTTTCGCTCGAATGAAGAGGTAATCGCTGACACTGAAGCCTTTTTGAGGCGAAAGTGGTATTGAAATGTTAGAGCGGCGCTGGAATAATTGCGTTGTTTTTGATGGAAATTACGTTGATGAATAAAACTAATTGTGTTATTACGATTAAGTCGGGTCGTTTTCAGAGAGAAGTTGCAGACGTATTCCAAGTAAGCGGCTTCTCCGTAGATATCGAGCATTCGGAAATGTGAGAGAAAGATCTTAAATAGGACGACCAAAGGTTACCACCCCAGCACCAGATCGTTTTCTGACTGCGTATACCCGTAGAAAACCTCTGAGTACAGGTAAACTGGTATCTCGTGACAAGGCGGAGCTTCCAGTACGCAGAGACAGAACGTATTCGGCCAATATTGAGCTGCCCACTGCATAACGTCTTCCGCACGATTGTTTTTGCTGGATCCCCACTTTTAAATTTGTTACGGCGCATCGTCACCTCATTTCACGAGATACCGGTTGGAGTGTACTTGTCGGATCATACAAAAGCGTCTTTTGAATGCTTCTGGTGTTTACACGAAGTTTTATTACCAAAATAACATCATTTATTTCTTTTACTTTTGCTGGAAGAACTATATTATCTACCATTTACCCTCAAACTTCCTGAAGGTTAATGATCTTAATATAATAACCAGTAACCGAATTAGAATATTAGCCATAAAGTGTTTATTGGTTTTGTCAGACAAACCTAATAATTTTGCTTTGGAAACGGTGCACTTGTGAGTTGTAATAACAATAAAATAGTTTATTTTAACAGCTGATCTTGAATTATTTTAGTTCATAAACGAATTTATAACATCAGAATAAAAAACAAGTTCAATACGATACAAATTAATACATTAGGTGGATATTTTATGGAGACGTTTTTGTATAAAAATATTTCCTTTGGCGATTAATAAATAAATAATTATTAATTGTATTTGAAAATAAGGAATAAACAGTTGACTGAGGACAGGAGTGAACATAGAAATGCAAGAACCCTAATAAAAACTTAATCACAAATAATTTTACCGTACGACTATGATAGCAGGATATTTTTGCAAACATTTTAAACTCTTTAAATTTGTTTTATTGTACGCCCATGACACGCGGCGGCGGTGACTGTTTGCGGGAACCTAAAAATTTCTTGACGTTATTTAAAGTCGAGCTAATCATTTTTTCAAAAAATTACCAGTCGGTTTTTTGTCCCGCAAAACGTCTATTATAAGAATTTTCAGCATTTTTCACGTCACGATAATTTTTTGTAGTTTGTATTTGAAACAAAGGGATAGATATAAATATTTCGCAATTTGACAAACCGACTCAAAGTCTACTCATATATGTACAATTTTCCCCTGAATCTATTGATGAATATTCAACGTTCCAACTAATTAATTGTGCGAGTTGATTTACGTTCCAGAATTTGGCGTTTTTTGTATTTTTAGTAGTTTTACTTTGCCGATTCATGGAATAAAAACTCTTCAGGATGTTCCCAGTAGACCGGTCTCATAATACGTTCCTATAATTTCAGTTCAATTCTCATAGTTTCGTGGTTTTTACAAAACCTTTCAAGTTAAAAATCGGAATTTAAAAACAAAAAAAAAGAAAATGTGTTTTGTATTAATATGAATATTTGAAAAACTGTTGAGAAAAAAACATAAAAAGTTACGGGAGGGAAGAGCCCCCAAAAATGATTGAGCATATGGCACTAGAAATCCTACATCCACTGGAAAAGAGGAATTTAAAAATCCAAATATCATTTTCTAATAAAATAGAACAATAACAATAATAACCTTTGTGTATCAAGAGCAGAAAGTAGCGGCAATCTGTCGAAACTACCTAAAGACTTTCTGCTCTAAATACACACAAGATTTTTTCTACTACTATACCAAAATTAACTACTAGCTCTCTTTTATCTATAAATAAAATTAGACGTGCGCCAAAGTTACTTTCTGCTTAAGAGCGCCAATAATGTCAAATTACGACAGCTCGCGGAAAATTAGGTGTGCTTCAAAGTTATAGTTTGGCAAGTTTATCTGAAGCTACGGGGCATCGGTAAAGGGCGAGGAAACATGGCGGATATCTGTCATAAACGTACCAATGGCGTACGGTACCTATTTTTATAAAAGTATTAAAAATAATGATTATTATTATAAAATAATTATATATAGAAACTGATTTTTGCTTTGCTTTAAAGGTAAGGAATTTTTCAAAACACGGAATTTGTTAAAAACAAATAATGTTAAGAATCGTACTTGAATTCAATATGGATACGGAATAGTTCAAAATCTTACAATACCAACGCCACTGGATAATCAATGTCAGTCAATTGACAAAGTGAGAGGGAAGAGCACGCCCACGCATTTGCCAATAGAAAGTCAGCTGGTCGCTAAGCAACGAAGGCCTTTGATTCATTTCACCAATTGAGTTAGTTCGGAGGGCGTGAAAATTATGGTTTTCGCACAACACAATAGCAATTTTACAACCGTTTATTCACTTAATAGAAAGTTTTGCTCAAAAAAATCTTATTAAATAATAAGCTTATTTTCCTTGGTACATAAATACGTCTCTAGCAAAACCAGACATGAATTACAGCTCACCGAATTAAATATATTGATTTTCCTGACCTAGATTTGTACCAACAGGCGACATTTGTGAATAAGCGAAAATTCCTATCAAGTATTACTACCCCAGTGAGTCATTCTACATGTCAGGGATATGTTACCCTAGTAACGCTCACAACTCAGAGTTTTTCATGCTTTAAATGTGTGTGTTTCGCTTTAATTTATTACCAGCAATTCCGAACTCCGAACAAGGATAGTCAAAGAAATATTGTCACTAGAATTTTTATTTCCATGAAAAATCTTAAATGAAAAAAATTCTGGCGATGCAAGAGAGAGAGAGAGAGATAGAGAGAGAGATTTTTTGAACATTCATCGGCTTTAGATTTATCAAGCTGCTTTGTAATTGGCATTATTTTATTTTCCAAAACACATTTGTAAGTTCTAATCCGTAAAACAGATTTTTTATGATACTCTGTAATCGAGTGGTGATTAAAAGCCTCAACAGCTTTTTTCCAATTATTATAATCTTCACTGACCAATTTTCCAGCGTTTTGATTTTTATTATGCCCTACTTCATCTATCTTATGGCGTTAGTCAATCGTCTGACACATTAATTGGGATGCTTCCTGTGGGCATCCTCTGGTTGTACAGATGGAGACAATGTCTTTGCTCGTCCTCGTCTCTGCTACTGTAGTGGTGAACAGTTCCGACATCCATTTGGATGTGTTGCTCTTCTACTTAATGCTCGTTTGACAGCCTCATGAAAAATATACAACTGTTGACTTTTACTTTAGATCCAGGTGGAAAGGTCGCTTGACAAAATTATATAGGATTACCAAAGAAATAATCAATTTATTTTAGGATTACTTGCAAAATAGGATCTAGCCAAAGAAAAAATATTAATTTTGACAAAGCAGAAGATTTAGGGAAGAGAAATTTTATACTACTACCTAGTCTTGAATATCTGGAAAGCTTTTTCCGGAAAGCTCCCAAGAAAGCTAGTTCAATTTTAGTCCTCGGAACAAAAATGTATTCTTCAATCAGTGGCGGTCATAGGGGGGCCACGGGGGCTATGCCCCCCCCCAGCCCAACCGCAGTTGTTCAAAAATTAAAAAGAATAACATTCTCGTGTAATTAACAATTAAAAAACACTTTGAAATAAAATAAGTCGAAATACTTTTCTCATCTTATTGAGGAATTTTAAACTTTGGCACTTGGACAAAGCAGGTAGAAAACCATACATTATACAATCCACATCTTTCGCAATTAACGACGACAAACACTTATCAACTGCTTCGCCAAGTCTTCATTTTTTGGAAATCCATAGTATTTTACACCGTTTCTTTCGTATTGCGATTGGTATTTTTGTATGTAGCCACGGCACAGCCCGGCATTATGGTCTTATAATTAAAGTAAAATAAAGTTAAACGTTTTAAAACAAAAAAAACACTTAGATCAACTCTATAATAAATTTAAACACTGGCACAGAAAAATCGAAAAATCTCAGGAAAACAAACTAAACACGTACAACTCTATCCAACAAATTCTGATTCTGATTCCAAGGTGACTTCATGCGCAGAGCGTGCACAATTTGAGTCAGCATACCGTGTATTTTTACCGTGGTACAGTCGTATCAGACAATCGCCCATGGCCCCCCCTCTCAAAGTGTATATGACCGCCACTGTCTTCAATGCCAAGAGTCATTAATGAAGCTCCCGTTTCAGTGATAAAAAAATTAATATTTTTAACTTTACTCCTTCCTGAAACGTTTGGTGGTTGCGAAAACAATATGTGAGTAGGCGGTGGTCATTTATAATAAATAATAACAATGTCTAAATTTATGAAATTATAATTCCGACTTATATAGAGCACATAAATCAACGTCTTAGATGTATTGTTTACAAATAACAAAGTTGTCAAAAACTAGTTACGACTTATTGTATTTAAATGGTTACGCACAAATTTTCCAAACTTCATTTCCTGATGCTAATAAAAGGTATAAATAACGTCATAAACTCCGGTAAAATTAAATTGGAAATATCTTCCATCAATAGTTAAAAACACACGCTTAAGAGTAAGAAAGTAACAAAAAAAAATGTATTTTCACAAACTCCACTTTATATTTGGTCGGTATAATGATAATAAACGATAGTGGCAAAGTAAATTGATTTATTTGCACTTGTTGAAGTGTTTTTTCGAAAATGAATCTACAGTGTCATCCTCAAAGTATGCACCATATGGGGGGAAACTTATTTATTAAAAGTTTGTGCATCCCTAAAAACTGATACTTTTATATGTTTGTTGCTGAACATATCTATCAAATATTTTAAAAGTATTGAATTTAAAAGTATTGAATAAGTAATAGTTGACTCTAGGATTTCATTAATAACCTGTATTCACTACACTAAAACGAGGGGCACTACATTGCATAGAGTAAATTTACTTAAACCCTTTCTTATTTGAGATTAATTTGAATGATTTGACTCCTACTTAGCGCAGATTACATGGTGAAAGTCTAAAATATTTTGCAGACAATTTAATTCATGTATAAAAAATCCCATATGCCGCGTGATTTTGTCATTATGACAGCGAAAAAACTAACCTAACTTTTGAAAGCATGACAACCAGCATTGTAAACAAATTTTTGATGACGTTATGACAATTTTTCTCCAACTTGCGTTGACGGAAAAGTTTTCATTTGTGGAAATGTCGCGATTTGGAGAGTCTTCGAGTGGAGAAATTGAAAAAGCCATCAATAAAAATGTGCCTCGCAATACTGTGAATTCAACTACATCAATTTGGCGACAATTTGCGATGTTTTCTTTGGAAAAAAAATATGAACTCATTGCAGAAACTTCCTCTGAAGAGTTAGCTTCTATTTTATGTGACTGGGCATTCAACATGAAGAAGATCAATGGAGAAGATTATAAAGAGAGTGCAGTCAAGACGACTTGGAGCACTTCAACAAAAATGTTACAAGAGAAGTTCTTTAAAGATTATAAAAGCATTATTAATCCGTTCACGGACATACAGTTTAAGAAAGAGAGAAATGCACATGAGACAAAACGCAAAATTTTACAAGCAATCCAAGGAAAAAGGAAGGTGAGTTCTAATGCTCTCGCAAAACGAGAAATTTTTGAAATGGCACTGTCCTGGAGTGAAGAAGAACCTGTAGGCATCCAGAGAAAATTTCATCACATTGCTGCGTATGAATTGGCTTGGAGAGGTGGAGAAGCAGCAAATTGTAAGGTATTCTATTTTAAAATCGAGAAAGGCAACTGTGGAAGAGAGACCGGAAGAGTTGAATATAACCCAGTGTTTACGAAGACAGCACAAGGGGGAAATCAGAAGTTGGTCGACAGTAAGGGCGGATGTAATTTCGGCCGGAAAAAGGGCAGGTACTAAAAGCTGGTAGGTAAATTCGGCCGGAGGTTTTAAGTTGCTTCCTTATCTCATAGGTATTTTCGGCCGCAAATCAAATAAAATAACAGAATGCTTTATATTAAAATATTTCTTTATTTCAATAACCTAACCTAACCTAACCTGTTGTGGTTTTCGGTCCATAACTATCGAGTACATAATGTACATCGTGAATATCCTTAGGCAGGGCTGGTAAGAGCTTACGGCGGCTGTTGTACACTTCTTATTAGACTGACATCTATCGATGACAAATTCTCTGGCAAATGATTTGAAAAAACGCTTTTAATAATTTTTGAAGGTTTCTCCGATATGTCTTCCTCAGCTTTGCGCTTGCATGAAGTCGTCACTATTTTTCTCTCCAACGTAGTTTCATCGGACTCGTGGTTGTGGATTAATTCACTTCTAGTAACTGTGTATTCCGCACCAACAGTGTACAGTTTGGCTAAACATCTTAAATTTTTCTTTATACACCTCCAACGTACTTCACCACTTTTTAATACGTCCTGTTTACAAAACTGAAACTTTTCTACAACTAGTAAGTCACAACCGCGTGAACTCTTAATTACTGAAACTGATGCCATCGTATACAAATAATATATTTTATGCTTTCTATCGACTAGTAGCTTCAAGATAAGTTATAATACTGACTAGCTATAATAATTTTATACCTGTTATTTGTGAATTTTATACATTTAAAGGAATAATCGTAGGTCGGCCGAAATTACCCCTGTCATAAATGGTACCCCTTGATTTATGCAGGTAGGCCAAAGGATTACCGGCCGAAATTACGCCCGCCGGACAGTAAATGGTTGGTAGCAAACACTGCAGAAGATAGTGTATGTCCAGTAAGATTGTTTAAACAAATTATGGGAAGACGGGGAAACCATATCACATGTGAAAAGTTTTTTTAACTCCAAATCCTTTCTGACAAAAAACAAATTCGAAAGGATGGTATAAGAATTCTCCTATTGGGATCAACGAAATATCTAAATGGACCAAATCTTCGGCGAAAAATATTGGACTTGATATCAAGCGGGTGAAAATTACGAACCATTCTAATCGAGCTGCCGCCGTAAGTAACTGAATTGTCCAGGAGTGGTATAGGTGAACAAAAACTCTTGAAAATTATGGGACATAGCAACCAAACTGTCGTTACGAGGCAACATAGATAAACAAGACCGATTTTGACTGCTGCGCAAGACAGTTTGCAAACTTCAAGTGTCTACCTCTTAAAAATATATTCGAGTTTATTGACAAAAATGTCAAATATTATATTTACAATATAATGATTGTTTTATAACGGGGAATTATTTACTGGTAACACGACTACTTTTTCAACATGTAAAGTAAAGTTTAGTACCCCAATTCGTTACTCCGATTTCATTACGGACCATTTGATACATGAACACAAAAAACAATCGTCTAAAATTACCATTCATCCGCTTTTATTTATTTTCCATCTATTTTTAGTAACAAAATAAAACCAAATCATATTTCGAGATAAAACCATAGCGGCATAAAAAGAAAGAAAAATATGTGAATAACGAATAATAATCAAGATGTAAAACTTGACGGGATTCTGCAGCTTAATGAATGGGTTATTTATAACTTTACAACCGATAGTGATATTTTAATTTTGTTCGTTGGATGATATCAATGTTTTTATGATTATAACAAACTTGAACTGGGATAGACGCACTTATTACAGGACGGGTTGAAATCCGAATTTTTTCCAGTAAAGAAAAAGGTTTTAAATTCATTTGATAATAAACTACCTACTTCATATGAAGAATTGTTTTCTACGCCAGGGATTCGCCAAACTGGGTAAATTTCAAAACAAAAATAAATGTTTTTGCCAGTGTCCAAATGTCCAAATCTCTTATATACATTTTGTGAACATTATAGAATGTGCTATTGGTTCAATAAAAATTATTATTCATGAAATTCTCAGAATAAAACTGGGGTTTTCCTATTAGAAGATCAATTTCTAGTTTTGGTGTTAGGAGAACATTTCTAGTTTTCGTATTAGGATATTATTTCCAAGTTTTCGTATTAAGAGATCATTTTCTAGTTTTCGTATTAGGAGAACATTTTCTAGTTTTCCTATTAGGAGATCATTTTCTAGTTTTGGTATTAGGAGAACATTTTCTATTTTTCCTATTAGGAGATCATTTTATAGTTATCGTATTAGGAGATGATTTTCTAATTTTCCTATTGGGAGATCATTTTCTAGTTTTGGTATTAGGAGAACATTTCTAGTTTTCGTATTAAGATATTATTTCCAAGTTTTCGTATTAGGAGATCATTTTCTAGTTTTCGTATTAGGAGAACATTTTCTAGTTTTCCTATTAGGAGATCATTTTCTAGTTTTGGTATTAGGAGAACATTTTCTATTTTTCCTATTAGGAGATCATTTTCTGGTTATCGTATTAGATCATTTTCTGGTTATCGTATTAGATCATTTTCTAGTTTTGGCATTAAGAGAACATTTCTAGTTTTCGTATTAGCAGATTATTTACAAGTTTTCGTATTGGGAGATCATTTTCTAGTTTTCGTATTAGGAGATCATTTTCTAGTTTTCCTATTAGGAGATCATTTTCTAGTTTCCACATTAGAAGATTATTTCCAAGTTTTCGTATTAGTTCATCATTTTCTAGTTTTCGTATTAGGAGATAATTTTCTAGTTTTCCTATTAGGAGATCATTTTCTAGTTTCGTATTAGGAGATCATTTTCTATTTTTCGTATTAGATCATTTTCTAGTTTTCGTAAAAGTTCATTTTCTAGTTTTCGTATTAGATTATTTTCTAGTTTTCGTATTAGGAGATCATTTTCTAGTTTTCGTATTAGATCATTTTCTGGTTTTCGTATTAGGAGATCATTTTATATTTTTCCTATTAGAAGATCATTTTCTAGTTTTTGTATTAGGAGATCGTTTTCTAGTTTTCCTATTAGGAGATCATTTTCTAGTTTTGGTATAGGAGAACATTTCTAGTTTTCGTATTAGGAGATTTGTTTCCAAGTTTTCGTATTAGTAGATCATTTTCTAGTTTTCGTATCAGGAGATAATTTTCTAGTTTTCCTATTAGGAGATCATTTTCTAGTTATCGTATTAGATCATTTTCTATTTTTCGTATTAGATCATTTTCTAGTTTTCGTATAAGTTCATTTTCTAGTTTTCGTATTTGATTATTTTCTAGTTTTCTAGTTTTAGTATTAGGAGATCATTTTCTAGTTTTCGTATTAGATCATTTTCTGGTTTTCGTATTAGGAGATCATTTTATATTTTTCCTATTAGATCATTTTCCAGTTTTCGTATTAGGAGATAATTTTCTAGTTTTCGTATTAGGAGATCATTTTATATTTTTCGTATTAGGAGATCATTTTCTAGTTTTCGTATTGGGATATCATTTTCTAGTTTTCGTATTACGAGATCATTAAGTAGTTTTCGTATTAAGAGATCATTTTCTAGTTTTCGTATTAGGAGATTTACGGATCTACCAGCATATCAAAGTACGGATATTCCAAGAATAATACATAATTACCATAAAACAGAAAATTGTAGGGTAAATATAAGAAAACTAATAAAAAAAATCAAAGATGATCTTGATCTTTACAATCGGGCACGTCCTTAAGAAGAATTCATAAAAAACTAAAGTTTCGTTGGAGAAAAACTTAAGATATTAGAAAACTTATAGTTGCGAAAATGGATATCGGAAGCTTAAACAATTTCTGAAGGCGATCGGTTCTTAATAGTTCCTGAAGGAGAAATGAGGTTTATTGAAAGCAGCCTAATATTATTTAAATCAGGAAGCAAGTCAGGAGATTCTCACGACGAGATGAATTCTCAAAATGACAGAAATTATCTACTATAATTTTCAAACCTATTTAAACATAATTTAAAATATTTATGAACTTAGTGGTGAAGCGTGAAAAAGGTAACTCCTCCCAAACGATAATAAAGTTTTGCATTTTCACCTGTTATATTTGATTATCTTATCTAATTGGAACAGTATACCAGATTTATGTTGAATTTATTAAGGATTTGCATTGTTCATTAATAATTCTTGGAAAATATGTACGTAATATTTGTATACTTCGACAACATGTGGGGAAGATATAGGCAAAACTTACGATAATCAGATGTTTGAAGAAAAATCAAAAATTAAGAATATAAGAATACAGATCTCGTCAAAAAAATTTTCTCAACTTGATTTAAAAATTTCAAAGAATTATGGTGGATTCTGAACACTTCACGTTGGAAAAACTCTGAAGGTTAAATTTTGAACAAATTCAGCAATTGTTAATTAACAAAAGATTCTATTTTTTATTGTATAAAGTTAAAAAATGTTCTTCCTATACACATACTTAACAAGATTACTTCATAAAAATGTTCAATACTTTGTCAAGTATGTGTAACGGAATTGCTCCACGAAGCGAAACATTTCAATCATAAATAATCGAGTTAGGGGAGTTGGGTCTTTTTTCTTAAAGAACATTTTTTTTAATTTTAAAATGTTCATACTTTTCAAGATATTTGTATACAACTTTTGAAATTTTCATGTTCTAATAAACTCTCGAGTTTTAACATTTTTAACTATCGATTAAACTATTAAAAGCATGTCACAACTAAAGCAAAATTAACAGTTTTCTCCAATTTTCATATTCAAATAGTACAGCATAAAATGTGACTATCTAATGAAGGCGCTTTCATAAGGCGCCTCAACTTTATTCACCTCTCTCCTACATAAAGGCACATTTAGAATTCGTTATCTAATCTAATAATGCATATGAATAAATAATAATCTCAATGGGTTTATCACAAGTACGTGACTCATGTTTACCAAACAGAAAATTACAACAGCTACTTTTACAAGAAGAGACATTCTATATATGGTTAGAGAAAAAAATGCACAATAGCAGGGTCGTAACAATGACTCGATGAAGTAACAATAGATTGGATTATTTGCCATGGGAAAATGCAATACGTTGATATTGATGGCCGGGAGGGTTTGCAAGAAACCAAGATAATAGTTTAAAGTGTTTAATAAGTGAATTATAATAAAAAGCAAGCACATTAATAATAGCTTATTTAATTTTTTAGAATATAAACACGAAAAATAGGGCGGAAAGTATTGTTTAGCATCCCAAAGGTGGAAAATTCATAATACTACGATTTTTGAAGTTTTTCACTTGATTGCTGTGACGTTTCACATGCATTTTTTAATGAAACGTGAATGCATGTCAAAGTTCTTTGTTATATTCTCCTATTTTTGTGGTTTATTCGGTAGGCGGGAAACAGTTGTGTGTCACACATGCAGGAAACGCTTTAGCAGCGCAAAACTATTGCACGAGCGAGCTTATCTAGCCTAACTTAATTTCTGATATATTTTTTTTTAAATTCGTTTCCATATGAAAATTAAGGAATGAAACATTTTTTTTTAAATAATATATAGAATATAGATCATCAATTGTCAATAAATGTTCATTTCGTCGTTTCGATTCCATAGGCGTAGAAGATATGATTTTTTAAGGGAAAAAAATGCTTGAAAATTCCATATATGATCTTTTTTTCGAAATTTATGGCAATAAAATTCTGAAAAATGAGGCTGTAGTATAAAGTTTGACGAGGCAGGTCCGTATTTGGCATTTTTTTGTCGATACATTTTAAGCCTGAATATCTGAAAATTTCAGAAAAATCGAATTATGTTTACTATTTTTTAAACCATCGAAAAATCGAATTTGGACAGTTTTTCGGGCATAAACAACTGTCAAAATTTTTTTAAACTGTAACCGATATTTTTTTCGGAATCCTTGACCCAGGAAAGACCACTCCATAAAATTTCATTAAAATCGTAGAAATTTTCTCCCTCTTAAAGGTCCTGCCAAAAATTTTGAAAATCGATTTTGACAGGGAAGAATTGATTTTGAAGAACGGAAATTGTGGTCATCGGTTCATAAACCACCCCATACTAAATTTCGTAATTCGGAAGGAAATTTTGATGGGTCAAATTTTACCCTCCTCGGCCGGTGCTTATAGATAACGGGCAACTTGAGCTGGGTTTTTGAAGGTGAAGGAGATGCCGTATCCAAATTTAAAAAAAATGGATGTGTAGAGGGCCGAAAACGATTACGAATGGCGTAGAAAAGACCTTCCCAAAAAAATCTAATCAGTAGGGAAATATATTTTAACAAATTTTTGCTAGAGAGCCCAACGGTGGTTCCATGCAGAATCGATCGAACGGATTTCGGGAAAAATAATGACTGGTACCCATCGGCGCCGCCACTCTTGTGACACAATATACTATTTAGTGGTCACATTTTTTTCATTTTCTAATCACTTATCGACCTGTTTTGTTTCTGTAAGCGCAAGTTATTTAAGCTGCTCTTTATTTAACAATTTTCTGCCAATTAGTCCGTGATTTATCTTAAATGATTCCTTTGTATAACAAGGGTTCTCCATTAAAAAGCGCATAGCCCAGAAGAAGGTGGACAAGCTAAAGGCATCTAAGAAAAATGTTTTCTTAGATGTAACCAGTCGGCGTTGCCAACAGTGGAAAAAATCAGCATGTTAAGTTTAAACTGCAAGTTCTTCAATTTATAGTAGTTAGATTTAGTAAACGATTATAAAGATGACTTGTAATAAGTAATGTTTTGGACAGTTAAAAATATGTTTTATTAAGCTATTTATTTAAAACAGTTTCTGGGTAACTTAATCAAAAATGGAAGGATAGTTTTTTATCCACCCCTCGAGAGGAGCTGGCTGCTATAGACAACTTCTTCATCCAACATTGAAAGGAATAAGGTGTGGTTCAGGGTATGGGAGTGGAGGGAACGGTGGTAGGTGCCCGAGAGGTGTGTACTTACCCAGCATTTATAGTCACCTTACTGTGGATTCCAGGACACACTGGAATAGAAGGAAACGAAATAGCAGATGAACTAGCGAAGAGGGGGACTGAAATAACCTTTTGGGGGCCGGAACCCTTTTGCGGAATCAGCTCCAATGTAATATTGGAAGAAATAGGTAAAGCCGAAGAAAAGAGAAGATCTGACAATTGGAAAGATCTAGGAGGGCTTAGGCAATCAAAGACTCTTCTGGTGACTACAACCTGTTGAGATCAAATGAATGCATAAGTCAAAGCAAAACTGCATTAAGAGTTTTAACAGGAATCCTAACGGGACATTGTCGCCTGAATAGGCACCTTAAAAAGCTCAAAGTAGTGGAGGAAGAAGAATTCTCCATCCACATATTTGCTAACTGCACAGCAATTCAGAATCCTAGGGCACAGCACCTGGGAGACTACTGGATAGAAGAGGGACAGTTACCTAAGTTGAAGCCTGCAGATATCCTAAAATTCCTCGGGGAAATAGGACTAAAGGAGCTACTCGTCTCTGAGACTTTCCTCAGGAGCTAAGTAGAAGTAAGGGAGCACAATAGATCTTTTAGGTCTCAGTGCATGTTACCCCAAAATACATACATACATACATACATACCCAGCATTTGCCTACTGCTACGAGAAAACCTCTGAAAGAACTCATAGCAGATCAGGCGGACCTGGGATTTGAACCCCGGTCCTTCCGAATGCAAGCTGATAGCATAACTACTCCACCAAAACATACTGTGCGCTTTAATAGTATCCCCCCACATGATTTTGTGAAGCAAAAAAATCAGATGACTAGACTTTAGATAACAGGAGAGCGGTGGAAAGCAACATATAATAGGCCAATTAAATACTTTGAAAAGTGCAAGAGCTTGCAGCCAGGGCAACAGGTGTGAGTTTGTCAAGAATTAAAAGGATTTTTTGTGAAATTAAATTTATTGTCATTCCTCCGAATAAAAAAAGGCGAATACAATGTGTTCAATATAACTATTACAATCGAAATTTACTTATAGAAGAGTCCGAAATTCAGCACTTCGATAGTCCTGAAGTAATCCCGAATGTGATCATTATACCGATTTACATCCTCCCAAATATTCTCAATGTTTTGAGTTTGTAGCTCAAAAAAATGCATTATATCCTTTCTATGATGGGCCTTTTACTGTTGTTTTCCAAATTCTACTTCATCACATCTCGTTCCCCAGTCTCAAGAAACTGGAATTTCTCCATTATTTTCACTCGCTTTAATCGTGAAATGTGAAGTAGGTGATGCTGTAATGTAGGTCACGCATTATATAATTAACAAACATCTACAAAATATCAAAGAAAGTGCTTTGTTACAATTGTTTGGTTGCCAATATAAGAATAAGTGGGACAAAAGAGTATTTAATGATAATAATCATGTAGGTTTTTTTTTTATTTTTCTTTTAATCCTTTCGAATACCCCTTTTTTCAACGAAGACGATGAAAATAGTGTGTACTAAGAGAAATTACAAATTATAGCCCTATTCAACATGACTTATAATTTCTACATTGTATCACTTTCATGGATGTGAAATTGGAAAAAAATTAATAATTGACTGACAGAAGTAAAATACAAATAAACATACCCCCTTTTAAAAAAAATTCCGTACGCCCATGCACATTAACCCCATTTAAAATTTTATCGTAAGCCTATGTTGAATGGAAATTTTAACAAATAAACTAATTCCTTATGAAAATTTTATCGTACGCCTGTGATAGAAGGAAATTATTTTTAACTAATCAACTCCTTATAAAATGTTATCGTACGCCCATGATATGGACATTTACTGAAAATAAATTTACTACTTATAAAAATGTCATCGTTACTGATCTAAAAAAAAACACACACACGTCACATTTGCATATCGGTGACGGTAACGCGGTGACGTCACCAACCCATTAGTGTCCACTTCAAAACATTCTAAACTATTAGAACTATGTTATCTGGTAGAGTCCGTTTCAATAAGGAAGAAGCCACCTGAAGTTGGCGTACCGACCTGCGCATAAGTCAAAATCTGTCGAGCGATCGTTCCATGCCATTGGCGTTACAAGCGATGTTTCATGCCGACAGCAATTAAATTGTTGACATTTGAGGCTGTGTTTGAAACAATCATTTAGGTACTGTCGAATATTTTTCATTTTTGAATATTTTAAGACGTTCTGCTAGTTTATTTGTGAGTGCTGTGTGTTTTATTTGA
This sequence comes from Lochmaea capreae, assembly GCA_949126875.1. Lineage (NCBI taxonomy): Eukaryota > Metazoa > Arthropoda > Insecta > Coleoptera > Chrysomelidae > Lochmaea > Lochmaea capreae. Next base: position 22,769,684 of record OX421404.1, read on the forward strand.
TCTTAAACCATGCCTCCTACAAAACTGGTTGGTGTTAAAAGAAAAGTTATTCACAGTGAAGGCCGACAGATTCTTAAATACGTTGCAACTTTTATGGAGTCTGAAGCTGAACATGGAATCCAAATTCCTTTAAAAAATCATCGGTAAGTCAAATAAGAAAGTATAATTATCCAATATATTACTCAAGGCATTCAGATTGTTATAAAATATATGGAAGAGTATTATACATTACTTCAAAAATAATTGAATTCTGATAATAGAGAGTTATTGAAGATCTGTACTAAAGGCTGCTTTTATTAAAAGTTCCTTTATTAAAGTATCCTTTAATGTGACTTTTGGTAGAGTTATTGAAAGCAACAAATACAAGACCAAAAACTTTATTTTATTATGACATTTATGTTTTATGCTGCTTATTTATGTGGATCTATTTATTGTAATATTAATTTATATTATGGAAGAACAATTAGAAATAGCAATTTTAGTGGGAGCGAATGCTAAAGAGATGAAGATGTTTATTTTGTATTGGCAAATACTTTTGACTGTAAAATATTTTTTAGTGAGCACAAACATACTATGTTTGACATCATCCCATGTATGTTTGCCATTTTTAAATGGATTCTGGGAAACCACTTCTCTTAAGGTACGTTTTCCTCCACATTCGCCAGTCGCTAGTAGCCGCGAAAAAGTAGCGACGACTTATTCGTCCAGACACCTATTCATGTATTTAAACGGGAGTGTTTTCCTACGCGTAGGTACTTAGTAGCTGCTACCCAAATTCGCTGCGAATGTGGAGGAAAACGTACCTTTAGCATAATAATATCATCCTGATAGGTGAAACGAAGACGGTTTTTCATCGGTTTTGATGATAGTTTCATAATTATATAAAATCCAACGAAAAATTGTGCAATTTAAAATATTTCGCTCGTCAAAACAATTATTTTCTGTCACATATTGACAAAGTATGTCAAAATTAAAAAGCTTTAACTAAAATTTTCCTTTCCTGTATTTAATTTAAATATAGGATATCCTTTATTTACATAAAAACCTTTAAGACAAACTTGGGAAATGCGCATGCGTATATGTCAAAATAGAGGAATCTTTTATTAAAGGAAATCCCAAAAGACGTTTCAATAACTCTCTAATAATTCATATAGTCTGCTGCACTTAGCAGTTATTTATTTGGTTCTAATACTTCTAATTTTGTGTCACCCTACAAAATGTGAAAACGTTACGCTACTGATTTAGATTAAAATATCAATTTTTAAATATGGCGCTAGTTTTGACATCAAGGTCGCGCATCGACTGCAACTTCAGGTGGCTTCTTCCTTATTGAAACGGACTCTACTCTACTTATTTTCCCTATTCTAAACATCAAAATTTGATATCTTGCGACATTATCTTATTAAAAATGGCAACATTTGACTTGAAATAATTCAGCAAAGTATATGCTTGTGCTACCTCGTCGGTTTTGCTTTTTATGGCCCTTGTAGAATATAACTCGACATTTACGATCTGCCCAACTAAGTACAATGGGTTGCAGGTACGTGACTAAATGAATAACTGAAATATAGACCGTAAAATTTTTTACCAAGATTCTTTCGTATGGCTTGTCCGCAAAATTCCGAGATTCCTTGTAATTGTTATATGCATAATTAAACGCCTTGTTGAGTATAAATATACGAGGGTTGTCTTATATATTTTGCATGTAGAGCTAGAAAAAAAAAATAGTAGATAACTTTTAAACACTGTTTTCTTTCAAAGTATTATCCACGAAGACAAATGCATTTTTGCATCCTTTGGAACCAATTCTGGAACAAGTGCTCCACTCACTTGTTGGAATATTGAAAATAGAGTTTTTGATGGCGGTGACAGCATCTTCTGAGGACTTGAACTTTTCACTGTCGTTGATGGACCTGTCCTTGGATCGTCGCTAAGAATAATCCATCCATTCTTGTTGAGATAGCTGTCCAAAATTTTATCACTTATAATTACACGAGAGCTTTTTTTGTCAAAGTAAACTTGACATGTATCAATAAGAATTTTGTTGTCTGACAATTTAACGAAAAAAACTACCTACGGACTCGTAATTTTTTCTGGCAGTTTTCTGAGTTGAATTACCTAATGGCAACAAAATTTGAATTAGAAATGTCAAGTTTACTTCGACTCAAAAAAAAAAGCTAGAGTGTAATTCGGTAAGACAATTTAATGAATATGTAAATTAATAAATTAAAAAATGAGATGTAAATTAGTTTATTCAATTTAACACAATTATTAAAAATAGCTTGATTTTCAGAACTTTCGTGTCTTTTGTTAATATTTTGCTGCATGCTAGTATTTTGAGCGGTGGTAGTAACTCTTTTATGGATGGTAGTACTAATGGAACCAATGATTTCTCTATGATGTTCTTCATCTAACTATTTTAACTGAAGGTACGGTTTTAATGACGATTGGTTGCTATGTCCCGTAATTTTCACAAGTTTTTGTTCACCTATACCACTCCTGGACAATTCAGTTACGGCGGCAGCTCGATTAGAATGGTTCGTAATTTTCACTCGCTTGATATCAAGTCCAATATTTTTCGCCGCAGATTTAGAGATTTCGTTGATCCCAATAGGAGAATTCTTATACCATCCTTTCGAATTTGTTTTTTGCCAGAAAGGATTTGGAGTTAAAAAAAACTTTTCACATGTGATATGGTTCCCCCTTTTCCCAATCTTACTGGACATACACAATCTTCTGCAGTGTTTGCTACCAACTGTCGGCCAATTTCTGATTTCCCCTTGTGCTGTCTTCGTAAACACTGGGTTATATTCAACTCTTCCGGTTTCTCTTCCACGGTTATCTGTCTCGATTTTAAAATAGAATACCTTACAATTTTCTGCTTCTCCACCTCTCCAAGCCAATTCATACGCAGAAATGTGATAAAATTTTCTCTGGAGGCCTACAGGTCAGTGTCATTTTAAAAATTTATCGTTTTGCGAGAGCATTAGAACTCACCTTCCTTTTTCCTCGGATTGCTTGTAAAATTTTGCGTTTTGTGTCGCGTACATTTCTCGCTTTCTTAAACTGTAGGTATATCCGTGAACGGATTAAAAATGCTTTTATAATCTTTAAAGAACTTTTCTTGTAACATTTTTGCTGAAGTGTTCCAAATCGTCTTGACTGCACTCTCTTTATAATCATCTCCATTGTTCTTCTTCATGTTGAATGCCCCGTCACATAAAATAGAAGATAACAAAATGATGTAGTTGAATACATAGTAGGCTTTTTCAATTTCTCCACTCGTATACTCTCCAAATCGCGACAATTCCACAAATGAAAACTTTTCTGACAACGCAAGTTTGAGAAAAATTGACATAAAAAATTTGTTTACAATGCTTTCAAAAGTTAGGTTCCGTTATTGTCGCTGGAAAAGTTAGGGCAAACTTTTTTCGCTGTCATAATGACAAAATCACGCGGCTTATGGGATTTTTTATACATGAATTAAATTGTCATTTATAATACCACGAGAGTGAAAAATTTTGTCGCGAAATTTTTCGATCGTCATGAAAGTTTGTTGCTTGGCAATTTTGCGAATGACATTTTTAACAAAACCACGAGCCGTCAGGCGAGTGGTTTTGGATTAAATGTTATGGGAAAAGTGATTTGCGTACAAGTTGTACACAATATTTTTTCTACAACCACATTTATTAATGAAATAAAACAGAAATTTATATACTTAGGTATTTTATTAAAATTTTGAACAGAAAGAACATACAAAATGAAAATTTAATATAGAAAAATCAGTTGAGTGTATGGTTAATAGTGAACAATGAATAAATAAATAGTTTACTTATTTTTGGTTTGAATTTAAAATTTTTACACCCAGAAATAATAAATATGTTGAATTGTCAAAAAAAGTAGGTAGCTTTGTTTGACATTTCGGTGCGGAAAAGTGCCGTAGCGTGTACTTTTCGCATTACTTTTCCAACAGTTATCAAAAGAATTAAGAAAAGGCCTGCTTTGCGTATAGAAATTTGTGTAAAAAAGCGTGTTTTGCATAGTGGTTGTAGGAAAAATCATTTTCTGTACTGGCATTTTATTACAACACAAAACATTTCATATTTTTCTGAACTCCACTTCCACTGAGCGTGCCCATAAATACATTATCCAATTTTTATTTCCGATACCACGTTAATAAAGGAAATACTGTTACAATATTTTATGAATTAAACCCCACGACCGCAAAATAAAAATTAATAGTCTATTTGAAATGCAATAATTTTCTATATCTAATAAACAATGGATATCAATAATTGATTATTGTACAATGACATCCCACTGACAATCAATTAGTTTTATAACCGAGTGTAAAACAATACCTTCTACAACTGTAATATTGAGGAAAATTACTCAGGTGCGGCAGTAATTAATGAACCACCAAAAAAAGAAAAAAAAGGAGTGGTAATTGTCATCGAAGGATGTTTCTAGTTTTTTTTGAATTATTAGTTTATTTTTTTTGTCTGCTATAAGTTGATGTGCAGTTTGGGAAAGAGGAGTGTAATATAAGAGCATTGCTATGAACATGCACAAAACTAATTAATAATGCCCATTCTTCTGTAAGATCTTGGAGACCTTAACGAGTATTAACATAATCCTTCTCTGGAGTATATCCCATACATGCTCGATGGGATTAAGGTCTGGTAACTGTGCTGGTCACGGTAGAAGGGTAATTTTTTCAGTATCAAACCAATCTCTTACTGTTGCTGCAGTATGTGGCCTTGCATTGTCCTGCATGTAAAGCAAATCAGGGCCTGAAGCAGTGGCAAATGGATGGACAACAGGTTCTAAGATACGGTCAATATATTGAAACTGATTCAAAGTGCCTTTCGCAAACACGGGAACAGTTCGAGATGAAAAATTATTCCAGCCCACATCATAACTTGTAGACCACCAGACGAACACCCTGTACATGTCCAAGTCTTTCTTGTCGACCAGGTCCTCTCCAGGCTCTCACTCTTCTTGAGTCAGGATAGAGACAAAACCTAGATTCATTCATTCTTGTAAGCCCCAATGAACATGTTTTTGTGCCCACATTAACCTTAATCCACGATTTCCATGACGTAACATGGGAACCATCAAAGGACGTCTGGCGTGTAGGCCAGCATAATGTAGTATATTCCTCAAAGTTTGGCAACACACATTAATGTTGTTGACATTTGCTAAAGCCCCACAAAGTTCGCGTGCAGTGGCATTCACATTTCGGCGAGCTAATCCTACCACATATCGATCCTGTCGAGGGGTAGTTGCACGTTGACGACCTCCATGTCTTTCAGAGACATTACCAAATTGTTCATATTGATGCCATAATCGCGAAATCAAGCCCCGAGAGATGTCAAAATGACGTGCAACATTAGCTTGCGAAACACCAACCTCAATCATATTCACAGCACTTACCATTTGAACACGTGATAAATGCCTACGCTCCTTGACCACCGATGCTCTTAACAATCTTATTTGAGCATAAATTTAAAGTTTACTAGAGCCTATCTTTGAAATTGGAAGAAATTTGTCTATACAACTAGAAACAATAAACCTTGTTAGATGAAGCGCTGTCGCTTCTGGCTAAATAAAACAATACAATTAACTGAATAATTGTCACCGACTATATTGATTTATAGATAACAAGTTTACGAATCGATTGGTATGTATTTACAAAAACTTGTTATAGTTTTTGTTGAAAAAAGAAAAATAATAGTCGTGCTCCTTAGACATTTTTTATGTGTGTATATAAACTTGTACAAAAATGTTTTACAATTGGTCAGTTTAACTTTGACACCACAATCCGAATTTTCCGGCTTCCCTGAAATTTTCATGGCGATTTTTTCCCGCTCGGTTCCAGAATCAGTAAGGAACGAGAAGTTCAATGGGAAATACCCGAAAATACCCCATTTGAATGTCTTCCACAGTAACTTTTAGTTAAAGCACACCATTTTATAGTAAATAGAACTTTAATAAATATAACCTATTCACTATAATGTATAAGCAAATATATTTTATAAATGAAAATTTTCTAATGTCCCAAAAAATAATATTATACCCCAACCCCACTTCAGCTTTTTATTACCTATTATTATTACTTTGGACTTTATTCTTATTTAAAAAAAGTAAGTAGCGCTACTGGCGGAACTATCTAATTTCATGGTGCCGTTGGTACTCAGAGAGCTGATTATAAGTGACAAACTGTATGAGGAAGTGCATAATTTCAACCGCCTACAGAACTACTGCACTTCGAGAGAGTGAGTACCCCGGATTTGGAAGTATAGACATTAGTACCTTGCAGTATCATATGCAAAGTACTTCGGTTGTTTTGAGGATTTTAATCGCCCAAAAAACAATCGACGGACGTTGAGCCCACGATATGTCTCTTTATTGTTTTTCGACAGTTTGTAAAATGAGCGTGAGTTCTATGTAAAAAAAATCTCTTTTTATCTTTTGCATTAATTGTTTGTTAAATAAATACATTAAGATAATTCTTTTCTCCTCCTTAAATTGTAAACAACCCATTTTGACGGACGTAAGTAACAATTACCAAAAAGGGAACGATTGCCTTGACGACGGGTTGTAAGTCAACCTACCACCCCTGAGTGGTAATAATTTATGCCATATAAAACGTGTATCTTATTTATTTATATGAATATTCATAGTACAATTATTATAATTATGAACAAAACTTTTGTGTTCTCGTTTTTTCTCAATTTATATGAAATGTTCTGACACCATAATTTCTCCATCTCTAACCACGTTTCCTGTTACTTTTGAAACAGACTTCTGGCTTCGTTATATTGTATAACATTTTATTTGCAGCGTCCTTTTTATTGTTGACGCTCTCCACTACATAACTTTCCACAGTAGTGCAGATTTTCACCCACCATGTCGCTTAAGAGCTAAGACAAAAGTGGGCGCATGCAACAGTTCTATCAAAATGTAGAGAGTAGCTATGTCGCATGCGCCCCATGTTTATTATTATTATTTTTTACTTTTTAGTTCGTTTTAAAAACGTGGTATATTAAAAACAATTATTTCATTCATTCTTATATTGTTTATCACTGATAAAAGTCCGTCACATGTTGAAGCGTTGGTTAAGTTTGTTCTTTCAGTTTCAACTTAACACGTTCGCTGCTGATTGACGGAAATTTCCATCACGTCCCGTTCGTGTGGTAAGTGCGTGACGGATTAAGTCCGTCTTTGTCGGTACTTGTTAAAACGAATCAGTCTTTTGTGAGCATTACTTGCGAGTTATTTTAATACATGTATGCACCTAGCTGAAGGTTCGTTGTCATCATGTATCTAACTGTAGTACCCAAAAACAAATATAAAAGGGATAGTAGAGAGATTGCTTTCCAGTATTTCTACGTAATTCAGCAACGAGGTTTCAATGAAAATTTGACACCACTACTTTTTAACAAATAAGATACTGTAATTTTGACTAGTTACTATGGTAAATTCCGGAATTTTGTTTGAGGCACCACTATATTTATGTGGAAAAGGTGAACATATGATCAACAACTACTAAATAATGTAGATATTGTTGAAGTTGAACTTTGTGTGATTGTGTTTTATGAAAACAAATAGACTGTTATAGGTAGGTACACTAACTAACCTTCGTTAAAATGTCTAGAGCACATACACATCCCGAACGAATTCGGAGAGACTTCGCATTTGAGTGTTCGCGGTGAAAAAAAAAACATCCTCCGGATTTAAAATTCAGTGTTCGCGGATCACGTTCTGTGACCCGTGGACACGTTCGTAACGCGTTCGAAAGATCCTTGGATCGAAGGAGGGATATCTCATTCAGAGCAAATTCTAACCTGAAATTTTGTTCTTTTGTGGTAAGAAGTAAAAGTATACAAACGCACTCTATTTTGATTACTGATTTTTTATATCATGGATTATTTAAGTTCGAATGACGAAGATCATATCAGAGACAAGATAATATATAATAAATATCCTTAGTTGTGCTAGGTGCGTTCCCGGAGTTTAAAAGTTCGAATATATCCAGAACTAATTCGTACACGCGCTTGCGCCGTAGTATATGTTCAGTTTATATTCCGAATGCGTTCGGGAATGTCTCCGCAAAAATACCTTATATAGACACTTTGCTTCGTTAAAACATCCGAAAATCGAAAAAGAGCCACCGTATCTCTTTATTTCTCATTCCACACGTAACATCACTTCAAAACGATGGCATTTTATATACCTTTAAGAAATATTTGATGAAGTCTAACTACTATTCGTAAACAATGAAAACTAAATAGATTGTGTGCCCTCCAGCATAATATGGCGGACCTGTCAGTCACGTCATTCTGGAATGTCTGTTATCAAATTTTCTTGTCGGTTTTTGCGTTGGATCGTAAGTATGATATAGGAATTGTCAAAATTCCAAAGACCACTGTGAATAAACATGTTCCTTCTCATTAGTTTTGGATGCCAGTAGCGGCACTGGGGAAAAATTATGGTCGAAAGAAATTTCGTTTACTACTAAAAAGTCAACACCCTATATATCATTGATGACAATAGTTATCACACGTGTTCGTTTTAAAATTGAATGACAAATCGCCCACAATATTTGAAATTACTTTTCGAAACACCCCATGTAAACTATTACCGGACTTTTAACGCACTTCCAATGATTTGTATTACTTATGGTACCGAATCCCTTCATATCCTTTGTGTGCATGGTAGCACGTTCAATATGTTTATAATCCGGTGAATATATATGGGGGTACAACAAGAAATAAACTATTAAATCTGCGTATTTTTGTTTGGGAAATTTGTGTCTGAAATATATCGTATCGATAAAATATAGAAATTTTTAGTATTGATACTTTTCATAACGATATTTTCTAATATTGATAGTTTTCAAACAATATATTTATAACGGTACGGTGTATCGATACTTTACACAGTATCGTCCATCTCTATATGTCACATTATTTGACGTACTCCAGAAATTTATTAATTTTGACGTTAGAATTGTCAATAATACCAAATTATTACTTTCCGTTCTATACTCGCATTTACTTAACTTTTATTTAATAAAGAAATCAAGGGTCGTGGACAAAGTATAGTATTCAACTCGCAATTTAAGGAAATTATTCTCTCGGGTGACTTGCGCCCCTCCCCTACGGCTCGGGACGCAAACGTCACCCTGCGTGAATAATGGCTATCATAAATTGCTTGTTTAATAATATATTATACAAAAAGTTAAAGCTCGAGCCTAATAATTTTCCGACCAATCCTCGTATTTTAGGAACTTTATGAGGAGTAATATGTCTCCTTAAATCAAAATCAAACTGTAGTGAGAAAATGTCCCTTTTACACCTATAAAATTGATTAATCAGGAAAGAAGGTACAAAATTACTATATTATATGCATCTTTCAAAGCAACAAACATAAATATTACCCGCCCACCGGTTATAAATTATAAACATCTCTTGGACGTACGCCCATGCTCAACCACTTAAGACGTGTGAGGTTTAAGATTAGGAAAAAAATGTGGTATAAAATAGATAACTCCAGGTCATTTAGATAAAAAAAAACAGGGTCCAAAGGTGGTTTGATACTGATATTCGAACGAATTAGGATTGATTTTCGGGTACTTATGGGTGGGCTGAGGTATTATGGTATACATAAATTTTGACCTCGTGATAGTAATGTCCTATTGTTACTTTTGGTAACAATAGCCGGGTAACGTAATAATGCCGTTCATTTAAATGATGTATAAATTAAAACCGGTGCCCTTTTTTAATGTTATCTGTATTATAAGGCTTTACTGTAGGTACTGTATACAAGTAATTTGAAAAAAGTTGTTTTTATAAATAGCTGGCACTAATTTTAAATGTGACTTCAACAGTTACTACAAAATACTTGTGCCAAAACTAATTCAAAATGTGAAACTTAACTCAAGGTATAGTCTATTTCTGAAATGTCAACATCGTTTTCAACATAGTGGAAGATAAAAATTAAGCGAAATAAATATAGAATAATCCCATAAAAAATAATATGTAAAAAGTCTTAGAGGTGTATTGGAAAATGGTAAAACGAATCAATAAACTGACTTGAAAGCACTGGGCCATAAATAGCAAAAATGGAAACACTTGACCATCAAAATACCATGAGTTAAGAATCGGAAGGAGAGAATAAGAAGTAGATGCATAAATGAAAATGAAATAAATTAAAAGTCACGTCCAATGAAGTTTTAACTGCAACACTTAAAAGTAAGAAGATCAAAGGTCAGTGTACATCAAAGAGAAATAGCGGTGACACACTTATTAGGAAGGCCGTCAAAAACAACTATTTATGTAACCAATTTTGTGTAACAAATGAGTTTTCACGGAACTCATGAAGTCTCGTAATTATTAAAACAATATGTGTTACATTACTTAAGAAAAAATTAAATCTAATCTAAATGCTAAACATAATTTTCCTATGGATGGCACAAATGGTTATAGATTGCCAATATATGACATTATTATTGACGTACAAAAGGTCTACGACACTATTAATAAAAACAATCTGTACATGATTATGAACAGTATCATTTTACCAAAAAAATTTCAATCTCACTAAAATGACCCCAAAAAAAGAAAGGATATCAAACAGTTTTTAGACAAATGCTGGACTAAAACGAGACAAAGGCTTCGGAAGAACCACATTAAACCAGTGGGTGCACAAACAACACCTCAAATACTGGCAAACAATTCCGAAGCTCAAACACCGTAAACTGGTGGTTAAACAACCCATACGAAAACTTACTGAAGAAATCCTAAAGTTAAATAGGAAAGATATCATGCTGGTAACCGGCCTTTAGACCGGACACTGCGGCCTGAGAAAACACCTTCACACAATAGGACAGCCATATCATTTTCGAATGTGAGGCTCTACGTTGGTGGAGGTATAGACAGATAGGGCCGGACGACCCTGTATCCAACCTCACACAAGGAGATACTGTGAAGAGATCTCATCAAGGTCGCAAATCTTCTCACAGACTAATAGACAAACAGGACAATACAATAAGCCAACAGCTGCGGTGTTGGGGCCCACTAACCCGGCCTGTTTCGTCTGATTACCAACCAACAAACCAACCAAAATGAGACGAGCAATTGTCCAATAAGTTGTTCAACGTGATCCTAGAATGGATAGATGGATCGTTCGAAAAAGCGAAATAAACAGCAGGGAACACTGAAAATAGAATCGACACCATTCCTGACCTACGAAGACGATGTTATCAACGTCAGTAAAAGAAATGAAAATAGCATATAAATCTTCCATAGAGACGGCAGAGAAAGTTGATGGAGGAAAATCAAAGTTTACGGAAATGACAACAATGCAAAGAAAAATGTAATTCGAATAAGTCCAAAGGAAAGAGTTGTTAAGAAGGATGGCGAAGAGGAGATGTACATAGAAACAAAAGAAAGTAAACAGGCAGGAACACAAAGATGTCAAAATGTCAGATTTGAAAAATTCAATCTGCTATAACTTCTAACCTAAACATTTAATCGACTTTTTATGCTGATTTTCGGATCCTACAGGGCCAAATTAGTAAGTACCCGTGCTCCAAAATATGGGCAAACATATAGTATAGATTTCGAAAATTTCAAGTATTGAAATTTTTTTTAAGTCCAACCGAAAAATATACTAATTCGCGATCACTCATAATTTTCATACCGCATTTGTCTCAGTGTTGCAAAATCCTCCTTTTATAGAAAATTCCATGCTGATTCTAATGGCGTAGACTAGAACACTAAACAAAATGCGGTTCTCGAGATATCCGGTCAAATGTGGAAAGATGTCAAAATGCCAGATTTGAAAAATTCAATCTGCTATAACTTCTAACATTTTTTTTTCTCGTTTGACCCCCACCCCGAAACCAAATCCTGGATACGTGCCTGTCCACTCCAAATGAATATTCAACTTGATCTAGAATGCTTCACTATTGTATAATATTTTAATTTTAAAAATTTGAAAATTTCAATAACAAAACTCTCTGCCAAACTATCAAAATATAAAAATTACACCAACAAAGAGGTCATGGACGTGATAATGTTTACCTTCAACTTGAATCATCCCATACAAATTAAAAAAATTTGTTCTTCAGTCATCCCACCATAAGTTATGTAATAATATCGACAGCTGGTGTATTCAGAATTTTATTGTTTATGTATTGTTAAGTCTCTATGGTTAAATTATGGTTTACCACATGGTAATTTACTGATTACAAAACTTGGATTACTTAACCTAGTTTTTGTCAAAATTTATGTGGACGGAAAATATATCGTATATATTTGGTAGAATATTGTTGACAATATCATTGTTTTGTTAATAATTAGAATATAAATCGAATTACATTATGTGCGTGAAAAATATAGACAATATTATAAGTTTGCACACAAACAATTGCTGACAACTTCTGTTAATGTTTCGTTAATAATATCAAATTTATTTTAGATGGTATGCATTTTCGATTTTTCCTTCATTTCACAATAACAATTACTCGTATTGGACCATGGATCGTAGGAAAAATATAATTTATAGCTCGAGTGCATTTTTCACGTGTTACCATTGTTTTCAAATAAATACAATATAAATAAAAATTTAGATTTATGCTCTCAGATATTCAGCTCAAGTTCAACTCTCAACATAATAGAGTAATACTTAAGTCCTGGGACACAAATATTAGAAGAAAAAAAAAGGATATTTCCCGTATCTCCCTTACGAATCAGTTAGACGAAATCCAAGAGCTGGCGAATCAGACAGTGGGTGTTCTAGAACCGATGGCGTCAGAAGTATTCTAGAATGAGAGCTGTCTATGAATATCAGGAATAAAGGAGAAACCTTGATAATTTGAGAAACCATATACCCGTGAGTTTTTGAAAGTGTGGAACATAGAAACATAGACAGTTAGTGAAATAGTGAAGATAAATATTGTCTCATAAGTAATCCTGGAGGTTTTGATGAAAGTTTATGGTTACAACTGGATGGTGCACCTCCACATTATGCTGAAGATGTTAGAAGGTACCTATTTGAAATTTTTCCGAACAGGTGGATTGGTAGACGTGGACCTATTGAATGGCCAACGAGGTCACCAGATTTCGATCCTTTGTATTATTTTATATGGGGCCATCTGAAGAATGTTGTGTATCAAACGAAACCAGCAAATATTCAAGAATTAAAAGAGAGAATTCGGACAGCAATAAACAATATTTCTCAAGACACAATAAACAAGGTTCAACAAGAATTTGTACACTGTTTGGGTTACTGTCAAATACAGCAAGGGCTGCAGTTCGAACATTTATGAAGCCATTTATTTCATCATATTCTGTCCGCTAGACAATAAGTATTTTTGATAATATTGTTAATTTAACTAATAAAGAATGTTACGCGTTACTTAATGAGCGCACACAAAACTATTATATTTTTGTTCATCCTGTACCAATTGGAATCAACATGTGATACATATTTGGAATCAGCTATCAGCTAGAGTAATCCGAAAATTGAGACTAAATGGGGGTGTTCCATTAAAAAAAATGACGGTGACGTCATTACTCGAAAGTAATTCACCCTGTATATTAGAATATTATTTTAAAATACGGTAAATAAAAATCAAAAATCGACGTGTTTCTGGATTATTTCTTAAAATGGTCTGTTTAGCTAAAAATGAATTTGTTCCATACTTTACGGACACAGTGTATACAGAGTGTATTATTATACAGGTGTAAATAAATTAAATAGTAGTTGGTGTTTGAAAACTTGTAAATACATTAAAATAAGAATAACTATTACACTATTGTAAATATTGATGTATTAATCAGTTTCTCAAAACACCCATAAGATTGAAATAAAAAATATGAGAGGAAACAACAACTAAAGGCATTAAAGATGAAAACCGGAAAGTTGCGTTGGTATTAAACCAAACAGAAGCTAGAATTGAACCCGGTACTCACAAAATACTACTCACTCTTCAGTACACTGACTTAGAGGACACAAGACACAATGTTACGTGTCCTGTACCGACCTAATATGGCATAGACAGCATCCTTTATGGTACTATTGATGCTCGGCATTCGTACGTCGGCTTTTTATTGGTGATATAAATAAACCACCGATGGGAAGCAAACGTTTTTGCCAAAGCAGAGGGCAATGATACCTTAGAGACGGAAAAAGGTAAGTTAAGTTCATATCAACTCCTACAAATATGTCACTCCGGATTTATTCTGTTCCATTTCATCTGATCAAATAATTATTTTGATTAATTGACCAAACTCTTCATTCATTTTTAGTCAATAAATCAAATATTATCTGAAAACGTTCCAAAAAAATTCATTCTTAATTTTTGGAAAAGTATAAAAGTTGTTAAGATTCATAAGTCTATTTCGGAAAGGTATAGGGTAATAAAATGGGGAATTCTGTCCACTTCGGCTCAATTTCGGCGTCGGCCATAGGCGTAGGTCTTGGAATAGTATTGTTTGTAATATTAAAATGTCCAGTAATTGCGTAAGAGAATTAGGAAAACTATGTTTCTGGCCTGACGGGTCAATATCGAAATATTGTGCAGGGATTAATTAGGTAGTAGATTATACAATTACGTTTTGCGTTTAACAGGTACCGTTTAACCTTCTATTAGTGCCTCTGCCTAATTCCAGCCCTATTTCAGATTCGGCTTAACCATGCGCCGCAAGGTGCCTTACTCAAAATTTTTAGACCTTTATAAGTATATTTGTTCAGTTTAACGCATCAGTATTTGCTGTTAAGCCGTAAATAGTGTTCGCAGTATTATAAGATTAGTAATAAAATGGCGACATTTACACCAACGAAAAGATGTTCTAATAATTCTCCACTATCAGTGAATGAAAAACTTATTATTTTAAATGAACACGATTGCATAAAATACGATTACCCGAAATTTACTGTACAAGAAACTGTCGACCGATGTTCCCGAATGACTGGAGTTGGAAGGTCCACCGTTTTTACATTATTGCGGGGGGGAAAGATAGCAGGCCAAGTGGAGCCTCCCAAGAAAAGTCCAGGCAGAACAGTAAAAGTCCTTGATGAAAACACCAAAAGTGTATTTCGACACTCTTTTATTTTAAAAAAGAAATACCCACCCTAGATAAGATTTTAAAGGAACTTGGCCAGGATGACAGTATTCCGTTGATAACTAAAAAACTTTTACGGACCACTTTGAGAAATATGGATTTTGCCTGGGAAAAGTATAACCGTAAAGCACTTTTACTGGAAAGCGATGAAATTGTTTGCTGGCGACGAAAGTACTTAAGAAGTATGAAGCAGTACAGAACAGAGCAGAGGAAAATCTTTTATTTTGATGAGACGTGGATTGATGAAGGTTATACAGTACCAAAAATGTGGCAAGACAAAAATATAACCAGTGCTCGCCAAGCTTTCATGGAAGGCCTGTCAACGGGTATTAAGGTGACTTCAGGTGTAAAGGGAAAAGACTAATAATTAATCGTCCATATTGGAAGCGAAGAGGGATTTTTAAAAGAAGGTTTGCTAACCTTTCAGTCGTGCCATACGGGAGATTACCACGAGGACATGGATTCGGATGTTTTTGAAGAGTATTTTGGAGAAATGATAAAATATCTTCCGGCTGATTCAGTAGTAGTTATGGATAATCCAAGTTATCATTCTCGACGCATAGAGAAGACTCCAACTTCATTTTGGAGAAAACAAGAAATTATAGACTGGTTAACCACCAAAAGTATTGAATTTGAAGATAATTTGATAAAAAAAGAACTAATAGCTATAGCAAATTGACACAAACATCGTTTTATGAAATACGCCGTGGAAGATATAGCAGGAAAACATAGTGTAACTGTGCTGCGCACAAACTAAATCCTATAGAACCTATATGGGCGCAAGTGAAAGGATTTGTGGCAAGACACAACACGACATTCAAAATAAAGGACGTTAAGCTACTGTTTCATCAAGCCATTAAGGAGGTGACACCAGAGAACTTGCAAAAAGCAGTCCAGAATGCCATTAAAGAAGAGAAGAAAATGTGTGGGATCTTGACTACTTGATCGATCGGACCGTCGACCCGTAAACTATGACGTCAAGAGGAGATGACGAAGAATATTATGATTTTTTATAATTTAATTTCTGTATAATGTATTTTTTGTATAATGTTCAATAAAAAATAAATGTATCTAATACTATGTACATAATGCCTAATTTTTATTCTGTTAAAATAAAATTCTTTCCTTTTTACGAGTATCCTACCGGCACGCCTTTGGCACACTATTTTCAGTGTTTGTGAATGGATAACAATAGGCTAAACCCATATATTGACCCCAACCCGGGAGGTACTACCTGCACTTGATAAAAAGAAAGAACTTTACAATGAAATCAATGCCAAACTATGAAAGTGGCTTAAATATTCGTTGGGCACTCTGTGCTCCCTTTGCATACCTAATGAGGTTTTATTTCCCTATATACCTTTCTGAAATGAACTATAGTTCGCGATAATTGTTTTCGAGCTGTGTGGGAACTTGCATTGCCATTGTTTTTCGATACTCAGCAATTACTTCCGGCAAAAAAATCGATATGTACCAATCAACTTCAGTTTAGGTACATACAGTTTCAGTCGAAGCGATCTGAAACTTAAGCGTCAAGTTAACTAAACATGACAGTTAATTTCGACATTTGTTGACATTGGCCAACTAGGTGGTTATATTCAACACTTAAAAGACATTCCTCGTATGTAGAGTATCAGTAAATGATTTATAGAAGGTTACATAAGTTGCCAAAAAATGAAAGGTCTGTAAAGAAAGTAATAAAGGAAAAAAAATCATAAAAGTAAGGGTAACCACAAGAAATAATTAAACAATTGATTTCTGATAAGTTACTTTATGAAAATAATCCACTTTCTCCAATAAAAAAATATAAATTTCATTTTCAATGTAATACACTTGATATTAAATTAAAGGTAGTCAAAATTCTGTTTTGTTGTGAAGGATACATTTTTTGATTTAAATTCAATAACTTTCACAAGCAAGAGCAACTTGATTGATATCTGAAGTATAAATCAAAACAATATATTGTGTTACGTGTTACGCAAAATATAAATATGATTTTAGTTTATGAACATTTTATTACACTCCAACTATGTATCTACCATATGTATATTCTCATATAGGAGCGACAGTGTGCATTATACATAAATAGGTATAAGATAGAACAGTATAATTTCCTTCCACTTCTCTAGGCATCGCTTCTCTGTTATTTTATATCTTCCTCTAAGTGGCAAATTTTTTTGCCATCTCTTCTCATCTGCGTATGTTCTAGCTAGGCTCTAGCTCCAAGATGTATCCACTTCTTCTTTGACCTTCCTCTCTTTCTTTCACATATATTCGTCTGAGTGTACTTTTCTTCTTTTATACCACTTTAGAAGATCACCCACGTTTATTAATTCCACGTGGACTACAGCTATACCAATATAAATAATTATCATCAATCTAATTAAATATTATATCTCGCACCAAGATGAACACCATTTGCCAACAATAATTTTACAAGTCAATTCACACTGATAGATACTTAACTTAATGTCAACAGTAATAAATTTTACTCACTTTAAAGGTCAGTAGACCCGTGAAAGGAGTATTTACACCAATTTCAATCATCTGGTAACAACTTCAAAGAGATTTTTATCTTTCATCTTTATTTTAATTAGGAATTATTATCTAATTTAGTGAAAAAGTCGATAATTTATTAAGAAGTAGATCTATAAGTTTATTTCAGAAAGGTATAGGGTAATAAAACCTCATTAGGTATGCAAAGGGAGCACAGAGTGACCCAACGAATATTTAAGCCACTTTCATAGTTTGGCATTGATTTCATTGTAAAATTCTTTTTTTTTATTAAGTGCAGGTAGCACCACCCGGGTTGGGGTGAATATATGGGTTTAGCCTATTGTTATTCATTCACAAACACTGAAAATAGTGTGCCAAAGGCGTGCCGGTAGGATACTCGTGAAAAGGAAAGAATTTTATTTTAACAGAATAAAAATTAGGTATTATGTACATAGTATTAGGTACACTTATTTTTTATTGCACATTATACAAAAAATACATTATACAGAAATTAAATTATAAAAAATCATAATATTCTTCGTCATCTGAGGAACTGTCATCTCCTCTTGACGTTATAATTAACGGGTCGACGGTCCGATCGATCAAGTGGTCAAGATCCCACATTTTCTCCTCTTCTTTAATGACAGGCTGGACTGCTTTTCGCCAGTTCTCTGGTGTCACCTCCTTAATGGCTCGATGAAACAATATTTTAACGTCTTTCATTTTGAATGTCGTATTGTGTTTTGCCACAAATTCTTTCACTTGCGCCCATATAAGCAAAACGTAACTGTATAATCTACTACCTAAGTAATCCCTACACAATATTTCGATATTGGCACTTCAGGCCAGAAAACATACTTTTCCTAATTCTCTTACGCAATTACTTGAAATTTTAATATTACAAACAATACTATTTCAAGACCTACGCCTATGGCCGACACCGACATTGAGCCGAAATGGACGGAATTCTACATTTTATTACCCTATACCTTCCCGAAATAGACTATAATTAATTTGCATTAAATTTATAAACGATATCTATGATATTCAAGATAGTTGTTAGGATAAATAATTTAATTATAAACATCATCAATAAAATATTATATGAAAATGGTTAAAATGTTGGTATTTACTTTCAATGGGGCAGTTAATTGCATTTTTTTACAGGAAAATTCAGTAGAACGCTCGTTGGGCATTAAATAACTTATTATGTTTCTTGTCCCTGTAGAAAAATCAGCTGATTTTGAGTTTATTAATAATAATCGGAGAAAGAATTAAAATACCAATGAGACAGGCATTTTTAATATTCCATAACGTACCTTATAGACTTGTTGTCTATTGAGCATAAGATCCTTTTAACCAAAGATAAGGAAGCTATTAGAAGTTGCAGGATCAATTAGAGATTGGAAAATCAGAAAATAATCTTGACACACATTAAAACAAATATTTTCTCATTTGTCGAAGAAACCATTCGCAGAATTCAACTATAGGTTCATAATCAGAATCTAAAAAATGTTGTATGGTTTATTTACGATAAAAAAACGATGAAATTGCAAAACAAAATTTTGTGACGTTGCCAGCATGAAGAGTTTTTCTTTATTCAATGGAAACTGGAAAAGTCAATGTGATAGGTCCTCTTTTTTATTCGCATGTACTTCAAACGTGTTGTTTATATCTCAAAGGCCGGGTTGGTTTTAGTAGTGATTTCTAAGGGTCTTTAATTTTTTCTAGTAATAATTATAGCTTATGTTACTCAGTGATACTGTAGCTTCATAACGGCAAGAGTATTTTTTAAATAATAATTAAAGTAAAGGGTATTATTCACGTATGATCGACGTCAATAAACAACAATAAATGACATGCTAAACCTAACCTCCACTGTCTCAAAACTGCTGAATTTTGTGAATACATCTGACAACGTCTTGAAGTTTTGCCAACCTGCAAGCTGTAAATTGCCCTGGTCGTTAAGTATAAATTGTATTTAAGGCTGGTGAATTTATATTTATTCTGATATGCAGGAAAGTAACTAAAAATGGATGTCATCCATGTAAACATTCTGGATATAACAGTTTGCAATGCGCATCCGTGAGCAATAATAAAAGGGGCAGCAAAACATTTACCTCATTTATAGCATTCCTTTGATTTACGGTACTTATTTATGGACACCTTGTATATATTTATATAGGGTGATTCATTAGTGCGATTTAGTAAAATAACGATTCTAGCTAGCTCATCGCCCATATTTTAAAATTATTCAGAATTATACAGCGAGTTCCAGAATCAAAGGTACATTTTTTTAAATGTTACTCCCTGTATTTCACTTAAAATTTGAATTATACCTGACTTCACTAATGCCATGATATATGGTTGTAATAAAGATCATCGCCCCGTATACTTACTTTAAACTGCAGAATTTATAATTAATCTTTTACAGCCATACATCTGTTATGGTCGTTTAGTATAATAATTCACTAGACCTGCCTCCACATCTAAGAAACAGAGCGAGAGCGAGACCAAACTCGAACACATCGGTTTTACAATTTTTTCAAATGAATCACCCTGTATTTTGTATCGGTAAATGAAATAGTTTTTGTGATATTCCAATATTGTGTTAGGAAAGTTTGCTAATGCAGAAAAATGTTTTAAAAGTACCACAAGTGTATGATGATCTGATTTCTGATGTACTATTTCTAGATCGTTTAATTAGAACCACATCATCAATAACTTTTTCTGGACACCAAGATCACCAGAATTAAATAGCGTCGATTTTTTCTTGTGGGGTTATGTTGAAGATCAGGTGTACAAAGTACCTGTCACTACATCAAACGATATGAAAGATATAATAATGATAATGAGCAAACTCTTAGAGATTTAAGCTGATCTTTTGAAGACCCTCTTCAAGCCTGCATTAATGTAGAGGGTAATCAATTTGAATATCTTTTATTACTTTATTGTTGGATTTTTTTAATAATGATATTGAAATATTTGTGAAACCGATGTATTTGAGTTTGGGCTCGCCCTGTATACGGTTGGTTTCTTAGATATGGAAGCAGGCTTAGTGAATTATGATACTAGACGGTATGGTTGTGAAATATTAATTTCCATTTATGCAATTTAAAGTATACGTTGAATTTATTATAATTTTCGGACAGAAATGGTCAGAACTTTTTAAATACACTGTACAATGGTATAACTGTATACCATAGTGAAAGCGAAGTCAAGCATAATTTAAATTTGAAGTAAAATACAGGGTGTTTCATTAAAAAAAATGTACTTTTGATCTGGAACACGCTGTACAATGGTGACAAATTTTAAAATATGAGATTAGGCTGCCTGCAATCAACATCAACGTCAACATTTAAAAAAAATATTTTTGAGGATTTACAAGATATTGGACGTTACCGCACTAATGAATCACCCTGTATATTTTGGCTGACCTATGAGTATTTAACTCTATCGGCATTGAAATTATAACACTTGTTTTCTAGTTCCTGTGGAAACCTCATGTAATTACTGAATTTTTTAATTTCTTTAGAAATGTATTCTTCATCTTGTCAGTTTTAATTTGTTCTGCTCTTTTGCAAGCCATAAAAACACGATTTCACTCATTAAATAAATGTATGAACGATCTGAAAACTCCGAAGACCTGACTCTCTTCGAAATTATGTGGAATGCAACTGTTTTTTTATTTATGTTTTCTGTTACAACATAAATTCGTAAAACACTTGTTCGTATTATTTCCTGCACTTGAACTTGAATCACCCCAAGAAGAGTAATAGGAAATTTAACACTCGCAGAGAGTAAGCAGCTGTATACCCACAGCCATAAATGTAAAATTAAAGAACATTGCCGCTACTCTGAATTTATAGAAAATGTTAATACTTTGTAGAAAATCTTAATTTAAAACGAACACAAAATAACAAATGTATTTCTAACAAACCTTTAAGAAAAAGAACAAAAAATTATAATAAACAGATGTAGACAACCAAGGCGTTTTGGTGAAGAAAAATTAAATGATTTTAATAATATGAACGCACTCCTGTATAGAGTGAACAGAACTGAACGAATATTTTTCCAAGGATGCGTAGAGGATGGTACGTTTTTAAAAATATATCCCCATCCCATTTGCAGTTTACACCCATCGGTGTACCATTATATCTGTCCCAGTCTAATAGCACTAACTTCTTTATCTGTCCATTCCCTTTTTTTCCAAATGATAGTCAAAATGGCAACATTACGTATATTTTGCGACCATGGATAAATAAGACTTCAGTTGGAAGTCGCGCATATGCTATAAAAATGTGGATCTACGGTTACTAAAAATAACTACAGTTTGTCGTCAAAACATAATCAGAAGCGCTCTACTTGAGGAACAAATATTTTCTTAGTCTTGGTAGCAAAACAAACTCAATATGCAAATAAGGATGAAGGACAAATGCAAGAAAATAAAAAATTGCTTTTACCGCAACGATAATGTTAGCTAGTTTTATTGGTATCATAAAATAATATTTTCATCATAAACCAATATTTTTATTATAAATAATATTTTACATGGTGGTCCGTACCTAATGTAATTTTCTTTTGGTTAATTTTTTGGGAAATCAAACCACAATCTTTTTCATATTTTTAATTCAACGTTTCGTTAGCATTCCAGCTACCATTGTCAAGAATAATTAAGTTTTTATAAAATTCTGATCCCTATCAATAATATTTTGAAATTTAAGAGTGCAAAAAATTTGTTAAATTTTTAAGGTCTATTCACAGTGGATCATATCCTTGGAAAAATGTGGAATAAAATATTTTAATTTATGACACTCTAACAATATTATATTCTACTAGGAATGGGATCCAGAAACGGTTTTATTGGGATAGCGCTTTTTTGCTTATTTTGGAAATATTGTTAATAAAAGCGTTTGGTATTCACAGGATGTATAAACAAAGATATTAGGTATATAGAGTATGGCCAGTGCCTTAAAGTCCAATAAATAAAGGCCAAAAAACCCGTCAACCTCCTTCTTTCATCTGCACTTTGAATCATGAAAAAATATTCATTTTCACGGGAGTTATTAAGAAATTTGTAATTTGCTTGGAGACGTCATGCTCTCAGAGCGTACTTTCTTGATGCCGGGCAGGAGCTGGAAATGGGGCTGCGTTCAGGACCGTTTATCTAGAAAGCTATCAACTTTTTTACAAAAATGATAAGGATAATTTTTGTAGATAATAAAGTCCCCGTCATTTTTTGTCTGACCAAAAATTCTCTATGTAGCATATTCACGGAAATATAAGCGAAAATACCAAATTCTTGGGCCCAATGGACCATTTTTCCACCTTTCCACAAATTCCAGGTACCTGACATTTTGGGGCGTCAATGTACCTATGAATACCTGCAACTAGAAAAAAAAATTCCGCTGGACCAGATGCCCTGGTTGACATCTTCGTTTACTGGACTATTATGAAACGAGTGACTAAAGATGTTTTTGACACTAGGTGCTTACTATACTTTTTCTACGCCTCAGGATCTTAATTATGTTATATTTTAATTACATTGACAATATGACAGACAATGACTGAAAAATCAAATGACAAAGAACTACAAAATTATCATGGAATGTTAAATATAAATTACAGAAGATACACTTGATGGATATGATCTACTGTGAATCTGAATAATGAATGCTTCTAATTTATTATTTGGTAAAATGGTTTCTAGCCAAGTAAAAGTTTTCAAAGAAGACTGGAATATATCTCGCTTAGCTAAAAAATTTAAAAAATAGTTGAAAACCCACCATAACTGAAAAATAAAACTACCAAGTTATAGGAACTGCTTCTCTTAGCCTAGGTGTCATTGTGCGTTTGTAAAACTATCCGCAAATTAAAAGTTCACACTTTTTATCGCTTGGCTGAACTTCTTTGAAGCGGGTATCCGATAGTAGCTCGACATCGTTCTTTAATACATGCCACTGGGATTTAAAAGAGTCAATCATTGACAAAGCTGTATATACACCGTTCAAACTTCTTCTATTTTAAGAATACCGTGGGGTTCTCCCTTACCAACTTCGTGTTACTTTGGCGGTCTCGATAATTATTTAAAAAAAACGTCTAGACTTGTACCTTGGGCGGTAAAATGAGGCGTGATATATGTATGGCCAGAAAACAAATTACCGACTTAATGTGTGTAATGCTATGATGTGCCCTCATATATCAGATGTTGGTACTAGTGGGAATAGCTATTTCTGTAACTAGTTGTGAAAAGAAAGAAATTTATATAACAAACATAAATCAAGAATAACCTAGGTAACAAATTTTATCTACCTTAGTTTCGAAATTAGAAATAAGTGTGTGATTCCCAGTATAACGCTTGCAGCTGCACTAATGGTAATGACTACGAGGATATATTGGAAAATTCTTAGCCTACTATAGAACCAAACAAAATTTCGATGTCAAAATATTTTATTACCCAACATATTCTCCTCTCAATTGGATACTTTATTATTCGCTGTGTGCAGACCGTTGGAGGGGATAGGCGAAACTATCCCAGCGCGCGCAGTGGTGAATTTTCGCAATTCGGTCAGAGACTGACGTGGTATATTGTATATAAATAAAGGGGAAAATGGGGCACGACTGTTGTTCTGTTGTTAATTGTAAAAATACAGGATATAATAACAGTCATGTGAAATATTACAAGTTTCCTACTGCGCAACACAAGTTGGTACAAAGGAAAAAATGGATTGCAGCTGTAAAAAGAGTAAAGTGAGTGTCTTAACCTCACTTCAAAATACAGTGTGCACTGATACAGTATTCTAAACGTCATGTTTTCTCCATCAATTTTATGTAGTTTGTTTATGTTTTCATAAATACATTTATTATTTCAGTCCAGACGGATCAACATGGATTGAAAATTAATTGAATAGACCTACAAAGATTTTTGTAGTGTAAGGTGTAGATAATAATAATAATAATAATAATAATAATAATAGATTTATTGACCAAGATAAACAAAAAATAATAATCTGAATATTACAATAAGTATACCTAGTATAATTTTGGTCAAAAGGACTACTGATCAGTAAAACTGTTCTTCCTCAGAAGCCTTTACAAAAAAAGGAAAAGAAAAAAAAAAAAAAAGGAACATACCTTTTATCTAAATAGACAATACACTCTAAGTCCTACGTTATAAGGCTACAAAAGTATGGTTTTAGGGTAGATTTGTACATTGGTCATTAAAAATAAATTTGGTTACTCTTTTTTTGAATAGTGAGATAGGCAATTCTTTTAATTCGTCCGGTAGAAGGTTATAATGTTTCGAGATCTGATAAGCGAAAGAATTTTCAAATTGAGTTGTTCGATGTTTAGGAATATTGATTAAATGTTTTCGACGAATGTTCACATTGTGAACATCTGTCCGAAAAGAGATTTTGTTGTAGAGATATGGAGGGCTCTGTGCTGCTATAACTTTATGAAATAGGCATAGTGCATGAACCTTTCTGCGATTCTCCATATTCAGCCAGTTTGCTATTTTCAGGGTGTGTGATATTTTACCAAATTTTCTAATTCCATAGGTGAGTCTTAGACAAGAGTTTTGCAGTTTTTGTAATCTTCTCTGTTCGACACTATTAAGGCTGGGACCATAGACGTAGTCACAATAATTCGCTAACGACAGAACTAATGTATCACACAGATCTTTTTTCAGTTGACTATTTAAAACTTGTCTATTTAAAAATAATAATTTGAGTTTGGCATATGACTTTTGAAGAATATGAGATACATGGTGATCGAATTTGAGTTTGTCATCTAAATAAAGCCCCAAGTTTTTTGCGCAAGCTGTAGTCGTTATTACGCTATTGTTGATCTTAATACTACAATTATCAAAATCTACTGCAGACCTCCTTCCAAAATGCAGAACCACTGATTTCGACGGATTTATCATTAGATCGTGTTTTGAAGAAAGCTCCACCAACGCGTTAATATCCTCATTAATATATTTTTCTGATTCTGCAATTAATAATGGGTCAAAAAAGTAGTATAATTGAGTATCGTCGGCGTACATATGGGAAGTGCAGTTTTTCAGAACCGATGTAAAATTACTTGTATATATTGTATACAACAAAGGCCCTAGGATAGAGCCTTGAGCAACTCCACGATTTATATACCCAACGTCTGAGTGATTACCTGCTAGCATAACCTTTTGACTCCTCTCACTTAAATAATGTTTAAAAAACTCAACAGTTTTGGGACTAAAACCTATGTAGTTTAAAACAGCTAGAAGTAATTGATGGTTTATCATATCGAAAGCTTTGCTATAGTCAAGTAATATTAAGGCTCCGATCTTACCTTTGTCACGTTCTCTGAATATGTCGTCTGTGATGTTTAATAGAGCAGTGCCGCAACTGTGTCCTGCTCTAAAACCCGATTGATTTTGTGGGAGAATGTTATAGGTAGCTAGATGAGAACGAATTTGATGGTCTATAATTCTTTCTAGAATTTTGGATATTGTTGGCAAAATCGTAATAGGGCGTAGATCAGTAAGGCACTCGGGAGAATTTACTTTTGGAATTGGTAAAACAAGGCCTTGTTTCCAAACATAAGGAAAAACTGACATGCTTAAACAAAAATTGCAGATATGTGTTATGTATGGAATAATAAATGGACATGCTAGCTGAAGTAGTGTGATGTTGACACCATCGGAACCACATGCTTGCGTTTTAATATCTAACAGGATTTTTGATATTTTTTCATCATCTACTTCCTCAAAGTCCAACCTAGAATCTATTCCATCCTTTACATTATTTGTGTAAAATTGTGATATTTCTTCATCTGGGGGATTGAGAATACTGGTAATACTTAGGAAATGATTATTGATAAGATTTGCATTTGTATGAAAATTGAAAGTCACATTATTATTTTTGTTGCCCAACAAGCTATGTAGTATTTTCCATTTATTTTTACCGTCTGAATTTAGAATTTTTCTTTGGATGTATACTTTTTTCTCTACTGTTATTGCATTATTTGTATAATGTGACTGCAGTTTGTCTGATGATTTTAGATTGAATTAAGTAGCTTTTTCCATCTTCTCTGAATTCATGTACATTTCTTACATGACCAGATTCCACCAGAGATTGACCTTTTGGCTGCGAGTTGGGATGAAAGTTGATACCGTGTGATATAAGCTCAAACCCAGTTTTTATTATAATTTTCATTGTAAATAGTGCAAGTTCAAAGTCCACAACAAATATATACAGAGCTGAAAGCCATAAATATTCATTAAGCAATGGAAAAATGGAATAATCGATTTTTATTAATGATTTTAGGCAACCTGTATCTCCGTTGATTCTAACCTACAAATCTACACTTAACATAAAAAAAATACATTTTAAAAACGATTACTTACCTAGTCGCTTATAAAATACTGAACATTATGTCATTAGGCACTTATATTTTCAAATTATTTACATTGTAAAAGCTAAAAGGCTCCTTATCTTTATAATAATTGTTGCTTCCATAAGCTTTACGTGCAAATCTCTGTCGTAACTTGCGTTTTTAAGCCGCGAGGGGGCGACAGTAGGTACGCACATAGCGAATAGCGAACCTGCAACGTCTCTAGACCTTTCAAAAAAAATGTTTCTTCTTGCTCTGCAAATCAGACCTCCACAGCTTTTATTACCTCCTCGTTGGAAAAAAAATTTAGGACCTTTTTAACTTTTTTAAAGTTGAGGAAAGATACTCGGAAATAGATGATAGTCGGACGGAGCCAAATCTGGTGAATAAGGGGGGTTTTCTAGTAATTCAAACCCTAAATCACGAATTTTTTGCATGGCAACATGAGATTTGTGTGCAGGGGCGTTGTCCTGCAAAAACAACACCTTTGGATAGCTTTCCGCGTCTTTTCTCTTTAATTTTTTCCCGTAGAGTGGTCAGTAATGTCGAATAGTAATCACCAGTTATTGTGCTACCCTTATCCAAAAAATCAATCATGATTACTCCATGGCAATCCCAAAAAACTGAAGCAAGAACTTTTCCAGCAGATTTTTGGACACGAAACTTCTTAGGTCTTGGAGAACCAGAGTGTCGCCATTCCATTGATTGTTGCTTTGCTTCTGGATCGTAGAAATGTATCCAAGTCTCATCCATAGTAACAATTCGGTTTAAGAAGTCTACATCGTTTTCAAATCGAGTACAGATCGAACGCGATGCTTCTACCCTTGCACGCTTCTGGTCAACATTGAAACATTTGGGGATCCATTTTGCAACAATTTTTCTCGTGTCCAAATTGACGTGAACTATATGATAAGCGCGTTCGTATGAAATATTCAGTGCTTCAGATATCCGTTTTAGCCCAATTCGACGGTCTGATAAAATCATGTCATGAACTGCATCGATATTTTAGGGGACTGACACAGAAACTGGCCTTCCCGATCGGTCATCATCTTCAATGGAAAATTTACCTCTTTTGAAGCTTGCAATCCAATTTTTCACGGTTGCATACGAAGGACATTGATCACCAAGGGTATTAAACATATCTTCGTAAATCTGCTGACCTCTTAACCCTTTTAAATACAGGTACTTGATGATGGCCCCTATTTTTCGATTTTCACAATTTCGGTGGACATCTTTTTTCTTTTAATTTATTGCGTAACTCTGGTTTACTTTTTTGACGTCAAACTTCACAGTGACTCTTCTACTAAGTTATTGTTCGTTGTTATGGTAACGCAATATTTTGTTTATGCAAGGAACTGGTCTAGGCTAACTAGATATCAGTACATCCTCGTATTTCACGCATTTGTTAAATGAACCAATCAGAAGCTCTAGTCAAGTTCGGATTATCGGTAACAACAAACTTGACTCTTGATCCTGATTGGCCTGTCAAGCTCGGTGTTTTCAGATTTGTGTATGTGACAGTTAAACGTCAAATATAAATAATCCCACCGTACACGCATTTAAAAATGAGCAGATTTGGGAAAAATTCCATCGAATTAGTCAATGAAAAATGTGAGGAATAATAGCCATCAAGATATAACGACTACTGCAAGTACAAGCGGGTGTTCAAATAATCAACCTCAAAGCATTGTATGTAATAACTGTACCATTTATAATTATAATTGAGATATATTTAAGTACGTTATGTTAATACTGGTTTATTCCTTTGCATGATCAAAGAACTCTTATTGTTAATTGGTAGATATCGATTTGTTTGCCGGAAGTATTTGCTGGGTTTAGAAAAACCCCCAACGACGAATGAACCTCCTCCAAGAACATGCAAGTTTTTTCCTAGATCTTCTATATTCAAAATATAAAAAAACAACCCTAGTATCAGCAATTTTACATGCACTTAATATAACTGTTGAAAATTTGTTTGCAATACAAATAACGTAGTGAACAGTGGCAATTTTGAATTTGTATAATTTACAACACATCCTTTATATCTTTTGTCGTTTATTCTCATCCAATAAATATTTTTAACACAAGTTATCAGCAGCTACTAAAATATCACATGTCATGATGTTATTTTCAAAATAGCATACCAACTATTCTATTTTTTGTTTAAATTTTTTTGTTGGATTTTAAAACCGTTCAGTTTTCTAACGATTACTTGGACATGATCCAAAAGTCACAATTCGACACATTATATAATCGAATAAACAGAAGTGATGTATATAAAATTTTAATAGTTGAAAAAAGATTTACAGGGTAATGAAATGTAAAACTGTTTTGGTTTTATAGTACAACTGCTGGAGATGTTTGTAAACATTCGGAGGGATATGTCTTTAAATAAAATTAAGGATTTTTAGAGGGAATTAAAGCAATCAAAATGCTCCAAGTTAGTTACATTGGCGCCCAACGTGGGGCACAAGATAAAACGTAATAAAATAGTTATAGATCGGTAATTTATGGAAAAATTATACAAACTGTGCAACTGGAATCAGTTAAAGTAACAAGTCACTGAAGTGCGAACGCAAAACACAAATGATAATGTTCCCGTTTTTCATTCGCTAAACCCCAGCATCATACCTTTTAGGAATCTGAAAATATCACCAATTTTGATTTTTTTGAAAACGCTTTTCGTTAAGAAAATCTCGAATTTATTTCATTCTCTAGGAACATACCTACTGTATATTTTTATGCAGTTTATTATTAACTAACCAAACTACCTGCTTTTTCTTCGCCTTGAATTTTTTCAGTTCATTTTAAAATTATGTGAGAAGATTCTCATTGACTTTTAAACTTTGCTGTCAGAATTTTCGTATCGTGCAATTAAAAAATACAAAATAATTGAAACTGTTATTAGCAACGCCGTAACATTTTGTCATCAATCAACCTTGAACGAGCTAATTATAGGGTTAAAGGCACGCTTCTCGATCATCACTATGTTCATATGAATACTAATGCTGATGTAAAATATGAATGTTTCCTTAAAATAAAATCTGAAGGATGTGAATCATTACCATAATTAAAACTTTATAACCCGTATTTTGACTGATGCTGTGAGGGTTATTTCATGAAAGGAACCTCAAACTGCTGATACAAACATAAATAATCAAAATGATTCCAAGGTAGTGAAATATTTGGAAGATAATAAAGAAAATAAAACAGAATCTTTGATGAATGCATTGAAACAAAACTATTTTTAAAAACTGCGTATAGAATCTACAACTTTTTGTAAAATTTAGCAGCCGTTGAATATTTTTTTATTTGTACTTCCGTTAAACAAGAAAGTGTACACCAAATCAAAGTATTCCACGAAAACTTCCATTTTGAGTGACAAAAGTTACCTAAGAATCAGCAAAGGAAGTCTCAAAGAACTTACCTTGATTTTAAAGGATCCTTGAGGCTTCCTTAACCGATTATAAAACACTTGAAGTGTGGAGAAGCCTAAAGGAATGACTATAAGCTCGGTACTTGAATAATGTCCCCGTCATCGGATTTTGAATATAACATTCTCAGGAAGAAAAAATGAAGGAGTTTCAATTTTTATCAATAGTATCAATGGTATCAATTATGTGAAATGTAATGATTGGTTAATAAATGAACCTAATTAAATAAGTAATTAACCGAAAATAAAATTAAAAAAATTAAAGTTTGCCCTTGAAAACGACATGCCATTTGTCAACGTCTCACAACACAATACGTAAAATCTTGAAAAAATATTTATTTTTACATTAAATCAGTGTTGTGTTGAAACATTTATTCAGTTTTTGTTGGTAAACGGAATTAAATTGTCGGTATAATGATCGTCTAATAAGTGCAAAACACTCCTCTGATGACCTTTAAAGTGAGAACGAAACCTGTTTTCTGACAAGTATGGATTAAGATTTCCAAAGAATGTACCTTGCCTATATATGTTCCTAATTCAATAGTATTCATCCCAATCGATGTTATGACATGCATTTCAATATCTTTCTG
Organism: Lochmaea capreae; assembly: GCA_949126875.1. Lineage (NCBI taxonomy): Eukaryota > Metazoa > Arthropoda > Insecta > Coleoptera > Chrysomelidae > Lochmaea > Lochmaea capreae. The sequence goes on from OX421404.1 coordinate 22,800,715, forward strand.
TATATGGAACTTCAATAATAAACATAAATACTATTTGATTATTCCCAAGTATTTTCAACCGAGAGACAGAAACGGATTTAAGTGAAGTTTTGTGGGTTGTGGACATTAGGTTCGTTCTTTTTGACTGAGATCTCAGATCACTTCAGTTTTATCAAATTTCTATGATGTGTATGTATGTATTTATGATGGGGTGACATTCACTGAGACCTAAAAGATCTTTTGTGTCCCTTTACTTCTACTCAGTTCCCGAGGAACGTCTCAAAGACTAGTAGCTCCTTTAGTTTAAAATTTTCGACTGCAATATCCGCCCAATCTTTGGGACAGATTATACCTCAAACTTGTGGTGTAATATTTGCAACTCTACAAAAACAATTTTTAAAGGTAACAATTCCCTTTATTTATAACTAAGACCTTATTTGAAACACATTCTGGTCAATTAAAAAAAAATTTGATCTGGTGAACATTGAGAATAAGATTGCCCTGCAGCTGATGTTTGATGAGGTTGATCATTGTTATGTGAAATCCTGGCAGGTATTTGACACTGTTCATTAGATACTGCATTAACAAATGCAATTTTCGAATTTTTATTCAAGTTTCCTATCTGCGCTTCAAATATAACATCCGACATCAACTTCTTCGCTACTATTGCTATATCCGTGGGTAATTCTCTCAACTCATGGGCAAAGCTTTTACCGATGACATCGAACTTGTCTTCAGACTCGTCTAGTTTTATTGATACCTTATCAAGAGTAAACCTCTCAATGTATGACGAGATTGATTATTATCAGCACTGTTAATCTAAGTTGTATGTAGTGAGCCGGAAGGTGTCAGCGTCAACTTGACAAAAGTAACTGCTTTATTTTATAAAAATAAATAAAAAAATAATATGCACCCCATTGGCAAAACTGCACACTCAAAATTGTGATGTCCACACACTTTACGGCTTGCACGAACTTGTTGGACGTACGGTTAAAATTTCAATCGCGACTGAAGTTAAAATTGTCGGTTAAAATGGTACCTACGTGTTCACCCAAACACTACAATTTTAGTCGTGCAATTTTAACCGTATAGTTAAAATTGGCTAATAACATGTGGGGTTCTTTAGTGCAGTTTTACTTTGACTGATGCGTTCATTTGATTTCAACGGGTAGATTGTCTAAGCCCTACTAGATCTTTCCAATTATCAGACCTTCTCTTTTCTTCGGCTTTACCTATTTCTTAAAATATTACATTGGGGCTGATACCGCAAAAGGGTTTCTAGTATGCAAAATTTAAAAGCACAGCAAACTTAAGATTTTCCGAAGGAGCAACGGTCAGTAGCCAGCGGTCAGAAATGTTTTCAGGTAGGTAGTTGAAATTCTATGGGTCAATAGCGCGCGGTATACAATCGGTAAACCGGTCAATTGCGCGAACGGTTCCTTTATAGAAATATGCTCGTTTATACACTAATATATTATAAACAATTTTTTTAAGACGCAGCCTGCCATTTTTTTCCGCGCTCACTTAACATGGTCTCCATTTCGGTATACTTTACACGTAAACTTCTTCTGAATAATGTTAAGTGAGTAAATGTAATTTAATGTGTACAATCATAAGACTGAAAGACCCCCTGCTATTAGGGACAGTTACTAATATCATGTTCGCGCGCAATCAACCTGTCCCTTTTAGGACCCTTTTATAATCTGTAAAGCCGGTCCAGACACTACGTGTATTTGGCAAACATTTGGTATTCGGACGTATTCGCGTAGCGTGTGGGAAGTTAACTTTGGCAAATATTCGTCCTTCGTCATTTTTCCGGCGCTGGTCGGAAACTAGCACGAAGTAAAGGACGCGAATATTCGCCAAATGTTTTCAAAGTCAAACCCACTACGGCACCGTGTGGGAGATCAAGCAAACATTCGTGCAAATGACAAATATTGGCCTATTCGCCAAATACACGTAGTGTCTGAGACCAGCTTAAGGATTAAACTGACCGCTGCGCGCTATCGGCATACACCCTTCCGAAGACATCTAGAAAGACAGAAAGAAACCAGGTTGGGGTATATTTTTATACCAATTAATTATATAAAATTTCCAAAATTGATTAAATTTAATCTGTATTTGTAAATAGGTACTAATTCAATTTGGAGGCATGTGGGTACAATTTAATAATGAAGATTTATTTCTTTCAATACAAACAAATTAGTCCGGGGAAGTTATGCCGAAAGTTGTCGTGAAATTGAAAAGATTTCCGCCAGAGATTTGACTTTTTTAAATGAAAGTATATGTAGTATAGACTACTTTCCTAGATTTGTGACAAGATTCCTCTAGAGCTAGCGATGCAGCTTGCAAGGATAGCTTGGAGCACGTGAAATGCAACAGTTTTTCGTCCATAACTTTTTTAGATTTGATTGTACAAAAAAATTGTGGGCATTAAATTTGTAGGGAATTTTATACCCTATAAGATGACGTAATGCAATATTTAAAAGACATTTTTTCATCCCTTAATTTTTGAAAAATTGAATTTTTTTGTACAATCAAGTCTAAAAAAAGTTATGGACGAAAAACTGTTCCATTTCACTTGCTCCAAGCTATGCTTGCAAGCTGTATCGCAAGGTCGAGCGGAATCTTGTCACAAATCTAGGAAAGTAGTCTATACTACATATACTTTCGTTTAAAAAAGTCAAATCTCTGGTGGAGATCTTTTCCATTTTATATCCTTGCTTCCCCGGACTAAATTATCTATTACAGTTTGGTTTATCGTAGAAATAATACGAGTCGCGTATAGAATGATCAAATGAAAGACTGTAGGAAATTGGATCTAATTATGAACAATTAACATTGTGAATTATTCTGTTTATTATAGAAAGGAAGTTTTTAAGGTGAACAATTTTCTAAGCTACATTGCATTAATTACTGTAGCTAGATAAATCCAATTGACATCTAAGAGTTTTATTTCGCATTTTTTTTAGTATTCAGAATATCTAAACCTTCAATCTCAGAAATTTAAAAACGCAAATTGTCTGATTCTTACATTGAACTGCAGGTTCAATTAAGAAAAATCACCTAAAATGTAATGTAATTCAAAACAATCAATTATTTGGGTAGACACGTTATCGTCGATTTTTTTACAGAATCGTTCATTATCTGAGAAAGTATCTCCCAAATTTCAGCTCAAAATTTTTATTATTATGGCCTCTATGATTTATGGACATAGGGCATATACTTGCAATTATAACTTAACCTCACTTTTCGAATTTTAAAACTTGTTGTATTTTGGATACTTTTAAATTTGAAAATCTACCAATTCAACCTCATAGATTTTGAAAATTTTCTAGTCTTATGAAAAATTTTTTTTTCTAAATTTTGATCCCCTCACTTTACGGTACTGCTGACTACAAAATATGGTAGATACGTTTTCGATGATTTTTTTCCATATCTGTTTATTACCTGAGAAAGTGTCTTCCGAATTTCAGTTGAAAATTCTAATTATTGCGGCCTCTATGATTTTTGACTTAGCGCGAGTAGTTGCGTCTGTTACGCAATTAATTTTATTTTAATTTTCAAAATTTTTACAAAAAGGAACTAACTTATTTTGGATAATTTTATAAATGGAAATACACTAATTCAACCCCGTTGATTTCGAAAACCCCATAAAAACTTTCTAAAGTATTTAATGAAAAATTTTTTGTTCGAAATTTTTATCCCTCACTTTCTGGTACTCCTGTATACGAAATATGGTAGTCACGTTATCGCTGATTTTTTCCCATGTTCATTCATTATGTGAAAGTGTTTTCCAAATTTCAGCTCAAAATTTCTATTAAATAGGAATCCATGATTTTTTGACTTAGGGCCCGTGTATTTTGCGTAAGTAGCTCAAACTAATTTTTTGATTAATTTGTTGAGGCAGAATCTCCGAATTTATGAACTTTTTTGAAGCAGTTTATTTCTGTTGATGAAAATTACGAGGATATATTGAAAAATTCTTAGCCTACTATAGAACCAAACAAAATTTGAATGTCAAAATATTTTATTACCCAACATATTCTCCTCCTAATTGGATACATTTATTACGACGAACCTGCAACGTCTCTAGACGTTTAAAAAAAATGTTTCTTCTTGCTCTGCAAACCAGACCTCCACAGCTTTTATTACCTCCTCGTTGGAAGAAAATTTACGACCTTTTAAACTTTTTTTCAGTTGAGGAAAGAGATGATAGTCGGACGGAGTCAAATCTGGTGAATAAGGTGAATAAGTCACGAATTTTTTGCATGACAACATAAGATTTGTGTGCAGGGGCGTTGTCCTGCAAAAATAAAACAGCTTTGGATAGATTTCCGCGTCTTTTCTATTTAATTTTTTCCCGTAGAGTGGTCAGTAATGTCGAATAGTAATCTCCAGTTATTGTTCTACCCTTATCCAAAAAATCAATCACGATTACTCCATGGCAATCACAAAAAACTGAAGCAAGAACTTTTCCAGCAGATTTTTGGACACGAAACTTCTTAGGTCTTGGAGAACCAGAATGTCACCATTCCATCGATTGTTGCTTTGTTTCTGGATCGTAGAAAATGTACCCAAGTCTCATCCATAGTAAAAATTCGGTTTAAGAAGTCTACATAGTTTTCAAATCAAGCACAGATCGAACGCGATGCTCTTACCCTTGCACGCTTGAACTGCATCGATATTTTAGGGGACTGACACAGAAACTGGCCTTCCCGATCGGTCATCATCTTCAATAGAAAATTTATCTCTTTTGAAGCTTGCAGTCCAATTTTTCACCCTTGCACTCTTTTGGTCAACATTTAAACATTTGGGGATCCATTTTGCATCAATTTTTCTCATGTCCAAATTGACGTGAACTATATGATGAACGCGTTCGTATGAAATATTCAGTGCTTCAGATATCCGTTTTAGCCCAATTCGACGGTCTGATAAAATCATGTCATGAACTGCATCGATATTTTCGGGGACTGACACAGAAACTGGCCTTCCCGATCGGTCATCATCTTCAATGGAAAATTGACCTCTTTTGAAGCTTGCAGCCCAATTTTCCACGGTCGCATACGAAGGACATTGATCACCAAGTGTATTAAACATATCTTCGTAAATCTGCTGACCTCTTAACCCTTTTAAATACAGGTACTTGATGATGGCCCTATACTCCAATTTTACGATTTTCACAAATTCGGTGGACATCTTTTTTTTTTAATTCATTGCGTAACTCTGGTTTACTTTTTTGACGTCAAACTTCACACTTACACTTCTAATAAGTTATTGTTCGTTGCTATGGTAACGCAATATTTTGTTTATGCATGGAACTGGTCTAGGCTAACTAGATATCAATACATCCTCGTATATGGGTATTAATTTTTACGGTCAAATTATTATTTTCAATATGATATTGATAACATTTCTCACACTAACAATGAATTTATAAACTCTTTACAACCAAATTTAATAATAATCGCCATGTATCTACCGACTGTAAATTTTTTCCAATATTTATGGCTTTGATATACCTTTCTTGTTTTCTCAGAAAATAGTCTTATCAAATCATTTGCGTAATATTCGATAACGGAATTTTATAGTATTTAGACTAAGGTCACGGACCTTTCCCCCAATTTTAGACATGAATTTGTCATAATGTTGAAGTTTTATCATAAAAAAGGTTTTAAGATTTTTTAAAAGGCATAAAATATGATGCAACCATCACTGATTCATCCATTACACATCCAACAAATATTTGATATCAAATACGTAATAACCCAAAATAGCTTAAACATTGTTGTGAGAAAGGGTCAAAATTTGATAACAACCAATCAATTCCCAAATATTGTGTTGCTTTGTAGTATTTAGAAAAATACATTAAAAGTATCAATATTAATGAACATGATTTACTTATATTTAATCCTAGAAATGGGCAGGAAATGAATCAGTTAAATTTTGAGAGCTGCAGAGAAACAAAAATATACCATGACTGGTACGAGCTTTTACAGTTTGCATATAGAGGTAGAAAAAAACAGTACATAACTTTTAAACACTATTGTATTCTCTCCACGAAGAAGAATGCATTTTTGCATCCTTTGGAACTTTTGTAAAAGAACTCACTCTGGTTTCAATAAATTGGTTTATTCTTCTCTCAGATACATAGCTTAATCGTTACAATATATTTTTAATACTAATTCGTAGCCCACTTACTTGACCTAACCAAAACTTCTATATATTTGTTTACCCAGAGCTTTTAGCGGATTACTCTAGCTGAGCTGATTCCAAAAATGTATCACATTTTGATTCCAATTGGTACAGGATGGACAAAAATACAATAGTTTTGTGTGTGCTCATAAAGTAACGCGTAACATTCTTTATTTGTTAAATTAACAATAATATCAAAAATACTTATTGTCTAGCGGACAGAATATTATGAAATATAAACTTTATAAATGTTCGAACTGCAGCCGTTGCTGTATTTGACAGTAACCCAAACGGTGTACAAATTCTTGTTGAACCTTGTTTATTGTGTCTTGAGAAATATTGTTTGTTGCTGTCCGAATTCTCTCTTTTAATTCTTGAATATTTGCTGGTTTCGTTTGGTACACAACATTCTTCAGATGGCCCCACATAAAATAATCCAAAGGATTGAATTCTGGTGACCTCGCTGGCCATTCAATAGGTCCACGTCTACCAATCCATCTGTTCGGAAAAATTTCATCTAGGTACCTTCTAACATCTACAGCATAATGTGGAGGTGCACCATCCTGTTGAAACCATAAACTTTCGTCAAAACCTCCAGGATTACTTGATGAGCACACTCAAAACTATTGTATTTTTGTCCACCCTGTACCAATTGGAATCAAGATGTGATACATTTTTGGGATCAGCTCAGCTAGAGTAATCTGAAAATTGAGACAAAATGGGGGTGTTCCATTTAAAAAAAATGACGGTGACGTCATTACTCGAAAGTAATTCACCCTGTATATTAAATTATTATTTTAAAATACCGTAAATTAAAATCAAAAATCGACGTGTTTCAGGATTATTTCTTAAAATGGTTTGTTTCGCTAAAAATGAATTTGTTCCATACTTTACTTGGCGTGGGCAAAGTGCCATGAGAAATAATATTTCTCACAGTATGAGCAATATTTGGTTTTGAAATCAAGTAAGGTATGAGAAATACGTCACTTTTCATAGCAGTTGTCGAAAAAAATATTTCCGGTTATCCAATTTACGTAAATTAGAGATGGGTGTTGAAATTAAAAATATACACTATAGATTAAATGATTATTATATACTTTTTTGTTAGTAGCTGTAGTAAAATGCATAGAAAGTATAGTTGCAACTAATATAGTTGAGGAGCAGCGATCAATAGGCAATAAATTGATAATTTAGATATAATTAAAAGCCGTCTACACAAAAAGGCAATGATACATTACTCCTCCCACAAAAGAAGATAATTATTATTAATAATAGGAATGCATCTCACTGTATCCTTAGATTTAATGGTTTGAAGTTTAACAACAAGTAACTTTCATATTGCATAGAGTCGATATAATGTACTATTGTGCATTTCCACTTTCTCTTTTATAGTTTGTTAATTAGAATATTCCCTATTACTGAAAAATATACAGTCGACTCTCGAAAATTTGACACTTGTTGATTTGAATTTTTTTCTCGTTCCCTTGAAAATTTAAAATTTTTCGATTAATTAAATAAAATCAATACAATTTGGTCCCCGATACCTTGTTTTTAGGGCGCCTTGTCTCGAACACCTAAACTCAGTTTAATTATAACTAATGTTTAGACTGTGACATATTGATTTATTTATTATCATCAATTACATGAATGATGGAGGGATCATGAGTTTATTCAAAGATTTCGTCTTTCTAAAGAAACCGTTCGCTTTGTGACAGATTGTATATCAGAGGAAATTTCTTGCAAAACTAATAGGTAACATATTAACTTAACTAATAGGTAAATCATCGATATTAATACACCTTCTTCCTTGGTACTAAAATTAGATGAACGCTTTCTCTTTTGTAACTCCATATCTTGAAAAAATAATCCACCACCTTCAACAATACCAGTTGAACCACTGAAGCTTTATTTTGTACTTACCAATAGATCAAAGACAAATCAAGTTACAATTCTTAATAAAAATATATTATATAAACTTTTTTAATAGGCACACAATGACGCTATAATAATTGTTTAAAACACGAACCTTCCCCCCAAATGCCAAATTAGTTAGGTGACATCTTCATTTGATAAACATATTTTGATTAATTTACTTCATACGCAGGCGTCAGTTCAAAATAAGATCTACCAACACTTGCAAATGTAGGTTTAGTAGAGCTGCTACTGAACCATGATTGTACAACAGGTTTAGGGTTGAGCTAAGCTTATACTTTAAGCCCAGCTCAGTTGAGCTCAATTTTAAGCTTCAACCGAGCCTAAATGAACTTCATACAAATTTTCGATTTGGTCAAAAATAACCTTCCATTGGATAAAAATTCATATTCTTTCTTAGACGCCGTATACCACTAGTACATTTCAATTCCTGATGGAAGTGAGCTTAAATGGCCACATTATTATAATAAATAACATTAAGCCAATTAAATCGAAAGCAAAGAAATTATAATTAAGACTAAGTGTTGATATTTTTTTCTGTGAAAATGTTAGAGAATTAAAAAACATACCTTTCAAGTAAATCGTAGTCCATGTATAAAAGGTGCTTAGTACTCACCTGAAAAGAAAGTAAACTCGATTAGTAAACATGTCAAAATGATGATATGAACTAAACACAAAAAATTTAAATCTTGCCCGACATAACATAAGAATATAATGTTTTTCTCCTCTCTATAATACATATGATAAGCAACGCATTTTGTCACTGTTTTGAAGGACGTAAGTAACAGTTGCCAAAAAGGTATCGATTGGTCTTGACGACGGGTTGTAAGTCAACTTACCACCCTAGGATGGTAATAATTTATGGCATATAAAAAGTGTATTGTATTTATATAAATTTTAATAGAACAATTATTATAATTATGAATACTATTTTCAAAATTTTTATAATGTTTTCCCGCTTTTTATCAATTTATTTATGAACTGTTCTTACTCTAGGTATAATCTCTCCATCTCTAACCAAGTTGTTACTCTTGAAGTACTGCAGGAGACTTATAAAATTTTATGAGCAATTTCCTTTAAATTGTTGACGCGTTCCGCTACATAACTTTCCGCAATCGTTGCAGATTTCCATCCGCTATGTCGCTTATGAGAGCTAAGATATCAATTCCAGTATTCACTAATAAAGTGGCCGACGTTCTTCTAAGGGAGTGTCCAGGATACTCCTCAAACTTGTAATTGAAGAAATCGAGTTTTTCCCGACAGGATATTTTAAGCACTTATTTTGATATCTAATTTAAATCCGACATATGGGATCTGATAACAATGCAATTTCGAACAATTTTGAAATAACAAACCTTCTCATCGTCACTTTAAATTTATTTGTCATTCCATTTTTGGAATCAGGAATAGTAAAATGTCCATTTTTAATGCACAGAGTTCACTAGAACAGCAATTCTCACTATCAATACAGCTTTAATCATTAAATAAATATCATTGGTGGCTTCAAACAGGAATTGATTTACATCTTCCCTGTCAAATTTATTAGATTTTTTGGATTTATATCCGTCATTTCTTCTTTTTAAAAATGCTCTAAGTTTAGGATATTTGGAAGCATCTATGTTTTCCTCTATGAAGAGGGTGTACTTCCGCATGGAATAATCACACGATAAGCTTGATGAAGACTGGCTGGGAAGCTGAACCATTAGGACGACAAAGGACCCCGCGCTTTTCTTATGACAAAGTGGCGTTCCGTCAAATGTTATAAATTTTTGATATGATGTTGTACTCGACTTCTTGACCAAAAGTGTCCATGGGACCAATTGAATCCTACGACTAGTTCCCGTAGGGTATTAAAGTTGAAAAATCCTTGTTTTTTCGTGAACACGTAATTTTATTATTAACAAATAAATATGCAGTTTTAGTTGATAGTACCATTGATATGTTCTAGTTTATCGTAAACTTACACATAAATAGTTCAAAAAGTCAACATATGCAGGGTGTGACTCAATTATACAGGGTGATTCATTAAGAATGTCCAATCTCTGAACTGTAGATTCTAGACCTCAAAATATGATGATTCTGCTCGACATGCCTTATGCAAATATTGCTAGTTTCCGAGATATGGGGTGTTCAAAGTTTAAGTTTGAATTTTGATTTTCGCAATAATTTTTTATGTTTTCACAATTTCTCTTTGAAAATTGGCAATTTTACGTTTTTTGGCATGAGGAATCATAATTTACACTCTAATTTAACATTGCTAATAGAGGGCGCTAGTTACACTTGGTTGAGTTAATTAAATCAAAGTAAACTTTTTTTGGGCTAAACTTACAACTAAAATAATAAAAAAATATTAAAAAGTGTTAAATTCTACAAAAAAAAGTTACTCTTCTTTGATTCGTGTAACTCAATCGGTTATCGAGTTATTTGCTTCTAAAAAGTTCAATAAATTTTAATTTTTTCATAAAAAAATTTTATTATTCCTTAAATATGTAACAATAACAAATTTGTAAACAAAAATAAAAAACTTCAAAGCAATTGCTCAAAATGCCCACCATTTACTTCAATACACTTTATGATCCGCTTTCGTAAAGATCTCTTAATATCAAATAATCCTTGTCCTTAATCCAGTTTGGAAAAGAAGTAATTTTTTTTTTGTTTGGAACGAATTTTTGATTTTTTAAGAAATTCTTATATTGAATGAAAACAAGGTCAGAAATAAAAAGTTACTCCATATTTAATGTTTTGGCATCAAATATACTAATTCTAGAGGTATTCCTTACAGGCGTTGAGTGACAACGATACAGGGTGATTCTTAATGCAACCTGAAATTAGTTTTTTCTATATGAAATAAATAAGTTACACCATGTATTTCAAAATTAGTTTTTGATGTCGAAAACGTATTGGTTACCTAGATATTAGTACTTTTCTTATAATACAGGGGGATTTTCACATACATCCTGTTATTAAACCGACAAAAATTAGAGAAACTACACTTTTTCTGAATCACCCTGTATTTTATGATTCGATCCGTCAAACTGATTAGTTTATTTTGTTTTATAATAAGCTTAAAATGGTAAATGAACTGAAAAAATTTCATAATCTTACTATGACCAGTTTTTCAGACAAAAAATATCAGCATTTTATTTAATTAATTTTTTTACTGTAGTACATACCTACAGGATGATAAAATACTAATAATTCATTCATCTTTTTATCAATGGTTCAGTACACTTCGGTATGTATCGATAGAAATGTGATTATAATTTCGTTCACTATGCCTATTTTGTCGAATGCTCTACCCTCAGGACCCTGTTTCTGAAAAACTGGTCATAGCAAGATTATAAAATGTTTTTTAGTTTATTCACTATTTTAAGCTTATTACAAAACAAAATAAACTAATAATTTTGACGGATCGAATTATAAAACTTCAGAAAAAGTAATCACCCTGTATTATAAGAAAAGTACTTATATCTAGGTAACCTATACGTTTTCAACACCAAAAACTAATTTTGAAATACATGGTGTAACTTATTTATTCTATATAGAAAAAAACTAATTTCACGTTGCATTAAGAATCACCCTGTATGGAATACATCTAGAATTAGTATATTTGATGCCAGAACATTGAATATGAAGTAGCTTTTTAGTTCTGACCTTGTTTTCATTCAATATAAGAATTTCCTAAAATTCCAAAAATTCGTCCTTATATAATTGAGTTCCACCCTGTATATTTTGACATTTTGAACTATTTATATGTAAGTTTACGATAAACTAAAACATAACAATGGTATTATCAACTAAAAATACATATTTATTTGTTAATAATAAAATTACGTGGTTACGAAAACCAAAGATATCCAACTTTAATACCCTGTATATCGGAAACTAGTCATAGGATTGAATTGGTCCCATGGACTTTTGGTCCAAAATTTATAACATTTGACGGAACGCCACTTTGTCAAAAGAAAAGCGCGGGGTCCTTTACAAAAAACTGAGAGAAAATCTAAATTCCGTCCAGGACCTCATGAGATACATTCGAAGAAATTTGCGTCTGCTAGAGCCGAATGGGTCACTCCACATAATTCGATAGTATCGTTTAGTTAAGTGTTAAGTTGTTATTTATGATAACTACTTAGTTTTTGTTAAAATAAATTTCTTCGTTAAAAAAAATCCGATAAATATTTTGGACAAAGTTCATAGATGTTTTGGGGTAAAAATATAATATACACAAAAGATCTAAGTCGCATTGTGGTAAGGCCAACAAGGAGACGGGACCCCCTTGTAATCCTTTCTAGTTTGTTTCATTATCATCATACCTTTAATCACGGGTAAAACGTTGTTTTTTCATAAAAGCGGTACATATTACAATAATTACCTACATTATGTAATATATTATTGAAAACACTATGCGGTGTAGTAGCAGCCAGAATGTAGTTAATTTAAATTTTATTATTACATATTGCAAAATGCTGACCGTGATATTGGACGTAACCTAAGCAATAACCGTTTTATTGGATTTAAATGATTATTAAAAAATACGCAATAGCGTATGGAGTAATTGAATTCTGGTGGTTTCTGATAATAATTTCATGTTTAACGGGACGGATCAAATATATGGTATCAAATAAAATTACGGATGAAAATACTAGTTAAATAACTGCGAATATAAATAATATATTGCCGTTAATTCATTTAAAATAAATTGCGTATACAGATTGTGTGTAAAAAGGGGGAATGACATGAAAGTGTTACTTGTTTCGAATTATTCTTAAATATTGACATAAAAAGACTAGCTTATAAAAAAAAGGACATGGAATAACGAGTGGTCTGAATGGGCATGAGCTAATAAAAATACTTCCAAGAGACACTGGAATCGAAGGATATGAAATAGCAGATGGACTAGCAAAGAGGGGGACTGGAAGACCCTTTTGGGGTCCGGAAGCCTTTTATGGTATCAGCCCCAATGTAATATTGGAACAAATAGGCGAAGCCGAAGAAAAGAGCAGATCTAGTAGAGCTTAGACCCACACTTTTGAGGAATCAGCTCCAATGTAATATTGGAAGAAACAGGTAAAGCTGAAGAAAAGAGAAGATCTGACCATTGGAAAGATCTAACAGGGCTTAGGCAATCTAAAATTTTTCTGGGTGACTACAACCTGTTGAGATCAAATGAATGCATAAGTCAAAGTAAAACTGCACTAAGGGTTTTAACAGGGATCCTAACGGGACATTGCCGCTGGAACGGGCACCTGAAAAAGCTCAAAATAGTGGAGGAAGAAGAATGTAGATTATGTGGCATGGAAGAAGAAACCTCCATCCACATACTTGCGAATTGCACGGCAATTCAGAATCTTATGGCTCAGGAAAATAGGACTGAAAGAGCTACTAGTCTCTGAGACGTTCCTCAGGAACTAAGTAGAAGTAAGGGGGCACAATAGATCTTTTAGGTCTCAGTGAATGTTACCTTATCATACGGAATAAAAATAGTAAAACACTAGGACACGTGATCTGGGTCGCTGTTCTTGATATCCTTCGCAATTGTACGAATGCTCATGGTTACGAATGGTAAATTTGCGAACACTCTCTGAAAATGGTATTCTTGACGTCTCTTCGTAGAGATTCGCGAACATTTTCATTCGCGTGGTGAAATGAATTTAACAACTTCGCAATTTCTAGATTATTTAGTAGTTCTGTATCATCAGATTATGGTTAGATCGTAACTTAGGTTACGTTTTCACTTTCAGATTTACACAGATATGTTCGGGTTTTTAAGGCGTCCGGGGAAGTCCGGCCGGAATTTGAGAAATGGTCCGGGAAACCTGAAGACCATAAAACAGCATTTTTAAATATTTCAAACGCAACGACACGACGCCACATTTCTACTAATATCCTCGCATGTTCGAACGTACAACGTACCCCATCTTTATATAATTGTTATCACCATTGTTATTATTACCTTAATAATAAGCGTTTATTTAATATCCTGCGTTAAAATGTTTTTATCATTAAAATAAATAACTTCTTGACTATTTTTGATTTAATTTTCCCTTTTAAAGAACATACAGATTGCGTTAATTACATCTGAACCGTCCGGATTACACAAGTACGACAGAAAAACAGCTGAAAGAGAGAGAAAGAATAATTATGCGCGATCATTAAGGCGTGTACTTTGTTTCACCTTAGGGGTGTATATTCATTTCCCGAGACTGGCCGAATACTCATTACCCCCCTATTTTAACCGCTGTTGCCAGAAGCGCTGATTAATTGGTAAAAATGATATTTTTGTCTCGTTATCATTGACTTTTTTTCGAGGGTGAAAATACATCACGTTTGTGCCAGCATTACGCCAAATAATCTTAGAGATATGAGATCAAATCTTTATCACAGATTTGGTTATTGTCTGGCACAGGAAGGTGGTTTATTTGAGCACTCAATTCATTAAAATTATGTTTACCTTTAGAATGGATTTTTATTTTTTCAGGAAGTTTATATTTTATGTTTAGAATAGGTGTAGGTACCTACCTAATTATTTTATTTTTTAATTTAATTTATTAATGGAAGGGATTTTTAGTTTATTAATTATGGTTCTCTCAAGAAATGCCGTTTTATTTTCAAGTTACAATGGCTAGAATAATATCCTATTGTAGTTATAAATTGTCAACTTGGTCTGAAATGATCATGTTTACAAAAATGAATTTTAAGATGTACAGGTTACGTAATAACGATTGTATTTTTTCATTTATTTAACACCCTCACTCCTTCCATGTTGGGAGCATACTGAATACCACCAACTAGTGAATTCTCTCTGTAAAGGACCATTCGGCCAGTCTCGGGAAATAAGTATACACCCCTAAGATGAAACAAAGTGATGACCGCGCACAATTATTCTTTCTCTCTCTTTCATATATCCTTGTCGTACTTGTGTAATCCGAGGCCAGGGTTCCAAAGTCATTTACGCAATCTGTACATGTATAAATTGAAAGTCCGTTTTTCAAAACTCACTTGTCCTGTATTTCAAAAAACCATTATGGACACCCTATGAATCCCCTTATTAAAAATAAAAGAACTACTGTTTAGAAATTCTCTAAAAGTTTGCACAAATTGATATTCATTCAAAATATCAAAAGGCTTTATAGGATTGAAACGAGTATATGGAATAATTGGTTCATCTTCAAGATTTTTTAAATTTGCAATGTATGGCAAATCATCCATTTCGTAAAAAAATTTGATAACTGTGATTTTGATACCTGAATATAACCTATAAATTCTGAAAACCGCATACGTAAGGCGTTTGCGATCAACAAATACCACTCGTTGTAAAACACGCTTTCGAATGATCAAAAATACCAAATGCAAATAACATTTGCAAAATTATGAGAAGCCTTGACAAGTACGAACGGTCAAGAATATCCCTGAATTGACTAATTTATATTGTTCTCTTATCTGATTTTTCAAAATAACTAGAAAAAATATACAGCCGATTCATAAATGCTTCACTGTATAACACATTCCTTTTTTTTTCGCTTTTCTGTTTTTAATTTGGTTTCATTAAAATTCTAGTTGTGTCTTCTTAGTGGGAAAATAACCATTGCAAATAACCCTACTGACCGGATAAAACGTAGAAACGTGACTTAATGATACACATTCAAATGTCATTGATTCTATGATTTAAAAGTCGGGAATTATGTTTCCCATTTAAATGCGCATTGTGAATTTGAAATTAAGCGTTTTAAATAATCATCGCGTAAAGTAACAGATTCGTAATCGGTAACATCGAGATTCTAAAACTAAATATTATTTTACCAGCCAAATATTTCAGTTGTAAAATAATCATATTATATCATAAATTCAAGTATTATGGAAAACATAATAGGAGTTGAAGTTGTATTTTTCATTCCATTCCATTATTTCATTTCTTGCATTTTCATTATGTTTTTCATAATTTTAAATCGGCAATTTCTTTTATGTTTTCCTAATAGAAATACGTGTATAAAAATTATAAAAACATAATATAAATTCAAGAATTACGCCACACTACCTGCCGTGGGTTTTTCTCTTGAATCAACCATGTTGGTGTGAAGTTAAAACGAAAAATCTTGGAATAGAGTATACCTATTGCACTTATTCAAACAGAGACGTGCGTTTAAAAGCCAATTTAAAGGATCAGGATATAGGTAATCAAAAGCGATTTTGTTGAGACACAATAATTTCAATTTAAAAAGGGTTTCTCAAAATATTTTCCTAAATTATCGATTTTTGATATCAATAATGGTCAGAAAAAATTGAAAAATATTTCTTTTTGAAGAAAATGGTAATTTTGGTACACATTATGAATAAATTCAAATGACAAAGAGAGGAGAAAATCATAATTTTCATTGTATGCCACGGTTAAATTTGCAACTCATAACTTAATCGGTGTTTTTTAAACCATTAATTTTCTCAAGTCATCGGCCCTAGCAATCGGACACCTCGTAAATTTTAATAGTAGTGAGACAATGAAAATATTAATGGTTTTTAGATTGAAGATATTGGAAATAGCATTATAACAATTGCAAATTGTATTGATAGAAGACAATGAGTTTTTAATAGTGGCACATTAAAATAGGAGTTCAAGGAAATATGGGAAAATATGAGTAAGTTAAACTTAAATTGTCCAATAAGTAGAGAGACTCTTTAAATAATACACGTACGCTAATGAATAAACCAATCATCCAAACATTTTCAGGAATCGTCTGAAAAAAAAGAAAAAAGTCAGCCGGAACCATATCAGGACAATACGGTGGCTTTTCGATTTGATAAGTTCTCGGTTTTAAAGAAGAGGGACATCATATTCAATGGAATTTGACGACATAATATTGAAAAAGTCCAATAATAAAAGTCGAAAAATCAAAGAAAGTGCTTTAGTACAATTATATTCAGATAAATGTATTTTTGTTAATCAAACACAAAATCTAAAAACTGATTTAGACATATTTTAAAACAAAAATAATCATATCACAATAGCTATTTATGCCATCAGTTACGAAATGCCTAATTTTGTGTAACGCGTGAGATTTTTGCGGAACGAACGAAGTGAGTTTCGCAAAAACTCACAAGTTACATAAAATTTCATTTCGTCACGTATTGCATACAAGATTTTTTCTAATTTTGAAGGAAGTAATAAAAAAATAAAATTTAATATAATTGATAAAAATTTGGAAAACATTAATTTAGTTTGTTGCTGTTACTTCATGTTAGTTGTCAGTTTGACATTTTGTAAAAAAGTCTAGACGGAAGGTTTTTAGCGAGATTGATATATTTTTAGTTTTATTTTTTAAAAATGAGTGATTCCCGCTTCCCAAATAACGGCAAGTTCGAGCAATGAAAAAAATATGTCGTCATGAATTAATTTGAATAATTGCAATAATTGTGATATCAATATTTATAATAATTAATTAATTTGTAATTTATGTTTTTAACTTGTATTATAACAGTTTAGTATAGAATAATTCTTTTTGTCACTAATTTTGAAATACATTTTTCGTCACCAATTGCATAAAATTTTACTTTATGCAACTAGTTACCAAAAGTAAGACGTTTCATAATGTCAATCAGTTTTAAAAAGTGTCACTTTATATGTCAAAATTAGAAAAAAAAAGTAACACCAAACGCCTTTCATTAACATTTTCGAAACGAGAAAAAAAATGCTATCCTTGATAAAACCCTTCCTGGGGCGTTCATTTCACTCGATCCCATTCCTAGTAGACTATAATATTATTAGGATGTCATACAAAAAATGATTTATTTCACATTCATCAATTATTAACAAGTTTTAATGGAAGACCCTGTATAAAATTATGAGTTATTAAATTTACTTATGTATACAGTGTGTACATAAAGTAACGTAACTTGCTAATATTTCGATTTCCGTTAGGTTTACAAAAAAAAAAGTTGAATAAAAGTTTTTTCAAATAATCCAGACCTGCATAAGCAGATTAGAAATATAAATAGTATACCATGTATATATTTTTTTTTAGTTTTTCATAATCTCTTAAATTACAAATACAACCGTGAAGACCGCATAATTCTACCTTTAATTCCAAAGTTACATTGGTTTGAGTCTAAAATTATAATAAAAATTGTTCATGTCAAAAAAGTGGTAGGTTTTTCTGTCATTAATAATAATTAAGAATGTTTTAGATTTTCCGCCAAAATTTGAGGTTTCCCTTTAAGAATTTCTAGTTTCTTGTTCAAATTTCAGGTTTCCCGTCAAAAATTTCAAGTTTCCCGCGGAAATTTCAAGTTTCCCACCGAAACTTGAAATTTTTAGCGGGATACCTAAAATTTGGGCGGGAAACTTGAAATTCTTAACGGGAAACCTGAAATTTTTAGCATGAGACCTGAAATTTTAGAGGGAATAAATTTTTGGCGAGAAAAATTATTAATTAATATTTATGACAGAAAAACTACTACTTTTTTGACATAAACAGTTTTTTTATAATTCTAGGTTCAAACCAATGTAACTTTGGAATTATTAAAAGTGGAATTATTATGTCTCTTGACGGTTGTATTTGTAATTCAATATATTACGAAATACTGAAAAAATATACATGGTGTACTATTTAAACAAAATTTATGTTATTTTGGAGCAACGGTGCACCCTGTATACTTCTAATCGACTTATGCAGATGGAATTGATTATTTGAAAATACTAGTTACGTTACTTTAAGTGCACACTGTATACCTACTAACATTTTAAAACTTTTTATTTGACAAACTTTCACTAATTATTTATAGTATACGGAATAATTTCAAGAATCTCAAATTCTTTTTGTTGTATCAAACATTTGAAGTAGGTGTCTACTAATCGTGTGGACAGTTACAAAAAAAATTCACTAAATATGGTAATGAATTGAGTAATTAACACTAATTAGGTCAAATGTATCTATCACAAATGATGGTGATCGTGATGAATCTTCATATTAATGTGATAGTTTGCCTTAATGTTGCTTTTTTTTTGTCGTTTCATAAATGGCAGGTTTATGAATGAAGTGTGAAAAAATATGTTTAGAAAGGTATAAAAAAGTCGATGGATTGCAATTAATAATATTAAAAAATTAATAAGGACTTTAATTAAAGATTCACTGTTAAGTGCTTGTATCTGGTTCACATGTACCATTTTTTATAAAATTTTTGTATAGTCACCGAAACTTACTATGAAGGTGTCATTCGATTCGGAAAATCATGTGGAAAGTTTAAGGAAAGATCCCAAAAGGGGCCGCTCAACATTGCAAAAGTTATAAACAACTTATTTAAAAAAAAAATGGGTTTGGTTTTTTTCGAATATCCCGAAAATTATCGAAGATTTTCAAAATTTAAAAAAGATTTGAAAAGAAGAGGAAATTTCATTAAAAAAAGTTTGGACTCCCAGAGCTCTATCTCTATTGTTTATAATGAATTCAACGCTGAAAATAGGTCTCCGCGATTTAAGTTATTTATTGTAAATTTGAAAAGATTATGGTGTCCAGAAAGTTATGTTGCGAGCAGCATGGAAAAGTTCATCCACTGGGACATATTATAATGTTTCGTTGTTAACCGACAATATTTCCGTGTAAAGCCGTGGAGCCATTTCTTATTGCAGGTATCTCGTACCCAACTCTTCTAAACTAAAAATGGAGGAAAAAAATCCATATCTCTGGGAAAGCTAGAGTAAAGCACTGAACCAGTCGAAAATAGTTATTTTGTTAAGAATCCTAAAGGTGTGAGGGGTTTATTTTTAAACAGATCTTACCTTTGAATTTATTTTAGAACATATTGACCTTTTACAAAACTATAATTGTATTGCCTGACATAACCGTTCTTAGCAACATTTAAATAATGAATACTACTTGTTATTTCCAAAATATTCAGTTGTAACGGTAACATGACATATTTCCTTTTCATCCAAACTTAAGAATTTTTAAAACTGTTATCGTAGCAAATATTGCAGTCGTTTCTATTAGTTGTGCGCTTTTATTTGATGAAATCCGTGAGAAAATGTTACTCTTTACTGTCAAACAAATGGGATTGCATACAATATGCGTTTGAATACAATAGTTATCTACGTGCTTTAACTGCGATTTTCAGCGTCTTAACTATTTTATATTATTCTTTGTAAAGAGGATAATATAGTACCGATAGAAAGAACCGTTTTGTTGGTCGTAATCATTTCTGATTTGCCACTCTTTTTCAAATGAAATGCAATATTGGTTTTTACAAAATATGGATTTTATTATGAACTATATTTTTGGGAAAAACTGCATTAAATTATAGTAAATATAGATATAGGAAAACATAAAAATCTGGAAATTCTTGTTTAAAAAGGTAGGTAAAGAAAAATATTTTTCCTACAACCACTATGCAAAACACGCTTTTCTACACAAATTTCTATACGCAAAGCAAGCCTTTTTTTAATTATTTTGATAACTGTTAGAAAAGTAATGCGAAAAGTACACGCTATGGCACTTTTCCGCACCGAAATGTCAAACAAAGCTACCTATGACCTGTCAACTTTTTTTGACAATTCAACATATTTATTATACTTAGTGAATTTCTGGGTTTAAAATTTTTAAATTTAAACCAAAAATAAGTAAACTATTCATTTGATTATTTATTTATTCATTATTCACTATTAAACATACACTCAACTGATTTTTCTATATTAAATTTTCATTTTGTATGTCCTTTCTGTTCAAAGTTTTAATAAAATACCTAAGTATATACATTTCTGTTTTTATTTCATTAATAAATGTGGTTGTAGAAAAAATATTGTGTACAACTTGTACGCAAATCACTTTTCCCACTCGCTAGATTTGCGGCACTCGCCGTACGGCTCGTGCCACAAACTTCTGCGCTCGTGGGAAAAGTGACGCTTTGCGCACTAGTTGTAC
This sequence comes from Lochmaea capreae, assembly GCA_949126875.1. Taxonomy (NCBI): domain Eukaryota; kingdom Metazoa; phylum Arthropoda; class Insecta; order Coleoptera; family Chrysomelidae; genus Lochmaea; species Lochmaea capreae. The sequence continues at coordinate 22,821,729 of OX421404.1, forward strand.
AAACTACTATTGTACTATACAGGGTATCTGTAAAACAGTGAAACGTTTTTTAACCAATACCTGATATGAAATTAAAATAAAATTTAAAAGAAAAAAGCTGGCAGTAAATAAATTATTTACGTATCACATGTTGATTCCAATTGGTACAAAATGGACAAAAATATAATAGTTTTGTGTGTGCTCATAAAGTAACGCGTAACATTCTTTATTTGTTAAATTAACAATATTATCAAAAATACTTATTGTCTAGCGGACAGAATATGATGAAATATATTTATTGTGTCTTGAGAAATATTGTTTATTGCTGTCCGAATTCTCTCTTTTAATTCTTGAATATTTGCTGGTTCCGTTTGATACACAACATTCTTCAGATGGCCCCACATAAAATAATCCAAAGGATTGAAATCTGGTGACCTCGCTAGCCATTCAATAGGTCCACGTCTACCAATGTTCGGAAAAGTTTTATCTAGATACCTTCTAACTTCTACAGCATAATGTGGAGGTGCACCATTCTGTTTAAACCATAAACTTTCATCAAAACCTCCAGGATTACTTTATGAGCACACACAAAACTATTGTATTTTTGTCCACCCTGTACCAATTGGAATCAAGATGTGATACATTTTTGGAATCAGCTCAGCTAGAGTAATCCGAAAATTGAGACAAAACGGGGGTGTTCCATTTAAAAAAAATAACGGTGACGTCATTACTCGAAAGTAATTCACCCTGTATATTAGAATATTATTTTAAAATACTGTAAATTAAAATCAAAATTCGACATGTTTCAGGATTATTTCTTAAAATGGTCTGTTTAGCTAAAAATGAATTTGTTCTATACTTTACGGACTCAGTGTATAAAACGTTTGAATAATAATAAGATCTTTATATTGTCAAATTAATAACCTGATTATTTTTTAAAAACTTGAATACCTAAAGCTACTAAAAAATAACTTCAACAAGAACGAGTCGATTCGAATTTAATCCTGATTTAAATCTAAACAATTATGTATAATATTTATATTCTTACCTTAATAATATCTGCATTATGTTTTTTACCATCCACCAGCACTTCTATCACAAATGTACATAGTTTTTCACACGAAAATTAATTAAATTTAAACCTACTCACGACGAATTCTTTCACGTAAATTGTTTTCTACATCCTTTGTTTCAAATAATGTGAAGTTATTGACTATAATGACAACACAGCTAACTGGGATATTGGCGATGTTATAAAAACTGAAACGACTGGTTCTTATCGGAAAGTCCAAAAAAATTGTTTACCTAATTGGTTGAAATTATAAGGTCGTACACAGAGCGTACGAAAAATAATAGCGTAAGGGATTTATTAAATTATTTAGAAAATAGAATATGATTTTTAAATATCTTTCTATTGATTCTAATAAAAGAATTTCAATTGAAAAACTACAACTATTATGTACAGGGTGTAATAGTTAAATACGTATATTTTCAATATTAAAAGACAATTATTTAGAGGAAACATTGAGTGGCATTCTTTCCAAGTCTGGTAATGGTATTTGGATCCCATTTCTTGTTGTTGATTTCTATGATGTGTATATAATCTACAACATTTTTTGTGGAAAATAATTATTGCTTTTTGCAGTGCCCTAATTGACACCTATGAAAGCGAGTGCTTTCAGTGCAGTTTGGCTGTCTATGGAGAAGGCAAATGAAACGGCATGTCCTTTTCTGCCTCATTTTTCGTGTTATAGCATGTACGTTACAGATCTGGGCTTCGCCTTGTATAAAAAAATGTAATGCTGGCAGATTTTACAAGACTTCCATCGCACTTGTGGGAGTGCTTTTTATGGCCTACGTTTAAGTCCGAATGAATTTTTTTTGAGTTTATGTACCTCATTAAGAAATGGAAATACATCTTCACTAGAAAATACGAACCTTATTTGTCAATATTTTTAACATGATTTTATTAGCTTCACCTGTATATATATATATTTTTGTTTGTATATTTGTATGTTTGTAACCTTTGGACTTGATTTTGAACCACAGATTTAATTCAAACTTTTAACACTTGTCAAGTACCGATGAAAATACAATATAGTACTAAAATATAGGGTGTTCCATTTATAACGCAACCTTTTGACTCGATTCTTGGCTACTTTAAATGCTCAGATTAATATGAAATTTTTTTGCACACTTTTCAAGGACCGATGACTATACAATATGGTAGTAAAATATAGAGTGTTCCATTTATAACGCAACTTTCTACTCACTTAAAACGCTGAGATTAATTCCAAATTTTTTTGCACACTTTTCAAGGACCGATGACTGTACAATATGGTAGTAACATATAGGGTGTTCCATTTATAACGCAACCTTCTGACTCGATTCTTGGCTACTTTAAATGCTCAGATTAATACGAAATTGTTTTTGCACACTTTTCAAGGACCGATGACTGTACAATATGGTAGTAAAATATAGGGTGTTCCATTTATAGGGCAACTTTTTACCCACTTCAAACTTTAAACACCGAGATTAATTCGATTTTTTTTTTGCTTGCTTACAATACAATAAAGTAGTAAAATATAGGGTGTTCCATTTATAACGCAACCTTTCAACTCGATTCTCACCTGCTTTAAACGCTGAGATTAATTCCAAATTTTTTTCTGCACACTTTTCAAGGACCGATTACTATACAATAAAAAAGTAAATTATAGGGTGTCCCATTTATAAGGCAACTTTTTACCCACTTCAAATTTTAAACGCCGAGATTAATTCGAATTTTTTTTGCTTGCTTGTCAAGGAGCGATGACAATACAATAAAGTAGTAAAATATAGGGTGTTCCATTTATAACGCAACCTTTTAATTCGATTCTTACCTACTTTAAACGCTCAGATTAATAGGAATTTTTTTTGCTTGCTTGTCAAGGAGCGATGCCAATACAATAAAGTAGTAAAATATAGGGTGTTCCATTTATAACGCAACCGTTTAACTCGATTCTTACCTACTTTAAACGCTCAGATTAATACGAATTTTTTTGCACACTTTTCTAGGGCCGATGACTATTATACAATATAACTTTGATCTGGCATCCAGAAAACTAAAAAAAACACACCTTTACAGTAAATCGGACTGAAAAGTAAAGTTTAACAAAACCAATAAACACGCTTTATAGATAATTGAACTAAAAGGTAAAAGATAATTATTAATTTAAGAATAACATGATTATTGAGAAAATTAATGACAATACGGTAATAGCGTGGGGTGCTTGATATCAATTGTTATAATTTTTTACTAGTATTACCACAATGTCATTAATTTTCTTATTTATCATTTTATTCTTAAATTAATAATTATTTTTTACTTTTTAGTTCGACTAGATATAAAGTGTGTTTCTTATTTCATTTAAACTATAATTTATTATTATTTTTCTCAATATTGTTCATATAATGCCAGTGATTTAATATCTAGGCAGTAGAATACCAACATTGAAGTTTTCGCTATTACTAAATATGTTCGACACTTATTCATTCGAATGACCTGAACGTGTACAACAAAGAAACAATCCATTGCATTTTTAATATACACGATAATTTATTAGCTTTGTTTTTACATTAGTCACATGTGCTATACGTTGAATCACGTTCGGTTGCAGATAAATGGATTATACGGTTTCAATTTCATTTTTCTGATCTTGCGGAATTGTTTGCAATCGGTATAGTGTTTCAGAAAATGCTGATGTAGATACAGTGAGTGCATTTCCAGAGACGTACCGATTCGATATTGTTTATTTACTCGTTCCATTGTTTTAGTATTAACAATTAGGTATATTCGACGAAATTTAATTCGATTGGATTTCTTATCTATGCCGACCAAAGGAAAAGTTTTTGCAATTGATTTTTGATAAGCTTTATCTTAGTCAGCTTTTTTTTCATTCTGTCTCGTATCAGTAGCGGCTCGACAAATACCGTGGGGATAAAAGTATTTAAAATTTGCCACGTAATAGAAACCGGTTGCCAAATTAGGGAACAGTTTCTTGGTGGCAGCTACGTTCCAACGACGTTCGGTCTTTGTCTTTCATAATACTTATTCCATTTTCTTTGCTTTTTCTATAATTTGACATGACTGGTAGTCTAAGTGGAGTACATAATAATATTTATTGTTTAATTATTATATTCAAACACTAGAATATTTGTTCAGGAGTTGGAAGGCGTAAAAGTTTCAACGATTGAAAATTTAATATCAGGAAAAAAGTTAAAAACGTGTTAATTTTTCGTCTTTGAAATTATATACCCAGATGTCTCAAAGTTAAAACCATAAAAAATACCTGTCCTACGTTTGAAGCGGTACTGATCAAAAAAAGTGTGGCGGTTGGCACCTAAATTGTCTGTTTAAAGATGCAATAACTAAAAATGTGCCACTTTAAAGTTACGCTTATCAAAAAAGTGGCAAGCTGAACTATACCAAAATTTTTTTCATCACTTAGAAGTAACGGAACCTAACTTTGTCACTTATATTAGTAGATAACCTCAAAGTTGCCACTTGCTTGCTGTAGGCATTTGTCTTTGTTGATGTTTTTTGTTCAAAGTGGTGCAATCTGAGTTTTAAAATTGTATCGGCAAAAGAAAATAAAGGTCTTTGTTTTTGTGTGGTACCTTATCGATGGGAACATGACGGAATATTATTTTGGCCAGGCCATTATTCGTAAAGGGAATCTTTAAGGTCCAATCCAACAAGTGCTCCCGAAGTAAATTGGTCTCAGCTGAATTGCATTTTGAAATTTTCAGAATTAAAAAATTGTAATAATGCTCTTGATCTCGAGAAATTTGTAATTTGTCTGTCTGATAATGTCAACCGTTTGTTCACGAAGTAATGATGCCTATGAGTTTTTATGCCTCCCATTTGTTGTTTGAACTATAAAACGTTGACGAATGCCGAAAAGTCTGCTTTCTGCGTGGCTTCTTGTTATTTCCCATATTTTACACTAACTTAAGAATAAAATAGGGTCTAATAGCGTGCAGACTTAATTGAACACGCTGTATAATTCCTTTGCAGGACTAAATTAACTAATGTAAAATTATTTTAATATATAAATTGAATATACAATTTGTTTTATTTTGCAGTGTTTAGATATCCCAAGTATTATTAATTTCATAGTCTTTTCGAATTTGGCTGAATACGATCCTGATGATTTTATTTATCAAATTAAACGTTAGCTATGTAACAAAATAAGAAATAAAATATCGACATACCCAAAACTCGGATATACGTCACAAACGAAGATGCACACCAAGAAGGCTATTATATGAACTCTAGGTTCAAAAATATTAATATAGACCCTTTTCCACAAACCCTACTTTAATTAAAATTAAAGATACCCGAGTAACTAGATCCACAATTAATTTGGACATTATAATACAAACTTTCAAAAAGTCGGTAACACAACGATGTTTGTTTTTCTTTGGACCAAAACTTTATAACTTAATTCCATTGACTCTCAAACTAATACCTAAAGTTAAAAAATTCAAAGAACAAATTAAAAACTATCTAATGATACACCAAAATTCATTTTTAGAGATAATATCGTAAAATCTCACAATTTTGTAACATAAACAGACTTAGTAGTGAAAATTGTGATTATCTGAACCTCGCCATCTGTCCTAGTCCTAGTATAAATACTAAAGGTATAATTATGTTTCTCTGTCGACTCTTTGCCGAACGACACAAGGATGTATGTACTTCTTTATTGTGCCAACCTAAATTTATAATAAGTGTACAAATAAACAGGTTTTCCAGAGTTGGGACATTACAAAACAGGCAAATCTTGCCTAGGTTATGATGCCAGGTCTGGAAATTTTGATATACAGATTGCGTAAATGACTTTGGAACCCTGGCCTCGGATTACACAAGTACGACAAGGATATATGAAAGAGAGAGAAAGAATAATTGTGCGCGGTCATCACTTTGTTTCATCTTAGGGGTGTATAGTTATTTCCCGAGACTTGCCGTAAAAGACAATGTTGCCGGATGAAAGTGTTTTGTTTCACCTATTGTGCACGAGACAAAAATATCATTTGTACAAATTAATCTGCGCTTCTGGCAACAGCGGTTAAAATAGGGGGCAATGAGCGTTCGGCCAGTCTCGGGAAATACATATACACCCCTAAGGTGAAACAAAGTACACGCCTTAATGACCGCGCATAATTATTCTTTCTCTCTCTTTCAGCTGTTTTTCTGTCGTACTTGTGTAATTCGGACGGTTCGTATGTACTTTACGCAATCTGTATATATTTTTCTCTGCTTATTGTATTGTATGAACTTAATTATTGAATAATAAAATTTGATTTCCAATTGTCAATTTATATCAGTTGTACTGATCTTGGCGTACCGGAAGCGTAGCCATAGCAATGACGATTTGGGATTTTTGTGACTGGCGTCACCTATGACCCAAATGGGTCATTCTCTATTAAAACGAACTCTAGTCACTGAATGTATAATATTTTAAACTAACAGACGAAATAAACCATGTATTTTTATGATTTTATATTTAAAAACCATTTTATTGGTTTGTCTTCAGTTACAGTTGGTGTAAAAGTGGTGTAACAGTGTAAATTTACAACATCAACGACCTAACATCTAAACGTATACACCTACACACCGCCGCAACATCATTTATGTATTTGTTCGGCAATCCGTAACACAATCATTGTTTTATTTTAGTTAATAACCTCATTATTTCATTGTTATGAGGTTAAAGTGTTTCTGTTTGTTAAAATAAGTTAATAAAAAAACAATTGTAAACAACCACCTAATAGCGAAGTCAACGAAATTTTCGAAATAGTAAAAGGTATGTATGTCAATAAAAGTATAATTGGGTGTGTGTAATGCATAATCTCTTATTTATAGTAATATGGAGATTTAAAATAAAATTAGTAGCCAATAAAAAACATCAAGGCTGGAAGTTGCCGTTTTAGTTTAGGACAACATACGTTAGAAGAACAGCAGTTAATATCACAAATTTCTTGTGCAGTGGGTGGTTCTCGCAGCAGTGTTTTCAGAATTTTACATAAACACAAATTCCATACTTACAAAATTAAATTTTCTCAAGAGCTACATGAGGACGACTGCACAACTCTCCAGTTTTAGACGTCCCCCTTTAAATGACTTTTGATGTGTTTTTTCATTTTTTCATAAAAGAGACGCCTCTAGAATAATCTGGGGCGGATAGTTTTCATTGAAATGCTCTGTATATAACTGATAATATTGTTTTTATTTGAAATTGTTTTCCCCTATGCGAAAATACATTCACTCCACCCATGAACCGCTAATTTTTACCAATAAAGGTAAGTGTATCACCCCGTGAGGTAAATATATTACCTTACCACACGTGGTGACAACTGCTGTTTCTACCGAGTCGCGATATTATATTTCTTTGATGTACCTAATACGTCTTAATGAAAAATGAAAGATTTTTACTATTACGACCACGATTAAGAAAATGAAATCAATCAATTGTTAATTTATACCCTGCAAATGAAAGAATTTTCTATTTTTTTTTTATTATACCATCATTTAATGAACAAGATTTATACGCAGGATGAAACTATTTTGCAATGAAATTGTAAAGGTTGTCCAAAATCAATCCCTTGTCCACTTTTTCCTTTGATTAGGCATATTCCGGAAATACAGATCAAAGGAGTGTGTGGAAGGGTGAGTTGGCATTGGAGAACTCCATTCGCCACAGACTTTTATTAGAATCTTTTTGTATTTAGCTTATATACAGGGTTGTGATGAAGTATGGAACCAAGTAAATATCTTTTAAACGAAAAGAACGATATTTATGAAAATTTGCAGGTAAGTGCAATGGAACAAAATGCATCTGATGTACATTTTTTTGTTAATAATATACTTCAGGTTTAATTTAAATGGGACACCCTATATATTTTTACAGATTTTGAAAGAGCTTGTTATTTTGAATTCATACATACTGAGTTTAGTGTGAAAATTTCTGTAAAAACGAGGAATATAGCACTTTAATCAACCTCCTTTGAGTTTTTTGCATTAGATCAAAAAACTATTTAGATAAACTAATTGATGTTGTTTGTATGCATAGTAATAAATAAATGGGTACTGTTTAGAACGTCTTTTGTTCTCCAAGTGTCAAATTCTAATTGACGGAAATAAATTTTACAATTTAGAATGGGTCAATTAAGTGAAAAAGAGCGTATTGAAGTTTTAATGAAGATCGGTTATAGTGATTGTGTTAGAACTCATGAAGAAGTGTGTCATATTTTTAATAATTTGCATCCGGAGAGAAATCCTATATCACGCTCAACAGTAACTAAAACATTACATTTCAATACAACTGGGATGGAAAAAATTTGCTAAAACCTGGAAGACCGCGGACTGCAACAAACGAAACTGTTAAACAAAATATTGCAATCGATTTAGAAGAATCACCTCAAACTTCCACCACAAATTTTGCACTAATCCATGGTATCAGTCGACGTTCTGTAGGAAAGATATTAAAAAGTGAAAAGTATCATCCGTATAAGGTACAGTTGGTTCAAGAATTGTCAGACGATGATTTTGACCGACGACTGGAATTTTGCGAACGGCTAATGGACATCTGGAATGTCGACGACAATTTTGCTTCTAGCCTAGTTTTTTGCCGATGAGGCAACTTTTTGTTTAAATGGAACAGTTAATCGCCATAACTCAAGGTATTGGTCAAATGAGAATCCTCATTGGATTCATGAAGCACATACCCAGCATCCACAGAAGTTAAATGTTTGGATGGGAATTGTCGAAAATAGGCTTATATTCCATTTTTTATCGACAGAAACTTGAATGGTGAAAAGTATTTGGATCTACTAAATAACGAAATTATTCCTGCACTTCAACAGAATGGGCAATTACCACAAAATGATGGGTTTCAACAAGATGGAGCACCTTCCCACTATGATAGACGGGTTAGGGATTTTCTGTATGCGAATTTTCCAAATCGATGGATTGGACGTAGAGGATTCATAGAGTGGCCTGCTCGTTCTCCGGATTTTAGCCGGTTAGATTTTTTTCTTTGGTGTTATCTAAAATCACGTGTTTACGTTAGACGACCAACAAACTTACAGGAATTGAGACAAATAATTATTGATGAATGTGAACCAATACGTGGAGAAGTCTTGGAAAGAATGACTCAAGAATTGGTTAATAGGATGGCATATTGTCAGCAAGTAAACGGCGAGCATTTTGAACATTTGAAGTAATTTTGTTTTTCATTATTCTAAAATAATGAAATGTACACCTATTGTACAACTAACAGTGAGTTATTCCTCGTTTTTACAATTTTTTTTACACTAAACTCAGTAGATATGTATGAAATCAAAATAACAAGCTCTTTTAAAATCTGTAAAAATATATAGGGTGTTCCATTTAAATTAAAGAAGTTGATGGCATTTCCGGTTAAACCGGAAGTATATTATTAACAAAAAAATGTACATTAGATGCATTTTGTTCCATTGCATTAACTGCAAATTTTCATCAGTATCGTTCTTTTCGTTTAAAAGATATTTACTTGGTTCCATACTTTATCCCAACCCCGTATAGGTAAGGAAAACAAACTCACTTTGGAAAAGTTACAAATAAATAATATATAAATATAAATCCTTATAGTTTCTTCTTCACCCTTTTACTTACTTTTAGGTTATCCTTATTATTGAAGGAGTTTTTCGGTGTTTTAAATTGTTACGTACCACTTAAGAACTATTCATTTTGTTTTGTATTTACTAAAACCTAAATACTAACATACTCTCTCGTTGGAGATATCCTCCTACGGCTAGAGTGACCAAGGAGAACTGTAGAGCCTGATAAGAATAACTGTTCTCTTCACACCAAGAGCACAAAAAGCATAAAGTGTGAATTTCAGGAGCTACTAATCGTTGCAATAAATTCAAATATCTGCTACCAGCTAGATTTACTGCTATAAAGAATGGCCCGATCCATTATACCATCCCAAACATACAATTTTCGTGGGCGCTGGGTGCGTTATGTGAGAAACTGATTCAAATTGTTTTCTGATTAGTACCGGACCCCTGAAGGAGTAATGGAAAAGTTGACAAGGTTGTGAAAACTAGTTACAAATACAAAAACTATACCCAATGAGCTATTTCCATGACTTTCAAATCGCTACGTAGCCCATACCTTTGGCGACTATTTGTATACTTAGATCATTCTATAAAACTATAGATCACTTATCAGAATGTGTTAGATGAAGACTTGGAGAATAGGGGAAGATTTCTGCTGGAAACAATAGACCAGTACATAGACAACTGCTTCATTTACGTACTAGTTTTTGATTATTTTAAATCTAGTCAATGTTTTTAATCCCTAAGACGAATAAAATAATATTTTTCAATGAATGCAACTCTTCTATTATGCCTGTTGAAATGGCACAATCAAGAGAAAATAAAGAAAATTGTGTATTATCAATTTCAGAAGGACCTTTTGGATAAAGGTAAATTGAATTAGATGGACATAAAATCAAATCTAATATCTGTAGTGTGTGTTTGGCAGGTGACTCCCTGGATACCCTGTATATTTCAAGATTGGATAAGTTATGTTATAAAGACTATGCAGAAAATGTTATTTTAATAAACTACATCTAAGTAATCTGTACTTTTAAATAAGATCAACCCATTTTGCTATTATGTGAAGAGGCTAAAAGCATAAAGTACATTTAGTAAACAGCCACTTTTGTTTTATTTTAGGAACAACAAACATTTCCTAGTATACATTATTTTCGACTTCAACAAGCACTTATTTCCTCTTTCAAACACTTGAATCATCTTCAACTAATATTGTCGATGTTGAGTTAACAGTTAGACAAATATTACCACAGCAAAACTCTTCAAGTCCAGTCCTGTTTTCATGAATCAAGTATTCAATTTGTTTTTATTTAGTTATGTTTATAGAATCGGTACAATTATGGTGATTTTCCCATTGGATATGCTCGTGCAAATATAAGTAATACGGCACGTTTTCTGCAAGATGAAAAATTTGTTGAAGAAGTTTAAATTGTTGTATATAAAGTGGAATTTTAAGCGTGTGGCTGAGATATTTTTTTATCATTCCAGTCGAATAATGTCTATTACGTTGTTAAAGGAATTATTATTTATTTTCAAGACATTTTGGTACGAAATCTACCCCTTCTTTTCTAATTTTTTTTGATCGCTTATACTTATCCCTTATTTGTTACACCCAGATAATTCAGTAGGAATCATCTGGTTTCAAAATAAACCATGGCACTGAGGATGGTATCCTAGAAAGAGAATGCTCTTTAACGTTGGTCGATATTTCAAGCAGATGCTATTGCCGCTGTATTGATGAAAACTTCAGAAGAGGATATACCGGGCAAAAAATTAAAATATTCACTGACAGCCAGGCTCTGCTTAAAGCTATCAGTAATCCAAGAACTAATCTAGACTGGTAAAAAACTGTAAATAATCCCTCAACAAGCTGACAAGAGACAACAAAGGGTCTCTAATATACAGGTAATGAAATGGCAAACCAGTTATCTAAAGAAGGTTCCAAAAGAAACTTTATAGGTCCGGAACCGTTTGGTGGAATCACAAAAGATTGCATAAGGGGAAATCGGGAACTGACTAGACAGGGAACACCAACTCAAATGGAGACACCTCCATACAAATCGTTATTGAAACTGGGTAAGAGACATTTAGAGACATTTACCGACCTGGTGTATGTATGTATATTGGGGTGACATTCAGTGAGACCTAAAAGATCTATTATGTCCCCTTACTTTTACTCAGTTCCTGAGGAAAGTCTCAGAGACTAGTAGCTCCTATTTACCTGAGGTACCGACCTGGTGACTACACTGCACCCTGCACAAAATGGGAAAAGTTGGTGAACCTATGTGCAGAAATGTGAACTATATGATGAAACTCCTACTCACATACTCTTTTTCTGTCAGAACTTACAAGGAAAGAGAGAAGCACTTTAGAGAGAAAATGATACAACCATTACAACTACTGAAAATCCCTGCAATCAAACTAGTGGCCTACATATATATAAGACAAGAAGCTTCTGGAATGGAAGTAGATAACATGGGAAATGGAACAAAGATTCAGTTAAGTTTGTGTGGTATTGTTGCGCATAGTTTTGATATTGGGGCATGGATAATATCTTGGAGAAACCCTGCTTCATAAATCAATGTTTTCAAACACAAACAACCGCATTTTTCTGGCTGGTAACTAAGTCATTTACGTTCTAAATTGACTAATTAAAAATTAAAATCATCTGCTATACTTCGTAATAAACCAAATTATCCGCTTTGGTCTACATATTTACCATTTTTGTCGGTAAACTTGAGTCATAGAACATAAATATGCAAGGCAAATAACATTCGTATAATTATTATTCTCTGTACATTCATCTGTATTATGGAAAAACAATAAAATGAAATTGTAGACAGTTTACAGAAAGAGCAAATTATAAATATAAAAATAAATCGTTCGTTTCTGACAGACCACTTACATATTTTTTTAGTTGTTTGATATAATGTTAACGGTTGTACTTATAATATGAGAAGTAGAAAGATTGACAAGAAACTATGTTGACTGCAGGCAATACGTTATAAAGTTGTTATCGTAAAGATACCGAGTGTATCACTATTATCTTGACTAATATTTTTAAACATTTTTTTATACAAACAGTGGTTGATTGGTGGTTTCGAGAGGCAACAGTTTATATGGAAATTTTCCGAAGGACCACTCGAGCAATCGTGGTGTTTCCTTATTATCATCTATTTAAAAATTATTAGAATGGTGTGTAAACAAGCAATTAATTTCTTATTTAAATAAATACAAAATACTTACTTAATGTCAATTTGGCTTTAGAGAGGATCTTAGTACCAACTACCACTGATGCAACGTTTGCTCTAATTGAGAAGTTATATTGCAGAAGCGTGTATTATGAGTTCATATTTTTCTCTAGTGAATTATGAACCATAATCCACTCTAGTAGATATATGGGTACCATATACCTTTGATTAGGAGGTAAAATATTGACTTATTATTAAGTGGTCGTGGACAAAAACGTAAATATCTATGTATGTATACTGAGACCTAGGAGATCTATGAAGGCGATATATTTCTGTGAACTGCAACATATAACTTTATATACTAGTTTAAAATGAAAATGAACCTTTTTAGGGATAACTCTCTTGTCATCACCACCTAGAACTTGGATCCGTTGTTTTAAGAAATTGTGGCCAACTGTTGATGTCAAATAATACTTTTTTGAAGATTCAATAATTGTGTTCAAAGATTGTAAAATTCATGTTACCACTCAAAATTTTTAAAATCTTATGAACAATATCTTATATAGACAAACATATCAAATGCAATAAAATAATATCATAAAATGAATTCATAAACCTAGAGATAGAAAAGGCTAAAGGTTATGAATGCAACCAAAATTTATAACATAGGTAGAAACTAAAAACATGGTTTGACCTTGGACCTATGTCTATCCCCTGGTTGAGTGGGATGTCTTCAAGTAGTTCAGGGAGATCATTTGGAAAAAAAATATTATTGAATGTCTGAGGCAGAAAATTTTACCCAATTAGAGGTGATTATTATGAAAATTTATAATGGATACTCTTGAAGAATGTGCTACATCTGTAAACAATATATTTTTTATAATTTGAGTATTTCGTTGTATTTAGTATATCACTTCAGTGGATTTCATCAAAATTTCCGACGTGTTCGCGAATTCGTATATATGTGTTGGCCACATTATATTTGGGAAATTTCATAATCCAAATCGCATGCTTGCCCCCACACTTTTGCTCACGGATATTTACTAATTCGAGCCCGTAGAATCCGAAAATCAGCATAAAAATGCGATCAAAGCTGCATATTGGAAGATACAGATAAATGAATTTTGAATAATCTCGGATATTGACGTGCTTCGATGATTTCGCTTATAACTTCAAATCCTAGTCAACAACATTCGATTCAGCATTAAATTTTCTACAATAAAATTACTGATATTTCCAGTTTTACAGTGGATTTAATCGAAATTTTCGACGCGTTCGAAAATTAGTATAATGACAGCTGAGTAAAATCTCGAGGTAAAAGAACTGGGGCTAGGAAAAAAATTCAAGAGTAAAAAAGTTTGTCAAGACCTCAGAGATTTTAAATAATATATTTTGTCCACGACCACTCAATAATAAGTCAAAATTTTAGCTCGCAATTTATGGCCATTATTCTCTCATTCTCCCATTATGAATTCAAATATTTAATTATTATTAACGTTTCTAGCTGTTCTAGCCAATTATCAACAGCACTTGGATAACGTAAAAACTAAAAAATTTAAATAAATCTGACATGTTTTATGTAAAAGACACGTGCCTTTGATATAATAGTCGTTAGGGAGCAATGGAATTCGTCCTGCTAATTATATATTAGTAGTTAGGAGCAATTAAATTTTTGACAGGCGTTTTCAATTTATTTTTTTTGAATGATATTGTAATGAAGTATCGATATTCAATAACACATCGTTTTTAAGGCGGTACAAATGCACAATAAATAATAATAAAATGATTAATATGTTGTGAGATAATCTATGCACGTGGATGAATCACATAGCTATTTAAAACGAAGATATACTGCATGCTTTTTTTTTGCTGGATAATCCTAGTGAATAGGTGATGGTTACTAGTTGACACAATAGAATTGTTAACAGGTGATTTACAGTGAAAACTTATTTTTACTCTTGATAAATGTTGAAAACGATCGCCTCCAGCCAAAATACATGTACGTGGTTTACGACTCATCGATAGCCGAACACGGTCGAATATTTTATCACTATTAACCCTTGCTAATCATAATAGAGTTACTCTTAAGTGACTCCCGAGGCACAAGGGCATTGTAGGAAATGCAAAGGCAGACATCCTAGCAAAGCTAGGGTCAGAGACTGCATTCACTGGTCCTGAACCAGTATTTGGGATATCTAAAACTGCTGCACGTGGTTGTACATCTCGGTGGACTCAAACTAAACATCAGTCGTACTGGAGACACGTGCCAAAACAGGAACACAGCAATCTCCTGGTGAAAAAAACCCTCGGAGATGCTGACTAACGAAATACCAAACCTTAGCAGGAGCAAGATAAGGATAGAGACAGGTTTACTTTCCGGTCACTATACCCTAAGGAAGCACATGCATATAAAGGAAGGATAATTTTTAAAGGCTTCCACCCTGGTGTATACACCAGTCTATCCTCTTTCTTAAAGAACCTTCTAGACGGTTGGGGATCAGCTATGAGACCATTAAAGTGACGTTGAATTCTGTCTTCCAATTCTTGGCGTGAATTTTTTCCTTAAGAGATGACCAAACTGTGTAGTCCAAAGGATTAAAATCGCATGACGAAGGAGGCCAATGAATCAGAGCTTCTGCACCTCTACCAATCCATCGATTCGGAAAATGGTTACTCAACCAATTACGATACCTTCTATCAAAGTGCGGTGGTGCCCCATCGTGTATAAAAAATGGTGATCTTCGCTTGTTCAGCGTTAAATCATCTAATATCTCAAATAAGTGATTGTTTGAAAAATCCAGGTACATAGGGAGGAACCTATCTATACCTTAATTCTGGAGATCGAGGAGGGCCATGTTGCGGCCCTCAATCCAACGGTTGGAATGAGTTGCATTTAAGTATTGCCTAGAAACCTGACTAAAATGTACAGAAGAACCACTCCGCATGCACCACATGTTTTGTCAAATATTAAGGGCATAGATAGGACTATTCAATGTAGAGCTCTATACCTGAATTTCAGCGCCACACAGCGGCTTGGAAGACACTAATTAAAAAAAACAGGCAAATTTGAACTTACTTTTATCTATTATCTGGTATTTAATAATATTCCACTTATGTTGACCAAAATTGAAATAAAAATGAATTCTGAAGATATTTATTGATGCATTTTCTTTTAAATACATATACATAATAGTATTAGATGGTATCACAAAGGATTGATATGCATTTGCAGTATATTAAATAGTTTTAATAAATATATGTTTCTTTAATTATTATGGCTTGCAATACATCAGATATATGAAAAAATAGTATATTATTAAACAAGCAATTTATGATAGCCATTATTCACGCTGGGTGACGTTTGCGTCCCGAGCCGTAGGCGAGGGGCGCAAGTCATAAATTGCGAGTAGAATACTATACTTTGTCCACGACCCTTGATTTCTTTATTAAATAAGGCGAGTATAGAACGAAAAGTAATAATATGGTATTATTGACAATTCTAACGTCAAAATTAACAAATTTCAGGAGTACGTCAAATGTGACATATAGAGATGGGCGATACTGTGTAAAGTATCGATACACCGTACCGTTATAAATATATTGTTAAAAGTATCAATATTAAAAAATACCGTTATGAAAAGTATCAATACTAAAAATTTCTATATTTTATCGATACGATATATTTCAGAAGCAAATTTTCTAAACAAAATACGCAGATTTACAGTTTATTTTATATTCCATAAATAAATCTCTTAGCAAATCTGTATTTGCATTGCGAGCAATAAAACAACATACTAACATATTTGTATTTTCGCTCAATTTCATAGTATAAGACTGCTGTATCCGCAGGCTCCGTATTCATGGCTCAAAAAAGAGCAATTAGAGCGCTTTTCAACTTAAAATCTAGAACTTCTTGTAGACCATTCCTTAAAGTAAATAGAATAATGACTATGATAAACACTTATATTTACAAAACTTCTTTATTAATTCACAAACATCAAAATGAACTTCTTACCCCAAATGACAGATATAAATATCCTACTCGAAAACAAGACATAATACCTCCAAACTATAACTATAGTCGCACTTGAAATTCAGGTATTAAAGTATATAACCAGTTACCAGCAGATTTGAAAAATCTTACAAACAAAAAATTTAAAAGAAAAATTAAACAACTACTACATCAGTATGTTTTTTATAATATCTCATAATTCTTTCTGATAAATTTTAACTAAAAACTTTTTTTTCTCTTTTTTTTGTTATTTCCAACGCTTAGGCTAAAATCTCTGTGTATTTTATTAAATTTCTATATGCTTTTTACTTTATATTTTTATTTTGTGGAATAAATATCTATCTATCTATCTAAATAGCCCAAGAAAATTGGAAGCTGAGGTATAGCTGTAAATTATCCAGTTTAAAAAAAATGATTCAAGAAACACCAACCAAAAAATCTCTATAATGGAATAAGAAACCTCCATCCACAAACTTGCGAATTGAACAGCAATTCAGAATCCTAGAGAACAGCACCTAGGAGATTATTGGATAGGAGAGGGACATTTACCTAAATTGAACCATGAAGATATCCTAAAATTCCTGATGGAAATAGGACTAAACGAGCTACTATTCTCCATCATTAAGATTTTCCAAAAATAACTAATAAACCTAAGCCGCTCCTGCATGTCTACTGTGTTACATAATTAACTGGTTTGCTCCCATTTTATAAATGAGAATCTTCTAAAAATGGATAAACTACGAAATCGATTTATTCTCGTCCATGTACCCCATGGGAAATGTATCACTCAACGCAATCATTAATTAAATGTTAAACAATAACAACCCGACAATGAAAAAAATTTAACACGGATATATGACTCGTATATCATCTAGTCGGTATTTTATTGTAGGTGTGAGACGGAAAATAAAGTAATACTTGTTAGAAATGTTCACCAATCATCTCATGACAGAAAAGACGAATAGATTTTGCAATAATGTTCAATAGCGTGAAATTTGTTGTAACCTAGTGCCTAGCCCTATGAAACAATCGATAGTCAATCTTTCATCGTTAGCGGATAAAATGAATATGGTACGGTGAACTCGGTCAACATGATCTCTAAATTGTGCTAATATATGTTTATCATATACAAATCTAATATACAAGGTTTTTATATATTCATGAGAAAAATTTTCAATATTTTGATTTGTCAACTATAGTATAATATTAAACGCCGACATTTACCACAATATAAAGTACAAAGCATATAGAAATTTAATAAAATAAACAGTGATTTCAGCCTAAGCGTTGGAAATAACAAAAAACAAGAGAAAAAAAAGTTTTTAGTTAAAATTTGTCAGAAAGAATTCTGAGATATTATAAAAACCATACTGTTGTAGTAGTTGTTTAATTTTTCTTTTAAATTTTTTGTTTGTAAGATTTTTCAAATCTGCTGGTAAATGGTTATATACTTTAATACCTGAATTTAAAGGACCATTTCGAGTGCGACTATAGTTATAGTTTGGAGGTATTATGTCTTGTTTTCGAGTAGGATATTCATGTCTGTCATTTGGGATGGTTCTTCAGGCAATACTTAAATGCAACTCACTCCAACCGTTGGATTGAGGGCCGCAACATGGGCCTCCTCGATCTCCAGAATTAAGATATAGATAGGTTCCTCCCTATGTACCTGGATTTTTAAAACAATCACTTATTTAAGATATTAGACGATTTAACTCTGAACAAGCGAAGATCGCCATTTTTTATACACGATGGAGCACCACCGCACTTTGATAGAAGGTATCGTAATTGGTTGAGTAACCATTTTCCGAATCTATGGATTGGTAGAGATGCAGAAGCTCCGATTCGTTGGCCTCCTTCGTCATGCGATTTTAATCCTTTGGACTACACAGTTTGGTCATATCTTAAGGAAAAAATTCACGCCAAGAATTGGAAGACAGAATTCAACGTCACTTTAATGACCTCATAGCTGATCCCCAACCGTTTAGAAGGTTACCCATTAAAAAAGAGGATAGACTGGTGTATACACCAGGGTAGAAGCCTTTAAAAATTATCCTTCCTTTATATGCATGTGCTTCCTTAGGATATAGTGACCGGTGAGTAAACCCGTCACTATCCTTATCTTGCCCTTGCTAAGGTTTAGTATTTCGTTAGTCAGCATCTTCGAGGGTTTTTTCACCAGGAGATTGCTGTGTTCCTGTTTTGGCACGTGTCTCCAGTACGACTTATGTTTAGTTTGAGTCCACCGATATGTACAACCACGTGCAGCAGGTTTAGATATCCCAAATACTGGTTCAGGACCAGTGAATGCAGTCTCAGACCCTAACATTGCTAGGATGTCTGCCTTTGCATTTCCTACAATGCCCTTGTGCCTCTGGAGTCACTTAAGAGTAACTCTATTATGGTTAGCAAGGGTTAATAGTGATACTATAAGAAATATTTGACCGTTTCCGGATATCGATGAGACGTAATCTATGTACATGTATTTTGGCTGGAGGCGATAGTTTTCAACATTTATCAAGAGTAAAAATAAGTTTTCACTGTAAATTCTACAATTCTATTGAGTCAATAAGTAACCATCACCTATTCACTAGGATTATCCTGCAAAAAAAAAAGCAAGCAGTATATCTTCGTTTTAAATAGCTATGTGATTCATCCACGTGCATAGATTATCTCACAACATATTAATCATTTTATTATTATTTATTGTGCATTTGTACCGCCTTAAAAACGATGTGTTATTGAATATCGATACTTCATTACCATATCATTCAAAAAAAATGAATTGAAAACGCCTGTCAAAAATTTAATTGCTCCTAACTACTAATATATAATTAGCAGGACGAATTCCATTGCTCCCTAACGACTATTATATCAAAGGCACGTGTCTTTTACATAAAACATGTCAGATTTATTTAAATTTTTTAGTTTTTACGTTATCCAAATGCTGTTCATAATTGGCTAGAACAGCTAGAAGCGTTAATAATAATTAAATATTTGAATTCATAATGCCTTTCCTAAACGAACTGCATTTGCCTCCGGCTGATATTACTAAGATCTTGTCGTTGATAAGAACAATATACAGTTCTGTTTGAAGTATTTGAAGTCTGTAGGCGTTTAACGTTAGTGTCTTTGTGTAAATTAGTCTTATGTAAAGTATGTTTTTAATATAATTAAAGGAAACATAAGGCGTGCAAGCAAATATTTAATTGTTGTACTACATTTTAACGTTAAAAGTAAGTTTTATAGTCAATTATACCAAAAATAGGACGCAGCGGGTTGATGTCTGCATCATTTGATGCTTACGCAGTGACACAAAATGGATGTAAAATATTTTTAGTATAGTGAACGACGAAAAATGGGTATCGGATCTTAAAACATTGAATTTAGACACTAATATTGAAAGGCAACTACAACAATGATAGAAGAAAATGAAATTAATAGTTCGTCAATATCTTCACACTACGTATTAGTTTGGCAAACCTATCTAGAGCTAAGCGGCATCGGTAAGGGGTGAGGAAACATGGCCGATATCTGTCATAAACATACCAATGGCGTACGGTATTTTATAGTAGTATTAAAAATAATTTTAAATATATAGAAAGTAATTCATGCCAATCAATTTAGCCCAAAGTATAAAGATTGGTATCCCACTGCACGTAGGTATTTTTGTCGAATGTATGTATGATAGGGTGACATTCACTAAGACCGAAAAGATCTATATCCCCAATATTACATTGGGGCTGATACCGCAAAAGGGTTCCGGCGGTCTTTCAGTCCCCCTCTTTGCTAATCCATCTGCTATTTTATTTCCTTCTGTTCCAGTGTGTCCTGGAGTCCACAGTAAGGTTACTATATTGTTCTCCTCTAGTTCATTGAGTTTGCCTAGGCCTAGGCATTTTGGAACTGAGAACTCAGTACTTTAATGGCTGCTTGACTATGCAACATTATGATAATCTTGTGTCTACTATATTTTTCGCCAATATTGAACTAGGCACACTTTCTTATGGCGTGAATTTCCGCTTGAAAGATACTTGTGGCTTTCAACGTGTTCTTTCTATTGCTTTTGAGCCGTCTGTGTATCCTTGGATGGCATTCTTTCCAAGTCTGGTAATGGTATTTGGATCCCATTCCTTCTTGTTGCTTAATTCCGTAACGAATTCCTGTGAAAAGTTATACCTTTTCATCATACCATCCTGTGGCATGTCCCAGGTTTTTGATTGATTTCTAAGGAGTAAGGAGGTGGTTTTTTTAATGATTCCCTCTCTACTTAGTCTGTATCTTTTTCTTTCTGCAACACTTTCCACCACCATATCACTTCCATCGATGCCGTTGGACATGTTCTTATTGCTCCTGTAATGCATATACAGGCTAGTCTTTGAATTTTGGAGAGGTTTTCTCTTGTCGTCCATAGACTAGTTCTGCTACTCCACACAATGGCTCCATAAGTGATAATTGGTCTCACTATAGCAGTGACCACCAACTCAGGATTTTTGGGTTACAGCCCCAATTTCTCCCTGCCAGATTTTTGCACACCATTAGAGACATTTTTGTCGAAAGGTCCCTTTTAGTTTTAGGTCCATGAGTTTTTGTCACTTGTCACTTGTACTTGTAAAAGCGTAAAATAATGAAGTTAGTTTTTGTTGAAAAAGCAGCCGCCGTGTTTCATTTTAAACAGGTTATGGGACCAGCACATTTGGTTTCCTAGAAAAGTCGCGAAAAGTTCGGGGTTGATTTCGTAGTGTTTGGTGTAACATAACCCAATGGCTGGTAATTTCATAGTTAACGTTCCTGAGTTAATAGGACGAGAAAACTATGATGATTGGGCGTTTGCAGTAGAAAATTTTCTGGTTTTGGAGGGGTTATCCAGAAGTTAGGGACGCAGATGACGCCAAATCAAAGGTTATTTATATTCATATTAAGGAAGCAACGACGATAGGAAAATTGAAGTCACACTTTCAAAACAAAGGGTGTGCCAGAAGAATTGGTTTGTTAAGAACCTTGATTTCTACACGGCTGGAGAATTGTGATTCGGTGGCAAGTAATGTCAAATCGAGGGGTGAACCGCAGACAAATTTTGTACACCAGATTACAAAAAAAACCACAAGATTTCACAGATTACACAGATGCTTACACGGATTTCACAATAATTACACGGATTTCACAATGATTACACGGATTTCACAATAATTACACGGATTTCACAATGATTACACGGATTTCACAATGATTACACGTATTTTACAAAGATTACACGGATCTCACAAATATTACACAGATTTCACACATGAGTACATAAATTACACATTTTTGAGCCACATTCATTTAGTGTTGCTTAAAATTATATACATTAGATAGGTACTAAAAATCTACTATTTAGTAGAACAATCGATTATGAGCTGAAAGTTTATGGAGCAAAGGGGTGCAGGTTCAAAAAAGAAACCAAATTGTGGAGATAAGTCAGAAATTGCGTGGTAAACGTTTTAAAATCATTACAAAAACGATCGAATTTATGTCTAGCAACAAAAATGGTCGCCATATAGAGCATACGTCAATCACATCTTGTTGTTAATAATCTCCATTTTATTCAGAAAATAAAACAGAATTGGTCAAAAAATTGAAATTAATTTTCCTCGAAAACAGCGCATGGTATGTAATTCAATCATGAGCACGTTTTTTTGGTAGATACCTTATGAATTAAATGTAATCCCACGTTGAACGCGTGTGATTTCAATAAAAAACGATGGTTTGTAGTAAAGAAACGTAAAGGTTGAAATTTTATCACCCATATGGTCTGCTCTTTACATGTCATCACCATTTACTCGGTCTGAAGTGGTTCGTTTTTTAAGCATTCACTCTTCTGACCTGTTTTAAGCGTTAAATTATGTTTCGTGGGTGTGAATGGGTACTTACGTAAAACGATTATCTACCGCCCGTTGATTATATCAAGGGAAAATACTTCCATTGATATACATCTTAAAATGGATGGATGACTGTGAGATCTTGGATTTCTGTATAAATGATGAAAGAATTATGTAACTTCCCTTGAAATTAAATTTAATAATTGGATTATTTTGATTTAAAACGAATTAATTTTGTAGATGGTTCCGTGTAAAATGTGTTAACAATAATTCATGAATTAATACATAACTACAATGTCCTTTGTATGCGACCGCGAAAAATTGGACCGCAAGCTTCAAAAGAGGTAAATTTTCCATTGAAGATGATGACCGATCGGGAAGGCCAGTTTCTGTGTCAGTCCCCGAAAATATCGATGCAGTTCATGACATGATTTTATCAGAACGTCGAATTGGGCTTAAACGGATATCTGAAGCACTGAATATTTCATACGAACGCGTTCATCATATAGTTCACGTCAATTTGGACAAGAAAAAAATTGCTGCAAAATGGATCCCCAAATGTTTGAATGTTGACCAAAAGCGTGCAAGGGTAGAAGCATCGCGTTCGATCTGTGCTCGATTTGAAAATGATGTAGACTTCTTAAACCGAATTGTTACTATGGATGAGACTTGGGTACATTTCTACGATCCAGAAACAAAGCAACAATCGATGGAATGGCGACACTCTGGTTCTCCAAGACCTAAGAAGTTTCGTGTCCAAAAATCTGCTGGAAAAGTTCTTGCTTCAGTTTACTCGATTCCTAATTGTTTTAATTACCTGCGTTCTTTCTACACATAGCATTCATATTTCATTGCTTGGGTCACTATTCTTATACATACATTGTTGATTTAAAATTTAGTTTTTGTTGCTGCAGATGTAATTTTCTTCTTTTTCTCTAGCGATGCAAGTTAATTATTCGATTTTTACTGTTCTATGTAAAGAGTATGTATTTCATCACACACGGCGCTCCAAGCAACTTATAAATCAAGAATTAATCATGCAGTTTTGTAATCTTTGAGAAAAAATGTAAGCCGCCTACATTGAAGCGAACGAATATACAACCGGTATGGCGCTAGACTTAATAAAAATATCGGTAAATTCTACCCATGTACATAAATTTATATTCAAAACATTTACCAATAAAATTCAGATAACGTCAAGTAATAAAATCGTAATAAACATAAAATCAACTATTAAATATTTAACATTCTTCCATATTAATTGAACTGTTGCGCGATTGTCAGTATAAATGATAAGCTACAACTGTCTAATGATCTGATTCATGGAGCATAATGTGGCGATTGGTTAGGTTACTGCATCAAACGCATATAAAAAATTTAGTTTATGGGTATAATAAGATGGTCTCCCGTTTGGCGCTTGATACAAGGGTATAGTTGGAGAAATATCCTAATTTTTTCTTTCTCTGGTATTTACATATAAAGTGAATCAAACAAATAGTGATTAATATTAATTAACATTCAAACTTGAATTGTCACTAGTAATACCACTAGAGGTCAAATTTTTCTAAAAATACTCATGAGGGAGAAAAAATCTCCGGATTTAATTTGACCTCGTGTGGACTCGGTAAGAAAATTCCACACCAAATGTGTTTATTTCCAACAGCATCAATGTTCGTCTTCATTAAGTACTTGCAAAACATAGAAGGTTTTGTCGACTTGATTATTTAGTTACCATGGCAACTCAGTGAAACTCTAAGCTAGAAATTATTTCTGTTTTGAATTTGTCAAAAACAGCACGACGTAGAAAAATATCTCGCTTCGGTCAAGAAAGTAAAGAAAATATTCACCAGAATATTAAGCAGTTGACACCCGCGAATACTAGGAAATCGAAGGCAAGTGTATGGAAGCAGTTTATAAACTTTTGCGCCGAAAAAGCGTATGATTTCGACAGAGCGGATATACCTGTGGAAGAACTGGCGCTTATTCTTGAAGACTATGCCTTCAACATGCGAAAAAAAAACTCCGAAGACTACAAGGAGAGTGTTATCAAAGTTCTATGGAACTCTACAGCTAGGCAGTTGCAGGAATATTTTTTCGAAAGGTATAATCGCAAATTTAATCTATTCTCTGACATAGAATTTGTCAACGCAAGAGCTGCAAAAAATGCTAAGCGTCGGAAGCTACAAATAGATCCAACCAAGAGAAAGACAAGTTCATCCGCACTATCAACAGACGAATTGAGAAAGATTATTGAGTTTTGGGACGAAAACACTCCGGAAGGATTACAAAGAAAGTTCTGTGTATCTCTATGGTTGCAAGCCGATCACAAAACATGAGGCTGAAACTGGCAGCGGAAACTAGGTTCTGTTTTTGTCAGAGCTATCATTAGGTCGCTATCGACATCAGGACGATTTCGCTGTTTAGTTTTAATTTACACTAGAGCAGAAAAGCACAAGTAAGTTGAAGAAAAAGGAACTAGTACTCGTAAAGCAAGAGAGGCAAGTTTCGAATGTCAAAAGATGGAAGTCATCTTTCATGGACGAATCAGCCTTCATTTCTAGAAATTCTTCCTGAACTTCTTCTGGTAACTGTAACACATCGACAACAAATGGATTTATTGTCATGTGCCATATTGGTGACTCGGAATCGATGTCTCGATAGTATCGGCGAAATTCGTCTTCCAGCGCTTGCAAATGAGCTTTTATGTCAACTTTCAAATTTGCGTCCAGTGTTTTATTTTTAATTGCTTCGAACAGCCGAGAAAAAGATATAACATTTTCAGAAGATAATTTTTGATTCCAAAGCTGAAGCTTTGCTATGAACCCGTGAGTATAATCAAAATTGTTTATTGTAGTACTGTTTCTGCCCTGAACTTTCAAGTTTAGCTCATTCAAGGCACCAAATATATCAGTTAAATAAGCCAACTTCCATAGAAATATGTCATTTTTGAACATTGTGAGGAAATCGTGTTTTTCTTTGAACTCGAGAAAAATAATTACCTCTTCTTTCAAATTCATAAAGGCGAGCCTTTGGATAGCCAGCGTACTTCTGTATGAAACAGAAGAATTTTGTGTTCAGAATAGAGATCCTCGCCGAGTAATGTAAATAACCGACTGTTCAAAACGCTGCTCTTGATGTAGTTGACAATTTTTATAGTTGAGTTCAACGTCTGGCGTAATTTCTGTGGCAAAGTTTTGGAAGCCAAAGCCTGCCTACGAATTACACAATGTGTACTAACCATTGCGGGATTGTTTTCCTTGAGCTTTTTAGCTAAACCCGATCGTACACCTATCATTGCAGTTGCGCCATCTGTGCAAAGTCCAATGAGCTTATTCCAATCCAAATTATTTTTTTCAACTAAATTTGAAGGTTTCACTTCTACCACGTGTGAAGTGCACACATGGTTTTTAGTTTTTTCTTGCCTGTTTGCCCCCTCAGAGGTATAAAAAAATAAATTAGAAACGCTTTCCGCCCCCCCTTGACATCTTTCTACGCCCCCCCTGGTTGGAAACTAATGCTCTACACCATTTAATGGTAACAGGGGTTTTGAATATATATAGGTATATATAAAAAGGAATTGCTTAGATAAAAATTTTGCAAACATTAATTCAACCACATTTAACGTCTATGCAATTTCTTGTCACTAAATATTAATTACAAATCAATATAACATAACACTTGGTTACCACGTGCAGTTTAATAATATTTCTTTAAAGTTAAAAATAATAAGATTGTGTATTTTTAGATTGGTTTGAAGTAAGCTCCCAATAACTACGTTAAAAGAACAGCGGTTGATTTTAGGTTATTTTTGTATAAAATTTATGAATTCATTACTACCGTTTAACGCCCCACACCATTTATTAAGTTTTACGACGTCGTAAAAAATTGACGTGAGTTTGTGATTGAATAATTATTGAATAAATTAATAAACGTAAATTATATATAAGTAGTCAAATTTTTCAATATTTTATATTAGTGACTGTAAAATGAATATATACCTACAGCTTAAAATGAAACTGGCAGCTGGAGATAGCAGCCAAACGCCATCGTCGTTACCGTTTGAGTTAGGGAACCGCAAGAAGCAATTATTTTCCACAAAAAATGTTCTATTTTCTATATGCATCATTGGAATTTGATAAAACTTTTTTTGATCACTCTAATACCCAAAACAAACATTCCTTAAGATTAATTAACTGGTTCTGAACATGCAATCCCAAGTGTCTCATTAGTACCTACACTTATCTTTTTCTTTTTTTTTTAAAACATTTATTATTTTAATTTCAAATTTTAAAAATTGTTTATTAGAATTAAAATGAAAGGCTTTTAAGTACATAATGTGC
The DNA here is from genome assembly GCA_949126875.1 of Lochmaea capreae. Taxonomy (NCBI): domain Eukaryota; kingdom Metazoa; phylum Arthropoda; class Insecta; order Coleoptera; family Chrysomelidae; genus Lochmaea; species Lochmaea capreae. The sequence goes on from OX421404.1 coordinate 22,848,757, forward strand.
GTTTTTTTTTGTATTTATTGAAAATGTAAAGGGAGGGGGGAGGCATGAAAAAATTATTAATAGTCTGGGGAGCCTCAACAAAACAAAGGTTGGGAAACCCTGGTGCAGAGTATATGTTAATGTCAGTATTGTTGACAATATATTTTAATGTCTGTACACGAATTTTGCCCATGCACTTTTCTTATTTGCTAGCGCCTTGGCCGCTAACCATGTTGTCTCTCGTTTTTTCATTATTCTCCTAATACTCCATCCCATGTTTGCCTCGGTCTTCCTCTTTTTTTAGCTCATTGTACCTTGGATTCCCACACTTGCTTGACAGGCCTCTTATCATTCATTCTTTGGAGATGCCCCCACTAGTTGTCGTTTTTCAATGAATTCCAGCATTGGTTCTGTACACCAGTGTAGCTTGTGCTTCAAATCGCTGATAGATTTGACGTGTGTCACAACTAGCACCGGGTTCCCGTGCACACCTTGATAATATTTTAAAGGTAAAACTAGTACAATCATTGTAGGTAAAGTATAAGTGTTGTTCCAATGTTTGTCGAATATTTCGATGTGTACCCAAACCACTTCATTTTTCAAATATTTACGTTTCGTAGTAACTGATGATGAAACATGGCAGTTTGTTTATTCAAGAATTAAAAAAAACAGCAACCCACTGCTTCTTATATCAGGGATGTATCCAGAACAAAAATTAATACTTAGTAGTAAAACATAAAATCTTAAAGTTCAATTAAAATAGTATCGTTATTTTCTGAAAGTTGTTGATTATAAATGGAAAGAAAATGTTCTATTAGCTCTAGGAGTTACGAGGATGTATTGATATCTAGTTATCCTAGACCAGTTCCATGCATAAACAAAATATTGCGTTACCATAGCAACGAACAATAACTTATTAGAAGTGTCAGTGTGAAGTTTGACGTCAAAAAAGTAAACCAGGGTTACTCAATAAAATAAAAGAAAAAAGATGTCCACCGAAACTGTGAAAATCGAAAAATTGGAGTATCGAGCCATCATCAAGTACCTGTATTTAAAAGGGTTAATTAAGAGGTAAGCAGATTTACGAAGATATGCTTAATACCCTTGGTGATCAATGCCCTTCGTATGCGACCGTGAAAAATTGGACTGCAAACTTCAAAAGAGGTAAATTTTCCATTGAAGATGATGACCGATCGGGAAGGCCAGTTTCTGTGTCAGTCCCCGAAAATATCGATGCAGTTCATGACATGATTTTATCAGATCGTCGAATTGGGCTAAAACGGATATCTGAAGCACTGAATATTTCATACGAACGCGTTCATCATATAGTTCACGTCAATTTGGACATGAGAAACATTGCTGCAAAATGGATCCCCAAATGTTTGAATGTTAACCAAAAGCGTGCAAGGGTAGAAGCATCGCGTTCGATCTGTGCTCGATTTGAAAACGATGTAGACTTCTTAAACCGAATTGTTACTATGGATGAGACTTGGGTTCATATCTACGATCCAGAAACAAAGCAACAGTCGATGGAATGGCGACACTCTGGTTCTCCAAGACCTAAGAAGTTTCGTGTCCAAAAATCTGCTGGAAAAGTTCTTGCTTCAGTTTTTTGGGATTGCCATGGAGTAATCATGATTGATTTTTTTGGATAAGGGTAGAACAATAACTGGATATTACTATTCGACATTACTGACCACTCTACGGGAAAAAATTAAAGAGAAAAGACGCTGAAAGCTATCCAAAGGTGTTTTATTTTTGCAGGACAACGCCGCTGCTCACAAATCTCATGTTGCCATGCAAAAAATTCGTGATTTAGGGTTTGAATTACTAGAACACTCCCCTTATTCACCAGATTTGGCTCCGTCCGACTATCATCTCTTTCCTCAACTGAAAAAAAGTTCAAAAGGTCGTAAATTTTCTTCCAACGAGGAGGTAATAAAAGCTGTGGAGGTCTGGTTTGCAGAGCAAGAAGAAACATTTTTTTTGAAAGGTCCAGAGACGTTGCAGGTTCGCTGTAATAAATGTATCCAATTAAGAGGAGAATATATTGGGTAATAAAATATTTTGACATTGAAATTTTGTTTGGTAGTAGGCTAAGAATTTTTCAATATATCTTCGTAGTTCATCAATTTCCCAAATGTGGTTAGAATCCAAAAAGGTTCAATATAACTCAAAGTCAAACCACAAACTGTATTCAAAATGCATTCAAAACTTACAAATATTTGAAACTTTTGAGACAATGTATTTTCTCGTTTTTTTTTACTGAAATGTTTTATGACGCATTTTTCTCTTTTTTGTAAAAATACTCCTCCAACTCCCACATTACCAGAAAGGTATTATTGTGAATTCCCCTTTGGTAGTATATAACTTAATAGCAACCAATATTTTGTCTCTTTGGGTCATTTGGAATTGGATATATCCGTGTTTTGATGCGTTGAATACAGTGGATTTTGTTTGATTTCATCTTCTCAATGATACTTTAAAAATAGTGAATTGGTCAAGAAGTTGTATGTATGTATGTATGTATATTGGGGTGACATTCACTGAGATCTAAAATACTTTTGATATACAAATTTCAATATTTTCTACTTAAGCTATCATGAAAGATATTTTCGGAAATCTGACCTATTCTGCAAACAGATGTATTAAAATAAACAAACTATGTTGTTTCAGTTTGAGAATATGGGTTAATAAAGTTAAATTTGCGCAAAAGATTATCATATGATTTCTATATAATATAGACAAGTAAGTCGGATACTAATATGAATGAACAATATTACAAATTGTTTTTCAATTTCAATTTATTCTGAACAGTTTAAACTTTTGTCCACGACCTCTTAATAATAAGTCAATATTTCACCTCCTAACAAAAGGTATATCTACTAGAGTGAATTATGGTTCATAATTCACGCTTCTGCATTTAAATAACATGCCATGACAACTCAACACTCACAAAATTTCGGTACATAGGTGACTATAGATGGGGGTATACAATATGAAATAAACTATTAAATCTGCATATTTTGTTTAGGAAATTTGTTTCTGAAATACAGTAGAAACGGTGGAGCTTTACCATCACGTGACGTATACGTAAATACGTATAGTAACGTATAGTACGTATAGTAACGTATATATGTTTACGTATATACGTATAGTAATGTATAAAACGTATAGTAACGTATATACGTATGGTAATAGTCATGTGATGGTAAACCTCCACCGTTTCTACTGTATATCGTATAAATAAAATATAAAAATTTTTAGTATTGATAGTTTTCATAACGATATTTGTTAAAATCGAGGTTAAAATTGATATTTTCATATATAATACCACGAGAGTGAAAATTTTGTCGGCAAAATTTTTCGATTGTCATGAAAGTTTGTTGCTTGGCAATTTTGCGAATGACATTTTTAACAAAACCACGAGCCGATAGGCGAGTGGTTTTGGATTAAATGTCATGAGCAAAATTACCTAAAAGCAACAAACTTGAATACGACAAGAGAAAAATTTTACCTTACAAAATTTTTTATTGAGTGGTATTCGACATGACTATTTCACGAGACAATTTTATACACATAAATTTGATATATTAAACGTCAAAAAATTGCCGCGACAAGACAAAAAATTGCCAGTTCAAAACTTTCAAATTTTGTCAGTTATCAATTTACTCTAGTGAAATAGTCAAATCAATATATTTATAACGGTACGGTGTATCGATACTTTAAACAGTATCGCCTATCACTATATGTCACATTTGACGTACTCCTGAAATTTATTAATTTTGACGCTAGAATTGTCAATAATTCCAAATTATTACTTTTCGTTCTACACTCGCCTTATTTAATAAAGAAATCAAGGGTCGTGGGCAAAGTATAGTATTCTACTCGCAATTTATGAACATTATTCACTCGGGTGAATTGCGCCCCTCGCCTACGGCTCGGGACGCAAACGTCATCCTGCGTGAATAATGGCTATCATAAAGTGCTAGTTTAATAATATACTATAAACCATTGTTGTGATTCATCATGAAACTGTTTTTGTTTAAGGAGTAATTTCCATTACGTGGGGCATTGTTGGGGATTTTTGGAATCCCCTCCCCCCAATATTACGAGAGATTTTTCAATATTTTTGTTTTGGGTGTAAATGCGTTGGATTTATTTAAAAAATAATAATTTGCCCAGTTACTTTTATTTTATTTATTTATTATGATTTAGTAAGATTTTATTCAACACACGTTAATTATTTTAATTTAATTAAGCTTTGACGCAATTTTACACCTCGCTTTGATAGAAAAAAATTACGTGATATTTGCCAAGACCCCCCTCCCCACTAAGTGAGATTTGACGAGATTCGGCTCGATCCCCCCCCCCCCCTGAACACCTCACGTAATGACTCCCTTCCTTAGTATATTATTTTTTTTATAAAATAGGTATACTCTTTTTAAAGTCAATGTGAAGAGAGATAATCTACATTTTTGGTGAAATTAAATGTTATTTTTTAACAGTGCATAAATGGTGGCGGCTTTAGCAGCCGCCACTTAATGTTTGTTTTCATTATTAGAGTACGTACTCAGAAAAAGTTTAATCAAAATTCCATTTCTTTTTATTTGGTTCAAATTTCTATGATGCGTATAGAAAATAGATTTTTTAAGGAACTTAATATTTCGTTATTTTTCTACAGCTCTAGATGGCAGTGACTTCAGCAGGCGTTGATACTAAATGATTGTTTTGATCATAAAAGTATTTTGTGTGATAGTAATGAATTCTATAGCGAGTAAATATCATTTAAACGAAGCAAACCAAGAAAATACGATAAAAGTTGAAACGATATACAAAAGGTTGACGTCACACGTTTGTGATAGGTGTTGTACAGTAGAAACGGTGGAGCTTTACCATCACGTGACCCAATCTACGATTTATGCAACACATATTTTCTACATACTATCTTCTTCTATCAATATAAATCAAACAATAACGTACGATCGATTGTCTTCTTCGCAAGACATACGTAATAGTTTCATTCAATATGCCGTAGTAATCGTAAAAAGAGACAACGATATAATTGACGTAACGTGTATAACTGATCGTACTAAAAGTTGAGTTTGACACTATCGCATTTGAGGTTATGCGAGTTTAGTTTATTGTTTCGTTTTTAGCGAATTTTTGGATTGAAAGTGTATTTATTATTAAAATCAGTTCTTGTAAGAACTAATTTGACTTTTTATTCCATTTGACATTGGTAAGTACGAATAAATACATTATCAACTTGTAATATAATACTATACAATTTATTATTTCAAATGATTATTACAGTTATTCTTAGTGACTGTCATCATGCCTATTAGGGTATTGTCTCGATCAAAAGTAAAATCTTGGATCATCGTGAAAAATCCAAAAAAAAAACATTTACATTGATGTATACTAATATCCAACATTTAGCAAACAAATGCAATGTATGTAACTATACTTTTAAATAATTTTGTAATTGTAAAGTGACAATTTAAAATCATTAATTATAGATAAAGCAGAAATTTCAACTAAGTAGGTACATCATTAATATTTTCCCAATCTAAAACAACCCTGACAAGAGGAAATTATAGTTTTTATCCAGAATGTTACTCAACAAATGTCAAACGGGAGGTGTCGGTTAAATTTCAACTACACCCATTTCCGTTTCCTACGTGTTTTTATTTACAACGACTATCAGTCTCATCCCCATTGTTTACTAATAGCTTACTAAATTTACAAACCAACGTCGATCTTTCAAAGTTCCGAAATACACGCCAACACTGGTTCCCAGAAAATGTAGTCGACTTTTTAGATTTTATCTGATAGACGTGTCTTCTTGAATGCATAAATACTTTAACACAAGACTAGCAATAGTAAAAGAACTTTGGAATTTACAATAACCTCTTATATGTAAAAGTAAAATATCCTAAGTTATAATATATTTTTCAACGAATGTAGAATGATGGCTATTATTCACGCGGATGACCTATATCAACCACATTTATTTATTGAAACGTAAATATAAGTAACTTATAATTTTAATAAAAAACTTTTACATTTTTTAGTAAAATTATCACATTATTATTAGAAATAATAAGAGAGATAACATAAATATACGTACTTAAACATATTAAATCGTCTCTATCGCTACTGTTGTCCATTTTCTTCTCTATATAATATACGTAAAATTAAGATTATACCTATAATTATTTTGACGCTCCAAACGACGCGCTGTCAAAAGCGATTTACCTATATAGTTAGATAGACGATTTGATTTGTTCATTGTAGCGTGAATTCTGATAATCATAGGATGTGATTGGCTAACGAGTATGATTTCTATGTTCCAGATGAAGAAGCTAAGTGATGTAGACACAGGAACGGAGCTATCCGCTGTACTTCCACCTCTGCTAGCTCGTGCGACAAAGGATTATGTAATGTGGCTAAGAAAGTAATAACCTAGAGCAAATTGAACTGAGCTATTGTCGCAGTTGAGTCCTGGACCAGAAGGATATTAAAGAAAAATCTGTTATTGAAAGGCCACTGCAATACAGCTAACATATCTATCAGTCAGGAAAATCTAACGAAACAGCCTTACAACAACTGGTGTCGAAAATTGAGAAAGTCTTAGGAAATCAAGAGTTAGTACCTACTCGGAGTATTTCTTGATATAGAAGGAGCTTTCGATCATACCTTCTCGAACCCCAAGAAAGCTGCTCTTGTAAGGTGTGGGACAGACCACACCACATGTCAAATGTAAGAAAAATATTCATGATAACTATTAAAAATTCCAGGTATATAACTATCAGTTGTCAATTAAAAAATTTGAAATAGGTATCCCCAAAAAATGTGTCATGAATGCCAATGTATAAATTGACAGGTAGAATATGAATATTTAAACACAAAGTTTGCTATTTAAATGTAAGTACCTAAAACGCCGAGCATATCAACAGGCAATATGTTAGTTTTTCTAAAAGATAGTTTTTATTAACATAAATATATTCATTGGTTAATTAGTCAAAATAATAATAACTATAAGTAGCTAGGAACCTACTATAAGTTAGAATACCAATGTTGACAACTTGTCCTTAAAATCCAGCTAAAATTATTATTTTAAAACGCCAAATTATTTGGCAATACGTGCCTTTTTAAAATAAGTTTTTTATTGACAAAAACAATAAATTCATTCAACGTGTTTATACTTCAAGGTATGTATACAAACAATGCCAAGGTAATATCAATTTGTTCTTTCCTGCAATAGCACTTTTGTCTGCTTATAAACCAATTACCATATTTAAACACAAAATTATTATACATGCGAATCTGCATCATTGGAAGTCATACCTATTCTTATGATCTTCTAAATATCACTTACCAAAAAAATCCTCCCATGTGTCATCGTTGAACTCAGACTCCACCATATTTACAAAAGAACAATAACCCAGTGACACTTTAAACAAATTCACATAATTCACAGATAAATTAAAAACTACATATTAAAAAAAGCGAGATTTAATTCATGTATTTACAACGCGTTTAAAATGTGTGCTTATGCAACTATATTTCCGACCGGCCTACCTTTACCGCAGTTGCATCGAGAATGCGGCGAAAGATTTAGAGAACCGCGTGGATGGAACTAATTTGCGCAGACGCCGGTTTTTCGGTAACTTTTCGAATGTTTTTTAGACAATCAGACTGCATGGTTCTTTTTATTTTATTATAATTATACAATTAAGTTTTCTATATTTTATTATAAGATTTTATGAATCTTACAGCAAATCGATTTTTTCTTGGATTTAACGTTTCAATTCAAACGAGAATAATTATCTTTATAGGTACAATATAATTAACATAGCTTAAAATAAAGAAAAATGTATCTAGGTATTCGGTTAAGTGAAGGTTAAATGATACATATCACCGAAGTAGTTCGTCTAAGTTATGACATATTATTCTCTTAGGGCGCGTTGTATAAAACACCTAAACTCGGTTGAATGATAACTGATGTTTAGTCTGCGACAGATTGATGTACTTATTATCAATCAATTACTTCAGGCTAAACATCAGTTATCATTAAACCGAGTTTAGGTGTTTGATACAACGCGCCATTATTAAAGGTTTAAGACCGGTTTAAAATGTTTTACGCTATATCTTACTGATTATTGACTAGATACCTACCGTGTTCACACATACTATAGGTAAGTATAATGTTAAATCATATATTTTAAGGTCCTTCAAGGCACTTGAGAGAAACATCCCTTACTACTACTAATTTAGTCAGGCGAACCTTGGCCAAGACAAACTCAAGCCAAGATTCCGGCACTGAGACCACTGGCGGGCCCATTGTGCCATTCCTGCTACGTATGCATCCATGACGTCGAGTTCCTCGATGAAGGACTCAATCCTCTTCAGCGAATGCCTGCTTATGTCCCCCAGAGGCAATAACATCAGGGACTCCGAATATTCGCCTGCGTAGCACAGCCCAATGTGGACATACGAGAACATGGTCCGACGTATCGTCAGCCATGCCGCAACCCCTGCATAGGGGGCTTTCCTCTAAACCTAGGTTACAGAGATGTTTCCTCAGACAGCAGTGCCCTGTTAGGAGTCCTGCTATCTTTTTTAACCTACTCCTTGGTAGTTCTAGAGCAGCTCTAGCATGTCCATCAGTCCATCCCCTCAATAGGAGCTTGGACTGCCTGAGAGCCTGTAGAGCCCTCCAGCGAGCAAGGTGCTGGTTTCTCAACCAGTTCCTCGTCTCCTTACGGATTGTTTGTTTTGTGAGGCCCAAGGTCGGGCTCGGGCCGTTAAAAGGAGTAGCTGCCCCTTCCACAGCCAGCGCGTCCTCCCCTTCATTGCCTTCAAAACCAGAGTGGGCCGGAATCCATTCTAGCCTTTCTAGGTCAGCAAGGCGTTCACGACATTCAGCAGTAAGCCCTGAGTTGATGGTATATCACTCAGTGCCTTAATTGCCGCCTGACTGTCGGTGTATATGGTTATGCGTCGATCCGTATAACCTCTGTCTAGGTTTATCTGCGCACATAACAAGATATCGTATACCTCAGCCTGATATGCAGACACGCCCTTACCCAATGGAACACCCTATAGGGGGTTACGAATGAGTACCTGCACAGGCAGACATCAGCCGCTCGAGCCAGGACAGGGACATCTCCCAGAAGCCTGAGCTTATTGACGTGCCTGCACCCTTCCTCGTTTCGCACATATCCCAAACTTTTCAAGCGTAGGAGTGCCCTCCCAGCCTCAGTCTCGATCACATGGTGAAGAGGCTGAAGTCCAAGAATCACCTTCAACGCATCAGTTGGTGTAGTTTTCATGCAGCCTGTTGCCCCCAAACCGACCACCCTTTGAAGGCGTGCCAGTTGCGACCTAGCCGTGGCCAGAGCCGCGTATGTGAGCATCGGCAGCATGATCACTTTATAGAACCACAAGATCGTCTTGGAGATTAGTCCCCATTTCGGACCAATGGCTCTCCTACAGCCAAGTACGTGTTAGTCACCTTGCCCAGGCGACTATCAAGGTGAGCCTTCCATGTCAGAGACTTATCCAGGATCACTCCCAGATATTCCACTTGTTCAACCACTGGAATAGGCACTCCGCCAAGGTGCATACCATTAGGTCTTATACCTCTTTTCTTGATAAAGAAATTACCTCAGCATTGGCAGGATTAACTGCAAGTCCGTGGTCGTTGCACCACCCCTGTACCCTATTCAGGGCCATTTGTATTAGGTCACTGAGGACGGTGATATGCCTTCCAACAACAAGGACAACGATATTATCGCTTGCCAGAGAGCCCTCACCGTTAAATAAGGATATTAATTCGTCGACTCCATTCCAAATATTTCTATAACTTTAAATTAAGTGAAAAAAAAACAAATAAACACAAGACAATATCTGATATCACTATTCAGTGGCACAATATTTACTTAGATCAATCATTTATTTGAACATAGGTAGGTATATATATTATTTTGTTTAGACAGTCGCCCTGAGATAAACAAGCGTTTTCTTGCCAATCCATAGTTTTGAATAGTTAATTGATTTAGTGCTTAAGAGAGATTAATTGTTATCAAAAACTGAAAGCTTAAACTTCTCTATGCAATTTTTAAAAAATGTTTTTAATCTAACTTGTTTCCCCGTAACTTAGTGTCGTCTAGTCCTAGTGAAAGTGTTTAAAACCAGACTAAAATAAGCGTATTTGGGACATTTATTAAAACATGGTAGTAGCTTATTCTAAAATTTATTACCAGAACATAAAGACAAGCAAAACAAACATACAAAAATAAAAATATATAGATGGTATGAACTAAAGGTTGAGAACCTAGCTACAATGGTTATTTTTATGACTGTTCCTTGAAACTGTGGTAGGTACCTACTTGAATAATTTATTGCACTAATTCCCCCGAACACGGTTTTACTCAATTCATCAGGTTTTATCACTATGAGAGTGTTTTTCTTCTCGCTTTTAAATTTACTTCGTTAAATTCGACATTAATAGATTTATTCTGTCTTTTTTCACCCAAGCTTGTCTCAAATCAACTAAATCTAAAACCAAGACACACTTTTTACTAAAAAACTTTTCGATATTTACTTAATTACAGTTTCCTGTAAAAATTGTCACTTTTTAGTAAAGCGTAGACGTCAAAGATAAGATAATAGTTTAATACAATTATAACGCCTTACAAAATCTTTGAAAATTACTTTTTAAAGAACAGAGACCGTTCAAAAGGAAGCAACAACTGCTTTTCGGGCTTTGTGCTAAGACAGACATTGAATTATACTTCAAGTTAATCGGGGTTGCTATATCTGCACGATATAACCAACCATTCTGGTTTGTAATTAGACGGGACAACACAACTTGTAGACCGGTTTTGGCGTATTTGCGCCTCATCAGTACAAGGTAGATATCATCGGCCCAGAAGCACTGAGAGCATAATCCTAGACTGATAACAATGTTGAAATCACATGAATACATCAACGTCAGTAAAGGAAATGCTAAGAATGCGATAACAGCGACATCTAACCACAAACCAAAATTCTATAGTGACATCTCGGTTTTGTAGTTATTTACTTGATTACAGTTTCCTGCAAAAATTGGTATGTTTATATAAATTTCTTCGAAATTTCTAGTGGTCCATATACGAGGATGTATTGATATCTAGTTAGCCTAGACCAGTTCCATGGATAAACAAAATACTGCGTTTCCATAGCAACGGACAATAACTCGTTAAAAGTGTCAGTGTGAAGTTTGACGTCAAAAAAGTAAACCAGGGTTACGCAATAAATTAAAAGAAAAAAGATGTCCACCGAAATTGTGAAAATCGAAAAATTGGAGTATCGAGTCATCATCAAGTACCTGTATTTAAAAGGGTTAAGAGGTAAGCAGATTTACGAAGATATGCTTAATACCCTTGACGATCAATGTCCTTCGTATGAGACCGTGAAAAATTGGACTGTAAGCTTCAAAAGAGGTAAATTTTCCATTGAAGATGATGACCGATCGGGAAGGCCAGTTTCTGTGTCAGTCCCCGAAAATATCGATGCAGTTCATGACATGATTTTAGCAGACCGTCGAATTGGGCTAAAACGGATATCTAAAGCACTGACTATTTCATACAAACGCGTTCATATAATTCATATCAATTTGGATATAAGAAAAATTGCTGAAAAATGGATCCCCAAATGTTTGAATGTTGACCAAAAGCGTGCAAGGGTAGAAGCATCGCGTTCGATCTGTGCTCGATTTGAAAACGATGTAGACTTATTAAACCGAATTGTTACTATGGATGAGTACATTTCTACGATCCAGAAACAAAGCAACATTCGATGGAATGGCGACACTCTGGTTCTCCAAGACCTAAGAAGTTTCGTGTCCAAAAATCTGCTGGAAAAGTTCTTGCTTCAGTTTTTTGGGATTGCCATGGAGTAATCATGATTGATTTTTTGGATAAGGGTAAAACAATAACGGGAGATTACTATTCGACATTACTGACCACTCTACAGGAAAAAATTAAAGAGAAAAGACGCGGAAAGCTATCCAAAGGTGTTTTGTTTTTGCAGGACAACGCCCCTGCACACAAATCTCATGTTGCCATGCAAAAAATTCGTGATTTAGGGTTTGAATTACTAGAAAACCCCCCTTATTCACCAGATTTGGCTCCGTCCGACTATCATCTCTTTCCTCAACTGAAAAAAAGTTTAAAAGGTCGTAAATTTTCTTCCAACTAGGAGGTAATAAAAGCTGTGGAGGTCTGGTTTACAGAGCAAGAAGAAACATTTTTTTTGAAAGGTCTAGAGACGTTGCAGGTTCGCTGTAATAAATGTATCCAATTAAGAGGAGAAATAAATAAGTAAAATATTTTGTCATTGAAATTTTGTTTGGTTCTATAATAGGCTAAGAATTTTTCAATATATCCTCGTAGATATATTATAATGGAGACCAGATTTACCTCCAAATACAATCTAAAAAATGCTCGAGAGCTCCATAAAATGAAAATTTGAAAATTTACCCCCCAACACAAAGAAAAATTTGATCTAATCAACCTTTAGTTTAATGCCAACGAATAGATATGTGAAAAGCTTTCAAATAAATTTTGAATACGCATAATAAAAATAAATATATTTTGGTCCTTTCGCTATTTCTAACACAATCCTAGCTTACGCTCTAATAGGAATTTTACTATCAAAAGATCTCACATATATAAATAGTACACCTTAAATCACAGATTATTTAGTTTGAAATATATTACTACTTATTGCAAGAAGCAATTTTAAGCTCATTATTTCACTGGCAAAATCGATTCCTGCAACATATTTAAGAGGAAATCTAAACAAAAAAATAATACGTTAGTAAAAACGATATTGTATATTCGTATGAAGAGATATTTATTTATACTATAAATATTCACTAGTCGAGAGCGATTTGGCAATAAAGTTCGAGACTAGTAAATATACTTACATCCCGTGAAGTACATAAGATTTTTTCTCCTCCCCGCAGAATTTATTCTTGAATTTTTATTAATTTAAATCGATACTTTTCGCATGAAGTTACGGACAGCTTTGAGCGGTTTCTATGGCGCTAAAAGCATTGTTATTTTATCAACAATGTTCAGCTGACAGTTTATTATCAAAAATTGAGAAAAATTTAAATTATTGAATTGTATAATGTATATATACAATATATACATTTTAAGAAGAATAATTGATAATACAATAGAAGCGAGAGAAGAAATGTATCTAACTTTTATAGACTTGAAGGCAGCTTTTGACACAGTAGAAAGAGAAAAAATTTGGGAGGTATTGGAAGAATTAGAAGTACCGAAAGCTCTAATTAATATAATTAAAAGCACATACGAGACTGTGAAAGTAAGAGTGCAGATAGGAGGTCAAAGATCGGATGAGTTTTTAATGGAAAAAGGAATAAAACAAGGTGATAGTTTAAGCCCACTGTTGTTTGTCATTATCATGGACAAAATTGTCAAGGAAATAAAAAGACAAGGAGAACCTGGACATGATAATAGGGTACAGAAACATGGTGCCGGTCAGATTAAGTAATCTACTATATGCAGACGATATTGTACTCATAGCAAAATCAAAAAATAAAATGCAGAAACTAATTAATTTATTGGCAAGAGAAATAAAAAACATGAAAATGACAATAAATACAGAAAAACCAAAGTAATGATAGTAAACGGAAAACAGCGAGAGGGGAGTAATGACAATGAATTGAAATGTAATCACAAAACATTAGAAAGAGTAACGACCTATAACTACCTAGGAAGTATCATAACAGAAGATGGAAAAATAGATGCAGAACTCAATAACAGAGCAAATAAATCGACAAGATTATATTATTCCTTAAATCGAACACTATTAAGCCATAAACACATTGATATGGACACAAAGCTGGAAATCTATAACAAAATTACAGTACCAACTATTACTTATGCTAGTGAGAACTGGGTACTGCAGAAAAAGCAGGAAACAAAAATAAATGCAATGGAAATGAAACATTTAAGGAAAATAGCAGATAAAACGAAATGGGACAAAGTAAGGAACGAAGAAATCAGAAGCATAACAAATCAAGATCCAATAATATTAAAGATTCAAAAGAAACAATTAAACTGGTTTGGCCACCTAGTGAGAATGAAACAAGATAGAATTGCGAGAAAAGTTTTGGAAATGGGAATATCAAGAAAAAGACAAAGAGGAAGACCCAGGAGGAAATGGATGGACCAGATTCAAGAAATTGGAAAGAACAAAGGAAAAACTTTAGGAGAGATGAAGGCATTGGCCAGGGACAGAAAAGAATGGAAAAAATGGGTTCAGAAAGAACTCCAATCCGACGCCTGAAAAGGCATAAGGATAAGAGAAAGAGAAGAATTGTATAATGGCCAAATGGAAAAACTCTATTCCTCCAGGTCCAAGTAAAATTGCTAAATTTCTGAACTTTAAGAACTTAAAGGAGTATACTGGACACTCCTTTAGAAGAACGCCGGCCACTTTATTAGCGAATACTGGAGTTGGTGTCTTAGCTCTATAGCGGATGGAAATATGTCATCGTTGTGGAGAGTTATGTAGCTGAGAACGTCAACAATAAAAAGTAAGTTGCAAATAAAATTTAATAGAATATAATGAAGCCAGAAGTCTCCTGCAGTACTTTAAGAGTAACAACTTCGTTAGAGATGGAGAAATTATGGAGTCAGAACATTTCATACCAATTGAGAAAAAACATTTATCAAAATTTTGTAAATAATGTTCATGTACTATCAATATTCATCTAAATAAATAAGTTTTGGTAATTGCTACTTACATCCTTCAAAACAGTGTCAAAATGAGTTGTTTACAGTTTAGGGAGGAGAAAAAATACTTTTTATCATTGAAAAACAACAAAATAAGTACATCGTATACAAGTCACACTATCATACCAAGGGCCATTCGCACCGGTTACACTTAAACGCAAAGTGTTACTTAAATCTACTAAGTGTCACTTAGTCGTTCGCACCGTATTTAAAGGAATCTCTAACGCGGCGTTGAGGATACCTTAACTAAGCTCGGAATATCCTCTGCTTAAAATTCTACTTAACCTCGAAATACTAATTTTGAAGTTTATTTCAGTTTATTTATGACAGAAATGAATGAAACTGCTCACAATTTTCTTGGAGAAATTGAAGCAGAATTAGAATATCCTTATGATTTGTAAGTGAAATTATATTTTACCCCAGCTTTATGAAGATTATACCTATTCATTCACTTGCAACTAATACCAAACGACTGACCATAGATACGAGTGACGTTAATTCTTGACAAGTTCTGACTAGATCTTCTTTTTTAAAGAATATTTAAAAAATTGCAGCGTTGTCAAATGGTATCTCCCTCTTAGTTAAGGGTGGTACGGCGCGAACGAAGTTGTACCTAAATTATAAGTGTCACTTAGTTAAGTGACATTTAAGGATAATCGGCGCGAATGGCACTAAGAAAGTTTATAGACGGTCTCTGAAGAAGATAATGTGATTGTTGACGAAACGATATTAGTTAATTACCACCGGTTGTGAATAATATAGGTCTATTCCAACCGCAATCTATCACTGATTGCAACGGTCGAATATTCTCTGATCGTTTCTGATTGAGGTTGGAACAGACGTTTTAGAGATATGATGTGATTGGTTTTGCAAGGGTCAAGAAGATTTATTACACTGCGAATACTTGTTTGTATAACATTTAAGAAAAACATAGTGAGAGAAGCACACCGATATTAGGACTTTATAATTAGTTTTTCAATTTTCTATACAACCAATACCGACAATTCCAACGTTCAATATAAGAAAACACCTGGTGATTCTTTTACAATATGATAGGATACCGACTGAATTTTTATCTAAACACATACAGTAAATATTTTACAAAATTGATAGGAAATACGATAAGGATTAAGAATGTAATTAAATAATAAAAAAATCGAAAGATTAAAAAAATATCTACATACGGAATAATACATGATAAAAAAGTATGAAATAGAAGATTTAAACATTCTTATACACTGAAAAAATATTATATATCGTCATCGAACTATTTTAGAACTATTGCGATCAGTTACGCGCGCAGGCGTCGAATTTGCACGGTTCTACGTGAGTACGAAAACGACTTGAAACTGGAGCGGTTTTTTTGTCAGGTGACGTTTGACATCTTGAAAATTCTCCATACTTTTTATCGTGGAGACTATAATAGAGAGATCAAAATCCTTGTATTCCAATTTCTGGTTATAGTAGAGTGCGCCAGTTTAAAACCGGTACCATAGCATCTGACGGCAGAACAATAACAGCCAATCATAGAACTCGAGTCCATGATGTTTCATTGACTGTTCGGGGTTCACGTGTGAAGTTAGGAAATAGGAATGGAACATTTTGTGGATGAGAAATCCGAATATTAAAAACCCCATATGAAGCGGAATTTTTCGGCCGACTATTTCCCGCTAGGTATCGAAAATTTCCCTGCAGATCCGTAACTACAGTAACGAGTGTTTAATTTGCGCATTTGTCATTTTGACACATGCCAAATTTTAAAATTCGTTGAAATGTCGCGATTTGGACAAGATTCTCCAAGTTCTATTAAAAAAAAAGTGACCGAAAGTAAACCAAAAAATAAAAAACTGATCCAGAAATATCCTACCGAATTACACTCGTACATCAAAATAAAACTTATAATTTTTATGCACTTGTGTAATTCCTTCCGAAAATAACAATTTACAAAAGTGTAAATAAAGCAAGCGCATAGTTCAGTAAAAATACCTGAAATTTGACCTTTTTGCTGCTCTCCTACGAATGGACTTATAAAGAGTGAATTTTGGGATGAGGAATCGAATTCACGTACTCGCTGGTTTCCAATTTTTCGAAAAAACTACGTTTTTCACAATTATTTCCGAGACGGTAAGTTGTATTAAAAAAAATTTCGAATAAAAATTGTAGAGCGACCAATTTTACGTCAAAATATAACCTATCCAATAACCATTTCACCATACTCCATAACATTAATCATGCTGCTTATAATATCATCTGAGAAATCTAAAAGATTGAAAATGTCCGAAAATCGGTTAATTATCCTCACATTGACACTGGTGCAGCTACTAAAATTGATGTATATTGATAAAATTGTTCGGTCATATTATCTCGATTATGTTGACAACTACTAATGTACAACCGCCAATCCTAATTGGCTGGTTGCAATGACCTTTCTTTTAGTTCGCATATTTTCCGGGGCTCTTGTTTGCTTCTGTCGACTGTACTAGTTGTGAAAATTATTAGCCTCCATCGATTCACGTGAAAGATGTCCCGCCATTGGTCAAAAATTGGGTTTTAATTTTTTATACAAATAATTATTTTTTCAGTGTAAAGAGTTAAAGTATGGAAATTGTACAAAGTAATACTTTTTAATGTAATTCTTTCAATTATCGGCGATCTAATACTTTTTTCATATAATTGAGACAAACATTTATAATTAACTGTGTGGAAAAAAAGATGTGTATAATATTATATAAAAAAAATACATAATAATAAAGTAGAATAATTTCGGTAACAAATAAAGTTAAATTAAAACTTTGTATTTCAGAATTTTTTCTCTTCTAAAAATAAGGCATATTTTTGAGATTATCGCCCTAGTGCAATTAGAAATAAATTTGTTAGGAGATAACTACATGTTTATCAATTTTAATCATATAAAAGACAGTCTTACTGGAGGTTATCCGTTTAATGCAATAGGGAACTTCAAATTTTGACCCCACGTTTTATTAGGTAATATTAATAAATGACAAATGGGATATTCAAAAATAAGATTATTTTAAATTTAGTATTTAGATTAACAGAAATAAATGATAATAAAATTTACTGAAATTATGCAACTTGTAATGCAAATACGTCACTAGTTTAAATGTGAAGTTGTCGATAGTCTTCCTTTGCAGTTCTAAGTTTCAGCTTCTTTCTCCTTTATTGGGATGTTTGAGCTTATTCATGGCAAAAATGTTGACATTTGAATTAAAGATCTGATAATCATTTGCAAGAATCTATTTTTAGTTGGACACGATATTGATTTATTTCCAAAAAGGTATAAAAGACATCCAAAAATTGAAGGCAATAAAAATGTGCATCAATTTATATTCACTCCCGCCGACCATGATCATTAGATTAGATTAGAAATGGAGTGGCTCTTTGTCCTATCCCACTGCGACCTTTGCAGATCTATTGTGGACCTCCCTATCCTTAGAGCTCGATATCTAGCTTTATTCTTTTTGTTAGACCTATTAGCCTGGATACCACCTCCCTTGCGTAGCTCTCTGCCCTCGGTTTTTCTTCTCCAAATAGGTGAAAACGCACCATTACTAGGCCTTCGGACTCACAAAGTATGTGCTCCGCGGTTTCGTCTTCTTCCTAGCAAAACCTACATAGGCTGTCATCTGCTAGGCCAATTGTGTGCAGTCCAGTCAGCATTCTTACCATCATCCTCGTCGTTTTTCGACTTTGACATAGTAGGTCGCGTGATACTTTGGCCGAAGGGCTTTTACGGAATAGTTTAGCGTGCCTTTGTCCTGGGGTTTTATGCCATCAGGTTGTTTATCCATTGGTGGATGCTCTCCTTAGTGAAGTTTTTTGCAATTCCACAGGAAGGTTCTGGCCCTATCAAGACCTCAGTCGCTCCCTGCTTGGCTAATTCATCGGCCTTTTCATTGCCTTTTATTTCTTGGGGACCTGGCACCCAGGCTAGGGTCACTCTATTATGACTACCTAGTCTGTTGAGGGCCTTGAGACACTCCCACACCAGATTTGACGTTGACCGATATGAGCTTATCGCCTTTAGTGCTGCTTGGCTGTCCGAGTAGATGGCGATTCTTTGGTTATCCACCTTCCGTCTCATCAACCCTTCTGCACAGCATTGCACCGCCATTACCTCTGCCTGAAAGACAGTGGCATGTTTCCCTAGGCTTAGAGAGGTTGTGATCTTCTCTTGTACCCCATATATTCCGGCTCCTACTCCAGAGTCTGTTTTAGAGCCATCAGTGTACCAGTTGAGATTCGCTGTTATAGGAAGCCCTCCCAGCACTTTCTCTCTGAAATGACTACTATGTATTAATTTTTGAAGCTATATTGTGGGGCAATCTGATCCATTGGCATTCCCAGTATTGGATCTGCCTTTATTTCTTCATACAGCTTTTTATAGGCATTGCCGTGTCCTTGACTTATCGGAGGAGGCCCCTGTAATAATCTGTGACTAACAGATCTTGCATGTCCCTGAATGAATATATGCAGTGGCGGTAGGTTTAGTATTACCTCCAGGGCTGCAGTCGGCGTTGTTCTCATGGCCCCTGTGATACTCAAGCACCATGATCATAGGTACCAACCGAAATATTCTACACAAGTCGCGCCGTTTTCACTACCCACGCACACCCGTCCATGATAACGAAACGGACGAATACAGCTCCTGTACGTTCGAGAAACTGCATTGAAGATCCTGACCATGGAGGCTAGATAGGGAGATCGAACTCATATGGACTCAACGAATTTCTTACTCACAAAATTCTGTTTCCTAACCTCACATATTGTCAAATGAGAGAGCAACCAATAGAAAACCATGAAGTGTATGCAACGCTTAGGCTACAATCGTAATCAATTCGCTGGCCAAGTGGCACTTTATTGGCACTCAGGCTAAGCAAGTCTATTTCAGTGTGATCGTTCACAACGCAATTTGTCGTCAGAGTTGAAGTCGTCGAAATTTCTTGCAAGCTGCAAACTTTCACTTCGACTTGCACTTCGTGCCGGCTATGGAACATGCGCATTAATTTTTGTTATTTGTTTTTTGATATATCTGACATATGTCTGATAGTTTGACATTTTCATCGAATTGATCATCATTGAATCATGCTTCGACCATATGTTGAAGTAATTATGACAATTATTTAGGTACGAACGCGCTTGCGTTAAAGTCGACTTTGAAGTTGTTGTGAATGGCAAATTTCGTGCCGAAGCGCCATTTGGAGCGAATTTATTACAAATGTAGCCTTAGGGGTCTATTTTGTAACACATAACGACGTCGTTCGTGGGCGATTATCGTTTATTAACGACTTTCTCTATTTTATAGTCAACGGTAGTCGTTGTTGGACGCCAAAAATGGCTACCAACTTGTCGTCCACCGACGATACCTTGACAGCTCTCGTTGAGAAAGTAAAAAGTCGTTAACTAGCCTATGGTGAAGGTCATTGTGCTCGCCTTTTTTTATCAGGTGAAGCAGCTAATTTGGTTTTAGATGAGTTACAAAGGAGGTAATGAATTGGATTGTCTACATAAATATCAATTTAAAATGTTAATTTTTAATAACTTGGTTTTGTTAGCAAGAACTAAGAGCCAGTTGGAAAATATATTCAGGAGACTAGTAGAAGAAGCTGGAAAATATGGACTTATAATAAACGAGGAAAAAACAAAATATATGGTAATGCAATCAAAGGATACAGACAAAAACAATAGAATCACATTTAAGACTGCACAAAAGAATTATATGTTTGAAGAAGTAAAGGAGTTTGAATATTTAGGGGTGATAGTAACGAACAAAGCTCAGGAAGAAAAAGAAATAGATAAAAGAATAATAAAAGGGAATAGGGCTGTCGGATCCCTGAGTAGATTATTACGAGAAAAAAAAACGTTTCAAGAGCAGCTAAAATTCGAGTGTATGAAACTATTATAAAACCTGTTGTACTTTATGCATCAGAAACATGGACAATGACTATGCAATCAGAGAAAAAGTTGGAAATTTGGGAGAGGAAAGTCCTTAGAAAAATTTATGGAGGAATAAAAGTAGAAGATATGTGGCGAAGACGAACAAACAAAGAAATAAGGGACATGTATGGAAAACCTACAATTACAAACCAAGTCAGAGCCCAAAGAGCCAGATGGTTAGGACATATAACCCGACTACCAGATCAAAGAATAGTAAAAAAGGTATTGTCTGAAGGAGAAGGAGTTACAAAGAGAAGGGGGCGACCCAGGAAAAGATGGATGGAGGAAGTAAGGAGTGACATAGAAAAAGTGGGAATATATGATTGGAGAGAAAAAGCAAAGGACCGTCGGAAATGGAAGCAAGTAGTGAAAAAAATAGAAGCCAGGGGCCTACAAGGCCTGTAGTGCTAATTTATATATATATATATCTACATTTAGAGAAGAAACCCGAGAAATATTACGTACACTGAGAGATACCAGTAATCCTTTTGAGCTCCCAGAGGAACTTTTTAGGCAGTTATATAGACTGGATGTTGTATCGGCAAAAGATTTATTTGAGGTAATACGTTTTTTTAATTGAATAATAAAATTATCCTCAATAGAACCCAGAAACAGTCCCAAATTATCAAAATGAACACTGGAAACACAAAACATCTAGAAAAATAATATTCGACGTACGTTTTCTGTCAATTTAATAATACCAACCTTAAAATTAGCCGTTAACTTTGATCACTAAAATAGACACTGAACGATAATGTTACAGAATAGTGTTAAGAGAAATTGTCGTTGACAAATAAGTCGTCTGCGTAACGATATCGTTTGGAAACGACGAATTACAAAATAGAGCCCTTAAGATTGGCTGCAGTCAAATGTTTTTGGTATTGGATTTATACTGGCGCCCTCTGCTATAATTAGAAATTGGAATACATGGACTCCGAATATAGTATCAATGATCATGGCCTTGAAATTTCTAAACGTTTTATAACGAAAGGGTTCAGCGGTAGTGCTGGCAATACCGGAGTATACTACAGCAATTCACTCATAGTTCACTTCACGCAACTCCACTTCACTTTTGTAGAAATTGAGAGGCACTTATAACCTCGATATAACAAATTGACATCGAAGACTATTATTGTTCTCTTATCCCCAGACTTTTCTTTTAGTTGTTAAGAGTATAATAAAAAATAAGTTGGCGCCCCAAACTATATTTATGACTTCATTCGACGAAGACTGCAAACAATATCCCAATTTAGGGAAGATCCAGACGCTGTGGTACCTTTATAGAGAATCAAACTATCTTTATGCCGTCATTCGATGGACAATTGAGTTGATCTTGATAATTTCCACCAAACAATACACGAAAATTCGATCCAATTCAAATTTTTAGTTCACTCTTTATATTCCAAAATTATAAAAAATCAATTTCTAATCACTTCGATATCTCAAAAATATTACGGTTTAAAAAAAATTAAATATTAATCACAGATTCAGATTCTTTCTCGTCTACGTAACCTTTATATTTATTTTTACCTAATTCGACAGTTTTCATAAATTCGCTTTCACCGTACAAAAACCTTTTGACATTTTCTTCCATTTCGGCGTATCGAGCACGGGCGACAATTTCCTCTGGACTTTTTTTCTGTATTTCCAACCGCAAATGTTCGGATTTCGAGTTTTCTGAGCTACTTACGTCCTGATCTATGCTGTTTTTCACCCAATCCGCGACTCTCTGTTGATTTTGAGTTGATGTATCACTGACCAAGGAATCGATTTCTATTTCTAAGCTATCCGGTGTGGGAGCCGATTCTTTTGGCACCAATTTGTGTGACCTGGAAAAGCAGTTCTAAGTCTTTCTTCATTTTAGAACATAAAATAAAATTATAATTTATAAAATAAATATATATAAGAGTATTAAAGATATCATGTATTGGTGGTGACATATTTTAGTAGAGTTAACGACAATAGAGGTGTGATCACCGAAAACGACCGGTTGATTGGCAACTGATCACATGTTTAAGTCTCAGCGTATAGATTGATGACGTGTCTGACTGTTCTCTATTTGCGTTAACTCTAGTGCAAGTGTTATAATATGTTGCTGTGATTATCACTAAACTGCAAAACTAATTTTGCTGACAACTCATCCAATCGCGTAGCTACAAGTGCAAACACGTTAATTTTTGCTAATGGCATCAAGACTTCCTGCCGCTAATCGTTAACGCGACATGCTGCGGTAGGAATCGAGAGAGCTGCCGATTTTCGGCAAGCCTGGCATTCCTGCATAAAAATACTTGTATTTGGAAGGAGTTTGTCGCTGGATATTAATGACGGCACAAAAATAAAGACACAATTCTTACCTTGTGTAAAGTACGGGTGCAATATTATTATGAGCATTATCTAGCAGGATATTCCTAGTACCTGTTTGCACTTTCATGGAAGCATATCTAGGTCCTCTGGGTGACGACATTTTGGCACTTCCTTCGTTCTCGTTTTTTTCTGACTCGGCTTTATCTGATGTCGATTCCATCTCGTAGCTAGGTTTCGATTTATTACATGTTCTGAAAATTATTGGCAAATGTAAATTGTAAAGTTTATTTTTGATGATCTGGCAATAATTGTTATGGTGAAACACCCTAATGTTATACCCCGGTAACTACCAAAAGCAAGATGATACTGATGTCACTAAAAAGAGCGTTTGGAAGTACATGGGGACTGAAACTGGCAGTGGTACATTGGCTGTACACAACGGTTGTAAGACCCATGATAACATACGGCGCACTCGTCTGGTGGCATAAGGTGATTATATGACGCCGACCACATCACTAGAAAAACCCTTCAACATCGAAATTGATTGGAAAGGAGAATTCAAGGAAACACCCAAAAAAGAAATAGTTTGGTTCACTGACGGTTCCAAAACGGACACTGGTACTGGCGCTGGAATATACGGTCAATCCCCCAGATGTGACATTAGTCATTCACTGGGAGTAAATACCACTGTATTCCAAGCATAAATCTACGCAATTGAGTCATGTCTGAGAGAAAACACAAGGAAGGGATACAGAGGTAAAAACATTCTTATCTGCTCAGACAGTCAAGCGTCAATCAAAGCACTTAATAGTAGTACAATAAAATCCAAACTTGTCTGGGAATGCTTGGAAAACCTCAAAAAACCTCAGTGCCACAAATAAGGTAACCCTGACATGGGTGCCAGGTCACAAGGGTATTGAAGGGAATGGAAAAGCAGACGCCCTAGAACGAGAAGAATCGGCAACCGGCTACACCGGAACTGAGCCGGAACCGGTGTAACAAAGGCTTCGGTAAGAACCACATTAAACCAGTGGGTGCACAAACAACACCTCAAATACTGGCAAACACAGTAAACTGATGGTTAAACAACCCATACCAAAACTTACTGAAGAAATCCTAAAGTTAAATAGGACAGATATCAGGCTGGTAATCGGCCTTATGACCGGACACTGCGGCCTGAGAAAACACCTTCAAACAATGGGAGAAGAACCTATATGTAGATTATGTGGTGAGGAGGACGAAACAATCACCCATATAATTTTCGAATGCGAGGCTCTACGTTGGTGGAGGTATAGACAGATAGGGCCGGACGACCCTGTATCCAACCTCACCAAAAGAGATACTGTGAAGAGACTTCTAGATCTCATCAACGTCACAAATCTTCTCACGGACTAGCAGACAAACAGGACAATACAATAAGCCAACGGCTGCAGTGTTGGGGCCCACTAACCCGGGCTGTTTCTCCTTATTACCAACCAACCTAAACCCCGGTGAAAACAGTGGAGATATGGTGTAGGGAGGAATGCCTAAGAGTAAAACTGTCAAGTCTTTTCAATGTATAGCTGCGTCTAAGCCAAGAAGTCATCTGGGAATAATTCAAGATGTAACATTCATGTGGAGTTCACACACATCGAACGAACGAGAAATAGAATGGCCTATTCGATTCTCTGTGTGTTTTCATTTCTTGGACCTTCTGATTATAGATTTTTTGGTATGGTTATTACAAAAAATTGGTAAATCTCCCATAAAGAATTATGCTTGCCCGAAAATATGATGGAAAGTTCAGGAAAAATCGGTTTCTCCGACATAAAATACTTATTGATTAGACATTCCATCATTATACATCCATATTTTGGATTTTTCTCTGAAAACCGAATATTTAAAATTGACGCGTTGCTCTTCAAATTGCTACTAGATCAAAACCATGTAAGATAACTCATCATTTTAGTGAATTATAGTGAACATTATTTGGTTAATTCAATATCATAAATGAGAAAGTATATCACACGTAGACGCACTGGATACGTAACTAACAGTATGTAAAAATTGTTGCAGTTATAAATAAACGGAACGGAAATTTTGCGCATGGGCAGAGGTAAGTACTCGCGACATTCAAATTAACCAAGAAATTATACAAATCATCTACAGCCTGTGTCCTATGATGTTTTGAGCTTTAAATTTTGTATTATAATCTAAATATTTATATAGTTTGAATCACAATGGATTACGAAATACATGTAGATATGCTTCTTGGAGCCGTGGGACTACTATTGTGTGCAGTAGCATTGGAAAAGTGTCGACAAGCACAAACTCGAAAAACGACGCTAAACTAAACAGTAAACAAAGGATATCTATGCCAATCTATGAAACATACAAAAACACAACATTAAATGACAGCTGATGACAGCTGATAGCCACGCTGACATCACACAAAATTCTTTCCTTTGATAGGCCGGACGTAAGAACGCACTGTAAAAAGATAAAAATTGGCCAACTCTTCCGTTCCAGTCCGTTCCCCTTACGGTACGTCATGCACTTACGTTCCTTTATAAACAAGGTACGTAAATTCTATAGTTGATCTTTTCACAGTGCGTCTACGTTTACAGTCCGTCAAACTATAAATCCCGCTTTATACAATATGGAAGTTGAAAAAAAATTTAAATTCGTTAAAAAATGTGTACCGCCCACGCCTATGGAGCCGAAGTGACCAAATAAATATTAATCGACGGTTGAATGTTTATATAAAGATTTAAAAAAATATATCAATACTTAATTGCTATTTAGAAACGAGTTATTAAAGGTTAAAGTTGAAAGTTTGTAAGACATTTTTGAATTTCAAGTTCTTTTGACAAAAAAATGGGTCAAATTCTACAAAAAATTGCTTTCACTGTCTATCTCTATTATATTCATGGTATTTTAACCATTTATGTAATCCACTAGCTTTTATGCTGAAATCTCCCAAAAAATCTCTTTTGGTGACAAATACACCACAACTTACCTGTGATGTGCTTTGTCTTTTTCACTATCCTTTATAGAGCTGACAGTTTGATATGCCGAGATTTCCTTGGTCACAGTAGGTGCATTCACTACAATAACTTTATTTGTTGCTAAGTTTCTGTTTGAATCCATTAAACTAGGGGAATTAGTGATGTCAATTATTTTATCGGCTAAAAAATTATTAGGTTGCACTTTCACCACATTGTAACTAGGTTGGTTAACGATGGGTTCCAAATTTTCTAGTGGGTATATAGGCACAACTTTATGAGTTTTTGGTTCTGCATTTCTCACTATCTTCATACCTACAACGTAAAAATTTGGATGAGTTATTAGAGTGTACTGATGAAGGAACGAGTAACAGTTTTACTTGCAAAGTTTCAAGCAAATCCGTCTGATAACTGGTAAGAAATGATCTTAGAAGCACCATTTCCAATCACACTTAAGCTGTAAAAGTAAAATGGTTCATCTTCATTTGGTAACATGTAAGTAGCAACCCCCTTTACCCAGAAGTATTTTTACTTTCCTCGATAAAGGCAGATTGTGACAGTTAAAATAAAAAGTATACCATTTTACTTACTAGTAATTGGTACAACACTCTCATTGCACCTTAAACACACCATTTCTTTATATTCTCCAGTTTGAGTCCCAACATCATGACTATCTAATCGATGAACTATCTTAACTCCTTTGGCACAAGTGCAAGTATCACAATGTTTGATCGCCGCTCTTTCCCGCTGCCTTTCCTCCAAAACTTTTGCCATAATTGCAGCTGATACGATATCAACAGGGACAGTTTCGGGTTCTGGTTCGCTTTTCCGTTCGGGGTTTGGAGACTTTGGTACTGAATAAACCATCGCAGTTGGAGGAAATGTCGGTATTGGAACTTTAATGCTTTTAATTTCTGGGGTAACACGGGGTGGTTCGGGTTTTTTTTTAGTAGTCATGTAATTTGATACTTGAGATTGAACTTCTGCAGGTAACTGAAACAATTTATTTAATTACTAAAATTATATCCAGAAGACTTACTCCTTTTTATAAGACTTTTAGTGCAATACCGGAGTTTTTTCAAGTTTACACTCTTATTTTAAGTAAATAGATAGACTGAAACTTGTAACATTAAATATATGCCGAATGCACTGTATATTATACTCAAAGTTTTGATATTAAATTTTCATTTTTTTATTCATTTTAAAGATTTTGAAGTACCTATTCTATAAAGTTTCATGTTACATACAAGTCTAATTTGTATTAAATACTTACCGTATCATACTTATGTGCTACAAAATTACTTTGCTTGCATTGTAAAAACTGTATTGCTAAGCTAACATCATTTTTGTATCTCTCCTAAAAGAAAAGAAAAATTTCATATTTAGTTTTTATCTTCAGTTATCTGACAGAGCTCGGTTATTATTGCAAATTTTGAAAGAAATGCGCATGTTTGGTGGTTTACTAATTTCATTAATTCATTAGCTATGTTCGAAGGTATCAATCTGAACCAGCTTTAAATGGTTTAGAGTACATGCCCAGTTACAAACCATGAAAAAATTTGATTATACCACGACAGAACGACACATCACCATTCACAACCTGAATGAAAGCAAGTACATTTTTTAGAATGCGCAAACAAATGGTCCCTGAACTGATTCTGAATTGCACCCGTGATCAAACTTATTTGTTCCAACACATTCGCAATAGTAAAATCGCGTTACAACTCACATATTGCGTATGTTACGGATTACTTACATTATCTTCCCTCAACTTCTTATTGGAATAATTTGCATCTGCTAATTTGTGCGACAATGTAGCTACATCTTTAGTGAGGGTAGTTTTTTCAGTCTCGCAAACGTCCACTAATTTTAAAAGCTTATCTTCTAATCCTTGGTTAACTCTTTGTACTCTTCTATGAGCTTCATATAATCTAAAAAATATTAACTCAGAAAGGTGAATACGTTAATTCAAACAATTCGGGAAAGTTGAATTGAATTGAACCTTACTGTATTAAACATTCGATTGTAATTATGAGTTATGTGTATGCAGTAATTAAAATAATATACACTATTTTGTGTTTTGTTATATGCAAACATTGATATGACTGAATATAATAGTCTTAATTGTTTTTATCATTGGATAAAAATTAAAAGTTGATATCTTCTCCATTTTACAGTCGACGAAAAAGCTATATAAGAAACCCTTTGATTAGATGGTGATTAAAAAACTTGAACATTGAACCTCTGGCTATGCTCAAATTTTAAAATTACCTGATTGTTTATCAACCTTATTAATTCACTCATTTGTTACATAACTATTCATTTAAAGATAAGTATATTGTTAATAGACGTCAAGATAATAGTATCATACTATTATACCACCTTACAAATTGATAACAAGCTTTACTTAAATATGACAATTGTTACAGGAAACTGTAATTAAGTTTAAAAAAGTATATTGTCGCTTTTAAAAGTAATTAACATTCATAAGAGTTGAAAAAGCCTTGAATTATGTATAAAATGTAGATGGAAAATATTAACTTTATTGTAATTTAGTAAAATATTTTTCTGTTAAATGTAAGAATATAAAATAATTATTAATATTCATACTTGAAAGTATTTCAGTATACTGCAAGCAACAGTTCAATAAATCCAGAACATGTATTATCCCATTTTTTACCTTTTATATTTGTCTTGCCAAGTTATCAGTTCTTCTTTCAATAATAATAATTCTTCACCGGGAAGTTTATTGGCTTCATTCAAAAAATTCGTCTCCATTGTTACAATATGATTATCCCTTTCAAATAGACGTTGCTTCAGGTTTTCTATTTCAACATGAAGCTGCACATCATGGTCACTAGTAATGCACCTTTTGCATGTGCATCCACAGTCCTGAAAAAAACTCATATGATATATTCCTCAATTTAAATAAATATATTTTGTTTTATATTTTATATTGTATATTATTCCTGGGTCTTGTAATCCACCCACCATTTTAGTGTTGGTTTAGTGGGAGTATTACCACCAGTTCCAAAATTCCCAACTTGGATGATCTTAGATCTTTTTGTTTAGTAAATTTGGGTTCTTTATTATAATCAACTTTACAGAAAAGTGTTCACTGCAAGATACATTTTTGATGTTTTTTTTTGCCTGTTTAACGACCTTTGAGAAGACTATTTATAGACATTTGAGTTGGAAAATGGTCAGTTATATGTTATGAACAAGGGACATCGATTTTAAATCTAAAGTGCTGTGCCTAATTTAAAACATACTGACAAAACATAAGTAGCATGGTTAATATGCTTGTTTGCTTGTGTTTTGGATACACAAAGTATACTCTATTCCAAAATATTTCGTTTTAACTTAACACAAACATTATTGATTCAAGGGAAAAACCTACAGGAGGAAGTCATTAATCCGATAACAGTAGCACAATATGGTATCATACTCTTTTCTTTGCAAAGATAATTGCCAATAGTATGATTATTTTAAAACTGAAATATTTGGTTAGTAAAATAATATTTAGTATTAGTATCTAAATTTCACCTATTATGGGATCTGTTACTGTTTACAGGACAGGAATTTATAAACCTTTATTATTAAATCTTTAAGACCAGATACAAAATGTAATCTTTGTACTGAGTCAATGAAATATACTTTACAATAGAATAAAAAAGCACAGCCAAGATAATATTATGCACAGTGATCATTATCACTCATCCATTTTGGATAATGGAAGTTTAGATTTCACACAAAAAAAACATTTTTTAATAAACCAACCTCAATCTTAGGTTTCACACACAAAAATATTTTTTGTAATCTTTGATCTGTCTGTTTTTGTAATTGATTCTACTTAATATTCCAACCCTGGTATTTCTAGCTGATAATACAGAATTTATCAACTGATTGTTGATGATGAATATCCCCATTCTTATCAGTACAGATTTTAAATGCTTACTATTGCTATAACCAAATGATATAATTTTATATTTAAGGTGGCTCAATTTTTTTTCTGTCAAAAAGAATACTTGTAAACAGGAAAAGTGAAGAACTTCAATTATTTATTATTCTTTTATTCCATTACTTAGATAACTACTTAAATTAATTTAAAAGTCACAGTAAAAGTAATTCAAATTCTAACAAAACAAAGAGTTTAATGAACCATGCTTTGTCTCTATGTTTTGATATTTTAATACCAACAAAAAAACATTTGGACAATATATTATTAACCTTAAGTATCTCAATACCTGAATTAGTTGTTTATTTATCATAATAATAATATAATTACTTGATTTAAGGCAGCAATACATATTAAGCAATTAACATAACAAGAGGTAAAGCACAAGCAACAAAATTCATTGTTATTTTATTATAATTCTAGTGAATGAAAGAGGTTTTGTCATAATTAGTTTATCTATAAAATCTTCAAAGTTTTTAAGTAATAAAAAGTTGAACAGATTAAGAAAATAAGAAGCAACCAAGCAATATATTTTATCACTGATATTAAATAACTATCTAATGAATTTAGAATGGGTGACAAATTTAATCTTATGAAAGATAAATAACTATCAGCTTGTAATAACAAGATTTGATTAGGCTCTGCAAAAATATTCAACTACTATAATGTTAAGAAAACATTGCATGCCACTATAAAACTATTTTATGCTTACAGGCGGTATCAAAAATATGTTCAGAAATCATATTCTTTCTCAAATAAATTTTTATTTAGTCTGGTATTCTTCTGTATGCATAAAACTCAATGGATTATTATTAATTGTGTTGTTTTGGCAGCATGATAATTATTATGTTATTCAAAAATAAGCACAAGATAGTATCATTTTAGATTCAATAGTCTGAGTTACAGATTCATTAGTCCATACAGGGATAGATAACAATAAAAAAAAAGATAATTTTGATTAGTGTTGGATCAATTATAAAATGGTTTTCCTCAAGGAAAAAGTAATAGTACGTATTAGATAATAGTGAGTTTGAAAGTTTATTATTTATAAAATAATATATAATGATAAACTTTCACAATCTATATTTCCTAATAAAATTAATCAATATTTTTTGATACATTATAACTATATAGGTAGAATTATTCATCTAAATTATTCCCATAAATTTGGAACAGGGACAAATAATATGCTGATTATATTTAAATACCTATTATTTGTCAATTTTTAATAATTCTTTTATGAAGTAAACATTTTTATATTTTGGTTGTAGATACTGGCTACTATTGCTTTATAGCTTATAATATATTCCACTTCATTATTATTATTAAATTTACTACATCATAAAATGTTTTTATCTACCAAACTTCACAATATTATCGAATTGAAAGTATGGGCAACAATAACGAAGGATATAAAATAGATATGTAGATATTGTGATAATAATAATCAAATGAATATTACTTTACCTTGCATTTATTGGCCATAACTAGAATCAACTATAAAATAAATACTGTAACTGGAAGCACCTATGTCTCATATCTTGGAAAAACCAATTGCGAAGTTTGAATTAGGAAGTGTAAATTCCCAAAAGATGTTTTATTATGATAAAGATTGTTAGCACACAACCAATTTTCACTTTTATGGCCTCAACTCTAAACACGACTAAAAATTACAAATACGTGACAGCTACTCTGACAGCTCACAGAAAAAATCTAAACAAGAAACATAACTGCAGAGACAGTTGTCTCTGATAACTGACATGACACTCGAGCACCTACAACAGCATCATAGATATCCAGCATAACGTATCAAACTTTGACTACAACTAATATGCAACCAGCAGAACAGGATACAAGTATTGGTAATTGCATATCAGAAAAGTATTTATCTCTGGAGCATAATATAGAACTACTCCTATAGAAAATCTTCAATGGGAATTGGGAGAACCTTCACTTCATGACAGACGACGATTTATGAGTCTTGCGTATGCCTCCAA
This sequence comes from Lochmaea capreae, assembly GCA_949126875.1. Taxonomy (NCBI): domain Eukaryota; kingdom Metazoa; phylum Arthropoda; class Insecta; order Coleoptera; family Chrysomelidae; genus Lochmaea; species Lochmaea capreae. Next base: position 22,880,759 of record OX421404.1, read on the forward strand.
AAACAAACACAATTTAGCAGATATTTACTCACCACTGATTCATTACAAAACCCACCAACCTTTCAATTTAAGAGTTCAACAAATTCTAAGATCCATCATAAAAATACCATACATCTCTAAATCACAAAATCAACATAGCTTCACTCCTCCATGGCTCATACCACTTCCAGAACTCAACCTCGATTTACTAACCTACGACAAAACTGAAACCATTCCAAAAATTATTATCAACGTCTTTCGCACTACTATCATAATCACATTCCTATTTACACATACGCATCGAAAACAGACTGTGGAGTTGGATCTGCCCTTTTTGCTCCTAAAATACCTATGCTTAAAATATAAATTTCCACCAGAATCAACTGTTCTGACAGGAGAGCTTTATGCAATATATAGGGCACTGAGTTTCATCAAAACTGAGCCTAAAATAAATTTTTTGGTAATTACTGACTCCTTCAACTCACTACACCTAATATCTAAACTATACAGTCATCATCCTATTGTCAATATGATCATATAACAGAATTATACGAATTAAAGAAAAAAAATATTGTATTCCTGTGGGTTCCGTCACATATAGGATTTTGGCGGGTAACGAAAAAGCCGATAAATTGGCAAGAGAAGCTGCAAATGATAATGGATTTATTCCATTTTTCAATCCATTACCAATAGACCTGAAAACCGTCTATAAACAAAAATTTTTGAAACATTGGAGTGACAGCTTAAAGCAGCCTCGAGAAATCAAATCTTTGTTTGGACCATGGCAAAATCATGCCCCCAATCGTTTCACGGATTACGATTAGGACATAGCAGACTCAGCCATCAATACCTGCCGCTGTCAAAGGAGTATCAACGGTATTGTGAAATATAAGTGAACTCCTCATCACAATAAAACATATATCTTGATTGAGTGTCCGCTATATAGTGTCGTAAGGTTACAGCATCGCCTACCAAACAATTTAAGTGCAGTGTCCAAAATTTGATAGTTTTCAAAGGACTCTAAACTTCTACATCAAATATAATTATTGTATCTTATCTCTTGTTCAACTAATACTATGTACAAAGTAATTATTCGCTGTTCCACCGCTAATAACCAATGTGGTTGATGCGGAAATAAAATAAAAAGTAATATATTTATTAATTTGTAGGGATTGTTCCTTATTTTAGATAAAGTCTGTTCATTCCTATATAGGAGTGACTAAAACGGATTATTCAAGGGAAGCCATAAACAAACAATTAACTAATATTTATGGTACGGTTTTTGTTGTTTAACAGAAGGTAAATTACGGTCCGTACATGTCATAAAGACTAAATATAATCCACATTATTATTGTTATTTCTCTAATTTATTACTTATTCACCTTGCTGTAATTTACCTTGTTACGTCCTAAATGCCTTTTCTTTTTCAGCCTTAGGTTATTTTTATCCCTTGCAGTTCTCATGTCTTTAATATACAGACACCTTTTCATTTCTTCTTATCCCTACCGGCACAAGTGCAGTATAGCCACACAAATGGTTGGCCTTTTACAAACTGAGCTGGAATAATGAGGCTTCTACCTCTTCAACTATTTACGATGATAAGTGATAAACTTCTTCAATAAATAAAGTAAAATAAAATGTACCTACGCATCGCATCTTTTGTCGAAAGGAGACACAGGTTTTATAAAACAAAAACAAACAATACGAATAACCTTTTTATTTTTAACATAACAAACGACAAGAGTAAAAAGTAGGTAACAATATAAGTAGTATTTGGAATGTAATTGATATTATTTGAATTAATTATACTTTAGGCGTATACCTATTTCTAATTTTCTATAAGATTCTTTGGCTGGCGTTGTACTATATTATAATATTAAGTATCTATTTATCAAAAATTTAGTAATTGCACGTATACTGGACAAATACGAATTGTTTTACATTTTACAATATCTTTTTCATGATTGTCTAAGAGCTAGAACTGGGTAATGTAGCATCACTATAGATAGATAATGAACAAAATATTTTTATATTATACATTTTTAAATTCAAATCACAGGAAAAATCGGAATATAAAATGAGAAAGTAGTAAATCATCATGAATGTATAAAATGCCCATTTCAAAAACAAGACATTGTTCAAAATTTACAGGATGCATGAGTTAAGTAAGTATAATAATTGACAATAAATCCGATGGATGTAGTTCCATATAAAAATTGAAACAATCTCACTAACTTTGTGGTAAAGTAGGTCAAATATAGATACAATTTTACATTTTGAATCGTGAGTATCAAATTCGATACAGACCTCTCTGGCTTTGGCGTAAAAGTTTTGGGATAATTTTAAGGTTGTGCTGCCAGTTTGTTTTGGGATACTGGCAAACTGTCAATAAAAAAGATATTACATAAGTTCAATTCTTTAAACTGACGCAAATAAGGCTGAAAGTCAAGTACCACGTGTTATTGTTCCTGCAATTTTCATTTGGTCAACTTTTTATCCTATCCGCTAGACTAAACTTATCCCATGATGTTTGAAAAATTAAAATTGTTCAACTAACAGAGACAATTCGTAGTCATCTATAGGATTGTTTATACAATTCTTTTAATATCTTATAACAGCATATTAGTGTCATCAATATTATCATTAAGTATAATTAATGTGTTAAAATACAGATGGTTTTAATAAGTGCTTTTGGCTCCAGCCTTAACAGAACTTTTGAAACATTGTCTAAATATTTGTTATATTATCAAACAATAGGGCATGTCCATCAACTGACAGTGTTGACAATACACCTGAGGAAAAACAATTGTTTGGTAAGATTTCAGATTTGTAATTTGGTTATTTTGTATTGATTTAATGATCCTTTTTATTATAAACAGTCATATATAACTTTTAAAGTACCTAAGCAACTAAAACAACGTCGAAAAAAGCACTAAATCAAAATCAAATAACTATTAAGAACCACGTGTTGAGCAAAGAACGCTTATTGTTTATTATCAGATGTTGTATGTTCCATGTCAGATTCCTCAGGGCATGACGTCACGTGGACATGCCCTATTAACATTAAAGTTGGTGTAATCAACTTTGGGCCCAGTTGTACAATCTGAGTTTATTAGACTTAAAGGAGGTGTACCACCCCCTCGAAATCATAACATCTCCTATTCTGCTAAAAGGTGAATTATAATCTGGATTATCCTTTTAAATATAGAGGGTAGAACTAAGGAGGACCATCTCAGTGTATTAAAAAGTGTCCGTTGAAAGGGAACACATTAGGGTGGCGCTAGAGTAGCAACCGAAAGAATTTTAAAAGGAGCGCCACAAAATTATTAGAGTAGGATACTAAATTAAAAAAGGACAGACTACGTAAATAGTTGAGATTTTAAATACTGCATATTTCTTAACTACAGAGAAGTCAAAAATAATATTATATTTTTCGACCCAGCGCACTTCACTCTGTTTATAACTGCTAAATTCATATCATTTCCAGTTCCTACACTAGCGCTATTTCGGTGAGAGGTCGAACAATAATTTGCTGTGTACAAGTGGACACTTTTTCAACTAATCGCCCATACAAGACGGTTCTACCCTCCATACTTTTAAAGTCTTGATTTAAAAAGATTTTCAATTAGGTACAGAAATCAGGTTGTAACAGTGGGTGATTTTACGGGTATAGATAAAGACAGTTCAAACCAGATAGTATAGGCACGGAACACTAACAAAGATCTACGTTTATGTAAGGTGACTCATGCAGGCATCTTCAACCAATTCATAAAAATGCCTTCTTCAAAAGAAGAAAAGAGGACTATTTTAAAATGGTTTTGTAATATTGAAAGATTATAAGAACTTAAAATTAATATATTCGAGACTTTCCCCAACAATTGTAAAACGCAAACTAAAAATAGGTTATGTGTTTGTTGATCTTCTTAAATCACATCACAGAACACTCAGTTTGCCTCAACTACCAACCAAACAAACTTTCTTTCAGCGGCACTTTGTTGAGTTCTTTCTAAAATTTGACATATACCAACGTTCATTAAGTTCAGAGTTAGGGGTGGCTTATTTAGCTTTGATTGTACAAACGGCCCTTGGTAGGGATATGGAATGAATGAGCTTGAAATAAATTTTTAAAAACCTTACTGGTTATTGTTGAAAACTTAAAATATAAACTCCAGATTTTCAGATGCATTTTGGTTCTAACATAATTATTTCATTTATTGTAGCATAGTCCAAGGTTAATCACCTTCAGTGTCAGTTACATTTGGGTCGAGTTTATAAAGCATAGTTTCTCCCCAAAAACGTAAATTAAAGTAATATATTCTTTGGCATATATAAAAAAATATAAAAAGGGATATGGAATACTATAAAGTAAAATGTACTTTTTTCGGACTTTTCATCCGTCAAGATCTTGGTCGGGGAACGTTTTCGACGAACTGACCTATGTAATTTCCCCTTGGTGAATAATTAGCCACGATATACGTTTGACCTTTTTGGTTTTTCGAAATACCTGGAAATAAAAGTTTATCAAATATTTTATAGAAAGTTATAAATGCCCAACACTTACCTATTCCTAATTCTCTGCTGTCTTTCCAGATAATTTGAGTAAAATGTAAAGTTCCTTGATTCACTCTCTCCACTCCAAAGGTATGCCTTTTACATTCATCATACCATTCTTTGATGGCATCCCTAGCAGTAGGAGTATGACTATAGTCTGATGAATATACAGAAAAAATATTTTCACCGTACTCCGAATTTGCTCTGTGCTGTAGACTAGCAGTTCGAGCACAAGTATCGGCCCAATCTTGAGCATATTTACACATCTACAAAAAATAAATGTATACTAAAATAAGTAACTATGATAGTACTATCTATTAGAGCAATCAAAAGGTTGGTTACATATTTTATTATAGAAAAAGCCAGAGTTAAGAAGGTAACAACTGTAGCCTATATAATTATTAAAAAAATAGTTATTATGTAACTTACTTCCTCATTTAATACCAAATCCGGGACTCCATGTTTTCTTCTATATTCGTTATGGATTTTAAGAGATTCTATTGCAAATTCCGAAAAATGTCCTTGTCTGTACTCTCTTAGTGGAGAGGTAACAGAGGTTCCAGGTTTACTGTCTTTTCCACTTCCTTGTAATTCTCCATAAAAGGCAGGTTTCACTGGAGGCACATTTTCTACATAATGTCCAACGAAATTACCAGCAGGTGAATAGTTAGCAACAACGTAGGTACTACCTGAAAATATAAAGAATAAAGTGAAGTCGAAGTGATGAATCGATAAGTAATTGGGGTAAAAAAATGTCTTGAAACGCTCAGAACAATATTATGAAAATAACTTAGAATATAAAGAAGTTGTAGTGACGTTCCTTATCTTAAATATGATCAGTTGTAAAGGGGAATCCATCAGTATCCAGTCTCTTCGTAGTCTAAATATTAATTATGTCATATATACGAACCTTGAGAATTTTTGGCAACTCCAACTCCTAAGAACTCGCTCGACTTCCATACTACTTGAGAAAAATGACCTGATTTCAAGTTGCTCGGTTCTTTTCCAAATGGATGCTGCGACACCTCCTCATACCACGTTTCCACTGGCGTATGACCGTTGACAGTAAAATTTGGGTCGGATGAGAAAAGGCAATAAATATTTTCTCCGTAATTACTCCCAGGTCTGTGTTCAAGTATATTCCGTTGGGCAAGATACGAAGCCCATTCTAGGCTGTATTTGCAAAGCTTTTTGTCAAGTTTTAGAGGTGCTACACCATGTTTTTTTCTGAAATTGTTGTGCGCTTCTAAGAAGTCTGCTTCAAAATTACCTTCTGTTATTTCTTGATTCACTTTTAGTGTTGGTGAACTCCTAAAAGTCAAATAAACGTATCACCTTAATGAGAGAGCTAAGTAAGCAATTAAAACATAAGAATTAAAAAAGAATAATGAAGTTAGGAAGGTTTTAAAAATTCACCTCGTTTTCTTTCAATCTGTTAAGGTGGATTCATGCAACGGACATGCGCATTTTTTGTAAAACTTCCAATAGGGACTGAGCTGTCAGATAAATATTAAACGTAAATCAACTTGTTTACGAAAAATGAAACATGTAACATAAACTCATGTAAACAATAAACCATTCAAGAACACCTGACTTGGACAGGTCGGAATATTGTGCTGGGTCCTCGGTTCAGTTGGAGTAGAAGTTTGTGTGTTTTGACATGTGGTATAAGTCAGTTGGTTGTCAGACAGACTTTGTAGAATATTGTCAATGTAATAGGTACATATATTTTATTTCAATAATAAAAACTTTACAAATAGCACATGGCGCAGTCAGTAGCCTGTCTCTGAATTGAATTATAATTAAAATGCCAGACGACGAAAAAAGCTATCGATAGAGGAGTTATGTGATTCAAGAGCAACAGATTGAGGTGAACAGAGGGATCAATTAAATAATCACCTCGCTTGGGTAAAACAGCCGGAAATCGAAAAAAAGATAACATATCTCCTGCCCCCGCACTCCACACTTAACAACACTACAAAACGATAGCATTTTAGATAATTTTAAGAACTTATTAAGTATACTAATTGAAGCCTAACAGTAAACAATGAAAACTAAATAGAATATGACATGTGCCCTCCAGAACAATATAACCGACCTGTCACGACGTCATTCAGAAACAAATGATCTGTATTCAGGACTTGACGCATGCGTTGTTTCGAAATCATGGAAGAAATTAATTTCTCAATTTGGTCATATCTTCTTTAATTTTAATCTTAACTGCTTAGGGCCGCTTGTACAATAATAGGTAACCGAGAGGTCACCGGTTGAACTGTGGTGAACGCTCGGTCAACTTGAAATTCGCTTGTTCAATGCGTAACACTCCGGTGACCAGCAAGTCAATTTAATCTGTCAAAAGTGATCGGTCAATGTCAGGTCAAGTAATATTAATTTTGTCGTAGAATAAATATATGGCTAGATTTGTTGATTTTGCAGACGATTTGACTGATGATGAAGATTTTTTGTAACAGTTAAGGTGGATTCAAACACATCAGACCCGTTACGTCACAGTTCCGGCGCATAACCGAACAATCCGTTGCCGAACTGTTCGGCAACGGGTAAATGTGAACGCCGCTGGATATTTCTATTAAAGAATATTTTTTATGACGGACTGTTCGGTTCGGTGCCGGAACTGTGACGTGACTGGACTGATGTGTTTGAATTGACCTTAATAGAAATATCAAACGGCGTTCACATTTATCAGTTTCCAAGCAGTCAGGTTTCACCCGCTTCACGTCCGGCCGATTTTTGAATCTCCGCGAGTATATTTTTTGGTTTTGCTGGAAACATGTCGGGCGGTACAAATGAAAAAAATAAAATTAACGACGAATAATTAATAGAATATGTGAGAAAATATAATGTTTTATATGATTTGTCGCATGCAAAATACATGGACATAAATTTTAAAAATAATATTGGGAAGGAAATCGGAAAAGAAATGAAAACACAAGGTAACGAACGTATTCTCCTTCGGTATATCTTTTCTTCCATGCATCATGGATCCATTTCCGTCTTTTTGCTTGGCTTGCTTCCGCTTCTTTCTCTTCGTCCAAACATATAGCAATTATTGCTAATTCTTCATCGGAAAAACTTGCCATCTTTTCTAGAGATTGGTCGCCGAAGACTGATACATTCCGGATATGTGCGAACAAACGGAACGAATCAGTCAAAAAAATTCTGTGACGGAACGGTACCTGTTCGGCGTCGGAACTGTGGCGTGACTGATGTGTTTGAATCGACCTTTAGATGAGGTAATGGTTGAAAAATATATCGAATTGTGTAATCGACCAAATCTCAAATATTGGAAATATTATTTACCTTCAACAAATACAATAATTTCGTGAACATTTTGAATATTAACAGAATGCCAAGATCAGCACCTGACACAAAATGTTAATTTTGACGGTTATCTGTCAAATTTGCCTTAACTCATTGCAGCCAACGCTATTATTTCTTGCCTAACCGTTAGTAAGTTGACTTTGACCAAACTATCGTTCACCCGGTCACCACCAACCGTCCAGTCAACTAACCATCTGGTCACCGAGGCTTTATACAAGCGGGCCTTAGTTTATTACACGAACACCTACATTACGTTACATAGTTTTATGTTCGTAGTTTTAGTTTCAAATTCTTTTAAGTTTCAATTTTTGCTTGCACGAATCCACCTTTACACTTAATATAATTTATAAGATGATTCATGTTTATGTGATTAAGGATTAAAAAGTATCTAATCCACTTAAATTCAATAGTATTTCAAGCATAGGTTTAGCTACTGTAAATATATGAATTTATATACCTAGATGACTTTGTGTAATTAATTGACAGTTTGTTTATCTTATCGGATAAGTCGATGTGATTATTGTTGGCGTGGAAGCCGCCTACTGGAGGTACATTTTCTGCGAAGTGACCTATGATATTGCCGGCTGGATAATAGTTGGCTACAACTATTATTTTACCACCAGATTTTGCAAATGATACTCCCAATTCTTTGGAATCTTTCCATACCACCTAAAATGAAGATACAGACTTAAATTTAGAATCATAATTATTTTAGTTTACTCAAAAAGTATTGGATATTTTTCAAGAAGGGGAAGGGTGAATGCCATGATTATTTTCGTTTCCCTTCTTGAAAAATGGAAGATACATTACAAATAATTAGATATTTTTCAAGGATACGATGTGGCAAATTCCGAAATAGCACGTCAAAATACATTAAATTTTCGGGGATCCTGGTAAGTTTTCCTATTTATTCATGAAAACAAAATGTACCTGAGTAAAGTGTCCTGATGCTAAGCTATTTGGTTCAACGCCAAACGTGTGACATTTACTTTCTTCATACCAATTTTCCACAGCCTTTTTTCCATCTATAGTAAAATTAGGATTGGACGATTGGACACAAAATAGATTTTCTCCGTAATCCCTATTATTACTATGCATTAAAACGCTTTTCTTTATCAAATTATTTGCCCATTGTTCACTAACTTTACACATTTCTCTGTTTAGTTTCAATGGGGGGACGCCATGTTTAAGTCGATACTCATTGTGAGCATGAAGGCACTCTTGTTGGAAGTCCATTTTGGAATTCTTAATCTGAAATTTAAAAAAAATACAAATAGAGGATTGAGTTTGTCTACCGATTACTATAATAGTTTAATTTGTTTAATTTTAGCTTTCACCATGCGCCTATATGAAGCTAATAACTCTAGATGCTGGTGATCAAGGATATAATATTATACCGATTCTTAGAACGTTAAAGCCAGAAAGTGGATCCAATACTAGTATGGGATTGCATAGAAGATCTGAAAACGTTAGCCAAACGGAAAGACGTCGAGCTGACCTATTACCCTAATATCAGGAGATTTCATGCATTCATTTGATTGGGCTCTGCTCAACAGCCCAGGCACTTGAACTGAATCTTTGTACCATTTCCCATGTTATCTACTTCCATTCCAGAAGCTTTATGTCTACTATGTAGGCCACTAGTTTGACTGGAGGGATTTTCAGTAGTTGTAATGGTTGTATTATTTCCTTCCCAAAGTGCTTCCGTCTGAGTCTATGTAAGTTCTCGGATAAGCAGAGTATGAGTAGGTGTTTCATCATAGAGTTTACATTTCCTGCACATAGTTTCACTAACTTTGCCCATTTTGTGCAGATGTTTCCTCGGGGTGCAGTGTCCAGTCACCAGGTCGGAAACTATCTTCAAATGTCTCTTACTTAGTTTCAATAGCCTGGTTGAGAAATCCTTCTCTATCTTGTTCAGTAAACTCTTTGTAAGGAGGTGCCCTTGTGTCGACCTCCATTTGAGTTAACTGGTCCGCCATTTCATTACCTGCAATCCCCTCATGTGCCGGCACGCATATTAGAGAGACTTAGTTGTCTCTTGCTAGCCTGTTGAGGGATTCCTTACAGTTTTTTACCAGTCTAGCTTAGTTGTTGTATTACTGATAGCTTTAAGCAGAGCTTGGCTGTTAGTGAATATTTTTATTTTTTCTCCGGTATATCCTCTTCTGATGTTTTCATCAATACAAGCTATGGCGGCAATCGTCTCTGCTTGAAACACAGTCGTGTATCGGCCAAGGCTAAAGATCATTCTCTTTCTAGTTCCCCAGTGCCATGGTTTGTTTTGGGACCATCGGTGAACCAGATGATTTCTCCAGAATTACCTGGGTGCATATCACCTGTCCCCAGATGGGATGATGATGTTCACTCGCTCAGTAAATATATTCTCCGGTGTCATGCTATCAGAACTCATGTGAAATATGGGTTCATCTAGTATTGTCCCAGTTGTAACAGTGTGTCCTTCTCGAAAATTGTTCGGTGACCATGTCTCCCGCTTTCAGCATAAGAATTGCCATCATAACCTAAATATGTCATACAAAATTGTGTGCATAAATTTTCTGAAGAAAAAACCAAACTTATTTGAATGAATTTGTAATAAAATGCAAATATATATATATATATATTCATTTATTACGAATATATTACTAAAATACCAATTAAATTATAACTATTATCTAAAACTTGGTATGTGGTCCTAAGCAAAGTCAAAAATTGTAAAGTATAGTTCAAGGTCCACTGGTAAACACAATAATTATTTTAACAACTCTGAAATGCCGGTTTCAAGTTTTAACTAAGTAGGTACTTTAACAATTTATCTTACCTCTGGAGAAGTACAACAGCCGAAAAAAGGCATTTTGCTAGATTTCTGTTAACCTCAACACGATACAAAAACTAATTTTCGATTAACTACGAATATACGATAAGAAACTAGCATTGTAAGTTGTTTTGTTAATTCCCACCGGAAAATACTAATGAGTCATTTAATGAAAACAATCACGGATAACGGGAAAACTATACACTAAGAAAACAATATATATTTTGGATAAACAAGAAGCACATATATATAACTAAACAGTCCAAATAATTGAAAAATATTGTGAAAGTAAAAAAAAATTGTTTTGTACTTTAATTTTCGTATTATTTTGCTTGTTATGTATCATTGGAAACGCAATTATTTCGATAATTAAAAAAGAGTACCGAAAAAAGTTTCAAATAAACGTTGTAGAGCATGAAATTTTACATCGTGAAAATATTTTCTACATATTTCAAATTTTTCCGATCGTTTACGAACAGCTGACCCGTAGAAGCGGAGTAAAAAAGATTAATTTTTCATGTGCTAATATTGCATCAAATTTTATGTTTATTGATCCAGAAACGTGGGGGAATCTGAAAAAAATACTTATAACTGTATAGATAGTACACGTGTGTTATATTTCATATTTCTAGCGAGACAAGACCCATTGCCAAATATTTCACTTTACTTTATTAGACAAGACCCATTTACAAAGATGTCACTTTAGTGAACCGAGTTTTGTTTATCTTATCTCTCGTAACATGTACATATTATGGTCAAGGTGAAGATGCAAACTGAACAAGTTAGGGGTTATGAAAAGGGAAGTGGTCTGAATGAGAATATTTTGGAATGATTAATCTATAGGTACCCAGCCTTGATATTTAAAATAGTAAATTCGGATAGTGGTATTATTGTATTATAACTTTATCCTTTTTGAATCTTACAGCTGGAAAAAAAATTGAGAGTACGAGTCCTGTTTGTAAGATATATTTGGATCCACCCTATATGCAAGGTCCGTCAAAGGAATCTCAAACGAACGTTACAAGCTAGATAACAATAACAACATAGGAATGTATGAATATATAGAAACAAACACAAGCTGAGTATCAAGAAAAGGGAAGTACAACGAGGGTTGAAGGGGTCAGGTAGTTTTAGTTATTGACAAGACGTGAAATAGAAACGATCGGAATAATAAAAAGATACGAGATTGTTAGTTTTGAAGAAAGGCAATAAAATATAGTTTTGAATATAAGAGATTATTTATTTCTTACATGTTAATAATAAATTTTTTAAAACAATGTCTCATTTTGTTACAGCTTTAAACAGAATAAATATCATTTGATACTGGAGCAAGAGAGGAACAGTGTATAAGCACTTTGTGAAAAAGGGAAATTTTTCATCACATTTCTGAAGCATAGGCACTAAAATCGTTTGACAAAAAATTAATAGTTTTAAAGTATATTAATTAACATTATTACAAATCTTAATAAATAAAAGTATATACAACTTAAATAAACATAGTTTATACCTTCCTTAGATTATTTAGATAATTTGTGAAAATATGCAACTTTAATGCTTGCAATTTCTCAATTCTTTTGTAATTATTATTTGAAGATATTCTAAATTATGGAACGTTAATTTTACGATTTTACAACATGCTTTTCTTATCAATTTCATGGTCTTGTGTTAATTATTAGTAGGTATTTTTACTGCAAAGTAATCTGATAACATTAATTGTTATGTTGTTGCCTTTGCTTTATGACTGTCCCTATTAGTAAACAATACTTTTTAATGTGGCTGATATAAAATATCTGGTTTTAAGAGAGTGTTGTGGAAAAACATTAATCAATACAAAAAGTTACTTTTTTGAAAAATATGGTTAATTTTAGTCTTGAAACTGTACATTTAACTTGTATAGTCACTGATTTAACTAATTTTTAAAATCATTAACATTCTGCTAGAGAAAATTCTGTATTATTGTTCTATGTAGTTTTCTAAAATTTGGCATAGACCAATTAGCCAGACCCATTTTTTCCACAGTAATTCTGAATATATTATGTTAGTAATATGTCTGTCTGTTTTTTTCTTTTTGAATCCTCTCCTTTTATTTATATATATTTTTTATGATTTTTTTATATATTATATACATTTTACATTTATTATTATTCTTATTTTATCTTTATTTTTTAATCTTTTCGTGAACACATTTTTAATTTACAAATTTTTTTAGTAGTTTACAATGTGTTTGTAGAAACTTTTGTAAACCTGAATGTTATTACCGAATACTAAACAATTAATACTTATTGGTAAGTAAGAAAGCGGGAATTTTAATTATTTGACTGAATTTAAAAAGAAATTACTAGAAATTATAATATGGAAAGCGAATCAGACACTGAAAGGAATGTTAACCCGTCAAAAATAAGAGAAGCATAATAAATAGTATACAGAAAAGTTGAAAAACTTATAGGTATATGAAAGCCTATAATGCCCTCCTGAATTGGAGAGAGGAGAAAAATAAATAAATTCATTTATAAACAAGTAATTAATAGTGGTGGACAAATTATAGTATTCTACTCGCATATTGACGAAGCACATCCTTCAAAGCCAAAGAATTGAGATGCTACGACTATTCGAGTAAGCGACAAAAAATGTATTGATTCATAATTTCTAATTTTAATATCCAACTAGAAATGTGTTGTTATAACTGCGAAGCTTCTACATAATGCATACCCTATTTTATGTCTATTAGACATGTTCTTGTAAACTCTTAACATTATTATTGTTTTTTTTTACCCACTGTATCATCGTTCATAATATTTATTGTTCATTTTTCGTTGTATGGTATTATTGTATTGTTCGTCGATCTTTGTATTGTATTGCATTGTTATTATCCACATTTTATATTTTTTATATTATACATATCTTACCAGTTTTTTTACATTTTATTTTTTTATATCTCACATCTAACATTTTATATCTTTTTATATCTTATAGTTCACTTTCTACACATGTGTATTTCTCCGCGAAACAAGTGCTTGCACTTATTGCAAGAGTTCCTTGTTCACCTCCACCATGTATTTTTTTTTTGTATTCATTTATTTATTGAGTGAATAAAGTTATTATTATTATATGACGGCTAATATTCACCTTGACTTGCGACATAAACTCAACTTCATGAATAACAGCCATCATTATATTATGCTTGTTGAATAATATACTATTATGTTAACGAAATATGTAACTCGTATATTAATTGGAGAACTGAATGTAAGATTTATACTGCAATTCTGTGTACGCAAATAGTAAAATCGTTAAACCTTAAAACCTGTAAGTATATACCAAACTTGTATCCGTTCCCATATTACGAGTCATATAGATCGTTGCGATCGCTAAGATTTTTACACAGAATTGCAGAAATAGTTTTATTATTATTTCTGAGCAAAATTTTAGACGAATAATGAATATTTCCAGTCTTACCTTAACACTAGGTTTCTTGTTACTTTTTGACACCTTATCAGTCAATGCTTCTATCAAATCTGGAGGGCACTTTCCTTCACTATCTTTTTTTTCAGTGGTGATTTTGCACTCCGTTCTTTCACCTCTGAAAGTCTCGATTGTCTCTCTTGTGATTGTTTCCAATTTAGGTTCCTGAAAATTATAATAATAGTAATTTACGAAAAAACTTTTAATGGAACTTAGCTCTTTAAATGAAAATGTTTTTTGAGCTTAGGTACATAGTAATAGCTCTTTTGTCCTACAGTTTTCCATTCGTATGGGTTTATTTATGAACCAATTAGTAGAATTTATAAAAATTTCAAAGTGAAGCAAGACATGTTAAAATATTATGAAAATAAAATTTCATCAGGAAAAAAGGATTCCGAAACATTATCCTGTTTAGATCAAATAATGCAAAATGTGTTGTATTTTTTCTGTTAAAAAATGTTATTCTTTTTTTTGAAAATATATCCACTTGTATTTCTTCAAAAATTGTAGAGAAAAACTTACTGTGGATATTGCAAAATTAAATCACACTTGTTGAACTCTGACTGAATCATACAATTACTATAAAACAACTGATAAAAAAATAATAATTAGCGCTTTATAAAATCATTTACTAGAGATTATCTGATAAAGATAGTAACTTGAAATAATATTTGTTATTAATGATTTTCTAGATTAAACATGTGATTCACCCTTTGGGTATAGGTTATCAAATAATAACTATTCATAGAGTTACTGAAGAATCGTGAGGCACAGGTTGTATGTATGTATGACATTTACTGAGACTTAAAATATCTATTGTGCCCCCTTACTTCTACTTAGTTCCTGTGGAACGTCTCAGAGACTAGTAGCTCCCTTAGTCCTATTTCCCTGAGGAATTTTAGGATATCTGCAGGCTTCAGGTAAATGTCCGCCTTCTATCAAATAATCTCCTAGGTGCTGTGCCCCAGGATTCGGAATTGCTGTGCAATTCGCAAGTATGTGGATGAAGGGTTCTTCTTCCATGCCACAAAATCTACAATCTTCTTTCTCCACTGTTTTGATCTTTTTCAGGTGCCCGTTCAGGCGACAACGTCCCGTTAGGATCCCTGTTAAAACTCTTAGTGTAGTTTTACTTTGACTTATACATTTATTTGATCTCCACGGGTTCTAGTTACACATTACAATATTTGATTGTCTAAGCTCTACTAGATCTGTCCAATGGTCAGATCTTCTCTTTTCTTCGGCTTTGCCTATTTCTTCCAATATTACATTGGGGCCGATACCGCAAAAGGGTTCCGACCCCCAACAGGGTTTTTCAGAACCCGTCTTTGCTAGTTCATCTGCTATTTCATTTCCTTCTAGTTCAGTGTGTCCTGGAATCCACAGTATCCACAGTAAGGTTACTATATTGTACTCGCCTAGTTCATTGAGTATGCCTAGGCATTCCCACACCGTTTTGGAAGTGATTACACAAGAGCTCAGTGCTTTAATGGCTGCTTGACTATCCGAGATTACGATAATTTTTTGTCTTCTATATCCTTTGTCAATATTAAACTGGGCACACTTTCTTATGGCGTCAATTTCCGCTTAAAAGATACTTGGGGTTTTTCCCAAGCTTTCAGAGTGTTTGTTTCCTGGCCCGTACACTCCTACCCCAGCTCCTTCTATTGCTTTTGAGCCATCTGTGTACCATTCCAAGTCTGGTAATGGTATTTGGATCCCATTCCTTCTTGTTGCTTAATTCCGTAACGAATTTTTGGAAAAGTTATACCTTCTCATCATACCATTTTGTGGCATGTCCTAGGTTTTATGATTTCTAAGAAGTAAGGAGGTGGTTTTTTTAATGATTTGAGACACAGGTTGGTCTATATAACAAATATGTCAGCTCATTGCAATGATAAGTACCTACTTTTGTTTTTTGCATGTTGTACTGGGAAGTGAATTTGTAAGATATTTTCTACTTTTCTCCATTAGGTATATTCCACTTCCAACTACGAATGTAGGTGCACCTCTTTATTTTTCTCCAGTTAGGGCTATTTATGATCACAATCCTTAATTGGATTTTAACTGTCACACAAAAGTTAAGGAACTTCATAAAAACGGGGATTGTTTTCAACAAATTACGATTTTTGGTTTATATGCTATAAATTGAATTTTTTTTCTTTTATGTAATGTGGTAATGTTTGCAGTTTCAAACAAAAAAAACCTAATTTTGAGTTTGTCTACTTTAAATTAAAGTACATACGTTATTGACTAGTTTGCCTCTAATATCAATTACATCCAAACAACGCCAAACTTTCAATAAGGACGTTGAAGTGATACCTTGGAATTCTAAATGCCTCCATAAACAGCAAATGTACCAGTTCCACCTCTAAACGGATGAACTCCCTGCACTCTTCTTTAATTGCTTGTCCCTAGAGTCTTAAGCCGGTCCCAGACACTACGTGTATTTGGCGAATGCCAATATTTGTCATTTGCACGAATGTTTGCTTGATCTCCCACACGGCGCCGTAGTATAGCAAAGGTACACGTAGTTTACTTCGAACAACTACGGCATCCTTTACTTCGTGCTAGTTTCCGACCTGCGCCGGGAAAATGACGAAGCACGAATATTTTCCAAAGTTGACTTCCCACACGCTACGCGAATAAGTCCGAATACCAAATGTTTGCCAAATACACGTAGTGTCTGGGACCGGCTTTACACGAACACGATGACCATCAGAAGACCGACCATACCTCGATTCATCTGTGAACGATGCAGATCACCATTCAGCATTTCAATTCACATGTTCATCAGCCCAATCGAGTAAGTTTATACATTTGTGTTAACGGAACTCTTCTCAGTTCTGAGCAGTTTATTTCTCTCAATATTTTTTATTTCCATAACTAAGGTAAACTATAAATGTCTATTTTCACTTTCGTACTTTTTCTTCACCTAATGAAGACATCTTGTTAAATACTCATCAATTTTTTTAGTTTTTGAACTGCCCTTTCAATGATTATTTTATTTTTATTAGTTTATCAATTCCAATGCTTTTGTTCTTTTCTGTGCTACACTATGACTCCTATAGTGCAGATTATGTTAAGGTTAAAATTTCAATCTTGTAATTTGACAGTTTGATCCTTTTTTTATTACTAGTCTATCTTTTTTATTATTTGTGAGCTTGGAGTCCTTGGAAAACAAGTTTTCACCATGAAACGTGCTTGGGCCTCTGTTGTTATCTATTTTCACACATGATTTACCATTAGTGAGATCTAAAGTGAGTTACCATCTATATCCTAATGCTTTACAGCTTTATATTGAATTCTTATGTCATAAAGATGATTTTATTATATAAAAATTGAGTAAATGCAAATAAATCGAAGGCTATTTGTATTAATGTATTAACCCAGAGCATAATTTCATTTGTAATCGCTCTGGAAGTTGTTTCTTCACTTCATATTAAAATATTTTTTCAAAAACGAATGATACCAATAGACCAACTAAAGGCTTCTAGAGGAGGACTATCAATTTTTCAATATTATTATGTTCACAAAAGGCTGTAAATTAATGTTTCAACTAATGAAACTCTCCCAGTTTGTTCATTATTTAGTTTTTACAAGGTTTTCAGTATTCACTAAAAAATGTGTTCAAGGATAATTTGTTATCAACTCAAGTGCTTTCTATACTATTTAAGCTTATCTTTTAGTACAGAATTAATAAGTCAATCATGATTATCCTTTCAGTTTACGATCAGTTCCTATATTATTAGACGTAACAAAACTGTAACAACCAAAAAGGAATCATAATTATTGTAGATATTTTTGTTTTTACTTAGAAAAAAATTTATGATTTAGATGAGATTATATTGTACAAATAATGACTAATGAATGAACGAAAGGTACCTTGTTCAAACAGAATACTTCCAATCATTGCGATAAATATATTGTTCCATAATATGTATACAATTATTTTGTATTCGTTTCTCACAAATA
Organism: Lochmaea capreae; assembly: GCA_949126875.1. Lineage (NCBI taxonomy): Eukaryota > Metazoa > Arthropoda > Insecta > Coleoptera > Chrysomelidae > Lochmaea > Lochmaea capreae. Next base: position 22,898,880 of record OX421404.1, read on the forward strand.
GGGAAATTGGGATAATTCACTCCACCGTTCTATATAAATCTCAAAATTGAATTTATGAATGAACAGCACTCCTTGGAAGAGAGAGACAAGAATTGTTCTAAGTGCGACAATCAGTCCCCTCTACCAAAACACAACGGTTAAAAGTAAAAAGGGCAATGAACACACGCCCACTTGCAGTGGTAGAGGGGACTGATCTAATTGTGCGTTTCACACAGAATAATTCTTGTCTCTTTCTTTCAAACAGTGCTGTTCATATTATCCTTGTTGTACTTGTTGTAAATCGTATGATCTATTAAACTTTTTCGCAATTGAATCATTGCATATTAAAAAAAAGGAAAAATACCATCCTTATAAAGTACGTCTCATCTATGAGAGCTGAATTCTGTGAGTACATGATAAATCAAACCAATAATATTTTGGATAATAATTTACAAAAAGAACAGCACTGCAAGGCCTAAAACCACCAGTGCTAGGAGAAACAGAGATTCCATTTGCCAAAGAAACAAAATACCTAGGGATATTTTTTGATCATAGGCTCACTTGGAATACTCACATAGTGAAAACCACACAGAAAGCTATCATGTCTTTAGGCAGATGTAGAAGACTGTGCGGTAAGAGCTGGGGACCCAACCCAAAAATGACCCTGTGGTTATACACAAAGGTTGTCCGACCAATGATAACTTATGGGTCCGTGGGGTGGTGGACAAATACGCAGCAAGTAGAAGCAATAAGGCTGTTGAATAACACACAAAGGCTGGCCTGCCTGTGTGTTACAGGGTCCATAAAAACTACTCCTACAGCTGCAATGGAAGTCTTAATGAATCTGCCACCTCTACACATATTCATACAAGGTGAAGCGAGATCTGTAATGCACAGATTAATACATAGCCAGCAACATATAAGCCAAACGCGTAGTGCTGACAACTGGAAGCTAATCCAGGAGCTAAAGGCGGACTGCGTTATGGGACAGCCCATCGATGCAATAGCTACGAGATATAGCTTCGAAAATAAGTTCAAAGTAACTATACCAAACAGGGAAGACTGGAAAAAAGGTGTACCCATACATGCAGATGTTTTTTGGTATACAGACGGGTCAAAGACGTTAGACGGCGTAGGAGCAAGGGATAGCCTTCCCAGTAAGCCTATCAAGGAACGTCACAATTTTCCAGGCGGAAATTACGGCGATTCACCACTGTGTGGAAGAAATTAAAAGGCAGAAGAGAACATATCGTTCAATTGCCATCTTCACAGACAGCCAAGCAGCGCTAAAGGCACTCAACTCCGTAGAGGTCACTTCTAAGCTAGTATGGGATTGTGTGCGGGCCCTGAACACACTGGGTGAGCGTAGTAATGTTACAGTAGCCTGGGTACCGGGGGCATAAGGGCAACGAAAAAGCAGATGAAATGGCCAAGCAAGGCTCATCAATGCCGTTCGTTGGGCCGGAACCCTTCTGCGGCGTTGCAAAAACCATAACAAGGAAACAAACAAAGAAGTGGGTCGCCCACAAATCTCTGAAATGGTGGAGGAACTCACCAGGACAGAGGCAAGCGAAACAGTTCATATTAGAACACTCGCCAAAATTTACAGCAGATCTGATGGCCAAAGACAGGAAAACTGTTAAAGCTGTAGTGGGTCTGTTAACGGGGCACTGTAAGCTAAATAGGCATTTAAAGCTGATGGGATTGACAAACGAAGATACGTGCAGATTTTGTCACCTAGAAGAAGAAACGGCGGAACACATTCTATGTCAGTGCGATGTGCTGCACCACCTGGCCCTATGATAGCTACGCCACTGTATTAAACTCAAATCAAACCATTGTTATTGTTTTGGTGAGAACAATCACTTTCTATCACTAGTAACTTATGTAATTGCGTCTATATCGAACCAATTACCAATTCTTCCCAGTCTTACTCATTATTTACGCTAGACAACAAAAAAAATAGTGTCTACCATTGTTAAAAAACGATAATCGAACGTAGGAAGCCAATGTTATATCAAATTTTTGTTTTGTTAACAAAATAATTAACCAGGATTGAAGATGAATCTTCCTTAATAATAATGCAGCTTTGCAACTTCAATTTCCAGTTGTCAAAAATAAAGGTTAATAGTTAGATTATTAGAGAGTTATTGAGGATCTGTACTAAAGGCTGCTTTTATTGAAAGTTCCTTTATTAAAGTATCCTTTAATGTGACTTTTGATAGAGTTATTGATAGTAACAAATACAAGACCAAAAACTTTATTTAATTATGACATTTATGTTTTATGCTGCTTTATTTATGTTGATATATTTATTGTAATATTAATTTATATTATGGAAGAACAATTAGAAATAGCAATTTTAGCGGGAGCGAATGCTGAAGAGATAGAGATGTTTATTTTGTGTTGGCATAAACTTTTGACTGTAAAATGTTTTTTAGTGAGCACAAACATACTATGTTTGACATCATCCCATGTATGTTTGCCATTTTTAAATGGATTCTGGGAAACCACTTTTCTTAAGGTACGTTTTCCTCCACATTCGCCAGTCGCTAGTAGCCGCGAAAAAGTAGCGACGACTTATTCGTCAAGACACCTATTCATGTATTTAAACGGGAGTGTTTTCCTACGCGTACCGAGTAGCTGCTACCCAAATTAGCTGCGAATGTGGAGAAAAACGTACCTTTAGCATAATGATATCATCCTCATAGGTGAAACGAAGACGGTTTTTCAATGGTTTTGATGATAGTTTCATAATTATATAAAAAATATAGCAAATCCAACGAAAAATTGTGCAATTTAAAATATTTCGCTCGACAAAACATTTATTAGAGAGTTATTGAAACATCTTTTGGGATTTCCTTTATTAAAAGATTCCTCTATTTTGACATATACGCATGCGCATTTCCTAAGTTTGTCTTAAAGGTTTTTATGTAAATAAAGGATATCCTATATTTAAATTAAATACAGGAAAGGAAAACTTTAGTTAAAGCTTTTTAATTTTGACATACTTTGTCAATGTGACAGAAAATAATTGTTTTGTCGAGCGAAATATTTTGAATTGCACAATTTTTCGTTGGATTTGCTATATTTTTTATATAATTATGAAACTATCATCAAAACCGTTGAAAAACCGTCTTCGTTTCACCTATCAGGATGATATTATTATGCTAAAGGTACGTTTTCCTCCACATTCGCAGCGAATTTGGGTAGCAGCTACTCAGTACGCGTAGGAACACACTCCCGTTTAAATACATGAATAGGTGTCTTGACGAATAAGTCGTCGCTACTTTTTCGCGGCTACTATAGCGACTGGCGAATCTGGAGGAAAACGTACCTTATGAGAAGTGGTTTCCCAGAATCCATTTAAAAATGGCAAACATACATGGGATGATGTCAAACATAGTATGTTTGTGCTCACTAAAAAAGATTTTACAGTCAAAAGTATTTGCCAATACAAAATAAACATCTCTATCTCTTCAGAATTCGCTCCCACTGAAATTGCTATTTCTAATTGTTCTTCCATAATATAATTTAATATCACAATAAATAGATCCACATAAATAAGCAGCATAAAACATAAATGTCATAATAAAAATGTCATAATAATAATGTCATAATAAAATAAAGTTTTTGGTCTTGTATTTGTTACTTTCAATAACTCTATCAAAAGTCACATTAAAGAATACTTTACTAAAGGAACTTTTAAAAAAAGCAGCCTTTAGTACAGATCTTCAATAACTCTCTAGTTTCTGTCACATATTGACAAAAGTATGTCAAACTTGTCAAAATTAAAAAGCTTTAACTAAAATTTTCCTTTCCTGTATTTAATTTAAATATAGGATATCCTTTATTTACATAAAAACCTTTGAGACAAACTTAGGAAATGCGCATGCGTACATGTCAAAATAGAGGAATCTTTTAATAAAGGAAATCCCAAAAGACGTTTCAATAACTCTCTATTGTAGTTTTAACTAAAACTGAACTCCAATTGTTTTATTATTATTTGACATTGCCTGAATCAACAGACGATATGTTATTACCAAAAATATGTTGAATTTAATATTGCTTAGTTCAAAATTAATTGGTTATTTGGATTGAGGTGTCATGCTTATAATTTAAATTATTTTGGTTGATTGATAATCAAATTGATTAAAATGATAATAGCTTTTTTTCTAGTAGATGAAAAGATTACGCGTTAGCTAGTAACACATGGAGAATCCGTCATAGATCATGAAAATTTTAAGAAACTAGTTTCAAGCTATCTTTCACAAGGGATTTCGTTTTTCTAAATTTATTCAGAACAAAGCATTTTATTGATAATGTTAAAAACAATGTATTTATCGAAAAAGGAACTCTAACAGACGATTAGCGGAATAAACACATTTTTAAGTCATTACCCTTTGACTCAAAAACAAAGAAAAACTGGCAAATACCAGCCGCAAGGATCAGTTAAGGTAACAATTAAAAAAAGGAACAAATAAGTAACTCGAGATAAAGTGAAATGGGAACAACGTTAAGGGATTTTTAAAAATAAAATTTCACAAATATAGGGTGGACCGTAAATAATGGTTTAGATAATTAATAATAAAAAAGATAGAGGAAGGCAAAAGTCGAAATGTAAAAAATATATATTTACGATAAAATTGAAAGATATTTTATACATGAACGTTAAAATTTGAAGATAGGTGTTTTAAGGTATGGAAAATGATAATACGAAATCCGTTTCATTGTATTTTCTATAGAGGGTACGATATGAGCTTTGTTGTTGTTGCAACCAGAGACAACCCTGAGACGCACAAGTGCATAGGAAAATTAGTTCGGTGAGAACATGAGAAGAATAAAAGAATTATAATATTTTTTTGTCACAAATAGTGAGTTTCATAAAAATTTGGGATTCCTTACACATTTAGTTTTTGGCACTTGGTTCCTTTTAGATTTATAAAGAAGTTTTGTTTAAAGTTTTGTTTAAAGAAACTATATTTCACAAAATAAACAGTCAAAAGTAAAAAAAACAGTTTAATCTTTAGACATCAACTTCAAAATCAATATTTTCTCCAAAACCTTCCACATCATCTTCAAATGAAATATGTATGGTCTTAATTTCTCTATAAATATCCTTGTTTGTTTTCCTTGACGTACTTAATAATCCTTATCGAATCTATATTGTTACTTTATATCTTTGAAAAAACTTGACTCGTTGCTATATTTCAATTATAAACTGGATATTTCATTGTTATTGTTCCGGTGGAAACCCGAGATACACAAACATTAAATATATTTCAAGAAGTTGGGAAAGTAAACAAAACTAATCGTCATTAGTCAAATGTGAGGATAGTAAGTTTCAGTTATAAGTTTATCTATGATAATAGTAAGTAGGTCTCACGTCAGGGAGAACAAGTGGTTGCAATTCAACATTATTCAATTTTTTATATTATCTGAAGTTTGGACGTTTTTCAAGGTTTAAACATTTTTTTTCGAAAATAATGTGAAATAATATAATAATGTAATTCGATAGAAATTTATTAAAAAAAAATATGAATAAAACTTGACTCACCTGTCCGTTTTGAATCGAAGCAAATGTCCTTTGATCAGTCTTTCTTACCATCACAATTCTACTGGACCCATCGTGACCATGGGCGGTTTTTCTGAATCTATGTAGGTCTGTGAGTGACCCTGGATATGTGGGCTTCCGCCTGGACAAAGAAATTTCCATTGGATAAAGTCCGCACATTTTTACACCAAGACAATAGTCATTCAAACTCATGATGGGACAATTAGTTACTTAAATGTTATTCTGTCGTTTTATGACAACACTTATAGGTATGTAGTTATTTCAAAGCTTTAGTTATTCAAAAAATATAATGTAATTGAAGTTGTAAAAAAACCCTGTGCTGTATCCCAACAGTATTTTATCAATATTTATTTTGTAGCTATGTTTTAACCCTACTACTTGTATGAAATATATTTATAACCAAATTATGTTCTTTAGCAAAATGTGGTTATTTAATTCAACTTTTGTTTTTTCAAGTAATATTTATCATTATATACAAATAAATATTTATTGGCGATATTTCGGTACTTGTTTGAAAATAGAAATTTAAAAAAATCCAAGGTACATTCAAAAGTGTCGCTTGTGAAATAACATATTTCCTTTCTTATGAAGCTCTTCGTGACAAAGGTGCTCCTTCTTCTAAATTCCAACTGCACTCATACTCAACTTGTACTGAGCCCGTCTCTTCCAGAAAGTATCCGGAAAGCTCCTTCCATAACCCCCCATCTTATTCAATGAGACCCCGTCGTCGTCCTTTAACAAATTACACTACAGAAATATAACATATATATTAATTTATTCCTAACGATGCAATGTTATTTATGAAACCAGTCGAATAATATATATGTTTTATTTAATAGCACTGGTGAACACCGTTTTTGTCATACGAACCTTGTGAAAATTTTTGGTTATGTTAGTGTACCCTCATTACAAATAGGTATACTTATATATAATAATTTTCTTTCAATCACATCCAGTTTTATTTGTGAAATGGAATAAAATTTGAAACTTAAATTTTAATTAAAAAGAGAATACTTTACTCGGTCTCGTTCCTATGTTATCGGAATCTTTTTACAACTTTAATTTTTCATTTAGTTCAATTTCACTGAAAATGTTCGCAAGTTTAGCTAGAAAATTGATCAATTTAATAAATTTTAAAATATGAATACATTTACAAACACTTTGGAAATAGCACTATAAAAAAAATCTATATTTGTTGTTAAAATTATTTTGAAACCCGCGCGTTTTTTCCACTATTACGATCTGCTACAGTTTTTTCAGTGGCCATTGTTTTGTGCTATACCTGAGCGAGTCTACACTCAAACTGTGCACAAAGTGTGAACAACATTAATGCCTTTCCAATCTTTGTTCCATTTTAGTGGCCAAGTGTAACAAATATCAAAGAACATCACGGTATTCGGACATCACGATGCCCATTAGACGATACGGGAGAATTACAAAAAGTAAATTCAAAGCAACTCTTTAGGAGAAGTTGAAAAGGAAATTAATAACGTGAAAAATGTCAGAGGTCATAAAATATAAACAGATATCAAAAGGTTCAAAATTCTTGTCTGCGTATGATTTTTGGTATACGAAGACGGAAAAAGATCTCGCATAAATTAAAAGTAATCAGTTGGCTATATATGGAGAACAGAAGAAAACACTTTCTTGCTTTATGTCATAAGTAAATTGTGAATAAAAAACCCTCTTACTTCCATCGCAAAATTACGTATCGTTCTGATGTCCATAATGTAAGTATAAGAAATAGGGGATTATTGACTATACTGCGGCGTTCCTTCAGTTACTTGATCTGTGACTTGTACCTCGTGACTTGTACTAGTTTAAAAAATTGAATATTTATTTGATTCATAGGTAAGTACTGTTAAAAATTATAAGTGGTATATATACTAAAAGTCAGTTTTATACCTTTTTTTGTTCAAATTATTGTATGTTTGGTTGCCTATACCACAATCGGTTATTAATAGAAAATCGGTCATTAATAGGAGTCATTTTGTGTACATTAATATAGCTCAATAACGCGGAAAATGAGATATTAAGATACCCTGAAGTGAAGGTAATTTTAATTACTGTGTGATAAATAAAACTTACTAAATAAACAAAAATATATAAAGATGTTCTACGACGAGTTTTCACAGTATCTAAGATAGATAGATCTTTATTGTTCTTTCGTATGAGGATACATGAACAAGGGTGACAACATTTATAACATTATTAGCTAGTACAAAACATATATTTTAATAATAAATTTTATAGCAGATTAGGTTTGGGTAACATATCTCGACAAGAGTAAGGTGATATTATTCGTTTATAATGAAAGACCTGATTTTTAATATGTTCTTTATTATGTCTTATATTTGATAGAGAATTTGTGGTTCAGCTTCATTCTTTATTATTGATTCAGTATCAGTTACGGATTGATATATTTCAAGAAAGGGACGTCTAATTCCTTCATACACTGGACAAACAAAAAATAAGTGTTGTAGGGATTCTAAAGCAAGGCAGTTAGAAATAGTACATTCTTCATTTTGGTTTTTATTGTGTATGCATTGTTATTAACGTACATGTATATTACATTACTATTGTGAGTGCGTATTTGTGAAATTAAGCATTTAATATGTAGAGTTATGGAGAGATCTAAGTGATTTGTACAATGGAAAGGATGTTTGCCTTGTAAAATCTGTTTATACATTGGACAGTATCTATTTAACCTTTATATCATTATTACACATAGGCTACACTATAGAGAAATAAAATATTATCTACACGGATCATTTTTTTATCTATCAGTATCGTGCAATATGGGAATGAAAATGTTTTTACTTTCTCACATGAGTCAAGAACATGGAGTATCGGTTACGAACTAGTGAAGGCATGACATATAAGCTTTTAATAAACGAACATGAAACCTTAAATACCACGATATCGTTGAATATGCATTTAAATTTAATTGCGTTTAAAGAAATATACAGCGGGCAGATCGAGACGTGAACGGTCAGAAGTACCGCCCACAAAATGCGCACGAAATTCGATCGTCGATAGCATTATCACCCGACTCGTATAAACAGTTTGCCTTTCTGTTTTCCGAATACTTTCTCTGTCTAACACTGACTCTGACTTCACGCAGCTCGAAGTTCTCCCACCGTTCACGTCTCGATCTGTCCGCTTGTATGTGTGTAGGTTTTTGTACAGAAAAATTGGGTGTATTTATTTTATCGATATTCTAATTTTTGAAATGTAATAACAACTTTATTGGTATGGTTTAATATTATTCTAAATCTAATTCTGTTTCACTGTCAGACTTATCATTAAGATTCATTACAATAGGCTCTATATATTATTTTGGATATGAATGTATGAATCTTCAATTCTTATAACGTGCTGTACAGAATTTTTCCAGCTTTGAATGGGTATATTATTAACAACATTTTTAATTAATTCTATAACACTGGGACCCAAAGTAGGAGTTATATTTTCTGCTCTCAACTTTGATTTTACTTGATGCCACAAATGCTGTATTAGGTTGAATATACAATGGTATGGAGGAAGACGTAGCACAGTATTTCACTGTTCCGCAGCTAAACTGTCACATGCAGATTGTTTTTCAATAGCATATGATTTTAACACCTCCTTCTGGTAATCCGGTTCAAAATAAATATTCTTGAATTTTAGCCTTTCTTTCTAGGCGGTTGTGGTAGCCATTATCCATTACAATTACACTGTGGCCGGGAAGATTTTTCATTCGATAATTTTGAAACCAGTTTTCAAAAAGTTTTGCAGTTGTAACTAAGCAGGTTTCTTTTAAAGCTTCTTGTTTAATGAATCGTCCACTTACAAAACAATCATACAAATTTTCACAATTTGCTTTGCATCTAATGACAAGTGTTTTCGACGCAACATTGCGAAAAAAATTAATGATAACTTATAATACTCGTATAGAAAGCCATCATATACCCGATACAAACCTGATGGCCCGCCCTTGCCTTGTCACTCGACTGTTCTTGGGCACGGAATATGTTCCGTGTCTTGGGTTTCAAGACGACGATATACCTTGAGACAAACTATAATTTTTGTTAAATTTTTGTAATCACGGAAGCACAATTAATAGAAAGCTATCATAAAAAAGAAATAGTAATAGTTACTGTTTTCATAAACAAAAGGATCTAAAGTGCGGAGAAGTATTTAGGAAATATTTAAAAAAAAAATTAAAATCAAAACTGTTTACCGTTGGCACTAAACTATTAATGACTAAACATAAAGCCAATATCAAGCAGCATAATTGGTAAATAATTAGTAATTCCTGCAAACATTTAATTCGAAACGATAGTAAGGCTTCATAATACAGTTATATAAGAAACCGTTTTTTTATGTAACCAACCCATTCAACGTTGATTAAAATACTTTATCTACAAAATTTCACTTCAAATCTTTTAGCTGGCTCTTCCATATCTTTTAATCTGTTCATAATTTGGTTCACAAGCATATCTCTTCTCATTATAATTTAATTGTTAATTGCTAGTTATAAACATCTGTTATCGTGTTGTTTACAAATCGGTTTTTCAGTGCATTATACCGAATTTTGATGGACGAGATAAATAATTATTCATTCTCCATTGGCGTGCTTTATTGTGTGTTAAAGGAAAGCAAAATTTAATTTTTATTGATGATGTGATGTACCCTTTGAGATGACGTTAAGTCAGTTTTTAAGCATATCTCACAAAAAAAGCTATCTTGAAACTTGGTAAATTGTAAAATCCTGTAGTGATATATTGCTTTCGTCAAACTATACCTTGTTTTTAAACTAGGACGAGCATTTTAGGAAACCTCAACCACACCACTAAAAGTTACTAGATTGGGAGTGTGTTCCGAAAGGGTCGTGTTCAGACTTTTTGAACTAAATGAAAATTACATGAAATATGTATTGTACTGCTCGCTGTTGTCGTGTCGTGGCCAATGAGTGATCAAGGTATGTCTAAATATCAGTGATGGGTAATGTTAATAACCACCTATGTTGTTAACCAGTTTTTAGCGTTAACTAACGCTAAGTTAAAAATTGTTTGAAATTAACCACGGTTAACATTTTAGGCGGCCACTTAAAAAAGAAGAATGTTTATAAAATTATATTTATATAAAAGCATTTTCTAGCCCGCGAGCATCAGGAGTTTGCGCAGTAATTTGAGACAAAGAATTATTGATGAATGTGAACTAATACTTGGAGAAGTCTTGGAAAGAGTGACTCAAGAATTTGGTAATAGGATGGCATATTGTCTGCAAGTAAACGGCGAGCATTTTGAACATTTGAAGTAATTTTGTTTCTCATTATTCCAAAAATAATGAAATGTACACCTATTGTACAACTAACAGTGAGTTATTCCTCGTTTTTACAAAATTTTTTACACTAAAGTCGGTATGTATGAATTCAAAATAACAAGCTCTTTCAAAATCTGTGAAAATATATAGGGTGTCCCATTCAAATTAAAGAAGTTGATGGCATTTCCGGTTAAACCGGGAGTATATTATTAATAAAAAAATGTACATCAGATGCATTTTCTTCCATTGCACTTACCTACAAATTTTCATAAATATCGTTCTTTTCGTTTAAAAGATATTTACTTGGTTCCATACTTTATCCCAACCCCATATACGCATTAACTAAGAAAGAAGATAGTTTTATTATAATTCTAAGACATTTCACAAAAACCAATTAGTAAGTATCATTTAATTGTTAATTAAATTAAAAGCTGTATTCATTTTTTCGCTTCAATATAATTGAACTTGAAGTCTATAATTATTATCCAAGCATTTTATTACTATTACTAATTTAAAAACGAAGGAGAAATTATGCGTGATCAAGACAGTTATAAAAAACACTGTAATGAAGATTTCAAATTGTATGCCTAGTCACTGGGCGATTTAAAATTTCTCTAATCTGCGTTCTCTGTTGTTTTGATTTTGATATCATAATAAAGGATCTAACTGTTGATCGTGATTTATTGAATTTATTAAATAAAGGATCCGAAGAATGGAATAGAATGAAATATTTATTGCAGTGATCTAAATTCGCTTTAGATACATTGTCATGAAAAATAGAACAGTGAATAGTATACACCAAGCGACTAAAGTGACCCATTTAATCCCGCGGGTGGTGTTTGGCGGAGCCCGAGGGAAGCAATCCACCTAATGGATTAATGTCACTTTAGTCCAGAGGTGTGTACGCTATTTTCTGCAATCCCGGTAATTCTACATACATTTTTAATAAAAATAAATACTTGGGCATAAAAATAGACTAATATCATCGTTCGCAGATGGGACTTCATCATCTTCCTTGTCTATTCAAGTTCAACTAGTTCATTTAATTCTGATATTAATAATAGTGTATTTTGGTTAACTGCAATAATGTGAACATTACTCGTCATTTGTTTTTGTATTATTTTTTCTTATTTGAGGTTTTTCTCTGCCTTAGGGTACGGACAGAAAGAAAGCGGGTTGCCTGCTCGCTGGTTATCGGCGCCGAAAGACGGCGCCGGTGTAGGCAGGTTAGCGCCCAAAAAGAAAGCGTAAACATGCTACTTGTTTTCGCAGATTATTTTAGTACCTAGTTGAAAGTGAAGAAAAAATGTTGTCCTCATCCGATGAAGAAATTCTATTGAACAATCCGTTTTTAAGATTGAGGAGACCGAAAACAGGCATTCATCCTATCAATCAGAACCGGACACAATTTGGAGAATATCACAAATTATTTAAAGAGTTACAAGGATATCCAGATCGTTTTTTTAGTTATATGCGAATGAATCTAGATACGTTTACCTACCATCTTGGATGTTCACTTCCTCGGCAATCTTTTTCTAACACTTCTCAACAACATTTCTATTACTGTGATTTTTTTCACGTTTGTCCCATACAGGGATTTGTTTAAAAACTGCAGAAATCAATGCTTCTGTATCCATTGCCTGCTCGCTTATAATTAAATATTCATTCCGGTAAAATGCCAGCAGCTTGCTACACGCGCCGACAAGCTTCAGCCTGTTTTGTCTCTGTGCGTCCACGTTCAATACGCATACTGATTTTAGGCGCCGATCGGCGCCGATAACCAGCGAGCAGTCAACCCGCTTTCTTTCTGTCCGTACCCTTAAAAGTGAGCCCCCGCTCGACTTAGTTTTAAAGAATAAACCGATTGAAATAGACATATAATTTGAATCTCTAATTAGATCCTTCTATAAATAATATAAGGATAAAATATTTACATACCCAACATCATTATCATGCCAAAATATCGATCCAATGCAACATTCTGTCCTTAAAAACATTATTAACACTGAGAACACTGCCTGATGATGATACTAACACACTATTTCATTTTAGTAAGAATAAAAAATATACAATGAATTAGAAAAAACAATTGATGATATCATTTTAAACAGAATGGATTTATCAATAGATGAGATTATGATATCATTATTCAAAAATGTTACATTGATTGATTGTCAAAATGTACACAAACACATGTTCCATTCCAAATTTATTAATAAGTTCAGACTTTTTCAGTGATTACATATTATTTTCAGCTTTATATAATTTTATTACCTAAACAATACTTTACACTTTTTCGGAAAATTAATGAGTATTGTCTTCGAACACTTCTCCCCGGAAATATTTTTTGAATATATGAATTTTTTTTAAATCCCGTGGTATTAAAAAAAACTTAAAAATAAACCGTACAGAAATCAAACCGTTTTAGAATTTTTAACGTACGCCCATGGTAAATGGAAATGTTTACAAATAAATCAATCCTTTACACAAATTTCAACCTACGCCCAAATATTGTGTGATTATTTCGATTGGTTCCCAAGATACTGCAAATTATGTGTAAAAAAGTTTAAAAAACATTCAAAATTTTACCCATTTTTCGATTTAAAAAAAATTGGTAACTTCAAGAAAGTCGTAAATAGCTATTTTGGATGTACCATGGTTATACCTCAAGAAATTTTCGAGAAAGAAGCTACTTTTCTCTTCTACTTTACTCTGCTATTTCTTAATACTGCACAATCACGGGGAGATATAGTCGCGCTCATCCCAACGTAGCGATACCGGAGCCATCATCAATTACCTCCTGAACCCGTGTTTTGTCAACTGATCAGATGTAGGTGAGTGCTGTGGTAGCAGTTGCCATTTTTTTCATCACGCTAGAACGTTAAGGTGCGTACTGAGCATTTTTATGCACATAATGTGTTTGAAAATTTGCTCTGGTCAGTACTGCCTAAAAATCTTGTGCGCGCGCGCAAGGTATCCGTCGGTTGTCGGTTTTTAAAGAAAGATCAAAAGGATTGTGTGTTCAGTTTGGACGGGTTTTCGTTGTAAATTTGTGTGTGTTGTATTTGTTTGTTTAATTTTAAAATAATCAGTATATTATTCTTAATTTTTTTGAGAAAATTTGGTGTATTTAATAAAAAAAAACATAGTATTATTTACAATAATACTAGAAATAAATGCATTTAAACAAATTTAAAATGGAGTGGACCAACGAAAAGGCGTTGCAATTAATCGATGAGTACGAAAAACACCCTATATTATGGTACGCCAAGCATCCATAACATTTTTCAAGGAATTTAAAGTCAGATGCTTGGGAGAGAATTTCATATAACTTAAAAATGGAAGAGCGTGAAGTTAAGTGAAGTAATAATATCGAAAAAATAAAATAAATAAATATTTAGCTCCGCTCAACTGGAGCACATATTTTCGCGCACAAATATGAACTTCAATTAAAATGTATGTCGAAATTAAAATAACTCGCAAAAACGTATGTGCGCGCAAACTGTTTGTGTGCATAAAGATGCTCAAGTCTGTAAAAGGCGACCTTACATTATGCTATTTAGGTGCAATGCAAGTTTCATGCTATAACAAAATAAACAAAGCGCATGTGCGTGTGCTAGTTTGTGGCGATTTTTAAGCAAGAAAAATAATTAGAACAGTTTCTATTTTCATGAAATTTGTAGGCAATTTTAGTTATTTTTTTAGTAATAATTCTGCTACCAACCCTAAAAATATTAGAGCAGAAACTCGAACCTCGAATCGTGTTTATATAGAAAAAGAAAATGGGGAAAAGTAAGTTATCTTGTTGTATCTGGTATAAAATAGATGTAATAATTAATTTTTATTTTAGCAATCATGTTTGGAGTACCGGTATGGCCACACACTTAATTTTATTGTATGAAAGCAAGCCCTGTCTTTACGACACGTGAGATCAATAGGTTATCACAATAGAAATACAAGAAATAAGGCACATGAATAATGTGCTAGTCTCTCAGAAATGTACCCAAACTCCGATTTATCTGAAAGTATTGTTAAATACCAGAAAATTGTGAAAACATTTATTTTCATAATTATTTAACATCACCTAAATATATTTTTAAGTTTGCCACACTGAATTGCATTACACAAAATAAACCAAACTATCTCGAAAATAGCTTAGTGTAAAACGAAGCCATAAATTGCTTCAAAATAGTGTGGCTTTAAAATTGCACCTAAATAGCATAATGTAAGGTCGCCTTTAGATATATTTGGATCCACCCTATATGCAAGGTCCGTCAGAGGAATCTCAAACGAGCGTTACGAGCTTGATAACAATAACAACATAGGAATGTTTAAATAGAGAGAAACAAACACAAGCAGAGTATCAAGAAAAGGTAAGTACAACGATGAGGGTTGAAGGGGTCAGGTAGTTTAGTTATCAACAAGACGTGAAATAGAAACGATCGGAATAATAAAAAGATACGAGATTGTTAGTTTTGAAGAGAGGCAATAAAATATAGTTTTGAATATAAGAGATTATTTATTTCTTACAAGTCAGTACGCACCTTTACACGTTACAGCACAAAAAAATAATTTGTAGAAGTATCTTTAACGAAATATATTATGTAAAGCATTGAAAAAATTACAAAACAAATCGTTTGATAATGGCCTACATGGGATGTTTCACTGATAACTAGGTGTATCTGTTGAGTTTAGTGGAATTTACAATCAGATATCACCGAAAAATAACTTTGAAAGAATGGATTTTATAACTGACTTTTTATTTTATAATTAATCAAAATCTGACAACTCATATCATATATAATAAATCAACATATCTATAAACAGGGTGATTACTTAATATTGAATATCCAACACCCCTTCTCAATATTAGATAATTAACCCAATCATTTCCCTAAATCTTCCTAACTTCTGTGCTTGTAAAGGCTTCGTCAGAAGATCAGCTAACATTTCCTCGGTAGGACAATATTCAAAAATGATTGTGTTGTTCTTCCGCAAATCCTTTATAAAATTATATTTCGTATCCAGGTGTTTGGTTCTGTCATTTAATTTTTCTGAGTCCATTAATTTTAAACATCCCTGATTGTCTTCAAATACTTGTATTTGTTCTAATTCTATCTTAAAATCTTCAAATAATTTAATCAACCAAAGTGTTTCCTTGCAAGCTTCACAAAGAGCTATTATTTCTGACTCTGTTGAAGATAGAGCCACGGTGTCTTGTTTTCTGCTTCTCCAGGAAACTAAACCTGCTTTAAATTTAAAAACATATCCGCTGTTAGATTGATCTCCAGCCCAATCAGCATCTGAATATCCATAGAGTATATTTTCATTTGATGTTTCACCTCCAAGGATTATCTTTAAATGTTTAGTTCCATTCAAATACTTTAAAACTCTCTTTACTTCAGTCCAATCCTTCTTTGTAGCTTTATTAATTTTTCTGCTTAAAATCGAAATACTTGCAGCAATATCTGGTATCGAATAAACTGATAGATATAAAAGTTCTCCTATAATTTTTCTGTAAATGTCTTGATTTTCTATAATATCATTATCAATAATTTTGTAATATCCTGTATCTAGTGGAATTTTTGAAAACTTGACATCTAAAAGATTGTGATCTTTCAGTAATTTTTCAATATAGGTTGTCTGATAAATTTTAAAAATTCCATCAGGTTGCCTCTCCACTTGTAGTCCTAAGAAATATTTCAATTCTCCTAAAGATTTAGTTTCGAAATAACAATTGAAATATCGTCCCAATTCTTCAATTGTTTCGCTATTGTGACAAGCCAGCAAAATATCATCGACGTAAGTCAAAATATAAATAGTTTCTCCATTATCTCGTTCTTTAATGTATAAGCAAGGATCAGCTAAGCCCCTTCTGAAACCATAGTTTTGTATAACTCTATCTAAAAAAACGTTCCAAATTCTTGCTGCTTGCTTTAAACCATAAATACTTTTGTTGAGCTTACATACTTTTTTCTCATCTTCTTTAATAAATCCCTCCGGTTGTGACATGTAAATATCCTCCTCAAGTTCACCATTCAAAAATGCAGTTTTCACATCAAAGTGATGAACTAATAAATTTTTGTATCCGGCAATAACAAGCAGTGTTCGTATTGTAGTTTGCTTGATTACTGGAGCGAAAATTTCGTCATAGTCATGTCCATATTTCTGTGAATATCCTTTCGCTACTATCCTAGCTTTGTAGCGATCTATTTGACCTAAATTATTTCTTTTAATTTTGAATATCCATTTACAACCTACTAGATTTTTGTCTTTAGGTAAAGAACACAGCGTCCATGTGTTGTTAGTTTCCATAGAATCCATCTCTTCTTTCATAGCTTTCTCCCAATGAAGTCTATCCTTTCTTAATTTTATTTCGTCATATGTTTTGGGTTCTTCCTGTTCTTCAATCTCATAATCATAGTTACAAGCTGAATAACTGCATTCTCCATATCTTTCTGGTGGTTTACCTTTATTCTTTCTAGTTGATCGTCGAATTTCTTTATTTTCATTGTCCTTTTCTTCGTCTTCAGTTTCAGTCAATTCTAGTTGCGATTTTGTCTCTGGTTGTAGAATGTTACTTTGTTTCTTTTCTTCTACTTCAAATTCGACTTCGTCTTCCTCTTTATATTTCTGATTAACAAATACCTTGTCCTCGTGTTCAGATTCAATAAACTTTACGTCTCTACTAATGATAATTTTATTGGTCTGTTTATTTAATAGTCTGTATGCTTTGGAATTTTCGTCATAACCTACAAAAATGTATTTTCTTGCTTTGTCTTCCAATTTAGTTCTCTTTTGCTTAGGAACTAAAGCATATGCATGACATCCAAATGTTCTTATATGGTTTAATGAAGGCTCTGTTCCAAACCATAGCTTATAAGGAATTCTTCCACCATTACCTTTAGTAGGAAGTCTATTTTGTAGATAGGTAGCTGTAACTATTGCTTCTCCCCAATAACATTTTTCAAGATTTGCATCCAGCAACATGCAACGTGCCATTTCTTGAAGAGATCGGTTCTTCCTTTCGGCTACTCCGTTCTGTTGTGGACAAAAAGGTGCTGTGAGTTGTAATTTTATGCCTTCACTCTTTAAATAGTCTTTCATTTCATTACTTAAAAATTCTCCTCCTCTGTCACACTGTAGGACCTTTGGTTTCTTACCAAACTGATTTTTACAGCTTTCCACAAATTCTTTTATACTTCTAAAAACTTCATTTTTCTGTTTTATTAAAACAACATTGGTAAAACGGCTAAAATCATCAATCATGGTTAAAAAATATCTTTTTCTTCCAGGAGTCACATTTGCCATTGGGCCACAAACATCTAAATGTACAATTTCCAAAGTTTCTTTTGTTCTTTTCTCAGAATGCTTTGGAAATGGTAACTTCGACATTTTTCCTCGAATACAGCAGTCACAGTTCAACTTTTCAATGCATGGTTTCAATGATATTCTTTGAAACTGATTCTTATCAAACATACTTTTTACTGTTTCTTGATTTCTGTGACCAAATCTCCGATGCCAAACATGAATACAAGCCATATCCTGCTTATCCCATACTGAGTAGACCTTTTCTGCACACTGTAGTCTGTATAATTTATTCTCCAGTTTAGCAACGGCGTATACTTTGTTCGATTTCATAATTTTACATGTTTTATTTGCAAAACTAATTTCAAATCCTTGTCTTTCAAGGACACTTAAAGATAAAAGACAGTTTTCTAATTGTGGAACATACAAAACGTTTTTTACAGTTATTTTTAACATTTCTTTATCTACAAGGCTATTAATTGTACCTTTACCGATGCCTTTTGCCTTTAATTTCTTACCATCAGCAAGAAATATCTCCTTATTAGTCTCTTCCTCAAATTCATCAAAAAACTCTCTATTATTTACCATGTGACATGTACATCCAGAATCTATATACCAAAAATCGGTTTTTCTTTTTTCTTCTTCCTTGTTATTGAAGCAACATTCTTCATCAGAATCTTCTGTAACGTTTTTCATTTCATCTTGAACATTGTTCACCTTGTTTTTACCTTTAAAATTCCTCGTTGAATTCTTATAAAAGTAACAATCTTTCTTCAGGTGACCTTCCTTATTACAGAAATAACATTTAAGTTTGCTTTTATTAAAACTTTTTGCTTTCATTACTGTTTCTTCAGTATTGCTGGTTCCTTCCGCATTAAATTCTTTTCTGCGTCTATACTCTTGTAAAAGTTTATCTTTAATAATTTCCAGTGTTAAATCATCTTCTTTTCGACCTTCCAAAGACATAACCAGTGAGGTATAACTATCAGGTAAACTGCTAAGTAATAGTGTAATTGCTAAGCGATCTCCAATTTCTTCGCCTAGAGTTTTTAACTGATAAATTAAATCTAGCAACGTTGAAACATGTTCTTCAAGATTACCATCTTCATGTAATGTCAGTTTGCAGATTCTCTTTAATAAACATACCTGATTTGTTAAGGTCGATTTTTCATAATACTGTTTTAGAGATACCCAAGCCTCTTTAGCTGTTTTCGCATTTCTTATATGTGATACTTGATTATCGTCAATCAAGAGCCCAATAGTTGCTCTTGCTTTATTATCAAGTTTCTTCCATGCATCAGTTTCTGGATTTGGTTTATCTTTCTCTATGACTTCCCATAGTTCTTCCTTCTGCAGCAACAGCTCCATTTTAAACTTCCAAATCCCATAATTATTTCCATTCAATTTTACAATATTAAATTTTGTGATATCCGACATCTTGTGTTACGTTTTACTTTATTTTACTTTCTCAGTAACTGGGCCCGTAACCTGTTGAGTTTAGTGGAATTTACAATCAGATATCACCGAAAAATAACTTTGAAAGAATGGATTTTATAACTGACTTTTTATTTTATAATTAATCAAAATCTGACAACTCATATCATATATAATAAATCAACATATCTATAAACAGGGTGATTACTTAATATTGAATATCCAACAGTATCTTTTAAAAAGAGATCTAAAATGTATGCTAAATTCCAATCGTGGGCGAAAATTTTAACAATCAAAAATGATATCGGATTGTTACAGGGGCCCATTTACTTATCGGAATCCGGCCGGCCTGTGTCGACAGTACTGGACTGAGGGCATAAATCGACGATGCCTACACATTATTAACGCGAAATCAACAGTGTTCTGGTCTGTGGATTTAGACTGTACAATCCAAACACATATTACAGTTTTTTATGGATGGCGATCTGAATATGCCTACCAGAAACAAAAAATTATGTTTGTTGCAAGTGTTATTGCGTAAAAAGAATACAAAGGCATTGAAAAAGTCCTTTTTGAACGCTGAGCGTAAATTATTTATTTTATTTTTAGCAGTGTCCAGTGTTTCTGCTGCACTATAAGCTTTCTATAATTCCAAAAGATTCTGCAAGCCTTCGCTAAGTAATTTTCTACTTCACTTGCCAATATATTTTTCTCGGTTATCCATATTTATTTTCATAAAAAAGTTCCGACGTAATTGGACACATTGTATATTATAAATTGAATGTTTTTTCTTTTTTGTAAGCGGAGTCCACCCATAAATTAGTTTGTTTAATAACTTTGTTTTTCGTCTCAAACATTTACCTAACTTTAATTGAACTTTAATTTCTTTTAAACGTTTTCTGAGTAAAAATAAATATCGCAAATATTTGTACAATCGGGAAAAATTAAACATTATAAACTCGATTGAAACCTAATAATAGGCCTGAGATCAAGGCAAAAGTTCCCACAGTTTACAAACTGCAAACAATATGATCCATTATTTGTTTGTTGATTCGCCTTATGCAACACGTT
Source organism: Lochmaea capreae (assembly GCA_949126875.1). NCBI lineage: Eukaryota > Metazoa > Arthropoda > Insecta > Coleoptera > Chrysomelidae > Lochmaea > Lochmaea capreae. The sequence continues at coordinate 22,919,554 of OX421404.1, forward strand.
ATACTCCTCTAAGCGTAACAAAACAATGCGATTGTTGGATAAAATTGAAGTCAATGTTTATTAACTCAATCAAGCGAAATAATTGCATTTCTTGTTGTACCAGTAGTGTTTGATTAAAAAGAGAAAATGACACGGTCAATAATTTTTAGTAATTATAGTAATTGTATTGTTTGATAAATATAATATGGTATCAAAAGTTTTACTATTATTATTAACTCATGTGCCCATTCGGACCAACCGTGATTCAATATAATCTAATATTTCTGTGTGCCCATACTTGTAACCTTCTTTCCGAATGAGCTCTCCTTCCTTTTGAAACGTGAACTTTGCGTTCAACCTTTCAGTTGATAAATTCATAAATTAATTTCTTTAAAATTTTGATTTTTGGTGTGCATCGATTTTCTAAAAATATTGCCATCGAAAAATTAATGAATTATTTCACATTTGTGATTTGTGGTGGAATAAATTCATTAACCAAAAATCAATATTCTATAGCTATTATACCGCGAAATTTAAAATTTTGAACTTTCTTTAAATATGAACGGAGAACGTACCGAGAGGTCTTCTCTTATCGTCTGTCGTCAAACCAACAAGTGTGGAACTGTGCAGTAATCCAAAAACTATATTTTTGCTGAAATTGCAAATTAAAATATGCAGACGTTTTACCTAATAAGAATCTGGATTACTGCACAGTTTCCGGAATATAGTTTCCTGAAGAACCTAACAGTTTCGGGCAACACAGTTTCCGGAATATAGTTTCCTGGGATACAGTTTCTGGAATACAAGTTTTGGGATATAGTTGTCTGAAATCCCGTTTCTTTGACAATTTACTTGAAGTACCTACAATTTCCTGGGAGCATAGCAGCGCAGAGGCGCACCAGTCTCGTTCAGAAGAGTGTGCTAATTCTGTCCGTTTAGGATGCTTCTTTAAAGGGGATTACAAAATTTTTTTTGAAGTCAAAAAGGTAGAAATACCCCTTTTTTTCTATCCGTTCAACGCATCAAGACCAAAATAATAGAAGAAAAATAGAGGTTGTACCCTAAGATCTTTTTTTTACTGTTTATTACTATATTTTTATGACCATTATTTTGGTATAGATAAGCTTTACTAACCTTTTTTAGTATTAGTTATTTTTTTTTGTACACGTTCGTTCAATTTTAATATCATTATATTTATCAATTTCTTTTGTGAAAGTTTTATTTATTAAACCTCCACTATCAGTTGTCATTTTCAATTAACTTTATTATTTTTGAGTAGATAGCAAAGGTTAAAAGTTAGCTGATTTTATTTATTTGATTTTTTTCTAATTTTGTTTTAGGAAACAAAATTAGTGGCGCCCTTAAATTTCTTTCCGTATCTAATCTTTTCTAGTTTCTTAATTTCCATCAGATAACAAAGTCCTGAGAACTGGCTTTGTTATCTCCAAATAAATTAATCAGTTTGGTAAGAACCTGCAGTTTATTTTCCATCATTTTTTTTTAATTCTCATAGTAATCGAATATATTTTTTTCCATCATTAAATTTGTTGTCTAATAGTATTCAAATTAAATTAATGTTTCATGGATTATCGTAAGTAAATGTTTCACTTTGTATTTTTGCATCCTTTGGAACCAATTCTGGAAGCAAATATTCCAGTTGCTTTGATACATTCAAAATATAGTTTTTGAAGGCGTTGACTGCATCTTCTGTGGACTGGAACCTTTGACCACGTAGTTAATTCTTAATTTTTGAAAATGTAAAAAAGTCGTTATGGCTTAGGTCGGGACTGTATGGAGCATGGTACAGCAATTCGATTTTTTCTTGGATTAAAAACTCAATTGTTTCTCGATCTGTGTGGGAACTTGCATTGTCTTGGTGGAGGATCATTCATCATTGGGGGTTGATTTTTAGGAACTCATCAATTACTTCCGGCTAACAAATCGATATGTACCAAATCATATAAATACGACCATTTACGACCTTCTTAAAAGAATTTTACCTGAAATGAAACCCAAGAACAGTCGACTGACAAGGCAAGGGCGGGCCGTCAAGTTTGTAACGGGTGTATGATGGCAATGTTGCGTCGAAACCACTTGTCATTAGATGCAAATTGTGAAAAATGTGTATGATTGTTTTGTAAGTAGAGAATTCATTAAACAAGAAGCTTTAATAGAAACCTGCTTATTTACAAAGACACCAAGTGTTATAGAATTAATTAAAAATGTAGATAATAATATACCCATTCAAAGCTGGAAAAATTCTGTACAGCACGTTATAAAAATTGAAGATTTATACAATTCATATTCAAAATAATAAATTGTAATTAATCTTAATGATAAGTCTGACAGTGAAACAGTATTAAATTTAGAACAATATTAAACCACACCAATAAAGTTGGATATTGTATTTTTACCTGGTTATAGTTTATTTAACTTAATAATATTTAATAATCTCATTTAGGAGGAAGACGAAAAAAAGTTTAGAGAAGTGGTCTTAAAAAAACAAAGGATGTATGATACAAATACAAAAAGATAGATATTTGTGAATTTGATCCTTTTTAAAATAATTTTAAATAGTCCGCCACTGGCGATCTCTTCTACAGCAGCTATTGGCCATATAATTTATTGCAATTGGCCCATTAATTTTATTATTGCCGGCAAAAGCCAAGATGATATACAAACTATAAGATGTTACAATGTTACATTTTCAATTTTTATACGGGGCGAAAAAAAATTACTGTTAATTTTGAATAATGGAAAATAACAGTAATATTTAGATCAAATATTCCAAACATTTTCCTGTACCTAAATCTAGCAGTGTTCGAGTTTCTTTTTGGTTTTGCCTTAATGCCTAATGAACTATTGAAAAATCCCTGTATAATAGCTATTTGTTTTACTAGGCATAAAAGCACAAGATTTAATGCCGCGGCTGGTGTTTCATAGCCGAGCGTAGCGAGGCTATGAAACCAGCCAAGGCATCAAATCTGCTTTTCTGCCGTGTGAAACATATAATTTTTTCTTCAAATTTGTTCCAATTCCACGCAAAATCGACTTTTTCATATTTAAATTGCGTTTCATTATTATCATCAGAATCATTTTGAGTTTTCTTAATGTCATTGTCAATTTTAATAACCAGTTTGATTCAAATTATTACTTGGAAGGTTGCCTAGCAACGAACTTTTTCTGCCTAGGCATTAAAAGTACAACTTCTAAGCCTGCCAAGTGTCATTAAAAGGCCGCTTTTAATGTCATTTGGAGAAAAAGTAAATTTTTTTACACCAGCTATAGTAAGTTTTTTTAAATTAGTATTAAAACCCAAAACACTATTAAAAAGATCTATTTATTTTAGTTGTAATCTAAACACGAAATCTCTAACCTACATATTTTTAATAATAAAACACTAGCAATGCTTTAACCTCATTTACGTGTTCATAAATACTAAAAATTGAAGAATCCGCATTTGCCGGTTTCACTTCCGCAATAATTCCCGAAAATATCGTCCCTACGCAGTATTTACAATTTACACGCGCAAATCACTATCTCTTTCACACATACAACGAACAAAAACATATCTGACGTATAGAAAAAGAAACATACCTAGGTGTACTTGCTGCTGACATGCTCCCTTTTTTTCTTTCGGCGATCAATGTTATTGCAGCAAATACTGTGATTTTGGAGTCGAACAAGGAACTAATCGGTTGGAGAGCTTTGGAGAGTTTTCCTCCGCATTCTAGAGTTGAGCGCAAGCGCTCAATTTCGCGAAAAACGAAACGGAAAGACGAGAAAACGTCTTTGGGAGCGCGTGTCTTCGCTTCGGGGTGCTTAATAAATAATCGGATAACTGATAAGGGTATTTGTGTGGTTGACAGGGGTTGATATTTCAATTTAAAAATGATACGGTGTCTACATAAAAAATTATCACGAAAACAAAAATTTTAATAAAATTGAACTACAATGAAGAAAACTTAAAAAATTGGGACTACTCAAAATGATTCTCACAAAAAACGTTTAATTCTTGTGGTATATTTCAAATATTATCATTAGTTGTTTTTGTTGGGATTCGGATTTGCACAAAATTAGATCGAAAATTTCACACCACTACCAATAAGATGTCTTAATTTTGACTAGTTACCATGGCAAATCAGTATTTCGCGTTCTCAGTACAGTCCGCGAAATTTAATTTCGAGGCCGTTACTTTAATTTCGCGGCCGTTACCCATAGCTGCGAAACCAAACGTCACTTCCAAATTTGACATTTCTAAAGAAGTTGAAGCAAGAACTGTCAACATATTTTGTATATATTGAATCATATCATTTTCATAGCACACGGCACATTGTTAAGTAATTTGAACTGCTGTTGATTTTAGAGCAATAATATATTTATCTACAATTATCTAGTTTAATAATTTTAACGATTGCACGAAAAATAGTGTGTATGCCATGGCCGCGAAACTTTTTAACGACCTCAAGAAGCGGCCTCGGCCTCTTCGGTATTTCGCGGCCTAAGCATACAAATAACTATTAAATCACCAACTGCCAAATTTTTTCTACAAACGCTTTTTTTACACAATTTCATGAGCCAAGCTCAAACATCAAAATTTTCGACGAATCAGATAATGAACCGCGAATCTACATGAAAGCCCTGGTAGTTTCTGACAAGCCATATAAGTGCTCTAAAATGCACTACATCGATAAAGAAACGTCAAATAGGTTGAGTGACTCCCAGAGGCAAAAGGATTTATGAAACTTATGCAGGATATTCTATTCAAAAGTGCATCATCAAAAATATTTTCCTTTGAAGTTGTGCATGGACAATTCTTAACGAAACCCTGTATATTAAAAAATTACTAAATTGGATGTTTCCAAATTTGAATAAAAAATTGTTTTTCCAAATCAACTTGAAACAGGAAAATCGTTTGATCCATAAAACCATTCTTATTTACAACCAAAGAGTATCTCAGTTTTTCACTGGACAATAAAAACAAAATTATTTACCTTTTCATTGTAATGCTAGTAATACTCCAAAATTAAAAACTGCCGATCATGAAATGTTATCACTAACTAGCAACTTTACTTTTTCCAGTCGCGTATTAACTTTTCACAACACACTGAATTTACGATATTTGTTCAAAAATTGGAAAATGAATACTGTTCACAGTCACGATGGTATTATAATGATTATAATGAGTTTAGTCTATCATCGACCTTGCGGTGCACACACCTTTATGAGGATATTGCAAAAAGTTCCAATTTTTTAGCCGGACTTTAGGTACAAATAATAATATTTATTTTGGAATGTACATTTATATTAACTTGCAGCGTATAACAAAAATGATTGTTTCATAAAAATGTTTTATTTGATAAGAAAATAGTTAGTTTTATGTAGATGTATATTATACTAACTTCTACTGTTATCACAAATAGAATATAACGTCCTTGTAGTGTATTATAATGATGTATACAAATTTGAAAATAACTACATAATCTATTTTATATAATAATATTGAAAAGTTGAAAAAAAAATGTTAAAGTTAAGGATGTTTAAATAATTGTAAATATGTTTCGCTTCTTGTTTAGTATCGGGGGGACACTAAAAGTACATAAAATAACCCTTATATAAGAAAAATATTGAAGATGTGAAAACTACATACAGAAAAAATCTCCTCGAAGGAATTGGGGGAGTCCTGTTTCGAACAGTGACACTTATGATATTTTGGATTAAAAAAAATTGGGAAGTCCCCTATTGCGACTTCCTTACGCTGAGATTGGGATTCCAGCGTATATCGTCCAGTGTTTACTAATCTATTTTGAAGAACTCTTAAGGTGCGTTTTCACCAAAAAAGCGAGCACGAGCGAGCATTCGTGTATGTTTGCTCGACATATTGATATCTCGTCCACACCAGAGCGAATATGTTCAAGTTCGGAGTTGATCCATCTACTTTGTGCGAGCAGTGCGAGCGTGGTAAATATGACTGACCGTGAAAAATTATTGTTACCTAGTGCTGATCTTTTTAATTCCTGCACTATCAGTCCCTAACTCGTCGGGTAATTCTCTCCAAGCATCTTCTTTTTTCTTCTATTTTTGTAAAATGGGTCCGAAGAATTCCATAAAACCGGCCGAATGCGATAGCCGTCTATCAATAGCAACACACTATCATTAGACCATTCCATTTTAAATTTGGGTCACTAAAAATACCTACAAATAACCAAATTAATATTTAATTTAAAATGCAAATAACAATTTTCCACGTGATGGCCTGGCAAAGTTGCATACAGCAAATCGAAAGCGATCGATGTGCGAGCGTTTTTGAAGATTAAAATCCCGTCCACACTGAACGAGCACGAACAAGTATTTTCTTTGATGTGCCGCCTTCCTCTCGATCTTTTTCGAACGCGAACAAGCAAACGTTCGCTCGCTTGCTAGCCCGTACTCACTAGAAAATTATTGATGCAGAACGCTCGCTCGCTCTTTTTCGCTCTTTTTCGCTCGTGCTCGCTTTTTTGGCTTCACCCGTTTAACAATTCATTAAAAAAATGTTGGATGATTACTGTTTGCCCAATTTAATTCAGTTCTGAGTTCAGATAAACAAATTATTACTTAAAGGAATATTTAATGGAAGGAAAAACAAAATGTACCATAAATATAAAAAAATTTAAGCAGAAATTATAAAATCCAAACCTACCTACAAGAATCTGAAATTTAACATCAGATTTAAAGAAAAAATCCTCTGTAGACTCTTTCTTTAGTTACCTAATGAAAATAATATGAGTATGTACTTTTATCCACTTATCGGTATGCCCTTATTATAAGTATTGTTTATTCATGTAAGTTTATGTAATTGTTTACATTATTTTGCACTGAAACCACATTATACAATAATAAACATTGACGTAGCAACATAAATAATTTCCAACACATTATAATATTTTATAATGTAACAAATACACTCACACAATTCCATTCGATAAAATCTGGAAGGTATTTTTCCAAGAAAATTGTAATACTCACATGGTGTTCTTCCTTTTAAACTTATCTCTATGAAACACGGTATTTTCATGTCACTACACACGACGAAAATCTGATAACACTTAACGATCAACAAACAATTATTGCCACTGCTATATTTGCCTTTCTTCGCAATAAACAGACATGTTAAATTATTAAAAATAATACAACCAGAATTCCTAAGTGATAAGCACTGTAATCAAAAATACTATTTAAATTGTAACATCCTACCATTTCTAAACTAAAGTTACATTATGTGAATTATTGTTTTTTTTAATGAATATTTTGAAATGGCCTTCAAAATATAAACATATACGAGGGATGTGTGAAATGTGTTTGGATTTTTAGTTTAAAAACTTTGTTTTCGTTAGTAACAACAGTTATTAACACTCATTCTGGAAGTTTTGGAAACTGGCCATTCGATAGATTTCGGAATGCCACTTTGGCACACGCCTTTGCCATTTTTAGTGTACCTATCTGCACCTGCAGAAGACTCGAGGACAAAAAGACATATTCTTTTTATAAAAAAAGTGATAGGGATGTCGAACTTATTTTTAATGTCTATTTAGCCGTTGAGCAGTGAATTCAACTAATCTGAATATTAGAGAAGAAACATTTAATGTTATAGGGTATACGCCTCTACTTCTTTATCGGTTTGTCACTCTGTCTTGTGTTGTGACAAGCGGAAACGTCACTTTATGCGGAAATCGTTCTGTCACCATTGAAGTTCGTCGTGTCATTGTCATTAATTTAAACATGTGAATATCTCATAATAAGTTCAGCTTGGGAGACAATTTGTAAACAACTTCTTTTTAATTTAAATTACAAAATAAAAAAGTTACTCTCTTGAAAGTTGCTGACTTTAGGGCATTTTTATATTCATTTTCGGAATATACGGGGTCGAATTAGTGGTTTTCTATTTAAAAAAGTGTAGGAAAACTTTTAATCCCGAATTTGATAATTCGGAAATTCAAAATATTCGCGTTCGCATGTACAATAAAAAACGATTATTCACTTTTTTTTGTGAAAGATTGTTAGATTTTAAATACAATTTACTTCCTTACAATTCATAATTTTAAATACGACCTTCCCTATGTTGGCAACATTTTTTAAATTTATTCTAGGTAGTGAAGTCGAAGAACACTTTTAATCTTTGTTGAAGTTAAACTTATCCCAATGTCAAAACCCCTCCAGATTCAGCTTACATAAAACTCGGACACTGTTAAAAATTAAAACACCCTTGAAAAATTTAAGTCAAAACGATAAACATTTTATTTAACTGATAGTAAAAGTGACATATATAACACCAGGTTAAATCAAAATACCTAATAACCAATAAAAACTCAATAATATTTAATAATTCTTAATTCGGTTCATTTTTCATCGAGCTATAGTAACGCAAAAAGTAATAATTTAAATTAAAACCTGTATATCGAGCTTTTAAACTAAACTCCTAAAACACACCAAACAACCCTCGTAATCACTGTAATATATGTTTATATCGTTTATACTTCCGTATTTCTTAATAATTACCGATTTTCATACACTGCATAGAACACGACAACAATCAGTTATACTAAAGTATATATTTTTTGTCGTTATTGATAATGAAATATGAACTGTGGAAGTCCATATTATTATTACAATCAAACATTCATAATAGAAATCATTGTACATATTTCGCATATGAAATTATACAGGTCAATTTCCTATTGGCAGGGTCACTAGTACTAATAATGAATTTATAATTGCATTGCCAATTAAAGTGAATTGCTTACAGGGTGTCCTTTGATTTAGAGAGTTGGATAGTCGTGATTGACAGTTTTTTACTGAGGTTAGCCAATATACAACGAAGAATCAAAATTATACAATACAAAGATCGTAGAGTTGATCATTATTTCCAAATTTCTAACCATTAGTTTTGTTCAGATTCACTAAACATGCAATTGTACGGTTAGAATGTCTTACACTGCCACATATTAAAAATGCCTTTTTATCAGGACAAGCCCTGGTTACCAGGACTTCAAGATAAACATTATAAACAAATGACAGTTTTTGCCAAACCCCAAAAAATTATCCACGTTCAGTCAATATTCGTAGCAATTAGTTTAAGTTAAAATGTATTATAGTGTTTTTCCAATTGAATGGTCTTTCATTTAAGACAAACTACGCCAGCGACCTATTCTTCGAATTGCTGGTAGCCCCGTAAATGAGCTACAACTTCCAGCACACTTTTAATTGTGGAATATCCATAAATTTGAAAATGAAAGCGCAACGTATTTAGTAGGTACTGCCGACAAACGAAAGACATTTTTTTTTGATTTCAAAGATTTCTAGATGTTCCCGAATTAATGTTGTTACTGAAAAAACTAAAATAACCTAGGGGACTTGAATCTTTCGTTTGCTGCATGAACAAAGCCTGTCAATTCAAGCCAAAACATTTGAAAACAATTAACCACAAAATATACTAGATTAGATCACAAATTACTCTGAATTACTCACTCAGATTAGATGCTCGTTCGAGAAAAAACGAAGCGTCTAAAACAAGACAAGTGTCATAATTTAATTGATAGGTTTCGTCCATGCATGTCCCCTAGATTATTCTATTTTTTTCAATAACAACATTAATAGTCCAGTTCAGATATTCGAGAACATCTAGAGATCTGTGAAATCAAAAATTATTTCTGTCTCGACCCAAAAAGGAATAGAACCGTTTTAGACCCGAAAATTTTGTAGTGGCAATACTGAATGAACTACTGAAATAAACCATTCTCGGGTACTATCAGTAGACACTTTCTTTGAATAAACCATCTTTATAAAGAAATTCAAATTAAAAACAAATTGAAACTGTAAAAACATGGCAAATAAAATAAATTGTAACCGCAGACAATTAAATAATAAGAAAGTTGAAGTATTTTAACAGAAACAACAATATCTTTGAAGTTATAACACATTAATTAATTTTTCATTAAATTTATGTAATAACAAAAGTTATTTACGAGTATTCCATGTATGTATTACTATTATTTTCCTACGCAGTAAAGTGTATTTAAATACAAACACACCGTGACACGAAAAACGTTCGAATAAATAATAACATTAAAAGCTGAAATTGATCGTATATCCGGTAGAGGTATTTTCAATGCATTTTCGACAGGAATCAAGTACAAGGCCAGTGTGTCAAGGTCATTACCAAACCCAAAGAGAAAACTCAATTATTATAGAGCACGCGATATAAGTTTTTGAGTTTACTCCGCTTGTGAAAAATCAATTAGATTCATTTAAATAATTATGCTGAAGAGTTTAAAGCTCAGCATTCCGAAATGAAATGTCATAAACACGCAAAATACCTAGGTACTTATTCAGATGTTTAGTGCCAGTGCACCATAAACACACAATAACAATTCGCATTTGTGGAAAATCAGCAACGGTAATTGTTTTCAACTGAATTTTCATTACCGAGTATCAAGTACTTTATTTACAAATTACACATAATATAAAATTAAAAAGCAGCTCTGGACATACGTTAAATTAATTCGTATCTCTCTACTTTTGCTTTATATTACATTAATACGAGTGTTGTTTATTATATTTTATCTTCTTCAGCTATCAAATGTGTCACTTTAAGTTACTCCTTGACATTAGGAAACGTCACATTTTTCATAAATATTATAATATCAGTTATGAAAAGTAGACACAGTTATCTTGAACTTCTTGTCTAATGTTAATTTCATTTGAAGCTGTGATATCTACATGTGTGCCAGTGGCTTTGCCCACAATGTGTTCTGAAATTCTTCTCGTATTTTCTAATGAACTTTCAACATAGCCTTCGGCTACACTGTTGGTTTTCCATCCTCCGTGCAGCTTTATTTTCAGAATGTCCGCTCCTGAATCTACCAGGAGAGACAATAACGAGCGTCTGAAACAATGTCCTGTGTCTCCTTTAACATTAGGTAGACCCAGGTACTGAGAAATATTTGCTGGTAATTTTCCAATGGTATTTATGCCCAAGGGTTGTATGCCACATTTTCCATTATAATAACTCACAAAAAATCTGTCGTACTTTACAGTAGGTGGTCTAATATTTCTATACTTTTTGAGGAGGTCAACAAGATTGACCCCAGCAATATATCCAGCAGTGACCACAAATTCGCGATTAAAATGTGTTTTGCTTTCTGGAATTGTAATTTTAAAAAAGGTGCCTTCATCTTCTCGTAGGAACGCCTGTTCAGCCTTCCTGCAGGATCCCGCAATCCCTATTATCATTGAGACCTAAGGTACAGATTTATTTAACAATAAATTTTAAACCCACTGTAAATTGAGTAGTTCTTTTGCAAATAAAAATATTTCGTCTTCAGCCCCTTTTATAAATCTTTCTACATTATCCTTCGTCAAAATCACCGATTTTTTTGCATGGTATCCTGCTGACCATCTCTTCAGCCAAGCCAAAAGCATAGTGTACTTTTTGATATCGACATTTTTGCGCACGGTGAGTTCAGATCTCAACATTGAATATGTGTAGTCCACAAAGTCGATGCCTTTAATGTTTTTAAATCTTCAAAATAAGCAAGTAATACCTTTTTATGGATGTTCATTATATTTTTCAAATCGCACCATTTTTCAAATTTTTGGTAGGCCATCAGGGCGTATCTACTTGATTTTTCAGGTATTAAACTACCCACTGCAGCATTTGCAGACTCTCTTACTTCAAAAGGAATGTCTAATTCGCTATCTGAAGACATTTCAAGTAATTACTTCTGAGAACCAAAAACAGATAACTTTTAAACACTATTGTTTTTCAAAATATTCTCCACGAAGAGAAATACATTTTTGCATACCTACTTTGGAACCAATTGCCTGATGTCGGCACATTCAAAATGGAGTTTTTAGTTGACTGCATCGGGATTGTATGGAGGATGGTCCAACAAAGATTTCGGACAAACTTCACCCACTCAAACAGCAGCTACTATATTGTTTATTTAAAATCATCCAAAGGTCATTTTATTGTAGAGTGCCCAAAGGAAGAGGAGCCCTGAATTGACATGTTATATATTGATTTTGGATAAATAGCTTTTTAATTGCCAATCATATAGGTACTGAACATGTGTTTTTATTAACATCTACCTGGATTATTCTACTAATTATGTAGCTAGGCTATAAACCGTAAGATTGGACTATATCGGCAACGTGGCTAACTTCACAGTTTTCTTCTAGCCCGTTTTGCAAATTCGGTATTCTCTTAAATTGTGTAGTCGTTTTTGCTACTATAAGTGGGGATAGAATTGTAGACCGCTTTATAACCTACGAGAGTAGTGGCTTAAAGCTTTTGTAGTCTGTGTTTTTTCGAAATTGGAATGTTCTATTGAATTGCTATGGCTTTACAAGGGTTAGGTGTACTTCTACATTTACTTTAAATTGAAAGAATACGCCGACGAAATTTTAATGTAGAAAGGAGACGTCTAAGGGACAATTCTAATCCATTTAATTTAACAAATTCGAGTTTATTCGACTATTTATATCAACTATATCTACAATAATTTATGAAATAGTGTGAAAGTACAACAGAATGATTACAAACATACTCGTTTCTACTGTTCTGTTGCCTTTTGAGGTCCTATTTCATTTAATTCCTTGGATAAACTTTGCCACATATCATTCAGTACTTTCTTTCCTTGTACACCTTGGAATTGTCCTCTCCCAAATTTTGGATGGCTTAGCATGAAGTCAATTAAATGGTCCAATTGTTTTTCGGAGCAACGTGTTTGTTTTCTTTTTATCGTCCATTCCAGAAATTTTTAATTCAAAAATGCTTGATTATAGGTTATAATTCTTCTTCTGTTACACCGAAAAGCGGTGTTGCCAATATATTTTCTAGTCGTCTCCTAGTAGCCGGTTCATTTCTAACGTTAGTAGAATATGGATGGACTATAAATATTGGCATATAACTGTAGCCCCTGCAGTTATACCCCATGTTATAGCTTTTTAGTAGAATAATAACGCTGTTGTTGGCCATCTTTCTTAGTTTTAATTTAAATCTTAATTTCTTAGTTGCTTGCATGAATATCTACATTACATTACATGTTTTTATCTTCTTAGTTTTAGTTTTAAATTAATCTAAGTTTTAATTTTTGCTTGCATGAAAACATATTTCTATAAAAAGTTCAAGTTCTTTTGTAAACATTAAAATTGTAATTGCATTTTACCACCAATCCTTTGTTTACTCTAGTATAAAATTTGTGAATCCTCGTTAATACAATAATTACCCAAACACGCAGTCAAGCAAATAAATAAACAAATAACTTACGGTTAAGTTTTTTGTAACACTTTCCACAAATTAAACGCTTCTAAGCAAATCTTTCATTAACACTTTTTTTAAAAAACAAAATAATGATTCATAGAACGTTAAATCAACAAAAACAAACATACTACAACCGTAAAAAATGTATAAACAATGAAAAACGCAGTTAACCCTCGAAGTTTCTTATCAACAGTTACGGTTATTTGTTCGACATGGTCTGTTACTATTCATGTTGTAAATTGGAAAAATAACGAATGGTAAATTGATAAAATGGTATTCAGTATAACGTTCCTTAACTCAAATAAATTACCTATGCAGTATGATTTTTAATGAGTTGGAAGTGCATTGTCAAAAATGCTGAAAAAAATTTTAGCCAGGTAATTCGAAATTAGTTGTATAATATGAGTATGGTTTATCCTAGGAGTGAGTGAAGCATTTTTTGGCGAATCAAGACATTTTCGATCCTCCCTGTAAATTGGTTGTTGACAACTTTGGCATATTCCCGATTTATATTCAATTTGAATCTGTAGATTAAGTATAATGAAAGAGAACATCAAAATTTTAAGGTACCTAGCAGTCATACAAGATCAAATTTTGAACAAAATGTGGTGTTAAACCGATTGCTGGAAATAATTTAAAATGTTTTTGAACCGGATATTTTAGTAGAAAACTGGAAATTAAGAATTCCCAAATGTTTGCAACTGTCACTACAGATACGTAATATATAACTAAAGATGAAGTTAGCCACTTTCTGATTTAGATGTTTTATGAATCAATGATAGTGTTTTGGTTTTGTTAAAATAGTCCATGGAAATCGTACTAAATTAGGGATGCTGCCTTGCATGAAATAAGGTAGTTTTGATTTTTTGATATGTTGTATCTGATGAAGTGGTGATAACAAATCCAAATTTTCGACCTCCAAAGCCATCCGGATCATTGTTAAATATCTCAAAAACCTTCAATTTTTTCAACTTTTTTCAGGTTTTGCCAATTTTAACCACCAAGAACTAATATTACGGCAAAAATAGCTATATGCAATCTTAAAGCAAACAAAATTTGCAAGAAAACGATCAAGGCAAACAGGTGCAATATTCAAAGCCCGTTTTACAACAGATTTAATTATTACCTACCCAAAAAGTTCTGAAAGGGATTATTTTAAATTGGTACAAAATACTAATAGGATGTTACCTGAATTTTATGAGGTTATGTATTTATGCAAAGATTAAATGACATATAGTACGTATCTACCGCATCAACTTTGAACAGCTGTATCTCAGGTGTTATTAGGTATAATTGAACGAAATTACTGTCATTTTGTTGTGAGATTAGCCATTCTTCACATTATAATGATACATTTTTCGGAAAATACTCTCTTAATGGTTGAAATTGACAAAAACTAAAAAAAAATCTAAAATTTTTAATTTGTTGGAAATGTTGCACAAGTTTGAACTGCCATAACTCAGAAACTATTCAACCTACAAGGACGAAATTAGTCTCGTTTTCTTGCAAAATTTGGTGGCTTTAAGATTGTATATAGCTATTTTTGCCGTAATATTAGTTCTTGGTGGTTAAAATTGGCAAAACCTGAAAAAAGTTGAAAAAATTTAAGGTTTTTGAGATATTTAACAATGATCCGGAGGGCTTTCGAGGTCGAAAATTTGGATTTGTTATCACCACTTCATCAGATACAACATATCAAAAAATCAGAACTACCTTATTTCATGTACCTAAGGTAAGATGTACCAATTCCATGGACTAAAAGTTTATTCGAGATTGACGTTTAAATATTATAAAAACGTTTTCGTTAATATTTTTTTGGTTAAGTTTAGTTAGTTTTTCTCTACAATTTTTCAAGATGGAATAATGTCAATATTTATAAACCTTGTTTTGTATCATACCGCACGAACACAACAGTTACAACGCCTGGTAAGAAGTTTCTAACTGTGCCTGCTGTAACAGTTAAAAAAAAAATTATTGTTTGAGGCGGCTAGAAGCAAATCTAAACAGGCTATAACTAATTACTATTGCTGTGAAGATCATATTGAAGTAAGTAATTGTATATGTTTGTGTAGAAAGTATCGGTATATTTAAATATGTTTGATTTTTAGTTTGAAATTGACAAGGGCAATTATGTTCAACACTCGATGATGGGAAGAAAAAAAACAACTCCTAAGTCACTATAACAGCAATATGACATAAGTATAACCTATAAGTACTTGATAACATCAGAATTGTGGTTCTATGACACCCCTATGTAGCTAACTTCTCTTTTAGTGTATGTACGTTACAGCATAAATGGCGGATTATTTAAAACCTTGTGAGAATAAAAGTATTAAAGATAATTGATTTGGCATTATGATTTTTGTCCACCACTAACTATTAACATTGAGAAAACATATTTTTGTTAAGTTGAACATCCCATTATTGTTTAGCCAATAAAGCAAGGAAAGACTAGAACACACTACAATTTCAGTCTCGTTTTCTAAATATATGTACACACAATAATTCCTCCAAGCTTTATCCTATAAACAAATAGAGATACTTCAATACGGCAAAAAGCTACTGTTCTATACCATTCGGAGGACACTTTAAGATGACTGGGAGTGATCTGGGTTAAAAAGTCCACAGCTGACACAATCTATGGGTGCATATATCCAACAACTTTGTCTAACATTTTTAAATAATTTACAACATTTTAGTCATCTTTTATCATCATTTTAAATGTACCTAACAAAACAGATTGTTACAAATTCTTTTAAGAATTTTTTTATTTTTAAAATAAAACACGAATTATTTACTCTGTTATGAAACCAAAATCTCATTAAAATATTAAACCTAAACAAATATTTTAAAAGTATTGATACTGAGACTCTTTTAACTCGTTGGCGGCCCAAGACTTTAAATTTTAAACCCGGACTAAAATGAAGTTCCGCCCGGACGCTCCCCGGATGATCTTTAAACTATAGGACAAATCCGGTGAAACACGGACGGATGGCAACCCTATTCCAATACCGACTTTTTATTTTGTAGCGTTTTATACAAAAAAATGTAACTCATAATAGTGTGTAGATATACCTATGCACTAAACAAGTTCAGTATTACTTTTAAAACTAATATTACAATTTAAATATTATACCTTCACATTTATAATTTTCCCTATTTCGTTAACCTCAACTTTTCACCAAAAAATAAGTACAGATAATAACTAAAGATCACTTACGGAAAACTGATAAAACTGCGGTAGTGTATTTCACCAACAACTGCGAGCACTCTATTCCTTTATCAATGCATATAAATATAGTTATATTTTTAAAAAATGACACACTACTTTGGAATTAAGTAGTAAGTATTACTGATAATAATACATTCCCGTACAGGCACGACAGCGTTCATTTTTTTAATTTATTGCTATCGTTTGAAGTAGTGCCACAATTGTAAGATAACTCAATTAAACTCTGTTGTCCAATTATTGCAACAATGAAAGTTTTAATGGAATATTTAATATATTCATTTAAAACATTAATCATGTACTTGCTAATTTTCTAATAGAAGGATTAATTTGAAAACTATATACAAATAGAAAAATAATCATAGATAATTACTGTTATATCTAAATTAATATCGTTGTGTTCATTATATTGTAATGTAGCAAGCAAACATTATTCTTAAAATAGTTCTAATATTTCTCAATTGAAACAATAAAATAGTAATATTATATTTCAGTATATTATATAGCGGCTGGTGTTGTAAAGCGGAACTATAACTTAATTTAATTTAAACCATGATTCTTTTATCTTATGCGTTGTCCAATAAAATAATTGCTGGATGTCAGTCGACGTAAAAGCATGTCTGCGATGAAAAATATATTGTTCATGTTGTTTCTACACTGCTTAGGGAAGAAAAGTTAAACATTAATGCTTATTTTGTTATCCCACCGTGCACAAAAATGTTGTTAGTTCTTAAAGGACTATTTAAACGACTCAATTTATCGTCAACATTATATCTAAGAGAATGGTGATTTTTCATTTAGTTAAATTAGTTATTAAACACTCAACAACATTTTTGTATAAGTAATCCCGCTTGAATTTGAAATTCACATCTGTGTACTGATAATTTTCTTCTATTGACGTGATGTCTCCTCCATAGCAAGTCATACAGTTAAAATTTTTTGGTCTTGGCTAAATGAGTTATACAGCAGTTCGGTCACCAAACCAATAGAGGGTTGCCTATCTATTTCATTTTAGTGACCTAAGATTTCAATGATCTTCCAGTTCCTAAAAACAGGGGAGCACATGGGAGTTTCATACAGCTGCGTAGAGAACGTGTAAAATCGACGGTTGAGGTGGTTTTTGATAATAATTTTTTGACTACGGTCAATCCTGTCATCCAGAGGGTTGTGTAGTATGATGCTTATCTTTGTTGATTGATGATATGCTTCTGTACCATTGCAAATTAAAAAAAGAAGAGAACTATTAACCATACCCTGTGGCTATACCTAACCACAACCTAGCCAAACGACTAAGTAGTATAAAACACAAAAAGTTTGTGTAGGTATTGGAGATAAAGAAGGTTATCAGGTATTCTCGTGCTAACCATCGAATATAAGGATGTACCTCCAAGAATAGATGCGATCTCATTAAAAATCGGAAGAAAAAATTTGTGGTGAAATTATCCCATGGGCAAGTCCACGTTACGACATCTGACAGTCGCTCTGAGATAAACAAGCGGTTTCTGCACAACACGTCGTTCTTATAATTTTATAAGCTATATATATGACTGCTTATAATAATAAGGATCATTAAATCAATACTATACAGCCAAATCTAAAATCTATCCAAATAATTGTTTATCATCAGGGCGACTGTCATTAGTGTCAACTTGTCAGTTGGTGGACACGATTATAGGGCAGTTATCTATGGTTCAGGGTATGTCCACCAACTGACAAGTTGACACTAATGGCAGTCGCCCTGGGGACAAACAATTTTTTTCATTATAAACCGTCAGATTTAGCTATTAAAATTCCTAAGCAATTAAAACAATGTTGAAGAAAGCACCAAATCAAAATTAAATGAACTCAAACAAAATAATTATCAAGAGCAACGTGTTGTGCAAAGAACGCTTGTTTATCGTCAGATTCATCAGGGCGACTGTCACATGACGTCACGTAGACTACCTTCATAAATAAAGGGAAAAGAACATTTTCATGGTTCAAATGTGTGCAACCATAACTTATTTTTTGTAGGAATGTTTCTTATTGTAATGAGCCTCCAAAAATAAAAATACAAAATTTGTTTGTGAATCAAAGTCTATGTATTCATATATTTTAGTAGTAGGAAGAGACTTTTACTTTGCTTTGTGGCATTTCTTTTTCTGAATTTGTGAAAATGAAGTTACTGCATTGACAGCACACGATTTCAGTGAGTGTGCCCCTTCCAGAACAAAACGTTGACGTTTTAGAGTATTGCGTGAAATAAAACCAATTAACAAACATAAAAAATTTAATAATACATTTGTACAAAAACTATCTAGCTTAAAAAATCAACAAAATCTAAACATATTTAACTAAAGTGTAAATATTTTTAGTAGTATGTTCTTCATCTAATAACCTATATTCAAGGGCGCATTGATTCCTATCCTCCCTCATATTTAACCAATCATATAGCTGACTCTGAAAAAAGAAAATGGTACGAAATATTCATAACAGATTATAATATATATACAGCGTATTAGAAAAAAGGTGCTTCCGTTGCTGGAATAAGGGGACATTCACTAAATATTCAAAAAATATTGTAAACTTAAAATAAAAGAATGAAAACAAAAATTTACTAAAATTATGCAACTTATAATGCAAATACGTCACTAGTTTAAATGTGAAGTTTTGTTGTTCTATGTTTTAGCTTCTTCTTCTTTTTTCTCCTTCATTGGGATGTTTGAGCTTATTCAGGACAAAAATGTTGACACCTGATGTCTATCACTCTGTTATTTACCTTGTTTAACTTGAATTTGGAACATTTTATCAATAAAAGGTATAAAGCAAACTCGAGCTAATCAAAAATTTAAACCAAGTTGAAACCACATGCAAATGGAAACAAAACTCACTATCACTCTAAACTAAACTTCTTATTTTCTATCGCTTATGATTATTTTGTTCCATGGCAAAATATGTGTCTAACTTCAACTTATACTAGTGACGTTAAAATCTAAAAGACGGATTATAAGAAATTTTCAAAATTGAATTTTTTAAATGGGGATAAAAACAAAACAACACTATTCAATTTGATAAAATACGGTGCGACTAAATTTGTTCCCTTAGTATTAATGATCTGTTAATCTTTAACAAGAATATATCTTTAGTTGAACACACAACCTCTTGTTACAAGAGCCTTGTACCTAGATTAAAAAAAGCTAAAATACACAAAATTTGTTCTCCCTAACGCTCAATTTACAAATATAGATCACTCTAAGTATAAAATCCACCCTCCTCACTCAAGATATGGTCATGTAGAGAATTTAAGAAATCTTTCCTCCCCCTTGGAACCCCTACCTAATTAATGAATGACCCCTACATAGAACACTAAGAATGCATGTGTATGGTAAAACATTTTCGTAGCGCACCCATATTCAAAATACAGGGTGTTGAAATAAAGTTTAGACACATTTTTAATGACTGGCAGTATTGTAATAAAATTTCGCATAAATTTATATGAAAAGCTGAGACACTTATGTTTTAGAGCTCTACTTATCCTATCAACAAGTATATATTTTTTAACATCCTGTATAAAACCAACAAGTTAAAATTTATTAGTAAACAAAAATTATTTATTATTAAAAATAGGGTCGATCTTAGGAGTATAAACAACGCCCTGTTTTGCAATAATAATAATAAAGTGATGGCATTGATTGAAATCTTGCATAAATACAAAAATATAAATGCTCCTGGTTTGAATTTCTACTTAAAATTATTAATAAACGCAAAAGCATGTTCTTACCTGTAAAAAAAGCACATCTTTAACCCTGTAAGTAGCTTCTACTTTCTTGAATTCTTTTTTAACTTTTTTTAGCATACTCGCACATCTTATAATCACATTGGTTCTGTCTTCCTTTGTTAGTTTACTAGAATCGGCAACCAAACATTTTACATACAATAGCATCGTTCTTGCTCTGTCGTAACAACCACCATGACCCAAGATCTACAAACAAGAGATTTTTATTCATAAGATGTGTAAGAAAGAATTTGTATTCACAACTATCAAAATAGTTCACTTTTTTAACCGATTTCTACAAAAGGAAGATCTCAATTCAAAGTATACATATTTTTCTACATATGTTAGGGCATAATTTTTTTTAATACACCGATTTCAATTATTTTTTTGCATTAGATCCAGAAGAGCTTCAATGTGGTCCCATTTCAATTTGTTGGGTATTAAACCTTGGACTTCGAAGATACACTAATAGTTAGAGCACACTTTTGATATCGATACATTCACCAAAAATATATAATCAAATTTTGAACTTACTTGAACTAAACACTTATCCAAAACTTCCAATGCTTGTGAAGTTAAACCTATATGTAACATAAAATTCGCTAAAAGCAGATGAATTAACGCAGTCTGATAGTCTAATTGAGATGTTTGAGATTCAATAAGACAGTTGTTAAGAACGGTAATGATTCCTGAAGGAATGGAATCAGGATATGAAGTCGCAAACTGTATTTCCATCTTTAAAATTTTTGCTCTTACATAATAATATCTGAAAGAAATGGTATCTGTGTTTATAATATTTCTTTCATTTTATATAATGGAATTATTCAGATAATTCTAATCACTAATGGAGCAGAATTTAATCAAAAACTCCATTATACACAGATTCAACGAATAATTATCTTCCATATTGCCATTCTGTGATTGGAAGAGAGCAAGCTATAGTGTAATAGAGAGATAATGCCAAGAGAAGTGGGTATTTCGTGGAGGGGAAAACTGCTGTTCTCTCTTAGACATGCAGTAGAAACCGAGCAATAATATTCATATGACTCAAATCAAAACTTCTGTCAATTCAATAGAAATAATCGTTATGACTAATATTCCAAAAGTCGGCCTTTAATTAGTAATTAAACAAGAAATTTACCTTTTTTATTTGTACTTATTTTATTTATATGGTTAACATCGACATATTTATTGAAACTATCGATATACTGAGTGAATAAGTTACAAAGGCCAAAATTAATATTAACCATGCTGGCTTATTGTAATATTCCCGTCTCAAGGCATTTTAGGTGTTATGAAATGTCAAAAGTTAACAAGTTGATAATGTATTTATTCGTACTTACCAATGTCAAATGGAATAAAAAGTCAAATTAGTTCTTACAAGAACTGATTTTAACAATAAATACATAACCTCAAATGCGGTAGTGTCAAACTAAACTTTTAGTACGAGCAGTTATACACGTTACGTCAGTTATATCGTTGTCTCTTTTTACGATTACTACGGAAATTTAGAAACTATTACGTATGTCTTATAGTTGGTATTGAGAAGAAGACAATCGATCGTACGTTATTATGTTTGATTTATATTGATAGAAGAAGATAGTATGTAAAAAATATGTGTTTCTACTGTATATACTTTTATGTATAGTGCTCACTGTTGCTGCTATACGAGATTCTACATAATAGAAGATAAATATTTGCTGAACCTATATACCAAATGTACCTGTAACTGTTTTGGACACAAGCAAGAAAAGTAAAAAAGTATATTGACTCTCACACAGTTAATACTTGAGTTATTACGGCGGGTTTATCAATGCTCGGTTAAATATTGTAGCCTTCGGCTAAGTCTTAGTTGTTAGCCAAAGTGTTTATCAACTGCCAGTTTGCATTAGCTGTTAATCAAACTTTTGGCTATACTAGCTGCTACTATTAAGTTGATTTTATTCATAGAACATAGTTAAATACGAGAAAGTGGTATTCCGTGATTCTGTCTGTCAATAGGCATGATGACAGTCACTAACGGCCATTCGCACCGGTTCCGCTTAGCAGTTAAGTGCTACTTAAGTACGCTTAGTCATTCGCACCAGTGTATAAGTTCCACTTAACGAGGCGTTAAATCTCGCCTTACTAAGCCGAGACATTTCTCGGCTTACGCTCTCACTTAACCTCAAAAGGGTAGATACTTCTGTGCTTGTACACAAATACAAATGCAAATAACATAACCTGTATACAGTATTTTCGGCTTTTTGTTTGCAATCTTCAGCTTTCACGTTGTTTCACGGAGATGGAGTTAAATCCAATATACGATGATGACGATTTGGAGGTAGTTGATTTAATTATATTTGGTATACCCAGAAGAGTATATACCAGAAATGATCCAATGAATAATTTGGATCCTCAAACATTTTTCCAAAGATTTAGGATGACCAAAGAAACTGTTTTAGAGTTTTTACCTCAGATAGAAGAACGGTTGGAGTATCCATATGATACGTAAGTATTATAATAATTATTAGCTAATTATTTAATAACATTTTCGTATTTTTATTTTGTAGGAACAATTGTGTAGCACCTATCAATCAGTTTTTGATTTTTCTAAGATTTTGTGCTACAGGAAGCCACTTATCAACAGCAGCAGATTTTGGTGGTATACATCTATCCACAGCTGGAAGAATAATTGCTAGAGTAGCTCGAGCAATTGCTGCACTTTATAACAATCATATAAAATTTCCCTCAACACCTGCAGAAATTTTGGAAAGTCAGACTAGCTTTTATGGTATTGCAAGGTTTCCTCGAGTGATAGGTGCCGTTGATTGCACGCATATAAAAATTGAGTCACCAGGTAAAGTTAGGTTTCTGTTGTCTGGATTAAAGCACTAACAAAAAAATGTTTTTTTTAGGAGGACCAGATGCTGAAGTGTTCAGGAATAGGAAGGGATATTTTTCGTTAAATGTGCAAGTTATTTGCAATGCAAATTTAGAGGCTGTAAATGTTGTGGCAAGGTGGCCTGGATCTTCGCATGATTCCACAATATTTAACAATAGCCAAATAAGGCGGGATTTTGAACAAAATCGTTATCCAAATTTGTTATTAATAGGTAAAAATTTCTAAATATTTTGAATAAGTGTTTTAAAAAATTTCACTTTTGTAGGAGATAGTGGTTATTATATAAAACCGTATCTAATGACCCCCCATGAAAGGCCCTTACTACGCTCTGAACAATTATATAATGAAAGTATTATTAGAACAAGAAATACTATTGAAAGATATTTTGGTGTTTTAAAACGAAGATTTCCAATATTAGCATATGGCTTAAGATTGAAGCTGGACACTGATATGGCAATTATAGTAGCGGCAACAGTATTGAACAATGTTTGCAGAAAAAAAAATGAAGAACCACCTCCCGTAGAAAATTTACTAGAGTTTTTGCGAGTATTGGATCTACATGAAGTTCCTAACATTCCAGCTATTCAACTTCAAAATAATCATAATAGAATAACTGCTGTTAGGGACAATTTGATAGAAAATTATTTTGCAAATATATAATAGTACTTGAGTAATATTTTTAAGGTGAAGGTATAGTTTTGTTATGTACCATCCAAATATATTTAAAAATAAAATCGCAGTTGTTCAATCCAATGTTTAATTCATTTTTTACTGAAAAAATATACAGAAAATTAGTAGTAGTGAAACAGTCAAAAACGTCTCAGATTTCCATAACGTTTCTAGTTTTCAGCTGTTTAATTTGTAATTGTTTCAACTCGATATCTAATAATAAATTTTTTTTCTGTAATTCGAATAACTCATCTTTCTGTTTTCTGTCAATTTTATGGTTTTCTTTTTCAGATTCAAAAAATTCTAATTTTAATTTGGCAATCTCTGAATATTCTGCAGCCAAATTTGAGGTAGACTGACTTTTCAGCTGTGGTCGTCTTCTATTAGCCCAGCGATTGTGAACTACTAGACTAGGTGTTTTTTGTTCCTGTAGCATCCGTGGGCAAACATTTTTCCAATTACCCTAAAAACAGTAGTATTTTTATTATTCACATTCATGCAAAAAATTAAAAAGAAACAGCTTTAAAGTAAATATTTAAGAATTACATAATTTTGAGAAGTTAGGAAGTATTCAATATATATGTATATTTACACTGTATATATATTTACTGAAACAATGTGTCATCATAAGAACTTACAGACAAATACTGATTGCTAATGACAAGTTTTGAGTGATGTACAATCTGACAAGTTGACCTGAGCAATCCGATATAGTAAAAATGCTTGGGTTTGCAGCAGATTTTTGCAAACGAAAATTATATTTCATTAATTTCATATGACAACCAGATATATTTACTTATTATACATTGTCTAGCTAATAGGAATTACACATGTTCAAATTCATTACCGTATCAGATTGTGCTTACTTTTGATTGTTACCTAACATTTTATCAGAAAAAAGGTTTGATAAAAAATATGATAACTTACTTCAGAAGCAGGCACCTCTTTCTCTGTATGATTCTCCGAGAATACAAATTCTATATTATTTTCTGAAGAGCATGATGGCTGATTTTCATGTGTACCTCTTCTTGAGGGAGAGGTAAGGACAGTTTCATTACATTCTTTTTGTTTAGCTGGGGTAATAATTTCAAAGTCAACCTAAAACATTAATAAGTATTAATTATTTTGCTGAATAATTACAATAGAAATGTAGAAAATATGTTAACAAGTTGGTCAATAATAATGAAAATTCTATTAACTAACATTTGAGGTACATCCTAATTCAGTAGTCCTGTTTTCATAGAAGTCCTCATTGTCTTCATCTTGGTTTTGGTGGTTGTTCAAGACATTATCACTGGATAACCCCAGTTTCTGTTTACCTTTACTTTTTGAGTTGGTCTAAAATTAGAAATAATTATTTCTAAATCCATACTTAAATGTAAAAAAATAGCAACTTACAGTAGATGATTCCTGAATTGTATCGACATAATTTTCAGTATTATCCTCAACATACTCCATTGATGACACTTGATTGTCGCCATCATAACCATTATTTAATCCGTAAACAGTTTTAGCATTTATTATGCTTAAAGTTAAATCAAAAGTTGGGTCGTTTTGGTTTTGAGTAGGTGGACCTCCTCCAGTTTTACATAACTGTCTATGCTGATCAGCCGCTTGTTTCCTAACGTTTTTTTTTAAATTTTCATAATATTTTTTCAGCGATTCTTTTTTTCTGGGAATTCCATCTGCAGATGTAGCATTAAATATTTTAGAGACTCTCTCCCACGCCATATCCTTGTCCTTCCAGGACACTGCATTGGTTACTTTATTTTCTAATATTTTCTTTTGCTGCTCCACCAACTTTAACAAAAGCATTCTTTCTCTGAAGGTGTAGTTTACACTACGGCTTCTTTTATCGTTGCTTGCCATATCACAATAATAATTAAAGATTATACACAAATAATAAAACACACAAGTCACGTATATCAAAGATAAATGGTCTGTGGTGAATATAAAAAATTAAAAATTGTCACTTTATCCTCGTTTACAAGTAAGAAGACTCAAAATTGGTTGTCACTATCGTTTAAAACGTACCAGAAAGAGATAAACATAACTACCGTTGCCAGAAATGAACAAGTATTGATAACCTTGACAGAAACTTTACCGTGTTGCCATATGTAAGTTTTACTTAGTTAAGCTTCTGTTAAAGAAGACCTGTGCGAACCAAATAAATTTAAGGTGAAGTTTAACTTTAAGTGACACTTTAGTAAGTGGAACATTTATTATTAACCGGTGCGAATGGCTGTAAGAATCACTAAAATATTGATTTGATATAATTATATATGATGCAGAGATTCTAAAAAAAATTACTTATTTTTATTTTACATGTGTGATGACCAATATTTTAGTAAAAATATAAGCACAAAATGTAACAATCCGCCATCTTAGCTCAAACGCCAATCAGAAGAGAGTGACGTCGTATTTTCGCAAATTTGACCTTGATATTGTGTCTTTCGTCCGAACCATAGATAAGTCCGAACGATCTATGGTCCGAACATCTGTTCTGTTATGAATTTCCTTTGTTTGTGTGGTTCTAGCCTGCAAGCTGTCAAATGTTTGAAGTTTGACGATTTTACCAATGACATAAAACAGTCTCTTTTATGTTCTAAGAATGACACAGATCACCTATAAATGGTATTTACGAATTGATGATGTCACAGACAGACGCCATTACTATTCTTGCGTTTTGGCGCAGAATTTAAAATGCATTTTTAAAAGGTAAATTTCTCCTTTAAAAACTTTTTTCTCAGAGAAATAACATTTATTGTAGATAAAGTATATATGTGAAAACATCGTGGAGCAGTTTTTCAAAATCAGTCATCATGCCTATATTGTCATGATTGTTTGCTCATATTTTACATCATTTCAATTTTAAATTTCAAAATATTATCATCGTTTGGGGCAAAATCGAAAAGCTTCCATTTTGATTTATTTATAGTAGTTTAGTAGTGTCCAATTAATATTAACTATTAATTAACGGCTACTTTTATTAATAATTGTCGCTCTGAAACGAACAAAAAACCCGCCCTTAAAAATATGAGTTAATTACCTTGAGGTATTTGTGGTGACCTTAATATACAGATTGCGAAAAGTCTATTCGAGCCATACGATTCACACAACCCCGACAAAGAAAATATGAGCAAAACTACTTGAAAGAAAGAGAACAATAATTGTGCGCTCAGCGATGGGCGTGTGTTTAGCTCCAGCTACCAAAAACAGTTGGGTGTGTGTTCAGTGACCCCCTATTTTAACCGCTGTTGCCAGAAGCGCAGATTAATGTGTACAAATGATATTTTTGACTCGTTAACTTTTTTTTCAAGCTCATGCACTATTAGGTAAAACTAAACAGTTTCATCCGGCAACAGTGTCACATTTAAGCTTTTTAGAGGGGTTCTAAGTCAAATCTTTCTTTAATTTGACGAAGGGTGAACTACTAGTGACAAAAAATATAAAAACCAGTGGAAGTGAGGATGTGAAAAATGAAAAAGCTTGACTCAAAAAACTATAGACCAAGTAGTCCCTCTGTGGTTTTCAAAATTATGGAATCAAAAACTGTTTTCTCTCTTAAAATCAATCTATGACGTTTTATAGTTTATATGAGCTTGACGATTTGATATTATAGGAAAATAAAAGCAATCAATTGCTCTACAAACAAATGCAATATTGTGTTTAGCGTTTTTGAAGTTGAATAGGGCATGTGACACTAATGACAGTCGCCCTGAGAATAAACAATTATTTGGATATATTTTAGATTTGTAATTTGGTTGCTTCGTATTGATTAAATGATCCTTTTTATTACAAAAAGTTAGATTTAGTTTTTAAAATACCTAAGCAATTGAAACAATTTCGAAAAAAGCTGCAAATCAAAAATAAAATGAACTCAAAATAATTATTAAGAACCACGTGTTGTGCAAAGAACGTTTGTTTATCTTCAGATTTATCGGGGCGCCTGTCACATGACATCACGAGGAATTGTCCTATTGGTGGTTTTAAACGTTATTATTTTAAAAAATGAGGTCTTATGTCATCGACTCTGAACTTGATTAATTCCTCTATTACAGAAGAAATAAAACACTATTAATGAATATATCGAATATAAGAAGATAACAACAAAATTACCTATCACTGAATTTATATGCATTATCGTTTTCATACTGATTTAGAAGCATCTCAACACAATTGTCAGCTTCCACGTAATCTCTTTTAAAGAAAAATACTTCTGCCAATCTTAGGTATCCCTCCCATTTATCCATAACCATTATTTTTTGAGCAGCCGATTCAGCTTCAGCCCATTTTTCATGGTATAAAGATCTGGTAAATACGAAAATATTTTCGCATAACATCCAAATATGAGATTGAGGTTCATTAGGAAATCTGAAAAGAATTAGAAATTAGAATAATAACCTAAAATTTTCGTATAGGAAAATATCTTCTTGCTAGATGCAGTGAATATTTCGTTGTTTTCTAGATTTGGAATTGGTTTAATGTTCAAATCCCTCAAAACTATTTTTTTGATCAATTGATCATCATAAATACATGCTGAACTCTCTAACAATGATGCGCCACTGGTGAAAACTGTCTTATTGATTTGATTCGGATGCTTATGAGTTATGACGTAACGAGAAACATTGGTGACTTTTACTATAACTGTTTGATACCATTTATCTTTCTGTCATAGATCCCACACTCACATTTTTAGAAAACAATTGTTATTCTTTAATTAACAACCAAAATATTCACTATACCCCGGGACTAATGGGAAAAATAAAATAAAATTAAAAACCAAATTCAAAATTAAAACTTTGGAGTCCTATAACTCGAAAACGAGGGCCTGCATAGAAAAAGTTTATATGAAGTACTAACATTATTTTGGCTCAGATTATACGCTCCTGACTTTTTTCCCATTAACCCCGGGACACCCTGTATATAAGTTGTATGGCAATACAATGTTTGCCGGTCAGCTAGTATATTTTATAAAAATAAATTTAAGTTAGTGACAACTTCATAAAAAAAACTTGTATACGTTGTCTTACCTATTTTTGGCAAAGTTTATAACACTGTTTACGAGAGCATATTCTCCTTCTACCAACAAATGATTTGCGATGTTGCAGACTGCAAGACAATATCCTTCTCCGTAAAAAGCTTTGCTAGGACTAAGAGAATCCATGTTTTGGTATAATAATAATTGACTCCATAACGAAGACATTTCAGTTTTTCCATAAAGTTGCCATAATGACGACTTCATAGAGTAATTGTTGGAAATTAAATCTTTGTAGTTATGTTGACAGTTAATCATGTCACTCTTGGCCAGAGTCTAAAATATTTATGATTACAATAATTGCAGTAAGTCGATTCCTAAAAATTTTAAATCAACTCCACTTAATATTAGTTGATGTATTGATTAAGGGCCGCTTTTATAGGTTAAGTACCGTTAAATCTTCGAGCTAACTCACAACGGTTAATCTTCAAGTTATCTGGCACCTCATCCACCTGGTAAATTAACATATACAATTTCGGGTTATTCTAACATATATCCACCCATACAATGCATCCGTAGGTTAATTAAAGTAGAATTTATGTCAAGGTCACAGATAAAAGCAGCCTATAAAAGTGGTCCTTAACAAGACAAAATATGGTTAAAAGAATCGACAAGCAGGACTGTACTATGTCCAATATTCTACTTTCTATTATTTCAAATACTAGCCACAACATTGGTTTGGATCTAGAAACATTTTTTGTTAGAGCAACAAGTTTTAAAAAATGTTAATTTACAATATTTATTAAAAATTTTCACAGGAATCATCATTTTGCCACAAAAAAAATGAGCTTTGTAGTATTTTTCAAGTTATCTTACAGTAAATATATATAAATTTTAATTTTTAGTTACTAATTCTTACCTCAAAAATGGCATACGTTTTTCCTGTATGCAAGCAGCCATATTGACCAAAAGTTTGTAAACCTAAAGAAGCAGTGTAGCTCAAACTCAATTCTGAACTTTTCAATATACAATGTATGATGAGTTTATCCTCATTTACAGTGGTAAGACGATATAACCATGAAAGTGCATGTTGTAAGCAAACGTTATCGTTTGCCTCTTGAGAGATTTGTATTGATTCTTTTAAAGAAGCCAAAGCTTCTTCTCTATAACAAAAATAAAATAGATATACAATAATGTTCATACAAAAAATTTAACCGAT
This sequence comes from Lochmaea capreae, assembly GCA_949126875.1. Lineage (NCBI taxonomy): Eukaryota > Metazoa > Arthropoda > Insecta > Coleoptera > Chrysomelidae > Lochmaea > Lochmaea capreae. The sequence goes on from OX421404.1 coordinate 22,949,569, forward strand.
TCATAATTTATCAAATTGGGTACCTATTAATTTTAAAATAGTTTAGAACATTCATCAATAGAGTAAGTTATATACTTTTCAAACCTTTTTAGTTGTCGTTTATTTATTTCCCAAATATTTTTTCCAAAAGCCATAGGGTAGCTACATTGTTAAGTATATTTTCACAATATATTATATTCTCTTTATTTCCCACTACTACTACTACTGCTAGCAAAAAATAAATACAGTGTTTGGATCTTTTGTGAATAATTTTTATGCAAAAAGTTGAACCAATTCATAATTTATCAACAAATTGAGTACTTACTTGATTTTGAAATAGTTTAAAACATTCATCAACAAAAAAGTTGATAATATACAGGGTGTTACATTTACAATAGTACTTTTCATTCACTTTCGGTATAACTGAAATATTGTGAAACAGCCTGTGTAAAATATTGATTAGGTTAGACTATGTGAGGAATTTTTATAAGACAAATATTATTACTTACACATTCATCACTTTTTATCAATCTGAGGTTATTTAAATTTGGTATCACTGCAACAACTATGTAATAGGTATATCTAATTTTTGAGTTCAAGAATGTAAAACTTACATATGTCCAAAATGATACTGTAATATGGCTAGATTCAAAGCAGCAAATCTATGTCTCTTGCTTTTCTCATCATTGTAACATTTAACATCTGGATCAACATTTCTGTCAAAGCAGTGGAGTAGACTATCAATTGCTCCACAATATTCATCAACACGTAAATAGTTCAAATAAGCAAGAAAATGCTAAAATGAATTTATTGATTTTATTAAAAAAAAGAAATAATCAGTTTGGGAAATTTTTTAAAATATTGTGGTCAGTTACATCTTGCATGTAAAAATTAGAAACTTACCGCACCCGACAAATCTGGATTAGACTTCAATATATTACTTATTCTATTTTGTAACTCTGGAGGAGCTAATGCTTTTCCTTCGTTATTTGAAATTAAAGCTGCCTGAGTTGCTATAAACAATTCAGCCTGCCTCCTAGACCACTGCTCTCTGGTACTAAACCTGCAAAAATATCATGTAATGAAATTAATAGAGCTAGAAGAGTGCAAGCCTACAGTTATACATATAAAGCTGAGTCAAAAACAACAAAGTTTGTTTGTAACTTTCACAATAAATAGTACAAAAAAAAGAAAAAATATTAAATACACAAATTATTACCAAGTGTCTGAATTTTCTTCATCAGTATTTAAAAATTTAGAACTCTTTTGTAACTCTTCATAATAACTCTGAAAATCTTCAAATACTTTAACTACTTCTGAAAATGTTAATTTATCAAAATATACTATAAATCTCCTTATGTAGTATCCTAAAAATATAAAACATCAACATAAAGTGAAAATAATAAGTTAAGGTGTTTCTTCACCTGCAACACTGGTTTTTGCAATAACACTTGAGTTGTTTGGATGTTCATCAGATCTACTCATAATTTTGATTAAGCTATCTACAATATCTAACAAATTTCCTATTCCTTCTTCGTTTAATGTTGCTAAGGTTTGATCAAATGATTCAATCAGACTTTCAGGTATAATGTACTTTTTTGAAGTTAACAGGTTTCTTAATTCTAGAAGTGGAAGATCTGGACTTTGTATAAGTCGCAAGATTAACACACAAAAGTCTCTTCTATATTTACACATTAATACTTGATCATCCATATCTTTGAATTTTTCTGAAAAGTAAATTATCATGTGACTAAAAAACTATTTATATTGTGAATTTCTTTGCATTTCTTCTATAGGCAATAAATACTAAAACCAGTAGATTAGATAGGGTGAAAACTGTTGAAATTTTAAATAAAAATTAAGTTACCAATATTAAGGATTTGGTTTCAATATCTTTTAAAATTCTAATTGGTTAGTGGAAACGAATTGAGAAGACCTTTATAAAATACAATTTGACCAATACTTAATCTTAATATTTGTTAATGAATATTGTTGTTTGAGGTTACTTACCATCATCCCGAAACATACAAAAATTTCGAATCAATATAGAAACCGTTAATCTATGAGGAGTTATCATCTCAGTCGTAATTTTCTTGTTACCTCCAGTGGTTTCTTTAGAAGACATCCTGCTTTAAATTGAGTACTCGAAAATCAAAAAAATATAAACAATTTCAAATTTTTATACTGCACAAACCAAAATATAAACTCAAATGTCAAATGAAATATCTCGTAACTGTCATTTTTCTAACATCTGCTGACATCTATATCTAAGCCATATTTTTGCGATCTAGCGTCTTAAAGCGATTCATTTTCGCGAATAAGTAATGACGTCACGCTTAAAAACGCTTGAAGCGGAAACTGGCGTGGTCGGGAGTGCGCCAGAAAACTTTGAAGCGGTAATTGACAGCATTGAGAGAATAAATTGATAGAGAGTGGACCAATGGTGTAGCTATTTTTTGTTTGGCAATAATATCATGAATTTATCAACAAACTCATAGATAACAAAACATTTTATTTGAAATTTTTTTTCCAAACATTTATATCTCTGCGGGGTCGTTGCGAGGTATCAAAGAACGATTTTGGATTGTCTGAAGGAATGTATAAAGTTGACCTTAATGGTATAATGTTGGAAGTAGACCAGGAAACCTTTTTATTATTAAAAAGGAAGTACTGCTTAAACTCCAATATTTTATTTGATAGTTGATGGAAAGTTTTATTTAGGTATAATATTATTTTGCTTATTAGAGATTAAGAATTTCAGAAAGAAAAAAATAAACAAGTACAGTATATGTGTCATGAGAGAAATTTCAATCCTCGAACACATAAACGAATAGGTACTATATACAATAAAATATTTCTCCTGTATAAGCCGGGTAAATTATTCCCTGTTAAAGAAAAAGAAGAAGTTCACAGATACAATCCTAAGTCTCTTCTTCTTTCCGTGAATCGCAGAAATATATAAAGGTAAAATATCCCTTCTAATACATGTTAATTGTGTCGATATATACACTGCTCGCCAAAACGATACTGAAAATAGAATTCACAATAACAATTTTCTTGTAAATTCTTAGAATATCCTAAAAAATTGAATTTATGAATATTTTCTAGAGCTTTTCTACTTTCCCTGTGTACAGAAAATATCAAAAAGAATAGAAAAACGTTTCTTAAAATAATCTATACTTATATTTTTAAATAGGGCGGACAGTGTATATTGAATTCACATAGATGTGTATATTATCTCTGGATGACAAACACTTGTTTATGACGAACGGTGTGACTAATGAATAAATTTTAAATCGCTCGCTTTCAGTAACGAATTAATTGTTGAATCGGACGGTCGTGTCGGGAGTGTATATTCGTAATTTACGGGAATTTAACTGTGTTTTCGAATTTTCGGGAGTGTACCTTTATTCGAAATTATTTTCGGTAGTGAAACTGTGTGTGTCTTCGGAATTTTCGATAGTGTACCTATAAGTGTATAGTTCGAATTTTTGGTGGTGATTTCCAAGGATTATAATAATTCTATATATAAGGTAAGTCTTTATTTTATTAAATGGTACCTACTTATTATATACTAGCACTAAATAAATACTGTATTTCTTCATTTTCAATATATTTTTTTCAAAATAAGACATAGGTAAACTATGTTGATTTCTTTACTTTACCAATATATTATCCTTTCTCTAGTAGCAAAATAAATGAAAACAGTTTATTTAACAAGTTTTTATAATATTTTGGATCTTTAATTTATGAATAATTTTTATACCGATTCATAATTTATCAACAAAATTGAATACCTATTACTTTTGAAATAGTTTAGAACATTATTCATATCAATAGAGTAAGTTATATACTTTTCGAATCATTTTAGTTATTGTACAGTTGAGCATATATTTCATAAAATTTTTTCTTTATTTATCTATTTTCCAAAAACTTATAGGGTATAGCTTTTGTTGTTTCTTATATTTTCCCAATATATTATCCTCTCTTTATTTTTCATTTCTATACTAGTACTAGCAATAAATAACTACACTGTATTTAAAATATTTTGGATCTTTTACGAATAATTTTTATACAAAAAGTTTAACCGATTAAAAATTTATCAACAAATTTAGTAAGTAAGTACTTATTTCATTTTAAAATAGTTAAAAACATTCATCAATAGAATAAGTTATATACTTTTCAAATCTATTTAGTTACTGTTCCGTCAGGTATTGATATTATAAAAATTTTTCTGTATTTATTTATTTCCCGAAAGAAATAGGGTAGCTATGCTTTTAACTATATTTTCACAATATCCTCTCTTTATTTCCCACTATACAACTACTAGCAATAAATAAATACAGTGTTCCTCCAATATATTTTGGATTTAAAAAAAATAGTTTAACCGATTCATAATTTATCTGAGTACTTATTATTATATACTGCATGCAAATAATTGCTTACTGCTAATTATTGACATATATAAACTTGGAATATTTTTACAAATGATGTATTAGAAATTAAAACAGTTTATACACTTAATTTTCAAAAGACATGAGTATAAGCTCTATATTGTTTTCTATATTTTCCCAATTATTGAGTACTTTCTTATTTGATTTTGAAATAGTTTAGAATACTCTTTGATACAGTAAATTATATACTTTTCAAATCTTTTCAGTTATTGTACAGTTGGTTACATATTTTATAAAATCCATTCTGTATTGATTTATTTCCCAAATATTTTTAAGATGTTGTTTCCTAAAAATATTATCCTCTCTTTATTTCTCACTACTACTAGCAATAAATAAATACACCGTATTTAAAATATTATGGATCTTTTACAAATAATTTTCATATAATAAGTTTAACCGATTTATAATTTATCAACAAACTGATATATGAGTACTTATTTGATTTTGCAATAGTTTAGAACACTCTTCGATAGAGTAAGTTATATACTGCATGTAAATAATTGCCTACTGCTGATTATTAACATACAGGGTGTACCAATCTTACAACAAACTTCAATATGTGGGTTATTTTAAGAGATTTCAAAAAATGTTATCAACAAAAATAGTAGATGTCTTTAAGGTCCATATTTTGACATTATATCGAACTATACAGAGTGCTGCATAACTCCGTTACAAACCAAACATGATTTTTTAAATGAGAACCCCCGTTTATTATACCGAATTCGGATTGCTCACATTTTTTGAAGCTTTTGATATAAGGTTTTGCTACGTTATACAAAGTCCTTCAAAAGCTATGAACACGTTTAGGTGAAAATCGTAGGTAAATCATCAACGCTCTGTAGCTTGTTGAACGTTGGAGGAAAAAATTTTATTTAGTTTCGTAATATATGTAATATCTCCGTATTTTATTAAATTTTGATTATTTTCTTTTTTGTATACAGGGTGGACGGAATGTTAGTTTATATATTTAGTTGTGGAGATGTCGCTATTATCACATTCTTGGCATTCCCTTCACTGGGTTTAATATATTAATTTGATTTCAGCGTTGTCGTCAGTCCAGGATTATGCTCTTAGAGCTTCTGGACGAATAATATCCACCTTGTACTGATGAGAGGCGCAAATACGCCGCAAGTGATATTATTCCTTCTAATTTATAAACCAGAATGGTTGGTTCTATATTTTCATAATATACCAACCCCGTTTATCTTGAAAGTGTAATTCATTATTGTCTGGCGGGGCATATTGCCCGAGAAGTAGATGTTGCTTCCTGGTGAACGCTATATCCTTTGGAAATTAATTTTCTAATTTGTAAAACGTTTTAATAGTATTAAGTACACTATTATTTTGGCGTCTATTTGATATTCCGTTTTTATAATTCCTGACTTGGAATGAAAATGTACAAACATGAACAAATGAATTCAAACACTTTGCCATTAAAGACAAACTTCTGGTAGGGTGCAGCTGATAGAAAACATCCTGAGCCGGTGGGGAATATTTTCTGTCGGTTGTAGATTTTTTGACCGATTGATTATATTTTCTACTGGCTGGGGTCATCTTCCAGCCATGGGGGACAATTTTCCATCTACGCAAGGTAACTTTCAGCCTTAATTCCTTAACTTTTCAAAAGACCTACCTAAGTAATCGATGTCTTACCTCAGTTTTCTAAATATTGTCCCCCATTTCTTTCACAAGTTGGCTATTTTTCAAAAGACATAGGTAAGCTATGTCGTTCCTCATTTTCCTAAATATTGTCATGCCTTTCTTTTTTTAACAGACATCGGTAAGCTTTTTATTTTACCTGTCAAGGACGCCACATGTAACACATGGTTGCCTACGATTGACTTTTTCCTTCACGGATGCACGCAGTACCACACTGTGGGAAAGTGCTCGTTCCTAGGATGTCGGTCAGTCTCGTTTGCAAAGCGGGCGGTCATCCAGATGGGGCGAGTGCGCTTGAGTGTTTTCCGTTTGTTGAATGGGTATGGATTAACAAGTTGGGGAAATTGTTGTCCAGTATGGGCTATCAAAATATCGTAGAAGCCAAAGGTGATACATGGCTATTTGACAGTTTTTTAAAAATATTTTTAAATATTGTACTACCTTTCTTCTACAAGCTGCTTATTTTTTCAAAACACATAGGTAAGCTATGTCGTTCCTCATATTCCTAAGTATTGTCCTCTCTTTCTTCTACAAGCTGGTTATTTTTCAAAACACATAGGAAAGCTATGTCGTTTCTTATTTTTCTAAATATTGTCCTGCCTTTCTTTCACAAGTTGGTTCTTTTCTAAGCAGATATTGCTAAGCATTTTATTTTACTTGTCAAGGACGCCACATGTAACCGCTTGTGTGCTTACGATTGACTTTTTCCTTCACGGATGCACGCAGTACCACACTGTGGGAAAGTGCTCGTTCACTAGGTTGTCGGTCAGTCTCGTTTGCAAAGCGGGCGGTCATCCAGATGGGGCGAGTGCGCTTAAGTGTTTTCCGTTTGTTGAATGGGTATGGATTAACAAGTTGGGGAAATTGTTGCCCAGTATGGGCTATCAAAATATCGTAGAAGCCAAAGCAGTTACATGCAAAATGGCGATTGGAAGGATTCTGACTAACTACTAACAATTTTTTTCAGCGCTTCCTTTTCAGCATACTAACACTCTCTTACAGGCTTCAAGATTCCATCGGATTTTTGTTGAATTTTTTAATTCTGTTTGATTTTCTGTTCTAGATATTTTACCAGGGATGATGGATAAGCTCTTCAGAATTTATTTGGAATACTTGCTGATAGGCCTATCTCAGAAATAATCAAAAATTTTTAGATAATTTTTCATTCATTAATATAAATTAATTTAATTTTTTTTCAGCGCTTCCTTTTCAGCATACTAACACTCTGTTACAGGCTTCAAGATTCCATCGGATTTTTGTTGAATTTTTTAATTTTGTTTGATTTTCTGTTCTAGATATTTTACCAGCGATGGATATATACCTACTCTTCAGAATTTATTTGGAATATATCGATATATTTAAACTTGCTGATAGGCCTATCTTATAAATAATTAAAATTTTGGATACTTTTTTTTTATCAATTTAATTTTTTGTTCCAGAATTTTTTTTCAGGAAACGATTTTTTAGGTTACAAAAGTTAATACTTATTTTTGACTTTTTCAATTTGGAGCTACCGATTTTTTTTCCAGCACTATTAATAATTCAAAATTTCTATTCTGATTCATTATATTATATTTGGTAAAGTATGTATTCTTTGCATGTTTATTTTCTTAACTGCATGGGTTCAATATTTGCATGCTCAAGCTTGAGTGTAGTAGGGGTTGGTGATGTTAATTTTAAAATATCTTTTTACTGTGTAATTTATGTTTGATATTTTTGGTTAAAATATTGTAACAAATGTATTTTATAGATGTTAATATTTTGTTGATATTCGATTTTTTATAATTGTTGATTTAGAATGTATTTGTTCCTGATTGTATATTTTTATTACTGCACTTTGTCAGTAAAGACAAACTTCTGGCAGGGTGCAGCCGGTAGAAAACATCCTGTAAGCCGGTGGGGAATATTTTCCGTCGGTTGTAGATTTTTTGACCGATTGATTATATTTTCTACTGGCTATTGATATCTTCCAACCATGGAGGACAAGCGTTCATCTACTAGGAGCAGCTCCAGCCACAATTTTAGTTATATTTGTTTATAAATATAATGCTTTGTGTATTTTGTTAGGATAGGTTTAAATATTGACGGTAGCATTTCTACCCCTTCGACGGCACCGAAGCGATTTTCCCTTTGTGTGTAGTATCCTTATTAGTACGTACACCTTTTATATAAATTTCAACCAGTCTTCCTGTTTATTTCATTATCATATGTCAGAATATCGCTAGATATTTCCATTTTTGCGAGGTTAAGCGTGACGTCACAATTATGACGTCACGCTTAAGCTACACTGTTAATCCGCTTAAAGGCGCTAGATCGCAAAAATATGGCTCTATAACTATAAAGCTAATGTTCGATCATAGACAACATGTTTTAAACCATCAAATTTCAAAGATAATACACAGAATAACCTACACAAAAAAATACACATTTCTCTATGGTTGTCTCTATATTATCTATGCTATGGTTTGCGCTTTGTAGCGGCAGCTATGACAGGAGCGTATAAATGTAGCTCTTTACCAACGTTGCCAAGTGTAGTCCTAAACTGAAAGGGCGCCATCGAGTATCTCCGGTGGCGCTCGGCTTTCATGCGAAGCGCGCACGGTTTTTAACCTTCTATACGATATCATTAATGTGTGCAGAGATTAGCCCAGCGTAAGTGTGCTGGGCTCCTAACACAGAGGTACCAGGTTCGAGTCGTGTCCGAGGCAAGATATTTTTATTTTTATTTTCTTATTGTTTTTTTCAAAAATTGACTAAAAATACGAAGAATTTTTCGATTCGGATTAGGGTAGGGGGTAAGGTAGGGTGGTTTTGGTTAGGTTATTATTGAAAATTATTATAATAATCTGTCAATTACACAATTCAATTTTTCGATTCGGATTAGGGTAGGGGGTAAGGTAGGGTGGTTTTGGTTAGGTTATTATTGAAAATTATTATAATAATCTGTCAATTACACAATTCAATTTTTCGATTAGGGAAAATGTATCTATGCATTTGTGAGTTTTCCTTTTTGTATGATAATTCTGTATTGTAAACTCGAACAATTTTCAGTACGTTTTGCTAAACATAATTTTAAAAATGACAAATATTGATTTCTTAACACATTGCTTTTTAATCAACTGTGATAAATATCATTATTAAAATATTTTTACTTTCCAAAACACAAACGTTTTAGTTTAGGACTACACTTGGCAACGTTGGTAAAGAGCTACATTTAAACGATCCTGCTATTAGCGAATTCCATTGGACGAACTGGTGCGGCACTAGTGCAATATTTGTCAACCATTGGTCATTTCAGTGCGGGTTTTTGAATCCCATTGGAAAGCCGGTGCGGCACTCTTTGCTCTGAGTGCAATCAGTTCCGCACGAGCTTCTTGAGGTCGTGCGGCACTGGTGCAATTTGACAAGACGTGTTGTTGTGGTGTTGTTTTGCTATTTATGGCCATTGTGATAACCACATATTATTTTCTATAATATCTGTTTAGTTCCGCTACTACGTATTTAAAACCGTTTAAAACATGACAGAACAAAAAATGTGGATGCTTTCAACTTTATTATCTTCCAGCAGCAGCGATACAGATGAAGAAGAGTATCTTCCTCTGTTTGAGGCAAGAAAATCTTTACCCAAGATACAAAACTTTGTGGAAGATGTTATTAACAAGTTTGATGAATATCAGGTGTGTATATGATTTTTTTAACGAATATAGAATGTGTGAAATATCTATTTCTTATTTTAGTTTCAGAAATATTTCCGCATGAAGAGGGAAACTACCAATAAGATAATCCAAAAATTTCAAGCTTCAGCATACTTTCCAAAAAACTATGGTCATGGTGGACGAGTACCAATTACAGCTGAAACACATGTTTACTCATTTCTGTGGTGATTGATTTACTTGTTAATTTATTTTAGAAACCTAAAGTAGACTGTGTTTAACAACTTTATAAATGTATGCTTACATTGTGTTTATCTTTAAAATAGGTTTGCGGGAAACAAAGCAACCATCAAAGATGTGGCCCAAAGATTTAATATGTCTGAATCATCTTTTGAACGAATCAGGGAGAGAATGTTTGGATATCTCTTAGAGATTGGTCCAACGGCAATAAAAATGCCTAGTACTAATGCAGAGAAAGAAAAGTTGTCCGTGGGATTTCAAAAGGTAAACATATGAGATAACTAAGCTTTTTATAAAGTACAATCTAACTACTCGAGTACCTACTCAAATTAATTGAAATATGTTTTTAGATATCTGGATTCCCAGGAGTTTTAGGCTGCATTGATGGCACATCAATTCATATAAGAACTCCAGCACACAAAATAAAATCGACGTATGTCAATAGACATGATATTCCATCCACAACTCTCCAAGGAATATGTGACTTCAACAGAAAATTTATTGATGTTTTTACTGGTATACCTGGAAAAGTGCACGATGCTAGAGTTTTTAAATTATCGGACATATATGACCATTTGCCTGATATTTGTGGTACCAGGTATCATATTTTAGGAGATGGAGCATACAGCATTAGGCCATGGCTACTAATTCCATACAAAGATTATGGCAACCTAACCAGGCATCAAACTGTATATAATAAAAGGTTTTCAGCAACACGTGTTTTAATTGAAAATACATTTGGGATTTTAAAGGGTAGATTTAGACAGTTACTTAAATTAGATATGATGAGTGTAGTGAATATGACTAAATTCATTGTAGCATGTTGTATCCTACACAATTTTTGTATTGACTGTGAAGATATATTGCCACAGTCAGATATATTTTTGGAAGAAGAAAACGTAGAAGAATACTACAGAGAAAGTGATTATCAACTCAAGAAAAAAGGCGAAGAAAAAAGGAATCATGTTAAAGACAGTTTTCAATATATGTAATGTAGAATCCACTTGATTTCATTCTGTTAATACTATGTGTAATAAAAGTATGTTCTAAAGTTGTTTATTATTTATAGGATTTTGTATACTATGGAAAATTAAATGAAACTTGTATTCTTACTTCCTAAAAAACTTTATTTGACAAGAAACGGGTAGAAAAACAGTTTGTACCTACTAAAAAATAAAAAATATTTAGTGTATCCATTTCAGGTGATTGCTAAATCGGAAACAGTAAAACATTACTCAAAAGCTTACATAAATACAAAAATTATAACTCTTATCCATTACAGCAATACTTAGTATCATTATCTAAAGTAGAATAAAATTATATCTCAAAATTTGGTGGAATATTATTATGATGAATCTTCTTTATTATTAATATTAGTACCAAAAAGTTTTTGTATTAAATCCATTTTATCTTTGTGTCTTCTTTCGCGTGCGGCTTCCTTTTTTTCATATATTTCCAACAGTGTTTCTTGAACTGTCATTGTTCTCTTTCTTTTTGGTGTACATATACTGTTCAATTCTCTTACTGTTGAGCTTGATGTGGAGGGACTTGAATCATTGTGTTCATCATTTCTATAAGATTTAAAAGTTTTAATGCCGTTTACTGTTCCAGTCACTTCTGGCTCAATAGAATCATCTGCAGAGGCTATTTTACTCAATTCTTGTTCAAATGGAATTACTTCCCTGGAATTTCCTGACTTGCTGTTGTTTTCAACTGCAGCTTTTTTCCTCTTCAGCACAGTTTTATATCTGTTTTCACATTGTAATGCAGTTTTTGATGTTTTAAATTTACTATTTACAGTTTCAGATAGTTTTATCCACATAGATTTTTTTGTTTTAAATTGTTTCATTGGGCCTACTCTGGTCATGTAGTGTTCATATAGGTCTAACAAGAACCTAGTTTCATCATCAGTCCAAACTAAAAAATTAAGAACAAAACAATATTTAAGAGTGATTTTTTTTTACTATAAAATAAACTTCTAATTTGAACCTTTGCAACTAGACTGATTGCTCCAAGAAGAAATCAGACAGAACCAATGAGAGATGATAGTTCTGAAACCTGTTTTATAAAAATACCTCTATTAAATTTTATATGTTCAATTGAACAATGACTGATGCTTTCTCTTCTTGCTGGAACAAAACTATAAAGATTTCTTAACAAAACTTACTGCATATTTCTTTATTATCTGATTGAGATTCACCCAGAGTCCCCAATGTATTGTCTCGTTCACTGGCAGGATTCTCAATATCATTCAAGATGAATTTTGGATATATAGGATATTCACTAAAAGAGAAAAAATAATATTAATACTCCTATTTTAAATGGGTATTTTGTTATTAAGAATATTAAATTATGTATATTTTAGGCACAAAGGTGTGAATTATAAGTACTTACGTTCCCTCATTTTCTACACGAGAAATGCTGTTCAGTGGTTGATCCAAAGAAATGAACCCAGTGTTAATTAATTGAATTAAATAATTTGTTGTGTACTCGTCATCATCTAAAATAGTTTGTTAAAGAATAATTCTTACAATAGATGCCTGCTTCCTATAACCTGCCAATGGTATATTCAGGTTCAATTTTTAAATAAAACAATACAATCTAAATGAGCATAAACTTTAAAACTTAATTCAATAACTAATCTGTTTTCAGGCTCGGTGATCTTTCTTAAATTTCAATCTGCAAGCCACTCTAGATTGAAAAATTTAAATTTTATTCTAACTATACATTATTTTCCAAGGAAGACTGATTTGGTAATTTTCTGTAGACTTTGATAATGTACCTACTTACTGGTTAACTTGAATAAATGTTCAGATTCATCGACTGGTTCGAGCAGAGTAAATATGTTTTCATTTATTTTAAATTGTACCTGTATAGTGGATTCAGTTGAATCACCCATTTTGAGACAATATATATTAATTATATCCAAACGATAAATAAATTGAAATAAATTTAAACAGATACAAATACCACAGTATACCAAAACAATAACATAACCCTAAACACAGTATGTGAACCTCAGGTCAAATGTGAACACCATTGGAGTTGCACTAGTGCACGTTTTGAATTGCTCTGAATCAGTGTGCGTGCCACACAAGTTCGGAACTATTTTTGCCAATGGAATTCGCCATATGACAAGTAAATATTCTTCTAACCTTACTTTTTCACAACGTATTTTCATCCATAATAATGGTAATTATTTAAAACAAATAGAATCAAACAAAAGTGATAATTTAAATACTTTGTTTCAGTTATTTTATTCATTCTTCAAGTCTCTAGTTGGGAAAGATGTAGTTGTCGAACTTAAAAATGATTTAAGGTGAATAATTATAAAAAAACATTATTGTGGTTTGATTCCCAAAAAAATAAGAAAAAAGAATAAGTAATGCCACAAGGAACATATAGAAGATAAATAAATTTTGGTTACATTTTTAATCCTGTTTTTTAATTTTTAGTATATGTGGGACATTACATTCTGTGGATCAATACTTAAATATAAAATTAACAGACATAAGTGTCACAGATACAGATAAATATCCTCATATGGTAAGACGTTTTCTTGACTATCGATATCTTCACAATATTGTTTATTCTATTTCAAGTAACCAGTTATTCAAGACAAGTATACATGTTTAGCTAATTTCTTATTCAAACATGCATGTAAACGAGTATTTATGTTCTAGCTCTCAGTGAAAAATTGTTTTATAAGGGGTTCAGTAGTTAGGTATGTTCAGTTACCTGGAGATGAAGTAGATACTCAACTTTTACAAGATGCTGCAAGGAAGGAAGCTTCAGCCCCTACCAGATAAGTTCAAAGATAGTTAAGTTAATATGCATAATGAATATAATTTAGAATAAACAATATTTCAGTATAATTAGTATTAATTTACCAAATCAAACAAATATAATTTAAGAAAATATTTAGCTAAATTCTTAAATTGATTGCTAAACTATTGTGGGTTCACCTTATTGAGGGCGCGTTGTATCTCATACCTAAACTTGGTTTAACTATAACTGATGTTTAGACTGATGTAATTAATGATAATAAATAAATCAATACGTCACAGTCTAAACATCAGTTATAATTAAACCAAGTTTAGGTGTGAGATACAACGCGCCCTGAGAAGTTTTTCCATGAACTAGGTGATCAAAAATATATAGGGTTTGAAAGGGATCTAGTAAGGGCATTTTGTCAGTTTTGTATATTGTCATCCATTAACTAAAGATTGTAATTTTCTTACTAACTTTGTAATATATATCTGCAGCAATGTAATATTCATATATGTCTTGATCCATATATTGAAATCAATCCGGATTTCAGGATTATCTTTAATTGAATATTTTTAAGTTAATTTAGCTTGAAGTGATTTCAATGTTTAAAAATACTCATTATTTTTATTTCACAATATTTTATAAGTTTTACAAAAAACTAAGACCCGACCGGTTTTGATGTTTATACATCATTTTCAAGGGGTGGAATGAAAACATTGTTTATTATGTAACTAAGAAAATGGAGGGAATACTTTTAGGGTAGGATAGTAATAGGTATCATGGAGATAGTGAAATTAAATAAAGTAAACAAGTGTATTATTAGCTAAGTTAAAAGGTGTATATATGTACATATTTTCGCGATGAGCAGTATTTAGAAAAGATAGGTGGAAACACAATAAAATATATCGGTCAAACAGTCTAACAAAGGAGATTGTAAAGTATCTATTTGCTCATTTACAAGAGTATACTGAGGATCATGGGAGTACCTTCTTATCTCTAAAGACTCTAAAAAGTTAAGTTTAGTATAATTCTTACAGTCATGTAGTAACTGTATTTGATTGTTCAAATTTGGTTTGTGGTTTGGTTCTAACAAATGTTTTGCATAATTTGATCTGTCAGGTTGCTTGTTTCTGTAGGCTCCAAGATGCTCACTATACCTTATATTAAGATTTCTTCTTGTTTGACCAATATATACTGCATCACATTCAGAGTATTTGATTTTATAGACACCAGATTTCTCTTTAGCATTACTTATTTATTTTTAAACATTGATATGCATGAATTTCACAGTGTAAGGGTTGAAACTATCAATTTTATTGAAGTGATTTCCTAGAAGGGAATTAAATCTGCTTTCACTCATATTATTGTGTTTTTATAAATGAAAGTTAAGCAATACTATTGATGTAGGTAATAATATTACACTTTACTTGTTATAATCTTTTATTTAAAATATACATAATAAAATCTAGACAATATTAAATCCCTATATTTGGCATAAACATTTCATCACAAGTAATAATTCGACTCATTTTAAATAAAAGTAATAAATAATACATTTTAATTGTATTATTTATAACATTCATTACATTTTTCTTCATTATATAATATGTACACTTACAATAACTCTAAGTAAATTCATGTATAATACACTTTTTTCACTTACATACATATATGTGTAAATAAAATTTCTGTACATGGGTTTAAAATTTTTGGAATACAATAACTGAAAATAACACAATTTTAGTACACATTTTTTAGTTAGTGTTTTAGGAAATTAATTCCAAAAACATTATTCTTTGATGGATAAAATTGTTTAAAATGCTACAGCTTACTGGTAAAGATAGTGAAAACTGTAGAAATCAACCTAAATAAAAAGTGATTTTTCTATGCATAAAAGTTGATATTTATCACTCACCATTCAATAAAATTTTCAAATTGTCAGGGTAAGATAATGAATGATCAAACCGAATAGCCAAAATTACTATGGATATAAAAATATTCCAACTGGTTGAAAGGAATGTGTAATCTTCTCTTGGTTATATATATATTTTTCGGTTTTATGGGCAGCATATTGCTTTTTAAAAATCTGTACACAATTATTAATTGAAGACAATTGACAAATTTTTATTTTTTGTATTCCATTGAAAAATTCTGAGAAAAATAAAAAGCTATACAAAAATCAACAAATAAAAAAAAGGTAGTAACAATAAAAAAATGACTAGACATTATGTGTTAGACATTTTTATGTAAATAAAAAAATTCAAAAAATATAACATATATACTAATATAAATACTTTCTAAAACCCGGTTGGACAATAATTAGTGTAACTCTTTAACAAAACTTCAATCAAAACCAAATCCGTAATTTTTTGACATCCGTTTATATTATTTTTAAATGACTTCGAGTTTATATTACTGTATCATTAGCTCTAAAATATTTCAGTTCTATGTATTTATACAACTTTTAATTTTAAATCATTCTTTATGTTAGTTTTGTTTATCTCAAAAGGGAAATTATGTTAAATAAATATTCATTTATTGTGCGGAACAAAGCCCTTTTACTTTTTTGATATTGAGTAACAAATATTACAAATATTTTGTCATCTCTTTTGAAATACGAAACTCCCATTTTAAGATGAATAAACAAACAGTTTACAATGTTTCCCTGTTTACTGATCCGTGCTAAAATAAGAATTCTGCATGAGGTAGAGTTTGTCTATGGGATTTGCTATGGAAGTTGACGTAGAAGTTGAACCACCTTCGCTATGGTGAGAATGTGACTGTAGTTCTAAGTTTTGGAGAGACATGGTATCCGAGGTTGCTTCATCTAGTTGATCAAAATTTGTACTATCATCCAATGAGATATCCGAACTGCAGAAGCTTTCACCTGAATGAGCTGGATAGTTATCTGGAAAATAAAACTCACAATTTTAATACTGTATACGTCAGTTATAAGAAAAATAATATGGTATATGTGACAACATTTAACTAAAATTCTGAAATCCGCTAGATTCAGTTTCTATAAAACTTGGTTAATCGACGAATAGATATTTGATTTTTTGTTAAAATGGTAAATGAATAGAGACCATTTTACTGAAAATCAGAAGAACAATCAAAGGAATTGTAATTGAAGGAAAAAAAATGAGTGCTTATGGCCCACAAAAATAATTAAAATTCAAAAACTAACTTGTGAATTGCACTGATACATGGGCATAATCAAGCGCGACTGACTGACAATCAAAAAATTTTATAGCAATATAGGCAAGATTAGTTTCTTATAAACACATTCACAAAAAATTGTTTTGATCCTTTCGTATACTGGGTTAACTTTCTATTATAGTTTGATATTTTGTTTATTGCGCCGTTCTTTCCATAAAAGGGATTATAGATAAAGTGGGTGAAGTTTTTCTAACACCAATTGATGCAAACTTTTAGCTAACTCACAGGGTTAATTTAGGATTATCCAGATTATTAATCACTTGCCACAACTGCGACAAAATTAAAGGAATTAAATTAAAGGCTGTGTGGCAGCTGTCTTGGTGCAGATTTTTTACATATGAAGCAATTAGGAAAGTTAATCATCCGGTTATAACGAAATGGTTATGGGAGTAACTAGACTTTGTGGGAATACATTGGATCAAAGCATATACAGCGCCAGAGCTCGTTTAGTATCACTTCTTCTCCTTTCTTTTTGATGTCATCTTTATTCAATTTCTCTAGACGTTGCCTTTAATATTCATTTCTGTGGTTTTAAATCGTACATAACCACAAAAAGTTTTCGATCTTGTGTTTATTCCAGTAGTCTATGCATGGTTAATTCGTTTATTGTTTATGTTGGCAGTAGAGAATACCCCATTCCAGAATGACGTCATTGACAGGTCGGCCATATTGCTGTGGAGGACTCATGTCATATTCTATTTAGTTTTTATTGTTTACAGGTAAATAACAAATGAAAGTTAATTAGACTTCAATTAGGAATCAGTTCTTGAAATTATCTAAAATGCCATCGTTTTGTAGTGTTTATAAGTGTGGAATGCGGGGACCAAGAGATAAGGTATCTTTTTTTCGATTTCCGGCTGTTTTAACCAAGCAATGGCCGACCTGTCAGTGACGCCATTCTGGAATGGTCTATAATTTCAAAAATGGACGTAAATCTTATTTTGAATAGACGAGAAATCTCACTATTCTGTGTAATGACAGATTATAAGTCATACGCATAGTACAGTCGAGGCATGCCTGGGTACGTTCTAGAAACAATTGTCGAAATTTTGAATATTTAACAAAATTGGGCTGATGGTAAATTGGTATATACTGTAATTTTCTTTTAATTGCAGTGAATAGGTAACCGCCAAAAACATTCATTTCAGATTAAAAAATCAAACTAGGTATTTACCATCAGGTGAGTACGGAACATTAGGATTAAGCGGTAGACTAGAATTCTGAAAATGGCCGTCACCCAAATTGCCCAAATTCATATAATGTCCATGTTCACTACTTGGAGATTCTTGCTTAATAACTTTATCATCCTTATCACCTTTTTCTTTATCACTTGAAGATTTTCCATCGTCCTGTTTGGCCTTTCTTTGGATCTTCTTCATCTTTGCTCTTTGGTTTTGGAACCATACCTGGACTACTCGTACACTAAGGCCTGTTTCTTTAGCCAGGGCTTCTCGTACTTTTCGACAAGGTTTGGGGCTTACTTCAAAAGATGCTTTGAATTGACGACGTTGGGCTGAGGTTAATATTGTTCTGGGACGTTTTGGTCCTCTCCTGCCATCTCTTGGTCTACTGAAAAAAAGAAACACCAAATCAATATTTCCCATACACTATACTCTCAATGGGAAAGTAACGTAAACAAACGTTGACCTGGTAGGTACTCACCTATTTTCGTCTAACATATCATCATCTCCGGAACTAGCTTGTTGTAAAAGATACAACTCCTTTTCAAAGTCTCCTCGACAGAAGAGTTGTCCAGCTCTTAAGACAAATTGTTCACCTTTCTGAAGGGGTTGACCACAAGCAACACATGCAAAACATGATAAGTGGAAAACATGCTGTTGTGCTCTCATTACCATTTCGTGAGGCATCAGTCGATCTCCGCATCTGGAGCATTTTACTCCAAATATCCTAAAAAATAAATAACAAATTTTACGATACTTGCTACCTTTTATACAGGGTGTTCTACCAAAGGCAACCTGCAGCTATTTCGTTTTGATTTATGCCAACATAATTGATTTAAATACCAAAACACACAGCAGGTAGTCGTTAATCCGATAACAATAGCACAGTATCTTACTCGTTTCTTCGAAAAGATAATGACTGATAGTATTATCATTTTACAACTCAAATGTAATATACTTTTATTACTAAATCCTTAAGACCAGACACCGAGTTAACGAAATTTTGTGAAACGTTCTTCACTAGATGTGATTTTATGTTTATCTAACCATGCAATATGTTAGCTGCAATAATGTAGATTAAGATTTATTACCCATTCACAGGGGAGTGCTACAGGGTTCTGTATTGGGCCCTCTGTTGTTTCTAATATATGTGAACGATCTTTCACCCAATTTACAGTATGGCACTTGTCTACAGTTCGCGGATGATACTTCCTTCGTAGCTGACGAGGAGTCTGACACAAGCGAATGCATCTCTGCTATGGAAGTATGGAAGAAATGAGCTGAAGTTAAATAAACAAAAAACACAGGAGATTACGTTTACTTCAAACAAACGAGTATGTGCATTACAACCAGTGAAGCTCTTGGGCATCACACTTGATACACTACTCAAATTAATACTTTAGCGAATAAAATTTTTTTCATTTGCAGAAGGCAGCAAGTCCCACAATCGATAACGCGGATTATGATGCTCTTTAAAAAATACGGGATTCTTCCGCTCCCCTGTGTGTACATTTTACAGACAATCTTATACATCTATGAACACAAGGATGCGTTGGTTTCTTACTCTGATGTTCATAATTACGACACAAGGAACGCGATCAGTTTCGTGTACCGTTGAAATCTAAATTACACGTTTCGCAAAATAATAAATGTGATGTGAGATTGTACAACAAACTACAGAAATAAACCAATAGTAGTTTCAAAACTATACACGGAAGAGATTGCATTCGCTGGTGAGAGATTTTTTTTCAGACTAATTGTTTTGATAGTGTCGATGAGTTCATTAGTTTTGTTCATCAATTTTGTTCATTATTTTTATTTATCAAGTTCATTAAGTTTGTGTATTACATTTTTCTTATATATATTTTTAATAAGTTTGTAACAACATCAACGCATATGATTGTTGTATTTTTGAAGTTTTTATACAGGGATGGTCGATTTCATATCTGATTATCCAATGTGAAATTGTAAAATGATGGCTGTGTATATACTTTATGTGTGGACGTCAATAAAGCTACCTATCTAACCTATTTTACCTTCACACAACCTGTGTTTGTTCTCTGTAGGTAAACGTATTAGTGAAAGGATGTCGGGGATGAGAGAATAGTTTTTAGAATTTTCTAATATGCTATAAAACGAATAAAAAAGTTTTTAATTTCCTCCAACAAAATATCGCATGAATAAAAATACAAAACATAAAAGGAAAATCATTTGCAATTTCCATAAAAGCATCAGAGGATACAACAAAAAAGAAACGGCGCCTTTTTTGAAAAGAAAATCGGCGGAAAGCTTCACTTTTTATTAGAATCGACTACGACGGAGCTACCAAATATAAGCTAACGCGGTTCTTTTCCCTCTATGCCTCTATAGCTAGCAATATGAGTTTGGAAACGCGTTGGAGCGGATCCAATAAAGCCCTTCTACGGCCTTTAAGGGATCTTTGTGCTAAATCGAGGGATGCGGATGTTGCCTCTCGGTGTATATGCATTGTATATATTGTATAGAGTTTCCGGTATGATGTTTTATTGAAAGAAAAAAATTACTAGCTAGAAGTCTCTGACTTGTGGATTAAAAATTATCTTCCTCCATTTGTATTTGAAATTGAGTTACGCGAAAAAATGGCCTTAAAATGGATTTTTTCTGGTGTAGTAAAAAAATCGAATTTATCTAGATAATCTATTGATTCGCGACTCGAAATGTGGGGTACCCACTCACCTCAAACATAAACTCTAACCTATGTTATTATGTATTAATAGTTGGAGTTACATTAAATAGTATCGATAAAGTACACGACATTTGAATTCTTAAATGATTTTAAAAATATGAACACATCACAAAATGGCTATTCTGCCCGTTTGCATAGGCAGTGATGGATTTATGCCTAAAGGCGACCTTACATTATGCTATTTAGGTGCAATTTTAAAGCCACGCTATTTTGAAGCAATTTTTGGCTTCGTTTTACACTAAGCTATTTTCGAGATACTTTTATACCAGATAAACCAGGTTATACCGATCTTCCGCGCTGCAAGACTGAGTTTCTGCTCCAATATTTTTATGGTTGGTAGCAGAGTTATTACTCAAATAATAACTAAAATTGCCTGCAAACTTTATGAAAATAGAAACTGTTCTAATTGTTTTTCTTGCTTAAAAATTGCCACAAACTAGCACACGCACATGCGCTCTGTTTATTTTGTTATAGCATGCAACTTGCATTGCACCTAAATAGCATAATGTAAGGTCGCCTTAAGCCCGTGAGGCACGTGCCTATGGCGGCATAATTTGAGTGGCGGCATTTTAGAAATTGGTTCAGATTAGTCTTTAAAAAAATATCTTTAGAATATATTATTATAATTCAATGCTCATTCTGTAAATGTGGTAAAATCACGTACAGTTGAATCTGTAACAGAAGCAGTCGATTTTTTTCTACTTTGCACTATATCACTTTATCTACACATCGTTAAGAGTGTTTCTCAAACTTAGACCACTAAGAGCGGTGTACAGGTAAACTGGTATCTGGTGACAAGGCGGAGCTTCCAGTGCGCGGAGAGAGAACGTATTCGGCCAATATCGAGCTGCCCACTGCATAACGTCTACCGCACGATTGGCTTTGCTGGATCCCCACTTTCAAATTTGTTATAGCGCATCGTCACCTCATTTCACGAGATACCGGTTGGAGTGTAACATTGGCAAAAAGTGAGCAGGTCTGAATACCCTCGGCAGAAATTATTTAAAGTACAGTGAAAACTGCCGTTTACTTCTGCTGCCAATGTTTTATCAAGAATTCTACGAAGGCTTTTTTGAAATTAGTGCTTCGCTATTAAACTAACAAATTGCTTATCAATCTTATAACAGGTGTGATTATGTAATCACGATCAGATGATAAACCTCTTTTATTTCTTTTACAATCTTTGATAGAAGGAGAAAAATACTGGTCATATAACAGATCAATTTCTTGAGCATGGAAACTCACGATAGGTATTTTTCATAATTAGAAGACCTACACAAACTTATTTTTCTTCACTAGTTTATAGTTAATTCAGGACCCTAAATTATTTCTTGTTGCGCTCGCGTGCAAATTTCGTTCGACAGGTGATCGCTACAAAACATTTTAAAGGTAAGTGAAATATTAATATGTGGCAAGAAATGAATTAGTGCTGGATCCAGTGAACCTAAATTAAACTATTAGTTCACATGATAATAAAGAGGTGTTGTGAAATGTAAAGTATCAAATTCAAGATGTGAGGCACGCGGTTCCATGGTAACTGGGCGTCCCTGAGGGAAGCCGATGCTGGTGGCTGTTGAATAATAGAATTTTAAGCCAAAAAACAGTACTGGGGCTCTGTACACTATAGAATTCTACTATCGACCCTATTCACACATCTGTTGTCGACGCTTTGTTAATAAAAACTTCAATATATTTCTTAGTAATAAGTCAGAAATAAAAGAAGACTTGTCGACAGTATGATGCAGATAGTATACAGAGCGGGACTTTCGACTGCTGTGGACTGGAATAATAGTAGCCCCAGGCCTGGTAACAATAGGTAATCAGCTGTTTTCATTTGACATATGTTTGTTGGGAATAATATTTTTCGACAAACGACATTTGTAATTTCACGTGCTTACCTATCATAATCAGCCTTGCAATATAGTTTTGTATTCCTAGTATAACATGAATGTGACAAAAGTACTCCACATATCGAACAACATAAACAATGTTCGTGCCAATTGGAATCCGCTACTCGCATCAGGTACCTGTCGTGAATTTTGTGACCGCATCCTTCACACATTTCATACGTCTTTTCACATTTTATTATACTGCTATCTGTAACAAATAATAATTGATTACCACCTTTACATTTTTGGAGAAAAGTAACGTTGGATTTTAGGCAACCGGAACCACGCTGCGCACGAATAGTTCAATTTTAATTTTTAATACTGAGCCGACATAAGACTTATAAAACGTGTAAATTTATCTTTGATCAGAGATAATTTCTATATCTAGTTAGTGATATAACTTTGAAACTTTGGCTTACAATAGTTCTTAAACTAAAGATTCTAATTGAATGTGTAACGGTCGTACAGTTAGACGACGCCATGTGCCCCTGTCAAGTTTGCAACCAGCAAGAGAATGTCTCGAAACCCCGCCAATAGATGGCGCACTTTAAAGACTGACAGTTGACTGGATTCTATATATCGTCGACGGCAGTGAAGAATCAAGCTAAATCCTTCTATAGCTGTTTTGGTATGCGCCTTAGCTAGTTGATTATGCGCTTATTAATAAATATAATATATTCTTTGTTTTAGTATAATATTGTAGGTTTCAAATATATCGAAATTCGTTGGTTACTTTCCTTAACTACTAAATTTACTAACCAAAGCTAGGAATATACTTAGTTGTTATATTATGCCCTCCAGGTAACTGAAAATTCAAGCTTCCTGCTTTATCCACAACAAGGGTCGACAGTGTCCAAATTGCCTCAGTTAATTTTTACTCTACTTGGCTAGTGCACTGCCGTGCCTCTAGCTATGTCTACACCGAAAGCAACACATAGGAACACTATGTTCTTGTTGCTTGCTCCTGGAACTTGTTTCTGAGTGTTGCCCAAAGTTTATTTAAGTTCCACATTGTTTACGGTTGCAGCACCAAAAGTTCCTATAAGTCACTTGCTTCCATATTTGACAAAAGTATAGGTATTATAATATAACTATTGAACAAGTTTTCCTGGAAATGCATTCACAACAATCATACCGGAACCTTTATAGGTAAAAAGGTTTAATAAAGGAGAATTATTGATATCTACCTGGTTGTTAAGAAGATTATCTGAATATTAATACCGTTATGAAAAGTATCAAATTTCCTAAACAAAATACGCAGATTTAATAGTTTATTTCATATTGTACCCCCATCTCTAGTCACCTAAGTACCGAAATTTTGTGAGTGATGAGTTGTCATGGCATGTTATTTAAATGCAGAAGCGTGAATAATGAGTTCATAATTCACTCTAATAGATATATGGGTACCATATACCTTTTGTTAGGAAGTAAAATATTGACTTATTATTAAGTGGTCGTGGACGAAATTGTTTTTTTTTTCATCGTATAATATGCTTAATTGAATTATTGAATTATGCCGAGTGTTTGTGGAATCCACGGGATAAAAAGTATAAGTGGCAACGTTCAAAACAGGATTTGTGAATGAAGATGTGTAATGAGATTGGCGACGGTGTAAGAGTTGATGAAGTTGAAAGAAAAATAAACAACTTGGTGGCACAGTTCATATAAAAAACTTGGTGCTGGAGCATATTTTGATAGCAAATAGTTTGTCTACTAGCACTTCCAATATATGTATCCATTATCAATACACTTTGATATTATATCATCTTTATGACACCTCGTGACTTTCTGTCTAAAAGACTTAGTCTAGTCCAACATTTACGGACTTGTTTTTTCTGTTTTTGTAAAATAATTACAATTGCCTGTAAATCTTCATCACACCACAATGCACACACTGCACTGGTGTAGACGCACAAAGCTTCCTGTTGCAGAAACCCAACGAAACATTCACAAGAATGAGCTACCTTCATTTGGATAGAATATTTAAGGAACTTTTGCTGTTATTTCTGTTTCCATAAACAGATTGCGATATCCAGCTACAAAATATTCCTTACTTCACTGATATACGAACTACAAATTATTGGCTCAATTTCAACTAAACAAATCTAGAATTATTGTTATAATTGAAAGGCTTACCTAAGGAGTTATGTAGATTGTTATTGTCACACCATGCTTTTTCACATTTTATCAGCCCGCTCTCTGCAACAAAAAGAAACATTTATATTTAATCAAACCTATAATAAAAGAAATTTACAGCACTGGTGGGTCAAGCAAAATATTTTTTACTACGCTGACCGACCATTTTCTCAATATTTAATTGGCGTAGATTTCGGGTCTCTATAATTCAATATCTGTCGGGGCATATACCACGAGAAGTAGTTGTTTTTTCTAAGTGACTGGTTACGTTATTGAAAATATTTTCAAATCTTTGTGTTAAGAGTATAAAACTATTACCTATACGATATCTATTTGGTAACGCGCCTTACTAAATACGATAATTTCACAGGAAAAGTGTTCGTATGTTCTGCTTGTTACGATTCAAAGGTTAAAAAGCAGTTAACCCCTTAAAAAATTACGATCTCCGTCACAATTAATCGTTTTTACAGTGTACCCATTATTTTTGACAATTGCGTTAGGAGATAATAAAAAACCGTCACTCTTTCTAGATAAAACGACATCCAAAAAGCTCTCAAGCATTTAAAAGCTCCTCAATAAAAAAAATCGAGACGTTGTGTAACGACAGAGTTCCGGATCGAAGAGCGCCAAATCAACCATGCAATGGCGGTGGTTGCCTAAACGAAATCTTCACTGCACCACTAATCACTCGAATTATACGAAGCCAGAAAACGTTTTCAATGTTTCCAGGGAGTTCTGTCGTCACGATATTTCCGGTTCCCTAATCTTCGGGCGGTACAAGCTTTTAGAGTTACTGATGGAGTTAAGTGCTCAGAGTGAAGCTTTAGAGCTTTCTGAGTTGGTGGTTGGTGTACAAACAAAATGCTTCTACTTGCCTAATTGGAGGATTAAATGGATTTTTGAAATAACGTTTAGACTTTCAACGAATAAATATTAATATGTATTATTTGAAATAAAACGACTTGAAATTGGTAAACAAAAATACATAAAAAAATTTGTATGGTAGATTAGAAAAAATAATGAATCAGATGAAGACTCTAAAAAAAGTTAATACTTTTTGCGTCTGAACGGCTTAAGATTTTAGTGTTTCGTGGATATTATTTATTTTTTGTATATTTTTCTAATATTGATTAATAAAAATTTGGTGGATCTGGAACTGATAATTTTTTTTAAGGCAACTGAAAAGCGAAGAGATATATGGTTGTGAGTAAAATTAATTTGCACTGTTTCACGTTATAATAACAGTATGCGGCAAGGTCTCTTTGAGGAATAAAAAGCTTAAAAGATAAACAAGTCATAAAAAATTTAGAGTCTTGACCTACCCACAAGCGAACAATTAATTCTCATTGGTGTAATGTAGCTACCGATTGGTCTTTCCAAAATTTACTTAAACGGATAGTCCACATTGACTGTGAACTTCTAAGGGTAGGCTTAGTTCATTTTTGTTATTATTGATGCTGTGATTAAAACTTTTTCATTGATTAAGACTATTTTGTTGGTAATAATCAAAATTATGGCTTTTTCGCGACCATTCGAATAGAAAGATATTTTTGTAGGTATGTAAATATGCACAGGAAATATTTCTCCTTTTAAACGGAAAAAATGTATTTAACAAATGCAACAAAATTAGTTTCTAATTGTTGATATACTTATTGTATTTTAGAGCCTAAAATAGTTCCATCTGCTAGTAATGATGTGGACTGTAGTAAATATAGTATAAGTTGATTGTTTGTTGTATGTACAAAACAAGAATATTATACCTATTGTTAAATTTTTTCACTAAAGGTTCTGAAATTTCTGAAAGTGAAGAGAAGGGTTTTGAGACAATAGACAAAATAAATTTGGTATGTTTTTGTCGCCATCTACACAAAAAGTGATACAAAATAGGTATATGTACAGGCAACTGAAACAAGAAAATAATGGGTCATAGCTTGGAGTTGCTGACTGAATACAAAAATTGACAAAAGTTTCAGACAATCAAAGATTCTTCTGGGTGAGATTAGGTACTGGATAGAAGAGGGACATTTACCTAAACTAAAGCCTGCAGATATCCTAAAATTCATCCGGGAAATAGGACTAGTCATTGAGACTTTCCTCAGGAAGTGAGTTGAAGTTAGGGGGTACAATAGGTTTTTTAGGTCTCATTGAATATCACCCCAATATACATACATTGGCAATCATTTTTTGAACTCACATGAATCTGAAACCGGTTCTGCTTCTACTTATAGATTTCTTTATGTCGCTGACAAATTGTGAAATGGTGCAAATCCTCACAACTATACCTACCATATTTCACGATTAAATACGATGATGACATCGACTAAATCCTGGTAGAATACGATTGTACTGAGAGGTACCACCAACATTAAACACGAAAATTTCTTGTATTATGCTTTTATAGGTATATTTATTGCTTTTTAAGAACAAAAATTTATTTCTTTTCCTTGGAATTGCGCTCGTATTTAATGATATCTACTGGGAAGAGAATGCAACTAGAATAAATTTTCGATGGTAATTTAATAAATCCAACATAGAATCTGGTGTGAGGCGAGAAGATACATTATCTAATCTACCATATTTAACATATGACTGGAAGGTGTAATTTAGGACCTGGGGTACCAGCGGCTCCCAGGGCCTATTCCACTGCGACCTTTTCAGATCTATTGTGGTCCTCTAAACTCTAGATTACATTTTCCATCAGCCTGACTCTTTTTAAAAAGTCTATTAGCGTGGAGACTGAACCTTTCATAAAGCTATCTGCCAATGGCTTTTCTTCGCCTAATGCAAAAAACCGCACATTTGTCAGGCTATCGCACTGACGTAGAATATGTTCTGCCGTTTCTTCTTCAAGGTGACAAAACCTGCACATATCTTCGTTTGTCAATCCCATCAGCTTTAAATGCCTAATTGAGCTTACAATGCCCCGTTTATAACAGACCCACTACAGCTTTGACAGTTTTCCTATCTTTGGCCATCAGATCTGCTGTAAATTTTGGCGAGTATTCTCATATGAACTGTTTCGCTTGCCTCTGTCCTGGTGAGTTCCTACACCATTTCAGAGATTTGTGTTCGACCCACTTCTTTGTTTCATTTCTTGCTACCATGGTTTCTGCAACGCCGCAGAAGGGTTCCGGCCCAGGGAATAACAATAATAAATAAATCCTTACGGATTTTTTGCTTATATCGATGATATAGCTATAAGTGCAAGAGAAAAAGTATGACAGAGACAGTATAATGAAGAAGCGATAAAAAGGGCTAGGGAATAAATTAAAGCAAGACGAAGTATAGTTGTGGGTAAAATTAAATTGTACCGTTTAGATAAAGACATCTGTAAGCAGAAGTAGAACCGCGGTTTCAGACAAATTTTTCATTATTCCAGGATCCCGACGCACTAGCGATTTATGTACTCTCTTTTCCGATGAATAGCAGTTGTTTTACCGATAACTGTGATAATGGATTTTTTTGAAAATTTTGTCAATTATGTATTCGTTCAGCAGCTCCATGCTTTGACCCATTATTTTCTTGTTTCAGTTGCCTGGTACATATTTTGTATCATTTTTTGCGTAGATAGTGACTACAGCATACCAAATTTCTTTTTGTCTATTGTCCCAAATCCCCACTCTCCACTTTCAGAAATTTCAAAACCTTTGGTAAAAAATTTTAACAATAAAATATTCATGTTCTATAATACAACAATGAAACAACTTATTATATTCACTGTAACATGGAGAGACCTTGCCACATACTGTTATTTTATCGTGAAACAGTGCAAACTAATTTTACTCACAACTATACGTGACCTACAATTATTAATAAACCTCATACTACTAAAAATATTTCACAATAGGCGTACCTATATAACTTCGAAAAAATTAAACATTTTAAATATCTTGGAGTGATATAGTCAACGGAGCAAACGAAAGAAGTGAAGAAATCTCAGAGCGCTTGCAGGCCAGGCAATAGAGCTTTCTTTTATTGTATAAGAAGCTGCTAAATAACAAAAGAATGATATGAAAATATACAAAGCCTCCGTTAGGCCAATAGTTAGGTACATACGGATTTGGAACAATACTTAACGAAATTAGTAGAACTAAGCTAATAAGTGTTCAAGTTAGTGATTACATAGGTAGAGTCCGATTCAAAGAAGAATGGGCCAGAGGCGTCAGAGCCTACGTCATCGTCAGTAGGCGTGTGTTTGGTGAATTAATCGATATTCCAGTAGCGTAGTTGATTTTAACTTACATAGAAATGTGATTTGAAGGTGTAGTTATTACGTAATTAAATAATTACATTGCATTTTAAATATTCAATTTTTATTGTAAAAAACTATCATACAAATTTTATTATTTTAAAAAAATCGACGTTTTAATGAGATGGCAGTTTAGGTTTTATAAAAAATTTTTATTAAATGTTAAGCAATAAACGATGAAATAAAACAATTTAATTTTTTTAAATATATGTTCAATATACAATTCGTGACGCGTTTCTCTAACACAGTAGCTTTTTCAAACGAGTGGAGGTATAATGAGAAGTTATTAATTTATACAGTACATTAATAGGGAATTTTACGGATATTGACAAAAGTATTATAATTTATTTACCTGGAAATAAAAAGCAAAAAAGTTTCTAAATATGGGATTAACTGAAGTATTGAACAGATTTACCTGGAAATTCATTCATTTTACCGGAAGTTTCTAGGTAAAAAGGTTTAATAAGGAAGAATTGTTGATATTTATTTGGTCATTAGGGAGGTTATCAGAATATTTGTTTTTATTTATCTCAATAGCTTCTAAAAGATTCATTTTGAGGGATTTAGGTTCTATATGCAAAATTTCATACTATTGAAAGTTGCTAATTTATGACTGAATGGGTGGACCGAACTATTATGAATTGTAATGTCTGTATGAGATGATTTGTGAAATATGTTAAATTTTCTCCGAATGAGCTTTTACATTTTTTTCTGGTCATTCGGAGTTGTCTGATTGGAGGCCTGAACAGCCTAGTTCATAATCTGATGCCCTGTCGTCGTCCGAGCTGTCTTCAATATGTCTTCCGATGAGCCTGTGTTTACAGTGAACACTAAGTTTTCAAGAACGGTATCCAAAAGATGCTCTTTCGATTTCTGACTGAGAAAGACATGCTCTAGTTTTTTATCTACCCCCCTTTCGGAACTATCGCAATCTTACTCCTAATATAATTCAGGAAATTATTTTCATGCATACAATTAAATATTTAAAGTATCCCATCTGTGAGAGTTAAATTCTGCAAGCATTCCTTCAATTGATATCGGTAAAAAAACCTATAATATGAAATACCTACGATACATACCTGTTGTTTTTCAAAGGAATGGTATTGCCTTTTTCAGACTCTTTTTTCATCAAATTAGATACATTGTACACAATTTCCCGACCTTGACTGTGTAAAACCCGACCCTTCCCTAGTTTTTTAGGCGACATAACTTAATTACAATAATGTGCGTTTTCAGTAGATACAATACAATAGATTGAAACCACCGAACAAATAAAGATTCACCAAATTGATCACAATATTAACAAATTCCAGTCAGAACACACAACACTTATAAGGGCACTGGAATAAAAAATAGTCTAATAAAACGAAAAATTAAACTTCTGGCAACACTGGAAATGAATAACAAATATACGCTTATGGATGTGCTCTTGGCGAAGTATTTTCAATTCTACGAAAAACGCATAGCTCAGCCACGGCGTTGCCAGCTCTTCGAGCGCTGTCGTTTCCATGATAAATTGAAAATAAATAAGCCTGCACGCCTTTTGTCGAAATTGGAAAGAGCACGCATTATCTGCAGTCGCAGTTTAGTGTGACGGTCATGGCCCATTCTACTTTGAATCGGACTCTACCTACTCAGTTTTGACTCGAATGCTCCTTGTATAGTAACTCACCTCTATCGACCATTAATACCTAGTAAGGCAATTAATGTAAAGTAAAAGTAGACTATAAAGGCGCTGAAATATAATCTCGCTATAGGTATAGGTACACCTTTTAAAGAATGCGATGCTACAGACATATATATGTACCTACAGAAGATAGCTGGGTACAGAAATTATAATGATGAATAACTGGAGAAAGCCTCGGAGAAAGCAGACTAAGAGGCACACCAAAAATAAGATGGGAAGACCAGATTATTACTGATTTACGAGTAATAGAAATAAAAGGACTGGGCTGAAATCATCAAAGATAGGAAGAAATCGGAATATATAAGTAGGTACTTATAGCGGAAAAAGCAAAAACGCCGGGCTAGAGAATAAACGATGGAGAAGAAAAGCGGAGTAGAGATAAAACACTTATGCAGAAAGAAGTATGTACGTTAATCAATGATGTGCTTGAAAATTCGAGTATATAAGCTTCGCTTAGATAGATAACGGTGCCGCGAGCTTACTTGCTAAGCCAAGGTAGTGCAATCGGCCGGATACGAAATGCCTCCCGAAAAAGGGTTTCTTACCTGTCGCTAAAAGGGTCACATACGAATTGCCTCCTAAGCTCTAAATAAATTACCAGCTTCTAATCTTTGTACGAAGGTGAGACGTTGCCAAACTTTCGTCCTTTTATAGAATTTCGTTAATAACTCAATATTAACCATTATTTTTTGGTTTTAATATTTTGATTATTTTGATCAAAAACATAAAGACATGATAAGTATTTTATACATTTATTAAAACAAATCATCAGCAGAAATAATCGAAGTTGAATCGATAGCAATATGAAATTCAGATATACTTTTAGGAAGTTTAATTAAAGAATTAGTTGTTCTAGCGTAATATAAATTCTGTCTCACCCTATAGATATCGTTGGTAGTAAATGTCTCTATATTCGTCTTCTTAAGTTCTTTACATATGAGCTTCATTGGTTTTTCGTTGATATCTTCCACGGCTGCTCTTTTTATCGAATTGCTTACGGCTTTCCTATTGGACACTTCGGCAGACAACTTCTCGTGATTGTGATCTAATATCGACTCAATTATCGAATTGTCACATCCCTGCGTTTTCACAAATGCTTTGCAGGTTTTCTTAGTACATGTCCATCGCTTTACCGTATCTTTGGCCAACATTTTTTGAAAACCGAATGTGAAACCATCAATTGATATTAAAGGTTTGCCCTTTTGACTCGAACACATCGTTGATTCCATTATTTCGAATATTATAACTTAATCCACTTAAACACAATTTGAACTTAAAATTGACAAACTGATACAAGCTTTAAATCGACAAAACTGAGACAAGAACTAATAAACTTGAAGTATTTATACAAAAATTAAGTGATCACATAATTATAGAAAGAATATTTATTATAAACAACTAATTACCAGATTTAGTAGGTGCAAACTACCCTATTCATGGAATAGATTAGAGATTAGAATCGTGTTAGATCAAAACAATTAGAATACTTAGTGTAGGTACATCGGCTTTATTTTTAATGGTAAACAATTTTATTTTCTAAACAAAAATGTACACTGATTAAGTAATCACATCATTATAGAAAGGATATTTATTATAAACAACTATAAACAATTGGAATACTAAGTGTACTTCGGCTTTGTTTTTAATTGTAAACAATTTTATTTTCTAAACAAAAATGTCGTACTCTGAAATATTTTGTTAACAGATTTTATGTACAGTGCATAAGAATTAGAAAAATAAAAATAGATATATATTTACCTATTCAAATTATAATTTGGCAACATTGTGTCATTATACAAAGATTAAGCACACAAAATATTACCATAAATGATTAAGGACCCGGAGGCATTTCGATTGTACCCGGGAGGCATTTCATCTATGAAAATAGGTACCTGAAAAAACGGGAGGCATTTCGATAACACCGGTGCAATCAGGCATCAAAGCCTTAGGTACAAAACAAAAGAGCAATAAATATTGTTGAGTACGAAAAAATATTCGAGAAAGTAGGTACCTACCTATAGGTTCCATAAAACAGAAAATTGTCGTGCTGCAATAAAAGATTTGCTGCATAAACTGTGAGAATCATATGAATGCGGACTACTAGTTCAAGTTCTACAGTCTTGTCAAACATGACAGTACTTTTTTATCCTTTATTCCAACAAAGTCTCGACAACTGTCTATAGTAGATTTTTAGCATTTATTAACCCACCTGGTCGTCCATTGCAATCCGAGCCTCCTAAACCATTCCTCTCTGGCAGCATGGCTGGATTTAAGTTCAGATTAGGATAAAACTCCAACATTTTTTATACTTAGAAACACAAAACTGTCACAAATATATTCTCGTACAGCTCGACACGTTTTCAGTTACGCACAAGCACAAAGCACACATGCCATGAGCTTTTTCTACAGTGTTAAGCTTGATACTGTCTATGATACTGACAGATCATGAAATAGCCAGTAAGTCCCGCCTTTAAAGGTCTGTAGTTGATACTATTGCTCCACCTTTTGATTAGGCGACTGCGCGGGGCGTGGTTATCGACTAGATCCCCACTTTCACTGTGGAAATAAGAATAACTAGTAGGAGATGTCGTAAGAGAGTGTATAAAGAAGTTGTTGTATAGAAGTTATGTCTACTTTTGATGTATGAAAACTTCATTATTCAAGAACAAAACTTAAAGTTATTAAAATTGGTATTTTTGTATTATAGGTACTAAAGGGAAATTGATTTTTGTCTTGAAGATGAATAAATGTGTGTTTATTTTGTTTTGAATAAAGCAGATCAAAGAAAAAAGTTGGCAAGGGCGGCGAACACCTGTTTTAACTTCTGCAATAAATTGATTTTGAACAAACTTTACCAGGTTCAATTTGGTATTTTAGCAATATCAACCCACGTGACTTCTGTTATAACTGGACTATGTTGCCAAGCTCTTGAAATAGTATGAGAATCTAGTAAATGTCAAATGAAGTTATCAAATATTCTCCTTTTTTTTGGCTATAGGTTAGGTTTAGTTTTTGATAGTTACTGTACCTTTATAAACAAACTTGAACTTATTTCAGTATAAAACTTTTATTTGTACTTATATTAAAAGTACAGCATTAAGTAAGAAATTACTAGGTATTTTAAAACCTATTGAATTATTTCTGTGCCTAAAAAGGTACCTATGTATGAAATAGTTGGAAAGTTCAAGATTCATTTTAATAAAAACAAATTCTTATTGTGGTTTATTTTTCTTGGAAATCGACTGTGTGGATGTGTGTCATATTTTAGGAAACTACTTAGGATTATTCTACATTAAATAATTGTTCTTCCTCCAATTGCAGCAGTAACATTTCTAAAGTCACATTTATTATCTGTAAATAAATTGTGCAAATATAATTGCTAAGTATTATGAATAGTGTAAGAGAATACAATAAATACAGTTGATTGAGTATAATATTAAACTCATACTTAATTGCTGCATACCTACCTACATGCTGTAAATAGTCAGGAATAGACGAATAGCAAATAGGTACATCAACTATTGTAGTGTTATTAAGTTTCATTTATACGTTAACTTTGACAACTAATCACTGCTTGTGAAAATTTACTCACAGTTTTTCGCAGTTTTTTATAACAAGTAGATAAAATGATCGAAAAATTGATAGATCAATATTAAATTGTCACAACATAATAAAGCGAGCATTTTTGCCAACATAAAGTTTTTAGTAATACGACTGATGTTAGTTTGAGTTTAATAATTAAGTAACCCACGAGTTGTATTACATACCTATGAAATCAACTACGAAACCTTTCTTTAAGCATATATTCATATTTTTTGATAACATGCGACCTACCTATATAAATTTCAATAGGTATTTATTAAGATTAATGCTGTAAAACATACTGATTGACAGCAGCAAAATAATGACATAATACAAGCGAACGTCTCTGTTTTGGCACTTTGATCACGTGGGTTGATATTTATAAGTTACGAACTATAGGTTTGTTCATTTTGAGAACATTTTTGAGTTGCGATTTGTTGCAAATAGTAAGAGTTTAATGGACCATATTAGCAAACATTTAAAAATGTTATTCACATGATGGTTAACTACCTACCACACTTTATTTTTCATTTAAAACCATATCGCGAAGATCATGAGCTGGAAGTTTTATAAATAAATAAATATTAAAACATGATTTGCAGAACGCACGTCACTGATCTGTACATTTACCACCGATGCTTTGTAATCATTTTATCATTCTATTGTTATTAGAGTTCAAACATTAAAACAGAGAGGACTAGAAAACGTGTGAGTTCCTCGTGTTTGATACCATGAAATTTATTAGGGCCAACGGTAAACAATTTTTCGCAGATTTGCATCTATAAAGAGTGAGTCTAGCTGCCGATCAAAAAAGGACAGGGTAGCTATACAATAAAAGAAACTTCTTGTGTTTCAAGTTTTCAATAAAGCAGCTTTTTACTAACTTCAACTTCGTACTTTTCCAGACTAAAATGCTGCAAAAAAACACCATAAAGAAGAAATATAAAAAGTCAACATAAAAACTCTTAGATATCGTATTTAATATAACCCAGCGAGGGATAATCGTACACCCGCAGGTGGCACGTGATGCCACGTGCCAACAACAAAAAGATGATCTCTTCGAAAACAAGGACCAGAGCGAACTAGAACAAAAAAGAACGCAGCGCGGCGTCAACTATAACGCTCAAACACGAGAAAGACGCCGTTACAGGACCGTATCAAATACCATATAACCTTTTTTAACCGAGTGGGTTGGATGTGATGCGATTTCCGGCGTACATACTTATTGTATAAAAAATTGTAGATAATTAAAAAATGTAAAACTTTTGTCTAAAATATTTATTCACATATCCTCAAAACTTGGGAGTAAAGCACAAAAATCCAATTTGCTCGTATTCTTGTTTCATCTCCTCCAAAAAATCCAAACAATTGGCACAGTTGCAACTTTTTGTATCCCGAAAAATTGGAATTTGTTTTTTTTGCCTTGTTCTTCATGGTTATTTGCTAGTTCTTTATGAAATTAATGGTTTTCAGAAAGCGACGTTTCTTTTCAGGTCGCTCAAAGTTCTTTCTTTTGTTTTGGGCAGCTCATTCCGGAGCTCATTTTCTACCCTTACTTTGTGAAATTCAATCGATTTGTTTCAAATTCCTTTTGGTCTACAAGTCGCTATAATGAGTGAAATAAATGAAAATTATTTCTGTTTTGTATTAATACCTATACGACTTTGTATAATGCAGTATTATTGTCCAGTCTGCAATGCTCTAACGGTCAATTTGAGCCGAAGTTCCCCCAAAACGAACAACTTTTATTTGAAACCTTATTTATTTTATTTGAAACCCTCAAACAGCCGTCAGTAAGAAAAGATAACTGAACCTCAAAACCATTAAACTTGAATGGAGACAAGTAATCAAGTATCTAGGTTTGACTCTAGACATCAGTAAACTCCTGTTGAAAGAACATGAAAAGGATATTATATACAAAGCAAAAATGGCTCTAGTGGTGGCACGAAAGGAATTGGGGCTGAAACCAAAAAATCAAGAGCTGGATGTACGCTTCCATAGTGAGACCAATTATTGTTGCGTGGAGTGGCAGAACTAGTCTACAGACGACAAGAATAAACCTCTCCAAAATTCAAGGACTAGACTGTATATGCATCACAGGAGCAAAGAGAACATGCCCAACGGCAGCCATGGAAGCTATTCTCAACCTCACACCATTAGGTACATTCGGTAGAGGAAAGTGTTGCAGAAAGAACGAGATACAGACAAAGTACAGAGGGAATCATAAAAAGAAAATACCACCTCCTTACTTCTTAGAAATCAAAAAACCTGGGACATGCTACAAGATGGTATGATGAAAAGGTATAACTTTTCAAAGAAATTCGTTACGGAATTAAGCAACAAGAAGGAAAGGGATGCGAAAGTGAGAGGTGCGAAAAAGCAAGACCAATTTATCAATTACTTTTGTTTATTGCTTATCTTCATTTGAATCAAAAGCTAGGATATTATAAACGTACCTGTTTCTCACTAAAACTGTTCTTAATTCACCTCTGTTTTTATTGGAGAACAAAGACGCCAGGCGTCGATTTGTAGTTCACCTGAGACTCGCCATGACAATTGATTCGTTCAGGAGGACTCTTTAATCTTTGATCTGCAGAGTTTCAAATTTCAATAGCAAGCCTTTATAATCAAATGTTTTTCAGCGTTCGACTGTTGTAGTTTTTTGCTGTCGTTTCTGGTATCGTTCTACATTCGAAATTAAATTTTAAATTACCTTTTATATGAGTTCTTTACTGTATTGCATTCAAAGTGGCGTATTTTGGGGGGTTTGTTCATTAGACATGTTCAAATTTAAACTGATATTGAAAACAGGGACGTTACTACGAAAGAAAAATTGGGTTGAAATAGAATAATACAATATTGTTTGTCTATCAACATGTATAAACCCCTTTTAAATTTCTTTTTGTTCAACGACTTATTGGATATTATATCAAAGGGTTTTTGTTTATTTTTATGGGGGTAAATATTGACAGGTAGGTACAATCATGCAGTTTTCTTTTTCAAAATATATCAAAATATGAATTTCCTGAGAAATAATTTGATTGTATATATTTTAGAATGTTCATCAAATAGAGTGGACAACTTGAAACTTACTTTCCACGTACATTCTCCAAAAGTAGAAGAATTTGGTTAAAGAGAATCAAGGAAGAGTGTGAGAAGAAACAACGTGGTGAAATATTACTAAAGAAAAACGACACGGATCTTTCATGAGATATCTGCCAAGGGTGAAGATAAGAACAACACATGGAAGACGTATTGTCCCACGGAAGATACAATCAATCACACAACATTTCACTGGCTGTAATGGGAGAGGGAAAGATAGGAAATGGAAAGAAGATCAGACAATTGACGAAAGAGAATATAAAAAAAATATTGATAGAAGAGGAAAAAAACGAAAGGCGTTGTGCAGACGCCACATTTTGGTTAAGAAATAGAGAGACAAAAGAAGAGTTACTGTGTGATGGAATAATCAGGGGTTGCTTGCTGATGCCACCACGCAATAAGGGTCAGTGAAAATCTGACGCTAACTTGAAGTGCGACTGCAGTTTTTTTGGATGGTCTTCACATCCCATTAATTATCGTCAAACTTATTTTGAAAATAAAACAACACATTATGAAAATATTAGATTGGAAGCTTGCGAATTCACTAAAAGCACTTTCGGAACATGTTATTTACAATATTTTTTCAAAGCCCACAGTACTGTTGTTCAACCAATATTAATAGGTGTGGGTACTGAGTACTGGGTACCTATATACCAGCTTTGGATATGGTTTCGCTAACCATTCAATTTCCTATGACAGTCTTCGAGAAAGAGTCATCTGTGAATAGTGAGATTTCATCTTCTTTCAATATTTAAAAATTATATCTGTCTTCTCTTGTTGGAAGTCTGACTGCTTTCTAGATAACAACTTCCAAGTTATCCATATGTACAGTACCTACATAATGAAGCGAGATCATCAGCAATCTCATTTCCGATAATTTACTTTTGCCTTAACACTTGTGTCTATATAGCCAGTTATTTATGGGATTGTTTGCAGTTCCAGACTGTTTTAGACCCATAAGTTGTAGACTTTAGAGCAAACCAACGCAGCATAGGTAATAATAATTGTTCTGATAACTTTTAGATATGACCAGGAGGTCATAGTTGGTTTCAGACCCCACGTTATCCCAAAAAATCTGCGGCACATTCCGAAGGCACTAATTAAATTATACTTAAACATTATTTCAACTGGTTTATTGCACAATTTTTCACAGATCCTTAAAAAGTTTCACATTGCCACGCAGCTGACAGATAAACTCCCATAAAACGGATTATTGCAAAAAGTTTTTTGTAGTCAAAATTACATATGAATCGCAATATACCAAAAATTGAATTTATATGAAATGTCTACGTCAACCACATTTTCTAACTTTATGAGTAAAATATTAAGCGAATAGGACTTTTTGTATTAAATGAAAACGTTACAGAATTTCATCCAACCAAATTGTGAAATTGCAAGAATAAAAATAGGATAAAACATGATCTATTACTTGTAAGAATTCCAAATTCTGAAGATAGCAAGACTTAATATATAAAATTGCACTCGCGCTGCTCGTTTTGGCAAATATTACACTTGTTGAACAAAATCGCTATTTCCATAACTATAGTTAAGTACGTAAATAACTAATATACAGGCTGTTCAAAAACTCTCCTGCCAAACGGAAACTACAGTTACTAGAGGTGATTTCGACGTCCTCATGTGAGTTTTCTTCAAATTATTCAAAAATACCGTAACTTGAAATATAACTTGGTATAATCAATAAACATTTATAAACCAGTCGTTCGCAGTAAATAATTTTTTTTCAGATCCACCACAAGCGTGTCAGTCGGGGGACCAACAGGTATTTTTATTAAGAAGCCAACTTGATATTACAGATACAATTTTATAATCCAGCATGATTTTATGTAAGAAACACAAAAAGTTTAAATTTATTTTTCTCGAAAACGGTTTTATGTGAATTATCTTGAATTTTCCAAATTCGGTGTCGGATACATAAAAAACTTGAAAATGCATTTTTTTAATAAAAATACCTGTTGGTTCCCCGACTGACAAGCTTGTGATGGATCTGAAAAAAAATTATTTACAACGAACGACTGGTTTGTGACTGTTTATTGGTTATACCAAGTTTTAATATTTTAAGTAACGGTATTTTTGAATAATTTCTGAAGAAAACTCATATGAGGACGTCTTCTTCAAAGGGCTTAGGAAGCATTTTCGGATTAAGGTAATTTGAGCCAAATCAACTTAAAATCACCTCTAGTAACTGTAGTTTCCGTTTGGCACGAGAGTTTCTGAACACCCTGTATATATATTTGAATAAATTTAAAACGTATCTTTCTTTTTCAGCGTTAAATATCCCGAACAGAATTGAACCCAGCTGATATCCTGCTGGGTTTCAACACAACCCACTTTTATTACCTACAACCGTGCAATCTTGCATAATCGTTGCATTCCACACGGAGTACACATATTGCAACTCCCCTAGGGTGATCCCTTTTAGGGATCAAGTCGCGTGATTTTCCGCTTCTCAATCGCTTGTTTGTCAACGAGAGGCGATCCCTGACGGACATTTAAATGCAGGCACTCTTCTGCCCTTTGCGTGTGAGGGTGAAAATAAAATTCTAGATACCAGCGGACAGAAATTTTCAACCGACGTTGACAAACAATATTGATACACATGCAGGAAAGGAGATTGCAGAAAAAACATCTATTTTCCACTAATAATGTTCACCACGTATGGTTGTGAGTAAAATTAGTTTGCACCGTATCACAATTTGTCGGCGAGACAAAGAAATCTGTAAGCAAAAGCAGAACCGGTTTCAGACAAATTTTTCATTATTATAGGATCAAAACGCACTAGCTATTTATGTACTCTCTTTTTCCGATGAATAGCAGTTTTACAGATAACAATTGTTCGCTTGTGGGTAGGTCAAGACTAGAAATGATTTATGGCTTTTTTTACCTTTTCGGCTTTTTAATCCTCAAAGAGACCTTGCCGCATACTCTTATTTTATTGTGAAACAGTGCAAACTAATTCTACTCACAACTATAACAAAAAAAAAATCGATTGTAGTCCGCGAAATTTGAAAAATCACTTTTTCATTTGGACAAAAACGGTTGTGTGGAAATAATATCTGTACTTACGTTCACGACGACTTTTGAGAAGAGTTCTATTAATCACAATTCACATGCAAGCTCAATTGGTATGGCATTGGAAGGACCAAATGAATTGGACTGCTGAATAGATGTCTTCGTTCACCGGTGAGTAAGTATTGCCGATTGTCTAGTGCCCATGAAATCGAAGAGCAGTACAGAAAGTTCGTGTACAGACTTGTTATAGCTTGATGGGAACGTGACTTCGCAGATTTACCTATAAGTTATTAACCTTGTTATACGTTAGTTCCATGATGCTGTTGGATCAACGTTCCACTTTTTATAACTTGTGTAAAGCAGTTTTGAAAAGTCCTGTAAACAAAAATAGAATATTCAATTCAATTCAGATCTTCTACTAGTGTTATGTACACATTTGTTTCATTTTATTTAGCTACTAACGATCCGCAAATACAAATAACAACATTATTTCTGCTTTATGCAAATTTAACCTTGTGGCAGCTAAACTCACATTAATCTTGAGGCACTCTTAGGTTTTGTGATATATCACTTTCTGTTTGCTGTTAGCTTTAAAATGTTAACTTTCCATAAACAACATAATTTCCTAACTGATATTGAATCTAGTTAAGCTAGAGAGGTTGAAATATAGTTTACTTATGGCGGGTGTATCAATGCTTCTGTTTTCGGCTAAGTCTTATAGCTGTTGGCTGCCAGTTAGCCAGTTAGCATTAGCTGTTAGTCAAACTTTCGGCTTTGCTAGCTTATGACCGGACACTGCGGCCTGAGAAAACACCTTCACACAATGGGGATCTTCCCAGAAGAACCAATATGTAGATTTTGTGGTTAGAAGGACGAAACAGCCACCCATATAATTTTCGAATGTGAGGCTCCACGTTGGTGGAGGTATAGACAGATAGGACCGGATGACCCTATATCCAGCATCACCAAAAGAGATACTGTGAAGAGACTTCTAGATCTCATCGTGGTCACAAATCTTCTCACGGACTATCAGACAAACAGGACAATACAATAAGCAAACGGCTGCAGTGTTGGGGACCACTAACCCGGCCTGTTTCGTCTGATTACCAACCAACCTACCTGTCGGTCAACGCTTTCTAATGTAACCGAGACTATAGCTGGCGGTAGAGATAGCTGAGGACTACATAGCTGACAGATTTATCAGGGCATTGATACACCCGCCCTAAAACAAATAACTTTCATGGTACAAATACTGTTACACTTTACACAAACTCGAAAAATTATAAGATGACCTGTAAAATTGGCAACGTTACAATATTTATGTCTCGAGTTAAACAGACTTCTTTAAGGAGATAACTCTGGAAATACTGTCATTGATTTTTCCTGAATGCTAAATGGCCTGTCGAAAGAATTTATTGGAAACATATTTTCCCCGCTTGTCTTTTAACGGGGGTAGGATGCCATAAGTTGACAATATTGGTGAGATAATAAATAAAAGGTTAACGTTAAATAGGGGGAAATAAGCTTTGCATTCAAGAAATAGTTTTTCTTAGGAAAATTGTTTTTCACATACTCCAATACCACAAACAGTGGGTAGGTATTAGAAATTTGACTCCACAGAAACCATATTTTAAGCTTAATAACCTGAAAATTCGAATAACCTGTTACTGACATAGCTTTAATATTTTTACAAAATTGTTCCCAATGACAAATGACTAAAGTGATTAAATTATCACAATGGAAACAAAGTAAGCGTCAATTAAGGGCAGAAGGGCGTAAAATTAGAGACAATATTGTTGAAGGAAGGGCCCTATAAGTGAAACAAAGCAAAATATTCTGAAAGTTAAGCTCAACAAACTGGAAACTAATCTTATTCATAACCGCAATTATGGAAAGGTATTATACAGTGGATGGAAACACTTGTTGACTCTATTTGGTTCCGCTCAGCCAACTGTGTTATTCAATTGTTTTTGGTATTCATTTGACTATGTTGGTATGCTTCAAGTTGATTGTTTCCAAAAGTTAGAATCACGAGAGGATAATAGGGCTTTTATTTCGAGTGAGAACAATATTTGAATAATTTTTATTGAAATTCAAGATAAACCAACATTTCTTTTGGGGAGGGAAGGAGCAAACATATATGGGAAGAAATAGCATTCAGGGAGTTGAGGATATAAGAAATGTTGTTTTGTTTAATTGAATAACTGAATACTCGCTGATGCTTGTTAGTCCGTTCGCGTTCAGGGAAGCTTGGTGTTGCCTCACCGGCCGGTCGGGCGCTAGGCAGATGTCACCAATCACTAGCACTTCGGCAGCACTACTTAATCTCGTCTCCTCTCTTTCCTACCGCCGGCCACCAAGTGCCGTGGCCTCTAATGCTTGTCCACGCTACACCACTGTGTCATCAAGTAACGTCAAAATTGTACTCTGACATTAGCCAACCAGTTGATCATCCCATCTTCTTGTAAAGTTTTGCTGGGTATTTCTACATCGACCATTGACATCCCCAAATTTTAACATCTTTGCTTAACATCATGATATTTTTCTAAGAAAAATTGTGTATTACTTTTGTTACGTTATAAGA
This sequence comes from Lochmaea capreae, assembly GCA_949126875.1. NCBI lineage: Eukaryota > Metazoa > Arthropoda > Insecta > Coleoptera > Chrysomelidae > Lochmaea > Lochmaea capreae. The sequence continues at coordinate 22,992,709 of OX421404.1, forward strand.
TAATTATGGTATCCTAATTAACACCCGTGGTTAAAATTAATCTTAAATGTATCTTATCTTGTCCTTAATGTAACAATATCTAATAATAAAATTATATTCACACTGGATTATTTATTTTTGCTTATAAAAAAAATATCACAAAAGCATCGAAACTAGTCGATTAGACTTCCGAGTCACGGGATGTATTTTCCGAAATAGCTCGAGTGGTGTTTTAAGGAAATACCATTGATTGACTGCCAGTCGGAGGTTAGAAAGCCTCGGCACCTCAGCTTTAAGGCTTTTTGTGAAGAGACCAGTGGCTCTTATGAGGCTCAACAGTGTTTTCACTAGGTCCTTCTTGGAGAAATCTTCCTTTGGATGATTTAGTCCTAGGAGACAGTGCTTCACATTCGAAGACAATGTGTGAGGCAGGAAATACCATAGATAACCTGGAAAGAGGAAAAGTTCTTTGTTAAATCTTTTGCTACAGTATACCTTCTTTAGTAGGCTGAATTGCATTCTGAACTTCCAATTAAATTTCTTCATCTTAATGGATCCTTTTAAACTGGTCCCAGAATCCAATCCAATATATCACGTTGCCATCGAATTTTTTCACTTCTAATTTCGGTAGTTGACATTTTTTCTTCTTACTCTCATCTACAGTGGAACTCTGCGAAAGGGTCATCTGCTGTTGCACTTGATTTATATTTGATCATTTATTTCCTGTACATTTCGATTGTATCAATTCTTCTTCCCTCATGGATCAGATGAAAATAAACGTACTCCGAGTTGTCCATCCAATGAAAACAGTCTCTCGTCTTTATCCTCCAACTGTCTTATCAAAACACTTGCCCTTCTCTTACTTATTGATCTGTAAGTGCTAAGTTCAATTCTTAACTTATTTTGTTGAATGGTCTTCGAAGTTGCTCACTTTCGTTTTTTGAATTGTCCATCGCTGATAAGTCCTGTTAATCTTTCGGAGCTTTTGACGTGTTTTATTGGTATTTCCGATATAATTTGATCCATATCAACATCCCAACAGGTCGGTAGTATTGCCGGTGGCGTTACAGGTGGATGGATGATGCACGTTTCTTATTCTTAACGATGAATCAATCTAAAAATAGCTGATCAATTTTTTTGTGATGAACGCGAATTTTTCAATCCCATAACCAAATACTAAACTTGGATCCCTTATCTACATCCCTGATCGGAGACGTCAAGACCCCCGCGAGAGAAATGTAACTCCAATTTTACTTTTAATTAAGTTCTATCATTAATCAAGGATACGAAACGGCAGCCTCGGGATCGGGAGATGAAAGTTACGTTCAGTCATTGTGGATGGCGAAAAGGGGACTAAAGGGGGACGAAGGGAAAGCTGTAAGATGTGGCGGAGACCGCCCATCTGTTCTTTGAAAAATGTTTCAGGCTTTTCGTTAATTGTCATGATTTTTCAAGTCGAAGTTGGAATGACGGCCGCTGTGAATTTCTAGGCGTTAACTTATTTCTGTGGAAATTATTTCACTTTATTTAAAAAAAATTGAGCTCCAGAATATTCTGACAAAAAGCAATTAAGAACAGCGCAAATTTGGGATAAAAAAGAACAAGTCACATAGCTGTAAATTTGATAAAGTTTAATTATTATCAAATAAAAACAAAAATGTAAAACGGGTTTATTTTGTAGAATTAACAGATATTGGAAATACACAACTAAGTAACAACATTTTGTTGAAAAATTAGTGGCAAGTATCTACAATAGGTATTAATAGGTTGAATTATTACATATTTTACAATAATTTCTCTACGCTACTGAAATCATCGTCTTAGTTTGAAAGTGACTCTTGGTTCTTGGCCGATGTCACTTTTTTTGCCTCCTTTTTTCACTTTGTTCTCGCCGTGTTAATTTTCTGTTAAAGTTTATGAACAGATTTAGTTTTTTTGTTTCCCAATAAATGGATCGGTTGACAATTTATTGTTTTATTAGTTTTTTAAGTATAGTGTGGAATATTTACGAAATATATGTTATAATGTTGATTTTTCTTTGCTATTTGAACAAAAATAGTATAAATTAACTGATTAAAAGGGATTCACTCAAGATTCGGTCTCGTCGGTTTTGAATAAAATTAGTTTCGTTCAAGTCTCGTCCCGTAATCAGTTCTCTTATCTTGTCTCGCTGAATATCCTAAACCAGCGCTTCTCAACCTTTCAGTATTCGGGGCCAAATTTTCAATAACAATTTTTATGGCGCTCCTCTACTTTCTTTTTCGTATAATACTAATTTACTAATCCTTATCCCTAGACTCTAGGCCTAGATAGAACTTAAATTACAGACCTTCAAAATTACCGAGAATAAGTGAATTTATTGAAACTTGGCAATGCCGCTACAATAAATCTCTCTTTGAATTTTGGGCGGGAGTGGATGATGCGTTTTCTCCATTGAAAACAAGAACATTTCGTATATTATTACCATTTTCAACGTACTATCTTTGCGAAACCGGAAACCGAAGACAAAGAACTGAGAATGGCTATTTCTAATATAAAACCTCCTTTTGAAAAACTATGCTATGCGAGACAGGCCCAAGGAAAGCGAGTCACTAACAATTATTAAAGTTACATTTAATTTAGTACTAAAGAGTTTATTATTAGTTTCATTCGGCATTTGACAGTAAGTACCTACCCATACAATCATATTTTTAATAAACTTATTAGTTTAAGAATGTATTGTACATACTTAAGTTTTTCTAATGTAAGAATGAATATCATTTTGTTTTTCTTTCTGTGAATTGAATTTTTTTTATTAGTAATTTTCTTTTTTTTTTAATTTTAATGTACTGGCGCGACCCCCACATAGAGTTGTGGCGCCCCCCACAGGTTGAGAAACGCTGTCCTAAGCCAAAACATCTATTTTTTTGTTCTTTTCTTTTTGACTTTGAAATAGTTTAAAAAACAAAAGTATAGAATAAAATATTTCACAGATGTTTTCAGATTTTATATTTCGTAAAATGTATATTATCCATAAAGGCCTTTTTTTTCATCTTACCTACATAGTAATGAAAGTTTTATAAAAAAAAAGTCTCGCTGTCGTCAAGAATTTTTTGTCTCGTCTAATTTTTTTGAGACAAGACCGAGGAAGACCTAATTGATTAATTTTTTTTTTTTAAGAAACCCTTTGAAATTCTTAGGTATTAAATATTACGCTCAGACCAAATTAAATCGTATTTTAATATTCAATTTTCTACCGAGGGTGAAATTCAATAGAGAAAGTTCATAGTTTTTTGGACTTCGGTTATTTTTGTGCATAGAGATAATAATTTCGTCCCACTGAATACAGTCCTTTTACGTAGGTATCCAGTCATGGCGAGGATCAAACTGTCTTTATCGTCTTCTTCCGTCATCCGACAAATTGACGATCCTTTTTGGTTAAAAATCTACAGTTAACAGAAGCAAACATGAGCCCCGGAAAATATACGAACTAAAAGAAAGGTCATCGTAACTAGCCAATCCGGAGCTAATGTTAACGATTGTACATTAGTAATTGTTAACATAATCGAAATACTATGATCGAGTGATTTTAGCAACATACCTACATCAATTTTAGTGTCTGGTCTGTATCAGTGTTGTCAATGCGAGGAAAATTAGACACTTTTAGCTTGTCAAATTGTTACACGTATTGGAGTTACGTTGACGTAAAGAAATTGGCAAGAAAACCTTTTTAGCAGAAAACGTATCGTTTCGTTCTTTTTTTAATTGTATAACCTCAAAGTTTTTTATTTTCTTCCTTACCAGTTGCCTTTGCTAGGTTAACAGAAATTTTAGACCATCGAGACGGGTCTTCGAAGGGATTTTGGCCATTCTCTCTCTGGCAAATTCTCTCACTGAATCATACAATTAGTGAAAATTGTTCAAATCTTTTTATCAAAAGATTTTTCGATTCTACAATCTACCAGTCACGTGTTGAAAATCAAGTTATAAAATTCTTATCGCTTCTTTTATAAAAAAAAAACTAACTACCGTAGGGCTCACGGTGGGAATCAGTTCCACCTAGGAAGTCACACAAAAACATACAGGTAATGCGACAAGTGGGGCCACGTGGCAAGGAGCAGTGGGTGAAAACTACATGGGGCACCCAGCACGTGACTTGGACGAGTGCATCGATCATATCTTTTTTGAATAATAAAGTTCGACTAATCTGGAAAGCGTGTCTCTTGTTGTTTCTGCTTCACTTATGATGGTGATATTGTGATATTAATACTGATATAAAATTTTATTGGTTTATAGAGCTCTTTCTGCATATTATACTAGTAGTTTATTGCCGCTGTATATGATAATTCAATTCGAATACATACACTATTTTGGTTAAATAACTTTCTATTTGAAATATAGGATAGACGATGCTCATAAATCCAAAAATATTACACCTCGACCAAATTCATTTCAACTCTGAGATGCGCAAACAACGAAGCGAGAGGGAGAGATGTCAGTCCCGCGGAATAAACGCATGTACACGGAAAAAGTTTACTTAGTTAAATATTTCCTAAATAAAATCCTGAGAATTTGGTTGTGCCTCCAATGTCATAAATTTAAAAACATTATGCACTATTTCACGACTTTGTGCAATCAAAATCTTGTGTTTTACAAGCGACTTATATTCCATATTAAAATTCCTACGCGGACTGTACCACTATCAGTTCAATTGGTCTTTACAGTGCAACGTTCTGCCTAGGACTGGTAGCTGCAGACATTGTCGTACGCGTGATCTACGCGCATCCAAATCTCACGGTTGAAATGAATTTGGTCGAGTTGTACTATACAGCTCTAGTACCAAAAGTATTTATTGTAATGTGTTGCCTTATTACCAACTTTATCGAAGATAATAGAAAGACGAACGAGATTTCTTTTTTAACACAACGTCTCAAAATTGCAACAATTTGGTTTAATCTAATAAATGAACAAATTTGAATAAAAAAACTGCAACGTACAAATCAGAAGATAAGGCAGAATATGAAACATTAAGAAACGAGAGCAAGAAAACAAATTAAAAGGAATAAGCGCAGAAAAAGTGTGGAAGAAGAAAACCAATAAAAATAAATTAGCCAGTGATAGGAGAAGAAACTGAAAGAAACACAAAAATCAAAATTAGAGGAAGTTAGAGATATTATCAAGAGAGGTAGTAATGGGAAGGCACTTGGGAAGGATAGAATAAGTTTAGAACTGATAAAATACGGAGGAGATGTTATATGGGAAAATAGATAGTGCTTAATAAAACCTGGAAAGAGGAGTAATTGCGAACGAATGAGAAAATGAACAAATTATAACGATTAAAAAAAAGGAAATCAGCAAAAATATAAAAACTATAAAGGCATTACAATATTAAAAGTAGCCTTTGAAATATTAAAATCTCTAATAGACCATTCCAGAACTCCTGACTTTGACAGGTCGGCCATATTGTGCTTAGTCCCCCGATCAGTTGGATTTGTAGTTTGTGTGTTTTGACATGTGGTGTAAGTAGTTGTCAGACAGAATTTGTAAAACAATGCCAATGTAATATTTTATTTAAATAATAAAATCTTTACAATTAATGGCGCGGTCAATAAACTCTCTCTAAATTGAATTAAATAAGGATTTTAATGTCAGAATATTAAGCAAATTATGGAGAAAGCATATTATTATGAACATCAACATAAAATATCAATATTATACACTCTAAAGAACGACATTATGAGAGCCTTTAAAGAATAAGGAGTAAGGAGAAATTAAACCTAATAGAGATGACAATGAGAGAATTAAAAGTGAGTACGCTAACACAAAAAGGAGAAAAGGAAGCATTCGAAATAAACTAAGGTGTGACACAAAAGAAAATTAGAATAATGAGATTTGGGACAGCAGGGTGGGATGGAGAGATAAGAATAGTAATTAAAAAATATCCAGTAAAGAGATTTTTAGAGTATATCTAGCACCTGATAAAAGTCGAATAATAAATGGGATGTTACACGTTAGACACTATACTATTTTTCATCTACAATCATATATAAAAACCGCCTATTGTCATAGATAATGGTAACCTATCAAATTAGTCATGCTGCAATATATATTTTCGACAGAATCAAGCATAAAACCATGCGTATAATAAGCAAGAATATCAATTTTGCGAAAACTGAGGGAACACGTGCAACTAAACAGAAGAACAGAGTTTGGTCTAGAATTGTGACCACGTACAGCGTCGCACTTTGGAAATATTTTATTTTGAATAAGGGCAGTGAAATAAACTTTTAATAATTGTAATTTAATTTTTGTTAAGGAATTGTTAGTGCTTGATGGGAACGTGACACTCCAAGAACTTAGACAGCTTTTAATCCAACTTTGAAGACAAATCGATTAAGACTACTTCAATGTCCTTATTGAAAGTATGCAGATACGTTGTTTGGCTGTAATTGATATTAGAAGTAACCATACTCGTTATTAATGAATATTCTTTAAATTGTAATCATATATTTAAAAGGTATACTACCTCAAATGGTTGTAAACACTTGGAGACCAAAAATGGTAATTTAGTAAGACACAATCTTTTAATTTATGAATCTCGTTAACTTAATTTATTTGTATCCAGCATTACCGAACTCTTCATTTTACAACTCACGTGTGTGTAAACTGGTAAAAAACTAAAGAATCCTTAACAGGCTGGCAAGAGACAACAAAGTGTCTCTAATAGTTAGCTAAAGAAGGCTCTAAAGAAGACTTAGGTCCGGAACCGTTTTGTGGAATCACAAAAGATTGCATAAGAGGGGAAATCGGGAACTGGCTAGATAGGAAACACCAACTCAAATGGAGGTCGACACAAGGGCACCTCCATACAAAGAGTTTACTGAACAAGGTAGACAAGGAACTCTCAATCAGGCTATTGAAACTGAGTAAGAGATATTTGAAGACAGTTACCGACCTGGTGACTTGTTACTGCACCCTGAGGAAACATCTGCACAAAATGGAAAAAGTTAGTGAACCTATGTGCAGGAAACTCTATGATAAAACACCTACTCACATACTCTGCTTCTGCGAGAACTTACATGGACTCAGACGGAAGCACTTTGGGGAGGAAATAATACAACCATTACAACTACTGAAAATCCCTCCAGTCAAACTAGTGGCCTACATAGAAGACACAAAGCTTCTGGAATGAAAGTAGATAACATGAGAAATGGTACAAAGATTCAGTTCAAGTGCTTGGGCTGATGAGCACAACCCAATCGAATGAATGAATGAACTCACGTGAATTTTAAAAATTAAAAAAAAACAATTATACATTTTGCCAATACTTAATTATTTATTTGAGTATGTGATGTTTTAGGGGTAGCTATAAAGCAAGACCCCGTTAAATTCTGCCCCAAATTCTTGCTTGCACAAACAGGTGATTATCTTTGTTCCAGGACAAATTAGAGATTTGACGCGCGTTACATTTCTAACGCAACTTCGAGCCGTAACTAAAATGCAGCAGCTGTGCACATCACAATTGTATTATACAATGTAGACACGACAGTGTCGCTATAACTTATCGTGGGTAACTATAAAGAATGTAAGGGTGTAGTTTCAACAAGGATTAAACCATTGGAATAATTGCTCGATCATAGAAGTTAGGCTAGGATATTATTTCTACGTACCTTTGTTAGGAATTATAGTACATAACAAATATAGAATTTTTGTTCGTAGAATCCGTAATTGATCTACTTATTGAAGTGGAAATAAGTATTTAAATTTAGACTTGAGGATGAGAATTTTGAAGAAGATTCTGAATTAAACCCAATATACTGGTCCTGATATATCTAATGATTATTTTTTGGTTTTAGAAAATAATGAGAACAATTCTAGGGCCAATAAAAGTTGGCAACAATGTCTATAGGCAACGTATGAATCATGAAATACTGAGAGAAAAGAACTGGAAAGATATAGTGAACAGAATAAAAAGGCAAGGAATAAAATGGCTCGGACATGTATGGAGAGAATGTTACAGTGGGAACCAGGTGGAAGGAGAAGGCAAGGAAGAAGGCCAGATCTAAGTGGCTGAAAGAAGTGGAGGAGGACTTGAGAAGGATAAGAATCGTTAGATAGAAGGAAAAAACGAGGGATAGGATAATATGGAAAAAAATAAGCGAGAAAATAATGAAATGTATGGGATTGATCCACCCCAGAAAGCGGATCTAGAAATTATTTATGCGGCGCAACCCCACAAGGGGTATCTAGCCACTTTATATTTTCGAAAATTTAATCACACTATTTGAAGGCGGAATGATTTTTATCAACCGTCAGCCGATTTCTCATTCCAAAAAACCATTTTTAACATTTTTCATACTGAGACATTAACTTTGCAGTTAACATTTCTAAAAATCAAATTTTATTTCATATCTTCCCTTTATACTTTTTTTTCTAATTACTTTTTCCTTTTGCATTTTATGTTTGATTGTTATATCAAATAGATGTTTGTATAGAGCGAATCTTTAAGCTAAATTAAATGATGTATTTCGTATTCTGGACAGAATATCCCTATATGCTTCAGTTTTTTTTGTTCTATCGTTTTTTTATACAAAAGATGTTATTGTAGCATAGTCCCATGTGACACACAGTTCCTGGGCCAACTAAGTTCCTGGGCTAACCAAGTTCTTGGGCTAACCAAATTCCTGGGATATCGAAGAAAGTTCCTGATCTTTGTTTGTGAGCGGACTAAGAAAGCTTTGTTTCAATATACTGTAGCAAGATCCTAGATTATATAGTTCCCTGAAGTCAAGTTCCAGTAATGTTTACTTAGTTCCGGTAATTCAGAAGTTTCTGAAATTCTACTTCTTGGAAAGCACACCTTCCTGATGTAAATTTCCCTGAATACAGTTCCAGGAATATAAGCTATATAATAGAATCTACATCAAGGAAAGTAATTGGTTCATTTTGTTAGGCTGCACCTACTCGTTTAAATTTTGTAAATTTATTTTTTTTCGCTTACTTACCAATTTTTATAATAATTGCTTTTACATAAATTTTTTACATTATATATATATATATATTTTTTTATGTTGGAAATTTTATTAGCCATCTTTACTTTAATTTCAGTTTGATTTTTATTATGTTTATTGGCAGATAACAGCTGCTGAAGGTTAACTAATTTTTTTTCTATAGTGGCGACCTAAACTTTCTTTTCTTTCCAAAATTATCTCTTTTCCTAATTTCCATCAGCTAACAAAGCCCTGAGAAATGGCTTTGTTATCTCCAAATAAGAAGTCAGTTTGGTAAGAACCTGCCCTATCAATTTTTCATTTTTTTGACATTTTTCAACGCCGTTAGACATTCGTGTTTCAATGCCACACACATTTTTTTGTTGACAATTTTGATTATTTCACGATTTAAATGTTTCTTTGTCAATTCCCTTAATTCCCGATTCAAAATTCTCCCATATACGTAAAATTTTCCCCAGCATTGATTAGTGAACTTTGTAACTTTCCAATTAGTCGAGTTATGTGATAAAATCAAATGAAATTATTTAGTGGTTGTCGAAAAATTTTTAAATATATTTAACAATCTTCTTATTAACAATCAAGATTGTAATTTAGGTTTTTGATTTCAAGATTTACTAATAATTTTCAATATGGATTTTTAAATTTTAATCAGAAACCAGTTAATTATTTTGTGACTTGACGTTTAATAAAGGCTTTTTGGCATCAAAAAAAAAACCTTGAGGATACTTCAATGTCTGAAGCGAACCCAAATCAGGTAATTTAAATTTCTATTCAGTTTTTAATTTGGTTGATATTAAAAATCTCTTTGGCTTTGAGACGGATATTTTCTGGATTATTGTACACTTAATAAGCGAACTAAAAATAATTTCTAATGGATCATAAATTAATCTAGCCAAGTTAATTGAATTTATAAAAAAAGTATATCATAGATCTCGTTATACGAGGGTTGTCTTATAAGTAGTGTATATAACAACATAGTTGGCGCCTGTCAACAAATATCAAATGTTATAGGCCCCGAGGTATACATTGGACAAAAAATAAAAATATTCACTGACATCCAGGTTCTGCTTAAAGCTATCAGTAACCCAACAACTAGGTCTAGACTGGTAAAAAACTGTAAAGAATCCCTTAACAGGCTGGCAAGAGACAACAAAGTGTCTCTAATATGGGAAATCGGGAACTGGCTAGATAGGGAATACCACTCAAATGGAGGTCGATACAAGGGCACCTTCATACAAAGAGTTTACTGAACAAGGTAGACAAGGAACTCTTAACCAGGCTATTGAAACTGGATAAGAGACATTTAAAGACAGTTAACGACATGGTGACTGGACACTGCACCTTACGGAAACGTGTGCACAAAATGGGCAAAGTTAGGGAACCTATGTGCAGGAAATGTGATGATGAAACACCTACTCACATACTCTGCTTCTGCGAGAACTCACATGGACTCAGGCGGAAGCACTTTGGAGAGGAAATAATACAACCATTACAACTACTGATGAAAATCCTTCCAGTCAAACTAGTTGCCTACACAGAAGACACAAAGCTTCTGGAATGGAAGTAGATAACATGGAAAATGGTACAAATATTCAGTTCAAGTGCCTGGGCTGTTGGGCACAACCCAATAGAATGAATGAATGAAGGAGGCTATACAGATGGAACACGTCGTATTGATTTCTATTCTATAGAAATTATTATTTATATATAAGTATAACCTTTCCGAGTTTGAAGTGCGTGATTGGGCTAAAAGTTTTTTGATATGCAATCTTGCAATTGGTATGTGTAAGTTGGGTGATGTGTACTGAGTAATATTCTATTTAAATATTCTTCGAAAGTTTTATTTCAGTATCGAGTAAGTAACGTGTGTTTTCTGCTTTGATTAATTTCATTAATATTTACTTCCATGCCGCAGTAGGGTAGCTAGGGTATCCAGTAAACTTAGTTGTATTTTAGGTTGCCGTTAGCGGATTTTAGTGTTATTGAACGAACAACTTACAATCCCAATGACACAACAAATATGTCCTAATTTATTTTAAATAAGCCCTCATAATTTCACACGTGGTTTGTTTTGTCGGTTACCCCATTCCCTTCTCTACTTCTATGTTTACTTTTCAAACCCATCAAAATCTAGTGAGCCATGATGAAGTATCCTAATATTCCTACCTATGTGGTCTTTTTCAACAAAACTTCTCAGCGGTTAAATAGCCATATTCGCTTTCGTTTTTTTTTTCGTTCCAAGGACCACTTGAAACTCTTGCTCCCGGTGAGTTCAACTGTTCGAGTCTATAGAATATGTCGTGGATGTCTCTGATGTACGGCTTGTTTAAGGGGAAAGTATTTTTCGTGATTTTTCTTGCATGAGATAATATGCGGTTGTAAAGATGTGGCATAATGCGTTATTGATTTTCAAATCCTTTCAAAGGAATCGAGGATGCAATTAGGAAAAAAGGGTTTAATTTATTCAAGTATAAAGAGTGTCCCAGAGCAGTAACTATAACTTTATAATAGAACTAGTGATGCAAAATGCTCGGGCATTTATTTTTGGGGAACGTTCCCCGAGCAGAAATGAGCTCGAACGAGCATAAATAAGCCAAAATGATGATTTAAAAAAAAATATAGCAGTGTTTCATGCTGGATCTAAAAATGTAGTTAATTAAATTTTTTTGTATTTATGGTAAAAATGCTTCCAGCACAAATATATATTTAAAATAATGATAAAAACAAATATAACATTTATTTTTAATCTAAAAGAAACAACAATGCCTAGTGCATAATGCATATGCAAATAAACGCAGAAACTTAAGTTTAATCTTAAAAACAAGGTAACAAAACAAATAAAAAAAAACTATTTCTAAAACAGCCTTTTTGTCTAATCGTGGCCTTCGCGGCCCTTCGCCTTTGCACTTCGCAGAGATAAAAAAACTATATAAAATACTAAAAACTATATAAAATACAAAAAATGCCGGTCAAAAATAAACTAGTTTAATATTATTGGGTCCTGTTCCTCTTTCAGTGCCAATACTGGAATCAGTATCATGAAGACTGATTTGGGCACTGTCACTGTCGCTTGACTCCGGTTCCTCGTACACATTACCTATGTTTTTATAGTCATCGTCCTTCCACAGAACATGCTGAGCTTCCCTAGGACACTTTGGGCATTTTAGTAAATGTTTTTTCATTCTTGTCGCATGCTTGGAATATTTTGATGAGCAAAATTGACACTTATATATTAGTTTTTGGTTATATAACCTCTCGCTTTTGAAAAACTTAAATACATGACACTTTGGTCGCGGCATTTTAGAATCACCTCAGAATAATGAAAAACAATAACTCCTACTGACCTACACAATCACAACATGACAAAAAAGTTACCAGCGTTGCCAGATTTTCCATGGTTTCATAATTTCTAGGGAACGTGCTCGAGAACGTTCTCCGGATCGTGCTCCTCGTTTATGCTTTATTCTCTACCTACGACAAAGTTCGCTTTTATGCGCGAACGTTCCCTGGTCACGAACGAGAACATTCCCTTCTTCGCACCAACCTTACCAACCATTTAATTTTTTCAAATTTTCCGGTTGGTTTTTGTCTTTGTACTTTTATATTCTTTTGATCCTTCCACAGAAGAAATTACGATTATTTTATTTTATTTAAAAAAATGTATTCCAAACATTCACTTTTAGAAAATACAGAAATAAAAAGCCACAAATTCATTCATCCCAGGGTATTTTCGATTTATGTCAAATAAACAATGACTGTGAACGATTTATGAAAGCCGATAATCCCAGTGAGACTATATCCCGTACAGGTTTCTATCGTTACTTTCATCGGACAACCTCCGAAATTGTCCCTGAGGGTTCAAAGGGGCTCCAGCCCACCGTCAGCGAGGCAATTTGTAAATGGGTGGTGCACGTGCCGTAAATACCCATTTGAATGTTTTCTCGCCAGCGTCACGTGACTGACAGTCTTGTCAATGCCTTCAGGATACGTGAATATTGGTGCAGTAAACATCAATATTATACTGCTTTTCACAAAATGTACAATAATATTAATTTACTTTTTTTTTCAAATTGTATCTTCAACAAATAGAGCGTTTTCGAAGATATTTCGATAGAGATGGATTGGGTATTATTCAAAAAAGAGAAAGTGGGACCGTAAGCGTATTTCCATAGTATACTACTGTGCAGAGCAGGCCGTTGTCTGTACCGTAGTACGCTATGTACCGTCTTTTGAGGCTACGCCGCATTACAATGTGTACTGCGATGCAGACATCGCTCTGCTCTTAAAGCTAGTATAATATGTAATTACGATGCATCTCCGAATAAAGTTTTTACAATGTCCAAAACAGCAGAAGAAAAAAAATACATTAAATTTACAGTAGACAGGAAAGGATTATGAATTTTAGATTAAATTATTATAACTATTTTGGTTATACGTAAGCGATCATATTAATATTGTTATTATTGGAGAGAAAATAAATTAAAGCAAAAGACTGCCATGGCCAACGTAAGACTTTTCGCTAACGTTTAATTGAACAAGTTATTATCTCGGTTTTTTCAATTATTTACGTTGAAGAAGTTTCTATAAAGCTGAAAAAGGATTAAAGATGAAAAGAGAAGAGACGACGACAATGTTGCCTTGAAATAAAAAAAAATAGTCTTATACTGACCTTACTAGAATTAAGAACTGTGAACGGAATTTGTAGGTCTGGACTCTCTCGAGTGTATTTCATAATCAAACACTATTTTATTATACAGTCGCTTTGTGGCAAGCAGTGTATAGTAGAATACCAGTATAACTGTAGGGGTGGTCGATGGATTTCAATAAAACCATTTCGGAGATTTTCACAGAGCCCTCTCACGTGTCAACATATCTTAATAACTGTTTAAACGGGCACCGATCACGTGCACCGATTTATTTTTGGTTCTACTGGTCTTTAAACGTTGTCAGAATTGACGATTGATAAATAGGAGCAATAATCGATGGCAGTCTTTAGTTTACTCAGTTGTGGTTATATATGTATATTAAAATTTAGTTTTTTCTTCGTTTATAGATATTTTTGAAAGTCGCTTAAGAAAGGGTGCATAACGTATTGATAACTGACAGAATGTTGAAAGGTACATAGGTATTAAATTATATTGAATCTAATAAAGTTGTCGGTACACCAGTTTCAGCCTTATGTTGCTAACTTGTAGAGTACACTAGGATAGTAATAATAATTGTTGGGATTCACATTTGATAATGCTACTAAATACAAATAATCTGTTGGAAAGCTAGGACATAAGTAAAAAAAACAATTAAAGTACTGTGTCTATACAGGTTGGTTCTTATGTAATTGTACATAGAATTATTAAAATATTGCGATTTAAACCAACTAATGTTAAACATAAAACTTTAATTTCAATTTTTTTTACATTAACTTTAAGGCTTTTTGACGTGTATGAACAAACATTTTTGAACATTAGAAATCATGATTTTGTACCCATTTTGATGTATTTTGTAGAGCGAGCCACGAATGCGGCATAAATGTACAAAAAACTTTTTTACTGCTTAAATTTTAACAAAAAAAAGGTATATTTGTTAGTATTCCCAAATCTCAATTATTAATTTCGAAACATGTTGTAGTAGGTCAGGTTTGCGTCTGAGAAATATTAACATAATATTGATAAAATAATTTCCACTGAATTTGAGACAAAATATGTTGATTATGCCACTTTATACCTACGAGAGAAGTCGGAAGATTTTTATGTATCTCTCTTAATAATAATAACTCAGATCACAATGGCAATGAAGAAGCAGACTCACTAGTCATAGAAGAGGCACGTTGAGCTCCCATTGGCACAGAATGAGGCAGGCCAAAGAGTCCATCAAGGAACCCTCGCCAAAATTTACGGAGTATCTACTGAGCCAGAATAGGAAAACAATCTGGATCCTGGTTGGGCTCCTGACAGGGCATTGTGGACACATGAATAACATTGGATTGGCAGACACAACCATGGGCAGGTTTCTGCCAAGAAGATGAGGAAACCTCAGTACTGTGCTACTGCGAAGACCTGACTAGGCTAAGGTTTTCAACGTTAGGGGGAGAAAAAGCACAACCCTCCCAGTATATGGAGGACCTGAGTTTTGCCATTCGAATTCTAGTAATATAAGGACGGGTCTAGACAAGGATGTCTAGAATAACAGGAGGGCATACACAATAGATCTACAAAGGTCGTAGTGAAGAGCTTAAGCACATAAGCCCCATATTTATCTTATCTCTCTTAATATCAACATTTAATGGAAGCTAGTTGGTTTAAATCGTAATATTATAAAGTGAAAATTGTACTGTACTTCTATGTACAATTACTTAAGGACCACCCTGTATACATACGCCTTAGAGACCACAGCATTATCCACACAAAAAACGCAAAAGTTTAGGCAGGTTTGTGGTGAGTTTTTATACGCGCATTTTATGATTAGTGTGCCTCGTTTTGTAATTTTGAATTTTGAAACTAAACATTTTCAACTCACCTGGTATGTTTGGAACATATAATGGGTTTGTTTCAACTGAAATTTGTGAATCGTTTCAAGTACTGTATAGAACGCAAACCCCAATTTTGGATGGACACATGAACTTTATCACCTCTTCCAGAAGGTACAGTTTGTATACTGCCCCAAGCAGCCCAAGAACGATAGTATAGATTGTTCCAACTGGCATTTATGAACCATTCTGGAATCAAG
This sequence comes from Lochmaea capreae, assembly GCA_949126875.1. Lineage (NCBI taxonomy): Eukaryota > Metazoa > Arthropoda > Insecta > Coleoptera > Chrysomelidae > Lochmaea > Lochmaea capreae. The sequence goes on from OX421404.1 coordinate 23,008,401, forward strand.
TACTGTATAGTGCGCAAACTCGAATTTGGGATGGACATATGAACTTTATCACCTCTTCCAGAAGGTGCGGTTTGTATACCGTCCCAAGCAGCCCAATATCGATAGTATAGGTTTGTTCCAACTGGCATTCATGAACCATTCTGGAATCAAGTACTGTGTAGTGCTCAAACTCGAATTTGGGATGGAACGCCAAGGAAATACAGCACTAGCGCGAACGATACCAAGAACTATTCTATCGCCATTTGGAACAAATCTAATATAATTTTGTTATTTTTCTTAATTAAATGAGAATAAAGATCTGAAGCTTATTGATATACGTCCCCCTTACGCAATCTACTGTTACTAATTTAGCAGAAAATATGGGGGAGATGCCATAAATAAGATAAGAAAAATTCACACACTACTCCCCAATTTAGCAAACAAATCCATCTAGTACCTGAAAAGTGAAAAAGTCATCATCAGATATATAAACAACAGGCAACAGTAGGGCTTCCGGGGAAATGAGGACCTCCCAAAGGGAGCGCGTGGCGTTTTAAGGGCCTTATCGGAAACCGATGATAAAAATGATATCGCCGATTGATTTTTAAGAGCAATTTCCTGAAAACTATTGGAAAATCTTGTATTGAGTGGTGTATTATAAAGCTTATATCAAAGGGGAGTGTAGTGTGTGATTTTATTTTATGTTTAGTTATTGGATAGAATAAAAAAATATGTTTGGAATTTTTTATAATTGGAAATATACTTTTTCTGTCTAATAATAAAATGACAGATGAGTGCAGTTAAGTTTTTATACACGACTGTTTTATAATGTACCCACTATGCGTCTGTTTGCTCGACCTTAATGATACCCAATAATCATTATTCACTGCTGTTGGATGCTTCCTTGATTTAGTAAGCTTCACCTCGTGAATAATAACCTTCATTATATACTATTATTGCACTAGAGCAATAAAGAACTACTTTTTCTACGAAATATAGTTCAATAAAGTTTTGTTTTTTGCATGTACGTAAAAAAATAAATAAATCACATTGATTTTTCATTCTCATTTCATTATAAAACGTTTTTATAATAGACTAAACAGAAAATATTCCCTTTAGAAAATAGAGTCTGTACCAACGTCGCTTTCATCTAACCTCATTTCAAATAATCCCTAAATTGTTCCTTTCCAGGATCGACATACCTTTTCTACCTGGCTTATATTCATTCAAAGTATTCCAGACTGTCTGCGGTGGTCGAAGACCGCACAGAATCTCACCGGACAGCGAGAACTATGGCCTAGAAGCGCCTGGAATTCGAAGCAGGTGTCTGTCTCTACGTGTTCCAGGCGTCCGCCTCAAACACTTGTACATTTTATTCGTCTTCGGTACGTTTTACTTGGCAACATCGCTAGCGAGGTTGCCGCTTAGAAAATGTTATTCTCTCCATGTAAATTTGTGGGTAGGAACTGGTACTAATCGAAATCCATAGATTTTGTGGTCGGTTTTGATTGTTCTCTTATATCAAGTCTCAATTTTCATTCACGTTTATGATAAAAATCATAAACCTTAACATTATAATATTGGTTTCCCAAAAAATTAACAAAAAGTATATTGAATAAACCACAAGGAACATACAGAAGATATTAAAATATTAAATTACAGATTTAATGTTACCGTTTAAATTAGAAATTTAGTAGAAAGTAGCTTTTAGTCATTCCCATTCGGTATCATTTTATTTGGAGGTTAAGTTTGAACTATAATCACGACAGGTACTCAGGCTGTGTCAAGACTATCTTAAACTACCTATCTGTATAATGGAAACTATCGATTTTTATAAAAATAAATACAAATTATGTGAATTCCAAGAATATTTTTTGAAAATCATGAATTCCGTTAACCTAAAATGTATACTTCTCGAGATTTTTATTGCTTTATTGTATACAGGGCTCGTAAAATAGTAATGAAAACTTCAACTTCACAAATGTTCATTATATCATTTTTTAAATTAAACTATAATTTTTCTCCTCTTCTATTCAAGTCTTCGGCGAAATTTCTAGTTCTAGTTCTAGTTCCGAGTGGTGATTTCCAACAATTACTGACGAGAGAAATAGAAAAAGGGTAGAGATTTTTTAGTCTTTTGATTTTTCAACCAAAACGATTTAAATAAACTTCAGAGTTTTAAAAAGCCCTGTAAATAAAAAACCCCCTCCAAAAAGTATCTGCAATAACATATTATGCTTATATGAATGCTAAAAAAACCAAAATTTTAATTTTTCATTGTCAGTAAATCTTGTGAATACAACTCTGAAAGTATTAAACGAAAACCAGCAAGTAGCTAGTATTAAGCCAGTGGCTGCGGGGGGTCTGTCAACCCCCCCAGCGGGAGCTACTCATTTCGGCTAGAACGCTGACACGGCCACGCTCCGCTTTCAGTCGTTTTAGCGTTTCAGCCTTTCAGCTTCAACGTTTCAGGCATAATCCGTTCGTCAACAGGATGCACGGGTCTAAGCCAGGGATTACTTCCGTGAAATATGTTTGTTTCAAGTTTGCGTGGTCGGGGGAAAGGATTTTAAACTCCTTTTTATTTTCCGTACTTTATTGCCACCGAGGATGAATATACCCAAGACTTTGTTGAAAAATTGTTTTCTACATATTCAAGGTTCTTACTATGAAGTCTATTGTTAAAAGTTAAAAAATCGTTTATGTATTTACACACATCGTGCTGGGTTCACTCCAATATTATTTTTTTAAATGTTTTCGATTTTTCTCCAGCTAAATTTCATTACTTGTTTCCCGTCATATTCCTCTATTTATTATCTTCTACTTATGGTTGTTTATTTTTATTTTGCTAAGGTTTTCCTTTATCCCTTTATCCATTTTGATTAAAGTTTATCACTTTCTTCTTATACCATAATAATGTTTGTATATCATGAGATACTACGATCGTTAATTTACTTCAGATATTATATATCCTATTAACTTCTAAATTCCTCTATTTCTTCACAGCATTATTTTTATTCTATTTCTTCGCGTTATAAAGCTAAAATCCCAATAATAGGCTGTATAACCATTCAACGCTTATGTAGAATTTTCCCTGAATTGATTGGTGGTCATTATAACGTTCTAACGGTTTTCTGGGTGTTTCCAACAATTTTACTTTGAGAATTTATAAAAAAATGAAAACTTCAGGTTGTGGCCGCCGGTTCACAAGATAGTCAATCGTTGTGTACTATGCAAAAATAAAAGTGATATTTACAATACATCCTTTAACAAGTAAAGTTCTGAACAATTGTATGGTTCTGAAATTCCCAGTGTCGTATCATTTTGAAGAGTTGGCAAAGTAGATGCAGGTGCACTAAACACTTCCGAACAATCCAATCATCAACTACAGTTTTTATCGTAATATAACGAAATAACCAAAGTATACTCCCTTTGACTACTTTCTCAGAAAAAATTCTACGGTCTTGAGGGTGTTCGGGGGGTTGTGTTGTTGTTCGGCTTATAATCCAGTAGTTACTTTCAGGGTCGGGTGTGAATTTTTTTTTAAAGAAATATTTAATATAATTTATATTTCTTGGTTGAGTGAGTTTAGTTAAGTGTTTTAGGTATTTATAGGAAAGTGTAGGTGATCTAGTGTAGAAAAGTATCATTAATATAATACCTATTTGACGGTGTAGTGGTTAAGTGGCGTCAGTGAATTGACATAAATATAATATTTATTTGTTCGTAGACGTTAGTTTTATAATATAATCAATTAGAATGGCATTTTGGAGACCATTTGAAACGACAGTCCAAGATGATGTGCGGGATTATTGGAATTGTGGATTTAAATATAAGAAAATAGATATTCGAATGGTGATAATGGAATCTCGGCGTATCGCTGAACTTGACAGGAGTATATGCGCAAAATAAAAGGGTAAAGTGATTCAAAAAGAACTATAATTTATTTAAACGAAACTTGGTTTAATACGCATGATGTTGTCAAGTATGGTTGGGTTGACGATACAATAAATTCTCCACCAGGCAGTTGAAACTGCGTAATAGTCATTTGACAGTTATCGATCTGGTCAGGAATCTAAAACTCTGAGGAATCATCTGCACAAAATGGGTAAGGTTTGTGGATCTATGTGCAAAAAATGTTAAGTAAGTATATGAGAACTTACAAGGACTCAGAAGTAATCCCTTTGGAGAGGAAATAGTACAACCAGAACTACTCAAAATTCTCCTAGGTAACTAGTGTCCTGTACAGAAGACACGAAGCTTCCGGAATGGAAGTAGGTAACATGGGTATTGGTACAAAGATTCAGTTCAAGTACCTGGGCTGTTGAGCTCATCCCAAACGTATGAATGAACCATATTTCAATTAATTGAATAATAAAACTTTAAGATCAGATCATTTAAATTGCAAACAAATTTACCTAAAGATTGTCTATCCTCGGCGAAAGTAAAATGTAAAGCTAAACAAAGCCCACGTATGTTAAAAGTTTACCCTTTCTGCAAAAATATTTTCCCATTTCCTCGAACCAGCCAGGTGGATGAGCAGACATCCATATAAATTTCCGGTAAAGCTATCGAACAGAAAAAAGAATAAATATTGAGAAAAACTCGACAAAGTGAAACTGGGGAATATGTGTAGGGGAAATTCGGGCTGCATGCATGAAATGTTTAATAGTAGCATTGACAAATTTGATTTTATCAATATGTTTGAAGCATAGCAGAAATTTGGATTACCCACTCGTAGTTTTTGGTATTTATTCAATTTAATTCTAGTGTTTTGGCGAGCTATATTTTTATAATGATGTTGATGATGGTAGATCAATGGTATTGTGTGATCAAGTAAATGATAAAATGATTCCATTTTGATTGCGTGAATTCAAAAAGTGTGACATGATGGGGTGACATTCACTGACACCTAAAAGATCTATTGTGCCCCTTACTTCAACTTAGTTCCTGAGGATTGTCTCTGAGGCTAGTAGTTCCTATTTCCCTGAGAAATGGTCCTCTTCTATCCATTAATCTCCTAGGTGCTGTGCTGTAGGATTTTGAATTGCTGTGCAATTCGCAAATATGTGGATGGAGGTTTCTTCTTCCATGCCACATAATCTACATTTTTCTTCCTCCACTATTTTGAGCTTGTTCAGGTGCCCGTTCAGGCGGCAATGTCCCGTTAGCACCCCTGTTAAAACTCTCAGTGCAGTTTCACTTTTACTTATGCATTCCTTTCGGGTTGTAGTCACCCATCAGATTCTTTGATTGTCTAAGCCCTACTAGATCTTTCCAATGGTCAGATCTTCCCTTTTCTTCGGCTTTGCCTATTTCTTCCAATATTACATTGGGGCTGATACCGCAAAAAGATTCCGGCTCCCAAAAGGGGACCCCCTCTTTGCTAGTCCATCTGCTATTTCAATTCTTTCTGTTCCAGTGTGTCCTGGAATCCACACTAAGGTTACTATATTGTTCTCGCCTAGTTCGTAGGGTTTACCTAGGCATTCCCACACCATTTTATAACTGAATACAGAAGAGCTCAGTGCTTTAATGGCTGCTTGACTATCCGACATTATGATAATTATAACCTTTGTCAATATTGAACTGGGCACACTATCTTATGGCGTGAATTTCCGCTTGAAAGATCCTTGGGGTTTTTCCCAAGCTTTCAGAGTGTTTGGTTCCTGGCCCGGACACTCCTATCCCAGTTGACCAATAGTCAAGCGAGAATTTGGTATTTATAACACTATTTACCTAATTTTATTCTAGGTATTTCAATACAAACAGTGGTTTTTATATAACTTAAAACGAAAAACTGCGTTGATTACTATGAATAATAAATGAGTTTATTTGGTTAGACGATTATAATATTCTTCACCGTGCGTTAGCATTAGCAGCCTTCGTATAACATCAAAATACTTATTGCAAGTTTTTTCCATTTGTTTTACATTTTTATAAGACGATGTTGATGACGAAAAAACGAGTAATTCCAAATAAAACAGAAAAATCCTCAACTCAAGCTACCCCCACAAGTTCCATCCCATTTGACGAGTCCTTTCCCGGCTAAAAGTCGATCTTTATCCCCACTTTGCCTCTCTTCCACCCTTTTTACTCCAAGCCAGTTTAATATCTGGCTGGGGTGTTGTCATCTATCAGATCCAAACAGACAAGAGTTTTATTAAAAGTCAGAGCAACCATGTCAAAGGGCCAGGAAGTATGGAGTGAAGAAGAAAGGGGATGTTTAAGAAGACATACGTGAGGTCAAGAATATCGCATTTTATAAAAGTAGAGTGGAAAAATGTTGGTCGAATTTGTTTATGTGCCAGTTTATTGAGATAAATTATACATGGTTTCTCAAAAATATAAAATTTTGAGATTATGTATAGGGGATTTTTCGGCGTCGTAATTATTTCGAAAGCACTTCCGGCTATAAAGGAAGTTTGTTATTTTAAATTCATCACAGTGTATATTCAATATTTTTTAGATTAAGACCTTATTTTTATCTACCTCACTATTTCGTCTTTAGCAATTGATTTATAGATTTTCACAATACTTTCCAGATCAATGAATTTTGCAAGCGATTGGGCCAGACAGTAGATAAATCGGCTTACAGCAGCCTAAACATGTGAAACCTCTTCAAGAACCTCTTCGATGTGTGAAACAGAATTAGATCAGTCTCCTCTACCAAAACACAACGGTTAAAAGTAAAAAGGGCAATGAACACACACCCACCTGTTTTTGGTAGAGTGGACTGTGATTTTTACACATAATAATTCTTGTCTCTCTTTCAAATAGTGTTGTTCATACTATCCTTGTCGTACTTGTGTAAATCGTATGACCTATTGAACTTTTCCTTTATTTCCTTGACGCAAAACCTCTTTCTTTATTCAATGTTGTCGATACTACACTTAGCAAAAATCGTAGATGGCTTCCATTTGGTTGGTATTAACGATTTGAAGTTGATCCGTTTCGAAAATAAAAACGGTTAAAAGTTATAAGACTACAAAAACTCAAAAATATGGCAGTTATGCACTTGGTTACTGTGAGTGGTAGTTTCAGAACTGTACACTACGACAATACTGATGTCCATTGTGCCTCGATCCAAGTTAGATCATCCCTTTAAATTCAATATTTCCAAAGAAGCTAATGATATGTAAAGGGATAAGTCTATCTACCTCGCCAGGACACATGAAAGCAGCTTCTAGGTCCTGAAGTCTCATTCTTTTGGCAGTACAGATCGTGTTACGCTGATTCATCTTCTATTAGTCTGCTGTAGGAATTCAGGAACAATTGTGTCCACAGCCGGCAATTTATAAGGCTCGAAGGACTTTATGTCCCATTGAACCGCATAAAATATAATTATACTTCTCGCCGCCCCCCTATCCACAGTCGTTCCCAAAGGACCTAACTCGTTAGACATTTCTAATTAATTTGTGGTTATTTTCAAAAACTAAATTATTTATATCTTTTGTATGTTCCTTGTAGTGTATTCATTATTCTTCTTTATTAATTTTTTGGGAAATTAAATCAATATTTTTTATATTTTTAATTCAACGTTCCTGCTACCGTTATCAAGAATAATTGAGTTTTTTAAATTCCAGGACCCTATATATATTACACTACGAAAAAATTAATTTTTTTATTGAAATGAAAGGAAACTAGATTTGGATCTATTTTACAAAATATGAATCATTCATTTCATATCTCAAATGGCTAATTTCAAGTATAATACGTAAAGGCAATATTGACTAAGCTCAAACAAAAAAAGAATAAACCAGCTTTGTTTAATGTAGGTACTCACTGATCTGTATGATTTGATCATTGTAATTATTCTGTTTGAACGGCATCAAATATGCTTCATGCTCTCTTTGTGATGTGGATTTCATTTGAAACTATTTTGGAAAAAATTACTGTGTGGTAAGCGGTAATTATCTATATATCTATACGCTTTTGTTGTCAAGGCGTGAAAATTTCACACATTTATTTCAAAAGTTAATGATAAGCTTAATTTGAATTTTTTTATGCTAGCAAAATTTTGATGTATCTATTGAAAACCTTGCTTTCCTTCCATAAAATTTTAGTGTAAGAGTACAAAGCAGTGGCGATTCATCGGCTACAAATAACCAATAATGAAAATCGAGAACAGTTTCTGGAAAGTGGACATTGAAAGTATTGCAATATCGTTAAACGATAACTTCAGTGTCAATGAATTAGTGAAATTGAAAAGGTTAATGTCAATATCGAGAGTAATTGGAAATTGGGCTTCTGGTTAGGAAATGCAATCTAATTCTCGCAAGATCTTGGCCTTTTTTAGCGAGATTGATCTCGGCCGAAAAATGAGCGAGATCTCGTCAGTTTACCGAGATTTCACTCGACATTTTGTGCTTCTTAAGTAGCTACTTTCAAAATAATTCGTATTAATGACATGTGATGTGAACTGAACAAACCTTTCATTTGATTGGTATATTTTTAATAGATCTCTGAGTAGGTACTTATAGTTTTCTTTAATTGATAATAATATCTCAGTTTAATAGTCAACTCAACTTAGTTGATGCGTTTCATTTTGGTTTTTTTGTTGTTTTGCTATAAAAGAACTATTTTATTATTAAAATACTTTTGTTTGTATTAGAACAGAAGACTGATTATTTATTTCATTTCTTATTTGATTAGATACGTCAAAGTTTAATACTTCAAAGTTTATTTAAAAAAATAATAGATAGATACGTCAAACAATGTTAAATACATAACAGTATATTGAAAAAAATAAATAAATGTGTATTATAATTCTTATTATTTTTTCCTAATTTATTCAAATATTGTGATTATTTGCAAGAATAAACACACAAAACTGACAATCTCCCGAGATCTCGAAAGTGGCGATATCTCGCTTGAGCCCCAATCTCTCCAGATTGCATTCCCCACTTCCGGTGTTCTCTTTGACTTTGAACTCTAGTCCAAAATCCATTAATACTGATGTTTGTATCAATTTTTAATGTAAACTACTTGGACATCTAGGCTTTTCTGGCAATGCTGAAGAGTTATGGGCAAAACCTGGGAAATATGGCCCGAAGTGATTCACTGGCTACTGTGATAAGGCCAAAGATCACGGGGATGGCATCAATGGAAGCCCTTTTGGGCCTTCTTCCTCTGGACCTTTTTGAAAATCCGGAGGCGATTCTCAGGCTAAAGTCAGCATACAGACACTGAACTATGTTCGTGAAGTATACACTAATACAACTGGGACAATGCTAGATTTATTAGTTTGGAAAGCATTACACAAGAACATATTCACTGAGCAAGAGAATATCATCATTCCATCTGGGGAACAGGTAGTCCTGGAGACACGGATACAAAATGGGAAAAATCAGAAAATTTGTAATAAGGGATGAAACACCTACTCACATACTCCGCTTCTAAGAGAGCTTACAAGGACTCAGACAGGAGCACTCTGAAGAGGAAATAATACAACCATTAGAACTACTCAAAACCCTTCCAGTTAAACTAGTGGCCTAAATAGAGAAAAAAATTATTTGCCGTGCAAATCATCACATTCCTTGTCTTGTAATTGCTTAGGTTTGCAGCACTTTTTTATCGCAATGAATAAAATTAAATGCGACGGATCCAAGTTAAATAATCTTCGATAAGACAACTGCGTCTCAGATTGGGAAGTTTGAAAAATATCTTAGGTTCAATTAATATTTTATACAGACACTTATTAGTATATTGCTATATTGAGTTATACCAGAGATAAGTAATCTTATCTAAGCTAGTTCAAATTGCGGTCGATCAAAAAAAACTAAAATAAATACCTTTCCTTGCCGTGACCAGGATTCGAACCTGGGTTACCACGGCCACAACGTGGGGTCCTAACCACTAGACGATCACGGCTATCGGAAAGGATAATAATTGTTGAATAATAAAATGCAATGAACTTTCATTGCTCTACTTTCTGACTAGTAATGAAATAAATATTAAGAAACCATTCAAGCGTTATCAATTTTGTGAAAAAGTGTATTGGCTGTAGGATACGAATGTTTTAAAGAAGATAATTGATTCGAGGAAAAACTATGTTTTAATAAAACGCTTGACATAACTCAAGAGGTATGCGGTACGTACGAAATAAATTATATTATTATTTCTTTTTATTTGCTGTTGTGAATCATTTCTTAAGAATCTCTGATATTTTAATAAGAGTATTGTTAGATCCCTCCTCTTGTCTAACTCAATACAAAAGGACCTCTCTGTACCGAACAAAAGATAATCCGCAATAGATCAGATTGACGGGCGTCATATGTCGCCCATCCCTTCTGTAGAAGCATATTTTGATTTGTGGGGTTGGTATTGGTATCATTGCAAACCCTTTTGTACAATTCTTGCATTAAAGGATGCTTTATTGGAGCAAATAATTCTTAGATGAATGCCTTCAAAAGATGTACTGAAATATTTTAGTTAAAAAGCAATAAAATAAAATACGGAAATCTATTGTGCTGGGTTTTTGTCAATAAAACCTAAACGTTAGAGAAACATGGAACATATACCAACAATTATATTGGCGTTAGATGTTTTTGGGATGGTATTGACACCATTACTCAAAATTTAAATACGTGGAGTTCGATCTCCTTATATAGTCTTCATGATCTTCACGCTCAAGTGTAAATGAGGCAAAGGCAAAGGTTAATCATCAAACATAACTTTGTATAAAATTAAATCAATACTGCAGATATCAGTGATTAATTCATTTTTTTTTCTTTGACAATGAATTTCACGTTATTTAGTAAATCATTATGCTAATCAATGAGTTTTCAGTAGCATTATAAAATCATGGTTTAGCGTTAATCTATTACCAAATATTAGTTGCCATGACAAACAAAACGCAGACCATAAATCTCTTTTTGTAGAGTGACTGAAAAAACACGTTAACAATCAGGACATAGCTTTCGAAACTATTAAATGTGAGCTTTAAAATTTATTCTGTGGGGTGCAAATGACCGTATAAATTATTTACCCTTTGATGTCGCATATTTTCCACTTGACGTCACACTAACAAAATTTCCAAATGGATAAATATCCCCATATTGTTGTTAATACGTCGGTAGATATTTGATGTGGTTTTAATATCACGAAAAAAGTATTGTGGTTAAACCAGTGCTTATAGTTCTAAAGTTCAGTTCAAATTGAAATTTGATTGAATTATATTTGAAGGAATTTCTGCATCGGTCGAATACTTACTGGATTCAGTGGATTCAATCACAGACAACAAATTAAAAAATGAGTTAATGTATCTTAGTTTAAATCCTACCAAGTTTTTTTGCAGTGATCCTATCTACAATTATATTTTTTATTGCAGGACTAGTGAAGGATATTTTCAAACTTTTTGAATACCTACAGCAATTATGCAAGCAACACTGTGAGAAGAACCATGCCTGAAACGTAGAGCGGAGCTGCTAACACTGTGCAGAAATCAGCTGAGAATCATAGCAGGGTTCATGCACCAGTAGAGGAACCCCTGTACAAATTTAAACTATACAACGGAGACATTAAATGCGGAATATGCGGTAGGGAAACGGAGACAGTGAAGCATTTGTACAACTCTACAACTCCACCAAATTCATTTCAACGGTGAGATTCGGATGCGCGTAGATCACGCGTACGATACTGTCGACAGCTACCAGTCCTAGGCAGAACATTGCAATGTAAAGATCCATTTGAACTCATAGTGGTACAATCCGATTAGGAATTTGGAATTTAAATCGCTAAAACACAAAATTTTGTGAGCAAAAAGTCGTGAAATAGTGCATGTTTTTAAATTTATGTCATTGGAGGTACAGTTAATAACTAAAATGGAATGTATTGCCAAATTCTCAGGATTTTATTTAGGAAATTATTTAACTAACTAAACTTTCCCCGCCGAGTGTATATGCGTTTATTCTGCGGCACTGTCATAGTACTGTCTCGCTTCTTTGTTTGCACATTTCAGAGTTCAAATGAATTTGGTCGAAGTGTACTCTTCATCGCAAAAGACAGTTATTGCTTGGCCAACCGCAAGGAAACGCTGAGCTATATAGCGAACACCCAGCTAAGAACATGTACAAACTGGTGCAGGGGACAAAGGTACTGGAGTGGGTGCTATGAGAAAACACGAGCAAAATACAATAAGCCATTATGCTGCAGTGTTATCGGAGACTTGTCAAACGGGCTCGGGAAAAAAAACTGAAAATTGTGTAAGTAATAATAATTTGGATTCCACAAGTACAAATAATTGGTTTTTCGAACCCTACTGTTGGTCTTGTAGAAAAAGTAAGAGCAAGACCAAGCTCAACTCCTGGTCTGCAAGTCCAACATGAAAACCTAGCAGTGCAAGAATTACACTAGACCAAGACCGGGTATGCAAGGGTCTTGCGTTTTTTCCGAAATTTTCATTTGTTCACAAATTGCCCTTAATTCTGTGGTCGAAACGGTTGGGAAGAGAAATGGAGGAAAAACTTTCCATGAAAGTTCCGTTTGAACGTTGTATGAGGTACTATAGTCTGGGTAATAAAGCTAATCGTCTCATCTCATTATACTGTGAATATGGCTGCAAATGGTACGAGCTTTATTTCGATTTTAAACTGTCAGTGGCTGTCAAATATATGACTTTGAAGGATCAAATACTCTACACTAAAAAGACAACAGCCATTTACCATTTGGTTGAGCAATGTTCAGTTGTTGAGGTGCACGTTTAGTTTTTATTTCATTAACTTGAGACAGTTCAAAATTGTTCTGACATTTAATATTAATTTACGACAAGCCCAAATCTTTCCTACATTAATAGGAAAAGAAAAAAGTGACTTGGTGTATTTCTCCGGCTATATAATAACGTAGGTCTCTTCATTTTTTTTATCTTTGTCATGAATATCGGAATGATTTATCGATATTTATTTCATCTAAAGCTCATTTGTCATTCTTATCCACATTAGATGTGGGAATCAAAATTATTTACCATTACTAATACCATTACAAACCCTTTGTTTACATACTTTAATATCTTTTTTATGGAACAAAGGCGATTAAGTGTATCATATATTTGTTATATACGATTTTTTTATACCAAAGGAGATTGAAGTGATCAGGTGTTTCGAATCACTCACTATATTGCCAGAGCTTCTTCACACCTGCACACAAAGGTACCTACTCCTCGATCTGTTTGTTTTATCTTATCTCTTCCTTGTCATGGAATTGGTTTATTGCAACAAGTGTCTTCAAAGGACACAAAAGCCGTTAGACCCTCTTTCGAAGTATAATATTGGCTGTTCCGACTATTTTAATCATCACTATTTTCGTATGGGGATAAATAAAAGAAGAACAGTCTTGAAATAAATGGTATTTTTCTATTTTCATTGAATGTTTATGGTTTCATTGAAATAATATCGCGTTTACGATACTAAACAATAATTCAGTTTGTTGGGATACTAAAACTAAAGCAATTTCCATTTTCTTTGAATATAACTACAAGATCCTACACATGTAAATCCCAACAATTCAGAGGATTGAACTTTCCGGCGGTATAACTAGAAGCTCAAAGGGTCTGGAAGGCCTTAAAGGCACCAAACAATGGTCTAATGACGGTGTTACACACCATGAGGTCATGTCGGCATTAGGTAATGTTCGGCTATTGACTGGGGGAGGGATGTTATTACTGTCAAACATTATTAAAGCTCAAATGCTGAAGAGAATTTACTGCTTAGACGAAATTACCTGACAATGAATGTGTTTATGGGATTAAATTATGGGATATATAGCAGTGCATTAACGTCTAACCCGGCTATATAAGGAGCGAGATATTTTTATGAGCAGATGTTGGATATATAGGTAATTACGTTTATTTTCACTAAGATATTAAACATTATTAAAAAAAAGGGATACAAAATAGGAGTTCTTGTGCATGATAAATATATTAATGAGCTTGAAAAACTTAGGATAATACCTACTGAATTACGTTCCACGATATCGTCAATCAAAATAATTCAGTGGCGTAACCGCAGTTGCGGGGAGCCCCGTAGTTTTGGAGGCCCCGGGTACCCCCGCAACGAAAAAGTACTAAACTAAAAACTCGTTCTTTTACAGACCAAACCCTCAATATTTTGAATTTAATTTACTTTTAATGGATGATTCCAGTAGTCCATTCAGTATTGCCACCACAAAACTTCAATTTTCTAGACCTTTCTGAGTATCTACGATTAAAAGAAAAAACTATAGCCATTTTTCTTTGAACTTGACCACACAAACCGGGTTAACCAGTCAATATTCCTCGACTTGTATTCCAAATCATGACGTGACAGTTAACCAACCACACAAACCAGCTCACTTGGATAGTTTGACAGAGTAATTATCTTATTGGAGACTAGGTGTTTGTTTATTCCAGGATTTCCACAAACCGTTACGTCATAAAAGTTAACCGTGAAGTCATGGTATTGTTAACCCGGTTTGCATGGTTAAGTTCAAAGAAAAATGGTTTATAATAATCTAGGAGACTTGAATATTTACGTGTTTGCTGCATGGACGAAACCTATCAATTCAATGTCATATGTTTTTGACATTTGAAAACAATGTAAGACAACAATTAACCACAAAATTTAGATTAGATCACAAATTCGAGAAAAAACGAAACCGAAGTTAATTTCAAATGTCAAAAACAAGACAAGTGACATTGAATTGACAGGTTTCGTCCATGCAGCAAACACAAAACGTGATTCAAGCCCCCTAGGTTGTTTTAGTTTTTTCAGTAACAACATTAATAGCCCGGTTCAGATATTCGGGAACTTCTAGAAACATTTAAAATAAAAACTTGTTTCTGTGTCGACATTGAATTGTACCCAGAAAGGTCTAGAGGATGTCAGTCATTTTAGACCTGGAAATTTTGTAGTGGCAATATACTGAATGGACTACTGGAATCATTCATTAGGAACTATTATTATAGGTTTGTTCCCGAAGTAAAATCCTCTCTGTTATGGACACATTGAGTATGCGCAGTATAAAACAAGCGTTCCAGCAGAGCAGAGCTCAGAGCAAATTATAATTGTTTGGTGCTCCCGCAAGACTAGTAACTTGTTCAAAATGAGATCGTTACTCGTTCTTTGGGTTCCAAAATAAAAGGAGAACTTTTAATTTCGCGCATGCGTTTTTTTATAAATGACTTTCTTCCTTTAATTCTTTTGCTTTTTAATAACTTTTCTTTTTGGTTATGTTATTTGTTTGATATTGATATTTGTGTGTATATTATTGTAGGTAATTGTAAACAAAATGGATGTTTTTTTAATTGAGAGTGAATCAGAAGTTGCATTTTCGGATATGTCCGAAGATGATAGTGAGTTTTCTTATCAAAATATTCAGCCAAGAATACTTTTTAGCACAGTTCCAGCACACATTTGTTTGGTACCTACTTGGTACATTATTCTGTTCACGCATTCGCATCAGATGATGTTAATAACATGTTTGGAACTCGCTTTGGGAACAAACTTTATGAGTTACGCATCCCTCACCCATCGCCGTTGCGGCGTGGTTTATTTTTTCAGTTAGTTATTATGATTTTCGTCGGGTTGGAGGCGGCGCTAGTCTAAAGTGCATTCAGTGTTCAGAAAAATAAAAATCACCAATCGTCGCATGTCGCCTACGCCGTTATGCTTTATTTTGTTGCAAAATGTGTGTATGTGTATTTATTGTTTTTACTCAGTTTTGTTTGCATACGAAATATTCTCATTTCACGACCTACCGCTTACCCCTTATTTTTAAATGCATATATACGAATAATTTGTTCATGTGTACGATAGGCCCCGCTAAAATCCTCGAGGGGGGAGAATGATTTGAAGTTACGCTACTGAAATAATTAACTGTAATTTGACGTATATTACTAGGGTTCTCTTCTATATTTTGCAAATAGAGCTAGAAAAATCAGTAAACAAATTTCAGATGCTATTGTTTTTCAAAGGATTCTTCACGAAGAGAAATGCGTTTTTGCTTCTTTCGGAACCCCTCGCTTGTTGGTACATTCAAATAGAGTTGTTGACTGCATCTTCTGGGGACAGGAACCTTTGACCACGCAGTTGATTCTTAATTTTTGGAAAAGTGTGATGTCCTTTGGGCATTACATGCAAGCAAGAATAAATTCATTGAAATTTATTACAAATAAAAAACAATACAGTTTATTTAGTTAAACATAAATTGTATCGTGGTCAGCAGTTCTCCAGCAATATGTGATGTTAAGAAGGTCAGACCATGTTTATACGTACGTGACCTAGGACATATATACAATATTCCAAATTGTAATGTTATTGGCTCAGTCCGACAAATAACCATCACTGATTCCATTCCATTGCATCCAATACAATATATTATTATACATAAAGAGCTATTATTAACATGATACCTCACAAAAAGCCTATAATGATTGAAACCGCCTAAAAATAAACAACAGCAACTAACTGAAATAACCTTTCGATCGGATATTGCCAACGAGCTAAAAGTGTAATAAAATCCCCTCATAACTTGTGGTAGAGGGATTTTATCGAAGCCCACACTGTAGTTCGAAAAACAATAGAAAAGCGTTAGGACAAATTTAGCGGTTTGGAAAATCCGTATATTTTTGCGACATGCTGAACCAATCGAGGACCTTTTTCAATGAAAGTGCTGCTCTCAGCATTGCTGAGGCACAAGTGTTAGCAATATCACTATTATAGACCAAGCAAAAAAGGTTAGTTTTTAATGGAAAAAAATATCTGTGATAATTTTCCAATCTCTGCAATAGAAAGGTCAGTGCAGTTAGCATAACTAAATGATATTACCAGAATGACATTAAAAATAGGGTTAGAGGCTCTATAACAAGAAAATATTACTCTAAAAACCCACTAGACATACTTTACAATAATTCTACTATTGGAAACGTATTATTATCGTGAGATTTGACTAAAAATTAACAACCACAGATGTCAAATTCTAGACTAAACCTTTTTTTATTTTAGTACGTGGTAGCACAGTTACCATATTATTTGATTTCCGGTTTTTTGCAGGAAGCTTCTGACTTTTATCAAGACCAGCATAATTTATCTGGTTATATAAGCAGAGTCTTCTATAAATCTAACCCTAAAATCCCATGCCTATGTAGACTTCATTACATTCAATGTATTTTAATGTTTTGTATTTCTTCATGAAACTCGATGACTCGATTAGATATTATTAATATTACAGCCTCTAGCGGTCAAAATAGCACAGCTTCGTCCCAAAAATTGAAAATCAAGATTGTCATCTCTAATATTATGTTGAGAGGAAGCCTTTAAACACGTCCTAAATTCTTTTGTTATATCTATCATATTATCGCATACTTTAATGAATTATGGAAAATGTCCCTGGTCTATAAGCTGTTATTGTTGTGGTAATTACTATAAAAACACTCTGATAGTTTTTAATTAGCTTCAACTGTGTACCCACATTGGTTTTATTGATCCATTATACGTTGTGAACAGAGATCTAGTTAAATCAAATTAGCATATAAAACCTACTCTTTATAACACACCTTTAGAGCATGGAACTATATGAAAAAAATTATTTAAATATTCTATATATAGATTATTTAACGTTCGTAGAAAAAATAGCGTACGCAACTCTCATGTAATGGTTATTAAAACACTCGCAGATGATTTTTACAGGAATTTAAACATTTTCACATCTATACGCAAGTGGAATTGACGTACAATTCACAAAGTCATTAAAATCAAATTAGTGGTTCGAAAGATTTTTGAAAATGTGTCAATTTTTGGTTATCGAATGTTTTTGACAGTCTCTGTATATGCAATATAAGAAAAAATAATTTTGTAAAAACCTATTGATTGCAAAATATTCTGATTGAATATTTATGCAATTTTTCCATGTAACGAAAATATTTCTATTTGTTTATCAATTAAATACTTTGAAACAGTATGTGTGTGGAAATATATATCTATTAATTAGATCAATCATCCCTTTTTATTTATGTCATAAAACAAATAAATGGAAAAATCCACAATGTGTGTACTTTGAAAACACGTGAAAACACGTAAAATTTAGTGAAATTAGTATCACATGATTTTTATTAAATATTAGAATAAAATCAAGATCATTTGAGAGGAGTAGAATTCCCCAGATTTGTTCATTGACTCCATACTGAGACAGTGGCGCATCCAGAGTTTGAGTCGGGGGGGTAGAGGCAATATTTAAGTAAGAGTTTAAAAAATTGTGTGATAAAAAGTATTGTGTCTGTGACAAAAAACTTGGATAAATAAGGATGTAATCTTAAATGAAAAAATGTCAGAATGGAGCCAGTATAATAATAAATAAACTTTATTCACCATCATTTTCCTGTCTTACATTTATACATATAATTGAATTTTCTCTAAAAAGAACATTAGCTTCTACATGTAGACCTATACAGATTGTGTATCGATTTTTTATAACCATGTACAATGTACATGTAAAATATTTAAAGTAGTATTGGCAATACTGTGATCACTGCTGCAACCAGTGGCGGCGCTAGTTTCGGTGGTTTGTTTACTCATACTCGGACTTGCTTCCGCTTCCTGAGGCCCATGAGGGGGTTCCCCGACTGGTGATACATTCACGGTCTCCGAAATTATTTGTCCCCTATTTTGTTTTGGTTTTGAGAAATAGTTCTCTAAGGTATTCTGTTTTCTCTTGCTCATTGTTAATTTCTACTACTTATTTTTTCTCAAGAATAATTAACTTCATAATTTTTGTTGGCTTCCTTGCATGCCTTTCTTAAATTAATTGTTAGGGTACATGGTACATGCAATTAGATTAGTATTAACTTCATAAAAATATCTGTGAAGTAAAACTTTTGTGTGATGTATCAACACAATTTACCCTATGCACACTCTATAAACACACTACACAGCCTGGCGCTGAGTGCAGACTGACGCTTGCATGCTTGTGCCTTGTCCTTGTAGCTAGTGAAGCTCAGTCGACGATAGTGAGAAAGCTCTACTGCCGGATCGAACAAAAAATCACTGTAGTTGATCTTTATTCCTGGGGGGTGAGGGGGTGGTTAATTACCCCCATTCCCCCTCCGTATATGCGCTCCTGTAGCTGAGAGTTCATGGAATCTATTTAAATCTTTAATTCTTCAAAAAGTTTTTGTTTCCTCACTCAAAAGTGCAAAATTTCTGGTTTTGTGTTTGGCGTTAGAGTGGAATACAAGAAAGTGTGCCAAGTTCAATATTGATAAGAGATACAGAAAACGAAGCATTATCATAATGTCTGATAGTCAAGCAGCCATTAAAGCGCTGAGCTCTTGTGTATCTGTTCCCAAATGGTGTAGGAATGCCTAGGCAAACTCAATGAACTAGACGCGAACAATATAGTCACCTTACTGTGGATTCCAGGACACACTTTTGCGGTATCAGCCACAATGTAATATTGAGAAGATCTGATCATTGGAAAGATTTAGTAGGGATTGGATAATTAAAGACTCTTCTGGGTGACTACAAACTGTTGAGATCAAATGAATGCATGTGTCAAAGTAAAACTGCACCAAGAGTTTTAACAGGGATACCAACGGGACATGGTTGCCTGAATGGACTCCTGAAAAATCTGGAGGAGGAAGAATGTAGATTTTGTGGCATGGAAGAAGAAAGCTCCATCCACATACTTGCGAATTGCGCAGCAATTCAGAATCCTAGGGCACAGAACCTAGGAGATTACTGTATGTATGTATGTATGGATGTATGTATGTAAGTAGAATTAAGGAGGAGGTGGAATACAGAAGAAACGTACGTTATCGTTACGAGCCTCTATAATAGTCGGAACTTGGCTTGTAAGAAATATTCAGTGGCGGATAATTTTACGGCAAAACTTAAATAGGAAAAATTAAAAGTGTTTTAATTAAATGATATTTCTGATACTTTATACCTCATGATAAAACCAAGTATACTGTTAGATCAGAATTGGATACAGAAAGTATTTACCTATAGAATTAAATATTCATTCATTGTTACAACTGACATACAAGTATTCTTTTAACCATTTTAAACCTTGCAGAGGCTACACCGTTGCATTATATTGACCTATGTTTTGTTTTCTTTATTTTATAAATGGAATCTCCTATTTATAACATTTGGTAGACATGACAATATTATTCCTGTTTATTGTATGAGCTTCAGTACTACTTAGATCAGGTTGCGTAAATCAATGTCGTTTTAAACATGTAAAAACAATGTAAAGAATTTTGAAACGTAACGCATAAAGACAAAGACAAGAAATAAGTCGCAGTAGATATTCGTTATAAGAAGCTGTTACTTCCGCAAAAAAGGGGGTCGTTGGAAAACGGAGGGTTTGACAAATTCCTATCCCTGCAATCCAGCGGACAAAAGCTCCGAAATACTCGGAATTGCTTTAGAAGAATGCCCGCCCGTTCGCCCGCTGGATCAGCCGATATTGGATTTCCCCTAACATAGCAGGATTCAAGGATCCTTCTCATCGTTTTCGTCCTTTATCTTTGTTTTAATAGGCCAGTCTTTCATATAATTTGTTTTAATTTTAAATCAGTTTGAGTTAGCAAAACTTTGATTGCATTTGTCTTTAAGCGAAAAAACTATCCACAGTCAATTATTAACAAGAGCTGCCGTAACATGTAATATAATAATTTTTTGTACTATTTATATTTAGTGAAAAAAAGGTTCTTAGGTCATTGAAGGTATACAATAATGCCATATGTTAACTCGACAAAAGTAAGTTTATCAATATTCATAAAATGTTTCCTTTAAATCAAAATATAAACCAAGCAATAATGCTTGGCCATCGAAACTACAACTTCCTGTATACATTTAATTTTTACAAGCTAGCATTAACAATTAACAACGTGTGCCAATAGTTGCCAACCTGCACATATTCTACATTACCTATATTCATACTTAACTAATAATTATTGAATAAAAAATATTCATACACAATATTATACATATTAAAATTATCAACCAATTGAGCTGGTCCGGCAGTAACATTTTTCCTAACCAACACCTCTACACATCTCTTAGGTATAAAATAGGAAAGGCTCAAATTTGGGATAATTCAAAGAAACATTGGTGTTCGTTAAGGTGAAGTTTCACTTTATATATTCACTTGATTTATTGATGTTATGGGCTGATTGATTTTTTGATTGGTTGGACACCACCAGTCAGAGGCTTTGAGACCTTGGCTCCTCAGCTTTTAGGCTTTTTGTGCTCTTAGTTGTACCGTTTATGCGATGAGACCAGTAACCCTTATTAGACTCCATAGTCTTTTCACTATGCCTTTTTTGGAGAAATCCGCCCTTGGGTGTTCTATTCCTAGGAGTCTATAGCTCTAGTATCGTAGGCTCCTGCTTCTGTTTCCATGCCAGTTTTAGATCCGTATGTGTACCACGCCAGCGTCCCTTCCTGAATGCATGCTTCCAACCCATTCCAGTTAAGTTGGATATGACAAGGTTGGTTGTCATTAATTGTGGCCAACACGTCTCATATCAAGAAGTGGTAATTCTGAAATTACTATGGGTGTTGGTTCCTTCATGCAAATTCCTTCAGCCTGTATGCAGCCATTTGTTAGAACACAAAAAGGTTTGAATTTAAAAAAAAATCAGTACCAGTTTCATTCGAGTATATTAATCCAAATGAAAAATTTACTATGTACTGACTTAAGGAAATGTACCGTAAATACTGGCCTAAAATTTGGTACTTTCATTCTTCTCATTCTTGTCGTTCTTATTCTGATCCTATAGGGTTTTAAGTATCTTTACTTTTAGTTATGGCCACTATCTTGTTTTTATGCGCACTGGTATTCTAGCATTCCTGTTTCCATTTTCCCTTTTTTTATTTTTTCGTGGTTTATGATTTTAAACTAAAAAAAAATGTATTGGACCTTTACAAAAAAATGAGAATTTTCGTTTTAATTTCGGAATGAAAAATTGTCTATTTTTGAAGCCAAGTACTTTTCGTCCGCAAACACTTTTTGTCTGCTGTGGTCACTATATGATACGGCACGGTGCGAGAATGGCTGTGACAATAACTGTCATTTGCTGGTGTCAAATTAATTATTTAGAAAATCCGCTATATTTTACGGAGTGAAGAAGACCGTAGTGTGAATACTATTGTTCATAATAATCAAGAAAGGATAGTGATAGATGAAACTTTTCTTTTGCACAGCGGACGGAAAGACGAAAAACACTTTCGTTCAAAAATAATCGATTTTTCATTCAGAAATTGGATATTTTTAGTAAAGATCGACAAAAAATGTAATATGCACCTCGGCAAATAACTGTCAATTGTCTCGCTTGCTTGCTCAATTTGTAAGACTCGACTGTACTAGACAGTTTTTCGTACTTGGTAAAGAACGTTACACAATATTTTGTTGACTCGGCATCTGGCCTTAAGGTTCACTAATAAAAGTTTATAAATCCCTCATTGTACAGTAAACAGTAGCAGATCCGTAGTCGGTAAAATATAGATACTAGAACATAAATCAAATAATGCTTGTGTATCGGTGCAATGGGTGCACAGCTCACAGACGACCGCTGCCACTTGATAATACAATTATTGCAGCAAAAACATGAACTAATTTGTATTTTAGATGTTATCAGGTTTGGTTAGGTTAGGTGAATATTCTTCAATACGGTCAGCAAACAATTGTTGGCACTAAATCCAAAAATGTTTTGTCTAAAATCTAAAATAACACTTTTTCCGTCACCGTTTTCATTACTTTTCAAGGAATATATAAATACCTACGTAAATAAATAAAAAAGGAGAAAAGTAAGTACCTACACCTACCCAATAATAAATAAATTTTTTCTTCAAACGTCAGTAAATCTGTCATTTTTCGACTGTGTAGACGACCGTAAAGTTTCATTATTCCTCCGCCGGAGCTTTAGTTTTCACTTTCCCGCCAGCGGAGGGAAAAGTGTTATCATAGCAACATAGATAGACGATAGACGATTCTTTTGCCTCTTGCATAATTTCCGGCGGTGTGCACTGCATTTCTATAAATCACTAATTTAGGAACTAATTGGTTATTATTTATGTGAACTTACTCGATAAAACTGCTTATCAATTCGGAATTAAAACGCAACCGGAGACGCAATAATTATTGTAAAAAATAAATTAATATTGTTGACAGTGCGCACTGACAGCTTTATTTTACATTACTATAGCTACAACCTGTGTCTACTCAAAGACACCGGTCTAAACCGCCTTGCGAACCCAATTATCTTTAAAAATTATTACTATCAAAAATAAACGTTTTTGCATTAATTTGTAGACATTTGAAGAAAAAACAGCATATTTTATTTGGAGGAAAAGTTACTTTTCATGACTTGCTCTCTATTACCAGCCTCACTCCGTTCGGTTGTTAAACACGAGCGCGTCATGAAAAGTATCACTTTTCCTCCATATAAAATAATATACTATTGTATCTAAATATATAAAGCATTCTTTTTTGCAATGACTTATGGTTATGCCAGGGGGCATTTTATGAAAATTATGCATTTTGTTATAAAACATACATTATTTTTTATGTTTAATGTTTTTTATTGTTTATCCGTTATTTTGTTTTTGTTGGAAAAATGTAATAATTTTATATTTTTTTTTAAAACTAATAACTTTAAGCGTCTTTTTCTTTGGACTTCTATCACCATCTTTCATTTTGTGTAGGGGTCATAGGGGGCGACCATTTATCGTGTGCAAACGGCGGCAGAGACACCTGGCGCGGCCCTGCATAATGAATAAATGAACCTAGTATACAGACAAATTGAACCAAATAGAGCAAACTACAAACTTATTAGTAAACTCCAATTTGTAACCACTAGCAACAGAATTTGACATCACATCAGCCTACTAAAGCTGCCAAATTGCCGAAGTGATAACAGCCTAAACAAAATTAGTAGTAAGCAATATTAAATATGTAATAGTTGCTTTTTTTCTACCACCAATCTTAGCTAATCTAAGTTAAACTTAGCTAAGATAGCGTTTGTTTTGCCAATTAAGTTAGATTTACTAAGATCAACTGACTTCCCCCCTTGCCACCGCCAAGTATGCCGGATTTTTAACCTAGCAAAATTTCTTAGCTAAGTTTAATCGCGAATGCAAGAAAAGTCACCCATTTTTGACATCTGATGAATATTCTAACCTTATAAAAACATATTGGGCGCTCTCTCTTTTGATAGAATCCGTTTTGAATTTTTATTTTAATCTGCTACTAGTTTCCTGATTTTATTGGTAATTTTAATTTTAATTAACCTTCGAAATTGAATGTTCTAATTCAATAAATTTTTGATTTATTAATTTGTTTACCTTTTCATCTTCGTTTGTAAGCAATTGCGCTTGCGCCGATTTTAGTAGTATTCTTTTTACCCAAATTAACTGAGAATAAGTAAGAATCTTAGTTAGTTAGTTGCTCAGTTTAAAATGACCATTCTTTTCACCTTCAGCAACTAAGTTTGAACTGAGATTTTAGTGAGATACTTACTTCAGCTGAGCTTGTATTTTATGAAGCTTTCAACTGAGAAAGAGCTTTTTGAGGTTAAGGTGTTTTGTTTTCAAATTAATCTTTTTTACGAATCTATGGTTAAGTCAGAAAACATCTGGCCGTGGTTTGTGGTTTGGCGAATTTGTGAAATCTATCTGTTCATTCATTTTAATAGGAATCAAAGGTTTGACAAATAAGTGTAATTTCAGCAATGAGAAAATGTAAGCACTCGAGTTTATGAGGTTATGTATTTGAGTCAGAATGTTCTTTTTAGCCAAAAAATTATACCGAATTTATCTTAGATCTTAGAAGAATCTAAGCTCAGTTCGATTCAGTACTTTTGTCGACTGTGCAGCGTTTGAAAAGTGAGTTCGAACTACAATTCAGCTCAGCTAAGAATTCTGTAGTTAGCTGAGCTAAGCTGGGGGATAGAAAAAAAGCAACTATTGTAAATAAAAACTCAATATTGACATAATCTTAATTAATTGTATGAATTGCCAATTAAATTTCTGTCATAATATCTCAAATGTCCCAAGTTACGCACAAGTATAGAAAATATAGATCCGTTGTCGGGTGTACAATAAGGCTTTATTATCCCTTAGAAACAGGTGAAAGTGGTAAAGCTCAAGACGATAGCATTGAGTTTACTACCCTCATTTCGGATGGGGTTGAAGGAGTGGGGACAAGGTGGCTAAAGTTATCGCAACAACGCCTGACATTTATGTCTCTTGCTTATTGCTGTTCAACGTATTCATTGAAGTTGGAAGTTTTAGTGGAAATTAGAAATTATTCGTATAGGGAAGTTTCAGTTTATTATGGAGTTATATAGTAGTGAATAAGAAATCGCAGGTGTTAGAGTCGTAAGGAATGTGCGTTGATTTTCAGCTAATATTGAATTATGTTCTAGTTTAGCGAGTAGTGTAGGATATAATATGAAATTAACATTCTAAAATTTAATTAAGTATGAGATTAAATAAGTAGTTTTTATGGACAAAAAGTTACTTTGGTCAGAAGAAATAAACAAAAATGAAGAATATGTAGTCGGGACTGGAAGGTCCAAGGAAAGCGATAGAAAACATTGCATAGACGATGGAAAAATGAAAGAAGAGATAAGAAGAAGAAGTCGATCGGGAACGTCCGAGAGAAGGTGCAGAGTGGGGAATCCCTCTGATACGACTACCAGGACATTTACTTCATCAAAAACAGCAGAGGAAGGAAGCAGTTCAAAGAAAAAATAAAAATAAAATGAATGGATCCCAACAAGTAGGCCACCACCCGTCATCCTTCCAAGCGTCCACCACTGAAGCTCAGTCCGGAAGTACAGACACAAGCTAGAGATACAAACAAGGTTTATAACCATCATTTAGAGCCTCGCAATGAAGATCATCTGCAAAGGTCCCGAGGACTACATGACCCTGACTAGGTACCTGAGCAGAGAGAGAGGAAAGAAATGGTATGATACACATACACGACAAGAAAAGAAGATGAAGATTGTTATCCTAGGACTAACAAACTCTGATTATATCAAAAATAGGAAATCGTAAAAGGGAGGAGTCCGGATAGGCAAAATCAGCCAGAACCACTCTAGTTACGGTAATATATAACCATTGCCCATATCTACATTGCGAAGTAAGATGAAGAATAGAAAAAAATGAGAATAAGACAGGAAGAACTATGAAGAGGAAATGGACCGACACAATGCTACAACTTCCAGGGATTCCGTGAATTGACAGGGAGAATCTTCAGTAAACTATAAAGGATGTCCCAAATAATATATATAGTTTAATAAAGCTATAAGCTTCCCATGGAACACTAACATTTAAATCACATCACTAACATATAAATGAACTTACATAATTCATCACTCCTACTTTACCCTCTGTCTTTAAACCCTTTTGTTTTGGCGAGCGTGGTTAACTGGTAGACCCAACCAGATCGCGACCACACTCCCACAGCGGTAATAAAGTTAAGACTCCTTCCTCATAACTATCAGAAATACGGTCCGAACGGCGGTCGCCTTGTGAATAATGGCACTCTAATGGTCCGGCCACGCGGCCCGACTATGGCCGACAGTCGACAGAAAGGTAGTTCTACCGCCTACTTTGGGATGTTATGAATGACAGATGAAATTCGAGATAAACGGTATGAATTTATGATAGGGTTTGATTGTGGTCTTCATTTAAATAAATAATGGTATTACGGAACGTTATTCTAAATGCAATGCGCTTGTACTATTAATATGCTAAAAATAGTTTGGAATTATTAGATTTATTATTATTATATTTATTATTTGATATGGTTATACGCATTTTTATTCAATACCAAGTGGAATTCTTTCGTAAATATACCAACATCGCATAAATCATGAATGACGTATTACCGGAAACGGAAAATACCATTACCAGTCTTGAAAATAATGCCATTCAATGGTAGACAGACGGCTCAAAAGCAATAGAAGGAACTGGGATAGGACAATACGGGCCAGGAACCAAACACTCTGAAAGCTTGGAAAAAACCCCAAGTATCTTTCAAGTGGAAATTCACGCCATAAGAGAGTGTGCCCAGTTCAATATTGACAAAGGATATAGAAGGCAAAAATGTTGGATAGTCAAGCAGCCATTAAAGCACTGAGCTCTTGTGTAATCAGTTCCCAAATGGTGTGGGAATGCCTAGGTAGACTCAATGAACTAGGAGAGAACGATATAGTAACCTTACTGTGGATTCCAGGACACACTGGAATAAAAGGAAACGAAATAGCAGATGGACTAGCAAAGAGGGGGACTGAAAGACCCTTTTGGGGGCAGGAACCCTTTTGCGGTATCAGCCCCAAAGTAATATTGGAAGAAATAGGCAAGGCCGAAGACAAGAGAAGATCTAGTAGGGCTTAGACGATCAAAGATTCTGATGGGTGACTACAACCCGTTGAGATCAAATGAATGCATAAGTCAGAGTAAAACTGCATTAACAGTTTTAACAGGGATACTAACGGGACATTGCCACCTGAACGGGCACCTGAAAATGCTCAAAATTGTGGAAGAAGAAGAATGTAAATTCTGTGGCATGGAAGAAGAAAACTCCATCCACATACTTCAGAATCCTAGAGCACAACACCTAGAAGATTATTGGATAGAAGAGGGACATTTACCTAAGTTGAAGCCTGCAGATATCTTAAAATTCCTCATGGGAATAGGACTAAAGGAGCTACTAGCCTCTGAGACGTTCCTCAGGAACAAAGTAGAAGTAAGGAGGCACAATATATCTTTTAGGTCTCAGTGAATGACGCCATCATACATACATACTGCAAAAATCTCAAATATATCTTCATCAATTACTATTTTTGTGATACGAGATTTGGCATCATGTAAGGATAGTCTCGGCTTAAATATGTTGGGGACAACCAAAATCTAAACAAGGCTTGTTTATTTGTAATACGGAGTGATAACATAGATTTGTTGTGATAGTATGTGCATATTTTTCGTATTTTGTAGTTTAGAGTATGCCCGACAGGAAGGATTATGCTTTCTCATCATTCCGTCCCAGGTTTTCTGATTCGTTAAGATTGGGAGGCTTTGTCTGATGATTTTTTCTCCACTTAATTTGTATCTTGAGTTACAAAACAATTTATAAATGTATGAGCAACGGCCTCGATTAATAATCTGCTATTTTTGTTGTTGTTAAATTTCTCCAATATTTAACAGTTTGATTTGACAAAATTTTTGACATTAATAATTGACTTTATCCAAAATTATGTAGACTATTAATTTTGCTATAAAATTGATTTTAATATTGAGAATATTTAAGATTGAGTGCTGTTGGATCGTATTATGATTTTTTCTTTGTCTGTTATTTCTT
Source organism: Lochmaea capreae (assembly GCA_949126875.1). Classification (NCBI taxonomy): domain Eukaryota; kingdom Metazoa; phylum Arthropoda; class Insecta; order Coleoptera; family Chrysomelidae; genus Lochmaea; species Lochmaea capreae. The sequence continues at coordinate 23,036,730 of OX421404.1, forward strand.
ACATCTTCTATTTACTATTAAATTCAGTCCTATACTGTACAAGATTAGCCGGAAATCATGTTACGACATACTATAAAAGTTCTGATGTGTTTACAAAACATCAACCACCTGATTTAATTAATTTTTATAGTTCCACAACCAATAGTCTCTTTTGTTGACAGGAATAATCCGTCATTTTAATTAAAGGGTATTTGACAGTATTTAACGAAATTATCTGATACGTAGAGGAAAAGGTAAATTTGTTTAAGCTTTATTAGGAATACGACACAGTCCACAGGTGCGTGTATCTGTCAATAGCTTTGCTCATTGTCAACGAGCAAATAATAGATATTAAACTAACCATCGCCAATAAATAATATTACGACTTCGGATGATAAATGAGAGATAAAAAGTTATTAGTTTTCTGAAATTGAATTGGTTTGGTTTTTGGTTACAGTAAGAAACATATTGTATTTGTAGTTTTGTATAAGTTAAGTTAAAAACCAAATAGCAACCTTAGGAATCTCGTTGTAGTAGCAGATTAATTGACTTATGTAACCATAGTCTCCATGTGTGTAACTGTCAGTAAGAAACACTTTAGTTCAAGGTCAGTGTGGCCAACAAAAAGTGGTGTTCTTGACAGTAATGACAGTTAATGTCTGTACCATTCAAAACAAGATTTTTGCAGTTTTTTTATCATTGCGAAAATCTACATTGCTTTATTAAAACAACAAACAGCTCTACCAACATCTTAACAAAAAGGTTTCTTTTCCATGGGTTTCATCTCGCACGGGAATAAACAGAAACGAAGCAGCAAACAAAGATTCCTGTACCGTTAAACACGCCCATACTCGACACGACTGCATTAGATTTCAATCTCTATTTCTGCTACCATACATTCAAACTCCAAATATAGGTAAATGGTAATGCCGCACAAATAAACTTTTATTTTATCGTCACCCGATTCCGCCTCGGATATACCACACTACCAGCCTACCAGTGCTCATATATCACATGGAACTGGAAGAAGATCCTTCGGAATAGGAAGAACCCTTCAAGATATACCTAATTTTGGATTATGCTGAAAAAATGCTAAAAAAGATATAAACAAAGTGGGCAAAAATTAAAAAAGCCGGACACTCGAAGACCAGTAGGCGGAGGCAGACCTCCAAATCAATAGTAAGAAAGTTGAAGCTCTGCATCGCAGAAAGTCTTGATAAAGCGGATTCAACAGGACCTTGTCCTAATAAAAGAAGAGCCTAGAAGAACATTTCTAGATTGAAAATTCCTATTTTCGTCGCAATGCGATGTCTTTTGGCAATACATAAAAGCAAGAAGTAGATTAATTGACACTGATTACCAATTAAAAACAATACTTTTTATTTACGTAAACATTAATTGTATCACGGCCAGTTCAAGTTTACACGTTCTATAACAATAATATGTGATGTCGTATGTTTATACGTACTTGACCTAGGACATATAATACATATAAAGTTGGGAACAAGACGGAATAGATCGTTCAATTCATTCATTATTTATTATTCAAGATTCTTTATTTTAATATTATTCTATAAGTCAATAATTATGATTCTATTCAATTATTAGTATTAGTTCATTTATACTATTAATGTTAAGATGTAGTTATAGTTAGTTAGTGTTAATAAAACAATCTCTCAGTAACACCCTAGTTTTACTTCAAGTTGTGAGTGCTCCCAGAGGACCAGGAGGTTCACATGCTTCAGTGAACTTCCCTATTATCACAGCAATAACTCTATTGCGGGTAGTTCCATTTAGCACTGTGCTTTTAATAATCACTCAAATGTTAGTGAACATTTTTTGGATTTGATTCACTCGAATCATATTTCCAAATTAACATTATGGAAGTGCTGGACTGCCTAGTCACATAATTATGTAGAAGATGATTGATTGATTGATTGATTGATTGGATCAGCACACCAGTCAAAGGATTGATGTCCTCGGCACCTCAGCCTTAAGGCTTTTTGTGCTCTTGGTTGTGCCGTTTATGTGAAGAGACCAGCAGCCCTTATCAGGCTCAGCAGACTTTTCACTAGGTTCTTCTTGGAGAAATCCTCCCTTGGAAGTTCTAGTCCTAAGAGTCTATATCTCCAGTGAGATGTAGAAGATAGAAAATCATTCTTTGTTATAACGGTGCCAGAAACCAAAAAATTAAGTTTCAAGAATGTTGGCAGGAGTACCTACCATGTGCATCTCGCTTTTCCTTACAAAAAGAGATCCAGATAATGAATCATGAGTCAATTTTTGCTGCAGGAAATTTAGCTATCAGCGGAACCTGTCAGAATTGAAAATTATTTGTAAATACAAACAAATAATAGATATATAAGCGTAAATTTATATTTTGTATTTTAAACCCAATTGACTAAACACCACAAAACGGAGATATTTTGAGTTATGTCACTATTGTTTCGAATGAGCGATATACAGATTGCGAAATGTCTATTCGCGCCATACGATTTACACGACAAGGAAAATATGAGCAAAACTACTTGAAAGAGAGAGAAAAATAACTGAGCGCTCATCGATGGGCGTGTAAAAGTTTAAATGTGAATTCTCTCTGTAAAGGACACTGTTGCCGGATGAAAGTGTTTAGTTTTACCTAATAGTGCATAAGCTCGAAAAAAAGTTTGTATAAATTATAATATGTGCTTCCGGAAACAGCGGTTAAAATAGAGGGGCACTGAAGACACCCCCAACTGTTTTTGGTAACTGGAACTGAACACAATTATTCTTCTCTCTCTTTCAAGTAGCTTTGCCTTTGCTCGTACTTGTGTAAATCGTATGGCGCAAATAGACTTTTCGCAATCTGTATATTATTTTAGTAAATAAATTGAATTAGTTCGAATATTTTCATATATAACATATTTATATTACAACCTTATTCACTTTTAAAGATGCCACATGGTATATAATCTAAATATTTCACTGATGAGTCTAAACGCACCCCAATTTTAATTAACTTCATATCAGAGCCAAGTGTCGCCCTTGAGAACTCAATATATTGATGTATGCTTAAATGGGTGAGCGACTTCCAAAAGAATCATCGAGCTTATTTCAATATTTGCGTTGCACATCTGACACCTTGTGTAGTTCGTAATAACCACTTGAAGTAGCTTAAAAAGCCAACAGACTTTAGAAGAGAGATCAAAACGTGCGTAAAAGAAAGATAAAAGGAAATGGTGCGATATTAAAAGACAAAAATTAGTTGTTTTCGCTGTAATTGAATACCAAGATTTGAAGCGATATTTAAACTTATTTTATGTACTTGTTATCAGAATGCTGCACGCGAACTCTGATAATAATGAAGACCGAGATCGATACCAAGACTAGGTATATCTTGTGTTAGACACAAGTTTAAAAAATGGTTTTTGAATAAAACTATATTTTAATTAACAATAATCGTTTATTATAATATATAAAAGCAGTTTATACACAAATAAATAATATTAAATTAATATAAAAGCAATGTATGATGATGGTCACTTATGCAATGTAATGCAAGTATAGGATATAAGGATAACAGTTTCTTATCGATTTTTGAGCAATACAAAAATAAGTTTTTCTCGGTCGTACTACTGAGGTAATGTCAAACATCTAGGTATATTTTATATCGAATATGTTCTGGAATGTTTTGATGGCTTAGATAGTGAGAAATTATTTTTGAGTGTCTTCAATAATTAAAAATCTTGTTTCCAAGAGCAAAGGATAACTGTTAAAAAGGATAGGATAGAATACCGGTCAAATTGAAATTGAACCAATATACAGGGTGTCCCAGGACTTCGTGCCAAAAACTTGGAAGTCTTCTTTCCTCGTTATACATGATATTAAATTAGATTATTTTTTGAAGGCAATTACATTCCAACCGGTATCTCGTGAAATGAGGTGACGATGCGCCGTAACAAACTTGAAAGTGGGGATCCAGCAAAGCCAACCGTGCGGTAGACGTTATGCAGTAGGCAGCTCGATATTGGCCGAATACGTTCTCTCTCTGCGTACTGGAAGCTCCGCCTTGTCACGATATACCAGTTTACCTGTACTTATGGCCCAAACAAAACAAAAAACATTTAGATTACTTTCTAAGCATATTATTTTGAAAATAACCAAAAATTGAAATATTTCTTTGTATAAAATACAATTGCCCATGCGAAAAGCGCAATGTGTGCTTAAGTCTAGTTCCGCAACTTTTAATGTTTGACCCAGCGCTTTATTAATTGTCATTCCAAACGCTATTTTTACGTGAAATTGTACCCGTTAAAATGGAAAGGCAATTGTGAGGGTATCATGGGAATTCTTGGTATAAAAACAGTTTCACCAGTTGCGTTGCCAGTTAATATAACATCAAGCGAAGCGAGGCGCTTGAATTTTATTCTCGCGTCCCTAATTTTTTGTGATTACTCCTAAGATATTCATTTAAATTATATGGTGTAATCGAGTGAAATAATGTGCATGAAATGCTTAACTTATTTAAAATGATAAGGATTTATACCGTATTTGTGTAATAGCTTTTACATTTCAGTATTATAATTATCAATTTTTTAAAGTATGCTATCCTCAAGATAGACATATGACATCGCGGACTTTTCTGTAGAACATTATTTTGTTATATCTCAAAAGGTTTAGGTAGCATCAAACCAATAAACTTTAGTACTTACTTCACAAGTGTAGTGTGTAATTTACTAATTTTGTATAAAGTAATATAATTATTTTTAGTGTCTTTATCATCTCCCAAATTTTTGGTACGAAGTCCTGGTACACTCTGTATATCTTGTAATTTACAAACGAGTTAATTTCAGGTAAAATTACTGATGGAGTCCCATTGAAAAATATCCATAAATACTATTAATATATATGCTCACATATCTAAAATACCCTGTATAATCGAAAATATTTTGAAAATATGAAAATAATAAATGCACAACTTCAATAAAACTTATTTCTAGTTTTAACCTCTCATTCGATCGACTCCAGAACTGTAGTACATCATGTATGCAATGTGTAAAGAAATCACACTCTCTAACTGTAGAAATTTTATGATAACCTGCACTGCACCTGTCCATAAATCACGTAGCCAATTTTGGGGGGGGGGTCGATTTAAGACTACGCTTGGTCACGTTGGAGGGGGGGTCATAAACCCTGGTACGTAGAGTTTGGCAAATACAGGAGTGAATGTCGAGAAACGGACGAGAGGCGAGAAGTTAAAATGAGAAAGTATTCGGATGATAAAGAGGGTAATATGCGCTTGGTGAATTAGTACGGTAAATAATCGAAGTATATTAAGTAACATTCTTTAGTAATTCAGGAGACGTAAATGAAGGTATTAATAGTATTTCTTACTGTTTAATAATATCTGTTAGAACACTACAAGTCTATACGTTTCATCCATATATATTATAGACCGATTTTCTTCCCAAAATTTTTCTATATTTCTTAAAAAATTTAATCTTTTTTGTCTGATATCAGGTTTCTCCATTAAAAGTTTTCTATTTGATTTAGTTTTCCTCCACCGAAATCCCATGCTATGTATAATTTTTCTTAAACTTTCCGTTGAACCTGTGTAGCTATACTCATCGTGAAATATTCTATGTATATTGCGCAAGGTTGGTACTCACTTATGGGTCACTTGATAATTCAAAATATATCTTCTCAGAACAACTTTATCACAATTATCCAAACCTGTTTTGGGTTTTGATATTTTTCTTTTTTTGTTTGGAGTAGCAAATGATGAAGATTCACCATTTTCTATTTGCCTCTTCTTCTTTTCAATATTTGAAATCGTAAGCACACTGACACCTGTGGCAATAGCAACACGTTCTTGAACTATGACTCTGTCCAGTCATAACTTTTCTTTTCACTTTTGATTTGAATTCCATTTTATATAATATCTTTATTTTGCACCAATAAATATTTTTCTCGGTATCCAGTAAAAACAATGAAAGCAGGTACTCACGCAGTGCTCTTCACTATCTAACAGACACAATAGAACTGACAATAATTGTCAAGTATACCTACTTCAGGGACCGTACTAATTCCTACTACCATCATTTAGTAACGCGCATTGACAGGCGTGGCTATTTCACATTCATTCCTGTATTTGCAAAAGTGTAGCTTTTTTAATTTCTTCTAACTTACATGATTGGCTTGTTTCACCATTTGTACTGAACGATATCTTCAAGCAATAAAGATGATATTGAAAGGCTACAACTATTTTTTTAAATGTAATATAAGAAATTTGATTTTGAAGTTTCTTAGGGGGGGGGGGGTTTGCCGAAAGATACGATAAGCTACATGGGGGGAGGAGTGGGTAAAAAATGCAAAAGTGGAGCTACGTGATTTATGGACAGCCCCTTATCTATATATGAATACTTATGAGTTTATGGTTCCATTTGATCGTCCGCACAAAAGTAAGAACTCTGCATAGAATACAGCCGATCGATTGGATTTAGCCCAGGGTTACCATTTTGGAGCACGTTTTGATGCGCTACAGGAGGTTGCATAAATATAGGTTGTTGATCGGATCCAATGCTTCTAGAGTATGTGAGACCCATATAATTCTCGTTTCGGCGCTTACTTATTTCTAAACCTGAAACAAAACATTACTCTACTCCAGTCAAAATGTAATTATTTATTACGTTACTTATTAAGAATTAACTTTTTAATAAATTTAAGCCAGAAATTACGTAAACTATTGACTTGGGACAGTACTCAACATGCGGAGCGTCTGTTGAGGTAGAGTAGCTTTCCCTAGCTTCTCGTGGGTTTCATGTGGATCGGAATAAAAAACAAAAAGATAGGACGGAGGCGAACACGCCTGGACCAAAACCTGAAAACAAGGTCATTGTAACTTCCCTAGGAGAAATAAATGAAGTAAAAGTCCGCTCATCTAGGGAGAACTTCAAAGTGGAAGCTCAAAACAAAATTAGTAAGTGTACTCAACTACATAGCCGAAAAGAGGTGATAATACAAAACTCTCTGAAAACGCAAGAACCAAAACAGGCTTCAAATCAGGTTACGATGAAATGGACGGTAAAAAAGGATCGTAATAGCACGAAAGAGGCTGTAGCTAGCACATCCACAAAACGCCCCCGGACCAGCATCAGTACACCGTCACAAAACCAGCTGAGAAAGAAACTAATGCAATAATGGGTGTTATTCAAAGATGCCTTGGCGTCAGTCAAGATTGCTGAGTTAGAGATAGACCAAATTGAGTCTGGAAAGGCTAACCATAGTCCAGGACGCAACTTCTGATGCTCATGGCAAAAACTCTCCTGAGGGACTACACTTTGCAAAATGTACGCATAAACCATGCTATCTGGTTGAGAAGTGCGAGGATTGGTTGGTTGGTAATCAGACGAAATAGGCCTGGTTAGGAGGCCCCAACACTGCAGCCGTTGGCTCATTGTATTGTCCTGTTTGTCTGTTAGCCCATGAGGAGTTTTGTGACCTTGATAAGATCTAGAAGTCTCTTCACAGTATTTCTTTTGGTGAGGTTGGATACAGGGTCGTCTGGCCCTATCTGTCTATACCTCTACCAACGTAGAGCCTCACATTCGAAACTTATATGGGTGGCTGTTTCGTCCTCCTCACCACATAATCTACATACAGGTTCTTGGAAGATCCCCATTGTGTGAAGGTGTTTTATCAGGCCGCTGTGTCCGGTCATAAGGCCGGTTACCAGTCTGATATCTTTCCTATTTAGCTTTAGGATTTCTTCAGTAAGTTCTGGTATGGGTTGTTTAACCATCAGTTTACGGAGACGATATGCCCCAATTCCAGCCTCCGGTTTGACGATTAGGTCAATTGGATTGCACTAGTGCCAACTGGCTGGGAAGGGCCAATCCCCAGGTACTTGAAAGGGAAAGATCTACCAGAGATAACAGAGGATTAGAGAAGGAGCGGAAGAAATCTTGCGAAGGAAGCAAGAACATAAACCACATATTAATCTCAATCCCAATCCTACTAATTATGAAAAAAGTGAAAGAGTACTTTTGAAAGGATAACTGTTGGAGACTTCAATGCAGTAGGCAATTTATTTTAGGGGTTCAGGCTAAAAGATAATTATTTTTAAACGGGACTCCCTGTATGAGTGAGATTCCAAGTCATCTACAATAGGTATACATAGCAATTTAAAAAAAAACCAGAATGGCAGCTTAAAAAGCAAAATGAAAAAAATCTATTTTCACATTTTCCAACGTAATCTCTGTACGCCGCTTAAGATATGAAAAATTCATACTTTAATTAATAGTATCTACATAGACGTTTTCATATAATTTATTTTGCGAAGCGCTGCCGCTCATTATAATTCACAATAAAAGCTCCTACAATTTAATGTTTGCACGGAATATGTGGCGCTTACTTCTCCATTAAATTAAATTTTCCGTAAATAACGCTAGAGGTATGTAAAGCGACTATGTTAATATAAATAAAGTGTTCTCAGTCTAGAAACATCCTAAGCGTGCATAATTGGTATGCGTATTTTTCTTTGATAAAAAAAGTGGCTTAACCCTCAACTTCTGACATCAATTTTTTTGACGTTAATACGGAGACCATGAGAAAGATATTTTTCTATGCAGATTAGATAAAACAAATGATTTTTTTCAATATAAAATTCATAAAAACTGCAATTTTAAATATCAAAATTGATGAAAAATGCATTTTATCAACGTAGAGCGCATGAAAACTGCTGTTTTAAAAATCAACATTGATGAAAAATGCATTTTTTCAATGTGAAATTCATGAAAACTGTCTTTTCGAAACATTAAAATTGATAAATAATGCTCTTTTTAGCGTAAAATTGATGAAAACTGCTATTTTGAACATCAAAGTTGATGAGAAATGCATTTTTTTAATGTAAAATTCATAAAAACTGCTACTTTAAATATCAAAATTGATGAAAAATGCATTTTTTCAATGTAAAATTCATAAAAACTGCTATTTTAAACAATTAAATTGATGAATAATGCTTTTTTTCAATGCAAAATTCACGAAAACTGCTATTTTGAACATCAAAATTTATGAAAACTGCTATTTTGAGCATCAAAATTGATTAAAAATTGCCTTTTTTCAATGTAAAATTCATGAAAAATGCCTTTTTGAAACATCAAAATTGATGAAAAATGCATTTTTTAAATGTAGAATTCATGAAAACTGCGATTTTAAACATCAAAATTGATGAAAAATGCATTTTTCTCCAAATGACATTAAAAGCGGCCTTTTAATGACACTTGGCAGGCTTAGAAGTTGTACTTTTAATGCCTAGGCAGAAAAAGTTCGTTGCTAGGCAACCTTCCAAGTAATAATTTAAATCAAACTGGTTATTAAAATTGACAATGACATTAAGAAAACTCAAAATCATGCTGATGATAATAAATTTAAATATGAAAAAGTCTATTTTGCGTGGAATTGGAACAAATTTGAAGAAAAAATTATATGTTTCACACGGCAGAAAAGCAGATTTAATGCCTTGGCTGGTTTCACCAGCCGCGGCATTAAATCTTGTGCTTTTATGCCTAGTAAAACAAATAACTATTTTTCAGGTTAAAATTCATGAAACCTGCTATTTTTAACATCAAAATTGATGAAAAGTGCTTATTTTCAATGTAAAATTCATGAAAAATGCCTTTTTGAAACATCAAAATTAATGAAAAATGCATTTTTTGAATGTAAAAGTCATGAAAACTGAAATTTTGAATATCAAAATTGATAAAAAATGCATTTTTTAGGGTAAAATTCATGAAAACTGTCATTTTAAACATCAAAATTGATGAAAAATTCATTTTTTCAATGTAAAATTCATGAAAACTTCTTTTTTAAACATTAAAATTGATGTAAACATTTATTAAAAAAATATAGTAATATCCCCAAAAATATTATTTTAATTTTTTTTTCTAATAACATAGTATAACACGAAGGTTATACTTATATTAAAAAAAAATGCAAACTGATTTATAAATTTTTTCAGTAACGATTTTGTCCGTGTCTTTTTTGTAAGGACATTTAAAAGTACTGAGAGCGGCAAGCGCACAAAAAAATGTGTAGGGAGTAGCAAGGACGCACCCAGGATTAAATTTCGGGGGGGGCTAAATGAAAATGTCTCTCAAATTTTCCGAAAAGACGTGTCTAGAAAATTAAAAGTTTTTTCTGGTTCCCAAATATTTTCAAGTTTGCTCAATAAATTACTTGAGGATTCTCGAGATTTTGCAAAACGTGAAATATCGTTTTCGGGTATTTCGAGTTCAGGATCAAAATTGTTATCTCGATTTTCTGACAAATGTGATGTGCTGCGGCTCGCAAAAATTGCTTCTTGAGATGTAATTCTAGTTACAGTTTGATTGTCACTTACTTTAAATCATAATTAATGACCATTGGGCTTACCCTGGGTGCGCCAGTGGGGAGTAGAACCATAAAATGTCAAACGCAGAGACTGTCAGACTCCGTGTCAATAGTTAAGGGTTAAAACTAATATACTTGGTTAGTTGAACTACCAGCTTTCAAAGAAGCTACTAGAAATTTTCATGCAAATATGGGCAGTGTTGTCATTTTAGTTTTTTCTGATCATATTTTGTTATTGCACTGTTATACTTTTGTCAATCAAGAATGTATAAGTACAAAAAAGTACAATATCGCATGCGAAAAAAATGTCACCGTTTAAGAATAGACCCCCTGGTCCCTAACCCACCTTCTCCACATAATGTAGTTAGAGAGATAGAGATAAATTTGATGAGGTGGCTAATCGGCCTTTTCAGATCTATTGTGATTCTCTTTTTAAGTAGCCAATCAGCTTCGAGGCTGAATCTTTCATGTAATTTCTTGCCGGCGAAAATAATTTGAAATATAAGAGCTTTATTCTCTTCTACTTTAAAAAGATGAATATTTTACCTGTAAAAACGTGTAACGGCAAATTGCTATTGCTTTTAAAATAAGGACCCTCAATTTCCAATTCCTCTTTAATATGAAGAAAATTATTATTGGGAGCATTTTGAAGCAAAGTATCATCTGTTACCTCGTTATCACTACAGCTGTCATTGAAAAATGGCGTTGATTGAGGACCTAAAAAAAGCATAGTTTGATTAAACATATTTCGTATTTAAAATGAATGCAAATATGGAACTTATTAGGTAAAGACAATGACGCTGGATGTATCGGATGAGAACTGCACAGTGGAAAACCTGTAAGGATTACAATGCATATGAATATGAAATTCCAGGGGAAATAATCATTGAGTGAGCTTTTCTAAATGAAACACCCTCCACTGTTATTCAGTTTCAAGTAATTTTGAAATCTTACGTTGTCATTTAAATCTACTACGCCTATGACTTCATAATTCTAAATTATGAAATAATATAACAATTAAAACAAAGAACAAAGGAAGTAGAATACGTACTTTGTTCCTCTTCTTTAACGTTCAATTTCTTTTCATCATTTTCCAGGTCCTTGCTTCCTTTGTTTTCTTGTTTGACTTTCTTTTGTATTTTCTTCATTTTAGCACGTTGATTTTGAAACCATACCTACGATTAACATGGTCGGGTCTGTAGTTAACTTGAATTAATATTAAAAATATATAAAAAAATCTGTATTGAAATTTTCAATACAATCTCGTAGAATTTAAGCAATATTTTCTCGAGTTCAAATACATAGCTTTGTTCCTTGATACTTGAAATATATTTTTTTTGTAACGAACAGCTTTAAAAAAAATTCAAGTAGTTGTATTGAAAAATAATCATAAACACTTCTTGAAACTGATCAGCTGTGTAAAATCATTCCAGCACCTATTATTTCACGATATTTTCAGACTTCCATTATAAATTCACGTTGTAATTTGTAACTTACCTGAACTATTCGGACACTCAGTCCAGTATCTTTAGCTAAATTTTCTCTAACTTTTCGACAAGGTTTCGGACTAACTTCAAAAGAAGCTTTAAAGGCTCTACGTTGTTGGGTAGTTAAGATCGTCCTAGGTCGTTTAGGTCCTCTGCGTCCATCGTGCGATCTAGTTTGTAGAATATCGTCGCATATAAATTCACCTGTAATAAAGTTAGTTCTTCTGTAATGTATATGTATCCAAATATTTATGCAAAACCCCATATAATATATTTGGCATGATCAATAAGTAGTTCAATACAAATTTTTTTCTCCTCCCTATATATTGTAAACAACGCACTGTTTTGAAGGATTAGTAGTTAGTAGTAAGTCAATTTACCACCCTTGGGTGGTAATAATTTATGCCATATTCATATGAATATTGATAGTACAATTATGAACATTATTTACAAAATTTGGGTAATGGTTTTCTCGTTTTTTCTCAATCTATATAAAAAGTTCTGACCCCATAACTTCTACATCTCTAACCAAGTTTTCTGTTACTTTTGAAGTACTGTAGGAGACTTCTGGCTTCGTTATATTGTATAAAATTTTATTTGCAACTTCAACTTCCTTTTTTTGTTGACGCTCTCCGCTACATAACTTTCCGCAACAGTTGCAGATTTCCATCCGCCATGTTGCTTCTAAGGGGATATTCAGTATACTCCAGCAATTCCCATTATTATTGCAACTTTCATAATTGGATAAATATCATCGGGGGCTTCAAACAGGAATTTACATCTTCCGTAACAAACTCATTAGATTTTTTGGGTTTATATCCGTTATTTCTTCTTTTTAAAAATTAATAATATATCTTGGATACTTGGAAGCATCTATGTTTTCCTCTATAAAAAAAGTGGCCTCCAGCATGGAATATTCACACCATAAACTTGATGGAGACTTTAATACAGCAACTTTTTCGTGAAAGTACACCAAAAGCAGGGTTTCTGAAACTGCAGCAGCAGTTTTTTTTTGGCACCATTTATTGAAGGAGGTATTTGATACTTTGCTTCATACCTCTTCCATGATTTTTCTGGCAGAAGCGACAGACAAGCGATATTTGCTGATTCTTCTACATCCATTAGGTTGTTATACAAATCAATAATTTAAGTTTCTCTCAATTTTTTATAATAAACTATCAGCTTGACGTTGTCAATTCTGCGGAGAGAAATAAAACGGGATGTTTGATTAACTAGTCTCCAACTTTATTGCCAGCCCTCGCTATCACTAGGGCGCAAAATCGTTCTCGACTAGTAAATGTATAGTATAAGTAACTAATTTAAACAAAAATGATTTAAATTTAATTAATATGTGCAAACGTCGGTCACGCGAGGGTTACGATCGGTCATCAATATGTTAACTTGAAGTAATCTCCGTGAGGAAAAGTTGAATTTTATAATGAAATTATACAATTCATCATCATTCTTACCGTATCCAAATCCCTGCATCATTTCCACTTCCTTTTCGTAATCAGTCCTGCAAAATAATTGCCCTTGTTTGATGACATATAGGTCTCCTTTTTGCAACCGTATTCCACAAACCACACACACAAAACATCGTAAATGGAAAATATTATCGCTAGCTCTCATCACTAATTCGTCTGGTGATACTCTTTCTGAACATCCTAAGCACTTTTTAACAAATAATCTGAAATAAAAAAAAGTAAATAAGTATCAATTTATATAATTTTAAGTATTAGATGGTAGAAAATCGTTTGCGCTCCATATAATACATTTTTGCTTGGATAAAATGGAATTTTTTTTAATGATTTTTGGCTAGATTAATTGTATATACAATACAGTTTATTAATCACCATGATCAACTACTTTAACGTTTCTTTTGTTTGGAATACTACAACCTTCCTCGTTGTATATTTAACTGTGCTTTCTCTTTATGGACACTGTGCCTTCTGGTCAATCCATTGGTCACTGACCTGGGTTCATCTTGTATGTAGACATGAATTAGGGAGCGATAGGTTTTACAAAACAGCTAAGGTGGCTGTAGTGGTAACCTCATGGTTCCCGTGTCACGTAGCTGCCAAGCAGATTTGTTTTTGAAAGCCATTCATCCTCTGGATCGCCCCTGTCTGCCCAGTCACGGATCCAGGTAGGGGTAAAGGGAGTAATTACCCTCCCAAGCCTACAAACTAAATCGTTAGATAAATCATTGGCAAAAAATATAATAAATAGTACCCAAAAAATTTTGGAGGATAAAATCAGTTTTTGGAAATATTTTCGAGGAAACTTTTGGAATAGAAATGGCAAATCGTCCGAATGCCAAGGCAGAAAGTGCAGAGGCATATTATTATAGAGTGACCATCTTCATTCCTTTATTGGATAGCATTATCGAAGATCTGAATTATAGATTCACAGAAGAGATACTGAATGTATTTGAATTGAATGTTATAGTATCAAGCATCATTTTAGAAAAGACTGAGAGTGATCTGAATGACTCTGTAAAGATTATTTAAGAGTACATGCTAAAAGTGAATCCTACGAATGATATCGATCTTCTATCGATGAATCTCAAGTCGGAATTAACTTTTTGGTCAGAATATTGGAAACAGAAACCAACAAAAGTTCCCGATTGCACTCTTTCAGCTCTCAACCTCCCACTATAAATATGCTTCTACAGATACTATGTACAATTCCAGTAACAATCGCATCAGCGGAATAAAGTTTTTCTAGCTTGAAGAGACTGAAGTCATGGCGAAGGTCTACCATGTCTCAGGAGAGATTATCTGGGCTTGCTTTATTACATATTCACAGAGATATCCCTGCCAGTGTAGACAAAGTTGTAGATAGATTCGGAAAGGTGAAAGGAATTCATTATTTAAAACAGATTTTTATTATGATCCTGATTGTAAGCTGTGAGACTTCCAAACATTTTTATTTTCTTTTCTTTTCAATAAACATAATGTTTTCTAATTTTATTACTTATCACAGAAATGTAGACTGATTTCCTTTTATTTTTGTGATATAGGGTACGCAGTTTTCACTATACTTTTCACCTTTTGAGAATGCTTTATTTGATTTTTTGCATCTGTAAAATAGCAGAAGGCAAATTTATATTTAGTGCGCAACAGCTATTTTAATGAAAATAAACAATTTTAACCATTAAAAAGAAACAAAACGAGTTTCTCAAAAATATTCAACAATTTCTTCAACCTGTTCTTTAACTTATTGCTCCATATTCACCCTTGACGATTTTTTAAGTCGAACCACCCCAGTTATATCTGATCATCTGCACCTGTAGCCAATGTACAGACTACAGAGGGTGGAAAAAAATGGGATGATCGCTCGATCCGAACACGTGACGCATCTAAACTGATCACAGGCGCAAGTGAAATATGGCGAAGGGTATTTGAAATAACAATAAAGAAAATTTAAATTAGTTTGAATGAATTTAAGATAGGAAATCCAGTAACAAAAGAACTTCGCATGCTTGTTTGTGTGTTTTTCGTGTGGCCAAGAAAACCCTCGTTTGAATCTATAAGATTCCTAGTTTTCACTGTTTCATTTAGGTTAAATTTAGCAATCTACTGTTTCATCTAATTTTATAGTTTAGGGCATAAAAATGATTCTTAGATGATTTCTGTTATTGATAGTGGTTTCAGTCGAAGAAAGCAATTCTTTATCATTTTGTGGTGTTTCTCAAAGTGATGTATCCCTTATATGAAACCAAGAACCAGTAAAAGGGATTATTAACAAATAGCAACATAGGCTATATAGGGTTTACAATTTGAAGAAATCCTACTGTCAGTTACAGATCTTCGTAGGAATGTGAGACATGTAATTGGAGTTCAAATATATGAGACGAACTCTTGAGATCTCGACAACCAGTTAGAGTTTTCCTGGATACAACATAAACATTTGGTTCGTCGACTACAGTGGGTTGGTTGGTAATCAGACGAAATAGGCCGGGTTAGGAGGCCGCGACACTGCAGCCGATGGCTTATTGTATTGTCCTGTTTGTCTGTTAGCCCGTGAGGAGATTTGTGACCTTGATGAGATCTAGAAGTCTCTTCACAGTATCTCATTTGGTGAGGTTGGATACAGGATTTGTCTAGTCAGTGATAGTCGCCATATTCGTGTTTGGTGGAAACCAACAAAAAGCTGCCGTACTGTGTAAATATATAAAAGAAAATACATTTCAACTCAATACCTAAATAATAGTAGTAATGGTAATTATGATAAAAACTGCATGAGGATATACACCCACCTTTAAAATTGTTCACATAGATATGTCAATTAAATGATCTATTTTGCGGAAAATTCTGGCAAAAACTGTCCCTTATTACTATTATTATACAAAAACACCAATATTTATTAATGTTGTCTATTTTCTAAGGATAATATCTTAAATTCATTCCTAAGGGACGTGCTTCTAATTTTCTGTCAGTCAGGATATATACGATTCTGATTCCGACCTGATCTGATTAGATGGGAGGGGAGGTTGTTCCTACAGCACCTAGGCTTGATTAAGTCCTTTGTGCGTCCTCCCTATCAGTACATCAACCAGCCTATGGTTTTAACATAGTTAATAACGTCCCCGTCCCTGTCTGAATGTAGAACACAGATTTACCAATGTAAGATAGAGCCCAGCAAACAAAGAGGAGATATGCTCATCACATGTCACATCCTCGATATAAGGATATGTCTGATAGCCTCATTCTATCAAGATGTTTGTTTAGTTGACAATGTCTGGTCAGAGTTTACGTCTTATAATGAAGCCACAATGTTAGGTATAGGAGATATTGTACAACCTTATATTAGAATCTGGAGAAGAGTAGTCGCTAATAATTTTGTCTTTACGGTCATCCTATTTTTGTAAAACCGTATGATATTATTGGAGGTGGAGGTTATTAAACGTCATAGTTTGTCGAAAGTTGAAATCATTCCTTGATTTTAAAGATTGTTTCAATATTTTCGATTAAAAAATACTACCGCACAAGCTGACCATCCTTCTTACATTTTCGTTATCATTAAACCTTTTCATTTTCACTAAAATGAAGAGCATTATGAATGAAACCGTTATAAACATGTCTATTAGTTGTAGCTTTTATATTTGATAACCTACAAAAATTCCTGTAAAATTTATTCAAATAAGGATGTCATGGACCACTCTCCTCAATACTTTTATCCTTTTTTTTAATATAACTGTATGAAATTTAGACCAATTTGAAGTTTTAAATGAAAAAAAATTAACCAGCCGAGAGAATTTTGAATAACCAATAAAGGCATTGCATATTGCGTTGCTGTTTCATCAATTTCAAGTGGTTGTTTTAGAGTAGCTTTCGAAATGGTTTAATGTTACTATAATTAAATTATATGCCCTTGAAATTAGGATTAACTTAATAATGAAGAAACTTTCTTCTTTTATTTTAACAAGAAAATAGTTTTAAAATGTCATTTTTATTGCTTCTCAAATAAATGCATCACTTATATTCATTCATCCTTCATAGCAACTCGATTTAAACATACGTTTTAAACTACACAATTCGGATAATTCACCTGTGTGACTTCAACCACATTCACTATAGTAGACGGTCTTTGTTTATATTCGAAATGACTCCAGCATTATTAATACGAGTCGAAGTTTTAATATGGTTAGGTAGTCCACAAATTTAAGGACAATTTCTATGGATTTCGAATGTAATTTGGTCATATAGGAGCTAGTTCAATACGTTGCGGTGGATGTCATAATAGAATAGATCTCATCGTCATAGAATTTCAAACTAATAATTCACCAAATCAAATTAATCTCTTGTATACGAAAATTTAATATCCAGTTAGCACGTCAAATATTCAAACTACAACTGCGCAATAAAATTTGAAAAAAATAAGTCGACCGAAATTGTAAAATTAGAAATACTAGATCATTAAGTACTTTTATTTAAAGAGGTTAAGTGATAAACAGATATACTTAATACCCTTGGCGATTAAATTCTCTGATACCAGTAGTTCTTTTAGGGTTTAGACCTATTTTCTAAAGGAATTTTAGGTGAGTGCCCCTCGTCTATCCAGTAGTCTTCTAGGATTCTGTATTTCTATACTTTTCTCAATTATTTTTTCTTCCATTTCACAGAATGTACATTCTTTTTGTCTCGCTAGCTTTTTGTGGTATCCTTTAAGGTGGCGGTAGTGTCCTGTTAGAACACCTGGCGCTACTAGATCTTTCCAACGGTCAGATTTTCCCTTGTTTCTCACGTTGGGACAGTGTAACAACGTTTTACTATTCGACTGCAAGCTTCAAAAAAGGTATATTTTCCGATGATGATGGATTTTATCAAACCTTTGAATTGGACATCGTTAATATTTACTTTCTTATCAATTACATTTCTTATCAGTTGAAGATTTCAATCTCTGAACTGCATGTTCCAGCTGCAGCTTCCAGATTTTCTGAGTAACCTGTGTTAACTCTCTCAACCCAATTTTAACATTTGATATTATCTTCTGGTATGTTGACATTATTATTTTTGTTATTTATTTTGGGAAATCTTTTTTGTTTTTATTTCATGACATAATATTGTGGTTTGATTTTCCAAAATCAAAAGATGATTTTACGGGAAAAATATACTTACATCAGCTCTTGTTTATTATTTTTATATGTACCTACGTCTCTGACGAAACTGTACATCTCCGCCCTTAATGCTTTTTAACTATGATATATGCCCGATCGAAGGGTGAAGGGCGTATTGGGGTGTTTCCCTAAAGGATGATCATTGGGGTGAAATTGTGTCTTCATTCGTTATTAGGGGGTATATCACCAATATTGGTGGTGTAATTACTGTATCAAATTGATCTGTGCGAGATTCAATAACGCTGAAACTTTTATGTCTTTAGTTTTGAATGGACCCTAAAAATATAACTGTTACTAACTAGGTTTGGTTTATAGTTGATTTGTTTTGGGAAAAATTTATTATTTATAATCAAAAGTAACAAAAATTTATGTGTAGGTACTACACTGCACATCAAGAAAATCCGGTCATCAAAAATTTTACACTTTTTCACACTTTATTTCTTCAACTACTCTTTTGATTGTCAATTGTATGTCAATTTCTTTTTTGTAACTATTCTGTGTTTAATAGATGTCAAAGATAATAGTATAACGCCTTACAAATTTGAAACTTACTTTTCAATGTGCAGATGACCAGTACAAACTAATTTTTAAATTTCTTCTTCTTTAAAAATATTCATTTCTTTTAAAGTAATTTTTAATAGAGTTCACTATAATATAATCTTAATCAGGATACTGCACCGGATTGAAGTTAAACAATTTAATTTTTAAGACATGTTCCTCACTCTAGCAATTCTAAACTTTTTTTTATTCTCACAATTTTTCCAATTAGAATTTTGGTAGAAAACTTCTTAATTTTTGTATTACTTAAAAGAGTATTTGGGTGCTACCTATAGTCTAACTATTGTTAGTGTAATGACCAAAAAATAAAGCAATGTTGTCAGATATATTTTATAAAATTGTTAGGCTCGCTACACAAATGTTCCCCTTACTTCAGTAAACTGTTAGCTCGTGATGTTATAAGAAAGCTAGTTTCGAAATATTTAAAAAAAAATACATAATATAAATTTATTAGTAAATATTGAAATAAATCGCTTGAAATTGCTGAAAAAAGAAAAATTAATTAAAACCACTTTATGTTGGCAACGTAGATGCAGGTACCTACACTCAAGACTTCCGAAGAATCCAATCATCAACTATAGTATTTATAGTAATATAACGAAATAACCGAAGTATACTCCCTTTGACTACTTTCTCAGAAAAAATACTACGGTCTTGAGGGTGTTCGGTGGGGTTGTGTTGTGGTTCGGCTTATAATCCAGTAGTTACAATCAGTGTCGGGTGTGCATTTTGTTTTAAAGAAATATTTAATATAATATCTATTTCTTGGTTGAGTGAGTTTAGTGGATTGTTATAGGTATTTATAGGAAAGTGTAGGTGATCTAGTGTAGAAAAGTATCATTAATATAATACCTATTTGATGGTGTAGTGGTTAAGTGGGGTCAGTGAATTGATATTAATATAATATTTATTTGTTCGTAGACGTTAGGGTAATTTATATAATATAATTAATTAGAATGGCATTTTGGAGACCATTTGAAACGACAGTCCAAGATGATGCGCGGGATTATTGAATTGTGGATTTAAATATATAAGAAGTTAGATAATCGAATGGTAATAATGAAATCTCGGCGTATCGCTGAACTTAGACAGGAGTATTTGCGCAAAATAAAAGGGTACCGTGATTCAAATAGAACTATAATTTACTTAGACGAACGTTGGTTTGATACGCACGATGTTGGCAAGTACCTATAGTTTGGTTGACGATACAAAAAACTGTTCTTTATATACTCCGTGTTCTAGGGAAAAACGCCTTATTATTATAATTTTATGAATTTTGTATGCAGGTTAATTTTTTTCATTCAAATTGATATAGAAGATTAACATTATTTCACAATATTGGGCGGCTTTTTCCTTCAAATATTAAAAATATGGGTCATTACATTAACTTTCGACCACAAGGACAGGGCTGTCAGCTGTTGGGTCTGTGCAGTATGCCTCTCCTCGATCCCCCCACCGCCAATTTACACTCCAAAGTAACAAAATGCTGAAATATGTCTTGTGTGTATTGCATTCAATGCTGCTTATTGTAGAGTAAATAAAAATAAATGCAGGAAGAGTTTTACTGGATGAA
Source organism: Lochmaea capreae (assembly GCA_949126875.1). Taxonomy (NCBI): domain Eukaryota; kingdom Metazoa; phylum Arthropoda; class Insecta; order Coleoptera; family Chrysomelidae; genus Lochmaea; species Lochmaea capreae. The sequence goes on from OX421404.1 coordinate 23,057,317, forward strand.
AATGACATACTAAGTTTCAAGTGATATAACTTTTGCCTGCACACAATTTTTAATAATTCTAGTTGCAATAGAATAGATTGTAATTATTAATTAAGATACTACATATATGTCGATCAAAGTTCGACACATAACAGACACTAGAATACGAGATACTAGTTGACCACTAACAAGCTTGTTATTCACTTAATCAATTAATTGGTGCTTAATCTCGCTTTGGTATTACACCGTCAAAGTGAAGGAGCAAGCAAATGAGACCGTAATTTGGTAGTTAAATATGTTTTCCTATTTCTATGCTTTACTATCCTACACCTCTACTTCTTACGATCCATTAAATTTGATCAATTAGAAGTATACATATATATCGATCGTAATCGTAATAATTATATTGTGACCAATTGAATTACGCCGTCTAGTGGTAAGAAATCAAGCTAGTAATAGCTAAATAAGCAGGCGTGGTTACATTTATGGTAAATGGAATATATTCAAAGGGTTGTGGGTGTTCCAATTTGTTTTCTTGGTTTCCTTCTAAGGCTCAGCTCGAGTTTGCTTAGTGCTAATTCCTAATTCGATTGTAATAATAACCTACAGATGCTGTTGCAGTGCGTGGAGCAGAGGACACCAGATTTATCTTTCGTTCAGATCTAGACTGGTCTGGAATAAACCAAAATTAGGTGACGCTTAAGTGGGAGCTGGGGCACAAGAGGGTATTGTAGGCATGAAACGGCAGACACTCGAGCAAAGCCAGGGTCTGAAACTGCATTCTCTAGTCCCGACCAGCATTTGGGATATCAAAAGCTGCAGCTCGTGGCTGTACATCTCGATTGATTCAAACAAAGCTTCAGCCGTGCAAAAGTAGGAATACAGAAAACCACTGGTTTCTTCACATAAACGGTGTAGACCAATGACGTATTAAAGATAGACCAGCCCTCACACATTACTACGTACACAATGTTTTGGTCGCAACATAAATCATGGAAAGTACAACGCACAGTAGCGTATATTTCGAAAGGGTTCATTTAAACTATTTTATGAAAATTATTTACGTAATTAATTTTCTCGTTTGAATAACTGGAAATTATATCGAAGATCGTAGCTTATGGACAAGTTATTTTTTTAATAGATTTTGAAGTTAAAACAAGTTTTACACTACAGATTGTAAACATGTTAATATAATATTGAAAGGTTTTATTTTCAATTTCATCTAAATCCATAGTAAGCGTTCTAGACATGTTTCAGCTTCGCAACCAACAGTAACTGCAATTTTGGACGATTTTTTAAGTTTTCCAAAAGTTTTTTTTTTTAATTCCTAGTTTATACAAACTACAATCACCTTCTAACAGTATAGAACACCTGATTGCAATGAATTTTTTTGTTAAAGATGTTTACCACAAATCCAAAAATATTACCAATTACATCCTTAGTATATTCACTCAAAGAATAAACCGAAAGATAATCATGGTAACGAAGATCTTTTGACAATTCTAAGTCTTCTTCAGAAACCTGATAATAAAAAAAAATAGACAATATTATTATGAAAACCAATGTTATCTCTCGTCGTATACCTATACTACGCTCATGCTAGTAGGTATAACCTCACATGTGAAATGACAGTTATCATTCTTATTCCAAGTATTTTTACACAATATCCATTTTCTCACTATCATAAATGTCTTAAAAGCACCTTAATAGACAAATATCAATCAGAAACCAAATAAAAACACAATTATAATTAAAATCTTATTGACAAACTTCACCAAAATGACAGAAGTAGTTCGAGGTTGCCAAGCTGAAAATGTATAAACTATTTTACTTATGGCATTGATAGAACATAAAAAATTGTAACCGAAAAACAAAAAGGTGAGCTGGACCGAAGGTTGGTCATACCTATTTTAAATGCTTTCCACTTTTTCTTACGTTTTAATCAGAAAATGCTGCTAAAATCTAAAATATATTCATCAATTATGATTTTTGTTATACGAGATTTGGCATCATGTAAGAAGAGTCTCGTCTTAAATATGTTGGGGACAACCAAAATGTAAACAAGGCTTGTCTATGTTTAATACGTCATTGGTGTAGACTTGTTTCTACAATATCGTATCAGTGACCCCCTCCCCATTTTATAAACGTTGCTCCAGTGAGACAAGCTTCAGGTGGAGAGCTAACCTATTTGTTTTCAATTATTTGCTCCTTGATGTTAATCATTACACAATTTTTGTAGTCTGGTTTAAATTTTAAGCACATTTTAGCATGATCGCTATAAAAGTGTGCCTGATGATATTAATGGTGTCACATTAAACGCTGTTTTGGTGACGGTGCATATTTTAATATATAATATATATTGCGGTGGCGTCGCTTATGCCGCAGCACGTGTGACGTTTCGAAGCTATTTGTGCGTCGCGACAGGGTCGTGTGTCTAACTGCTTGTTTTTCAGAGGCGTCCGATGGTATTTTTATGTAAATATATCGTAGGCTAATGTGGCACAAACGTGCACAAATTTCTTTTGACATACATTTCCATAAGATGTATTTTATTTTTATTTTTGATGCTAGGATGCCAACAATCTTCTCACTATCTTTATAATTTACGCTGAGAATTATGAACGGTCAATATACCAAGAATTCTTCAGCTTCTAAGTGCATCCAGTAGTTTGTGTAATTTTTGAAAAGTTATTTTGTTTTTTTTATCCAAAAAATACGTGATTTTAAAAAACAACTCACAACCTACGAATATTACAAGAAAATATTTTGAGGTTTATCACTGTCAGCTACCAGCAACCCAACAACTAGGTCTAGACTGGTAAAAAACTGTAAAGAATCCCTCAACAGGCTGGCAAGAGACAACAAAGTGTCTCTAATATGGGTGCCGGCTCATGAGGGGATTGTAGGTACTGAAATGGCTTACCAGTTAGCTAAAGATGGATCTAAAGGAGTGGGTAGAGGGGAGAGGGGAAATCGGGAACTGGCTAGATAACACCAACTCAAATGGAGGCCGACACAAGGGCACCTCCATACAAATAGTTTACTGAACAAGGTAGACAAGGAACTCTCAACCAGGCTATTGAAACTTGCGGTAAGAGACATTTGAAGACAGTTACCGACCTGGTGACTGGAAACTGCACCCTGAGGAAACATCTGCACAAAATGGGCAAAGTTAGTGAACCTATGTGCAGAAATGTGAACTCTACGATAAAACACCTACTCTCATTTTCAGCTTCTATGAGAATTTTCAAGGACTCAGACGGAAGCACTTTGGAGAGGAAGTAATACAACGAATGAATGAATAAGTTTCCACCTTCTTCCTTATGAAAAACTCCAACATATAAAATGCCAACAAATGGTTTTGAGACCAAATTATGCAGTAGCAGTTCTATAATGAAGTCCTTTATTTTGAACTCATCAAAATTCAAGAATTGAATTTTTAAAATAACAAGCTATCCAAGACGGTATGTTGAAAATGTATATGTTTTTATTAAAACAGGAGGAAACACACGTCATAAGAGATCATAAGGAAGAACATAAAATATCTAATAATCTCTAGGAAATATAAAAAATGGGTGGTTTTCAAAATTTACAGCAACTTAAAATCAATCTCAGATTAGACGATTTTCAATCAGCAAACATACTAAAACTAATCTACCAAGAATTATTACACTTGGCAAACAAATAATCCATATCCCTAGCTAGTCTCTCAAATATTCATTATTATGACAGTAATCCCTCATGTTTTGGCAGCAAACACCAAGTTTAATATAGAAAGCGAAGTAAACTACGGACCTCCAGGAGCTCTCACGGTCGGCTTGTCCTGGCAAACATCGACATCGGCCTCACATAGAATCGCCTGAAACGGAGCAATATTTACACAAGGACGACATCCTCCCGTTGTATATAAAGTCCTGCCAAAGGGCGAGATAACACGTGCCCTGCCCTTTTCGCGCTCTCTTTGAAAGCCTCCAGACTAGCTTTTGAAACTACGAGGGTTGTAAAGAGATGATTAGAATAACAATTTTTTTCTTTTTATAAAATTTTTTCCTAAATGCGTGAAATTTGCACTATACCAGAAAATCGGCATAGCTTTTGAAAGCAAAAAAATGTTTGTACTTCTGATAGTGGGTTTATTCAACATCGAGTGGTGTAGCATTCCAAAGAAAAAATTTCAACAGCTCCAAATATGTTGACTACGGTAAGCAATAGTATAACCCTGGAACTACAACCATCATTTTTTATCAATATCCTGCAAAGTACCAAATCAGCTGATCGGCTCCGTGGTGTTCACTGAAATGATGACTGCAACATGCCGATTGAACAATTCTATCCAACGACAACAACAAAAAACGGATTATATCCATGCTGATTGGGAAACTTGTACAGTAGGGGTTTGAAATGGAGCAAGCTGACACCTTTATTGTCAACACCGCCATCCAAGTTGCAGAGAACTTTGAACTTTGCAACGGTCATCATAATGAGATACTACACCGATCTATTGATCTTGTAAAGTGGATATCTCAGAGCACGCTCTACTCTTCTAGGTACTGTTATTCCTAAAGGCAATCAACGGGTGTCATACAACATGGGGAAGTTGAAGTTTGTTAAGCTCCTTGAAAAGAACACGGCTTTACAAGAGACGGTCAGGATTTCAGCAGGTCCTCTATTCACATAAAGCCAATGACAAAATTAGCTACTCGGAAAAAGCAATTTTTGTACCACTTTCATTTACTGGAATGTTAATCAAATTCTCAAGGAACAGAAAACTTTCTTAAACTCTACATTAATACACAGTTGACTATCCCATTGGTATTTGTGTCACAAGTATTGTTTTCTTCATTACTGGGTCTATAACTGTCCTTGATATTCTAGTTTTCGTTAATTTATACTCCTCTAAGAACTTCTAAACCTACACGTTACAAAAAATATAAGCTATTGATTACCAATAACATTGCATGGTGAAAGTTGAATTTTTGAATATCCCCCGTAGATGGTAGCCAAAGGGCCAGCCAACACGTGACCAGGCCCTTCTCGCACTGTTTGAAAATCTCTAGGTAAACTTTGATCGTTCGCTGGGAGTTAATTCTGACGTTTGCTGGTGTGCTGTTACTGGCCGTTATTAGCTTCAAATTCAATGGGTTATTTATGGAAAGGCTAATTGACAGTTGTGAGAATTGGAAAATCAAGATTTTTATTTGTTTGCTTGAGGCTATTTGTAAGAGAGGAATTGGATTTTGGAATGTTATTTTTACTTCTACAAAAATACGTTTGTATTATTCAATGGAAGTGAAATTTTACATTTGAAATATCATAAATATCGAATATTACGGTATTTATTGAAGATTGAATAATATTTTTCATTTCAAGTTATACCACCACTAGTCTAACACTTACTCTATTTGATTCGCGTTTCATTAACCAAGTTTTCGTAATCCCATACTGTTATTTTGATTTAACGGTATTCAGATGAAAGTTAAAGTTAACAGCCTCCGTCCTTTAAAAAATCACTTGTTCAAATATTCTTTATAAACCTTTATTTTGCTTACCATAATATTATAATAATACTAACTATTTATAAGGTAATTTGACAATTGCTATTATTTGATCGATAAGAGATTTACCATCTAAACCACCAGTATTTGAACTTGTTGTCAGTGTGGCCTCATCACTATGAAATAGTTATCTCGTTATCTTAATTTTCTTTAAAACTGAATTTTCAATATACGACTCCGCCACCGCAGAGGAGTTCCAACTTCCAAGACCTTTTACCGATAGTAGATCGCCACCATTTTCTACTAGCATAGTAGCCGAGTATCTGCGAAACGAGTTCCCTGTGTAGTGCTAAGGATTTGCCAATTTGAAGAGTGCTGACATTTTATTTTGAACAGCTCCAATAGTATGAATGCCCACAACTTGTTTTACACATTTACCATTCCTATAACCAATAAAGAATCGCCGATTTTCCAAATTTGACGGCCGCAAATCTACGTATTTTTGATATAAACCTTCTTTGGGACCTTCCTTGGGAATGGCAGATACCCTGTACTTTTTGTTTACAGTATACTTCATTATAACCAAAACTCTGGTACTGGTGCTTTTAAAATCATCCACAGTCAGCTTAATAAGTTCGTCACGTCTACAGGTTCCAAAAATACCACACATTAATACAACCTTTTCATGCAACCATGTATGATCATCTGCCTCCCACAAAAACTTAGTAACTTCTTCTTCAGACAAAATTTTTGCTGTCTTTGGTGTGTATCTATCAGACTTTCGTCTCAAGAACAAAAATAATTTTTCAAATCTGAAAATTTCATTTCTGTAGGTTTCAACATTGAAATCTTGGTCCACAGCGAGTTACTAAAATAAACCTCTGATTTTCTTTTCGTATAGGCTAATAATACATCTTCATCAACCACCTTTATACATTCTTGCTTTTACGCCACTCTTCAAAATTTTCATATTCTTTTTCATATCGCTCTTGAGTTATTTTTGGCAGTAAATCAACACTTACTGCACATGATTCTCCCAATATTTCTATGGAAATTTGATGTTGTTCCTCAATTTCTTCAATTTCATCCATGGTCGTGGTTAGAGCGAACTCGCGAGCACAAAAAACTGACGTTGGTTATAATATTGTTGTGATTTTGTTAAGCTGTTCCATGACAACACGATGTTGGGATTTTTCTGTAGAATTACGAGGTACGTGATTTGTTCTTTCCTCGGAATCTTTCAGTGGGATGACGAAAGGTCTTGAACGACACACAGCCGATACGCAAATAACGGATGCGGTTGTTATAATCCTCGGCTGCGCCACCTGTGTGAAGATAGCAGCCAATTTTAGCTGCAAAAATGAACTGCTAAGTTTGCGGTTTCAGTAGCGCGCAGAATATATATTGAATCGAACTCATATTTCGGAAACCCAACTTGATATCCAATGAGTAGGGGTATATTGATTTAGTATATATTCTGCGCGCCACTGAAACCGTGAATTGAGCAGTTCTCAACATTTTTGAAGCTAAAATTGGCTGCTATCTTCACACCGGTGGCTGCGCCTCGGATTGCAATATTCAACCTCATCCGTTATTAGCTACATATCGGCCTTATAGCGTTAATAACTATATTGGTAGGTTCCTGTTCATCACACTGTATTGTCTGAATTTACTTAAACACATTAAAAATTCATCACCGAAAGTATTTCTTTCGATACTTTGTCACGTAAGTAATTTTTATCAATAATCTTACCAACGTTGGAAAACTTTTATTACATTATTTCATATTTTCCGCTATTTCTTTCAAGACAAGAATTCGAAAGAAAAAATATAGTGCAATTAAATGAACCACCACAGCACACTCGATGGTTGGAAACATATTGCACAAAAGGGGAATGTAAGGGCAATGGCAATATGTTGCCATCCAACAGACTATTCTCTAACACTCCGGTTCCACTGTGCCATAATCCGGAGCTACACACACACATATGCTCGTTGACGAAGCCGATTAATGTAGACTATAAATTTTTCGAAATTAGTAGTAGTATCGTGAGAATTATAAGTAGTATTTTTCACATGAAAAATAAGCTCTGGAAATCTATCAAATTGTAACAAATTTTCCAAAAAACACAGTTCAAAATGCTTCTTTATCATTAAACATTCAAAATAATTACCATCAAACTTCTTGCATTCACTATTTTGAAATAAAGGCGACAGTCGAGATTCGGCAATTAATTTCAAATCAGTAATAAACAATGTAAAAAAATTGATTTGTTCGTTATCTCTTAAAAAATATTCGACCTGTGTTGTGAAACAGGCTTCTAATCTTTGGTAGGCCCTCAAACCTGAAATATAAATAAGCAAAATAAACGAATAGGCTTTGTTGAGAAGCTGGAATGATCTCTCGCGAGTCACAGTTGAGGGCCAAAAATCTTTATTATATTTTCAACCCTTTCAACTGTGTGTGCGTACGCTGTGGCTCTTGTCAGCCGTTTCGACTAATGTCGGTTCCCACAGGTGACAAACTCACTACTTTTCCCGTAATAGGAAACTTTTAAATTTCTTTCATTTAATTTCATTTAATATCATTAAATTACGTCTAAAAACCGCAACTTCTCTTTGAAAACAATCTGCCTCAATCATACCAATAGCCCTATTAGCACCAAATTTGCTTTATAGCCATGGGTTTATTAGAAATTGATAAGTACCTTGTTAATTTCTCTCAGCCATCTCTTTAATAAAATATTGAAACTCTCAGACCGGCTTTTCCTTGCCAAGTTATTAAACCAAAAGTATTTGTCAGTTTCTAATAGGGAAAGTAACTACTGAATTTCTAATTCACAAGAAACATCCAAGAGAGAGAAATTTCCATTTCCATCTATCGCAGTGGTAAAACAAGTAGAGTGACAGTAACCGCATCCTGCGTAACTGTACATAAAGTATTTTGCCATTTCTCCAAGAAACAGTTTCTCTTAGATTCTCCACATTCTTTCCCCGAAGCCTCCCAATCTCCAAATATTCACTCGGATAACCTGAAGCCCTTCATCACTAATCGTTTTCGATTGCTTGAAGGTACTTTAACCGAACTTCGGCCGAACTCCCCCATCTCTGAGTGTTCTTAATCTTAAAGTCAGATACGGCTCCAAGAAATGATGATTTTCAGAAAAATTATTATTGTGGTAAGCTTTTAATCCAGGTACAGTTACCACATCTGAAGAGAATGATCTTTTAGAGCAGAGATTCGTAAATTGGTCTATATCGACCACCAAGAGTCACAATGATTCATTCATTCATTCGGCACTGAAACTAAGCTTTTTATTCCATTTCCATATTTTCTATTTCCATTCCAGAAGCTTCGTTTCTTATATTGGCCACTAGTTTGACGGAGGATTTTAAATAGTTGTACTGTTTCCTATCCAAAGTTCTTTCATCTGAGTCCATGTAAGTTCTCACAGAAGCAGAGTATGTACGTAGGTGTTTCAACCCTTACTTCACATTTTCAGCACACATTTTCCCATTGTGAGTAGATGTCTTCTTAGGGTACAGTGCCTAGTACCAGGTCGGTAACTGTCTTCGAATGTATAAGATTTTGAAAATAGTTCCTTAAAAACCTAACTCCACTTGGTACTATATCTTTAATTCTTTTCTATCACTCTCATTCTTACCGTCGTTGACCATCGCCATTAAATCTCGCCCGATATCTCGTCATTTTATGCTACGGGATTAACCCCGTAAAATGAGGCGAGATCTCGCGAGATTGAGATTGTATTTCCTAGGCACGAGGTGTTCATTCAGGCTACACTGTCCTGTTACTTCACTTGTACTATCTACATTAATAATTATTAATATCATCAATAATCATCTTCTAATTTGTATGTAATATTGTTTCTCGCAACGAATTGTGAATTAATTGATACATCTTCCAATTGCGTTGTTTATAAATTCATTGATCTTCCTCACCTTTCGTCTTGGTTTCTCCTTAGGTAAGCTTAAAACCTGATTTGTTTTTGTTGACGTATAACTTTGTGAACAGCCGATTTTCCCACTCCAGTAACCTGTGCACATTTTTCTATAACGATGTAAGCACTGTTTTCCAAACAGTGAGCACTAGAAGAAGGCGTGCTGAACGACAAGCGATTTTCTTTCTGTACTATTAAATTATTGTAAAATATTTTGCCATTTTCAACTATATAGAACACCTGTCAAAACTTTTAATGCTGTCTTACTCTAACTTATACATCGATTTGTTCTAGTTTACCAGGAATATCTTTGTAGTAGATCTTTTCAATAGTCAGGCTTTTTCGGCGTCGCCTTTTTCTTCAAACAAAACGTTGGTGCTGATACCGCAAAAGGATTCTGGTCCCCAAAAGGGTGCTCTGTACTTTCTATTACTTCTTGTTTTGTTTTATTGAGTTTCAACAAATTTCCAGAAGAATTGGACCTTTAATTCAACCTATACTTTGTATTAATGTATTGAAAACATAATCTTCATCATTATTATTATAACCCACGATACTATTTTTAGTCATTTTCTAATAAAAGCCATTCATCAGTTTGTTTGTTTTTGTACTTTCTAAAGAATGCAATAAATTCACCGCTCCGATTCTGTTGAAAACCAAATATTTACCGAAAAGTTCGGCTTGTAACGCGAAAGGAGCTGCGCGAACTTTCCGAAAATGTGTTTTTGTCAAAGGTCGTCTTCGTGTTTGACTTTTCCTCTTCGAAATACTTTTGATCGATGAACTGGAAACTTCTAAATTAGTTTTTGGTGGAAATGGGTGTGTGGGACACGCTCGGAAGTACTTGGAAACTTCATATTTGAGTATGTAACTGAAGACAGTGGTATAATAAATCATTATTGACACGATGAGCACGTCATTGAAAAGATGATATGTTTGGTGTAGGACGCAGAACTATTTTTAAAATGGATCTTATATCGTTTCAACCTGGAGATATGTTTTGAAAAACTGATCTAGAAAAATTAATATGATTTCTGAATATAATTTAATTACAATAATATAATAGTATATTATGCAACGATCATGTATTAATAACCGTTACATGAGAGTTGCATACACTATTTTTTTACGAACAAGAAATTTTTTTTTAATTCAACAATTTGGGATATTCGCTAATATCAGTTTTATGTTTAATGTTGAGTTTTAAAAGTATGTAATGCACATATCGTCGATGAATACTTTGGTAGATTATAGGTGTGGAAGGGCCTCTGAATAGGTGGTGTTGCGGGTCACTTGGATGATCATCTCAAGAGGAATGAAACAACTATTTCTAGCACTGGGATATGTTTGATTTACTTACCGAATACATTACATCACTTACTAAACTAATACTATGCATATTAAGTACCTAGCCGTATAGCATACTTATACGTAATGGTTACCTAATAATTACTAGTAGGTGACTATTCAACTATATAGAATAGTCTTCTTCAAGTATTCTGCATCAAATTCTTCTTTGATCAATACTGAATGTATATGTATATAACCGGTCAAGTTCGAGCAAAACAGATAAACATATAATTGTTTTTGTCTTGCATTCCGCTTGAACTTGGCAATAACCTTCTTTATTTTTATTTATATAATGATGAAATGTTCGAACGTTTTGTTGAAAAAGGATCAAGGGAATTTAATTCTTATTTTTTCTTATTTTAAATATTTATTATTATATTATTATATTGGGCCAAAAGGCATAACAAGTAAAGTAATGTGTTCAGAGAGATGAGGATTTGAATTTTATTGAGAGTTCTTCAGAGTACACTAGAAACACGTTTTCAGAAAAGGATGATAATTCTCTTGCTACTCTCCAATCCGTAAATTGACCAAAAAATTTCAGGTGGTGTGTATGAAAACTCGCTCGACATTTCTTTTAAAAAGTGGAAGGTATCTACCTTTTTGACTAACGCAAAAGATTGAAACTGTCATAAAACACGAACCTCTTAGAAACTGTCAAACATTCTACAGAAAATATTGGGTCTGCCTACTTGGTTATTTGTAAACCTAGATTTATATTGGTCAATTTTCCAGTTTCATAATGAAAACCAGTGTTATAATGAGTGTCATTATGAAACTGAAAATTGGCAATTAATTAACAGCTTATAGTATAGGAGTAGAAAGAAAATATTACATTAATTTTATTAAATACAATCGTAGTATTCTGTTTTTCATGTTTTCAGAAAAGTCACCTTATAAAAAATTTAAGTAATACTGAACAAGATTATAACATTACATATTCGTATCAACAATTCAAACTCACCTGTCATAATCTAGCCTACAATATAATTTTGAGTCTTTCACAAAACATGTATGAAGAAGATGATCCCCGCACGCACAGCACTGTACACAGTGTTCATGGTAAGAGACGTCCATTATTCTGAGCAGAAATCGATCGGTGATCGGACGACAGCACATGCCACAAATACCACCACTAGTGGTGATACCAACACCTGCAGCTGCAAATAGAATGAAAATTATTTCATTGATTAAGAAAATGTATAACATATCATCTTAAAATCGGTTATCTGTTGAAGACATACATATTTGCGTCTTCCACTATCCCTTCCTATACGTTTTTGAAAACTCCGCGATTTAAAATATCATTTTTGTGCAAATTTAAGTTTTATTCGATATATTCTTATGTATATCTCACTAATTACTTGGTTTTAAGTCATAATGGAGTTACTGAACTGTCCTTTTGTCTCTAATTGGAGAAGCACACTAGATATACTAAGTATACAATTCAATTTCCATATCACTTCACTCCTTAATATATAAATAACTGAAAGGAAGCTTGGACAGAATTTCTCCACGCCAATTTCTTTATTAAATTTTGTTTTAAAACCGTAATGAAATCAAGGTATTATATTATTTGGACACTAAAACCATTGTTTAATATAATTTAAGCAAATATTGCTTAAAATATCATTATTTTAACTTTTAACTTATATAAATCGGCTTTAAAGTTTTAACACAATCGCCTACAAGCCACCTGCGGTTCGAGTCCATCAATCTCCTGGAAGTCGAAATTTGTTGCAAATGCTGTCGACTGCGACTGTTAGAATACATTTAACAGTTCCGGGGGGTGTTAATCCTGCTACACAAATCCTTTTGTTGCCTATTTAACTCTTTTAATCAGAATTTCATGCAACGTCATACCTATTAGTCCTTATAGTAAGTCACCCTACAACGATGCTTTTAAAGGGGTGACTGGGATGCAAGTGTTCCGATGCTTTGATTTATTAAATTGTTGCTTTAAACTCAATACCTAATTGTTTTATTGGTATTTAGTTTTAATCTGGGAATAGGGTTACTGAATAATGAATGATAATAAAAATACTTTTCCATTTTTTATTGTTTAAAATCTAACTTTTTTGAAAATTTTCGTTCAAGATACATACAAGCTCGAGAGTCCAGTTTCTGGTATCGTTGACATTTTTATTATAAAAAAAGTGGAAGAGTAATAGAACAATCTGAGAAACAGTAACTTTCATAATATCATGTCATATAATGAAACTGCCACTTTAAGAATATCCTATTCTGCAGTAAGAGATGGAGCTTCAAATAAATATGAGAAATCAAAATTGTTGAGCCATTGGAATTATCACAGTCAAAAAACTTCAATACCAGATAAATTTGCAGAACTTAAATAGTATTAATGAATTTTTTGTTTATTCTTCTAAAAATTAATCCTAATAACTACAATGAAAGTATTGAAAATCCTAACAATTACAAGTTTGCTCAAACATGCGACACCCAAGTATACAAGATGTAACTAAAGACGCGTCCACACTATGCCTCTGTTTTTGTACACTGGTTGTACAAAATGGTTTTCATCCCCAGGATAAGCATCTCTGGTCTGGTGGCCAAAGATTAGACAAACCTCTGCGATGCTAAAACTAAGCAAGGTCCAAAGACTTGCATGCATAGGCATTATAGGGGCAATGAGGACTACTCCTACAGCGGCGCTGGAAACAATGCTAGACCTTCCTCCGCTACATTTTGTCATAATGTGCGAAGGAAGGGCAGCTCTAACCCGACTGGAAAAAGCATCAGACCATGACGTGGCACATGGGAGAGGACACACAGAAATAAGGCACGTGGATGACGACATCTTTAAAATTCCAACAGACCACATGACCGCCAGATATATATTTCGCAAGAACTTCGAGATTGTCATCAAAGATCGAAAGGAGCTTGAGGAAGGACGCACCACCACTCAGCAGAGCGAATGAACTGATCTGGTACACAGACGGATCAAGGAATGAGCTCGGCAACGGAGCGGGTATATACAGCAAGTCGAGCAAATATGAAGGAATCGTCTCGCTTGGTAATATGCCTCGGTATTTCAAGGTTTATGCAATACTTGCATGTGCAAGGGCAAATAACTTGAGTGCCTACAACAACAGGCAGATCAGGATCTACAGTAACAGTCAAGCTGCCCTTAAAGCACTTCAGAGCACTAAGGTAACATCTCGGCTAGTATGGGAATGCGACGAAGAACATAGAAGTCTGGCGACTTGGAACAGTGTAACACTGGAGTGGGTCCCAGGTCACAAAGGAATCTCTGGAAATGAAAAATCTGACGAACTTGCAAGAGCAGGATCGTCAACACTGATGAACGGACCCGAACCATCTGAGGGCATCCTCAGATGCTTCACTAGGTCATGGTTAAAAGGGTGGGTACAAGAACAACACAAAAAACACTGGAAGAATACGCCCAGGCAAACACATGGGAAGAAATTCATAAAAGAACCATCAGAAAAAGTAGCGAAAGAACTGCTCTCAATGAGCAGGAACAAACTACGCACCATAACGGGGCTTCTTACGGGACACTTCCCACAAAGAAGCACCTGAACAAAATAGGGCTGTATAACGGAGACCTTATACATGCAGAAGATGCAAAAAGGACACCGAAACAGCTCTGCACATATTATGCAACTGTGAGACGCTGGACCACAGGAGGCAAAAACTATATGGAAGACCCCAAATGACTCCAGAAGACTTCTACAACCAACCAGTAAAGAACCTGTATAAGGTAATACAGTGAACGGATTGGCTGAATAGGCTGTAGTCACAACATTAGGTGAATCCACGATAAGCCCAAGAGGCTGAGGTGGTGCCGGCGAAGGGACGGCTCCTTTTTTTAAAAATGAATGCCGCTGTTTGCCAATTGGCAAAGCTGGTTCGATGTAGACGCGACCGCGACCGTTGGCACGTGCCAATAAGCCAGCCGTGTTCAAATGAAAATCGCTAGTGTCGATCTCCTTTGTAATTCCCTTCTTTTCCAATTTTTTTGTATTATTGTAGTTTTTATTTTTGAGTTGTATGCATAGGTATAGGAATTTGGTAACTGGTTGAGTGGAAGAGCAAATTCTTGATTTATTCAAGAAATTTGATTCCTGACATTTGGCAAACTGCTATGTAACATTACTAACCTTTTTTGTATTCCATTTTTTGTATGCACAGCATATTTGGCCAATAAAAGCATTTATTATTATCATTAGATTTCACCACAACGGAGTTATTGTTTCACCAATGACCGAACTGTTTTCTTTGTTCAATTTTTGGTTTGTCTTATAAATTTTGGGCTCTTTTACATGAAAAGTATAAAGGTCTTTTTTAAATTACTTCTTACAGATTACAAAAAATTATAGTTTCTGCAGTCAATAAATAAACGTAAACGGTGGGAGAACTTCGAGCTGCGTGAAGTCAGAGTCAGTGTTAGACAGAGAAAGTATTCGGAAAACAGAAAGGCAAACTGTTTATACAAGTCGGGTGATAATGCGGACTAAGGGGTAACACTTATTGGAACCAATTTGTGTTTTATCTAGTATTCTTAAATTTTTATTCATTTGTTTAAAATTTGCAATACTATTAGTTAAATTATTTGTACAAAATACTTTACATATTTGAAATTAAGTACAATGAGTAAATATTGAATAGATGAGGCTCCTGAGGTCTAGCGACGATCGAATTTCGTGCGCATTTCGTGGGCGGTACTTCTGACCGTTCACGTCTCGATCTGTCCGCTGAACGTAGGTATCATCAAGGTGTAATTATAATTCAGATCCAGCATTGTTTGTTTGTGTTTTTCGAATACGACTATTCTTTATTGTTCCACTTCTGTCATACCTTTGACATACTTGCTCCCCGTATTCTCTTGACTTGCCTGTTGTTGTCGATTCTTGCCAAATGACCAAACCATCTCAGTTGTTGTCTTTTTATACTACTTATCTTTATTTCGTCTTCTTCTTTCTTTTATTACCTTTATACCCCTTATAAATTTCGGTCAGTTGTGTAGAGAAAGACAAAGAATGTTCAGCTTTAGGTGTTTTAACTACTTCTTCGCTCTCATCAATATTTTTTTATGCGATTTTTTCCTATAAAAAATAAATCACCCCAAACCACTCACCATTCACCGCGCTTCATACCTCCAAACAAAATATCGCGAAAAATGTCATCAAAGGTTGTCCCAACCCCATTTCCAAAATCCAGCCAGCAATGTGCTAGTGCCCCCGAATATCACCTGTAGGCCCAATCGGCATTATTTACGGCCCGCAATAACAACGTAGGCCCTTCGTCTCTCGTGCTATATGAATCGATTAATCATGCTTCAGTTCAGCCCGATAATCCCCCTGATATCCGATTATTCGCCAGTGCTACTATTAACAACAAGGAAGTGGACAAAGGGTAAGTTAGAGGATTAAGAAACATTACCTAACCCATAAACGAATTTCGGCAAAATTGTTTTTATAATTCAGTTGTACATAGTATATTACAATGGATCATTTTTATATCAAATACTGAAAACATGCTGCTTTTAGGGTAAAGGACGAAATAACAGCAAATAATAGTTCTTTTAACATTATTTCCTGTAGGATTATATTTGTTTTGGTTCCTAACCTAACCAGAACCGTACACTGCCTATTGTGCCCCAAACCAAGAAATATTAAGTTATAGAAAGTTTATCCTCAGCTCCTAGGGTTTAAATATCTTCTGTAAGTTCCTTGTGGCATTACTTATTCTTTTTTCAGGTATTTTTTAAGGTCCTTTCATAGTAGATCATACCTCTGGTGAAATGTGAAATAAAATATTTTATTTTATGACATTCTAACGATATGTAGTCCACTAGAAATGGAATCCAGTGAAGTGCACGTCCCAGGAATGGTTTTTATTGGGATAGCACTTTTTTTCGGTTATTTTGGAAATTTTGTTAATAAAAACGCGTTTGTTGTTACTTTTTTGTGTATGATTATTTTTGTTTTCAAAATATGTATAACTCAGTTTGGTGATTTTGTGTATTGAAGTGTGTATCGATCAACAACCATTCCAAAGATAAATCATAAGAAAACCTGGATACAAACTTTGATGCTATCCTGATAACGCAGGTAATTGATTATTGGAAATTTCTCTTTCTCACATTGGTAACCAAATTTGACTACATTCGGCTGAAATACTAGCTACACATTTATCTGCATTTAGTTGTATTAAAGCACTTTCTTTGATTTTTCGTCTTTTATTATTGGGCTGTTTCAATATTATTTTTGTCGAATCCCATTGAAATTTTGCCCCTCTTCCCAAGCATGTTTGCAAATACCTGACTTAAAGAACTCCCTATCTTTGATATACTTTTTATGTTCATTTATTCGGACTTTCAATGGTCTAGATGTTTTACCTAAATAGAATTTGTCGCATTCACAAGATATCTATGCAGTTTTTTGAAGATTGTTCTTCATTTTTTGGTTTCGTTTTTGTTAGTATAGATCTCAACGTATTGTTAGATTTGAAGCTAGTTCGAATATTGAATTGATTACCAATTTTCTTAATTCTTTCTGATAAACCCTTAACATACGGTATTGTCAAGTTTTTAAAAATTATGTTAGCTGAATTATTAATATTATTGTTATTATTATGGGGTATTAACAATGAGCCCTTCTCTATATTCTTAATTTCTTTATTCACAAATTCTGCCGGGTAATTATTGCCATTTAAAACATTTTTCAGCAAAGTTTTCTCCTTTTTGAATTGATTATAATTAGAACAAATGATTCTGGCCCTATCGTATAAAGATTTTACTATTCCTTTTTTAACACTTATAGAATGATTTGATTCAAAATTCAAATACCTATTAGTCTGATCGTTCAACAGCCAGACACTGACACGGAAGTATGTTCCTCCTGGCCTTTCCTTATCCGTTGGTCCAATAGGTTTTCGGTGTAGCCCATGATCCATTATGATTACATACCCAGTTGGCTGGCGTACCTAGTGGGTTTTTTAAAAACCTTCTCAGCCGTAGAAATTGCGAAATTTTGATAAAAGTTGATGTTGTTTCCATGCCAAAATCAGTGAAAATGATCTATCTCATATTCGAATGAAAACTACAATACAATTGTGTTCGGGACAGACGTGAGTCTCCCTTTATTGTGGGTTAAGAGTTTTAGTCCAGTCTGGATCTGATCTGGTAGCATGCTGAAGATTTTAGTGCTATCTGACTATAGAGTATAGGGATCTTTTGGTATATTTATCACCCCTTTTCTATCTTCTCTCAATTCTAGATCCTCACTGTATGCTTCCAATCTATTTCCAGTTATTCTGGAATGGCTGTGGGTGTTGTTCCTTTGTCCTTATCACTCAGGACTAGAGGCGGAAGATTGAGTATGGCTTCCGTCGCCGCGGTCGGACTGCTACTCATCGCACCCGTTATGTACAGACAGACAAGCCTCTGAAGTTTCAGTTTTCCTTTGATTGAATTTTGGCCACCAGACCACACATAACCACGGGTCTTACTGAGCTTACTATATAGTCAAGAATGCCAAAGTGTAAGCATAAATAAAAATGTTATGTTATATATGATTGAAAGTACAAAAATAATAAGATAAGTAAGAAGAATACTTTGAAATATTATACTATCAAACTTAGTTAACATTTGATGATATTCCTTTTGGATGTCGTAAATGCAGCCATCAGATAATGCAGGTCTTGTAAAAACGTTATGTATACGTCCCTGGTTACAACCATTAAGGCTTTCCCCCTTCACTTGCTCACATAGTCTAATTGATAAAATATTCCAAATATGTTTACACGTTCGTGAGCGCAAAAAACGATTAGTTCTGCTTAGTTGTTTGCTTGAAATTTCACTTTCGATTTTCCGGAGGTACTGAACGGTATTCAATATTTGAAAGTTGGGCCTTTGAAGTTCGAAACTGAACATAGGGGAGATTTTTTGCGCATACTTTCCAGGAGGATAACTGGTAAACATTTTTTGTTGGGTCCAATGGATTATGTTTTTACGTCGATGCTTCAATGGCTGGAAAATATTTCTGGTATTATGGAATTAACAAGCGAATTGAAAAGTGAAAGTAGCACATGGAGCTGATGAGCACAAAAATTGGTTTTTAAAATATTCAATGCAAAGATCTTAAGATTGCTGTATGATGGATTTTGTTACAATATTCTTTTATGTTAGCGACATTGATACAGATTTGAATGAATGAATGAATATAAATGTTAATAAATAATTTCAATGTTAGTTTTGTTTTTGCATGAATAACGTTCTCCATAATGTAAACTCCCTTGGGAATAATCGACTACTTCTGTTTTAATTTTGATGTCATAAACTGATTTCTACTCTCGACCGTGGAAAAACTTTTTCTCAGATATCTCGGGGCAGAAAGAGGATGTGGTTTTCGCTATTTTGTTGATAAGTAGATCTACTTTTATAATCCCAGACTAAAACTGCATCTTCCTAATTAATATTTTCCAAAGATAACTGAATTAAAAAACAGATACATAGCGCTCTCTAACATGCATATATGTTCCATATCAGGTTGTCAAAATTATTAGTCTTAGGTTGGTAGAAAAAAGCTATTTTAAAGAATACTAAGTTTGCAGAAATCGGTTGAGTAGAGCCAGTGTTGTGGGCGTTTTTTCGTAACAAAGCTCCCAATGCGATGATTGTTTTTGTTATGCCTCTTAATTGGGTTAATTTTTTGAAATTCGACTTTTTAAAATTGAATTATTCAATTACGCTCACCAGCGGATGATATAGGTACAAATTTCCAGGTTTTTCTCGAGGTTTCTGATATATGACCGAAAGCCTTTCTTATTGTGACACCCAGTACATATTCAAAAACGTAAGACTTGTAAGAATTTTAATACTTGAAAAAAACTATAATTTTTCCTTTCTTTTTCCATTTCTGTACAATAATGTCTTTTATTTTAATTTAAAATCCATAATGTCTTGAACACATCTTTATCGATTTTAAATATATCAACAAACCTACATAAAACACAAACTTAATGATCTACAGGAGCTTTATTAAAAAGCAGACGTCATTAACTTCTTTAGGAAAACAAATGATTACACCGTGTCCAGATGTCAACGCCCCTATGTGTTTACAAACTTCCAGTGTCAAATATTCGACCCGGTGTTGACTGGTTAATTGTTACATAAACAGAAAAATGCTTCGTCTCTCATTCACCGAACTCCAACATATGGAACTGAATATTTTTGTATTTCCACATTGTTAGACAAGTAAAATCACATTGGCGGAACTATCATCCTATACTTATAGTATTATTTGATACCTTTTTAAAAATAACTGTCTGAAATGTATATACAGGATCATATATGATACAGGATGATCATAGATTCATGAAGAGATTCATAACATCACCACTAACAATACTGTACTATATATTTTTTTAGTTTCCTGCGTTAAACCAGTTTAGAGTTTTTTAACAACAATTGATTCTAATTGCTTCCTGTTCTTCCGTCAACAGATGCGGTATCCAACAGATAATTCTTCATGAAAGATTTCACGATATGTTAGTTTATAGTTGCTGGGAAAAGCAAAAACGATATATTTTGAGACAAACTATACGTACATCATCTACGTTTACCTGGGTGACTAACGTTGTTGGTGGACCTGGTCTTGGCCGTTAAGATTAATTAACACGAAAGTTAATGATGACATTTGATATTTGGTGACAGGCGCCAACTATGTCGTTAAACCTATACAACCTTCGTATGCGTACTATTATGATACCTGTTTCATTATCATTAAAATCAGAATTAATAATGCAAATTAGTCATCGTAACATGCAATGCAAGGTTATTTCATAAGATTTTTGAAACGAAGAAAATGAAGTTAAGGCAGTCCCAAACGAAAGTTTGCATGGCTCCATTACATTCAGATTTGATTACTGGATTGGACATATGAACAATCGAATTTAAAACTTCCATTTAATACATTAATTTTAGGCAACTGTAAGATAAATTCCAAACTTGTTCAGGAGTGCTTGGAGACAGTACAAGAGCTGGGCAGTCATAATGGATTGTTCTTAGCCTGGGTACCAGGTCACTAAGATCACAAAGGCAATTAAGAGGCAGGCTCACTAGCCCGAGAAGGGGCATTTGTGCTCCTATTGACCGATAACCTTTCTGTGGCATATCGAAAGCAATGCAAAAAACAAATAGAACTACTTGGACAAAAAACCAGTCTCGAGAATGGTGGAACAAGAATGGGACAGGCCAAGGAGATCATCAAGGAACCATCTCCAAAATTCGCAGAATATCTACTGATCCAGAATAGGAAAACAATCAAGATCCTAGTTGGGCTCCTGACAGGGCATTGTAGACTTAACAAAACACGAAAACATCGGATTGGCAGGCTCAACCATGTGCAGGTTTTGCCAAGAAGATGAGAAAACCTCAGTACACATACTGAGATACTGCGAAGGCTTGACTAGGCTCAACTAGGGACAACCCTCCCAGTATATGGAGGATCCGAGGTTTGCCATTCGAAGTCTAGTAATAATGGTCTAGACAAGGAACTCTAGAATAACAGGGGGCACACACAAAGTTCGCAGTGGAGATGCTCCTAGAAGCCCATAAGCCCCTTATGTATCTTATCTACTCTACTCTACTATAAAATTGGTACTCTTATATGGGACAATATTTATTTGAAATGTGGTTTATTTCCAAACATAACGATCTAACAACTTCTCCTTTGGCTATTATTATTTAAATATGTACCTACTTTTGTTTAACTGAAGTATATTATCTAATTAGATAGTTCCAAGCACTTGGTTGCTGATATTTCGGTATAGTTATTTTTTTTTTGTAATACTGCTAATATATTTTTTATGTTCGTAGTAAATGTGTGTACCGAAGAACCGATTAAACATTGTCTCGTAATGTATTTTCCGCATCAAATTTATCTTTCAACCTGATTAATTTGGACATGAAACACAAAAATTAACATAAAATTAGAGTAAGGTACATTATTTTAATGTTTGCTCACAAACAAATGCCACTATTATATTTGGATGGAAAAATAAATGGATACCGGGTGAATAGGCTAAATTTAAACAGTCAACAATTTTGAAAAATGTACAGTACTATAGTAAAATCGCAATCGGTGAAAAAATGTATTTTCACTCAACGGTTTCGGTTAATAGTGACAATGGCAGAAAATCCTTCAGGTTCAGTTGATGACATTATTACAAGGACAAGTAATATGACAGGCGTAAGCAAATCAACATATAGAAAATTAGAAGTGAAGAGAAAAGTGGAGTTATTAAATCCGCAAAGAAAAATGCAGGTGGTAAAAAGAAAGTTGAATTCACAGAACAAATTAAAAACGCAATAAGAAGAAAAGTGTATAAATCTTATTTTAGGAAAGAAATCCCAACACTAGCTAAAGTTTCGGATGAAATGAATAAAGATCCATATTTCCCTAAATATATACCTACGAACCCCTAATCCTGTTCTTAAACCTCTAGAAAGTATTAAGATAAGACTCGGTCATTGTTATCTTTCTACAACATCCGTCGGCACAAATAAATTTCTTGTTTTCACAACATTGATTACAGCAGATAGTGTAAAATTACATATTTTGTTTGGTCCACTTGTGCTGAGCAAGTCCCATAAAATTTTGATTTATTATTACGCACCGATTGCGATGTTACTATAGTGGCAAAATTGGAATACACTGCTCGTACCATTCACACATAACATTCAAAATTATCAATACAACGCTATATTATATCTTTTTTCGTCGACCTTTACACAAAAATTACATTTTCCGGAACGGCACGGCACGGTGCGACAGTGGCTATGACAATAACTGTCATTTGCTGTAGTCAAACTAATTATCTACGAAATTAACGTGTGAATCAGACCGTGGTGTGAATATTAATGTTCATAATAGTGAATGGATAGTGAATCGACGAAAAAATGTAATATGCACCTCGGCTAATGACTGTCTATTGTCTCGCCTGCTTTTTTAGCCTCTAAAATATATTTTGTGCATGTAAAATCACTAGGAATTCATGAATACACGTTTGTTGCCATAAAGAAACATATTTCATGCATTATTATTTTATTTTCCAAAAAGTGCTCGACCTAGGGCTGTTTCTACGGCAACAAACCTTCATGCATGTTTTTCTGCAATTTTCCATGCACCCGACAAATTACATCTTTTTTGACAGTTACGTTAAAGAGCCAAGGTTATACTTTTTTAACGTAAGGCTGAAATAATCAGCTTAAGCAATTTTATTACAAGCATTTGAAAAAAAAGAAGCAAAAATCATTATAAACATTGAACTTTACCCATATTTCCCGCAGAACCCTTGAGTTACGCACTCAAACACGAAAATCCAGCTGATCAAAATTTATCAAAGAAATCACTTCGCGCGAATGTTTATTTAAACAAGTTAAAACAATCTAAAGTGTGGTCCGCCATGTACTTTTGGAATTACACATGATTTTAAAAGCCCTCTAGCGGAATTTTTCCGTTTCTCATTACCCCGCCATTTCTTTCTGAAGGGCGTGGTCGACGCCACCAGTGCGTCGAGACGCTCCGCCCTGGAGACGTCAAAGCTGACGCGTCGATTCTTAACTCCATTTCGGGGGTTAAGGGTATACGCGAATGATCTTGAACTACTATGAGAGGGGAATTTCTTTGAAAGTATAAAAGATTTCTTTATGTAAACCGGAAAATTTTGGAAAGTTGAACAGAGACCATGGACAATTTTCCAGGTTGTTTATTCCAGTGAAGTAGATTTGGGACGAGAAATATTTTAAAAAGCTGATTGTTGTCAGTGGAGGGGAAAAATATTTGTTTAAATAATGCAAATTCTATTGGTATCGACTAGACTGATTATTATTAATGCTTTAGTTGAATTTCTAACTGAAATTCAACTAGATATATAAGCTACAACCAAACAGAATCTAATACGTCTGTTGCAAATGGAGTTCTCCAATGCCAACACACCCTTCCACATACACAGACTGAGGAAAACGTTTATTCACCATTATTAATAATTTAGTTATAGTAGGTAAAAACTTTAATACAAATTACTTACTTATACTTTTTTTCGGGCCAAGATGGGAAAACTCATGTTCGAATGGGCCATATCCATGAGCCAGACAGTGTTGGACACATCCCAAGGGATGCTTACCAACAAAACCAACCTCAAAACTCGCCGTTACTCCCGCCTCAGAATCACTACCCTAGCATACTTCGAGACGGGCGGTGGTCACTTACACACACTCCGCCATCTTCTCCCTTCTATCACTTCCACCTCTCATACCATATCAATTCCTTCTCTCCTCCCAATCATTCTCTCCACTACGCCACTTACCTCC
The DNA here is from genome assembly GCA_949126875.1 of Lochmaea capreae. Lineage (NCBI taxonomy): Eukaryota > Metazoa > Arthropoda > Insecta > Coleoptera > Chrysomelidae > Lochmaea > Lochmaea capreae. Next base: position 23,081,460 of record OX421404.1, read on the forward strand.
ATCCATTCCTCATCACCGTTCAACATTATCTCCACCATGTTCTCCCAATACACCTCTTCCCCTAGTTTCTTCTCCAATTTCTTCAGCACCTCATCGTTTTTCCAGCTTCGAAACACATGCCCCACATATCATCCTCCACTTCACACCTCTCGCACACTCCAGTCTCTCTTTTCCCAATCTTGTGGAGGTACCCTACTCTCGACCCTTGCCCAATGAGCACCTGTGTCAAGAAGTAGTTCACCTCCCCGAATTTCCGGTCCATCCAATCTCTCCTACTACCAATCGCTCCTTTTAGCGCGCCCTCATACTTCTCTCCATTTCCTTCTCCATCCATTCCTGCATTTCCTCTATAGTCGCACCCCTCCAGCGTTTGTTCTTGGCTCTAGCCTCTAGGTCCAAGGGGTACGGACCTTGACAGCACCACTGCTGCCAGTCCACCCACTGTCCTGTATCCCTGTACCACCTTCAGGAGTATCCCTCTCTGCACCCGCAAATTTGAGGTAATTTGAGATATTTTCTCAATTTGCTCGCGCGTTTAATGGTTGACATTGTTAATCGCCTTTTTAAAAATATAAAACTTTCCCGTCGAACATGCAACTTGAATCCTTTTTTTCAATATTTAATAACTAAGAATATTTATTTGATTCATAGGTAAGTACCTACTGTCAAAAAGAAATCATGACATTGAAATGTCACAGAGGTCACCGGTTGAAATGTCACTGTTTTCGTTTTTCTTAAATTCTTTTTTTAATGTTTTAACATTAATAATGATTATAGTTTTGTAGAATAATATAATAAAAACGATAGAGGTATAGGTAAGTTAAAAACTAGAAGTATATTCTATACTAGAAGTCAGTTTTATAACTTTTTTTGTTAATATTATTGTATTTTTGGTTGCCTATACCACAATCGGTTATTAATAGAAAATCGGTCAGTAATAGGGGTCATCAATGACTTATTTTGTGTACATAAATATTGCTCAATAACGAAGATATTAAGTGAGAGTAATTTTAATTATATAAATAAAACTTACTAAATAAAAAAAATATTCATAAGGCTGTTTCACGTCGAGCTAATCCTTGTATCATTATTACCCATATGCTACGCCATAGAGAAATAATATATTATCCTCACGGATCATTTAATAACCTATTAAATACAGTAGAACCGCTAGTGACAAAAAATCAATTATCAATTACCTACTTCAGAACACAAAATTTTTGGGAGTAGGTATTAAATATTTTACCTACCACAATTGAGCCCGTTAATTATAGCAATAAAGCTGGTAATAGTAGTTAATCCTGTTAATAACTAGTTATAATGATTATTAAATAGATTATTAGCATCAGTAATATAACAATGTTATTGTTATTAATATTAATTGACTTTCATTACTCATATTGTTTTAGTATAGATGACATTTCAATCAGTGTTAATTATCTTCGTCAAAAATACTGATTGAAATGTTATATTATAGTAAAACAATCTATCTATCTAATTTAAGTAGATTATAAAATAAATTGGATAGCTATAAGAGTGATTATTGAAACTTTAAATTCAACAATACTTGCTTACATTGCAAATAAGTAATAAATAAAAAACTTTGAAATCACTTGACGATGATTTTTTATATTTTCAAATAAAACACTTTCCATGGACTATATGAAACTGAAATACCTATACTTGCTCTTATTAGATCTAAAAAACGAGTGTGTTTTAATTCATGAAAAACCTTTTCCTGGATTCTATATTGCAACTGCCTTTTTTAAGAACTTTCAAATTAATTGATTATTAAATTTAATCAAGAATTGACTGACGAGAAACTCAATAATTTGGCATGATTTTATACCAAATTTACGACGTCCATTTTCGATATATTTCAAAAGAAGACCCTGTATATTCATGAAGATTTGGTTGGATTCTTTGTTACGAGCAGAATTCCAGGACCTATAATAATAATATCGTTTATTTCACTATTATAAACTAACTACATACATATTGTTAGATTTTGATGTCACTACTGCCATCTATCCATCATTTTACTATTTATAAATAGAAAATAAAGGTATCTTTACAGAAGCATACATTTATTAGTATGGTTAATAACTACGGGATGTCAGGGCATGTCATTTGAATAATTATTTGTCCACATCCTTTAATTAAATATAACTATTGTTAAGTTTAGGAATACGTTGAAGACGAAGAGAGTATCTTTAAGTAAAATAAATTTTACACGTCAGTTGTCAAATGTTTTGAAAACTCATCTTCGCGACATTTGACACTGACAGCCGAGATTTGACAACCGACATCCATTCCATAGCATTACAAACGATTTTTCACATTTTGAGTCGGCAAGTTACGTTTTCAGTTCATATTCAAATTAAACAAGAATGTTTCGTAATCAATACGACAGTGATGTGACCGTTTGGAGTCCTCAGGGGCGCCTGCATCAAGTAGAATATGCAATGGAAGCAGTAAACCTGGGCTCTGCTACAGTTGGTCTTAAAAGTAAAACTCATGCTGTGCTCATTGCCTTAAAACGAGCTTCATCAGAACTTTCGGCATACCAAAAAAAGATTATTAACATTGATGATCATATTGGAATTACAATTTCGGGACTTACAGCTGATGCTAGAATCCTTAGTAGATATATGAGAAATGAATGTCTGAATTACAAATATTCATTAGATACGTATATGCCTCTAAACCGTCTTATTAGTATATTGGGTAAGTTTTTATATTATCTAAGTAATCTTTTATACAGTATTTATATTATATAGGTAACAAAATGCAACACTGCACCCAACGGTATGATAGAAGACCTTTTGGAGTTGGGCTCCTTGTAGCTAGTTATGATGAATCTGGTGCTCATATCTATCAGACTTGCCCTTCTGCTAATTTCTATGACTGCAAGGCTATGTCTATTGGAGCAAGATCTCAAAGTGCTAGGACCTACTTGGAAAAACATCTTGATGAACTATCATCAGCTTCATTGGAGGAATTGATTAAACATGGTTTGAGAGCTTTGAGAGACACTTTACCTCCAGAGGTGAGTGAATGTATTTTTAAAAAAGGAGTTACAAATGACAGGATCCATTAATAAATTGCTACTTTCATAGTCAATCATTTTCCTGTCTAATTTTAATTTTTTTTTATATTCTTTTTAATCATATCCCATATTTTGTAACTTTTGAAATGTTCAGCTTTCTCTGCATCATACACTTTTTAGCCTTATTGTTTTTTTATAATACTATTCAATGTATAAAATGAGCGTTCATAAGTTTACACCTCAGCCCATTCTCATCTTTTGATAATAATAATTATAAATATTGACAAAAAATGTTTAACCAAATATATTTTTCAAACATTCCACTATTTATAAAAAATATTCTAGTTTTCTTAGTTCATTCCATTTAATGAGATTATTTTACTTTTTTAATTTCAGGTTGATCTTACAAACAAAAATGTATCCATAGGATATGTTGGTAAAGGCCAAAACTTTAAAATCCTTGAAGAGGAAGAGACATCTCCTTACTTGTCTCTTATAGAAGGTGAAGAACGTAGAGGCGGTGGAGGTGGTGGAGCTGCTGAAGAACCTGCTGATCCACTTAGGGAAGATACGGGGGACGAAGCTCCCAGGGATCCAATCCCAGCAGTGGCAATGGATACCACAGAATAGTAGGAGTAAAAAAGTACTGTATTCCAGATTTAGGTTTATCAGAGTCGGATTTTGGGCATCAGAAAGACATATTGCCGTGGCTGCCTCAATTTGGGTTTTAATCAATTGGGACAGTCACGGCAATAAGTATTGAAACAAGTTATTACTGTAATTTTATATGCTTTTAAGAATTTTGAATAATAAATTTACTACTTGCTTGAATTTTTTATAATTATTTTGTCAGTCATTCATTTATCTTTGAGAATATTTGGTATAGTTGGGAGTTCTTACAATAAAATGTAAAGTGTATAGATAACCAACTAATGGATGTATCCAGCCCTTCTCGTTCCAATGGAACTTTCTTTTAAGACAAAACATTTATCAAAGATAAAGGTTAGGATCATAAGTGACGACATATTTAGTGTGTTTGGAGTTTACATCGAGGAGGCGAAGAATTTTTTGGTAATGTGATCGTTGATTTGCTGGTGCAGATTGCACTTAACGAATGTAAAAACGATTAGTTAAATGGTTTTATAATCTAAAAATCACGTAACGTAATATGGAAAAAATGGTAAACATAATAATTATCAAGAAAGAAAACAATAACCTATAAGCCAAAATTACGAAAAGTAACAAAAACAAATGTTATAACTCAGATTGCCGACTACAACCAATTGAACAAAAATTCACCAGAAAAAGCACTGTTGCCGCATACTGTTGTCGCTTTTATCTGGGATTACCTAATCCGACTTGCTTTGGCTACCGTGCAAATCAGAAGCAGTTAATCCACGAGTAAAATTTAACACTGAGTTAAGTAATCATGGATGAAAAAAAAACGGTGCAATTGGTCATCAGACAAATGTATCTGGTCGGGCGTAAATACTGAACGCACCTTATAGGGAACATGCCGACACTGTTATTTTATAGGGTATGTCCACCAACTAACATGTTGACACTAATGACAGTCGTCCTGAGGAAAATAATTATTAGGTTAAATATTAAATTTGTAATTTAGTTGATTTGTATTGTTTTAATCATCTTTTTTATTATAAACGAGTCAGATTTAGCTTTTTAAAATGCATAGATCTTGTTCGGATGGTTCCGTGAGTCTTCATGAATATTTTACAGCAATATATTGGCAAATAATGATTGATATTTTGACTCAAAAAGAAGAGAACATCAATTTACAGGTAGTTGATAATCGCCTCATAAAATATTTAAGTGGAGAAGTCTGAAATTTGCCAAAAAATCACGTCTTGGCAGCAATAAAAAATATAAAAGCAATTAAAACAACACCGAAAAGGCATTAAATCTCAACCAAATGAACTCAAACACGATCAAAATAACTATTAGGAACCATGTGTTGTGTGCTAAGAGCGCTTGTTTATCCTCATGGCGACTGTCATACGACGTAACGTGGACCCTATTGTGGGTGATGACCCTAAGTGCAGAATAGACAACCTACGTCACTTGCACATGTATCAATGTTGCATAAGTGGAAGGTCTCCATGCTCTTTACTAGCCATCTATTGGCCTGGTGACTGTACTTATATTTGTTGCTTTGTTTAGCCAAGACCAGATGGATGCCTGCATCAACTGCTATGAAAGTGACATTCCATCAATAAAGGAAGATTATCAGTAGGCAGAGCGAATTTCAAATTTAAGCTTAATTACCGACACCACACTATGGAAAATGATAACTACTTGAATGCAAAATATATTTCATCATTTTATTACAAAATATCTTGTTATAACAATTGCCATTGAGGGAACTGTGGTTAATTCATGACAATTTAATCCAACCATCGATCCAACTATACAGTTCTGATTTTTAGCTTATTTGTACTGAAGTTCTATTCTTTTGCAATCAGTTCTTGTTGTTTTGACTCGAAAATTTTTTCTGCTTGACTTATATAGCTGTCGGCGATAGCGATTATTTGACTCTCAATGTTTCTCGCTAAATCTTGGGAAACAGACTCTTTCTTTTTGATTTGCTTGACATATTTTATTTGCACCTCTCTTATACCATCTTTGCATTTTACGAAAAACTGTTTGGCATTTTTGGCTAGATTTTCCCGGTGTTCTTTAGTGACCCTGGAAATAAATTAGTTTCGGTTTATACCTAATATTAACCCGATGATTTTTGTTTATTGTTATAAAAGCCATCTTTATAATACATACTATACTATTATAATGCTATATATGCCGAAAGACATTGAATTCTATTTCTAAGTTAAACGGAGTTGGTATATCTACAAGATATAACCAACCATTCTGATTTGCAATTAGAAGGGACATCACTTGCCGACCTTTTTCGGCCTATTTGTGCATCATCAGTAAAAGGTAGATATTCTCTGCCTAGAAGCTCTGTTTAGGAGAATTAGAATTGGCTAAGTTGTTAATGGACTTTGATAATATTAGAAACTTAGTTATTAGTTAAATGGTATATGTCTTAAGAATTGCATTATGTTATATAAACATTGGTACAATTACCATCCCAAAAAACGATATAGAATATATATTTAATAGGAAATGTATGTACCGGGTGGACCAGTAAGCCGGCTGTATATTAGGAACTATCCATATAGTGTTGAGAAATTTTTTTCTTGTAAAAGTGGCCAGGAGAAATTTTCGGAGATAACTCAAGATTCTATGGAGAAAAACTTGCCATGCACAAATTTGATCGAGTTAATATCTATTTTTTCAAATAAAGAGTGGGAATATTTTCATAGATGGATACCTACGACTTTGGTTTGGCTCAACCAATTTAAACAACATAAGTCTCATTCAAAAAAGTGTATGTGTGTAGTACATATATTAATTAAAATCTATTTGCAATCATTACGATTCAGGAATAATTATATTTTATTGGTTAGTTTTAAAAGATCTTGCATTTCAAACTACCTATCTCATTTTGGTTATAAAACTTGAAGAAAAAAATAATGTATTGAATAAGTTAAGCTTATTTTATATGACTTCCTTTGAAACACCTGAATGTAAAAATTTGAATCAAACTGTTGACATAATACATAAAAGTTTCTAATAAACATACATACTTTGGAATTGGGATGTAAATTGTGGTGCCATCTTGTTGTGGATTTAAATTCATTCCTGATTTTTCTAATGCCTTTAAAGCAGCTGGGATTGCCTGAGGAAATGTGGACATATTGATCACTACGGTCTTTGGGTTTTTTCTCACAATTTGGGCGATTTCTTGTAAAGTATGTTCATTTCCATCTAACGTTACAGTGACCATTTCTATTGAACCTAAAAATATTAAATAGTCAGTTATTTATTTTAGCTGACTATGTTTTGAAACTTATACAGATTCTTTAATGGTTTTAAATTCAGTATTGAACAGTTTTGCAAAGAAATTACATGAATAGAATACATTACACTACTTATAACTACAACCTTTTTAGCATAAGTAGTCTGGTGTTATAAATATTATGCTAATAAAATCTACACTTACGGCTTAAAAGTAGAATAAAGGAATCATAATAGCTAGATAGCAGATACTCTATTTTTGAGTATCTGCTAGAACACTAATTGAGATATTTTAAGAGAAAAGTTATATTTTGAAAAGAATATAAAACTTTTACTTGCTGAAATGATAACAATTGAATTTATTTGTTGGTATAGCTACCGATTAGCTGTAATGAAGCTTTGTTGCTTATACCAATAAGGTGTAATTATAAGCATATAGAAATCTTGACCAAATAAATATTGTATTTATGCCAGTTGATATTATTAAACAATATTATGTACCTGTAGTTGACCGAACTGATAAATGTTTAATAAAATCATCTTTTAACAACTCTACAGCCTTTTCCATTTGTTTTCTTAATGAATCTACATTAACAACATCAATAAGTTGATTTTCGTTAACTACAACTTTTGATTTACCTACAATATTAAAAAATGAATTAAATGCATTTATACAAGTAATTTGGAAGGTACCCTTCTCTTTTTTCCTGTCCTTTCCTTTAGCATAATTCCTAACTGGTGGGAAGATTATGGCATTTTGTTGCTTAAGAATAAAAGTATTAGCTACATTTGGACAAACACTAATTGCTCTCGCCGAAAAAGGAAGATAGACATGTTTATTAGCTATATTGGTAATTGCCCTTACAGTCCGAATAAATAACATTATATATATTTTTAAGTAATACAGAAAAACTTATATATTTATTTAATCTTTTTCACTGCATTTGGTATTTAGGTTTCGGTTGTGCCGTTTTCTTCTTCTTTCACATAAGATCACATTTGCATTGGTTGTGGGTACCTACCAGTTGGTTATCTATGTACCTAACCAGATACTTGAACGGGTAGCTGGGAGTTTAAAAAGGCCATTATATTTTTTATTAGGTAGGCAACTAACTAAACGCTAAGCCTAAGCAGTTGCCTATGTAGAAGGGAGTGTCTTTCTATGTTGAACACTTTTCTTGCTTTTGCTGGATCTACACATATGTAATTCTAGCTTCTTCCAAACTGACTGCTACATTATGAAGACTTTCGTGTTTAAAGTGCACTACTAAAAATAGATGGCATACATTATTCGTTGGATAACTGGTATTTAAAACAGTTTAAATATTTCGTGCACTGCAGCGAAAAATCTTTTTATTTTTAAGACCATTTTATCCACTTGTCTAGTAACTTGATGCATTCGTCAATCGCTTCCGCTTAAATTACTCTGAATATTTTAATTTTCTATGTTTAGCTAATTCTTATCTTCGCTCTTGTTTTTCTTCTTCTTCATCTTCTGGTGCAAGTTTAATCTGCTGTCATTATCTCACTCTACAGGTTCAGAATCGATTTTTTCAAAATATGGTTTATCGGCATTTGTATACACAATTCTCATGAATATTGACCGAATAAAAAGTTTGTAAAATCTCTGTCGGTCTTAAAACTAACATATTTGATGAAACAATAAAAATTTTTAATAAAAAAGTATAGGTAGGTATCTCAAACATAAATATTTAAATAAGTTTCCAAAGACCATTTAATCCAGGAAATATCCGTCTCATCATCAAAATGAAACAAAAACTGCATTATACAGTTTTAGTACTCAATATGGACTTTTTTCATACTTCACAGTGGAATTAGTAGCAACTTTGGTGTACGTTTCAATGCATTTTCAATAATAAGCTATATGTAGTTCGCAAAGTCGCAAAAATAAAAAAGAAACAAACTGTTCGAATAACTTGAATTATAAAACTTTTTCTCATAACGTATAATCCCCTGGAAGCGATGCATCAAGAATTAAGGCCATAAAACAGATTTAATAGTAGGCAACTTTCAGCGCACACTAGCTATATATACCTAATTTAAATATCCAACAATAATTCATTGGCTCAAAGTTAAATAAACTTCGCATGTATAATTCTCGAACAAATTACTCATAACTCTTGATCACACACTGCGAGGTGTATGATGTATAGGAAGGCGATATAAAAATATGGGAAGACTTTATAATTGAGCTACAGAGGCGTAGAAAAGTTTTCATTAAAACCTAATGCTCTTGATAGTTTATTCCAAAAAAAAACATAAATCAACACTTTCAATTTTTTCATAGAACGGGGCATTCTTAATAACTTCATCTTGAAAAGTTGATGTTGATGTAAGAATTTAACCATTCGTAAAACTGTATGTACCTACTAGAATTTTAACGAAAAATTATAGAAGCTATGTTCCGTCGATCGGTTTGGTTGGCCTTACCTCACAAACCCTACATTTATATTTTAGTACCGAGGAAGCCTATTATCCATTTTGGAGCTAGGTCTGTAGCCAGAACATGCTCTAAGTAGACCTGCTGCAGGTATTTGAGGCGTTGGCGGACAATGAACCAGCATTTTACAGAATGTGCATGTTCCACTGTCCTCTTTTGCCTATGTTGCGAAGATGGTTCTGAGTAAACAGTGTCCATTGAAAATTTCTGTGACTACTCTGAGATCAGATTTCTGAAGCTCCAGAAGCAATTTAGTGTTGCAAGCAGCAGGTTGTATCAACCTTTTTGCCTGTCTTTGGCTTGGAATATTTTTTAAGTAGGCTGCACTTCTCTCATTTTATGACTTCTTTCTCGTTGCCGCTTTTTGGGATACTATCTGCAATCCCACTTCCGACAATTTGCAGAGTTTCCGAGTTTCGCTTGAAATATTTTTGGAGAGGTTCCACCCCTCCTGTTTTGTGTAGACGAGAGTTCGGAATTCTGTGTCGCAGACATAATGTACGTGGGCAATTTCGAGCATTCTGTTGCTTCAGCTCTTAGTTAGATCGTCAAGTCTCGAGGATTTAACATGGGTCAGCATTTTCCAAAGCAATCCTCCTTACATGTAGATGAAGTGATGAAGTCTAGCATTACCACTAAAGCTGAGCTGTGGCACGATCTAATTGCACCCATGCAGGCGAGTTACACTTTTAGCAACTCTGGTTTTGCTCATTGCTGCATTGTTTTGTTCCATTCAATTCTTTCAAAATTGTTTCAGCACGTCTATATGTTTATTTGAAGCATTAGAAAAGCTATAATCGTACCAACCTACCTACGTAACTTGGGTGACCCAAAATAATTTACTAAAACAAGGAAAAATCAGTTTTTCACATTTTACTAGACAATTTGGATGTTGAATAAAAAACTTGTTTGTGAGAAGTTGTAGATTATTTTATTATCTGCAGCATTTACATCAAACTTTTTCGATAAAAAGAATACTTACACATACAATTTCTGAATCGTTTGAACCTCCACCCCTCCACACCTCCACTCCTCCACAACTGCACTGCGCACTCAGAAGCTGAATTTTTCCCTGTATTAGACCTGCCACATATCGAACAGCACAGCAGAGCCAAGACATAGCAAAGGAAAACTCTTCCTGTGGTCTGCCATACTGAACGTAGTTGTCTCTTGATAGTAAGCTGGTGTACTACCAGAGTATAATTAAAATTGAGGATATTAGATTGTATTATGATGTTCACAGAATATGTACTTTGCTGAGATTCAGAATCAAATTTTTGTATTCGTTTTTGAAAAGACGAAAAAATTGTTAAACGCATGGAGAATTCAACCTTTTAACGATTTGAGTGCCGTTCTAATTAAACAGTATAGACTAGTCCAGAACACCTGACTTTGACAGGTCGGCCATATTGTGATGGGTCCTCCAATCAGTTGGAGTTGTGTTGTTTGACATGTGGTGTGAGTGAGTGGAAAAAGTATAGTACGTTACACGAGTTGTAATCCCATTACGCACTCGTGAAATTTACGTAAACTTTTTCACTTCGTGCGTAATGGATTAGTTACAACTCTTGTTACGTAATATACTATTGTTCCATACTTTACGGAAACAGTGTATAAATACTACTTTTTACTTGAACTTAGATATTTTGAAAAATAAGCAGATACTTCTGACAACATTTATAGCTAGAGGTACAAAAGAAAAATAGAAAATAGCTATTGTAGTAGCGATATTTTCCGAGACTTTGCTGTTGTAAATTCATTAATTACATCGCTAAAATTTATACTATCAAAAATTAATTTCTCAACTTTTATTTTAAAATTAATTTTTGTTTTTGTTTGCAAATTTTTTGGCGCCCCTAAAGGATGGCGCCCGTGTGCATTGCACACTTTGCACATATCAATATTTAAATGCTTTAAATTCTGATCAATTAAAACTGATAGTAGTAATTGCTTTGTCTGCCACACTAATCACTTTTTGGTCAGCTGACATAACCATATGTTTTTAAGTCCAAGCTGTGCGAATACAAAATATACGTTTTTATAACGTTATCAGTTTTTTTACGACCAGCATGTTTGAGCATATTTCTCGACAAAAATGGAAAACCATTTTTTTGGTTAATCAATCCAACGTCGATTAATAATGTAATATATTGTGAAAAAACATTTTTCCCAATACTGTTGCCAATGAAAGGGTTTTGGACTCGCCATTATTTTTCCACTCGCTGACCACTGATCACGTTCGATTTAATGTGTTAACTGTTAGCCGCTTCATTTCGTTACATCAATTAAAAAAAATTTAATTCCAACAATTACAACAGAAATGGCGTGTCTCATTGGGAATCAGATAATCCAATGTTGGCAATGACAGTCGATTTTATAGTACAAAGGTACATAGAAGGACTGTGCCAGCGACAGGATTATTTTTATTTCAGTATTATTTTATGTCAGGATATTGGAATATTGGTTGAATGTTAATCAAGTATTATCCTAAATACATGTGCTTCTGTTCAGTTTAATTTATCTATCTAATAGTTTATTCTGAATTAATGTTTTTTGGCAATCGATGTTAATAGTATATTGTGCAACAAGTGAGAAAAGTACTTTCTCCTCATGCTGCATTCTCTTCTCCACTCTATAAATTTTCCGTAAGAAAATTCATACTTTTTTCTTGGAATTTCCGGCAACAAATCTAAAGTTACTTTTGCAGCTTTTTCCAATATCTCTGGCGGAGTATTATTAAAATCGTCAGTACTGTTAGTATCCATGTTAGAATTTATTATAAATAAGTATACCTAACTATGTCTTATTAAACTAATATTTAATGGAAATTGGGATTTTTGTCAAAGCACGATTGAAAATACCTTTTAGAATCTAAAAACTTCTAATATAATCTGACAGTTTTGTGACAACTAAGTAGGTATTTGAAGATGACAGTAGGCAACTAAGTTTTTGTCGATTTCATCTGATTCTTCAATAATATTTGTGCAATATTTGAAGCGTGCATTTCCATAACGTTGTAAGTGCCAAAATGATTCAGATGGGTTTTTCTCGAGAAATCAGTTGTAAGTGCCATGTTTTATGACCTGAAATTTGTTTGCGCGTATATTCCTAGCCGAAGGCGGGAAAAGTGGGGATAAACGGGCTCTGCAAGTCATAACGTTGTAAGTACCGTAGTGCAACTCTATTCACTAGTAACAACGTGGTTAGTTCATCGATTATTTTTATGTGCAGACGTGACTTAGTTGGTGCCGTTAAAATAAAATAATTACGTTACAATTAAAAGCTGACATGGATGAAACCGGTGCCCTAAAGAAATGTTCTAAAAAGAGACGCCGATGTGTAGAGAGTTGGCAAAAGAATGCAACAAAAAAAAAGAGGAATTCTGGAGAAGCATATGTTTCTCGAGGCTCTAAGAAAGCGGTTCCAGAGAAAATTCCCCCATCTCAGGTAAATTAATATAGGGCAATTTCTTGGGCTTTATTTTTAATTTTGCTGTATTGCTTTAGGTGACATGCAAGTGTTCATGGGCATGCCGATCCATAACTTTAACATACCGTGTTGAGTTGTTCAAGGAATTTTACAAAATGTCCGATTACAGTAAGCAGCAAGGTTATCTTCAAAGCCTTATTCATCCTCAACTAATCAAAAGGAGACGGCATGGAAAGTATGACCATCCCTCTGAAAGTAGGAGGAGTCACTCTTTTAGTTACTGTTTATTAATGCCTGGAGGTTCAGACGTAAGGGTATGCCTTAAAACATTTTGCAATACGTTTGGCATAACTCCCAGAAGAGTGCAACTTTTGGGAGAAAAAATTCTTGCTGGTAAAATGGACGTGTCGGAAAGACGAGGAGGTGTGCGACATACCTTTACCAAAACGGACTGGACTAACAAAATTATGGAACATATTGCCAGTTTTCCCACATATGAGAGCCACTATGCAAGAATGAAAACCCCGGATAAGCTCTTCTTGTCACCAGATTTAAACGTAAGCAGAATGTATCGTGCTTTTTTGGAGAAATACTGTGCTGAATACCAGCCACCTAACAAACCACCTATGACTCGACAATGGTATAACGAAATTTTTATATCAAAATTTAACTTATCTTTTGCTAGGCCCAAAGTAGACACATGTTCTACATGTGACAGTTTGGCTGTTAAAATAAAATTGGGAGACGGGGCTGCTGTTGGAGAACAAGAACTTCACCATCGGCAGGCAGAGGCTGCTACTAAGGCAATGTCAAGTGACACAAAAAATGCAAATGCATCTGATTGCTATGTTATTGCGTTCGATATGCAGCAGCAAATGTACATTCCTCAATTAACACACTCAGAAATGTACTATTCACAACAGCTTGCAGTATGTAACTTAGGAATCCACGATTCTGTCATAGGAAAGGGATTCATGTGTTTGTGGACAGAAGACTTTGGAGGAAGGGGTTCACTGGAAATTAGCTCCTGCTTATACACTTACCTTACTGAAGAAATTAACAGTCGCGAAAAGAGAAAGCTCATCTTGTGGTCCGATAATTGCGGGGGACAAAATAAAAACCAGTTCAATCTTGCTATGTACCTGACCCTGCTAGCAAACGATGTTTTTGATGAAATCGTTCACAAATTTCCTGTAAAAGGACACACCTTCCTTAGTTGCGATAGAGATTTCGCGATTATAGAGAAACGCAAGAAAGTGTGCAAGGCTTATACCCTAATGGATATTGTTCGCATTATCACTAGTGCGGCTCAGAAAAATCCATTCGTATGCAGGGTGGTTGAGGACTTTTATGATTTTAAAACCATTGCTTATGACAGACTTAACACGAAGAAACTAGGAATTTCATCAGCTACGCAGCTTCGTCTTACAAAGGAGAATTTTGGTGTGGTGATGGTGGCTAAAAATTTTGGCGAGTTTCCTGTATGGAATGAGATAAACATACTCAAATCTGGAGTTACATTACAAGATTTTAAGAACATACACCTCCCAAAAACTAGAAGTCATATTGATATTCCAGAAAAAAAGAAATCTGATATTGAAAAAATGCTTCCATATCTTCACGGTGAGGCTAAGCAGTACTTTGAGAAGAAATTAAGACATGCGGATCAAATCCCTACTGCAGAAAATACCAGTTAAAAAGTTGGCACATACAACGTTTTTACTTGCAACTCTGTTGGCACATACAACGTTGTGGAATTATAACTTAAGTTTATATTGTTTTTTCAAGTACCTACCGCTCATTATGGCTTTAAGGCGTGTTATTATTACATAATATCCTGAAAGCTATTTGCTTTTAATTTGTGAAAGTTCAAATAAAAACTGTTTTCATACAAATATGTTTTTTCTTCCTCCTGAAAAGTTTGTAATTTGGCACCTACAACGTTATGGAAATGCACGCTTCATTTGGTTTTGAAATTAAGTAAGGTATGAGAAATACATCACTTTTCATAGCAGTTGTAGAAAAAAAGATTAATTTACATTTACATATTTACACAACCAGATTACAATATTTATCGTGAAAAATAATTTTACCTTGAAAAATAAAAATTTGGAAATGTATCTTGTGAAGCACAAATAAATAATAGAATAATTAAAAACTTTCAAAAATTAGTCTCTAGTATTATTTTACCAGTTGTAAAATAATCATTTTATTAGGCATTATATTTTGCTTTCCGAATAAACGAGTACCTGCAGAGTGTTTTGGAAATATATGGGAAAGAACTATACCTACATTGCTAAATGCTACAGTTGCAAAGAAGTTTTTAGAAAAGTTCATTTTAAGTTTTAAGGAATGATATACTTCATGAAATCCTTACGAACAAGGGCACTGACATAATCTAGAGAAGTGAAATCTTAGTATAATTATACTTGCTGGGTTTCTCCTTACAAGACTAAAGGCCGGCCACACCGGCATCCATCCGTCCGATGGATGGACGTCTACGGAGCGCTCCGATTTACATCGAAAGCAATGGACGGATGTGGAGTGGAGCGCGTGTGACCGGGCCCAGAGCTCATGTGCAGGAGAAACGTCCATGCGGATTCGAAGGAAAAATCGCTCCCACGGCGATTCCAAAACATCCATCCATTGGACGTTTGGTGTGGCTTGGCCTTAAGACACCTATTTTTTACTATTTACTTTTTAACTTTATTCTCCCTTATTAAAACCCCTTTGCAAAGATAACATTCTTTTTGGATAAAGTATAGGCGTGTAAACATCAACTGTCAAATGAGGTGTCACTCGTACATTTTGAAAAATGTTAATTATTGCCATGCAACAAATCGCTAATGAGTATACATTTATTACACATACAAATAATATTAGTTTCAGCTTTACTTCATATTCATCGAGTAAGGAACTTCGTACTACACTATTATGATAATTTTAAATTGAACCTTACAAAACCAATATCCTTTTGAAAATAAGCTGTAGGTAATCAAAACTTCCATTCTGTCTGTCCAATTATAAAATCCAACTTCAAACTTATACCTTAAGTTCACCTACATCAACCAAACATATATGATCCGATCTCTTCAACGCCACCTATAATTATAATTATCTTTTTTAATCTGAAGCTAGTATAGTATGTTATTTTAGGCGTTTCGCTTCATCTTTAAAACACACCAAAACCGAAGGTGTGAGAACCACCGTACTATAACTATATATAACGTACCAATTATCAAGCCCAGCTTTGATTACCTTTGATGGATGTCGTATAGTGTGAGTAGCGATTAACAGTAATTTTATTATTGCCGATAATAATTTAATGCATGTATTGATTTGATTCGGCGTGATTAATTTGAATTTAAATGAAAGATACCTAAGTCAAGAAAATATTAATATCTACTAGATGTTACTGTTAGGGCAATTTTAATAAAAAGTAGTGACTAATTTTATTTTTCAGGAAGGTTTATACAGGATATAACAAAAATATTGATCATATACGAGGATGTATTGATACCTAGTTAGTCTAGACCAGTTCCATGCTTAAATAAAATATTGCGTTACCACAGCAACGAACAATAACTTATTAGAAGTGTCAGTGTGGAGTTTGACGTCAAAAAAGTAAACCAGAGTTACGCAATAAATTAAAAGAAAAAAGATGTTCACCGAAATTGTGAAAATCGAAAAATTGGAGTATTGAGCCATCATCTAGTACCTGTATTTAAAAGGGTTAAGAGGTAAGCAGATTTACGAAGATATGCTTAATACCCTTGGTGGTCAATGTCCTTCGTATGCGACCGTGAAAAATTGGACTGCAAGCTTCAAAAGAGGTAAATTTTCCATTGAAGATGATGACCGATAGGGAAGGCCAGTTTCTGTGTCAGTCCCCGAAAATATCGATGAAGTTCATGACATGATTTTATCAGACCGTCGAAATTGGGCTAAAACGGATATCTGAAGCACTGAATATTTCATACGAACGCGTTCATTATATAGTTCACGTCAATTTGGACATGAGAAAAATTGCTGCAAAATGGATCTCCAAATGTTTGAATGTTGACCAAAAGCATGCAAGGGTAGAAGCATCGCGTTCGATCTGTGCTCGATTTGAAAACGATGTAGACTTCTTAAACCGAATTGTTACTATGGATGAGACTTGGGTACATTTCTACGATCCACAAACAAAGCAAAAATCGATGGAATGGCGACACTCTGGTTCTCCAAGACCTAAGAAATTTCGTGTTCAAAAATCTGCTGGAAAAGTTCTTGCTTCAGTTTTTTGGGATTGCCATGGAGTAATCTTGATTTATTTTTTGGTTAAGGGTAGAACAATAACTGAAGATTACTATTCGACATTACTGACCACTCTACGGGAAAAAAATTAAAGAGAAAATACGCGGAAAGCTATCCAAAGGTGTTTTGTTTTTGCAGGACAACGCCCCTGCACACAAATCTCATGTTGCGATGCAAAAAACTCGTGATTTAGGGTTTGAATTACTAGGACACCCCCCTTATTAACCAGATTTGGCTCCGTCTGGCTATCATCTCTTTCCTCAACTGAAAAAAATTTTAAAAGGTCGTAAATTTTCTTCCAACGAGGAGGTAATAAAAGCTGTGGACGTCTGGTTTGCAGAGCAAGAAGAAACATTTTTTTTAAAGGTCTAGAGAGGTTGCAGGTTCGCTGTAATAAATGTATCCAATGAAGAGGAGAATAATTATGCTGAGTAAAAAAATATTTTGACATTGAAATTTTGTTTTGTTTTATAGTAGGCTAAGAATTTTTCAATATATCCTCGTATTATACCACTTATGGCACTGGGGAGGGAGTATACTCCAAAAAACCAGGTGACAGCTATTGCTACGCACTGGGAAACTACACCTCTGTATTTCAGGCAGAGGTATATGCTATTTTGCAATGCGCGAAAGAAAACAACAGGAGAGCTGCCGAAGGCAAGCAGATCCATATCATGTCAGATAGTCAGGCAATCTCAAGCCAGGGACCCCCTTCTAAGACAAACCATGGCCCTGGGGCTTGCGTAAATCAGCCTGTTCCATAGACTTATGTAAGTATTTATAATTCTAACTGACTTCGTAGCAACGATACGCTGTATTAATAAGATTTTGTTGTTGATATTAGGTATAGGACAATTAATAAGTTAATCATAATATTAACTCGAATAAGGCCAGCTGTTTCTGACCAGAATTCAATGAGTCTTAAATAATACTACAGTCAAATACCTTTTCATAATAAATATGTATCATAAAAGATATATGTCCATTAAATTTCAATAAATTAAATAACCTTAATCGCATTTCAATATTATTTCATATTTAGTCGATCATAAGCTGTATTTAATACATTCCCAACGTTGCTATGATTGTATTAAAAAGTCAAATCACGGAGATTATTCTCAAGAACACTCTGTATACAGCGTTGGCGTAAAAGGCATTTATTATCCCTTTTTTAGATCCTAGTGGGCACTGACATGACATTGATTAATCGTATCAAACTGAAGCTCCTTCTGTCTTTTGTGTGGAGAAGGCTATTCGTTTAATTCCACCAAAATGTCAATGTGTTCGAAAATGTATTTATATGATTTGGTACCCAATACTATTATTTATTACTGCATTTGTTTAAAAAAATGTTAAGTTCGTGTATACATTTTTTGCAATAATAATACGTTTATTATCCCCAACAATTCTCAATATGAGAAAAAAACAACAATGAATTGTGAAAGATTAAGCTACCAACAAGAAATCACTTTAATTATCTCAAAAACATAAGAAAATTTTTGAAACCTTCAATTATTATTGTTCCCAAAAAATATTGAATACAACTATAAAAAGATCTAAATTAAAATATTGTATTTTTTGGTGGAATTAACGAATACTAAGGATAAACCATAAAGGTAGCTCAATATAACCCTATAAGGAACTATCCTAAGACATTGTTTTGATGTCTATATAGCGCTTATTAAAATCGAAACATATTTTTTATCTAATGACATGTGGAACGTTTAGATCCTATTAAGATTGTTACTGCCATCGTTGGTTTCATTTCTCAATGATTTTTTTTAACTTTAATAACCAAATATGTAAATGTATGTGATGTTATGGGAAATTTTGATATATATATAAGGAGCAAAACGTTATTAATTCAAATGAATTCAATAAAGATACAGAATATTCTTAAAGACCACTCTAACATTTGAAAAGAAAAAACTGCAAAACACATTGATTGGTTTGGCACCACCAGTCAGAGACTTTGGGACCTCGTCACCTCAGCTTTTAGGCTTTTTGTGGTTGTTCTGTTGATGTGAAGAAATCAGTAGCCCTTATCGGGCTCTAATGTCTTTTCACTAGACGCTTTCGGAAAAATCCTCCCTTGGGTACTCTAGTCCAGTGGCGTATTTGTGTGGGGAGGGACTAGTGGATCTGAACTCCCCCCCCCCCCAGAGAAAAAGAGACAATAATAAGTTTCAAACATTGGGAAACACGTGAATGACTTTAAAAATCTAATAACAATTTATGAAGCAGATCTGGCTACTTGCAAAGATGATGCCTTACCTGAATATAAATTTGTTAAATTCCAAATATATGCAGCAGTATTTATCATCTCAGCCCATGAAATTTGCGGCAAATTGTTTCTTGCATACATGATTGATCTTGCAGTTTCAACAATAGTTCGATTATCCCTCTCTGAACACCCATTTTGCTCTGGTGTGTATGGCATGACCAATCTATGCTTAATTCCATTCTTTTGTAAAATTTTTCGAAAAATGCTGCTGGTAAATTCACCTCCATTAACTGAAAGTAGCTCTTTTATTATACGTATCCCGCTATTTTCAATTCATTTAACAGGATTTTTAGTTTTTCTGCAACTTCATATTTTTCTTTCATAAAATAAACATATCAGAATTACCTAAAATCGTCCTTAAAAAGTACAAAATAGCGATTTCCTGAGCTTGAGGTTATGAAAGGTCCACATACATCCGAGTGAATGAGTTCTCCAGGTGCTTTGGCACGTTCTCAAGTTCCAAATTTCAATCTATGTGATTATTACTAACTATGGAGGAGATCCTACAACCAGAAGATCAACTACAGGTGTTATTTGTAAAAATGCTGGAGGTGCAATCTTCTAGCTTAGTCAAAGACAGTCATCATTAGCACTCTCAACAACAGAAGCTGAATTAGTTGCTGCAAGTGAAGGGGCCAGATAACTGATCTGGTTAAAACGACTTTATCAGGAAATTATAGGTTTACAAACTATTCCTACACTATCAGTTGATAATGAAGCTGCTATTAAGTTAGCAAAGAACCCAAAATATCACAGAAGAACGAAACCTATCCAAATCAGACATTTCTTTGTAAAATAATTGGTAACTGAAGAATGTATTGATATAGAACAGGTTGCTCACCAATTCGCTGATATATTGACAAAGTCATTATTCAAACCACGAATGGAAAATATTGGACTAGTGAATATCAATAGTACTTACTGAGGGAAGGTGTTGAAGTTATTCCATTATAGTTACTTTGTTTTATTACTTGATATACACTAAAAGGTCTACTTAGATAGGTGGACTATATTGTGTTTTTTTTATTGATGTCAGATATGATTTTCAATTAAAGCATTTTTCTAAAAGTTATTACAGTTTTTCCTTAGTAAAGTTGATACATTTAAAACAGTTAAGCTCACCTTTAAATGCCATGGATGCTTCACGGATCTGCAGTTTAGAAATTTTTCCGAATATCTCTAGAGTACTGCTAGCATTAGCAGCATTGCCTGTAACAAATGCTACTTCAGAAAGATCATTCTCAACTCTGAAATACAATTTTTTCTACGACTGCTATGGAAAGATTTTTTCTCACGGCTTATCCCACGGTACGATACAGAATCAACACAATTCTCGATTATAGAATGCTTTGGACTCCTGTCATAAAACGTTAAAAAGTACAGAGTACCCAAATGGTAGTGTACCGTAGCTGAGGGGTACATTCAAGCAAATGAGAATGCAACTACAAATAATATAATTGATTCGAATACGATCACCTATATAAATGCTGAGGCTGAGCCGTCAACATCGTACACACTAAACGAAACTCCAGGAATAATATTAAAAAACTGTTCAAATATAACAATAAATATTATAATAATAAGTAGTTTATAAGTACCTACTTACTTTTCATTGTATTCGTACCTATATTGAAAATATACCACTTTAAAATAGTTGAATTATTCATTAATTTGCAGTCGTAGAAAAAGTATAGTGCGTAACACGTGGGAAAAGCATTTTTTCCACTCGTGTGTTGCGACA
Organism: Lochmaea capreae; assembly: GCA_949126875.1. NCBI lineage: Eukaryota > Metazoa > Arthropoda > Insecta > Coleoptera > Chrysomelidae > Lochmaea > Lochmaea capreae. The sequence continues at coordinate 23,102,596 of OX421404.1, forward strand.
CTCGGAAATTAAGCTTTTCCCACTAGTTGCACAATATACTATTTTATTCTAACAGTAACAATTCTTTTCAGAGCCGATTAAATGGACTGGCATATTTGTCGATACACAAGGAAATGTATACCTCTCAACCTCCTAGGTTATTGACGACTTGGCAAAACACCCTCCAAAAATGATTTTAGTATAAGTTTTTTTCTTTCTTTCTCTTTTTTGCGTTTCTTCTTGAAACAATAAAAATAAATTTTTTGTTCCTATTTTAAACATGTAAGAAATATTTTGTATTTTATTTTGTACGAATATTAAAAATCGTTCCATCATAAAATTTCATTAATTTTAGACTTTAGAATCATATTTTTTGTTACTATTTAAATACAAGTTTAAATATATTTTTGGAATAAAAATAAAACAATGAAATTTTAACAATTAATTAATTTTTACTTGTATTTTTCCTTCTCCCTGCATCGGCAGATCCAGGGGCATTTGAGCACCACCCCGTAAAAGTGAGGAAATAATAAAACTGATCAAAACTAGCATTACAAATATATTTAAAACAGTATATTATTTGTAGGGTCCCGTTTTGAAAATGTGAATGTGAATTTCCAAAAAATTTGCTAGCCTCCAGGGTGGACACCCCCCGGACCTCTCGTTTGAGAACGCCACTGCTCTAGTCCTAGGAGCCTATATCTCCAGTGAGACACTGCTTCACATTCACATTCACAATTGTATGCATGTGCTTATATTGAAATTTAAAGATTGTTCTATGTTTTATAGAAGCCACAATGTCATATTGAGAAAATATCTATTTACTGAACTACTATAAGAATTATGCACTTTGCTGTTATTCACAATATGTTACCGTCTATTATAACCTGAAATAATTCTATAGAAAAAAAACTACTACCTAAACGTTGGACAAATTTAATTTATATTCAAAACCTTAACTACAATTGCCAGTAAGATTTAATCTTAGTAGCATGTTCCCACAAAAAGCAACAAAAGTCTTTTTACTGATGATACAACTCTATTCCAATTAAAATTTGTAGTTTGTAGTAATAGTATTCTTAAATTATTTATTGTCAGTGGTGTAGCATTGTAACTTCAAGAAAAATAAAATATTTGATTTTATGTACAAATAATTATTATACACAGTTTATAGTTAAGTGAAAATCAAATATTCTGTAGATAATAGACAGTCGATATTAAATGTGTAAGTGTATTTCATAATTAAAATGAAGATGAATACAGGGTGATTGATTAGTGTGATAAAGTTCAGTGCCTCCTTTGTCCTTTGAAATATAAATTTGAAAGTTTGAGGGTTTATGGCCATCATCAGTCTTCACATTTTTAAATTATTTACAATCTTATCTGGTGTTCCAGAATGCTGCGCCATATCAAAGTTACATTTTTTTAAATGAAACACCCTATATTCTATCGCATATTTGGAATCAGCTTGACCTCCCCATCACAATAATATCGGGTTGTGATGTGTTCTACGGGGTATTTAAAAAGTTATAACCAATTTTCCATAAAAATCGTAACAAGTTCAATACCCTGTACATTGTAAGAGAAATTCAAGAATGAAAATCTGTTGCGGCCAAAGTGTTCGAATAGTCGTAAAAATTTTGGAAAATTATTTATTTCGTTAATATTCATTGAATCTGATACAGGGTGAATCAAAATACGAATACATTATTTTCTCCGTTTTTTCAAATGGATCACCCTGTATTTTATGAGAGTATCGAAAAGTACTATCAACATACTTCTTTTTTTATGAATCATTTCCTATACCTTAAATTGTTAGTTCTTGAGATATTTTGATTTTTCTATGCAAAACATTGATTATATCTAATTATTTAATAATTAATTGTGTTGGGTGTGATTGATTTGTCAAAAACTGATATTTGACAATAACATGAAATGGCAGTAGGTACATTAGTGTTTTTTGATTTAGCGGTTTGGTAAATTTTTTGGTGTTTTGAAGAAATTTAACTAGGGCAAAAATTAATTTCACTAGTGATGAAATGATTAATATGATCTGGATATTGGGAGAATGCAATAAAAACGCCTTACTATCAGCAAGAGAATACCATGAACGTTTTCCTGAAAGACGGCAACCTACAAAACAAAAACTTCTGTGAAAATGAAATTAATGTTTTGCTGGCAGTTACTGAAAACCCACACACAAGTGTAAGGAGCCACGTTTCATAAAAATGGTTGTGTTAATAGGCACAACTTTCACTATTATTGATAAACTAATCCATATCACACAGTGACACACAGTCAAAATAGATTGTCGTTGAATGTGTGGGGAGGTATTGTTGGTGAATATGTAGTAGGACCATATTTTTTTGATATAATCAATGTTTTGCATAGAAAAATCAAAATATCTCAAGAACTAATAATTTTAGGTATAGGGAATGGTTATAAGTTTTTAAATACTCCGTAGAACACATTGTAATGGGGAGGTCAAGCTGATTCCAAATATACAATAAAATATAGGGTGTTTCATTTAAAAAAATGTAACTTTGATATGTCACAGCATTCTGGAACACCCTGTAAGATTGTAAATAATTTTAAAATGTGGAGACTGATAATGGCTATAAACCCTCAAATTTTCAAATTGTTATCTCAAAGGACAAAGCAGGCACTGAACTTTATCACACTAATCAATCACCCTGTATATGTGCCTACAAACAAAGAATATAAAATTGTTAATTCTATTTTTCAAATTTAATAATCTCCAAGATTTTCCTGAAGAAATAATCAAGACCACTGCACTGGACTCAAGTGCTTATATTTCCACGGAAATGTTCAGGTAATTGGACCTCTTTTCACCAAACGAGACTACAAGCTACAACCTTAAAGTGTACGTTCTTAACTGGATGAATCACGGAAAAATCATATTTCTCTTTTTTTTTATTATTCGCTTCTCGTTACGTTACGGTTACGTGTGCAAGTCAAGATATTCGTATGCTGTTAGAGTAGTTGTAGGTAACTCTAACTAGATGTCATATATGGCTGTTCACGAATCCGTTTCTGTACTAAATTTATTAATATTATTTGCATAACTTATGGAGATTCCTAGAATTCCTTTCAAAGAGATGTGTGTATACATACATCTAGGTTAACATTATATTTTGAGGGTTGATATTATAAATACGATACAGAGTGTCCAGAAATTCTCCTTCCAAACGGAAACTACAGTTACTAGAAATGATTTTAAGTCGATTTAGCTCAAATTACCTCAATCCGAAAATGCTTCCTGAGGAAGCTAAAACCCTTTGAAAAAGACGTCCTCATATGAGGTATTTTTATTAAAAAAAATTTATTTTCAATTTTTTTATGTATCTTACACCGAATTTGGAAAATTCAAAATAATTTTCATAAAAAATGTTCCCTTCTTTCAATATCAAGTTGGCTTTGAAAAATCTTGATATTACAGATACAATTTTATAATCCAACATGATTTTATGTAAGAAACACAAAAAGTTTAAATTTATTTTTCTCGAAAACGGTTCATGATATCGATTTGAAAGAAGAGAACGTTTTTTATGAAAATGATCTTGAATTTTCCAAATTTGAAGCTGTTTGTTCCTTTTCCATGCACAAACGAGAGATAGATTATTATAACAAACAATAATTTATTCAACTGCCTATTATAAGGGCCGGATACGAAATGCCTCCCGAAAAAGGGTTTCTTACCTGTCGCTAAAAGGGTCACATACGAATTGCCTCCTAAGCTCTAAATAAATTACCAGCTTCTAATCTTTGTACGAAGGTGAGACGTTGCCAAACTTTCGTCCTTTTATAGAATTTCGTTAATAACTCAATATTAACCATTATTTTTTGGTTTTAATATTTTGATTATTTTGATCAAAAACATAAAGACATGATAAGTATTTTATACATTTATTAAAACAAATCATCAGCAGAAACTTACAAAATTACATAATATTATCATCGCAGAAAATTTAAAAACACCAATTTTTAAGAAAATTACGACTCAAACAATAAAATTCAGTCTGCAGACTGAACTATTCAATTTTATATACAAATCATCAGAAGAAATTTACAAACTTACAAATTATTTTTCCTAAATTTGTATGACACTAGTTTCACAAATTCTAATTTATTTATTGTACCTTCTCTTAATTGTAATATTTTTTCATTTACAAAATTGATTTTTGCTGTACTTTCCTCAACAATTCTTTTTGGTACCGAGACAGAATTTATTTTAATATAGGTATTTATTTGAAATTGTAAAATAATCTCAATAAAATTATTTATATTTGGATGAGGGCAGTAGAAAGACGAGTTATACTTGGAATGGAAACTTTCACATGGGTTTGTGGTTCTTTCTAAAGATGAAGAGTGCTCAGCCCAGAGATGTGGCGGAAATTTCGAATTTTCCGATATATAATTATCCACAAGATAATCACAAAACTGAGTGACCCTTTCATCGACTGGTTTAATTTCGGACAAATCTATTGCAAAAAAATCGCCAACTTCTTCAGGATCTAAGAATGATAGGCCAAAAATATATGACAGAAAATGGGTAATTTCACTTGAGTCAGCACCTTTTTTCTGGTATTCTGGAGCTAAGCCCAGTGCTTGAAGCTTTCTATACCAAGCCTGACCCAAATGAAAACGACATCCACGAAGATCTGCTTCAGGGAATGCCTTACGGATACCATTATGTATAGAAATTTCAAAGTCTGAAGTTATTACTTTAGGGGATACAGGGCAATTGAGTTTAATACATTCTTCTATGATATATTTAAACACGAGATAATAAGAAGATGACTTTTTATCTTCAAGTAAACAGAAGACGAGAGGAATATAATGTCCATTTTTTAAGCCATGTATAGTGAACAATTGGGTGAAAAAGCGAGGACAGTACTCAAAAGTTCCGTCGACATACCAATTGGAAACAGTCGAAAGAAAAGAAAGATTTGAAGAACAGGATAATATAACAATGTGATTATCTTTGTCATTTTTAATTATAAAATTTTCGTTCCTATTTGTAATAATCGAAGTTGAATCGATAGCAATATGAAATTCAGATATACTTTTAGGAAGTTTAATTAAAGAATTAGTTGTTCTAGCGTAATATAAATTCTGTCTCACCCTATAGATATCGTTGGTAGTAAATGTCTCTATATTCGTCTTCTTAAGTTCTTTACATATGAGCTTCATTGGTTTTTCGTTGATATCTTCCACGGCTGCTCTTTTTATCGAATTGCTTACGGCTTTCCTATTGGACACTTCGGCAGACAACTTCTCGTGATTGTGATCTAATATCGACTCAATTATCGAATTGTCACATCCCTGCGTTTTCACAAATGCTTTGCAGGTTTTCTTAGTACATGTCCATCGCTTTACCGTATCTTTGGCCAACATTTTTTGAAAACCGAATGTGAAACCATCAATTGATATTAAAGGTTTGCCCTTTTGACTCGAACACATCGTTGATTCCATTATTTCGAATATTATAACTTAATCCACTTAAACACAATTTGAACTTAAAATTGACAAACTGATACAAGCTTTAAATCGACAAAACTGAGACAAGAACTAATAAACTTGAAGTATTTATACAAAAATTAAGTGATCACATAATTATAGAAAGAATATTTATTATAAACAACTAATTACCAGATTTAGTAGGTGCAAACTACCCTATTCATGGAATAGATTAGAGATTAGAATCGTGTTAGATCAAAACAATTAGAATACTTAGTGTAGGTACATCGGCTTTATTTTTAATGGTAAACAATTTTATTTTCTAAACAAAAATGTACACTGATTAAGTAATCACATCATTATAGAAAGGATATTTATTATAAACAACTATAAACAATTGGAATACTAAGTGTACTTCGGCTTTGTTTTTAATTGTAAACAATTTTATTTTCTAAACAAAAATGTCGTACTCTGAAATATTTTGTTAACAGATTTTATGTACAGTGCATAAGAATTAGAAAAATAAAAATAGATATATATTTACCTATTCAAATTATAATTTGGCAACATTGTGTCATTATACAAAGATTAAGCACACAAAATATTACCATAAATGATTAAGGACCCGGAGGCATTTCGATTGTACCCGGGAGGCATTTCATCTATGAAAATAGGTACCTGAAAAAACGGGAGGCATTTCGATAACACCGATTATAAGATGATAAAAAATTGAAGTAGGTACATGGTTTGAATTTAAAACGTCTTTGACTATTCTGTTAAAATTTGAATTGAAGATATCGACTAAATAATTGTGTACAAGTCGAAACTACAATAGCCGACAACCAGATGCGAGTAGCCCAAAGTGAATTAACAAAAAACTTAATAATTAACCTGAATGAGTGGAACACGAAGTTAGCAACGAATGTTGGGGAGTTACAGTATGAGTCGGTCGTTGATGCTTTTGTCCAGTAAAAAGCTTTGCTGTGACTAACGGTTTCTAACATTTTCAGCGGCGGGTAAAAACAATTCTCAATTTTAGATGAAATATTATTGAAATTGACTAGAAAAAATGAGTAGACTTTGGTAAAATCATTAATAATTTGATATTCCTTGTCGCTACTGGTCAATGGAAAATTGGATGAGAGAAGAGCATGCACAGTATCCTCAAAAAGTAAATGTTTGGAAACCATATCACTGGTCCCTTTTTCATTATTTAGCACTTTTTCATAATAATTTACCTACAAACATTTGCAAATTTAAATCGTGATCCAGGAAACCTTAAAATTCCAGTGTATATTATAGTTCCAGCAAGTTGGAGCACCACCACATCACCAGCTCAATATTCGGCAGTATAGTAGTGAGTAGAATTGATTTGCACCGTTTCACAATTTGTTGACGAGATAAAGAAATCTATAAGTAGAAGCAGTACCAGTTTCAGACTCATAATGTGAATGTTCAAAAAATGATTGCCAATGCATCTATATTGGGGTGACATTCATTCAGTTCCTGTAGCCACTTACTTCTACTTAGTTCCTGAGGAAAGTCTCAAAGACTAGTAGCTCCTTTAGTCCTATTTCCTTAAAGAATTTTAGGATATCTGCAGGCTTTAGCTTAGGTCCCTCTTCTATCCAGTAATCTCCTAGGTGTTGCGCCCTAGGATTCTGAATTTCTGTGCAATTCGCATGTGGATTGAGGTTTCTTCTTCCATGCCAATGTCCCGTTAGGATCACTGTTAAAACTCTTAGTGCAGTTTTACTTTGACTTATGCATTCATTTGCCCTCAACGGATTGTAGTCACGTAGAAAAACCTTTGATTGTCTGAAAGTATTGTCAATTCTGGTTTTCTTTCAGCAACTCCAACGTTTGATCCATTATTTTCTTGTTTCAGTGGCATGTACATTGCGTAGATAGCGACAAAAACATACCAAATTCCTTTTTGTCTATTGTCTCGAATCCCTCCTCTTCACTTTAAGAAATTTCAGAACCTTTAGTAAAAAAAAATTAACATTATAATATTCTTGTTTTGTACATACAACAATCAATCAACTTACTATATTTACTACAGCCCACATCATTACTAGCAGATGGAACTATTTCAGGCTCTAAAATACAATATATCAACAATTAGAACCTAATGTTGTTGTTGCATACACTTTTTCAGTTTAAAAGGAGAAACAATAATTCTTCTTCAGAACACAATGTATCGTAAATAACAAAAATGAACTAAGCCTACCCTGAGAAGTTCACAGTCAATGTGGACTAACCTTTCTAGTAAATTTTGCATAGACCAATCGGAAGCTACAGTGCACCAATGACAATCAGTTGTTCACGTGGACATGTGAAAAGTATTGAGTACAGAGCCTAGCCACTTCTCCATACTTCCCATTTACAAAATCGGGGTTTGTACTGGCACTTGACGGCGACCAATGAGAATCAGTTGTTAGCTTGTGGTAGGTCAAGACTAGAAATAATTTATGGCTTTTTTATCTTTTCGACTTTTTAATCCTCAAACAGACCTTGCCGCTGACTGTTATAATAACGTGAAAGAGTGCAAATTAATTTTACTCACAACTGTACTTCTACGCATTATTTTGGATAGGGAGTCAGGGATCGATAGAATGGCCAGCACAATCTCCTGATCTTACGTTATTAGACTTTTTCACGAGGATATGTGAAGAGTATTGAATACAAAACCTCGCCACTTCTCCATACTTCCATTTACAAAATTGGGGTTTGTACTGGCACTCGACGGGGGTAGAAGGGGAGGATTATATATTCACGTTAAAGAATATCAATATATAATTTATATTTGACGTGTTTTGTTATTTCTGGTATTTTCTGTAAATATGTGCAGAAACAGTAATAACTAATTTATTAGGTAACGTTTCAATGATGAAAATATTTTTCTGTGCGCCAATGAGCTAAATGCAACTAGCAAGTATAAAGGGTATATACACATTCCGTTCCTTAGCTGCGCTTTAAATTTAATTTACCACTGCCATTTGCTCAATTAGCAATGGTCAAGTAGGGCAGCCATGTCTTGATTACTATGTGCTGGAGGAAGTCGTTCGTGCAAGGAAGGTCGAGGGGATGGAAATCGGACAAACGGAATTGAATGAGACTTTCTACTAAGGGATTTGAAAAGATTTGAGAATTGTTTGAGTTTGACTCCGTATTGTGTTAGTTCGAAGTTCTGTGACTGAACAAGAAGAAAAGAACTCTTACCCATTGGAATGCAGGAGAAACATTTTTAGCACTTATTGATGGTAGTGTGGATTATACTGAAAGTATTTCTTCTCCAAATTAATCAACAGACTTGACGTATGAGGCGAATAATAATGTTGCACTACAACACTTCTTAACAGCGACTTCATAATAACATTAAGAAAGTGCAGTTAGTTTTTAAATTCGATATTATTTATTATAATTTATACTCAACGAAATTAACATACTTACAAAACTATATAGCTATTTGTAAAACAAGGGAGCAAAATGCTACTTTTCCTCCCTAGGATGAAGTTTACTGCCCGACACGTAGCAGAGCGCAGTAATCATTCAAGAGATGAAAAGGCATTTTACTCCCATGTTATACATATGATTTAAATTAACAATTCACTGATTTCTACCATTTTGCAAAATACGGGGTGTTCTATGAATAAACGGTAAAATGTCAATGCCGTATAAGTTATTTCATTGATGACGTACCATAACGTCCCTTTTACTTTTCCTCCCTAGGGAGTAAAAGTACGACTTTGCTCCCTACAATGAGGCCAGGAAATGTATACTTTGGATAGAGGTTGGCGGAAAAATCATTTTTAGGTATATATGATGTATATGTATATAAATGTATGTGTATATTTTTGTCGCTGAGAGGTAAATGTAAAAATTATACTCATCATTAACTCTACTTTTCAAGTACGGTTCCTGTTTTTTATGAAAGATTTTGCAAGGGATTTCCTACCATAAATTCAGCAATGCATATCTGTGAGTTTTCATGGATGGATTATCATTAAGACCTTTTCCTTCATTGAAAGAAGTGGAAACCATTTTATTACATTGCTCAAAAGTACAAACTTCATTCGTATGCTAATTTTTTTTTCATATTCCATTGTTAACAGATTCAGCCAGTGATAAATAAGTCAAGTTCAACGCTGAATAAGCCGTATGTGATTTATTAAGGTTACACGGCAGTTTGAACTTGAAGTAAAATATAAATTTATATTGGTTGGAATTCATTCTTAATTAATTCTTATTATGATTGATATTAAGTTAAGTTATTCCACGCCTTTTTTTTCTAGTTCATCTCCTGTTTCATTCCCTTCTATTCTAGTGTGTCGTGGAACCTACAGACGAAGCTGTTTATTTCATTTTGTTTTCGCTTTGAGGAATAAAACTAGTTTCCTGAAAAAACGTTTGTTTTGATAACCTTTGGCATAAAATGGGTTTCAGCCAGTAACACAAAGGATACATTTATTTGAATCAGAAAAAAAATCATTAGATATATTTTTAAATTTATTGTACGGTTATGGACAGTCTGATTTAAGTACACACACTTTGTTGTTTAATAAATATCCCTCATCGCACCAGCACGCAATTATTAGATTTCGTAAACACACTCCGCTTGGATCTTCAACGCGTGTGGGATTTGGTTCCATGCAAGTGGGTACGGGGTTATAACAATCGGAACTTCCTATTTGTTTTGGTTGTGAATTTTCTGGACACTTATGCTGACGAAATTTTGCTGAAAATATAAGAATTTTGTAAGTTAACATTTCAATTAATTTCAAACTACTTTAACAATAATATGGTAAAGTTGAACATTAAGGTCAATTTATGCTACACCGTGCCGCAACCGTTACAATATTATTATATCAATATGTATCTGTAGAGTAGGGAGGGTGAGTGTAGGCTCACAGCACTTAGGCCACATGTAACCCATTGTACATCCTCCCGAGGAGTTGTCCTCCTAGGTCATCGTCCATCCTGTCCTTCCCAGGAAGGTGGATCGGTCACTAGGAGACATCTCCTTTATATCGGCAGGTGTAGGCCAAGACTCACCGAACACACACTCTCTTATTGACGATAACTCCGGACACTCGCATAGGACATGCCTGAAAGTTTCATCTTCCTGTTCACACATCCTGCATAGATGTGTGTCCACTAGCCCCATAGTATGGAGGTGTTTCCTTAGTTGACAGTGGCCAGTCAAGAATCTTACTGTTAAACGTAGGTTTTTCCTGGTCATCGCCAAATATTTCTTCGGCGCCAGCTTCCCAGGGTCGCCCAGGGTGATCCTGACAAAACTGCATCCTTTGATTCCATCCCATCTCTTAAGGGATTGAGCATGGGTGTAAAGTTTGGCTAGTTCCGCAATTGTCGAAGTCGTTAGGCCGTAGGTGTCACTGGGTCCTAAACTTTTTATCCTTTACTCCTGTCGTGCCCTTTAACCCACCTCAGGATAATATTGTTATCTGCCGAGGCGTTAGTTAAATCTTGGTGGCATTCTAGTACTAGCCCCGATATAACACGTTGTCTGTTCAAGGCTAATAGGGCTTGTCTGCTATCAGTGCAAAAATTCCTTTTCTGGTTAGTTCTTTTGTGGCAATTGAGATACCAGCCAGTTCTGTTTGAACCACGCTGGTATTGTTCCCCATTCCCCACTTAACCCTTAGGCTTAGTGCTCTGGAGTATTATATCAATGTTAAGGGGTTAAATTCTTGTGGAATTTTTCTTGCATAATAGGTGTGCGATGAAATTTTTATTTGGAAATAATTTATGATTCAAAAGTTTATAACTATAATTTTCAATGATATTTCCAATACAGCTTATGTAAGCTATATTTTTAGTAAATTTAAAGAGTAATCCCCAGAAAAATCAACTGAATAGCAGAAGATAACCTAACCATACAAACTGAACGTTAAAAAATATTGGTAAGGATCCTTTTTCCAACTAACCTAGTAGGTATATATAATGTGGAGTTATATTGGTAGTTTTATTGTTTGGGACAGTTTTCCTTGAGTACACATTGACTATCGTTCTTTAGATATCCGTCATTACACCAGCAGGCTGATATTAAATTGTCCAAACAAATTCCGCTAGGATCAGATACATATTTTGGATTTGGATCTATACAAGTCGGCACAGGTTGATAACAGTTTGAGCCACCCAAATTCCTTCTTTGCGAATTTGGAGGACAAGTAGCTAAAAATGGTTTGAAGGTGAAAGTTAACTTCTAAGTACAAGATATTCAGTATTTATGGCAATTTTTAAAAAAAATTTAAGTAACAACAAAATAAATACTAGCCAATAAAAAACTTAATAGGTATATCTTACCATAGATTGCTTGTATGCTTAAAATGGCAACAAAAAAAAACACGAATTTCATGTTGTTAATAATCACAAAGTTTAGAAAAAAAGTTGAAGTAGACTTGAAAAACTGCAGTCTAGTGGCATAAATTCTTGTAAACAGTGCTTATATCAATAGCATGATGAATTATTATCATAAGGTCACATAAACATTTGGTATTAATAGAAATATTAATTTATTTATAATGCAGTTAATTAAGGAGTACCAAATACTTAAAATTTTTTGTTTAACATAGTTTGTTTGCATCCATAAATTAGTCCTAGTATAATAAAAATATTTTTCTACTATCACTATCGAAAGTAGTCTTTTGTGCCTTGAAAAGCAACACTGCAAAGTTGATGTTTTCCGCGAGCTGTCATAATTTGAAAGTATTGGCGCTCTTAAGCAGAAAGTAACTTTGAAGCACGCCTAATATTCCGCGAGCTGTCATAATTTGACATTATTGGCTCTCTAAAGCCCATGTCTCACGGTCAAATTTTTGATCAAATTAGTTTGACCAAAGTGACGTATTGACGTCATACCTATAGTTTGTTCAAATTTTAAGAAACTGTCTTTCACACCATCATTCAAAATTTGACCAAATTTATTGACGGATGTCTAACTGGCGTCTGTCATTTGTCAAACTAAAAATTGTTTGTGTTGTTTTAATGTGATTAAACTGAAATTTTTTTTGTATATTCCACAATGAAAATAAAAAAAATTAAATCTGTTTTGGGTCTTTTAAGTATAGGTATTGTTCTGGCATACCGGGCTGGAAGAATAGAAAAGGAAAAACGAAGAATGTGGGCTAGATCTTGGCTTCTTCGACGAAACGAAACCAGTCATAGCAATATTTTTATTTACATTTTTACAATGACATTTATGGCACTCACGTCAACCGTCAATATTCTTTTTCCACCAATCAAAAGGAGAGTTTGCTCAAACTGACCTTGAAAAATAGAAACGCCTCTATTTTTACAGGGTTTGATCAAACTAAGAAGATGACGTCATATGCTGTCAATTTTTTGGTTTGCTCAAACTAATTTGATCAAACATTTGACCGTGAGACATGGGCTTTAAGCAGAAAGTAACTTTGGCGCACGCCTAATTTTATTTATAGATAAAAAAGAGTTAGTAGTTAATTTTGGTATGATATTAGAAAAATTCTTGTGCGTATTTAGAGAAGAAAGTCTTTCGGTAGTTTCGACAGATTACACGCTTTTTATTAGCTTCACTTGTATGTTTGTCTGTTTGTATGTTTGTATGTAACTCTCCGCGGCTTCTGGCACCGAACGAATTCGATGTCGACATTCGGTAATTAGCGTATCAATTTATTAACTCAATTTATCGTTATCTTTCAGTGACCTTCAGTCGAAACATATTTTAATAGTTTGCTGTGGATTTGCTTCTAGTTTTTTTGCCGTAAATATATTTTTAACTTGATTCTTATTATTACCTATTAGTAAATTTATCGAAGTAGTTCTTATCGGGTATAATTGCTTTCTTTTGATTTAAGATTTAAAAACTAAATATCTTGAGTATGCAGTGGCGTATCTGCATTTTTTTTTCAAAAATGTTTTTGCCTTTTCTATATCTTTAGATTATGTATCATAAGTACCTAAACTTTCTGTCTCGACTACCAAAGTACTACTTTCTACTCTTGATACACAAATAGCTATTTACAAAAAAAATGTTTTAAATAAATTCACAGCCTTGGGAACACATCTAGTTTAGAAATCTCTTCCTGCCCTTCCAAGGCATAATTCACATCTTTCCACTGTTGAACATGAGAGGCAGCAGCAATTATTAATTACGCTTCATTTACTCAGTGCTGTCAATAATGACAGAATATTTAAAGTGTTGGGTTAGGTTAAGTTGTATTTTTTTGGTAATAAACAATAATAGTGGAAATAAACTTATTAAAAAGTTATAAATAATGAAATGATTGTATCCAATGGGGGTCCGGTAAGGTTTGCGACCCTTAGAATTTTGCAATGATTTTTTTTTTATTAGAAGGCCCCATTATTATAAAACATTTTAACAAAACAATTCTTGGATCATTCACTTTTGAAAGATAAAATCGCAATTGAAATTACCTACTAAAAATCCGCCATTTTTATTACATTTTTGTCAATTTTTGACAATTATGTCTAGATAGCAGATGGTCACAAATTTTAGAAGGAGTGGTTGATGGACAATGTTGCCAGTTTTCATTTCCGCGCGCGCGAATTGCGAAACCTCGACCCGGCGCGCATTTTTCATAATCTGTTCATGGCGGTTCATTCAATTTTCCCATTTGCAGATTGTGTATGTATTCCTGATAGTATACCTATTTTAGCCTGTATTATTTCAGATGTGGATAATCATGTAAATTATTTTTTTTACCTGTACTATATATATAATTCCAGGCCCTCCAATTTTTGGTAAAGTCCCTGCAGTATCGCATTCTCGCTACAAGGGTAGCACTGGACAATTAAGTGTCAACTGAAAATAATTATGCTTAAGAATGTTGTTAATATTCACAAAGTTTAAAAAAAAAGGTGAAGTGTTCTTGAAAAATTGCAGTCTAGTGGCATAAATTCTTGTCAACAGTGCTTATATCAATAGCATGATGAATTATTATCATAAGGTCACATAAACATTTGGTATTAATAGAAATATTAATTTATTTATAATGCAGTTAATTAAGGCAAACCAAATGCTTACAATTTTTGGTTCAACATAGCTTGTTTGCATCCATGAAATAGTCCTAGGATAATAAAAATATTTTTAACACTAAAAATAATTTAAATAAATTTACAGCCTTGAGAACACTTCTAATTTAGAAATCTCTTCATGTCCCTCCAAGGAATAATTCACAATTTTCAACTGTTGAACATGAGAGGCAGCAGCAATTATTTACGCTCCATTTACAAATCAGTCACGAATAGGTTCACCAGAAGATAAGTGCTTATAAACAAATTACATACAACGAGGTATACAAAGAGTTGGACTTCATAATGGGATTACCATCGGATCCTATCCTATCAACACTCCAGATGCTATAATGCGATTAGAGACTGGAAGAGTCAAGTTTGCATTTCATATTTTTAAAACGTCTCTTAAGTAACTGGATACACAAAAAACTTACAAGGGATAATCATCACTATCCTAAGCTCTGTTTTAAACAACAATTGCGGTTGGTCAACTTTACATATGTGAAGTATAACTGGGTACTTCAGTTGAAAAAGTTCTTTGTAGATACTGATTGTGATCATATATGGAACAATTTGAATCATCCGTCTTTTATATCGCAGAGGAAAGATTTGTTGTCCAAATATTATACTTATTTACATGAATCAGATGTCAGTGCTGCGTCTCGATATTATTTCACGTATTTGTATACTTCCTTTCCTACCACCTGTGAACCAAGCACGTACCAGGCTAGAAAAATTGCGGAATATATTGAATTATCCCAATTTGTCATAAATGAATAATGTTTGGTGTGTAGTATTTAAGATTCACTTTTCCATTTAAAATTTTTTTTATATATATAATTATATTTGTATTTTGCTGTAACATTGTTTCAGAAGCAATAAAATTATTATTATTATTACCATCGGATGAGATGCTTCATAACAGGTAGAGAGGTAGGAAGGACTATTTTCAAATCGTTTGAGATTACTTGAAACCCTACCAGGCCAGATAAATCACAAGGGCGATGAAGAGGTAGAATTACTCAGTCCAGAATTTTTATGTGGTATAGCTTTGATGAAAAACAGTCTCTAGAGAAGAAGGATCATCGCCAAAATTCACGGAGCTCCTACTAAGCCAGAATAGGTAACCACTTAAAGGGTTTGTCAAGGAGATGAGATTTATTGTTTTGCAATAGGGTTTCCAAAAGCTCAAGTCAATAATGACAGCTGGTGACTGGACACTGCATCCTGAGGAAACATCTGCACAAAATGGGCAAAGTTAGTGAGTCTATGTGCAGGAAATGTGAACTCTATGATGGAACACCTACTCACATACTCTGCTTCTGCGAAAACTTACATGGACTCAGACGGAAGCATTTTGGAGAGGAAATAATACAAGTCAAACTAGTGGCCTACATAAAAGTCATAAAACTTCTGGAATGAAAGCAGACAACATGAGAAATGGTACAACGATTCAGTTCAAGTGCCTGATCTATTGAGCACAATCCAATCCAATCGAATGAATGAATGAAGCCAGAATTGGTAACCATTGGCAGGTTTTGTCAAGGAGATGACACTTATTCTTTTGTAATTGGTTCTCCAAAAGCTCAAGTCAATTATGACAGAATATTTAAAATGTTGGGTTAAGTTAAGTTGTATTTTTTTGGTAATAAACAATAATAGTGGAAATAAACTTATGAAATAGTAATAAATGATGAAATTATTTCACCCAACGGAACTGGTTATGTTCCACTCTCAGAGGAACTCAGCTGCTAATTGCCAGCATACCTAAGTGTTGTGTAAGTAACATTTTTATAAAATTTAAATATTTGAAGAGCAGTGTCCAGAAAAAAAGCAACTGGCTTTGAATAGCATCTCATTGACAAGAAACAGAGCAAACTAAAAACATATTATTGAGGTATATTTTATTTAACTAATTAACATCATACATGCTGATTATTTTATTTTTATTGTTCGGGACAGTTTTCTTTAAGCACACATTGACTACCGTTCATTAGGTATCCATCATTACACCAGCAGGCCGATTTTAAATCTTCCAAACAAAATCCTTCAGGATCAGAAACATACTTTGGATTTGGATTCCCACAAGTCGGTACAGGATGATAACAGTTAGAGCCACCCAAATTCCTTCTTTGCGAATTTGGAGGACAAGTAGCTGAAAATTATTTAAAGGTATAAATCACAGGTGTCTAGAAATCATTTTCAACCAGCAGAGCTATTTTATAATTTGATTGCTTAGATTTATTGGTATTTTATTACTACTTCTATAATCCCAATTTGTTATATTAGACATGCATCGAACACTATTCTGTTGTAAGCAGCTAATGTGTTTTATAAATTATAGAATTTATTACATGAACATATATAACATTTCAAACTATAAAACTAAAATGTTTTATAGTACCTTTCCTTGATATTTCTTAAAGGTATATTTTAAAATTGTTTCTGTTGCTTTGAAAAACCTAAGTTTGTGTCACGTGAAAACTAACCCTAGACTTAGCCAATCTGTCAAATTTGATCTAATGGTAACCACAGCTTATATAAACTGCCCTAATAAGTACACGCTCCAAATGAATAACAATATTGATATTGTTACAAATTAACTTTATTTATTATTACTACTTCCTGTATAATAACTAGTTTTCTCGTTGACCTTTACAAAAAATGACATTTCACGTACAATTTCCGATTCATTTGGAAATTAGTAGTATTTTGTAAAGATCGACGAAAAACTGTATAGTATCTCGCCTGCTTTCAATTTGCAAGCTCGACTATAACAGACAGTTTTTCGTCCTTGGTACATAAATAACTATTATCAGTTAAGTAGATATTTTCAAGTTGTTATTTTGATGTACCTATAAGAAACATACCAATTGAGTCTGGTGGTAAGAAATGAAGCTACTAACAGCTTACAATAATTAATTAAGGTATAGGAGGTAGAGGATTCATTAAACAAGAAGCTTAAAAAAAAACCTGCTGTCTGCAAGGAATATTAAGGATTCAAGCTTGTATAATCATGAAGAGAACTGGTTTCAAAATCATTTTATGAAAAATATTCCCGACCACAGTGTTGTAATGGATAACGCAGGCTTTCACAGCCGTCTACTACAAAAAGCACCAATCTCAAGTAGAAAGACTGAAATTCTAGAATATTTGTGCCAAAATGATATTTATTTTGAACCTGATTACAAGAAGGAGCAACATTTGAAGGTGTTAATATCATATGCTATTAAAAAAGAATATGCATGTGACAGTTTAGTTGACGAACAGAGACATACTGTGCTACGTCTTCCTCCATACCATTGTATATTCAACCCCATAGTGCATTAGTGGCATCAAGTTAAATCAAAGTTGAGGGCAGAAAATGTTACTCCTACTTTGGGTCCCAGTGTTATAGAATTAATTAAAAATGTAGTTGATAATATACCCATTCAAAGCTGGAAAAATTCTGTACAGCACGTTATAAAAATTGAAGATTCATACATTCATATTCAAAATAATATATTATAGAGCCTATTGTAATTAATCTTAATGATAAGTCTGACAGTGGAACAGAATTAGATTTAGAATAATATTAAACCGTACCAACAAAGATAGATATTGTTTTTTTTTACCTAGATATAGTTTAATTAACTTAATAGTATTTAATGATCTCTCATTTAGGAGGAAAGAGAAAAAAGTTTAGAAAATGGTCTTCACATATTAAATAAAAAACAAAGGATGTATGATGAAAATACAAAAAGATATATCTTTGTGGATTTGATCCTATTTAAAATAATTTTAAATAGTCCGCCACTGGCGATCTCTTCTACAGCAGCTATTGGCCATATATGTTGTTGCAACTCGCCCATTAATTCTATGATTGCCGGCAAAAGCCAAGACGATATACTTTGAGACAAACTATAAAGTTAAATGTATCTTACCATAGATCGCTTGTATGCCCAAAATGATAACCAATATCACAGATTTCATATTGTTAATAATTAGCAAATATAAAACCAAGATGATAAAATTAGTAATAGTTGTCTTGAGAAACTGTTATCCAGTGGTATAAATTCGTGCTTATATCAATACATGTCATAGTTTAATGGGTTATCAAAAGCCACATAAACAGCTGCTATTAAATTTAGTGATGAAAACATTGGAAACTGAATTATCATGAAGCAAATACTTATAATATTTACTCAATAGAAACATTGGTAGGGTAGAGTTGTCTCCGGTGAAGGGTCGAGTGGTTTCCCGCTGTTGACACTTTATTTGAGGAATGTTTCTTTGCTAGAATTTTATTTGCCTATTTGTATCTATAGAGTAGCGAGGGTGAGTGTAGGCTCACAGCACTTGGGCCACATGTGACCCATTGTACGTCCTCCCGAGGAGTTGTCCTCCTAGGTCATCGTCCATCCTGTCCTTCCCAGGAAGGTGGACAGGTCACTAGGAGACATCTCCTTTACATCGGCAGGTGTAGGCCAAGACTCACCAAACACACACTCTCTTATTGACGATAAGTCCGGACACTCGCATAGGACATGCCTGACAGTTTCATCTTCCTGTTCACACATCCTGCATAGAGGTGTGTCCACTAGCCCCATAGTATGGAGGTGTTTCCTCAGTTGACAGTGGCCAGTCAAGAATCCTACTATAAAACGTAGGTTTTTCCTGGTCATCCCCAAATATTTCTTCGGCGCCAGCTTCCCAGGGTCGCCCAGGGTGATCCTGGCAAAACTGCATCCTTTGATTCCATCCCATCTTTTAAGGGATTGAGTATGGGTGTAACGTTTGGCTAGTTCCGCAATTGTCGAAGTCGTTAGGCCGTAGGTGTCACTGGGTCCTAAAATTTTTAGTCCAGCCGCTTCCCTGGCTAATGAATCGGCAATGCGATTTCCTTTATTCCTGTCGTTCCCTTTAACCCACCTCAGGATGATATTGTTATCTGCCGAGGCGTTAGCTAAATCTTGGTGGCATTCTAGTTCTAGCCCCGATATAACACGTTGTCTGTTCAAGGCTAATAGGGCTTGTCTGCTATCAGTGCACATTGTTATATTTTTGCTAGAAATTCCTTTTCTGGTTAGTTTTTTTGTGGCAATTGAGATACCAGCCAATTCTGTTTGAACCACGCTGGTATTGTTTCCCATTCCCCACTTAATCCTTAGGCTTAGTGCTCCGGAGTAAACTCCACTTCCTGAGCCTTCCTTCTTTTTTGAGCCATCTGTATATATGCGTATTGCATTTGCAGCATCTGACTCTGTGTTCTGTTTTATTTGTATTTTGTAGGGTTTATTAAACCAAACCTGGGTTCAATTGCATCATTGGCTGCCTGCAGCAGAGGTAGCGCAGTAAGCGCTTCTTGCCATAGGCATGGCCATTAACGCAACCTCCTTGACGTATAGGTCTACAGGGGTCAAACCAGTAATTAGTTCCATTGCCGCGGTTGGTGTTGTTCTCATGGCTCCTGTGATGTTCAAACAAGCCATTCGCCTTTTTTACGTTCTTTGTCTTGGCGAAGTAAAATATATTTTGCATTAATTTTTGAATTTTGAAAAATGCTGGAATTGAAGGAAGTATATACCAGAATTGAATGAGAGACATCTCGACCACGAGAGCATAGGAGAATTTTCCCAATTTTTTTTTGACGAGAATCCTAATTGCATTTCTATTAGCTTCACGTACCGTAGACTTCAAATTGGAATGTAGTTAGCTAGCTCACTGTCAACCAAAAAGTCGAATGAATAAATAAGTATGTGTATTTAAGTTATATTGTTTATTCATCAGCAAACAATAGTATATTATTAAACGAGCAGTTTATGATAGCCATTATTCACGCAGGGTGACGTTTGCCTCACGAACCGTAGGCGAGGGGCACATGTCACCCGAAATTTTGTGAGCGTTGAGTTGTCATGGCATGTTATTTAAATGCAGAAGCGTGAATTATGAGTTCATAATTCACTCCACCTTTTGTTAGGAGGTAAAATATTGACTTATAATTAAGTAGTTGTGGACAAAATCACATCATTTCCATTATTTTGGACAGTTTTCTAATAGCACACATTGTTTATTGTGCATGTTCATTAAGTTTCCTTGATCACACCGGAAGCCTCTTATTCAATAAATGTTGTTGGAAAGCATCTGGGCGAAGAACGCATTTTGGGTTTGGATCTCGACAAGTTTGGACAAAATAATGATAATTAAATAGACCCAATGGTTTGATAATTATTTCAATAATTTAGGATCTCCATATATTTTTTTATTAAAGTGGAATTACAGAGAAACAGTTAGTTACATTTGAAAAATAATATGAGTAGATTCCACAAAGTATAAGTCCAAACAGCAAATTCCCCATGATACGGTAAAATATGGTTGTAAGGTATATTATAGTTAGTTAAAAACAAAGAATATTGCGACATATATCGATAAATAACTGTTGTTATAATAGTTTTGCTGTAATTATTGTAATCTAGTATAACAGAATTATCTGTGAATTGTTTTAAGTACATAAGTGATATCATATTCTTAAATCAAGTATGTGTTTATCAGATTGTCCATGGCTTGTCAAGCTTGTAGTTACATCTGTAGCCACCTTAAGTACCTACCTAACCGGTTATATTTTTTGAGAACTAGTCAAACTAAGTGGTGTTGCCAACTAAAGTTACAGGTCTAGTAAATAACTATACTCAAGTTAAAATATTTATTCTTCACATTTTAATTAAAATCACTTAATTATTTATTATTTTGGACATTTTTCTTTAAGTACACATTGTTTATCGTTCATTAAGTATCCTTCATCGCACCAACAGTCCATTATTACATCCAAAAAACACCATCCTTTTGGATGACGTATGTACTTTGGAGTTGGATCTTGGCAAGTCGGTACAGGTTGATAACAATTAGATCCTCCCAATTCTCTAAATTGTGAGTTTACTGGACAAGACATTGTTTCTGCTGCAAACAAAAATTGATTATTTAAAAAAAATTCAACTTCTATTTTCCGCCATGTCAATATGTAGAGATGATAAATTCTTATATCTTGTACAGGGAACCGTCTTTGGATCTGTGGCTCCACACATTTATGACAACACATAAGCCCTTCGGCTGATGAAATTATTGAATGAAACTATGAGAATTGAAGAATGGAATTTAGTTGTAAGAAAACTAATCGTTTCTTAGTAAACTAAATTAAATCTTAATAAAACACCAGCAGTTGGGGTGAAATTGCATTGTATGGAAAATATACAAATATATTTTTGTGCAGGGTACATAATTATTTAACTAACATTCAGTAATTTTTAGAATTGATCTCAAGCGAAAAAGTAAGAACGCTGCAGCTGAATAAAATATGTATTATTAAACTATGTTTAACATGAATGAGGTGTTAAAGCGATAACCGGTTTTTGGTACTCTATTGAAATATATTAGACCTTCTTTATAAAAATTCTTTAAACCGAATATTTCAGGAGAAAACTGGAAATTGAGAGTTCCTAAATGTTTGCAACTCTCACTACAGATACGTCACAAACCTGACGATGAAGTTAGCCACTTTCTAATTATATGTTTTAAGAACTAATAGCCAGTTACAAAAAGTCCGTTCGCATTTGAAGTTTTGAAGAGCTGTCAAAGTCTATAATATATATGAGTGTTTTGTTCGTTTTTGTTAACAGTTTATACGAGTTTGAAGTTTCAATATTATAAGAAAATAAAAGCATTGTGTTAATGTTAAGTTTAGTTAGTTTTTCTCTACAATTTTTCAAGTTAGAATAATGTCAATATCATATAAATCTTGTTTTGTATCATACTGCCCCGTAAAAAGTTTGTAACTGTGCCTGCAGTAAAAACAATAATTAGGGTTTGGGGCTGCTAGAAGAAAATATCAATAGACTACAATTAATTACTATTTCTGTGAAGATCATTTTGATGTAAGTAATTGTATACAGATTGCGATAAAGTTTATTAGGTCATACGGCTTACACAAGTACGACAAGGATAATATGAACAACACTATTTGAAGGAAAGAGACAATAATTAATATACGTGTGAAGTCCCATCTATCAAAAAGGATGGGCGTGTATGTTCATTGCCCTTTTTAGTTTTAACCGTTGTGTTCTTTGCTCTCTCTTTCAAGTAGTACTGTTCGTATGATCCTTGTCGTACTTGTGTGAATCGTATGACCTAATAAACTTTTTCGCAATCTGTATGTGTATGTATTTGCTTGTAGGAACCCACTAATTCTTTCAATTTACGAAAAATATCTAGCACTAACAAAATTAAAAACTAACTGTAAATATGTAAACGAAAACTGTAAATGGTAAAAGCAAAATTTATATAAAATAATCTAATAGCCGTGAAAACAATATAAGTCGAAATAAATTTAAACAACTCCTAAATCATTCACTATAAAAGCAATGCAACATAAGCATAACCTTTACTTCATCAAGATTTTTAAAAAGAAGACGACATAATTGTGGTCCTATGTCAAACCTTATGTAGCTAACTTCTCTCTTAGGGTATGTACGTCACAGCATGAATGGCGAACTATTTGAATAATTCGAAAGTTGAATTTTGAAATCGACATAAAAACCTTGTAAGAATAAAAATAATTTCCCATTATAATTTTGTCCATCAGTAACTATTAAGATTGAGAAAATATCATATTTTTGTTAAGTTTAACACCTCATTGTATGGGCAGGTACAGAAGTTTTTGAGTTATCATCTGCACCAAATAAAAAAAATATTTCAGAAAAAAAAAACGCTTAGTTGTAACCATGAAAATTCGAAATTGACTGTGGCTTAGCCGACTATTTTAATTAATTCTACTTAAAGTGACCCTAGGCTTTGAGAGAATATTTAAAAGATGTACCTTTACATTACAGAAACGGACTTTTCAAAGTGGGTACCTCCCATGAAAAGCTGTACCTACTCATAAAATACACGTAAAACAGGTACAAACAAGAAAACATAAGACAAACAAACAAAAAAGAAATATTCTTAAAATATATAATTACAGAAAATCCAGTCATTCCTTTCAAGAGGCGGTGTGGTAAGGAACGGGGAGTGGGATCGTTTCTGTTTTGAAATTTGTACTTAATTAATTAATTTTTTTAAAGTAATTATGGAAAAATTACAAGTAAAATGGGTTGAGACAATTGATTTTGATATTTTGTTATGCCTCAGCGATGTATCAATGTTTATTCTGAAAGATTTGAAATTGTTTTTATCAAATTTTATTGCATTTTATGAATAAACCTTATTATTATTAATCAAGATTTGTCAAGATTGTCATAGCCAAGAATTTTTTACAAAAATACTGTTTATTCGCTAAATATAATATAACACCTTGTGATTTAGTCTGTTACAAATAAATTCAAAGAATTCTATAAAGTCCATATTTATATGAAAAGTAGCTTACCATCTATTGCTTGTATGCTTAAAATGACAATACATAACAACGCAAACTTCATTTTGTACTCGAATAAGGAATATTAGGTAACGTCAATGTGTAATACTCTATAGATTATTAATAACTGCTACCAAATGTATCCTTGTGACAAATATTTATCCTAAATAATAATGATATTATCAGGAGGTCACGTAAACATCAAAAATGTTTTCTACCGAATTCGGTGATAGCAACGTGACTGAATCAAATTATGATGTCGTTCAGAATTTGAGCACGCTTTTTGTAAGTTGCGCTTAATATTAAGAAACACTCAATTTTTCTGCTTGCCGCACCGCTGTAGCGTAAGCAGTATTCAGCAAAGAGCCGCTTAACGCATTGCGAAATTGCGAAAATCTAGTAACAGCACTAGCTGCCGTCTCTTTAAGAACTTGGCAGCTCTTCAGAACTTAAATTACTTATTTCGTGAAAGCACATGTATGACCTATTCAGTGAGTGGATTATTCTGTGGAAAATGCAAAAATAAAAACAGTATGTTCAGGCTTATATACAAAATGTCATCTGTCATGAAATGACAGCAGCACTTTCTTTAATTTTTTGTTTTTGATGTTCGCTGAATCTCATTGAACATGGTTCCCCTCGTTCCAAACATGTTCACAGATACCTGACTTATATAATTCTATATCTTCTTCGTATATTTTGTTTTTAAAATGACGCTCATAACTTTGTGAAGTTTGGTGTAAGCAATAAAATGAAGATTTAAGTTTAAGGATACTTATTGTAAATTCAAAATAATCTACGGAACTGTACACAAGTAAGCACCTTAGCTGGACCGAGTGATGGCAGGACAGGCTAGAACGACGCGAGTGCGACGGGATGTTTCTAGAAAAGAGAAGACGAGAGCAGGTGATTCTCGGCTTTTCGAACGCCAGGTATTGCCACGGTTATAAGAATTTTAGAAGGTGACCCTCAGGATAAATAATACGAAATTCTAAATTGTAAGACTAGTTTGCAGATGAATTTATTTGCCTAAAAAAAGTGGAAATTGCAATTCTTTCAGCATTTGGATCGTCTTATACGTGTGCGCAAGTTTCTCCACTTCTAGCTCATCTGGGTAGTTGTTTTTTTTTTCTAATGTCCAATCTAAAATTTTTAATTGACCTGAATAGATTGCGATATATTTTGGTACAATTTAATTTCCTGATATTTTAATTCTGAAAAAGATTAAACTTTTGAAATTAAAATATTTTTAATTCATTTCCATTGAGTACAAACATTAAGTAGATAATAAGCTTTTATTTGGGACAATTCTCTTTAAGAACACATTTTTCGTTGTCCATTAAGTATCCATCATCACACCAACATTTATATATTAAATTCGTTACACATATTCCATTTGAAGCTACAACGTCTTTTGGGGTTGGATCTGCACAAGTTGGTGGAGGTGAATAGCAAGTAGATCCCCCTACTGGCTTGAGCTGGCTGTTTTTAGGACAATTGGGTGGATATGCTAAAAAGATAAAACCACAACTAATATATGATTTTAAATCCACATTGAAGCCGGCTAACAACAGAAAATTCGCGTGTGTAATATTCAAAAGCTTTGGCGTGAAACGCAAGGACAAGGATCGCAATGGAAAGTATTGTTTAGCATTTCTCAATATTTTTTATTTTTATAATTGTTTGCAAACATTTAGCAGGTATAGTAACAAATCAACCAAACTAAATTAAAATTTAGTTTTTGGGGCAATTTTCTTTAAGAACGCATTCTCCGTTGTTCATGAGGTATCCATTGTCACACCAACATTTGCGGACTAAATCCATTAAACATCGTCCCTGTGGATCCATAACGTCCGCTGGGTTTGGATCTTGACATGTCGGTACTTGTTTATGACAGTTAGATCCTCCTACTATTTCAAAATGGGCATGTTCGGGACAAGCAAGAGGGGATGCTGAAAAGGTAAAACCACATGACACAGGTGAAAAAAGAGCTAGTATTTGAATTCCTCAATGGAAATAACCAATACGATTATCCTTCCAAGGTGGCTAATACTTTGAAAACAAGAAAATTACAATATCTTGAATAAATAATGGGAAATTCATTTTGCACGGAAAGGGCATGAGAAAATCGGGAACTGGCTAGATAGGGAACACCAACTCAAATGGAGATCAACACAAGGGCACCTCCATACAAAGAGTTTACTGAACAAGGTAGACAAGGAACTCTCAACCAGGCTATTGAAACTGAATAGCAGACATTTGAAGGCAGTTACCGATCTGGTGACTGGACACTGCACCCTGATGAAACATCTGCACAAAATGGGCAAAGTTAGTGAACCTATGTGCAGGAAATGTGAACTCTATGATGAAACACCTACTCACATACTCTGCTTCTGCGAGAACTTACTTGGACTCAGACAGAAGCACTTTGGAGAGGAAATAATACGACCATTACAACTACTGTAAATCCCTCCACTCAAAACTAGTGGCCTACATAGAATGGAAGTAGATAACATGAGAAATGGTACAAAGATTCAGTTCAAGTGACTGGGCTGTTGAGCACAACCCCATCGAATGAATGGATGAGGGCATGGAGAAGTTAGGTTGTATGGGAAATAATTTCATGATTCAAAAATCTCAGTGTATCATTTCCCATATTCTCTAAATATTATGCAGCGTTCCGTTTAGAAGTGGGTTATTCTTGTCAAAAGGCATATATAAGCTATATGTCGTTTCTCATATTTTCTAAATATTATTTTGCATAAGAGAAGGGCGAGGCCCTTTCAGCTTTAGAAAACAAGATTGAAGACAAGATGAAGAAGGGGTACTCAAAAGCAAAAATGAAAGTAGTAAAAAAGTGAACTGAATTTTAAATTATAATAAATCAATAAAGCGAGCTTACCATTTATTGTTTGAATAATCAAAACAAACAGAAAGAATAAAACAAATTTCATGATTTGTAATAATGAAGTTCACTTTCAACAAACTGTAACTGTTGAAAATAAATTCTCTGAGACTGGTTATAAGGATTGTGACAATCAAGTTCATCAAAGTTCAATTATTACTTATTAATGGTCTATACATTAAATATACATTTAATTTGATATGAAATCTTTTTGAGTAATTATTGTATACACATGAATTGTTTTTAAATA
Organism: Lochmaea capreae; assembly: GCA_949126875.1. Taxonomy (NCBI): domain Eukaryota; kingdom Metazoa; phylum Arthropoda; class Insecta; order Coleoptera; family Chrysomelidae; genus Lochmaea; species Lochmaea capreae. Next base: position 23,129,638 of record OX421404.1, read on the forward strand.
CGATAAATGGAATAAAATTCAATTTAAAATTCCACAATTTCATCACATTTAATAACAGCTGATAAAATATATTAGTCGTAACTCAAAACATTATGTGTTTATCTATTTTTTTTAATACTCATTGACTTGTCATTTGGAGATTCGTGGGAAGTTTACCAGTGCCAGATAGCCTTACCACTTCGTCGTGGGAGCTCGTATCTTTTTGCCACAGTCGCTTGCCACGAACGCTCTTCTGGACAATAATATCCTCAATATAACATTGACTTAAATACCAGGCCTTTGCGCGACACTGAGTATCGTCACTCAGTAGCACCACCTAGTCGTTCGTCTGGACAGGCCCTACTAAGTCGCCGAGAAAAGTGGGTGGGTGTTACACATTAAAACATATTTCTCCACTTCTAGCTCATCTGGGTAGTTGTTTTTTTTCTATTGTCCAATCTAAAATTTTTAATTGACCTGAATAGATTGCGATATATTTTGGTACAATTTAATTTCCAGATATCTGAATTCTGAAAAAGATTAGTTTTTATTTTATTTATTAATTGCCTTATCATCAGATGTGGTGTTCACAATCTATACACTTAAAACAGTAATTTCTTATGTAATCAGTTCCAAAATGGTGTGGAAATGCTTCCTAAAGCTTAAAGAACCTTACTGTGGGCTCTAGAACACACTGGAGTAGAAAGAAATGATATAGCAGATCAACTAGCGAAAAGCACTAATGTTATATTAGAAGAAATTGGCAACGTCGGAAAAAAGAGAAGTTCTGACCATTGGAAATAAGATCTAGTAGGTAAAAGGAAATGGAATATACTCCTGAGAATCTACAATCAGGTGAGAGGAAATGAATGCCTAAGCCAGAGTTAGGTTTCATTAAGAGTTTTGAACAGGGCACCCAACTCAGCGTCTAGCTTATTTAAAATGATATGTATCTAAGATATGTTTCTATATTGAGGTGACATTCATTGAGACTTAAAAGATCTGTTGTCTCCAAATTCCACCGTAGATTGTTGTGTTATATCTCAGAGGGTTTAGGCAGCGTTTTCGTTGAAAGCTCCCAGAGGGTCAATTTTTTCCCGACACCTCCAACAAATTTTGTTATATTTTAGCCAATGTATACAAAAACTTAACAAAATATATGTTAAAACTTTCATCGAGAACCAACTCTATCCATTGGCGAAGACAACATGAAAATCGGTGCAGTAGTTTTTGAGTCTATCGCGAACATACATGCAGACGCGGCGGAGTTTTATAATATGTAGTGAAGTGAGGTGATAGTGATGATTATTTTATTTAAAACTGTTTATTCATGAGCTTTGTAAAATTTGGGAAAATATGCTAATTGTAAACAATCCCTCAACAGGCTGGTAAGAGATAACAAAGTGTCTCTAATATGGGTGCCGGCATATGAGGGGATTGCAGGTAATGAAATGGCTGACCAGTTAGCTAAAGAAGGTTCTAAAGGAGACTTTATAGGTCCGGAACCGTTTTGTCGAATCACAAAAGCTTGCAAAGGAGGAGCAATCGGGAACTGGCTAGATGGGGAACACCAACTCAAATGAAGGTCGACACAAAGGCATCTTCATACAAAGTGTTTACTGAACAAGGTAGACAAGGAACTCTCAACCAGGCTATTGAAACTGAGTAAGAGACATTTGAAGACAGTTACCGACCTGGTGACGACACTGCACCCTGAGGAAACATCTGCACAAAATGGGCAGAGTAAGTGAGCCTATGTGCAGGAAATGTGAACTCTATGTATGAAACACCTTCACACATAATCCGTTTCTGCGAGAACTTACATGGACTTAGACGGAAGCACTTTGCAGATGAAAAAAAAAAAAAAAACTACTGAAAATCTCTCCAGTCAAAGTAGTGGCCTACATAGAATACACAAAGCTTCTGGAATGGAAGTAGATAACATGGGAAATGGTACAGAGATTCAGTTCAAGTGCTTGGGCTGTTGAGCACAACTCAATCGAATGAATGAATGCTTATTGATTTGGGAATGAATGGAGGATTGTAAAATTTTAATGAGCTTTGGTATAAAATGTCACCATGTTTTACGTCAATTGTGAATTGATGATCTTAACAGCTTAAAAATATCCTGGTGGTTCCTACTCTTTTTAGCTCAATGCAGCTTAATTTTCACTCAATATTGTGAAACATGGAACCTTATTAATTTTCAGCCCAATTAAAGAAAAATAAACTTTTGAAATTAAAATATTTTTAATTCATTACCATTGAGTACAAACATTAAGTAGATAATAAGCTTTTATTTGGGACAATTTTCTTTAAGAACACATTTTTCGTTGTCCATTAAGTATCCATCATCACACCAACATTTATATATCATATTCATTTCACATATTCCATCTGGAGCTACAACGCGTTTTGGGGTTGGATCTGCACAAGTTGGTGTAGGTGAATAGCAACTAGATCCCCCTACTGGCTTGAGTTTGCTATTTTCAGGACACTTGGGTGGATATGCTAAAAAGATAAAACCACAACTAATATATGATTATATTTATATCACTGAATAAAAATGATAATCAAGGATATTGATATAAGCATTTGTAGTATTAATTATATGAGTTGTGAAAATGTCCTTGTGGTGAAAATATTATAAAGCCAGATTCAGCTGGAAAAAAATATAGCAAATAAAAGTTTGATGTTTTAGTCCTTTTTCACCATGATCCTTCAGTGAGCAATGTTCCATCGGACCTGTACTAGAGAATATAATATGTGTATTGTGTAGGTCCAAGAAAAAGAAGGAGAAAACATCTGAAATCATGTAGAAATGTCATCAGAAATTCGAGAACTATCTGGAACATGTGAAAAGTATGAAAAACGATACAGTGGTAGTTGGTAACTTAGTTTTTGGAGTAGGATGTGAAAGTTAATGTTAAAGAAATGCAGAATGATACGACCATTGTTGGAAAAAGCGAAAATAAGCAGCAGCTACCACAAAAAATAATAATTACCACTGTTGATTACATTACACTATTGATATTTCAAATTATAGCGCAGGAAATTACAAAAGATTAATAGGATAAAAACTAATGAGCCTTGAGGTGTTAACTGTAGACGAATTCAAAGTATAATTAATTGAGAAAACGTGCTTACCGTTTATTGTTGATATTATAGTCAAAACAAACGCAAAGAGTAATAAGGATTTCATATTTTATAGTATTGAAGTCAACTTCCAAATTAAAGAAACTAAAACAAAATCGTTGAAAATATGTTAACTCCTTCTAGTTATAAGGCTTTGTAGTAATCTGAGTTTATCAGTAGAGGTCATTAATGGGCAATACTTACATCAACATTTTTATTTCATGGAAATATATGTATATATAATTTAAGTAAAAATTCTATTAAAGGGGAAATGATAACGGACGAATTATATTAGTTTTAACTTGAATTATTTCTTAATAAATAGTGAGACACTTATCCGCTCGTGTTGGGAGCAAAATATTGTTTACGAGTAAATGGAAAGTAAAAAAAATCATTCAACAAGAATTGTTTTCCAATTCTCCCAGTAACCCTTCCCCAACTTCTTCTTGGCAAGTATTGCTATTCATCAGAGAAACAATAACATCAAGAGATTCCTTCAAAGAAATTGCACCTACACCCGCTTTTTCAAACAAAGAAATTGTCAATAGTGCGGTAATAACACGCTTGGCAGAGTCTCTGTCACGACATAAAATGAGTTGTCCAATCGCACACAAGTAGAATTTTTTTTTCCATTTTTCTTTGCATTCTTTCTTGAAGAAATTTACCCAGCTCTTGATAAAATGTGCTACATCTGTTCTTATGTAAGTTTTTGGGACGTCCGATATTCCAGAATTGTAACACCTATTTGTGAAATCCATTATATCGTTGAGTGAAAAATACAAGATAATATAAACAAATATAAATAAAATTGTGGCTGGAGTTGCTCCTAGTAGATGGATGCTTGTCCTCCATGGTTGGAAGATGATCCCAGCCGGTAGAAAATATAATCAATCGGTCAAAAAATCAACAACCGACAGAAAATATTCCCCACCGGTTTACAGGATGTTTTCTACCGGCTGCACCCTGCTAGAAGTTTGTCTTTACTAGCAAAGTGCAGAAATAAAAATATACAATCAGGAACAAATTCAAAATCAACAATTATAAAACATTATATGTCAAATATCAACAAAAAATTAACAATGTACATTTAATACAATATTTTAACCAAAAATATCAAACACAAATTACACAGCATAATATATTTTAAAATTAACATATTAACACCCCAATATCACCACTACTTCACCAACCCCTACCACACTCAAGCTTGAGCATGCAAATATTAAACCCATGCAGATAAGAAAATAAACATGCAAATAATATGTACTTTACCAAATAATATAAGCCTTATAATGAATTAGAATGGAAATTTTGATTTATTAATAGTACTGGAAAAAAATCTGGAGCTCCAAATTGAAAAAGTCAAAGATAACTTTTGTAACCTGAAAAATCCTTTCCCGAAAGAAATTCTGGAACAAAAAATTAAATTAATGATAAAAAAAATTATCTAAAATTTTTGATTATTTTTGAGATAGGCCTATGAGCAAGTTTAAATATATCGTTATATTACAAATAAATTCTGAAGAGTATATCCATCGCTGGTAAAATTTCTAGAACAGAAAATCAAAAAAAATTAAAAAATTCAACAAAAATCCGATGGAATCTTGAAGCCTGTAAAAGAGTGTTAGTGTGCTGAAAAGGAAGCGCTGAAAAAAATTAAATTAAATTATATTCATGGAAAAAAAGTATCAAAATTTTTTATAATTTTTGAAATAGGCCTATCAGCAAGTTTGAATATATCGATATATTCCAAATAAATTCTGAAGAGCATATCCATCGCTGGTAAAATTTCTAGAACAGAAAATCAAACAAAATTAAAAAATTCAACAAAAATCCGATGTAATCTTGAAGCCTGTAAGAGAGTGTTAGTGTGCTGAAAAGGAAGCGCTGAAAAAAATTGTTAGTAGTTAGTCAGAACCTGCCAAGTAGCCATTTTGCATGTAACAGCTTTGGCTTCTACGATATTTTGATAGCCCATACTGGGCAACAATTTCCCCAACTTGTTCATCCATACCCATTCAACAAACGGAAAACACTTAAGCGCACTCGCCCCATCTGGATGACCGCCCGCTTTGCAAACGAGACTGACCGACAACCTAGTGAACGAGCACTTTCCCACAGTGTGGTACTGCGTGCATCCGTGAAGGAAAAAGTCAATCGTAAGCACACAAGTGGTTACATGTGGCGTCCTTGACAAGTAAAATAAAAATCTTACCAATGTCTGTTGAAAAAAGAACCAACTTGTGTAAGGAAGGCAGGACAATATTTAGAAAAATAAGGAACGACACAGCTTACCTATGTCTTTTCAGAAAATAATTCCTAAGAGAATGGGAAGACAATATTTAGAATAATGTGGAACGACATAGCTTACCTATGTCTTTTGAAAAAATAACCAGCTTGAAAGAAAGAAAGGGAGAACAATTGAAAAACTAACCAACCTGTAGAAGAAATGGGGGACAATTGAAAAACTAACCAGGTTGTAGAAGAAAGGGAGGACAATGTTTAGAAAAATAAGGAACGTCATAGTTTACCTACTGTTAGTTGTTAGTCAGAATCTGTCAAGTAGTCACTTTGCATGTATCAGCTTTGGCTTCTACGATATTTTGATAGCCCATACTGGGCAACAATTTCCCCAACTTGTTCATCCATACCCATTCAACAAACGGAAAACACTTAAGCGCACTCGCCCCATCTAGCTGACTGCCCGCTTTGCAAACGAGACTGACGGACAACCTAGGGAACGAGCACTTTCCCACAGTGTGGTACTACGTGCATCCGTGAAGGAAAAAGTCAATCGGAAGCAACCTAGTGATTACATGTAGTGTCCTTGACATGTAAAATAAAAAGCTTGCCAATGTCTGTTGAAAAATAACCACCTCGTAAAAGAAATGGAGGACAATACTTAGGAAAATGAGGAACGACATAGCTTACCTATGTCTTTTGAAAAATAACCACCTCGTAAAAGAAATGGAGGACAATACTTAGGAAAATGAGGAACGACATAGCTTACCTATGTCTTTTGAAAAATAACCACCTCGTGAAAGAAATGGAGGACAATACTTAGGAAAATGAGGAACGACATAGCTTACCTATGTCTTTTGAAAAATAACCACCTCGTAAAAGAAATGGAGGACAATATCTAGAAAAATGAGGAGCGACATAGCTTACTTAGGTATGTATTTTGAAAAGTTAAGCAATTAAGGCTGAAAGTTACCTTGCGTAGATGGAAGTTTGTCCCCCATGGCTGGAAGATGACCCCAGCCAGTAGAAAATATAATCAATCGGTCAAAAAGTCTAAAACCGATGGAAAATATTCCCCACCGGCTCATAGGATGTTTTCCATTGGCTAAACCCTACCAGAAGTTTGTCTTTACCTGCTAAGTGTAGGAATGAAAATGTACAAACATGAACACATGAATTCAGGAATTATAAAAACGGTATGTCAAATATTACCAAAATATTTACATTTTCAATAATGCTTTCACCAAAAGGTATACTAACCTATGTCTTTTGGAAAAAGGCATATAAAGAAGTTATAAAAATTGGGAAAAGATGGAAAACAATATAGCTTACTCGTGTCTTTTGAAAATTAAGTGCATAAACAGTTTTAAATTCTAATACATAATTTGTAACAATATTCCAAGTTCATATAAGTTAATAATCATGAGTAGGCAATTATTATTCTATCGAAGTGTTCTAAACTATTTCAAAATCAAAGTACCTATATCAGTTTGCTGATAAATTATAAATCGGTTAATATTATTGTATAAAAATTATTTGTAAAAGATCCATAACATTTTAAATACAGTGTATTTATTTATTGCTAGTAGTAGTGAGAAATAAAGAAAGGATAATATTTTGGGAAATATAGGAAACAACATAGATCTCCTATGTCTTTGGAAAAAAATATTTTGGAAATAAATCAATACAGAATGGATTTTATAAAATAAGTAACCAATTGTACAATAACTAAAAAGTATATAACTTACTGTATCAAAGATTATTCTTAATTATTTCAAAATCTAATAAGCGAGTACTCAGATTATTGATGAATTTTATATCAGTTAAACTTTTTGTATAAAAATTATTTGTAAAAGATCCAAAATATTTTAAATACAGTGTATTTATTTATTGCTAGTAATAGTGAGAAATAAAGAAAGGAAAATATTTTGGAAAACATATAGGAACCAACATAGATCTTCTATGTCTTTGGAAAAAAATATTTTGAAAATAAATCAATACAGAATGGATTTTATAAAATAAGTAACCAATTGTACAATAACTAAAAAGTATATAACTTACTGTATCAAAGATTATTCTTAACTATTTCAAAATCTAATAAGCGAGTACTCAGATTATTGATGAATTTTATATCAGTTAAACTTTTTGTATAAAAATTATTTGTAAAAGATCCAAAATATTTTAAATACAGTGTATTTATTTATTGCTAGTAATAGTGAGAAATAAAGAAAGGAAAATATTTTGGAAAACATATAGGAACCAACATAGATCTTCTATGTCTTTGGAAAAAAAATATTTTGAAAATAAATCAATACAGAATGGATTTTATAAAATAAGTAACCAATTGTACAATAACTAAAAAGTATATAACTTACTGTATCAAAGATTATTCTTAACTATTTCAAAATCTAATAAGCGAGTACTCAGATTATTGATGAATTTTATATCAGTTAAACTTTTTGTATAAAAATTATTTGTAAAAGATCCAAAATATTTTAAATACAGTGTGTATATTTATTGCTAGTAATAGTGAGAAATAAAGAAAGGAAAATATTTTGGAAAACATATAGGAACCAACATAGATCTCCTATGTCTTTGGAAAAAAATATTTTGAAAATAAATCAATACAGAATGGATTTTATAAAATAAGTAACCAACTGTACAATAACTAAAAAGTATATAACTTACTGTATCAAAGATTATTCTTAACTATTTTAAAATCTAATAAGCGAGTACTCAGATTATTGATGAATTTTATATCAGTTAAACTTTTTGTATAAAAATTATTTGTAAAAGATCCAAAATATTTTAAATACAGTGTGTATATTTATTTATTGCTCGTACTTATAGTGGTAGTGAGAAATGAAGAGAGGATAATATTTTGGGAAAATACAACAAACAACATAGGTATCCTATGTCTTTGGAAATAAATAAATACAGACTATATTTTATAAAATAAGTAACCGACAGTACGATAACTAAAAATATTCGAAAAGTATATAACTTACTCTATTTATGAATGTCTTAAACCATTTTAAAATCCAATTTGTTGATAAATTAAGAATCGGTTGAAATTTTTGTATGAAAATTATTTGTAAAAGTTCCATGATATTATAAAAACCTTTAAATACACTCTATTCATATATTGCTAGTAGATCTAGTAAAGAAAGGGTAATATATACGGGTAAAATATACAAAGCAACATAGTTACTTATGTCTTTTGAAAAAAAAATGGAAAATGAATAAATAGAGTAGGTATATATGTAGTGCTAGTAACTACCAAATAATAAAATACTGACTTACCTTATATAAAAAATTATAATCCTTGGAAATCATGACCAAATATTCGAACTGCACTTAGGTACACTATCGAAAAGTTCGAAGACACACACAGTTTCACTACCGAAAATAATTTCGAACAAAGGTACACTCCCGAAAATTCGAAAACACACTTATATTCCCGTAAATTAATAAAATACACTCCCGACACGACCGTCCGATTTAAAAATTCATTCGTTACTGAAAGCAATAAGATATTCATTAGTCACTCTATTACACATAAACAAGTATTTGTCATCGATGTGAATTCAATATACACTGGCCGCCCCATTTAAGAATATAAATATATATTATTTTAAAAAACGTTTTCTATTATTTTTGATATTTTCAATATACAGGGAAAGTAGAAAAGTTCTAAAAAAAATTCTTAAATCAATTTTTTTAGGATATTCTAAGAATTTACAAGAAAATAGTTATTGTGAATTCTATTTTCAGTATAATTTTGGCAGGCAGTGTATATATCAACACAATTAACATGTATTAGAACGTGTATTTTACCTTCATATTTTTCTGCGATTAACGGAAAGAAGAAGAGACTAAGGAATATCTATTAACTTCTTCTTTTTCTTTAACAGGGGATAATTTACCTGGATTATACGGGAGAAATATTTTATTGTAGTATTGATGTATGTGTTCGAGGGGATATTTTACTTTAATTTGTTTCCCTGATTCACAAAATGAAGAAGCACTAAGGGATTTTGTTTAATTTATTTTTTTTATTCTCTCAAGAATGTATAAAATGATGGCTTGTTGTGTGCTGATTTTTAAAAAAATATGTAAAGACAAGGTAAGTGAAGTACATGGATAAAAGTGTAACGCGCAAAATACCCTCTTGGGCTCCCCGACTAATGTGTGAATCAAAAACCAGAAGTATTCTGTTAAAGCATTCAGCTCGTGTTGGGAGCAAAATATTGTTTACGAGTAAATGGAAAGTAAAAAAAATCATTCAACAAGAATTGTTTTCCAATTCTCCCAGTAACCCTTCCCACTTCCCTCTTTTTTCCCTTTCCACCCTTCTTCTTCTCCGTGTATCCCCTTTTCCCTTTATCTTTCCCCTTAGCATCCGTCTTCGTTCTTTTTCACACTCCCCCCACAACTCCTCAATCTCCTCATTCTTCCAGTAATTAGCCCTCCGCTATTGCCTATTGCCCCTCTCCTACAGCCCTGTATCACATCGTACAATTCCTCTACATTATGCCCAAGTCCACAATCTATCTCCTCTCTTAGTTTCTTCCTTATACTCTCTGTCATACGAGTAAATGGAAAGTAAAAAAAAACATTCAATAAGAATTTCTTTGAAGTTTCACAGGACTTGATTTGAAACTGATTAATAATAAAAGGCTCGTTCAGTGAAATATTTTAGTTATGAAATACTACTTACACTTGGTAACACTGTAAAAATAACAGCCTAATTGATAGTTTCACATACCTCCATATTGCGGTTGATCGTATTGTGGTGCGATCTAGCGCGACGCCTGACGAAAATACGTGTGAGGTAGAGAAGTGGGTACCCGAAAAGTGTAATTACAATACCGCCATCTAAATCTAAACTTGTCAATGTCAATATTGCTATGTTTCAATTATGAACTAGATATATAGTCTTACGGGTAAACGGGGAACCTCCGCCGGTTACCATCGTGTGTTATGGTTTTCGCCATGCAAAACGTTAGGTTGAAAGCTTAAAGCCTTGGCATACTAATCGGAGGGAGTTCAGCGGAACGGGCCTGGCCAGGATAGGTATTAGGTAGATCTTTCCTGCGAACGGTCTTCACCGCTAATCGTTCCACAAGATGGATTGGCGTCCTTGGGTGGACTACTAATTCTAGGACAAATCCCGAAATACGACAATTTGACATTCTTCAACGTAAAGATGTTAATACCTCTTCGAATGATAGTTACAGCCCCCCATATTTTATTGGGACGTAGGGTCTTGTGAACATATTTCCTGCGTCAGTAATGCTTAAGACCATATTTATGTTTTGTGACCAGCTTGCAACTGCAATCTAAGGACATTTTATTTAATTATATGTTATTGTATTTTCAGAGCAAATAAAGACTTTTAGTTGAAAATGTATTTAATATCTTTAACGTAAAATGTACTAAAAAAATAATATCTTTCACTTTTTTTGACTTGCCTTTTATCTTGTGCTGCTAACAAAGAAAACAGATTTCTACATAGATTAGGAACATTCCATACATCTTTAAGTAAAAATAATTCTCCAGTAGTAAACTTTTTCACTTCAATCGTTCCACTACCTACAGCAAGTAGGACTTCTTTTCCTGCTGATCTTATAGCATATGGAATTTCAAACTTCTTGAAATCAATATAATACAAATCGGTGTTTGTCACATGTTTTGTGGCACCATTGTCTATCCACCAAGTAGACGAATCTGTAGGAATGTCAACCGAAAGGCCTTCTTTCATGAGTCCTGTATTATCAACGGATGAAACTTGAGTTCGCTTTGGTCTACCATTTTTCACAATCCTTAACCCAATGTCCAACAGAATGGCAATAAATACACTTATCTTTACGAAAGCTACTTGAATGATGAGTTTTAAAGTTACTCCTATTTTTAACTTTACTTTTAATCTTAAATTTTTGATTTGCATCTACAGCTAAAGCCTCCTGTGAAACAGAACTCTCTCTTTGTTGTTTCATGAAATTTCTTTCAAATGAACAAAGTTGAGTTGTCAAATCTTCAAAAGTTTTATCTTCATTCTTCAAAAACATCCAACTTGATTTGAAAGTAATGAAATAATTAGGAAGAATAGCTAGTGTCTTACAAACCAACAGTAAATCAGGTAGAGCATTCTCGTTTTTTGCTTTAAGAACTATGTTCAATTCATTCCAGAGAGCTTTTAACTTTGCAATGTGCATGGAAACATCCTCTTCATCATTCCAACTAAACGAAAAAAAAATCAGCACAAATCTTGTATAACTGATTTTTTGTTGATGCTTCAAACTGTTGCTTCAATGTATTCCAAACAACAAACGCAGTCTCTTGATCCATTATTTTCTGATAAACAGCATCAGTAACAGAACTCGCGATCATGGACTTGGCATAACTGTTCGACTTTCTGAAAAGATCTAATTTGGCTTTGTGCTCTTTTATGGCAACCTCTGATTGAGTTCCTTCTAGCTCTTCAGGCTTGACTAACTTGCCATCTATAACGTCAAGGACACCTTCATGATAGTCTAGCAGATCCCTTATTTTACGTTTCCATATTGGCCAATCTGACTGACCTTCTAAAGGTTTTACGTGTTTGAAAAATTCCATTATACTCTATTGTGTTTGGCTGTACGTATGACTTTGAAAAATAACACACTCGAAAGTATTATTTTGGCGTAGTACTTCAGACCAACTACACAATTCTTGGTACTAACTTTATATTTACCCTGAACCAGCAGTTATTAGCATATCTGGGCCCATAACCTATGGTATTTTCAGAGCAAATAAAGACTTTTAGTTGAAAATGTATTTAATATCTTTAACGTAAAATGTACTAAAAAAAATAATATCTGTCACTCTTTCTAACTTGCTTTTTATAAACTCTTGTTGCTATGATTACGTAAAATAAAAATATATAGTAAGTATATCGCTAACTATAATACAAGTTTCGTCTGCTTTGATTGCTGAAAACGATACAAACCATTAGACAATCGAAGATACTGATGGGTGGCTACAACCCGTTGAGATCAAATGAATGCATAAGTCAAAGTAAAACTGCACTAAGAGTTTTAACAGGGATCCTAACCGGACATTGCCGCCTGAACGGGTACCTGAAAAATCTCAAAATAGTGAAGAAAGAAGAATGTATATTCTGTGGCATGGAAGAAGAAACCTCCATCCACATACTTGCGAATTGCACTTCAATTCAGAATCTGGATCACAGCGCCTAGGAGACTATTACCTAAGACTATTACCTAAGTTGAAGCCTGTAGATATCCTAAAATTCCTCCGGGAAATAGGACTACAGCAGCTACTAGTCTCTGAGACGTTTCTCAGGAACTAAGTAGAAGTAAGGGGGCACAATAGATCTTTTAGGTCTTAGTGGATGTAACCACAACATACATACACTTGAACAGGCACTTGCGAATTGCACAGCAATTCCAAATCCTAAGTCACAGCACCTTGGAGATTATTGGACAGAAGAGGCAGATTTACCTGTCCATTGGTGAAGACAGCATGGAAATCGGTGCAGTAGTTTTTGAGTCTATCGCGAACAGACAGACAGGCAGACGCGGCGGAGGACTTTGTTTTATAATATGTAGTGAAGTAAAGTGATAGTGTTTATTATTTCATGTAAAACTGTTAATTCATGAGCTTTGTAAAATTTGGAACAATATACTTATTGTAAAGAATCCCTCAACAGGCTGGCAAGAGACAGCAAAGTGTCTCTAATATAGGCTCCGACACATGAGGGAATTGCAGGTAATGAAATGGCTGACCAGTTAGCTAAAGAAGGTGCTAAGGGAGACTTCATAGGTCCGGAACTCTCAACCAGGCTATTGAAACTGAGTAAGAGACATTTGAAGACAATTACCGACCTGGTGACGACACTGCACCCTGAGGAAACATCTGCACAAAATGGGCAGAGTAAGTGAACCTATGTGCAGGAAATGTGAACTCTATGTATGAAACACCTTCTCACAACTACTGCAAATCTCTCCAGTCAAAGTAGTGGCCTACATAGAATACACAAAGCTTCTGGAATGGAAGTAGATAACATAGGAAATGGTACAAAGATTCAGTTCAAGTGCTTGGGCTGTTGAGCACAACTCAATCGAATGAATGAATGCTTATTGATTTGGGAATTAATGGAGGATTGTAAAATGTTAGTTAAAAGCCAAATATTTTATTTTGGAAAATATGGCTCACCCTTTTGAGAATCTTCTCATAAACACCTCACTATCAAATATTATAAAATGAGCTTTGGTATGAAATGTCACCATGTTTTACGTCAATCGTGAATTGATGATCTTAACAGTGTAAAAATAGCTTGGTGGTTCCTACTCTTTTTAGCTCAATGCAGCTTTATTTTCACTAAATATTGTGAAACATGAAACCTTATTAATGTTCAGGCAAAAAAAAAGAAAAATAAACTTTTGACATTAAAATACTTTTAATTCATTACTATCGAGTACAAATAGATATATTAAGTAAATAATAAGCTCTTATTTGGGACAGTTTTCTTTAAGAACACATCTCCCGCTGTCCATTAAGTATCCATCATCACACCAACATTTATATCTTAAATCCATTAAACATATTCCATTTGGATCTACAACGTCTTTTGGGGTTGGATCTGCACAAGTTGGTGGAGGTGAATAGCAAGTAGATCCCCCTACTGGCTTGAGTTTGCTATTTTCAGGACAATTGGGTGGTAACGCTAAAAAGATGAAACCACAACTATGATAATATCTATATCACTGATAATAATTAAGGGTATTGATATAATTAGTTGTGGACATGTCCTGGTGGTGATGAAAATATTATAAAGCCAGATTCAGCTAGAAAAGATTATGGGAAATAAAAGTTTGATGTTTTAGTCCTTTTTCACCATGATCCTTCAGTGAGCAATGTTCCATCGGACCTGTACTGGAAAAGTATAAAAAACGATACAGTTGTCGAACGTAAGCAGCAGCTACCACAAAAAAGAATAAAGCTGGATTTATAGATTGACGGACTGTAAACGTATACCTTACTAGACGCACTGGATACGTAACAAACGGTATGTAAAAATTGTTGCAGTTATAAATAAACGGAACGGAAATTTTGCGCATCGGCATGAGGTAACGTACTCGCGACATTCAAATTAACCTAGAAATTATTCAAATCATCAACAGCCTGTGTTCTATGTTGTTTTGAGCTTTAAATTTTGTTTTATAATCTAAATATTCATATAGTTTGAATCACAATGGATTACGAAATACATGAAGATATGCTTCTTGGAGCCGTGGGACTACTATTGTGCGCAGTAACATTGGAAAAGTGTCGACAAGCACAAACTTGGAAAACGACGCTAAACTTAACAGTAAACAAAGGATATCTATGCCAATCTATGCAACATTCAAAAACACAACATTAAATGACAGCTGATAGCCACGCTGACATCAAACAAAATTATTTCCTTTGATGGGCCGGACGTAAGAACGCACTGTAAAAAGATAAAAGTTGGCCAACTCTTCCGTTCCAGACCGTTCCCCTTACGTTACGTCATGCGCTTACGTTCCTTTATAAACAAGGTACGTAAATTCTATAGTTGATCTTTTCACAGTGCGTCTACGTTTACAGTCCGTCAAACTATAAATCCCGCTTAATTGTCAGTGTTGATTACATTACAATATTGACATTTCTAATTATAGCACTATAAATAAAACTCGTCCTGTGTGAAAATGTTAACAAAAGAATAATAGAATAAAAAATAATGGCCTTGAGTTCATAACTGAGGACGAAATTCAAATTATAATTAATTGAGAAAACGTGCTTACCGTATATTGTTGATATGATAGTCAAAACAAACGCAAAGAGTAACAAGGATTTCATAATTTATAATCTTGAAGTCAACTTGCAAATTGAAGAAACTAAAACAAAATCGTTGAAAATATACTCCTTCTAGTTATAAGGCTTTGTAGTAATCTGAGTTTATCAGAGGTCAGTAACGAGCAATACATCAACATTTTATTTCATGGAAATACATGTAGGTGAATGGGATATGAACAAAATTTATTTTAAAATATGAAAAATTTAATCAAAAATTCTACTAAACTGGACGTGATAACGGACGAATTATACTAGTATTAACTTGAATTATTTCTTAATAAATAGTGGGACACTTATCCGCTTGTATTGGGAGCAAAATATGTTTTACGAGTAAATGGAAAGTAAAAAAATCATTCAACAAGGATTTTTTTTCAATTCCCCTAGTACCTCTTCCCACTTCCCTCTTTTTTCCCTCTCCACCCTTTTTCTTCTCCGTGTATCCCCCTTTTCCCTTTATCCTTCCCCTAGCCTCCGTCTTCGTTCTTTTTCACACTCCCTCCACAACTCCTCAATATCCCCATTCCACCAGTAATTAGCCCTCCGCTATTGCCTATTGCCTGTCTTCCCCTCTATTTTACAGCCCTGTATCACATCGTACAATTCCTCTACATCATGCTCAAGTCCCCTTCCTATCTCCTCTCTTAGTTTCTTCCTCATACTCTTTGTCATACGAGTAAATGGAAAGTAAAAAAAACATTCGACAAGAATTTCTTTGAACTTTCACAGGTTCCAGCCATTCCTAGCCATGCAAAACGTTAGGTTGAAAGCATCAACACACTAATCGGAGGGAGTTCAGCTTGCTGAACGGGCCTGGCCAGGATAGGCATTAGCTAGATCGTTCCCTGCAAACGGTCTACAGCCTGGTTTGCCGCTAATCGTCCCACCAGGTGCCTTTGGCGTCCTTGGGTGGACTACTAATTCCAGGACTCTGGTTGAACGGAAAGAAGCCCTTGGTACGGTATTACCTGGTAGTGGTTTGCCTACACAATCCACGACCTGCGACCAGTCTTAGGTGGCGCTCACCAAGCCTTATAATGGTACTGAGGGGATGAGGCAGCCCAACATGTACACGACTACACATGTGTCTCATCATAGGGAGATGGACTCTCAGGTGGTATTGGTGTCGCTATCATGTATGCGGGACAGCTGGGATTTCGAGATTAATCGGTTAAAATGGCTTGATGTCTTGAGCGATAAGGGAGTAGCCTTGGTCGCAAATGTTGTTAGTACGAGCAGAAAGCAACTAGTATCCGAACTTAGCGACCTTAGTACTGTCAGAAAGCGTTTGAGGTGTCGTTACTTGGAGACACTAGTATCCGAGCTTAGTTGGTGAACGGAAGAGGGAAACCGAATCCAGCCACCGCACTCGTGACCACTTGGCGTACATGTTTAGGTGCGGTGGTCCCTGCTGCATGGGGATAAACCTCGAAAGTTAGTCACTTTCTTGAAAATAAGGTTGGTATTATATTATAATTGTATGAAACTGGGTAAGAGACATTTGAAGACAGTTACCGACCTGGTGACGGGATACTTCACCATGAGGAAGAATCTGCACAAAATGGACACAGTCAGTGAACCTATGTGAACTTTACGATGAAACACCTACTCACATACTCTGCTTCTGTGAGAAGTTACAAGGGCTCAGACGAAAGCACTTTGGAGAGGGAATTATACAACCATCACAACTACTGTTAACCTGGTGGCCTATATAGGAGACACGAAGCTTCTGGAGCACAACCCAAACGTATAAATGAATGAATGTATATTATTATTGTAACTGGGACATTCAAAATAAAAAAATCTCAACGGTATGAATTTTAAAAGTATAATAGAAAAGTCCTAGGTATTAATTTTTTATCCGCGCTGCTATATCAGGAACTTGACAATCCACATCGTTAAATTGAGTAGAAATAAACGTCATTTTGATTAAGTGTCTCGGAATTCGAATTTATCAAACAAGCACTTCAGAATATCTTAACGACTCTTTACCAAAACTTCTTGTCCATCTGCTATTACGGATTCTCAAAAAACTGTTCTTATAAAAATCATAAATACGTATGTTGGATTTCTTAGTAGAATTACTTTGAAAGAGAGCCGTTTTTACAAATCTATAATAATTTTACTAGAACAACTGTGTAGTCTTCAATATGTTTGGAAAGGCATACTTGTTTATGTTATTTCAAATTAAAATGAGAACAACTGAAAAATTACAATTGTTCATGTAGTTTGGATCGTAGATTATCGTTCATAATGTGAAACTGATGACCCTAGGATGATAAGAAGTTACATTATATAAAACACAAAATACGAATAACAAAGTAATAATCAAGTTGTTTGGTGCGAATGGTAGAAGTATAGTTAAAGTAGCAGCTTAACTATGGCAAATATGAAATTTATATTATTTTTTGCGTTGGTTGTAATATTTCAAACAATAAGTGGTAAGTATCTCCTCTATCTCAAGTTAATAGTAGTACCTATGATTTTATTTAACTTTAAAACTAATAATAGTCAGAGTTCTCTATGCCATTGAAGTTTTATCTTTTTAATATTGTAAAAAGTAAGTTATGCAGTGCAGAAAGGTGAAATTCATTATTTTGGTAACTTATTATATATTTATAGAAAATTCCGACAATTTGACATTCTTCAACGTAAAAATGTGATCACCTCTTCGAGTGATAGTTACAGCCCCCATTTTTCATATGGGAAGTAGGGGCTTGTGATATATCGTTTGAATATATTTCCTTCCTTATGTTTTGTGACCGGCTTGCAACTGCCATCTGAAGAATTTTTTTTTAATTATATTTTTCGTCATCTTTGTTTGCTGAAAACGATACAAACAACCCTGCACAATCCTTAAGGGAAACGGATTTGGCCAAAATTTTTGATCAAAGCACCAAGCTCGAAAGTCAATAGTTCATGATGTACAACCCCCCCAAGTCGATTCTTTCTACCCTTCGGAATAATAACGCTGAAGAGAAGAGTTTAAGAGAGATGCTGGCATTTTAGCAAACTGGTTTCAGGATGGTGATATTGTTTTAGTGCGATGCAATACCTTTATTGCAACGTCTTGGTATCGATCATATAATGCCTGCACTTCTTCAACCTGGGCAAAGACAACTGCCAGCGCAGGAAGCAAATCACTCACGAATAGTAACCAAAAATCGTTGAGTAGTTGAAGTACTTCAGAAACATTTTCAAATTCTTTTCGCATATGATAAATCTACAGCACGCTAAAAATCTCAACAGCTTCTATCTAATCGCTGGAGCCATTCTAAACAGGTACCATCCTGTTATCCTTATGCAAGGGGTGAATCCAGAACTTGCTAGGGATTCAAAGGTCAAGGATGCTTAGTGTAGTGCAAGCAAGAGTGGGAGTAGATAACTTGACACCGAGCTTGACACGAAGGAACGCCCAGTGGGTGCGACTGAAAGAACAAGTTCTAGCAGATTTCCCTATACTAGACTTATGCCCGGTTGCAAGAACGCTCATTAAAAATGATGAATGATTAACGGCTAATCAATGAAATAATAACTCGTTGATTCTTCAAATCAACCATCGTTTACACACCACAATGCAACGGATAGGTACCAATCGACCATTATTTTTTTCGTGCAATCGGGTTCCCATTGATGGTTCATCATTTTTTAATCAACCATCACATGATGAGAGATTTGATTAGCGTTCTTGCAATCGGGCATTAGATTACTTGAGAGATCTGACTGTTGGAACGTATCAAGTCAAGCTTTCTCCATCGTACGTACAAGATAAACTAGTGAGAGATAATGACGAGCACTTTGAACTTGATGAGAACATCAATGAGCCGGGATTCTTAAGAGTGCGCTCATACTCAAGGTTCCGTAATGCCACCCGGCACCAGACCTTTATATCGTTTTTAGTTCCTAACGCAGAAAACCAGCGGGACGAAAACGATGACGATCCGATTCTGGGCTACTATTGTACCTGTCAAAGTGGAGCTCGCACTCTAAGTACGTGTGCCCACGTTTCCGGTATTTTATGGTACCTAGAATATGCACGACATCAACCGAATATTAGGTACCCTGATGAATCACTACTTGAAACCACGCTGGATGCTGCCAATCGAGTTCGAAATGCTGAAGTCAATGTTATTGACTGAAGTACACCACTAAATCACTTGAGCTACTAAGTAAAATAAGCTCTCTGCATGCCCCCCCCTTTTCTTGGTGCCCATGGACACTTTTGATCTACATATCCCGAGTTTCAAAAATTTTGGCCGAAAGCCATTTCCCATGAGGATTGAGCGGGGTTGTTTGCAAACATACATTCAGATAGAATGTTTAAAATTATTCTGACAATTCAAATTCAATTCATTGACAATAGAAATAGAAGGACTAGCAAAGAAGGGGACTGAAAGACCCTTTTGGGGGACGGAACCCTTTTGTACGGAAAGGGAGCGAGATTTGGCTGGTTCCAATGAGTTTTTATTTTTGCTCCTAGCCTTCCCGACACGTTTTGAGAATTTTTAGAAAAGAATACTCGCCAACCTTATGTTGACAAGTAAAGATGGAATGTCCTTTTGAAACAAAGGTAAAATAAAAATACGGGACACTAATAACCCTTCTATTAGAAATCTTGCAACTTGAACAATTAATAAATTTAAAGAAACGAAGTACCAAACTTGAAAGGTGGATTAGGCAACAGCGCTATTACCATCATGCAAAAAGCCTGCCTCGTTGAGTACGCGGTAAATTTTAATTACAATACATCGGGTGAACACTTCACACTATGTGCACATTTTATTTTTCATAGTTTGGAGTAATTTATTTATAAGATTAAGTATGTTGAATTGAAATAAAAGAGGAACCTTCAGAGATCACATCGCTACAAGGGTTGAGCTTACACTACTGGCTTTCGTTGGCGGTATTTTAGCGGCAAGTGAGTCGGAAAGTACCGATTGGTTCCGCGAGCATTCACAAAATGCGCGGAGTTCTAAAATTGGAACTTATGCCTTAATGAAGAATTAAGGTACAGTATAGGAATTTATAAGAAATTCCTACACCTTTTGCGGTATCAGCTCCAATGTAATATTGGAAGAAATAGGCAAAGCCGAAGAAAAGAGAAGATCTGACCATTGGAAAGATCTAGTAGGGCTTAGACAATCAAAGATTCTTATGGGTGATTACAGCCCGTTGAAATCAAATGAATCAAAGTAAAACTGCACTAAGAGTTTTAACAGGGATCCTAACGGGACATTGCCGCCTGAACGGGCACCTGAAAAAGCACAAAATAGTGGAGGAAAAAGAATGTAGATTCTGTGGCATGGAAGAAGGAACCTCCATCCACAGCACAGCAATTCAGAATCCTAGGGCACAGCACCTAGGAGATTATTGGATAGAAACTAACCTAAGCTGAAGCCTGCAGATATCGTAAAAATCTTCAGGCAAATAGGACTAAAGGTCTCTGAGACGTTCCTCAGGAACTAAGTAGAAGTAAGGAGGCACAATAGAACTTTTAGGTCTCAGTGATTGCACCCCAACATACATACATCTATTAACTTTTTGTTTCATACATTTTATGATTAGAGGAAGAAGAAACTCTAACTGTTGCAACTATATTTTTAAATTTTCAGCATCACTTCTCACCTGTCCACCAAATTCACAGTTAAAACCAATTGGTGGTTCTACTTGTTATACTCCTATACCAACATGTCAAGATCCAAATCCGAAGTTCGTCGGTAACCCAGAAGGACCATGTACTTTTGATTATCTTCAAGCTTGCTGGTGTGATGATGGATATCTTATGCAAGATAAAACGTGTGTACTGAAAGAAAATTGTCCTAAATAATATGTTATTACTGTCAATATGTTGAATTAAATTATGTTGATTCAATTTAAAGTTTTAATAGAAGTGTTACATATTAAAATTAAACTCAACATTATACGTGGTAAACTTTATATTCAACTCTTGACGCCACTGGTTCGTTCGTGTAAAATGTAATAACCAGTCTGGTCGAATGGGGTGTTACTAACCGACAATGACTGATCAGCAACATGCACAAAAGGACCTAATTATTATCTTAAACGGCGACGAAAGTAGAGCACTTAAATATATGTACGTGCAGTTATCATGATTTAATAATACATGGTGTTATACACGCCATAATCATGAAAAACTTGGTTTCTTTGTAAGAAGTGAGATTTTTACAAATGCTATGTCAGGTCAAAACGTCATATGAATCAAGTAGATTGGTAAGTATACGACTTGATTTCTGTCGTTCTTATCACAAATAACGTGCACACAAATCTACGAAAAAAAATGTACATATAAACTCAAAGTTTAATAAATTACTGACCTATTTCATATAATTTACTATACTAGAATCGCGATTGAAACGTAGTGTTAAAACAGAATTTGATGGTAGATATACAGCACAGGTGGTCTAAACAAAATGTATGGTTTTTTCTTCGACTTCCACAATTTTTGAGCAGTTTTTCCAAACTTACTATTTTTTGTATTAATAAAGACTTGTATATTATATTTATTTTGAAGAGAGTATATTGATTGTTGTCTTTTTACAACAAAAACAAATAATCGGCGTTTTTCTATATTCCTTCGTTGCTGGAGATAATAGAAGTGAAAAATAGTTACTTAACTATAGGCCAGAAAAAGCATATAAAGACAGAAGTGTATATGTTTTATTATTTTACGTCTAGTTGGACAACTTTTTACAACTTATAAAATTAAACACTACTAATTTGACGGATGTTATGTTAGGTTAACTTGGTCGGCATACTTCACTCTGTCTTTTCAATCTCTGTAGCGCACTGTAGACATAGGTATTCTCGTCCGCCATTTTGGTGCCTTGTACGTTGACGTTGTTGTTGTATTGGTCAAGTATTCGGCATGAGATTCGGTACTTCTACTCGGAGACGTGGCCAGTATCCATTCGTTGCACTTTATCAGTATTCTGGTGTGAATAGTCTGAAGGAAGGTTGGTAAAATAAAATTTTCTGTTCAATATCAAAAATTTTTCAACACAATATGTCAACTCGACACATCGCAAAATAATAAAATTCAGGCACCAAAATGGCGGATGAGAAAACTCATCTCTTTAGTGCCTTAATCTCTGGTTACTCTCGCACCATCTGTTATTAACTGCTTACCGCATACTCATACGGAAAAATTGACAAAACTGTCGTCTATCTAAGCAATTTGTTTTTTCACCGCAGCGTCGCGTATTGCAAATACGATACCATCCAAAATAAGTAACATTAGTTTTTATAAATGACAGTAGTCAAATTGTAAACATTACTTATGACCTAATAATAATAACTCAAAGTAGGAACTATAAAGATTAAAAAAAATTAAAATGGGACAGGGTGGGCGTTGTTAGAAATTATTGCAATACAATAGTGGTTGGTAGTGCATCTGATTTAATACGAAGACGTGAAATATTAATGAAGATAAAATACAAAAATATATGTACAGTCCTCCTATAAACATAAACATTTCTATTAAACAGAAGTCAATTAACGAAAAGATGACAAAATTCCACATACGTATGCTTAGTTACACTTCATAGCGTTTTAAGTGGTTATATATATATATATATATATATATATATATATATTTTTTTTTTAAACCCACACAGGGATATTTCCCAATTTATATTTATCATTCCATCAATATTATTTGCTAGTTGAAGCATGGCATCTAAATAAGAAGATACATTTAGCCTTCCAAATAAAAGGGTATGCCTTGTCAGCTTTTGGGGAGCTTTAAATGGTATTATCGACAATAGTCCGCTAGAAGTGCAAATGCCGTTAGTAATTTTATACAATAAAATCATCATTATTAGTTTACGCCTGTTACTCAAAGATGAAATGTTGTATAATCTGGCCAAATGTGGTATTTTTTATAATACAAATACCTCAAAAATCTATTTTGCACTTTTTCTACCATTTCTAAATGTAATTGTGCTTGTTCTCCCCAAATTATTGAAGCAAACTCTAAAATTGGCCTCACTAACGTATTGTAATAAAAGAATCATTGTTTTTGTATCTGAAAAGAAGTAAGTATAAGTAGTAAGCTGTGAAATTAAATTCAAAAAACTATTAATAGGTATGCTCTTTATACAGAAAAATATGAATTCAGTTGGTATTTAGATAGAAATAGGAAATTAAATTATTAATTTTCAAAAACTGATTATAACTGTGCCGAATCTTCAAAGTCTTCTAAAATTCCATGCCGAAAAGAAATGTTTTTGGTAAGATATATAATATTTTACTACCAAACGAGCACAATTTAAGATATTTTCAAAGACGAGGACGAAAACGTATTTCTTACTCATAAAATTTTTCATTTCTGTTCACTTACCTAACATACTGTCAAATGAGCTAGCAACCAATAAACTACCATGAACTGAAAGTGTATGCAAGGCTCATGATTGGCTTTTTTTGTATTACAGTCAGATGTTTTTGGTATGGTATTGGCACTGGCGCCCTCTACCATTACCAAAAATTGAAATACATGGAGTTCGATCTCTTTATATAGTCTCCATGGTCAAAATGCTGGTAAGGGTCCAAACAGTAAATTCAACATTTAGTTAAATAATAATTGTGATTTCAAATTGAGACAATATTATTGTGAATTGTTAATCATATTGTTTCTAATTTGTTCAGTCTATGTTCAGTTCTAATTCACAAATTATCAACAATCCCGCCTTTTTCCAAGATAATAAAATGCCACATGGTTCGTAATTTGGAAAGGTTACTGTATGCCAGCTTTCTTCCAATATGTTTCAGCTTAGACGACATAGCAGAAGCTATTCAACTCTACAAACTTCAACTCGCGTATAGTTAGAAAGAGCAGAGGTTTACGTCATAAATAAAATAAAAAGTAAGTCAGCTTTTTCGTAAAGTAAAACCTAAAGTTACGTTTCGAGTTACGAGCGGATAATGTAAATCATTCATAGCTACAATAAAAATATGAAAGTATAACAAAGTTAGGAAGCAATTTATTTAGTCAGAATGCAAAGGAGAGCGAAGAGAGCTCGAAAATACACTCATACAAATAAATCCAATTCATTTTGGAGGCGTTATTGAGTTCTCCTATTGAGGAGAGTCTTGTTTGGCAGTCTAAAACCAATTTCGACGTTAGCTAAGTGCTTTTAAAGCCGCTTGGCTGTCCGAGAAAATTTTTATTGTTCTATGTATGAGATTGGCTTCGCACCCTCCCTTGCAAGAGAGTCTGCCTTCTCGTTCCTTCCATGCCAGAATGGCCAGGGATCCAGACCAGCAATACTTTGTTAAGTTCTCCTATTGATGAGAGTCTTTTTTGGAAGTCTAAAACCAATTTCGACGTTACACGGTGAGAGCTAAGTGCTTTCAAAGCCGCTTGCTAGCTAGCTCCAATCTCTCCACACATGAAACAATGGCGTAAATGTCCTTCTGAAATACGGTTGCATAGGATCCTAGAGAGGTTGAGATTTCTGTCCTAGGTCTGCGCCCGTATACACCTGCACCAGAGCCTAAGGGTGTTTTTGAACCGTCTGTGTACCAACAGCTGTCTGCTTTTAATAGCTCATCCTTACGGAGGACCTATTCATCTCTATTTAGAATTAGGACGGTATAAGGCAGGTCGTAGTTTACTGTTGGAGGCATTATGTCAGAGGTCATTCCCAGAATACTGTGACTTTCAGTGTCCATGCACTAGCATTCTGCTTTGTTCTGTATAAGCTTGATTTGTGCATTTAGACATATGCACAATTCTGTATGTTGTCCATCTAGCCTCTCTTTCCAAAAATATATGGAGAGGAGGTAGGTCCAGAAGGATTTCCATGGCTGCTGACGGTGTGGAGGTGATAGCACCAGTAATTGCCAGGCAAGCCTGTCTCTGTAAACCAGAGAGCTTTACTTAGGCCGTTCGCTGTAAAGCTTCACTATAGTAATATGGGTATGGTCTACTTTAATCTGAAGTCGCGACTTAAACACTCTCATTTTCAATTCAAATCAAAATGAGCAATTGGTTTTTCTGTGTGTACAAATGTAACAACCTCCCGTTTTCATTTTCATATACTGCGAACTGGCCGACCGACTCGACTATACGAGAACTCGATCCGAAGTTAACATAGTGTTAAATTATTTAACGTACCACTAAAAGTTAAATTAAGTTGGATAAGTATAGCCCAGAGGGTAACTGGGCCAGAAAGGGCTGGACTATTGCAAAACATTATATTCAAACTTGGAGTACTTTCGGGATGTGGTAGATTTTACATCACAAGATTATGCCGAATCTCAAAAGACAACAAAAGGCTTTTAGGTTATGGAGTTTTGTTGTTAAATGACTACACAATACTACATAATAATTTAGAATTCATATAAATGAATTTCTGTAGTTATTTTAGTTCCAGGTACATGTACATAATACGACTACATGTAAATTTACAAGAAAAATATAAAAGTAAACAATAAGTGATATAAATAGGGTAAAACAGGGAGACATGACGCGGCGGGAGAGTCGACGCAACCCGATAATTCACGATTTCGGTGCACGCGGTACCGGTTGCCCAAGATAGGTGCATGCAGACGGTTTACTCTTGCCGTTCGTGGAAAATAGTGTTGAAAGTGTGATATGCTTACAAGATATTTGGTGATATATAGTTGGTAAGTACCGAAAAAGTTTGCAAGGTGTTTAGTTTGATCCACTGTTTACTAGAAATCCGCTAAAAGTCGACATTCTGACGAATGTAGTTTGAAATTGGGTTATTATAAAAGCTATATTCACTAAGCTAACGCCAACACTCGGAATTTGTAGTAACCTAAACAGGTGCGTCATCTATCCCATGGGCTTGGGATAGATGACGCATGACGTTTCGGGATAGACCACGCACAATAGTTTTTTTATTTTCAGACCCAAAATGCCGACTTTTTCCACTAGTTGTAAGAGTACAAGGGGAAAACTGACACAGGAGGACTTGACGAGAGCAGTGAACGCTGTGCTTCAAGATAAGGTGACCACCAGACAAGCCGCTCGCAATAACAACATCCCTGATAGGACACTACGTGCGTGGAGTGCTGCAGGTGGCTTAATGACACGTGCACATTCTTTAAAAACTACTGTATGCACTGTGGGAAGAAAACTATTGCCGAAAAGTAACTGTGTTATGTTGGGCTCGTATTAGCAATCTCTCCCACACCCAAAGCGTCGTCTCACCCATGGCATGCGTGAGAGATTGCCTAAATCAGAATTTTGAATTTTATTTTATTTTTGAAAAATGTTTAAGTTTTTTTTTATGTCGATGTTATGCACTAAAAGTTTAATACCTAAGGAATTATTTATGATTTTAGGACCACGTTCAGTTCAAAACAGTAGATTTCTCGCGCATTTTCCAAAAGGTGCGTCATCTCTCCCTGTTTTACCTACTTAGCACTTCAATGGAAACTATCCACCCTACATAATTTTGAAGACGTCTACAGTTTTGTGAATTGATGAGTGAACGACTGCACGACACTCCAGCTTTATTGTACAATATTTGCTTTTTCGACGAATGTAGAAATAACTGTAGATATTGGGCAATGAATGTCAAACACCACAAAAATTGATCGTCTGGTGTGGCATTTTTGGTGACCATATTTTATTGAGGGAAACTTAAATGATGAGTCTTATCTGCAATTACTCAAAGAATCTATTGATCCCGAAATGGCACGAATACTAGAAAATGATGATATTTCTTGCTCGGTGGTTAGGCAGACGAGGGCCCGAATTATTCAAGAATCTCGTCAAAGAATTTCAGAAATGTTACATTTTGTTCGAAACTCATTTGAGTCTCGATTGTATCATTGTTTGTAAGTCCATTTTGAGCACCTTATAAAATAATTCAGTATTGTATTGCTGAATAGTTACGAATTAAAACGTTACTATTAGTAAATTGGAATTAACTCCCAACTGATCGACTTTTCACTTATGTATTATACATTTTTATAATACTCTTTTAGAGGAGAATCCAATAATGCAATATACTATAGGGAGTTCCATTTAAAAAACTGGGAGTGGCGACAATAGAGGCGAGGGGGTTTAAATTATAACGTCTACATATGAGCAAAAAGACGTCCCCCTTTATATGATTTTTGACGTGTAATCCTCATCTAGAGGAGAAGCCAACAATGCAATAATGTATAGGGTGTTCCATTTAAAAAACTGGGAGTGGTGACCATAGAGGCGAGGGGGTTAAAATTATAACGTCTACATATGAGCAAAAAGACGTCCCTTTTTTTATGATTTTCGACTTGTTTTTTCATAAAAGTGACGCCTGTAGAATTATGAGTGGTGGATAGCTTTCATTGAAATGCTCTGTATAATCATATTTATCTTTTTACGGTATTGGTATCGGATTTTTATTTTAGATTTCATAAACAAACTTTTCGCAGGCTTCTCTGTCTTTGGTAAAGTTCACGTTTCTCTTCATGCCTAGCCTGTATGTTACCCATCTCTATCACTGTATTCCTAGTTAGATAACATCTTACAGAGATGGGAGCTGCAATCTCATTTCCGGCAATTCGTTAACAATGTTACTTGAAAGAAGTTTTTCACTTTTTATACCTTACACGTGATAAATTAAGGGTAAATACACTAATTCTAGCTTCCCATAAACATTTTTGTAATGTAATTTTGATTTTTAATAGGTAGGTAATACTGTATTTTTTTATTTGTTTGCATTCTGCAAATAGTTCAAAGCAGGGAAATTCATTAACAGTGGTTCACATTTCATTTTCCATGCGTCTGTAGTATTCGACTGTTTTCAATATCCAATTCCGTTGACAGAACGGTTCATTGTATCTAGTTCAGGTTAATCAATATATTCCATTTAGTCGTACGTCAGGAAAGTTAATACATTGTGTATACCTCCTTTCCTCTCAGTGTTCCATAACTAACTTCACGAAAATACGCTGCATATCCGTCGTCCAAAACGGTGCACTTAACAATGCGGTTGATGTGCACAGACAAAATAATTACATGGCCATCTGCACCTGTCAGGATTACGGTAACGTCCGCTATACAATGTATATACAACTGATGATACCGATAAAGGTGTATAGAGGTGAAAAAACAAACTTTATAAAGGACGTCTTCATGTCAACTCATATTTGTATGTTTCAATTATTTGCAACAAGAAAGAAATCATTTTAAAGTAATGAGATATTTACTAGATCTATATAGGCACTTTTCACCTCTGAAACAAGATTTTTTTTAAATATATAAGGCCATAGGCACATATATATGAAGGGTGTCTTACCTAACTGTTAAAATGCATTAAAGAAGATAAAATGTGGATACTGTAAATAATTAATCAAAAGAACAATTGGCTGAAGAAGACTTTAAAGGAGGCTACATGGGTCCGGAACCGCTCTATGGAATAAAAGATGATTGCATAAGAGGGTAAATCCAGATTTGACAGAAGGTCAACTCAATACAAAAACAAAAGACTTTTCAGAACAAGGTAGTCAAGAAACTCTTAACCATCAGGCCATTAAAGAAACATTTACTTATTTACAGTTACCGACCTGGTCACTGGACACTGGTAGTTTTGGGTGAAAAGCTTTTCTGGAACAGTTGCACAAACCAAACTAATTCAAAAGCTACGGCACCTTTTAAAACTGACTGGGGAAAATATACCGTCTTGAACACAAGACTGCGTTATAGGTGTGACTGAAGACACAGTAATAAGTGTCTATAGACATAATCTGAAGCAAATTATCTAACTTATCATATAAAATCCATGAAACACATTCCGATAAATGCACCTTGGAATACCCAATTGATTATTGTCAAATAACTTATCTGTATGGTACAGAAGGAGTTGATTTTGAAATAAGCGTAACTATATCAGTAGGAAAGATATTAAGAAACTACTAAACCTGTATTTTACTGTAGAATATAGAAAGATGTGTAATATAGAGCCGAGTATCGAAGATGGATCGGCGGAACACATTATGTGCTACTGAGAGGCTGCTGACCGAGTCAGACTATAGATCCTAACAGCTGAGTTTGTGTGCTCTTAGAAAAAAGTTATACTATCCTCTTCACATATTATCAACCTCTCTGTGAATATTGGAATCAAAGAGCTGATGTAATTTGCAGTGAGGAGCAATAGACACTATTGTCGTAGTACATAGTTCTGAATAAACCAAAACTATCGAACATTAACAAGTTAAAAAAATCGGTTAGATTAAATATAGTAGCAGGCCAGCTTTTAAAAATTGGTGCGGGGAGATTTCGATTAAATTGATTAAATCCAAATGAAAGTTATTTAATTTGATGTTAATTGCTCATGACAAACAGCAAATTAAATGGGATCAGTCTGAAGAATTATGATCAATAAAACAATGTTTAATTAAACAGTTTCGATAGAGGTTGGTACTATGTTCATAAGTTGTATAGAAAACAGTTTTGTTACACAAATATTATTTAAAAAAGCTTTTATAAAACTTCACTACTCACAGCGTTCATAGACATCAAGAAAAATACCAAGCATGCACGAAACGGTTTATCTGTCTCAATATCATTCACTTTGATTATTTTTATTTGAACATTGTTTCGTGATGTATCTGTATTAACCTATTATTTCGATTTTTACTCTAGAGTTGTCAGCAAAGAATATATTTATTTTGACATTAACAACCATATTTTTGGTGTATAGTTTCCATTGAAAATATTAATGCTTATCCTTATTATTTGATTCTAAATTGTGAACAAATAAATACATTAACAGTCATTGTCTCATTTTCCAACAAACTTTGCTTTCGGATTCAAACTTCAGAGTTAGCTAAAATTGTGATTCTTAGTACCGACAGGTGATTATTCGACAATAGCCCAAAGATATTTGAATGGTAACTCCAAACTGAAATTATTTCAAACCAGGATTGTTTAGTTGGGTAATAATTCACACATTTGTGCTGAATTGTTAAAAGGGGCGTCATTGTCAATATAACTGGAGTAAACTCATAATAGTTAAGATAATAGGATCGTTATTTGTTTCTGTTATCAAACCGTTAAGATTTCATTTTGGTACACTTAGTTGGTTTGTTCGAACTCAAGCGGAAAATATTTATTCACGTCGTTGCTTTAGAGTACTTCACTACTAGAATATATATTATATATTTAATCAGGACCCTATTTATCAGCTAATTGGTGTCAGGGTATGAGCTTTTAATTGAATGCTTTTCCAATTTCTTCGATTTTTAGCCACTTTTGTTCTGTCAAGCCATGTTTTCCGTTTATTTTTTAATATTTTTGAAAATAGTTTTATTCCATGTTTATCTTGGTTTTCTTTTCTTTTATTTTTGAATCCCATCTCTTTTTAGTCTGTCTTGTGTTTTCCATTCTTTGTAAGTGCCTCCACCATCCCAATTGTCTAAATAAAGGTATTCTACTATTTTTAGATGACTTCTTATATCTGTGTTCCTGATTTTGTTCATCGTATGTTAGAGACCTTAACACTTTAGGGTACATTAAGGTTCTGCTTATATATCACAGGGTGATTCATTACTAATTGGAAATAATTCAACAGTAGAATCCTGACATATTATGAAGATTTAACCCAAAACACTGCTTACTTAGTTACAGGGTGTTTTGTTTAAAAATTTCAAAACTATTTGTGCCCAGTACTTTAAAACGGTTTTACGTATTCATTTTATATTTGGCAGAAATTGTAGACACTGCACACCCTACTAAATTATGTTAAACAAACGGTTCTGGCTACTACCAGAGACGTATGACAGGAGCAAGTGACAGGGTAATCGTTCCCAAATTCTACGCCACTGGCGGAATAGACATTTTAGCACAATTTTTCGATTCTCCAATACATTTTACGTAAATAAAGTACTCTTTTCTCATAACGATAAAGTCAATATGTTTCGAGATAATTTAAGTTAAACATGAAGCTGCATATCCATCCGGTTCTCATTCAAGATAATATTCCATGTTTCTAGATTGTGTTTCAGATCTTCATTAGTTTCCACAAAAATAACTATATCGTCAGCAAATACCTCTTTTGACAATTCTACTTTGTTAAGTTCCTATATTGAATATTTTGTTTTTGTCCTTACATTCCTTTATTATTTCGTCCATATAGGTAATGAATAAAGTTCGGCTTGAAGTTTATCCTTGTCTTAATCCTTCTTTGGTTTTAAAAGTTTACGATTTTAAATTATTGGTTATAACCGAGATATACTATAATCACTCTATATAATTTTAGTTAATTCTATAAGCTTACTATTATTAGTTTTATCAAAAGCTTTTCCCGAGTTAATGAATGCTCTATATACATTTTCTTTTTCTTGTCAGGATTTTTCAATTATTTACTTCACAGAAAAAATATGAACTTGTGTGCTGATATAGTAATTAGGTTTTTGTATATTATTTGTTCAAACCTGCTCCAGACTTGTGGCATTTCTTCATGTTCCTATAGTTTCATATTTAGCATTATTTGTTTTCCTTGTTGTTCTATATTGTTGAGCATTTCTACTAATAATTTGTCATATCCTGCTACCTTCCCGTTTATCTGTTTTTCTAAGGTTTCTTCTACACTTATTTGTTCTTCTTCTCGTTCTTTTCCTTTTGTTTGTTGTCGTATATCTTTGTTGTTGCTTTTTTTCCGTTAGCAGATCTAGAATAGTATTTTTTCCATAAAGCTGTATAATAATAATTATTAAAATAGGAGTGACAGGAAAAGGAAGTTCAATATAAGACGATCATCATACATCAAAAGAAGACAATGTTTCAATGTATAAAATATATGAAGGGTGAGTAACAATTTGGTAAAAGTTTGAAATGATCTGCTTTAAAAAACACACTCCACTTTTTTTCAATATAAAATTAATTGAACTATTTCAAGTTTGATGATGAAAAAGTTATATGTACTACTTCCCATGAAAGTGTCATGGAAAATGGGTTTCGCCGATAACATGTGGGCCATGTATAAAGTGAGCATTATCTAAACTGTACTTTGAAAAGTTTATGGAATGTAGCAGGAAAACTGTGAACTACTTTAGCAAACAGCAGAGATCTAAATAAGGTATTTTAAAAGTTTTGTTTAGAAGATAAGAAGCAACTGGAAACTAAATTATGAAAAATCATTTTCCAAAACCATGTAACCGGTAATTTTCTGAATATTTGCAGGGTTGGGTTGACGACATAGGTGATTCAAAGCAAAATTTATTCACCCAACTTATCAATTTAGATAATTAATAAAAACTAGTTCACTGAATTCAGAAATTAGTCCATTGAAAAGTTACATTTTTATTTTTCGAATATCAAGTAAAGTATAATCCATATTTGCCGCCATCTTATAGAATGGGGTGCGATTGGCTTTACGCTATATCTGGCAAACTATCAGTCACACAGAAAATTTCTGGAAACAATTTTTGTTACGAATTAAACTATTAAACTATACAGCTTTGTGGAAGAAAGGGGGTTAAAGTGAATATCGCCCCATAGATATACATACAAATGTACATACATATGGTTCTTGAAGATTGTCTATTATGACTTGCGCCCTAGACTTGATTTTATCGTTTTTATATAACAAGCAATGTATAATATGGACATGGAAATGTAGTTTCCACATTGGACGCCACTGAGGCTTTTAACACTTCTTCAAGAACATGACTACCACTAAATATAGTTTCCTAGAGGCAACGACGAACATTTAACATTGTTCCTCCTCCTCTTTTCTTGGCAAGCTAACAATTCGCTGCGGCTCGTTGGTAATTATAGTGCGCTTCGAATCAAAACATCCCTGCTAACACTGAGACGCCGACTTCTTATTTTTTCTGCTTCTTTTTAGACCGTTGTCTTCATTTTTATTGTATCTGCTGTCTCGGTACCGACTCTTTAATTATTGGTTTTTTTCCTTTCAATAATTTGGAATCTAGTTTGTT
This sequence comes from Lochmaea capreae, assembly GCA_949126875.1. NCBI lineage: Eukaryota > Metazoa > Arthropoda > Insecta > Coleoptera > Chrysomelidae > Lochmaea > Lochmaea capreae. The sequence continues at coordinate 23,162,797 of OX421404.1, forward strand.
AATAATTTAGATAAAGCAAAGAGATTTAGTTTTATTACCGGACAATGAACACCAACACTAATGCCAAAGAATACACCAACTTAACAAGAAGCGAAGATTCCAATCCTTTCTTTCTACGCGCTTGTCTGAAAGGAGCCATTTTTATAACAAGACACCTGTCATACTTAACTTTGTCGACCAATTATATCGCCGATATTTGAAAATTTGTTCATATTTTCAGTGTATTTACTAAGTTATCTGTCAACGTCGGTCTCTCAAGTTCATAAAAGAGATTGCGCTGGGCTTCGCTTCTTGTTAAGCTGCTGTATTCTTTGCTAATACTTTACAATATCTTACGGTATCTTCTTCAGATACTGATTGGGTTTACCTTCATCTTCTAGTAATTCCATAAAAAAAATTAATGTAGTTATAGCGGCATAACTATGCATTGAGTGAGACTACAACAAAAAGCACAGTTTTTTTCGATTTATTTCAGTTCCAGCAACCCTGATTTGGAAGATCAGACACAACCCGTTCTTCTCTTTTTCTTTTTTTAAACTGTAGTCTGGTTGGTATCATGTCTTGAAGAATTAATCGAGATCGCTTGATAACGCCTCTTCTGTTTACAACTTTTAAGCAGGCGATTACAATCGGGAAGTTTTAAATTTTAAGTGTGTTAGATTAATAGGTATCTAAAGTTGTATATAAAGTAGACAAGGGCCACAGGAAACAATTTTTTTAATTAATTCATGGATATAATTTAATCAAATTAGATTTGAATTGTATTAGACTTAATTATGAAATATATTTCAAAAAATGCGAAAAAATGTCATATTATACGTTTTTTATAGAAAGTCTGTTTAATTGGTTGCTACCAATTCTATCGGACCAGAACCTACAATTGGCATCGCAATAAGTTTTGCCAAACAAACACTGAATACCTGGACGGCAAGAAGAGCTTTAGACTTCTGGTATAATTTACCAGAATTGGTTTATTCAAAGGCTTTCATACATCCTTCGAAGAATGTCTCCAAACAAATGTTGGACTATAGCAGACATGACCTACGTTGTCTAACAGGCCTTTTAACAGGCCACTGTCATCTGAATCATCATATGCTAAAACTTGGACTGCTGCCGTCTTTGCCTGGAAGATGATGAAACAGCAGAGCATATAATTTGTGCCTGCCCCTCTGCGGCTCGAATCAGGTATCTGATGTTTGGCAGGGATTCTCTCTCGCCCTCGGACCTTAAATATCATTCACCAAATAAACTAATCGGCTTAGTTAAGAAGCTGAGTTTGTTTGGGGAACTTTTAATAGGTGTAAGCCACAATAGACTCTTGCGAGTCGCAGTGGAGGGCCTTATAGACCCACTCACCATAAACCTAACCTAACCATAACCTCCCAAATACAGACTGTAACCCAACTAGTAGTTCTAGAATCAAAGCGATTACATTAGAGTTTGAGAGACCTTTCGAAGTGGCATTGAAAATACACAAATTTCTGGAATTAAATAAATTAAACATGAAGCAATTTCGGTAAAAAAAAACTCTTCATAACTAAGACAGGGAGAAAAATAAAGTTAACACAACTAAAAGATGAAAATTGGGTCAAATTACTTACACCCGATGTTCAGTCGTCTCTGTTACCTCAACATCAAAGACCAACGATTAAGTCAGTAGAAACAACGATAAAAGGAGACTTGAATGCCATCCTGTACTCTTATTAACGACCACCTACTGAGAGTTTTCATCGTTCAATCATGTTATTGGTTTATGCACAAGCGAAACTTGAATAAGTAGCGTCTTCAACAATCCGATTTGTAAACAGTAAGTAATAATGTGGTGTATTCTAGAACATAACAGTGAATACGTTTCGATTCAGAAGACTGTGATAATATGCCACCCAGTAAACCATAATGTATAGTTGTGTGCTTAGTGGGAATAATATTTAACGAACGCTACACCGACAACGTGCGGTACCTATGCAATTGCAGAACATTCCATGAATTTTCTATGGAGCTTTCCCCACGAATGCATTTCGAATGTCTGTTAATGAATATGAATATTTTCGTGAGAGGAAGCATTCAACATAAACCACACCACGACCATGAATATTAGATTACCATGTTTACAAATACGCTAGTGGTCCGAATACGTCCTCCACTTTTCAACTCTTACTAATTTTTAATAAGTGTTCAGCTTGTTACCTATACATGATTTCAAAACTTGAGATAAGTTTGTTTTGGAATATTTCGTATGAATTTAATAATATACAGATTGCGAAAAGTCTATTCGCGCCATACGATTTACACAAAAACGACAAGGAAAATATGAGCAAAACTACTTGAAAGAGAGAGAAGAATAATTGTGAGCTCAGAGATGGGTGTGTAAAAGTTTAAATGTGAATTCTCTCTGTAAAGGACACTGTTGTCGGATGAGAGTGTTTAGTTTTACCCAATAGTGCATGAGCTCGAAAAAAAGTTAATGAAAATAAGACAAAAACATCATTTGTACAAATTAATCTGCGCTTCTGGCAACAGCGGTTAAAATAGGGGGGCACATTGAACACACCCCCAACTGTTTTTGGTAGCTGGAACTGAACACACGCCCATCGCTGAGCACACAATTATTCTTCTCTCTCTTTCAAGTAGTTTTGCTCATATTTTCCTTGTCGTACTTGTGTAAATAGTATGGCGCAAACATACCTTTCGCAATCTGTATAGCCTGTCTTCGGGTGAGTCCTATCACCAAGAAAAATCTTATATTGGTAATTGAGGATGTGGGTATTGCATATTGCCAATATAATAACTCTACTAGCCTTGAACATACAACGTGTTACATCAGGGTTAGTAATAGAGTGCCATCGAGATTTAGCTAACGCCTCGGTAGATAACAATATTATCCTGAAGGGGCACGACAGAAGCAAAGCTAACCGCATTGCTGATTCTTTAGCCAGGGAAGCGCCTGGACTAAAAATTCTTGGACCCGGTGACACCTACGATCTGACGAATTCGACAATTGTGGAACTAGCTAAACGTTACACCTATGCTCAATCTCCAAAGAGATGGGATGAAATCAAGGGATGCAGTCTTGCCGGGATCACCCTGGGCGACCCTGGGAAGCTGGAGTCGAAAAAATATTTGGTAATGACCAGGAAAAACCTAAGTTTAACGGTAGAATTTCTGACTGGCCACTGTTAATTAAGGAAACACCTCCATACAATGGGGCAAATGAACACACCTCTATGCAAGATGTGTGAAGAGGAAGATGAATCTGTCAGGCATGTCTTATGCGAGTGCCCGGAGATAGTGTGTGTTCGGTGAGTTCTGGCCTACACCTGCCGATATAAAGGAGATGTCTCCTAGTGACAGACAAATCATTGTGTAGAATGGAAAAACAAATATATGAGTAGTGGTGCTTACAATGCAACGTTTCAAAGGTAAGCAGCAAGTTCTCAACAGTTCTACAGTTCTGAAACTACCAGTGTCGTATTATTTGATATATAAATACTATTTACCCATTTTAATAGCTGCTGTCACGTATGTTTTGATGGAATTTTTCTTGAAATGATTGAAAAACTCTTTCCTTCTTGGTAAAACTACGAATAGGGCATGGAATGGAATAATTTCAATTTCCACCGGATTTTTTAATGTTGAAAAATTTTTATCCAGAAAAATATTTCTTATGTTCCTACCAGCTTGTTAAGAAATACTTTGTCCTGTCAAGATGAACATACTAATAAAACAGCATTTAATTTTCTAGACTGTTCTGTTGTTTTTACAGAAGGCTTTTATTTAATCAAAAATAACCAAGAGAATTAAAGAAACGTAATGGTAAAAGTTACTTCTACAAAAAATTAATTAAAGAGCTAAATATTTAACAAATTAATTAGCATTATTTAAACTCGAAAACTTTCCAGTTTTTAGCATAAATATAAAATGTTTCTTAACTTTTAATTTCACGAAACTATTAATACGTAATGGACAAATGTGACAAAAAAATATATAAAAACTAGATTCAAAAAAATATCATTCCTAGGAAGCAGCATGGGAATTAATCGAGAAAAGTAAATTTTTATTCTTCTTGGGATTAAAGTACCACCTTCAAATGAAAAGTCATACGAATTAATAGGCGCGTTAGGACTGGCTCAAAGTTGAGTTGCTGACTCTGCGGTTGCGTTCAAACGGGTCGATGCATCTCATCTGTTGGGCATCAGACTCACCGGTATTTATTTACGCTTTGTTTACTTAGCACTGTCAAGGATGACAGAAAATTATTTTATCACCTTTGTCACTATTAAAGTGTTGTGTTGAGTGTTTTGGTAATTAACAATATTAACGGTAATGAATTTAGAAGGTTACAGAGTAGTAATAGATAATAAAATTATTCTATTCAATTGAACTAGAAAAATATTATTAAAAAGTAAGGTTATGTTCCAATGCTAACCTGCAGCAATGCGTTCAGACGTAACTCAGCCTTAGCGAACTATCGCTTTCGCTCATATCCAGCCACTGAGCAAATAGTAAACGCGCCCAATGGCGGAGGCAATGAAGGTAATTCTTAGGCAGAAATCGGGAGACAACTGGGACAATACTAGATGAACCCATATTTCACATGAGTTTTGATAGCATGTCACTGGAGATTATATTCACTGAGCGAGTGAACATCATCATCCCATCTAGGGAACAGGTGATGCATCCAGGTAATTCTGGAGATATCATCTGGTTCACTGATGGTTCCAATACAAACCATGGTACTGGGGCTGGTATAAAAGAACCTAGAAAGAGAATGATCTTTAGCCTTGGCCGGTATACGACGCAGAGACGATTGCTGCTATAGCTTATATTGATGAAAACATCAGAAGAGGATATACCGGAAAAAAATAAAAATATTCACTGACAGCCAGGCTCTGCTTAAAGCTATCAGTAATCCAACAACTAGATCTAGACTGGTGAAAAACTGTAAAGAATCCCTCAATAGGCTGGCAAGAGACAACAAAGTGTCTCTAATATGGGTGCCGGCACATGAGGTAATGAAATGGCTGACCAGTTAGCTAAAGAAGGCTCTAAAGGAGACTTCATAGGTCCGTAACCGTTTTGTGGATTCAAAAAATATTGCATAAGAGGGGAAATCGGGAACTGGCTAGATAGGGAACACCAACTCCAATGGATGTCGACACAAGGGCACCTCCATACAAAGAGTTTACTGAACAAGGTAGACAAGGAACTCTCAACTAGGCTATTGAAACTGAGTAAGAGACATTTGAAGACAGCTACCGACCTGGTGACTGGACACTGCACCCCTATTAAACATCTGCACAAAATGGGCAAAGTTAGTGAACCTATGTGCAGGAAATGTGAATTCTCTGATAAAACATCTACTCACATACTCTGCTCTCTGCTTCTGCGAGAACTTACATGGACTCAGACGGAAGCACTTTGGAGAGATAATAAACCATTACAACTACTGAAAATCCCGCCAGTCAAACTAGTGGCCTACATAGAAGACACAAAGCTTCTGGAATGGAAGTAGATAACATGGGAAATGGTACAAATGTTCAGTTCATGTGCCTGGGCTGTAGAGCACAACCCAATCGAATTAATGAATAAATGAATGCGCCAAATGGCTATTGTCTACAATGTGTAGACTACGAGTAGGTATTTGATCCTTCAAATTCATAAATTTAACAGTTTAAACCCGAAATAAACTTCGGACTAGCCCTATTTTCCAGACAATAATTGAAACATCGCAATGCTGATGTCTATAACTGTCTGTCACTTCAGTCATTTGAAATAACTTCATAAAAAATTTCATTGGTAGCGTCTCTATCATGTCGATGACATTCGATTCCTAAATATTACAACAACGAACCGATGTGCATATATGTAATCTTTCGAAATAAAATACTTCAAACGCAGATATTTCTATCGAATTGACACAAATCAAATGAAATGCAAATGTAAATCTCCGGAGTTACATCATTCACTCAACTTATTTCCGTTATACGGATGTATATTCTTTAACACAAAATCTGCACCTACAAAATGTGAAAGGCTATTTTGGTATCTGCTATTTTGTTTTTTTTTTCGTTGTGACGCTTTTTAAAAAGGTTTAATTGAGTTTCAAATAGCAATTTTTTTGAACGGTTGACTGAAAACGTCCATATTGAATACGAGTGGATTATTTCTCTTTATCCGTTGAGGCCCTATTTTGGAAGTTTAATTGACTTGTACAATAGAAAATAGGTTTTATTCACAAGGGTTTGTATCTTTTGTACAGGGTGTTTTTGTTGCGTGAAAAAATTTTAGTGAACAGAAATTAGTTTAGAAGGTATTATAATACAAATTGAAGAGATTTTCAAGAAAATTAAGGATTTTTGAGGCAATGAGGCATTATTAATTTTTTGTGTTATCAATTTCGATATCAAGTTCGTCCTTGCGATCTGCACTATGATATATCCATAACTAGAAACCTGCGCAGGTACTCATTCGTAACCCCCTATAGGGTGAAGAACCGGAATAGAGAAATCTATGAGAGGGAGGGAAATTCACAGCCTCAAGCGATCGTCTGGTACACAGATGGTTCATGCTCCAGCGATGGGGCGGGGGCTGGAATTTACTCCAGGAACCCAAGGACACAAGTCTGTCTTCCATTGGGTAAGGGTGTGTCTGCATATCAGGCTATGAGGTATACGCTATCTTGGAATGTGCGCAGATAAACCTAGACAGAGGTTATACTGATCGACGCATAACCATATACACCGACAGTCAGGCGGCAATTAAGGCACTGAGTGGATATATCATCAACTCAGGGCTTGCTGCTGAATGTCGTGAACGCCTTGCTGATCTAGCAAGGCGGAACACACTGTGGCTAGAATGGATTCGGGCCCACTCTGGTTTGGAAGGTAACGAAGGGGCGGACGCCCTGGCTGTGGAAGGGGTGGCTACTCCTTTTACTCACAAAACAAACAATCCGTAAGGGGACGAGGAACTGCTTGAGAAACCAGCACCTTGCTCACTGGAGGGCTCTACATGGTCTCAGGCCGTCCAAGCTACTATTGAGGGGATGCTCTAGAACTACCAAGGAGTAGGTTGAAAAAGATAGCAGGAATCCTAACAGGACACCACTGTCTGAGAAAACACCTCTGTAACCTAGGTTTGGAGGAGAGCCCCCTATGCAGGGGTTGCGGTATGGCTGACGAAACGGCCGACCATGTTCTCCTCGTATGTCCACATTGGGCTGTGCTACGCAGGCGAATCTTCGGAGTCCCTGTTATGACCTCTGGGGACATAAACAGGCATCCATTGGAAAGGGTTAAGTCCTTCATCGAGGGACTCGGTTTCATGGATGCATAAGTAGCAGGAATGGCACAATTGGCCCGCCAGTGCATCAGTGCCGGAACTTTGGATTAAGTTTATCTTGGCTAAGGTTCGCCTGACTAAATTAGTAATAGTAGAAACCTTAATGAAGGTCATTGAATAAATATAATGTTCGTGATTCTTGTCACTATCCCTATTTCATGATAATTTTGTTGATAAAAAATTTAAATTTGGACGCCATGTCGATTATCGATCAGCTTTTCAATACCTTAACAACCATAACCTGTATTTGTAAACTTTTTCAATTAATTATGTTAATAAATAAGTTCTCATAATATCATTAAAGGTTATTTTCGAGACTAACCATTTATGGAAATGCTCTCTATGGAACTTAAAACAAGCGAAACAGCATTTTATTATCAACAATTATTATGATAAAAGTTCAAACACGGTTCACTGACCATATTTTCAATGTATAACAGGAAAATCATTTTTTTTATTGTATAAAATCATGGTTGCCACGAGCTATAACGTTAATAAGCTTAGTTATTGTTTTAATAAAGAATAATTTAGCATAAAGCGAGTCGATGTCATAATATTATAATTTATTGTAACAAATTAGATGTTCAATTTGTTTTAACAAAGGCAATATTACATTTAGCCTAAGGACTTCCTTTATTTTGAGCAATTAAGTAGGAAAATATATCATTTATGCCAACCTGTAATTGATCTTTTGCTTTAAACAACATGAATAGATACATCTCATGATTTGCAAGACTTTCAAAAATAGTTTAAGCTTAATCACTTTTTGAAGAAATAATAAATCGGGAAAATAGCTTGTGTCGCAAGGGCAGAAAATGAGCTTTAGCAGCCCGAGACTATTAGATGCACGAGCGAGCGTAGCGAAGCATTGACAAGTGGTTGTTAGGGGATGCTAAAGCGTTTCCTGCATGTGACAATTGTTTTTCGCCTACCGAATAAACCAAAAAATAGGAAAATTTAACCCAAAACTTTGACATTCTCTGATGTTTAATCAAAAAATTTAGGTGTAACGTCAAAATTACAAGTGACAGATGGTGAAAAATCGTGGCGTTATGAATTTTCCGCCATTGGTATGCTAAACAGTATTTTCCAGCGTATTTTTAGTGTCCATATGATTAGTTTTCCGGTAAAGCAGAAAATGAGTATTAGCATCTGATAGCTAACGCCTGCTAAAGTGATTCCTGCATGTGTGACACACAATTATTGTTTTTCGCCTAAAAAATTTACAAAAAATGGGGAAATTTTACAAAAAATTATAATTTACACTGGCATTAAAATAAAATTTAGGTGAAACTTCAAAGTACTGAAGTGACAGATGGTGAAGAACTACAAATTCTTGGCGTTGAGAATATTCCGACCAAATCACACAATTGTTTTTCGCCTTCAAAATTAACAAAAAATAGGGATATTTAACAAATAATTATAATTTACACTGACATTTAATGAAAATTTACGTGAAACGTCAAGTTACTGAAGTAACACAATATTGGCATTGAGAATGTTCCGCCTAGTTCACACAATTGTTTTTCGCCCAAGAAATTAACAAAAAATAGTGAAATTTAACAAAAAATAATAATTTACACTGACACTTAATGAAAATTTACGTGAAACGTCAAAGTACTGAAGTGACAGATGGTAAAAAACTACAAAATTTTGGCATTGAGAATGTTCCGCCTAATTCACACAATTGTTTTTCGCCTACAAAATTAACAAAAAATAGGAAAACTTAAAAAAATTGTGATATACACTGACGTTTAATGAAAATTTACGTGAAACATATCAAAGTAATTAAGTGGCAGTGCTAAACAATACATTGCCCTCATTTTTCGGTGTGCATATAATTGATTTTCCTCTAAAGTAGGTGAAAAACATGTTTCTAAGGAAAGGTTTGGAAGAAATGACAGGTGTCACTTGGCATGCACTTGATTTGGCTGAAATTATTATTATATTAAAATAAGTCTCTATTTTGACGAAGATATATAAGAAACACGACTGGTGCAAAAACTTTCTTTGTAGATCTTTATTTTTTATAGACTCTTTCTCAAAAGTGCTTTGATTTAGCTTAAGAAAATTTTCACATATTATTTGTTAAAGTTCGCTTATTATAATTTACGCCAAAAGCTACCACAACTAGAGCGCTGTAGACATAGGTATTCTCGTCCGCCATTTTGGTGCCTTGTTGTACGTTGTGTTTGTCAAGTATTTGGCATGAGATTCCGTATTTCTACTCAGAGACGTGTCCAGCATCCGTTCGTTACACTTTCTCAATTTTATGGTGTTAATAGTCTGAAGTAAAGTTGGTAAAATAAAATGTTCTGTTCAATATCAAAATTTTTTCAACACAATATGTCAACTTGACACACAATAATAAAATTCAGGCACCAAAATTGCGGATGAGAATACTAATCACTTTAGTACCTTAGCACAACTTTTGAACTATGCCATCTAGAGTAAAATAAAATAATCACCTGTTTAATATTTGTGATAAAGTATTAAGTCAATTCTACAACCAATGCAACTACTGAAAATCTCTACAGACAAACTAGTGGCCTATATCGAAGACACGAATGGAATGGAAGTAGGTACATAACATGGGTTATGTTACAAAGAATCAGTTCAAATACCTTGGGTTGTGCTCAACAGCCCAGGCTAAATCTTTGTATCATTACCCATGTTATGTACTTCCATTCTAGAAGCTTCGTGTCTTCTATATAGGCCACCAGTTTAACTGGAGGAATTTGCAGTAGTTGTAATGGTTGTATTATTTTCTCTCCAAAGTGCTTCCGTCTGTGTCCTTGAAAATTCTCATAGAAGCTGAAAATGAGAGTAGGTGTTTTATCGTAGAGTTCACATTTCTGCACATAGGTTCACTAATTTTGCCCATTAAAAAATAACTACCTTGCGATGGCAATAAAAAATAATAAATTTGATGCAAAAGAAATATCAGATACTTGATATTTAGAATGAAAATTGATTGTATTCAGTAAATTATACACATTCTCAGAGAATGCTAAACCACCAGTTTAACCAAAAGAATGAGTGAGAAAATTGCTCAAAATGATTATCCTTATAAATTTTTAACAGACACTGGTACAGCGCCATCTGTATACCTGGAAGCGTAACATATATTAAAGAGCTATTTTCATAGTTCATATTGGCATATATCGGTAGGTAGCTCAGGGCGTTGCATATAACACTTCATTAGTGCCGTTTTGAAAAATCTACCAATAAGTATCGGGCTTCGAATTCGATATACTGAGTTTTAGTTTTTCGAATGGTAAGCGGTGAGCAGTCAAAGCAGTTTATTTAATAGCGACGTTTAAGATGAGACGTAGCTTGAGGTGAAACAATTAATCTTTTTTGCAATATTTTATAGAGTTTGCCCTTGTTGTTTCTTTGTGTTATGATGAAACGAGCCGCAAATTCTGTAAATATTCTAATTGTACACTTCATGATGCATACCAAAATGATGTTTAATAATAAATACAAATTGTTATTTATACCCTGTTTCAGGAATGATATTAAGTTCCATAACATCGACTAAATAGTACAACTGTACTGTGAGAATTACCCCATTTTGTCTTATGAGGACAGCTCTAACAACCACATCAGAGTTCTTGATGAACCCACCGCAATTTCATGTCACCTTGGAGCCTGCTCAGTCACCAATAGACCAGAGCAGAGCTCCCATAACCCGACTACACGGTAGGATATGTAACTAGCTATACAATGAGTTGGAAATCGAGCCATGATGGGAATGATGACATCAAACGAGATGCTTCCCAAGTGTACCTTCGGGAAAATTATATGGTACGAGTTATACATGATACTTTTTCTACAGTTATTCCAAAGATAAGCCTTTACTTAAAAATAGTGTGGGAATGCCTAGGCAAACTCAATGAACTAGGAGAGAACAATATAGTAACCTTACTGTGGATTCCAGGACACACTGGAATAGAAGGAAATGAAATAGCAGATGGACTAGCAAAGAGGGGGACTGAAAATACCTTTTTGGGGCCGGAACCCTTTTGCGGTATCAGTCCCAATGTAATATTGTAAGAAATATGTAAAGCCGAAGAAAAGAGAAGATCTGACCATTGGAAAGATCTAGTAGGGCTTAGACAATAAAATATTCTGATGGGTGGCTACAACCCGTTGAGATCCAATGAATACATAAGTCAAAGTAAAGCTGCACTTGGAGTTTTAACAAGGATCCTAACGGGACATTGCCGCCTGAACGGGCATCTGAAAAAGCTCAAAATAGTGGAGGAAGAAGAATGTAGATTCTGTGGCATGGAAGAAGAAACCTCCATCCACACCACAGCAATTCAGAATCCTAGGGTACAACACCTAGGAGATTATTGGATAGAAGAAGGACATTTACCTAAGTTGAAGCCTGCAGATATCATAAAATTCATCAGGAAAATAGGAATAAAAGAGCTACTACCCTCCGAGACGTTCCTCAGGACCTAAGTAGAAGTAAGGGGGCACAATAGATCTTTTAGGTCTCAGTGAATGTCATCCCATCATACATACACATATTAAGAATGATCTGGATTTGAATTGGTTAGGTTAATGCAACAGGTGCATTTAAAATTTGGCATTGAATTTGGTACCTACTTGTATAATATAAGAAAGTTTTAAAAAAAGCAATTTTGTATATTACAGTGGAAACTTGCATTGTGTTATGTTTTTCTTAAATTTACTTATAATACGAGTTATATATTGGCTTGTTTTTAAAATAAAAACAGAGTGTAACTTGTTTAGAGTATGAAATATGTATTCCAATTTTCTCTTATAAAATAACGAAACCACCGAAGGGAGGTATATGAGCAAAAAGAAGCTTACCAGTACATAACATCATTCACAAAGGCAAAGAGGCTGAACATTGAAACTGAACGAGTCTTACTGCATAGAATACAATGTATTGCTAATGATTTCCAGGAGCGTCCCAAGCTATTTAAAGAAAGTTGTGGTTTATGAAAATAATATAGATCCAAAAAAGTTTGAAGCTTTATTTAGTACTGAAATGGAAAGTGCTGCAGAGAGGACTGGATACAGGGGAAATTGTTGGTAAAAAAACCAGTTTAGATTCTATTTAAATGGTACAACAACAAAACGAAAAATACTGATACATAAAAAGCCTATAGGCTGAGGTAACAAGGTAACAAGGTCTCGAATCCCCTGGCTGGTGGTGCCGAACCAATTAATCAATCAAACATCTTTTGGTAGACTACATTATAGGACCTTTTTTAACGGAGGAAATTTGATGGAGGATAGCTACCTCAACCTGTAGGATACCCAAATAGTCCCAGCAATAAATAATGTGGTTAGAAACTACTTTTTTCCAACAAAAGGGCAAGAGAAGATATTTTGGGTGATTGTCGATTTATGGAATGGCCACCAAGATGGTTTATTCCTATGTGGTGAAGAATTTCTATCCTCACTAAAGAATATTGTAGGTCATGATCGACGAATACAATTTATCAAGGTTTTATTGTTATGTTTTTTTTGTTAATTCATACCAGAACATTTTAACTACGCCATTGATTTTCTGGCAAATCGCATTACCGCTAAAAGGTGCAACACATGTCGAACTTGCAACAGCCAATTAGCGGGAGTGATTGTTAGGTTTAAAGGGAAACTACAAGTTGAACATCCTTGGGGTAAGGAGAGAAGTATAAGAAGCTTCAAGATCGGGTTTCTCTAAAGACGTTCGACGTCGGTATGTGGCTGTGGTTGGTAAGCGATCATATTACTTCGCTGTTCATCCTGATTGAAATAGGCCGCGGGAGCGATAGGTGGAAGTAGCGCGTTAGTTAAGGAAAGCGACGAACGCGGTCGAATATAAAAAGCTAAGCTTGTTATTCTCTTTATAAAATTGGATTGGTGGAAAAAGGAAATAGCGTAATCAGGGGAAATTTTTACCTGTTAATAAGGTTTGAAATTTTACTGTTCAAGCACAGAATAATGTAGTGAAGAATCGTGTACAGAGTATGAATGACTTTGTGTAACATAAAGTCTTAGGTTGATTAAATAAAAATGGTTTATATGGTACCTGCCTAAGTTGGAATATTCATTTAAAAATAGACGGATAATATTGTGTCTTGAAATAAATATACATATCTTAAATTTATCCAATCAAAATAAACTATAGTGAAACTTTACGAGTAATCTTTTCATTTTGACTTACCGGCAATAGTAGGTATATTCCAATACGAGTCCAGAAATTAGGCTTTTCCCGTGTGCGCTGGACGGAAAAGCGTTTATGGATGTGTAATGTACTATACTTTTCATTATACCTTTCTGACAACAAAAACAAGTAAGTATTGTAAACTTTTATTTCTGACATTTTCTTCAACTGCCATACAACTTTTTATCATTGAGCATCTCATAAAGTTGAATCTTAAAAGAGAACTTTCTCCGACAAATTTACCAGAAGAATATCTTCACTTTCTGTGCTAACAATTTTTAGCTGGCGCCACTTGCAAAATAGTTCAAACTGCTTTTGATATCTATTACTCGTTTATTTTCGAAAAGACATTTTATTAGTTTTTTTCATCTAAGACTACCGTGGGGGTAAACACTGACCGTCCACATCTAAAATCCTTTGAAAAATTCACTGACTCTGAGACTGATTGATTGATTCTTAAAGTTAAACGCAACTTTCAAGAGGCGTGCTTAAATTCCAAACGGTGCAAACAGGCACCATTTTGCCACAATGTCATTAGAATTTTGTTTGATACGTCTACGTCTCAAGATAGACTCTACAATAGGATCTACAATAGAATCTACAATAGAATCTACAATAGAATCTACAATAGAATCTACAATAGAATCTACAATCTACGTACTTATTTCCGTATGAAAAATCGTTTATTTTTGAAGTCAAGTAATTTTTGTCCGATGTGGTCACTGTGATATGCACAGTGCGAGAATGGCTGTGACAATAACTGTCATTAGCTGTTGTCAAATTAATTTTTCAAGAAATCCGCTAGGTTTTTCGTGTGAATAAGATCGTAGTATGAATACCAATGTTTATAATAATCAAAAATGGATATCGATATATGACACTTATCTTTTGCACTGCGGACGAAAAATACTTGCCTCCAAAAATAGTTGATTTTTCATTCGGAAATTAGAAATTTTTTGTAAAGATCGACGAAAAAATGTAATATGCACCTGCCATTTCTGACAAATATATACTTAATTAGATAATTTGAACCTACAAGCAAACTTTAATCTAATTTGGGTCTGTAAAGACCATAAGATAGAGGCCTACATGTAATCGTAGACTCCGTTTCAGGTAAGAAGAACCCACTTGAAGTTGCAGTCGTATATCACATTTTGTTGGTTAACACAAAATTAGAATTCAATTTTTCCTTTTACATTAAAATGTTTTTTAGGAGGCATGGTTTTAGATCAAATAAAACACACAACACTCGCAGATGAACTAACTAAATGACTTAAAAGTCAAAAATATTCGACAGTAAATGATTACTCCCAACACAACATCAAATGTCAATAATAAAATAGCTGTCGGCTTGAAACATCGTTTGTAATGGCAATGGAATGAAACGGTCGCTACGAGGCGACAAGGATAAACAAGACCGATTTTGATATCTGCGCAAGACATTTGGCAAACTTCACGCAGAACTTCTTTTTATGTGAAACGGAGTCTATGACATATGACGACTAATTTAAAAGATGGCTTCTGCAGATTCGTTTTTCTCCGAAGTTTCGCTTCTTGTCTGTTGGTGTATTCTTTGCTTTGACAACGACATGAGAATACAAACTAACAATTCCAGTGTTACTTTAATCTGTTACGCACATTATTGGTATTAACAAACGTTCACAAAATCACAAAATCACGCAACCTTGTATCTTAATGAATTTACGAGTCTTTTATTGGAATATTTGATGGCGCATTTTTTCCGCTTCACAAAATGAACTTTTTTATGTGTAATTTCCATTTATCCTAAATTCAGTTTGTGAAAATAACCTTTCGACTTTTATCGATGACAAATGGTCGGGCCAGATTTGTCGAGAATGTACCAAAATGCCACTTAGCGGACGAAAGCAGTCAATTCGCCGTCAACTTAAAAAGACCGACGATCTGCTGAACTAGTAAGTTACCGGCCGTGTCAGAACGTTGTATCGGCCGGCCTCTGCCGCTTGGGAAAACAGCTCTAATGAAAGTTTTAGTAAAGTTTCCCGTGAGATGTGGAGTTTTCGCTATTTCCCCTGCACGAAACTATATTGCCAGAGCTCAGCAACATTTCTAGACGTTGCTACATCAAATATACATACGGTAGCTACTCTTATTTCGTTTACTTTCTGTTTGCTTCATAACTTTTGTGTGTAGTCAATCGTCTTAATAATTCATTATTCCCCAGATCGTTAATAAATTTCATTTTCAAGAGCAAATCTCTGAAAAACCAGCTATTTTAAGTACACAGGAGCCGTTCAATTGAACAAAACGTTCATGAATTTCAACGCGTCACTGAAAGATAATTGCTTACAACCAAACTAAGCACGAACTAGTAGAGATAATAAATTTTTCGGACGACCACTTAATATGCGGAAGTGACATATAGCACACAGCCTACTTGCTGCCAAAATTACTAATATTACCAAATTTAACCAAATTTGCCCCCACACGCGCCCAACGCATGTGATGGCAATAATAAACGCGGGTTTGTAGTTATTTTGAATAATATATAGTGAAAAGTACAAAACAAAAACTGTAACTCAACGTCAACTGTCAAAACCTTCTTGAACCGTCTCTGAACAAGTACTGTTCAAATTAACTTCGCTTTGAACCACATCACATCGATAGTGACTAACGTAACTACAATAGTAATTTTCAATTGAACTTAGTACAACACAGAATAGCAGCTGAACTATCATCCGTTGTTTGTCAGTAAACAATCAAAACTAAACGGAATATGACATAAGGACCCACAGCTGTTTTGCCGACCTATCAGTGACGTCATTCTGGAGTGGTATATTGTGAAACCACTGAAGACACGGTAGTAAAAAAATTAAACGCTTATTTAGAAGATTTCTAGGGTAGATTTTGTCAATTTTCTTGTAGTGAGGGACAGTGAGGGAGACAGTGAATCCAAACATCGCAGCGTTGCACAGGGAGATCGTTTAAATAGTCACCTCGTTATAACAGTCGGAAATCGAAAAAAAAGATACCTTATCTCTTTTTCCCCGCATTTCAAACTTAACAAAACGACAGAATTTTAAATACCTTCAAGAACTAATTGTTGTAATCGTCAGTGACGTTATTCTGGAATGGTCTATTACTTAAGGTACATAACCTAATTTTATCCATCTTTTAGGTATTATTAACAACCCTGAACCTCGCTGGAGAATTTATTTTACTCTACTTTCACAAAAATTGTAATGGCTTACACCGAACCTGCATCAAATAATATATAAGTAAACAACGGGAACTGAAACGCTAAGGTAGTAGGCAGTAAAATCTAATTGTTAAGACACACAAACTTTACGCTAATAATTCATCTCTATTAGAAGAGATGAGCACACATCTCGCACATTCTCACTACAAACAATTAACTGCAAAGCTTTTGTTTGAAGAATAATAGGATTGACTAGTGAAGGATGAAAAACCAGTTACTAGAAAGTGAAAATATTATCGTTTCACATATGCGCAGGGGAATTGAATTAATTAAGTCAGAGAAAAATTGAAATATAAAGAAATATTTTGAGCCGTACCTTGCCTTGAGCGAGTTGTGTTTCCATGATTACAATCAATTTTCACAGTGATTTTAGTGAAAAAACTGTTTTCAATTTGGGTTTTGATTAACCTTTTTTCAAAATAAATACACATTTCCATATTCTACTTGAAAATATTGTGCTCCAAAATAGGTTGATAGCCTTTATTTCACTATAAACCAAAAAAAAACAAGGTTTGTTATTGAACCATTCATTTATTTTATATTGTAACTAAATTTAAAAAATACAGAATTCATATTTTGCTAAAGGTATAAAAATGCGCAGTAGTCTCTTGCCATTTAAAGCTCCCAAACCCCCAAATAGATCTGGTTCGATTTGTATTGCAGCTAGCATGCAGTGCTGGGGGGAAAGTTGGTAATTTTTTTCTTACCAACAAAACAAAAATTCACTATGTAGTTTCAAACTCAACATATATGTATAGGTACACACATCAAAAATGTCTAAGGAACACGACTATGATTTTACTTTTTTCAATAAAAACTTTAACAAGTTTTTGTAAATACATAGGTACCAATCGATTCGTAAATTTGTTATCTACAAATCAGGATAGGCGGTGACAATTATTCAGTCAATTGTATTGTTTTATCAAGCCAGAAGTGACAGTATGCTTCATCTAAAAAGGTTTATTGTTTCTAGTTGTATAGACAAATTTCTTCCAATTTTAAAGATAGGCTCTAGTAAACTTTAAAAAAGATTGTTAAGAGCAACGGTGGTCATGGAGCGTAGGCATTTATCACGTGTTCAAATGGTAAGTGCTGTGAATATGATTGAGGTTGGTGTTTCGCAAGCTGATGTTGCACGTCATTTTGACGTCTCTCGGGGCTTGATTTCGCGATTATGGCATCGATATGAGCAATTTGGTGATGTCTCTGAAAGACATGGAGGTCATCAACGTGCAACTACCACTCGACGGGATCGATATGTGGTAGGATTAGCTCGCCGAAATGTGAATGCCACTGCACGCGAACTTTGTGGGACCTTAGCAAATGAAAACAACATTAATGTGTGTGGCCCAACTTTGAGGAATAGACTACATGATGCTGGCCTACACGCCAGACGTCCATTGAGGGTTCCCATGTTACGTCATGGGAATCGTGGACTAAGATTGATGTGGGCACAAAAACATGTTCATTGGGGCTTACAAGAATGAAGTTCTGTGCTATTCACGGTTGAATCTAAATTTCGTCTCTATCCTGACTCAAGAAGAGTGAGAGTTTGGAGAGGACCTGGTCAACAAGAAAGACTCAGACATGTACAGGGTGTTCGTCCGTAAGGTGGTCTACAAGTTATGATGTGGGCTGGAATAATTTTTCATCTCGAACTGTTCCCGTTTTTGCGGAAGGCACTTTGAATCAATTTCAATATATTGACCATATCTTAGAACCTGTTGTCCATCCATTTGCCACTGCTACAGGCACTAATTTGCTTTAGATGCAGGACAATGCAAGGCCACATACTGCAGTAGCAGTAAGAGATTGGTTTGATACTGAGGAAACTACTCTTCTACCGTGGCCAGCACAGTCACCAGACCTTAATCCCATCGAGCATGTATGGGATATACTCCAGAGACGGATCGCACCTCATTTGCATAATGTTAATACTCGTCAAGGTCTCCAAGATCTTCTTACACAAGAATGGGCATTATTAACACAAAACGAAATTGATAATTTAATTTTAAGTATGCCAAGACAGTGTCAAGCTGTTATGAATGCTTTTGGAGGAAATACAGATTATTAAAAACATTTTTTGTTTAGATTTTTATGTTTTACATTCATGGATGTGATAAGAATTTCACTAACCTAACCTTAAAAATAAACTTTAATTTTTTTGTTGGTATACACATTGATAATATTGCATATTGCAATAAATGTGAAATGTAACACGATTATCAATAGTTGCAAGCAAGACCTTGCAAGGTCAAAGTGTCGCCTCAATACTTTGCAAGAAGAACTGTAAAGCGAGCTTAAGAGAAATGCATAATTAAATAGATATATTTTCTTATCACGTACATGCACAATAAACTATAACGAGTAAGTTGAGGTCAAGTCACATCTAATCACTGGGATTTACATTTAAAAATCTCGTATGTATATAAACAAAACCAGTTCGGTGTTATTTTCCAGATCCCAAGCATTTATTCTCCATACAAGACGAAAACATTTCTCGTTACAATGTTAGCTAAAATTAGTGTTTTAATGTTAGTTTTTACAGTTAGTGTTAATGAAATTCAAGGTAAGGTAATTATAAATAATAAATTAATTTTACGTAAGGTTTCTAGACCCCCCTATAAAAAGGAATAATGTTTTTTAACCTTTTTATTAACAATAAAATATATTTTGTGTGTCCTTCCAGTACTTAGTACTTTTCTGGTTAATACAAAGTTATTAATTTTTTGAATATATTTTTTTCGTCGTTAGTTTAGAAGAATAAGAATGAAAATATGAATGAATTTTATTAAAAAATGTATTTGTCTAACGGCATACGAAGCACCTCTCAGGGCATCATGGAAATTTTATTTTAAAATATATTATAATTAGTAGAAAATTGAAAATACAAAATTACATAAAGTCTATATTCTAGTCAAAAGAAAAATTGTTCACAAAATACAAATAAGCGTTAATTTTGAAAAAATATACTTGGGTTTTCATTCATTTTAACTCTCCATTATTCTGTTGATCCTTTTGTTTTTTTGTTATTTTCCCTTTTCTCATAATTGTCATAGCTGCATAGAATCCAGTTTGCAAGTTGAGATGTCCTGGAACTAACGAAGTGACTTTCTATACGATTGCTTCAGAAAGTCCAAATCCTGCTCTTCTTCATGCATAGATATTTGATTATTTTTGGTGAATAAGCATATTCATTATGATTCCCATGACAAATATTCCATTACTACTGAATTGTGTTTCTTGGTAGGTTATTGATTTATATATCACTCCTTCGACAGTCTTTGGAACAGTTTTAGTTAGCTCATAATTCTCTGACTCTTTCAAATAAATACAGGGTTTTTCTAATTAAACCAGTTTCTCTCATCCCATCATAAATCACTTTCTTAGATACCCCTTTATTCGATAAAAGCGAAGCCAAGCCGTGGTCTGTGATATAAGAGGAGCTATACTCTGTGTAAACAACAGTTATACCTTAGAAAATATTGAGTCCTTTCAGAACAAGAGCTAAGTATTTCCCAGTACTTGAGTAGGTAAAGTTCTTCCAAAGTTAATGTGATGACCCATATTTTTAATCCCTTTGAAGGAAAAAGCCGCCCAATGGCGTGCATATAATTTTTTTATAAATTTGAATATTGTGAAATAATGTTAATCTACTATATCAATTTGAATGAAAAAAATTAACCTGCATACAAAATTCATAAAATTTGTAATACAATAATAAAGCGCTTTCCTCTAGAACACGGAGTATCTAAAGAACAGTTCTTTGTATCGTCAACCCAACCATATTTTAAAGGTGGGTGTATATCCTCATACAGTTTTAATTATAATATAATTACCATTACTACTATTTTCTTACATATTAAGTTAAATTGTATTTTATTTTATATATTTATTCATGTAATAAAACCGTAAGGATTGTTTGAATAACAAATAAATGGATTAACACTTGACAACATCATGTGTATCAAACCAAGTTTCGTCTAAATACATTATAGTTCTATTTGAATCACGGTACCCTTTTGTTTTGCGCAAATACTCCTGTCTAAGCTCAGCGATACGCCGAGACTCCATTATTACCATTCGAGTTCTTATATTTAAATCCACAATTCAATAATCCCGCGCATCATCTTGGACTGTTGTTTCAAATGGTCTCCAAAATGCCATTCTAATTAATTATATTATAAAACTTACCCTAACGTCTACGAACAAATGTATATTATATTAATATCAATTCACTGACGCGACCTAACCACTACACCATCAAAAAGGTTTTATATTAATGATACCTTTCTACACTAGATCACCTACACTTTCCTATAAATACCTATAACAATTCACTAAACTCACTCAACCAAGAAGTAGATATTATATTAAATATTTCTTTAAAACAAAATTCACACCCGACACTGAATGATACTAATGGATTGTACCACAACACAACCCCCCCGAACACCCTCAAGACCGTAGAATTTTTTCTGCCAAAAACGTCAAACGGAGTATACTTCGGTTATTTCGTTATATTGCGATGAATACTGCAGTTGATGATTGGTTGTTTCGAAGTCTTGAGTGCACGTGCAATACGTTGCCAGCTCTTCAAAATTTTCTTAAATATAGTAACATATAAAAAGTGGTTTTAATTAATTTTTCTTTTTTCAGTAATTTCAAGCGACTTATTTTAATGTTTACTAATAAATTCACATTATGTATTTTTATAAAAATATTTCCAAACTAGCTTTCTTATATCATCACGAACTAACAGTTTACTGAAGTAAGAGGAACATTTGAGTAGCGAGCCTAACAATTTTGGAAAATATATCTGACAACATTGCTTTATTTTATGGTCATCACACTGACTTTAGTTAGAGTATAACATTCAAATGTTGCATTAAAAAAACTTCAAAACACCCATGTTCGATAAAAATTGGTTTTTGGAAGAAACTTTTAGACTCTGTAAATGTAGATAGTCAGTACACGTGTGTATTTAAATTCAATCATAGTTTGTGATCAATCTTCACTTTCTTCCACTATTTTATGTCTTTTATCTGTTAAACTTTCCATCCACTTCTAGTAATTAAAACCGGTAATAAACTATCACTTTTAAATTATTTTTAAGTAATTTTAAGGATTTGTTTTGTAACAGCTTCCTGTCCTAATATAAATGGTAGATCAGTATGGAGTGCTACGGCTGCGAAAAGTAGGAAAAATTTAACTAAGAACCCACCTCCTTATGTGGTTATTCACCATTCCGACACACCGCCTTGTGAAACTTCAACTAAATGCCAGCAGCGTATTAAAAATATTCAAAATGACCACATGAACAACAGAGCTTTTAAAGACATAGGTTATAATTTTCTAGTAAGTACAAATACAAATATGTTCAAAACTAAAATTTGTGTTTTATACAAACGATTGATGAAATGAGAAATGGAATATAGGGTAGTATTTAGCTGGACAGCTGGATTCAGAACCACTATAAGAAGCCCCGCCTTCTCTACTTCCAATATTTGATAGTTATGTAGTCATGTGCGTCTGTCTTTTGACGCTAGCTAGTAGATAGCGTCGCTACATATTGAAACAATATGCTTACGTTTTATGTTGTTCAAATTGAAAAATTAATTGTTAAATTATCTTTAACAATTAATGTTTTGAGTCAAGATAATAAGTTTTGATTTCTTTTGGCAATAACGGCTTCCAAAATAAAAATGAATTCGTAAATAAAACAAAATAAGATTCTTCAAATTAAAACAAATTGAAAATAAATTCCGAAAAACAACTTAAAATGCTAAAACTAAAAAATTCATGAATTAAAGGTTCAAATAGTCCTCCTTGTTAAGCCAAACAAAAACCGAATCTATCGAACAAAGATAATTTTGTATCTCTGAGCTGATTCAGTGTAATGTTTGCACAATTCTCGCCCTTAATTCTATCAAATTTTGAGCCCGTTCAAAATTGTGCCAATAAATTTCATTTTTTAAAACACCCCCATGAAAAGAAATCATTCGGGGACAAATACTCGGACTGCTGTTTACTGACTGTATGACGCTACTTAAGGTGTCCAAATGAACGATTGTAATAATCGTTTTTCTAATCTGTTGAAGCTTGATATTGGTCTACTAGTTCAAAAGCCGTTCTGATACAATGCTTAAAATCCCTATGTTCCGTTTCTGATTGCATGTAGGTATCTGTATATTTAATAATGCATATAAATATAATATAATGAAGAATGAAGTCTGACAGAA
Source organism: Lochmaea capreae (assembly GCA_949126875.1). Classification (NCBI taxonomy): domain Eukaryota; kingdom Metazoa; phylum Arthropoda; class Insecta; order Coleoptera; family Chrysomelidae; genus Lochmaea; species Lochmaea capreae. The sequence continues at coordinate 23,185,811 of OX421404.1, forward strand.
ATGTTTGATGTTCGCCATTATGTTCTATGTTTTTAGTTTCTAAAAAAATTATTTGAGTTTCTTTTTGTTCTTTTGGATTTTGGCATATTGAAAATATAGGTAATAATATGTCTTAGTTTAGTTTTGAATTATTGTTAATAGATTGGAGGAGATGGCAACGTATATGAAGGACGAGGATGGGGTATCTATGGTTCACATGTTCCTAAATATAATAGCAGAAGTATTGGAATATGTATGATTGGAGATTTTCAAAGTACGTACCAATTATCAAATAAAATCAATGAATAACAAATTTCATAACAGAAATTCAACATAAATGACGTAGTAAGGGTTGAAACAATCAGTGGCGGATAATAGGTGAGGCGCACGAGGCGCGCGCCTCGTATTTTTTCAGGCGGGGGGCGCCAAACAGGGCAAAACAAAGTAAATTTTTCCATACTGAGTATTCATGGAATAAAACCATCGTGCCTTCTAATTGAACTCCAATAAAACAATAAAAACGGGGACAACTAGCGAACTAGCCAACGACCTATCCTGACTGCACTGCTACTTAAAGAAGCTCTTACTGCAGTAACCAACAGTACACATGAGAAACTCATAGGTAAAATTGAAGCTCAAAAACTTTTAAAATCATTCGATGAATATGAAATAGCTCTCCTGACCGTTATGTGGGAAAAATTATTACAAAGAATCAACATCACCAGTAAGAGTCTTCAATATACTCATACGAATCTTTTCAATGGAGTTGCTTTGCTGAAATCTTTAAAAGACCACATAATGCACACCAGAAATAATTTCGAAATCATCGAAGAGGAGGCTGGGACACTGACAGAATCTAGGACATTTCAAGATGAGAGAAACAGGACGAGAAAAAGAAAAATACCATTTGACGAATCTGTAGAGAACGATACAATTTTGTGTGGCAAAAAATCATTCATCGTAAATGTATTTTATGTTGTCTGCGACGTTCTGATAGTTGAGATGGAAAAACGAGCTGAAGCATACAATTCAATTCTGGCACACTTCAAATTCATTTTTGATACCAATATTTCTACAGTGGAAAGAGACTTGTGCATAGACAGATTGCTCGAATTGTACAAAGAAGATATTGATACATCCCTTTTCAAAGAAGAATTTATTCAATTCCAAAGCTTTGCGAAGGAAATGAAGTTGTCGAATCCCGAAGATATGTACAAATTAATCATAGACGGTCTATCTTCAACTTTTCCCAATGTTGAAACCATTTAGAAAATATTTTTAACCATACCCATTTGTAACGCAAGTGGAGAAAGATCATTTTCCGTTCTCAAACGAATAAAAAATTATCAGCGGAATAGTTTATCTCAAGAAAATTTGAAATCCCTTTCAGTTCTTTTTATCGAAAGAGAAGTCATGCAAAAACTGAACTTTGATGATGTGATAGATGACTTTGCAAAAAGAAAGTCCATAAAAGTTCATATTTAGAGTCTTTTGTGTAATAGCATTTTTTTTTTATGAAATATTTTGTTTTGTTTTCTCTCTTTTTGTTATTGTTGACAGAGCAGAATTTTATTTTTATTTTTCAGCTCATATTTAAAGTCTTTCGTGTGATAGCATTTTTTATTTATTTTTTATGAAATGTTTTGTTTTCTCTTTTTTTTTATTGTTGACAGCAGAATTTTATATTTATTTTTTAAATTTTATGTAATATGTAATGAATTCGTATCAAAAATGATATTCGAGAAAAACTGTCTTTGTTTTTTAAATATACGGCCTACTGGGATGGCATATTCCAGAAGGAAAGGGGCGCTGAAGTAAGTTGCGCCTCAGTCTGCCGAACGTCATGATCCGCCACTGGAAACAATTAATTTGTTTTATTTGTTATTTAACGTCGGTCTATTTCTGCATCTAAGGCTAATTACCGATGCCAGGAACATCAATGGACTCGGGACCTCAGTTTTGCGTCTCATTCGAAAGACGGCATATCTACAATATACCTAGTGCTCATTGGTATAATTCCTGAGAGCTATGAAATGATACTCACCCTAGTAGTCAAAAGTGTTTCGCTGCAGGCTGTACGGATTCTATGATGATGTTTCCCAGTCGTCACCCATCCAAGTATTAACCGTGTTCGACGCTGCTCCACCGTAAAATAATTTGTTTACGTACCAATTGTTTCAGTGGAACATTTTATTCGCCGCCTTAGAAAGAGCAGGATTTTACTGATCCTTGACTACATTATTGTCGCGTCCTTTGAAATCATTCAAACCCCAAATTAATTACATCTTTATAATGGGATTTTCTCGACAATCTTCAAGATTCTACATGGGTTTGCAGTATAATGTGCTGGAAGAAAATTATTAATTATTTAGTTTCGTTATTTCTTCCATCTTGCTAATGTTTCTATTGTTATATTCTTGGCCTTTTTTTTTGGTGCTATCTAGTCCTTATTCCAGGTGTAATTGAGGATATTTGCATGCTTTAGTTTGTATGTATGTATGTATGTATGTATTTTGGGGTAACATTCACTGAGACCTAAAAGATCTATTGTGCCCCCTTACTTCTACTTAGTTTCTGAGGAGAGTCTCAGATACTAGTAGCTCCTTTAGTCCTATTTCCCGGAGGAATTTTAGGATATCCGCAGGCCTCAACTTAGGTAACTGTCCCTCTTCTATCCAGTAGTCTCCCAGGTACTGTGCCCTAGGATTCTGAAATACTGTGCAGTTCGCAAGTATGTGGATGGAGGTTTCTTCTTCCATTCCACAAAATCTACAATCTTCATCCTCCATTATTTTGAGCTTTTTAAGGTGTCCATTCAGGCGACAATGTCCTGTTAGGATTCCTGTTAAAACTCTTAGTGCAGTTTTGCTTTGGCTTATGCATTCATTTGATCTCAACAGGTTGTAGTCACCCAGAAGAATCTTTGATTGCCTAAGCCCTACTAGATCTTTCCAATTGTCAGATCTTCTCTTTTCTTCGGCTTTACCTATTTCTTCCAATATTACATTGGAGCTGATTCCGCAAAAAGGTTCCGGCCCCCAAAAGGGTATTTCACTCCCCCTCTTTGCTAGTTCATCTACTTTAGTTTAGTCAAATGTTCCTTTTCGATTAATAAATTTGGTTTATTTTTTATAATAGATTCTGCTCCACCGTCTGCTCAGTTGACAGCTTTGAAGAACCTTATTGATTGTGGAGTACAAAATGGTAAAATTGCTGCTGATTATCATTTAATTGGTCACCGACAAGGTAAATCCACTAATTGTCCAGGAGATGCACTATATGAAGAAGTAAAAAAGATGCCACACTGGGAATCCAATCCAAATTAATTTTTATATTTATGCAGATGTAAACAAGTGATATTTTATTCATATGTGATATTGAGAACAATTTTTTTTAAATATATTTAAGGTTAAGTGCTTTTTATTGTTTCATTTATACTGCCAGATCCCTTGACGTATTCTATGTTGTGACTACTCCGGAATTATCACTTTGAAACCATTTTCCATGTACCATTTCAGGAGATGCCCGAGTCTAGGCTAGTCTAGAGGCACCTAAGAGTGTGAAAAGCCGATAAAGAAAAGAACGTTTCACTAAAGGATCACTGTGCATTATAATTCAAATTGATATGTAGATAGATGAATATGAGTATAATTATACAGTGTCTAAATTATAATGAACGTTACAAAAATATATTTCGAATGCGGTGAAGAATATCCAGAACTAAACGAAAATAAAGTAAAAAGGAAAATGAACATGGAATGTGAAATACCAGTGATCTGGCATAAACTTAACACAAATTATTCATTATTGTAGAGTGGTATTTAATGAAATAATGATAATAGTATCTTCTATAAGTTCCTTGTGGCACTGCTGAAAAATGTTTTAAATGCCAATAATTACCCGGCAGAATTTGTAAATAAAGAAATTAAGAATATAGAGAAGGGCTTATTGTTAATACCCCATAAAAATAACAATAATATTAATAATTCAGCTAACATAATTTTTGAAAACTTGACAATACCGTATGTTAAGGCTTTATCAGAAAGAATTAAGAAAATTGGTAATCAATTCAATATTCGAACTAGCTTCAAATCTAGCAATACGTTGAGATCTATACTAACAAAAACGAAGCCAAAAAATGAAGAACAATCTTCAAAAAACTGCATATAACAGATATCTTGTGAATACGACAAATTCTATTTAGGTGAAACATCTAGACCATTGAAAGTCCGAATAAATGAACATAAAAAGTATATCAAAGATAGGGAGTTCTTTAAGTCAGGTATTTGCAAACATGCTTGGGAAGAGGGGAATAAAATTCAATGGGATTCGACAAAAATAATATTGAAAGAGCCCAATAACAAAAGACGAAAAATCAAAGAAAGTGCTTTAATACAACTAAATTCAGATAAATGTGTAGCTAGTATTTCAGCCGAATGTAGTCAAATTTGGTTACCAATGTTAGAAAGAGAAATTTCCAATAATCAATTACCTGCGTTATCAGGATAGCATCATGAGTTTTTATAAAGGTTTTCTTATGATTTATCTTCGGAATGGTTGTTAATCGATACACACTTCAATACACAAAATCACCAAACTGAGTTATACATATTTTGAAAACAAAAATAATCATACACAAAAAAGTAACAACAAACGCGTTTTTATTAACAAAATTTCCAAAATAAGCGAGAAAAAAAGCGCTATCCCAATAAAAACCGTTCCTGAAACGTGCACTTCACTGGCTTCCATTTCTAGTGGACTACATAATATCGTTAGAATGTCATGAAATAATGAATGTTTTGGCAGCTACGGAGCTGCCAAAGCTCTCCTGACCCGTTGCAAGACTATTCATTTACAATACTATTTACAGATGTCAAAAGCATAATATTTTAATTATTCTAATATATAGGGTAATGTTTTTGAGGTCACTGGATCAACCATTATATCAAATTGGACAAATTGACCGTTGACAGCTGTCAATTCCATTTTGCCAATCTGGCATGAGAATTGAATTCAGCGACCTCAAAAACTCAAACTCTCAAAGTGAAAAGAGGATATTTGTCTTCCGTAAGTTCTTTTTTCATATTTTTCTGGAAATCAAACCATAATAATGTTTTTTATTCGACGTTTCGGTAGCGTTCCAGCTACCGTTGTCAAGATTAACTAGTACAGAAAAATAATTTTTTTGGTCCCTATCTGACACAACGAAAAAATTTGTTACTATACATAAATCAGAATTATCGCAATGATGATTCTTAGGAAACATCCATTTATAAAACTAGGTACTTGGCAAAAAAATCGCTGGCCAAAAACAAAGGTTGGACCGAAGGGCCATGCTTTATAAGTCCCCATATCAATACACGAGTTGTATCTTTTCAAATTCAGCCAGCTTGAAGTAAAAGTATTTCTTTAAATCCGTTTGGATACAGGTGGGTTAAATCATCAAGGTTACTTGTATTCAAAAAGGTACAAGTGGGCATAAAGTGTTGATATTCTAAATCACCATTATTTATTTTTTTCATTTTTGTTAATTTTTTGGAAAATTAAATCACAATATTGATCATATAAATATTTTTCTTAAATATTGCGGTTTAATTTACCAAAAAATAACAAGAAGAATAATAAATACACCACGAGCAACATACAGAAGATACCAATTATTTTGTTACACCAGTTAATCATAATATTATGTCAGTCACCATATAAAAATGTGATGTATGAGAACAAAATGTAAAAAGTATTTCCCCAAATCCTACGTAATTTTTTAAGTTACATAGAGAACAAAACTTTCACAATTTATTTACAAATATTTTGGCGTTACTCTGTTGATTCTGGGTAAACTGCACTGTAGTTCCCAAATTTTAGAAAGTGATAAGCAAAGTCCTTTCTTTGAAAAAGTCGTTTATCGTAATTATCACAGTTACTTTTCAAATAACAATTAAGAAAGTGAGATTAAGTATTCTTAATGAAATCTATAAGTAAGGCAATAGTAAATAAAACGTATTCAGTGTCAACTGTGTCGAATAACGATTGAAAAATTGTTTCCACTTTTAAAAATGTTCGTGAGAATTAAAGTGGTATTTTTATTGATAGTGTTTAGTTTTTGCTATATCAATGGTAAGTTTCACGGTCGTGTATTATAATAAAAGTGTTATTCGTAATCACAAATAATATATAAGTAAGTTGGTTTTCCCAAACTGGTTTTATTATTCTGCAAAGAATTAACAATGAATATTGCAACTATTAAATTTAATAAAGAAGGTTGTACATGCAAAGATTACCTACACGATGATACCAATACACAATAACTGTCACTGATGTCATTGTAAAGTACGACACTCCAAATACGAGGAGATCAAATATTGAATACTTGTATTTGGAGTTTACACCTCCTCATATTCAGTCACAAAATTATTACAGGACATATGATAGAATTTTTTTCAAATACTAGCTCAAACCAGTTGGTCAGCAAAAATAATTTTGATATTGTTCTTCTTTACTATCAGTTCTTCTAAATGCATAAAATCTTCTGCACATTGCCCCTTTCTAGTAGATATCCAATTATATCTACTAAACGATCCACCAAAATATGCATAAATTTCTTAGATGACATATTTCCTTGTGACAACAGACCTCCGCCTACGGCATCGGACTGTTTCCAAGCAACAAGCTTTCGAAATCTGTCGTAAAATTTTTTTGAACAATTGTCAATGTCCTTGGGTTATTACTACTGATAATTAAATCATAGACAGCGCAGCTCCATTTCCAGAAAGAAAAAAATGGCAACTAAAAAATTCCTCAATAATAAAAAGCTATAAAAATTAGTAGCAAACAAATAACAATTGAAAAAAAAATTTACAATGTTTTTCAATTGAATTTATGAAATATATAAAGTAGATTAAATTTATTGATTCTCTATTGAATGGAATAACGATAACGCATATCTTCACTTTTAAAAATGTTTTTAAAATGTAATGGCGTGATATTATTATTATTGGTGTTTGGTGTTTGTTATACCAGAGGACTGCAGTTTCCTAGTAAGTAAAATGATAAAACAAAAACGGTATGCATATTAAGGAAAATTATTATTCACCTCTCGATTTGATCTTGTTATACCTACTCCTTTTTACAGGATTAATAATTGAACATACCATCTTCGTTCTTCCGTCTTTAGTTAGTTTCTTAAATTTCTCATTATGTTTTCAGATTTCTTGGAAGTCACTTAATTCCCTTTAATCCGATGATCTGTTCTGTGATTCCTTTTCATGTACGTTCTGTCAAGAAAGTGCCGGAAATGGATCATTTAAAAAGCCCTAATAAGTTATCAGAATAGTTGCGCTCATCCCAACGTGAGCACTATGGTAGCAGTTACCATTTTCTTCATCAGAATTGAAATACGCTACGCAACAGATCAATGATGAATTAACTGTCATTTATGCCAAATATTATGTTCATAAACATATAAAATGACATCACATATTTTGATTTGAAGATATTTTAGACACTTGTATCTTAAAAATGAATGAACACCAGTAGGAGCTATTAAACTGAATTGAAATTGAAGATGAATGAATAATTATTGAAGTCATATATCAAATAAAATTAGGTTATGATCAAGATAAGCACGTTCAGGAGAATTAAGAAAGGATGGATCACTCTGAAAATCACTATCTGATCACCTCTGTCGGTATCTGATCACCTCTGTTGCGATCATTTATACTAACACGAAGTTTGACTGGCACTTGTCGTTTATTTCGCCATTTAGTCAGTTCGTTTTAAACATGTTCACCGATTTTTACAATTGAAAAAAATATCGAACAAATTATATGTTTTGAATTTTACATTGCAAATGAAATTTCGTGTGTCGAAACGCAGAAAATGTTGACTTACTGTGAATCGACTTGATCAAAAACACGTTTCCTTGAGCGGCATTCCAAAGCGGTTGAGATGTGGTGGAGAATTCAATCTCTTCCGGCCGCCCATCAACATCTTCAGCTGAACTCATCATCGCTTGAAATATTAAACCTTAGCCAGGACCAGATAAGGAAAGTGACGGGATTACCCACTGGTCAATGTATCCCAAGGTAGCACAAGCGCACAATCGGCATATATAGGGATGAATTTTATCTCTAGGTTGTGCATGGAAGAGGAGGAAACATTTTCTTCAAATGTGAAGGACTGTCTCATTGGAGATATAGCCTCCCAGGCTACAGCCACAAGGGGGGATTTCTCCAAGTAGGGAATGGTGAAAATACTGTTGAACCTGATAAGGCGGCAAAGCCTATAGACTGATGTGCCGAATACTCGGAGCATTTGATTGGTGGTGCGGGACCAATCAGTCAAACAATCCAACGTCATCGCTTAAATGAATAAAATGGTGAAAACAAATAATCTTGTAAGACTGAAAGAAGTAGCCGCTGAAACACCATTCAATTAGCTAAGAAGAAGTGTTTTCATGGGAAATTATAGTTTTTCTGTTATATATATATTTCCATCACAAACAAGGAATCAATGAAATGGGAGGTTCTCATTTTTATCAAACATGTGCTCATTTTTGCAACTTCTGCTTTATTCATTTTGTGTTAAATTCAAATGGTTCTATTGCTTTGTAATATTAACAATAGAGAAACATTTGAAGTATTTTTTGTGTTCCCAATATTGCTCAGGATCTTTGGAAAGAGATAACCACGATTTTGTTTAACAGAAATATTAATTTGGAATAATTATTTGTCGTTTACAGTAGGAATTTGTCCAGTGAACTCACAATTAAAGGAATTGGGAAGTTATAATTGTCATTATCCTGTACCGACTTGTCAAGATCCAAATCCAAAATACGTGTACAATCCAAATGGAGGGTGTTGTATAAATTTAATAAGATCCTGCTGGTGTGATGAAGGATACTTAATGAGCAATCAAGAATGTGTGCTTGTAGAAAACTGTCCAAAAGATTTTGATTAAATTTGTATGTTAATTTGATTAAATAGTAGAATTTTGGCACCTAGTTCATTTTTTTTTCAATGGTTTGTTCTCGCATTAATTAAAATATCGTTAAACCAAAGAACTTCAGAATACATTTATCAGTCAAAATATATACAAATTGAGATAATGCTTCACAATCGAAGATAATGTGAGAGGCTGTTTCCTCCTCTTCCATGCACAACGGACAGATAGGTTCCTCCATATATATGCTGATTTTATGCATGTGCTTCCTTAGGGTACAGTGACCGGTGAGTAAACCCGTCACTATCCTTATCTGGCCCCTGCTAAGGTTTAGTATTTCATTAGTCAGCGAGGGTTTTTTTGACCAGGAGTTTGCTGTGTTCCTGTTTTCGCACGTGTCTCCAGTACGACTGATGTTTAGTTTGAGTCCACCGAGATATACAACCACGTGCAGCAGTTTTAGATATATCTAATACTGGTTCAGGACCAGTGAATGCAGTCTCAGACCCTAGCTTTGCTAGGATGTCTGCCTTTTCATTTCCTACAATGTCCTTGTGCACCGGGACCTACTAAAGAGTAACTCTATTATGATTAGCCAGGGTTAATAGTTTTTGTAGACAGTCCCAGACTAGTCTAGATCTGATCTGAGGACATGCTAATGATTTTAGTGCTGCCTGACTATCAGAGAGTATAAGGATCTTTTGGCCTCTATATCCCTTTTAGATATCCAATTGCAAACACATGTCGATAGCGTAGATTTCTGCTTGACATAAAGATGCAAGATTACATGGACTCCAGCTCCTGTTCCAATGTAAGTCTTAGATACGTCTGTGTACCACACCAACGTTCCTTGCTGTCACCATGCTTGCAACCCATCCCAGTTTGGTTGTCGTTAATTGTGGCCAACATGTTAACACTTTTCATTTTAAGAAGCGAGTTTGTGATAACATCTGTGTTTCTGAAATGACTATGGGTGTTGGTTCCTTCATGCCAGTTCCCATTGCATTCCAGTCTGTATGCAGCCATTCTCACTCATTCTTAATTTTGATACAAAAAATTGAGACTAATAAACCGTACTATGCTAATAAGTCCTTACTAGGGGCGTTGCATAATGGAAAATTGGGACGACTAATTATGCCCCAAAACGGCAAACATTGGTCTCGAAGTTCCAATTTCTCCTAAATTATCATTAAAATTTCTCAATTTGAGTTAAGAAATAATACGATAGCTAATTAGGTCAATGAACCATGGTATTTGATGATTATCTTTGTATTAAATTTAAATTTGGTAATAAAATTATAGTAATCTTCTTTTATTACAGCATCTTGTCCGAACATAATTAGTAGATCATCTTGGGGAGCTGAAGCTCCAAAAGAAAAAACAATTTTATATAATAATCCACCTCCTTACGTGGTTGCTCATCATTCGGAAACACCATCATGTGAAACCACTGAAAAGTGTAAGCAGCGTGTCAAAAGTATTCAAGATTATCATATGAATGAGAACGGATGGTCAGATATAGGATACAACTTTTTAGTGAGTAAATTGGCTTTGTACCGCGTTGGTGAGGCTGGGAGAATAATTGCACTTTCCCAATTTATTTCATAAGAAGCAATAAGAAAAATCATAATTCAATCAGATATTGAAATCTGCTGTAAAGTAGCATACATAGTAGTATTGTTGAATTTTAGATTGGAGGCGATGGTAATGTGTATGAAGGAAGGGGATGGGGTATTCAAGGAGCTCATGCCCCAAACTACAATAGCAGAAGTATTGGAATTTGTTTAATTGGCAGTTTCCAAAGTGAGTAGTTAATCATAATTTTATAATATACTTGATATATATAGTTTGGCAAGTTTATCTGAAGCCGTGAAAGGAATGCAGTCGAAAACATTCGATATTGCCACGTTTTACTATGAAAAAGCTAAAGTGCTAAGTATGTAGTGATAATAATTAGAAAATGGACTACCTATTATTAACAATATGATTGAACGTTAATTTTTTAAAGTGCTTTTTTCATTGGATTTTGTCTATTAACATTATTTTTTCAATTTATGAATATTAAAAGATGAACACTTTTCCAAATTTGCTGGGCTACTTCAAGCTCTGGCAGCGTTGTGCGAAAACCATAATTCCCACGCCCTCCGAACTAACTCAATTGGTGAAATTTATCGAAAGGCCTTCGTCCCTTAGCGACCAGCTGACTTCCTATTGGCAAGCGCGTGCGTGTGTTCTTTCCTCTCACTTCGTTAATTAACTGTTATTGATTATCCAGTTAATACTTTCATAAAAATAGGTACTTTACGCCAATGGTACGTTTTTGACAAATATCCGCCATGTCTTCTCGCCCCTTACGGATGCCGCGTAGCTTCAGATAAACTTACCAAGCTTTAAATCAGCAGTTTTTCTTATGGTCCATGAACTGGCATAGTCACGAAAAACTTTACATACTTGTAGACTGAATAGCAATACAGAACTGGATAGAAGATAGACTTTCCTCATTAATTTAGTAGAAGAAAGGAGGTACAATAGATCAATAGATGTCCCCTCAGTTTACATACATACATATACTTAGTATACCTTCTTTTGCATTAAGATTAATATTGACTTCGTTTGTTTTAGATAAAGCTGTACCTGTGAAGCAGCTGGAGATCTTGAAACAGTTGATGGCTTGTGGAGTGGAGAAAAATAATTTGGAAAATAATTATTATCTAATAGCTCACCGACAAGTACGAGCTACAAACTGCCCTGGAGATTTTCTATATACTGAAATTCAAAAGATGCCACACTGGATAATTGATCCAGAATAAATAATACATTATACATGTAATTTTAAAAGTATTTAACCGAAAAGTATTGTAATTATCGAATAAGATGTAATTTTTTTGAATTTATATTGATATTATAATTTTTTTTATTTAAAAAACTTTGTTCCATTCCTTATCCTTTTAATAATAATACATGCAGCATTCACTCTGTATAGTATTTTTCCATCTATCCAGTAGGTAAGTAAGTAGACAATTAATGATAATATAAGAAACTACTGAAATGTTGGAAATAAGAAGCATTTTATCTCTGTTGAAATTTGAACTGAGAAATATTCCATTGCTCTCTTATTTAATTGATTACTTTTTGCTTTACTTATCCCTAAAATGTCTTACAATTTGTCTGGACGTGATACATTTTCTCGGGTGACTTCTTAAAGGTTACAAGTGAAACTGGCTGGAAGTATGAGCGTAACTGTAACATAAATCTAGAAAAAAATTAGGTATTGCATTATTAGTGGAAGAACACTACAGGCTTGCGACATTCAAGAACTTGCAATTATTTTCCGACTCATCAGAGCATGTTTAAGAGTCATACTAGCTACGAATTGATCTTAAACTAGGTGATTTTTTCTGATTGCAACAAACAAGATATTTGCTGTGCGAATACAACAATATAAATTGACAGATTTATTGATAACCTGTACTGGGACTCTGCACACCTACTATCGACTCTATTCAGACGTCTGGATGTCGACGATTTCATAATAAAAACTTCAATATATTTCATAATAATAAGTCAGAAATGAAAGAAGACTTGTCGACTGTATGCAGATGATATACAGTGATATTTTCGACTGCTGCTGACTGGAATAATGTTTGTAATAATACTGTAGAAAACGATAGGTATAATTCTATACTGTGCAGAGTCCCAGGCCGGGAATAATTTTTTACAAACTCAGAAATATATTTGAACGAGGCGGATGGAAGCTTATACGATTAGTGACAATCAAATCTAATCTATTAATCACTTTATTTTAATCTGAAAATATCGTTCAATGACCTACAGATGATGTATGTGTCTACAGCTCTACATCGATTTGATATGATATTACGAATTAGATACTTCCCAACCGCAAGACTTAAATTGCTTATTGTATTTAATCCTGATACCATTAACAATGAATTATAATATCAATAAAACATGAAGAATTATGATAAAAGATATTAATAGAAAATTCCATACAATACTTTGTGAAAAAAGATTAATTTGGAAAAATAAACAAGTCCATACTCCAGCTCACTATTTTTTTTTGGTTAGAATTTTTCATGTTCTATCAATGCGACAATAGAGAAGTTCAGTCTAAGGTCAGTGTGGCCAACAAAAAGCGGTTTTTCTGACGAGAATGACAGTTAATGTCTACAATTCAAAACATAAGATTTTTGCAGGTTTTTTTACCATTGCGAAGATATATATTGCCTTATTAAAACAATGAATACACCCCTGAAGGGTGAATCTTAAAATTTAAAATGACGTTTTAGCTGAATACCCAACGCATTGATGACCAATAATTCTAGAAACTCTTGGCATGTAACCACTTCAGTTCTATTATTCTGTCAGTAGTCATGTCAGATTAGTTTTATTTATTTTTGTTGATATTCACTTGATCGTTCATGTTTATTTTCAATTAGACTTTTGTGGTAGTTCTAGTCAGCGGGGCATACCAGCTCGCTCCCACGGTCACATTTTAATCCATAATTTTAAAGTGGTCGTGGGTAAGTTTGCTCCCGTAGCAATTTCTTGGAAGGGTAGGTACTTAGGGATTAAAATGTGACCGCGGGTAGGGGTGGAAGGTAAGTGGTTTATAAATGCTTGTTATGTTTGTTGAGAGATCATTTTGAAGTTTATGTTAACTTGAATAATATGGATTCGTTGAAAGTGAGTGAAATGTTAAGCGAAAAAGGCAAGCCAATATTAGTTGTCAATAATTACAAATATAATTTTCACTAAATACTTTCCGGAAACGTGAAACGGTGGCAGTGCATTCAACGTGGGTGATAATGACTTTTCTTTTGCATTGGTATTCTTAGAAAGTAAGCAGGTAGGTGCTTAACCGCCTTATCACATGGGAGCGAATTAGCATACGGTCATCGGAGCGAATTAGTACAGGATTAACAGGTATTTCTGACCACGGGGAGCGAACTGGTATGTACCCCTAGTCAGTTATACCTTTTTATTCTTCTGATTGCTTTTTCCTCTGACATCTGACATAACTAGTGACATAATGACTGAAACGAAATGGTGACTTGCCAAAAGTTCCTAGAATTATTGGTAACCGATGCATTCAGCTAAAACGTCATTTTAAATTCTAAGATTTACGCTTTGGGGGTGTATTCATTATTCTAATAAAGCAATATAGATGAAGGCCTCATTGACCCTAGACTGAACTCCTCTATTAAAATAGTTTTTCTACGCCCATGTCTGTAAACGTCAAAAATCGCACTGACAACTTTCCTTGTAAGTGACATTTAACAATAACATGCACGTAATGAGAATCTCATAACATACATGTGCGTTTAGATAGAAAACCTTAAATTTCTTTGTTAAATCAAATTGCAATCAAATTTTTATTTACGTAATACTTTATTTGGTTTATTTACATACTTTTAATCAATTGAAAAACATAAAAGCTCTTAGTATTAGTGAAATACATTTTAGATTAAAAGAGTGATGCCCCTAAATGTCGGCAACACATTTTACAATCTCAAAAAAAGTAATTCATATTTTTGGGATATGGGAATAAACGTTATCTCATTTATGCTGTCAATTTTGGTAACAAATTATAGTATACGAACATTTTCTCAACTTTAACTACGAATATGTCTGTTAGTAGTGAAAAAGATGAAATTATGAGCACTCAGAAGAAAATAGATGGGCGTAGAAAAAGTATAGTACGTTACACGAGTTGTAGTCCCATTACGCACTCGTGAAATTTACGCACTCGCCGCTGTGCGGCTTCGTGCGTAAACTTTTTCACTTCGTGCGTAATGGGTTACTTACAACTCTTGTTACGTAATATACTATTATACATTTTTAGTTTCAAGTTTGGTAACTACTTCTGTCATTTTGGTGAGATTTGTCGGTTTTAATTATAATTGTGTGTGAAAATACATTAATAAGAATGATATCGGTGATTTCACAGGTAAGGTTATATTAGCATAAGCGTAGTATAGGTATAAGACGAGGGATTCAATATTTGCTTTCATAATAATAATATTTATTTTTATTTTATTTTCAGGTTTCTGAAGAATACTTATAATTATTGTCAAAAGAGATTCGTGACCATGATTATATTTCTGTGTATTGTTTGAGTGAATATACTAAGGATGTAGTTGGATATTAGGTATGTTTCTGGATTTGTCTGTATATGCAAAAATATATCTTCAGTTGTTGGTCTGCATATTTGCCTGACTCTGGATGATTGAATTCCAGGCACTGAAAAATATAAACTAGGTTATTAGGATTTTTATCGCTTACGTTAGAACATAAAATTTTAAAAATAATCAATACTTATATAACTGAAGGTACAAGGAATCTGAAAAATCGAATGAATCTAAATATTGTTAATTTGGGACTAATTATGTAAAATAAGTATACTATTAGACACTCTATCCAAAATAAAACACATATATAACGTTTACCACTAAAACTAATTTGCTTTAGCAGGAATTTTGTTACCTCATTTGAAGTTTCATTTCCATACATAAAACGCCCATGACCATGTATCTGAAGATAACATCAGTTGCTTGGACAGAAGGCCTTTATATATATTAAAAACTAACTACAACATATTAAAAATCCCTCAGTAAATGTGATTTAGCTCCTTACATTCTAAAACATACATATAATAAGCAATAACGAGAAATAGCTATCAGAATGTGATAAACAGTCAGCTCCTTCACCATAAATATGTTTATCTAAGTTTTGATTCAAAAAAAATTATAAAAGGTGATATCTCGTTAACGAAGTAAGTGGACGTTGTGCGCCAATAAAATGTTGTCGATCGGGCGCCGATAACTAGGCAACTAATAAAACAGAGATAAGGGGACATGTCGGCAGCTTATTTGATTCGTAATGCCTAGTTCCAATTACTTCGTGGGTTGTTATTTAAGCGCTTTACAAACGATAGGTTGTCACTTATCTGATGTAGAATTTAATTTATAGACACTGATTACAAGAGACATATATAACTAGAACCTAGAACCATCCTGTCAATTATTCTTTACAATAATTACTAAATATATTCTATGGAAGGCAATAAAATCTAAGCTTAAAGCAAATAAAATAAAGGTTCAATATAACGTCAAACTTGCAACTGCATCAGACACAACCCTGAGACGCACAAGTGCATGGGAAAATTAGTTCGATGAAAACACGAGAAATATTGTTTGTCTGATACATTGGAACTGCATAAATACGTCTTTGTTCAATTGCCCAGAAGGTAGAAACGGGTGGCGGTAGTAGCACTGTAATTTCATTGCCTATTCTGGCCATTCTCATTTCGTGAATTTCGTGTATTCGCTGACATCTGACATTCGCTGTCATCTGATATTCGCTGACATCTGACATTCGCTGTATCGCAATATTTATTTTATGTTTGTGTTGTTTTATATGATTATTTCCTTTTATTTTTCTCCTTATTTGCTATTTTATTGTTTTGTTGGAGTTATTTGACTTTATTAGAATTCTGACGAGTCTGAAATGCATAGAAGAGAAGTTAAGATGTCACGAAAAGTTTGTTTGCTTTTTGGAAATAGTGAAGTTGAGCTAGGTTAAGAGTACATTTACAATATGCGTTGCTGATTTAAAAATACTGTACTTTAATTATGATCATATAACAGTAATACGTTTACGTTTACTGTCATTTGTAGGCAAATTTATCCATGAACAATCCTTTGTGCTGATTTGTCCTATTATTTTTTCAAACAACACTGTAGTACGAACGCCTCCGTAGTCCGAGATCTAGAAACCGTCCATAGGTTTGTATCAACAAGCGCGCCACCTTCCCGCACCTTGCAACAAAACGGACCAGGGAACTAAATTTTGCATACACTTGGGCGTGTAAGGGTTGTCTCTGTACTAATTTGTAAAAGTGCTTGAATTGCTGGGACGCAAATGACCTTTCTGATATCTAAACTGTGGTAATAACTTCTACCTATAGAGGCAAATCTAAATTTCTGGAAATATTTTTGTTTATTATCAGTTCTTTTTGTTATTTATTTTGGCAAATCAAACAAAATCTTTTTTATTTCAATAGGTAGCGTTCCAGACAGAAATAGTGTGTTTCATACTTGGTAGGAAGTGGTTCAGGATCGCTATTCTTGAAATTCCCTGAAATTTTTACTCCGCGGGGAAATAATGACATTTCTATTCTAACAAAATTTCACTCGATATCAAAAAGCAGTATTCTTGAAATTTTTGAATAGAAATGAGTGAGTGAAAAAGGAAACAGTGTTGTCTAAGTTCTCAAAAATGTACTATCAATCAAAATGTACATAATTTTGACAGTAAACTGTGCTGTTTTTGCCATGAATTTAACCAAATACGAAGAAGATGTTTTCAACTTCTACCTAACCTTCGCGGTATTTTTAGGGGCAGATGTAAATTGCAGCGCTTGGTAATCCTCAATCCGTATACCTGATAAGAGTTGATAATAGAATCTGTAAATTGCAGCGATGGTCAAATTTGAGATTTTAATCCGACTTGTAAATTGCAGCGATTAAATTCTCCTCCTGAAATTTGGGCATCTGCTTCACCTAGTATGTGTCGGACAATCAATGCATGTGAATCCTTTCACGCTCATTTTAATGATAATTTTTATAGTAATCACCCATCATTTTACATATTTCTGGAAACATTATTGTTACAATTTCAAATAGATACTTATATTAAAATAAATAGCATTGATACTGTTAAGCTTCCAAATACTCGAACCCGAAATAAATTTAATTTCTTAGATATAAAATTAAATCTGTATTATAAAACTAAAAGTATAACGAGATTGCAATTTGTAAAACAAGTATTTATTTATTTATTTTTTTTTTTTGGAAATGTTTGAGCACATAATATGTACATTTAGTGTAAATATTGTTTTTGATTTTATTATAGCGGTTATAGTATACTCGTATGTATGTGTAATGTGTATTTGGTCATCAATTAATAAATATTAAAAAGTATTTTTCTTTTCTTTAGTATAGATAAGTAATGCAGTATAAATAATCTACGGTTTGTTTCAAGTTTAACTCAGTAGGTTTTCATAAATTTTGCCGCTGCAATTTACAGGTAAGATTAACGCTCTTTGTTGGCCTTGCTCTGCAATTTACATAGTTACTACGAACCCATACATGACCATTCGCTGCAATTTACATGTAAGGATTATAGAAACTGACCGCCGCTGCAATTTATACAATCGCTGATTTTTAGTTTTGTCGTTTGTCCATTGTGTCAGAAAAAGTAACTAGTGAAAAAAAGAATATTATGATAGGGTTTCTCAAAAAGAAACCCGAAATTTACATGGGGAGATTTACTCCCCAATTTACAAAATCTAAAGCCAAAGAGTTTTGGGAATAATCAACTAAAATATGCTGTCACAATTTCAATAACGTCCTCTACAAGAGGTTTTGTTAATCTTAACATTTTAACAAACTTTCTAGGATAAAGTTGTAACGGATTTGTCTGTGGAAGAACATCTCTTCCAATATTCATCTCTTTCCAAGCCTCCTCAAAATCATCAATCATGGCATCATGCTGATGCAAAAGTTGGTTGAATTAATCCAAATTGCACTAATTTAGCAACAAACACTGAAACAAGTCTACAAAAACCAAGAGTGAAAGTTTTGAGGTTAAATCTAAATATTTTCACATTATTTTGACTTTTTCTCTCAGTCATCACCAATAGAATAAAATTCCCCTAGGGAGTAATAATTTCCCTCATTTTTCGATAGAAATTTTACAAGAAAACGGTATTTTATTAAAATTTGAGGGAACCACGCCCACTTTCGATCATTTCTTCTTCGAATTTTTATTCCCACAAATTCAAGAATAGCGGCCCTGATGGAGGATATTTGAAGATTAAGGTTAGTTGCAAAACCTGAATTTCCCGTTATATACTTTTTAGGTGGTCTTAATATTTGGTAATTTTAATTTTCAATCATATTTGGAGAATTCTCGGGAGAATTATTAACAAAAATGTATGCCTCTAATGCTTGTAACATTTACTAGGATAACAAAATCTAAACTCTCTTCGACACACAAAGTTGATTGTTTTTTTTTCCATCTTTTTATCAAATTTTAACTCGCTTATCAACCCTCAGTATCACTTGTGCCATGTTGTGTTTGATCATAAAGTAATAACCAAGAAATGCATCCAATTAAATTTTCAATGTCCACTGTATCCAGTTTAGGCCTCGGCAAACAGCCTTGTTTATTTATATGAAACTCGATGGTGAAAACGACTTCCATTAGAAATAATGAAACTCACCTGTGTCATGAGCTACCAGTCTATAAAGTTTAATATTAATTATAAAATGGAATGTAAGATTAATTAACAATTTGTCAAAAGGTACTTCTTAAAAAGCATTGTGACTATACTGAAATTCCCTCCCAAACTAACGCCATTATTGCCAACAATATCTTGCCCAAAGAACATAAAGTGATTTTGGGAAAATAGTTTTGTAACTCAGTACATTATTTGGTGGTTTCGTAAAGGCTAGCGGCTGCCTAAGTTAGTATGGCCGACATACATAAGAATTCAAAGGCGCCGATTTAACGGGATACTACGGATTATTAACAACATTCGAGGAAGTAGCCGTTCAAGTTCAAGTGAAGTAAGTTTGAAGTTATAAATTTCAATAAAAGTTCTATTAATACCAATACTCTAACTCTTAGTCCCTTAACTTAACTTAGTGTAGGGAGCTGCAAGTTGAATTGATATTATTTCAAATTTTTATCATCTTAATACTTGCTGAGGAGTCTTCATTAGTCAATAAGTGTGAAAGTTTTCAAAAGTAATTTTTTTTCACTTCAATCAACCATTGTAAGACAATGCTAAAACTAACCTATAACCAAATAAAAAGAATATTTGATAAAGTTCACTTGACATTTACTAGATACTCCTACTATTTCAAGTGCTTGGCAACATAGTTCAGTTATGATTATCTTCCACTTGCTTTTGATTTGATTGAAGTTTGTCGCATCCTTTTCTCCAGGGTTTTCTCATCCATCTGCATATCACCGCAGGTGTATCCCTTCTACCCAACGCATTTACCAATAAGATAATCATCAAATTATTGTAAGCTTGGTCAATAACTAAGTTCTCCACTCCATTTGCGATTTTGAGAGGGTTTTTTGGCCAGGATTTTGTTGCGTTCCTGCTTAGGCACGAGATTCCAGAATGTTTCATGATTTGTAGGTTACAAGTTGATGATAATCTGGATAATTGGCATCATGGACTATTGCCAAATCAGTTATATTTAAATTCAAAGGTATAAGAAATTGTTAAAACTTATTCAGTATTCGTGAAAATTTGTTTCTCATCAGAACTCATGTTAAGTAAGGTGGTAAAGGCCGATGAACTAGCCAAGCAGGGAGCGACTGGGATCATAATAGGACCAGAACCTTCAGTGGAATTGCAAGAAACCTCACAAAGGAGAGCATCTACCAATGGATAAACAACCAGGCGTTGTGATGGTGGCATAAAACCCCATGACAAATGCACGCTAAGCTATTCCTTAGAAGCCATAGAAATTTCTGCTCGAAAATATTACTTAACTTAGTGGTAGACTTGTGGAGCAATTGTAAATTCCAAAATCTCATTCAATCTTTTGGTTAGCATTAAAAAAATATTGCTTTATACCATCCCCTTGGAAATACTATTATCGACGACCTTGTAGGGGTGGTAACCGCCACCGGTCCATGCTTTGTTGATTAATTGTGTGTATACGCTATTCTGTTTTCTTACTTCTTGTGTCGTCAATCGGGGCCTGTTAATGTCCTTTTGTGATGTTTTGCGGGTGTCAGGGTGACATGCCCGAACTGCGAATTTTCGGGAAAGTATCATTAGCATTCCTAAAGTTACGAACAACGACACTACAGGAGTATGTTGATAAGTAAATTAATTGTGTTATAAAATCAATTAACACTTTAAGCAGCCATGATAGGCATACAACAAACCCTTTGGAGGTAGACATTAGGTAGAATATAATTACGTTATACTGGGAAATTTCAGCTATATGTTAATATTTAGATATTTTCGGTTTTCGAGTTATAAACTATAGAAAGGACAATAAGTTTTAGTGAATAGGAACCTTGGTTTGTAGGTTTCCGTAAACCGTTAACTGCAGCCATAATTGTGCATCAATCCAGATTAGATTATCCCTTCAAGTTCAGTCTCCCCAGGAAAGTTGGGGCTACTCTATCTACATCATCAGGTAGCACAAACTTGGAGTCAGTAGTTTTACTCGTGCTACACCGTAGCCCAGATGTGTTCCTCCAATTCATCTTCTTCTAGGCTGAGACGACACTTGGTGCTTCCCACCCAACTGCTCGGATTATGATTTAGCCTACAGTGTTTACTGAGGATTTCAGTTATCTGGTTACCTGATCCGACGTGTTCCATCTGTAACCTCCTTCATTCATTCATTCGATTGGGTTGTGCTCAACAGCCCAGGCATTTGAACTGAATCTTTGTACCATTTCCCATGTTATCTACTTCTATTCCAGAAGCTTTGTGTCTTCTTTGTAGGCCACTAGTTTAACTGGAGGAATTTCCAGTAGTTGTGATGGTTGCGCAGAAGCAGAGTATGTGAGTGGGTGTTTCATCATAAAGGTCACATTTCCTGCACATAGGTTCACTAAATTCGCCCATTTTGTGCAGATGTTTCCTCAGGGTGCAGTGTCCAGTCACCAAGTCGGTAACTGTCTTCAAATGTCTCTTACCCAGTTTCAATAGCCTGGTTGAGAGTTCCTTGTCTACCCTGTTCCCTATCTAGCCAGTTCCCGATTTCCCCTCCTATGCAATCTTTTGTGATTCCACAAAGTGGTTCCGGATCTATGAAGTCTCCTTTTGAGCCTTCTTTAGCTAACTGGTCAGCCATTTCATTACCTGCAATCCCCTCATGTGCCGGCACCCATATTAGAGACACTGTTGACAGATTTTTCACAGTATTTTACCAGTCCAGACCTATTAAATCAAATTTTGTTGGGTTGCTGATAGCTTTAAGCAGAGCCTGGCTGTTGGTGAACATTTTTATTTTCTGTCCGGGTGCATCACCTGTTCCCTAGATGGGATGATGATGTTCACTCGCTCAGTGGTAATACCAAGGTGGGATTGTCTTCTTGAATTGCAGTAAATATATACACTGCAGAGGACACTTCTGTCTTCCTCCACCAGACTATTGGCCTTGTGTAAAGCCAGCGAACCATTTCAGGTCGGATTTCGTAGGTTTTGGTTTTCCTATATTGTGTTCATAATGTTGACATTATCTGTCAGTTTCGGTTATCTGGTTACCTGATCTCCTATCTGTTAATGTTTTTGCGACATAAGATGTCAGTTTCTATTTTAGCATACTTGACTGTATTGTTAAAATTATAACAAATCGTTCATCTACGAAAATAAAAATAAATTCTCCAATAATATTAATGTTGATTTGGAAGAGAGCTTCAATAAAAGCAATCGTATTAGATAAATGCTTTTGATGCCATACCAAATATGTTAAAAGGTCGTTATCAAAAACATCGGAATAAACGGCTACTTCACAGAGTAAAATAAATTAAAAATAAACATTCAAAACACCATTAATGGCCTATCCGAAAAATGTAAAATCACAAGATAGGCAATAAATTTGAGTACAACTCGACGCCTTCATCACATAAAAACAGTGACGACCCAGCCACCCAAGATGTTGGAGATAATTAAGGGCCATCAATATACCGACGAAAAATAGGAAGGGCGAGTGTTAATCGCTGTCGGCCACCAGCGGCTACCTGTGACCATATAGTGGACGAGACTACTAAAATATTCTGATACCTTATACCTACAAAAATGTGGGCTGGATAACACGCTTTTAAAGGGTTGTTAAGAATCATATTAATAGCAGGAAATTTCAAATATAGGTACGTATTTATAAATTGATAGTCTGGCAACGGCTAAGCTGCGGGTCATACAACAACTAAGTCACAAAATAATAATTGTTAACATATAATAATAAATATGATAACGATTTAATTGCTTGTCTCATGATAGCCTAGTGTTGATATAATATAACCCCAAACATTTCAAGTATTATGTTCCTTGGGTAGCATCTTTCTAATTGACAGTTAGGTACTGTCATTCCTTGGTGTATTAGCTTCTATTTGTTAGAAGTATAATGAAACAGCTATTCACTCGCTATATTCAGGTCTCATTCAATCTGAGTTCTTTTAGAACCTGTTGTTCTGTGCTAAAATATATAGTATACAGCTGTAGCTGACCCTGAAAACGTATGTATGTATAATGGGATGAGATTCACTGAATGAAAATTTGCAAGTATGTCGATGGAGATTTCTTCTTCCATGCTACAAGAAATATTTATGATGAGATCTGTTATGAAAGCTGCTGTACTACTTTCTGGTCTAAAGCTGACCTCTGTACCAAAAGTTTGCATTACCAAAGAATTGTATAGGTGTTTATTTGAAAAAGTTTTAACAATCTTGGAAATGGCAGATACCCACGCATATAGGTCTATAGTTGAAAGATGTATGCCGGTCACCATCTTATAGTACTGCGTTAACTTTTTAAATATATCGTATTCTTATAAATATCAAAATTTACTAACTTTAATGTTTTCATTCGCAGTTAAAAAATACCAACAGTTTTTTAAATCAAAAAGGATTGCGAAGTTATTATCTCGTATAACGAAAAATCTCTTTTTCATCTAAATATTACAAACTGAAAAATACGACAGGTTCAGGATGGATGCAGCACGGTTTAAAATTTAAAAAGTAATTTTGAAATGTGTACACGTCCAATTACTCGTTCGACCGAACGCCGGTTGATTTGCTTGCAGAGAGAAAATGGCGCAGTTGAGTAGGATCACAAATATATAAACCATCATCTTCAGATACGAGGACCTGTACTTTATAATGCGAGCTCCCAGCTTTCGTTGACTCCAATAAGCATTTGAGATGAAATAACTTTTAAAATAATAATGATGTTTCGCTTGTAGTGTTGTATTGTTTGAGCCGAATCTATTCTAAGGAATATTTACCGCTCGCTTTTATTTCACTGAACAATTCAGGAAGTGAATATTCTATAGAGCTTATAGAGGTACACAAGGAAAATTTTTGATTAGTCTGTAGGTTTTTTATATTACTCGCTAAAAAGGATATAAACAATAATTCTACTGAAAATGTGGTTTTATCAAATTATGAATCACGGATTTTGAATAACCCATAAGTGTCGAGTGAAAATAATTATGCTTAACAATATTTCTAGAAATTAACAAATTTTAAGTATTTTCATCCGGTTTTTTTTGTGAAACAGACTTACATTTAGTTTAAGATGATAAACCTTTACAGTTTAGTGGAAATATTAATCGTAAAACAGTATTCGTGTTATAAAAGTAACATTTTTTTAAGTAAAGTCATGGTGACTAAAATTTCAGTAAAGCTAGAAACTTGAAATTCTCACAAAGGGCTAACCACGGGTATTTTTCCAATATTCCTATTACATTATACGGGGATGAAATGCTACCCTTACATTATTTCATATCAAAACTCAAAATGCAGTCAATGATATAGAACACTGGTGTAAAAAATGGCGTATAAAATTTAATGGAGACAAATCAGTCCACATAAACTTTACCAACAAAAGAATAACTTACCTTCCAATCAACCTAAATAACAGTATTGTTCCTAATAAGAAAACAGCTAAATATCTCGGTTTAAATCTGGACATCAAACTGAAGTGGAAGGAACATGTTAAGAAAAAAACGGAACAGTATAAAAATATCGCAGCTTTCCACTCAGAACAAATTATTAATTTACAAACAGGTTCTGAAACCGGTGTGGAATTATGGCCTGCAGCTATAGGGTTGTACCAAAAAAAGCAATTATAGATGCCTAGAAACGTTCCAAACCCGAATATTAAGGAATATTGCAGATGCTCCTTGGTATATTCGGAACAAAGATCTTCATAGAGACCTCCAAGTCGAATCTATCCCGGATGAAATCAGGAAAGTCGCCAGGAGACATGAAGAGAGGCTCCATAAACATCCCAACCTTGAAATGCTCCAACTTTTAGACAATCAACCACAGATGCGAAGGCTCAAAAGAACTAAACCGTTTGAGCTTGTGTAAGTGTTAAGTGTAAAGCAGAGTCAGTGCTGTGCTGTGTAGCCACAACAAAGAAGTGAGCTTACGTTAAAAACTAGGATGGACCACAGGTGACATCTAGATTACAAAATTTTTAGGAACTTAGGTTAAAGCAAAAATGCTGATTAATCTTTTAGATTAGGTGCATTACCATTGTTAAATAATAAAAAAAAACTTTTTTTAGAGATGAACTTTTATGAAATAAAATTTAACTTGAAATCCTTGTTTTATTTGAAAATTTTTTTTGTTCTTATTTTTTTCTCAAAACCAATAGCTGCAGAGAAAAAAATAAACATCATAACTCATAATTTTTTAAATAAATTGAGTGGAAAATAGTAAAGATGTAAAATGTAATACGATTCATAATAAATGTTAGAAATAACCACATCTACCTTGTTTTTAATTACTAAGTTTTAGAATAGTTTCTAGCTTTACTGAAATTCTAGAAAAAAAATAAAAACTCAATCCTAGTCACCACCTTTTAAGGGTGATAACTCGGAAAAGGGTGGACTGAGGAAATTTTGTTATAGAAAAGGCCCATATTAATTTCGTACGAGCAATCACTTGAATTTTGTCGCATGAATTTAGAAACATCCTATATAAATAGCTTTTCCACAAATTATACATCTACGACAGTTCTTGTATTTTCATGCGAATTCAATGAGATTAGTCGTTTGGGTGATATTTACCATTTTATTATCGCGATGCAGATATTGTTGTTCATTCGCCATTTATATGAAGACATTTACAGATAACTGGAAATAACCAGAAGTAATTTGAGACCGTCATATGCAAAATTGTCCTAAAGTAGGTGTAAATTAAACAGATGAACGGAGTAACTCGCGGGTTCTCAGGGTCACAAGATTTAGATAGGTAACTAGAAAATTTACAGTGAAAATTCAGAGAGTCAATACAAATGAAAACTACAAGAACTATTAAGAAGGAGGAGGATTTGTCCTAAGTGTAGTATCAGGCCAGTTATGACTGATCTGAAAATAACATGAAATGGTTTCAACTTGGAGATGAGATTGCATCGTAATAAAAGCTGTCAGAAATAATGGAAAGTTATTAACACATAATTCGGTTTCATTAGAAGCAGTGAATACTACATGGCGCAGTCATAAAAGAACCGAAATATTGCTGGTAAGGAGTGAGCATAAAACAGTGCAAGAAAATGTTTGAAAACATTAAGAAGTTTAATCAAAGCTTTGATATGTATCTTATTGCTACGGAGAAAGAAGTCAGAAGATATAAAAAATTGCATTTTTGATCTTTATTGGCAGTGAAGGAATAGAGGTACATAGGAAACTCCCAATAGATGAGAAATATGAATTCCAAAGTATTGGGGCTTTTCAAAATTACAGTGAATCCATAGAAAAAACCTATGAACGGTTTGTCTTTAATAGCAGTACCTAACCAAGGCTTAGACCAGTCTTAATCACTTTTTCACTGATCTTAAAAAACTAGTTCAGAGTTGTGAGTGTTCTAATCAAGAAGAGAGCATTCTTTTGGAGCAGTTAGTACTGAGAACAAATCATCGGCGTTCCGGCAAAAGTCATTAAGTCCATTTTTGTCAATTTTCAAGCGATATGCACTTTTCGAAAGTTTTCTCCAATACTCCTACAAAAGTACTTCTCAGTCAATTATTATTATGACCTTAATACGATTCAGTTAAGCAAAATGGAATTTTGCTTCAAAGTTAAAACTTTTGACCATTTTTTCGCAAAACTTCAAATTTGGACTTTTGCCAGAACGCCGACGAAATAATACATCGTTGCAGGAAAAACTATTGATTATTCCAGAATTATCAGTTTGCTGAAAAAATTGTTAGGAATGGTGGAAAGTGAAGAGGAAATAAATAGCTATGAAGCTAATAAGAATCGAAGAGGACAAGAAATTCTATATAGAATGGTACATATAATGTTCAGGTGCCAAAAAGAAACAATACTCATAAAAAAATTTGATTGAAGTGTGATGAAGAAAATCATTTTAGCACTGCATCTAACAGAATCAAAAGGAAAGGTAGAAGAGTGAAAAGTGTTCGAGAAGTTACCATAAACGACGATCCGCTACGTGATGAAAGTGAATATACATTGTTAGTACGCACATTGTTTGGACAAACTTGGTGTAATAATTTTTTATTTCAAACAGATTTTTTTGAAGCCTCTTCATCGCAGATGGGATATGAAAGATTTTCGAAGCAAATGGATCAGGACAGAGACATTTGAGACACCCTATATTTAATTAGATTAAAAATCTGTTTAAAGAGGATAATAGCAAATATCTCTGTGGCTGTCTAGAAAGTAAAGACTTTTAAAAAAATATTATAAATATTTACCGTCATGTTCGCCTTTTACTATAAATATATGCGTAGATTTTTTTTGAAAAGAGCTACAGATTGTATCAAAAGGCATTCGTTAACAGTTGAAGTGCACAAACACAAGGAGCAAATTATAAATGTAAAAGATTGTATTTAGATCCGCCATGTAGCGAGTTACACTCGCTTGACACTCTTGAATGAACGGCCACCATTTATGCACTCTCAGGACGAAACAATGATATCCTCGCTGTCATCTCGGAAATGCTATAAATGTGTTTCTGCATTCGTTAACCCCACTTTATACACACAACTTCACCTGCACGCCCTGATACATCCCATAGGCGCACGCTACATTATTATTTAGAAGAAAATACGGAATTTTGATCTTTCAAAAAGTTTTTTGTAAATGTAGTATGTCTTGCCATCGCGTACACAGCAAGACTAGGCTACTTTGTCTCCAAAGTTGGGGTGAAAATTCTTAGAGTATCTGTGTTAGTAAATTTGTGAAATCATGTTCCATTCAAGCACTAACAATTATGTACGCCCATTGTAAAAAATGCCTGCCCAAACAGCAACTGTTAAACCTTTTAACGTATGAAATTCCTGCGCTGCTCTTCGAGCTCTGGGCATTAGAGAAAGAATCCATAGACGAACACTCCGACTATCAGAAAACCTTGACTCATCTGTGAACAATGTGGACCTCCTTTCGGCATTCAAATTCAGATGAATATTAGCCCATATCAATCCAGCATGCATATGAATTTGTGTTGATGGAACTCTTCTCAAAAGTTAATCTCCTGTAACCTTCGACATACTGTTTGGAGAAATTCATAAAACTTCATTTCTCCAGGTGATTCAGTTCCCACCTCTAGCTTCTAATATTATGCGCCACGCCGCACTCTATACTTTACCCCAATTTTAACGACCCCTCCAAAGTCAGTATAAATCGATACTCCGAAGTACCCAGACCGTGTTCGGGAACTATCGCACCCCGCAAAACGCTTAAATCAATATATTGATCATTGCCTCCGGTCTTCTTGCAGTAATGTGAATACAAGTAACTCCTGTAAGTAGTAAGGAAGCTGAGTTTACTTGTGCTCTTATTCGTTGTATTATTGTAAAACTGTGCCGGGAGTAAAGTGAATTAACCGCCATATCAGTGAGAAAAGTGAACACTAGATGTTGCCAAGTGGTTCAGCTTGTCTGAGAGTTTGATGAATATATTTATTTGTAACCGGGAACCTGTGTATTTGTGCCTTTCCTAATAAATGAATATCTGATTATCAATCTCGTTAACATAAATCTGTGTTCTTTATTTCATTCTCGGGTTACCGAGTGGTCCTTCATCCGCTACTGTCGAAGCGCAATTGAAGAATAAGGGACGCTTTAACATCTACGCACCATCAACGCTATACCTACATCCACTGCTATTTTGCTTCCACCTTATTCCATCCACTGTTTCAATCGAAACCGAAACATCAGAAGCAATCAAAGGACGCTGCTGTAAGATCCAATACTCTACGGGAATACACGCAGATAACGATGTGGGGGGTGGTAACCCTTGGTCATCCCCTTCTAGGTCTTTCCCACACTGCCACATACTTCACAATTTCTTTCTGAATACGACTCTCCTCAATCATACCAATAGAAATTGGATTTGGAAATAACCAAACCACTCAAGTATAATCCTTCAATGAGAAAGGGTCCAGGTCCATTATTCTTACCAGATCCGTTGATGATGATCTGGTGACTGCATCTGCAAGTGATCTGAGACTGTCAGATCGTGTAAAACAAGATATTAAAAAGCCTTTACGCATCTTGAGCTAGAGGTTGCAGAATTAGAAAAACATTGCCTGTTCCAAGTATGTGTATCTTGATATAATTTCTGTAGCGACGCCTATGTCGGGTATCGTGCTCCTGCATGTTGTCTCTGAGTGCATATAGTAGTAGATAGTATTATCATTTATTCGTTTCGTTCAGGTTTTTTGGACTTGGGGGAATAACTTTAAATTTGTTTTTGGTGTGTATGTAATCAGTGCCAACAAATGATGTGTCCCATGGTGTAACAAACCTTTTTTTGATATGTAAATCTAGTTCAAGTGTATTTTGGAAGGTTGGCAAACTTGGATAATTGAACGAAGCTGCAGCAACAAAAATCATCTTCACTATTTTTCAAGATTCGAGCAATTTGAAGAAGACAGAAATGGATTTTAAATGTTTCTGTCATAAATTATTTTGACTACATGGTACAGTGAAGAAAATGAAGCTTCTACTTACTGAAAAAGATACTCCATCTTTACTACGAAGTATTATATGTTATATATATATTAAGATTAACCAACTTGGTTGAAATAATTGCTGCAGAAACTTTTTAGAAAGTTATTTCAGGCTATTAGGAAGGGGACATATTTTATGAAAGTTGGTCGTTATTCTAGTTTAGCTTTTGTTTAACTTTTTCTCTAAGGAAACTTTATTGAAATGGAATATGGAAACTACTCTTAATATGTTCTTAAAGCTTATAAAACCGTTCGCTTAATATTTGCGGAAAGTTACAAAAATTACTTCAGTGATAAGGAAAACTTTGAGTTTCCTTTATTATATAATATTCTTGTGAAAGGTCATATGCGTAATATGAAATTCAAAATCTTAACGATATGTCTCTCTGGAAATTATTGGGAAAGTATTTTAATTTAAATATGATTAAAATGTAGTCGGTTCATCATTGTCAACATAGTTTCTCAGGTCATTGTCGTCTTTAAACTTTGAGGTTAATGATTCATGAGATGCATTCTTCACCTGTAGCACTAGACCATGCTCGCTGATGTTAGCAAATACTCACCGCAGATATTTTTTAAGACTGAGAAATTCATAGCAAAGTAGCTTGATTGATTAACTCCCTTGCTCAATCGCTTCACTTCTAGGTGTGAAAATAAATTATCTCCATCTTTTGGAAATAACGAAGCTCCACATGGGACTGTAAAAAAAGCGAAATACAGAAGAAGTGTAGATATCACAAGATCCAAATTATGGTCGAAACTACTCGCCATTAGAGTAGCAGAGAGGAGCACGAGTGAACAGATCGTTTCCATCCGCATAGCCAGAGGATATCCACAAGGAGTAGCATAGTATGGCATTGTCATAACCGCTAGGGAAAAATTGAAGAATACCCTTTATGACATCGTACATAGGTTACTGACCATAAACCGCACCAAATCCATCTCAATTGGAAAATAAAAGTCAACCTCAACACTAGTAAACTTGACGGAATAGGTTGAATGAAGAACATGTGGAACAAACACGAAAATAAGATTTCACAAACGAAGTAAAAATGACCTCAACGGTGTGCAGGAACCTGGCTGGAAAAAATTGATATTGTAACCCAAGGATCCTGGTGGTGAATGAGCATAGCCATAGTGAGACCAGTCTTTACTAATGAAATCACTGTGTGAAGTATTAAGACTGGCCCATTGATGACAAGAAAACTTGAAAGTGGTTCATCACTTCACTACATAAAATGATGGTGTGAAGTGCTGTTGAAATAAAAAGATACAATATCAATAACAAGAAGGAATGGGATCCCAACACCATTACCAGACTTATGAAGAAAGTCATTCATTGGTATACAGGTTGAATGATCAAGGCATATGGACGCAGGGCTTTGCGGACGATATAGTGATTGTTACCAATCGGAAATTCTCAGAGGTGGTTATGAATGTCCTACAAGAAGCATTACGAATTGTGGAGGAGTGGTGCCTTAAAGAGGACCTTTCAGTTAATAAAAAAAAACAACAAATTGCTTTCACGAATAGAAGAGTTATCCCGCTGCTTAAAGCTATTAATAATCCAAAAACTAGGTCTAGACTGGTGAAAAACTATGAAGAATCCCTCAACAGGCTGGCAAGAGACAAAAAAGTGTCTCTAATATGGGTGCCGGCACATGAGGGGATTGTAGATAATGAAATGGCTGACCAGTTAGCTAAAGAAGGCTCTAAAGGAGAAACCGTTTTGTGGAATCACAAAAGATTGCATAAGAGGGGAAATGGGAAACTGGCTAGATAGGAAACACCATCTCAAATGGAGGTCGACACAAGGGCACCTCCATACAAAGAGTTTACTGAACAGGGTAGACAAGGAACTCTCAACCAGGCTTTTGAAACTGAAAAAGAGACATTTGAAGACAGAGTTACCGACCTGGTGACTGCACCCTGTGGAAACATCTGCAGAAAATGGGCAAAGTTAGTGAACGTATGAGCGAGAAATGTGAACTCTATGATGAAACACCTACTCTCATACTCAGCTTCTGCAAGAAGTAGATAACATGGGAAATGATACAAAGATTCAGTTCAAGTGTCTGTGCTGTTGAGCACAACCCAATAGAATGAATGGTATACCAATGTCTCTAATGCAATGGAAAGAATTGGGATAGGAGGTACCAAAACGCTTGGGAAAAGCTACAGGTATCTTTCAAACCGAGATTCACGCCATATGAATACTTTTTCAGTTCGAAGTGATCCAAGGAAATTCTTGACTGAGTTTATTTTACATAACACGTTAATACAT
Organism: Lochmaea capreae; assembly: GCA_949126875.1. Taxonomy (NCBI): domain Eukaryota; kingdom Metazoa; phylum Arthropoda; class Insecta; order Coleoptera; family Chrysomelidae; genus Lochmaea; species Lochmaea capreae. Next base: position 23,217,786 of record OX421404.1, read on the forward strand.
GGGTTTTATAATTTTCAAATAATCATCTTGTATAAAGAATATTCCAAATACCAATTTTCACCTTATCCATACGTTATCTGATTCAATTTTATAGAATTCTTCTCTATAAACAAACTGGAATAAAGAATTTATCATGGTGATGTAATAATGTAATAATATATTCTTAAAAATCCTATACATACGACAATATGCACAATGATATTCAGAAACGGCATCGAAATGTTAAACTAACCATCGAATGTAAAGACTAGTCATGAAATCCGAAGCAAATTTGGTAAATATGGTAGATAAGATTTGGAAAGTGGAATTTGAATAAAATATACCCTAGATGGATATAACAAGATTCTATATAAAACGTTGGAACGAAATATGAACCTCTGAAAAATGCGAGAAATGCAACGAATATTTTGCTAGAGCGCGTGCGAATGCATAGTGCAACTAAGAAAAATACGATTCATGTGAAATTGAATGCTCGCAATTTTGTTCCAATTGGTTTGCTTCTTTTTTTTTTCTAGATTTTTGAGAATTTTCTCCAAAAAAGTAGGTACAATCAGATAATATACAGTATTACATAAAGTAAGGTAATGATTTTTTCAGTTTCAGTAACAAATACAACCGTCAAGACCTCATAATTTTAATCTCATTTGCTCTACAGTTATTGAGAAAAATTATTTACGGAACGGTTATTACCAAAATAATTAACAGGAACAAATAACTAATCTTATTTAATGAGATGTTCAAATTGTCTTCCTTCTTCTATTTGACAGTATCCAAGTCGATTATAAAAGCTGATATGGTATTACGCAATTGCTGATTTGTTATTTGATGGGCAGTTAACAGTATTAAGTATATTTCTCAGTTCATCCAGATTATCAGGTTTTGTCTTGTACACAATGTTTTTCAGATATCCCCAGAAGAAATAGTCTAAAGGCGATAGATCGGCTGGCCACTCAATTGTGCTCTTTCTTCCAATCCACCTGTCTTGGGAAACATTATTTAAGTTATTTCGAACAGCAATACTAAACTGTGGTGATGCACCATTCTGCTGAAACCAAGAGTCATTAAAATTTTGCAGGTTATTCACTTGATTACAGTTTCCTGTATCAATTGTCATATTTAAGTAAATCGTGTTATGAATAGACGTCAAAATAATAGTGTAAAACTATTAATACGCTTTATAAATTAGAAAATTACTTTCCAAAGAATAGACCGTTCGCCAGGAAGCAACGTCTACTTCTCGGGCAATATGCGCCGCCAGACAATATGCCCAACAGTTGTTTCCTAATTCTGCTTTCTCAATCAGCTTATTATCCCCAATTAAATTCTCAACGTTACATCTATCGTTATTAAGAGGAAAATAAGTTAGTTGAGTGAAAGAGGATGGAGAATGGACCAATTGCACGCAAATTGTTTTTCTTTTATCAAATCGGGCATAAGCATCAATTAAACATGATCTTTCCTGTTGTTTATACTTTTCTCTAGTGTAAACTTAGTTCAAGAATTGACCATCATTCTTGTTTAAGCTGACTCGTCATTAAGTGTGTCCATTAGGCACATTCAAATACAGAAATTCGGGAACAAACGCGTGGGCAAAATTTTTATTTGCCAGAATTATTGGCAATATGGGGAGGAAATAAAAACACCCTATTATCATTGGACAAAATCTTTACTGGAACTGATGGACGCACGCCTACATTGTTATTTAATTATTCCTAAGTTAGTTTTTCAATGTATATGGTACGAAATAATATTTAACTGCATCACGTTTTGTAATCTGTTCACAAACAAGTTAATAGCAATGAAAATGTTATAAAGGTTTATCCATTATCGTTGTCTATTTCAAGCTGAAGCCATGGGAGCATCATTCATCAGTCTCTATCGCGTCTGAGTAAAACATACATAACCTAATTTACATGTCATATATCCTGTTCATGAAGTTGCCTCTGACAGCTTAAAAATAATCAACGCTAAGACCTCATTATATAACACCAACGTCTTAATCTTCTCCCATTGTACAGGGATTCTGTTTGTTTTTAAGAAAGGCGCATCAGAAAGTAAACATGCTGGTAGCGTCAGTGAAGTACTAAAGGAAAGGTCGTCTTAAGAAACAGCAGAAAGGGCATAACAATAATTATTAATTATTTCGTGTGATTTGCCGTGTGTTTAATAATACGTCTATCTCGGTCGTTAGTGCAACGTTCTCGTCCTTGTCGTGGTCTCCCAAAAAAATTTCCTACCTCATTCAAGCGTCTTATTGTGAAACGAAATCAAGAATTAAACAATCTACCACAAAAATGTATTCGGTTTAAAAAAGGAGCAGTTTATAAGTGAGTGCAAAATTTTAGTTGGCAAGACTCCGCTGGACTACTCTGTTGTGAAGTGCGAGTAGATGGCGCGCGAGCTGCTACAGAGCTAGGGACCTTAATTTCTCTGCACTCCAAACTGTTCGCAGCTCTTATAAAGTCAATAATATAAATTAACGAAAGGCATCATTAAAAATAGGTCGGTGTAACCAACAAAAATGACAGTTAATATCAACTCTCTGGTTGCGAACATCTATATTGCTTTATTAAAACAATGAATACTTACACCCCCGAAGCATAAATCTTAAAATATCAAAGAACGTTTTAGCTGACTGCTCAACACATCGGAGGCCAATAATTTAGTTCAGTAAATGAAGACCGAGAAACCCCCCAACCTGTTCATCTCATTATTGTAGGACTTTTTTTTTGCAACTTGTAGATATTCACGGGTAGATTACTCTCTGAAAATATGTCCTCCGCGAAATTTACGGAAGGGGCTGAAAAATGGCCAATAATCCCAAAAATTGAGTTTTCCGCCGATATCTCCGGAAATATGACACTTAGAGAAGTGTGGTTTTGCTAGGAATGGAGAGCAGTTTATTATCTACAAAAATAATCCCTATCATTTTTGTCAAAAGTTTAACCGTTTTCGAGATAAACGGGCCCAAGCGTACCTTGGATTTCGAGCTGCTGCGCGGCGTCTCCGGGAGCACGCTTCGTGAATGTAGGCATGGGAGGGCGGGCAAATTGGCCCATAACTTGAGTAAAAATGAATCTTTTTACATGATTCAAAGTGCATATGAAAGGAGGGACCTGTACCTATAACATCGTGTAACTTTTTATTTTTTTTTATTTTCCAGGAATATTGAAAAAACTGGCCAAACTTTATTTTTCCTGAATATTTGACCGCCCTTATCAATCCGTTCATATTTTTTAAATTAAGCGTAGTTTTACCGAAACCTTTTGGATAATGGGACTTTGATAGGTGGTGAATATATTCCGAAAGAATGAATAAATAATTTTTGTGTATTTTTATCAACATGTTTTTCTTGGGACGTTTTTTTTTTATTTCCGGAGTTTTCTGAAAATTCTCGGGTCTACCGCAAATTGATAAACAATGATTGGCAATATCGGTCTTCAATGCACACCATTGGAAAGCTGAAAATGGCTTCTTCACGATGGTTTTTAAAATGTTTGGCTAAGTTCTTTAGTTTTCCGGAAAATTTTTGCAAGCCTTTTTTTGCAAGAAATATTGATCCAGGGACAAAAATGATGGGTACCATTTCTGTAGGTAATGAACTGTACTTCATTTCTAGCAAAACCCCACTTCTCTAAGTAGCATATTTCGGGAGATAGCGGCCAAAAACTGAATTTTCGGGATCATGGGCCATTTTCCAGCCCCTTCCGCAAATCCCGCGGAGGACATATTTTCAGAGAGTAATCTACACATGAATACCTACAAGTTGCAAAAAAAGGCCGACAATAATGAGATGAACAGGATGGTGCCTTTATTTACTGGACTAATTTCTGGAATTTCTGGCAAGTCACCATTTCACTTCTATAATTATGTCACTAGTTATGTCAGATGTCAGGTGAAAAAAACAATAAGAAGAATAAAGAGATACAACTAACTAGAAAGTTTAATGGAAAATAAACATAAACGACTAAACGAATATCAACAGAAAATAATAAAATTGACATCTGACATAACAAGTGACAGAATGACAGAAATGAAATGGTGACTTGCCAGAAATTTCTAGAATTATTGGCAACTGATGCGTTGAGTATTCAGCAAGAACGTAATTTTAAAATTTACGCTTCGGGGATGTATTCATTGTTTCAATAAAACAATATGGGTGTTCGCAATGATAAAAACCTGCAAAAATCTTATGTTTTGAATGGTAGACATAAACTGTCACTCTTGTCATAAAAACCACTTTTTGTTGGCCACATCCACCTTGAACTGAACTCCTCGATTGAAGCGACAGCAACATAAACAACAACAAATATATTTACACAGAGAACGTTGGCAAAAACGATACACAGAATGAAGAACGGCAAATGGAATTGCAGCGCTACTATCGCCATCTTTTGGGCTCCTGAACAAAGACGTCTTTATAGATTTCCAATGTATCCAACAAAGAACAATTCTCACCGAACTAATTTCATGGATTGGTATGAATTTTACACATCGGCTGAATGGAATCAATGACTTTAAGTAGGTACGTTCAAAAAACATAAATAAATTTAAAAACAAAAGTAAACTGTTCCTTTGAATAACTTATTCCATTATTGTTCAACATTCGTTTGATAAATTTGTGGCTTTTAACCCTACTCTAACTAACGAAAGTAACAAGCACCCTGAAAGGACACCTAAACGCCCTCATAAATCACAATGAAAAAGAATCCATTTGTGTAATGTTAACGGGCCAAAGAAAAATATCTGATATTTCACGGTATTTAAGCGACAATACGCTGCGTACTTGTACTAAAAGACCCTCAATTAAAATGATGAATCTCAACTTTTACCTAAGTCTTTCAACAAAAAGAGAAACCCCACCGTGATTTCATTGTAAACGTCAGTTAAGTAGTCAACCGCAACTTTGCTATCTCTCATCCAATGTTTTGGTTGATGTTAAACGTAGTTGAGACCGACAAAAAGCGGATTTTAATTTTTTGGAGCAAGAAATTCCCCTAGTCGACTAGGGACATGACTTAACAGTTCCTACTGAAGAAACAAAGGAAAGAAGACTAATTGGAAATCTTTTGTTTAAGTACAAGGGTTCATTCAAATTTTATCAGACAATTCATTTCTGTAGACAGCTTAACCTCTAAAACTTTTATTTATATTATATATTTTAATAAGTAAAAATATTTGTAGGGTATCTAGGAAGAATTCAGGAACTAGCCAATGGTAGAACTAGCTAAACGTTACACCCATGTTCAATCTCTAAAGAGATGGGATGAAATCAAGGGATGCAGTCTTGCCAGGATCACCCTTGGCGACCCTGAGCTGGAGTCGGAAAAATATTTGGCGATGACCAGGAAAAAACCTACGTTTAAGGTAGGATTTCTGACTGGCCTCTGTCAATTGGGGAAATACCTCCATACAATGAGGCTAGTGGATACACCTCTATGCAGGATGTGGGAACAGGAAGATGAATCTGTCAGGCATGTCTTACGCGAGTGCCCGGATTTATCATCAATAAGAGAGTGTGTGTTTGGTGAGTCTTGGTCTACACCTGCCGATATGAAGGAGATGTCTCCTAGTGACCTGTCCACCTTCCTGGAAAGATGAACTAGGAAGACAACTTCTCGGGAGGATGCACAATGGGTTACATGTGGCCTAAGTGTTGTGGGCCTAACTCTCCCATCCCACTCCACAGACAGACAGACAAATGCAAGATAAAGTGTTTAGAATTAATAAGGGAACCACTAGGCAAAGTCTTCTGCCGACATAGTAGCGTTGCATTTTGATGTCATAGAAATACACCTTGCTCACTTTTTTTTATTGATTTTGCTTAGTAGTAGTTTCGGTGATAGTGTGTATTGCGAAAAACGCAGCGGCAGCCACAATACCATTGTCCAAATCTATGGTTCAACTCGACGGGCAGAACTAACTAACTGGGAACACCACGAACACAACAACCACTGAGAATGTCGCGATCATGGAGACTATATAAGGAGAACTATCTCATACGGAAAAATTGAGAAAACCTTTCCTCAAAATCGTCTTTCTAAGCAGTTTTTTTACCGCAGCGTCGCGCATTGCAAATACGGTACCATCCAAAATAAGTAACCTCAGTTTTTATAAATGACAGTAGTCAAATTGTAAACATTATTTATGACCTAATAATAAAAACTCAAAGTAGGAACTAGAAAGATTAAAAAAAATTTAAAAGGGGCAGGGTGTGCGTTGTTAGAAATTATTGCAATACAATAGTGGTTGATAGTGCATCTGATTTAATACGAAGACGTGAATTTAATTTAAGAAAACTATAGTGTTTGCAGAAACCAAAGGTGATTAAAAATATTCCAAGATAAATAAAGTAGGAAAGAATATTTATTATGATAGGATTCAAATTATATACATTACTCGTGAGAAGTCTAGAAAACGCACAATTTCACACAAAATACTTTACTTTTGCCATTTTGATTATCAATAACGTCAACTGAAAGTTATGTTTGTACCAGACCAGCTAAGTTTTCCCTAGATGCAAACAAAATTCAGAATTTAATCTTTAATAAATCAAAACGAAGTTAATGTAAAATACAGATGTATTTCTCCTTCGCAATGCAAATAGAGAACTATATTAACAAAACGAGCAGTTTGCGAGCATCTACTTTTCCACTGGAAATTAAAACGAAAATAACGAGGTTCGCTGCTTCTGTTTAACTAGAATTCAGCATGAATATTCAAACAGAAATACACTGTATAAGATTATATTGTTTATTTATCTCTTCGAAGATTAAGATCATTAAAAAGTTGCAACTGTAGAAAGAAAAGAGCGGCGAATTTTAATTACTGGCAATAAGAATTCCACTTGTTGACTGGAATTTTTACATAATTTGTCCATTGTTCGTACACTTGAACAAGCTGAGTCTTGTCTTAAAGGTTTGCAGCTTGAAAACAAAATATTTCTTGCTTGCAAAAATGTTTTTAATTTGAAACTAATTAATTAATATGATAGTTTGACAATTATAATTAATGCAGGGAAACTGAGTTTGAATTTCAGTCGCGGATTAAGCAAAGAATAATTATTTTTATTTCACTACCAAAATGTATTCTGATAACCTTGTCTTGCAAATGCGTTCTCCAAAAGTTGTCTCATTATCCATGTGATGAAGCAAGAGGGAACTCCCTGTATTCCAATTTTTGTTAAATTGGTTAGACACTATTGATCAATAGTATACCAAACATCTGACGGCAGAACAATAATAGCCAATCATGAGCCTTACATATGTATACTTCCAGTTTATGATGTTTTATTGGTTGGCTAGTTCGTTTGGCAGTTGGAATATAAGAATGAAAAATATTGTGGTTATCTTAAAAGCATATTGTTAGGGCACTAAAGAGATGAGTATTCTCATCCGCCATTTTGATGCCTGAATTTTATTGTTTTGTGATGAATCAAGTTGACATATTGTGTTGAAAGTTTTTTGATATTGAACAGAACATTTTATTTTAAAATCTTTCATTAAGACAATTAACACCAGAAAAGTGCAAACAATGAATGCTGGCCACGTCTCCGAGCAGAAATACCGAATTTCATGCCAAATACTTGACCAACACAACAACAACGTTAACGTACAACAAGGCACCAAAATGACGAACGAGAATACCTACCTACGTCTACAGCACTCTAATATTGTAGAATTGCTCTGTCATCTATGTATCAATAGTGGTAGTTCTTTTTTCTCAGGTAGATAGGTGTCTACTGATTCTGGAACTGCACATGAATCGTTTGTGTGTGGATATTGTTGCTTGTATCGTTGTTGTCCTGATATCTGCAATTGTCAAAAGCATCCATAGGTATTTCGGTAGTTTTTTTTCGTAGGTCGACTCTCAAAAATTATCTAAATTATTTGGAGCTAGCCACAAAAATTCGTACAATCTAGTTTTCTGCTATAGTAGCACAACAGTTTCCGAATCTACAGTTTTTTCTTTTTTAAGTGATAATTTATTCACAGCTAATCAGTTCATGGAGCTGAGAAGTCATTTTGTCCTCAAGACCATTTTTAATATGGTGCAGTTGTATCATGTTTGTCATCAGCAAAATAAATTATTTCATTATTGACTAGACTGCTGAGTGTCATTTGCTGCAAATGCAATACGCAGATACACAGGCCGCTCAATAACCAAAGAAGGCTCAGGATGTGGAGTCTACTTTAGATCACTAAGCCTAAAAATTAAGTGGGGAATGGGGAAAAATATCAGCGTGGTTCAAACAGAACTGGCTGGTATCTCAATTGCCACAAAAGAACTAACCAGAAAAGGAATTTCTGGCAAAAACATAATAATCTGCACACACTGCAGACAAACTCTATTAACCTTGAACGGACAACTTGTATCAGGGCTAGTATTAGAGTGCCATCAAGATTTAGCTAACGTCTCGGTAGATATCAATATTATCCTGAAACTGAAATGAGTTGAAGGGCACTACAGGAGTAAAGGTAACCGCATTACCGATTCTTTAGCCTGGGAGGCGGCTGGACTTTTAGTACCCAGCGACACCTACGGCCTGACGACTTCGGCAATTGCGGAACTAACCAAACGTTCCACCCTTGCTCAATCCCTGAAGAGATGGAATGAAATCAAGGCATGCAGTTTTACCAAGATCACCCTGTGCGACCCTGGAAAGCTGGAGACGAAGAAATACTTGACAATGACTGGGAAAAGCCTACGTTTAACAGTGGGATTTCTGACTGGCAACTGTCAACTAAGGAAACACCTTCATACAATGGGGCTAGTGGTCACACCTTTATGAAGGATGTGTGAACAGGAAGACGAAACTGTCATGTCTTATGTGAGTGCCCGGAGTTATCGTCGATAAGAGAGTGTGTGTTCGGAGAGTCTTGGCCTACACCTGCCGACATAAAGAAGATGTCTCCAAGTGACCTGTCCACCTTCCTGGAAAGGACAGGATGGACGATGACCTAGAAGGACAACTACTCGGGAGGACGTACAATGGGTCACATGTGACTTAAGTGCTGTGGGCCTAATCACACCTTCCCTACTCTACATATACAGATAGACTGCTAAGTGGATAATTGATATATACGGTAAAAAGGAAATAATTTACCATTATTTCAAAAACTTAAAAGCTACTTAGTGGAGAAAATACTAACTTCTAACAGAAACATTGCAGTTATTAAGGATGAAACTATGCTCTGATTTAGATTATTATTAGTGCATTATTTTTGTTGTACTAACTTTAGAAGTTTAAATAAACGACGTAACGTCGAAATATGGTTGACGGAATTATAATCTCTTGTCAAGTCCATAATGTCCAGAAGGTGAATTCTCTAATATAAACAGATATCAGGTGCTTACGTTATGAAATCTCAAAGACATATATACAATTCCTATAAATTTCTGGTAGTGACTGTCTACCATATTTCTATTTATAGCCTAATGATGATAACATCTTACCGAAACTAGTAGCAGCAAGTTGATTGGTCCTACTTGGGACAAATAAATTACATTGTGGTTTGACTTGGGATTTCATAAAACCCTTTTGTTTGGATTCTAACCACATTTGAGATATGGATGAACTCTTGGAGTTCGTAATAAAAAAGTTTTTTACCTATAGTTCATACAATATAAATCCCGTCAAAAGTGACATGTTATAACGGGATGCTAAGCCACTTATACTTTGATATACTAGGTCTGATTGTCACTCTTCCGCTTCTCTGCGTTTTAAGATATTTTAAAATCTTAAGCATTCTGCTTGGAAACAACAGACTTCTGCCTACGGCGTCAGTATCTAAGCAACACACTTTCGAAGTATGTTACACTTCAATTAATAGTCTCTCAACTTAAAAAGTGAACGACAGATCCAACTACGAGATTTAACCTTTATACAAACTTACAATTACCCAACTCCCCCATTTTATTTCAATAAAAAAATTGGTAATCAGTTCTTTCATTTTCTAGTAATATGATGTTTTATTCAAAATATCGTATCCTAATTCATAACGATTTGATCATATGTCCACATGAAAGTTATCCTTTCCTATCGTATCGTACGCCTATTTAGAATGGACATTTTTCCAGAAAAATTGACCACCTTTAAAATTTCATCGTACGCCTATGTTAAAATGGAAATTTGAAAAATATATTGGCCCCTTCAAATTTGTATCGTACTTCTATGGTGGATGAAAATTTTTGCGAATAAATTAATGCCCATTAAGGAAATCAATTCACTTTCGTCTGGCTGGAGTTCACACACTCCTTACTTTGCCCTCGCTAGTTATGGGACAATCTGTTTAAAAATGGAAAATGGTTATTATGGAACTAGACACAAAACATTTTTCAAACGCTTAGAAATGGAATGTTAGCAGAAACAAATAAGGACGACATCAAAGCAACGGTTTGATTTACCAATTTGTGTTAAGAGGGAACAACCTATATTAATTAGATCACAAATCTCACATATAAACTTGAGCACAACAAACTACATTCACATAGCTCTGAATGGTAAATTGATCGCCATTTTCCGCATCATTATATTCTTGTTCGTTGCTATAGTTTGGAGGATAAAGTACCAGCTTCAAGGATTCATGATGTGATTAAATAAAGCATAATTAATTCCATTCAGATTAACCGCTATATTATCGACGTAAGGATATCAAAGGACCTCCTTCCCAGTGAAGCTTGATTCTATTTCTTAAATCAAAATATAGTGTTTCAATGTCAACAAAATGAAATAGTTAGACTTTTTTCATCGAAGTTTTCGTCATATTTTGCGTTAAAGTATATTTTTTTTGTAAATTTGGTAGTAGAAGAGTTAAATCAAGTCCTGGGAAACTCTACAACAATATTCCAAGTGAAACTATTAGCATTGGAATTTTGTACTCAACAGTAGCTCTAAAAACTCCTCAACTCCGCCAGAATATTTATTGCGCCTGACAGCCAGGCTGTTTTAAGGACAGTACAGCTTAAATAGTCTGTAACTGGAAGCAGCTGGCTAGACAGTTTTCAAAAAAATTCGTTACGGAATCAAGCAACAAGAAGGAAATGGATCCAAATACCATTGCCAGACTTGGAAATAATGACATTCAATGGTACACAGACGGTTCAAAAGCAATAGAAGAAACTGGGACAGAAACCAAATACTCTGAAAGCTTGGGAAAAACTCCAAGTATCTTTCAAGCAGAAATTTACGCCATAAGAAAGTGTGCCTAGTTTAAAATTGACAAAGGATATAGAAGGCAAAAGATTATCAAAATGTCGGATAGTCAACCAGCACTCAGCTCTTGTGTAATCAGTTCCAAAATGCCGTGGGAATGCCTAGGCATACTCAATGAACTAGGCGAGAGTAATATAGTAACCTTACTGTGGATTCCAGGACACTCTGGAATATAATGAAATGAAATAGCAGATGGACTAGCAAAGAGGGGGACTGGGGGGAAAGGAATCCCTTTGCGGTATCAGTATATTGGAAAAAATAGGCAAAGCCCAGGAAAAGAGAAGATCTGACCATTGGAAATAATTAGTAGGGCTTAGACAATCAAAGATTCTGATAGGCGACTACAACCCGTTGAGATCAAATTAATGCATAAGTCAAATTAATAATGCACTAAGAGTTTTGACAGGGATCCTAATGGGACATTGCCGCCTAAACGGGCACCTGAAAAAGCTCAAAATGGTGGAGGACGAAGAATGTAGATTCTGTGGCATGGAAAAAGAAACCTCCATGCAAATCATACTTGCGAATTGCAAAGCAATTCAGAATCCTAGGGCACAGTACCTAGGAGATTATTGGATAGAAGAGGGACATTTACCTAAGTTGAAGCCTGCAGATATCCTGAAATTCCTCAGAGAAATAGGACTAAAGGAGCTACTAGTCTCTGAGACATTTCTCAGGAATGAAGTAGAAGTAAGGGGGACAATAGATCCTTTAGCTCTCGGTGAATGTCTCCCCATCATACATACATACATACAACTGGCTAGACACAACAAAGTAATTTTTTTGTGATTACCTACTGATATAAAACATCACTAACTGATATTGTTCTAATTATAAGGTAACATAATATATTATCATAAAGAGAACATTGATATTTGCTTACTAATTTCATTGTAATGCAGGTCATATAAACACATTTAAACGAAAGATGATATTTTAGGAGATTCCTTCTCAAATTTCTTGACAGTGATTGATGTAAGTAACTAGTGTTACTAAAAGTGGTCAACATAAGTCACCCTTTATTATAGACCCTAGTAGCCTTTCCGTTTTAGGTTAGTTATTAGGTAGGCGTTCGTAAATCAGGTCCGTTAAAAACAAATTTGGTTCGGTTAATATGAACGATTAGTCATTAGTGATTATCAAGATACATTTTGTATTTCGGTATTAAAATGGAGTTTACTCCATTTTATATTTATTGACAGCTCTAGAGCTTTAAATTTGGATTATTGATGAAAAAGTCAATGAAAATGGAAACTTACTTTGAGCGTGGTCAAACCACCAGCATTTTACTGTCGGTCTCTAAATAGAGTTGAAATTTTAATGGGGTTTCATAGTCTACCTTTTTTGAATCTTATTAAATGTCTTTGATGGCTCACAACCGTAAATACATACCGGCCTATTAATAGTGATCGTCTTTTTGGCATAAACCCCCCTTTCCGTCGTTGAAAACGCCCTTTACATTTCTCAACGACACTCACCGTATATATGATATATGTCTATGACACTGCTCTAGAGTGTAATATTCATTAATTTTCCATTACACTAGAAATGGGGACGTGCACAAGGAAATAAATTGTCATTAATAAATAATGTTTCGAAATTATTTCTGAATGGGTGAATGTACGAACGACTTGGTAATCTTTCTTCGCACGTTATGATTATTATTAACACTTTAAAATCTTGCTTAGTTATGTTAGGACTTCTAGTTACAGGAAATTAGTGATTATAGAACAGGTTAACTATCCCAATATTATTCAGGTTTCATAAAACAAGACGTGAAATGAAAAGTTTTACTAGAAACACCCAGGTCACCCCAAGACACTCCGATTTGATGTTAGTTTATCTTCAACTATATTTACTATTTAAACTTAGATTCTACAAAGGCTCACCTCAGCTGTTGATTTATTTAACATCTTAGAATTGTTCATCAACATCTAAAAAGGCGGTAGGTCTCAAAGAATCTGAACTAACAACACTTTCACGGACCTAGACTGACCTAAATATGGAGTCGAAACACTCAGGCCGGGACTGTTGCGGTGAAGTTTTTTAATATCACAAAATGGCGTCCAGCGGTCAAAAAAGCGCTGCAACGAACGAAGTACTTAGACCAAAGAATGAGACCGTTCAATGAGTTCTTTAAAGAACCATAGCCCAAGTTCACAAAGTACCTTCTAAAGGAGAATAGGCGAACAGTCAAAATTCTAGCTGGTCTCCTGATTGTGAACTCAACAAACACAAAAATAACATTGAATTGGCAGACACAACCAGACCATATGCAAGTTTTGCCAAAAATATAAGGAAACCTCAGCACACATACTACTATGACTGTGAAGGCCTGATTAAGCTAAGATTTTCTACGAGAGAAAGAAAAAAAAACCTCGCAATACATGAAGGACCTAAGGTGCTCCCTATGGAGCCTAGTGATGAGGATGGGTCCAGACAAGGAATATCGGATAATATCGGGGAATGTAAAAGCAATGTGAGCGTAACGATCTTCAAATATCCAAATTATAGTAGCCATTGTGTTTTGGAAAGTGATAAGATGGTGGTAAGTCCCAAATTAGTTTTATGATTTGATGGTCGGTTGATATATAATATTTGACAGTCGGATTGAGCCTAGTGAGATGTGTTTCACGACTTAAAGCCAGTGAGATGTGTTTCATGACTTAAAGCCGGTGAGATGTGTTTCATGACTTAAAGCATGGTAAATACAATTTAAAACAGTTCCAGAACAATGTAATTTAACAATAATATGTTTATCCAACCTAGAAACGAAGTTTGGAGCGAAAATTAAGTTCGATAAAAAAAAGATTAAAGCTTCAGAAATAATTAGGATCTACTGGATATTTTCCATTTTTTCCATTTGTTGAATGTAACCGCTTCACAAAAATAAAATCCTCGTATTAACGTTCATCATTAGCTTCAGCTACCTATGTTTGAAATTAACTAAATCTGAAGGGACCGACTGAAACTATTAGTATCTTACAAAGCTAGGTTAATTAAAAATGCCTTGACAGATTTTCGAAGCGAGCCAATGTAATCATATTCATTCACTCATTATTTTTGTCGGGAGCAAAGCAGATAGCAAACAGAGTTTACAATTCAATAATAATTGGAAACGGTCCGTAGATTACTATTTATCAAGAGCAATTCAATTCCTACGAGATTATCATAGTAGGAACAAGCTTCTGTTATGATATTTGTGTTTCCAATTTAAATGGGTAATTAATGTATCAGATAGATTCAGCAAGAAAGTGAATAAATATTTTTCTCACGACTATAAAATAATGCACAAATTATTTTTACATAATATTAAGCTGAATAGTAGCCACTTGCACCGTCATTATAACAGTGGTTTAAAATTTAACTATTAGTTAATTTTGAATTTTGAATTTTGGCTTGCATCGCGATTTAAGCCACGGTTAAACCGTTCTAAACCACTGTTAAACTAAGCCACTGATTTTGGAAGCTTAAATCGTATATAAACCACAGTAGTATCAATTCTAACCTAAAAAACACAATAAACAGATGTGTCTAACCTCAAAAAAGTACTCTGTGTGCTAGAGCTCCGAGTTAGTTACTAAAAAATGGATTTTGGGAAGACGACATATTCCTTGAGGATGATAGGGATATAATTGATATGGGTTTTCCACGAACTGTATATGATAGAGCCAACCACTTCCACAACATGGATAATCTCACCTTTTTCAAGAGATTTCGTCTCTTGAAACCAACCGTTCTTGGCATATTAGAAAGAATTGAGGAGGACCTGGAGTTTCCTCATGATTTGTAAGTGCACCAAACCAGAACAATAATTTTACAAAACTTAGGTTTTGGTCACCCGTTTCGCGCTGGTGGAGGTTGAATCCATCATTACTTATAGAGCTATGCCTACCCTTGTCCTCCAGAAATTAGGAACACTTTATTTCGCTAACCTGAAGCAAAAACTTCACAAAAATAGGAAATACCGGCGACTGCCAAAAAAATAATATGCGAAATGAAAATAATTAATTTTTCTAACCTCAAAATATCATTGTCTGACTGAGACTGAAGTTAGGTGTTAATACCAACCGATTGAAATTTAGCCAAACTTCCCCAGATTGATTAGTTTATTTTAACCAAGAACCCTAAAATTACGGTGCAAGTAATTGCAATTTAATCGATTGTTTAAATTTTAACAGTATGTTATTTTAAACAGTGAGTTAGCGAATACGATGCAAGTGGGCATTAATGATATAAATTCTTCACACCAGTGAAAAATGAAAAATAATTCACTCTCGTTAGCCAATCACATTCTATTATTATCAGAAATCACACTAAAATGAATCAATCAAATCGTCTTTCTTAAAACTTCAAATACCCAACTATGCAAATCGCTTCTGACAGCACGTCGTTTGAAACGTCAAAATAATCATAATTTTACGTATATATAGAGAACAAAACGGACAACAGTAGCGAAGATATACGTTTTGTTGCTCTACATAAATACTTTTAAAAACCGTTTTAAAATTTAAAATCGGACAATCAAAAACGCATCCAGACTCGTTGCAAATTATCGAATCGAAAAAATACAATTGCAATTGTGATAAAAGTAACCGTCGCCTGGCGTCAGCCTTTTGCACATATAAAGTTCATATAAAGAACTTCTTCAAAATTAAGTTTCAGCTGTTACAATTGAAAAATTAAAAAAATATGAATTTTCAAAAAAATTTACCAATTTTCCGGTTGTTCCTGATTTTCTCGGTTCCTAATTATCCGATTGACTCGCTCGACCCCTCATTTTGTTCGTATTTTAATTATTTACGATTTATCTACACATACCATTGAGATTGCTTCAGAACGTTTTACGCTGTATGAAAGAAACTAAAAAAAGCTGCTCCGTTGCTTGGCCTAAAATTGAACTTTTAATATCTCGCTCTAGAATTTCAGTATTTCATTCAACAATTAAAATAATAATTCTCCAATTCAACAATCAAACTAGATTTACATTCCTTTCAACTCGATTCGATTAAAACACAACAGGTAGTATGGTAGCACTTCCTTTCCACTCGAAAATTGTGACTGATGGTGAATGATTTTAAATTGAAAGTTTAGCGTTTGTAGAAAATGCATTTCTAGTTGAGTGAAATGATTCCCAATATCGTGTTGAGTGATATAAATCAAGCGTGCACTCAAAGAACGGAGGGTCCAATGGTCATAACACGCATTCCGCTTTATAGGGGAGATCCATACCTCCGTTCCCATCGTAGAAAAAAAATTTCACTCCCCCGGCAATAACCAAATAAGTCAATTCAATAAACACGTGCACCTGTCAACAATATTTCACACATTCTTTCATATTGCCCTTTCGTCAGTGCATTTGTTTCAGGTCAGGCACAGCTCAATTTAGAAGTTGTATTATGCTCTCATTCGTTGTAGAACTCTTATTTCCAATTTTCTTGAATGCCAAGAAGTAAAATGTTTCCAATTTCTAAGGAAAATATATCTTTGTGTTGTTTCTCGTTTGAAAAAGAATATTTCTTAAAACCAATATGCAGCTGTTACTTTGGTCAGCAATTGAAAAAAATATCCACTCTGCCAGGAAAATACTGAAAATTATAAAATAATTCTGTATCTGTATCTGTGGAGTAGGGAGGGTGAGTTTGGCCCACAGCACTTAGGCTACATGTGACTCATTGTACATCCTCCCGAGGACTTGTCTTCCTAGGCCATCCATCCTGTCCTTTCCAGAAAGGTTGACAGGTCACTAGGAGACATCTCATTTATATCAGCAGGTGTAGGCCAAAACTCACAGAACACATACTTTCTTATTGACGATAACTCCGGGCACTCGCATAAGACATGTCTGACAGATTCATCTTCCAGTTCACACATCCAGCATAGAGGTGTGTCCACTAGCCCCATTGTATGGAGGTGTTTCCTTTACTGACAGTGACCAGTCAGAAATCCTATTGTTGAACGTAGGTTTTTTTTGGTCATCGCCAAATATTTTTTGGACTCCAGCTTCCCAGGGTCGCCCAGGGTGATCCTTGATTCCATCCCATCTATTTAGATATTGAGCATGGGTGTAACGCTCAGCTAGTTCGGCAATTGTCGAACTCGTCAGTTTCATTGGGTTTAATACATCAGTTACACAGACAGATTAGCTCAATTCTCTTTCTGCTCCTTATCCTATAAAAGCTAGTCAATCGATATACCTAAAACAATACACCCATCAAGGGTTCCCAGGTCTTTCACCGATGATTTTAGCTCATTTGTAGACATAATTATTATAGACATTTCAATAAAAAAGTCAGTACATACGATGTCAATAGGGTGAACCTGTATTAAATGGGTGTCCATATTGGGTGTGTGGACGTCCCTTTGGTCCTGATTTCTCATTTATGTTTATTAAAACTCTGGTTCACTGGGAAACTGCAGTACTTATATTTATTGATTACCATACATAACTTAAAGATTATAATACTATTAATATTAATATAATGGGGTGTTAAACTTTACACAAATATGATGTTTTCTCTATGTTAATAGTTAGTGGTGGACAAAATCATTTTGGAAATCGATTATTTTTAATATTTTTATTCTCACAAGGTTTTTATGCCGATTTGAAAATTCAACTTTTGGACGATTTAAATAATCCGCCATTCATAATGTGACGTATGCTCACTAGAACAGAAGTTAGCTACATAAGGGTTGACATAGGACCACAATTCTGATGTGATGAAGTACTTATAGGTTATACTTATGACATATTACTGTTATAGTGACTTAGGAATTGTTTTTTTTTCCTCCCATCATCGAGTGTTGAGTATAATTTGTCCATGTCACTTTCAAACTAAAAATCAAACATACACACACGTATACAATTACTTACATAAAAATGATCTTCACAGAAATAGTAACTAGTGTTAGTCTGTTTATATTTGCTTCTAGCAGCCTCAAACCAAATTTTCTTTTAACTGGTACTGCAGGCACAGTTACAAACTTTTTATCAGGCGTTGTAACTGTTGTGTTCGTGCAGTATGATACAAAACAAGATTTATACGATATTGACATTATTCCAACATGAAAAATTGTGGAGAAAAACTAACTAAACTCAACCAAAAAAGTATTGACACAATTTTTTTATAATATTGAAACGTCAAGCTTGAATAAACTGTAAACAAAACCAAAACACTCAAATGTATTACAGACTTTGACAGTTCTTCAAACTTAAAATTCGAATGGCCTTTTTGTAACTGGCTATTAGTTCTTAAAACATCTAAATCAGAAATGTTTAGTGAAGTGACGTATCTGTAGTGAAAGTTGCAAACATTTAGGAATTCGTAATTTCCAGTTTTCTCGTAAAATATTCGGTATAAAAAATTTGTAAATTAATTTTTGCAAAGTAGTACATACCAACATACTTTAATAAAATACCAAAAGCCGGATATCGGTTTAACACCCCATTAAATCATAATAAGAAATAATTAAGATAGAATAACTAATGCAATAAGAATCGAATGAGAATCAAATAAGAATGACTCCCAACCAATATAATACCACATATATATTTTACTTCAAGTTCAAACTGATGTTATTTTATTGTTATTTATTGTCTTGTAACCTTAATAAATCACATACTGCTTATTCAGCGTTGAACTTGACTTTATCACGTTTTGGATAATTTGTATAATTTCGAATGGATTTATATCTTAATCTGGTTCATGCCTAAAGGTCATTACAAACCGTCCATTTCATCAGATACTCGCACTTTCATATGACAACTCAATCGATTTTTAGGATGAGAAGAATTTCTATTTTCTCTTCTAAATAATAAACTCTCTCAGTTTTAAAACCAATTTATATTCGATCTCACCGAAATTCACAAATACATGTAATTACAATTATAATATAAAATTGATAGTCTTATAGAGAAATTGATAAGGTCGGCCCTGATCTAATACCCTTCTGTATACCAATAGTGCAATGTTTATGTCTAGGTCTTTTGGGAATCGCTCATCCAATATTACGCAAAGCTGAATCGAATCAGGCCTAGTAGAATATCATGCGTTGTGATTATTGAAGTGAATTTCAGATGGATGTGGTCACATGTGTGACATTTCTATTCTTTTTGATTAGAAGATCGACTGATGATTCACTAGTAGGATTTAGGATAATTTTTTGTATACGCATCGATCAGTGTCACTAAATAATTACACTCTAGCGCAATACAGTCCTCAACACGATAGGAAACCTTGACTTGGGAGGGTGTATTCCAATTCTAAGATTACTAAGTTCTTTGTTATGACTAGATGCTTGGATTTCTGTTTCAATGTATAAACTGTCTAAGTGCTATATGATCTGCCGTATAGTAGTGCTATTTGTAGAAAAAACCTTTCATTTGATACCCATTAGCCAAATTAATTTCTTAGCAACTTGGTAATGTTAGTATTGATAGAAGAAAGTTGAATTCTCATGTCAAAACATCACAAACAAAAGTCCTTTGTTTTGACTAGATGCTTGGATTTCTGTTTCAATGTTTAAACTGTCTAAGTGCCATATGATCTGCCGTACACTTAGTGCTATTTGTAGAAAAAAACCCTTTCATTTGATACCCATCAGCCAAATTAATTCCTTAGCAACTTGGTAATGTTAGTATTGATAAAAGAAAGTTGAATTCTCATGTCAAAACATCACAAACCTTACACCAAAAATAATTCAGTGAAATTGTTCTGAACAATGTTTCCATGCTTGGTCTAAACAATTCTCTTTTAATATTGAAAAAAATTTGCATTTAACTATAACACCCTGTACATAACAGTTTTATTTTTTAATTCAAATTAGTTAATTTAAAACAGTAAGAAGATATTTTTAAATAATTCAATACATTTTGTATAACCCCGTATGTGATAATTTTGCGTACGATCCTCATACGACCTCATAATTTCAAGCTCTCTGTTAAAAATTCCAACCGAATGAATAGGTAAACAATTTTTTACCAATCGTTTTTACAACAGCAAGTATCCCAGCTAGCTGCGTTGTCATTGCCATGTCATTACTATCGATAACTTCACATTATATGGAACAAAAGATTTAGAAAGACGATTTACGCGTTAGAGAAACGAGTGGTGCGGTTTGAATCTGTTTAAATTTAATCAAAGCTCGTGGAAATACTTTGTTTGGATAACAAAAACTATTAAAATTTGTGATACAAGTGTTGGTGGATGATATAAAACATTTCTGATGCAGATATTATTGGGGTAAGAATGTAAAGTTGATTTAAACAAACTGTAGTTATAGGTATAGACAATTAAAGCATTTGATTGATTGATTCAAAAAACAAATATTTAGTTTGAACATTACCAGAACAAATAAATGTAGATATCATCTAATAATTCTGTATTTTTGTAATAAAAATCCAGAAATCCATAAAGGTATGCGAGTTCTCTAAAATTAAACACACTGTATGCTTGATTTATTTTCTATCGCAGAGATATATCTACATCCATTCCCCCAAAAAATTAATTATCTTCCTAAATTTGTAAAATATATGCATTTAACCATTATACCCTGTATAAAATGTATTCCAATTTTTCTCACCCCACCCTCCCCTATTTACTCCATATCCCGTTCTGAAAATATTTCCTATAGATTATCCAAAAAGCTTTGCTAAAATTCAAGTTTTTAATTAAAATTAATTAACTTAAAACAGTGAAAATCATATTTTGTTTTCTAAATAGTTATATACTTTGTGTAGTTAAATCCCGTTTGTCAAAAGTTTTTACATTCCAGTCTCATATTTTCCGAGTTAATAGCTCGATCATAGGTTATCTATAGTTCGAACCATAGAGAAAATATTAATGTGTATATGGTTCGAACCAGTCGTTTCAGCTTTTATAACACCGAAAGTGTAAGTCATAGAGATTAGGTATAAGTCAAATACGTCATTGGTATTTTGTATTCCAGTTAACTTGTAGGTGATCTATGGCTGTCAGTCAGTACTGTCAAAAACATATATTTCAAACAAAAATTTAGGTAAATGATTTACGTGGAAGAAAATTCTTCGGTACGGTTTGAATATATTTAAGTTTAATTAATTTCTGTGTGAAAAACTTTGTTCCGATAACAAAAACTATGAAAATTTGTGATAGAAGCGTTGGTGGATAAAACATTAGTCATCACGCAGATATTATTAAGGTAAAATTAGATTTTCAATAATACTACTTTTCCTTTAAATTATAATGGGATTGTCCAAGCTGATATAAAAAAGCAATTTTTCCAATAGCATTAGAAATTTAAGTTTTTAACAAATTATCAAGTAGGGTGATAATTTTAAACTTTAAAATTATGAATATCTTATTAGTATTTAACCGTTTCGTATTTTATATTCGAAGTACCAATTTTTTTAAGTTAACCAAAAATAACTGATTCTCCATTTTTTGCTAACCTATAGATTATAAACAAAGTATTAAAATTTCTTAAATATTTATGAGGTAATCTTGTTAAGTATTTGTATAGGAAGGGCTTTTTCTTATTTCTATATTAACTATTAATAAAAACTTATTTATTGGGAAATAGGGTTGAATTAAGTTCATAAATAATCGCCATAGAGTTAGGACTTTTTTTAGAGTTCCTTTTCTTTAATATACAGATGGTTTTCAAATGACACTTACAACGTTTGCATGTAAAATCGTAAAATTGGACAAAATGATATAAGGATTGAGGGGTCCAGCTTATTTACTTTTCGAAATACAGGGTGTTGAAATTATGAAAAATTAAATGTTTTAATTTGAAGTTATGAAAAATTAAATGTTTTAATTTGATAACTTTAAAATGAATGAATATATTGATTTGAAAGGACCCCGCGCTATTCTTATGACAAAGCGGCGTTCCGTCAAATGTTATAAATTTTGGATCCTATGATTAGTTTCCGATATACAGGGTATTAAAGTAGAAAAATCCTTGTTTTTCGTGACCACGTAATTTTATTATTAACAAATAAATATGTATTTTTAGTTGATAGTACCATTGATATGTTCTAGTTTATCGTAAACTTACACATAGATAGTTCAAGGTGTCATATACAGGGTGGGACTCAATTATATAAGGACGAATTTTTGGAATTCTATGAAATTATTATATTAAAGGAAAACAAGGTCAGAAATAAAAAGCTACTTCATATTCAATGTCCTGGCGTCAAATATACTGATTCTAGAGGTGATTCTTAATGCAACCTGAAATTAGTTTTTTTCTATATGAAATAAATAATTTACACCATGTATTTCAAAATTGGTTTTTGATGTTAAAAACGTATAGGTTACCTAGATATTAGTACTTTTCTTATAATACAGGGTGATTTGCACATACATCTTGATATTAAACCTACAAAAATTAGAAAAAATACACTTTTTCTTAATCATCCTGTATTTTACAATTCGATCCGTCAAAATGATTAATTTGCTTTGTTTTGTAATAAGCTTGAAATAGTGAATAAACTGAAAACATTTCATAATCTTACTATGATCAGTTTGACAGAAACAGGGTCCTGAGGGTGTAGAGCACTCAACAAAATAGGCATAGTGAACGAAATTATAATCACATTTCTATGGATACATACCGAAGTGTACTGAACCATTGATAAGAAGATAAATAAATTATGAGAGTAAATTAATTAATTAAATAAAATGCTGATATTTTTTGTCTGAAAAACTGGTCATAGTAAGATTATGAAATTTTTTCAGTTCATTTACTATTTTAAGCTTCTTACAAAACAAAATAAACTAATAATTTTGACGGATCGAATTAAAAAATACAGGGTGATTGAGAAAAAGTGTTACTTTCTCTAATTTTTGTCGGTTTAATAACAAGATGTATGTGCAAAATCACCCTGTATTATAAGAAAAGTACTAATATCTAAGTAACCAATACGTTTTCGACATCAAAAACTAATTTTGAAATACATGGTGTAACTTATTTATTTCATATAGAAAAAAACTAATTTCAGGTTGCATTAAGAATCACCCTGTATGGAATACTTCTAGAATTAGTATATTTGATGCCAGAACATTAAATATAAAGTAACTTTTTATTTCTGACCTTGTTTTCATTCAATATAAGAATTTCTTAGAATTCAAAAAATTCGCCCTTATATAATTTAGCCCCACCCTGTACATGTTGACATTTTGAACTATTTATGTATAAGTTTACGATAAACTAGAACATATAAATGGTACTATCGACTATAAATACAAATTTATTTGTCAATAATAAAATTACGTGGTCACGAATACAAGGATTTTTCAACTTTAATACCCTGTACATCGGAAACTAGTCATAGAATTGAATTGGTACCATGAACACTTTTGGTTAAGAAGTCGAGTACAGCATCATATCCAAAATTTATAACATTTGACGGAACGCCACTTTGCGGGGTCCTTTGGCAGGTTGTTTTTAAATGTAAAAGGGCATATTTTGATAGAAAAACATGTTTCAATTATTGATCCAGTGGTGTACGTTTGGAAAAATATGTCACCTTTCCCATCCCACTTTTTACGCCACTGGCATTTGAAGCTATTTTCATTTTATTTCATACTCCCAAATTGTTTTCACGTGAAAAACGGATAACCTTTATATGTGCTACATTTTTCTAGACATCATTCCGAATCATATTTTTAGGAGCAGTATCTCCATATTTCCCCATTTTCAACTTATTGACTAGACTATAAATCTTTTAATTGTAAAAATAATTCTGTGTCCAGAAACCTGTAAATGTATACCAGTTCTCTTACATAAAACCCTGTATGATCTCAATGTATAAAAACCTACAGGCGTTTTCTCTAAAAATTGTCTTTTCATGTTAAAAATATATGTACCTGTTCAACTATCACACCCTGTACATATATAGTGGTTGTATTTTTTAAATCGAAATGAGTTTATTCTAATTTTATTTAAAACTCTTATTTTACTTTCTAATTTATTTGAGACGCTCTGTATATTACATACACTCTCATAATTTCAAGCACTCTATTAAAAGTTCGAACAAAATAAGGTAAACAATTTTTTTGGATATTGTCATAGGAACCAGTCGTTATAGTTTTCACCGCAACTATCCCAGTTAGCTGTGTTGTCATTACAGTCAAGAACTTGACATTATTTGAAACAAAAGGTTTAGAACGTCTATTTACGCGATTAAGAATTCATCGGTAGGGTTTGAGCCTGTTTGAATTTAATTAATTTTCGTGTGAAACACTTTGTTACGATAATAAAAAATGTGTATATTTGTTATAGGAGTGCTGGTGGATTGTATGAAACATCTATCATGCAGATATTATTAAGGTAAGAATGTAAATTTAATACATAATTGTTGAGATTTTTAATGAGGTTACTTCCCTTACATTATAAATGGACTTGTCCAAGCTGATGTGAAATTTTTTTTAACATCATGTTTTAATTTTTAAAAACCAATTACATTATTAATTTAAAACTTTTAGAATATGAATATTTTATTAAATTTTTATCTAAACGTTTTATATTGGTATATTTTCCATGAAAAATAACAAGTGTTAATTATATAGGTATATAAACAGATTCTATAATTTTTCACAAATGATTCCAAATAGGTATGTTCATTGTAACATATTATATTTTTAGATTAATTGGGATTATATTTAGTTATATTTTATTCCTCATAATAGTTATTTATGCAACAAGTGTCTATTGCTTGTGACGTGAAATTGTACGTTGAGTGCAATAAACACTTCTTGCATGAGGTGCATACCTACAATATTTTTTCTACGTTCATGCAAAAACCAAAAAATAGCTTATTTGAGTTGCTCTAAATGGATTAAAAATGGCGTCGATTTGAATTTTTATATTTGTCATGATGACAAAACGTTGTAGGAAAATGACAGATGAGTGCAATAAGGGTCTTATTGCACTAGAGCAATACAGAACTAGTTTTTCCATAGAGTTCAATGAAGTTTTTTTGCATGAACGTAGAAAAATATAAAAGATATTGATTGCAGGATACCGTCATGATACTAGGTGTTGTTAAATATTCAATTTCATTTATAAGTTCATCAATGCTGCTTGAGTTGAATTGGATAAATTTTAGGAACAATTCGCTTATACAGGGTGTGCTAAAAGTTTTGTTTTATTAAAATACTTGTACACTTGTCAAGGACCGATGACAATAGGTACAATATAGAAATAAAATATAGGGTGATCCATTTGTAACGCAACCTTTAAACTCGATTTTTACCCACTTTAAACGTTCAGATTGGTTCAACATTTTTTTGTATATTTGTCAAGGAGCGATGAAAATACAATATAGTAGTGAAATATAGAGTGTTCCATTTATAACGCAACATTTAAACTCGATTTTTACACATTTTAAACGCTTAGATTAATTCGAAATTTTTTTCTGCACACTTATCAAGGACCGATGACAAAACAATATGGTAGTAAAATATAGGGTGTTCCATTTATAATGGAACATTTAAACTCGATTTTTGCCCACTTTAAACGCTTAGATTAATTCGAAATTTTTTTCTGTACACTTGTCAAGGACCAATGACAATACAATATAGTAGTAAAATATAGGGTGTTCCATTTATAACGCAACCTTTAAACTCGATTTTGACACATTTTAAACGCTTAGATTAATTCGAAATTTTATTCTGCACACTTGTCAAGGACCGATGACAATACAATATAGTAGTAAAATATAGAGTGTTCCATTTATAACGCAACCTTTGAACTCGATTTTTACCCACTTTAAACGCTTAGATTAATTCGAAATTTTTCTCTGCACACTTGTCAAGGACCAATGACAGTACAATGTAGTAGTAAAATATAGGGTGTTCCATTTATAACGCAACAAATAAACTCGATTCTCACCCACTTTAAACACCGAGATTAATTCAACATTTTTTTGTATATTTGTCAAGGAGCGATGACAATACAATATAGTAGTGAAATATAGAGTGTTCCATTTATAACGCAACATTTAAACTCGATTTTTACACATTTCAAACGCTTGGATTATTTCGAAATTTTATTCTGCACACTTGTCAAGGACCGATGACAATACAATATAGTAGTGAAATATAGGGTGTTCCATTTATAACGCAACCTTTAAACCTAATTTTTACCCACTTTAAACGCTGAGATCAATTCGAAATTTTATTCTGCATACTTGACAAGAACCGATGAAAATGCAGTATAGTAATAAAATATAGGGTGATCCATTTATAACGCAACCTTTTTAACTCGATTTTCAACCACTTTAAACGTTCAGATTAATTAGATTTTTTTCTACACACTTGTCAACGACCAATGACAATACAATATAGTAGTAAAATATAGGGTGTTCCATTTATAACGCAACGTTTACCCACTTTAAGCGCTGAGATTAATTTGAAATTTAGAAATTGTTGGTGGTAATGTGAGGTTCAGTAAATCTTTTTTGGACCCCATAATATGTGGTATAATTTATTACAAATTTTTTTTGGGATAACCCATATATTTTTAAACTAGCTCAATTTCGAATTTACGTACTTGAAGAAAATCATATCAAGCGGGAGTAAGAATGGAACCATCTCTCTCACAAATTCTACGCGAACAGCTCTCAGTATGTTATAATCAGAATATACAGGGTGTGACAATTAGTGGGTCATAAATTGAACCATATATTTTGGGACCGAAATAATTCGATTAAACCTGACTTGCTTTAGTACAAATGTGCTTATAAAAACGCCTTTTGAAGTCACCAAATATAAATTCATTTTCTCAAATATTTCGAGAGTTGTTTGACATATTATGATGGAAGTTAACACCAACTGGTCACTAAAATGTCCATAATGAAAACTGGTATTCTGAAAAAACACTAGGAGCAAATAATCGCTAAATTGTAATGTACACTATTACTTGGGAGGGTTTTAAGGGATCTCAACTCCCATAAGGTTTAAATAGGAGGTAATGATTCCGTCATTTTTATTTTAAAATAAGCTCTAATCTTGAAAAAGCCACTTGTACATTTTCATTGTAATATGTCAAATAACTCGAAATATTTGAAAAAATTTGGTAACTTCAAAAAGCTGTTACTTCATTTGTAAACTATAAAATGTATTAAGGGAAACTATTTTAAATGGAATTATTTTTAGCCCCAAAACACCCTACCAATCCCTGTGAAGTATGGCGTTTAGATTATGATATAATTATTGATTCTGATTATCCTGGTTAGGGTATTGGAATAGACTTATCAAGTTATTCTGTCATTGATAATAATTAAGTTACAAGTGGAACTAATGAACGTATGATAAAAACAAATATTTATTGTCCTCATTTCAGTTCCACTGCGGCATTTTTCGTTCAAAGTAATTTCAATACAGTGGAAAAGCGTTCATGAAAGCAATGGGAAGCGGATGTGTATAGAAAAGAGATATTTTCGTATCAATTTCGAGAATGTTTCCGTTTATATTCGAGTAATAGTGATTCAGTACCGGAAATAATCAGCTTGCTCAGAATGAATAGCGTCGGTAATTTGGGCATGCAAACAGCTTTGCAAACTATCAACGAGCCAAGTGTCAACATACACGTAGATACCGATTTGTAAAGAGAAATGTGGAGCAGTAGCAGTTTCTCTATTGAAATTTGAACAACCTCTTCAATTCGCAGTTCGTTATTGGTGATATGAGTAATTATTTGTTAATTGCAAATTTATCTAGAATTAGAAAGGTTTTGTTCATTTCCATGAGTAATGTCTAACAGGAAAATAACAATTACTGTTTATTGTTGAGTGGGCGGCAAAATTGTGTATGTTAGGAGCAATGAAAATCATTGGACATTATTAATTTTTCCCGGCAAATGATTAAGCAGCTTAAGAGTATTTTTGTTCATATTTCTCTACATTTGAAATGACTAACAAACAAATTAACTAAATCAAGATAGATCTCAAGTCACAAATACATCTACAAGCAAAATTTCGAGTTTCAATATATCAGAGTAGCTTTTAATTTTTGACGCAGCTTGCACTTGCCAGATTTACAGCAACATAGACTATAGTAGGTTGTGGAAGTGGAAACACAAATATATTCCAAAAATTGTATCCTACATCCACGCTAAAACGACATTCTTGCAAGTAAATTGAACCCTCAGAAAAATTTTGTCGTACGCCCATGGTAGAAAGAATTTTTTTTTCAATAAATTATCCCCCTTTAAAAATTTTATCGACGCTTATGATATAGTAATAGATATGGTACATGGGAATTATGTAAAGTAAGAGTGTTTTTTGAAATTAACGACAGAATATATGGATGAACAACAACAATAATTATCTTTATTAATACAATAAATCTGACAGACTAATTGACAGTTTTTGCAGTTTTGCCAACACTTAATTGCTGTGAAATTATAAGTAACCAAACTTGCGACTCATTGTCATTGTGTAAAAGTGACGTCCGTTTACTAGATATTGAGGAAGAGAAGTTTTTATCCGATAAAAAAGGATGCACCTTTTTTATCGATGTCAAAGTGACAATAACATTTCCAGGTATATGACATTTTAACATTGGAGTTAATTTATCAAATATAATTTATAAACAAATATGCCTATGATAACTTGCATATCGAAAAGTGTTCATAGCTATCTTTAATTTAATTAATTTTAATCAATTTTTTTTCATCACCCTCACTCTTGTGCTTGCCTACTAATTTCTGTGCATGGCAAGTAGATGTGAACAGGTAAGTCTGTACAGGATGTCCCACGACGAGTTAAAACTATCTGTATATGGCAAAATACTTATAGTAAAATCATGAAAATTTCTTATAAATTATTTTTTTACGAGGATACCCTTGAAGATATGAAAATGGTTTCTGTACGGTTGCTTTAAGCAAGGTCAGACGTATTTGAATTTATGTTGAAAATTTTTTATTTTATACAGGGTGTGTATAAAAGTGTTTTTAACTTCATAAATATCAAATTTCTTTATTTTTTAAATAGAACCATCCGGTTTTTTCTATTTTAATGCATTCAGGTTTAGGTATAGGAAAGTTTACATGAATTTGCCTTATTTTTCACCCCTGAACGTATTAAAACAGAAAAAACCGGGTGGTTCTATTTAAAAAATTAAGAAATTTGATATTTATGAAGTTAAACTTTGAAAACTTTTTATACACACCCTGTATAAAATTAAAAATTTTTCAACATAGAATCAAATAGGTCTGACCTTGCTTAAAGCAACCGTACAGAAACCATTTTCATATATTTAAGGGTATCCTCGTAAAAAAATAATTTATAAGGGTCTGCAACGGTCAAATTTTTTACAAAAAAAATTAATAACTCGAAAAGTATGCATTTTTCGAAAAAAGTTTTAGGACAAAAGTATACTAAAATTTTACAAAGATTTTAAAAATGTATTAATATACAGGGTGTTCCATTTAAAATAACAAAGTTACAGTCGACTTCCGGTAGAACCGGAAGGCGGCCATCTTTGACAATATTTTAGTTAAAAATATCGTATCCCAAAACCTAAACGTAGAAATGTTCATGATTTTACTATAAGTATTTTGCAATATACAGATAGTTTTAACTCGTCGTGGGACACCCTGTATAGACATACCTGTTCACATCTACTTGTCAGGTAGCCTGCACAGAAATAAGTGGGCAAGCCTACCTAGGCATATTCTGTGGGTAAAAAACTTTAAATTGAGAGAGAACTCATTTGGTTATCACAAGACTGAAGGTGATGAAAAAAATTGATTAAAATTAATTAAATTAAAGATGCTATGAACACTTTTCGATAGGCAAATTTGTTTATAAATTATATTTGATAAAAAATATGTCTCATCGAGTAATCAGATCGGCTCTTAGACTAAAATAAACATTGTTAATCGGCCTTTATTTGTTTAATAAAAAATGTTCAGCTAGACAACCTGTAGAGTATACAATGATAACTTATGCTCTTTATTTTACCGTAACTGTTGATGACAATTATTATCCCCTACTATTGTCATACAAGTACATGCATAAAATGACCATGCAAGTAAATAAAAATCGATTTCGTTTCTCTCAGTTTTCATCTCATATCAACAACGAGGATGCCATATCTTGTATAATTAACATTCTACATGGGGTTGTGTAGCATAGAGAGTTGTGATGAAGTAAATATGTTGTGGTTATAGTAGTTCCTCCCTCACTGTTTTAGACCCTTCTCAACAAACAGGATCGTTCTTAAGGGTGTCTGGATCGTACAGCCGCAGAGAAAATATTCTCCAGCTACATAGTGTACAGTAATCAGTTGAGTAAATATTGTAGTGTTATTCTTAATATATGGGTGAATTCTCAAATAATATCATGCTGTAATAAAATTATTGAAAGTATTATACAGTACAACCGACAGGAGGCACATATTGTAGGTGATTCGGGTCGAATCTTCTTATTTTAAGCTGATGTATTTACAGTTGAAATATTTCCCAGTAGTACTTTCATAACACAGCTTGAGAAAAATGGAAAAACAATAATTATGTTTAAATTTCAATGTAATTTAAACAGCAAACTATGCAACACTATACACGCCAACCACGTGTACACAGCACCATTCACATCTACCAGCACGTGGCGTGTCCAGTACGTACCAGCAAAGACCCAAAAAATATTGTTACATGTAGAATATATATGAGTATTCACATCTACAAACACGTACCAGCAACGGCCAGTATTGTCGTAAAGAATATTTTATCTGTGTTGGCGCGTGTTTGTGCATGTCTGTCCGTGTCTGTAGCTCTGGGCTCTGTAGCAGAATAGCGCTGGACAAAACAGCGCTGGACATAAATAGCGCTGGTCAAAATAGCGCTGGTCAAAAACAGCGCTGGACAAAAACAGCGCTGGACAAAAACAGCGCTGGACAAAATAGCGCTGGACAAAAACAGCTCAGAACAAAAACAGCGCTCCATAAAATAGCGCCGGTTGAAATATCCTTACAAAATCAACTATTACAGTAGAATGTGATTTAAAAATCAAGTTTCACCGCTAAGCATCAACCTTCCTTTACAACAAACAATATCAGAATATAAGGAACGGAAAACAAGTAAGATCAACAATCAATATTTTTCATCATACTTCAGCACATATCGCTTTCCGACCAACTGACACAGATCAAAGTGTAAACAACTACTTGTCAGTGTCATATCTATTTGAAGTCTAAAAAAATGCAATTTCACGTTGCTTGTCATTTCGGTAATTATATCCTTCGTGGAATAATGTATCACCTCCTTTCTGAGACTTGCCAAATTGCATTTTTTTAGACTTTAGATAAATATGACACTGTGTTTACACTTTGATCTGTGTCAGTTGGTCGGGAAGCGATATGTGTTGAAGTATGATGAAAAATATTGATTGTTGTTCTTACTTGTTTTCCGTTCCTTATATTCTGATATTGTTATAGACAGTTACCAACACTTTGATCACTGTCAGCTGGTCGGGAAGCGATGTTGAATTGACGAATTGAATTAGGAAAACTATTGTTATGACTGTAATTTATGAAAATATGTCATTCCTAATTATGCTAATTTGGTACTATAGTCTATTTTTATGTATGAGATAGTAGTGAAATAAAGAAGCATAATTATCTTTTGGCGGCGCTATTTTATGGAGCGCTGTTTTTATCCTGCGCTGTTTTTGTCCAGCGCTATTTTGTCCTGCGCTGTTTTTGTCCAGCGCTATTTTGAGCAGCGCTATTTTGACCAGCGCTATTTTGTCCAGCGCTATTCTGCTACAGAGCCGTAGCTCTGGCACGCTTAGTATGAATTAGTTTGTCTTTGCTGGTGTGTGTCTGTGGCGTCAGGAATTTTTTTTCAAATCGAATCAGGGATGAATAACGAAAAACTAATAGAATTGGTGCGAGGATATTCCTTCCTATATGATTTAAGTAATCACAGATACAGCGACACTCAAAGAAAAGATGACGTTTTCTTTTTAAATTCATTGCGTCACGCTTTCGGTTGGGCAGAACGAGATCAGCGATAGAATGGGCAACACTGAACTGTATCACGCTACTACAACAAATTTTTAACCACCAAAAACCGGCACCACTAATGCTCTCAAGTTCGTAAACCATGAAAGTACTATTGTATATTGTGTAAATTGTATATAATGTAGTTATAAGTGAAAATTGAATATGAAAGTAAAGTTTATTGTGCCACGTGTGACTATGAATCTAGAAAAAGTTTAAACTCCAAAACCGGCGAAACACATGCTGTTAAGTTTCTCGACCACAAACGTACCAATATTATTTGTGCATAACTAAGTTATAAGTGATAATTGCGTATAAACGCAAAGTTTATTGGGGCCACGTTTTCAATAGGAATAACATTCTGTTTTGTACCCTTTTCTGAACACCATTAAAGAATGAAATCCCACCTCCAAGAGTTTTATTTACCGTAACAAAAAAATCAGCAAATTTCTTCAAATTATATTGTTGCAGTCTTCAAAATTCTGGTACTTTCATAATACTATCAGATCAAATATTATTTTCTTATGTATCGATGTAAATTCATGACATGATTTCAACTAGGGCACTGGATTTTTCCTATAAACTAGTCTAGCTCCAGTCAATTTAGAGAAACATTTCAAACCTAACCAGAAGCATGTGAGTGTAGAACCAACGCGTTTGATCTGTTATCGGTTTGAGAAAGATGCAAACTTTTCAAGTGGTGTTGTTACTATATAATCATAAACCTCAATATACCCGAAGGTGTTAAGGTGCTTTGTTCATACATTGTAAAGTGTTTTAGTCAACTTTATATACAAATTTTGCCCAGCTTCTTCTATTTAGTGCAAGCTCTTTCCCTTCCTTCCAGCTCTTGATATTTTTTCCCATGATACCAGCTATTATATCATCCGATTTCCATCTAGGCCTACCTCTAGATCTTCTATTTATTGATTTGGTTTGCCATATCGACTTGACTTATCTCGAGTTATCCATTCTTACCATATGTCCAAACCACTTTAGTTGTTGACGTTCTATACTGTCTATGATCGGCTCTACCTCTAATTCATTTCTAATTACATCAGTTTTCACTCTGTCTTTTTTTGTGATTCCTTTTATGCCCCGTAGAAATTTCATTTATATTGCTTATATTTTGCTCTTCCGCTGTTTCGTGAGTACCCAACTTCAACAATAATAGATTAAGATCCGTTGTAATATGGACAATGGGTCACATGTGGCCTACACTCACCCTTCCTACTCTACAGATACAGATACAGAAACTAACAACAGTTTGAACTTTGTTTTCGCTGATCGCCATTATTTTTGTTTCATTCACATTGATTTTCAGGATGTTTTGTTTAGTGCTTCATACCATAGTTCTGAATTGTTTTGCAGATCTTTTGATTCTTGGCACATATTAATAAATCGTCTGACAAGGCACATTCTGTTATGTAGGTTGGTTCCAGATTTCTGTATCCCACCAGGAGTTTCTTGGTTTTTGTTTTGACTTCCGTCATTGCATCGTGTTATTATTATGGATGAAAAAATCTTTTGCAAAAGTTCTTGCTTCAGTATTTTGGGATTGCGGAAATTTGTCCAAAGGTAGCAAAGGTTGCAGGCCAATATCCCTGTACACAGATCGTATGTTGACGTTAAAAAATCTCGTGATTTGGGGACAGAACATCCAACAGTTTTAACTACGTCCGACTATCATGTCTTCCATCAACAGAAGTACAAGTACTAAAAATTCCCACAGTCAAACTACTGTCCTATGTAGAAGTCACGAAGCTTCTGGAATGTAAGAAGATAATACGGGCAACAGTACAAATATTTATTTAAAATTCATGGGTTGTTGAGCCCAACCCAAACGAATGAATGTATTGTATCCAATTACGTAGAGATTGTGTTGAATAATAAAATACTTCTACTTCTATAGTAGGCTGAGAATTTTTCAACTCATCGACCGGTCCTGCAAACAAATCCATTATTTAGCCCTTGGTGTCGTAATTCTGGATATGTGAGAGGAAACTGCAGGGATAAGTATGTAGCCGACCCAAAAACAATTTTGTTTGTCAGAAGGCCAAACATTTTTCATGTTGAGAGTAGGAATGTTCACGTTACTGTGTATCATGTATGTAGTAGGGGCGCGTACTATCGACAAATTTTTACAAATTCCATAACTTGTTGTTAACGAAAGTCATGTAACTATTCCATTTGATATTTTACTCGGAATATAATATTTAATAAATATAACAAGAGAGTTGGATGTAACTGCTTTGAACATCAAATCTACTTATTGCTAGATTTTGTGATCCGAATTGTTTATTAGTATTTTTGAAAGTATATACAGGGTGGGGCAATCTTGATTTGCGTTCTGTTTCACCCCGTATTAAAGAAGCCTCAGACAAAAAAAGGAATTAAAAATGAGTACAGCCAATGATATGTGAATGCCAATTGAATACAAAGACCTGTTGATTTATTTTGATTTACTCTTGGTGAGATCTTTTCGATTCTTAACCAAAATATAGTACGTTTCTTCAAAAAAATGGAAGTTTGTGCTGCTACGTGGTTTTGGAACACCCTGTAGAATCGAAAGTATTTTCAATGTGCCCTCAGTAACTGTATCTCTGTATCTGTAGAGTAGGGAGGGTGAGTGTAGGCTCACAGCACTTAGGCCACATGTGACCCATTGTACATCCTCCCGAGGAGTTGTCTTCCTAGGTCATTGTCCATCCTGTCCTTCTCAGGAAGGTGGACAGGTCACTAGGAGACATCTCCTTTATATCGGCAGGTGTAGGCCAAGACTCACCGAACACACACTCTCTTATTGACGATAACTCCGGACACTCGCATAAGACATGCCTGACAGTTTCATCTTCCTGTTCACACATCCTGCATAGAGGTGTGTCCACTAGCCCCATAGTATGGAGGTGTTTCCCTAGTTGACAGTGACCAGTCAGAAATCCTACTGTTAAACGTAGGTTTCTCCTGGTCATCGCCAAATATTTCTTCGGCTCCAGCTTCCCAGGGTCGCCCAGGGTGATCCTGGCAAAACTGCATCCTTTGATTCCATCCCATCTCTTAAGGGATTGAGTATGGGTGTAGCGTTTGGCTAGTTCCGCAATTGTCGAAGTCGTTAGGCCGTAGGTGTCACTGGGTCCTAGAATTTTTAGTCCAGCGGCTTCCCTGGCTAAAGAATCAGCAATGCGATTTCCTTTACTCCTGTCGTGCCCTTTAACCCACCTCAGGATAATATTGTTATCTGCTGAGGCGTCAGCTAAATCTTGGTGGCACTCTAGTACTAGCCTCGAAATAACACGTTGTCTGTTTAAGGCTAATAGGGCTTGTCTACTATCAGTGCAGATTATTATGTTTTTGCCAGAAATTCCTTTTCTGGTTAGTTCTTTTGTGGCAATTGAGATACCAGCCAGTTCTGTTTGAACTACGCTGGTATTGTTTCCCATTCCCCACTTCATCTTTAGGCTTAGTGCTCTTGAGTAAACTCCACATCCTGAGCCTTCTTTCATTTTTGAACTCAGTAACTGTATTACCTCACACAAAATTTTAAAGTTTTATCTCTTACCACAACTATGTCATCCTTCGATGTCAGAAGTTTGCCCCACCCTGTATTATATTTATTTTATATAATTGCTCTATACTGGCTCGAGGTTGCTCTAATGTAGTGGACGTAGAGTCAGAATCAAAATATGTGATGTGTTCTTTTTACTAAGAGATAATGAATAATAATGGTAGATTTCGGTTTTTAGTGATGGTTAATGGTAAAAATGGCGCAGTCCAAATGCTATTGGGATGGAGATTTGCCGTGGATGGTTCCAAATGTAAGTGTTTTGAATATTTTCTTGTTTCTTGAGTCAACACTGTTTACTTCTACTATTTTATGCATGACTAATAATACAATGATTTCAAGTTATTCTTTGTTAGCAACGATAAAGCTTCAAATATTTAATTTGTTGCTAAATATACAGTATGGTCCAAATAAAAGGAATAAATTCATCATCTCGTAAATCGGCGAAAGTCTAGCAGCCAACTCTTCCTGAGTTATTTTTGCAATGCGTGTCCGTTCTTTGAGTTCATCAGTAGTTTGTGTTCTATTTATGTACACTCTTCTTTCCAAGTATCCCCATAAAAATAAATCGAGAGGAGTTAAATAAGGGGACCTTCCAACTCTGTCTATTATTGTCATCTGAAGGTTACACTTTATTATACTTACCTTTATTGTAGTATCCTGGATAGCCATCTTATTTTTTGGGAGGATTTAAAATGTTATTATTAGGAAGGAGTAGTCTGGAAACTGGAGCAGTCCCAGCATAAAAAATATTGCGAGAAATTCAAGAACAATGAAAGCAAAAAAGCAAACTACATCTATAATAAAAATCAATGCGTTTTTAATAACCTGTGAAAATAATACTATACCAGGGATAATAAAATTAATCATCCAGAAAATTTAGTTTGTTAATGCTTAAAGCATATTTTCAACATTCGCAATAAACTGTTTTTTTTTAAAGTTTATTATAAAACTAAAGCTATTTAGCCACTGTAATTTCATTTCGTAGTTCTACAACAAGCGCTATTTACATGGGTCATTTCATTTGTTTTTATGCTCATTTGAGTTTCACCAGGTTGGCTAGTTGTTCCAGTCAAAGAGATGGAAACACCAAAATATTCGAAAATATTCAACAAAGAGTTAAATGGTAATAAAATTATATTAAATGAAAAAAATGTATTATCACTTCTACTGGGTGAACCAGGACTTAGGAGAAGATATAAAGTATGTGCTTTATATACATTTTTATAAGTTTTTTCCTTTACGCCAGGTTGTGTATTGAAAATTGTTTTTTATTTATATTAGAAATTAGTAAAATTTCATCCGTTTAAAAACCTCATAATTGCAAACTTTTTGGAGTCATAAACAAGTGTAGTGTAGACTTACTGACTTCTATATTTGTCTATCCAGGCCGCTTCAAAGGCTCTTATGAGTCTAAAACAGTCTGGAACTGCAAACAATCCCTTGAGCAGCTGGCGAAGTTACTTTGTTATAGGTGCCAGGGCATAAAGGAATTATCGAAAATTGCGTCTTGGATCTTTGTACTCCTTCAAATGATACGAACCGTTTTGTAGTATCCCAAAAAGCCGCATCGCGGAAGAAGTCTAAAAATTGAAAAAGTCTAACGCCTCGGTAGTAAACTTCTCAGCTCAATACGTATACACTCCAATCGGTATCTCGTGAAATGAGGTGACGATGCGCCGTAACAAATTTGAAAGTGGGAATCCAGCTAAGCCAATCGTGCGGTAGACGTTATGCAGTGGGCAGCTCGATATTGGCAGAATACGATCTCTCTCTGCGTACTGGAAGCTCCGCCTTGTCACGAGATACCAGTTTACCTGTAATTAGTTCCTTCTACTCTTAGTAATATAATACACTCTTCTAGATGACATTAATTTGGTGTACTTCTTTAATTTATTTTATTAATCTTTTTAACATAATTGTTTCTAAATCGCGAACATAATTTTCTGTAATTGTTAATAAAAAAATATCATATTAATGTTAAAAATGAAACTGTTTCCATCATCAGAATGACAGGAGTTACATTTGATGTGCTGTCTACCTGGTGTGTAATATTTTGGCAAGACCAAATAGTGTCCTATCTTTCGATTGACTTGATATAATATTATG
The DNA here is from genome assembly GCA_949126875.1 of Lochmaea capreae. NCBI lineage: Eukaryota > Metazoa > Arthropoda > Insecta > Coleoptera > Chrysomelidae > Lochmaea > Lochmaea capreae. Next base: position 23,255,665 of record OX421404.1, read on the forward strand.
TGATTGGAAAAAAGGAGATATGATATCCCCATAGAGCTAATAATAAAGCTTTAATAATTGTATGGCAAACATCTTAAAGTTGCGTTCTTTTATATTCAATGAGTAAAATATTGCCGTTATTTTTCCTTTCTTTTTTGTTGTAATTTGTGATATTACAGATTTTTTAGTTGTTTGATAATTTAATTAATTGTTTCTTCATTTATTGTTTGTTATTTTTATGTTTTCCTTTTTTTTCTATACTATGTATACTCACGGATAAAAACATCCAGACCCTTGCTATAACATGTATGTGTTTCAGAAGCAATACAGTTATTATTATTATTATTATTATTAATATCAATCTTCTTTTTTCTATTCACATAATATATAGTCTAAGATCCCGATATAAAACGACATCCACCGAGATGCTTATTTGATGAAACGTATTTTATATTTAATTTAATATGTCAATAAATATATTGCATATGGGTTGCCTAACAAATTTCAGTCCAGGATATGATTAATTAATTATTGTAAAACTATTTTTTTTGAAACATTTCACCGGTTTGATTATTAGACAAATTCTATACCAATCGAAAGTATGAAGCTCTTAGAACATGCAAAGGTTAGGTTGCCTTTTCCGGTCACAACCCTGTCAATTCAATGCCACATGTCTTATTTTTGACATTTGAAATTAACTCTAAATTTTCTCGAAAGTGCATCTAATCTGAGTGAGTAATTCAGAGTAATTTGTCATCCAATCTAGTATATTTTGTGGTGAGTTGCTGTGTTAGCTTGTTTTACAGTGTTTTCACATGTCAAAAACAAGACAAGTGACATTCAATTGACAGGTTTCGTCCATGCAGCAAACACGTAAATATTCAAGTCCCCTAGGTTATTTTAGTTTTATCAGTAACAACATTAATAGCCCGGTTCAGATATTCGGAAACATCTAGAAATCTTTGAAATCAAAAATTATTTCTGTTTCGACTTTGAATTGTACCCTGAAGGACTAGTAAATGTCAGTCGGTTGAGACAAGATAGGTTACTATTTGGTATAACCGAAATACCGGGTGTCCCAGAAGTTTCTGACCCATTTTAACTGTTAAAATCTCGGAACTCAGAAACGATAGGGAGGTGCGGTTTTCGAGCAACAATTTCTTTTTTCATAAAGTTTTTTCAGTATAAATGTTTAATGAGTGAAATCTTATATAGGATGTTTTTAAGAAAATGGTATTTTTAATTGAAAATATAGTCTATTTTTTTAATGAAACACCTTATATATTTTCATTCTATCTGAAACTCTTCCCCTTTCTGAAAATGTATAATTTGTTGAAGTTTAGATGAAAAATGGGTAAGTTATTCGATTTTTAATCATAGGCAGTTATGTAGGTGTAGGTATCTAGAAAGAGGCGTCAATGTTTAATTGAGCTTTGGAATTTTTATTAAAGATAGATGTTATAACTCTGGGACAAGGGTTTCAAGAAATTACCCCGAAAATGTTACGCAACTCTATCACTTTTTGTTCAGGTTGCAAAAATGTATAAATCAAAATGGACAACACTTGGAACACCTTCAAGACTTTTATTAAATTAGATAATTTATAATGTTCATTTCCATTAAAATTTGATTCACCTTTCAAGTTTGTTTAATTGTTTTAGATATTTCTAATAAGTCGTGCTTCTTTCAAAAACATTCGGTATAATTTTTTTTTAAACGTAGGTATTAGTTAGCATTGTTTTTTATTTAAAACGTATAAGCCAGACATATCTTTATCTAACAAACAATCATCACTAAATACCAAATAACTTACTCATTTTTCATCTAAACTTTTCTAAAATTATACATTTTCAGAAAGGGGAAGAGTTCAGCTTTCAGATAGAATAAAAATATGTAGGGTGTGTCATTAAAAAAATAGACGATATTTGCATTTAAAAATACCATTTTTTTAAAAACACCCTATATAAGATTTCACTAATTAAACATTTATACTGAAGAAACTTTATATAAAAAGAAATTGTTCCTCGAAAACAGCACCTCACTATCGTTTCTGAGTTGCGAGATTTTCACAGTTAAAATGGGTCAGAAACTTCTGGGACACCCCGTATTACACATCAGGTAGTACCACAAATCAAAAGCGTTCATAAATTGCAAATCACATGAACTTTTTTTTATGGAAATAAATAAAAAAAAATTCTGGTTGAATGACGGAATAGAAATGTGTTGATAACGTAACTGTCGAAAGAATTTTGATTGCAGACAAGATAATCACTAAATTAATCATCAGTAATGTGAATATCTTCAGTAATCCTTTCAAGTTCCATACAATTAACTGAAAGTTGTTCATTATTCTGCACAACGATCGACAGAATGAATGCCGTGATGCACATTCTAAACTTGAGTATCCGATTTTACATCCGATATTAATCAGTCAGGGTCGTCTGTAGAAATAAAGCATATATATACGATGTTTAGCTTCAAATTTCGACCTCATATTTTTTTAGGTAATAAGTAGAAAATTGATTATTCAAAAATAAAATTACTCAAAATTCCGCGTACTCCGAAACTTGAGATAGAATAACTTTTCACTTAGTTGGCAATTTTAGTAATACTCCACAGTGGGAACTGATTACACTACCATTACACTATCTTACTCGCGTTTCGATAACCAAGTTACCTTTTTCAGTGACTGAAGGTAAACATCTTTTTTACCTTCAGGGGACCGTAAATAAAATATATACTTCCAGAGCACTCTTAATTATTAGATTACGCAAAATATGTTTTCCCTTTCCATCTTAAAAATATAAATGTGGAATTAAAAGAATAAAATATTAACTCTTTGATCATGTAGCTGGAATCTTACAAATAGTAGACTGCTAAGATAATACTTATTACCAATAAGCCAGAAAATAGATTTATACAGAAAATATACAGATCTGACAACTCTTCTACTGACCATACGACTTGGAATGCATGGGCATAGTTGTGTCGATATAGCATCTGTTGGTTACGTCAAGACATATCGACGCGAACGGAAAGACACGAAGGAAATGAATGGGTCCAATCGTGTACGGAAATATAGAGGTGGAAATACCGTTCCAATATGGTCCTCTCCATTTGTCCCTTCCTCCTCTGCTCTTTTCTTTCCGTTATTCACGTTTAACCGGGCTCCATTTTCAACAATTTTATTTTAATGGCCTGTTATCATTAGCTTGACCCCTTCCCTTCTGTACATTTACATCCTTATGGTGCACAAACACAGTCCCTAGGGTTTGTCTTCTTTTCGGTGGAGACGACATTTGGTGTATTCAACCATTCCGATTATTGATCTGATCTCCTTCCTGTCTACGATCAGCAAGGCTTCTGCTTTCAGACTAGAAACGTCCTCCTTAGCTTGCCTTTAGCCCGTTATATATTTCCAGTAGATCATCTGATCTAAGATATTCCTTATTGTCAAATTTTAAAGGATTTCCAGCTACGACTCCGGGTCTATAATCTGCGACTGACCTTGTCATCTGGCAAGCTGAACCACTACTTCAATATTCAGGATAATCTTATTGGTTGTTCACAGTTGGTTCAGAAGTAGTCTAGTCTAAATTGCCCACAACTGTATAATAATATTTTGCCAGTAATATACAGTTTGGATGGTCTGTTTATTGAAGCTCAGGGAAGGTATTTTTGCCAAAAAATATTAATTCTATTGTGCCTGAAAAAATGTATTATCACTCCATTTTCACATACAAGCCGACTCTGATAGATAACACGCTTAAGATCATTTGTATTCTTCAAACAGATAACGCGGATTTTCTTGGGGAATTTTTCAAGAATGTAAAGTAGCGGAGACATTTTACGCCGCAAGATATTCAATTTTATTGATATGATGCGAATAAGTTTATTGATAATGCAAAATGCAGTTTGAAAGACAATCAAATAGTAATAACTTTGGAGCAGATGTGAAATACTTGGATATTGATAAAATATTTGTATAAAGACAAAATTCGATGCTTTTCATTACACTATCAAGTCTACAGGGTGTTTCAACGCAACCTAGACGCTCCCAGAATCTCATAAATCAAGAGTTTCTACAAAATTGAAAAACAAAATTCATTTATAGCCAACAATGTAGCCCCGCATTAAAACCCAATATTTTTTAAAAACTGTGGTCGAGTGACACATGGTTTGAAAGGTAATTTATTCATCTACACAACATTTTGTTACAATTCTCAGTCCCAATCCAAATCCCAGGAAAACGTTGGTTCAAAAACTGTCTTAGGCATTTATTATAATGTGTGAGTTTCCCGTTGAAATTAGCTGGTGCTCTAAAAGACTATCACGTTGCAATGTGAAGTAAATATTGTGTTAATAACGTCTTCTTACAAATTAAGTTATTCTATTGATATTTCTGTCAATAAATAATGGTCCGATAATGTGAATCCCTAAAATGACAAACCATACAAAGTAAGTGAACCTATGTGCAGGAAATGTGAACTCTATGATGAAATACCTACTCCCAAACTCTGCTTCTGCGAGAACTCACATGGAGTCAGAGGGAAGCACTTTGGAGAGGAAATAATAGGTGCAACCAATACAACTACTGAAAATTACTCCAGTCAAACTAGTGGCTTACATAGAAGACACAAAGCTTCTGGAATGGAAGTAGATTACATGGGAAATGGTACAAAGATTCAGTTCAAGTGCCTGGGCAGTTGAGCACAATCCAATCCAATGAATGAATGAATTAATAAGCTGCTGTCTCTATGAATACGTGCGATTCACTCTGACTCCAATAACGACAATTATATCTATTAACTTCACCATTTAACATAAAAGTAGACTCGTTGAAAAACACATATTGTACAATAATTGATTTTGGTGGCGACGATGTTCATGAATTTAGCTGGACTTACTTGTAATGGGTTTTCTTGTTATTAAATATACTATACAATAATCATACCGATGGAAAAAACATAACTCAGTTATTTTTCATCTTCACCTACCTGTACACTCTCGAATAAATCATAAATTAATTTAAATTGCGAAATTCAAGACACCGGTAGAGAAAGCAAACACAATAGATATTATTAATGTTTGAATTTGAATAATGGAGACATAATGGGAAATGAGAATTAATGAAAAGAGAGCATTTCTTTTATGTCAGACGCATCCTATGAACAATACAAGACTTGGCCACAATGAACCTCAGCGACACGTCTAATAATGCTTTTTGTTTCTTACACCCTACGGGCCCTCATAATTAAATTTCAGCTCTTGTTTGGTAGCTAGTTTTGTTGAAACGAAGTAAAAAACAAAAGGGTTTTGGATTTTTATTACCTTTCAGTTACATGTTTTTTTTTTGACAACGACCAATCACAAAAAATATATTTTTTTAAGGTCAAACGGGGCTGGTATATATACCAACCTCGTATATTAAAACATGTTAGATATATAAGTTTTTACCAGCTAAACAGCTCGTTTTACAAGTGATCACAGAACAAAAATAACGTTATATTATAGAACGCGATTAAACAACAACAATAACAGTAACTCAGTAGGTAATTAAATTTCAAATGAACAAATCAACATAAGTAAAATTGAAATTGAAACTAACAACACGTTGGCATGAAAATACAAGAAACTGGAAGAGCGGTGAGAGGTGTACCGTTGTAAGTGAACCAATGCACATCACTGGGCGTTGTTGAGCCAGTGCTCAATCTAAATTTGACCAGTTTAGGTGTAGCTTTAAACTTTGACGTTGGGTTGACTAAAAATTACATTTGATATTTGCTGACAGGCGCCAAGTATGTTGTTATACCGATTGCGTAAAGTACATCCGAACCGTCTGGATTACACAAGTACGACAGAAAAACAGCTGAAAGAGAGAGAAAGAATAATTATGCGTGGTCATTAAGGCGTGTACTTTGTTCCACCTTAGCATAGCTAATAATTTAAAGGAATTGAGGGTGAAAATACTGCACGTTTGTGCCAGCATTACGCCAAATAATCTTAGAGATATGAGATCAAATCTTTATCACAGATTTGGTTATTGTCTGGCACAGGAAGGTGGTTTATTTGAGCACTTAATTCATTAAAATTATGTTTACCTTTAGAATGGATTTTTATTTTTTCAGGAAGTTTATATTTTATGTTTAGAATATGGGTAGGTACCTACCTACTTATTTTATTTTTTCAATTTAATTTATTAATGGAAGGGATTTTTAGTTTATTAATTATGGTTCTCTCAAGAAATGCTGTTTTATTTTCAAGTTACAATGGCTAAAATAATATCCTATTGTAGCTAGAAATTGTCAACTTGGTCTGAAAAGATTATGTTGACAAAAGTGAATTTTAAGATGTATAGGTTACGTAATAACGATTGTATTTTTTTATTTCTTTAACACCCTCACTCCTTCCATGTTGGGAGCATACTGAATACCTCCAACTAGTGAATTCTCTCTGTAAAGGACCACTCGTCCAGCCTCGGGAAATAAGTATATACCCCTAAGATGAAACAAAGTGATGACCGCGCACAATTATTATTTCTCTCTCTTTCATATATCCTTGTCGTACTTGTGTAATCCGAGGCCAGGGTTCCAAAGGCATTTACGCAATCTGTATATACCGATGTGAAGACAGCGGGCAATATTTCCGAAGTCACCCGAACGCAGGAAACAGTGGAGCACCAAAACCTTTTTTGACTTATACGAAATATCAATTGTTTCATGGAAAATAAGTATTTTTCATTCATTGAGACCTAAAGGGGTAAGTGAAGGACAAGTGATTTGCAACATTTTGTCAAAATTTGTTTATGCTCCGATGACGATTTCACACAGAATTCGAATTTTTATTGTAAGGGTTGCTAAATGCACCCCCTGGTTCCCTCGGGAAGTCGAATTTGTATATCGGGGAGTGAAGAACAAGTGATTTGCAACATTTTGTCAAACACAGAGTTCGAATTTTTAATATAAGGGCTGCAAATTGCTCCCCGATTTTTGTATTAGGGAGTAAAGGAGAAATATTTGCCAACATTTTGAATGGACCTTAATAAAATTTGACAACAAAGTTTTGTAGTCTTAAACTTCAAAATATTATTGATTGTCTAGTTGTCAAATTTTTTCGTTGTGTCAGATAGGGACCAAAAAATTATTTTTATACTAGTTAATCTTGACAACGGTAGCTGGAACGTTACCGAAACGTCGAAATAAAAAATAAAAAACATTATTGTGGTTTGATTCCCAAAAAAATATGAAAATAGAAACTTGAAATTTTGTAATTTTCGTTTTACTAGCAATTTATTTATAAAAGAATTAAATAAATCAAGGTTTCCCCGCCACTGTCAACATTAATCAATTCACCAAAGCGATTAGGAAATATCCACACCTTCTGTCGATTGAAATCCGCTCGCGATCTGCGAAAGAACAGTATTTATGCACCCCCGGTTAAAAAACGGTTCTCGAAAGGCCACATACGGTGACATCCATCCATCATTTAGAACGAGATCGACATTGCAGTTCGCGTTGTGTATCTTGTTGACTCCTCTCTTGTTAGACTAGGCGGCTATTCATTCAAAAATAAAGATGTGACGTTATTACCCTAACGTTATTTTTGAATAATGTAGAAAAAAAAACCGTCACATTTAGGCTGTCTACTACATTGAACTCGAGCCAAAAGAAAATTTAGACTGCGGAAATAAATGTTTCAACGCCAAATTGCAAGCACATGGAATTACACATTATTTATAAATTATATCAATACATACTATGTGTCCGTAGTAATAATTAGAGTTATGAATAACCAACTAGTTACAATTCCATTAGTCAATGCATTAATAAATAATGGGGAGCGAAGAGCGTCAACAATAAAAAAAAGTTGCAAATAAAATTTTATACAATATAACGAAGCCAGAAGTCTCCTGCAGTACTTCAAGAGTAACAGGGAGCTTGGTTAGAGATTGAGAAATTATGGAGTCAAAGCATTTCATACAAATTGAGAAAAAACTAGAAAAAATGTATCCAAATTTTGTAAATACTATCATAATTGTGATAATTGTAGTATTAATATTATTATTACCACCCAAGAGAGGTAAGTCGACTCACAACTTGGCGTCTAGGGTAATCGATACCTTTCTTTGTAATTGTTACTTACAAAACATGTCGAAACGTGTTGTTTACAATATGGGGAGGATAAAAAATTGAACAACAAAATTATGTTCAAATTCAATTTTATTTATTTCTTAAATTTTGCCCAAATACCATTTTTAGTCAAGTTGTGGACCCTTTCATTTTTAACATTATCTATCCCCTATCGGTTTTGCAAAAAGTTCAAATAGAGATGGTGATATACAGGGCTGCCCAAAAAATTGCATTTCATGCATATCTTCTGAATATCCTGTGGAAAATTTTATTAACTGAGTGATGTTGATTTGTAAGACGTTTTAGAGCCCCATCTTTTCTCAAAAATTTGTTATTTGATTCATTTCTAATCTGCATTATTGAGGATTATTATTAGCCATTATGATCAAAAATATGTAGACGGTTTTTATCTGTCGCTGATACGTCTCTTTCACAGGTAGGTGTATTCCCATCTCGGCTTTCCAAATCATCATTTTCTGTTATCTCTTTGTCACACGCAAATGCTATGCTGCTGCATTCTTTAGATAAATTATATAAATATAACACACAGCGGATTTTTACACTACTTCGCTACCATTAACTTGCTGTTAATTTTTGATAAGAGTTTGCATTAAAAACAACGAAACTTTCATTCTACATTTAACCAAATTAAATATGCCAGAAAAACTTGATTGTTTCTTGTTTCTTCTTTATTTCTTTCAGTCTTACCTTCTTTCTTTCCTTTTTTCTTTCTTTCTTTCTTTCTTTCTTTCTTTCTCTTATCCTTATGCCTTCTCAGGCATCGGATTGGAGTTCTTCCTGTAACCATTTTTTCCAATCTTCATCTCTCCTAATGTTTTTCCTTTGTTCATTCCAATTTCTTCAATCTGGTCTATCCTCATGTGTCTTCCTCTTTGTCTTTTTCAAAATATTCCCATTTCTATAACTTTTCTCGCAATTCTATCGTGCTTCATTAATAGTTATGCTTCTGATTTCTTCGTTCCTTACTTTGTCTCATTTCGTTTTACCTGCTATTTTCTTCAAATGTTTGATTTCCATTGCATTTATTTTTGTTTCCTGCTTTTTCTGCAGTACCCAGTTCTCACTAGCATAAGTTAAAGTTGGTACTGTAATTTTGTTATAGATTTCCAACTTTGTGTTCATATCAATGTGTTTATTGCTTAATAATGTTCGATTTAAGGAATGATATAATCTTGTTGATTTATTTGCTCTGTTATTGAGCTCTGCATCTATTTTCCCTTCTTCTGTTATTATACTTCCTAGGTAGTAATAGGTTTTTACTCTTTCTAATAATTTGTGATTACATTTCAATTCCTTGTAATTACTCCCCTCTAGCTGTTTTCCATTTACTATCATTACTTTGGTTTTTTCTATATTTATTGTAATTTTCATATTTTCTATTTCTCTTGTCAATATTTTATTCACAATCGGTCAGTAATATAGAAATTTCTTAACTTAAAAACGGTAGGGAAGTGACTCATTACTTACATTTACTTCCACGCTATAGCCGGAAAAGTACTTTTCCGGCTAGACGCATGTGTCACTGGTTTTTGAAAAAATTTAATACCTTTCTTCGCTTTTCTACGGAATTATTCCGTCAACTGTAGCTTCTCGGACTTCCGGAGGAGTACAGGTTAATTCAAAATAAGACATTATATACTTGTTTGAGCGAAAAAATTGAAATTGCGTGACAGAAAGAATATTTTTTGACATAATTACAGTAGAAACGGTGTAGCTTTACCATCACGTGACTGTTACCTTACGTATATACGTATACGTTACTATACGTTACTATACGTACTATTATATACGTTACTATACGTTCTATACGTTACTATACGTATATACGTATACGTATAGTAACAGTCACGTGATGGTAAAGCTCCACCGTTTCTACTGTACATAAAAACCAATAAATTAGTAATATTGCTTAGTATCTGTTTCATGAAGTTCTTTGTCAAAAAAAATATTAAATTATTTTCTTAAAATTAATCAGCCTTATTAATAATAAATTTAGATTATTCTAGCATGACTTTAAAATCAAACTAGTGAAAAAACATATTAATGAATCCATTTAACATTATTTTAACATGCTATAAGTACGCTCTTAGTAACCATTAGTTAGTATGGTGCTATCGTCTTTATTATTGATAAGGCTGATTGTGTTTAAAAGCTTGTAACTAAGCGATTGTGAATAAAATAGTATACATACCACGCGGGAAGGATAATTCCAGCCACGGCTTTTAGCCTGGGCTGTAATGATCTACTTCCCCGCTAGGTATGTAATATACTATACATGATCCCAATGGAATACGGGTTTAAAAAATTAATTGCAGTACATTTGGTTGTTTAGGTGAAACCCATTATTAAAATGACCAATCCGTTGATATCAAAATTGTTGGAAGTGAAAGACCCATTTTAAATGACAATTTATAAAATCCAACGGGAATTGAAATATTGAAAAACGCAAACCGAATCGAGTGGTGCATTCTGAAATACAGGATATTGGACGTATGTAGTAGTAACTTTGTCAATTAATAATAAATTTGTTTGAAGCAATGACGACGTTTCGCATCGCTTTGGGATAGGGCGAAACGGAGCACTTGATTAACGATATTAAAAGTTTAGGCAAAAAGTTCGTTTCGTTCAAAAGATGGAATTGTGATGCTGCAACAACGTCCATATTATAAATCGGTTTTGTTTCTTTGTAAATTGAAAGAATCGTTGACCAATTATTTTCAATGTTTAAAGCTTATTACAGTTTTCTGTAATATTGTCGTATTTAATAAAGCGTTTTATCAACAGATGTCGAAGAATGATTATTTTTATTCCAACGCTTTATACAGTTTTGAAAAATATTTTTCAAACACAATGACCGTTCAACTAAGAAGCAACAACTACTTCCCGTGCTGTATGCACCAACGGTTATTGAATTACACTCCAAAGTCAAACGGGGTTGGTATATCTTCAAGGTATTTTAAAACCAACCATTCTGGTTTGCAATTAGAAGGGACAACACAACTTGTAGACCGGTTTCGATGTATTTTCAGTACAAGGTATATTTTATCCGTCCGAGAATATCTAATCCTGGACTGAAGAATACACTTCGATCACAATCAATACGGAAGTGTAAAGATTGTGACAGTAGCGGTATCTTCACTCCCAATCTCAAACCAAAAGTCAATATCCGTCGGTGCATACAACACGGGAAGTAGTTGTTGCTTCTTAGTTGAACGGTCACTGTTTTTGAAAAATATCAATTAAATAATTAATAATATAATTAATAATTATTCTTCAATATCTGTCTAAAAAGTTTGTTGAAATTAGTGAAAATAAAGAATAAAAACATGTTAGACAAAGAGTCAGGTAAGGTTTTGTATGCATTGTTACAATTATTATCACTATCAAGGAAAAAACAACTGCAGTTGTTTTTTAGTTTATCACTCAATTATTGTATTTTTAATGGTTTTTTAATCAAAATCGAAACATGCTGAAAAATATAAATATTTTACTCTATTTGAATTATTACAAAAACACGAAATTTATTCATTATTGGATAATATTACTGCATTAATTATTACAAATATAAATAATAAATTGAACCAGTCATGTGGTAGTTGAATTATTTTGTTGCAATAAAAATATAAAATTTATTGCAGACTGTTATTGATTCACAATCATTTTGTTGTACACTGTTAGTGGTAAGTACACATAATATACGCTTATTTAAAACTAACACAATTAAAATAATATTGTATACAGAGTGGTAAAAAAGTCTGGAAACGGCCAATTAGGTATCCCTTAAATTGCCAGTCCTAATTGTATAAAATTTGAGGTACACCTTTTTTGGTATACGGAGATTCCAGATTTGATATTTGCAATGTTGCCAGATTTACAGTTTCTCTTAATTTCTAGACAATTTTGTAGAAATGTGTGTCTATCATCGATTAGGGTAACCATTATGTTGAAAATGTTGTAATTTTTCAATTCTTACGTTATAATGTAGGTACCTAGTTGAAAATAGTTTATAATAAAAAATATATTGAGACAATATTAGACATAACCAAACTTCTGTTTTATGTATTAAAGACCCCCGGACTACATAAAACAAAAAGTATTACACATGGTTAAACTCGTATTGAATAGGAGACCCCAATAATGACTGAATATACATGGTGATGAATTTGAAAAACCAAAGTTTTAATAATATAAGGGAAGCGGCAAATCTGGCAACAATGCAAATATCAAATCTGGAATCTCCGTATTCCAAAATAGGTGTAGGTACCCCAAATTTTGTACATTTAGGATAAGCAATTTTCGAGATAGTTGGCCGTTTCCAGACTTTTGGGCCACTCTGTACATTGTCTTCATATACAGCGTCTTGAAAATACTATTTTTCAATATAAATGACCATTGTATGATAATTTTTGTGAACTAATTGTTCTGCCGTCAAAAAAATTAAACAGAAGTTTTGTATCGACTCTTCTAAAAAGTTATTCTCCAAGGTGGATGCATTCAGTCATTGGAATGAGGGAAAAGATGAATTCTGAATTCTGATTGAATCACATTCGTCGAAAGTATTGCTAGCATAAAAAAATAGAATTTTCCCACATGGGCATCGCGTAGTTGAGGGAGAATCACTTATATGATTATTTTTATCCCTTGATTTCTGAGACGGTTCCGATTTCATACTAGCTTGAGATTTTGAGGTCAGTATTTTCGATTTTATCCTTCTTATCATCTGAATTTAGCAAGAAACCAAATTGTGTGGTAATTAATAATGCACTTTAGATAATCTGCAAGATCTTGACAGTATTGCCATGGAAGGGATTGGATTGTAGACTCTACTGTTACTTGAAAAACTACATTGTCGATGTCAACGACCACTAGAAATGGGTGTATTGTTTTGAAAGAAAATATTATTTCTTTTAATTGCTTATTTTTGCCGGCATGAACTACTCGCGGATCAATCAAAAGATTCAATTCAACTTTAGAATTTTGTAATAACCAAAATTTAATTTGAATAGGAAACTTTAAGTACTGTTTTATTGGGACATTTTTTCATAATTCCCGGGGTTTAAAACTTTTTCTCATGAATTGGTCATAGCACAAAGTTGGGTTATGCAGTTTTACGTTAAAGAGTAAAATTAGGGTGTTTCATTTTTAGGTGATATTTGTTTTTGGTCCTACTTGAAAATCTGAGAATTATAAAAAAAAATGCGGTTGGAACAAAAATTCTAAGTCAAGTAGAGGCTTCGCTCTTTCAAAAATGCTATTTCCTTTATAAATAACAAGGGAACATTTTTTTTTCAGTTTCAATTCGATTTTTCGGTATTAAAACATTTTTTTAGACAAAATGAGTGTACTGCTTTTATAGGGAATCAAATTTCGTACAAAAAAGTTCCTTTGAGCAAACATTCTCCAATCAACAGTTTCTGAGTTGTAGAGTTGGAAAGGTGAATGTTCATAATTATAATCGATACCGAATTTTTTGGAAATTGGAAATTTTTAATCCCACAGTAAATATTTTGTACAATAGATGTTGTGAAGTTATAAAATTGTTATTTGTAGACTATATTTTGTATTTAGTAAAGAAATATAAACTTCTATGTATAAATCGTTGGAATTGCTGAAATTTTTTTTCTTTAATTTCTGGGTTGGTGATAACATTAATGTTTGCTTATTAGCATTAGGAAATTGCTTTCTATGCATTGCTACAACTTGTAATGAGTATTCTTAAACTCCGATTATATGATTCAATTAATTGAACTCCTCGTTCAATAGTGCCATTTACCACTTTTTGAGTTCATTGATATTATGATTTCATAGTGAGTAATTATGAATTAAAATTTATCTTCATTTACTAAATACAAAATTTCGTTTCTGAAATTAACCATTCAATAACTTTATAGCATTTATTATAAATAATATTTAATATAAAATCGAAAATTTAAAGAAAATTTGGTATCACTGATTATTAACATTCACCTTTCCAGCTCTGTAACTCAAAAACTGTTGATCGAAGTGTCTTTGCTCGAAAGAACTTATTTATTTAATTCCATACAAAGGTTTTATACTCATTTTTCTTAAAATAATTTTTTCAATACCGAAAAAATCGAAGCGAAGCTTCTAATAGAATTGAAATTTTTTTTTCACGGAGAATATTTTCTTTTGATTTTCAGGTAGCACTGAAAAAAGAAAATATCGCCTAAAAATGAAACACCCTAATAAATTTTTTCTAAAAAAAGCACAACTATGGAACATTTCCGCTCCGATATTAATGACTGTCAATGCAATGTGTAAAATATGATTTATTAAATTGTTTTAAAAATTGTCCAGTTAACAACAGATTCCACCAAAAAATAGGGAATGTCAATTCAACTATACATCAATGTTTCAATAATTCTGAATTTTTAATAACTCTGCTCCAGTGAAGTACCACATTGTGAATATTTACATTCGATTGTTACTGGATCGTAATTTCTCACAATTTTAAAATAAAATTAATTCTAAAGTGAATTCGATAATACTCAATGATATCAATTTGTGTAGAGTGTCGGTGAATAATGAGCTAATTGGGTTTTATCTGAAGCTCGAAAACTCAAAATATAACACAAAACTAACGGTCACACATCAGAACATATATTTTTTGAGAGAGCAAACGATACGATCTATGTCCCGCAATCTACATCTAGGCAAAATCATGTCATCCGGTTTGGCGCAGTTTGAAGGTCGTTTGGAATGATTTTAAATAGCTCGAACCTTTAAACTATGTTTGCCAAGTTCTTATTGATGTGTGAAAAATAGATTTTTTGAATTAGGCTTTTTAGACGTAACTCAATGATATTGTTGGATAAAAAAATGGGGAATTGTTTTGTTGTTAATATACCATTAGGATGTGGAAATTTGTCGAATCAATAGGAGTGACATTCACTGAGACCTAAAAGATCTATTGTGCCCCCTAACTTCTACTTAGTTCCTGAGGATTGTCTCAGAGACTAGTAGCTCCTTTAGTCATATTTCCCTGAGGAATTTCAAGATATCTGCAGGCTTCAACTTTGGTAAATGTCCCTCTTCTATCCAATAATCTCCTAGGTGCAGGGTCCTAGGATTCTAAATTGCAGAGCAAATCGCAAGTATGTGGATGGAGATTTCTTCTTCCATGCCACAGAATCTACATTCTTCCTCCACTACTTTGAGCTTTCTCAGGTGCCTGTTCAGGCGGCAATGTCCCGTTAGGATCCCTGTTAAAACTCTTAGTGCAGTTTTACTTTGACTTATGCATTCATTTGATCTCAACGGGCTGTAGTCACCCATCAGAATCTTTGATTGTCTAAGCCCTACTAGATCTTTCCAATGGTCAGATCTTCCCTTTTCTTCGGCTTTGCCTATTTCTTCCAATATGACATTGGGGATGATACCGCAAAAGGGTTCCGACCTCCGAAAGTGTCTTTCAGTCCGTCAATTGCTAGTTTATCTGCTATTTCATTTGCTTATATTCCTGGAATCCACAGTAAGGTTACTATATTGTTCTCTCCCAGTTCATTGAGTATGCCTAGGCATTCCCACAACCTTTTGGAACTGATTACTCAAGAGCTCAGTGTTTTAATGGCTGCTTGACTATCCGATATTATGATTATCTTTTGCCTTCTATATCCTTTGTCAATATTGAACTGGGCACACTTTCTTATGGCGTGAATTTCCGCTTGACAGATACTAGGGGTTTTTTCCAAGCTTTCGGAATGTTTAGTTCCTGACCCGTACATTCCTATCCCAGTTTGCTTTTGAGCCATTTGTGTACCATGGAATGTCATTATTTCCAAGTATGATTATGGTATTTGGATCCCATTCCTTCTTGATGCATAATTCCGTAACGAATTTTTTGAAAAGTTATACCTTTTCATTATACCATCTTGTGGCATGTCCCAGGTATTTGATATCTATGAAGTTAGGTGGTGGTTTTTTTAACTATTTCCCCAAACAAGATCGATTAATTGTTCAATTAGCACGTAGAAATCCGATCATTACATCCAATGCCATCAGACAGCAAATCCAGGAGGTGCATCAAATCCATCTGACTGGTCAAACCATTAGAAGATGACTTTTTGAGGTCAATTTTACAAGCCCTGGATCTTTGAGAGTGTTTAAACTCGCAAATGTTAACAAAGTTACTAACTTGAGTTTGGATCAATTGCAGAAAACGTAACGGGACGTCAATCTAGAGCCACCACGAGATTGTCCCATTTTAAGCTGGCAGTGCAATGTTTTGAGGGGCATAATGTGGAATTACTCTGATTCGTGGGACATAATTGGTCAGGTTACGTGTTAAAATCAATTTATCCATTATGGTGAGGAGCTTCTGTTTAAGGACTACAGCCCGAGTGGGCTGAGAATGTTTATTTTACTCAAACCTGTTTATTTTGTGCTGTAGCAATTAATTGTTTCATAATATATTTTTCACATGTAAATAGGTAGTACCCCTTCGACGAACGCCAATTGATAAATCGTTTATATAACTAAACACTAACTGCTAGGCTTGTTTCGACCAGTCGTGGTTGAATGTCCATTAGTCATTTTAATTGTATATGTCACAGAAATACGTTTAATTCGTTTTATTAGTTTATTAATGATTTCACAAAAACTTTAATGTAAATCATTAATTCTCTGTACCAAAAAACCGTATGTATTAATGGATCGTTGTAAATATTTAACTCGAAACAGACAACCAACGACAATATCATAATTTATATCCTACAATAATATTTAAATACAATGTTGATTAGTACAGTGGGTGTTGATGCTGCAATTTTGTGTACATCAATTATTTGGTTTCCGAATGGAAACTGAAAATTAATTATTCTAGAATTTTAAAAATATGATCAACAAAACTACAAATAAATGAACTGTTTACCTAAATGTATCGCCAATTGCAGATCAAGCCACGAGCGAAACATGTCATCGCTTTTATTGCTTCAAATAAAACTAACGTTTTTTTTTGTCACTCAAACCACGGAGAACAACGGTACATCATAAAATATATTATACATGTTCGGCCATAGAGAAATGATAATATAATGAGAGTTGTCGATCCTGTATTAACCATGGAGATAATACACATAGAGTAGGCTTTCCATAGGGACTCGTGTAAGCGTATTCGTCCACCCTTTAGAAAGAGATGGACAACCAGTTTGGTATTGCTTTCTCTTTCTAATAGCGTATACATTCTTAAAATGTTAGTAGTGTTACAGTCTTCGCGCATGTGCATCACGCGATGTTAGAGAGAGGCAGCATCACCAATTTCATTCGCCATCTCTTTTTATTGCGTGGACGCT
Organism: Lochmaea capreae; assembly: GCA_949126875.1. Lineage (NCBI taxonomy): Eukaryota > Metazoa > Arthropoda > Insecta > Coleoptera > Chrysomelidae > Lochmaea > Lochmaea capreae. Next base: position 23,273,105 of record OX421404.1, read on the forward strand.
TCGGACTATTGGTTGCCTACTCTATGGTATTAACAGTTGGCATCACGTTGATCACAGCGCACCAAGAAGAGAAAAAATAAAATTATATTTCATTTTTTCTAATTAAATGATTATAATTGAACAATTTCAAGACACATAATTTAGATAGATAAAAAATAAACAAACATTTAAAATTTTTATTAAACGTCACTATTAAAATTACATTGTATATAAGAAAGTTAATCCAATATCACATCAAATTCCACATTATTTAAAAAAAAAAAGAAATATTTTTCATGAAAAGGAATTAGGAACTAGATTATCCATTTCCATGAAGACAGGAACAAGTCTAAAACAAAAAAAATTTGAACGCAGTACATTAAGCTACAAAGAAAAATAATTATTTTTGTTTGTTAGTCCTCTTACCAACATTATTGTCAGAAAAAATAAGCCCCCGTTTTACAGGCAATACAGTATTTTCAAAAGCCTGGGTATTAATATTATGTTCAACTACTTTTGGGTATCATGTATGGGTTGCAAAGGTAAAGCAAATTTAATAGGTCTTTTGCGTAATGAACTTGTAAATGCATTATTATCGAATTGATCTTTTTACTAATGTTCCCTTTGATTAATATTCGATGGAAATACGTCAAAAAAATGCGAACTTAATTTTTATTTTTAATAATTTTTAAAATTTTCCAATCTTCTACACAATTTGCTCCTGCCCTCTGGTCCAGGTAGCAAAAATAAAAATTGTATTGTCATTTAAACACCCCATGTACATGTACATTTTCTATTTATTAATTTTTGATTTACTTACTTTTTCTTTCACCATATTATTATGAACATTATAATATCAAAATCCTACAGTTTAGGATGAGTTTCCTTAATACACCGCGAATTTTAAAATGTGGATCTTGGTTCTTTGTCCTATAATTCCATTCAATTACTATTAAAAACGTTCTGGACTCTTAACCAAATTAGTTCCTTGATAAATAATAAGATATTTTAATTGAAAATTCGAATAATCAGACACTTTACTATCTCCAATGACTTAAAACTGTTTTAAAACACTTCAGCATTAACTCTATTGAATGTTATCTGCTTCTAACGTCTATCAAAATTCCCCTAGTGCATATTTTAAACATTTCCAAGAACTGCAGACATAATCTTCGAACCTGATAACAATATTCTTAATGTGAAATTCCTCTTTTACAATGAACATGCCACGCACCACAATAGCTCCTTATTATATACTTTCCCTTTTGCTCATAACAGATTGCGTCTGTAAACAATAAGGGCTATTGATTGAAGGGCATTTCATTTTCATTGTGCGGGAGCTCTGCTTTTCAAAAACATGCCCTATAATTCAGACATCTGAATTTGGTTTTGAAAGGGTTTAGTGCGAAAGAAGGGGGGAATTTACCTACATCATTTCTAATGGTGAGAAGGGTATAGAAAAGATTTAATTAATTAAATATAATTAAACTTAATAGAAAAATGAAATAGTTGTATTTTGATGAAGATGTTGAGCCAGTTGAACAGCTGTGGCGACGTTATGATAATCGATAAGAGGAAGAGAATTGATAAAAGAATTTTAAGATATAGATTTTCCTTTGACAACCCACGTATTATCTGCATAATACAGAGTGTACAAAAACTCTTCTGCCAATTGCAAACTACAAGAGGTTTACTCAAATAGTCATCCTAAGGGAGCTAACGCCCTTTGAAGATTTTCCTATTAAGTCAGTTTTTCACGCATACCGCTACCTACGAACTTCAAACTCATACTTACTTATATTTAAAAAAATACTTGATTCGTTTTAATCTCCTAAACTGCAGCAATCTTAATTGTAATGAAACTCAAATTATCCAGAAACTCCTCAAGAACAATGAACTCAATTACATTTCATAATATAAGGGAATACATACCGTAGCGAATAATGGGGCACTAAACTGAATTGTTAAACACTTCTTGCATTTATAGTTTGTAGATTCCGTTGTGCATTTTAGATTCCATTGCTTCTACGGCTGTCTTACCCACTAAATAAATTATACCGGAGATGTAACCTATTTAAAACATCTATAGTGGAGATTACAGAGTATTCTTATTTAATGTGTAATCACTTTGGTTGGATATCATGATGTATACCTTCTATATATATATAATCAAAATCCCTGTTACCATTAAATGGTGTAGAGTATATGTTAATGTCTGTATTGTTAACAATATATTCTAATAATGTCTGTACACGAATTTTGCCCATGCTTTTTTGTTCTTTGTTAGCGTCTTGGCCGCTAACCATGTTATCTCTTGTTTCTTCAATATTTCTCCTAATACTCCTTCCCATGTATGCCCCGGTCTTCCTCTTTTCCTAGCTCTTTGTACCTTGGATTCCCACACTTGCTTGACAGGCCTCTTATCATTCATTCTTTGGAGATTCCCCCAACAGCTAAGTTGTCGTTTTTCAGTGAATTCCAGCATTGGTTCCAGGTCTTCTCTTCTTTTTGTACTTCTCAGTTTGTCTCTTTTTGTGACACCCCTGACTCTTCTAAGATACTTCATTTCTACGGCCTTAATTTGACTTTTTTGCCGCTGTGTGAGCACCCATGATTCACGTCCAAATGTAAGGATTGGTCTAAATATGGTTTCATAAACATTCATCTTAGTTTTCTTTGATATTTCTATTTTGTTTATAAATGACCTATTCATTGTATAGTATAATTTCAAAGTATTTTGTATCCTATTATTAATTTCAATATTTTTCCGTTTTCTTGAATTTCAACTCCTAAGTATTTGAAGCTTTTCACCTGCTCAATATTTGTTCCATCTATTGAAATCTTCATTTCTCTACTGTTTCTACATATGTGCAGTACTTTTGTTTTGTTCTTATTTATGCTCATCCCATTTTCTTTCAAAGTTTTATTCCTTCTATACGGCAATAAAACATTTACTATCCAGAGCTGGTCCTCGAACAGTGTAACCCACGTGAGATTGGCTATAAGGTATAAGTTTTGATGTTAGATCAGCTAATAGTTGTTAATAACTCGCACGTGTGCCTCTCAGAAAAATATCAGATGGTAAAATGAAGAAGCTCTGTTATAGTTTGTCTCAAAGTATATCGTCTTCGCTTTTCCCGGCAATCATCTAAATATGACCATTTACGACCTTCTTAAAATAGTTTTACCTGAAATGAAACCTAAGAAAAGTCGAGTGACAAGGCAAGGGCGGGCCTTCAGGTATGAATGAGTTTTGTATCGGGTGTATAATGGCTGCATTGAATTAATTTGGCAGTATTAAATATTTCGTTTTAGCGTGCGTTGTCAAAGAGCTTTTTATACGCGTATTATAAGTTATCATTAACTTTTTTCGCAATGTTGCGTCGAAAACACTTGTCATTAGATGCAAAGCAAATTGTGAAAAATGTGTATGATTGTTTTGTAAGTAGAGGATTCATTAAACAAGAAGCTTTAAAAGAAACCTGCTTATTTACAAAGACACCATTATACTCTATAAGGGATATTATTAACAGTGAAAAATTAAGTGGAAGAAAAAAACGTAGTGATTTTTAATCTCATCGTCTGGACAATGGCCAACAGGATATAATAGGAAGAAAAATATAATATTCCCTCTATGAAAGTCAGATTGTTCCTATTTTGGACAATATAAAAAGGAAACTAGAAGGAGATGACACCAATATAAATATTAGCCGGGCCATCTTTCATAGAGTTATATGGGATTCACATATCGTAACAAGTTGTAATGGGATCTCAAAGATTGTGCACTTGGAGATTCAATTTTCTTCATGGCATTAAGAAGTACCGATCCGAAAACAGATCTATAATCTACCTGGACTAGGTTAGGTTAGGTTTATGGTGAGTGGGTCTATAAGGCCCTCCACTGCGACTCGCAAGAGTCTATTGTGGACTAAACATGGTTTGATACACACGATACAGTATCCAAAGGATGGGTTGATTCCAGTAAAAACTAAGACTAAGGCACCTTCAAACAAAGGAAAGCGCAGAACTATTATTCACGGGATCAGAAAATGGATTTGTTCCAAATTTTTTGCAAATAATATTAAGGACTCAAGCTTGGATTATCATGAAGATACAACTGCAGAACTTTTTGAAAACTGGTCTCAAAATCATGAAAGTTGGAAAAATTCTGTACAGCACGTTATAAAAATTCATACATTCATATTAAAAATAATATAGAGCCTATTGTAATTAACCTTAATGGTAAGTCTGACAGTGAAACAGAATAAAATTGTATATTGTTTTTTCCCTGGTTATAGTTTATTTAACTTAATAGTATTTAATAATCTAATTTAGGAGGAAAAAGAAAAAAGTTTAGAGACATGGTCTTCACATATTAAATAAAAAACAAAGGATGTATGATAAAAATACAAAAAGATAGATATTTGTGAATTTGATCCTCTGTGAAATAATTTTAAATAGTCCGCCACTGGCGATATCTTTTACAGCAGCTATTGGCCATATGATTTATTGCAATATGCCCATTAATTTTATGATTGCTGGCAAAAGTGAAAATCCGTGAAAAAATCGTCCTTCTTCAAGTTTCGTAGAGAAAAAGGGGGATGCAATGATTACAATACGTCCTTTCACAGTTCTGAACAGAAAATTTTTTGAATGGTTTTCTTATTATACTTGTAATAAAATTTTAACAGTAATTTTCTTGAAAATGAATTAAACACAATCAAAGTTTATCGAAATAAAATAAATAAATATGTTGTGAAAACAATCATTTAACCCATAATTAAACCTTTTAACAGAACACGGAAAAAATATATTCCAATTGCGAGTCCCTTTAATGGTATTTTGAGACCCTTTAGGCGTTTCTCAATCAACCAAAGAGCGATATAGCGTCGGTGAAATCTACCGAATGGTCCATCTTAACGTTATGGTGGCCGAGATGATACATGGCTCTGTTTATTGCACGGGGTGTTAACGGTTGAATGTGAACAAGCAATAATATTCAATAGTGCCATTATATCACCTCTTGAGGGTTTGTTATCGACATTGTTTGCGGTTCGTACATTTCAATACTCTATTTCAGTAGACTTTAGTAGAGTAAAAGCTATTAATATAAAGCTTTATTGACGGAAGCAGAAGCTTTCCATTTAAATAGTGGAAATTTGTACTTCATTCAGAATTTTCTTTTTTTTTATTTGTTCTCGAAATATTTTGATAATTACTAGCTCTTAAATAAGGAACATTCATTAATTCATTCGATTGGAATGTGCTCAACCGCCCAAGCACTTGAACTGAATCTTTGTACCATTTCCCATGTTATCTACTTTCATTCCAGAAGCTTTGTGTCTTCTATGTAAGCCACTAGTTTGACTGGAGGGATTTTCAGTAGTTGTAATGGTTGTATTATTTCATCTCCAAAGTGCTTCCGTCTGAGTCCATGTAAGTTCTCGCAGAATCAGAGTATGTGAGTAGGTGTTTCATCATAGAATTCACATTTCCTGCACATAGGTCCACTAACTTTGCCCATTTTTGGCACATGTTTCCTGAGGGTGCAATGTTCAGTCACCAGGTCGGTTACTGTATTCAGTTACTCAGTTCAATAGCCTGGTCAAGAGTTCCTTGTCTACCTTGTGTCGACCTCCATTTGAGGTGGTGTTCCCTATCTATCCAGTTCCCGATTTCCCCTCTTATGCAATCTTTTGTGATTTAACAAAACGGTTCCGGACCTATGAAGTCTCCTGTAGAACCTTGTTTAGCTAACTGGTCAGCCATTTCAGCCATAGTTGTCGGATTACTGATAGCTTTAAGCAGAGCCTGGCTGTCACTGAATATTTTTATTATGTATCACACATACTTTCGTTGATCTCGAAATAAGAATTGGTTTGCAAACTTGGAAAGTCACAGCGGCTAACTTCATTTCATTTAATTTTATGGTTCATGATGTCAACACGTGTCTAAATAGCTTGATTTTTTTCACTACTGTAGCAACTTACTATTTTTTTTTCGAATCGCACCCTCTCTATGGTTTGCCTTTCTGGGGGTCTTGTAGAGCTATTCGTTATATTTATGGTATAAGTAGAAGGACGCATTGAGAATTCTATTAAAGTACAAAATGTCCTCAAATATTATATATTATATAAATATAATCTAAACCTATCTTCCCGAAGGTGTAAGGTGATCTTTGGCCTAATTATTATACATAAAAGCTCTCCATGTATTCTTGTTTCTTGCTTTGGTTCGTGCTTCCGCTAAAGTTATACCTTTGCTTTTCAGAACTTTTTCTATGTTATCGTCCCATGTTTTCCTTTGTCTTCCCCTAGTTCTGCCTTTTTGCTTCCCATATCTGTTTCACTGGCATGTTGTTGCTTAATCTGGTTAAGTGTCCAAACCATTTTAATTATCTATCTTGTATTATCTGTATTACTGGTAGGTACTGGTTAAGGTTTTCTCTCATTATTGAATTTCGTATTCTGTCTCTCCTTGTAATACTTGCGACCTTCCGTAGGTATTTCATCTCCATACTTTGTAATCTGCTTTCCATCCTCTTCGTCAGTACCCAGCTCTCGCATCCAAAAGTTAATATAGGGAGAAATTTAGTTCTATACACAGTCATTTTCGTTTTAACCAAGATTTATTTCATTCCAATGAATGAGTTTTCAAGACTATGGTACACCTTTGACGCATTTTCTATTCTTGTATTTATTTCTATGTCATGGTTCCCTCTATTATTGATGTTCACTCCTAGGTAGGTATTTGAAATTTTCTACTTGTTCTAGATGTTTTCCGTTAAGATTTACATTTATTTGGGTATCTTCTTTTCCTGTCACCATTACTTTTGTCTTTTATTTATTTTCAAGTTTTTATTTTCCAGCTTCCCATTCCAAATGTCTAAGTTCCTCTGCAGATCCTGTTCGCTTTTTGCGAATATTGCAAGATCATCTGTAAAAGCGCATTCACGTAGATGTCTGTGTCCAATATACAATTGTTTAGTATGTTCTCTGGTGTCTTTCATCACATCATCTAATATTAAGTTGAATAACAATGGGCTTAATACTTCTCCTTGTCTTAGACCACTATTAATTTTAAATTCCTTTGACACCATGTTGTCTGTTCTTACATATTATATTGTATTGTCGTAATGTAGGCTCATTATCGCATTCAAATATTACCTTGAAAAAATAGCCTGAGATATTAAACTCTTCATTTTTCTAAAATGACATTATTAATGAAACTATTAATTACAATATTCATTCTGCACATGGTAACAACAAAAGTTAGTGATTTAGAGGCTACTAACATTAATTGCACCACACATGGTGACCAACATTTAATAGTCATTCCATAAATTCGCGTTTAGCGGTCCAAGTTTGGTTAAGAAGTTTGTAGTGGAAGTTGAACTATTTCCGAGAATATATAATTTGTTACAGGTTAACCGAAATATCAATAAGTTATTTGCCTTTTACAGGTTTATTTGTTTTTTAGTACAAGCTTTTATGTGGCCTTCGCAGCTGTTGAAAAATATGTTTTAAAATTTCCCTAAATTGACTTACCAAAATATCAGTATTCTTTCTGGTTTGGGTATTTAAAAAACAAAAGTTTAGTTAATTTGCGTCTCAAGTTGGTTTGTTCACTTTACCTGAACAGTAAAGATCCCAATTGCTTAAAGAGAATGTTGTTGACAATTTAAAAATGGCTACCTATGCTCATGTTCTCATACGCGATCTGATAGAAATCTCTGGAGATATCCCACTAGCTCTATTTCTATACTACTATAATTTTGTTGTAGTAATGCTGCTTGGGGTCTCTGTGTTACAGGTTCATGAAACTAGGGACATCAAAAATTACTCAGATTTAAAAAAGCGTTTAATAATAATAAAAATTTAGTGAGAAATCAAAAAAATAAAATAACAATATCGAAATAATTAAAATCAGCCCGCTAGTCTATAAAGACAAGACCACGGGGAAGAAGCTTGGTATCAATCAAAATTATTAAATGTGGTGACCTTGACCTTCTCCTAATTTGATTAATAACCAATATATAAAAGGCCACTTTTGATAAGAAGGTCAACTGTCAGAGGAATCAAGTTTTTTTTTGGTTTGTAATGGATGATGAATGGTCCATAACAGTTTTGGGAAAAAAACAAACGAAAATTTTCGGATATCTGTGCCATCCATATCCAATTTTTATTGAGAAACCTTCAACTTTTATGTCTGGGAGACATACTTCACTTTTTGAGGATTAGTGAGATTCTTGAATATAAAAATAAACCTCATACATATCAGGCCACATTCCACCAAATGCCTTCTATCTTCACTTTTTGAGGATTAGTGAGATTCTTAAATAAAAATAAACCTCATACATATCAGGCCACATTCCACCAAAGGCCTTCTATCTACACGCTTACTTTCATTCTTGCTCAGTGGGCACGTAACTTAAGGAAATCTGGCATGATACCAAGCCTACACCTAGTCCCCCAATCTTTATCTGAGATCTGCAGAACTCTGGATACTATCGGATACCACCATAAAAAGTATACTAGTAAGATCTTTCCAGTAATATAATCAGAAATTCCACACTTTGGATCTGTGCTCTCACTTCCTGGATCATAGAAAGACATAATAAAATGAGTAATAGAAACACTCAGCTCAACTTTAATTAAATTTAGCTTATGAACTTAGTATAAATTAATCTATTGAAACCTTAATTATTGAAAACATAAAATACTCACCTGTAAGCAATCTTCAGATAGTGTAAGGCGAATAGTACGTACTAGTCGTTTCAAGGGTCTTTGGTACCCTCTTATTGTAGATTGGCCTTTTTTTTGTGAAGATTTACTGAAAGTGTTGAATTAATTCGATATTTTAATAAGAAAATAAATAGATATACTTATTTTTATAACCTGTCTTGTTCACAATAAATAAACTGGACACCGGGTGCAGGTAGCAGCTGGTTAAAGTCTGTCTGTTAATAATTGAATCATTTGCATATAACTTAATTCAGTAATCAGGAAAGCATATGCTAAACAACCAATTTTTCTATCCCGCTTGATTAATATTTTTTCCGATATAAAAAGTACTTTATATCTTTTTCTGTACCCGTGACAATACAACAATTTTAAGATTATTAGTTACTTAGTTGAGGCTTTAAAGTTTCAAATCTAATTCCCTCGGGATCAGTATTTTTTTCGTGAATGAAAAGTAGCCTAGCTCCTTTTTGTACCCCCTTGTTCAATAGTTATGTTTATTGTAACGTTCCTTACATATTGTGTATTGTATTTTCTTGACTGTTTTTATAGGCATTTAATTTAAATTTTATATTCGCAGTATTACCTAATTTTTTTGGTAATACAAACTTTATATATTATATTCTTGATATAGGCAAGGGGGCCCTAACTTAATTTTCGTTTGGGGGGGGGCATAAGTATTTGTCGCTACGCCACTGGTTAGAAACTTCATATTTTATTTATTATAATAAAATAAGTGTACCCTAATATTCAATCAAATAATTTAACAACTATTTTTGCCATCCATCCTTTTGACTTATACCAACAATTATCCATTGAATAGGGACACATCATTTTCCGTATTTCCATAAATATTCAACATTAGTTTTGGATGATGTTGCTCTGTTTTTCCGAAGAAATAATCCCGAATGTTTTTATTATAAACGCTAAGACCCTGTATTCTACCGTCTTGTATTCATTATACATAAACCCCGAAGCTATGATATATACATTTCCAACCCTTTATTCATCCAACTTGCAAATCACCAGCATACGGTATGTTGAGGTCCAGTAGCCATCTTGTCCACCCGTAGGGTACGTTTCGTACATGGGACCAGTTTGACCGAATTTCCCTATGTCAGATCCAGGCAGTGGTTTTGAATACCCTTAGGTAGAACAGTTTCTTAGGTGAATGCATAAATGATACATAAAGACATTTTCAGTCGTAAACTCTCTTGTAATCCAATTATTTCCGGAAATAATTTTTGAGTGAACGATTTTCTTTGAAAATCTTGTTTATATAGTACCTACGTAAAATTTTCCCCTGCATAATTGGTAGTCGTTACAACGTTGTAACTTTGTAACTGTGAATAGTAGGTGTAACGCGTTGTTTTTTGTTCCAGAGCTGCGTTTCCAATGATTTCACTTTGACGATTTTTAAAATGAGAAATCTTCAAGTTTCTGTTTTCTCAGTAGATCAATCTTTTAAGAGTACTCTCCCAGAATTCCAGTTCAATATTCATAGTTTTGTGGTATTCACAAGACTCTTCACGTTTTATATTAGCTTCACTTGTATGTTTACTTTTCTAATGCAATCTTTAAACTCGATTTTCACCCACTTGAAACGCTCGGATTAATTAGAAATTTTGCACAATAATTGTCAAGGACCGATGACAATATAATAATTTTAATTAAATGAAAAATAATAATCTTTAATTATGTGATGAAACGTCACAAAAAAAATAACATAACTTTTTTGACAACCATCACAATAGCTATTTATGTAACCAGTTATGAAATGCATCATTTTGTGTAACGAGTGAAATTTTTGCGGGGCGAGCGAGGTCCCGTAAAATGACACGAGTTACACAAAAAAGCATTTCATAACGTTTCATACAAGATTTTATCTAATTTTGACAAAAAGAAAATTTAATTTATTTTATGTATTTTTTAACAATTTTCAATTAATTTTTCTGATTTGAAAACAGCACTTTTTGATTCCTACAAGTTATGCAACCAATAAAACACAAGACAATACTTTTATTTTATACATTAATTTCAGACTTTTGTTTATTTTACCATTAATATTCAATTAAAATCGAAAATAGCTAATAATGCATAAAATGAAAAGTAAATTGTTCTAGTTGTTCTTATTGTTAGAAGCTCTCTTCAGTTCTAGTTGTTGTTATTTTTCCGTAATATGACATTAAACTTTCTTCTTTTCTCTCTTGTGTTTATTAACTGGTGATAAAATTAATTTTCATCACCAGTTACATAATATAACTGGTTACGAAAAATGTGACGTTTGCTAACGGAAGTCAGTTTTGAAAAATGTCACTTTATATGTCAAAATTAGATAAATTAAGTTTTCTAATGTATCGGCCATTTTTTAGGACAATCTGTTTGACTTGACTAAAATAAACTAAATAAACATTTGATTTTTCAATGTATTTATAGTAATTAAACCACAGGTAAACGGGCATTACCAACCAATAAAAATAGGCTTATGTCTTTTATGACTTTTGTCCCAAAACAAACTTTACCTGGCAGTTTATGGGGAAATTAAATATCCTGGAATTTTTAAATATGCATATAAAATTGCTAAAAACATGCATGAAGATCTGTTGCCTAGAAATAGATTGAATGCATTTTTATTGTTATTTAATCAAAAAATGTTTAGGGAAAATCTCAATAAAATCGCATTAAAGACGTTTATTTTTGGAGAATAACTTGAATTTATGATTATCTAGTGATTTTCCATGCACGAAATATATACAGGTTGATTGTTTAGTGTAATAAAGCATTTAATATTAAATGTACCAAAAAAATTAATTATAAAAATTATAGCTCTTTAAGCTTCATATTTCAAAATTATTTACAAAGTTTCATAACTCTAGCTGAACCTAGTTTCATAACGTCAAGCTGACCTGGGTACCAGGTCACCAGGGTATCGAGGGAAATCAAAAATTTGACGAACTCGCAAAAAGAGGGTTAGAGGATACGCAGCTTGAACCAGGACAGATTCTCCGTATACCGAAAACTATAGAAGGATCTGTAAAGACCTGGATCAGAGAACATAAAAATCTCAGGGTAAACGTCCCAAGGCAAGTGCATGGGAAAACCTTTATGAGGGTAGGTATCTCGAGATATAAACTGTTCTTTGCAAACTCTCTAATTGCTTGGAAATATCGATTCAAAATTCACTTCAACATGTGAAATTTTCCTCTGAATTGATTGGTTCAATGTTTAAACTGTGAATTGTTGGAGCTACGCGTAGTTTTGTGTTTCAGAATTTTCTTGAAATTTCAGTTTAAAACTCATAATTTTGTGGTGTGGTATCAGTTAATAGAAGAATGATATCATAATTGTTATGGGAACAGTTTTCGGGATATTGGAATGCTAAAACGTCGTGGGACATCCAGCACGCATTTTTAATCGAACATTTCCATCCAGTCTTTATCGTTTTCGATGACATCGTGGAATGAATCCACAGTTTCTGACGCGTTCTTCTAGAAATCTCGTTTATAGAAACGCAAGGAGACTAGTAGCTCATTTAGTCCTATTTCCCTGAGGGATTTTAGGATATCTGCAGACTTCAACTTAGGTAAATGTCCCTCTTTAACCCTAGGATTCTGAATTCCGGTGCAATTCGCAGGTATGTGGATGGAGGTTTCTTATTCCATGCCACAGCATCTACATTCTTCTTCCTCCACTATTTTGAGCTTTTTCAGGTGCCCGTTCAGGCGGCAATGTCCTGTTAGGATCCCTGTTAAAACTCTTAGTGCAGTTTTTCTTTGACTTATGCATTTATTTGATCTCAACGGGTTGTAGCCACCCATCAGAATCTTTGAATGTCTAGGCCCTACTAGATCTTTCCAATGGTCAGATCTCTTTTCTTCCAATATTAGATTGGGGCTGATACAGCAAAAGGGTTCTGGCCCCCAAAGGGACTTTCAGTCCCCCTCTTTGCTAGTCTATCTGCTTTTCCATTTCCTTCTATTGCAGTATGTCCTGGAATCCACAGTAAGGTTACTATATTGCTCTCACCTAGTTCATTGAGCTTGCCCAGGCATTTCCACACCATTTTGGAAGTGATTACACAAGAACTCAGTGATGTAATGACTGCTTGACTATCCGACATTATGATAATCTCTTGCGTTCTATGTTACTTGTCAATACTGAACTGGACACACTTTCTTATAGCGTGAATCTCCGCTTGAAAAATACTTGGAGTTTTCCCCAAGCTTTCAGAGTGTTTGGTTACTGGCCCGTACACTCCTATCCCAGTTCCTCCTATTGCTTTTGAGCCGTCTGTGTATTTGGATCCCGTTCCTTCTTGTTGCGTTGCGTATTAAAAATTTTTAACAAAAGACATATTCGATTCGTTTCGTTTCCGCGAATAATGATGATTTTATTGAATACGTCGAAATATTTGTGTGGTGGTATTTTTGGCTGGAAAATGTTTTTCAATTTTTTTAATTCAATGGAAAAATGTATTTCCTCACTTTTTGTAATATAAGTAAAGTATGAAAAAAGACTTCATTTCCTGTCTTTTCGTTTCTTAAGTTGAATATATTGAAGTTACTCCGAAGAAGAAGATTAACATTAAAATATTCGTTTAAGTTTAATATCCGAGAATGATATTTTATATTATACCTATGCTCGTAAAGAAAACGATCTCTTACTGTCATTTAGTATAATAAAAAATCTTCCATTAATCAAGATCTCTAAATTGAAATAGCGTGTTCAACTCATATTTTTTCAAGTAATATGAATAAGCGGAAAATAGGTTATAGAAAAAAATGAAATCAAAAATTCACTGAAACTATGCAACTTATAATGCAAATACGTCAGTAGTTTAAATGTGAAGTTGTCGATAATCTACGTTTCAACTTGATGATGACAAATAAATAATTTTATCTAATTTTGACAAAAGTGATATTTTTCAAAACTGACTTCCATTAGCATACGTCATATTTTTCGTAACCAGCTACATAATGAAAAATATTATGTAACTGTTGATGAAAAATTAATTTCATCACCAGTTAATAAAAACAAGAGAGAAAAGAAGAAAGTTTAATGTCTTATTATAGAAAAATAACAACAACTAGAACTGAAGAGAACTACTAACAATAAGAACAACTAGAACAATTTACTTTTTATTTTATGCATTATTAGCTATTTTCGATTTTAATTCAATATTAATGATAAAATGATAAAGAAAAGTCTGAAATTAATGTATAAAATAAAAGTATTGTCTTGTGTAATATTGGTTGCATAACTTGTAGGAATCAAAAAGTGCTGTTTTCAAATCAGAAACATTAATTAAAAATTGTCTTATTGTCAAAATTATTTTCATTCGTGTACTGAGTTAAAAGAAAACAGTAATTAAATAGATCGTGCTTCTGTATGCTTGGTAAAAAGTAAGAAATATTAATAATTTCACTTCAAATATGTTTTTACATTAGTGGCCCACCCTTTAAAAAAAAAGCGTTCCAAGGATATGAATTTTGAAAAATTGGTCTTAAACTTTAATGAACTATCCTATATACAACAAAAAGGTATCACATACTTTTTGACGAAAGTTCATCACAGAATGTAAATAAAATATTGTAAAACAGTTAACTAATTTATATTTTGGATTAAATGGCCCCAGACTATTGATGCCAGTTTTTGTATTTTCCTTTAAGTGAGGGATACTTTAAATTGTATAGAAAACAGGACACTTAGTGGTGGTTGTATAAAGCTTATGTTTTTCAAGCATTATCATTATCATTTCATTACATTAATACTCGTAATGTCGTAATTATTTTGCGATTGATGATCAGGCACGATATTTTGTTTGTCAGTTCTAGGTGACACATGTCATGTCACCTCAATCTGAGTTTAACTCCTTGATACAACCCACCCTTAAGGAATCCTTAGGAAAGTTGCTGCAATATAATATAACAGTTTGAAAATTACAAACTTCCATTCTTACCGGTTGGTTTCTCCATTCTGTCAAAATTTGTTGTTTCATCTGGAAATTAATTATAAAAGTAATTGATAATTCCTTTTTTAATGTAATTGTAATTAAATCAATATAATTTCACGACATGTATTTTGTAATTATAATTAGTTCCTCTTTTGGGAAAGTACTCTGTAATTGCCATTATTTTTAAAGTACATGTAATTACTCAGCACTGAGCTTTACAGACGTTTAATTAGTAATTTATACAAATAGAGTTGTCAACTTTCTACTGTTCGCCTCAATCTGCCATGCAAACGTGTTTTATTCTTGAAATTTCTACTTATTGAAAAAAAAAACTTATTCACAGAACAATAAAAACCTTTCAATAAATTTACCGCACATCCGGTACAAAGCGCTTTGACCAAACGAACAAATTCACTTTTAATACCCTCCAATAGCAGTTAAAATCTCTTCACGAACCCCTAGAACTCCATAAAAGTACAACAAATTTAACTTCCAGCGATGGCTTTATATTAGATGCTCCGCTAGCCACCTCGGTTAGTTTATGAAAAGGCCGCAGAAGTGTGGTGGGGCTAATGGACCTTGTCCGACGGTCCGCTAACAGCAGAGGGGTGTATGCATGAAAATTTAACTCTTTCGTGGTTTGTTAGATTGGGTTTTCCGGGGATAAATTCATTTTTAAAAATTTTATGGAAGAATGGGAATTAAGAGCTTCGAAAACGATAAAAACAACTATAAGTATCAAGGTTTACAACAAATGAATACATCGCTATTTAAAAGTTTGCGCTTAATGGAGAGTACAGATTAATTAAATGAATTCAACTGGTTACTTTGGTTTGCTGTAGTTTCTGCGAGTACAAGCTGTGGACGAACCAAAAGTATTATTGTAACGAGATGAAGCTCTAGGGAAATTAAGTTCAAGCAAAACATCGTAGTCACTATTAATAACATTTAGTAGCTTGAATAACTAAACTGTAGAATGAAATATTATTGGATGAACTAGAGTTATCAAAGTGTGTCTGTTGAAAAGATAATTACGAATATTACCGGGTTCAGGACAGACTCGAATTTTTTTGAAACAATCATAATTAATTTACATTATCAATGATATTTTCAACGTCTCACATAGTTATTTTCCAGAACAGTTACCGTTTTACTAATAAAAAGCAACTTCATACCGAGCTATATACAATAAATTCATTTCTAAAGAAAAACGACATATTGTGATCTACCCTATTAATTACCTGTGGCTCCTCAGATGGAAGGAAAGCTGAACTGGGGCTATCAAAATATCAGTTTGTGCATAACATAACTCAATCTTCCACCTCTAGATCTGCACGTCACGAAGCACTGAAATCCTTCAGGTCCAGACTAGTCTGGGTCTTCAAAAACTCATAAACTTGGAAAACTACATCTTGCAAGTGCCACGTGCCATAGCAAGACCACCGCAAATTGGTGGTCAAGAAATCTGTCGCTGACTAACGATTATTTCACTCAATACAAAATAAATACGCGCCTTCGATTGGTTTAAATATGAGGATTGATATCTGAAAACACCATGTTTTCAATTTTGTATTTCGGCACCTGATTGGATACATGCAATTTTCCTATCTGTGTCATTAGTTGTTTTATTCGATATTAAAAATCTAGTGACTGACAGAAAATTAAAGAAACGTCAGAATCGTTTTCGTGAAATAATCTTGACAAATACAACTCGTGTAATTAATGATTATCGAAAATTTCTTCTCTCTTTAGAAACAAATTGTTGTTTTAGGAAACCAACAACAACAACAATTTGTTTCTCAATAATCATTAACACACTTGTTGTATTACTATCGATAATTTCACCTTAGCAGGTTTCGAATAAGGGCAGCGATGGGATTACTTATGGTTCACTGAACCCTAAAGAATTACATAACAGTTGGCATATACAGGGATGAACCTATCTGTCAGTTTGCATTGGAGAGAAGGAACAGCCTAAGGTACTCGTTCGCAGCAAGCGGGTCAGCGACAGGCGATAATTGATGGAGACACGAGAGCAAGAGCTCCGTACGACCTGCGACAGTTTATCAGTTATCTTCATTATTATCATTATTTTCTTCAGTAGACAGTGATGCTGTTTGTGGAATCTTACCAAACAAATTTGTTTGGATCTTCTAGTTCTTTAAAGCGTTTTCCAACAAGATGTCAGCATAAGCCAATCAAAAGAAAAAGTCGGCAAGGGTGATGAACACATGTTTTGGCTTTTGTATTAAAATTATTCACTTTCCAACATAATGTTTGCCCCAATACAAACGTTTATCTCTACAAATTTAAGCTTTGTATTAATGTTCAAATTATTCAAAAATAAAGAAGCCGATTGACAAGTAATATTTTGCCCTAAGGATTATTATTTATAAAATATTCTTTACTTTATGGTTTTGTTTTGCAGATGGTTTTCAACTCCTATCTTATTAGAAAAATTCCTTATAAAGTTATTAACTTTGATGTTTAACACGCTCTATGTATTTAAAACACGCCAATATGTATTCGTCTTATCTTACCATATAAAATTACTGTGTTTAGTGATGATTCATTAATGTTTCCGTTTTTCTTGTGAAAGATACCTTTGTAAGGTCCACATTACGTATCCCTATTTCCGAGTATAAACGTTTAGGGTTTCGTCTGACTAGCGAGTTCTAAAAGGATGCCGATATTTATTTCATATCATCCGCTGGTAGAAAAAAAATACTGTGCTGTATGAAGTATAAGTTATACAGTTACAGAGAAACTTTTTGCCAGTCATAAGATGATAAAACAAAAACTACAGTTATATATATACACCTTTATTTATACATATTGTACAATCCGATTATTAACAAAATAATGAAAGTGCGGCATTCCGGGATCAGACTGGATTTCAAAAATAATTATGCTGCACACAGGTTCGTAATTAATACATTCCGTGCAACAGTCAATTTTGATGTACTCAACGTATGATCAAGTGCAACGCTACACAAATGTATCAATTCTGTTTGCCATAATTTTTCATCGAAGGTTTGATATTTCGATTTTAGTTCGCTTTAGATCCAATCTATTTAAATTTTGTAACCAATCCGGCCGCAGCACGTACATGATTTCATGCTGTGTATTCAATAGAACAGTAGTCCTATTATAAAATTGATTGTTCGTATAATACAGATCACTTTTTCAATGATGCATAAAAAATCTTCATTGTGGGAAGAAAAAACATTCTTTTCTCAGACCTTTTCTAGAATTTACCGGCATTCAACCAAGCCACCCACCCCATAATCTAACAACGGGCGATTTCCTACACTCCTTGCAAATATAAGTATTATCAGATCATTGTTCTGTAACTTTTTTTTTTAATTTAATATCAAACTGCATCAACAACGAAGGGTTATTGGCAGTGGGACAATACAATTTCTATGGTTTTAGTGAACAATAAGATACATACAGTTATGTGGTAGGTAGCTTAAATTTTAGAACAGAGATTAGTTTGGTTGAGGAACCCTAATACATTTTCCATGTTGCAACTTTCATTCAGTATGTTCTCTAACGGTCCTTCAATATTGTTTTGTTCACGTTGCGTTTTAAATTTTGGGCACTGCACTAATATGTGTGATACACTTATTTGCACATTACATATGTCACATATGGGCGGATTGTCTTTGGACAGTAAATGTGGGTGGGTGAGTCGTGTGTGACCTATTCTAAGGCGTGTGAGTATCGTCTCTGTTCTTCTGGTTCTCGGCAGGTTAGTCCATGGTAAAGTGGATTTCTTGATTTCTCTCAGTTTCGTTGAAGAATGTGTCCAAAGGTCTTTCCAGTGGTCGCCGATTTTCCTTCTGAAGATTGTTTTCAAATCTGAACTGAGAATTGAAGATTCTGCGAGTGGTAAAATGTTATTCCTGGATGTCGGTATGGCGACTGCATCAGCACGTTCATTCCCATCGATTCCGATATGTGAGGGGACCCAAAGTATTTCTATCATTTTATTTGAATTAAAAATGTGGTGTATTTGCTCTTTAATTCGTATCCCTAAGTAATTTGTTGGATACATTTGTTTGATGCTCTCGATGGTGCTTAGTGAGTCAGTAATTCTGTAACTGTAACGAGTATTTTCATGATAATCTGGATCACAATATTTTTGGCTGCTCCGATAACGTCTTGAAATCCAAATGTTGAATTGAAATTGAGTCGTTGATTAAGTTAAATTATAAGTTTTTATTTTCTCTTTTGCTACTGAAATACATAATTTTGTGTCCTATTAAGATTTTGCAAGTTCATCTGCAATAATCAGGATTTCATACTTTCAATACAAATGTTATGTCCTATTTGTTCAATGTACTGTCAAATTTTGTTCTATATAGTTGTTTAAGCATGATAATACTAGGTAGAGTTCATGTAATAATCTTCTTCGTGTGCGTCATCGTTTGTGACGTATATCCGGGTTTTGGGTATGTCGTTGATTTTATTTGCTATTTTGACATATAGCTAACCTTAAATTTGATAAATAAAATGATCAGGATGGTATTCAGCCAAATTCGAGAAGGCTATGAAATTAATAATACTTGGGATATGAAAACACTGCAAAATAAAACAAACTGTATATTCAGTTTACATATTAAAATTATTTTACAATAGAAAATATAGTCCTGCAAAAGAATTCAATTAAGTCTACACCGTATGGAAAAAGGTATTCTTCACTTATAATTCTTACTGTTAGTTAATTTCATTGTTTTATTTGTTTAAATGAGGCCACTGTCTCGTTGGTGTTTTCTGTCAAAGATTAGGGTTAACGTTTGTAATACGTTTAAACAGTTCATTATTGTGATATTTTGATTAGGATTAATTACAGACCTGCCTTTTTTTCCATTTCTTCCAACGTAATGTGTTAGAAGGACATTGACAATAAATGACGCACAACTTTATATCGAGCTTTATATGAACTCTACTAGTTGTATTTCGCTCGCAAATTTTCGTATGCATTATATGGCTGAATTGATCCTCTCTTAGCACTTTCTTCAGCCTTCACTATGTTTTGGAACGCATTATACGAAATTGTGGCCTACTCCTTCAGTTACTCCTTACTAATTCAAATGTCCCCCTTAAGTTTGCGGGTGCCATATGATTTGAATCAGCTAACTCGCTTACACTTCCATATTGTGTTCCCTTATATTATCAGAGGGAGAATGAAACAAGGATCTACAAAACAAGACCTGTTTTTTTTAATCTAAATCATATTCTCCAGTAGATACTGAAATTGTTAGTTTAACTACAACAAAAAACGGTAATCTAATTTGTAAACTTATTTTTGTAGCAGCTGCTTGGTCGCAAAAACAATAATCCTTTGAAGTTTCAAATGATTATTGAACCAAAACATTCGAATTTCTCAAAGCAATTAAATTTATCTTGATCTTTTTACCTTCTTTTTTTTAATTGGACACCTCGCATAAATCTTCCAATTTTTTGTTAAGTTTTTCTTATGGTAAAAACAAAGGGCTTCTCACAACATAGTAGGCCATTCATATGTGGAATCTTCTCTTCTGACTGCCATAAATCACGAAAGATTAGATCGTATTTAATTAGCAACAGATGGCACACACACACACACACACTCACACTCTTGACTTCTACACAGCAAAATAAACTATTTTTAATTGCTGATGGGTTAGGTCATAATGTAACGTCTCGGCGAGATTTGCTTTATGGAAATGGCGTTCATCTTTTCTTATTTTTGTCGTGAGTAAAATGGGTAGCGGAATGATGATCAGTCAGACTGCAAATTAAGTATTTTTAGAAAGTAGAATTTGACAAACCCCTTCAGTTACTGGAATATAAAACCGTACACGTGTTATTAGAGCATTGAAAGTAGATTTCAGTAAAAAAAACAACACTTTTAATTATTCAATCGGCATCTAGAGGGCGTTAGCTGTATTTATGATTTTTCCCCATAAGTGAAAACCTAAAATCGTAAGATTTGGTGACCTAGCTGCCTCACCTGAGGATTCGAGAAGCAGTTTGAAGTATTCCCTTCGCTGAAATTGAGTTAATTCCACTATACAGGGTGTTTATAAATTTATGCGACAAAATTCAGGAGGTGATTACTCGTATGAAACTAAGATGGGTCTTTCCTATAACAAAATTTCCTCAGCCCATCCCTTTCCGAGATATCACCCTTAAAAGTTGGTGACTAAAATTGCGCGAGTCGCGCGGCGAGAGCACTTATCTTCAAATCGTTCTATCAAAATTGGGAGAGTCGCGCGGCGAGAGCACTTATCTTCAAATCGCTCTATCTTTTTTTCTACTACATATTAATAGCTCAAACTTTCCCAAAAACTTCTTCGATTTCTAAATTTTAATACTACGTATTCAGAAATAAACAATTAAAAACTTCCTCACTCAACTTTTTTCATCGTACGTAAAAAGTCAGAAATTCGAAAAAAAAATTTCTTCAATTTATTGCTCGAATGTAAAATGATTTGGGGATGTCGGACTAGTTTTATAGGTGTGTTCTTTTTGAGTGAGATCTCAGCTCACTTAAGTTAAAGTGATCTGAGATAAAGTGATGTGAGTAAGCACCAAAAAGAACGAACTACTCAATTGAAACCCGCGATCTGCCGACGCATGCGTGAATAAGAGACATAAAGCATAAACATAAACCTATCTGGAATCTGAGTATCTCCGTTAACCACATTTTATTTTGATTTTGGTATAAAAATGTTTCAAAGAAAATAGTTTTTTATTATGGCTAATAATCCATTATTAGAAAGAAAATTAGGTTATGTGTGTTTATATGTAAAGAAAATCAAATAATTCTGAATAATTCTTCATCCCCACCACTTTACCACTTTATTTCCGACTCAAGTCCAACTGATACCCCCTTACAACACATTCAGCATCGGTGAAGGGGGAGGAAAAATCTCAGCTCACTTCGAAGTGAGTAAATCAAAAAGAACGCGCACATTACCGATGTGAGCTGAGATTAACTGAGATCTCAGTCAAAAAGAACACACCTATTGTCTCTAGAATTGGTTGGAGAATACGTCATTGAATTTTCGTGAAAAAATATTAATTATTCGCCGAGAAACTATTATGAGCAGTCCCTGTTTCATTAAGAAATTTTGATAAATATTTTTGTAATATTTTTTCACTTGTTATTTTATTTTCAAAACAATTTTAGCAACCTAATTTATCTTACAACTTACTGGGTGTGCCAACAATCATCAACACTAACCAAACAATACCAATATCTTTGGAATGACGAGAAATATTTTGTCAGATTGATAAGTTATTTTATTTGCCTTTTTGTACGCTAGTTGGAAATGTAGCATTCCATTTGAGAAATTTCTCAGAAAAAATCATAAACAAAGCTAGGTGTTGAATAACGCTCTCTAGTTGCCGATAGAAAAATTAAAAGTGTTGCTGCTATTTTTATTCTGGATTCTACCTTTATGCAGAGAGTGTATATTTTAGAAAATCGGTTGAGGTATAGGAAAGTTAGTCTTTTTCATGTCAATAAAAGAACACTTCTTCCACCACTTCAGGATGAGTGATACAGAAAAATGACTAACAAAAGATGTGGAATAAGAAAAGTAGTTTCTAAAGTTGACATTTTTTACCAACTTAAATTGAGAAATATTTTGTAAAAATTCCAATTATATTTTGTAAGTCATACTTAGCGAAAGGGGATCGACTCAAAAACATTTTTAATAACTTTTTCTCCAAACTCTAGAACATACTCGTTACCCTTTTTGGATCACACGGTAGTTTCCATGTAATAGTGACTATTTATTCTGCAGAATGAATAGTCATATTGAAGGGTTTATAGTAATTAAAAATTTAAATATTTAAACTTAACAATACAATGTTATGCGACCGTAAAAACCATCGATTGATTTTACCATTGTTTATATTCCATGTTATATTCTAAATATATAAAATAAATAGCTTTTTCCGAACAATATAATAATTGTTTTCGCTTGGATGTAACGCAACTAATTGAAAACACGAAGGTGAATAGATTGAAAAAACTGTATAAACAAGAGAACAAATATTTTACAAATATATTTTTTAATTAATAATCGACATTAAATACCATGAATAATTCATTGTTCTAAGTCATCGAATGAGAGATATAATATTAGTAGCTTTGAAAATTCGTGATACGACGAAAAAGCAAAATTAATAACGATTCCACATCAAAAAATTTCAAATTAAATGTTCTACGTGACCCCTAGCGACTTCTATGTATTTTTTCTTGATGTCCATCCAAAATCACTTCCTCTTCCAATCCATCGTCTCAACATTATAACGTCTGATGAGAAATGAGGTGGAGCCCCATCATGCATAAACTACACTTTCCTTCTTACATCTAGTATCGGATTGTCCAAAAGATTACTATACGGCCTTTATACGGAGTTCTCATATCTGATATCCGTTTTTGGAAGTTTTCCTAAAAGACTTACCGAACGACAAAATCTGGGCTCATTTTTTTAGAACATATTGCTCTTATGATTTTGTGAATTAAAAAAAAATAGTAAGTTCTGTTCTATCCATACCAACCAGCAACGCTTTTTGCGAGACACCAAAGAGCGATACAAAATGTCTATCATAATATGGACTTAATAAAGTCCGAACTGTAAATTAGAATAAATTACGATGAGACCTGTTTAGATATTATGTCGTTGCTACAAAGCAATGATGGAGAGATACTTTGAAGATGGCCAAGTCTAGTGATAAGTATTTAAAAATATTTTTACCAAATTTAAGTTAAAACAGAACTTTATACGAGAGAGGAGAGAAACTGGGCACCCGGGGGTTTTTGGGTCGCTGAATTCGAATATACCATCGGCAAACACCCCACGGACACCTGGTGGGCCCCAACCTAGACGAGGACGTCATCTTCGAGAATTTTTCTGGAAATATCGACAATAACAAACCGAAAATCTTTATGGGGGCTTTTTGTGTGCGCTGAATCCAAATTTTATGTTGAAAACGAACACCTGGTGCGCCCTTACCTGGCCCTGAACGTCATCCCCGAGGGTATTCCAGACACAATTAAAAAAGGCCAACCAAAAATCTGCGCTGAATTCAAATATAGCACCGACGCACACCCCACAGACACCTGGTGCGGCCTACCCTGGCTCTGAATGTCATCCCCGAGGGTTTTCCAGACACAATTGAAAAAAACCACCCAAAAATCGATACGGAGGGTTTCTTGGGGCGCTGAAATCAAATATGGCATCGGTGAACAACATATTTGAATTCAGCAATCCGAAAAACCCCCAGTAAAGATTTTTGGTTGGTCTTTTTCAATTGTGTCTGGAAAACCCTCGGGGATGACGTTCACAGCCAGGTTAGGTTGCACCAGGTGTCCGTGGGGTGTTGGCCGGTGCCGTGTTTGATTTCAACGAGCCAAAAAACCACCGTAACGATTTTCGGGTGTTTTTTTTCATTTAAGTGTGGAAAACCCTCGGGGATGACGTTCAGGGCCAGGTTAGGGCGCACCAGGTGTTCAAGTGGTCGTTTTCAACATAAAATTCGGATTCAGCGCACACAAAAATCCCCCATAACGATTTTCGGTTCGTTATTGTCGATATTTCCAGAAAAATTCTCGAAGATGACGTCCGCGTCCAGGTTGGGGCCCACCAGGTGTCCGTGGGGTGTTCGCCGATGGTATATTCGAATTCAGCGACCCAAACCCCCGGGTGCCCAGTTTCTCTCCTCTCTCGCATAAAGTTCGGGATAGTCCCCGGAGATGACGTTCGTCGGCGTTCCTGAGCTCCAGGTGTTCGGGGGGTCAATTTGAAAATAATAATCGTGATCAGCGACCTCGAAAACCCCTGGGTACCCGACTTGAGCCAATTCTGACTCTTATTTACGAAGTTATTAAATTTGCCAAAAGCCCTCTCAAAAGGTGCATTTTTGGCTGCAGCAATGCAAGTTCCGGTTTGTAATAGGTAGAAATGATATAAATAATTTTTGCAAGAGAATGCAAAAAACCGCATTCCGATACGTCCTATCCTAAAAGATTTCCTATCATAATGCTTCATTGCCTCGACTATTAATTTTAATGTAATATTATTTTTTGTGACACAAGAAATGTCCAGGAATGATTGAACTCAGATCTGGCAACCCTAATTCCTAGCTCTACATATTCGTACATTCCAAATAAAAACAGTGAAATTGCGTGAATGTGAATAAAGCAGAAACATAGATATTCAAATCCTATTTTCAATTTATCATACTGAATCATTAAAATTGAAAATAACAGAGTTAACGTAAACGACTATAAGAATAGATAAACATCTATTTGTACTTTTAATATATTCCCAGGCATGTCTGAGAGCTTTCAATATCGATGACATCGGTTTCGTCGTTGCAGTTTATTAAAAATCGTCGTAAAACAACCAAAGCTTTCAAAACGTACAATCAATGCGAAGAGATTTTGCACATTTTTGCAAAATATCCAATTAAAACAGGACGGTAGAATATCGAGATAGATTCTACTCTAATGAAAAGCATCACGCGTTTTGATAAAATCCTTCTGGGTTTAAAATGAGTACATATACGGATTTTATCGATAGTAGATCAGGATTTACTTTTTATCTATCAAAACAACTTCTACATCTATGCAAGATAAAAGTGAATTAAATACTAATCTCAACTTATCCACGTATGAACCTGGAAATAATTTTATATAGTAACCAGCAAATGGGTCTAGTGTGCAAAAAACGATTGATAATACCTAGACACGTGGAGATCTTGTGTGGTTTCTCTGTATCCTAATTGGAACAAAAACTGTTGTTTTAGTAGTTATTGGTTCAAGCGTGAGGTGGCTGTCAGCCATCGATCAGCTTGGTGTAATCACAAAATTCGCCGCTGGCACCATCAGCCGACGAATATTTTTAACGGCTGGCAGAGTTGGGCATGTTCAACTTTTGGTAGCAGGCAGTGGCGACTAGTGGGTCACGTGACTCACTAGTACCAGGTGTCGCCGGACAGCACCGCAGTTTGGTCACTCTGGCAACGGACCATCACAAAATTACAGGTAAACGGGTATCTCGTGACAAAGCGGAGCTTCCAGTACGCAAGGAGAGAACGTATTTGGCCAATATCGAGCTGCCCACTGCATAACGTCTACCGCACGATTGGCTTTACTGGATCCCCACTTTCAAATTTGTTACGACGCATCGTCACCTCATTTCACGAGATACCGGTTGGAGTGTACTAGGTTCACAGTTACCAGCTTTTCCAGCCGTTAATGAACAGCAACAGGTAATTGTCTAGTGTGAACGCGATGTATAGGTTTACAAGGTCTGCAGAGATTCTTTAATAGTGTTTCATAGATGGCAAATTGATGGTTCCAACCCTTAGGGATGATGCAAATGTAATTTGTGATATCTCTATCGCGAACTTTGTTGTTTATTTATTTTATTTGATTATTATCGAAGTACTCAAATTTTAGTTAACATGTAATTGATCAAATTGAAGATGTAGCTGAAAAAATGAAAAATTGCACTACTTCCATATGAAATAGTACATAATTTTTGAGTCAAATTTTCAACTATAAACACCAATAGATATTGCATTCTTCTAGTATAACAACGTTTCCAATAATAATTAATGTTTATGACTTTTTTAAAAGCCTTGTTCTTAATTTTATTTTTACATTTATAACCATTTTAAAGTAAGAATAATAAAAATACCTCTTTATAGATTTCTGGCACATTATGTTGCTTCTGTGCAATAAATTAAAAATCCATTAGTAGGTTGTAGTTAAATACGTTATTAATTACAACTCTTTATGACTCGTAATTCAAAATAACGTACAACAATCTTGTGTCTAGATATTTCAAATGTTGTCGAAATAATTATCATGGTAGTAGTTGCTCAAAATTCCAATATTCTATGTGGGTACTATAAAAGATATGTACTCTTTGTAACGCTTAGTGATTTCGAAGGAATAAATATGGTACGATTCGTGCAAACCAATGCATCAATGACACCTAGCGATCCCGAAACTTCTCGTTACTTTTTGTTCTTCACAAACAGATTAGTGTCACTTCCTATTGAGGAGAGTCTTTTCTATGAGGGAGATTGGCTTCTCCCAATATCTCCACACCCGGGTTAATTGCGTTGATATTTCTTTCCCAAATCTGCGACCTATATGCACCATTCTATATGCTGTACATGTAGTATTTCTTTTCTGAAAGATATGGAGAGGAAGTTGATCCAGAAGGATGTCCATGGTTGCTGATAGTATCAGTAACTGACAGACAATACTAGCGAGTTTTATATGGACAGTTCGCTGTAATGCTTTCAAGCACCAAGCTTTTTTGATGATTAAAAACGCTTCAAGTTCCAGATCATAATAATAATTATTTCTTTCGCACTTTCCAGCTATTACTTTCGAATCTGTCTCATCAATCGATTTTTCATTTTATAATATAATACGAGGATCGAGGATGTATTGTTCGCCTAGACCAGTTCCACGCATAAACAAAATTTTGCTTTACCATAGCAACGAACAATAACTTAGTAGAAATGTCAGTGTGAAGTTTGACGTCAAAAAAGTGAACCAAAGTAACGCAATAAATTAAAAGAAAAAAGATGTCCACCGAAATTGTGAAAATCGGAAAATTGGAGTATCGAGCCATCATCAAGTACTTGTATTTAAAAGGGTTAAGAGGTAAGCAGATTTACGGAGATATGCTTAATACCCTTGGTGATCAATGTCCTTCTTATGCGATCGTGAAAAATTGGACTGCAAGCTTCAAAAGAGATACATTTTCCATTGAAGATGATGACCGATCGGGAAGGCCAGTTTCTGTGTCAGTCACCGAAAATATCGATGCAGTTCATGACATGATTTTATCAGACCGTCGAATTGGGCTAAAACGGATATCTGAAGTACTGAATATTTCATAAGAACGCGTTCATCATATAGTTCACGTCAATTTGGACATGTGAAAAATTGCTGCAAAATGGATCCCCAAATGTTTAAATGTTGACCAAAAGCGTGCAAAGGTAGAAGCATCGCGTTCGATATGTGGTCGATTTGAAAACGATGTAGACCTCTCAAACCGAATTGTTACTATGGATGAGACTTGGGTACATTTCTACGATCCAGAAACAAAGCAACAGTCGATGGAATGGCGACACTCTGGTTCTCCAAGACCTAAGAAGTTTCGTGTCCAAAAATCTGCTGGAAAAGTTCTTGCTTCCGTTTTTTGGGATTGCCATGGAGTAATCATGATTGATTTTTTGGATAAGGGTGAAACAATAACTGGAGATTACTATTCGACATTACTGACCACTCTACGGGAAAAAATTGAAGAGAAAAGACGCGGAAAGCTATCCAAAAGTGTTTTGTTTTTGCAGGACAACGCTCCTGCACACAAATCTCATGTCATGCAAAAAATTCGTGATTTAGAGCTTGAATTACTAGAACACCCCCCTTATTCACCAGATTTGGCTCCGTCCGGTCGTAAATTTTCTTCCAACGAGGAGGAAATAAAAGCTGAGGAGGTCTGGTTTGCAGAGCAAGAAGAAACATTTTTTTTTAAAGGACTAGAGACGTTGAGGTTCGCTGTAATAAATGTATCCAATTAAGAGCAGAATATGTTGAATAATAAAATATTTTGACATTGAAATTTTGTTTGGTTCTATAGTGGGCTAAGAATTTTTCAATATATCCTCGTATAATATACTATTTTGTGAATTGATTCAATGCAAATCAAAACTTTTCTTTTGATATTAAATTTTATTTCTAATTACATTTTTTATACTGCATAATGGTAACTTTCCTGTTATAAAAATAGACTGAAAAATAATATTTTAAAATTGACATTGATGACGAACATTTCTCGACGTCTCAATTTGTCTTTAATATCAAAATACAAACTTCGAAGCATTGACTTTGACGACACACATATGTATATTAAACGTCTTTTATCCTCAATATACAAATAATTTGATACAAGAAATATGTAACAAATAGACTTCCTGTCATAAGAAACCATGCCTAAATAAACAAATAAAAAATTCGGAAATGAAACCTTAAACGTATAAAAAAATATGGAACTTTTCGTCTTGAAAGCAGCTTGTGTTATACATAACATCTGCCTGTTTTAACATCTTACGCCGATATCAACCTGGAAATTGATTTCGTTTTATATATATCGTTGTCTTTTATATTCTGCTAGAAAAAAATAATTAAACACTAGTGCTTTTCAATGTATAGAGAAATGCATTTTTGACACATTTTGAACCAATTCTGGAAGCAATTATCCCATGCTCATGTTGGTACATTCAAAATAGATTTTTTGAAGGCGTTGACTGCATCTCCTGGGGACTGGAACCTTTGACCACGCAGGTTATTCTTAATTTTTGGAAAAGTGTAAAGTCCTAAGCACTCAGATTGGGACTGTATAGGGTATGGTAACAATTCTTTCTTGCTTTAGAATCTCAATTGTTTTTCGAGCTGAGTGGGAGCTTGCATTGTCTGGTGGGGGATCATTCATTGTTGTTGGGGGTCAGCAATTACTTCCGGGGTGCGTTCAATTTGAACGTCGAACGCGCCTAATATCGTTCACTTTCGACGTCGAGTGAAATTTGCCAGCGTTCAGTTTGACAAAGATAAACGTTGGGCGACTTGCCATCACGTCCACCTCGAGCACATAGACGAAAGTTGCCGGACTTGCGCGTTGGGAATGTTGCCAATCAGCTGTTTATGAATAAATAAATAGGTAAAATTCATTAAATTAGTAATTAATTCCAAATTTATATGTTTCCCAATAATTTGACCTAAATATGTGATATTGAAGTTGAGCATCTTCTAGGATCTCTTCTTCGCCTTCAGATTCGCTCTCGAATAAGACTGATTCTAGTAAAACGTGAGCTGCTGATGATATTATCATTAGAGCTAGACTATTATCATTTGTCTCCCATCATTATTTATAAAAAATAGTGAAAACTTTAGAACGAGGGTCCATTTAACAACTTTCTTCACTTTTTGTGTATAATAATAATAATAATAATAGTGGACGACGACTTGTCCATGACGTCATTCATCCGGTAAGTTACCTTGTCGGACGTTTCAATGTGAACGCAGCCCCGGCAAACAAATCAATATATGATGTTCCAATCAGCAGTAATATTTCTTTGATCTTGCTGAGGAATTACCCGCTTTAGAGACAAATGTTTGGAAACAATTCGATAACGGATAACTTTCGTCGGTTTTGATTAATCTTGGAACTCCCAAACAGCTAACTGACGTTTATTATTGAGTTAATACGAGTAAATCCAGTACTGGGACTCTACACTATAGAATTCTACCGGTCGCTTTCTACAGTAGATAACGATTATTCCAGTCGACAGCAGTCAAATGCCTCACTGTCGATAACTCTTCTTCTATTTCTGATTTATTACTATCCGTTTGAATTTTTCATGTAAAAGTATTATAGTTTTCACTGAATTTTTTGTGGTAATTTAACTTTCGACGTGGTAACCGTTTTATGTATGTATGATAAGGTGACATTCACTGAGACCTAAGAGATCTATTGTGCTCCCTTATATATATTGAACTGGGTACACTTTTTTATTGCGTGAGTTTTCGCTTGAAAAATACTTGGGGTTTTTTCCCAAGCTTTCAGAGTGTTTGGTTCCTGGCCCGTACACTCCTATTCCAGTTCCTTCTATTGCTTTTTAGCCGTCTGTGTACCATTGAATGGCATTCTTTCCAAGTCTGGTAATTGTATTTGGATCCCATTCCTTCTTGTTGCTTAATTCCGTAACGAATTTCTTTGAACAGTTATACTTTTTCATCATACCATCTTGTCATGTCCCAGGTTATCTAATTTCTAAGAAGTAAGGAGGTATTTTTTTTAATGATTTCCTCTCTACTCAGTCTGTATCTTGTTCTTCCTGCAACACTTCCCACCACCATACGCAGTGGTGTGAGGTTGACAATCAATTCCATTGCTGCCGTTGAGCATGTTCTCAACGCTCCTGTGATGCATATACAGACTAGTCTTTGAATTTTGGAGAGGTTTTCCCTCGTCGTCCATAGACTAGTTCCGCTACTCCATGCAATTGCTCCATAAGTGATGATTGGTCTCACTATGGTAGCTCAGGATTTTTGGGTTACAGCCTCAATCTCTCCCTACCAGATTCTTGTACATCATTAGAGCCATTTTTGCCATTTTCGTGTTTGTTCCACAGGAGTTTACTGTCTAGAGTCAATCCGAGATACTTGACTTCTTGTTTTATGAAAGATTTTAGAGGTATTTTTGCATTAGTTAATTGTTTGTATGGTATTTGCCATTTCATTGTAATGAATTGTTCCGTTCCTTTATGAACGCACTGTATTATAGATACACTTTGTGGTTAAAATATGTCAGAATTATGTGTATTATTCAAACTATAAATTTATGTTATACGTTCCTGCAAAGTCTGGAGCAATGTACGCTTTTCGTCCATAAGAAATTCATTAAGTACCCTATTTTAACGCTAATACAGTAAAATATAATTATAGTCTGAAGCAACTTTAATATAAAATAATATCTGCTAACTAAGTTATTTTGTAACTTAGTAGGTATTCATCTTCCTCTGCAATAGTATTAAGAACTGAAATGATAGAGCAATAATTCCTACTACACAAAAAAACATTGTTAGATCGACACAATTCCATTTTTTTCAAATACTTGACTTACATGCGTACCAATGAGTTACATATTTCAAGAGACCTTTCTATTTTCGACCCCCGAGTCTTGGTAAAATGCAACTGCAACATATCTTTAATGACAGTTGGATGTTAGGGTCTCCTCCTTTTACGTGTTGTACCTCAATATTCTAAATATACTGTGATTTATCTTACACGTATACATTAAAAAACAGAATGTGTGACTATTTAGATGTATTTTTGTGGTAAGGTGATTTTTTATTGCGCTCGAGTATTTTTAAATTAAAAATATAGGTCTGAGCTATATTTAAAATAAATGTTTGGAAATATCTAATGCCTTGAAAGCCTCTAAAAAAATAAATATTCCTCCAGGCTTACGTTTTTGAAGAGCTTTCTCAAAACGCTGTTTTTTAGATATTTTTTTGCGATTCAAATTCAAGTGAACTTTAGAACTCTTACTTTTTTCCCAATAAAATAAGCAGTATTAGCGAAACAATCTCAGACAGCAACGCCGCCGTGGTGAAATCAAATACTGCTACTCCATAGGTACTATCAACCTGACTTCTAAATATTAATTATTTCTTGTTTTTTTTACCAATATCACGCTGTTGTTGTGAGTGAGGTTAGGATGGGCTCTTCTTTTTTCCTTTATGGGGATTACTTGCCCAGCTTCTAAAGGGAAATTATTTAACTGTTACTTAATCGAATATCTCCAAAAATAGGATCACTTGAACTAAAACTTGATTAATTAAATTAGCAACCATCCAGTATAAAATTCAATACACACTGTAACTAGATGTTGCTTGGGCGCTAATTAGTTGTCACTCTAAAAGATCCCGGCATTTCACCCATCTTAGGGGTGGTTCAACTCCATGCGTTTGCTGCACTAGGTATGCCAGAGGGTTGTCAGATTGTAAGAATCACAAGTTATCATACTTATTTGGAAAAGTTGAAAACTTACAGCACGGACACGTTCCTTTACAGCTTCTAAAAGAAATTTTATTTCATTTTGCCGGGTAAGGAGTAAAGAAGAACTGATGCCTGGACCCGTATCTTTGAACGTTCGACTATTCGCGAGAACGACGAATGAATTCACACGAACCGAACGGTACTCGAAAATTCAAATAGCAATATCTTCCAAACACAGTGGCGAACGAGTTTGTAGATCTTATTTGTCATTTTTTAGGTAAAGTGTAGTGTAGAGTAGTGTAAAAAGTACGTGACAAGAAGAAGATTACATGTGGTTTGTGTTTATTTCCATTTTCTGTATCAGAAAACATTCTTGTCGTATATTCCGCCATTTCCTCAGCATCTTGCAAATCATCAATCATTTGATGCATAAAAGCTTCATCTGCGTGCATTTTTGTTCAGTAGTATTATTTATCATAAAACTTAGTAAGTTTAATGATCGCTCCGATTTCTCTATCTCGCTATATCCACAGTAGGTTGTTTGATGTTTATTTGTTTTTCTGACGTTTTGCGCAAGACTCTACTCGCTTACTCCCATGTGGGACTGATACGACTGATAAATTCATTCGTTTCCAAGTCGAACATTCGAGATTTAGAAGATACTGCTCGAACAAAACAAATCCACTCCCATCACATGAAATACGTGGGAGCATTCGGTCGAACGTTCAAAGATACGGCTCCTGTACTTTTCAGGTTTGTACTCATCTTTAAAGTATTTCCTCCATGGATGCAAAGTTTGGCCTGGACGTATCCCAGTCATCAATCAAATTAAAGGTTAAGTGCCTTTGAGGCGTTACATTGTTTAAATTGCGCAACCATTTATCATAGGCGTAGTATCAAATTTTTAAAAGAAGGTTAGTAGGTATTTCTGAAAACTTATTTCAATTATAGACACAATTTTTCTGAAAGATCGATTCATTTGTAATAATTTTTATAAATTTTCTTGAGGGATTTATTTATTTGTAGAAATGTATACAGACTGCGTAAAATACATCCGAACCGTCCAGATTACAAAAGTACGACAGAAAAACAGTTGAAAGAGAGAGAAAGAATAATTATGCGTGGTCATTAAGGCGTGTACTTTGTTTCACCTTAGGGGTGTATACTTATTTCCCGAGACTGGTCGAATGCTCATTGCCCCCCTATTTTAACCGCTGTTGCCAGAAGCGCACATTAATTTGTAGAAATGATATTTTGTCTCGACTTTTTTTCGTGAGTGAAAATACAGCACGTTTGTGCCAGCATTACGCCAAATAATCTTGATATGAGATCAAATCTTTATCACAGATTTGGTTATTGTCTGGCACAGGCAGGTGGTTTATTTGAGCACTTAATTCATTAAAATTATGTTTACCTTTAGAATGGATTTTTATTTTTTCAGGAAGTTTATATTTTATGTTTAGAACGGGTGTAGGTACCTACCTACTTATTTTATTTTTTCAATTCAGTTTATTAATGGAAGGGATTTTTAGTTTATTAATTATGGTTCTCTCAAGAAATGCTGTTTTATTTTCAAGTTACAATGGCTAAAATAATATTCTATTGTAGTTAGAAATTGTCAACTTGGTCTGAAATGATCATGTTGACAAAAATGATTTTTAAGATGTACAGGTTACGTAATAACAATTGTATTTTTTTATTTCTTTCACACCCTCACTCTCCTTCCATGTTCGGATCATACTGAACAGAGATAGTATATACATACTGAATACCTACCACCGTTATACCAACTAGTGAATTCTCTCTGTAAAGGACCATTCGGCCAGTCTCGCTAAATAAGTATACACCCCTAAAATGAAACAAAGTGATGACCGCGCACAATTATTCTTTCTCTCTCTTTCATATATCCTTGTCGTATTTGTGTAATCCGAGGCCAGGGTTCCAAAGTACTTTACGCAATCTGTACATATATATGAACGTGCGATTGAATTTTTGTTGCCACTTTTGTATGCACTTACCATTGATACCTCTTTATTCTTTTTTGTTTAATTGTAGGCATGTTAATTTAATATGTTGCCTTTACACAAAGTGTATGGTTAAGATTTGTTGTTGTTTGCTAGTATTCGCTAAAGCTCGGGAGCAAACTCGTTTTCGACTAATAAATATGATCTACATTCCTTGTCTCTAGACTTCAATGATACACAATATAATATAACTTAACAAATTGAAACGGTCAGTGTTCTCATAATTCCTGGGAATTTGGCAAAATTGAAAATGTCACGCATAGCGTAAACTGGTTCTGCGAATTATTTCTAAACAAAATGAGATGGAAGCGAGCAATCATTACTTCAAAAGAGCAATAATTCTAACTCTTGATTATTATTATTTTTCACCTTACTGCGGTGGGTCATTATTTTGAATTTTGCATAGTTTGTACATAATAATTTCAGTTGAGAATATTTTCCAGAAATATATATTTTTCAGAAATCGAGTTTAAATCTATGATGATCTAAACTTTTTATATTCACACATACACTTAAACGAAATTTGAAGTTTTCTATTCAAATAAATCATCTTTTTGTAAAACAGCATCATTTGATAAAATTACACTTTGTAAAATTTATAAACTTGAAGAGATATTTAAATGTTCTTGTTAGCACGTTTGATACAAATTACCTTTTTCCACAACATCTGGTAAATAAAGTATCGACAAGCCAATGACAATGAATTATTTTAACAGTAAATCATTTTTTATGTTATTTTATTTTACTGGCTCCATAGTGAAGTTTTGAAAGGACGTTTTTATAGATAAAAAAACGGAAGCTGTACTAGAGTACAATAAAACTAATTCAATACAAATAACCGGGATATTTATTCTCATCCTAGAAATAAAGTTAAGATATATGATCATTTCATTGAGTGGGAAGAGCTCTTCACTCTCTATTCTTCTAATCGCTAGATACTCTTGATTGAAATAATAAAAGTAACACTGTTGCCATAATATTTTCTATATGTTTCTTGTTAACTGGTACACACTCAAATACACAAAGTTTTAAAACAAAAATGATTATGTTCCACAAAAAAATAGCAAAAAACCGATCCTGGAACGTATACTTTACAGTTCCCGTTCCTGGTAGACTATAATACTATCATAATGTAGTAATTTATGCATAAAGTGGACAGAAAAGCTGGATTCAGATAAACGATTTGCAATGGTACAGTTAACAGAAGCAACCATGAGCCCCAGAAAATATGCGAACTAAAAGAAAGATCATCGCAACGAGCCAATCCGGAGCTAATGTTAACGATTGTACATTAGTAATTGTTAACATAATCGAAATAATATGACCGAGTGATCTGTCTGTGTCAGTGTTGTCAATGCGAGGATAATAATTATTCGATTTTTACATGAAATTTGAAAATATAGACATTTAGGGCAGATGGTAGTTTTATTTTTGGTCCAATATAAATTTCTTTATTAATATTTAGAGTTAAATTTTTAGCAAGTTTGAATTGTTTACATATATCTTGACACTCTTGACAGTTAACCCTTATGGTATCGATGTTTGGTTATCGATTCAAAATATCGATTGTTACTACAAAAATACAACTACAGCGACATGAACACGCCCACCCAGGGCTCATGTTTGCTTCTGCCGACTGTACTTGTGATAATTCGTTAACCAGCAAACTGAAATCAAGGAAGAAAATAACAGCAAAGCTGTTTATACCATCATTAATTATGAAGAATGTATTTTAATCTGTGACGTTTCGATCAGTACTAATAGTAGTTTGTAGAGCTAGTGAGCAAAGCGTCACTTTTCCCACGAGCGCAGAAGTTTGTGCCGCAAATCTAGCTAGTGGGAAAAGTGATTTGCTTACAAGTTGTACACAATATTTTTTCTACAACCACATTTATTAATGAAATAAAAATAGAAATTTATATAGGTATTTTATTAAAACTTTGAACAGAAAGAACATACAAAATGAAAATTGAATATAGAAAAATCAGTTAAGTGTATCTTTAATAGTGAACAATGAACAATGAATAAATAAATGATCAAATAAATAGTTTACTTATTTTTGGTTTAAATTTAAAATTTTTACACCCAGAAATTCACTAAGTATAATAAATATTTTGAACTGTCTAAAAAAGTTCACAGGTCATAGGTAACTTTGTTTGACATTTCGGTGCGGAAAAGTGCCATAGCATGTACTTTTCGCATTACTTTTCCAACAGTTATCAAAAGAATTAAGAAAAGGCCTGCTTTGCGTATAAAAATTTGTGTAGAAAAGCGTGTTGGTTGTAGGAAAAGTATTTTTTTGTATGTGGATAAGGTTTATTGGGAATACAAAGTTAAGAAAAAGCACCACTAGGTCTATCCCATGGTGGTGTAGAAATGAGTTTTTTGGCCAAAACGGGTGCTGGAGGAGACAGCGCACGTACTACGTCATTTTTTTTTTTATAAAATTGCTAATATAAAACATGTGATTCTTACGTATTCAAGTACGAAGACAACCAAAACTAATATATTTAATAAGAAAGACAAATAGCTGATGTTATTGCCTTGTCGATTCGAGATGGGCTAGCTCCAGCGACGCTGAGATTGAAAACACATCACAATCTGCTTTTCTGATGTTCCAATTTTAACAAAGAGAGCAAAGGGTTACGCTTAGTAAATGTTCATCAGGTTTTTGTTTTTGTGCAATTGGAAAAACGGCAACTTCAGATATTGGTGCTGACTAGCTTAAATCATCATAGTTTAAATTCCTTTTGAAGTTATAAAAGTATGTATTAGGAAATGGGGAGGAGAAACGACAACCCTCCCAATATATGTAGGACCTTAGAATTGGTAGGGGTCGAGTTGTCTCCCGAAACGGTCGTTATTACCTTTTTTCTAAAAAGGTTACGTCCGAGTTTTCTCAGGTATGTTTTCTTCAATTCCAAGAACTGATGGATATTGCTAAATTTTTGACCTACAGTTTTGGATCACCATTTTTACATCTAAAAGACGTTGGGGATTGCTTCGCATTTGAATTAAGTGAAGTTGAGCCGAAAAGTGATAAATTAACCCAATTTTGCGATTATTTGAACTCTTATGAATATAAACAACAGATTATTTCAAGCCATTTGGATCATTATTGCAGGTACCGGAACTTAATAATAAATTACAATAATATTAGAATGGTGGAATTTGTTATTTCTCTAACATTTACTTTCACTATCTCCCTATCAATAACGGGAGACAACTCGATCCTTTTCCGGAGACAACTGGACTCCTCTGGGGGTTTGGCATTCGAAGACTAGTAATAAGGACAGGTCTAGCTATGGATCTCTAGTATAACAGGAGGGCACATACAATAGATCTACAAAGGTTGTAGAGGAGAGGCTCTTAGAATCACATATATGCCCCATATTTATCTCAATCTTTATCTAAATGAATTAAAAAATGTATGCATAACCTGTACATGGATAATTTTGAAAAAACATTGCTCGAATATTGTAGTTTACCAGCAGAACTTTAAAAGTTTGCTTGCATCAAGGCTCTTAGAGTCACATAAGCCCCATACTTATCTTAATCTTTATCTAAATTAATTAAAAAATGTATGCAAAACCTGTACATGGGTAATTTGAAAAAAACATCCTCCGAATATTGTCGTTTATCAGCAAAACTTTGAAAGTTTGCTTGGATCAAGCGCATCTTGATTTCTATTCAAAATTTGGAATAAATCAATTGCAACTCTCCTATAAATATCTTGAAAATCCCCTTAATAAAGCGCACAAGTAAATAAAAGTAGAAATAATACAATAAAACAGTGATTCTTGTCCCGGAATCAATATTCCATCCTCCACAGACACCTGTAACAACACCATACTCATACCGACGGCAGCAGGAAAACCTGCTGGCAGCAGGAGAGAAAGGTATAGGTATATTTATTATGATTGTGTAAAATTGGGTATATGCGCAATGTTTGGAGAAATATCACCCCGTATGCTAGCATTCTATCTTTTTCTATCTCGCTGGAGCTTGCAGGTTGATGAAGGGTGGGGTATCATAAGGGTCTCTCTGCGCTCTGCAGCCTCTCTCTCGTTTATGCCGCTTATTCTCTTTTAGTCCGACTGCTAGTCTGATAGACAACGCGCGTGTATTACGAGGGAGGTTTGAAAGCTACGTGTGAAAACATCTTTTGACGTAACCTTTAAACTGTTGATTTGGTGCTCCGGTATTTTTTTAAGAGATAGTGGGAATTTCTGATTTTTGGTGAAAAGGTGTTTTGTGAGGTGGTTTAGTGGATTTAAATATAAGTTTTTGCGGATAAAATTGATAATTTAACAAGGTAATAATAAATGCTGCATTTCCGAAGGCTTTATATTTATTAACTTGTTTTATTTGTTATTTATAAGTACAATATGAGTTGCTGCAGATAAGTTGAGTAAGTTTAGATTACTGACACTTTTTTTTGTGGCATTTTATAACATTTTTGTAAAATTCCACCTCGACTAAAATATAATAAAAAAAAATAAAAAATAGCATCCTATAGGGTCAATTGTATAAAAAGTAGTTTTAAGTGGGTGTTAATTCATACATGCTCAAACTTAATAATTTTTAACAGGTATGTTGTCCAATTAAGAGTTTTCCGTTGATATTTTATAGTTTATTTTCCATACAGAAAAAGAAAATAGAGTTAGCAGATTATCCAATGTTTAACCATGCGTTAAAAACTTTAACATTTGCATACAGAACTGCTCCTTAAGCCATGTCCACACTAAAAAAACGTAGAGGAACATTTTGTTGCTTGTTACCGCAACCTGTTTATGGAAACAGAAACAACAGCAAAAGTTTCTTAAATATTCTGTCCACATCAAGGTAACTCATTCTTGTGAATGTTCCGTAGTGTTTCTGCAACAGGAAACTTGTGTCAACACCAGTGCCTTGTGTGATCGAAAGAATGTAGTGCGACAAAGATTTACAGGCAACAACAGCTGCAATTGTAATTATTTTACCTAAACAGAAAAAGCGATTCTGTAATGTTGGACTAGACCAAAGAAAGTCAATTGGTGTTCTAAGTTCATTAAAGAATGTATTGATAATGGATACATATATTACAGGTGCTAGTAGGCAAACCGTTTGCTAACACAATATGCTCCAGTACCAGAATTATAAACTATAATTTTGTTGTCCAATGTTGATGATTTCTTCTTACTTACATGTATATTTAAGTACCCTTGTAACTATGCAGAATTATATACCGTGTATGAAAAGTTATATTGCAAATTGATTCATAACCTAATTTTTTTGCGAGAATTTCGAAAAATATACGTAATAAGTAACGTCACTGGTTATCAAAATTTACATCCAGATCTTTTTCATGTAGCATGATGTAGATAGGAAGACGTTGGTCATTCACTTGTTTCCTACACCATTGGTAAGGACGAAAATATCCACATATTATATGTTCTAAAGACGACTTGATGACAAATCCTGTTGATTTTTGTTTGTAAAAAATTTAAAATTACTATATCATATCGTTATTGAATATTTACTCCGTTTAAGATCTTCACGTTTTGTCCTTTCTCTGTAAATGAGATGCATAGGTAGGTAAAATCCAGCTGTCTCCAAGTTCAGGTATCATATATGCAATTAAAAACCTCATCCTTATCAATAATTTAAACTTCTAATATATAAATCCACGAACATTGAAAATGGATAGATTTCTGTCTGCGAACATGAATGATAGACGTATATGGCAAATTGTATGGAATCCGATAAGCGAAATAAATATCTGGATGGAAAAAATCAAACTTAATGACGACTACAAATGAACTAAGAGTGCAGTTGTTCCAATTTCATTCTGATCGTGCAATTAATGGCTATATTTCCAATTCACAGATCAAAAAAGGAGTACCTGCATACACCAGCAGTATAATATTCATATTTGTCCTCATCCCCGGACACAAATGTTTGAATAAGTTTGCCAGAGAACCAATTACCTCAGTTCAAATGCCAGAAATTTTAAACTTTCAAGTCAAACGTGGAATATTGACTTTAACCAGATTTTATAGTGGTATATGTCTAACAAAGATCAAAAGACTAATTGCAACTCATGTTATAAAAAATGAAACATCAGGAAATTGATGATAAATTGGCGTAAGTAGAGTATAGAATGAATGTGTGCAGTCTGGAAAGTATGGAGAGCTTAGCCCTGTTGGTTAAGACTTCTCCAACAATTTTTAAATGACCTCTCTAATAGATTTTCACGAGCTTGTCTCTTTAAATGTATTTTTCTTTCTTACAGTTGACTGGTTCTTAGTGTGTATGAACTCATAACCTTTCAGTTATTACGTGCTTCTTTTTAAAAGGTCGAATATATTTTTGCTGGAAAAGATTTCAAGATTTCTGGACGCATCTTCAACGGATTCAATCTGATTTGAAGAGATGGCTCTCAATTATTCAGGAGTTCACTCAATTACCGGTTGGATCAACATTATTTTAACAAAAAATGTGCATTTAAATTTAGTTTTTTCAACCAATATTA
The DNA here is from genome assembly GCA_949126875.1 of Lochmaea capreae. Taxonomy (NCBI): domain Eukaryota; kingdom Metazoa; phylum Arthropoda; class Insecta; order Coleoptera; family Chrysomelidae; genus Lochmaea; species Lochmaea capreae. The sequence continues at coordinate 23,313,912 of OX421404.1, forward strand.
CAATATTGTATAGAATGTTTTGTGTAGAATGTGATGCATATATTGCTGCTGAAAATGTATTTCACGAATTTTCACCTGATTTATTGTGAACAAATTTTCAATTTATTCATTTCGCTGAAATACAACCTTCATTTCACATTCCTCAGCTCAAAACAAAACATTCAAAAACATTTTAAATAATAATTGAACCAACATTTTCCGATCTCGTTTTGATGTAAATAAAGTTAATTTTTTAACGCTGCTTTTGTGAAACATTGTACAATTTTATAATTTCCCAAACAATTTATTCAAAAAACAAATTAATACTCAACAACCAACAACAATAATGTTGGATTTAACCAACAACTTTAAAAAAAAATCCACCTCCTCACTTCTTAGAAATCAAAAAGCCTGGGACATGCCACAAGATGGTATGATGAGAAGGTATAACTTTTCAAAGAAATTCGTTACGGAATTGAGTAACAAAAAGGAATTGGATCCAAATACCTTGGACTTGGAAAAAATGCCGTTCAATGATACACAGACGGCTTAACCGCAATAGAAAGAACCAAACACTCTGAAAGCCTGGGAAAAACCCCGAGTATCTTTTAAGCGGAAATTTACGCCATAAGAAAGTGTGCCCAGTTCAATATTGACAAAGGATATAGAAGGCAAAATATTATTATAATGTCGGATAGTCAAGCAGCCATTAAAGCAATGAGCTGTTGTTTAATCAGTTCCAAATTGGTGTGGGAATGCCTAGGCAAACTCAATGAACTAGACGAGAACCTAACCTTACTGTCGATTCTAACACTGGAATAGAAAGAAATGATATAGCAGATGGACTAGCAAAGAGGGAGACTGGAAGACCTTTTTGGGGGCCGAAACCCTTTTGCGTTTTCAGCCTCAATCTAATATGGGAAGAAATAGACAAAGCCGAAGAAAAGAGAAGATCTGACCATTGGAAAGATCTAGTAGGGCTTAGACAATCAAAGATTCTGATGGGTGGCTACAACCCGTTGAGATCAAATAATGATTGCATAAGTCAAAGTAAAACTGCACTAAGAGTTTTAACGGGGATCCTAACGGGACATTGCCGCTTGAACGGGCACCTGAAAAAGCTCAAAATAATGGAGAAAGAAGAAACCTCCATCCCCATACTTGCGAATTACACAGCAATTAAGAATCCTAGGGCACAGCACCTAGGAGATTAATTTAAGAAGAATATATCCATGTTGAAGCCTGCAGATATCCTGAAATTTCTCAGGGAAATAGGACTGAAGGAGCTACTAGTCTCTGAGACGTTTCTCAGGAACTAAGTTGAAGTAAGAGGGCATATTAGATCTTTTAGGTCTCAGTGAATGTCACCCCGTCATGCATACATACAACCAACAACTTTTATTGGCGTTGTACTTTATCAAAATATGCACAGCCTTCCATGTAAAACAATGATAATTATGCTTTAAAATACTGTGAGCTATCATTGCAAATATAATAGGTAAAGATTATAAACTTTTTTCAAACTCTACTAATTTCAAGTCGATGACGGAAGATTGTTCAAACTATAATTAATCTACCGATATGAACTTTATGTAACTAATCTCGGTAAATAGGAAGTTATATAGAACATTGTGTAACAATAATGATTATAAAGTTAAAGGATATAGATGTTACAAGTTTAGTAACAATAATTAAAATCAAGTAAATCAAACAAAATTAAATATATAACTGAAAACCATGAGCAATTCATTTCAGCGATCTTGGCATCTCATCGTAACAATTCATTAATATTGACTACTTCTTCTTTTCTAACTCGCGCACATCATTTTTAGTTATTTGATATTCGCCAAGTACTTATTACCGACAAACGTAACGTTGGATAGCTCTGAGAATACTAGATGTAAGTGTTTTCATCACTCGTAGTATGTTTTTCCGATCATTTTTTAACTCGAAAAGTACGTCGTTGCCGGTCTAGACCGGAAAATTGACTTAACTGCTCGGTAAAATTACAGAAATGCTCGGCAAAGTACCTACTTTCCCGAGATCACATATCAAAATTTTCATTAAAGATAAAATACGAGCATCTAACCGGAAAGAATTTTCGAAGGGTATGTTAAATATATTACAGTTGCCATCACAATACCATAGCCATCTGTCAGTGATGATTTTGACGTTTTGTTGCACTTTGTTTTTTATTACATAAATATTATGATTCATAAATTCACCGGAACATCAACGTTTAATAATTGCACTTTGCATAACTGCACGTTGACGATGAATATTAAAAATAAATAAGTCAAGTTCTGCTATAAATTTTGAGTAATAAATATTCTGTTCCTATATTTTTGTCAAACTAGGCGATGGCGTTGCAAAAAATGGAGAGGAACGTTGACAGATGACAGTTGTCGTATGGTCAGGGTTGGGGGCGGTATTTGAAAATGGATTTGCGTTACAAATTTAAAAGTCGGAACAGGTCGATGTATGTATGTATTTTGGGGTAACATTCACTGATACCTAAAAGATCTATAACAGGTCGATAGAGAAGCCATACTATAATACACAACATACACCCGTTTTTTTCTTCTTTCTAGCCGATTCCGGCATCCAGTTAGTATAGCCACATAAATGGTTGACCTTTGAACAATAATTGTTTTATACAAGGAACTAATTAGCTTGTATGTAGCAATATACTTAAATGTATGTAGTAAGTCCTCTGCCTCATTATACTTTGTCCTGGATACAGTTGATAAGTACCTAATAAGCAATCAAGTAGTATAATTCTTCAAACAAGCGAAATAAAACGAAGTGAGGTCAACCTTTTTCTTTCTGCAACTGGAGCAGGTTCTCTCAAGCGAACAATAATGAATACTCCTCACTATTTCTGTTTAATTACCTAATTATTTCTATCCAGTATGCTTTCGACAGGTCTTGAAAGAGTTCATTTTCCCTTGTTTCCTTTACCAATTTAATTCGGAAATAAAAGTAAGTGATATTAAAACCACCAAATTGAAGTGAATAAAACATTTAATCTCTCTGATTAAACATTCCCATCTTCATCTATAAATTGCATATTATTTGCTAGATGAAATTTTCATTCGAAAGTTTATGAAGCAGCAACCGTGTGTGGTATTTTAACAAAACCAAGAAAATAACTCTCGGTTTCTTAAGTACGTCTGTGCGTTCAGTGCTTTTAATCTTCCTTTCATACATCTGTAATATGTACTTACATACGAGCTTTACCTATGCCTGGTAATAAATCTATGACATAATTACTTATATCCTACGCTATAATTATACGTGACTAGTATCTACCCAATTTAAAGTCTTTATATAGATACACAAGCCTCTTGGCGATATAACTACATTATATAGACAAAACATATAATAATTTTTTGTCATAACAGGATTATTGGATGGTGTTCTGGTAAACGTATGAGTATATTTTTTGATTGCAGCGAAGAAAGGTATTTTTTCATGATGATGACAATATGTACAGGGTTATTATTCTCAGTGACCAGTGGTCTTAAGGTATTGGTCGTCGTACACTATCGATGAACGGTTGTGGTTCATGTAGATGGTATCAGTAGAAAGGCATACGCCGCCTATAAGTCTGACATGTACATCTACACAAATACTATCAACAGTTTCCTCAAGCTACAATCCGGCAACGTCGCTCGTGCTTTTTCTGTGTTTGAATTTGCCGCTTCGTGCTGCAGCTTGTTTCTGTTCGATTTCATTATGTCCCTCATTTCAGTTCATTTTGTTACTAGTTCTCATTCCATAACTGTTTTAATATTGATAGAATTATCAATTTAATTTTCATCAACAGCGTTTGACTTCCGCTTCCATTATGCCTTTCCAACATTTTGCTTTATATAAGAAATAATGAAGAAGAAGCTTCTTCTCCGATCGTTTGTTGAGTATTCATCTTCTTCAGTCCTCACCACTTTTGATACTTAAGATAAGTTGTTTTTAATTTACTTCTCATCTCACCTTTGCGAACCGAGATATTCTACTTCTGTCGAAACCTTATTCGCTGTTATGTTTTGCCTGAAGGGTTTGCTGGTCGTATTTTTTCCGTTTCCATTATATGTCCGAAATATTGGAATTTCCTGCATTTTATAGTTTGGATTAGTTCTGGTGTTGTGTGTTAATTCCTTGTTGGTACTTATTGTGGAGACATCTTTTTTCGTTTGTCCAAGTCTCTATGCTATACAGAAGGATATAATTCACTCCTGAGGAGTCCAAGATTTGTTTGCAGGATTAGGCTATGGCTTTTGAACGGTATGCTCATTTTCTTAAATACGCTTATGGCTTTTCTAATATGGATTTTGAATTCCTGTCAAATATCCCAGTTTTTGGTTTCATAAAATTCCCAAACAGCGTCTTTACCTTTTCCATTTGTGTATGGTTAACCACCAAATTGACTCCGGAGCTAGTTCTTTTCTCAGTAAATAAATTTGAGAAGCCCCAACTTGTTTGCTGGATCAGATTATGACTTTTAAGCCCGGTGCTCATTTTCTTGAACACACTTATGGCTTTTCTAATATGGCATTCGAATTCCTGTCAAATATTTTGGACCAGGTCTCTTTACTATACAACAGAATAGAACACAGACCTGTGGAGTCCTAGTTTTGTTCTCAGGATGATGCTAAGGCTTTTGAACGCAGTGTTCATTTTTTATACATTTCTGGCTTTTCCAATATGAATTTTGAATTATTGTCAAATATCCTAGTGTTTGGTTGATATAATTCCCAAAAAGCTGCTTCACCTCATAGATTCGTGTATCTATGATTGGCCACCAAGATGAATCCAGCAAAAGTTCTTTTGTGAGTAGCAAGATTCAATCAAAAATTTAAAATTTTTTTGGAATGAAAATAAAATAAGTAAAATTATTACCGATCAAAGCTAGAATAGAGAAATTGGCAGGAATAGAGGAAAGTAATAAAAACAGAGAATAATATTAAATGAAAAAAGTTCTATACCTTATTTCTATGAATGAATTTGGCCAAATACTTCACGATAATGTCTAAATTAAGTTTTTGAAACTGCCGTTTTATTACTTGCTCCTGATAAATGTGTTCCTAATATAAAGTTGTAAAATATGCTGCATTATTGAGTTTAATGTGCTATAAATTTTAACCTCCATCATGTATCGATTTTTAAACATAGTCATAAATTTAAAATTTTATTGTTGAAATAAAATACACAGGAGATGATTCGTAAGAGTACGATGTTTTTCATGTTGTATTGTTGAAACCAATAATATCAACGAATGGATGTTGTTAGGAAGTTTTTAATGCTAATTAGTCACAGTGGGAATGAATTTTGAAATAATATTTTCCAGTAGTAAACAAAATGCAAAGGTAAGCTAATAAGAATGGCCCGAAAAATATATCCGTTCTCATAGCAGGGCACTCTGCGAGTAGTTGAGAGTCCCTTTTCAATAATTCTTGGGTTTTCCAGTAAACAATGTAATTGACATTAGATGCCTAACGACTTTAAGTAGTTAAATAGTGAGTCGACATCCCAATATTATTTTTTTGGGACGCTAATATTTGATACTCTTGGAATCTTCATATAAAGTATGATTCGTGCAATGGAAATATATCTATATTCTCCACAAATTTGCACTCGTGCATCTTTAACTGAAAAAGTCACTCATGTACTACTCGCACTCGTTTTTTTTTTATCTAAAAATACATTCAGGGATATTGTCAAAAGCTAACTAAGTATAGTTTTAAATCATCTATAATAATTCTGTAAATTTTCGTTAGTTTTGATAATTTTTTGCAGTTTTTCTTGCTTTTTGATATTTTTTTATGATTTCAAATAATTTTCGATGAATCTTGAAAATTTTTGTTAGTTTTTGGTAGTTCCTAATACTTTTTGATAATTTTTAATAAGTATTGCTAATATTGAATGATTTTTGATAGATCCTGATGGTTTTTGGTAATTCTTAATACTTTTTGGTAATTTCTGATGACTTATATCAGTTTCCGTTGATTTTTATAAGTTTTAACTGAAAAAGCCACTCATGTAACTCGTACTGGTTTTTTTTTATCTAAAAAACCTTCAGGCTTATTGTCAAAAGTTAACGATAGTTTTGAATAATTTATGATAATTTTGGTCAATTTTTGTTAATTTTGATAATTTTTTGCAGTTTTTTATTGCTTTGGATAATTTTTCATGATTTTAAATAATTTTCGATGAATCTTGAAAATTTTGGTTAGTTTTTGGTAATTTCTAATACTTTTTGATAACTTTTGATAAGTATTGCTAATTTCGAATGATTTTTTGATCTCATGTCAGTTTCTGTTGATTTTTGTTAATTTTGATAGTTTTTGATGATTTTTGACAAGTATCGCTTACTTTAAATTATTTTTTATAAATCTTGATAATTTGTATTCGTTTTTTGTAATTTTATATATTTTTTGGTAATTTCTAATAGCTATAGCTTTCGTTAATCTCTGTTAGTTTTCCTTTTACTTTGATAATTTTTGATGTGTTGCTAGTTTTAAATAATTTTTATGTTTTTCAATAATTTTTGAAAAATCTTGATAACTTCTGTTAGTTATTGGTTCTTTTAATACATTAATTTTAAAATAATTTGAAATATTTTCGAGTATTTTTGATCATTTTTTTAGTTTTTAATAATTTTTGATATTTTTTAATATTTCTTGTTAATAATTTTCTTCGTCATACTCTGAGGCTCTGACCACTTTAGCTCAACCATATATGACCCATATATATATATGGATACTTCTTAAAATACTTCAAAAAGATCGAAAAATCCCAAACTGTATAAAACTATCAAATGAGAAAAAATATGAGTTGATAAAATAAAATGCACGTATAGTTATACACACAAAAATTATACCGAAATATACTCCATACTAACATAAATGAGTGCTGAGCGTGGATACGACTTTCAATTTTTTTACTTAACCAATCACTTTATACTTTTACGAGTAGTATAGAAATTTTAGTGGTATTAAAATACAGATGTTAAAAGTAATAAACTGCTACCCTAATTAAACTAAAGATTAAACGATATAAAGTTAACATCAGGAAGCACTCCAAGTCGCTGTGGATATTAAAAACTACAAATCAATATGTTTTTGTTGTATTATTGACGGTAGTTGATAACATAGTCATAATAATAAGTCTTTAATAACTAACAGCGGCTGGTACTGCCTTTGATAGTATAACATCATATTTAATTTACAGAGTTGTGTTGGAAATTATTTATAGTTTTGTGTATAACGATGTTTTTTAGAATTACTTAAAAGAGTTTCTATTAGGGTAAAATAAATGGTTATCTTCGATGTTATTAATTGTATCTTTACCATTGCTTTCATATTAAGAGTCAATATGAGTAAAACTACTGAATATCCTATTACTAAATGGGGGTCTTTAATTCAATAAATTACTATAAATGATTCACCAATATAATATTAATATTAATTTTTGTTAAATATTGGAGTTAATACAAATGAGTCAATAGTTTGCATACACCATGACTCAAAGATTGGAGGGCATTTGCTATTTTTGTTTCTCCTTTTCTAAGCTGAGGGACTTCTGCCGTTTGTGTGCAGAGGCCACTAGTCAAGTCCTTCTTGGGGAAATCTTCCCTGGCGTGTTCTAGTCCTAGGAGTCCATATTTCCAATTAGACAGTGCTTCAGATTCGAAGATAATGGTGAGGTTATTTCTTCCCCTTCCATGCACAACCAACAGATAAGTTCCTTCCTATATATGCCAATTGCAAGCATTTGCTCCGTTGGATTAAAGTGAGCAGTCCCGTCACTTTTCTTATGTGGCTCCTGCTAAGGTTTAATATTTTGTTGGTCAGCTACCACGAGAGCATTTTGACTAGGAGTTTGCTGTGTTTCCGCTTTGGCTCCAGTACGTTTGATGTTTACTTTGAGTCCACCGAGATGTACAACCACGTACAGCAGTTTTTGATATACCTTTTGACAGTGCTTACTGAACGATTTCCTTTTGTTGTGATCATATACTTTAGGAAGATTTTACTTGTAGTAAAGTTTTAAACGCGGGCTCTGGCTCTTCTACAACTTGTTGAAGGATTATATCACAAGTTATGAAATAAAATCATCCAATTCCAGTTTCGGATTTCTAGCTCAGTGCTGTGGTATTAACATACAAATAAAAGTTTTATGTGTTACGTAACTGAGATAATGTTGAAGGTTGTTTGCATACAATAACTATAACTAACCTATAAACCTGTAGCCAAATATAAAAAATAATATTTGATAAACTTTATTTTACATTTACTAAAATTTCTCCGGGAAATAGGTCAGAAGGATCTACTAATTTCTGAGACTTTCATAAGAAAGTAAGTAGACGAAAGGGGACACAACAGATATTTCAGGTTTAAGTGGATATCTCTCCATTATACAGGGTGTTCCATCTCATACGAGCCACCCCGTATATTTCTTATCCCTTAGTGATTGGAAAAATTTCCCGAAACACGTCGGATGATTTTCTTTAGGGGACATCTTTTGACATATATTTAAAGCTTGAACAAGCAACCCCCTAAGAGGGGGCGCTTCAACCTCTCAAAATTGAATAAGGAAGAGGGGTTGAGTGATACTTCATTCGTAAGCTCTTGGAAGCCTCAAAAAATCAAAACTGCGTTATTAAATCAAATGTTCAAATTGTCCTCCATTGACTTCCATACAATAATACAATCTTGACTGAAAACCCTCTCTAACATGGTCCAGCATAATTGGAGTTATTTGACGACACTCATGTACAATTCGTCGGCGTAGTTCGTCCAAATTTTCCGGCTAAGTCACAAAAATCTTGAACTTAAGATGTCCCAACAAGAAGAAGTCCAGAAGGTTCAGGTCAGGAGATCGGGCAGGCCACTCCACAGGACCTCTTCTTCCAATCCAACGACCGTATTGTGAATTGAGGTATTGGCGAACTGGTCCGTCTTGTTGGAAATGCAATTTGTTGTTCAATTAGTAGAGGATCGTTTTCTAATTTTTCTGTTATTAACGGATCAATTAAATTTTCCAGTATTTCAAGAGAAATGTCTCCATTTAAATCACCAGGAATAAACAGAGGTCCAATTAGGTGGTCTCCCAAAATTCCCACCCAAAGGTTTAGCTTTTCCGGATATTGAGTGGGAGCTTCTCGAAATACATGAGGATTTGTATCGCTCCAAATTCTACAGTTATGCCTCTCCATTAAGTGAAAAAGTGCATTCGTCAGAAAAGCAAACGTTGTAAAAGAAATTTGTGTTATTGTTGATGCGCTCGGCCATAATTTCGCAAAACTCTTGCCTTCGATCAAAATCATCATCATTTAATTCATGAATTAATTTAATTTTGTAAGGATGAAACTGTTTTTGTAAAATTCTGTAAACGTTAGATTGGCCAATACCGGAACCCGCAGAAAGATTGCGTGTTTGGCGTATAAGTTGGACATGGCCCAATACCGCCACAACTGCTCCTTCATCATTCACAATTCCAATGGGTGCCCTTTTTTTTATCCATTACTGAACCCGTCTCAACAAATTTTGAAATTAATTCCATTACGTACTTTTGGCGAACGCTACGTTCAGGATGGTTTCGGTTAAATATCCTTGCAGCCGCTCGGGCACCATTTTGACTTTGGTAATACAGGCTAACCAGCTCAACACGTTCTTGCAATGTGTACTCCATAATTATTTTTAAAATTGTAAACAAATCAGCAAAATAACTCAACAGATTGATTTTTAATACATGAAATGATCGAAGAAACGTGATAAACACCTTTTAAGAACAAAAAATGAAGGCAAGATAAGAAATTTTTTTCATTTTTTTTAAATTTATTAGTCCGAGAGAATTTGTTATTGTATGGGAGTCAATGGAGGACAATTTGGACATTTGATTTAAAAACGCTGTTTTGATATTTTTGATTGTAAGCATGATAAAACTATTAATTTTTTTTAAGAAGGTGATTTTTCCCATACACCGTTGTAAAGAGGCTTCCAATACCTCACAAATGAAGTATCGCTCAACCCCTCTTCTCTATTCAATTTTGAGGGGTTGAAGCGTTCTTAAGGGGTTGCTTGTTCAAGCCTCAAATATACGTCAAAAGATGTCCCCCAAAGAAAATCATCCGACGTGATTCGGGAAATTTTTCCAATCACTATGGGATAAGAAATATACGGGGTGGCTCGTCTGAGATGTACATAGTTACTGAAAAAATTACTGATATAAATAAATGTTAAACTTTTACATAAAAATATTGTGTTAATTTTTTTTTCTGTCAGGCGACCGTACAGTTTGGTGCTCGCTCGGAGCTTTCTTATCGAATTTCCATTCTAACCTTGTTACAAAATATACCTACTATTCCATGACTAAGAATTTAGAACAACTATAAATATTTAAAATAAACCGTTATTAATAATACTATCGAAACATCCTAACCGTATGCCTTATCTCGTTGCACAACCCAGACAATTTTAATGAACTGCTCTATCGTTCACCTTAAATTATTTAAAGGGATTGATTCATTGAACATCTTTAATTATCTCAGCATATTTCCTGGTATAGAATGCATACCGTTTATGTTTAATTTCAATAGTGAAATCTGTTTAGCATTATTTACGACCACATTTAAAAACAAATAAATCACCGCCAAAGATATATTTTTAAAATTACATTTTTAGACTGACTGCATTACATGAAATATGACGTACTCATTACGTGTCTAATATTTATAAAAATAGTTTGATTAAGTACGTTTAGAAGAAGCTAATGACTGTTCATAATTTAAAGGAATGTGTTTTCACTAAAGTTAATATCACTATTAATAGGTTCCTTTTCACTTCTGGCTGTTGTATCTTCTTGAATTTTAAATATTTCGTTATTGGTCTTAAGTTAATTTGAATGGTTAGTCGTGTCAATTCGAAAACATACATAAATAATAATCTCTCTACGGTAATTATAGTGAACAGGAAAATTATGATAATATTAGAAACATATTTATAAAAACTGTAAATCAATTTTAATATTTAAAAAGTGAAAGCCGAAAGTGAGGCCAAGAAGCAGCTTCAATGGAAAACAAGAAAAAGACAATAACAAACAGTCGTCATCCTACGAATCATTCACCATTTCAGCTGCGTAAGTAATTATATGTACCAGTTATGGATACAAACGAGGTCTATTGCCATATACAAGAGAGGCTCCGAGTGAAGATTCCATGCGAAGAGCCCAAGGGCTAGCCTAACCACGTACCTAAACGAAGAGAGGAAAGTATTGGAATAGTACACGTACACACCACGAGAATAAAGTAAAAATTTTCATCCAAGGGCTGATGAACACCGACTACGAGAACGAGCTACAAAGGACAAGGCTTTACAACTGCCAGTGATTCCACGAAGGACAGACGTCAAGCAGAGTAATCACCAAGTGTGGAGGAACATATACCATTAAAACGAATGCCCAAGAACGTAGGACAAAATTCAACGGATGCCAACAAGCACCAAACAACAGGATAACAAGGAAAACACCGAAGCCAACTCGAAAAGAAACGAAGTCAGGAATCAGCTACGCTCAAGCGACAACCAAAAACAAGATGACGACAAAGCAACAGATTCTGAAGCAGGCCTGAAGTCACTTGGTAGATAATTGGATCTTTAGCCGCAGATCGTCGGATAAGGATTTGCTCTTCATAGATAAAGCGCAAAACATATACAATAGAAGACGGGGAACAAGAAATAAGTTAAAACTTCCGTGGTTATACAACAAAAAGGGAGACCGTAAAAATAGCTGTGTATCAAGAGCAGAAAGTAGTACTTTGGTAGTCGAGACAGAAAGTTGCCGCGCGACGCGTTAGCGAAGCACGGCAATCTGTCGAAACTACCAAAAGACTCTCTGCTCTAAATACACTCAAGATTTTTTCTACTATCACACCAAAATTAACTACTAGCTCTCTTTTATCTATAAATAAAATTAGGCGTGCGCCAAAGTTACTTTCTGCCCTAGAGCGACAATAATGTCAAATTATGACATCTCGCGGAAAATTAGGCGTCCTTCAAAGTTACTTTCTGCTTAAGAGCGCCAATAATGTCAAATTATGACAGCTCGCGGAAAACATCAACTTTGCAGTTGCTTTTCAAGGCACAAAAGACGACTTTCGATAGTGACTGATAGTGATAGTCTGAACCGCACTATTTCTCTCCATCTGATCTTTTGAAATGAAATTTTCCAACTCACATATTGACTCAAGATTTAGTATTTCAATATAACCTTTTAATTTCCTGAAGTCTACGTTTCAAGATTTCTTCATACTTTCGTAAATAAATATTTTCCATCCGGTTCTTCCAAAAAAAAGCTGTCCAATTTTATTGGCTGTATATTGTTTGTTTATTTTACTCAACCTTCAAAAGACTTTAATATAGACATACCGCTCAAGATGTCATTGTTTACATTCATGAAAAGTATCCTCAAAATTTTTTTTTGTGAAAATGTGTTATTTGTATGTATCAACCGCCTGTAATTGAGTGCAATATAAAAGTATTGGTTTTAAGTGATAAAGATAAATAGAATCGTTTGATATACCGCGGATTTTACATTGCCGTGTATGATGTGAAAGTAAATATTTAGTAGAAGGTTCATCGCACGATTCAGATTTGTTGATAACTGAAAACCCCGGAAATTTTGGCTGAATGTGTTTTTGGAATATACAGGGTGTTTCTAAATCCATGCGACAGGAGGTGATTGCTCGTATGAAATTGAGATGGGTCTTTCCTATAACAAAATTTCCTCACTCCACCCCTTTCCGAGATATCACCCTTAAAAGGTTCTACTTCAAGTTTAATTTTTTTTTTATTTCAAAATAGGGTACAAGCATAAATTTTGCTATTGGTGGGAATTGACGCTTTATCAGGTCTCCTAACCTATTTTTTCCAAAAAATATTAACTTCACTTTTAAAACGACTTTAAAAATATAATTTGAAAATCCGCCAAAACGCGCTTTACGTCATAAAGATGGCTGCCCCATGGAATTGTTTCTGAAAGCTTTAAAAATGGATAAAGCCGAAAAAAAACCTTTGTATTACAAGTATTGCATTGTTCCAGAGTGTAAATCAACGACTATTAAAACTCCAGACAAAATATTTGTTACTTTACCTGGTGGCGCAAGCAAATATGCACTTAAAAGAAGGGCATTGTGGTTGCAAGCTATGCGTCACTGAACACTGAACTGGTAAATAAAATATTTTCCAGAAATTTTAAAATATCCTCGGAAATATCGAATATTTATGTCCACTTTCCACTTTACGTTGACTTTTAGGAATAAAAAAAAGTACACACAAACACGGAATGGTCTCAAACAAACATATAAATGATATTTTTATGTCGATGAAGCAATTAATAGTTATTTAAAATACAATATAAACACAAAACTACACAGAACCTAATGCAATACCGGCCATATTGACAAAAGTAATCACATGGTATGACATCACACGTATCATCCGTAGCGTTCGGAAATCCTCGGGTGGTGGTCGGAAACTGCAATAAAATTTGAATTTTATTTTGAAATTTGGAAGTAATTTCCCATGGAAACTGGTTTATTTCCTATTATTAGTTATTTTTGATATCAACTCTACTATTATAAATTAATATCTAAGCAAAATATGAAATATGCGTGTACCAAATTCTATTTCGCTTCTTTTTTATACTCTGATCTAGTTCGTGTTTGTTTATTATATTAAATTTGCTTATTACATGATTCTAGTTTTTCCATGATAAGCTGAAATTCAAGATTTAATAAAATGGAAAAAATGTTGAACCTTTGTTTTTTTTCCCTTTATTTGAACGTTTGAAATATACCTGCGGAATTTCAGAGTGTGTGTGATTTTTTAACATAAAAGCTCAGTTTTTTCCGCTACGTGATACATATTCTTAACCTTCATTTTCAACCCTTTTAGATCCCCTTACGCGTACGTGAACATTCTTATTACTACATTCACCCTCATTTCTCTATGTCGACGGTGAGCTCGGAAAACTTGGTATAATATGCATATTGCGTTAACTGTTGCATATGAACGAGAACAAAAAACATATTATTATTTGTTTTTTTTTAAATATTAAGAAAATTCAGAATGTTTGTTTATCCCGCATTTACAGAATTAATATTTAATTACACCAGAATGTGTTTCGTCAACAATTAAACGCGATAGATTGAACACGATATTCTCAGACTGCTGCTTAACTAATTAATTAACTAATGGAATCTGATTCATTTATAAGCAATTCATTAAATAGATCTTAAAGTTCCTAGTAGCCAGGAAACATCATGTCGTGTAATTGACACCGGTGCTTATATCTTCACCACCTTCTCAATTGACGTTTCTAGATTACAAACCCAGGTGGAAAGGAATTCAGGAATAAATCGATCGGAAATAATAGACCGGAAAAAGTAGAGGCATCCGTTTTGTTAGTAGTTTGAATTGAATTGTTGCTGGAGTGCTATTTTTAAAAAGCTCTAGCTCCTTTGGATTATGTGATTTACATAAAATTTCTTTTGAATATATTCAAGTAAAGAAAAAATACAAACCACTACCACGATTCTCTTTAAGCTTAATGCCTCCTAAAAAAAAATCTATGAACATTTTCATGTAAAAGGAATATTAGACAGATGGGATTTATAGAACTTCATCGGTAAAAAAATTTAGAAAATACTCGAACTACTAGAAATAACTCAGTAGATATTTTCGTCTAGCACTTGAAAAAATCAAACCACAAAATTAAATCTGCTCTTAACGATCCATGTCATGGCTTCAAACTTCAACGTCAAAGTAGATTCAGTCGATCGCGGAAACTTTGTACGAAAAGACATCTTGTACAAGATCTGTACAGTTTATGAATTATTTCAATTGAAGGATAATTCTGTGCACCAATTTTTTTTTTAATTTAGAGCTAATCAATGATTTTCTAGGGTGGAACGTTTCAATACAATAATTATTCTTGTTTTTCTTTTTCATCTTCCCATACAATGGCAAGTTTTTTTCCTTTCTCTTATCCTTATGCCTTCTCAGGCGTCGGATTCGAGTTCTTCCTGTACCCATTCTTTTCTGTCCCTGGCCAATGCTTTTATCTCTCCAAATGTTTTTCCTTTGTTTTCTCCAATTTCTTCAAGCCGGTATATCCATTTCCTCCTGGGTCTTTGTCGATATTCACATTTCTTCTGTTATGATACTTCCTGGGTAGTTATATGTAGTTACTCTTTCTAATGTTTTGTGATTACATTTTATATCCTTGTAATTACTCCCCTCTCGCTGTTTTCCATTTATTATCATTACTTTGGTTTTTATTGTCATTTCCATATTTTCTATTTCTCTCGCCAATAAGTTAATTAGTTTATGCATTTTATTTTTTGATTTTACTTTGAGTACAATATCGTCTGCAAATAGTAGATTACTTAATCTGACCGGCACCATGTTTCTGTACCCTATTATCATATCCAGGTTCTCTCCTTGTCTTTTTATTTCCTTCACTATTTTGTCCATAATAATGACAAACAACAGTTGGCTTAATCTATCAACTTGTTTTATACCTTTTTTCATCAAAAACTCTTCCGATCTTTGACCTCCTATCTGCACTCTTACTTTAACAGTTTCGTGTGTGCTTTTAATTATATTAATTAGAGCTTTCTCTTTCTACTGTGTCAAAAGCTGCCTTCAAGTCTATAAATGTTAAATACATTTCTTCTTCCGCTTCCATTGTACAGGTAAACTGGTATGTCGTGACAAGGCGGAGCTTCCTTTACGCAGTGAGAGAACGTATTCGGCCAATATCGAGCTGTCCACTGCATAACGTCTACCGTATGATGGGCTTTGCTGGATCCTCACTTTTAAATTTGTTACGGCGCTCATTTCACGAGATACCGGTTGGAGTGTACTATCAATTAGCCTTCTTAAAATGTATATAATATTGTCATTCGCTTGACTTCTTGGTCTAAAAGCGGCTTGTTCCTCTTCTCATTTTGCTTCTATAATGGCAAGAAAAATATTCTATTACTCATACAAATCGTTTTCCGTTGGTCATATTCGATAGGACACGTTTTCAATTTCTTATAACAAATTTAATTGTTATAAATAATAAACAAAAATTTAAGAAAAATTCGTTGTTTGGTCTATTCCATTCAACATTTTTTGGTAAGGGTACGATGAAAATTTTCAAAAAATGCTAATTCATTTTTGTTTCTACTTTTGTCGGCAGATCCCCATTCCTTTTTTTAGATAGTTGTTTTCACCGATTTGCCTGAAATCATCCGGGGAGTTTTTGATAACCTACTCTCTTTCTCTCTCTCTCAAAGACAATCCCATAGTTCACTAGCCCGAAAGTATGTTTTTTATACTGAAGTGGTGTCACAGTAAAATGCTATCAGTGACCGAATTCGATATTAAAATGGTTGAAAAGCTGCATGGTTATGATTTTTGAAGATCGTTTCAAAAACCATACCGTGGAAGTAATAAAATTTCCTAAAAATCGTATATATTTTCAAAGATTATTTCCAAAAATTCTAGAACATTTTGGTCCTGGTTGATCAAGACCATCAGCATAGACAATGCAACTGATGAAGTTGAATTTCTTGCAAATTCTGTAAAATCGAGGAAATGAAATATCCAATACAAAGCAGAGCTCATTTTGTTCCACATTAAAATGTCTAGCAACACCACCGACTCGTTTTAATATTTTGTATGATTTTATTTAAAAAGTTACTTACATTACCAAAAATATTTTTGTTATCATCAACTACAGAAAAACCCTAATAATTCTACAAGTATTATTTTTTATTCTATTTACAATTATTAATATTTCTAGAGAAGGTTTGGCTTTTCACCTATTATCCGGATGTGCTTTTTTTCTCATTTTCATTACCTCGACCTCATCAAATTTCCAGGGAAATTTTTTATTCCCGCTTCTTAATTTTCTTACTTTCTTACTTCATTGTACAGTTTCAACCAATTAGGAAATTTCATTCATAATTAAATTTACCTGGTCTTTTACAACTTTTGTATCTTCAGAGTTAGAGGTTTCACGTTTCCCTTAAATTAGAGAGACGAGGAGTCTTAAATATTTATTATTTAACAGGGTCTTTCTACTTAAATTTTAATATAGGTCGTTAAGCAACTAAAAATGTGTTGTTCTTGAGGACTGACTAAATAACCAATCTCTTTGTAGCATCACTTTGAATTGGGTAGTTTCTCCTGGTTCGAGACTACATTTATATAATTCGAGCATACCGAATGTTTAGTTTTGACTTATCAAGAGGATTATCAGTAAAAGCTGCTTAATTCTAAAATTAACAGTAGGGGCTTGCAATAATGTTGGATAGACCCCAGTTCTGTAGAAAGCGACCGGCTCTCTTCAACGTGAAAAAATATTTTTGATTATCTTGAGCCCATTTTTTGTATTGAACTAATTATTGTAAAAAAAGGCAGCCATGTGTACAGCTGACAACAGTTTGAAAAATTCATAAACAAAATATACCATCAAGACCAATTTGTAGCACTATTAAATCAAATCCTTTATTACAAATTGTTGAATCCCTCGCAGGACAAATCTCAAAAATAGCCATCATTTTTTAGAAAAGCTGTCAAATTTAAAATCAATATTTAGTCAGTATTTATGTAGTAAGTCTCTTTACAAATGTACCATTACAAAAAGCAATGAAACTTATCAAATAAAAATTAGGAATTGATCAGACACTTACAGAACGAACCAAATTGAGCGTAACAACAATAATAGAATTATTAAAATTATTTATAACGAAAACTTATTTTCAATTCAATTTTTATGAACAGAGTTTTGGTCTTGCCATGGGCTCTTGCCTCTCACCAAGTTTATCAAATATTTACGTGGAATATCTTGGAGCCCAAAAATAGTACCTAAATAATCAAAAATTGAAGCCAATTGTCTGGTGGAGATTATAAAGACGAAATTTCCGCAATACGGCCTTACGACTTAGTATCTCTGAATGATTATTTAACAAAATTATATAAATGAAGGAGAAAAATCTATAAAATTTGAAATTGATATTTACATTAACAATCTCTTGCCATTTTTATCAATTCTTATGAATAAAACATCTACAGGGTATGATACAAGTTTTTACCGTAAACCAACAGACTGGACGGGCACCTGAAAAAGATCAAAATATTGGAGGAAGAAGATTGTAGATTCTGTGCCATGGAAGATGAAACCTCCATCTACATACAACAGAATCCTAGGGCACAGCACCTAGGAGATTTTTGGATAGAAGAGGGACATTTACCTACGTTGAAGCCTGCGGATATCCTAAAATTCTTTAGGGAAATAGGACTAAAGGAGATACTAGTCTCTGAGACGTTCCTCAGGAACTGAGTAGAAGTGAGGGGGCACAATAGATCTTTTAGTCACTCCTTCATACATACATACATACCAACAGTCACTTAAAAGTATTTGAATTTTGAATCCAATCATTCCATAAACGTTTTAAAAATAGGGATAGTAAAATCTTTATACGATAGGGCAAAAATAATATGAATAAAATGGATTCACAAAGGAAAGAACATTACTAAAATCAGTTTTAAATAACAATAATTACCCAACAGAATTTATTAACAAAGATATTAGGAATGGCTGATTGTTAATACCCAATAATAATAATAATAACAATAATAATAATGATTCAGCTATACCATATGTTAAGGGTTTATCAGAAAGAAGTAAGAAAATTGGTAATCAAGTCAATATTCGAACTAGCTTTAACTCCAACAATACATTGATATCTATACTAACAAAAACTAAACCAAAAAATGAAAAACAATCTTCAAAAAACTGCATATATATCAGATATCCTGTGAATGCGATAAATTTTATTTAGGTGAAACATCTAGACCATTGAAAATCCGAATAAATGAACATAAAAAGTATATTCAAGATAGGGAGTCCTTTAAGTCAGGCATTTGTAAACATGCTTGAGAAGAGGATTCGGAGCACATAATATAGAAAGAGCTCAATAATAAAAGACAACTAAATGTGGATAAACGTGTGGCTAGTATTTCAGCTGATTGTAGTCAAATTTGATTACCAATTTTCGAAAGAGAAATTTCCATCTTCACTTCCACATAAAAATTATTAATATTGTCACAGTTCCGGGTGGTGGGACTTTTTAAGGAAATTTCCTGCTTATAAAGGATCTTTTTGCAATTGACGGGTGTTCAAAATATTTTTTTTTGAGATATTCGCTTAAAAAGTATCCATATTTTTTTTAACTTAATTGCGTATAACTTTTATAATTTTTGCCGGCTCCAGTTAATTTTTTTTAGATGACATTCGAATCTATTGCGTCCTAAAAATAATAATGAATGAGAGTCACTTGTGAACCAATCTATACGTATTCTCACAGAATCTAACCTTCTTTTAAATAAAAGTACTTCATCTAACGTAATTTATCCTATTTGTATGGAAATCGCCCCCGTACGTTCGTGTATCTATGGAACTTGGCATTACGGTCACGGTTAATCCTGTTACTGCTAGACAAATTCAATTTGGTTAAATGGCACTAGGAGAGTGGGAAATCCACCACCGGCACTGTTCTGCTTAGGGGTGGATAAAAATGAATCCCTATGATTCTCATTTTACCACCGAATTGCATTATTCTAATGCGCTAATGCCACTTACCACATGCTTTCAGAATTCCGAATATCAAGTCGGGATCGAATTGTCTATTGATGTTGAACGAAAGTGATTTTTAAAATGATAAGAATACCCACACCTAGAATTAAGATATTTATAGTTTATTCCAGCAAGCACATAAAATATTGGAATGCAATAATCCCTTAACTAACAGGTGTTGATTGACAAAATATTCTACAATAATTTAATAGTAACTTCAGCTACTATTGAAAAATTAATAATTTCGAATGCCACTGTTTTCAAGTTTATGAAAAAAAATTTGACATGTTATGAATAACAACAGAAAGATTATCTATTGTTCTCCAATTCACAGGTAGAAAAATTAAAAACTGTTCACGTGTTTTGAGAAATATTAATGTACAGTAATTAAGTTTTTGCTAAGTTAACGTTTGTGGTATTCATAAGTGAAAATTAGAATAATTCTGATAAATATGATTTTCATTATAGATCTTAACAGTTCGAGAGTGTGAATAATTCTGATTTGATTAGTCGATGTTCACTTGGACTGCTTATAGGTAACCAGTTGCTCTTCCTCTGTAGAGGGCAGGTCGTCAAGGGTCTGCTTGGAGTCAAATTGAATGGAAACAAGTGACTTTGCAGTTAAATCTTCTAAGAATTCCTCAGCGACGTTTTCGTGACTTTACGCTAACAACGCTGCGTTGTCTTCGTGGCTTTACACCTAAAGCGGGATTTATAGTTTGACGTACTGTAAACGTAGACGCACTGTGAAAAGATCAACTATCAGAATGTACGTACCTTGTTTATAAAGGAACGTAAGTGCATGACGTAACGTAAGGGGAACGGACTGGATCGGAAGAGTTGGCCAACTTTTATCTTTTTACAGTGCGTTCTTACGTCCGGCCAATCGAAGGAAAGAATTTTGTGTGATGTCAGCGTGGCTATCAGCTGTCATTTAATGTTGTGTTTTTGAATGTATAATACAAAATTTAAAGCTCAAAACAACATAGGACACAGGATGTAGATGATTTGTATAATTTCTAGGTTAATTTGAATGTCGCGAGTACGTTACCTCTGCCCATTCGCAAAATTTCCGTTCCGTTTATTTATAACTGCAACAATTTTTACATACCGTTCGTTACGTATCCAGTGCGTCTACGTGTGGTATACGTTTACAGTCCGTCAATCTATAAATCCTGCTTAAAACGTGAACCGTTCACTAATTAGCTTGTTGTTCACTAGATTTTCCCAATTAACGATTTAAATCGAGAAAATGTTTTTCTTTTCTAGGAAAAATCCTACTGACTGCGCCAGTAAAGGTTTTGCTAAGTTTATGTGTGTGATGTTCGTAGATAAAAATTGGGAACTCGGAATGAAATTCTGGTTTAATTGGTTATAAAAACAAAAATATCTAAAAACAGTACGTGACTAAAATGAAAATAATATGAATAAATAATAAATTTGAAAACTGTCGAGGTTGGAAAGTTGGATGTTGGATTAAGTAACACAGTTTTGTCAATTACGGTTTAAGTTCTGTAATAACCATCTTTGATTATTATTGTACTGGTGAAAGTTTCGTCAAATGAATGAAAGTTGTACTAAACGCCCGAAATTTTGACCATTAAGTCTAATCGAAAATGTTTACTTCAAAACCTGACGGCGACTATCATAAAGAAATTGACACACAAAGAGTTGCTGGAAGTATTCAGATAGCATGGAACACTAGGTTCAATGTCTATGCATGTTTGGGAAAGGTTAGATCTGCAAGATGGCGAAATTTTTTCAACTCCGCATGCAAAGTTTTGTTGATAGCGCTTTGTACCGTAGAGCTATGAGAAAACCCAACTACTTCAATTAATACTATTTTCAATCACTTATATACCCAATATATATTACGAGTGAGTACCTGTTTCGTATTATCTTAAATGTCATCTAAAAAAAGACAACTTCACAATACGCAACATTATCGATGTTATCATATATTTGTAAACACGATTATTCATTGTTAGACTATCTGTCTGTGAACATTTTGTTAACTGTCTAACAACTTTTTAGAACTATTTAATACTTTTAATCTCACAGTCAATATTTATGTTTCCTACATCAATATTTGTTTTTTGATAATGTCCCATGTTAATCCCATGATTGTTTTGGTGTCTAAAATATTTCAAGAGTGCAATGAATTTTGTACAAATAAGATAACGTATCTAAAAAAACACCAATACATCTTACTATAAAATGTAAAGCATAAACTTTCTACACATGGTTTGTTATGACAAATCAACCGACAGCTCTCTATATTAGTAAACAATTGTAGTGGACACTCTTCAATGGTTATTTAATATTCCCTATAGTAGCCTTACTACGGGATATGTACAGTTCCTCACCCTGTATGAGTCGATGTATTTTCCGAAAACACTAACTTTTAATTGGGACCCATAAACTCCTTTTGATGGATATTGTAGGTAATGTCTAAAATCTGGTGAATCCAGATTTATTAGCATTGCATTGTGCATTGTAATTTTTTTGGGGGGGATCCGTTCTAATACCGGGAGCACTGCAGCCTGTTGGCTTATTGCACTCTACTCCCACCTTTATTTTACCCAACCACCCATCCATTCCCGGTCAACTGGATGCATGCCATATGCTTCAGGCGGCCTCTCCAAAGATTGTCTGTCTCTTTTAGTCCAATGCCTCACAGTCGGACAAAATATGGGTTACAGTCTCGGTCTCCATGCCACAATGTCTGCTGCTGAGATCCCCGTTATATAGCCCCATTTTATGCTGGTGATCCTTTACCGGCGCATGACCCGTTAGATAACCTGTAATAATTCTTAGCTTGTTCCTACTAACATTCAGTAGTTCCTTACTGAGTACATGAGTGTTCCTCCACTGTAGACTATGTTGGCTTTGTACCCATTTTCGTATTTGTTCTCACACCACCTTCTTTGTGGTCCCAAGAACTGGTTCTGGTCCAACATGTTTCGTTGCTGAACCTCTTCTCGCCAGATTATCAGCTTGTTCATTTCCAGAAATATCATTATGTCCCGGCACCCACACTTGTATTCGTCTACTGTGGTCCGCCAGTTCATTTAATTCTTTCTGGCATTCATCTACCAGTCTGGATTTTACCTTGCGGCTATTTAGAGCTGGAAGGGCTGCTTGGCTGTCAGTTAAAATGTTTATCCTATGAGTGTCAGTTGCATTGTGATAAAGGAGATACTAAATTTTGCTTTATGATGAAGATTTAAGGCTGTAAAGAACCGTTCTAATGAAAATCCATTTATACAATCTGGTTATGACAATACCCAAAATGTTAAGTACGTGATGATTTTAGCTAATGTTTTGGGTGGGGCCCTCCAAATTCGCCTATTATCCTCTGCCGACGACTATGTAAACGTTTTCGAGCTCACGTGCTGTACGCGCTTCCTCAATGCAACTTTCAGAACTATAAATATACCTGAAAGAATTTAAAATTAATGGGATTCCTACCCCAAAATGCAATAAGCATGAGAAAGTCCATCTATCACTTTGGTATTATTTATGTACAACCCGAAATATCTCGTTAGAACACCGAATGAACGTTTCTAAACAAATGGGGTGATAAAAGTTTGACAGCTGACGTGGCAGACGAACATTTACGTGTTCACACAGTTATAAGTAAATGCATGTTAAAATTACATGATAAGAGTGTTATAAATGGAAAACGGGCTTGCTTTTGCTCACTACTTACGCCTTCTCTCAGAAGCATAGATCTTTTGGACAAAAATATAGATGTAGAGTATACAAAAAAGATCTTATAGATCGCAGAACAACTGGGCCAACCTCATTTCCCTTTTTGTTCGAACGTTACGCTCATGGTAAATTCAAACACTAAAAAATATGTTCTCTTTGCTGCTAATTTTAAAAATAATAAATCTGCATGTACCGAGTGAAAAAAAATAAAGTCAGTTATGTTTGTGTAGTTCGACCTTTTGGAAAATATTATCTCAGTTTAATCCTTGTTATATTTGACAGTTACATCGCAGTAACTCTTAGGATTTTGGAATGTTTTTGTACATCTTAAATTCCGCATGTGTAATTTCTGTTTGGTGGGTGGTCTACATGTTCTTTAATATACTACTTTATGTTTTTTTAAGAGATGAGTGATATGTAGGCAAAGTATTTACATGGTTTTCGCTACCAAACAGGGCAACTAAATACCAGCGAACACGACGACATGAATACATAAATAAAAAATCAACATATTTTTCGTTTCTTGTTGAACCTGCTTATAAATTGAAGAAATAACGAACAGCTAAGTGGCCACGATATAACTTACATCTAAAAAGAAAATCCTGATCATTCGTTCGCGTGTCACAACTAAGTCTAATGAATTCCCCAAACTTTTCATTTGCCATGTTCCAGCAAGTAAATTTAACACAAAAATGAAATAACACACCTTGTACACGCAAACACTTAAATGGCAATTGCAAACAAATATCGAAAAATTCACGTGACACTTTTATTACTGGTGATCTGTATTATTATATACAAAGGCGTTAAACCTACACGCACAAGCAAATAATGGCACATTAGTCTTAATTACTCCACCTGGATCGTTGTTGTTTCAAGATATTATAAGTTCCTGGATAACAAAAATAAATTTTCATTACCCGATGGTATTTAATTTCTCTACTTATATGCTACACCCTTAGGCTTTGGTGCAGGTTTATACGGTCGCTGAACTGAATCAGAAATATCAATTTATCAAGGATTATATGCAACCCTATTTCAGGAAAAGATTAACCCCAATGATTTATGTATGGAAATACAACCTCGCACCTGTAACAATGAAATTTTCTTTGAGGAGCTTCGAACGCAATTAACTCAAAATGGCTTTAAACTACTAAAAAATACATTCCTCTATAGGTTATGGAATGCAACGAGAAGACTCTAGTCATTGGCATCTTATTAAGTTTTGCTGAGCCAACGCTTGATACAAGGATGTATTGAAATATCTAGTTAGCCTAGACCAGTTCCATCCATAAACAAAATATTCCGTCACCATAGCAACGAACAATAACTCATTAGAAGTGTCAGTGTGAAGTTTGACGTCAAAAAAGTAAACCAGAGTTACGCAATAAATTAAAAGAAAAAAGACGTCCACCGAAATTGTGAAAATCGAGAAATTGGAGTATCGAGCCATCATCAAGTACCTGTATTTAAAATGTCCTTCGTATGCGACCGTGAAAAATTGGACTGCAAGCTTCAAAAGAGGCACATTTTCCATTGAAGATGATGACCGTGTCAGTCCCCGAAAATATCGAGGCAGTTCATGACATGATTTTATCAGACCGTCGAATTCGGCTAAAACGGATATCTGAAGCACTGAATATTTCATACGATCGCGTTCATCATATAGTTCACACCAATTTGGAGATGAGAAAAATTGCTGCAAAATGGATCCCTGTTGACCAAAAGCGTGCAAGGGTAGAAGCATCGCGTTCGATCTGTGCTCGATTTGAAAACGATGTAGACTTCTTAAACCGAATTGTTACTATGGATGAGACTTGGGTACATTTCTACAATCCAGAAACAAAGCAATAATCGATGGAATAGCGACACTCTGGTTCTCCAAGACCTAAGGAGTTTCGTGTCCAAAAATCTGCTGGAAAAGTTCTTGCTTCAGTTTTTTGGGATTGCCATGGAGTAACTATGATTGATTTTTTTGATAAGGGTAGAACAATAACTGAAGATTACTATTCTACATTACTGACCACTCTACGGGAAAAAATTGAAGAGAAAAGACGCGGAAAGATGTTTTGTTTTTGCAGTACAACGCCCCTGCACACAAATCTCATGTTCTCATGCAAAAAATTCGTGATTTAGGGTTTGAATTACTACAACACCCCCCTTATTCACCAGATTTGGCTCCGAAGAAACATTTTTTTTGAAAGTTCTAGAGACGTTGCAGGTTCGCTGTAATAAATGTATCCAATTAAGAAGAGAATATGTTGGGTAATAAAATATTTTGACATTGAAATTTTGTTTGGTTCTATAATAGTAAGCTAAGAATTTTTCAATATATCCTCGTACAAGAACTGCGAGGAGTGTTCTGGAGCCGTCGAAAAATTTCCCAGGATTTGATAATTACTATAAATCTTTCGAAGAATCTTCGCAAACAAGTATTTGACCATAACAGACGTAGTAGGCCCCCTAACAGGTCACTGCCTGGAAGCAGCAGAGGTTATACTTTGTGCCAGCCCTGACGAAGGTCTAAAAAAGGGAGTGACTGGCCTTTTGCCGTATCAGCACCAATTTTATATTCAAATAAATCGGTATGATCTGACCGTACGTCAGATTTTGGGGCTGAGATAATAAAATATTCTCCTGGAAACTACAACCAAGTAAGAATGAATGAATTCCCAGGTTAGAGTAAGACTGCAGAAGAGCTTTGACGTGAATGGGTAATCCAAGAAGTTCAAACAGGTGGAGCTAGGTGAATGTGAATTCTGTGGAGTAGAAGAAGAAACCTCCATTCACCTGGGATACTGGTACAGAAGAGAGACACTTACCTTAATTGAAGACTTTGAATAATCTAAAAGTCTTCCAATAAAGAAACTACTAGTCACAGTAGTTCATAAATTGAGAGCTTTAAATTTTATATTCTGACATAAACCAATCCAGTATGCAAGGGAACACCCTGTTTTTTATTGTGACTAAAGTAATTCCCGACAATATAAACCTACGAATTAACTTCCAAGAAGCTTTATAAGTCGCATAAGCGTCTTTTCTGTTCCCACTTCCATCACTTTTTAAATTTAAATTAACAAAAGGGGAACGAACGCGAGTCATCTGGAACGTGTTTTATCTTGTCTTATACCAACTCAGATCAAGTTGCTCGGAGTTCACTGTTGTATTCAAATAGACCATGTCGAGTTGCTATCGTCAAATGCAGAATGGCTTAGTCATGTTGGATCTGAGATAAATTTGCTTTTATGGGGTGATATGCTAATTTTTATTTGACATTATTTTCAAATGTGTATTGCTTAGAATTGTAATTTGTGGTAGATTGATTCAATTTTGACAATCTTTTATAATTGAATTTGCTTAGAAATTTACATATTAAGTGAGGAACTGTAGAAGAAATGAGTTATTAGGTTATTATTGCTTCTCAGTTACATAAATTGAATTATTTCTATTGCTCTATAATCGAGGGTGGCTCATTATATTCTGACTGTTCTTAAAAGCTTATATCTTCTGAATGATATGCGATACTCTTTGTTAGGTTTAGAACTATTCTAAGTTTTGTTGTGACAAATTCATATAACTAACTTACTTCGTGTTTACCCTCTTTCTCCGCTCATATGTGATATCCTGTATATTAAGCAATATCCTAGAAGGCACACATTTTTTCTTTGTAATTGTTCCATGAAGTTTAAAATTGGTACACGAAAAGTGGCTAGAGAACTTTACCTGAGATTCTTTAATAGTTTAGTTATAAGTTGTGATTGTCAAAATTTTATTAGCTAGTAACTAAAAGTAGTGAGTAATAAACACTTGAAAACATATTTTTGGACACTGAATCGAATGAATCTGTCTGTCTTCTTGGTCTATACATTTGTGTAATAGAGCCATCGAGTTGTCAAATGCTGCTGCCAATATTCCAGGAGGAATATCCTCCATTATCTGCCTTTTGTTATTTTTAATTTCTCTTAAGCTGCAAGCATCGGTTTTTTATACTCTATCTAACCGCATATAAAAAAATTTCGAACAGTTAGGACTGGAGAATTTGGAGCCCTTTCTACCCAGATAACACATGGATGTCCAGTGGATATCCACATTGGACATAAGGGATATCCATGGGATATCCGTTTAAGTCCAAAAGGATATCCTATGGACATGCCATGGATGTCCGTTTCGTGCTAAGAATGGATATACCTTGTACAAATATGGACATTCACTGGACATGATAAATAAACCTTGGACATCTCACGGAAAAACAATGGAAGTCCATCATTCAAATAAATCATGGCAATAGTGGTGAACGAGAACTGAACGCCCATTTAATGTCCTCAAACGAATATCCATTGTACTAGTGGTAAATGGACATCCATTAGACTTCCATTCTGTGTCCATGTCCATATGGACCAATCGTGGACATTATATGGATATACTTCGGATGTCCTGTGTTTACTGGGGTTGGTCTATTTTTACAAATAATGGGAAGGATCACATTTTGCGATTATATTTTTGGGGTGAGTCCAAAGGTTATTTAAAATTAGATAAAATAACTATATGCTCATATTTTTAAAAAGTGTATAGTTATTAATGTATGTGTCATTGTGAGAAACAATTTCGTAAGTATTCCTGAGAAATGCAAAAAACTCGCATGTATGGGAGAAAACAGGCAATAAATAAATTTATTTCTGAAAAACTTCCAATAAAAACAGGAAAAAGTAACGTGCAAACGGATAAGAAAAGCAAACTGAAATAGCATATGTTATGAAATAATATGCAAAGTCTAAGCTTCATCACTGACAAAATCATCTTCATCATTGTGGGAGTCCGATCATTCAGATTACGTTGTAGACTGCATTTAAAGGTAAAAGCGGCATTCCAGAATCTCTTTCTCTTGAAAAGTGATTAATCAACTTCAAAATTAAACTTTGCTCTTTCTCATTATACCGGGAAGGCATTTTGACAATAAAAAATTAATTGAAAAAAGCGAAAATAACCATAAGTACAAATCAAAATGTGACAACTGAACTGTCAAAAGTAACAAATAAAATTTACGTCGACATTAGTTAAGAAATTCGTTAATGACGTCATAATTCCGTCTCATCTATTTCATGAATGAGAGATAAAGCTGGACAATGTATGACGTAACGGCAAAGGATGGTTAAACAAAGTCTACCAACTTATACTTGCTAAATATATTTAAAAATCAGACAACTCATTTATGAGATACTTAACACGACTTCGTTTAATAAAATGCAAGATCAAAAATTATTTGCCGAGGTATTTAATTTCCATCAGAGTCGTGATTCAACTGGAGCAATTACAGCGATTCATGTTTGCTCGAAAATTCTGTCAGAACCCATCTCTAATGAGGTGACAAACAACGCAGATTAAAACTTTCCAACTAAAGATATGAGCACACAAATAAAAGAGGGCATGTCATGTCTAAAAACGATATACTCGTATTGCTTATAAATCTACATACTTATATAGATATTGAGAAATACAAACAAAAGGATTGTCGACACATGATAGAAATATTGTTTACCATAAATATTCCTGCCATTGTTTTATTTAGAAATCGTGACTTTCGTGAAAAACAAAATTATCGTTTGCATACTAAAATATTTTCCTCATAAATCATATTTTGAGTGAATCATAATGTGAAACAAGTCAGTTTAAAAAATTTGGAGACAGAAATATGAAATACAGACAGAAAATATGCTCGTTTTCCATATTGTTACCATTAAATATTCTCCCAGAATAAAACTTCTAAGGAGGATGAAGGCTTTCAAATAATATTAAAAGTATAAGCTGAGAATTGAAGAAGTTAAACCATCACCAGCACTCGAACGTAGAATCGCCTCAGCTCCCTGCGCGGCTCCGTGGTACCTAAAATGCTGGACTTGACGTTTATACACTTGTTCGTGAGCCTACCTACGACAATGTAGGATTAACGATTCCTGCAGTGAGCTCTGGTCCTAAATCAATCATGTTGGTATAAGTCAAACCGAAGTATCTGGGAACTAAGTATACCTAGAGTGCTGGACCTGAATCTCATTCGTTCGAGTATCTGACGCATTGTCTGCCTTCGCAACTCTCACTCTTCTGGCCTACCTGACGCCCATTTCAGTCACCCTTTCACCATCACATCACATTACGGTTGGAAATTAAAAGAGCTAAACCATCACCCGGATTCGAACCCGGGTCCGCTACAAAACCCCTACGTAACCTCTGCTTTAGTGTTCTATTCGATATTATCAGTAGCATTACCGCATCTAAGTCTTAAAAAAAGTATTTTTATTAACTGAAGGGCTCGGGTGTAAAAAATGGTATCTGACAAAATTTTGCATCTTGACATTATGGTTGAAACAATGGTATGTGGGACCAGTAAACGGTTATCTGTTCTAATTTACAGTCTTCATATCAGATGTTTAAGATATAATGCTAGTTACCAAATACATTTCAAAAACTTAGAACTATTGAGAGATGATTTTATAAACTTTTGAAAAGCTATATCTCAGAATTTCAAAAATGTTAGTTACCATTTTTTACGCCCGAGGCCTTCAACTATACTTTTTATTTAAACATTTTTGAATTTTTTTCCTCATTGCTGCATTCCTGTATTGCTAAACTTCTGGAATGTTGCCGCTGGATTCAAGTTGATATATTTTTCAAGTGATTTTATGATTCTACGTAATTGAAATCGAAATAAAAATTGAATACCAATTTGCCATGGAGAGGCTTTGAGCTAAATTTGTTTTTTATATTACTTGTATTTTTTAATTTCCTTATTTTTTGTTACAGGGAATCCAAAGTCCGAGGAGATGCAGAATCTTAAAGGTATTTCCATTTGCTATATGTTTTTAAATTGCTCTGGATATTATTTTCATTGGGGTAGTTATAGATTTTAGACAAAAGTTTAAATTTTTCTGAATCAATTTCAGTAAAAACCTTTTTCTACGCCCATGTCCGTAAACCTCAAAAATCGCACTGTAGACATTCCTTGTAAGTGACATTTAACAATAACATGCACGTAATGAAAATCTCATTACATACACACGTGCGTTTATTTCTATACTTTCAATCAATTGTTGCGTTGAGTGAAAAATACATTTTAGATTGAAAGAGTGATGCTCCTAAATGTCGGCAACACATTATACAATTTCAAAAAAAAATAATTCGCTT
Source organism: Lochmaea capreae (assembly GCA_949126875.1). Classification (NCBI taxonomy): domain Eukaryota; kingdom Metazoa; phylum Arthropoda; class Insecta; order Coleoptera; family Chrysomelidae; genus Lochmaea; species Lochmaea capreae. The sequence continues at coordinate 23,344,470 of OX421404.1, forward strand.
TTTCTTTATATGGAGTTAGACGTCACCTTATTTATGCTGTGGCAAAGAATTCAAAACGCTTATAATGAAATTAGAAATAATGCAGGAATTTTGGCGAAAATTAGCCGATCTTTAGAGAAAAGAATAAATTTGTGTATTGAGAAAAATAGTCGTTATGTAGAGCATCTGTTGTAAAATTAATTTTCTTATTTCTGTTGGTAATTATCTCTAACTTTGTTTTTTTTTTAATGTTGATCGTTGTTTTATACCCTCACGAAATAAAATTAATTTAAAATTTCCAAAACAATGTATGCAACTTAATACTTACGACTTTTGTTAACAGTATCTGTACAATTTGTTGATTTTTCAAAGCCAACTTGATATTACAGACACAATTTTATAATCCAACATGATTTAATGTAAGAAACACAAAAAGTTTCATGATATCGATTTGAAAGAAGAGAACATTATTTATGAAAATTATCCTTAATTTTCCAAATTCGGTGTCGGATACGTAAAAAACTTGAAAATAAAATTTTGGATGTGAAAACAATTTATTTACAGCGAACGACTGGTTTGTAACTGTTTATTCATTATACCAAGTTTGAATATTTTAAGTAACGGTATTTTTGAATAATTTGAAGAAAACTCATAAGAGGACGTATTCTTCATGCTGTAGCTCCCTTAGGAAGCATTTTCGGATTAAGGTAATTTAAGCTAAATCGACTTAAAATCACCTCTAGTAACTGTAGTTTCCGCTTGGCAGGAGAGTTTCTGGACACTCTGTATAACCTCCGAAAATAATATGTAATACTAATACTAAATAATATGTAGTCGAATTCTTCACGAAAGAATTAAACATCTTTGTGTACTATAAAATAATGTTATGGAATATATCGATGTTTAAACTATAAACACTAAAATCTTGATCTGCGGTCCCAACTAACAGCTACCAAAAACATCTGTATAACTTTTCTATTGCTATATAACTTCTATCAACCTTGTCCGAATTTTTTTCCACCACCAAAATTCCACTTTAAACACCGAACAGTGATAAAAACTCGATGTCTTGAATATAGATAAAAGTGACAAAAAACCGCAACTAAACATAACCGATAGATTTCCGTGAGAAGAATTTTTTCTCCCTTTCTCCTTGACAGAGAATCAGCAATGAAAATCAATTGGTTTATTGTATCATCCTCCTTTTCTTTAGTATATCGTGACGGACCTAATGTCATTATTGCATGAGAGGTTCACGATATTTATTGTTACTTGTGGTATATACATCAAAAAGAAGTGAGAAAGGAAAAGGTGTAACAGTGCCGGACTTAAATTTTTCTTAAAGTAAATAATTCAAACTTGTCATGTTTTTAATATTTCGCATTATATTCCTATGGATTAGATCAGATAAGTTGTCATGAGTTGGCTACTGGCCAATTCCACTGCAGTTGTGGTCACATTTATCTAGATTTCTCTCTACAGCTATAGTCTCTCAATGAAGTCTACCAGTTATGAATCTGGATATTACTAGTTCTTTGTCAATGGCTTTCGTCGCCAAGTGCAAATATCCTCACATTTAACAGGTTATCGCACTGGCATAGTTCGCTTCTTTCTCTAATTGACACAATCTATACATGGCTTCGTCTGTCAATTCCATCAGTTATAAGTGTCTATTTAGCTCAGTTAGCAGGCTAATATTATCATTAACTATTACGTTTGTCACCGTCCTGGTGAATTAATTTGACATTCCATGTATTCGTAGACTCACTTTTTTGTAGCCTTTGTCGTTTTTTTTTGTAACGTCGCTAGAGAATTTATACAGATGCTTCAAAGACATCAACAACGTAAAGCAAGCACTGCAATCGATCAGAAATCTATAGTTCAGTCACTGGAGAAAGTCCACTCACTAGATATATCTATGACTAAAGATAAGAATTCTCTGATAATCACCGATTAATTAATTTTATTGAAAATGTTCAAGCAAGTTAAACAAATTTATGCAGAAAATCAAATCAACACTACACCAAAGCCAAGGTAACAGAATTTCTCTGGGTGCCATCTCACACAGTGAGGATGCTGACGAAACTACCAAGGACTATTTTTTTAACCTTGCTGTTGAAAACTATAGTTTCGAGCCAAGACCACAAACACTTGATAAAAAAGTAAATAACCAGCGAATAGCAGTAAACACGAAATTTGAAGCACCGCAAATATATCCTGATGTATTTAGACTTTTTGCCTCGCCTCACAATAGATCTGACCAAGTGAAGGCAATTAGGTTCAAAATTGAACACACTAGCATAACTCACCAATACCTAATGTCTGATGAAGCCTCTCCTTTGTGTTACCTGTGCCAGTGAGCGAGGAGAAAATGGTCCGACGTTTCGTCAGCCATGCCGCAACCCCTGCATAGGAGGCTTTCCTCTAAGCCTAGGTTACATAGGTGTTTCCTCAGACAGCAGTGCCCTGTTAGGAGTCCTGCTATTTTCTTTAACCTACTCCTTGGTAAATCTAGAGCAGCTCTAGCATGTCCTCAATAGGAGCTTGGACTGCCTGAGACCCTGTAGAGCCCTCTAGTAAGCAAGGTGCTGGTTTCTCAGCCAGTTCCTCGTCTCCTCGTCTACTATTACATACTACATAATCCTATTTTTTTGCTTTCATCACGTTTTTTCCAACTTCGATGACGACGAAGGTGAAAATATAATTAAATTATCAAATTTCGACGTACTCTAGCCACAACAAACTCCAGATCAAAAAACCCTGAGAGACGCTGACTAACGAGATAAGAAAAGTGGCGAGATTACTCAGCAGTTGAAACTTGCCCATTCCTTTCTATTTTTTGCCACATTTTTTACTTATTTCCATTTTATATGTCTTCTTTCCAGTATTTCTGCAATTCGTTCCAAGTTTTCTTAGGTATTCCTCTCTTCCTTTTTGTATTAACTCGGGCTTCCCACACATCCCTGACTGGTCTGTTGCTCATTCTTGTTAAATGTCCGAACCACATAAGCTTTTGATTATCTAATAATTTGAGTGTTGGTTCTACTTCCAGTTCCTTTCCGATCTCTTCGTGTTATACCCTCCACTCTCCGCGAACATTTCTTTTCCATTGCTTGGATTCGACTTTTGGATTTCTGTGACAGTATTCGATAGTTAACTTTTCTATAAACCTATCAAATATTGTGCATCAGTTGTTGTTCTGTGATCATTAAAATTTAACGAATCATTTACCAAAGAATATTGAGTGAATAATTTTTTTTGAAGAGCGTATTCCAAACAGCATTTATATTTTCACGTTTCTCCACAGTCATTCTGTGGCAAGTCCGGACGAGAACAATAGAGTTGAGTAGATATGGGAGTATTAAATTAAGGAGTCTGGTCAATTTAGTAGATCGTTAAATAAATTAACTGGAACGTGTTTATATTTCTGGACTAACGTTTTTTCAATTAAAGGTGGAATTTAGAATCATTGTATGGAAGAAATGAGATGTTATTAAAATCCAGTTAGATAAAACTGATCACTACAAATCTAGAGGTTAACATCACGTCAGTGTCATCATAAAATCAAAATTCACTTTCAGCGAGAAAAGTACTAAAATTTCTCTCGCTTCCATTGACGTAGTTGCAGCCGACACGTCCGGGTACAACCAAAGAAATAATCCCTATCATGGGTGTCTTCAGTTCTCTATGAAAAAAATGTGTTATTCATTATAGTTTAATAGGGTCTTTTCAAAATACTCATCACCTTATTCACAACTAACAAAAGTAGTTTCTCAATAATTTACACAACCTTGACAAAGGTTTTTCACAATTTAAAACTTTTCAAATTAAATCGTACCCCATTGGATTAACATCAACAAGAAGTTTTTGTTAGCTTTTCCGACTCCGAAATTCCGCCAAATCCCCGAAGTGGAATAAACTTAACTGCAGCACTGTCATCTTCTTTTCCGCAGAACGTGTTTACAATAAAGGATGAAGTGAAGAAATTTAAAAAAACAGTTGCATTTATAAGAAACGCTCTAACATTTCAATCGGAATGGAGTATGTAGTCCATATTTAAAAAACCACAACAGATCTGAAAAGGTCTCAGTTACCTCATCAAATATAACCTAACGTCAAAATTGTATTCTGAAATCAGCCAATTTAACAATTACAACACTCTCAATAATAAGTCGCAATAATAGAAGTCGCTGGCATGAACTTCAAGGATTTTTAAACAAGAATCTCTAACTTGGAATGGTTTCAATATGTTTCCTTGAATCGTATTCGTATACGATCTAATCATGCCTTGTCTCGAGCATATAAAAATAAATAGGCATCTTGGAAAATCCGCTTTATACATGTACTGAATATAGAATGTCAAGAACTACAGAAAATTATAAAGAAGAGATCGGATGGAATACAACTTGCCAATAATATTGAGCTGCCTAAGGTTTTCTAACAATAACAGAGAATTATTCTCAATACAATATACAATATGTAAGAAGGTGGTGAAGCTACTAACAACTAAAAAGAGCTACTATGTATAACCATAAATATTAAAATAGTTCACAGCTTTGAGCTGTTTAATTTATAACTAATAAACTTCGAGCCAAAGAGCTTATGAATTCTCTCTGACATATTCGGAATTATCGTTCCACCACTGAATCCCGCCCAGTTTCCAACTTGCGTCGACTGACGTTTTGGGACCGATGGTCCATCATTTATTCACATGTAATTTTCCTCTCTACAAAATTAACCTGAATTATACACGGGGATCCGGTTAATCTGGCAATTTTTCCTGTCGGGCACTAATTGAACTTGATAGAGGATCAACGACACCTTTCAATTGGAAACATGATGGGATTAAAGAATTTTTCAAAAATGGAATTTTTTTTTCATTTACATTATTAATGTTCAAGCTTCCAATGAAGTCTGACACCAGGGGATTATGACACAAAGAGGAAAATTGTTGCGCAACAATGAAAACTTCTAAATTCAAAAAAAAGGGTAGGTGGGAGGATATAAAGGACTTTTTCTATTGTTTACTTTTGAAGTTGACGACCAAAGGGGCGATTTTCACTTTTGTAACTGCTTTATAAAAAATATTAACAAACGTCTTCCCTAACCAAACCCGGATGTTCTTCATCCAGGAGTGTTTTCTCCAGTTTCCATAAATTTTTTGATGATTATAAGTTGAAACAATTCTGATTTCAATTACTTCCATATGTACCGGGTGTTTGATTAAGAAAGGTTAGTGGCTTCCTGCGTTATTAAATTGCTATTCCCACTCTCCTCTCGTGGTAGTTCAAACTTCTGTAGCTTTGTTGTGGGATCAAGTCTCTATTATTTCAACCCACTTTTGCTTAGAATTTTGAATAAAAAAATTTTTATGGTGTTATTGCACCCTTGCGGTGAAATTAGAGGGCTAAAAATAGTTTCCAGTCGTTTCTCTTGTCCAATTACATTATAGCCTAATCAAAGTACACATAAAACCTCACAAAGAATACAAAAAACTTGAAAATTCAAAATTGGGTATTTAAAAGGGTGGTGATTATCACGAGAAAAAGTTTACGATGTTAGGCATGCAATTTTCCGAAAATCGTCGAGTGAAAATTTTTGTTTCTGTTTTCTCGCTCTTATTGTTTAAATAATAAATATACAGAAACACTTCCAAATCGAAATTTGTAGCTGATGCATTTATCTACAAATTTTGTTTATAAAGTTTTTCTGTAAATTAAAAAGTTTACGAGATAAAATTAATTTCAGTGGTATTCAATTCGTGGTTACGCGCGAACAGCCCGTGAGCCAAATTTATTAACCGCTCGACTTAAAGTTAATAATTTTGGGCTTATAACATTCTGAAAAAATTAATAAACTCATGTAAAATGTGAAGAAAGATCTCAACTTTTAGATAGAAATACTTTCAAATTTGAAAAAGAAGTTTTGTTGACTGTAATATCAGCTTATTATAATTCCTATTTAATGAATACCTATCCCAGCGAAAATTCCTTTTGGATTTAGCATTGCAAATGAGCATAAAACATTATTATTATAAAAGCAAAGCCATCAATATTTAGAATTTTAAACGAATGGTTCTTAAAAATCTGTTTTTTTTGCATGCTTAATTTTACTTGTTTTTTTTAGACTTCATTCAATTAAATCTTTTTTTGAAATTAATATAATTCAATAAAACTTTACTACTGAACACTTTGAAGCGTCTACTTTCGAAACTACTATACAGTTTTTCTACAAATATAAATTTTTTTAAATAATAGACAATTATTTAAAATAAATACTTGAATCAGAGGTCTGTCAGCAAACCTTCTATAACTTTTTATACCGTTTATGAAATTATCTAAAAATTTGTGAACTTCATAATGAACCTATTAAGAAGTGATCGCGATACAAAAAAACACACCTATGGCTCAGGTAAGAAAGAGAAGGGAGCACAAATAAAGGTGAAAAAGCAGGTGAGAGAGCGTGGAAAATCGATGATAATACATTAAAAAGTTTTTTTTTAATGTATTTGCAGATACCACATTCAGAACACATTTCATATGAAAGTTTTTTTTCTAAATGTCATTGTTTATTTACTATCATAAAATAATAAACATGAAAATTGATGATGTTCAAAAATACTACTATGAAAATTTCGTATATATTTTAAAAACTAATGCAGATACAAAAAAACTGCTCAGACAAATTTTGTAGATAAATGTATTAGCTACAATTTTTGATTTAAACATTTTTCTGTGTTTTCATTATTTAAACAATTAGAACGAAAAAACAAAAAAAAAATTGCATGCCTAGCATTGTAAAGTTTTTCTCATATTAATCACAACCCTTTGTGTTTTTTGCGGCATTTTACGGATATTTTGTGTACTTTGACTACGCTATTAAGTATCAAATGTTTTTTTCTTCCCCAGATGATATATTACCTTACCTCTCTCAATAAAATACCCTGTACATTAATTTCCAGATGAATAACGTTCAGCTCTTGATATACATTTAGTGACAAACATTTATTTGATTAAAAAAAATCTTTTCCATAATTAAATTGGCCAGCGTGGCCGAATTTAAATCCTAACCTAATTTTTACAAATCAAATTAATCAGGTAATTCCATAAATGAGCATCGTCAAGGGAACAGCAACGATTTCAATTGGAAGTAGTCGAGAAAAACTAATGAAAAATGACGGAAACCGCCGTTGGAAATAAGAGCAAAAGTGTTGAGTAGATTTTTATGTTACCTATATTTCCATTTTATGTCCGGAAAGCCGTGGGTTTAGTGACATATTTCAACGCAGTAATTTTCCGTCCGTATGTGAACTGGCAGCGAAGCTTTGCTGTGAATCGGAAAATCATTTCAAGAATTCGGTGCTGGTCTACAAAATACGAAAAAATAGAAACTGATTTTAGAGCTTTTATACGTCTTCTTTATGTTGTTACTATTTTATCGCCAGCTTGCTTTGTGTGTTATACAAGACATTTTTTATTGTGAAATTTCAGTGAGATTATTAACAAAATATACAACCAATATTTTTGAAATTTCTACTAAAAATGTAGGGATATAAAATATAAAAGTGAGTGAAAATAGAATTAGAGGTTGAAATTTACAATTAACACATTATCAGGAATGTCATAAATATTATAAACAAATTGTGGAATAATTACAAGAATACAGAAAGGAAGAAAAGTACAGAGATTAAGGAATTAAAAGAAATTGCTAAATAAAGTAAATCAGCTAAATTTAAAATTATCAATTATTCATTAGAGTGAACGATATAGATGAAATTATATTACATAATATAATCAACTCCAGTCTTCTGCTCGGCTCAAGTGACCTTATAAAATAACCTTTCAGCTCTACTCTGTCAATGTTGAAATGATTTTCCCCTACCAACAAGTAGCACGTCCTGCTTCTTTTTTCTTTCCAAACAGTAATCTTTATTTAGAACCTTTAAATAACATTTTTTTCATATTGGGCCCTAAAACATACATTTACGTACTTGATTTCAATCCGGAAAATAGACTTTTACGGGATAGTAGCACGTAATGAAATATTACGTGCTACTATCCCGTAATGAAATTTTACAGGCTTTTACATATTAATGGGACGACGATTTGTTGGGTATCAGATGCCCCGTGGCTTCATGAGATTTGCGCAAATTTGCTCGGCTGAGTTTCGTAAATATCTATTTCCGCCGACCGTGCATTATTTAGCTAATATTAATGTACACAAAATAGGTCATTATTTGCCCTTATTAGTGACCGATTTTCTATGAATAACCGATTGTGGTATAGGCAACGAAACATACAATAATATTAACAAAAAAAAGTATAAAACTTACGTCTAGTATAAAATACTTCTAGTTTTTAACTTACCTTTTGTTGTTCTTATATGATTCTACAAAACAATAATCTTTTGTTAAAACATTCTAAAAAGAATTTAAGAAAAACGAAAACAGTGACATTTAAACCAGTGACCTCTGTGACATTTCAATGTGACGATTTATTTTTGACAGTACTTTCCTATGAATCAAATAAATATTCTTAGCTTTTTAGTATAAGAAAAGGATTCAAGTTGCACAGTCGACGGAAAAGTTTTGTAACTAACACGAGTATTAAGAGAGTGATAAACAATCTCAACCATTAAATATCTCGATTGTTAGAAGCTCTTATTAATACTGTTGTTCGTTAAATATCTATTAAAGTGACCAGCAATCTTTGGACCAACCAATTAATCACTTTCACTAGTCTCAAAATAAGATACCTACTAATTTACTGCCATTCTTTTGAATAAACACGTATACAGAATTTAAGTGCTGATTGACATGTTTGATAAACTTCGATATTTCTTTAAAAACTCAAGCTTTCGGGACTTTAGCATTGTAAGTTTTTTCCACCTGTCTGGGTCGGTTGCATCGACTTTTCTGTTCATCATTTTCAATTTTCTTCTTGGTATTCCTCTCCTTTTCCTTCCTTCTGGTAATTTCCATGCTACCGCTTCCACATTTTTGAACAAATTACATAAAATTATTATTAACTCTTCAATTCACTGTTTGGAACCTTACTTTGTGGAATCTACACATATTATAGTTATAAATGAAACTGTTTCTAAATAATTCCACAATTTGATGAATGAATTATATAAATCATGAAAATATATTGATAATTATTTCGATATCGACATATCATCCTCAAAATGACAAAAGTTACATTTGATGTGATGCCTACCTGACGTGTAATATTAAATAATTATCAATATCATTTCATATTTTATTAACTGAAAACTGGATTTAATTACAAACAGTTAGTTTCATTTTTAACTTTAATCAACTCATCTAACCATTTTTCTGTTTTACCACCACGGAAGATTCTTCTTAATATTTTCCTTTCCAGGCTCCAGTTCCGTACTGTAGGTCTTATCATTGTTTTTCCATTACATCTGGCCTCGTCAATACCTGCCTCTTCTATAGAGGTAAAAAAGACCAATGCATACAGCGACCAAGTTATTAACTAACAAATTGGCAATTATGTAAAATGTTCCAATTAATCCAGTGAAGGAGACTAGAACGTTCTATCTCTCCAATCGGTCGAGTTATCGGTACATAAAATTTCAGAAAGTGGGTTTGGAATATTTTCACGATTTATATTGTTCTCTGATATCTCCCTTTTAATGCTAGGAAATTTCAGCTCAAAATTTATTTCTATATGTAAAATGTTCCCCTAAATCGAATGGCGGAAACTAGAACGTTCTGTTTCTCCAATTAGTAGAGTTATGGATACATACATTTTCGAAAAGTGGTTTTTTAGTACTTTCACGATTTAATTAGCTCTCTGCTATATCTCTTAATGTTTGGAAATATGAACTCAAAATGCATTGCTATATGTAAAATGTTCCCCTGAATCAAATGGCGGAAACTAGAACGTTCTATCTCTCCAATTAGTCGAGTTATAAGTATTTTTTGTTTTGGAAAGTGGATTTTCAGTACTTACACGTTTTAATTAGCTCTCTGCTATCTCCCTTACTGTTAGGAAATATCAACTCAAAATGTATTCCTATATGTAAATGTTCCCCTGAATCGATTGGTGGAGGCTAGAACTTTCCATATTTCCAATTAGTTGGGGTATGAGTATTTTTTATTCGAGAAAATGGATTTTAGAAAATTTCATTACGTTATCCGAAGGCGAAAAAATGATTTTATTAGAAAACAGACTGTACCAGTCGACTTTTCGTCCCAAAAAACCCCCGCTTACCAATTTGAAGCCAATTTTATGAGGCAAAAAAATTTTTTTCTAGGAAATTTTGAAGCAAGGGGTAGGTATGGAAATATTTCGCGATTTAAATTGCTCTCTGCTATCTCCCTTAATGGTTGGAATTATCAACTCAAAATTCATTGCTTTATGTAAAGTGTTTCCCTGAATTCAATGGCGAAGACTAGAACGTTCTATCTCTCCAATTAGTCGAGTTATGAGTTTTTGTTTTGTTTTGGAAAGTGGATTTTCAGTACTTTCACGATTTAATTTGCTCTCTGCTATCTCCCTTACTGCTTGGAAATATCAACTCAAAATTCATTCCTATATGTAAAATGTACCCCCGAATCGATTGGTGAAGACTAGAACATTCCATCTTTTCAATTAGTCGAGATATAAGTACTTTTGGTTTTAGAAACTGGATTTTCGAAAATTTCATTACGTTATCCGAAGGCGAAATAATGATTTTATTAAAAAACAGACTGTGCCAGTCGACTTTTCGTCCCAAAAAACCCCCGCTTACCAATTTATAGCCAATTTTTTTTGTAGGAAATTTTGAAGCAAGGGGTAGGTATGGAAATATTTTGCGATTTAAATGTTTCTCTGCTATCTCCCTTAATGTTTGGTAATATCACATGAAAATTCATGTCTATATGTAAAATTTTCACCTAAATCGAATGGCGAAGACTAGAACGTTCTATCTTTCGAATTAGTCGAGTTATGGATACTTTAAGTTTAAGAAAGTAGATTTTCCAATATTTAATTTGCTCTCTGCTATCTCCCTTAATGCTTGGGAATATAAACTCAAAATTCATATCTATATGTAAAATAGTCCCCTGAATCGATTGGTGAAGACTAGAACGTTCTAACTCTTCAATTGGTCGAGTTATGAATATATTAAGTTTTAGAAAGTGGATTTTCGAATATTTCCAAGATTTAATTTGCTCTCTGCTATCTTCCTTAATGCTTGGAAATATAATTTCAAAATTCATTCCTATATGTAAAATGTACCCCCGAATCGATTGGTGAAGACAAGAACATTCCATCTTTCCAATTAGTCGAGATATAAATACTTTTGGTTTTAGAAACTGGATTTTCGAAAATTTCATTACGTTATTTGAAGGCGAAAGAATGATTTCATTAAAAAACAGTCGATTTTTCGTCCCAAAAAGCCCCCGGTTACCAATTTATATCCAATTTCACGTCGCAAAATTTTTTTTTTGTAGGAAATTTTGAAGCAAGGGGTAGGTATGGAAATATTTTGCGATTTAAATGTTTCTCTGCTATCTCCCTTAATGCTTGGTAATATCACATGAAAATTCATGTCTATATGTAAAATTTTCCCCTAAATCGAATGGCGAAGACTAGAAAGTTCTATTTTTCGAATTAGTCGAGTTATGGATACTTTGAGTTTAAGAAAGTAGATTTTCCAATATTTAATTTGCTCTCTGCTATCTGCCTTAATGCTTGAAAATATAAACTCAAAATTCATATCAATATGTAAAATAATTCCCTAAATCGATTGGTGAAGACTAGAACGTTCTATCTCTTCAATTGGTCGGGTTATGGATATATTAAGTTTCAGAAAGTGGATTTTCGAATATTTCCAAGATTTAATTTGCTCTCTGATATCTTTCTTAATGCTTGGAAATATAAACTCAAAATTCATTCTTATATGTTAAATGTAACCCCGAATTGATTGGTGAAGACTAGAACATTCCATCTTCCCAATTAGTCGAGATATAAGTACTTTTGGTTTTAGAAACTGGATTTTCGAAAATTTCATTACGTTATTTGAAGGCGAAAGAATGATTTCATTAAAAAACAGACTGTGCCAGTCGATTTTTCGTCCCAAAAAACCCCCGGTTACCAATTTATAGCCAATTTCACGTCGCAAAATTTTTTTTTTGTAGGAAATTTTGAAGCAAGGGGTAGGTATGGAAATATTTTGCGATTTAAATGTTTCTCTGCTATCTCCCTTAATGCTTGGTAATATCACATGAAAATTCATGTCTATATGTAAAATTTTCCCCTAAATCGAATGGCGAAGACTAGAACGTTCTATCTTTCGAATTAGTCGAGTTATGGATACTTTAAGTTTAAGAAAGTAGATTTTCCAATATTTAATTTGCTCTCTGCTATCTCCCTTAATGCTTGGAAATATAAACTCAAAATTCATATCTATATGTAAAATAATCCCCTGAATCGATTGGTGAAGACTAGAACGTTCTAACTCTTCAATTGGTCGAGTTATGGATATATTAAATTTCTGAAAGTGGATTATCGAATATTTCCAAGATTTAATTTGCTCTCTGCTATCTTCCTTAATGCTTGGAAATATAAACTCAAAATTCATTCCTATATGTAAAATGTACCCCCGAATCGATTGGTGAAGACTAGAACATTCCATCTTCCCAATTAGTCGAGATATAAGTACTTTTGGTTTTAGAAACTGGATTTTCGAAAATTTCATTACGTTATTTGAAGGCGAAAGAATGATTTCATTAAAAAACAGACTGTGCCAGTCGATTTTTCGTCCCAAAAAACCCCCGGTTACCAATTTATAGCCAATTTCACGTCGCAAAATTTTTTTTTTGTAGGAAATTTTGAAGCAAGGGGTAGGTATGGAAATATTTTGCGATTTAAATGTTTCTCTGCTATCTCCCTTAATGCTTGTAATAACATATGAAAATGCATGTCTATATGTGAAATTTTCCCCTAAATCGAATGGCGAAGACTAGAACGTTCTCTTTCGAATTAGTCGAGTTATGGATACTTTAAGTTTAAGAAAGTAGATTTTCAAATATTTAATTTGCTCTCTGCTATCTCCCTTAATGCTTGGAAATATAAACTCACAATTCATATCTATATGTAAAATAATCCCCTGAATCGATTGGTGAAGACTAGAACGTTCTAACTTTCCAATTGGTCGAGTTATGGATATATTAAATTTCTGAAAGTGGATTATCGAATATTTCCAAGATTTAATTTGCTCTCTGCTATCTTCCTTAATGCTTAGAAATATAAACTCAAAATTCATTCCTATATGTAAAATGTACCCCCGAATCGATTGGTGAAGACTAGAACGTTCTAACTCTTCAATTGGTCGAGTTATGGATATATTAAATTTCTGAAAGTGGATTATCGAATATTTCCAAGATTTAATTTGCTCTCTGCTATCTTCCTTAATGCTTGGAAATATAAACTCAAAATTCATTCCTATATGTAAAATGTACCCCCGAATCGATTGGTGAAGACTAGAACATTCCATCTTCCCAATTAGTCGAGATATAAGTACTTTTGGTTTTAGAAACTGGATTTTCGAAAATTTCATTACGTTATTTGAAGGCGAAAGAATGATTTCATTAAAAAACAGACTGTGCCAGTCGATTTTTCGTCCCAAAAAACCCCCGGTTACCAATTTATAGCCAATTTCACGTCGCAAAATTTTTTTTTTGTAGGAAATTTTGAAGCAAGGGGTAGGTATGGAAATATTTTGCGATTTAAATGTTTCTCTGCTATCTCCCTTAATGCTTGTAATAACATATGAAAATGCATGTCTATATGTGAAATTTTCCCCTAAATCGAATGGCGAAGACTAGAACGTTCTCTTTCGAATTAGTCGAGTTATGGATACTTTAAGTTTAAGAAAGTAGATTTTCAAATATTTAATTTGCTCTCTGCTATCTCCCTTAATGCTTGGAAATATAAACTCACAATTCATATCTATATGTAAAATAATCCCCTGAATCGATTGGTGAAGACTAGAACGTTCTAACTTTCCAATTGGTCGAGTTATGGATATATTAAGTTTCTGAAAGTGGATTATCGAATATTTCCAAGATTTAATTTGCTCTCTGCTATCTTCCTTAATGCTTAGAAATATAAACTCAAAATTCATTCCTATATGTAAAATGTACCCCCGAATCGATTGGTGAAGACTAGAACATTCCATCTTTTCAATTAGTCGAGATATAAGTACTTTTGGTTTTAGAAACTGGATTTTCGAAAATTTCATTACGTTATTTGAAGGCGAAAGAATGATTTCATTGAAAAACAGACTGTGCCAGTCGATTTTTCGTCCCAAAAAACCCCCGGCTACCAATTTATAGCCAATTTCACGTCGCAAAATTTTTTTTTTGTAGGAAATTTTGAAGCACGGGGTAGGTATGGAAATATTTTGCGATTTAAATGTTTCTCTGCTATCTCCCTTAATGCTTGGTAATATCACATGAAAATTCATGTCTATATGTAAAATTTTCCCCTAAATCGAATGGCGAAGACTAGAACGTTCTATGTTTCGAATTAGTCGAGTTATGGATACTTTAAGTTTAAGAAAGTAGATTTTCCAATATTTAATTTGCTCTCTGCTATCTCCCTTAATGCTTGGAAATATAAACTCAAAATTCATATCTATATGTAAAATAATCCCCTGAATTGATTAGTGAAGACTAGAACGTTCTAACTCCTCAATTGGTCGAGTTATGGATATATTAAGTTTCAGAAAGTGGATTTTCGAATATTTCCAAGATTTAATTTGCTCTCTGATATCTTCCTTAATGTTTGGAAATGTAAACTCAAAATTAATTCTTTCATGTAAAATGTACCCCCGAATCGATTGGTGAAGACTAGAACATTCCATCTTTCCAATTAGTCGAGATATAAATACTTTTGGTTTTAGAAACTGGATTTTCGAAAATTTCATTACGTTATTTGAAGGCGAAAGAATGATTTCATTAAAAAACAGTCGATTTTTCGTCCCAAAAAACCCCCGGTCCCCAATTTATATCCAATTTCACGTCGCAAAATTTTTTTTTTGTAGGAAATTTTGAAGCAAGGGGTAGGTATGGAAATATTTTGCGATTTAAATGTTTCTCTGCTATCTCCCTTAATGCTTGGTAATATCACATGAAAATTCATGTCTATATGTAAAATTTTCCCCTAAATCGAATGGCGAAGACTAGAAAGTTCTATTTTTCGAATTAGTCGAGTTATGGATACTTTGAGTTTAAGAAAGTAGATTTTCCAATATTTAATTTGCTCTCTGCTATCTGCCTTAATGCTTGAAAATATAAACTCAAAATTCATATCAATATGTAAAATAATTCCCTGAATCGATTGGTGAAGACTAGAACGTTCTATCTCTTCAATTGGTCGGGTTATGGATATATTAAGTTTCAGGAAGTGGATTTTCGAATATTTCCAAGATTTAATTTGCTCTCTGATATCTTTCTTAATGCTTGGAAATATAAACTCAAAATTCATTCTTATATGTTAAATGTAACCCCGAATTGATTGGTGAGGACTAGAACATTCCATCTTCCCAATTAGTCGAGATATAAGTACTTTTGGTTTTAGAAACTGGATTTTCGAAAATTTCATTACGTTATTTGAAGGCGAAAGAATGATTTCATTAAAAAACAGACTGTGCCAGTCGATTTTTCGTCCCAAAAAACCCCCGGTTACCAATTTATAGCCAATTTCACGTCGCAAAATTTTTTTTTGTAGGAAATTTTGAAGCAAGGGGTAGGTATGGAAATATTTTGCGATTTAAATATTTCTCTGCTATCTCCCTTAATGCTTGGTAATATCACATGAAAATTCATGTCTATATGTAAAATTTTCCCCTAAATCGAATGGCGAAGACTAGAACGTTCTATCTTTCGAATTAGTCGAGTTATGGATACTTTAAGTTTAAGAAAGTAGATTTTCCAATATTTAATTTGCTCTCTGCTATCTCCCTTAATGCTTGGAAATATAAACTCAAAATTCATATCTATATGTAAAATAATCCCCTGAATCGATTGGTGAAGACTAGAACGTTCTAACTCTTCAATTGGTCGAGTTATGAATATATTAAGTTTCAGAAAGTGGATTTTCGAATATTTCCAAGATTTAATTTTCTCTCTGCTATCTTCCTTAATGCTTAGAAATATAATTTCAAAATTCATTCCTATATGTAAAATGTACCCCCGTATCGATTGGTGAAGACTAGAACATTCCATCTTTTCAATTAGTCGAGATATAAGTACTTTTGGTTTTAGAAACTGGATTTTCGAAAATTTCATTACGTTATTTGAAGGCGAAAGAATGATTTCATTAAAAAACAGACTGTGCCAGTCGATTTTTCGTCCCAAAAAACCCCCGGTTACCAATTTATAGCCAATTTCACGTCGCAAAATTTTTTTTTTGTAGGAAATTTTGAAGCAAGGGGTAGGTATGGAAATATTTTGCGATTTAAATGTTTCTCTGCTATCTCCCTTAATGTTTGGTAATATCACATGAAAATTCATGTCTATATGTAAAATTCTCCCCTAAATCGAATGGCGAAGACTAGAACGTTCTATCTTTCGAATTAGTCGAGTTATGGATACTTTAAGTTTAAGAAAGTAGATTTTCCAATATTTAATTTGCTCTTTGCTATCTCCCTTAATGCTTGGAAATATAAACTCAAAATTCATATCTATATGTAAAATAATCCCCTGAATCGATTGGTGAAGACTAGAACGTTCTAACTCTTCAATTGGTCGAGTTATGGATATATTAAGTTTCAGAAAGTCGATTTTCGAATATTTCCAAGATTTAATTTGCTCTCTGCTATCTTCCTTAATGCTTGGAAATATAATTTCAAAATTCATTCCTATATGTAAAATGTACCCCCGAATCGATTGGTGAAGACTAGAACATTCCATCTTTTCAATTAGTCGAGATATAAGTACTTTTGGTTTTAGAAACTGGATTTTCGAAAATTTCATTACGTTATTTGAAGGCGAAAGAATGATTTCATTAAAAAACAGACTGTGCCAGTCGATTTTTCGTCCCAAAAAACTCCCGGCTACCAATTTATAGCCAATTTCACGTCGCAAAATTTTTTTTTTGTAGGAAATTTTGAAGCAAGGGGTAGGTATGGAAATATTTTGCGATTTAAATGTTTCTCTGCTATCTCCCTTAATGCTTGGTAATATCACATGAAAATTCATGTCTATATGTAAAATTTTCCCCTAAATCGAATGGCGAAGACTAGAAAGTTCTATTTTTCGAATTAGTCGAGTTATGGATACTTTGAGTTTAAGAAAGAAGATTTTCCAATATTTAATTTGCTCTCTGCTATCTCCCTTAATGCTTGGAAATATAAACTCAAAATTCATATCTATATGTAAAATAATCCCCTGAATCGATTGGTGAAGACTAGAACGTTCTAACTCTTCAATTGGTCGAGTTATGGATATATTAAGTTTCTGAAAGTGGATTATCGAATATTTCCAAGATTTAATTTGCTCTCTGCTATCTTCCTTAATGCTTGGAAATATAAACTCAAAATTCATTCCTATATGTAAAATGTACTTCCGAATCGATTGGTGAAGACTAGAACATTCCATCTTTTCAATTAGTCGAGATATAAGTACTTTTGGTTTTAGAAACTGGATTTTCGAAAATTTCATTACGTTATTTGAAGGCGAAAGAATGATTTCATTAAAAAACAGACTGTGCCAGTCGTTTTTTCGTTTCAGAAAACCCCCGGCTACCAATTTATAGCCAATTTCACGTCGCAAAATTTTTTTTTTGTAGGAAATTTTGAAGCAAGGGGTAGGTATGGAAATATTTTGCGATTTAAATGTTTCTCTGCTATCTCCCTTAATGATTGGTAATATCACATGAAAATTCATGTCTATATGTAAAATTTTCCCCTAAATCGAATGGCGAAGACTAGAACGTTCTATCTTCCGAATTAGTCGAGTTATGGATACTTTAAGTTTAAGAAAGTAGATTTTCCAATATTTAATTTGCTCTCTGCTATCTCCCTTAATGCTTGGGAATATAAACTCAAAATTCATATCTATATGTAAAATAATCCCCTGAATCGATTGGTGAAGACTAGAACGTTCTAACTCTTCAATTGGTCGAGTTATGGATATATTAAGTTTCTGAAAGTGGATTATCGAATATTTCCAAGATTTAATTTGCTCTCTGCTATCTTCCTTAATGCTTGGAAATATAATTTCAAAATTCATTCCTATATGTAAAATGTACCCCCGAATCGATTGGTGAAGACTAGAACATTCCATCTTCTCAATTAGTCGAGATATAAGTACTTTTGGTTTTAGAAACTGGATTTTCGAAAATTTCGAAACGTTATTTGAAGGCGAAAGAATGATTTCATTAAAAAACAGACTGTGCCAGTCGATTTTTCGTCCCAAAAAACCCCCGGTTACCAATTTATAGCCAATTTCACGTCGCAAAATTTTTTTTTTGTAGGAAATTTTGAAGCAAGGGGTAGGTATGGAAATATTTTGCGATTTAAATGTTTCTCTGCTATCTCCCTTAATGCTTGGTAATATAACATGAAAATTCATGTCTATATGTAAAATTTTCACCTAAATCGAATGGCGAAGACTAGAACGTTCTATCTTTCGAATTAGTCGAGTTATGGATACTTTAAGTTTAAGAAAGTAGATTTTCCAATATTTAATTTGCTCTCTGCTATCTCCCTTAATGCTTGGAAATATAAACTCAAAATTCATATCTATATGTAAAATAATCCCCTGAATCGATTGGTGAAGACTAGAACGTTCTAACTCTTCAATTGGTCGAGTTATGGATATATTAAGTTTCTGAAAGTGGATTATCGAATATTTCCAAGATTTAATTTGCTCTCTGCTATCTTCCTTAATGCTTGGAAATATAAACTCAAAATTCATTCCTATATGTAAAATGTACTTCCGAATCGATTGGTGAAGACTAGAACATTCCATCTTTTCAATTAGTCGAGATATAAGTACTTTTGGTTTTAGAAACTGGATTTTCGAAAATTTCATTACGTTATTTGAAGGCGAAAGAATGATTTCATTAAAAAACAGACTGTGCCAGTCGATTTTTCGTCCCAGAAAACCCCCGGCTACCAATTTATAGCCAATTTCACGTCGCAAAATTTTTTTATTGTAGGAAATTTTGAAGCAAGGGGTAGGTATGGAAATATTTTGCGATTTAAATGTTTCTCTGCTATCTCCCTTAATGATTGGTAATATCACATGAAAATTCATGTCTATATGTAAAATTTTCCCCTAAATCGAATGGCGAAGACTAGAACGTTCTATCTTCCGAATTAGTCGAGTTATGGATACTTTAAGTTTAAGAAAGTAGATTTTCCAATATTTAATTTGCTCTCTGCTATCTCCCTTAATGCTTGGGAATATAAACTCAAAATTCATATCTATATGTAAAATAATCCCCTGAATCGATTGGTGAAGACAAGAACGTTCTAACTCTTCAATTGGTCGAGTTATGGATATATTAAGTTTCTGAAAGTGGATTATCGAATATTTCCAAGATTTAATTTGCTCTCTGCTATCTTCCTTAATGCTTGGAAATATAAACTCAAAATTCATATCTATATGTAAAATAATCCCCTGAATCGATTGGTGAAGACTAGAACGTTCTTACTTTTCAATTGGTCGAGTTATGGATATATTAAGTTTCAGAAAGTGGATTTTCGAATATTTCCAAGATTTAATTTGCTCTCTGCTATCTTCCTTAATGCTTGGAAATATAATTTCAAAATTTATTCCTATATGTAAAATGTACCCCCGAATCGATTGGTGAAGACTAGAACATTCCATCTTTTCAATTAGTCGAGATATAAGTACTTTTGGTTTTAGAAACTGGATTTTCGAAAATTTCATTACGTTATTTGAAGGCGAAAGAATGATTTCATTAAAAAACAGACTGTGCCAGTCGATTTTTCGTCCCAAAAAACCCCCGGTTACCAATTTATAGCCAATTTCACGTCGCAAATTTTTTTTTTTGTAGGAAATTTTGAAGCAAGGGGTAGGTATGGAAATATTTTGCGATTTAAATGTTTCTCTGCTATCTCCCTTAATGTTTGGTAATATCACATGAAAATTCATGTCCATATGTAAAATTTTCCCCTAAATCGAATGGCGAAGACTAGAACGTTCTATCTTTCGAATTAGTCGAGTTATGGATACTTTAAGTTTAAGAAAGTAGATTTTCCAATATTTAATTTGCTCTCTGCTATCTCCCTTAATGCTTGGAAATATAAACTCAAAATCATATCTATATGTAAAATAATCCCCTGAATCGATTGGTGAAGACTAGAACGTTCTACCTCTTCAATTGGTCGAGTTATGGATATATTAAGTTTCTGAAAGTGGATTATCGAATATTTCCAAGATTTAATTTGCTCTCTGCTATCTTCCTTAATGCTTGGAAATATAATTTCAAAATTCATTCCTATATGTAAAATGTACCCCCGAATCGATTGGTGAAGACTAGAACATTCCATCTTTTCAATTAGTCGAGATATAAGTACTTTTGGTTTTAGAAACTGGATTTTCGAAAATTTCATTACGTTATTTGAAGGCGAAAGAATGATTTCATTAAAAAACAGACTGTGCCAGTCGATTTTTCGTCCCAAAAAACCCCCGGTTACCAATTTATAGCCAATTTCACGTCGCAAATTTTTTTTTTGTAGGAAATTTTGAAGCAAGGGGTAGGTATGGAAATATTTTGCGATTTAAATGTTTCTCTGCTATCTCCCTTAATGTTTGGTAATATCACATGAAAATTCATGTCTATATGTAAAATTTTCACCTAAATCGAATGGCGAAGACTAGAACGTTCTATCTTTCGAATTAGTCGAGTTATGGATACTTTAAGTTTAAGAAAGTAGATTTTCCAATATTTAATTTGCTCTCTGCTATCTCCCTTAATGCTTGGAAATATAAACTCAAAATCCATATCTATATGTAAAATAATCCCCTGAATCGATTGGTGAAGACTAGAACGTTCTTACTTTTCAATTGGTCGAGTTATGGATATATTAAGTTTCAGAAAGTGGATTTTCGAATATTTCCAAGATTTAATTTGCTCTCTGCTATCTTCCTTAATGCTTGGAAATATAATTTCAAAATTCATTCCTATATGTAAAATGTACCCCCGAATCGATTGGTGAAGACTAGAACATTCCATCTTTTCAATTAGTCGAGATATAAGTACTTTTGGTTTTAGAAACTGGATTTTCGAAAATTTCATTACGTTATTTGAAGGCGAAAGAATGATTTCATTAAAAAACAGACTGTGCCAGTCGATTTTTCGTCCCAAAAAACCCCCGGATACCAATTTATAGCCAATTTCACGTCGCAAATTTTTTTTTTGTAGGAAATTTTGAAGCAAGGGGTAGGTATGGAAATATTTTGCGATTTAAATGTTTCTCTGCTATCTCCCTTAATGTTTGGTAATATCACATGAAAATTCATGTCTATATGTAAAATTTTCACCTAAATCGAATGGCGAAGACTAGAACGTTCTATCTTTCGAATTAGTCGAGTTATGGATACTTTAAGTTTAAGAAAGTAGATTTTCCAATATTTAATTTGCTCTCTGCTATCTCCCTTAATGCTTGGAAATATAAACTCAAAATTCATATCTATATGTAAAATAATCCCCTGAATCGATTGGTGAAGACTAGAACGTTCTTACTTTTCAATTGGTCGAGTTATGGATATATTAAATTTCAGAAAGTGGATTTTCGAATATTTCCAAGATTTAATTTGCTCTCTGCTATCTTCCTTAATGCTTGGAAATATAATTTCAAAATTCATTCCTATATGTAAAATGTACCCCCGAATCGATTGGTGAAGACTAGAACATTCCATCTTTTCAATTAGTCGAGATATAAGTACTTTTGCTTGGTAATATAACATGAAAATTCAAGTCTATATGTAAAATTTTCACCTAAATCGAATGGCGAAGACTAGAACGTTCTATCTTTCGAATTAGTCGAGTTATGGATACTTTAAGTTTAAGAAAGTAGATTTTCCAATATTTAATTTGCTCTCTGCTATCTCCCTTAATGCTTGGAAATATAGACTCAAAATTCATATCTATATGTAAAGTAATCCCCTGAATCGATTGGTGAAGACTAGAACGTTCTAACTCTTCAATTGGTCGAGTTATGGATATATTAAGTTTCTGAAAGTGGATTATCGAATATTTCCAAGATTTAATTTGCTCTCTGCTATCTTCCTTAATGCTTGGAAATATAAACTCAAAATTCATTCCTATATGTAAAATGTACTTCCGAATCGATTGGTGAAGACTAGAACATTCCATCTTTTCAATTAGTCGAGATATAAGTACTTTTGGTTTTAGAAACTGGATTTTCGAAAATTTCATTACGTTATTTGAAGGCGAAAGAATGATTTCATTAAAAAACAGACTGTGCCAGTCGATTTTTCGTCCCAAAAAACCCCCGGCTACCAATTTATAGCCAATTTCACGTCGCAAAATTTTTTTTTTGTAGGAAATTTTGAAGCAAGGGGTAGGTATGGAAATATTTTGCGATTTAAATGTTTCTCTGCTATCTCCCTTAATGATTGGTAATATCACATGAAAATTCATGTCTATATGTAAAATTTTCCCCTAAATCGAATGGCGAAGACTAGAATGTTCTATCTTCCGAATTAGTCGAGTTATGGATACTTTAAGTTTAAGAAAGTAGATTTTCCAATATTTAATTTGCTCTCTGCTATCTCCCTTAATGCTTGGGAATATAAACTCAAAATTCATATCTATATGTAAAATAATCCCCTGAATCGATTGGTGAAGACTAGAACGTTCTAACTCTTCAATTGGTCGAGTTATGGATATATTAAGTTTCTGAAAGTGGATTATCGAATATTTCCAAGATTTAATTTGCTCTCTGCTATCTTCCTTAATGCTTAGAAATATAATTTCAAAATTCATTCCTATATGTAAAATGTACCCCCGTATCGATTGGTGAAGACTAGAACATTCCATCTTTTCAATTAGTCAAGATATAAGTACTTTTGGTTTTAGAAACTGGATTTTCGAAAATTTCATTACGTTATTTGAAGGCGAAAGAATGATTTCATTAAAAAACAGACTGTGCCAGTCGATTTTTCGTCCCAAAAAAACCCCGGTTACCAATTTATAGCCAATTTCACGTCGCAAAATTTTTTTTTTGTAGGAAATTTTGAAGCAAGGGGTAGGTATGGAAATATTTTGCGATTTAAATGTTTCTCTGCTATCTCCCTTAATGTTTGGTAATATCACATGAAAATTCATGTCTATATGTAAAATTTTCACCTAAATCGAATGGCGAAGACTAGAACGTTCTATCTTTCGAATTAGTCGAGTTATGGATACTTTAAGTTTAAGAAAGTAGATTTTCCAATATTTAATTTGCTCTCTGCTATCTCCCTTAATGCTTGGAAATATAAACTCAAAATTCATATCTATATGTGAAATAGTCCCCTGAATCGATTGGTGAAGACTAGAACGTTCTAACTCTTCAATTGGTCGAGTTATGAATATATTAAGTTTCAGAAAGTGGATTTTCGAATATTTCCAAGATTTAATTTGCTCTCTGCTATCTTCCTTAATGCTTGGAAATATAATTTCAAAATTCATTCCTATATGTAAAATGTACCCCCGAATCGATTGGTGAAGACTAGAACATTCCATCTTTCCAATTAGTCGAGATATAAATACTTTTGGTTTTAGAAACTGGATTTTCGAAAATTTCATTACGTTATTTGAAGGCGAAAGAATGATTTCATTAAAAAACAGTCGATTTTTCGTCCCAAAAAGCCCCCGGTTACCAATTTATAGCCAATTTCACGTCGCAAAATTTTTTTTTTGTAGGAAATTTTGAAGCAAGGGGTAGGTATGGAAATATTTTGCGATTTAAATGTTTCTATGCTATCTCCCTTAATGCTTGGTAATATCACATGAAAATTCATGTCTATATGTAAAATTTTCCCCTAAATCGAATGGCGAAGACTAGAACGTTCTATCTTTCGAATTAGTCGAGTTATGGATACTTTAAGTTTAAGAAAGTAGATTTTCCAATATTTAATTTGCTCTCTGCTATCTCCCTTAATGCTTGGAAATATAAACTCAAAATTCATATCTATATGTAAAATAATCCCCTGAATCGATTGGTGAAGACTAGAACGTTCTAACTCTTCAATTGGTCGAGTTATGGATATATTAAATTTCTGAAAGTGGATTATCGAATATTTCCAAGATTTAATTTGCTCTCTGCTATCTTCCTTAATGCTTGGAAATATAAACTCAAAATTCATTCCTATATGTAAAATGTACCCCCGAATCGATTGGTGAAGACTAGAACATTCCATCTTCCCAATTAGTCGAGATATAAGTACTTTTGGTTTTAGAAACTGGATTTTCGAAAATTTCATTACGTTATTTGAAGGCGAAAGAATGATTTCATTAAAAAACAGACTGTGCCAGTCGATTTTTCGTCCCAAAAAACCCCCGGTTACCAATTTATAGCCAATTTCACGTCGCAAAATTTTTTTTTTGTAGGAAATTTTGAAGCAAGGGGTAGGTATGGAAATATTTTGCGATTTAAATGTTTCTCTGCTATCTCCCTTAATGCTTGTAATAACATATGAAAATGCATGTCTATATGTGAAATTTTCCCCTAAATCGAATGGCGAAGACTAGAACGTTCTATCTTTCGAATTAGTCGAGTTATGGATACTTTAAGTTTAAGAAAGTAGATTTTCCAATATTTAATTTGCTCTCTGCTATCTCCCTTAATGCTTGGAAATATAAACTCAAAATTCATATCTATATGTAAAATAATCCCCTGAATCGATTGGTGAAGACTAGAACGTTCTTACTTTTCAATTGGTCGAGTTATGGATATATTAAATTTCAGAAAGTGGATTTTCGAATATTTCCAAGATTTAATTTGCTCTCTGCTATCTTCCTTAATGCTTGGAAATATAATTTCAAAATTCATTCCTATATGTAAAATGTACCCCCGAATCGATTGGTGAAGACTAGAACATTCCATCTTTTCAATTAGTCGAGATATAAGTACTTTTGCTTGGTAATATAACATGAAAATTCAAGTCTATATGTAAAATTTTCACCTAAATCGAATGGCGAAGACTAGAACGTTCTATCTTTCGAATTAGTCGAGTTATGGATACTTTAAGTTTAAGAAAGTAGATTTTCCAATATTTAATTTGCTCTCTGCTATCTCCCTTAATGCTTGGAAATATAGACTCAAAATTCATATCTATATGTAAAGTAATCCCCTGAATCGATTGGTGAAGACTAGAACGTTCTAACTCTTCAATTGGTCGAGTTATGGATATATTAAGTTTCTGAAAGTGGATTATCGAATATTTCCAAGATTTAATTTGCTCTCTGCTATCTTCCTTAATGCTTGGAAATATAAACTCAAAATTCATTCCTATATGTAAAATGTACTTCCGAATCGATTGGTGAAGACTAGAACATTCCATCTTTTCAATTAGTCGAGATATAAGTACTTTTGGTTTTAGAAACTGGATTTTCGAAAATTTCATTACGTTATTTGAAGGCGAAAGAATGATTTCATTAAAAAACAGACTGTGCCAGTCGATTTTTCGTCCCAAAAAACCCCCGGCTACCAATTTATAGCCAATTTCACGTCGCAAAATTTTTTTTTTGTAGGAAATTTTGAAGCAAGGGGTAGGTATGGAAATATTTTGCGATTTAAATGTTTCTCTGCTATCTCCCTTAATGATTGGTAATATCACATGAAAATTCATGTCTATATGTAAAATTTTCCCCTAAATCGAATGGCGAAGACTAGAATGTTCTATCTTCCGAATTAGTCGAGTTATGGATACTTTAAGTTTAAGAAAGTAGATTTTCCAATATTTAATTTGCTCTCTGCTATCTCCCTTAATGCTTGGGAATATAAACTCAAAATTCATATCTATATGTAAAATAATCCCCTGAATCGATTCGTGAAGACTAGAACGTTCTAACTCTTCAATTGGTCGAGTTATGGATATATTAAGTTTCTGAAAGTGGATTATCGAATATTTCCAAGATTTAATTTGCTCTCTGCTATCTTCCTTAATGCTTAGAAATATAATTTCAAAATTCATTCCTATATGTAAAATGTACCCCCGTATCGATTGGTGAAGACTAGAACATTCCATCTTTTCAATTAGTCGAGATATAAGTACTTTTGGTTTTAGAAACTGGATTTTCGAAAATTTCATTACGTTATTTGAAGGCGAAAGAATGATTTCATTAAAAAACAGACTGTGCCAGTCGATTTTTCGTCCCAAAAAACCCCCGGTTACCAATTTATAGCCAATTTCACGTCGCAAAATTTTTTTTTTGTAGGAAATTTTGAAGCAAGGGGTAGGTATGGAAATATTTTGCGATTTAAATGTTTCTCTGCTATCTCCCTTAATGTTTGGTAATATCACATGAAAATTCATGTCTATATGTAAAATTCTCCCCTAAATCGAATGGCGAAGACTAGAACGTTCTATCTTTCGAATTAGTCGAGTTATGGATACTTTAAGTTTAAGAAAGTAGATTTTCCAATATTTAATTTGCTCTCTGCTATCTCCCTTAATGCTTGGAAATATAAACTCAAAATTCATATCTATATGTAAAATAATCCCCTGAATCGATTGGTGAAGACTAGAACGTTCTAACTCTTCAATTGGTCGAGTTATGAATATATTAAGTTTCTGAAAGTGGATTATCGAATATTTCCAAGATTTAATTTGCTCTCTGCTATCTTCCTTAATGCTTGGAAATATAAACTCAAAATTCATTCCTATATGTAAAATGTACTTCCGAATCGATTGGTGAAGACTAGAACATTCCATCTTTTCAATTAGTCGAGATATAAGTACTTTTGGTTTTAGAAACTGGATTTTCGAAAATTTCATTACGTTATTTGAAGGCGAAAGAATGATTTCATTAAAAAACAGACTGTGCCAGTCGATTTTTCGTCCCAAAAAACCCCCGGCTACCAATTTATAGCCAATTTCACGTCGCAAAATTTTTTTTTTGTAGGAAATTTTGAAGCAAGGGGTAGGTATGGAAATATTTTGCGATTTAAATGTTTCTCTGCTATCTCCCTTAATGATTGGTAATATCACATGAAAATTCATGTCTATATGTAAAATTTTCCCCTAAATCGAATGGCGAAGACTAGAATGTTCTATCTTCCGAATTAGTCGAGTTATGGATACTTTAAGTTTAAGAAAGTAGATTTTCCAATATTTAATTTGCTCTCTGCTATCTCCCTTAATGCTTGGGAATATAAACTCAAAATTCATATCTATATGTAAAATAATCCCCTGAATCGATTCGTGAAGACTAGAACGTTCTAACTCTTCAATTGGTCGAGTTATGGATATATTAAGTTTCTGAAAGTGGATTATCGAATATTTCCAAGATTTAATTTGCTCTCTGCTATCTTCCTTAATGCTTAGAAATATAATTTCAAAATTCATTCCTATATGTAAAATGTACCCCCGTATCGATTGGTGAAGACTAGAACATTCCATCTTTTCAATTAGTCGAGATATAAGTACTTTTGGTTTTAGAAACTGGATTTTCGAAAATTTCATTACGTTATTTGAAGGCGAAAGAATGATTTCATTAAAAAACAGACTGTGCCAGTCGATTTTTCGTCCCAAAAAACCCCCGGTTACCAATTTATAGCCAATTTCACGTCGCAAAATTTTTTTTTTGTAGGAAATTTTGAAGCAAGGGGTAGGTATGGAAATATTTTGCGATTTAAATGTTTCTCTGCTATCTCCCTTAATGTTTGGTAATATCACATGAAAATTCATGTCTATATGTAAAATTCTCCCCTAAATCGAATGGCGAAGACTAGAACGTTCTATCTTTCGAATTAGTCGAGTTATGGATACTTTAAGTTTAAGAAAGTAGATTTTCCAATATTTAATTTGCTCTCTGCTATCTCCCTTAATGCTTGGAAATATAAACTCAAAATTCATATCTATATGTAAAATAATCCCCTGAATCGATTGGTGAAGACTAGAACGTTCTAACTCTTCAATTGGTCGAGTTATGAATATATTAAGTTTCTGAAAGTGGATTATCGAATATTTCCAAGATTTAATTTGCTCTCTGCTATCTTCCTTAATGCTTGGAAATATAATTTCAAAATTCATTCCTATATGTAAAATGTACCCCTGAATCGATTGGTGAAGACTAGAACGTTCTAACTCTTCAATTGGTCGAGTTATGGATATATTAAGTTTCAGAAAGTCGATTTTCGAATATTTCCAAGATTTAATTTGCTCTCTGCTATCTTCCTTAATGCTTGGAAATATAATTTCAAAATTCATTCCTATATGTAAAATGTACCCCCGAATCGATTGGTGAAGACTAGAACATTCCATCTTTTCAATTAGTCAAGATATAAGTACTTTTGGTTTTAGAAACTGGATTTTCGAAAATTTCATTACGTTATTTGAAGGCGAAAGAATGATTTCATTAAAAAACAGACTGTGCCAGTCGATTTTTCGTCCCAAAAAAACCCCGGTTACCAATTTATAGCCAATTTCACGTCGCAAAATTTTTTTTTTGTAGGAAATTTTGAAGCAAGGGGTAGGTATGGAAATATTTTGCGATTTAAATGTTTCTCTGCTATCTCCCTTAATGTTTGGTAATATCACATGAAAATTCATGTCTATATGTAAAATTTTCACCTAAATCGAATGGCGAAGACTAGAACGTTCTATCTTTCGAATTAGTCGAGTTATGGATACTTTAAGTTTAAGAAAGTAGATTTTCCAATATTTAATTTGCTCTCTGCTATCTCCCTTAATGCTTGGAAATATAAACTCAAAATTCTTATCTATATGTAAAATAATCCCCTGAATCGATTGGTGAAGACTAGAACGTTCTAACTCTTCAATTGGTTGAGTTATGGATATATTAAGTTTCAGAAAGTGGATTTTCGAATATTTCCAAGATTTAATTTGCTCTCTGCTATCTTCCTTAATGCTAGGAAATATGATTTGAAAATCCATTCCTATATGTAAAATGCACCCCCGAATCGATTGGTGAAGACTAAAACATTCCATCTTTCCAATTAGTCGAGATATAAGTACTTTTGGTTTTAGAAACTGGATTTTCGAAAATTTCATTACGTTATTTGAAGGCGAAAGAATGATTTCATTAAAAAACAGACTGTGCCAGTTGATTTTTCGTCCCAAAAAAACCCCGGTTACCCATGTATAGCCAATTTCACGTCGCAAAATTTTTTTTTTGTAGGAAATTTTGAAGCAAGGGGTAGGTATGGAAATATTTTGCGATTTAAATGTTTCTCTGCTATCTCCCTTAATGCTTGGTAATATCACATGAAAATTCATGTATATACGTAAAATTTTCCCCTAAATCGAATGGCGAAGACTAGAACGTTCTAACTCTTCAATTGGTCGAGTTATGGATATATTAAGTTTCAGAAAGTGGATTTTCGAATATTTCCAAGATTTAATTTGCTCTCTGCTATCTTCCTTAATGCTAGGAAATATGATTTGAAAATCCATTCCTATATGTAAAATGTACCCCCGAATCGATTGGTGAAGACTAGAACATTCCATCTCTTCAATTAGTCGAGATATAAGTACTTTTGGTTTTAGAAACTGGATTTTCGAAAATTTCATTACGTTATTTGAAGGCGAAAGAATGATTTCATTAAAAAACAGACTGTGCCAGTCGATTTTTCGTCCCAAAAAACCCCCGGTTACCCATGTATAGCCAATTTCACGTCGCAAAATTTTTTTTTTGTAGGAAATTTTGAAGCAAGGGGTAGGTATGGAAATATTTTGCGATTTAAATGTTTCTCTGCTATCTCCCTTAATGCTTGGTAATATCACATGAAAATTCATGTATATACGTAAAATTTTCCCCTAAATCGAATGGCGAAGACTAGAACGTTCTAACTCTTCAATTGGTCGAGTTATGAATATATTAAGTTTCAGAAAGTGGATTTTCGAATATTTCCAAGATTTAATTTGCTCTCTGCTATCTTCCTTAATGCTTGGAAATATAATTTCAAAATTCATTCCTATATGTAAAATGTACCCCCGAATCGATTGGTGAAGACTAGAACATTCCATCTTTTCAATTAGTCGAGATATAAGTACTTTTGGTTTTAGAAACTGGATTTTCGAAAATTTCATTACGTTATTTGAAGGCGAAAAAATGATTTCATTAAAAAACAGACTGTGCCAGTCGATTTTTCGTCCCAAAAAACCCCCGGTTACCAATTTATAGCCAATTTCACGTCGCAAAATTTTTTTTTTGTAGGAAATTTTGAAGCAAGGGGTAGGTATGGAAATATTTTGCGATT
Source organism: Lochmaea capreae (assembly GCA_949126875.1). Lineage (NCBI taxonomy): Eukaryota > Metazoa > Arthropoda > Insecta > Coleoptera > Chrysomelidae > Lochmaea > Lochmaea capreae. The sequence goes on from OX421404.1 coordinate 23,374,896, forward strand.
TAAATGTTTCTCTGCTATCTCCCTTAATGCTTGGTAATATCACATGAAAATTCATGTCTATATGTAAAATTTTCACCTAAATCGAATGGCGAAGACTAGAACGTTCTATCTTTCGAATTAGTCGAGTTATGGATACTTTAAGTTTAAGAAAGTAGATTTTCCAATATTTAATTTGCTCTCTGCTATCTCCCTTAATGCTTGGAAATATAAACTCAAAATTCTTATCTATATGTAAAATGATTCCCTGAATCGATTGGTGAAGACTAGAACGTTCTAACTCTTCAATTGGTTGAGTTATGGATATATTAAGTTTCAGAAAGTGGATTTTCGAATATTTCCAAGATTTAATTTGCTCTCTGCTATCTTCCTTAATGCTTGGAAATATAATTTGAAAATCCATTCCTATATGTAAAATGTACCCCCGAATCGATTGGTGAAGACTAGAACATTCCATCTTTTCAATTAGTCGAGATATAAGTACTTTTGGTTTTAGAAACTGGATTTTCGAAAATTTCATTACGTTATTTGAAGGCGAAAAAATGATTTCATTAAAAAACAGACTGTGCCAGTCGATTTTTCGTCCCAAAAAACCCCCGGTTACCAATTTATAGCCAATTTCACGTCGCAAAATTTTTTTTTTGTAGGAAATTTTGAAGCAAGGGGTAGGTATGGAAATATTTTGCGATTTAAATTTTTCTCTGCTATCTCCCTTAATGCTTGGTAATATCACATGAAAATTCATGTCTATATGTAAAATTTTCACCTAAATCGAATGGCGAAGACTAGAACGTTCTATCTTTCGAATTAGTCGAGTTATGGATACTTTACGTTTAAGAAAGTAGATTTTCCAATATTTAATTTGCTCTCTGAGATCTCCCTTAATGCTTGGAAATATAAACTCAAAATTCTTATCTATATGTAAAATAATCCCCTGAATCGATTGGTGAAGACTAGAACGTTCTAACTCTTCAATTGGTTGAGTTATGGATATATTAAGTTTCAGAAAGTGGATTTTCGAATATTTCCAAGATTTAATTTGCTCTCTGCTATCTTCCTTAATGCTTGGAAATATGATTTGAAAATCCATTCCTATATGTAAAATGTACCCCCGAATCGATTGGTGAAGACTAGAACATTTCATCTTTCCAATTAGTCGAGATATAAGTACTTTTGGTTTTAGAAACTGGATTTTCGAAAATTTCATTACGTTATTTGAAGGCGAAAGAATGATTTCATTAAAAAACAGACTGTGCCAGTCGATTTTTCGTCCCAAAAAACCCCCGGTTACCAATTTATAGCCAATTTCACGTCGCAAAATTTTTTTTTTGTAGGAAATTTTGAAGCAAGGGGTAGGTATGGAAATATTTTGCGATTTAAATGTTTCTCTGCTATCTCCCTTAATGTTTGGTAATATCACATGAAAATTCATGTCTATATGTAAAATTTTCACCTAAATCGAATGGCGAAGACTAGAACGTTCTATCTTTCGAATTAGTCGAGTTATGGATACTTTAAGTTTAAGAAAGTAGATTTTCCAATATTTAATTTGCTCTCTGCTATCTCCCTTAATGCTTGGAAATATAAACTCAAAATTCATATCTATATGTAAAATGATTCCCTGAATCGATTGGTGAAGACTAGAACGTTCTATCTCTTCAATTGGTCGAGTTATGAATATATTAAGTTTCAGAAAGTGGATTTTCGAATATTTCCAAGATTTAATTTGCTCTCTGCTATCTTCCTTAATGCTTGGAAATATAATTTGAAAATTCATTCTTATACGTAAAATGTACCCCCGAATCGATTGGTGAAGACTAGAACATTCCATCTTTTCAATTAGTCGAGATATAAGTACTTTTGGTTTTAGAAACTGGATTTTCGAAAATTTCATTACGTTATTTGAAGGCGAAAAAATGATTTCATTAAAAAACAGACTGTGCCAGTCGATTTTTCGTCCCAAAAAACCCCCGGTTACCAATTTATAGCCAATTTCACGTCGCAAAATTTTTTTTTTGTAGGAAATTTTGAAGCAAGGGGTAGGTATGGAAATATTTTGCGATTTAAATGTTTCTCTGCTATCTCCCTTAATGTTTGGTAATATCACATGAAAATTCATGTCTATATGTAAAATTTTCACCTAAATCGAATGGCGAAGACTAGAACGTTCTATCTTTCGAATTAGTCGAGTTATGGATACTTTAAGTTTAAGAAAGTAGATTTTCCAATATTTAATTTGCTCTCTGCTATCTCCCTTAATGCTTGGAAATATAAACTCAAAATTCATATCTATATGTAAAATAATTCCCTGAATCGATTGGTGAAGACTAGAACGTTCTAACTCTTCAATTGGTCGAGTTATGAATATATTAAGTTTCAGAAAGTGGATTTTCGAATATTTCCAAGATTTAATTTGCTCTCTGCTATCTTCCTTAATGCTTGGAAATATAATTTCAAAATTCATTCCTATATGTAAAATGTACCCCCGAATCGATTGGTGAAGACTAGAACATTCCATCTTTTCAATTAGTCGAGATATAAGTACTTTTGGTTTTAGAAACTGGATTTTCGAAAATTTCATTACGTTATTTGAAGGCGAAAAAATGATTTCATTAAAAAACAGACTGTGCCAGTCGATTTTTCGTCCCAAAAAACCCCCGGTTACCAATTTATAGCCAATTTCACGTCGCAAAATTTTTTTTTTGTAGGAAATTTTGAAGCAAGGGGTAGGTATGGAAATATTTTGCGATTTAAATGTTTCTCTGCTATCTCCCTTAATGTTTGGTAATATCACATGAAAATTCATGTCTATATGTAAAATTTTCACCTAAATCGAATGGCGAAGACTAGAACGTTCTATCTTTCGAATTAGTCGAGTTATGGATACTTTAAGTTTAAGAAAGTAGATTTTCCAATATTTAATTTGCTCTCTGCTATCTCCCTTAATGCTTGGAAATATAAACTCAAAATTCATATCTATATGTAAAATAGTCCCCTGAATCGATTGGTGAAGACTAGAACGTTCTAACTCTTCAATTGGTCGAGTTATGAATATATTAAGTTTCAGAAAGTGGATTTTCGAATATTTCCAAGATTTAATTTGCTCTCTGCTATCTTCCTTAATGCTTGGAAATATAATTTCAAAATTCATTCCTATATGTAAAATGTACCCCCGAATCGATTGGTGAAGACTAGAACATTCCATCTTTTCAATTAGTCGAGATATAAGTACTTTTGGTTTTAGAAACTGGATTTTCGAAAATTTCATTACGTTATTTGAAGGCGAAAAAATGATTTCATTAAAAAACAGACTGTGCCAGTCGATTTTTCGTCCCAAAAAACCCCCGGTTACCAATTTATAGCCAATTTCACGTCGCAAAATTTTTTTTTTGTAGGAAATTTTGAAGCAAGGGGTAGGTATGGAAATATTTTGAGATTTAAATGTTTCTCTGCTATCTCCCTTCATGTTTGGTAATATCACATGAAAATTCATGTATATATGTAAAATTTTCACCTAAATCGAATGGCGAAGACTAGAACGTTCTATCTTTCGAATTAGTCGAGTTATGGATACTTTAAGTTTAAGAAAGTAGATTTTCCAATATTTAATTTGCTCTCTGCTATCTCCCTTAATGCTTGGAAATATAAACTCAAAATTCATATCTATATGTAAAATAATCCCCTGAATCGATTGGTGAAGACTAGAACGTTCTAACTCTTCAATTGGTCGAGTTATGGATATATTAAGTTTCAGAAAGTGGATTTTCGAATATTTCCAAGATTTAATTTGCTCTCTGCTATCTTCCTTAATGCTTGGAAATATAATTTCAAAATTCATTCCTATATGTAAAATGTACCTCCGAATCGATTGGTGAAGACTAGAACATTCCATCTTTCCAATTAGTCGAGATATAAGTACTTTTGGTTTTAGAAACTGGATTCTCGAAAATTTCATTACGTTATTTGAAGGCGAAAGAATGATTTCATTAAAAAACAGACTGTGCCAGTCGATTTTTCGTCCCAAAAAACCCCCGGTTACCAATTTATAGCCAATTTCACGTCGCAAAATTTTTTTTTTGTAGGAAATTTTGAAGCAAGGGGTAGGTATGGAAATATTTTGCGATTTAAATGTTTCTCTGCTATCTCCCTTAATGTTTGGTAATATCACATGAAAATTCATGTCTATATGTAAAATTTTCACCTAAATCGAATGGCGAAGACTAGAACGTTCTATCTTTCGAATTAGTCGAGTTATGGATACTTTAAGTTTAAGAAAGTAGATTTTCCAATATTTAATTTGCTCTCTGCTATCTCCCTTAATGCTTGGAAATATAAACTCAAAATTCATATCTATAAGTAAAATAATCCCCTGAATCGATTGGTGAAGACTAGAACGTTCTAACTCTTCAATTGGTCGAGTTATGGATATATTAAGTTTCAGAAAGTGGATTTTCGAATATTTCCAAGATTTAATTTGCTCTCTGCTATCTTCCTTAATGCTTGGAAATATAATTTCAAAATTCATTCCTATATGTAAAATGTACCTCCGAATCGATTGGTGAAGACTAGAACATTCCATCTTTCCAATTAGTCGAGATATAAGTACTTTTGGTTTTAGAAACTGGATTCTCGAAAATTTCATTACGTTATTTGAAGGCGAAAGAATGATTTCATTAAAAAACAGACTGTGCCAGTCGATTTTTCGTCCCAAAAAACCCCCGGTTACCAATTTATAGCCAATTTCACGTCGCAAAATTTTTTTTTTGTAGGAAATTTTGAAGCAAGGGGTAGGTATGGAAATATTTTGCGATTTAAATGTTTCTCTGCTATCTCCCTTAATGTTTGGTAATATCACATGAAAATTCATGTCTATATGTAAAATTTTCACCTAAATCGAATGGCGAAGACTAGAACGTTCTATCTTTCGAATTAGTCGAGTTATGGATACTTTAAGTTTAAGAAAGTAGATTTTCCAATATTTAATTTGCTCTCTGCTATCTCCCTTAATGCTTGGAAATATAAACTCAAAATTCATATCTATATGTAAAATGATTCCCTGAATCGATTGGTGAAGACTAGAACGTTCTATCTCTTCAATTGGTCGAGTTATGAATATATTAAGTTTCAGAAAGTGGATTTTCGAATATTTCCAAGATTTAATTTGCTCTCTGCTATCTTCCTTAATGCTTGGAAATATAATTTGAAAATTCATTCTTATACGTAAAATGTACCCCCGAATCGATTGGTGAAGACTAGAACATTCCTACTTTTCAATTAGTCGAGATATAAGTACTTTTGGTTTTAGAAACTGGATTTTCGAAAATTTCATTACGTTATTTGAAGGCGAAAAAATGATTTCATTAAAAAACAGACTGTGCCAGTCGATTTTTCGTCCCAAAAAACCCCCGGTTACCAATTTATAGCCAATTTCACGTCGCAAAATTTTTTTTTTGTAGGAAATTTTGAAGCAAGGGGTAGGTATGGAAATATTTTGCGATTTAAATGTTTCTCTGCTATCTCCCTTAATGCTTGGTAATATCACATGAAAATTCATGTCTATATGTAAAATTTTCACCTAAATCGAATGGCGAAGACTAGAACGTTCTATCTTTCGAATTAGTCGAGTTATGGATACTTTAAGTTTAAGAAAGTAGATTTTCCAATATTTAATTTGCTCTCTGAGATCTCCCTTAATGCTTGGAAATATAAACTCAAAATTCATATCTATATGTAAAATAATCCCCTGAATCGATTGGTGAAGACTAGAACGTTCTAACTCTTCAATTGGTCGAGTTATGAATATATTAAGTTTCAGAAAGTGGATTTTCGAATATTTCCAAGATTTAATTTGCTCTCTGCTATCTTCCTTAATGCTTGGAAATATAATTTCAAAATTCATTCCTATATGTAAAATGTACCCCCGAATCGATTGGTGAAGACTAGAACATTCCATCTTTTCAATTAGTCGAGATATAAGTACTTTTGGTTTTAGAAACTGGATTTTCGAAAATTTCATTACGTTATTTGAAGGCGAAAAAATGATTTCATTAAAAAACAGACTGTGCCAGTCGATTTTTCGTCCCAAAAAACCCCCGGTTACCAATTTATAGCCAATTTCACGTCGCAAAATTTTTTTTTTGTAGGAAATTTTGAAGCAAGGGGTAGGTATGGAAATATTTTGCGATTTAAATGTTTCTCTGCTATCTCCCTTAATGTTTGGTAATATCACATGAAAATTCATGTCTATATGTAAAATTTTCACCTAAATCGAATGGCGAAGACTAGAACGTTCTATCTTTCGAATTAGTCGAGTTATGGATACTTTAAGTTTAAGAAAGTAGATTTTCCAATATTTAATTTGCTCTCTGCTATCTCCCTTAATGCTTGGAAATATAAACTCAAAATTCATATCTATATGTAAAATAATCCCCTGAATCGATTGGTGAAGACTAGAACGTTCTAACTCTTCAATTGGTCGAGTTATGAATATATTAAGTTTCAGAAAGTGGATTTTCGAATATTTCCAAGATTTAATTTGCTCTCTGCTATCTTCCTTAATGCTTGGAAATATAATTTCAAAATTCATTCCTATATGTAAAATGTACCCCCGAATCGATTGGTGAAGACTAGAACATTCCATCTTTTCAATTAGTCGAGATATAAGTACTTTTGGTTTTAGAAACTGGATTTTCGAAAATTTCATTACGTTATTTGAAGGCGAAAGAATGATTTCATTGAAAAACAGACTGTGCCAGTCGATTTTTCGTCCCAAAAAACCCCCGGTTACCAATTTATAGCCAATTTCACGTCGCAAAATTTTTTTTTTGTAGGAAATTTTGAAGCAAGGGGTAGGTATGGAAATATTTTGCGATTTAAATGTTTCTCTGCTATCTCCCTTAATGTTTGGTAATATCACATGAAAATTCATGTCTATATGTAAAATTTTCACCTAAATCGAATGGCGAAGACTAGAACGTTCTATCTTTCGAATTAGTCGAGTTATGGATACTTTAAGTTTAAGAAAGTAGATTTTCCAATATTTAATTTGCTCTCTGCTATCTCCCTTAATGCTTGGAAATATAAACTCAAAATTCTTATCTATATGTAAAATAATCCCCTGAATCGATTGGTGGAGACTAGAACGTTCTAACTCTTCAATTGGTTGAGTTAGGGATATATTAAGTTTCAGAAAGTGGATTTTCGAATATTTCCAAGATTTAATTTGCTCTCTGCTATCTTCCTTAATGCTTGGAAGTATGATTTGAAAATCCATTCCTATATGTAAAATGTACCCCCGAATCGATTGGTGAAGACTAGAACATTCCATTTTTCCAATTAGTCGAGATATAAGTACTTTTGGTTTTAGAAACTGGATTTTCGAAAATTTCATTACGTTATTTGAAGGCGAAAGAATGATTTCATTAAAAAACAGACTGTGCCAGTCGATTTTTCGTCCCAAAAAACCCCCGGTTACCCATGTATAGCCAATTTCACGTCGCAAAATTTTTTTTTTCTAGGAAATTTTGAAGCAAGGGGTAGGTATGGAAATATTTTGCGATTTAAATGTTTCTCTGCTATCTCCCTTAATGTTTGGTAATATCACATGAAAATTCATGTCTATATGTAAAATTTTCACCTAAATCGAATGGCGAAGACTAGAACGTTCTATCTTCCGAATTAGTCGAGTTATGGATACTTTAAGTTTAAGAAAGTAGATTTTCCAATATTTAATTTGCTCTCTGCTATCTCCCTTAATGCTTGGAAATATAAACTCAAAATTCATATCTATATGTAAAATAATCCCCTGAATCGATTGGTGAAGACTAGAACGTTCTAACTCTTCAATTGGTCGAGTTATGAATATATTAAGTTTCAGAAAGTGGATTTTCGAATATTTCCAAGATTTAATTTGCTCTCTGCTATCTTCCTTAATGCTTGGAAATATAATTTCAAAATTCATTCCTATATGTAAAATGTACCCCCGAATCGATTGGTGAAGACTAGAACATTCCATCTTTTCAATTAGTCGAGATATAAGTACTTTTGGTTTTAGAAACTGGATTTTCGAAAATTTCATTACGTTATTTGAAGGCGAAAAAATGATTTCATTAAAAAACAGACTGTGCCAGTCGATTTTTCGTCCCAAAAAACCCCCGGTTACCAATTTATAGCCAATTTCACGTCGCAAAATTTTTTTTTTGTAGGAAATTTTGAAGCAAGGGGTAGGTATGGAAATATTTTGCGATTTAAATGTTTCTCTGCTATCTCCCTTAATGCTTGGTAATATCACATGAAAATTCATGTCTATATGTAAAATTTTCACCTAAATCGAATGGCGAAGACTAGAACGTTCTATCTTTCGAATTAGTCGAGTTATGGATACTTTAAGTTTAAGAAAGTAGATTTTCCAATATTTAATTTGCTCTCTGAGATCTCCCTTAATGCTTGGAAATATAAACTCAAAATTCATATCTATATGTAAAATAATCCCCTGAATCGATTGGTGAAGACTAGAACGTTCTAACTCTTTAATTGGTCGAGTTATGAATATATTAAGTTTCAGAAAGTGGATTTTCGAATATTTCCAAGATTTAATTTGCTCTCTGCTATCTTCCTTAATGCTTGGAAATATAATTTCAAAATTCATTCCTATATGTAAAATGTACCCCCGAATCGATTGGTGAAGACTAGAACATTCCATCTTTTCAATTAGTCGAGATATAAGTACTTTTGGTTTTAGAAACTGGATTTTCGAAAATTTCATTACGTTATTTGAAGGCGAAAAAATGATTTCATTAAAAAACAGACTGTGCCAGTCGATTTTTCGTCCCAAAAAACCCCCGGTTACCAATTTATAGCCAATTTCACGTCGCAAAATTTTTTTTTTGTAGGAAATTTTGAAGCAAGGGGTAGGTAGGTATGGAAATATTTTGCGATTTAAATGTTTCTCTGCTATCTCCCTTAATGTTTGGTAATATCACATGAAAATTCATGTCTATATGTAAAATTTTCACCTAAATCGAATGGCGAAGACTAGAACGTTCTATCTTTCGAATTAGTCGAGTTATGGATACTTTAAGTTTAAGAAAGTAGATTTTCCAATATTTAATTTGCTCTCTGCTATCTCCCTTAATGTTTGGAAATATAAACTCAAAATTCATATCTATATGTAAAATGATTCCCTGAATCGATTGGTGAAGACTAGAACGTTCTATCTCTTCAATTGGTCGAGTTATGAATATATTAAGTTTCAGAAAGTGGATTTTCGAATATTTCCAAGATTTAATTTGCTCTCTGCTATCTTCCTTAATGCTTGGAAATATAATTTGAAAATTCATTCTTATACGTAAAATGTACCCCCGAATCGATTGGTGAAGACTAGAACATTCCATCTTTTCAATTAGTCGAGATATAAGTACTTTTGGTTTTAGAAACTGGATTTTCGAAAATTTCATTACGTTATTTGAAGGCGAAAAAATGATTTCATTAAAAAACAGACTGTGCCAGTCGATTTTTCGTCCCAAAAAACCCCCGGTTACCAATTTATAGCCAATTTCACGTCGCAAAATTTTTTTTTTGTAGGAAATTTTGAAGCAAGGGGTAGGTATGGAAATATTTTGCGATTTAAATGTTTCTCTGCTATCTCCCTTAATGCTTGGTAATATCACATGAAAATTCATGTCTATATGTAAAATTTTCACCTAAATCGAATGGCGAAGACTAGAACGTTCTATCTTTCGAATTAGTCGAGTTATGGATACTTTAAGTTTAAGAAAGTAGATTTTCCAATATTTAATTTGCTCTCTGAGATCTCCCTTAATGCTTGGAAATATAAACTCAAAATTCATATCTATATGTAAAATAATCCCCTGAATCGATTGGTGAAGACTAGAACGTTCTAACTCTTTAATTGGTCGAGTTATGAATATATTAAGTTTCAGAAAGTGGATTTTCGAATATTTCCAAGATTTAATTTGCTCTCTGCTATCTTCCTTAATGCTTGGAAATATAATTTCAAAATTCATTCCTATATGTAAAATGTACCCCCGAATCGATTGGTGAAGACTAGAACATTCCATCTTTTCAATTAGTCGAGATATAAGTACTTTTGGTTTTAGAAACTGGATTTTCGAAAATTTCATTACGTTATTTGAAGGCGAAAAAATGATTTCATTAAAAAACAGACTGTGCCAGTCGATTTTTCGTCCCAAAAAACCCCCGGTTACCAATTTATAGCCAATTTCACGTCGCAAAATTTTTTTTTTGTAGGAAATTTTGAAGCAAGGGGTAGGTATGGAAATATTTTGCGATTTAAATGTTTCTCTGCTATCTCCCTTAATGTTTGGTAATATCACATGAAAATTCATGTCTATATGTAAAATTTTCACCTAAATCGAATGGCGAAGACTAGAACGTTCTATCTTTCGAATTAGTCGAGTTATGGATACTTTAAGTTTAAGAAAGTAGATTTTCCAATATTTAATTTGCTCTCTGCTATCTCCCTTAATGCTTGGAAATATAAACTCAAAATTCATATCTATATGTAAAATGATTCCCTGAATCGATTGGTGAAGACTAGAACGTTCTATCTCTTCAATTGGTCGAGTTATGAATATATTAAGTTTCAGAAAGTGGATTTTCGAATATTTCCAAGATTTAATTTGCTCTCTGCTATCTTCCTTAATGCTTGGAAATATAATTTGAAAATTCATTCTTATATGTAAAATGTACCCCCGAATCGATTGGTGAAGACTAGAACATTCCATCTTTTCAATTAGTCGAGATATAAGTACTTTTGGTTTTAGAAACTGGATTTTCGAAAATTTCATTACGTTATTTGAAGGCGAAAGAATGATTTCATTAAAAAACAGACTGTGCCAGTCGATTTTTCGTCCCAAAAAACCCCCGGTTACCAATTTATAGCCAATTTCACGTCGCAAAATTTTTTTTTTGTAGGAAATTTTGAAGCAAGGGGTAGGTATGGAAATATTTTGAGATTTAAATGTTTCTCTGCTATCTCCCTTCATGTTTGGTAATATCACATGAAAATTCATGTATATATGTAAAATTTTCACCTAAATCGAATGGCGAAGACTAGAACGTTCTATCTTTCGAATTAGTCGAGTTATGGATACTTTAAGTTTAAGAAAGTAGATTTTCCAATATTTAATTTGCTCTCTGCTATCTCCCTTAATGCTTGGAAATATAAACTCAAAATTCATATCTATATGTAAAATAATCCCCTGAATCGATTGGTGAAGACTAGAACGTTCTAACTCTTCAATTGGTCGAGTTATGGATATATTAAGTTTCAGAAAGTGGATTTTCGAATATTTCCAAGATTTAATTTGCTCTCTGCTATCTTCCTTAATGCTTGGAAATATAATTTCAAAATTCATTCCTATATGTAAAATGTACCTCCGAATCGATTGGTGAAGACTAGAACATTCCATCTTTCCAATTAGTCGAGATATAAGTACTTTTGGTTTTAGAAACTGGATTCTCGAAAATTTCATTACGTTATTTGAAGGCGAAAGAATGATTTCATTAAAAAACAGACTGTGCCAGTCGATTTTTCGTCCCAAAAAACCCCCGGTTACCAATTTATAGCCAATTTCACGTCGCAAAATTTTTTTTTTGTAGGAAATTTTGAAGCAAGGGGTAGGTATGGAAATATTTTGCGATTTAAATGTTTCTCTGCTATCTCCCTTAATGTTTGGTAATATCACATGAAAATTCATGTCTATATGTAAAATTTTCACCTAAATCGAATGGCGAAGACTAGAACGTTCTATCTTTCGAATTAGTCGAGTTATGGATACTTTAAGTTTAAGAAAGTAGATTTTCCAATATTTAATTTGCTCTCTGCTATCTCCCTTAATGCTTGGAAATATAAACTCAAAATTCATATCTATAAGTAAAATAATCCCCTGAATCGATTGGTGAAGACTAGAACGTTCTAACTCTTCAATTGGTCGAGTTATGGATATATTAAGTTTCAGAAAGTGGATTTTCGAATATTTCCAAGATTTAATTTGCTCTCTGCTATCTTCCTTAATGCTTGGAAATATAATTTCAAAATTCATTCCTATATGTAAAATGTACCTCCGAATCGATTGGTGAAGACTAGAACATTCCATCTTTCCAATTAGTCGAGATATAAGTACTTTTGGTTTTAGAAACTGGATTCTCGAAAATTTCATTACGTTATTTGAAGGCGAAAGAATGATTTCATTAAAAAACAGACTGTGCCAGTCGATTTTTCGTCCCAAAAAACCCCCGGTTACCAATTTATAGCCAATTTCACGTCGCAAAATTTTTTTTTTGTAGGAAATTTTGAAGCAAGGGGTAGGTATGGAAATATTTTGCGATTTAAATGTTTCTCCGCTATCTCCCTTAATGTTTGGTAATATCACATGAAAATTCATGTCTATATGTAAAATTTTCACCTAAATCGAATGGCGAAGACTAGAACGTTCTATCTTTCGAATTAGTCGAGTTATGGATACTTTAAGTTTAAGAAAGTAGATTTTCCAATATTTAATTTGCTCTCTGCTATCTCCCTTAATGCTTGGAAATATAAACTCAAAATTCATATCTATATGTAAAATGATTCCCTGAATCGATTGGTGAAGACTAGAACGTTCTATCTCTTCAATTGGTCGAGTTATGAATATATTAAGTTTCAGAAAGTGGATTTTCGAATATTTCCAAGATTTAATTTGCTCTCTGCTATCTTCCTTAATGCTTGGAAATATAATTTGAAAATTCATTCTTATACGTAAAATGTACCCCCGAATCGATTGGTGAAGACTAGAACATTCCATCTTTTCAATTAGTCGAGATATAAGTACTTTTGGTTTTAGAAACTGGATTTTCGAAAATTTCATTACGTTATTTGAAGGCGAAAAAATGATTTCATTAAAAAACAGACTGTGCCAGTCGATTTTTCGTCCCAAAAAACCCCCGGTTACCAATTTATAGCCAATTTCACGTCGCAAAATTTTTTTTTTGTAGGAAATTTTGAAGCAAGGGGTAGGTATGGAAATATTTTGCGATTTAAATGTTTCTCTGCTATCTCCCTTAATGTTTGGTAATATCACATGAAAATTCATGTCTATATGTAAAATTTTCACCTAAATCGAATGGCGAAGACTAGAACGTTCTATCTTTCGAATTAGTCGAGTTATGGATACTTTAAGTTTAAGAAAGTAGATTTTCCAATATTTAATTTGCTCTCTGCTATCTCCCTTAATGCTTGGAAATATAAACTCAAAATTCATATCTATATGTAAAATAATCCCCTGAATCGATTGGTGAAGACTAGAACGTTCTAACTCTTCAATTGGTCGAGTTATGAATATATTAAGTTTCAGAAAGTGGATTTTCGAATATTTCCAAGATTTAATTTGCTCTCTGCTATCATCCTTAATGCTTGGAAATATAATTTCAAAATTCATTCCTATATGTAAAATGTACCCCCGAATCGATTGGTGAAGACTAGAACATTCCATCTTTTCAATTAGTCGAGATATAAGTACTTTTGGTTTTAGAAACTGGATTTTCGAAAATTTCATTACGTTATTTGAAGGCGAAAAAATGATTTCATTAAAAAACAGACTGTGCCAGTCGATTTTTCGTCCCAAAAAACCCCCGGTTACCAATTTATAGCCAATTTCACGTCGCAAAATTTTTTTTTTGTAGGAAATTTTGAAGCAAGGGGTAGGTATGGAAATATTTTGCGATTTAAATGTTTCTCTGCTATCTCCCTTAATGCTTGGTAATATCACATGAAAATTCATGTCTATATGTAAAATTTTCACCTAAATCGAATGGCGAAGACTAGAACGTTCTATCTTTCGAATTAGTCGAGTTATGGATACTTTAAGTTTAAGAAAGTAGATTTTCCAATATTTAATTTGCTCTCTGAGATCTCCCTTAATGCTTGGAAATATAAACTCAAAATTCATATCTATATGTAAAATAATCCCCTGAATCGATTGGTGAAGACTAGAACGTTCTAACTCTTTAATTGGTCGAGTTATGAATATATTAAGTTTCAGAAAGTGGATTTTCGAATATTTCCAAGATTTAATTTGCTCTCTGCTATCTTCCTTAATGCTTGGAAATATAATTTCAAAATTCATTCCTATATGTAAAATGTACCCCCGAATCGATTGGTGAAGACTAGAACATTCCATCTTTTCAATTAGTCGAGATATAAGTACTTTTGGTTTTAGAAACTGGATTTTCGAAAATTTCATTACGTTATTTGAAGGCGAAAAAATGATTTCATTAAAAAACAGACTGTGCCAGTCGATTTTTCGTCCCAAAAAACCCCCGGTTACCAATTTATAGCCAATTTCACGTCGCAAAATTTTTTTTTTGTAGGAAATTTTGAAGCAAGGGGTAGGTATGGAAATATTTTGCGATTTAAATGTTTCTCTGCTATCTCCCTTAATGTTTGGTAATATCACATGAAAATTCATGTCTATATGTAAAATTTTCACCTAAATCGAATGGCGAAGACTAGAACGTTCTATCTTTCGAATTAGTCGAGTTATGGATACTTTAAGTTTAAGAAAGTAGATTTTCCAATATTTAATTTGCTCTCTGCTATCTCCCTTAATGCTTGGAAATATAAACTCAAAATTCATATCTATATGTAAAATGATTCCCTGAATCGATTGGTGAAGACTAGAACGTTCTATCTCTTCAATTGGTCGAGTTATGAATATATTAAGTTTCAGAAAGTGGATTTTCGAATATTTCCAAGATTTAATTTGCTCTCTGCTATCTTTCTTAATGCTTGGAAATATAATTTGAAAATTCATTCTTATACGTAAAATGTACCCTCGAATCGATTGGTGAAGACTAGAACATTCCATCTTTTCAATTAGTCGAGATATAAGTACTTTTGGTTTTAGAAACTGGATTTTCGAAAATTTCATTACGTTATTTGAAGGCGAAAAAATGATTTCATTAAAAAACAGACTGTGCCAGTCGATTTTTCGTCCCAAAAAACCCCCGGTTACCAATTTATAGCCAATTTCACGTCGCAAAATTTTTTTTTTGTAGGAAATTTTGAAGCAAGGGGTAGGTATGGAAATATTTTGCGATTTAAATGTTTCTCTGCTATCTCCCTTAATGTTTGGTAATATCACATGAAAATTCATGTCTATATGTAAAATTTTCACCTAAATCGAATGGCGAAGACTAGAACGTTCTATCTTTCGAATTAGTCGAGTTATGGATACTTTAAGTTTAAGAAAGTAGATTTTCCAATATTTAATTTGCTCTCTGCTATCTCTCTTAATGCTTGGAAATATAAACTCAAAATTCTTATCTATATGTAAAATAATCCCCTGAATCGATTGGTGAAGACTAGAACGTTCTAACTCTTCAATTGGTTGAGTTATGGATATATTAAGTTTCAGAAAGTGGATTTTCGAATATTTCCAAGATTTAATTTGCTCTCTGCTATCTTCCTTAATGCTTGGAAATATGATTTGAAAATCCATTCCTATATGTAAAATGTACCCCCGAATCGATTGGTGAAGACTAGAACATTTCATCTTTCCAATTAGTCGAGATATAAGTACTTTTGGTTTTAGAAACTGGATTTTCGAAAATTTCATTACGTTATTTGAAGGCGAAAGAATGATTTCATTAAAAAACAGACTGTGCCAGTCGATTTTTCGTCCCAAAAAACCCCCGGTTACCCATGTATAGCCAATTTCACGTCGCAAAATTTTTTTTTTGTAGGAAATTTTGAAGCAAGGGGTAGGTATGGAAATATTTTGCGATTTAAATGTTTCTCTGCTATCTCCCTTAATGCTTGGTAATATCACATGAAAATTCATGTATATACGTAAAATTTTTCCCTAAATCGAATGGCGAAGACTAGAACGTTCTATCTTCCGAATTAGTCGAGTTATGGATACTTTAAGTTTAAGAAAGTAGATTTTCCAATATTTAATTTGCTCTCTGCTATCTCCCTTAATGCTTGGAAATATAAACTCAAAATTCATATCTATATGTAAAATAATTCCCTGAATCGATTGGTGAAGACTAGAACGTTCTATCTCTTCAATTGGTCGAGTTATGGATATATTAAGTTTCTGAAAGTGGATTATCGAATATTTCCAAGATTTAATTTGCTCTCTGCTATCTTCCTTAATGCTTGGAAATATAAACTTAAAATTTATTCCTATATGTAAAATGTACCCCCGAATCGATTGGTGAAGACTAGAACGTTCCATCTTTTCAATTAGTCGAGATATAAGTACTTTTGGTTTTAGAAACTGGATTTTCGAAAATTTCATTACGTTATTTGAAGGCGAATGAATGATTTCATTAAAAAACAGACTGCGCCAGTCGATTTTTTGTCCCAAAAAACCCACGGTTACCAATTTATAGCCAATTTCACGTCGCAAAATTTTTTTTTTGTAGGAAATTTTGAAGCAAGGGGTAGGTATGGAAATATTTTGCGATTTAAATGTTTCTCTGCTATCTCCCTTCATGCTTGGTAATATCACATGAAAATTCATGTCTATATGTAAAATTTTCCCCTAAATCGAATGGTGAAGACTAGAACGTTCTATCTTCCGAATTAGTCGAGTTATGGATACTTTAAGTTTAAGAAAGTAGATTTTCCAATATTTAATTTGCTCTCTGCTATCTCCCTTAATGGTTGGAATTATTAACTAAAAATTCATTTCTTTATGTAAAGTGTTCCCCTGAATCGAATGGCGAAGATTAGAACGTTCTATCTTTCCAATTAGTTTAGTTATGAGTATTTTTTGTTTTGGAAAGTGGATTTTTGAAAATTTCATTACGTTATCCGAAGGCGAAAGAATTATTTTATTGAAAAACAGACTGTGCCAGTCGACTTTTCGTCCCAAAAAACCCCCGTTTACCAATTAATAGCCAATTTCCTGTCGCAGAAATTTTTTTTTGTAGGAAATTTTGAAGCAATGGGTAGGTATGGAAATATTTCGCGATTTAAATTGCTCTCTGCTATCTCCCTTAATGGTTGGAATTATTAACTAAAAATTCATTGCTTCATGTAAAGTGTTCCCCTGAATCGAATGGCGAAGACTAGAACGTTCTATCTCTCCAATTAGTCGAGTTATGAGTATTTTTTGTTTTGGAAAGTGGATTTTGATTATGAGTTTTGTAGTATATACAAGACTTTTTATGTTGAAAATGTGTTTTTCGAAAATTTCATTACACTATTTGCGAAAAAAAATTTTTATCAAAAAACAGAGTGTGGCACTCATCATCCTGTATAAAACTTCCCGGTCACCAATTTAAAGCCAATTTCATGTCGCATTATTTTTTTTTGTAGACAATTTTGAAGCAAGGGTAGGTATTGCGATTCAAATTTATCTCCCTTTATGCTTGGAAATATAGACTCAAAATTCATATATATGTGAGAGACAAATGTGTCACTTGAGCCATATGGCACTTATCCTGTAGATCTCTATCACCCAGTCCACAGTACGGGAGTAACTGGGTGGGTTGACAAAAATATGGTAGTGGTATAAAAAAATAATAATTTATTATTAATCATAAATTTACACTATAAATATTTGCAACGCTTCAATGCACTACATGATCATTAATAACATTATTCCTTATTATATACATATATATTAATTAATATACTGTATCTTTTGTGCATTGCGCATCATTTATTTAATTCAATTATGAACGTCATTATGCGGTCTCCGGTTATATTCTATTCGTATTCGTTCCACACTAACGAATACAGCAAGAAGCAAACAACTTAACTTAATATGCATCATTAATTTCATGAAATACCTACTGTGCGACAAGTAATTAACTTTAATTGTGTTCATTAATCGCCGACAGCAGGAGGTCATTTGAATTTATAAATCATATATTTTGAAAAAAATTTTGAATCAAACATAATTTATATTTACTTCGTCTTTTCCGCGGGGTGTCTGGTGTGGTATTTGTTCACTGATTATATCTGCAAATCACCGTATTATATCTATTGAATATTAATCAACATGATTTAACAAAAATATCAACTTCTTTATATACGTGAATATTTGAATGCATAAAAATCCTCCTCCGACATTAAACTTTCCAACAAGGAAGTGTGTGCAACTAGAGTCGGTAAATAATTACCATTATCAGATTATAAAACCATTAATTTTGCTTCTCCATGGATAATAAAATTACCAAAATGTAATACTTCGCTGACAAGATAGGAACGGAACAAACCATGCCTTAAATGTTTAGATTCACTTCACATTTAATTTAACGCTAACATAACTTAAGTTTAAGTGTCATACACATTTCAATCACATTTCGTCAAGTTCCCCAATTTTTATCAGCGTTCAG
This sequence comes from Lochmaea capreae, assembly GCA_949126875.1. Taxonomy (NCBI): domain Eukaryota; kingdom Metazoa; phylum Arthropoda; class Insecta; order Coleoptera; family Chrysomelidae; genus Lochmaea; species Lochmaea capreae. The sequence continues at coordinate 23,393,268 of OX421404.1, forward strand.
TTGAATGTTTATAGTAGAAGCAATAAGTTAAATAGCTTAGTGTTTTTGTTAATTAAACGAACTTTCATTTACTACAAACTACTCTAGCTACCTGGTAGCTGGTAGTAGCCCAGTAAATGAGCTACAGCTTCCAGTACCCTTTAAGTTTTATCCACTAATTAGAGCAAAATTCTATAAGAAAATATATTATTTCCAACAGTATATCCACATCAATCTACTCTGATATCTGTAGAACTGAAAATGGATTTACAGCTGTTGAAATAATAATAAAAAAAAAGTGTGGTTTGATTGCCCCAAACATTAAAAAAAAAAGCATAATGAATGACGTATCAATTGCAACATTTCAAAACTAACTACCTCAAAATGTCGAGAGGTTCAGTAAGAGATATTTCCACAGTTTTTACAGCATAAGAGCTATTGACAACTCTCCACATAAAGATGTCAAAAGAGCTACAAATGTTCAAAGTGCTCGCAGTTTACTTGTTGACAATATGCCATCCTATTAACAAATTCTTGAGTCACTATTTCCAAGTCTTCTCCACGTATTAGTTCACGTTCATCAATAATTCTTTGTTCCAATTCCTGTAAGTTTGTTGGACGTCTAACGTAAACACGTGATTTTAGATAACCCTAAAGAAAAAAATCTAACGGGCTAAGATCGGGAGAACGAGCAGGCCATTCTATGAATCCTCTACGTCCAATCCATCGATTTGGACAATTCGCATCCAGAAAATCCCTAACCCATCTGTTATAGTGGGGAGGTGCTCCATCTTGTTGATACCAAACATTTTGTGGTAACTGCCCATTCTGTTGGAGTGCAAGAATAATTTCGTTATTTAGTAGATCCAAGTACTTGTCACCATTCAAGTTTCCGTCGATACAAAATGGGCCTATAAGCCTATTTTCGACAATTCCCATCCAAACATTTAACTTTTGTGGATGCTGGGTATGTGCTTCATGAATCCAATGAGGATTCTCAGTTTAGCAATACCTTGAGTTATGGCGATTAACTGTTCCATTTAAACAAAAGGTTGCCTTATCGGAAAAAACTATGTTAGAAGCAAAATTGTCGTCGACATCACAGATGTCCATTAGCCGTTCGCAAAATTCCAGCCGTCGGTCAAAATCATCGTCTGACAATTCTTGAAACCACTGTAACTTATACGGATGATACTTTTCACTTCTTAATATCTTTCCTACAGAACGTCGACTGATACCATGGTTTAGCGCCAAATTTGTGGTGGAAGTTTGAGGTGATTCTTCTAAATCGATTGCAATATTTTGTTTAACAGTTTCGTTCGTTGCAGTCCGCGGTCTTCCAGGTTTTAGCAAATTTTTTACCATCCCAGTTGTATTAAAACGTTGTAATGTTTTAGTTACTGTTTAGCGTGATATAGGATTTCTCTCCGGATGCAAATTATTAAAAATATGACACACTTCTTCACACGATCACCTCAACCGATCATCATTAAAATTTCAATACGCTCTTTTTCACTTAATTGAACCATTCCAAATTGTAAAATTTATTTTCGTCAATTAGAATTTGACAATTGGAGAACAAAAGACGTACTAAACAGTACTCGTTTATTTATTAATATGCATACAAACAGCATCAATTAGTTTATCTAAATAGTTTTTTGTTCCAATCCAAAAAACTCAAAGGAGGTTGATTAAAGTGCTATATTTCTCGTTATTACAAATTTTTTTACACTAAACTCAGTATGTATGAATTCAAAATAACAAGCTCCTCCAAAATCTGTAAAATATATAGGGTGTCCCATTTAAATTAAAGAAGTTGATGGCATTTCCGGTTAAACAGAAAGTATATTATTAACAAAAAAATGTACATCAGATGCATTTTGTTCCATTGCACTTACCTGCAAATTTTCATAAGTATCGTTCTTTTCGTTTAAAAGATATTCACTTGGTTCCATACTTTATCCCAACCCTGTATTATTCTAGTAGTTTTAGAAAATGTAGTTGGGAAAATAAATATTTTTGCAAGCGATTTAACATGGATATCAGCTAAATAGTGTGCTGCTGCAATCACAAATTATCTCAAGTTAAACAAAATTCAGTTTTTAAATTTCAAATTGTGCTAAAGCTTTTTTAATTAGTGATAAAACCCTTTTTAATCACCTAATTTTCAATAGAATTTCAATGTTCTGTAGCGGCTCATCCGGGCATAAACCTTCCATTCATTTATTTCGTCCTCAGTTTTAATTACTGTAAGCTCTAATAACCTCTAAATGAATCCAATTACATGCTTCGAATATTTTCTACACTATAATTTTTCATTGACTTTTAAGTTTGTTAAGGTCCAAAAACGAAATTTTTCACCATCTGTCACTTGACTACTTTGACGTTTCACATGAAATTTTTTAATTAAACACAGTTTTTGGTTATATTTTCCTATGTATTGGTTTATTCGGTATGCGAAAAACAGTTGTGTATCACACATGCAAGAACCGTTTCAGCAGCCCTTAACTATAAGCTGCACTCGCTTCGCTACGCTGGCTCGTGCATCTAATGGACTCGGGCTGCTAAAGCTCACATTCTGCACTTGTCATGTATATACTATTGAACTAACCAGCGCTGCGTCAAGAGAACGACCTAGATTTAGATATTTTGGTCCAAGAAAAATCCTAATTTTGAGTAGAAGCTTTAAATTTTTTGTATAACTTATTTTAAAGTGTATACAAACGAAACGTAAGTACATGTGACTATGTTTCAAAACCCCGGAAAGGGGTTGAAAAAAAATATATAAGGACTTTTTTGGAAATTACGCAAAAATTGTTGGAGTTACAAGGAAAAGTTTCAAACAATAATTGTAGGACTTCATATTTCACACCAAAATTGTCCTTATTATTTACCCCAAATGACTTTAGGGTCGCTAAAACTTAAAGGATGGTTTTTGAATTAAATATTGAATAAGAATCTTTAAAAAATTATAACCCATAGAAAAATTGAGATATTTGCAAATTGTTTGCATTGTCTCTGTCGGACCGACGGTCTTAGACGTATAGGTCTCACGACAGAAATAATTTATACTCGGCTGAAGTTGAAAGGTGAAAAAAAAAACAAAAAAATGTTAAATTCATGCGATAGAGTAATTTTAATTTGATATTAAAAATTTCAAATTGTTAAAACTTTGTTATAAACAAATAAAAAAATGAAGTTTATGGTGTGCTAAATAATTACAGAGAAAAAATTACAAATATCTTAATTTTTCTACGAGTTATAATTTTTTCAAGGATTGAAAAACCACTCCTTAACTTTTAGCCACCCTAAAGTCATTTGGGAGAAAAATGATACGGATCATTTAGGTGTAAAATTTGAAGCTCTACAACTTTTGTTTGAAACTTTTCCTGGTAACTTCAACGTTTTTGCGTAATTTTAAAAAATCACCTTATATATTTTATTTCAACCCCTTTCCGAGGGGGTTGAAACATAGTAACATGTACTGTTTGGCAAGTTTATCTGAAGCCGTGAAAGGAATGCAGTCGAAAACATTCGATATTGCCACGTTTAACTATAAAAAAGCTAAAGTGCTAAGTATGTAGTGATAATAATTAGGAAATGGACTTTTTATTATCAACAATATGATTAAACGTTAATTATTTAATGTGCTTGTTTTCTTGGATTTTGTCTATTAACATTATTTTTTCAATTTATGAATATTAAAAGATGAACACCTTTTCCAAATTTGTTATGGGCTTCTTCAAGCTCTGGCAGCGTTGTGCGAAAACCATAATTATGACGCCCTCCGAACTAACTCAATTGGTGAAATTTATCGAAAGGCCTTTGTTTTTCTTCTTCCCTCTCACTTCGTCAATTGACTGGTATTGATATCCAGTGGCGTTGGTATAGTCAGTGTTTTGTGCGGATGTTCAACTATTTCGTATCCTTATTGAATTCAAGTACGATTCTTAACATTATTCGTTTTTAACAAATACCTACCGTGTTTTGGAAATTACCTTACCTTTAAAGCAAAGCAAAAATCAGTTTCTATATATAATTATTATTTTTAATAAATTTTATAAAATAGGTACCGTAAGCCAGTGGTACGTTTATGACAAATATCCGCCATGTTCTCACACCCCTTACCGATGCCGCGTAGCTTCAGATAAACTTGCCAACCTTTATGTTTCGTTTGTAGACATGCACCAACGCTATATAGTAACTGAATAAATTACGTTCGTCTGGCAGCTCAACAGAAATTCAGTTGAACTTAAAATGAGTGACCGAAAATACGCGACTTACATCCCAAAAAATTACGCTTGTTTGGCTTCACCCTTATCCCGACTATTACAATTATGCTCGATAGATCCTACTTACATTTGGCATTCTCTAAAAATCTGGTAATGATGATAGGATCCACTAAGCTCAGAATCTTCACACCTCCATCTAATAATATGTTACTAAGTTTCCTCATCAGCTGTTCCCGATTCTTACTTATTTTTAATCATTTACTTGTCTTCGGTCCACAATTACTTTTTCCTTTACGTAGTTGTTTTTCCTGAATTGAGCTATTGGACTTATTTCGCTCCTGCAATACATCTAAAGCTGGTAACCGAATTATTCACATAACATAAATATTTGCCATAATATTTTTTTTTCAAATTAAACTTAACATGTGAATTCAACACTCAGCAGCGGCAGATATTAGTCATAATTAAAGTTCCGAAGCAATTAACAGTTCTTAATTCTCTTTGTTGTCAAAATTAGCAGATGAATAAACTTTAGCGTCTTAAAGAGCTTGATAAGTACAACAAATTTGCCCCTAAAAGTCCGCATAAAGCTTATAAATTAGGCGCGAAGCGGTACGAGTATTCGTTGATCTTAAAACTTGCGGAAATTCCTTAATTCAAGGATCGAAATCGTGAACAAACAACTCCTGCAATTAAACTTTATAGAAAAGTTGAAAGGATAAACCAGAATATGGCAATAATTCTTTTGACAGGAGAGCTGGATTAACGTTAGTTCATGGAGACGCTGAAAACGTAAATAAAAATCTCAAATTTTGAATCGATTATTGTACTTTTAGCTGAATTTATCATGTAGCGAAAAAAAATAAATATTGAGTCCTCCTATGTTAATAACGAAAATCTAGATAAAAACACAGAGTATTGCTCAAAGTGGAAACACAATTCCATTTTATGTAACACAACTAGAGTGTTTATCATCGTCGTCGTTGGCTGTCAGCTTGAGGTTGTTGATAAGATAACGCTTATGACGCTATAGAAACCAGTCAAAGCTGTCCATAATTAAAGTATCGAATCAAGTTAATAAGAATCCAAGAATAAATTTTGCAGGGAGAAGAAAAAATCTTGTATACTTCACGGGATATAAGTATATTTTTACTAGTCTCGAACTTTATTGCCAGCACTTGCTATCGCTCGGGCGCAAAACCGGCCTCGACTAGTAAATGTTACTTACATCCCTTATAGTACGAAGCGTATAGATTTTGTACTCAAAAACCTTTTATTATAATGAAAAAAGCAATTTTTTCAGTCGCTATAATTCAAAGTTTTATCATAAATATCCTTCTCAAAAGCAATCTGATTTACAAAAATGTGTAATAAATTAATTCAGAACGATTTTATAAGTATTTCGCAGGCTTCTACTCCCCCATATTTTAACAGAATAATTTTCATTTAATATTCTTTAAGTCTCTTTGAAATTAAAAATACTTGAATGAATTTAGCATTCTCAAAGAAGCAAGAACAAGCCAGTTTATCAGCGCTATGGTCTTGTGAATAATTTTTTTTCTGTTTATAAATTCATCAGCCCCTATCTGAATTCTTGTAATTAGTTTAAGAACTTTCTTCCTGAGCACTGCTGCTGCTTGTATAAAACAAAATGTGATAAAGTTGTTGAAACACATTCTGGGGCATTCAAAACCAAACAAGCAATTTTAAATTTCCTTTTTAAAAAGAATCGCGGAATTATTCAAAGAGGTGAAGGTCACTGGGTGCCGGGGGTTTGAGGAGTAGAGGGCAACGAGAAGGCCGAAACTTGGGCAGGGTGAAGTATAACATATTCGGTTTCAGTACCTTAGAGCCGAACGACTTCAAAAAAGTATTACCAAATACAACCATAGACTTCGTCACAAGCACAGGCTTTTTCGGTAAATTGTAATCCCTAGTGGTGAGCCACAATAAACCCAACGGGGGTCGCAGTGGAGGAGACAAGAAGGCCCCACTCACATAAAACCTAACCATTCTGGGTATTTTATTCTCCAAATTACCCTCAAATAGTCAACAAGTTGATAATTGGTTGATAATCAGTTTCACTAAAATATTTTGGTTAGTCTCAACCCGGCTTTAAACAAGCTGCGTTGAAGATAAATTTATTAAAATTGTCAGTAATTCCTAATTTCTTCGCCCACGTTTAATGCCGATAACAGGGTTATTTCAGGTACTATAACAGTTTCCAGAGATAGGAAATAGTTGTTGACTTTTTAAAATTCTTCAACAACATTAAAGGAATTAAATAAATATGCAAAGTAAGATGTCGTATACTCAATTCAAATTATACAATAATTAAAATCAATTTATTTGATTGTTGAAGGAAGCTGCTAACGGCTAATCCAATTAAAAATGTAAATGAGAATGACAACATTAAAGTTTTTGATTTTCGATCACTGAATACCCAAAAGTGCATTTAAATTACGAGCACGTGGTTTTTTATGCGGATACGTGTTGAATAATTTTCCTATCGATTTCTGGTTATCGAAGCAGGTGTTTTTTTTTGTACACGAAACTGACATAAATAAATCAATGAATTTACGATTAAGACCACCAATGCAATTGAAAACAAAACGTGAGAGGAGGAGGAAGTGATCGTTTATACGCGTGCTTAGACAAAATTCCGTGATGCAACTATCTAGTACATGTTAATACCTTTATATGGAATTTTTCGGAGACTCGAAATGTCTTTGTTAGTATTTAAGACTATTATAGTAACTTAGCATCTAAGTACTCCCTAATTAATGGGGTGGTTTAAAAATGTTTCCAAATAGTTTGTTCCAAGTCAAATCGACTCCTTTCGGTTTGGACGAATTTTGCTAAGAAGTTTTGTTTTATCCTATAACGAAATTTTATCAAAATAAAAAAAAAATTTCAAAAGTTGTGCAAAGTTCTAAATTTCACTATTTTTCCTGTTTTTTAAACCTTGTAAATATCTCGAAAACTTTTGCAATTAAAAACATTACTTAGTGTCAATTTCAAAGGGAATACTTGAAGCTATGGAAAATAAAATTTCCGAAAAAAATTTTGAGTGACTAGTGAAATTTTGAATTTTTAAAAAAATTTTTTGTATACTACCTTGTACCTGCAGTTTTGGTAACTGCGTTTTTTTGTGATTTTAACAATAATATGAATTTATATGTTTTATTAAAACAAAATTTCTTGGAAAGGAAAATTTTTTTTAATTATCCTAATTGGGTTTAATAAATCGTGTAAGTTTTAACAGTTAACATAATTTTAATCTTTAAATCCAAATTTGTTTTGATAGGTAACACACAAAATTTCGATGTCTTTACCTGCTTTTAATATCTTGTTCTTCAAGAAACTGGTAGATATCTATAATTTTTAATCGAAAATCCTTTCCTTGCTCAGATGATGGTGAGGTTTTCATCCTTATCACGGCACTCGAAATGGAAATAGCGGCATGAACACCTTGGGGATTTCTCCGGATTTATAGATTAATATCATATTTACGTTTTTCAGGTTGAGGAAAATAAACGAAGCAACAACAGTGCTAAAATGATTCATAGCAAAATTTAAATTATATTTACACTTGAAATGCTCTATGAAATAGATGAATAAACAAATCAATGTTTTTTATTGTTCATTATCATGATAATAAATAAAATATTAACTGTTCAAAATCACACAATTTTCTAAGATAAAATAGACATTTTTTATTAAATTTAAAACTTATTTTCAAAAAAAGCAAAAAACACAGTTCCAAAAATTTCAGGATCTCTTACGATTAGTACACAAATTCAAAATTTTTGAAACTGTATTTCATAGCCCCAAGTATCCCCTTTGAAACTGACACTAAATAATTTTTTTTAATTGCAATTGTTCTCGAGATATTTGAAAGAAGAGTTCGAAAAACAGGCAAAATAAGGAAATTGTGAATTTCGCATAACTTATAAAAAAAAATTGATTTGGCATAACTTCGTTATAGAATAAAGGAAGGAAAACCAACATTTGTCTGAATCGAAAGGGGGTCGATTCCAACTATTGACCGATTTGACGTGGAATGACCCAAACGCCTTCTCGGAATAAAAAAAATGTCTTTAGTATTTTTTTTATTTAAAATTGCTTAAAAACTTCTCGCGATACATCCAAAAACACTCCTTTTCTTCCAAAATGAGTTTTCTCAATAACCCCATTCCCTAATTATGCGAATTTTCGACATGTTTTCCAGGTTTGAATAAGCCATCTTTTCAGCAAATTGGAGCATGCCATCTGCCATCGTTCGGAAATACGTCCTCTCAAAGATAATTGCGAATACTTACGAGTTAATAATAAGATCTCAAATTTTCAGGGAATTTTTTTCCACATTTCCAACAAGAAAATTACAAAAATAAGTCTCGAAAAAAAAGATAATTAGTTTTTCAATCTTTTACATTTTGTTTTTCCAATTCCAAAATATATGCATAGATTTACGAGATAATTTAGATCAGTTTGTTTTATTAATACATGGATCCTCCTAAGTTTTTAGAAAGATCTGTTTTTCTAATTTATTTCTGTCACTAAAATTTTGAAATATTTATAATTGTTTTGCCTTCAGAAAATACTGATCAGAAAGTACACATTTCTTTGGCTGAAATTTGCTGTCACTTTTATGAGATGCCGATATAAAGTAGATGTCTCCTAGTGACCTGTCCACCTTCCTGGAAAGGACAGGATGGACGATGACCTAGAAGGACAACTCCTCGGGAGGATGTAGAATGGGTCACATGTGGCCTAAGTGCTGTGAGCCTAACTCACCCTCCCTATTCTACAGATACAGACAGCTGAGATGTTTTTATATTGGTACAAGATCTTTAAGAATCACATTAAAAAATCAACATAATCACGAACTAAAAAAAATTGCTAGATAAGTTCTTAGGGTTTCCTTCAAAATAAAAGCGTGAAAACAAATAATCCTTCCTTGACTTCTCGGTACTTGGTTGGAGTCAAAGAAAAAATGTATAACAGACATCGCAAAACATTGCCAAGTTTCCTCGCCCTGCCAACGAAGTTCATTTTTATATGCAAGAACATTCGTACATAACGTCAAGAGGGGAAAATTTTGTTCTGGATAATATTTCCAATATGGAATTTTAGTTTTTAGGTGCCAAAAAAATTTTACATTTTCATCCAAGTCGAATTTTATATACATTCCAAAACTGCACACTATTTACGATAAAGATGGATATATAAATAAATAGTATATTCCGCTAGTGTGTAGATTCCTAAAAAATAAAAAAGGACTCTATTTTGAAATAATTAGGTAATTTTCCAGTGTGATTAAAGGTCCGCTGGCGGAACTATGAATTTGAAATTAGAATTCCGCCTTGAGGCTGAAGTTTATACCAAAAATACAGAAATCCGCCTAAAATGCTATAGCTTGCGCATGCGAGGGCCCCAGCGGCGGACATCTGATATTTGATACCTGAATTCCGTCTAAAGGAGGACTAAAGTTTACTTTTTCAAGTCCCGGGTTTCATTGGCTGTCAGACTTGCAAACCCAAGAAAATAAATAGAATTAAAAACACATTTATATATAAAGGTATCCTCACAATGTGTATTTGAAGAAGGGAAAGGAAATATAATCATAGCATTCACCCTTCCTCTTAAAATAAAATAGAATAATACTAAACCAATTTTCGGACGATATTCTTATAAAAATAAACCCAAATCCGCCCTTGAATGGAATTTAATCATGAAACGTGAGTTGTCCGCCGTTGGGCATATATTATTAGTGAATAACTCCGCCGCGCTTGCGTGAATTATGACATTATCGGCGGATTTCTAGATATGTCATATAAACATCACATCTAGCCACACTGTAATTTTTTTCTCATAGCAACTTTATCTTCATTCCTGAGTAGTGAATAATTTTGGAATTGCCATTATTTATAATTCAGTTCCTAAATTATGGGATAACGTGACAATTATTGTTTTCCGCTTCTACCTCAGGCCTCTACTTCTAATCTTGGACAAAAATCCTGAATTTGTTATCATACATAAATGTTTCAGTAAATATTATTTACGTGGCAATTAGGTTTAGCGTACATTTTGAATTTGTTTACTGAGCTACACAGCTGTAACAATCATATAAGTGGTTTTCCAATATGTTATGTTTCAAATTATGAAATTGGTTTGTTTCCCTACCGACTATTACCTATCATATTCTAATGATTTATGGTACTATAATTTTTTTTCACAACTGAACGCATATGATAAAAATTAATTTGACTTTCAGAATTTCAATCTATTAAATATTCTCTAGTGTTTCAGGCAGTGCCTGTAGTCTTATACTGACAACTATTGTTATGAATTTTCTTTAACAATCCTAACAACTAACAGATTGGTGGGTTATATCTTGCAGATATATCAACCCCGCTAAAACTTAAAACTGTAATTTAATGTCCTTCGTGGCATATTGCCAGGGAAGTAGCTGTTACTCGTTAGAGAACGTTCTGCTCTTTGAAAAGTAATTTTCAAATTTGTAAGTCGTTACAATAGTATTAAACTATTATCTTTGACATCTATTGATAACACGCTCTACTAAAATGACAATTATTTACAGAAAACTGTAATTAAGTAAATAAATTTTTTTTATCAGAATAACAGTCAATTAAAATTGTTCCTATAATTTTTGTTTAATGCCTTACTAAATAGAAATTAACCCCTCACAGATAAAAGCCCATGGTAGTCATTTAAGACTCATTTAGGATGCTGGTTGAGGATTGTCTTGGGCAAACTTACAAAAAAAGTGAAAACTTTTGTTTTTTTTGAAGCAAGGTTTTGCTGCTAGAAATAATGGCATTTATGCAAATGAAAAGTTGTTAAGACAGCACGGAGATAAGGATTATTCCCGGTTATTATTTTTATTTTTCGTAAAAGTAGGAGAACACGCTTGTAGATTTTCATTAGAGTTTTAAGGCAGATTTAATAGACTTTTCGTGACATACAATGAAAACTAATTTAGGATGAGAATAAGAAGACCGTTTTTTTTAAAAGAAAATATTAAGATTAATCTCAAAGATATTGTTCTATAAATTAACTAAAATCTTTACAAATGAAAATAATACGTTCTCTGAGAAAAACCCTAATTTGCCTATCTATATCATACTGAAAATGGTGTAAACTTTTCTGACTATGATCTTGAAGACGTACCTAATTCATTGATTTTACCCTCGGGTGCAAAATATTCGATCCACTGCGATTTTTTAACGAATATTTACATAATATTCGTTGTAGATCTGATATAAAAGTGAGAGGGACATTAAATTTAAATAATAAACAGATTTGAAACCAAATAAAATCAATTATGTATAAGTCATGGGGCATTATTCGAAAATATCAAAATATTTCCTAAATACAAAAATGGTAGACATATTATTTGATAATTAATATCCTCCCCAATCCCTTAACACCTCTCGGCATTGAAGTAATCAATTGTTGAGTATCAAGCTGTTCCAGTTTGTTCCTAAGCATTATTCACGTTACACCGTGCCGAGGCCGGGCCGTGTCCGTGCCGCATCGATGTCAGCGTGCGCCGACCGGGTCAGCCATTCATGCTACACCGGGCTGTTATTTGAGTACAGAGTACGTGTCGGTAACGAGTTTTGTCAAGCGTCCATCTTTTTTTTAAAAGAAGGTATATTTTTCGCCGTTTTTCACTTGCGTGATATAGTACGACTTGTGTTTTGAAATGAAATCCGCCAACAGTCGTCATCGAAATGGTTCCGGGCTCCTGGTGAGCCCATTCTTGTTACGACGTGGCGTGGCCGAGCCGGGTCGAGGCCAGAGAAAAATACATACCGACAATTCGTCGCCGTGCTCCGGCCGTGCCACGGACTTTGCCCAGTCGACTATGAATTGGCTCATAAAAAAGCATGCTTCATATGTGTGACCTTGTCCTTCCCGGTGCACGGCCCGGTCTCGGCACGGTGTAACGTAAATAATCCTTTACCTGAAGCGCCACCCAAGTTATTAGTACGTGCATAAATCCGTCTTTCCAATAATGTCTCAGATATGTTCGATGTGATAGAGATCGGGACATTGGTCAATGCATACGGACAATCCGATCTTTTCTTAATATTAATTGACGATCCCAGTACAGTGTATCCTTTGGATACTGTATCATATGTATCAAACCATGTTTCGTTCAAGTAGATTATAGATCTGCTTTCGTATCGGTACTTTTTAAAGTCCTGAATAAAATTGGATCTCCAAGTGCGCAGTCTTTGCGATTCCATTACCACTTGTTTTTTGTCAATTTTACAATATGTGAATCCCATTTTAACAATAACTCTATGAAGGGTGGCCCGGCTAATATTTATATTGGGGTCATCTTCTTCTAGCTTCCTTTTAAGATTGTCCAAAGTAGGAACAATCTGTGATATGAAGGAGCAAAAGGTACTACCTCTATCTACAATAATCAACCTGGTACTGGCCTGAGAACTTATTCCAGCCTAAACCTTAACTGAGCCTCCTCAGTAGCTGATCCTTTCCGCGACATTGTATTGTGGAAATCGCTTTCGTCGTCTTCTTTGGAATCTTTTACAGCCGTTTGGTCACCTCAAATTAAACCTAGATTCGTCCAAGAACAACACGTTACTTGAATCTGCTTAATTCCAGTTTTCGTAGTCTATTGTAAAAGAAAGTTGAGCTCTGCAAGGCACCAAGAATAGCAGTGGACATGGGGCTGGTCTTCTGGATAATAAATCACTTCACCTGCTTAAATCCACGTTTCTCACTTCGTTTATACAATTTGTTAACTCAACTGAAGTTAAACGACTATTTTTCAAACATGATGAAACCAAAAATCGATGATAATCTGTTCCATATTGTTACGGTAACTATCAAATGTTGTTAATCAACTAATTGGGTAAAAAATATGTGACACTTAGCAAATTTTTCTATATCATACCTATATTAAATTTACATACCTAGTGAATGAACCAAACCCATATTTTATTTAATACTAAAACAAAATAGTAAGTAAACGTTATATTGATGAAAAATTTAAATTGAATACAAAAAAGTACAGTTTACAGTTGAATTTAGAATAATTCAAACTTTAAAACAATAACTTTTTGTGTATGTTTATAATATTCGTAGGTACCTAATCATAAAAGTACTTGTGAGGTCCATTGACACTCGTTTAACATAATCATCACAACCACACACTGCCACCTGTATTATTTGTACTTTTGTCTCGTGGTACGTCTTCCGCTGTTAGTCCAGTGAAACATATCAAATTATTAAGTAGTGAGAATTTATAAATAATTTGGGAAAGTAAAATAAAAATTAAGATATAAAGAGGGATACAAAAATTTTATACTATTTATATATACAATCATATATCCCCATACCCTAAGATGTCGGATTTACATTTATATTTAATTTTCATATATGAATTTTTTCTTTCTTTCTTTCCTGTTTCTTGTTAACGTTTTAGCATTTTCCCATGTTTTGCCTCTGTTTTGTAGAATTCTACCCATTGCTGTAATCCATGTGTCTCTTGGTCTTCCTTTTTTTCTTTTTATTTGTATTTTTGCTTCATATGTTCTTTTAACTCGTCTTTTATTGTCTTTGAATGTGTTCCCACCAGCTTAGTTGTCGTTGATCTATAAATTTCAATATAAGCTGCACCCCCAATTCTTCTCGCATTTTTATTTCCGCAGATTGTATTTTGCTTTTCTTCTTTTTTGTGAGCGTCCAGGATCCGCATCCATATGTAAGATGTAGAGCGTATGAAATTATTCGTCTCCAATTGACTTCAATCCAAAAGGTCCCCGCTGTTTTGAAGATGACACTGCTAAGTCGATTTTTAAAGCAAAATTCAAAAACTCTACCTAGGAACTTCAAACTTGGTACATTGCTTAATCCTGCTTTGATAAATTGATTACTACAAAGTCCAAACTCGTGTTTTTTATTACCATCACAATTGTTCAATTTTTTGTGTATAAGTTGGAAACATTGGAACAGTTTTAGATTCCCTTTTGGCAATATTATTTGCCTCACTATAGGGTCAATTCTATAAGAACTGGTTAAAAATTAACGGCAAGCCGTTATATTTGACGAAGTTTACGCTATTAGAAATGTTTTAATCTATACATGGTCAAGATTAGGATTTGAATTAATAGTTTTCCGTTCATATTTTAAGGATTATTATGCGTACAGAATAGTAAAATGGAGTTAGAACATTGTCTAATTTTTAACCATACGTTAAAATTTAACATTTGCTTACAGAATTGCACCTTATATCCCGTACTGTCTTGAAACAAATATCGAAGTTACTTTGCTTCACAGCTTACGGTTGTGCTACTTGGCTCTTTGAATAGCAAATACTTTTGTGTTTTCCATAGTTCAAAATGTCAGCTTGAATTGTGTTTTAGAAAGCATGTGCCTAGAAGTTCTTGCTCTCTTACTATGTAGTTATTGACTTGATTATATTTCTTATTGCCTTGGCATAGAATTTACTGGATTGATCATAATCTTCTATATAATTTTAAACTCAATCACATTCCAATACAGCTCGGCGAGCTGTGGCTTAAGTTACGATGATAGAAAGTTCTATCATCAGGCTAGAGCCTCTGCATATTTCATATTTCAATTCACTTCCAGAACGTTATTGAAAGTATTTTCACGAAAATGGAGTTGGTTCAAACCACCATTGCAACAAACAACTAGTGAGTTGTGCTGTCAAGTAAGAACTCTGCTGTCAATCATCGTTTAAAGACCGGATATCGCGTTTTAGATGGTCAGTGTCTTTGAAACGCTGAATAAAAACCTCAACTATAATTTCTTGTGCAAAATATATCTTCATCTTTCAAAGTCCAATACTTCAACAACTAGAGGTAATCATAAAGTTAATTTAACATTTACTGAACTATCTCTTGTTAAAAGTTCTTCCGTTGTAGGATCAAACCACCACTGATACAAACAAAAAACAATCGCATTGTTTGAAAACAAACGAAGGCGGCCTGGCTATTAATCAAAGTTTGAAGACGGGAAATGATTTTTTAAACTGCATCTTTGGTCTTCGTTGAGTGTTAAAATAGAAGTGGCAGATGTTGTAAAATAAACACCGGCTCTTTTATTGATAAGTTGTTTACTCCTTCTCGCGAGTTTTGTTTATCGATTGCGGAAGGAGTTTTGAAAAAAGATGTGTAAATATATTGGGTTTAATGAGGACTCGGACTGGGTATCTGATGTAAACTTTTACGTTTTATTTGCATCTTTACGATTCTAGTCGAAATAATTTTGTTACGGTATTATTGAAACAATTCGTTTATTTTCAATAGTGTATCTTATTATAAGCTAAATATTCTGGACTCTTACCAGCAGTGGCGTAGCTAGAGTTGACCCATGGGGGTGTTTATCCACACCAGTGAACTACTCCAACATATTACCCTTATTTCTTATTATTGTTATTTAGGAAGTTATAAATGTTATTTTTGGAAGGGTAATCGAGAAATAGCTTTTAAAAACAAGTGATACTATTTATTGAGTACAATAGCCTACACTACACTACACTTTAATAAATAACAAATTGAGGCTAAGAACTCATCATAAAAATAAAATGAAATTGCATTATCAAACAATATGAAAAATATTCTGAAATATATAAGTATAAAATTGCGATCGTTGCCTACTCTACAGAAGTTTATACATAGACAATCACTCAAGACAATATACTTCACTAGCAGTAGCTTTCTGTGGATATTAAGCATAGCAGGCCTGTTTAACCTTTGCTGGCCAGTTGTGCTTAAGTAAGTTTTGAGTCTCCGTAGAGACGAAAAGGACCTTTCTCTGGAAGATTGACAAGAATTTTCAGAAGGGTGTTAATAGTGGGGAAAACACCCATGTGGCAGGCAGTGTAGTAATGAACTGCCTTTCTTGAACTGATATTCAAATCGTTTACCCTCTTGTACCACATATGAAGTTCTCCAATGTCAGCAACATCACCAATTTGTATATCTTAATAATAGAAATTCAGATGTTTCTTTAAACTTTCTTCCTGTGTTTTGGTGGCATCAGCATTGCTTGTAGGTATTAGACACTCAAAACTTCCCAGTACTTCTTCATGTTTTGGGAACCGACGATCACTCGAAAAGTCATCCAAAAATGGCAAAAATATTATTATTTATTGCGGAACTGAGCAATTCAAAAAGGTTGGAACAAGGCAGCACAAGTGTAGCGAGTAAAACTGACTGATTGACTCACTCTCGAGTGGGAGTCGCAATAACATACTTCAGAACCAGACGGGTCACGTGACTTACAGGTGGCGAAAAGACGATTCCACTCGCAAAAGTAGAAAAGATCGCTGGTAAGAGAGGGAATTTCGAATCTTGCTTGGGTTTTTATAACTTTGAAAAAGCAAAATCTTTCAGTTTTTTATTTTTTTTACATTGGGTGGGGTTACGTCCCCTATAACCCCCCTCGTTACGCCTATGCGTACCAGGGACTCCTCGGTTTGAAAGCCCTTACGTAACCCTATGCGCTACGTACGGTTCCTACGCTTCAACATTCTATTCAGTATTACAAACGCGACTGCATCGTACATTAGGTTTCACCTTTTTTTAATCATTTGTCATTATTTTCACTTATAATTACACGAGAGCTTTTTATGTCGAAGTAAACTTGACATGTATCAATAAGAATTTTGTTGCCTGGCAGTTTTTTGAGTTGAATTACCTAATGGCAACAAAATAAATTCTAATTATAAATGTCAAGTTTACTTCGACTCCAAAAAAAAGCTAGAGTGTAATCTGAGTGCTCATAATTTTATCTTTTTCATTACTAACAGTCATATTCATAGGTAAAGTTGAGAAAATGCTAATGTTAATGGTTCCAAAAACTCTCTAATGACAAAATCACGCGGCTTATGGGATTTTTTATACATGAATTAATTTGTCAATTAAAAGTTTCGCAACTTATCATAGATGAAATGGGATACCCATAAAAAAAATACCTCTCCAAATCTATACTAAATTAAAGGTGATTGTCCATAAATTCAACATTGATGGAATTATTTTGAGCAAGTGTTGGTGAAGTATACAAACTGTGGCTTAAATACACTTATACAAATTTTTATAGCCGTCTCTGCTTCTTGTCACTCTTAAAAGCCTTTTGTTTATTTGTTTATTGAGAAATTTTGAAGAGGATGAAGATAGAAGGAAGTTTGTCAGGCCTTTTACGGCCAAGTATTGAAAGATAACTGTGATGTTTAATGTTACAAAAAAAAATGATAGATACGTAGGTACTTAAAAGACCGTCGAACATGAGACAGTGTTTGGTTTAAAACTTGCTTTGTTTATGTATCTTCATCACTTGTATTGAGATTGCATTTAAAGTTTTAGGAATTTCGTAAGTAAATAAGTTTTGAATTAGAAAATGTTGATTCGTATTAATAGCAAGTTGAAGGTAGTTTTATATTCTTGGATTATTTTAATAACTTCTTCTTTTTCCAGATGTGTAAACAAACGATAATGATTTGTTGATTTTATAGTTGAGACTTTTACAAACCACTTTACCTATGAGTATTCAAATAATTATACGGTATCTGTTATTTGTCTTATTATTTATACCACAACGAAATGTAAATAAAACACTTGTAAATGGGTCCATTAGATATTTTTAAATATAATTACAGCTTTTATTTCGAAGGAGTATATGTTTGAGCATATTGCAAGTGACGTAGAAAATTTCTATAAATAAAACATAAGATATTAGCTATAAAAAAATACGTACAATAATCCATGCAAATTGTGCAGAAGCTACAAAGAAAACGAAATAAATATAAAATCAGGCGTGCTTAAATCGAAATTTTGATATAAACAGTCTGTGAACGAATGGGGTGTCCAAGAGGAGAAACATTTTTATATGTAGTGTTAGTACAAAATGTCATTCTTGATAAAAAGCTTTGCTTATTCTGAAACCCCACGAAACTAAATAAAATTCAAGTTTTTCGTAAAAATTTATACGTTTTTGACGTAGGTTTAGGTTATATGTGTGGGGTATTCTCGCCACCTCCACTTCAACCACCGTTGGGTCTATTCTGGCTCACCCCCAGGGATTACAATTCACCCCACAAGCCTGTGCTTCTGACTAAGTCCATCATGGTTGTATTTGGTGATACTTTTTTGAAGTCGTTCGGCTCTAATGTACTAAACGGTTATACCTTACACTGTCTAAAGCTGGGCATGAGCATAATATGTGCTCCGCAGTTTCGTCCTTCAAATTTCAGAACCGACAATCCGAGGTCTGAACCAGACTCATCTTCTTTAGTTGGTAATTTAGTCGACAATGTCCTGTAAGCAGTCCTGACAGAATGCTTATTTTTGTACTCGAAGGTACATGAACGCCTTCGAATGAGAGAGCTCAGGTAGCTGTGGCTGATCTAGCAGTGCTTTCTACAATGTCAACAAATGGTTCAGTGTAGGGATCACGACAAATAGAATTCTATTCTAGTGACGTCACCAAAAAAGAGATTAATCATTTTTCCTATCACTTAAGACTTGTAGAATGAAGTAGATTCTAAGAAGGTGGAAGGAGACCCTTCAGATTATGTGTCATAATACCAATTTATTACTCTCGAACGATGTGGAACGTTTTTGCTAGATAACGTGACGTCACTAAAATAAAATTATATTTGTAGTGATCCCACCACAGGTCCGATAAACAGAGACTCTGATCCCTTTTTTAAAGAGTGCCTTCTCGTTGCTCTCCACTCCTAGATGCCCCGGCACCCAGATCAAATTGACTCTGTTTTTCTTTCCTAGTATTTTTGACGTGAGTATTGGATAAAATTGTTTTGCTCAAAATCGTTGGTTATTAACATACATGGGTTCCTAGGTCTTCCAAAAAACTTGGGAGATAAAGAGAGACTGAAAATAATAAGTAATTCATATAACTTTTTCTCCTCCAGCCCTCCGTTAACGAACAATAGGGCTCTTAAGTTTGGAATTGAAAATAGTTTTTTATTTATAATTATCCAATGAAATTACTAAAATTTTAACGTTCATAAGCATATTTTTTGGCGTCATATACGAATCTACACCACACTTGCGTTCAATGGTTGATGCGGTGATTTTTTTCTAAAATATAACTTTTTTCAGTTATAAATGCAAGAAGTAACTTTTTTAAGCATATGAAGCAAGAAGCACTCATGTGACATCTCGATAAAATTAACTGCTTAAGAGATACGGGCAATTTTATGTAGGCCTATCGAACTATATTGAACATTATTTGTTGTAATTTTTCAATCCGATTTGACTTTTCTATTATCGTTAATTATTTGGTTACTACACGTTTTTTCAATCTGTTATTGGAATGTAGTTATTAATTTTTCAGGGTTTTGTTGTCATTTTTATTTTTTCTAATCAATGTTCGTTACTTTTATGAAACTAGACTGCATCAATTTATTAATAATTCTCTAATATAGGTTACTGTAACGCATCCACTTAGCCCGTAACTGAGTTCACAAGTGTAGTGTAGAGTTTTACGCAAAAAAGTGTGCAATTATTGTATTTATAAACGGTTGGGATTTTACTTATTTCCAATAAGCTATTCAATAATCATAAGCAAACAAGGACGACACACTGTATATTTTAGTCGAGACTGCAAATTGATACTACCAACCAGGCATACTGCATTTTTCGTTGACCTTAGCAAAAATTGTTAATTTTTAAATGAAAAATCGAATATTTTTTAAAACAAGTATCCGTGTCCGCAGACACTTTACATCCGCTAACTCTTTAGAACTTTATAGCCCGTCAACGTAAGGTAGTGATGAGCAAAGCAAAATAGTCTTGGTCTTGCGTACAAAGTCTTGATGTTGTTCATTTTACCTGGAACTTGTTTTTTTTACCCCAAGATCATCATGGTTATAAATTATTAATAATTCACAATCAATTATCAACTAGCAAAATTATTGTAACAGGCGACTAGTGTATCCTAGTGATGAGCAAAGCAAGACGAAGACTAAAGGCCAAACCACACACAACATCCATCCATCCTTCGGATGAACGTGCTGGATGTTCAAAAAAGATCGCTCGCCAGCTTGGCAAATAGCGTCACGCAGACCGACATCCGTCCGTCCGCTGGACGTTTAAAACGTCCAATGGATGGATGTTTTGAAATCGCCGTGGGAGCGATTTTTCCTTCGCATCTGCATGGACGTTTCTCCTGCACATGAGCTCTGAGCCCGGTCACACGCGCTCCACTCGGTATCAGACAAAACTACCCTAGTCCACATGGTTTCTCTGAAAACATGTTCGTGTAAGATACTCTTGTCGCATTGTTTTCACAAGTATACATACCAGTTTTGTACCAAGTTTATTTTGTTTTTTTCATTTCATTTGAGAAACCATACCACGCTGTAGGACACAGATCTCCTGAGTATAGAGAACTCAATGTGAAGGAGAAAGCATGGGATGATATAGCTGCGACCTTTTCCCTCCTCTCGTTGATTGGGTGCACCCAATGAGAACGATTGTCACTAGAGCTGCAGTCATCAAGCCACGGGATACTTTTTGACACATCACTTTCACACCAAGGCAGATTAAACGACATTATTTATGCACTGACTGCACTGCTACTGACACAAGTGAATAAAATATTCGTTGATGAAGAGATTCATGGAAACATCCGTCCACTGGATGGATGCTTTCGGTGTGAATCGGAGCGCTCCTTGGACATCCATCCATCGGACGGATGGATGCCGGTGTGGCCCGGCCTTAAGACTCGGAAAGTCTTGGTCTTGCACTTGTTCTTGTTCTTGTTCATTTAGTTTTGGTTTTGGTCTTGCTAGTCTTTGCTATTTTGCAAGACCAAGACCAAATTTTTATATAAAGTACCTACTATAATTATTTATAGTCCCTCTATCATTTCCCAAGTCCTGGGACACTGTAAAGTTGATAGAAAAACTCACTTAAAATGTTCTCCTACATTATTTACATTGTAACTGTATTACTATTCAAATTTTCTACAGAAATATTTTTTACTTAAAATTCTCGAGAGCTTACATTTCAAAAATTACTTTTTTACTGACTACTTAGAAGACGCCTTTTATTTAAAAGCTCTACTAGACTTGATCAATTTTAATACGCTTCAAAGGAAATCCGAGGCGCACTGTAAAAATTCATGCAGGTGTAACAGGAAAAAGGAAAATTCAAATCATCATCAGCATCATCCTTTTTGATAATAAATTTACAAGGTCTATAATGAATCCTTTTATGAGCATTGTTACTAGATTTTTCTTTTAACGGAATATTATTATTGTGAAGTCTTTTGAGATAGTTGAATGAATATTGGAGTGAAGCTCTTTCCGTCGGAAAATCTTCTTTGTGAATGCTGTGTGTTACTTTATAATATTTAAAATTTCCCGTAAGGAAAACTATAAGTATCACAAATTTGAAAAATAATTGGGTTTCCCGAATATATACTCTTCAAAAGCTTTACATACTTGAAAGGCTGAATGTATTTTAACGCATTTGGACTAGAAAAAGAAATCAAAACTGAATACAGAGTATCATAAAATAACTTACAATGTATGTATGTATACTGGGTTGACATTCAATGAGACCTTAAAGATGTGTGCCCCCTTTCTTCTACTTAGTCTCTAAAAAAGTTCCTTTGGACCTTTGGACACCAAAAATAGGGAGGAAAGTATTGTTTAGCATCACAAGGGCGGAAAATTCTCAACGCCACGGTTATTGAAGTTTTTCACCATCTGTCACTTGTAATTTTGACGTTTCACCTAAACTTTTCAATTGAGGGTTAGTGAATGTCAAAGTTTTTGTTAAAACAGTTGTGACTTGTAACACACTTTGTCATGTTTATAACTCCCTTTCCACCCCAATTGAAACAGGCAAGGGTTGGAGTTATCCTTTCAGTGATATTAACCTTTATATCAAATGCCGGCCAGCCACCTACTTCAATGCAATTCGGAGAGTGGTGTGGGTTTATCAAAAATCTCCTGTTCAATGTATGTATTTAATCAGAGTGTCCATTCATATTCTATCATTGTATATATACAGTTGAAGAAATAAAGTGATGAATATAGATTTGAACAAAACAGTGCTGAACTGTATAAGATAATTCCCAAGTAGTACTATTTGGTTTACAGTTTTTAAATTATGAATACTGAAAAATATGGTTGAAATTTATGAAACTAGTACTTCTGCTATATAAGTTAAGACATATTAAGATAAAACCAACTAAACCGCAGCGATACGTCTTTATATTTAGATACATGAATTAAAAGAGGTTTACACAACCCAATCCCATATAAAGTAGCTAGAGCTAGAGTTAAGACACCAAAGGGCACAGTCTAGGAAGCACACCAACTGACGATTACAGAAAGCAAAGATTAGATCTTACTTGTTTTAAGGAATACCGCTTCAAGGTGTAGGTGTTCTTCTTATCCACAATAATAATTATGTATGAGCAAAAGCCTCTCGAAGTTTATGCCAAAGTACCTATGTACATCTTATATGCCTCGAGCACCTTTAGGAGGTAATGCACCAGTTATCGTCCCTAGGAGATTGTAGGATGTGCGATCCAGAAAGTTTGCTGGGTAGCAGTGAGGGAGAATAAAAGAAGGCCTGAAAACCGATGGTTTGTTATAACGATGTAAAAGGGAAAATCATAGTTGATGATGATGACTTACCGTAGTTGAAATTTGGCCTTTCAGGTAGGTAAGTAGTAAAGTATATAAATCCACTAACGTGGGAATCAGCCTATGATATTTTACAAAATACTTTGTCTACTTTTCCAGTTTTGGCTTTAAAAATCCGAGTTCAATCGAAATTCACTGAGACCACATGGCCCAAAGAAAACCAGCCTTTTTTTACGACCAAATCCAAAAAAATCCAAGCAACAGCCAACGGAAAGTGTCAGTTCCTTTACTAGGGAATTAGTGGTGATCAAATGATCAACTAAACCATAACCAGGGTAGGCACAATTATGCTAATTTGAAGATTGTGGAAGAGAAGAAGATCCTTTCTCAAGGTCAACCTTTATTGGAAATGACAATGTAAACATTGTGAAAGGTTAATAAATAATTGAACATAGTTTTCGTGACTTGATTGATAGCAGTGGTAAGTGTTTACCCTCTTAATTTAATCTAAAATAATGGAAAATAGTTTATGGAATTTTATGAGTTTCTTCAAACCGTAACACACCCCCTCTTCCTCAAAAGAAAGTTTTTTTTCCTTCCGAAAAAAAAACTTTTAAGGTATCATACATACAAAAGCTAACGAAAAGTAAAGAAAAATAAACTAGAACCAACAATGGTACAAAAAAAAATATAAGAAAAATATCTAGAGACTGTCTATCTATCTACTATATTTTCAAAACTAATATTATTAAAAAAAATCTAGTCGCTGTGAAACCTAGCGTTGTCGGGTGGATGAGCCTTGAGGTCTTTCGCGTGCCAGATGCCCAAATCGTCCCCAGCATCATTTTCTAGTTCATAGGTCCACGGAGACACGATGCGTTTAATTTTATATGGCCCTACAAACATGTTAGCAAATTTTGAGGTAAATCCTTTCGTGGCATCAGATATTGCGAAATTTTTCTTCCAAACTTTTTGACCTACGCACAATTTCTCCTCTCTATGGCGTAAGTTATACCGTTTCTTGCTCTGTTCGTAAGCCGTTACTAGACGTTTAGATACCTCTTTGTAAATATCTGCAGCCTGGTCTAATGTTGGGTTACTGCGATCACGATCGATCATAATAAAATCGCCTACGGGTAATTGGGTTTTACCAGAAAGATTTAGTTCACGACCAAACATGAGGAAATTAGGTGTAAATCCCGTCACTTCGTGCCGTGCGGATCGTATCGCCCACGCCACTTTGGACAACACCTTATCCCATTTATTATGTTGATCAGATATATAGGCGGTCAGCATAGATTTGATGACCCTGTGGACACGCTCCACGGGATTACTCTGAGGATGATAATTTGCAGTAAAGGATATCTCAATATCATATCCCGACGTAAGTTTTCGGAAAATTTCACTGCGGAACTGAACTCCATTGTCAGTGATCACTTTGCGTGGTGCACCGTAGATTAAAATGACTTGTTCCTCAAAAACCTTAGCCATATTGGCCGCAGTCGCTGATCTCAAAGGGAAAAGTAAAATATATTTGGTAAAGCAGTCACATACTGAAAATATAAAAGAATAACCTGCACTTGTCCTCGGCAAGGGACCGATAAAATCTATACTCAGCAACTGGAATGGCTTTGACACAGTTGGTGTTTTACTTAACATCTGACCTGCTGGGCCTTTTTGTAGTGGTTTGGTCCGTAGGCACACAACACAGTTTCGGATGTATCGGACGACATCATCCCGAAGTTTCGGCCAATAGTATTTTTGAGTTATACGACCAACGGTCTTGTACACTCCCAGGTGTCCACAAGTAGGTGGATCATGGTGATTTTGTATTACCTGTCGACGTTCGGGTTTAGGAACTACTTCCAGCCAGGGTTCCTCTGCACCATCAAGGTATGTAGTAAAGTTAACTCTTCCTTTTTTAAATAGTTTAGTGCCTTCAGTCCGCCATAACGGATATTTAGAAGGATCTTGGGTAACCCATTTCCACATCTTACGGAACCACTGGTCGGTGGTACTTGGTTCTTCTACACTAACATCAACTCTGACTTCATCCAGAACAGGGACAGCCCGAGACAACGTGTCAGGAACCACATGGTCTTTTCCCTTCCGATGTATAATATCGAAATCGTACTGCTGTAGACGAAGAGCCCAACGAGCTATTCGTCCCACCGGGTCTTTAATATTATATAACCATTTCAGGCTATAGTGATCTGTTATGACTGTGAACCGAGAACCCTCAAGGTAGGGTCGCAGTTTTTCCACAGCAAAAAGTACGGCCAAACACTCTTTCTCAGTTGTACTGAACTTTCTTTCACTCTTGGTTAAAGAGCGTGACAGATAACAAATTACTTTCTCTTCGCCATTCTGAAGTTGACTTAGCACTGCTCCCAAGCCATAATCAGACGCATCAGTTTGAACAAAGAAGGGGGTATCGAAGTTGGGACAGGACAGGACAGGGGCAGACACCAAGTGTTCTTTGATGGTGTTAAGAGAAATGTCACAAGATTCGTTCCAGACGAATTTCGCATTTTTACAAAGAAGAGCGGTCAAAGGGGATATGACAGATGAAAAATTTGGCACAAAGCGTCGATACCAAGAAGCTAATCCGACGATCCTCCTGACTTCTGCAACGCTTTTCGGGGCAGGTATACGCATGATGGCTTCCACCTTTTCAGGATCAACCAATAACCCAGAAGCGTTTACCACGTACCCAAGATATTTTAACTCATCCTTACAGAACTTACATTTATCCCTATTCAAAGTTAATCCTGCTGCTCGAATTCTTTTTAGAACTTCGCCTAGGACTTCGAGATGTTGAGCAAAAGTTGAGGTGCAGATAATAATATCATCTAAATACACTAGAACGAATTTTTCATAATCCACGCCGATTACCCTGTCAATGAATCTCTGCCAGGTGGCAGGAGCATTATGTAAGCCAAACGGCATTCTCCTGAATTGAAATAGTCCCCGAGTAGGGACGACAAAGGCAGTCAAAGGACGGGAACTTTCTGCCACAGGAATTTGCCAATAGGCCGACTTGATGTCTAAAGTGGTTAAATACTTCGCATCGCGAAGTTTGTCCAATGTAGCTCCAACAAATGGGAGAGGGTATGCATCAGGTAGGCTGACTTCGTTCAAACGTTTGTAATTGACACAAAAGCGATACTTTCCGTCTGGTTTTTTGACCATGACAATAGGCGAAGCCCATGGAGATTCTGAAGTTTCTACTATACCATCCTTTAGCATTTGATCTAGTTCTTCATTTACAAACTTTTGCAAAGCGGGTGATAACGGATAGTGTCGCTGCTTTATAGGTGGACTGTCTGTCCTGATGACATGTTCTACCAGATGAGTACACCCAGGTGTGGTAGACATGTTACGAAAAGTTTTCTCTATTAAGGAAGTTAGAGCTGCACGCTGATCCGAACTTAAATGTTCAATCGGCTCAATTGCGCACATATGAACTTCAGTGGCATCGCCAGGGCGAAAACTCCACTGATCTGAATATAAGTCAGGAACCAGACCCATACGTGACCAAAAATCGACTCCTAATATAAGTCTATGTGGTATAGCAGGAACTACCAGTACTTCAAAAACCTTAATACGCCCTTCCAACTCTAACGGGAGGGAAACACTTCCTGAAACCGGACAGGATATACCATTTGCAACCGTGCACTCCTTATGAGAACAAACATTCAACTTACACAAATTCTTCAAGAGTTCCCAGCCTTTCCCACCAATAACCGTGATACTACAACCACTATCTAATAGACCTGTAAATTCTTTTCCATAAATTTTCACCTTTAAGTACGGGCGGACGTCACCTTTGGCATGTGCCAACACATAGTTGAGAACCGCCATAGTTGTGGTGTAAGAGGTCGAGTTTTGAATAGAGGAGGGGGGCATCCGACCTACTGCTGACCCTCCTTCGCGTTTTTTGATTGGCAAGACGGACAAGTCTTTAGAATTACACCTTCCTTTCCGCAATGGTAGCAAAATCTTCTTTTAGGTTGTGGACATTTTCGAAATCGGTGTCCTGTTTCTTTGCAGTTCCAGCAGAGAGGTGCAGTATTACTACTTGTGGTTTTGAGTACAGGTGACTCTTGATTCTCAAATCGGGAACCACACGCATACAATTCTGGTTCGACCACCGAGGACGCAGGAGTAACAGAGTAGGTAGTATTTTGTATACCAGTACCAGGTCTTCTATAAGCCAATTCGGGCTCCAATAATTGCCTGATATTCGCGGGAGGAGGGCAAAAGCGCGTGGCTTTCAAAGCAGCCTCCTCAATCAAGCGACATTTGGATTTTAACTCTGCAATGGACGTAGTGGTATGAAGGGCAAGTTGTGTTTGTATATAGGGTAGGAGATTGCGCCTGATGAGTTTAACACGGGTTGATTCATCTGGTCTAGCGGTACCAAGCTTGATCAAGAGGTTCTCCATGATAGCAATATAGGAAACTACCTTTTCTTTAGCTCCTTGGGTCCTTTTGCGAATTTCTTCCCACAAGTCATTTTCATAATCGTATGGTAAATAGTCTTGTTGTAGTTGGTGACATAATTCATCCCACGAGGTAAAAGTATGAGACCTGAACCATGCCAAAGCATCTTTCTTGAACAGCTCAGAGGCAGACCTCAACAGCTGATCCTTGGAGACGCCTCGTGATACTCTCAGCTCTTCGACTCTCTCCAAGAAATGTGTCACACTATTCTCGCCATCGAAGTATATCTTCCACCTGGTCACGTCAAAATATTTCGTAGACGTGTCGAAATAAGATGGGGATTGAGATTTTGACGACATTTCCAAATTTCGAAGGCGATTCTCTAGGTCCACAGTAGAGTTGAAAGTTGGTAGAGTCCGAACTTGGTCAATTGTTTGTCGTTCTCCATCGGGAGATTGTACATAACGTGAATGTATACCTTGTTGATAGAAGTCTGGACCATCCTGAGGGTCCATACGGGTTAACTTAGATGGATATACAGCTTCGGCTTGCCAGTTAGGATTGAAACGACTAAATCCACTATGGTCAGGAACCTCGGTTCGTATAGGTCTCACATCAGAAATTCGGACAGAGGTGGATTTATTCAGATTCACCTCGCGATTCTGTCTAGTAGCCAATGTGTCATATGGGCGGAGCTCCGAATGTGTACTTGATCTCGGTAAAACAGTATCTCGTAATTGTTGTAAGCCGTGGTCACGGGAACGTTGGAATATCTCGCGAGTGTCACGGGCCTCTCTCAGGAGTGACGTGGCCAGATTACTTAGTGAGCTAGGCGGATTTAATCCTTCGGAAGCTTGTCGACTCGATTGAGTTTGAGAAATAGTCTGAAAACGGATATCAGAATCCTTACGTTGACTTCCATATCTCTGAGATTCAACAAGTTCCGGAATGAGGGTGTTAGGTTCATCCAGTATGGATCCTTCCAGAGCGTTAACCGTATCGAGGATACTATCAGAAGATTCACGAACCTGCGTTACCGTTTCCTGTTTCCCTTCATCATCCATGATAACCCCAAGATCATCCATATAGCACATGCATCTTCCTAATAAATTTTTCCGAACTTCTTCCAGCTCTGAATCTTGTTTTGGAACTCTTTCCAGTCGAAGAATAAGATGAGTTAGTCTTGATGATATTCGACGATATTCATTGTTCTTGTTTGCATAGTTGAATGCGGTTAAATCCTTCCCTAAGCTGTCCAACTTTTGTTGGCAGATTTCTATCTCATCATATGGAACCAAATCAGGAATCGAAATGTCCCTAGAAACAAGCCCCGTTCTTTCCCTGCGTAAGGCTGTACTTAATATAGTTCGGTTTTCCTGTACTGTAGGTCGTATGGGCAAATCTCTTATTGTTAACTCATAGGCTACCTCATCGCCTAAAAGTCGGTTTACTTCAAACATTTTTAAGTAGTGTGCGCCAAACTATTCTACCTATTTCCCTAGTCTATTAGAATTCTAAATAAATTTCTTTATTATATATCTTGTGAGTAAGCTAAGTATTTTTTTCCCGTTTTTAAATACTATTAGGGAAGAAAAAAAAATAAACGAACCTCCCTATGTATATTTACACTATAAACCCAATAGAAGGTAGGATTACTCTGTGTAACTAATTTATTACTAAATCTAAATTTTGTTACTTATATATATTTTTTCTATATTACGTCAAATTCTACTCTTAGTGTGAATCTGGAGATCAATTAACTAAAATTAACAGCTGAGTTCAATAAAAGATACGCCAACTTGTAGCTTTCCCAATGAATATAGTCCTTCTTCATATATTTAATAAGAACCCACTCGTATAGCTCCTTTTTCGAAGTAAAGATCCTAAGTGTAATATTTATTTCTGTGTATCTAGCAACCACTTAAACCAGACCTATACTTTAATTGTTAATCTAATGTTAAAAAAATAAAACAAAAAAACAAAAAAAAAAAGGTCTCCTTTCCTCCTCCCTTTCCTGTAGGAAGAAAAAGCAAAACAAACCAAACAAAAATTAACATCAATTGCCGCAAAATATGCCTAAGGCTTGAAGAAGGAAAATTTTTAAAGCAATGTCTTGAGTAGCAATTATTTATCTACAATTCACTGAGCCGCAACGCTGTCAGCCAAGGATAGGTAAAGGCCAATCGAAATATGGTAGGTAACTACTAAGCCGCATAGCAAGAGGCCACTCACTACACTTGTCAACTCAGAAGACGAATACTTGACAGCAATGTCAAAATATGATTAGAAGCACATGGAATAAAAGCAATATTCAATTAACTAAAAAACAAAGAAAAAAGAAACATATATTGGAAAATTCCTGACACCTTCAAAGACCGTGCCCCCTTTAATCAACACGTTATGGGCGCCACTTGTCATGTTTATAACTCCCTTTCCACCCCAATTGAAACAGGCAAGGGTTGGAGTTATCCTTTCAGTGATATTAACCTTTATATCAAATGCCGGCCAGCCACCTACTTCAATGCAATTCGGAGAGTGGTGTGGGTTTATCAAAAATCTCCTGTTCAATGTATGTATTTAATCAGAGTGTCCATTCATATTCTATCATTGTATATATACAGTTGAAGAAATAAAGTGATGAATATAGATTTGAACAAAACAGTGCTGAACTGTATAAGATAATTCCCAAGTAGTACTATTTGGTTTACAGTTTTTAAATTATGAATACTGAAAAATATGGTTGAAATTTATGAAACTAGTACTTCTGCTATATAAGTTAAGACATATTAAGATAAAACCAACTAAACCGCAGCGATACGTCTTTATATTTAGATACATGAATTAAAAGAGGTTTACACAACCCAATCCCATATAAAGTAGCTAGAGCTAGAGTTAAGACACCAAAGGGCACAGTCTAGGAAGCACACCAACTGACGATTACAGAAAGCAAAGATTAGATCTTACTTGTTTTAAGGAATACCGCTTCAAGGTGTAGGTGTTCTTCTTATCCACAATAATAATTATGTATGAGCAAAAGCCTCTCGAAGTTTATGCCAAAGTACCTATGTACATCTTATATGCCTCGAGCACCTTTAGGAGGTAATGCACCAGTTATCGTCCCTAGGAGATTGTAGGATGTGCGATCCAGAAAGTTTGCTGGGTAGCAGTGAGGGAGAATAAAAGAAGGCCTGAAAACCGATGGTTTGTTATAACGATGTAAAAGGGAAAATCATAGTTGATGATGATGACTTACCGTAGTTGAAATTTGGCCTTTCAGGTAGGTAAGTAGTAAAGTATATAAATCCACTAACGTGGGAATCAGCCTATGATATTTTACAAAATACTTTGTCTACTTTTCCAGTTTTGGCTTTAAAAATCCGAGTTCAATCGAAATTCACTGAGACCACATGGCCCAAAGAAAACCAGCCTTTTTTTACGACCAAATCCAAAAAAATCCAAGCAACAGCCAACGGAAAGTGTCAGTTCCTTTACTAGGGAATTAGTGGTGATCAAATGATCAACTAAACCATAACCAGGGTAGGCACAATTATGCTAATTTGAAGATTGTGGAAGAGAAGAAGATCCTTTCTCAAGGTCAACCTTTATTGGAAATGACAATGTAAACATTGTGAAAGGTTAATAAATAATTGAACATAGTTTTCGTGACTTGATTGATAGCAGTGGTAAGTGTTTACCCTCTTAATTTAATCTAAAATAATGGAAAATAGTTTATGGAATTTTATGAGTTTCTTCAAACCGTAACAACTTTACTATAAGGAGTATATTTTTACGATGAGATGTTATCACATTATCTATAAAAACGGTGTGTTTCATTTTTGTTTTTCCATTTTTTTTCTCAAACTTATGTAGCTCATTATGTTTTCGTTCATCCAAGCTTTTTCACTAGACGTCCATATCAAAGAGAACTTATTGATATTTTCTCCTTCAAAACAACTCGGATTTTTTACTGAAGATTTTTCTTTTTCACCAGCCATATTCTTACAAAATGAAATTGTTAATCGGCCTTTAGCAGTTTTTCCACCAACACAATTGTCATTTTTTAGAATAAATGTTTTTTTAAATAATGCTCTATAAAATAATCCCGTTTCGCCAGTATTGAAAACATCTTTTGCAGAACAGTCCTACAAAATTATATTTAATTTGTTTTTCCAATTTTCAACCTCTTAATGTGTGCAGACGCACCACAAACAGACTTATATGTCTTTTGTGAAATTTTTCCAACCATCAATTTGAAGCTTTAAAAGTGTCTTACTTAAATTTTTTGGCAGCTTATAATTCCTATTCTTCAATTAATGGCCCAGACAAAAGAATCTTCTTACTTCGTACTTTGGGAAACCACCCAATAACAATCTGATCCACAGCAAGCTTTTATGGAATTTCCGTTCATCTTCGTCACTACTTGAGCCATCCACAAAAGTTCATTTTTTTTTTGCTATTTGGCTAGTCTGTGTTTTTCCAACACCATATTTTACGGCTGTTTTCGTAACTTGAATGGCTTTTTGACTATTGGACATGATAATAATTCTTCACCTTTTATATCCACTATCAATATTGAACTGGGCACCCTTTTCTATGACATGCATTAACGCTTCAAAGATCCTTGGGGGTTCCCCAAGCTTAGCGCTTCAAAGATCCTTGGGGGCTTCCCAAGCTTACCGCTTCAAAGATCCTTATGGCTTTCCCAAGCTTTCGGAGTGTTTGTTTCCTGGCTCGTTCTCTCCTATCCCAGTTCCTTTTATTACTTTTCAGCTGCCTGTGTACCATTGAGTGGTATTCTTTCCAAGTTTGGTGATGGTCTTTGGACCCCGTTCCTTCTTGTTACTTAATTTTATATCGAAAAGTTATACTTTTCCATCATACCATCTTGTGGCATGTTCCAGGTTTACTGATGTTCAAAAAACTATGATCCTCCCTCTACCTAGTCCATTCCGTGTTTTTTCTCATCAGTACTATTAACTTCAGGAAAATGTTAGATGAAAGGCGAGTTTTCAGAGATAACGGTCGATAACTTTGTTATTGTAGAGGTTATTAGTTATGTGTATGCCAACACTTTCAGCCGTGGCGTACACAACATTTTTTTGGCGACGATTTAAATAAATTACTAAAATAA
This sequence comes from Lochmaea capreae, assembly GCA_949126875.1. Taxonomy (NCBI): domain Eukaryota; kingdom Metazoa; phylum Arthropoda; class Insecta; order Coleoptera; family Chrysomelidae; genus Lochmaea; species Lochmaea capreae. The sequence continues at coordinate 23,425,708 of OX421404.1, forward strand.
AATTCATTCGAGAAAATAATTACCTAACACAGAAGTAATAAGCAATTTAGGTATTTATTATTATTTTTTTAAGAATGTAACCTAAGTATTCGCAATATTAATAGATTTTATTTATTTGCAAAAATTAATATTAATTATTGTTGAAATATTTATATTGTGTCAATAGAACTGTCAACATTGACGTGTGTACGGTTACATCAGTGAAGCTGTTAAAGCTGTCTACCCCAGAGCGTCCAAAAAGTGTAGTACGGAACTGTCACTTTCAGCACATGGAACTTAACAAAACGTAACTTTCGTTACGTGGATGAAAGAGCTACTTTCAGAAGTAGTCGTCAAAAAAATAATTTACATGACTCGAAAAATGCAGCTAACAAACCACAATATTGCACTCGTTCACTCCCAACTGATTGAAAATATGAGAAATGCTCTAGAATAGTACTCCAGCGATTTCGAGCAGGAATAGATTAGTCACCAAATACATAAGGGTTAGCTGGCAATAATTTCTTATTAATGAAGTACCTAATTATTGCGATAACTTCCCTTGAATGTTGAAATGAAAAATATTTGTGAAATTATATCAGTGTTTTTACAGTCTCTCGCTCTACATATATATGAATTATTATAGCTAATAAAAGATTAATTGTATGTATATTAATAAATTGATAGAATAATAAACGTCACAGTACATAAAAATTCTTATCAAGCATCAATTAATTTACCGAATTAAATCTCTTATCTAATTCTCCGAATTTATGCTGTCAAACGAAAAAACAATTCATCAATTAATACATTCAATTGTTTAGACTGGTTCACTCAACTGAAAGTTATTTGTGAAATTTCAGATGGAACGTGAATGGTATTGAATTAAGTTAGTTTATATAATGTCAGGCAAAAGAAAACTATATTATGTTCTCGTATAAATAAAAGCTTTTTAGACCATTAGTGCATTGGACAGGTTACTTTTCGTAATGTTCCTTTGGTCTATTATTATATATCACTGGATAATATATAGATTTTCATGATACGCAAATATATTTACCAATTCTTTGTGAAAATTATCATTTATTCATGAGGTTTGTTCGTAGAACAGTCAGAAACTATCAGGACCCGTATCTTTGAACGTTCGACTATTCGCGAGAACGTCGAATGGATTTTGTTCGTACGAATCAATTCACACGAATCGAACGGTACTCGAAAATTCAAATAGCAATATCTTCCAAACACAGTGGCGAACAACTTTGTAGATTTTATGTGTCATTTTTTAGGTAAAGTGTAGTGTAGAGTAGTGTAAAAAGTACGTGACAAGAAGAAGATTACAATGTAGTTTGTGATTATTTCCATTTTGTGTATCAGAAAACCTTCTTGTCGTATGTCGTATCTTAGAAAGAACAAGATACAGACTAAGTAGAGAGGGAATCATTAAAAATAAAACCACCTCGTCACTTCTTAGAAATCAGACAACCTGGGACATGCCACAAGATGGTAGGATATAAAAGGCAAAGGAATATCATAATGTCTGATATTCAAGCAGCCATTAAAGCGCTGAGTTCTTGTGTAATCAGTTCCAAAATGGTGTGGGAATGCCTAGGAAAACTTAATGAACTAGGCGAGAACAATATAGTCACCTTGCTGTGGATTCCAGGACACACTGGAATAGAAAAAGCGATCGAAGAAACAATTTGGCAGTTGGTGATTTCAAAATACCTTGTTCGAAAAAAGCAATTTGCAGTTTCGGACCAGTTGCCAACTGTCAGAATAATTCTCTGACAGGGATCAAATTTTCAGCTAGAAGCATGCGCATTGTGAAAGTGACAAGTGTAGTGATATATTTTTGGTATTTGGTTTTGTACGCAGATCTTTTGGTTTTAAATAATTTTCTTTTATTGTAAAAAAAAACAACGAAATAGCAAACCACTTCCTTCTAAAATATAGTTTAGCTTTGAATGTCGACCATAAATTTAATTTAGAGTTATTCAATCAGATAAATAGGTGTATATATTAATGATTAAATATCTTGCGTCACGCTCTCTACTGTCGAAATTCTTCACCCGTTCGTAGAACAAAAATTGCCAATCAATTCACAACAAATCACAAACGGAATGTGAGAGTTTGAGAAATTTGGAAATTCCTTTCTACGAACAAACCTATTGTCCCATTATATTCTTAGACATTGAAATATTTTGCTTACATTCATGATAAGAAATTGCTTATTGGTAGTTCATTTATTGTTTTTCTCGTATGCTGGCTATCACTAAAGGTGATTTTTTACGAAAAATATTGTTGCAAACTTATAAATATATTTTCAAACATGTAATATAGCTCATGTAAGCAATAACTTAACACAAATCACCAGTAGGTGATCCGTGGTCAGGGCTTGATGATCAAAATGGCAAAGTTAGTGAACCTAAGTGAACTCTATGATGAAACACCTACTCACATACTCTGCTTCTGCGAGAACTTACATGGACTCAGACGGAAGCACTTTGGAGAGAAAACTATACAACCATTACAACTACTGAAAGTCCCTCCAGTCAAACTAGTGGCCTACATAGAAGACACAAAGCTTCTGGAATGGAAGTAGATAACATGGGAAATGGTACAAAGAATCAGTTCAAGTGCCTGGGCGGTTGAGCGCAACCCAATCGAATGAATGGTTATATCTTCTTAGTTTTAGTTTTAAATTCATCTAGCTTTTAAATTTGGTTTGCATGAATCCACCTTTAGACCATTCCACTGAATCTTGATCCTGCCCAACTTTTTCAAATATGCAATTAGCCTTGAGCCATAGCATGTTCTACAGTTGCCTCCTTTAGATGACATGGCTTCGTGTGTTCTGTTAGCATACTTATTGCCGCTTCGACAGTTTTCCTATCTCTGCCGTAAATTTTGGCGAATATCTTGAAAAATGGACTGAAATTGCAGCAGGTTTCAGTTTTTCCTGGTCTCATACGCTAAACGTAAACAATTTTAGCTTGTGAGTCTGCTAGAAGTTTTGAATTTGCCAGTGTCAAAATAAAAGAACTGTTACAATATTTTTCAAAGTTCGAATTGTGATTTGGGAGTATTCCTATTCACATTTCAGCTTTTTCCACAACGATGTTAAAGGGGCTGGAAAATGTCTTCGAGTGGTACTTGCTTGTACGGTGATCAAACTTGTATTCAATACTAATTTCAAACTGAAATCCCACTTTGTTAAATTGTATTATTCAACTCTAATGAATTTTCATTTTACTATTTGACAGTGTAAGCAAATGAAATTAATACTTTGTTACAAACTTGCTGATGTTGCAAATAAATCAGAATAATGCCTCAGTGGAATATTTAGGGTGGCTGTGACCACATATGTTAGTTTGATTGATCTGACATTTAACATTCAATTGTTTCGATGCCGCCTCTTGTACAATTTACTATTTAAACGCATTAACAGAGCATTCAACGATACGGTGACTGCTTTTGTTGGTTTGTTTGATTCTGACATTCAACGTCAAAGTATTTAAATTGCCGTTATACTGTAACTATCATTTAAATAATTTGGGTAGGAAAGTTTTTTCTGAAAATAACATATTGTTGATAATATTTCGGATCCAGAAATATCATACGTATACGGGGAAAATGAAAGGTAGTTTAATTTAATCTCAAAATAATTGCAATATTAATTCTATTAACTTCATCTCTAGCTAGGTCTTGCAGTTCCTGTAGATTTTGCGGTTTATCTATACAAACCTTTGATTTTGAACAACGCCATAGAAAAAATCCAGAGGTGTAAGATCTGGAGACCTCGGGTCCGTTCTATTGGTCCTTGTTTACCAATCCACCTCCTAGGAAAATACTGGTTTAAAAACTCTCGAATATCATGGTGCATAACGCAGGGGTGTACCATATTACTGTAACCAGATACTATCATCCTTAGGTTCGGTTAGGTTCTATGTGAGTGGGGCCTTCTCGCCACCTCCACAGCGAATCCCGTTGTGTCTATTGTGGCTCAACCCTAGGGATTGCAATTCACCCCACAAGCCTGTGCTTCTGACGAAGTCCATGGTTGTATTTGGTATTACTTTTTTGAAGTAAATACTAAAACCGAATATGTTATATCTCACCCTGCCCAAAGCTGAGCATGAGCATAATATGTGCTCCGTAGTTTCGTCCTCCAAATCACAGAACCGACAATCCGAGGTCTGAACCAGACTCATCTTCTTTAGGTGGTAATTCACTCGACAATGTCCTTTAAGCAGTCCCGTCAGAATACGTAGGTCTGTTCTACTCCATCCTAGGATCTGCTTATCTTTTTTACTCGAAGGGTTTTATATGAACGCCTTCGAGTGAGATAGCCCCGGTATGTCTGCCCTGTACGTGAAGGTTTTCCTCTCCGCCCAGGTAGCTATGGCTGATCTAGCAGTGCTTTCCGCAATGCCAAAAAATGGTTCGGGTCCGATGAATACAGACTCTGATCCCTTCTTTGCCAGAGTGCCGGCCTTCTCGTTACCCTCCACTACTCGATGCCCCGACACCCAGGTCAAAATGACTCTGTTCTCCTTGCCTAGGGTTTCAAGGGATTGTAGACAGTTAATCACCAGCTTAGATTTTATCCTGTTCGAGCTCAGTGCTTTAAGAGCCGCCTGGCTATCTGACAGGATGTGTATGTTCTTTTTCACAACAGTTTGATTCATCAGCTCTCTTGCAGCCAGTTCAATGGCGTATACTTCAGCCTGAAAGACGGTAGCGTACTTACCCAGGTTGGCTGTGATTTCAACTCTGGGTTTCTTACTGAAGACCGCCGTATTCCCGAGTGATACCTCAGAATTTCTCCATTTATTTGCCTCTCCACTGATAACCATCTATGAGCTGCTCTCCTGGCTTCCATCTCCAACTGAATGTGGAGAGGAGTTAGTTGCAGGAGGGCTTCCATAGCTGCCATTGGTGTGGATGACATTGCCCCGGTAATGGCCAGGCATGCTGTTCGCTGCAAGCCTTGCAGCTTTGCTCTAGCTGACGTTTGCAGACTTTTGGTCCACCAGACAGCTGACGCAGCTGACCATTGGCTTGACCATTGTTTGGTAAATCCAGTAAATCTGTTTGGGGTTCATACCCCAGGATTTTCCGCATATCCTTCTGAGATTCCAGAGGGATAATCTGGCTTTGTTTATCACTCTTTCCAAGTGGGCGTTACAGGTGAGTTGTTTATCTAAGATTTCCCCTAGATATTTCACCTCCGTCGCAAAAGGAATGCTAACATTGGCTGGCGGAGTCGCTGTAATTTTCTTCTCTTCGCGAGGGGAACAATTACGGTTTTGAGGGGGTAAGGATTATCCTTACTTCAGTATTTGTAATTTTGATGATTGACTGAGACATTTAGGCAAAATGTAGCTTCCTCAGAAAACATAATTTTGCGCGGATGGTTTCGTCTTTCAGTATACGTAATAGCGTTCGCTGAGATATGCCTGTGTCCGCTGCAATTTGGCGTGAAGTATTATGAGGGTTATCTTAAACACCTGATACAACATCAAGTTTCACGTTTTCTGATACCTTAGGACGACCAGCATTTTGAATATTTTCAACATGTTTCTCTAAATTTTTTCTCCATTTTACTGACTTTCTCTGGATACTTTGCATCAAGCAAATCACATAATATTTGTTGCTGTTGTTTTACCTCCACTTCCTATAAAAATAAAAATTTCTATGCGTTGGATTTCACTTTAAGTAGGCATAATTAACTTTATTTTTTTACTTGAAATTTGGTGTTTTTGACGTTAAATTGCTTTTGTGTTTTTGTGTACTTCTCTTTCTTTGTAATTTTTTTACTAAAATATAGTTTATTAAATACCGGGTGTCACCTAAAATATTGAACTACAACAGCTTATGTTAATAATTTATATCAGTTTAATGAGGTAAATATTACGAGACCCACATTTAAATTTAAAAAAATTAAAAATTACATAACCGTGCTCGTTATATGTATTCAATCATAGTATCCTTATCTGTTATAATTCCTAGATATATTTGAGATTTTAATGAAATTGACCACTCAACTTCACACTCCGTCATGTGGCTTCTAAATTCAATTACATCTTCACCTAACCAACGAAGCAATTATTTTAGGCCTAAGTAGTTTAATAGATAACAGATCACTTTGACTAGTTATCCACATCTTATTGATATAGTCTTATCATCATTTTCCCTGTATTAATGTTAATATCAAACCAACATTCAGTCCTTTGATAAACCGTCCAGAAAATGTTGCCCTCATACCATACTATAGAAGAATCAAAGTTAAACTGGATCTCCTTTGATCTATCCAATCTTATACCGGCATTCGACCTCTACGTAAACTGCATTATCTACTGACCCAAAAAATACAATGTGAAACGGTTTCGTTGTAGAGCAGTAGGTTAGGGATAGTTTGTGACATTTAGTTAGGGGGCTATTTTCAAATAAGAGCGAATTTATTTTTACCATGGATAAAAAGTATTTTAAATTCAATGAACAGGAATATTTAATGTGTACAGTTTATTTGTTATAATTGTAACAAAGTTCCCAATTAGCTATGGAAATCTACAATAAATTAACTATGATTTTCATAAATTTCCCGGTTTTGTTTAAACAATCAAATATAAGGTAACGTCCTAAGGACAATGGAATAAGTATTAAACCCTGCTCCACCCCTTATCCTCAAGCAAAAAAAAATCAAGTAATCAGCGCAGGTAACGGTTCGCTGGATAGTTAATGTAATAAGAATAGTGAATCCTGAAAAAATTCCAATCGCCACGCCTCTGGCGGATCATGACAAGCTTGCAAATGCGTCTGTTTGCTGGATAGGTAATGCCATAAGGATAATGTGGAAATGTTGAAGATATTTTAACCATTCATCAATTGAATACAATTTTATTACCATTCATTCATTGTACTATACTAGATGGTAAAGGCGCAAGTGCTCTAAAGTGATCTAAAAGCTCGCTTTCCTCATAAGTTTCTCGTTCTCCGTTTTCATGTTTCATGTCCTTTCGCTGATCGAAAATTGAATTCGATTGCATTATCCTTCTCTGATGTGTTGCAATATCACCAATAGGTCCTGCACTCTCTAAATATGGACGTCACAAATTTTATTATCACCAAAAAATGTTTCCAAACAAACATCTGTCAAATTGAATCAACCTATTAACTTTGATCCCACTCGTTTTTTTCTATAAAAGCATCGTGTTATATATAAAAGATTTTTCTTGCCAAAACAAAATCCAAACATCCAAACAAAATGAGCGAAAAGAGAGGATTAAAAGAAACCCAAATTTCATTTGATAGTCTATTCAAAGTAACCGGAGAAAGAAAATCGAAGGCTGAAGCCACCACAGGAAAAATTGTTTTTTAGTAAAAATGTTCAAAACAAACAGCATCAAATATTTGTTTTACTATAGGCAGAAAGCACAAGATTTAATACCGTGGCTGTTGTTTCATAGCCGAGGCTAGGAAATTGAATCTTCTTTTCTACCAAGTGGAACGTATAATTTTTCTCAAAATTCGTTCCAATTTCACGCAAAATCCAAATAATTAAATTCACACAATAATCAAATAATTAAATTATGTCATTGTCACTTTTGATTACCAATTTGGTTCAAATTATTACTTACATAGCAACAAACTTTTTCTGATTAGACAGTTAAAACACAACACAACTTTTGTGCCTGTAAAATGTTACTAAAAAGCCAATTTTAATGTCATTTGGAGAAAAAACAAAATTGTTTGTATCAACGCCTTGATTATACTTAAAAGACGAGCATGTTTTTTTGTAATTTAGTTTTATAAGAAGTTTTGTAATAAGGTCGATTCACATTGTTTTCAGATCTTCCGTTTTTCTGGTAATATAATGAGCTTTCTTATTTTCATATTTCTGGAATCTTTGAAAAATATTGAAAAACTCACAGCAATACCCAAATTGTTCAATTCAATACAACAAGCCATGCGATCTTTAAAACGTTGCAATACATCCTGCCTGTTCAATTCTTTTTATCTCTACGGAAATGCTATCCGTTAATTCCTGAATACTGGTAGGTTTCATTTATAAACGTGATACTGATAGTCTAAAGGATCCGTATCGGAACCATTTGATAAAACCAAGCCTACCAATCCATCTTGGAATGTTATAAGGTATTCTGAGGAAAATTTTTTTTTCGCTATTTTTGCTTTAAGCAGAATTTTTGTTTGTTTTTGTTGCGTTCTCTTTTCCACGCTGTATAAAGTAGGTATCGTGAATGGAGTATGAAGCCAAGTTAACTTCACTTCAGTCCATAATATGTAGAATGCTAACGTTGAGTACCAAATATGAGAAATAATATTTCGAAGAGATATGAACATAATACTTTTTTCATTCTTCCCCCTTCGGGAATATATTTTTTTATTTGAAATAGGCAAGCGAAAGCGAAAGTAAAACATGTTAGTTTATCGGTAGCTAAGTATGAAAAACTTTCGTGCCCTGGACAATGAACAAATAAAACTACTTGTCAAATATTTATTTAGATTGGAAATTAAATGTAAAATTACAATTGTTATATGTTCCTGAAAGATTTAACGGCAAATGTTGATTGAAATCTTGTTTGAAAGTAACGTTACTAGAAATTTTGACTTGCTTGTTGATTTGCGCAACATTATCATTAAATTCTTCTTCTGAATGTTTGCTTTCCTGAATAGATATAGATTTTGTGAGCATGATTTTATTATCAACTTCTATTTTATGAGTCACTGAATCTGCTATATATCCTTCCGCTACCACTGACGACTTCCACCCCCCGTGCCTTTTCATATCTAAAATGTCCACACCTGGGGCATTTGCTAGTAACGTAGAGGACGTTCTTCGAAACGAGTGGCCGGTGTAATGATTTGGGTTTGTAATTTTAAGAAATTTAGCTATGTCGTACGGAATTTTTGAAATTGTATGCTTTCCAACCACCTGATTTACACATCTGCCTCGCTCATAACGATAAAAAAGCGTTCATCTTGCGCCTTTTTTGGTCGGAGCTGCATTATAACGATTAACAAATGTGACCCAATCTTCTGTTACTACAATACTATTTTTTTAGTAAGAATCTGCAATAAAATAACACAATTTTTATACTCCATGTCCTTCACTTTTAAATTATATAACTCGTCAGTTCGGCATGCCCCAGCTACTCCAAAAATCGCTACCACTTTTTTCATTAAATATGTTTCATCAAGAGCTTCTAACAAAAACTTTGATATATCACCTTTTGTAAATACCTGAGATTTTCGAGGTTGATATCCATCATTCTTCCTTCTTATGAATGCCTTCAAGCGGCCAAATTTCGAAATATCCTGGTTCTTATTTAATGAAATAGTCAATTTCAACATTGAGTATTCTGACCATAATGTAGCAGGGGACAATGTCTTCAGTTATTGTGGACACATATTTCGTTGTACACCATTTGATGAAATTTTCATAGGCTTGATTGTAGCGGTCTTTAGATTTTTCCGTTAACAAACTTCTGCACGCAATAATTGCTGCTTCTTCAATGGAATTCATTTTTAACTAGATTCTAACCAAATATTAAACTTAAAAGATGCAGACTTTATGGAAGAATAATTATTTGACAACTGTCAAAATATTAGTTTTTGTTGACACGAATGTTACCAAAGTAACGTTAACCCACGCCTTCTACCCATTTTATTGCAGTCTAGAGAGAATTTTTGCATCTTTAAATTGTGTGTTTTAATAATAAAATCGGGGGAAGAATGAAAAGCTTAGTACATTACACGCTGCAAAAGCCATTTCGCAGCTTGTCATGTAAATAACTATTGGTGTTCAAGCTCGTTATTTTTTCTTTTCAGAATAATATCGTGAACCGAATATAATATATGGTTGCGTATTTTCATTCAATAAAGCTATCATATTTCCATCATCCGAATCACCTGAACCATTTTTATTTATTAATGTTGAGTTGACAACTGACGAATGTTTGCTGTTCTGTTCCGAGTAACTGCGCGGGTTCTGGAATGTGCTGATAATACCGAGTCGAATCAATACGTATTCTGCTTAATATTTTCTCTCCATCTATTCGGATACACTTTTTTCCTAATTTAACAACCAATTTGTATTAATAAAGTAATTTGGTTTATATTGAACCTTTTTTTTTTTCTCTCCCGTTTGCAGCCTAAATGATTTGATTTCCTCAGATACTGTAATGTGATTCGACTGTGAAACATTATTAATACAATTTCGTTAAGAGCAATTATCTTAATTAAAGTCGGCCTCTGTACCAGGTCGCATGTCCATAGAGACATTAACCTTTAATTACTATTGAAAACCGTCCGACTAGAGCACTAGTTACAGTAAAAGAAAGACACATGTATACAAGCAGTAGAGACACGACGGAAACTAACCTTATTTGCAGAATACGTATTAGCGGTTCTGGCATTAGCTTTCGGTGTGTAACGCTAGGGAGTAACAATTTCAATTGAATTGTTCTAGAAACAAACGACTGTGAACTAGTTGGCTGGTAGCAAGACGACTTTGGAATACGTTCGTTTGTTAAAGTTACAGTGAGGTTAAAGCAGCTTCGGGATTTCCAACACCTCCACATATTCACCTTGATTACGTTGTATTTTTCCAGGTCACATACACGTTTACCTCGTTCTAAATATGTTGAATGGCCGTTACGGAAATTGGGTTACTGCATCGAAAATTCCCAATGGGTTTACTGGATAAAAGTCTTTAGTTTTATGGAAAATATATAATTTTTTTATATGGTTAGAAGCTGAGAAAACGAAAGTCAAAGTTCGCTTGGCACTGACAGAATGACGTCTACTCGCGTCCACGCTGTCATGTCGGATTATCTACCCTTCTTGGTCAGACAGGTAAAGAAGGATGGTTAGCGCCTAAATTACACCCGCCGATTGAAATTTGTAACTTTGGGTCCTGACGAGACTTTTAAGTCCGTCTTATTTTATGAACAAAATATTGTTTTTCCATTCATAAAATGTTTTGAAACATATAAAGAACCATTCTATACAAATATTAAAATAACCATGTACTTATTCACTACGTGCTTATTAGAGTATTAGTAACTTTGAAATTTGTAAACAAATGATACGTCTTCACACCATGCGGCACTGTAGAAAACAGGAGATTATTTCAAATCACGTGGCTATTTTAGTCAATGTAGGATGCTACATCGGCAGTGTTAATAGTACTGACGAGTTCCGATAGAACAAAGTGAACTTCGACGTGATATTTGTATATCAAATAAATTTAAAATGTAATGGGACTCTAAAGTCCCGTCAACACACAGAGGGTTAAGGAGCGATATTTTCGATTAAGGACACATCTATCTCGGAAAAATTTCATGTTATATAAGCTGAATATTCTGAAAATTGAAAAAGCGGATCCACCAGGACCCCTTAGTTACAAGCCCCTTACGCTAAGCCCTGCGCTACAGCGGTTCCTAATTATCAATGTTCTGTTCGGTATTATAAGCTACCATTCCACCGCGACTGCTCGCTAACAGTTAGGTAGAATTTCACCACACTCATTCGGTATCAATTGCCAGTAAAAAAATTTAAATCTTTTTTGCCAATAAATAAATTTTATTTTATTTCTAAGAACTCTTCAAATGAAAATCTTTGTGCAGAATTATTATTAGTGTCATCCATTTGCGTTTATAACAGGAGCGTAAAGAACTTTAAATCGCATAAACCGTTTATTGCCGTGTTTCTAAAATTAAAACAAAATCAAATCGTCTCAACTTATTTTCTACATCTTAACGTCTGACATGCAGTTTTAAATTAGAACCAAACATCTATGGCATTCTTGGTGTCGGAAAGTATAATTTTTGCAAAGTCAAAGCCGCATAATTCTTGTCTTAGTGCCACAAATCTCGTTTAAATTATTTACGGCTCAAAACAGATGGTCTTCAAAACGGGCACGAGCTACAAAGCTTTAATATGATAGACTAATATTCCAATATAGATCTGTAGGCCAGTTATTCAGTACGTTAGAATGGAAAGAAAAAACAGTCAAATAGAATAATGCGCTCTTAAAACAAAGTGAGGGGTGAAAAAAGATGAGAAATTTTAATAATTTATTCAAAATACAGTTTTCTTATCATTTTATGTTTCCAATTAAATACGCATCGAGAATAGCAGAACATTATCGTTTTTTGAAATATTTTCCCAACAACGTACATTTTTATCAGTCCCCGTACAAAACACTCCATCCATAAATCAACAGACTGAGAAGGTAGTCATTCGGACGACCCATGTACATCCGATACATGTGTGTTTTAACGACCGTTTTTCGGCTTGTCCTTATCAGCGCTACATGAAAGTGTCGATGACGAGTGAAACTATTTATTCATTGTCTATGTACAGTGCTATGAGTGATGATGTGAAAAAATAAACTGGAGGCTGTTAGTGCAGATTTTGGAGAAGTTTATTTTGTTATCACCTAATCATAACAAGAAAAAAAGAGCTAAAAGGTGTGATTTAAATTTCACAACTTAATCATTACTTTGAAGTATCGTTAACGTGAAAGATATAGTGCCAGCTATCTAATCGTATATCCCCTTCAAGTTATGTTGCAGATGTATTTATATTATTTTCGTCTACTTACCAAACATAATCCTATATTGCATTTGTATTTTGATTTTGATTTATCAGTCCATCCTTTCTCAACCGTATCGTGTGTAACATACCGAGTTTCGTCCAAACAAAACTTACTTACAATTTCCACAAAAAAACAACACACACTTTCTTGATGTCAGACCACCGACAAAAGAGAACACCTGGAACAATCCCTCGAAAATAGTTATAGTTCAGTCAAACTATTAAAGGCACTCACTCGCTATCGCTCGTTCGTGCTTTAAACAGTTTCGTTTATTAATCGCCTTCATTAACAAACTAGTTCATTAAATAACTATTAACGATTATTAGTTGAAATTATAACATTAAATGAATTTATCGTCAACTAAGTAAGCATTTTAAATAATTATAATATTGACTGGGCTATTACGGTATACTCTTAGTCTTAGAGTCAAACAAAAAGCCAGCAAGTTTAAGTTCGCACGATACCTTTAACGTCAACTATACTCTCATTATTGTGATATTCAATATAAATAGTACATTCATTCGTCATTCGTCATTCGAAATCACATGACCCTTAAATACCGATAATAATAAAACATTCTCCATCTACATTGCCAATTTATAACAATTAATTTAACTTGAACCGACTTTATCTTGAAGATGTAAAATAATTGAGTTGATATTTTGTTCTACTTTTTCATATTATAATTTATTTTGAATATTGACTACTAATATTTTATCTGGCCTATAAACTAGATACTAATATCACGATACAGCTACTCCTACCCATTAGAATGCATTTGGAATAACGCCAAAGCCAATAACTCAAAAATGATCAGCTATTTTTAGATCCATTCATTAGAAAATCGTTCTGGGCACTTGTTTCCTTTACCAGGTTTGAAGCTTTTGACAAGTTGCGTGGTTTTTGATGTGGTTTGTTTTGATTCTTGTTGATAGTTACGAGAGACGATGACATAGGCAATTAATAGAAGTTTCGATTGAGAGGATGTATTTTTCGTTTCTCTAAATATTTAAGAATTTCAGCGGCTGTGTATATTATTGGAATAAACTGGAAAAAGTTAAATAAATAAGGATATTAAGATGTTTAGAGGAAATAGTTGACTGCTTCGAAAATAAGTTTAATATTTTTATAAATGTATTTTTAGGATAGAGTCAACGCTGTTAGGAAAAAATTTCAAAACAAGCAGTGTTTGTAATAATTTAAAAATATATATTTTTTATTATTTTCAGTCGTAAGCTTCATGGGCAGATGATTTATTTGAAATCTACACAATTGTGATAAGTAAATGTAAAGAATAACGATTAAGACCTGTGTCCAGTGACAATTGAAACATAAATTCTTTATAGTATTTTCGACAAGAGTTCTCGCATAACATAATTTTTTCCAAAATCTAAAAAACAGGCCAACCATAAACATTTAGACTTCATTTTCCAAAAAACGTTAACAAATTTCTGTAGACATTTTGTATATAAGGAAGTGTCAATGGTTGGTTAGCAAGATTTGTTATCTCAGTTGACAGAATATGCCTAATGAACCAGAATTTCCAATAAAGTGAGTAGCAGCACGAGTGGGTTTATTTTTAAATATCGGTAGGCATGTACCCTAAAAGATTAATGAATTCAACTTTGTTTTTATAATATTTAGTAACGCCTTATTTTTGGAACGCTTAAAACACATAAACGCACTCAAACATAGAATTATAGTTTCTTCTACAGTTCATGTCTGGAGCGAGTTATTTTCTACTCATTATTATACAAAAAAAAATTGTTATGATCACAATTGTTATCCGAAATCTTCGAAAAACAATGTTTTGACTCAAATTTTCTTCTTCTCTTGAATGGAAACTAATTTGATATATGCAACGCGAAGGTACACAAAGTTTTACAAATGAAACTAACTGTTTTTAACTAATTCCACGCGAAGAGGGGGACTGAAATACCCTTTTGGGGGCCGGAACCTTTTTGCGGAATCAGCTCCAATGTAATATTGGAAGAAATAGGTAAAGCCGAAGAAAAGAGAAGATCTGATAATTGGAAAGAGCTAGTAGGGCTTAGGCAATCAAATATTCTTCTGGGTGACTACAACCTGTTGAGATCAAATGAATGCATAAGTCAAAGCAAAACTGCACTAAGAGTTTTAACAGGAATCCTAACGGGACATTGTCGCCTGAATGGGCGCCTTAAAAAGCTCAAAATAGTGGAGGAAGAAGATTGTAGGTTTTGTGGAATGGAAGAAGAATCCTCCATCCACATACTTGCGAACTGCACAGCAATTCAGAATCCTAGGACACAGCACCTGGGAGACTACTGGATAGAAGAGGGATAGTTACCTAAGTTGAAGCCTGCAGATATCCTAAAATTCCTCGGGTAAATAGGACTAGAGGAGCTACTAGTCTCTGAGACTTTCCTCAGGAACTAAGTAGAAGTGAGGGGGCACAATAGATATTTTAGGTCTCAGTGAATGTTACCCCAAAATACATACATACATACATACATACAACTAATTCCACTATTTAATGAAACATTTTGTAAGAATTCTGAAAAATTTGGATAAGACAGTCTAATTTTGGGAGAACACATACTAGCATACACTTTTCAAAGAAATTCATTGCGGAATTAAGCAACAAGCAGGAATGGGATCCAAATACCATTACCACATCCGAAAATAATCCCATTCAATGGTGTACAGACGGATGAAAAGCAATGGAAGGAACTGGGATAGGAGTGTACGGGATAGGAGTGGAACCAAAAACTCTGAAAGGGAAAAACTACCAGTAGCTTTCAAGCAGAAATTCACGCCATAAGACAGTAAGCCCAATTCAATATTTAAAAAGGATATAGAAGAATAATTTTTTGGAAGTCGTCCACACAGATTATATTATTTGTTCTTTATGAACACCTTCGCAAACAAAGAAATAATTTCGATCATAAATTACCGAGGTATTAGGTTGAAATAGTGTGTGGAGAGAACCTTAAACATTTATTTACCGGAACTCCAGTGGCGTATGAGAAACTTAACGGGAGAGAAATAATTTACGATGTGTAAATATGCACATTCCCACCTACCTTAATTAGAACATTTTACGTCCGCTCTTTTAATGGATATAAATTATTTTCGGTGGTTAGAGTGCTGGTCTAAAACAAACATTTCTGTTTTAAAATGTTTTTACATTTTCATGAGAAATTGGAAACACGAAATTGTTCAGGCAGTACTGGCCATTTATTTAACTCTACATGGTTGAAAATGTTTGTTCTAACGACGTTTGTTTGTTGGATAATCATTTCTATTAGTTGGAAAAACTTGTTAGAACATACAGTTGTCAGCGGCGTAACTAAAGTTTGTTATTTTAGTTAATAAATGTAATTAATTTTTTGTTATATACTTATTTGGGAAAGAGGTTGAACAAAACAAGTTCTTAAGACTCAATAAACCAGTTGCTGTACATGACAAAATACTTCTATGCCGTAAAAACAAACGCATTAAATTATTCAATATCTCCACCATCTTCATTTATTATTTCCTTAATCACTGGTAATAGGGACTATCTCTACTTTTTTTTTTAATCAACTTTTTAATTAGTTTCTTTGATTACGACAAGCTCCTTTAATTATTATCCTATGTATCTGCCCACTCACAGTTCTTTTAAATTGGAACATTCAAGTATGTAGCCAATAGAAAGCGACCGATTAGTGTATCTTAATTAGTGGGTATTTTTAAGAAAGATACATCTAATAGTTCTTAAAGAGTAGCATTTGCAGTCATCAGAACTTGTTTCAAACGTGTAGACATGTAAAAAACATGTGTTGGTCTGTTGTTAATGAGGTATGTACAGTATTTAAGAGAAATAAAAGATATTAAATTGAAAATTTTCAATTTACTCTAAACAAAGTGATAAATTTTTCTTCGGATGTTGCAATTTTATTCAAATGAAATTATCTTCGGATAATTGAAATAAAATGTTAATGAAAAATGCTGAAAGATCTCATTTGGCTATGAATGTGTGGACGGTAAATAAAAACATGTCTACAACTTTTACATATAAACCATAACAATTATCGAATTTTCATAGGCACCAACAAACGTGTGAAGTTGTAAGGAGCTCGGTAACGAATATAAAGCGGTATTTACACGATGCGAGCAGCTCGCACTTGTTACTAAAACCGTGTACTGGAAATGCCGGTACGGTTACACAGTGCGTTCTACTGACCTGATAGTGGATACCTACTGTAGTTGTATTTTCCCGTCACAGTAGATTGATTCGCCACGCTATATTCTCCAAAAGCGAGATAGAGGCATGGATGTAGACAGCTATTGTACTAACTAACTGTGCTAGCTCGGAAGCTGGTTTTTTATAAAATCAGATGATAAAATAACCAGCAGAGTCGTCAGAAACGCTGTTTTTCTTCCAATTTTCGGAGAAAAAGCAACCGAAAACTGGACAAAGAGTCACCAGCACCAGGCGTACAAAATAGTATGAAGTACGCCTGATAGCCTGGCTGCTTCAAAAGTTCAGAAGACTGTTTCACAAAATTCTAATCAAAAGCATTTGAACTTTATACATACACTGTGTCCGTAAAGTATGGAACAAATTCATTTTTAGCTAAACAGACCATTTTAAGAAATAACAGGAATAAATAACGTGTAACATTCTTCATTAGTTAAATTAACAATATAATTAAAACTACTTATTGCGTTGTGGACAGAATATGATGAAATACATGACTTTATGAATGTTCGAAATGCAGCCTTTGTTGCATTTGACAGTAACCCAAACGGTGTACAAATTCTTGTTGAACCTTGTTTATTGTGTCTTGAGAAATATTGTTTATTGCTGTCCGAATTCTCTCTTTTAATTCTTGAATATTTGCTGGTTTCGTTTGATACACAACATTCTTCAGATGGCCACACATAAAATAATCCAAAGGATTGAAATTTGGTGACCTCGCTGGCCATTCAATAGGTCTACTTCTACCAATCCACCTGTTCGGAAAAATTTTATCTAGGTACCTTCTAACATCTACAGCATAATGGGAGGTGCACCATCCTGTTGAAAGCATATACTTTCATCAAAACCCCCAGGATTACGTCTGCTGGGAAACAAATTACGTAAAGGTCCGTTGCCCTGTTTAAATTACCTTCGATAAAGTAGGGTCTGATGATTCGATTTCTTACAATTCCAACCCATACATTTACCTTTTGCGGGTATTGGGTATGATGCTCACGCATCCAGTGGGGTTTTCTTTTGCCCAGTATCTACAATTCTGACGGTTAACCTCACTAACTGTTGAACGCGGTGTAGGTCTTTCTGGATATTTATCATTGAACAAATTGCACACTTCCATCTGAGTTCACGATCTGTCTCCATACCCAATCATCATAAGTATTTCAATTTTTTGTTTTACACTTAACTCCATTTCTACTTCAAATTAAATCTAAGCAATAATAAAAACATTCACGAATACCAAAAATATTGTAGTACTAAACTGTCACTGAACATGAATAAATCACTAAACAAATAATGACATTTCACAAAAAACTAGACGACTATGTGTTTGGACACGAAGGGTACGTAAATTCAATGTGGACTGTATTGTATGATACTTTATTTATTAACTATATTTTAATTAACAACTTGCAAATAAAATGATTAAAAATGTCGAAAAAAACTCATCTGACATAACATTGTCAAAACTCTCTACACACTATATATAATTTTTTTTATCTCAAAATAAGGGTGCGTTCACACATTGTTCTGGTTGTCAGAACATCCTGCCCCCCGATTAAAAGTCCTACTTTTAACTAACACAAAAATCAACACATAGGTATACAAATTAAATAGTCTAAAGTTAACAATTAATACAAAATTACAATTTTCCAATCAATCTTGATCGTTACAATAAGGCAATGGGCATACATTTGTTATCGATCGAGTAAACACTCCGTGCCTTGTCCTTATCTTAACGATTCTAACCCTATTGTCTTGACCAGGAATAACTTCGATAACCCGTGCCAGAGGCCATTCTAATGGACGAGTTTCATCTTTTAATAAAACCATGTCATTTACCTTTAAGTTTTTATAAGGTTTAAACCATTTTTGTTTGGCTTGCAACAAGTTTAAATACTCTTTGGACCATCGTTTCCAGAATAACTGATGGACCTGAGTGCATCGTTTGAATCTAGAGAGTCGATTTTCAGGAATTTCGGTGACGTCCCTTTCAGAAAATGCTGTTAGACTTTCACCTATTAAAAAATGTCCAGGAGTCAGGCAAGTCAAATCGTTGGAATCAGAAGAAATCGGCTGTAAAGGACGGGAATTCAAAATCGCTTCTATTTGCGACAAAATAGTAGACAACTCCTCAAAGGTGAAATGTGAATTGCCAACAATTCTATACAGATGATATTTTGTACTTTTTATGGATGCCTCCCATAATCCGCCAAAATGAGGGCTTCTGGGAGGAATAAAATTCCAAGAAATTCCCTTGGTTGTTAAAAATGTCTCAATTTCGTTTGAAGTTGATTTTTTATTGAAAAAATCGTGCAGTTCCTTTATCTGGTTGCTTGAACCCAAAAAATTTGTTGCATTATCGCTATAGATAACCAATGGATTTCCGCGACGGGATATAAATCTTTTTAAAGTTAGTATAAAGGCTTCAGTAGATAAACTGGAAACGAGTTCAATGTGTACTGCCTTTGTAACCATGCATACAAAGACAGAAATGTATGCCTTTACTAAAGTTGCTCTTCTTAAATTTGAAGATTTCACAAAAAAAGGACCACCAAAGTCAACTCCGACCTTTGTAAAGGCCCTGGATGGAGTTACTCGATCTCTAGGAAGATCCGACATGATCTGTTGACTTGATCGGCCTTTAAAACGATAACAAGTTACACAATTGCGAATAATTCGTTTTATCTCTAACAGACCTCCAAGAGGCCAAAACCTTAATCGAAAATTTGACATTACTAACTGTGCCCCACCATGACCCAATCTAAGGTGCTCTGCCTTTAGAATTAATGATACGACCAAATTTTTCGAAGGAAGTAGAGCTGGATGTTTTTGTGCATAGGGCAGATTTGCATATGCTAGACGACCTCCAACTCTCATCAATTCATTGTCATCGAGAAACGGTGATAAGCGAAGAATGGCTTTGTTCGAAATGGTCTTATTGGATTTCAATGCTTGAATCTCAGTCGAAAAATTTGATTTTTGTAACACCTTAATAATAAACTGTTGGGATTTATCAAGCTCCTCAACCTTGAGAGGGCCTACAAATCCCTTTAATTTAGACTTTGAATTATTAACAAAGCGAAAAACGAAGGCAATTACTCGTTGTAATTTTGAGTAAGAAGAGCTTCTTTCAAAAACAGAATTCCAAAAGGTAGATGTATCCTCCACTTTATGACCAAGTAAAACAGTTTTAGTTTTTCGTTCCTCCGGAATTTCATGTAATGTTATTTTTGCCAGATCAAATTCCTCTAATTCTAAATTGGGACCACTCAAAAACGCCGGACCGTGAAACCACAAATTTGAAACCAAAATTTCATTAGGTGTCATTACTCTAGATATCAAATCTGCGGGATTGTCAGATGATTTTACATATTGCCAGTGATAATTTGAAGTAATTTTTTGTACTTCCGATACTCTATTGGAGACAAATATAGACCATCTAGAAGGGTGAGATTGCAACCAACACAAAGTAATTTGGGAGTCTGTGTACAAGTGGATACCTTCAAAATGAAACTTATTTTCGAAGACGGTAACTATTTTTTCCATAAGCTTGGATAGAAGAACGGCTCCACAAAGTTCAAGACGAGGTATTGAAATAGTTTTTGTTGGTGCGACACGGCTTTTTGCACATACCAAATTGCAAGAAACAGTTTTGGTTAAATAAATTACTCTGATATAGATGCAAGCGCCATATGCCTTAAGGCTAGCATCGCAAAATCCATGAAGTTCAATTCTGAAAATGCTATGATTAAGAAATAAGTTTCTCGAAATTTTTAAATGTGCCAGTTTGGGAATGTTGGAAACAAATTCTGTCCATTCAGACATAAGATCTTCTTTAAGATTCTCATCCCAGTCGATTTTAGACAACCAAATTTTTTGCATTATAACCTTTGCTACAATTATAATAGGAGCAACAAAACCTAACGGATCAAATAGTTGCGCTATTTGGGAAAGAACTTCCCTTTTAGTAGAGACGACCTTATCAACAACCTTTGGTAGTGTAATGGTGAACTCATCAGAATTCGAATTCCATGAGATTCCTAGAACCTTATTAATGTCTGTTTCGCATTTGATTTCATACATTTGAAAACTAGGAAAAATATTAGTTTTCAAAATTTCCCTAACAAATTCCTTAGAATTCGAACACCACTTATGAAGTTCAATATTTGCTGATTGAAGCAATGATACAAGCTGTTTGTGGGTTTCCTGTAGCTCCTCCAAGGTATCACAGGTGGCAAGTATATCATCAACGTATGTCTGATGCAAAATAGCGTAAGCAGCTAGAGGATAATTGTCTTTGTTTCGAATTGCTAGTTCTTGAAGAACACGGGCTGCTAGATAAGGCGCACTATTAGTACCGTAAGTAACAGTAAGCAGCTCAATGCATTGTAAGGGTTGTTCTAAGTTATCACGCCATAAAATGTTTTGAAGAAATGTTTGTTTAGGGGAAACTCGAATGCAACGGAACATTTTGATTATGTCACTAATGAGAACAAATTTAGAAGTTCTAAAACGGGTAAGTATATCAAAAAGTTCAGGCTGTATACGAAAGCCCTTTAGCATAATATCGTTTAATGAAAACCCACTTGAACTTCTCATTGAGGCATCAAACACTACCCTAAGCTTAGTGGTAGGGCTGTTGTCTCGAAGCACACAATGGTGCGGCAAAAAATACTTGTTTTCTCCATTGACATTAAAAAGGTCGAGGGGAACATATCTAGCATGATTCAAGGAGATGAATTCATCAATAAATTTCTTGTATTTAACAAAAAGATCAGTAGATTTTGCGAAGCGTCGTTCGAGATTTAGAAATCGTTTTCGAGCCATATTAAAGGAATCACCTAGTTTTAAATGTTCATTTGGTCCTTTTAAAGGAAGTGTCACTTCAAAAGACCCGTTAGGAAGAATTCGAACTGTTTGACGAAATATTGTTTCTGCAAGGTCATCATCAGGGTTAAGTATTCTTTCATGGGGTGTAATTTCTTCCTGAGTCCAAAATTGTTCAAGTAAAGTGTCCGCTGGGATTTGTGTAAACATACAAGTTTCGAATCGAGATTGTGTTTTGTCAAGTTTTTCCTCATATGAGATAAATTGATTGGGGACAGGACCACCAATCACGAAGCCTAGATGTGTGTCAACAAGTGTCAAAAACCTTTCATGTAATCGAATTATACCTCCTTTTAACAAGTGATAATAGACGTCTGCACCAAGCAGTAAATCAATGTGCGAGGGAATAAAAAACAAAGGGTCAGCCAAGCTGATATTTTTAGGAATTGAAACAGAGTCCAAATTAAGCAAAATTGATGGTAAACGATTAGTTATTTTGTCTAAAACAGTACAAACCACATCAAAGAAGTAATTTCTCTCAATGTTCGAGTGAATCGTCAATTTTACAATCCTATTTGAGTTTGTGACAGTGTTACCAACACAGTCAATTCGAATTTGTCTCATTTCAGGTGTATATCCAAGTTTTTGAAGTAAACATTCTGTCATTAAAGAGGTGGTAGCGCCAGAATCAAGAATTGCCTTAACATTTAGTGGGCAGCCATTTTTGTCAAACACAGTTACCATTGCTGTAGCCAAAAGAGTCTCTCCACTTAAGGCTGAAGTTGACAAGACTGTTTGTTGTATAGTAGATTGTATGGGTGTTAGTCATAAAGAATTATTATTCGAACTATTTGGTGCAAGTTGAGGTGTGAGTGGTTCTACTGCAGTTGAATTTTGGTGGTGGGTTCGATGCTGTTCTGTTTGTTCAGAGTTTGAGTTTGAATTATTTTCAGACTGTGAAAATCGACTAACCGGATGCAACAAAGTATGATGCTTATAATTGCAAACTGTACAACCACGTGATGTGCAATTGTCAGTTACATGGTTGGGCATTAGGCAATTGTAACAAAGTTTTTTATCTTTAACAAAATTATACTTTTCAGAGCGAATTAATTTAATAAATTTTTGACATTTATAAATTTTGTGTCCTATAAAATTGCAGTATGTACATTTTGAATCATTAACTTGAGAAGAAAATACCTTTTGTTCTTCTTTATTGCTACCTTTATTTTGAACAAAATGAACCTTGTGATGTACTTTAAATTTATTAGCATTTAAATCCGGAATAGCAGACCGTTCGAAAATGATACAGCGTTTTTCAAGGAAATCAAAAAGTAATTTTAAAGTTGGGCGTGCGTTTGTACCCATTTCATAATCAAAGGCCTTACGGGTAGTTACATCAAGTTTCTGAGAAAATATATACACAAGAATTAGATCCCATTGATCTACATTGACATTTAAGTTTTTTAAACCGTCCATGTTTTGTTTTAAAAGAGTAAGAAAATCTCTAAGTGACATGGAATTATTTTTACCCAAAATAGGAGCGTCTATTAAATTTTTTATGTATGCGTAAATTATGTTCAATTCATTGTCATACCTATCCTTTAGAGTCTTAAGGGCTACATCGAAGTTATCACTGATCAATTGTAAATTACAAATTAAGTTTAAGGGTTCGCCTTTGAGATACGTTTTAAGGTAGATTAGTTTTTCAATATTGGTTAAACTAGCATCATCTTCAATAAAATTCTTAAAAAGCTCATAAAAACCGCGCCAAGTAGTAATATCACCAAAAAACATAGGAATATTTAACTGAGGCTTAGTTAAACGAGAAACACTACAAGTAATATTAGGAGATTGTGAAGGGGAAGAAACATTTCCCAGTAATTTTAATTGATCAATCTTAGCTTGTAATTTAGACTTCAGGCCATAATATTTATTTTCTGATGTATCTCGCTCTTCATTATCATCAGTTTGTGTTAAACATTCAATTTCATCTTGATATTCACAAATTTTTGCAAATGCTTTTTCAAGTCCATCTAACCTAATTTCTAGCTCCTGTATAATAGTACTATCTGCATTTTGAGTAAACCAGTTTTCAATTCTGGTCATACAGCCCTTTGCTGTGGCCCGTTTTCTAATAAAATCATCCATGATGAAATATGTGCAAAGAAAGTCAATACAATATTGTAGGTTAAGCTTGCAATGATAAAATATAAGAATTTTTATAGCAATGTTAAATTTTGAATTGTTATTGTGCACCAATTTGTCCAAAAGGTACCGTGTTAGCTCATACCTTGTTTGAAGTATTTTCTCTTCACTTATTCCTTGCACTCTTTGTCTCAATTTCCAATAAGGAGCTAGTACCTCCAGACGTCTCAAGATTCAAATCCGGTTCGATGGGACCAATTCGTGTTTGGACACGAAGGGTACGTAAATTCAATGTGGACTGTATTGTATGATACTTTATTTATTAACTATATTTTAATTAACAACTTGCAAATAAAATGATTAAAAATGTCGAAAAAAACTCATCTGACATAACATTGTCAAAACTCTCTACACACTATATATAATTTTTTTTATCTCAAAATAAGGGTGCGTTCACACATTGTTCTGGTTGTCAGAACACTATGTTTTTTTTTAAATTGTTAAGAAATCATTCCTTTCATATTCTATCTGCTAGACCACAAGTACCAAACATGTTTGGAAACAGCTCATTTGTATTAATCTAAAAATGTAACAAACTACAGGGTGTTAGATTTAAACCAATTGCCGCTAGACAATAAGTATTTTTGATAATATTGTTAATTTAACACACACTCAAAACTATTGTATTTTTGTCCACCCTGTACCAATTGGAATCAACATGTGATACATTTTTGGAATCAGCTCAACTAGAGTAATTCGAAAATTGAGACAAAATGGGGGTGTTCCATTAAAAAAAAATGACGGTGGCGTCATTACTCGAAAGTAATTCACCCTGTATATTAGATTATTATTTTAAAATACGGTAAATTAAAATTAAAAATCGACGTGTTTCAGGATTATTTTTTAAAATGGTCTGTTTAGCTAAAAATGAAGTTGTTCCATACTTTACGGACACAGTGTATAAAAATTTTTATGTAGGTTTTCTTGAACATCTACTAAAACATCTAAAGTTTCATCTTCATCAGTTGCATCATAAACCTAAGCAAAAACCTCTTTGTAAACTTAAATTAATTTATTAATGCATCGTTTTAAACTCCAATATCCCATCCTTAATGATCTTTTTCTTTTCAAGTGCATTTTCTTGTTTTCTACTTTTAAGTGCATTTTTACATACACGTGGCTTTTAAAACTTTTTGTCTATAGAGACTCTAATGGAATTTCTTTCTCATACTCATATTATGGTCATTAATGTTTCGAAAAGTAAATTTCCAATATTTATATCAAAACTGTCACTTCTCCATACTGCTGTACTAATAATATAAATAGAAAAATGGATATATGTATGTTTGTTTGCTTGTGATGGATAAACTCAAAAATTACTTAACCGATTTTGAAAATTCTTTGTCCTATAAAAAGGAGGTGTATGTTGTAACTATTAATGGTTATTATAGGGGCTGATAGTAAAAATGTCTATATCATTTCCATCTACCATGGGCGTACCATAAAATTTCATAAGGGTTAAATTTATTTGTATAAATGTCTTTCTATTATAAAATGTTTAAAGGGGATTTATCTGTTTGTAGAAATTTCTTTACTAATATTAAAAACGCGAGTAGCATAATATGCTTTATAAAAAAATTGGGCATTCATGAGAAAATCACAAAAATTTCATCGTACGTTTGTCATGGATGGACATTTTTAGAAACAATTCAACTTTTTTAAAAAATTACATCGTACGCCCGTGGTAGATGTAGATTTCTACAAATAAATATATCAAGTAGGACGTTAGAATTTTGTAAAGACATTCCAGGTGTCAATACTAAGCAGAATATCAAAGTTTGACAACGCTGGAAAATAGAGGCAAAAACAATAATCCCAAATTCGCAATATTTACCAGTTGACAGAACTAAATTTCATGCAATTACATGCATATACCTTTTGTTGAGTCCGCTTCCTATCGTCAACACTAAACAATAAAATTCCAAATAGTTTTTTATTAAATTCTAATTTTGTTGAAATTGTACAGAAAAATACCGGTTCCATACATACTTTTTACTTACCTACATCAAACTAATAGTTCCTTTTCTATCGGCATTATTTTTAAACCTCTGAACGATCCCATAAATAAATCTTTTCTTCTTTAGCCCACATTACAGGTGATTTCCCATCGCTTAAACATACTTATTAGATCTCGAACATCTGTCGAAAACCCACTCTTTTTTCTTAACCTAGCCTCCCAATATTCTGGATATTCCCTAATCCTGAGAAATAGGCTTAATCCTCCCATAAAAAAAGAGCTTTTTATTAACAAACCCGAAGCATAACATCAAGTAAATAAGACTATAAATAACAAGACGAAACCACACATAAAAGTCACAATAATTCAACTTGTAAGTACTTATATTTTTCAATTAATTTTTGTTTTTGCGTGTGGGCAGGAGGTTTTTATGCATGTATGTTCTGTGTAATATTTTGCTGTTATTTCACGTGGTTACATTGTCGCTGTACATTAAAATGCAATCAAGTGGGGACAAAACGAATTTGCCGAAGATTCAGGTGCGTGCTTATAAGAAATATATAACTATATGTTCGGATTTGAAAATTAATGCTACTGCGAGTGTGCTTTGAGTGTTGCATATTATACCATAGTTGGTGCCTGTCAACAAATATCAAATTTAATGCCAAAATTACCCTGCACAACTATCCGATTCAAGGCACCCTGTACATAGCTGATTATGAAATTTTAAAAAAATAAACAAGGAACTTTCGCTGTCCAGACAAACTCTGCAGATAAAATAAAGCTATATTAAATTTAATATTTTGGAATTACATGCATTATCCAGACCATTATTTAAATAGAAGTGTAACTGCTTGCACATTACCCACAAAAATTACTTTCAATTTAGTAAACGCGAAGTACACATGATTCACAGCCTGGTCACGTAGACTGGCAGACTCGTACACTCTTTGAAGCTTTTATACAGGATGTTGGTAACATTTATAATTCGCACTCCATGTGTTTTGATGTACATTTCTTGGAACTATAAGGAGAGTGTGTCGATCATGTCCATACTTCAAAGTAATAAGGTGGCGGTGCGGTGCTTAATAAAGTATTTTTGACAAAGGTTAAGATTTACTTCACGTACCAGTATTACCAGTAACACACTATCGTCAATTTCAATTTTCTTTGAATGCCTGTGATTGTGAAATACGTCGATATAAGTTTGAAATTTCAGAGCTATCAAATCAAAATTATTTTTGAACCTGCACAATACAAGTTACCATATTTTATTAATTCTTCAATAGTTGCCGACATCGGGTTATACGAGGATATATTGAAAAATTCGTAGCCTACTATAGAACTAAACAAAATTTCAATATCAAAATATTTTATTACCCAACATATTCTGCTCTTAATTGGATACATTTATTATAGCGAACCTGCAACGTCTTTAGACCTTTTAAAAAAAATGTTTCTTCTTGCTCTGCAAACCAGACCTCCACAGCTTTTATTACCTCCTCGTTGGAAGAACATTTATAACCTTTTAAACCTTTTTTCAGTTGAGAGAAGAGATGATAGTCGGACGGAGCCAAGTCTGGTGAATACGGGGAGTTCAAACTCTAAATCACGTATTTTTTGCATGGCAACATGAGATTTGTGTGCAGGTGCGTTGTACTGCAAAAACAAAACACCTTTGGATAGCTTTCCGCGTCATTTCTCTTTAATTTTTTCCCGTAGATTGGTCAGTAATGTCGAATAGTAATCTCCAGTTATTGTTCTACCTTTATCCAAAAAATCAATCATGATTACTGGATGGCAATCCCAAAAAACTGAAGCAAGAACTTTTCCAGCAGATTTTTGGACACGAAACTTCTTAGGTCTTGGAGAACCAGAGTGTCGCCATTCCATCGATTGTTGCTTCGTTTCTGGATCGTAAAAATGTACCCAAATCTCATCCATAGTACCAATTCGGTTTAAGAAGTCTACATCGTTTTCAAATCGAGCACGCTATACTTCTACCCTTGCACGCTTTTGGTCAACATTCAAACATTTGGGGATCCATTTTGCAGCAATTTTTCTCAAGTCCAAATTGACGTGAACTATATAATGAACGCGTTTGTATGAAATATTCAGTGCTTGAGATATCCGTTTTAGCCCAATTCGACGTTCTGATAAAATCATGTCATGAACTGCATCGATATTTTCGGGGACTGACACAGAAACTGGCCTTCCCGATCGGTCATCATCTTCAATGGAAAATTTACCTATTTTGAAGCTTGCAGTCCAATTTTTCACGGTCGCATCCGAAGGACATTGATCACCAAGGGTATTAAGCATATCTTCGTAAATCTGCTTACCTCTTAACCCTTTTAAATACTGGTACTTGATGATTGCTCGATACTCCAATTTTTCGATTTTCACAATTTCGGTGGACATCTTTTTTCGTTTAATTTATTGCGTAACTCTGGTTTACTAACCTAACCTAACCTAACCATGAATTCTACGTCCTCGGAAATTGACCTAACTAACTGTTCACATTGTGTTATATATGTTTATAATTCATAAAATAAGAGTAAATATTATTATGTTCTATGAGTTTCTAGTTAATTTTCGTCTTTACTATCTTGCTTTTATTAACTATTTAAAATGAATCTATCGTCACCAGTTGCATAACATTTTTCATTATGTAACCAGTTACGTAAAATGTACCATTTGATAACGCTAGTCAGTTTTGAAAAATGTCACTTTATAAGTCAAAATTGGATAAATATTTCTTTTTCATTTCCGCATATGGATAGATAGATAAGTTCTTATGATTGACTGACTATAGATAGCGAAGCATAATAATACAGCACGAATAGTATGACAGTGTGGGTGAACAAAATTAATTCAAATGATTTGTCATGGCCGTCAACGTCCAGACTAAAATCACATCGAAATTGCGATCGGCTACATAGCTGAGATGAGAGTGTGGGTGAACATAAACTTTGACAAGTAATTGAAATGATTTGGGAAGAGCTTGCGGATTTCTATGACATGGGATATTTAATTATCTCAGTCTTGAGATTGAAAAGTTCCGTGCAGTAGTAATATTCAACGTCTCTCATCTTCTTGTTATGATATTATCCATCCCCCATTTATTTTGAAAAAGCAATATTCAATTTCCATATTCCACTACTCTCAGAATACCATATTTATCTAAGCATTCATGAAAATAATGGGATAACAATGAACATTGTTGAAGAAGCCTCCGACTGGAATTGCTCACACTTATTAATCACATAATGTTTTGTCGTTTTCAACATAACATTTTCCAGGTATGCGATGATATTGTTAATAACTTTTTCAGTAATAGCTATTATTACTTACAAACCATTTCGGCTTTTATTCCTGAGAAAAAAATTTAAATGAGAAAGGGTGTATTTTTTGTTAAAAGAGCAATGACAGATGCTGGTTCAGTGTTTTGGGATTTAAAGTCCTTTGGGAGGCCCCGATTCCACTTATCGCGCCAACAATATAACCTTTCCTTTCCCCGTAATATTTTCGCTGCACGAATGTAAGACATGAATTTGCAACTTTAACACGTTTTTAAAAAGTATATGGAATCCTTGTTTCTTAATGCCAATATGTTTTACTTCTATCACATTATACCCATGTGGTATTTAGATAGCCCATGACACATGTAGGCGAATTATTTCGAATGGAAGCCGTTTTCACCATCGAGTTTCATGCTACATTGGAAATTAAAAATATATCGATACAGTTTATTTCTGTTTTGAATTATCTCAGTTTTACTAAGTTCATATTTAAAATTATGAAAGCATTGTAATATTTGTTAAAAGAAATAGTTCTCCCTCTTATTTTTACCGCGATTTCACGAAAAAATGTGATTTTAAGAGAAATTTACGGCTTTATTTCATTACAAATGTAAATTAGGTACGGAAGAAAGGAAGAAGGAAATTTCAAGAAAGGCCGGCGTCAGTCCAACACCGGCACAACTCAAAATGAACTTTATTTTAGTTTTCACGGCAACTTATGCCTCAATTAATTATGTAGAAAGGCAAACAGATTTTCGGAATGAATAATGCCTCGTGAAACTTTTCATTATGATTCCTGATTTAATTGGTCGAAAAATTTCAAATTAAAATATCTTATCAGAGGCGTAGATTTTATAAAAAATTTACGAGGTTAAAACAAAGTTCCAAACCAACTCAACCGATTTGAAAAGTGGGGATAATAAATAGAAGCCGGTGCTGATCGTAATTTATTAAAACATCATTGATAACTCTACTCGCGATGCTACAAATTTCACCGATGAATGAGGAGAAATCAACATTTTTAAAATACTATTCAAAATTCGTGCTAAAACGCTGAAATAGTATTGGCGTCTGTTTTTGACATCAGGCATTCGTAAACTCTTGACAACTTGGAAGTAAAAATTTAATTATGATACGAATAGTTATGAGTAAAATTGGTTTGCACTGTTTCAAAATAAAATTACAATACAGAAACTACGGAAACTACAGTTACTATAGGTGATTTTAAGTCGATTTAGCTCAAATTACCTTAATCCGAAAATGCTTCCTAAGGGAGCTACAGCCATTTGAAGAAGACGTCTTCATATGAGTTTTACACCGTTGATTAAGATTCTCAGTAGTACCTAAAAATACTGAAACTGGTAGACGTCCTGATGTGACAATGGAATACGAAGACGATATTTTGATTGAAATCGAAAATAATCCTGAGGTTAGCACCAGAAGACTCGCTGTTATGTATCCTGGCATTTCCAAGTCTTCCATATGGAATATTATTCATAAAGAAAACCTTCATCCTGTCCATTTTCAAAAAGTTCATGCCATGGTAGATGGTGATTTCCCTGCCCGCATAGATTTTTCAAACTGGTTGCGGAACAAAAAAATCAGGATCCTAATTTCTTTTCCAATATTTTATTTCGCGATGAAACTACGTTTACCAGAGACGGAATTTTTAATTTACATAATCCACATCCTTATGCCTACATTGGTGATAATCCTCATGCAACTGTAGAGAAAAAATACCAGCTAAGATTTAGTGTAAATGTTGGGATAGGTGTAATCGGTAATCAGCTTCTGGGACCCGTACAGCTTCCTAGCCGTTTAACAGTACAAGAATATCTTAATTTCCTACAAAATGTTTCATCTCATAATAGATGAGGTGGTACAGTTAATTGGCCCCCAAGATCTCCTGACTTTAACCCCTGTGATTTTGTATTTGGGGTTATTTAAAATCATTAGTCTATGCTGTTCCAATAGAAACCCGTAATCAGCTGTGGTAAAGAATTAAAAACGCTTGTAATGAAATTAGAAATAATGCAGGAATTTTTGCGATTAGACGATCTTTGGAGAAAAGAATAAATTTGTGTATTGAGACAAATGGTCGTCATGTATAGCATCTGTTGTAAAATTAATTCTCTTATTTCTGTTGGCAATTATCTCTAACTTTGTTTTTTTTTAATGTTGATTGTTGTTTTATACCCTCACGAAATCAAATTAATTTAAAATTGCCAAAACAATGTAAGCAACTTAATACTTACGACTTTTGTTACCAGTATCTGTACAATTTGTTGATTTTTCGAAGCCAACTTGATATTACAAATACAATTTTATAATCCAACAAGATTTTATGTAAGAAACACAAAAAGTTTGAAAGTATTTTTCTCGAAAACGGTTCGTGATATCGATTTGAAGGAAGAGAACATTTTTTATTAAAATTATCTTGAATTTTTCAAATTTGGTGTCGGATACATAAAAAACTTGAAAATAACAATTTTTTAATAAAAATCGACTTAAAATCACCTCTAGTAACTGTAGTTTCCGTTTGGCAGGAGAGTTTCTGGACACCCTGTATGCGGCAAGGTCTCTTTAAGGATTAAAAAGCCGAAAAAGTAAAAAAACCATAAATCATTTCTAGTATTCACCTACCCACAAGCGAACAATTGATTCTCATTGGTGCAATGTAGCTTTCGATTGGTCTATCCAAAATTTACTTGAATTGCTAGTGCACATTGACTGTCAGAGCTGTATTTTGTTTCTTCGGTCCCACCATATTTAGGGCGATATTTGCACTTTTTCAAAGTTGAGAATGTTTGAAGTTGTTCCAAAAAACAATCATTATACAATATCACTGCAATCTGAAAGTATTTACATATTTGAAAGAAGAGTTGAAAACAAGAAATGAAAATAGAAATTGTACTTGGAACATTGAGAATATGTTGAGGCATTGAGTCCCTTCAATAAAATGTAAATCTTGGCAAACAGTATCTGCGCTAATTAGGTATTTTTATGATTGGAAAGCATGTTTTTTGTACTGTAATTTCATGTTCTATCGGGATTTTATTTCCGAATATATTCATTTTTCTCACCACAAAGTAGTTTCCTCTAGACATTTTATTTATTTTGAACCTAAACAGCGGACCAGACAATATATATGGAACTTTTTTGTTCGATAGGTTGAATCGATGAAATATTCAATGTAGAATAACAAAAAGAGAATGCCCTTATACTACGTTCAAAATTTCTCGGTAGGATCAAGTTATCGAGTGGCCAGCAAGTACATCCTTTACTGCATTTCAAGCATGCATTATAGCTGGAATGGTTGTAGAATAAAAATATCTGGAATAATCCGATGCAATTTCACTTGGAACTTTATAGAGTCTAGAGAATCAGTGGTGTACTGATTTATATTTCTTATTAGTTATTTTTGAAGTGGAAACTTCTCTAGGAGCGTTGGTGAGGAAAAATCATGGTTTTCGCGTCATCGTCACGCTTTTATGCAGCACACAATACTTTTGGTTACACAACACAATTAACAATGAAGCGTATATAGTGTTGCATATGTGATCGTCACGCTTTCCATGAGCTGTGTGTATTCTGTGTACCCTTTCTTAAGGGGTTCAATTTATTTAGACAAATTTTCTCCCATCATAGGCTTATGATAAAATTTTTGAATAGGGATCCATTTTAGTGTGAAAATTTCCATTTACCATGGAACAGCCATACAATTTTTAAAAGGGTAACATTCATTTGCAAAAACTCCCATCTACCGTGGACGAAACGTAAAATTTGTGTAAGAGAATCACTGATTTGTAAGATTCCCATTCACCATTGGCGTACGATGGAATTTTTTTAAGGGGGTTAATTTATTTGCACAGATTTCCTCCCATAATAGTCGTATGATAATATTTTTGGAGAGAGGTTCATTTTTGTATGAAAATTTCCATTTACCATGGTAGTACCATATGATTTTTAAAAGGGAAGCATTCATTTGTAAAGATTTTTATCTACCATGGACGTAAGATGAAATTTGTATAAGGGAATCACTGATTTGTGAAAATTCCCATTTACCATTGGCGTACGATGAACATTTTTGAGAGGGTTAAATTATTTGGACCAAGTTCCTCTTATCATAGACGTATGATAAAATTATTGAAATGGGTCATAATTTTGTAAAAATTTCCATTTACCATGAAAGTGCGATAAAATTAATATAAGGGATTAATTTTTTTGTGAAAATTCCATATAATGAGCGTACCACATAATTTCTTGAGTGGCTCAATTTATTTGAAAAAATTTCCATTTGCTATCTATGGAAGTAAGAATAGTAATTTTGAAAGAAGTATATTTGTTTTAGTTTTCACTTCTGTCGGCATTCCCACGGCTGCCTATTTGCTTTTTTTATATTTATTTCATTAGCTTTAATTAGTTAGATTTGAAACTGAATGAAAGCTAGTACACTTGATCGTAGATGATGATGAAACTACTGACTAGTGAAATTGATACATTTTAACCGCCAGTTTTTTTTTGTGGACACACCACTGGTTCAAGGGGGTATTATAAGTAGTTTGAAAACCCAGCATTTCCCCCAATCGAGTGGCTCTTGTAAATCGAGCGGCAACCTCACAATGAGAGGTTTAATCCTCAAATGTAGCTTACTGGTTGCCGGATCCATTAGCGAACATTCAATCTCTAGTGTGCAAAGAAGGCTTTGCATTTAACGGTCGCGGCAGTTTCGCTTGTCAGCTAAAAGTCGATACTGTTGATGTCAACGAAAATTTTGGACAAAACAAATTTGGGGAGGGTAAAAGCTAATACATCCATTAAAAATTTCATATATATTCGGGTAGATCTTAGTTTGACTTTCGGATTAGAAAGTTATAGCAATAAGGTGTTCAGTTCGTCGGAAATTTCATCAGTACTCGAAAGTTATTTTTACCTGACTTGTAGAAAAAAACACGTGAGATTGTGTTGTTTTTTATGAGCATTTGCCAGATGAAACCCAACCAGATCTATTAGATACTTCATTCTACATATTACGATCTCTTTTAGTGTTCATGACCTCTCATAATATAAAAAAAAAAATTGTGACCACCTCAAAAGGTGCAATTCTTGATTTCTACTAGATTTTAATGAAAAAAAAGGTATGGTTCGGTTATACCTTACAATTTTTTTTGCCGTACAAAAGGATTCTTTAAATCTAACTTACATCTCAATAATGGGTGCTTTTTTCTATAAGAATAATAATCCATTATCTGTTTTTGCAAATAAAAGTTTAATACCCTCAAACTTTCTCACTATTTTAGTATTAATGTATTATGCACTGCTTATCGAGTACATTCTGTGAAAACTTTATAATTTTCCCCAACGGTTTGTTATTTATTATTTTTAATGTAGTAAATGAAGTATTTCCAGATGAAGAGTACTATCACAACATATTGAAGGATAGGGAGATGTACGAACAAATACTTTTCAAAATAGAACATTGATTTAAAAAACAAGAATTATTATTAAAATGGATTGCAAATTATCCGGCGTCCTATTTTTTCAATCAAACACTTAGATTAGATATTCCTAATAAATAAAATGTCAGTTGAAGTGAATTAATATGATTAAACCAGTGGGTATGCATTTTTGAGCATATCTCTGAGCGTTATTGGAAGAACTAGGCTCAGTTAGTTTCTTAAATGATATTTTTCGGACATTTGAAATACAGCGCTTTTGACTAGAATTTTGGAAGTGATCTGCAAGAAGCACACCCATTTTTCTGTGTATTATTGTAGACATTTCTGGATGAACATATCAAAAATTGATTATTTCCACTGCCTTTTCATCTATATACATCGAATAATAGTTTTATATTATTAACGCCTTACTTTTAATAACGTTACCGTTTACATAAAAGAAACAACTTCTTCTCGGGCTATATGCCCCGGCAGATATTGAATTACACTTTCAAGTAAACGGTGTTGCAATTAGAAGGAACAACATCACTTCGGCGAATTTGCGCCTCTGTGAGCTTAATCCCAGACTAAAATCACAATCAATACATATCCGTTAGTGAAGCAAATGTTAACGACATGTTCACCTCCAATCGCAAACCAAAATTCTAATTGACACAAACGTCTATTTGTAGTATCAAGAGATTATTACAGTTTCCTATAAAATTGTCGTATTTAGTAGAGCGCGTTACCAATAGATATCGAATAATACTCTTATACTATTAACGCCTCACAAAGTTTTGAAAATATACCAAAAACGTTTTCAAAATCAAACATTTGACACTACAATTTTTTTGCTACTAGACGCCGGTAAGCACATTTTCCTTGAATCGACCAGTATTTCTACACACCATTAATCTGGTATTACTCGCTTAACACATATCCTCACTATATCTTATACTTATTGACATAAGCAGTGGTATGCTAATTAATTGTAATTGTTGAGTACACACGCCGATTTTAATCTTTTCTACATGTTCATCCATCCATTCACTAGTAATTGCCGTCGACACAGCTTAACGACAGATATCGATATGCACATACCAATCGTGATAAGCTGAGTTGTAGTCGGTACATCACGGTCGAATTTCGTTAACTGTAGAACTATCTGTCTCATTCTAAATTAGATCATCCCTGTAAGTTCAAAGTTAATAATCTGTGAAGGAATAACTCTATCTATATTCTCAGAGCGCACAAAAAAAGCTTCTAGGGTCTGTAGTCTGACTCGTAGAGCAGCAACAAAGTAGAAAGGAAAGTCTTCCGCCGATTCATCTTCTTAGCAGAGACAAGAATCGGTGTTTTCACCAGCCCTTTTCTGCCCAGAACTGTATAACAGTCTGCCTCATTCCAAATTAGATCATCCCTGTTAGTTCAAAGTTTATTATCTGTGAAGGAATAACTTTATATTCTCTGAGCGCAAAGACATAGCTTCTAGGGTCTGTAGTCTGACTCGTTACCAACCCTATTCTGCCCAGATGGTAAGTTAGCCTGAAGTTTCCAGCTGATCCACTACTTCGATACCTAGGAATCTGGTATGAACCGATATCAATTCCAGATCCTTATTTATTGCAACCATGTTGGTTATGGAATAGTCTAGTATTTCAAACCAGTTTTGAATTGCAGATGCTCAAGCGAAATGATGTCATTGCGGTCAGAAAATATTTTAATTGACCTGTTAGAGTAGTCTTTCGCTTTAGAGACAGCGGATCCAACCTGAATGTTCTGTAAACCAGCTTGTATCGGCCACAACTAGCAAGGATCGATTCCTCTTCCATTCTTTCACGGATTGATCAATATACTTGACTTCGTCAACCACTAATGACAACTTGAGGAGTGCTTTCATATCGACAACCCCTAAACCATTGCATACTCTTCACAAAGGAAAAGTTTTGTCTCAAATATGAAAAAACCCAATTTTTTGTGTAATTCTAGCAAGGAATATAAATTCACTTTTTCCAAGAATTCGTTCTTGTATAGTTTAACAAACTCCACTTGAATATTGAATTTTTTCATTTAGCCAAATTTTGAAAAAAAATCTAATCATTATAATGCTTCGAATGGACTC
Organism: Lochmaea capreae; assembly: GCA_949126875.1. Classification (NCBI taxonomy): domain Eukaryota; kingdom Metazoa; phylum Arthropoda; class Insecta; order Coleoptera; family Chrysomelidae; genus Lochmaea; species Lochmaea capreae. Next base: position 23,462,391 of record OX421404.1, read on the forward strand.
TATAAAAGAAATAGTCGATTAGTCGGTTAAGATCGCACGCAATTTTACGCGAATGAATAAAAACCAACGTTTCGTTGTTCAACAATGCGTGTTATCGTTCTAGAATATGGAAATGCGAAAAATACCAAACACCGATAGTGTTCTTAATATTGCGCGGGATAGGTTTCTTTGTGTTGCATAGAAAAGATGCACCGAGAAATCCTAGCGGCAGACTTTATTGTTTGAGAAAATACGAAACCATTATATCTGAGTTTTCTTTTGTATTTTTTCTCTCTCGTTCTGTGTCGTGTTGTGAAGGGGAAAATGATGGAACCGGTTTCGAGTGCGATTGGAAGAGCACTTAATGGAAAAGAATGAGGATTTCTTATTAGCATTATTGTTTGTTTTGGCTGTTCGATAAAATATAAAGAGCATCTTAAGATATTTGTTTTTAAGGATATTTAGGGCATCCTTACTGTTTTAGAAAAAAATTCAATATAACATTTTATTCAGACGGAATAAAATTATTGCAAAATTGTGTTCAATCATAGACAGAGTTGTTATAAGTACTAAGAAAAAGTATTCCCAGTAACCAGTACAAGTAGCCTTATACGAGGATGTATTGATATCTAGTTAGCCTAGACCAGTTCCATGCATAAACAAAATATTGCGTTACCATAGCAACGAACAATAACTCATTAGAAGTGTCAGTGTCAAGTTTGACGTCAAAAAAGTAACCAGAGTTACGCAATAAATTAAAAGAAAAAAGATGTCCACCGAAATTGTGAAAATCGAAAAATTGGAGTATCGAGCCATCATCAAGTACGTGTATTTAAAAGGATTAAGAGGTAAGCAGATTTACGAAGATATGCTTAATACCCTTGGTAATCAATGTCCTTCGTATGCGACCGTAAAAAATTGGACTGCAAGCTTCAAAAGAGGTAAATTTTCCATTGAAGATAATAACCGATCGGGAAGGCCAGTTTCTGTGTCAGTCCCCGAATATATCGATGCAGTTCATGACATGATTTTATCAGAACGTCGAATTGGGCTTAAACGGATATCTGAAGCACTGAATATTTCATAAGAAAGCGTTCATCATATAGTTCACGTCAATATGAACATGAGAAAAATTGCTGCAAAATGGATCCACAAATGTTTGAATGTTGACCAAAGACGTGCAAGGGTAAAAGCATCGCATTCGATCTGTGCTTAATTTGAAAACGATGTAGACTTCTTAAACCGAATTGTTACTATGGATGAGACTTGGGTACATTTCTACGATCCAGAAACAAAGCAACAATCGATGGAATGGCGACACTCTGGTTCTCCAAGAACTAAGAAGTTTCGTGTCCAAAAATCTGCTGGAAAAGTTCTTGCCTCAGCCTTTCGGGATTGCCATAGAGTAATCATGATTGATTTTTTGGATAAGGGTAGAACAATAACTGGATATTACTATTTGACATTACTGACCACTCTACGGGAAAAAATTAAATAGAAAAGTCGCGGAAAGCTATCCAAAGGTGTTTTGTTTTTGCAGGACAACGCCCCTGCACACAAATCTCATGTTGCCATGCAAAAAATTCGTGATTTAGGGTTTGAATTATTAGAACACCCCTATTATTCACCAGATTTGGCTCCGTCCGACTATCATCTCTTCCCTCAACTGAAAAAAAGTTTAAAAGGTCGTAAATTTTCTTCCACCGAGGAGGTAATAAAAGCTGTGGAGATCTGGTTTGCAGAGCAAGAAGAAACATTTTTTTTGAAAGGTCTAGAGACGTTGCAGGTTTGCTGTAATAAATGTATCCAATTAAGAGGAGAATATGTTGGGTAATAAAATATTTTGACATTGAAATTTTGTTTGGTTCTATAGTGGGCTAAGAATTTTTCAATATGTCCTCGTAAATTATTTTCCCTCTAGAAATAAGTACCAAGTACATTTAAAAAGTGTTGTCGACCAAAAGAAGTGTTGATGAAGCTGATGAAACGAATATTTCAAAAGGATTCGAGCATCTTAAAGCAATTTGTTCTTTTTCTAAGCGACATCTACCCATATTAAGCCCGTGTCATAATGAATAACCGTATAAATTAAGTACATGTGGTAGTAATCGATTTCAAGTTTCAAAGTTACCTCTTGTTTACATGATTATCTAAATGTCACTCTTCCTAGATTATTTTCCACCGTTTTAAAGTTATCTTCCATCAAAACAAGTAAACAAGTTCTCGATACAAAATTAACTTTATAAATTAGATGTTCTTCCTCTTAACCGATAAACATGATATAAAACTAATATAACTTGCCAAGCATTTACATAGTTATGGAATTTTTCCGAGACCACTTTAAATCCTGAAAAATATTTAGCTTTTGATTACTTTTTTTGAGTCATCCATTTAGGTCGTCTATTTTAGATGTCTTAATGGTATGACGTTCCAGCTTTAATGGTCTGGGTGATTTCGGAATGTAGTTATAAAACACAAGTGCCTATAATTATTGGAAATGGATCCAAATTCATTATAAAGATCACAAGGAAAGAATTTAAGTGTTTTGATTTTTGAGGACATTTGTTTTATATACATGCCATTCGAGTAAAAGCTTTGCTTCAATTTAAAATAGCTTAACATGCGTAAAATGATGACTATCAATCACAGAAGTGTGTTCGAGTAGTCAAAGTAAGTCAAGTAATTATTGATCTTGAAAATAACTGATGTAAGATAGACGACAAGATGCTAGACCCATTTTGATACAAGAACTTTGAGGTTTAACCAACCACAATTAAAATATTGAAGTGAAATCTCATTCACCCGCGTAAAAAATTTTTGGAAGGTCACGTCACCGCGTAACTGTCACCTGTAAACACCATTATCTGTAACCATCATCGACAAGACTAATAAGTTTTGGTTCCTTTCCATAGGTTGGGTTCTTCGTTTTCTTCTGTTCGCTTTATTGGGTTATATACCTGGGTATAATTTGCGCAGCTAACAGATTTAGGCAATTGAATATCTTCAAATGGGATCACTTGAACTAAACTTAATTAGTGAAATCAGTAACTCCTTGACTGGAACTTTTAATAAGTTTTTGAATTATGCATCTAGCGAAAAAAGCTTAAATCGGTGGGTTTATGGAAAAACTTGAATAAATTTTGAACACGAGCACATTTTTTCTTAAATACTTTTAGTTTTTGAATTCGTTGTTAAATGTTATGGTGAAAAACTGTCGAGCTGTACCACACGATATCAGGTAGGTATAACCCTACCGTCGAGTTGTACCACCGAATTTCCTGGGAGGATTAACGATTTAAAAATAAAGTCCAATGACTAATGACCTTAACAATTTCTGTGCGCACGAATTGCGGACAAGGTTAATCACTGCACGAATTGCGGACAAGGGTCGGTCAGGTAAAATAAACAGGTAAAGGGTTAGGGGGTTGGGTTAGGTTAGTTGAATATTATTATTCATATTTTTATGGAATCGAAATTTATAGCCATCAATAACCAATAGACCACCTCGATGGTCAGTATAATCCCCAATGAAGGCGGAAATGGATTAACTCTACCTGGTACAACTCGGTAGTCCCCAAACTGACTTATAAGCGTCATCTTCAAAGGAGGAACATTTGTATAAAAGTAAATTAGGTTAGATAGGACATAAAATTACATCTATACTCTGTACGGATTCAAGAAAAACTGCATAGAAACAAAGAGCACGCTTGATCTATTCTAAGTCGGCTGCGTATTGGACGACTCGCTTTGAAACGTTAGCAGTAGAGGAACAGAACTTCTGTGTTCTTGTACTGATAAAAATTATTTATATTTTTTTATTTGTTTTTATTAATTATTGAATGAATACTATACCTATGAATCACATCGTTCTCAATACGCCCCTGTTCAGTCTTATCCACTTGCATAGGTTATTCAATATCCACATGATTTTATTTAGGTGCGGTTTTTCTCAGGAGCAAACCGACTTCAGCATTCTGTAGTTGGCGTTTGGAAGAAGAGTCTTAGGACACTCTATATTCGATAAATCATATTACACATTTCAAGAAGGGTACTTTTTGTAATAAAAACTGGGATTAAGCATATCCAAGTATTCTAATTCCATAATTTCTTAACAAAAGAAATAGAATTCAAAAAGGTTCATTATTTTTTCTTCCCAAACCAAGTTAATTATATAAGAATACGCCTACATATATACAAAAAAAGAGAAGTCTAATGAACTGTGAATAGCAACTGTATCATAGAGAAAAAAGCTGAGTCAAATAAAAGTATTTTTATAAAATCTAGATAATGTGCTTCTGTTTTATGATGTTGAAAACATTAAGACCTAAAATTGTATTTCTAACAATCAATGCCTGCTGTTAAGAAAGGTTTTTATCTCGGTTTTTATAGTCGTTTGGTACATTATTGTTGCATCCAGTGCAATAACTTGTTAGTTTAAACTGTGATTTATTTCGTCGCTTTGACAAAAAATAACATCCCATCAATAAGATTTCAGCTGTGGGTGTTTACTTTGGGCGAGTTAGTAGACGAGAAAGGTGGGGAAGAAGGCGAGTGGACGAGGTTATATGAGGTTCCGTTCTACCACTCGACTCGCCTCATAACTGGCCTGTTTATTCGACTTTTTACTAGACCTACTGTTCACTGCGGTCAAGTTGATAGCTTTTCTTTACTTCTCCCTTAACTCTACTCTATATACTGGGCTTATACAATAAAGTAGATTTGAAGGTTGGCGACGTTACTCTTCAATTGTTGATTCAATATATTAAAGTAGTTACAAACACCACGCGAATATGTTGTAATCAACTGAGTGGTATCAATGTAATATAATATGATTCAGTTAACTACGAATTTGATAAATTGAATGATCCGACCAATACGTCTATTCCATTTCGAATAGAAACACTAAGTATAATCGCAGTATTCAGTAATTTAACTAAAATATATCAGCGTTCCCCCATCGTCATATACCTTTCTCTATATCAACTGCACACATCATTACGTTTGATAAATTAACAGGATTGGATCACTGCCTCCTGAGACCCGTACAGAGTTGACTTGTTCATCAGCTAATACACTCTCAAGGGATATGTTATATGGATCATTCACCAGGATTGAAATCCCAAAAATAAAAGTATCACCATTCATCACATACCTACGTGTATGTGAATGCATAAAAACTATTCCGAAAATCTAGAGTAATAGAAAAAAAGTGAATTAATTGAATAATAATCGAGATAAGTGGAAAGAAAATGTTTCCGAATTGAACTTCAGTATATTTTTAACGTAATGAATTACCGTTGCTCTCTGCACCATTGGTTTTGCGTTTCTTAGTGAAATAATTTTTTCCAAGCATTCAGCTGTCAGACTCTCTTAAATGTTTGTATGTATGTTCACTGAAGACTGAGAGATCTATTGTAACCCCTTTCTTCTGCTTTCTCAGAGACTAGTAGTTCCTCTATACCTATTTCCTGGAGGAATTCAAGGATATCTGCAGGCTTAAGTTTAGGTGAGTATCCCTCTTCCTAGGCATTGTTCCCTAGGATTCTGAATTGCTATGCAATCTGTAAGTATGTGGATGGAGGTTTCCTTTAGCTCCACTATTTAGAGCTTTTTAAGTAATATAATGTCCCGTTAGGACATCTGTCAAAACAGTGTAGTTTAGCTTTGGCCTAGGCATTCATTTGATCTCTACAGGTTATAGTCTCTCAGTATCTTTGATTGTTCCATCCCTACGAGATATTTCCAATGGTTAGATCTTCTTTTCTTTTACTTACCTACTTTTTCCAATACTACAATACAGCTGATACCGCAAAAAGGGTTAGGTATGACCCACAAAAAGGGTGTTTCAGCTACTCTCTGAGCTGGTTCATTTGTTATTTAATTTACTCCTATTCCAGTGTTTCCTGGAATTCACAGAAAGGTGACCTCTTGAAAGCACAAACTTTCAACTATATTCAAGGCTGTTTGCATCATTTCTGATACCAGCCCAACAAGAATACCCCTGACTACAATAGCAATGTCGTTTGAGCATCAAAAACAGTAGAAGTCCGTGTACTCAGGCTTCCCATAGTACCAGTGATAACACTAATCGTTGTCACCCATCCATCTTAACCTTGATAGTGACTTGTCTTAAAGTTTATAGAGAATTATGGCACTTTCTAAAATACTGACCGTCACTATTAATGATCGGTCTAATTTATATACTGGCGTCAGTATTTTCATCGTGTAAAGCGAGATACGGCACCTATAATTTTGTGGTAGGTGGTGGTTATTTTCATTTTATTATTTTACCTATAACCTCACTTCTCTGTGGTTTGTGCTTCGTTCTTTGTTTATGTCTATCAAGTTGTCAATTTTACTTTTGGATTCGAATAATTGAAGAAATATTACAAGCTGCCATTCTAGGAGGTGCAAATGACGAGGATATAGAGTTTGTAATATTAGAAAATGTCCTAATTGACACTAATGAAATATACAATTTTGTTTTACGCATGTCTCAAAAATAGTGACGCCAATTGTGTCCGCCACTATCCAGTCCCAATTAAGGATAGTCCGTATTTAATTACTGACCGCCCTTATTTTTATCTACAACTACGCATGCGCACTTGTCAACAATGCCAAAATAAGGACGCATTTATTAGTGACTGTCACTATTTAAACCTGCCATAATTCTCTAATGTAATGTCATTTATCCCTCGATCGATTATTGTGGGTGAGTTAAAGTGTCCCTGTAAACTTTTTATTTCCCTTCGTTGCTAATTCAATAGGTTTTCGTTTTTTTTTTGGGATAATTGGCCAATCAATCATTTTAAAAATAAAATGAAACACGGTCCACTAACCTAATCTCAATGTCTAGAAAATCAGTGAGTAAACTCCCAGAATTCCATTAAATCCGGCGAAACGCAGATCCCTCTCCAAATTAATGGGTATAATTTATTCTAGCGAGACCTTTTTTATTGGGGTAAGTGCTTTTTTCATACAAGATGTCATCTAGACATACATCGGTAATGTATACGATTTGTAACCTAAAGGAAATTCGTGAAAATCTAGATAGAGGCTCTACCGCGAAAAAGGCAAAAAACCCCTAAGTGCATTTTTACAAATTTCGCGCTATCGGAAAATCATTGAACGTGAGAAAAGTGTTTTTCTTTTATCTACACATACGCTTTCAAACAAATCGCCGAGTTTTTCTTTCAACGACGCGTTAAGAAAATGCGAAGCAATATCTAGAAGCGCTCTTGAAAAATGTTGCGTCAAGGATTTTGTTTGATTTTCAAATTTTATAAATATATAACTGAAAAAGAAAATATTTTGTCGCGTAAACGAATTTCAGCGAAATTGGCAATATTGACACATAAAATCGCTTACAAAACTAAAACCACCCTAATCCGACCTGGGAAAGGTGAATGTACAAAATAATAGATACATTATAATCTCTATTCAATTAGGTATTTAAACAGGACACAAAAGAAGACTGGGTACGTATTCAATATTGGCATTATTGCCAAACAATGTTTTGGTCGCAAAATAAACGAAGGCGAATACGATGCGCGGTAGCGAATCATTTGAACTATTTTATGGAAAACATTCTTATAGAGTAAATGAGAAAACAACAGGAGAGCTGCTGAAGGCAAGCACATCCATATCATGTCAGGCGACATTTAAGGCAATGTCTAGCCAGAAAGTGACCTTCATACTAGTATGGGGTTGCATCGAAAAACTGAAGACGTTAGCCAAACGGAATAACGTCAAGCTGACCTGGGTATCGAGGCAATGAAAAAGCTGACGAACTTGCAAAAAGAGGGTCAGAGGATACGCAGCCTGAACCAGGACAGATTCTCGGCATACCGAAAACTATAGTACGAGGATCTGTAAAGACCTGGATCAAAGAACAACATATAAATTTCTGGGTAAACGTCCCAAGGCAAATGCATGGGAAAACCTTTATGAAAGAACCATACCTGAAACGTATAGCGGAACTGCTAACACTGTGCAGATATCAGCTGAGAATCATAACAGCTTTCATGACTGGTCAGGCACCAGTAAAGGAACTCCTGTAGAAATAAAAACAGTAGAACGGAGACCTTACATGCAGATTATGCGGTAGAGAAACGGAGACAGTGAAACATATACTGTTTACAAGCGAGACTTGATCGCAAAAGACAGTTATTACTTGGCCAGTCGACAGGATACGCTGAGCTACATATCAAACACCCAGCTAAGAACTTGTACAAACTGGTGCAGGGGACAAAGGTGCTGGACTGGGTGCTATAAAAAGCACGAGCAAAAATACAATAAGCCATTAGGCTGCAGTGTTATCGGAGACTTGTCAGACAGGCTTGGAAAAAAAAACTCATAGATAGGTGAATTTTTGGAACATACCTATGAAGATTATAAACTTGTTAATATAATATTGAAAGGTTTTTTATTATTTTCTTACAAAACTAAAGAATAGAATGGAAGTTCATTCAAGTTATACACAATAAAATAGGAGAATTAAAACAATATTTATAATAAATATTGAATGTTTATTGTTCTCGATAATAATTATACAAGGATTACAAAATTAAGTAACTAACACCCAAAATCGAACTGTTTGACAATTGAATAAGCAGTTTTATATCTATCTATGTTAATATAACCTAATATGCATTTCACTTTTTTTCCTACCTTTTAAACGTAAAATTCTGCAAAAATCTTAATATAATCATTAATTACGATTATTGTGATACGAGATTTGACAACGTGTAAGGCTAGTCTTAGCTTAAATAATATTTTGGGGACAATCAAAATGTAAACAAGACTTGTCTATTTTTAATACGTCATCGGGTTGTTCTAAACATGTTGACATCGATAGATACACGATCAAAGGCGGTGAGGAATTGCCGTGAAGCGTTGTCAAAGCTTTGTAACTGAAAAGAACTATGTTGGGTCCCAGGTCACAATAATATGGAGTGGATGTACTCGCGGAACAAAAAGCGATAAAAGACATTGCAATGACAGTAACTTCAACACTACCACTGATTAAGTCACTTAATATTGTCATTGAAGAAATAATCCTAGGATAGACGAGGAAAAATCTCATGGAGAAAAGGAAACCTGCAGTGAATTTAATGAATCGCAAAATTATTGTATAAAAAGTTTCATGAGGGAACTTGAAGAAGTGGTAAAATAACGAGCTACCCAAGATAATAGATGTGCCTCCACGCCTTCATAATCCAAACTAAACAATTATTAATTTTACATTAAGGAAGACTTAAATACTTGGAAAATAGAACTTTATTATTATGGGCTTCGGAATACGTAGTAGTGCTTTTTCAGTCCAGCTCGATTTGCGCATTCATTCATTCGATTGGGTTGTGCTCAACAGCCCAGACGCTTGAACTGCATCTTTGTACCATTTCCCATGTTAACTACTTCCATTCCAGAAGCTTTGTGTGTTCTATGTAGGTCACTAGTTTGACTGGAGGGATTTTCAGTAGTTGTAATGGTTGTATTATTTCCTCTCCAAAGTGCTTTCGTCTGAGTCCATGTAACTTCTCGCAGAAGCAGAGTATGTGAGTAGGAGTTTAATTATAGAGTTCACATTTCCTGCACATAGGTTCACTAAATTTGCCCATTTTGTGCAGATGTTTCCTCAGGGTGCAGTATACAGTCAACAGGTAGATAACTGTTTTCAAATGCCTCTTACTCAGTTTCAATAGCCTGATTGACAGTTCCTTGTCTACCTTGTTCAGTAAACTCTTTGTATGGAGGTGCCCTTGTGTCGACCTACATTTGAGTTGGTGTTCCCTATCTAGCCAGTTTCCGATTTCCCCTCTTATCCAATCTTTTGTGATTCCACAAAATGGTTCCGGACCTATGAAGTCTCCTTTAGAGCCCTCTTTAGCTAACTGGTCAGCCACTTTCTTGCAATCCCTTCATGTGCCAACACCCATATTAGAGACACTTTGTTGTCTCTTGCACATTTTAACGAAAATAATTAATCATAATTATGATAGATAGTAGTCCAGGTTTTATAGTTCTAAATTATGTATTTAGCCACTCTGCATTCATTGAAATGATCACTTGTCTAACTTCAATACAACATTTGAGTAAAATGTTTTTTTTATAATATAGTTACTCCCTTCATATTTATTATTAAATTGCTACTTCTATAGAAATAGTGAGAAATTCAATTGCAACTGTTATTATATGACCGTATTTTTTATGAAAAATGTTCTGGACTATATCGTCGCCCAGATTTTATTCAACCCGGCATTGAGAGCATACTTCTACATCATAAATTGTAGTGGAATGTTGAGAAATAAACCGCTTCGGGAACTGTTTGAATGCCTTCGCCGAAAATTGAATTACTTTGTTAGATTTATAGCTTCCGTGTAGTAGCTAGTAGCTAAGTAGCATAGCAACACTATATTCGGAGGCATATGGTCAATGATGGTCCATATTTAACCCTTTATGCCGAAACTTTAGTTCTTCATACTTGTAAGGGAGAGATTATACATTTCGGTATTTTGTGAATTATAAACTCTACCTTAATAAATAAAATTTCAGTTTATATTTTTTAATACTTTGAAAATACAAAAATTGTTTATATTCAGTTAAAAGATGTGTAATTCAAAATGAATAATGAGTTCGACCGCTCACTTCCTTTTTGGGAAATATTTAGGTTATACTGTATTGTGATATCATTATTTATACCTACTAGATAAATATCGCGTGTGAATGTTATTTATGAGGCGATTGAAAAATTCTGCAAAATCGATATATATGCAGTGAATTATGTCAATACTTTATTTTAAGTGGAATATACGAGCGACGGACGAAAACGAAACAGGGTCATTTTCGGGAACTGCATCAACGTTTTAAAAAAACGCAGAGACTTTAATAAAAATAGGGACCGTACGCCATTGGTACGTTTTTGACAGATATCCGCCATATTTCCTCGCCCTTTACCTATGCCGCGTAGCTTCAGATAAACTTGCCAAACTATATATGCATGAGAATCGGATGTATTCAGCGTAGTTAGAGTAGAAAACAGGAAAAAAAAATGAAACAGGTGATGGTAAAAACCATTATTTCCAAAAGTAAGTTATTTTGTATATCTGGGAGTAGCAGTGACAGATAAAGGCGATGGAGATATGGAAGTAGACAAAAGGCTAATGAAAGCCAGCAGAGTCTTGGAAGCCCTAAAATATGATAAAATCAAGGAAAATAAAAAAGATCAGATCATACAAAATAATCATACAGCCTACCCTGTTATACGGAAGTGAAGCTTGGATATTAAAAAAAATAAAAATAATCTGGTGAAGAGGAAACGGAATATTTCAAGAAAAATTTACGGAGGAACTAAGAATACGGTGCCGTGGAAAACAAGAAATTCAAGGCATGTACTAGACACCGGTTTTGATGGTTATGCCTTGTGGGTAGAACGCATGGAGAGTGTACGAAGAAGAAGGTAGGTAAGAAAGGGGATGACCTAGAAGGGAATGGATAGATGTTGTTAAAGAAGGCTTGAAACAGATAGAAATAGAGGACTGCGAATCGTTAACATGTGTCCCTCAGATGTTTTCAAAATAAGTCATTTTTGATCTGTATTGGATAATGTTCTGAAAATGATTACGTAAGAGTAGGCGAAATTATTTCTAGGAATACCACATGATGAGAGAAAACATTCCCAAGCGAAGAGGACGGTTGTCAGGAATGTTGACGAAGTAGGGACAAGACAACACGAAGATTTTGAGTAAAATGTGAACAGTGCGGAGAACATTTGTGTCAGGTGCTCATTAGCTTAAAAATTCTCTTTGTATCGACAACGGTATTTTTTTGAAAGTGTTTCCAAGCTGGGTTCGTTTGCTACATTAATAATAGCTTCTGATATAAAATCATCTCTCCTTGGTGAGCTTTTAATCGTTTTAAAAATGATATATTCACTTCATTGTCGAATAAATTATATCTCTCTGCATGTCGTTTCTTGGTGAAAACGTTTCTATTTATTGTCAAGTGTCAAACTTGTTTTGTGAGATATGAGATCCAATATTTATTGTTTTCTCTTGTTAAAGCATTCCTAACAGCTTCAACTAGTATGTCATATTTTAGTTTGAAATTAGTTTTCTGCTATACCATAGAGTAGGTATTGAAGAGTGCCCTTGGTCTGGACAAAATAAGTGGCTCATTAGAAAAGTTTCGTACTGGGTATTCATCTAACAATTGCTGACGTGTTTTTTTAAATATCCGGGAAAATCACTAGTTTACAAGGTGTTAAACTTTTTTATCCATTTTCATGAATTTGTTGGTATATTTAATTGAAAATAATAAAAGTTTAAATTTTTGCTGATTCAGGAATAAATATTAATCTCACAATTTATAATATATTTATTCGTTTCTATCATTTTAATCTATGTTTCGCTTTAATAATACTAATCAATCTGAAATGACGTAAAAACTGATAGCCATGATTTACTTTTCAATTATATCTATATATTAATAAATAATCAAATACGTAACACTAAAACTTTGTTATTTACTGTAAAGTATTCTAATTCATTTTTTTTTCTTGCAGGTACGTTTTTTGAAAATACATTAGGACGATCAAACATGTGAGTAATTGAAAAGATTAGTTATTTTGCAACTGAAGACGAATATTTAAATGTTTGTTTCATGTTAGAGGTATGTCCACATTTGAGTAGTAGAAAAATTAGGAATTTTAGGAAACATCCAGTAAAGGCGATTACAACAATTCATGCGATTTTCAAAAATTTGCAACATCCCTGACTGCTAAATTCTTCTTATCTTTGTAATGATCATATCTTTTAATTCCTGAATATTAGCATATTTTCTTTAATACACGATGTTTTTAAGTGACCCAACAGGAAAAATTCTAAAGGATTCATGTCGGGTGCTTGCGGGGGCCATTTGATGAAATCACGCCCACCAATCCATCTTCTGGGAAACACATTATTTAGGTATTGACTCATCACCATCTTGTGGCTGCCCAATATTGACGTTGAAATTTTTATATTAAATTGTAATTGAAAATACTTACTTGGATTTGGACATAACGTTTCCCTCAATGTAAAAGGGTCCAATTATATGTTCGCATACATTCAGTTTTTGTGGATATTGAGTGTGGGATTCACGCATCCAACGAGAAAAAAGTGGCCTCATCGCACAACATAACTTCACCGAAAAAATTTCGATCGTTTTGGTTGTAACATTTTTCCTTCACCATTTGTGCAAACTGTTCACGTCTAAGGTAATCATCATCCGGCAACTCTTGAACGAATCCGATTTTGTTTGGTTGGAATTTATTTTCACGTGAAATTTTCATTATGGATGTTCGCGAAATATCAAGTTCTGAATATTTGTCCGGGTGTTGGCCACTTGGGTCGCCGCGGTCAGTTTTGTCAGCGGGGGTTCCATAATGTCATCGACCACTTTGTCGCCAGTTTTAAAATCAGGTAGGCCTCTTGGTCGCCGTAGTTATCAATCATTAAAGGTATTTAATTTTGTTAGGTATATGTGTACTGTTCAATTTGACATAAGTATTTAACTGAATATCGAGAATTACATCCACAAATTTGAATATATATCGGGATGCGTTGAATAAAAACTAGAAATAAAATGTTTGTGGTTAGGTTAGGTTAGAGAATCACTTTTCAAATAAAAACATTATTCTTTTCAGTAAGAAAGCAGACAACTAATTGATGAAAAATATTTTTATTTTGGTTGTTGACAGGTCACAAACCCATATTAGTATTAGAGTAATTGAATAAGCCCATAATTTTCTTGGAACCCTTAATCCAGCTTTGGCGACCAAGTGGTCTGTACCTTTCCAATAGTGAAAGGATTAAATTTGGGTAAAACTGACCGCGGCGACCAAAAGGTATATTCCCATTTGTCCAGTAGGACTCACGTGACGATCGTCTTCTAACGGGATAAAAACGTTTAAAGATTTGTTTTCAGTTCTTCTGCTCCCTGATATGGATGAATGTTTTACTGAACCAGTTTTGTGAAAATTTTTCACTAATTAACTGACAGTAGATCTAGTTATAGGATTTTGGTTAGTATTTAAATTACTGAAGTGTAATACGTTTTTTGTTTACTTCTACGCATATCACCATATTATAAAAATTATATGAATAATAATCAGTATTTCTTAAGGATTTCAAAAGGCAAAAAAATATAAAGAGATAATTGAGGCGTTCCATACTTAAAACGCACTGTGTATATAAAGTATATCTAGTATTTTTATAATAAACTGCTCGTTATAGGACTAAATAGTCCGACCCAAAATTAGTGCGAAGCAATAAAATGCCAAATCGATTCCCAATTTCGAAAAGTCAGGAGCGAATGGGACCGTGCCACATATGTGAACTAATTGACGGTTTATTAGAACTACTCGGACGGTTTATTAGAACTACTCGAAAATCTAGCCGACTACGGTTCCAAATAAAAAGTTATCTGGCACTTGAAACCGCTAAATTGGTTTTAATCTGCCCTAATCTGCTCAAGATTACACAGAGTGGTGCGTTTCTCGGTTGTTCGAGCGTTCGATTCAACAAATGGCCTTAATGGATGACGAACAACACTTTCCATTCTTTTCGGGCTTAATTCATATCTAGCTGTTTCTTAGAAGGCCTTTCAGACTCATTTTTATTGACCTTTTGAACGATTTTATTATTATTGTTACTGTTCATAAAATTATTACTCCACCTTATTCCGTTGTTATACAGGGTGTGACAAAACAATTGTTCACTGAGGAAAAAGTTTTTTTCATCATTAATAAATATTTAGATGCAGTATAAGTAAAGACTTTAATACCTATTAGGACACAACAAATGTTTAATTATGACCGTCAACTTGTGGTGATTATATATATAATCTTAAAGCCCTTCTATACCACTTACTGGTGTATAGTGTGTTTGCAGTTACTCTTCTGTCGCGAATTTTTTCCATTCTTTTCTATTTTGAGATAAGTCCTTCGCTTCTTTTCAGCTTCTTCCTCTTCTATCCAGTAATCAAGCTATAACCTCATCCCAAGTTTTTCTTGGTATTTCCCTTTTTTAATTTTTCTTTCCATATTCTCTTCACCGGTCTTCCTACATCCAGACACGTTGTAATTGTCATTTTCGTGATGCTCACGATTGCACTTAATTTCATAATCTACAATATAAACAAGCAATAACCATTGCATTAGGTTGATTTTAGTTAAAGACCATCAATTTTTCACAAGAACTTAACATGTAAATTACCTGTCAGAACCTGTAATCAACTTTATTTAATTAATACTTTAACGAAGTAACAAAAAGAAATATTAATGTATTTTATACTCGTTACGTTTTAACGAGTTTAAACGTTGTATGATGGATAAAGGAAAAAATAAGTTTTTTATTCTATTTGCTACAAAACAATCACGATGTGATAAATAATATTTATAAACCTGCTAAGCTAAATATCTCCGGAGTCAAAAATTTGGAGTGAAAGCAATTGATATTTCCATTTATTACAATAAAAAATTCACAGTTATAAAAACTATTACAAATAAAATGACATATTTCGCTAGTCGTCAATTTCTTGGTGTATAGGCTAGGAAATATAGACCGGAAATGACCATAGGTATTATGTTTTACCATTTTTGGTGTACAGGTAGTATAAATAATCCACAAGACGATATGAAGTTTCCAAAATGTAAAATTAAATCTCACTGTCATTTGAACAATATGTATTTTTATCTTGATTAGGTCAAAAGTTATGATTAATAAAACATTGTTAATAGCTCCTATCACTGCTAAGTCGATGGATAAAAAAGTGATTTTCTCACGTATTTTGCGCCGCTGAATCCGAATATGCCCGGCGTTTTTGCAAAAAACCGGTACGTTTTGTTTAAATCGCAATTGTTTAAACACATTTTGAACAAATGGTTTTTTCGGTTCGTACATTTTTTTTATGCAATTATAGCCCATTTTAGAAAAGAATGTATCTTACTGATCTTTTTTTAAAGGCGGAATTCATATAATGCGCGCTAGAACAGATCGGCCTGCGTTCGGCGAGCGGTGATCGAGGCTTGCCACGCAACGTTGAGAAACCGCTTAATTGTCAATCGCGATAAGTGCCAAACGCCGGACTTGCGCTAATATCGGAGTATACCAATTTGTAGAGTAAGGTTCAAAGAACAAGTAGGATTTTTCCATTTTGAAAAATGTTCAGTAGGTCAAAAGTTATTAATTAAGCACAGAGTATCTAACAAGAGGCGACAGAAAGTTGTTTTCGTCATCAATCATTTGTGTGCACATGCGTGAATTAATCAGTTTATCTGTCGATGTCAAGTCGTCACTTCCGTCACAGAGTACACCATCTATTATTTTAAACGATTTTCATATTTTCGATCATTTCTATAATAAAAAAGGACATTTTCTAGAGTTCTTTTTTGATATTCATTTCATAAAATGAATAAACTTCCAGGTAATTTCTTTAAAAAAATAAAGAATTTCATTATTAACCTAGGTAAATAATGATTATTTACCTAGGTTAAAAATGAGCTACGTCCCATTAGACAGATATGAGATGAGTAATAAGGTGTTTTATTGTTAGTATAGTAAAAAAAATATTCTATAGCCCTAACTGTGAGGGATGTTCATCAACACTACTATTTTTCTTATTGTAGTTATGGTTTTACTTCGAATCAATACTCGTGTTACTTTTCTCAGTGAATCAGGTAGTTTATGTTTCAATGCCTCGACGTATTTCCGCTGAATATCGTGTAAGTCCAACTTCAAAGGAACCGACAAAGCTTTCGTCTCTTGTTAGATGGTATACTCTGTGTCGAAAGTTAGTATCTTAAAATCTCAAAAATTTATAACTTTGTAAATAAGTACTATACGGAAAAATGACAGCAGACCTTTTCTCTCTAAAATGGTCCATGTTTGCATACAAAAATTGTCCGAATTGAAAAACCAATTCGTTCATAATTTGTTTAAACAATTGTGATTTAAGCAAAACGTACCGGTCTTTCGAAAAAGCGCCGGGCATATTCGGATTCAGCGGATCAAAATATATAAGAATATCACTTTTTTATCCTTGGACCTATTATTGCACAAGGCAGCATTGACCGCTCCCGGACTATGCCGTATCTCGGCTTTTCGTAAAATTATTTGTTTTCACTCACAGACAATATGTACAAAAGCTGGAATTGGAATCAACAAGTAACAAATTAACCAATTATCGATCTACACTACCTTCCGTACCCCACCCTAACTAACCTAACCAGAAGGTAAAAAACGGACCCTATCACTAAGGTATGAACCGGAATAGATAGATAGTTGAAATTTTCGCAGATGATATATTTCTGTGTCCATTATAACAGCACATACGAATAACAAAACTAAATAAATATTACAAACGTGATTTTTTTGCGAACTCAAATCTCCCTGCGGCCTTATGTTTTTTTTTAAATTATTATATAAAACGAAGCTATAAATATGAATCACAAAAGTTAAATCAATCTGCTAAATAAATCATAGTAGCTTCACTTGTAGATTCCGTTCCACGTAAGAAGAACCCACTTGAAATTGCACTCGTATATGCTCGAACTTGTTGTCAAAACCAACCTATATTGTAAAATTGACATTCGACCTCAAATCAGTAGCGTAACGTTTTTATATTTTGTAGATAAAGACAAAATTAGGATATTAAAAATGTATTTATCATATGTATAGTTTAAGTGAAATTTTGGGAATTCTTTTAAGCTTATCGAGATATTTCCACATACAATAGACACTGGTAAGTAAATGAAAATACTTGGTATCGTTGAAATATTTATACATTCAATTAACGGTTGGCGATGTTCGTTTGTAACGCCAATGGCATGAAACGGTCGTTAAGAGGCGACATAGATGAAAAAGATCAATTTTGATTTCTGCTCAAGACAGTTGGTAAACTTCACGTGGCTTTTTCTTTTGTGAAACGGAGTCTATGTATGTACCGGTTTTTTTTACGATCAATACATCAAAAATCAGCTAAAACGAACAATGTTCATGGCCTTATATTTCCTGGCCTATGTAGTATTGAGGTCCAATTATTCTTCTTTTTTTGTTTTTGATTCTGGCTTTTTGCTTCTTAGCTTTAGCCTTTTTGATTTGTCTGTTCTATGAAGGAGTCTGAATTGCATTGATCCTTTTGTTAATTTATTTTGCGACCTTCCTAACCCACCTAACTTAACTTTTATTAGAAAAGCGAGAAAAGTGCCTTTAAACAGATTATCAATTAAAACCGTTTATTAGATTTTCGATTTTAAAGAGGATTGTAGGTTCTGTTACATGCCGAATTTATATGCCACGTGTAAAATTCAATGAATCTTTCAAAACAAACATATGCCGTTATGTCGATAAAAAGTCAAATATGTAAATGTTTGCTTTTAATCAATTTTAAATCAAATTTCGACCTAACGAAATTCCAATTCGGTAGTAAATTATATTATTTTAGTAAACATTAGCTTGGTTATACATATAGAGGGACACATTTATTATTGTTTCAGAAATTGCGTTATTCGCGTAAGTAACACAATAGTTATTAAATTAAATTCTAATTACAAATATTCAATGATTAGTTGTAATGTTTTATACTTAACATCATTCAAACCTTCTGATTATATTCCGATGACCTACCAACATAATAAAAAATTGATAAAAGTATCCATTCGATTGGGTTGTACTCAATAGCCCAGGAACTTGAAATGAATCTTTGTACCATTTCCCATGTTATCTACTTGGTGTCTTCTATGTAGGCCACTAGTTTTACTGGTGGGATTTTCAATAGTTGTATTATTTTCTCTCCGAAGTGCTTCCGTCTGAGTCCATGTAAGTTCTCGCAGAAACAGAGTATGTGAGTAGGTGTTTCATCATAGAGTTCACATTTCCTGCACTTAGGTTCACTAACTTTGCTCGTTTTGTGCAGATTTTTCCTCAGGGTGCAGTGTCCAGTTACCAGGTCGGTAACTGTCTTCAAATGTCTGCTACTCAGTTTCAACATTCTGGTTGAGAGTTCCTTGTTCAGTAAACTCTTTGTATGGAGGTGCCCTTGTGTCGACCTCCATTTGAGTTGGTGTTCCCTATCTAGCCAGTTCCCGATTCCCCCTCTTTTGTGATTCCACAAAACGGTTCCGGACCTATGAAGTCTTCTTTAGAACCTTCTTTGGCTAACTGGTCAGTCATCCTGCAATCCCCTCATGTAATGGCACTCATATTAGAGACACTTTGTTGTCTCTTGCCAGCCTGTTGAGGGATTCTTTACAGTTTTTCACCAGTCTAGACCTAGTTGTTGGATTACTGATAGCTTTAAGCAGAGCCTGGCTGTCAGTGAACATTCTCTTTCTATGCCCTTTTATACAAGCCCCAGTGCCATGGTTTGTATTGGAACCATTGGTGAACCAGATGATTTCTCCAGAATTACCTGAGTGCATCACCTATTTCCTAGATGGGATAATGATGTTCACTCGCTCTGTGAATATATGTCCTTCTCGAACATCGTTCGGTAACCACAAGTCTCCCAATGTCTGCCTAAGAATTTCCATCGTTGCCTCCGCAAGTGATCGTTAATGTTGCAACAAATTTTTGTAAATTCTTTGTTAAATCTGTTTGTACCAAATTGAATACATTATAGTATATTTTGCTACAACGGTAGAAGATGTGCTTTAGCAGCAACCATTACAGATTTGTAAAAATGGTTTTCGCCCACTATATGTGAAAATTTGTTCCAAAGTAATGTTTATTGTCCTTTTGACGCATTTATTTGTCACTTGCGTAATTTGATATTTCTCGTTAATTTCCTCAATATAAATCTGTAACTAGTATTGGTTATTTTTTGCGCTTAGTAGAAACAACATTAATTCTACGAGAGGAAGGAAAATTCCTTCAGGAATCTCATGTTACCGCAATTACTACATCTTCTTTTCGATTTATGTTGGAGGAGTGTGGTTTTGATACCTCGTAGTTCAGCCGAAGGGTCCATATTAACTGCTTTTACTCGTGAATACATAAATTGGACCATAGAAAAATGAATTTTTCACGGCTGAGTACAGAGTGGATGTTTATGGCAAATATGGTCGAAATCTGGTCTAAGTATAGCTGGGGAACATTATCCTGCCTTCTCTCCGTCACTTCGGGCTGCTTTTAGGGAGGTTAGTGGTGTTCTAGATAGAAATTTCGTATGGATCTTGTTCTGATTGACAGAGGCATGTCAACAGTACAACGATCCAAACATATATCCTACATGAAAATGCTTTTCTGCTAATGCAGGACAAAATGGAATAACTTGCTCAAAAGCTTAATCTTAATTCCATCGAGCATACAAAGAATGACCTTAAGAAATATTTAAGACGTCTCATGCCTGCTCCACAACATGTTTAGTGTTCCAACTGGCATTTATGGACGAATGAACCAACTTTTCCCTGGAAGTGATTCAAACGCTGCTGTTTTTTATGCGAAATCGAATGAGCAGTGACATAAAGAATCGAGGTGGCATTACGCCATACTGATAATAAGTGTTCCTCGTCATTTCTTGCCTCTTTAATTTACCATTGAATTAATACATAACGGATTTATTGTGAGAAAAACAGGAAATATTAAAAAATAATTTGTTAGTTGACCAGTGTATTTAAAGGTATTTTAATAAGACATAAAAATTCACAAATTGGTAATGGATTAAACATGAACCGTTTATAAACACTATAAAAGCACACTTGTTGGAGTTCTCATTGGTACGAACTCCTAGCAACAACTTTTTATAAAATAATAGATACGTCAAATTGTATTCATTGTATAAGTATAATTTTTTCAATTCCTGCCTAGTTAAATTATTCTGCAAATGCCCTCAATTTCTACCTTCCAATTATTCAAAACAGTTTTTTTCAATTTACCATTCCAGTATTTCGTCCCCTTAGGTCTCAAGTTTATTCCTTCTCCTGCATTAAAACGAATTTGAAAAATATATTACTGATTGGGCGTAAAGTACCTACAATTTTCCAAGTTTCATTCGAATGAATAATTAAGGGTTGAAAAATGACTTGTTTTATTTCTATTGGCTCTAAAACAATTCGATCAAGTGATGCTGAAATTTTTATTGAAAAAAAGTTTTGTAGTTTCTTAGTTATAAAAATTATATAGAAATTATAAAGTTATAAAAGAATATACCTACACTTTAATTTACTTGAACTGTGTATTTAATAAAAATAAAACCTATAAAAAATTCAAAGATTCGTGCACAGTTCAGTTATATCAACAGAACCGTTATTAAACATATTTAATTATTTGGGACGATTTGCATTTGCAAGTGGTTATCAATAATAAAATATTACTTGAGTAGCTTTTCATTTACATTAATTAACATTACTTCACATCACGTGCAAAATGGATAATTAATGACAGTTTAAACCGATATTCAACAGTAATTATTAAGTTTAAACTAATTCCTATACCCACTATCAATATATATCTATTTCTATAAAAATTGGCATAGATGGAGAGCAAGATATGGCGAGTTTATGGAAAATATTTTGACATACACCGGTTATTTTAAATCCCAGATATTATCAATTTTTCTGATTATTTATTCATTAAATATCAATATCACTTTGTGTTGAATACCCCATGTCTAAAATTTATACTTATCGAGATATTAATTATTATTTTTATTCGTTCACTCATTTCTAGGGCCCTCATCTTAAGCGTTTTTAAAAAGTTTCATTTTAGCAGGCTGTGTATTTACCTCTCATAATTAAATATTATTAATGATCATTATTTGAAATCAATCGCAGGGTTATCTCAAATTTTTGCTAATTATTTAATTAGTTTAGTCAGAGGTTCCCAAACTTTTTTTCTCATAGACCATTTCCAAAATTTTGCTGGTTCCGGTCGACCCCCTGCAGATACATTTCTTTTAACCATCGAGAATTTATTGGTTAATGAGGTTTTTTATTTAATTGATTATGCTATGAGTATGTCAAAAAAATGAAGTTGGTCATTCCATCCATCTTTATTTTTTAAAAATCTAGTCACAGCACAGGAAACCAATCAATTCTCACTTATTTTATGTAGAAACCTCCTCATTTGGAGTGACACTGGTAAACACTAATATCGATTCACTTTACTTAACTTTTCTTTCCAAAATTCGTGAAACAAATGAATAGCGTTTATTCTTGGCATTCGTATTGGCGAAGAATCAAACAAGCTCATGCAAGACTTCAAGCACACACACCACAAGTCGTACGACGATATATTGAAAAATTCTTAGCCTACTATAGAACTAAACAAAATTTCAATGTCAAAATATTTCATTACCCAACATATTCTCCTCTTAATTGGATACATTTATTACAGCGAACCTGCAACGTCTCTAGACCTTTCAAAAAAAATGTTTCTTCTTGCTCTGCAAACCAGACCTACACAGCTTTTATTACCTCGACGTTGGAAGAACATTTACGACCTTTTAAACTTTTTTTCAGTTGAGGAAAGAGATGATAGTCGGACGGAGCCAAATCTGGTGAATAAGGGGGTGTTCTAGTAATTCAAACCCTAAATCACGACTTTTTTGAATGGCAACATGAGATTTGTGTGCAGGGGCGTTGTCCCGCAAAAACAAAACACCTTTGGATAGATTTCCTCGTCTTTTCTATTTAATTTTTTCCCGTAGAATGGTCAGTAATGTCGAATAGTAATCTCCAGTTATTGTTCTACCCTTATCCAAAAAAGCAATCATGATTACTCCATGGCAATCCCAAAAAACTGAAGCAAGAATTTTTCCAGCAGATTTTTGGACACGAAAGTTCTTAGGTCTTCGAGAATCAGCGTGTCGCCATTCCATCGATTGTTGCTTTGTTTCTGAATCGTAGAAATGTACCCAAGTCTCATCCATAGTAACAGTTCGGTTTAAGAAGTCTACACCGTTTTCAAATCGAGCACAGATCGAACGCGATGCTTCCACCCTTGCACGCTTTTGGTCAACATTCAAACATTTGGGGATCCATTTTGCAGCAACTTTTCTCATGTCCAAATTGACGTGAACTATATGATGAACGCTTTCGTATGAAATACTCAGTGCTTCAGATATCCGTTTTAGCCCAATTCGACGTTCTCCTAAAATCATGTCATGAACTGCATCAATATTTTCAGGGACTGACACAGAAACTAGCCTTCCCGGTCGGTCATTATCTTCAATGGAAAAGTTACCTCTTTTGAAGCTTGCAGTCCAATGTTTAACGGTCGCATACGAAGGACATTGATCACCAAGGGTATTAAGCATGTCTTCGTAAATCTGCTTACCTCTTAAAGCAGGACGCGCACTGAATCCGCTCGACTCGGATCGACACGGCACAGCATTGCCGAACGTTTTGCATTGTTCTTATTTCAATATATCACCGCGCACTCATTCGGATCGGCACGGCAGTGACCGTTCGACTCGACTCGACTACGGCGGAGATTCCTTGGGATGGCAACTTCTGCCGAACCGAACGTCCAGTTGATTATTTTCAATCCAATAGTGGTGTCAATACTCTATTTATCATGGAGGAAAACTAATTTCTAGCATAGACAACATGTTGCTAGTCGATTCAGTGCGCGGGTAA
Organism: Lochmaea capreae; assembly: GCA_949126875.1. Classification (NCBI taxonomy): domain Eukaryota; kingdom Metazoa; phylum Arthropoda; class Insecta; order Coleoptera; family Chrysomelidae; genus Lochmaea; species Lochmaea capreae. Next base: position 23,485,987 of record OX421404.1, read on the forward strand.
TAGTTATGTCGATCCGATCCGTTCCGTGTCGATCCGAGTCGAGCGAATTCAGTGCGCGTCCTGCTTTACCCTTTTAAATACAGGTACTTGATGATGGCTCGATACTCCAATTTTTTTATTCTCACAATTTCGGTGGACATCTTTTTTCTTTTAATTTATTGACGTCAAACTTCACACTGACACTTCTAATAAGTTATTGTTCGTTGCTATGGTAACGCAATATTTTGTTTATGCATGGAACTGGTTTAGGCTAACTAGATATCAATACATCCTCGTATTTCGTCCCATTTCACGTCAAGAAGCCGTTCGCAACGCTGTACTGAATATGGAATGGACAAGTTTTCACATGTAACAGTCGCTGAGCTTCTTAAATTGTTATCTGCTACATTGATAGGTGAAGTCAAGCCAACATTTTAGATCTTCCTTATCGAAACCACATAAATATTCGTGGACCCCCATTTTTTGTCACGCCAACGTAGACCCCCGTCGAGTCTTCGTGGACCTCTAGAGGTCCACCTAGACCACTTTAAGAATCACTGGGTTAGATGGACATAAAATCAGATTTATTGATTAAGGTCGATTTGCTTATAATGATGACGTATGTGTATTTTTATAGCAGTTATAAATTTTAATAAATCCACTTAAAATGATAGAGGATCCATAAAATCGACAATAAGTCATGGAAGATAGTGTACTAATGTATGCGACAAAAGCCAATATTACGGGAATTCCAATTACCGTTTCACTTTTAATTGCTAATAACCATCAACCATAAATTTGACAAAGACGCATCTGCTTCGAGACAAACAATCAGCAACACCGTCGTCGTGAATTAGTACAACGGCAACAATGGCCGGTAAAAGCGATTTAATGTCCAGTACAAATGGCGGACCAACCGACGGTGGCTGAGATGAATTGTGGCCGGGAATGAATTATTAATCGGTGTACCGAGGAATATCAGGGAATCAAGTCCGTTACAGGAATTATTTAACGTTTCAAACTAAAAACGATACTAATCCCTTTAATGCTTCATTCATTTCGAAAGAGTAATTTTCGTGAATTTCTGAGATCTCTTAAAAACGAATTTGTTAGGTATGAATCAAGACAGGGATTATGTACTTAAATGTTGAATTCGTATATTATATAATCACTTTCTTTGAGTATTTTGGAATCCTGTTATGTTTCCACTGTCTTAGGCAATTTCCATTGACAAACAAAATTTCCGATTTCTCTTGTATTTATTTTATACAGTGCGGTACAGCCAAATTAAACAGATCCATTATTTCAATAAAAATGTTTCATAGAAAGGTATCCTTCATTGTCCTGCATTAAAGTACATTCCACTCACAAGTATAGAAGCTTATGTTACATTATTTAAAAAATAAAATCCTTGTTTCACGAAATTCTTTAGTACACATTAAAAACTCAATAAGTCAAACTGCTTAACCGTTAGCTCTTGATGACATTAAACAGCAAAGAAAATGTCATTCATTTCATACTGTACCCTAAAGCATACCTTTACGTACTTGATTTCAACAGCAATACAATAAACAGAACGATTTGTTGGTTATCAGATGCCCCGTGGCTTCATGAGATTTGCGCAAAATGTCCCCTGGAATGAATTGATCTTGAGCCATTTCGTAAAAATCGGATTATGACAATCGCTGACAGTATTATATTATTTGAAAACAATATTATGTGTCTATGGGTACCAGCTACAGGCCAGCTATCTTGGCATTGAATGCAAATTTCAAATATAGCGTACGCCGATATTAATAATATATATTAATATTTTATTTTTTCACTGTTCTTTTGTGTTTTTTAGCAGTAAGAAATAAAATGTTGTACATCACACGTCCGGTAAACTTTTACAGTACTATTATTGTAAATATCTATTTTTTTAATTAATTGACATTCAGTATATCAATCATAATGCACATTGCTTAATTCAAAACTAATGAAAAGGTTAAATTTGTTTACCTCAATCAATAGATACTCTTCTGGGGCTTCCTTCATAAATCTATTAACTTCTTCTCTTGTTAGAACTTTTGATTTGTTTGTCTTAAGACCAACTGCTTGCCTTTGAAAGCCGTTAGTTTTGGATATTTTGAAATATCCAGCTCCTTCTTTCACTATCAGCATAGACTTGAGCATCGAATATTTTGCCCACATTGTCGCAGGATTCATCTTTTTGGAGATATCCAAGAATTACGCCACAAAGATATTCTCATTCAAGCCGTTTTCCAACTTATAGGTTTTTCTTAAGTCGTTGAAGAGCTGGTATTTCTTCTCATACCGAACAGAAGACTTCGTAGGCACCAGTTAACTGGTTGCTTTAGCACATTTTAGCACGATTTCTTCCATTTCTTACGAAAATTATCACAAAATACGCACGGGGTGACAAACAAATCAAAAGCTAACGTAAATCACTATAATCTTGATGCAAGTATTTGAAATGTTTACCTTTAACGGGTTTAACGTCCAAAGTTTGAGTGAATCTATCTGCTCACCTCAATCAACATCTGATTCGTGGTCGATTTAATCACAAGTAGCATTTTTTTTAGGTCAGATGAATATAATAGTGTTTTAAATGTTTGTTTAATACCTTCTGCACCTTACTTCATTAGAAGAAATCCAATGGCGTAAGATAAGATGATTGTACTGGTTCCTCACCCAATATTGATTAACTATAGTGTATGTTTGAAGTAAACATTATTTGAAAACTTAAAGACATATTGCGTACTCTCCATTTACTTAGTTCCTAAAATAAATCTAACAGTCTAATATAGTATTTGTGATACAATTTGGACTAGAAGTCATGAAATTAACAAATATAGAGAAAAATATGTTCTATACGATGCGCAATTGAAAATAAAAATCGACCGTTGCAAGCGTTTTTTTATAATAGCTTCAGACAGGAAAATATTGAATTTATTCCAACCTAAACGTCCTCACTGTATATGATAGGGGGTTAATTTTGTTGAAGCTTGTGACATTCTCTCAAATCTGGTATTGAGGTTCATTGTGTTAATATTCAATAAATCTTAAGAGATCCTTTGTGTCCACGTTCTTTTCTTCAGCTTCTTTGGTCGTATTCCCTGGAGGAATTTCAGGATATCTGCAGACTTCAATTAAGGCTAGTGTCCCTCTTCTATCCAGCAGTTTGCTCGGTGTTGTGCCTCAGGGTTCTGCATTGCAGGATTCGAACCCGGGACCTCCTCAGTCACGAAACCCTTACATTATCCCTGCGCTACGAACGGTTCCTACTCTTTAATATTATATTCGATATTATAATCTACACTGTTACCCCAACTCAGGGTACCTAGAGGGCTAAACCTGACGTTTGTGTGTACTCCCATCTAACTCGCTCGTTTTGCCTGCCTACGCCTATCTCGCTCTCCTGGCTAACCTGACGGTTGCACGCCCATTCATCCCCCCACGTACTATTACATCACATTATAGCCTCATGTGGACATTTCGTAGATCAAATCCCACTTCTGATTTATGAGCTAAATATTAAAAAAAGGAAACCGTCGGGACTTGAATCCGGGATATCATCATCCACGCCACACTTGCATAACCCCTTCAGTAGGGATGGTTCCTACTATTCAATGTTCTATAAGATATTATAAGCTATATCATCACCGCGACTGCGTCTTACAGTATTTAGGGTTTTTATTCTTCCTTACTAGTTAGCATTTAATAACAATACATAATAAATCCAAAATGCATACATAGCATGAATCGTACTTAATAACTACAAGGACAGTTTGTCAATGTTTCAATAATTTATACATTCAACTGGCGTGCTAACATGAGCACATGCCCACTACGTTGAACCTGTAATAGGCAATATGTTGAGAGGGTTTATTATCGTTATTATCGTCTAATACTTGGAAGTGTTGTATTATCTATCCAAGGCTTTCATAGCTTAATTGCAAACTTGTTCCGTAAAGAAAATCATTATGTTTTACGATCACTACACTCGACCCTTGTCGTTAATATGGCAAAGTGTTACACAGTCAGCCTACAAAGTTGTCGTCGTGGTGTTGATAGAAATTAATAATTTAGATTTAACGGATATACAGAGTATTTCAATGAAAACTATCCACCCTACATAGTTCCGAAAGAGTCACTTTTATGAAAAACTGAAACGTCAAAAATCATATAAAGAGGGACGTCCAGTGATCAGCAAAGCAAGTCCAAGACCAAGACTCGGATAGTCTTGGTCTTTTTCTTGTTCATTTAGTCTCGGTCTTGCTAGTCTAAGGATGATCTTGGTCTCACGATAACGCAAGACCAAGACTAATTTAGCTCATCACTAGGGTCGTCTTTTTGCGTTACGGATAACTCCAATGTAAACTATGCCTTCACTGCGGCGCTAACTCTACTCAATTGACGCTACGATGTTTTGCTTGGGGTGTTTGACGTTTTTTAAATAAAGTGTCAAGAAGGTAGCTTAGTTTTCATGAAAATAATTTCTGCAAGATAGGGTTGAAATTGTGGGATTATACTACAACAGTAAAGCTGCAAGAGTCTCAGTAAGACAGTATAATGCTGCTCATCCCGGAAGATGAAAATGTTTAGAAACATGATCAGTTGCCAATAAAAACACCAACCACAACAAGTATAGTTAACTGCGAGGCTATGGAAGTTGCCGTCTTAGGACAGCTTACGTTAGAACAGGAGTCTCCAAACTTTTTCACCTTTGGGCCAAATTGTAAACTCTTCAGACGTGCCAACAAGATTTGGAAGGATACGAAGGTCCTCGTCCGTTATTTTTTATTTTTATGTTGGTGAAAAAAACTTATGAAGCTTCAGTTAGGTTTTTCTTGATTGTCATGGCATATGTATGACTTGTATGGAGTTGTTTTTGTCCAACTATGTCAGTCAGTCAGTTTCTCAGACTGAGCGAGACTGACGACTGACTGTGGGTGGGCTGGGTTATGACTCACCCCAGGGGATGTGACCACGCTGCGACAGCGCAGGGAGAATGAGAGTCATCCCGGCAAACATCGCTCATGTCAACGCGGGCCGTATAAAAACACTACTTGAACCGGATGTTTCCCGCGGGCCGTAGTTTGGAGATCCCTGCACTAGAACAACAGTAAATAGACTGCTTTTCGTAAGTATTTCGGTTATCTCTTTTTCCAGATTGGTACGGAATAGGACAATAGTTACTAGCATTATTCTTCTCGCCAGGAGAACAATAATTATAGGTGTTTTTAGGCAGTTGGAGAATAAGACTTTTTCAAGGAATTAATTTATTAGAGAACATAAAAATAACTGGTCTGATAACCCATCGATGAAACAGGAAGTTTTGTTTTTATTGCTGAGAATGGTTTGCACTAGTTCAAATTTATCTACAGATCTATGTATGTATGTATTTTGGGGTAACATTCACTGAGTCCTAAAAGATCTATTGTGCCCCCTTACTTCTAGTTAGTTTCTGAGGAGAGTCTCAGAGACTAGTAGCTGCTTTAGTCCTATTTCCCGGAGGAATTTATCTACAGGTCTAAGGTTTACAATTGATTATAATTGTTCGTCTTGGTCGAGGTCAATAAAGTTTAATGACCAAGTTTTGCTCCTTAAATCATTGATAACAGACCAAGTTTCGCTATTTCTATGCGATTGTTATAATAGTTTTCCGCTTACAAGTGAGATGTGATTGTATTTTATATTAAATTCCATATAAAATTATTCATAAAAGTTAAAAACGCCAAATTCACTGGAACAAATGATTTTTAACATTCCTCGATTGTCGGCGAGAAATAGATACCTACTCGTTCTATTTGAACGTTCCCAAAACAAATATTTTGAAAAATTATTCTTTATATCTTATGACAGACCACTAAAAGTTTAATTGACATTTCTTATTTGTCGATGTTTACTCTCCAATGAATCCAAGCCCCATGGTGGAAAAAAATTGAAGGTATTATTGTGTATCTGCTTTGGACTGTACCTAGACCTTTGTCTATGTTGGTTTTGAACCAATTTTTGTATTTGACTCGTACTACTTCCGTTGTGGTCATTCCCTGAAATGTCGTTATGTCCTGGCACCCACATTAATCACACGTTACTGCTATCTGCCAGCTCTTTCGGTTTCATCTAACATCTACCAGTCTGGATGTTTATACCATGATTGTCAGTCCTGTATTTGTTCATTCTGGCACAAATCTTCGCATGGTATACAGAGTGTATGTTTTTGTATTGAGCAGAAACATATTGAGTTCCTGATTTTACTAGAATAATTGAAGGTTACTAGACGGTATTTTCTCTTTTTGTTCACGTACGCCGCCTTTTTAAAAAACAGTAAATTGGAAATTTATTCACATGTATTCGTTTAGCAATAGTTTCAACTATTATCAACTATTTGATAATATTGTATCAATAATAATGAAATCAAACACAAAAAGATAACCATAAACAACTAACGTATGACGTATGACATAAATCAGATCATTAGCACGCTAGTGTTCTTAGAAAGCTAGTTTGGAAATATTTAAAAAAATACCTAATATGAATTTATTAGTAAGCATTAAAATAAGCCGCTTGAAATTGCTGGAAAAAGAAAAATTAGTTAAAACCACTTTATGTATAAGGAAATTTGAGGAAATTTTGGATAACTGGCAACATAGCAGCAGGTGGATTGGAAATCGAATAGTCCAACTCCAGTAATTGGCATAATATAACAAAGTAACTGGTCAGTTATTAACGCGGTCCACTATTTCATAAAAAAATTTAACGACCTAAAGAAGTTGGGGTTACTTAGCATTAATTCCATCCAGGGGCGTGTGCGAATTGTGTTGTAGAGAAATATTATTAATATAATATCTATTTGTTGGTTGAGTGAGTTTACTTATAGTATATTACAAATTTCATGAGTTTTACATTATTTCACGATATTCGAATTTGTAAAAAAAATGTATATGCACGCCATCAATGGGATTAAAAATATGGGTTATAACAGTAACATTAGAATAACTGTATCTACTAACATTTCTATGGTGCTTTTACTTCAAGTGTTGGGTAAATATTGGATTCATCCTGTATTCACGACATATAATATCGAGAGGACAACAACCTCTTGTGTATAACTCCTTATCAGTGTCTTCCAAAGTAATAAATCACACATTAGACCGACATTAACACCGTCAATTTGGTTCATGCATGGCCTTTATAAAAGCTTAATACATTTACCAAACGCTGCTTGCTGGCACAGTATTTTTTATCGTTTTTTAATCATTAAAGTCACTGATTTATGAAGAAGTCGATAATAAGATTTAGAAAATACTAGGTCGATTAAAAGACAATTGATTCATTAAATGCTACTTTCTTTTATAAAATTGACATAGTCCTAATGTATAAGTGCAAAACAAAAAGTTTGACTAAATGCAAAACTACTTACTATAGTTGTGAGTAACATTAGTTTGCACCGTTTCAGAATTTGTCGGCGAGACAAAGAAATCTGTAAGCAAAAGCAGAACCGGTTTCAGACAAATTTTTTATTATTGCAGCATCCCAACGCACTAGCGATTTATGTACTCTTTTTTCCGATGAATAGCAGTTTTACCGATAACTGTAATAATGGATTTTTTTCTATTAAAAATGTACTGAAATCTTCTTTACTAAATGTTTTTGATTTTTTTGGCCGATATCCTTTCCTTTTCAAAAAAGCAATCAAATTTGTAAACTTACTGATATCCACATTTTTATTGACATAGATTGTTGTTCGTAACATCGAATAGTGACTCCACATCGTCGACGGTTGGAATATTTTGGCTTTGTATGAAAAATAAGCAAGAAGACCCTTTTCTGATACCGTTTTTTCAGTATTTATCTTCTTCACTTCGCACCACTTTTGGAAGTTAGAATAAGCTGTTTCATATGCTGCTTTTGACTTACTTTGGCAGCAAATTTGCTACAACAGCTTTTGCAACTTCTTCAACGTCTGAAGGTAGGGACTCTTCAGATTCGCTCATTTTAAAAGACAGAATGGACAGAATTAACAAATAAATGTGGTTATTTTGACAAATATGTCTTAACATTTGAGGTTTTGATCATTGTTGTAGTGGTTATCTCCATAGAAACAAACAAGCATGGCTTTGATAGTATTTAAAATTTCAATGAAACGAAATGAAAATTTTCTTTTTTTATTTTCGTCAACTGAATTACAAAAAATCTTGTATATTAACACGATGCAAAACGCCGTGTTTTTTTGCACACGATGTGCATCTAGTGCAAAAACACGTTCATTTTGCAACTAGTTGTATAAATAGCTATTATATATGCGGGAAAAAAGTAATTTCATTAAAAGTGATATTTTGTTACCGGACAACAATGATAATATGTCAAACTTTTTTTCCCGTCACAGAAAAATAACTATTTATTACCTCCTCAGCAACAGTAATATCAGCTGCTTCACCAAATATACCCCGAAAATTTAACGTTTCAAGTACAATGCCATAATTATTAATAATATACATGATGTTTACAGAGTAATTGATGTGTGCGATTCGTCATTCAATTTTAAGACGAAAAGTTCCTATAAACACGTGTGATGAGTTTAATCGTTAATGAGATGCAGGGTGTCGACTTTTTCGTGATAAGATCTGACTGTGAGTAATAGTAGTTTGTACAGCTAGTATGCGCAAAGCGTCACTTTTCTCACGAGCGCAGAAGTTTGTGGCACGAGCCGCAAATCTAGCGAGCGGGAAAAGTGATTTGCATACAAGTTGTACACAATATTTTTTCTACAACCACATTTATTAATGAAAGAAATACAGTAATTTATATAGTTTTGGACAACTCAAAAGATAAATTATTTTGATCTTGGTTCATAATTCCTGAAAAAAAAAGTTGACAGGTCATAGGTAGCTTTGTTTGACCTTTCGGTGAGGAAAAGTGCCAAAGCGTGTACCTTTCGCATTACTTTTCCAACGGTTATCAAAAGAATTAAGTAAAGGCCTTATTTGCGTATAAAAATTTGTGTAGAAAAGCATATTGGTTGTAGGAAAAAATTTTTTCGACCATATTTTTTCCTTGGTGAGGCTACTGGTTTCCAAAACTAATAAAAAGTAACAGGGGTCTTTGGAGTTTTGACAACTACTGCTTCAAACCTGAAATCCAACGCAAAAATTCCAATTTCAAGGAAATATTTAATTAGATTAACATTATTTAGGATTTAAATTAATTATAATGACATGATATCAGTCCAAGTGGTTTCGTTATAATTAAATTCGCAAGAAATATAAATAATTGGAAGGGGTATGACCGCAAAGAATGTTTTTGTCCGTCCGTCCGTCTCTCCCTCGTATTTATCGTAATTGGTTGAAGCGCTTTACTCCACTTGAATCCTTAAAATCATTTGAATATGGGAAAACGACAAAAAAGGTACTCGAGTGGTCGGGGATTATTAATAGACATAAAGAATGGAATTTCTACGTACAAGTTGGGTATATGAAATTTGAAGTTTTATAAGAGTGGCCACTTATACTACCTTTTTAGTTTAGATATTCATTTTCATATCGGTTTGTGAAGTAGAAAACATCTGTTTGGACAAATACAATATTTTATTTCCTTTTACTGCGGTAGAGCTGAGAGGTTTTCGAGAACATTCTTGGTATTTATCGTTTGATCCTGAGATATTAATTCGAGCTTATAGAGAATTTTGTTTTACATTCCGGGATATTATTCAGAATTCAACAATATAATACACTTCTATTATGGTCGTAAGTTTGGATATTGAACAAAGTAGACAGATAATATTTATAAAAACTGAAAATTCCACCAAATAATATTGTGCCAAGTAGAACAATCCCAAACAGCACAAATATATCGTAAAGACGTCTTTAAGATGTCGTATTTCGACATACAGGACGACTTAGGAATGTCTGTTTTCGCCAGAAAGGCATCTTAAAAAGACATCGGATAATACAAAAGGTAACATCTTTAAGACATCTTTGGAAATAGATACGTTTACGTATGTATGTAATGTGCAGCCTTAACTCCCTATCAGTAGAGATGTGGCGTCGCTGCGATGGAAATATTCAAAAAAGTTGTTTTTAATTCTCCAGGTTTCTCGGACCTCCCCTGACGCCTTAAAAACCCAAACATGTCCGGGTTAATTCGGACGTATGGCAACTCTAATTCTGTTCTTAGAAATCATATTTTTTCATTTTGTATCCGTTGTCATTAGTAAAACCCCACAGATCAGCAGAGAAATCATAACAGTTCTTTATCTTGAAGCATTCATTATTATTTCGATGTTCTGATATTGTTAATTATAACAGAGTAAAGTGCGGCACTCGTTTGTTTCTTAAGGCGGTTCTGGAATTATCTCGTTGTCAAGTCATCGTCGCGTCTCTTTAAGGCTTTAATTAGTTTCGCCGCCACCTTTGTATTTCTGGTTGGAACATTTTTCGTGAATGTTGCTACGTCCGGCGGCATTCAATGGGCTCGTTAACAATAAAATTTATATCCCTCTTAATACTTTCTGTTTAGTTGTATTTCATTTTTAATCTTGTTTTCGCTTAAGGAAGATGTATAAACTAGTAATGTAGGAAATTGGCTATATACGCTGAAATTTATTATTAAATGTAGTATAAATATTGTTGAACATATTTTAATCGTAAAATATATTTCATTCTAATGTAAATTCGTGTCGATTTAATTCAAGAATTGCTTTAACCTAGCAACTTTACCAGGGAACCAATTTGGGAAAGAACATCTTCATACTTTGCCACGAAATATTCTTAGCAACTTGAAATATGTATTCTACAGTGGAGTAAGTTCTCTGATATTCATCAACCAATATATCATTTTTTCTCTATGCCTTTCTTTCCATCTATTCATTATCTAATGATTGCGATGGATTGGCCGTAGATGATTCGTAGAGTGGCCTGCTTGTTCTACCGATCTTAGCCCGTTAGATTTTTTTCTTTGGGGGTTATCTAAAATCACGTGAATACGTTAGACGACCAACAAACTTACAGGAATTGAGACAAATAATTATTGATGAATGTGAACTAATACATGGAGAAGTCTTGGAAAGAGTGACATTTGAAGTAATTTTGTTTCTCATTATTCTAAAATAATGAAATGTACACCTATAGTACAACTAACAGGAACGTATCTGTCGGTTGTACATGGAAGAGGAGGAAACAGCCTCTCACATTGTCTTCGATTGTGAGGCTTATTTTATTGGAGATATAGACTCCTAGAACTAGAACGTCCTAGGGAGGATTTCTCCAAAAAGGACCTAGTGAAAAGACTGTTGGGCCTGATAAGGGCTACTGGTCTCTTCACATAAACGGCACTGCCAAGAGCACAAAAAGTCTAAAGGCTGAGCTCATAATTAACGAATAGATCAGCCAGTAAGAAGACTAACAATGAAAATATTGAAATATGAGTGTACTACGACCTTAAGAATGCATTCAACATCTTGAGAAAGGAAAATATTTATTATAATTGAAATAATGAGGTCAATTCAATCTAGATACGTGGAAAAATAAATTGACAAATGCTCACAAAACATTTGTACCATTTCCACTAATTAAATTTTCTTATATCTCAAATGAAAATTATCTCTTGAGAGAAACTGTTGGGAAAAATAAGAGTCGAGAATTTTTTTTTGGATTCTAATTCAAACGAATACATCCGAACTAATTATCTTTTTTCCGTAGGCCTGGAATTGTATCGTGAAAAAGAGCGTTTATGAAAGAGTCTTTTTCTCTGCAACTCCGGCAACCCCGGGCTCTTTTTAATGAAAAATATATAAATATTCAAGCCCGACCAAAGGGAAATTAAACAAAAACATTAAAAGGGGATTTAAATTGACGTACCGGGTGAACCACAGCAAAAACAATCGAGAATATTATCTGAAGCTTTCAAAAGAAAAAAAATTTAATATACCTTAAGAGATTTGCTTTAGAAAGACCGAAATTTAAAAAATATCAAACTGGAGATGTGCATTTTGGACAAAAAAAAATGTGTGTAGTAGGGGGTGTTTGATAAGAGATGAACGTATTCCAGAAGGTATTTACATACCGCATTCAAACAATACTTGATTTAATTTCGCACGCCTCTGTTACAGCGTTGCCATATATGTGTAAATAAAAAGTACCTATATTACATTAAACAATACCTTTAAAGAGAACTGTATGCAATCTTTCAAGTTCTTATATATGCAAAAAACCACGAGCTTAATCATTTTTTTATCATTACGGACTTTAAGTTCTCCATTAACCAAATGTACCTACTCCTCGAATTCCCCAGTGCAAATTATCAGAAGAGAGCTGTTCAATCTACAAGAAGCTCATAAAGGTATTCGCTTTTCATGGGTTTCATCACACATAGGGATAATCGGAAATGAAAAGCCAGATCTTGAGGCCAAAAATACAATAAAACTGATGATCCAAATTGTACTTTAGTGTCAAGAACTACTGTAACAGGTTGTAAAAACTTTTTTAAACAGTTAGTCATCAGTTACTGGCAAAACTGCTGGTCTCGATCTCCATCAAAATTGAGGAGTGTGAAGAAAAGTGTAGCTGCCTGGAAATTCCTACCAACCAAAAGAAGAGACCAAATAATTTTAAGTCGGCCTAGAATTGGACACACACTTTTCTTCCACGGCTTCCCAATGTCTCATTCTGTGGCACCCATATGTGAAACGTGTCAGGCTCCAGTGGCGATAATGCATGTGCTCGTTTTGCTCATCAAAGAACGCTGTATAATTTACCGAATACAATCACTGACATTATTGGGGAAAACTGTGGCGCTCAAAAATTGTTACTCTTCCTGAAAGCGGACAACTTACTGGATAAAATTTAATAATTATCATAGTATATATGTCGTGGTTGCATAGCGAAATCCGTCATTTCGAGAAAATCCGAGGGAGCACATGAACCGACGGCATATCGTGTAAAACTGCACCAATTCACTATCTGCCGCGACATTTCATGAAACGCCGGGCATGTTGTGTACCGAACCTTCAAACAAAATCTGCCGTATTGTAGACGTCAGATAGTGTATCGCCTTTCCTATAGGTGGAAATGGAAACTTCTAAAGATATTTAGTTTATTTTTTATTCAAAAACAAATAATACAAAACGATACAGCTTCCCTGACAGATAGAAGTTTGCTCATGTTTACCTGAGTTGTTGCAATAAAGTTAGATGTTGCTATAATCTAAGATCTGTTTTATTGAAACAAGATTTAATGATCCCATTAGTAGTACCAACTTGGTAAACTCCGTTTTTTATGTCAGTAACAACAGTTACTAAATTCGGTGGGTCGTCTGGACTCCGCTCTACTTTATCCAGATTTACTGATTTATTGTATACGGCCTTTTATTTGGTTTGGCTGTATAATACTTGAGATAGTGCTGCTCGAATATTACATTATCACTGTTTTCTTCCGCCATTTCCGCAATCAACATCAGCGGACAACAATAAACTTCAGTTACACTATCTGACGCCTCTGTAACGCATTTCATGAACCTCCAATGTCTACAACACGGCAGATTCTGTTTGACGGTTCGGTACACAACATGCCTGGCGTTTCATGAAATGCCGCAGCAGATAATGAATTGGTGCAGTTTTACACGATATGCCGACGGTTTTTCACGAAATGACAGATTTCGCTATGTGACCACGACATATATATATTATATATCTATTATTCAACCAAATGTTAATACATTTTTGGGCGCTAATAACCCTAGGGGTCGATGCGCGTTTGAAAATTCAAAATAAAATAAAAATCCCCTTAAAACATGTATGTTTCAATGGAAATAATAACTGGGTTTTATAAATTGTTCAATTTAAATATATCCGGTGAATAATCCAAAATATGTATAGCAAAAGATAAAACTGGAAACCATCATTTATAATTCGCAATAAAAAAGTTTCAAAAACTTCAATCAATCATTCCATCACTCTACCTTATCATTTCCAACTCTAACACGACCAGAAATGTCAACTGTGACAAATCTTATGAATTTCTTACATTAATTTTCGTACAAGACCCTTTTGTTTCTTATTTGCTTTCACTTCTATTGCTGGCATTGACTGATAATACCCGCTTTACTGTAATTATCATCAAAATTTTTCACCCAAGGGGAATTGAGAAAACGGTCCAAGTTTAACGCGGATAATGATAAAGTTGTGTCGCTTACGAGCATCGGAGATTAAGACGGGTGATTAAAATTGATTAAAACGAATTAGAACGATTATTTACACTTAGGTTTAAAAAAAAAGGATACGTAGAATTTTGTTTAATTGCCGAAAAGAATAATTCGAATACTCTGTTGAATATTAATAACTGTGTGATAAATTTTGTCGCCAGAATCCCACATAAATAATAAACCATAAAAATACTCATAATATTTGAAATCACTGTAAATAAAAGGAAACAATTTTGAAATAATGATGATATAGTATCACATTTTTACAGCTTATTAACTCAAGAAAAAGTATATCGACGTGTAGTACATACAGTCATATAAAATGAAAATCTTTGATTTGATATTTTATGAGTTGCCGTAAAAATAGTATTTTTATTATTTCCAAAAAACATGTTCACACTAAAGTGAACTTTACAGTATAGGTATAATATTATCAAAATAAAAAGATACGAAAATAGCATCAACAGATGAATAGAGAAAAGTATCAAATACAATATGTATAATAAAAGTCACGAATGTTTCTCGTTACGTCATAACACATAAACATCCGAATCAAATCAATAAGACAGTTTTCACCAGCGGTGCATCATTGTTAAAGCGTTTGACATACATTTCTGGGGATCTAATTATAAGAGGAAGTAAATGAAAACCAATTTTAACATATCTTAGTTAGACTACAATTTGAAATTATACAAATAAATTGTTATAAAACTTACCTCTTGAATTTAACGGCAGAAGTGGTCCGCCATTAGCCAATTCCTTTTTCTTTCATCCAAACGTTTACCAGGAATCTTGTTGAAAAATATCACAATAAATGTGAATGAACTTCACCTGTTTAAAGTAATGACAATGACACATACTACTTCTTATAGTACGTCTCGTTTCTACTCACAGAATCTAAACCCTCGAAATGAAACCGTTTGTTCCATCACAACATAATATAACAAACAGAGATAGCCATATGATGAATGTCGGCGATAGGTGTAACCCACACAACAGAAGTTCTGTGGTTTAAACTTGAATTTGTACATTGACAGACGAAAGACTTTGTTTACATTTTTATTCTACATTTTTGTCCATTTTTTTGCCACTTGTATATAAATTTATTTCAAAAACAGTTGTTATAACGACTAACTTATACCTGAGTGTTCGAATTATTGTGGTAAGTAAATATTATTACACCAGCTTCAATACAATAATAACTAACGTTCACCGTCACTTTAGCCACATTCTAATTAAACCATCAATCTACGACCTACGTGTTACTGAGTCTATTGATGTATTGCGTTTGTATATGAATGATGACGCATGGGAAAAGATCCACCGAACCAACTGTATGTACCTTTTCATTTGTATTAATTGGACATACGCAGTCAGTGATATCCACATAAAATTAGAATGTATTTGATACATTTGGGGAAGTATGACGCCTCGAGAAACATTCATGACTTTTACCGTTATTTTTTTGGGAAATAAAACCACAATAGTTTTTTATATATTCACTATAACTGTTTTGTATTTGAAGCTTTATATATCTTTAATTCAGCATGGGATACGATAAAGGTGGTGAAGAAGTAATACAGTATCATTGATAAGAAAAAGCAATGCTTTTTACAACTCAATAAAAAAGAAAAATGTCAACTTAACGTATCATGTCTATATTCTCGAACCTTATTGGTTCGTTAATGGAGCTGGGACGAAAACCTTACTTTGGGACGACGTCGCATGATTTCGTAACTGGAGGTGGGAATCAAAGGATGGATCGGAACGAAACACCAACGTTTCGGTAACATTCCAGCTACCGTTGTAAGAACCTTGTCTTTAAGTATTGCATGTAACAACAAATATCAAGTATCAAAATTAACTATTATATATTATATAATAATCGCTTTTACCCCTATTATACTATTACATATCAAGGCATCTTTGATTATCTTTGCAATATTAGTGAATAAGATGCGCAATATTTTAACAATTTGGATTATTGATACACTATATTTCTCCATTATATAAATTTCATTGAAAAAATCAGTAAAAACCTGCACGTATTTGACGGTATTCAATTAAATATTCGCTAGAAATGGGCTATCACATCTACTTATTCCCGTTCACATATCTTAGACTACAAAGTCCTGAAATAAAACCCATTAAAATAATAAAACCCTTTTAGTTAACAAGTTTCTCCTGGTTAGGATTTACGAACAAGTTGATGCTTTTTATTCATATCTGGTAACATATTTCATTCCTTTTGAAGTGCTCAACAAAGAGTCCGGTGCAATAAGTATAAAACGGCAGTTTTTCCAGGTTTCCTACATCAAAAGCTACTGGAAACATACAGACACAGGTGTTACTGAATTAGAGAAGAGTCATAGTGAAGACACTTGTTGCCTGAAAAACAAAGGGATTAAAAAAGCACGTAAATCGTCTTTTTATAAGATTCATTCTAGTGGTGTAGCCGTTGCCTACAAGCTCCGGTTCGGTATTTATACATTTTGTTTTTTGATTATAATACACTACGGAACTTTTGTATGAATGCAGAAAATACTAGAAATTGTTTTAAAAATAAGTCACGTTTTTTTTTTGAATAAGCAGACCTAATTTATATTACATAGTTGTTGTGATAGTAAAGAATGATTTGCATTTTATGAAAAATATTTGAAATAAAGACAATTTATGTAAAGGAAACAAGAAACAGTGTGACATGCAATTAAAATCATCTATACCATCACTTCAAATGAAGCTATTTAATTATAGAATCTAATTTTAGACTTAACACAGTAATTAATAAAATACAATAAATATAAGCTTAAAAATGGAGATGGTTCACTAATAAGTCTGGTAAGTAATACAGTCAATAACTAAAGTGTGCTCGTGGTGGTAAGAGGAAGTGAAGGCAATTGAATTTTCCAGAAAAAGTCGAAACATGTTGGTAGCCACATTACAACTGTATATACACAGAGCTAGTGTTAAGTTCGTTAGAAGGGATCCTCAGGCTATCACTGCTTCGATACAGCTACATGAATCAAACTGCTCAATTGAAGTGCAGTCTGAAACGACCTGTTGAATTGTTATTGCATGCAACTCTTACAAAACATTGACAATATTTTTTTAGGTCTCAAACAATAAAATACCAACACGAAACGTAATCACTTTCAGATACGGTTTGTTGGTTTCAAAGTAAGTAAGAGCTTTTTCTTATTACTTCTATTCTTCTGTCAGGTGTCAGCGACTGAAAATGACCTTATATAGTGTTATAGCCGTTCCTAATTCAAATCCCGTCTCATATTTTTATAGATCCTCTTCTGTTATTATACTATCTATCGGCATCAGGTTGTTAGCTGGGCTGATAATCCTGTGATAGAATCATTTGCAGCTTGCTGGGTGTACCTGGACTCTACCTAGATTGGTACGGTCCTCAGCTCTCCACGCATTTCCAAGAATACTAAGAAATTATTGTTCTTTTCCCATCTGAATGATTTTAACGATATAGTAGTATCAGAAGTTGGGTTAACAGAACCTGGGTGCTGGGGCATCGAGGAGTGGAAGGCAACGAGAAGGCCGACACTCTGGCAAAAAAGGAATCTCTATTTATCGGACCTGAACCATTTTTTGGCATTGCGGAAAGCACTGCTGGATCAGCCATAGCTACCTGGGCGGAGAGGAAATCCTTCACGTACTGATGGGCAGACATACCGGGGCTCTCTCATTTGAAGGCGTTCATATACAACCCTTCGAGTACAAAAAATAAGCAGATCCTGGAATGGAGTAGAGCAAACCTACTCATTCTGTCGGGACTGCTTACAGGACATTGTCGGCCAAATTACCACCTAAAGAAGATGAGTCTGGTTCAGACCTTGGATTGTCGGTTCTGTAATTTGGAGGACGAAACTGCGGAGCACAAATTATGCTCATGCCCAGCTTTGGGCACGGTAAGGTATAGTATATTCGGTTTTAGAACTTTAGAGCCAAACGACTTCAAAAAAGGATCACCAAATACAACTAAGGACTTCGTCAGAAGCACAGGCTTGTGGGGTGAATTGTAATCCCTAGGGGTGAGCCACAATAGACCCAACGGGGGTCGCAGTGGAGGTGGCGAGAATTCCCCACTCACATAGAACCTACCTACTCCAATAAACCAAACTGACCTGTATTGTTTTCAACACAATTTGTTATTGTGTCCACAAATAATCATTGATTTTGATTTTTTTATATAATGGAGAAAGAAATTTGATGATAATCGCACAATCCCATTATTATTTAATTCATTCCAAAAGACTTTCTCAAAATAAGTTTGGCTATCCTCTCAACTATTCAGGTATAATTTGCTGATGGCGTGCCAGTGCCGGTGTCATCTAACAAACACAAAACCACTAGCAAATTACCGTCAACGGTTCCGGGAGCTTTATGCGTTTCTGTCATTCATTAACGGAAATGGGAGTTTGTTTTCCCTTTGCTATCAAACAGTTCGGCTTCCGGCATACAACACATCATGTTTATCATTGCTAAATTAAAATAAAAATTGGAGTATCTTTTTAAAATGTACAGTCTTTGAAAATATAATAATTTGCGTTTTGGCTAATAAAAATTACACAATACTAACTCAAAAAATTTAGGGACGAAATTTACGAGTCATATCTGATATAGGTGCTCGATATGGACTATCATTTAGAATAGGATGTCAACAATCGTTTCACATCCATAACGTGCTTCCAAGGTTGTGAGGTAAAACGGAAAGAGCTGCTGCTCAGTCTCAAGTTCATGCCTTAAATTTTTTTCTAGATCAATAAAAGCATACATTAAAATCCCAACTAATGTTTGATGGCTGATCCCAATAATTGCGATGCCACAGCGTACTGTACCACAGCACCAAGATACACTTTGCTTCTACCCTAGGGGAAAGTCACAGTATAGATAGCTCATGGACTTTGTATACCTATCTTAAATAAATGACATTTACCTTCGAATAAATAAAAATTCTTGTTATGACAATATTTCAAGCAATGACTAGAGTTTGGAGTGTACTAGAAGTAGATGTTGGACGCTTCAACGTGTGAAAAAAGAACTAAATAATGATATGGCCATCAATATTCAAACGAACAAATAAAAACAATAAAAAAAATTTCAAACAAAAACTCAAATATTTTTCATTGTACACCTTTTCGTATTTTTATTAAATATTTTCCTAAGTCTACAATTCCGTCTGACTGTTAATAGAATTTTTGATCTGCATTGACATCATTATTGAACGGACACTGAATGTTTTTATTATTCACGATTCTCTCTATTTTCCCATTTCTAGCTAACCTTCATACGATACCGGTGGCTGTATTGTCTTTCAGTTCAATTAGAATGGCTGCAATTTTACTTTTCTATTTTGAATAAAACTTTTGAAGTTTAAACTTTAGGTTTCTATTATTTGTTCTTTCTGATGTTTACAATTAACCGAGAATTTAATTAAAGAGAAAGAGAACGCAAACTCTTTATATTGAAATTATAATAGATGAAAGAGATGAAAACAACTATGCTTTTCGATAGAATATTTTGTTATCTACCACCGTTCCCTCCACTCCCATTCCCTGAACCTAACAATGCTTCCAATGCTGGCTGCAGTGGCTCCGGCAAGCCTTCCCTTAAGGGAGGCAACTCTTCTTCTTTTTTTTACCACAAACGAGTTGTGAAATTCATCAATCCGAATGTGATAGCGATCAAGTTTTCAGCTAGAGATTCCAGTTCTGTGTTTAGTACTTTACCAATCTATCCCAGATAAGAGATTTAGCGGCAATGTAAAAATAACGGATAACATGTCAATCGTCAATCGCAATTGACGGATCCGGACTATACGTGAATTTAAGTGAAGTATCTTGTTATCAACGTTTTTAACGGAAAAAATCGTTTCTTCCAACCCCACGTCTTGCATTCTTAATACCTTCATATGTATATTTTCCAAAATGGCACAAGGTGTGATCTGATCTCGTCTCATCTCATGACAACCCTCATCATGGCTATTAATATTTTAAGTGGAATTTTTTGTAGATAACTTCACTTCATAGTGCATGTATAAAAATGTATCTGAAAGTCAAAATGAAAGACACACTGTCTCAACAGACATTTAATTGTATTTCCTAAGAGAAAATTTATTCAACCAACACAATTAAATTTTTTATTAAAATAGCAGATGCAGATGACCTTATGATTTGTGCACCTAGCGAAGAGGATTTGTAGAAAAATCTAAAGATATGGAAAAGCAAAAAAACTTGAAAATAACCATACAGAAAACGAAAATAATGACCACTACATCATCTGATGAAGAAATTAAGGATACAAGAAGAAGAAATCGAGCAAGTAAACGTATTTTAATACCTTGGTGTGAAGATAAAAATGTTGATGGAAATAAAGATATCGAAAGATGATAATTGCATCAAAACTTATCATTTATCGTCAAGATCAATAGTAGGAAAAAAGGAAATCAGTGCAGTATATAAAACAGTTTACCGGCTCATCCTTACTTATGGAAGTGAAGGCTGGATCGTTTTCTCATGTCCATTCAGCCAGTATCTAAGACTAAGATGAGTAAATTCAGTGTTATTATGTAAGTCAAAGTTTCTCTAATCGATTATGTTATACATATAGAAGAAAAAATCAAAAGGATGGATTTGGGAAACAAACTTCTCACCCAAGGGGTGATCAAGGTGTCTAAAAGACAGATCAGGTGGGCCTCGGCTAGGAGGATGGATATGGGGAAAGCTGGGATACTAACACAGAAATCCAAAAGCTGCTTCCAAGCAATGTAAAGAGATCGGATAAGAATCGAGGATGTGAGAAAGGAACTGGAAGTAGAGCCAATACTCTAAGTATCAGATAACCAAAAGTTTAAGTGGTTCGGATAGATTTGGGATATTTTATTGCGTGATCATATCCAACAATATATTTTGAACATATAAAAGCAAAATTTTTGATTTTATGATTCATCTTTTATCCCAAATTTCTTAAATCCCTTTTAATAAGTCATAGAAACAAATATAGTGTGTAACTCAGATACATTGTTAGCGGAACTCACTGTAAATAACATTTCACTACTGAATAATCTGGGAATAATAATCATTTTAATGAAAAATTCATAATTAAAACTTGATAATCCGAAAAAAAGCTGAACTTTGAGATATTTATAGAAGTGCAACAATGTATAATAGTCTCGTGTGCATAATTAACACTAAACTACGCACTTCATGCTGTTTGCCACCTGGCTTACTTTTATATCGAGGGGTGCCAAAAGAAGATCAATTGTAATTTTTCAATAAAAACGGCTCAATATCATACCAGATGGATTCAGGCCGGAACACTCTTTTATACAACATTGACTCACACAGAGGGATCTCGTATTGTAGAATTTAATACCTACGGACAATACATTTCTAGCTATATAGGCACTTTAATAAACATACCCAATATTGAAGTCTACATCCGTTTTTATAATTAGGCCAAGCAATAGGTAAATTTTTATGACAAACATCCTAGTAGGAAATGTTCACGAATTTGTTATACTTAAATATTTAACACTAAAAAACGTGTTTTTTTAGCTTTTTGTTAATAACACGGAATCTTATTAGGTAAAGGTGTCGAAAGACGAATTGTAGATAATAAAAATACAAATACAACGCATTTTTCAGCAAAGTGAATGGATAAAAAATAAGTATCGAACAAAATTCGGAAAAACTGAAAAATTCGTCATTTTTTCAAAAATTCATATAGGTGTTCGTGTTTTTTCAAGTTATAGTATTAAAACTGTGTAGAAAACAAGCTCTTCGTATGCACTTTATGTGCCATGGGTCAATTACTTTTGTTGCAATTACAATTTTTTAATGCAATATTTTGGATGCGTTATAGATATTTGTAGTCCGATATTGAATTTTACATTATAGCACAGTCCATTTCCTACTAAGATTTTTGTCAAAAACTCACTATTTTGTTACCCTATGGCTTGGCCTAAATAAAAACTGCCAAGCTACACTCGAAACGCCGAGTCGTTACAGGTAAAACCAGTGTCGTTCTTGAGCCTAGTTCATTGAATTTCACGAGGCATTCCCATACCATTTTAGAATTGATTATGCAAGAGCTCAGTGCTTCAATGGTTACTTGACTACCCGACATGATGAGAGTTTCAAATTACACCTTATTGAAAATTACATAAACTTAAAATTAGGTACTCAGTATATTAATAATATTAATTCCTTTTGTATAACATCTTCTAAAAGTTTAATTAACTACACTGAAGTTCTTTGTCAAATCAGTTTAGGGATATGCTTTAAGGTTGTGGCTTCAGGCCATAGATAGAACTCTGCTACGTTAAGCTTTAAACCCGAATTTTACAGTATGAACTAATTAAAAAAAAATAACAGGAAATTTTAAATCCTTATGTATGATTCATGTCGCCTGAATTATATCTAGTAAATAATAAACATTAATTTATTCTATTGACAGAAATTCAAATACGAACTAATTTTGAAGTGATGTACTTTCTTCAAAATGCAAAAAATGGTATTATATACAGTGAGTATCGATTGTATACAATCAAAGCTTAAGTACAAGCTTAGATAAGCCACCCTTAACCTCAATCTCAGCTTAATAAACGTTGACAGTTGTAAGCTCGGCTTAGAGCAAAATTGTTAGGTTGGTAGTCTGTACTCATGCGCATTACCTTACAATTGAGAGTGTTCTGTGATTTAAGAAGAATAACAATTACATAACCTGGAAGTCACTTATTTTTTATACGGTCCAGTAGGAGATGTTATTTGATATCTAATCAGATTGATTATAAATGTTGCTCCTTGTTTTGTAAATCTAAATATTTTTAGAAAATCATTATCATTCCAAATCTCGAAATGGTTAGGTCTTTCTCCATGATTTTAAGGGAGTCTTCTTCCATCTAATAAAATATCAATTATTTCTACAAAGTCTTCGTAGCCTCTTAAGATTTCCATGTCCACCAAAAAAAATTTCACTGAATATATAAAAAACGGTTAAGTGACCCTAAGCTCGCTTTAAGCAGCCAAAATCAACCGCTTAAATAGAAACGTCAAACATGTCAAGTTAAACTAGGATTAAGGATAAGCTTTATTTTGTACAACAGGATATCTCCTTTAAGCTAGGTTCAAATTTGAGCTTGGCTTAAACTCGGATTGTACAATTGGCACTAAATAAAGTAAACTCGATACTTTCTAAACGAAAAACCTTAAAAAAAATGTAATTTTTTTATTCTAATGTTGTACATTTTTAAACAAAATTTTATTTTACAGATACGTACCAGCAACGTTAATTTTTAAAGAAAAATTAAAAACTAAATTGGTCCGCTGATGTTTGTGCATTTACTCAATATTTCTCGTGTGACGCTCACTTTCACAGCGAGAGCCGCTGAACGATTCCAAAGTTAATATAGGCACTTCAGGTTTTACGTCTAATTACATTTCTTTGAAACTAGTGCAGGTATTAAAAGAGTTCTATTTTTTTTCATAATGGAAGTATTGTTAAAAGTTGAAAACATTTTTGCCGTCCCGTACGATTTTTACTTTCCTGTTTCTCTCCAGGAGCAGGAAAAATATTACTGAAATAGTTTCGATAACATCCTTCACCTCATTTTATTATATTCAGTATGGACATATGTAGAAAAAAGCATGTAGGTGATAATCTCTGAAGTTTCTAAATAAGTTGCTCCTGAGGTGTTGAGAGTAGGGTTTCTCCATATTCAATTCTTAATAATTTTTAGTTTGCCTCCAACTAGGGTTGCCATCTGCAAACTTTGAAATCCAGGATTTGAATATAGATATCAGGACATTTCGGTTTTAAGACAGGACTATATATAATGCAGTACCTAATTGTTATATGCACTGAACAAAAATATAAAATAATTACTACCTACCTAAGTAAGTAAAGTAATGTAATGGGATAAATACGTACGTCTTATCTTTATTTTTATTGTATTTTTCAAACCCAGAAATGTTCTTCAACATTTGTGGTTGAGTTAACAAATAATCATAAAACTTTTCACAGTTCTTACCCATGTTGTAGATAATTTTGATTATTGCAGCAATTGTTGCTGGAAGTAACCGATTTCTCTCTTTTGACCACTGTGTATTTACAAGTGAAAAAACCCATTCTACATTAGCATTGTGCCCCAAAATACAGAAAACATATTCAACCACCTTCCATAATTCTGCGCACTGTTCCTCGGACACGCATTGTTTGAAATATTGGAGTCATAAGAAGTTTAAGTTGTTTTTGTTTGGTGTAGAATTATGACAAAAGTTTTTCAAATTGACCCACTCGTCAAATAATTTATCAGGACGATGCTTAAAAACTATTCAGGACAGCCCAGGACACTTCAAAAAGCAGGACATGTCCTAGGAAAACAGGACGGTTGGCAACCCTTCCTCTAACAGGATCCCAGTGATTTTATTACTTTTCTTACACTTTCATGAGATCCGTTGTTAATATTTAACAAATTGGGATTCTTTATCTTTGCATGCCATTCCCCGTTTTTTTTTCATTTGGCGTTGGAAAACTTGTGGAAGCGCCTTTTTCACTCCACAAGAACTTCTTTTATTTGTGAAACACCAATAGGGAACTTGCCCATTTTTTTTTTATTCTACTAAAATGTGTGTTTATATATGAAAACACATTATACCAAATATCAGTCCTTAAATCGCAATACTTATTTCCCAATAAATAATTAAAGTTGGAATCGCCACCGGGTGTATTCAAACGAAGAAAAATGCGCGGCAGCGGCTGTGACGTCACACCGCACCTCGCGCATCGGTAACCGCAGAAACAGCCATTTGAAGCATTATTGATTTTTTATCGAATTCGAATCGTTAGCGTCAGTTTCTCAGTCTTTAAGTGTTGTTTGAATTGTCGGTTCACAATCGCCTGACTCGAAAAGTGCGGACTGACGTCACAACCAATGGCAGCGCGTTTTAAGAGCAGTTCAAATTATTCAAATTTCAACCCTTTATTTCTCAGGTAATTTAATCGTTATTGGAATTTTTCTTTTTCTATGAAGTTCCTTATGATAATATCTTACGATTTTAATTGTTTTTAAATGATTTTATTTTTTTGGCAAGTTCCCTATTGTCATGGCTGCACATACTTGCACCTTTTTGACATTTAATTGGTATGTCAAAACTTCGCCTCCTAATTTATAATTATAAACCAATAATAACGATTATTGACTTCATATTGATGTTCAACTTAACTACACTTTCACTAAATAAATTCTATAATCTTTACTCGTCGATATATCTTTAACAACTTATTAATTCAGCCGCTTCCCTTTGCGCTCCGTTGCCTTGAAAACTAGCAAATCCTACGTTCTACAAGCTATACAAATAATATCAATCGATTTTTATTTTTAAGTGCTTTATGATATTTCTTCCCTAATGTTAGTTGTCTAGCAACAAATGTTAGTACTACTAACGAATTCCACTATATTATTAACATTATTAAATACTTTTTTAATGGAAACTATTAATAGAAACCTTCCAAATATGTACACAATTGTTTTATCGACAACAGCTCCCAATTTTCTTATTGGAACTTTGGTAAATTTAAATATTTCAAAATGAATTGAATTTATCATGATCTTATCCAATAAAGAAAAAATTAAAACAATCACACTGATAAAATCTGCCCATTTTTTGCGTTACTTTTACTCATTTTTCAAATGCGCTTTCTACTCTCTCGTCTATACTGAGTAGTTAAAAAAGTTATTATCCATAAAAATTTTATTGTGATGAAAAAAGTTATATAGGAAAATACATTTAATTGATATTTAGTGAGCATCCAATTTTGCGTGACGATCCGATCCGAATCCGGTTTATACCCATAAACTAAGACATAACATCGTGATTATTATCGTTAAAACATGACCAGAGTTGGTTTTGTCTGCAGAACCGTGTCCTGCGACATTACTGTTTATTTTCCTCAATCCAAATTAGATAAATTATTCAAGTTCAATATTTACTAGGAATAAGACGAAGATTATGTACAGCCCAAGTGCGCACAAACACAGCTCAAGAAGCTGAATTCTTGTCTGATGGAGTAGATGTTTCTGAAACGACAAATATTTTGTTTTTATCTTTCTTGTTCACATCGTAATTGCAGGTCTGGTGTCTCATTTCAGTCCACCAGATCTGAAAAAGGTATTTTTGCGTCAACCCTCCACCGTTATCGTTTTCTCCCGTGACACTCTTGAACGTTTCAAAATTCTTCATTTTTGTATGAATAAAGGTGAAGATTATTTTGGAAGCATTACCAGGAACGCTCCATTTCTGGAAAGTCGAGAATACGGATTCTGGTGATGTATGCTGGAACTGGACGGATGTAATTTTAACCTGTTGTGGTTTTCGATCCATAACTATCTAGTACAGAATGCCCATCGTGAATATCCTCCGACAGTGCTGGTAGGAGCTCTCAGCAACGATTGACATCTGTTGATGTCAAATTCTCGTATAAAGTTGTTGAAAGAACGCTTTCAATAATTATTGATATATTATACTTTCTATCTGCTAGTCGCGTTCAAAATAAGTAATAAGTTATATTAGTAAACGTGAAATTACCTTCAGGCGTGGTTGTTGTCGAAATTACCCATGGCGAGGACATAAACTTCTGCCGAAATTACATCTATACCCTCTGCTTTATGTCGGTAGCCGACGGGATTACCGGTTGAAATTACGTCCACCGCTGAAACCATAACTAAATTTTGCCATTTGCCAATCACAAATCATTATTCTAATGAAAGTCAACCGAAATAAATACTGGAAAAGGGAAAAGACAAATCTTTTTTCAAAGAATAATAACAATTAGGTGGCTTTTCGCCACGTGTCAAATCATTTTCATTCCGACCGCTTATGTATAAAAGAAAAAAGAGAAGGCAAATAAAGCAGCTGGGGGATCGTAAAACCCATTTAAAAGTCAATAATTTCGGTGACAGATTGCGAGGGTTTTCCTTCGTACAGAGACATGTCTTTGTCTAAAACTTTCAGAATATTTTATACATATAAAGGAATCCACAAGATATTCTTATTTGATTTGTGAATAGCGAATAATCAAAATTCTTACAGACAATATAAAAATAAATACTGTTTTAATACAAGTGGTTTAACATGTATGTGTGTATGTATATTGAGGTATCATTAAAAATAAAATGTCATCTTTTTAGTGTATTAGTATTCTTAAGGGTAGTTGGTCTCTCCAGAACGAACCATGCACTGAGACAATAATATCCAAGCCTTTCAAGTTCCATTTTCACGAGGAAGTGATATGTCTGTCTACATCCTAATGGCACATAATCGCAGCTTCTGTAGTTTCGCTGTTGAAGGAGATATTCGAATGCACCGATTTTTTAGCTACTCTTGTTTATCTTTGAACAGGATCCACTCTGCTCCAAAATATGTTTCAATGCGGTTTCATAATCGATTCCTTCCTTTGCTCTGTTCAGGAGCTTCCGTGTCACGCCAACAAATCTTGGTCTATGCGCACTCAAATTAGTGAGCACATCGACAGCTTTGCACAAGCTAGGTATCTGGCAATAATATATAAAGGTCCTAGCTGAATCTTCTCCCTGACAAACATGGGAATTACCCCTATTTCCATTTGTTCCTTAGCTCCCCGAGGATTGAGGTTGTGACCAACCTCATTCGGCGAATTTTTATCATTGGTCGCTATATGGTTCCAAGATAATTGAAAAGTCCGTTGTGGCAGTGCCCTGTCGTACAACAGAAGGGCAACCGGTATTCTGAAACTTTTTGAGACTTTGCTGAGTCTTATTTTTCAGAAGGCTACACCTTGCAAGCCAACCAATTAAGGCAAGTACCTTGAACCTCAACATTTGAGTTTCCTAAGCTATGTGTTATTGTGTGTAGGCTGACCTTTTTGCACTAAAGTTTGTGTTTGGTGCCATTTGTTGTCAGTTTATTTAACCAATATCAATATAATGAACAGACATTTAATGTACATTCTAAATATGAAATTACAAAAAGTACTTTCTCTCTTTGAGCTGGTGTTATTTGTCTAGCCAGTTTAGATTTCCATACCATACAATCGTTCCTGTCTGAAATATAGATGTTTATCAGCCAGACCTCTTTCTAGGTCGGTTTATACTAATCGGCCTCCTGATTTCAGCCTGAGGGTCGCCATGTTTGCCCCTTTCCTTGCCTTCCCGGTAATATCAAAGAGAGCTTGTTTTTGGATTGTAATTATTACATTCTGCAGAGAATACTTTCAATCTGCTCTACCATCCTATGGTTCCATCGGTAATCGTTGTCTTTGTGTGAAATCGTTGACCATGTTTCTGAATTTTTTGATAAATTTACAAACGAGAAATGTTGGTGCCCTTTGTAAATTGTGTGCTAGTTTAGGGAAATGTTGTTGTATGAACTAGAAGTGGTATAAAAAATAAATTATATATTTGGTTGATTGCCAATCGCTCATGCTATGAAAAACAATTATATTCCACAATCAAATGGTAATCTCGTGTACTTATGATTTATTATATATTTTTAATTCAGTTCCAACTATACACCTCACGTGCTTATTCACAATTTTCATTTTTAATAGAATGTTTATTACTTTTTTTTTACCTACTATCATTTTCCAGAATCGTGTTCTGATCGATAGTAATTTTTCAAACCCAGGAATTAAACTGCAGTTCAAGTTTTCTTTGTGGCTATATAACTATTTTTTTTCCTTTTCGGACAAAATGACTTGGCATCACGCGAGGTTTATGACCGACGTTAAATGCCAACAATATTCAATTACAAAAAACTAAATAAGTACTCGTGGACATGAACTGGAATTTCCACATATTATAATTTTGTCGCTTTTTGTTAAGAACAAGTTTCTACCAGTATTAATTACATTTTTTTCATATGCCAACTGGTCCTTAACAATAAACCACATGCATTTAATATAGAATCACCATGCAAAAAATTTACTTACTTTGTTGTGTCTAGCCAGTTCATTTCATTCCATTAATTCGATAGGGTTGTGCTCTACAGCCCAGGCACTTGAACTGAATCTTTGTACCATTTCCCATGTTATTTAATTCCATTCCAGAAGCTTTGTGTCTTCTATGTAGGCCACTAGTTTGACTGGAGGGATTTTCAGTAATTGTATTGGTTGTATTATTTCCTCTCCAAAGTGCTTCCGTCTGAGTCCATGTAAGTTGTCGCAGAAGCAGAGTATGTGAGTAGATGTTTCATCATAGAGTTCACACTAACTTAGCCCATTTTGTGCAGATGTTTCCTCAGGGTGCAGTGTCCAGTCACCAGGTCGGTAACTGTCTGCAAATATCTCTTACTCAGTTTCAATAGCCTTGTTGAGAGTTCCTTGTCTACCTTGTTCAGTAAACTCTTTGTATGGAGGTGCCCTTGTGTCGACCTCCATTCGAGTTGGTGTTCCCTATCTAGCCAGTTACTGATTTCCCCTCTTATGCAATCTTTTGTGATTCTACAAAACGGTTCCGGACCTATGAAGTATCCTTTAGAGCCTTCTTTATCTAACTGGTCAGCCATTTCATTACCTGCAATCCCCTCATGTGGCCATATTATTAGAGACACTTTGTTGTCTCTTGCCAACCTGTTGAGGGATTCTTTACTTCAGTTTCAGACTGTTTTAACTAGTAGACTTCAAAGTTTCCAAAGCTATCAAGCGCAATAAATATTCTAGCTGAGTTGAGACGTTTTTTGAGACAAACTTGAGCACAATATTTTACAGGTGGAGAATGTGTCTACTGTATATCCATGTACAATTACTTAAGGACCACCCTTCATACTTTGATATATTTTTATGGATAAAATAACTCGATATCTCAGGTATTATCCATTTCAATGTGAATAAATATCGGCACTGGCTCACTCGAAAATATAAATAGGTTAAAGCGTTACTATAAATGTAGTTGGCAGTGTTTATAATCCCGGCTGCAATGGAAGATAAGCAATCGTCGCCTATGAGAATAGATGACAATTTGCCGCATTTCTCTCTGTGTTTCGACCGCATTCTCTAATCCATCGCCATTAATTGGAGACAGCACAATGCACAAATACTAATCACTACCAAAAAGACAAATCTTGTATTCGTCCATTCCATTCATCAACGCTGTTCTTCTGTTCCAAAATGTATACCCATTTTTGGATGAGGCTTTTGTACTGACGGACATGGAAGCACTAGATAGTAGCGGCGCTGTTGTATGTCAAAAATGATTCTGGGTCAACGTGTATAAATAAAACGAAATCGTTTTTTTTGCTTATTATTCCAGAACAAAACTGCGCTTAGCGCGATGATTGTTTTGTGAAGATATAGCGAGATTGATTATTTGGCTACGTTCGGGTATAGATATAACGACACAGACGTTGTGATATAGGAGTTTAAATAAAGAGATTATAAAGAGGTCGATGGCATTTAGCATCAATTTTGCGAGAGACGTTTATTGCTTTAAATTCATTTATAATTAGACCGCGGATATCAAGTGGCTTCATAAAATACAGAGACGTGAGCGCCCAAATCGTTTGTCTCGGAAACAAATATTCCTAAACTGCACCTTGGCTCTTTGTAAAAATCATGTCTGATTGGCTGAACTTTATGTTGGAATTCCTGATTTCACGTCGTCAATCCCGACATGTTTCTTATCCAATGAAGATATTATGTCACATGTCAAATTTATTTTGAAATTTCCATTCTCCAGTCGTAGAAAATGTCAACATTTTTGGGCAACTTCCCTTTTACCGTTATGGTTTGCAAGCTCCTGACTTGATATACTGATATGGATAGCCATTTTGGTAACTATAATCCTCAGGAAAATGATGAGTTGGTGTGACTGTTTTGGCCATTTTGTGCTGTTGGATTTTCGGTAAATATATTTTGAACAGTCTGGATTGAAACTAGGGAGCAACGTGTTTAATGGCTTGAAGTACCTATGTCAATTTCGTATTTTATTGAATATATAAATGGAACCAATACTTTGTCTTATTTATAAGATTTTTGGCTGGTAATAAACTTCTAACTCGCTGTTAACTTGAAAAAAAAACCAAACAAGTACTTACACGCCTCTGCATTTCGTAATTCAACATCAATAACATTTATTTACATAGGTATGATGTACTTATATATAAGCCGTGAAGCAAAATTGATATATACACGTTATGCAGCCAGCAGTAGTTGCATGTGTTAACATGTGATGCATAATTGGAAAAGACAACAATTATTTAAATATGCTAATGGGATATTGAAACGAAATGAAGATCTGAAAAAAGAGATTTGGTTGAAGAAATTGTGGACATATTTGCAGTTAGAGGAAGTGGAAATATTAAAAATATAAAAAACAACATCGCGAGGTGGAAATTTTGAAAAATCAAATCGTAATAGGGAGTGCGAAGGTACTGATCAAAGGTCTGCGAACTTTCAGAAACTAAGTAGAAAAAAAAGGGACACAATAGACCTCTTTAGGGTCTCAGTGAATGTAACTCTAATATACGTTCGTTGTGCTCTGTGTGGTAGAAAAATTTTCCCGTTACTTTCTCTGTACATTAATAAAAAATAAAATAAATAAAATCAGTGAACTTATCCTGTTTTTTTTTATTTACAGGTGAGCAGTTTATCTAATATTAATATCATCAATCTTCTGTAAATAAGGATGTGAAGATGCAAGGAAACTGCATCACTGAAGGTAATATTTAGTAATATACACATAAGGGAATTGATGTACAGATAAGAATTTATTTATATATTGTAACATAAATAATTTCAGTCATTATCTAAATTGCCGTAACTAATCGAGTGATATTAGGCAGTTACAAAAAGTCTATACAGTGGCGTAGCTCATAGGGCCAGGTTGTGCAGTGCAACAGGGCCTCGGGGCTCAGGGGGCACTCTGACCTCTGCTAAAATGAAATAAGAGACCAAAATTCCATTCTAATTAATTATATTATAAAACTTACCCTAATATATATAAGGCCCATTGGAGTGCCTTATAGACCCACTCACCATAAACCTAACGTCTACGAACGAATAAATATTATGTTAACATCAATTCACTGACGCCACTTAACCACTACACCATCAAATAGGTATAAGGTATATTAATGATACTTTTCTACACTAGATCACCTACACTTTCCTATACCTATAACAATTCACTAAACTCACTCAACCAAGAAATAGATATTATAAATATTTCTTCAAAATAAAATTCGCACCCGACAATGAATGTAACTACTGGGTTATAATCCAAACACCCTCAAGACAATAGAAGTTTTTATGAGAAAGTGGTCAAAGTGAGTATACTTCGGATATTTCGTTATATTACGATAAATACTGTAGTTGATGATTGGATTGTTTGGAAGTCTTGAGTGCACCTGCACCTACGTGTTTTCCCTTAATTAATCTCATCTGTATAATAAATATTCTATATTGTCATGTAGGTTCGTCGTTGTTTATTTATTCTCTTTTTCTTCTATTAAACACTTGGAGATTCTAATAGAGACGGCGTATGGATTTAGCCTACTAGGTATAAGTTCAACTCACTGTTTCCTATTCTTATTCCTATCAATAATTTTGAAGAGCAATATAAGTTCAAACTATGCGGAAAGAGGGGAGGAGGGCCCGATTCTTTCCCTATGCACCGGGGCGCTTGTCCTAGCTACGCCACTGAGTCTATAGTGTGGTGTATTCATAAGAAATTATAAATAAGATAATCAACCAAAAAATATTTACTTTTTAGATGTAAGTGTTGTAACGGAATGTAAGAATTAAAATGAATTATGAGACAAGATAAGGATGTATTTGAAAAAAAATATTTAAGTACATTAATTTTCATTAAATTTCTTTTTTATTTAATTGCATTAAGGTGAAAAATTATTGTCATAAACCTAATAATACCTCAATGGAAAAAAAATATGTAAGGTGTCATAAACTACCGTTGATCGCGTTTCTGGATTTCTGTTTTATCCTTGGCTCCTCGTATCCCCTGGTTGCAGGTTACAAAGAGGGGGAGTGAAAGACCCTTTTGCGGTATTAGCCCCAATGCAATATTGGAAGAAATAGGCAAAGCCGAAGAAAAGGGAAGATCTGACCATTGGAAAGATCTATTAGAGCTTGGACAATCAAATATTCTTAAACCTTAAACTTAAATCTTAAACCCGTTGAAATCAAATAAATCAAAGTAAAACTGCACAGAGTTTTAACAGGGATCCTAGAGGGACATTGCTGCCTGAACGGGCACCTGAAAAAGCTCAAAATAGTGGAGGAAGAAGAATGTAGATTCTGTGGCATGGAATAAGAAACCTCCATCTACATACTTACTTGCGAATTGCACAGCAATTCAGGATCCTAGGGCACAGCACCTAGGAGATTATTGGATAGAAGAGAGACATTTACCCAAGTTGAAGCCTGCAGATATTATAAAATTCCTCAGGGAAATAGGACTAAAGGAGCTGCTAGTCTCTGAGACGTTCCTCAGTAACTAAGTAGAAGTAAGGGAACACAATAGATCTGTTAGGTATCAGTGAATGTCACTCCATCATACATACATACATTTATAGATACATCCTCTGGTTGAGCCTCAAAACTCAGCCAGTCGAAAGGTAGACGCCAAAAAAGCTCCATTTCCAGCACTACAGAGAAATGTATCCTATATCAGACAAAATATCAACAATTACAGCTGCTACATATATAAAATTCCCAAACTCAAAACAAGCTAGTTTTGTAGAACATTTAAAAAATTTAACATGAAGTAATAGTATCCACCCTATAAACGGCATATCTCTGAACCCCCAAATAAATCATTTTCAAATAAACTAACCAACTCATTTCTCATCTTTCATCTCTCTCCGATAATTGATTCGTAGTTCATTTCCTCTGTGAGATTAATGGATAAACCTTCTGTCAACAAAGCATTATAAATGCAAACAAAAACGACCTGTCCACTGCAGGTGTGGATATCACGGAGAGTTACAACAACCCTTTCTGAAGTTCAGACGGTGTCATATCGATATGTAAAAGATGAAACGTGGAGTAATATTCAGGTGGTATAAATTTGATGTTCATTCATGGGCCTTTTGTTGAAAATTTTCAAATTTCATCAAGAAGTCGATTATCCGCTTGTAACCCTAGTGAATTTAATTAAAGTTTGGGTCATTATTTTTCCAACCAATTTTTCAATTCTAGGAAAAAACTAACTTCAATTCTGCCTACTTTCTTGTACTAAGCTGGATCCACAACTTATCTTAAAGTGGATACCTCTACAACTGCGTTTCTTACTCTTCAATGTGCCGTTTTTTATTTACTACATACATATTATAAAATTAGCTCTAAGACGATTAACGTATTTGTTTGGGTGTCGCACATTGAAAATTGTAACTAGCCTATTCGTTATTTTTCAAATAAATTCTTCTCTTTTGGAATTCAGATTCCAATTTCCAATGTCCCCCATTATACCACCCATTATAGTTTGATAGCTATGATTTTATATATACCTCATGTCTTGGAAAAAAAGGCATCCATTTCCTTGTACTATCTGTAAAAAAAGAATATATACGTGTAGTACACGCAATTGCAATTGTTTACGTAATTTTTATTCCATTATTTCACAAATATTTCAATTAGCTATTTGTCGTATGGTTTTAATTTAATTTAGTAAGTTTCTTGAGTCATGGGACGAAAAGAGCTCGATGGAATAAGCAGTTGTAAGGTGCTAATTGACGAGAAATTGGGGTGTGGGAGCTGAATTGTATAGCTTAATTTGTTTGAGTAGGTTTTCTCTACATTATGTAATCAAATCCATTATTTATACGTTTCATTACTAAGTGTACGTGAATTAATGTATAATTTTTTGTTTAATTTCCCATGATATTATTCAAAAATCTTGGTAATTTTTGAGAAACAAACTATTACAACTATAAATCTGTGAGAAAATTACTACAGTCTTAAAAGTAGTGACGTTCTTTAGACTGTTTCATTTATATTCTCTCCTCTTACTGTAAGCTTCGTACTATTTTTTGTTTTATTGGAAAAACACATTCTTCTCATTAAATTTTAGAGTCTTACGGCTCATTAGTTAGAGTCTTTTGATCCAACCCTTTTGGTGGTCAATTCCACCCGGGACTAGTAGCTAGTCCAACTGTAGAAAGGACCATTAATTATTATGTTATGCCGGAAAAGAGAAAGGATTAGTTTCGTCAGTGGCAGAAGCCGGGGTAGCTGTCGACGAAAATGAGAAAATTACTACAAGCAAAACCTAGGTATTTATTTAAGAGGAGAAATTACAAAGTGATTTATAAAACGGATTATACGAGGGATAAGTACATACGTAGAAAGGACAGCTTTGGAGTTAATATTTTGTGACCTCTGATTGGAAAAGACTCTCAATAATTTAGTTCAGTTCATTCTTCTCTGTATAGATTTGATTTCTCCAAAAAATGTATCTTCACCATGATGATTTTTACGCTTAAGGGTAGTTCAATTAACTCAATTCTTCATTTCTAGTATGTATGTATGTATTTTGGGGTAACATTCACTGAGACGTAAAATATCTATTGTGCCCACTTACTTCTACTTAGCTCCTGAGAAAAGTCACAGAGACTAGTAGCTCCTTTAGTCCTATTTCCCCGAGGAATTTTAGGATATCTGCAGGCTTCAACTTAGGTAACTGTCCCTCTTCTATCAAGTAGTCTCCCAGGTGCTGTGCCCTAGGATTCTGAATTGCTGTTCAGTTCGCAAGTATGTGGATGGAGGATTCTTCTTCCATTCCACAAAACCTACAATCTTCTTCGTCCACTATTTTGAGCTTTTCAAGGTGCCCATTCAGGCGACAATGTCCTGTTAGGATTCCTGTTAAAACTCTTAGTGCAGTTTTGCTTTGACTTATGCATTCATTTGATCTCAACAGGTTGTAGTCACCCAGAAGAATCTTTGATTGCCTAAGCCCTACTAAATCTTTCCAATTGTCAGATCTTCTCTTTTCTCCGGCTTCACCTATTTCTTCCAATATTACATTGGAGCTGATTCCGCAAAAGGGTTCCGGCCCCCAAAAGGGTATTTCAGTCCCCCTCTTCGCTAGTTCATCTGCTATTTCGTTCCCTTCTATTTCAGTGTGTCCTGGAATCCGCAGTGATGTGACTATATTGTTCTCGCCTATTTCATTAAGTTTGTCTAGGCATTCCCACACCATTTTGGAACTGATTACACAATGGCTGCTTGACTATTAGACATTATGATACTCCTTTGCCTTCTATATCCTTTGTCAATATTGAACTGGGCACACTTTCTTATTGCGTGAATTTCCGCTTGAATGATACTCGGGGTTTTTCCCAAGCTTTCAGAGTGTTTAGTTCTGGGCCCGTACACTCCTATCCCAGTTCCTTCTATTGCTTTTGAGCCGTCTGTGTACCATTGAATGGCATTCTTTCCAAGTCTGCTAATGGTATTTGGATCCCATTCCTTCTTGTTGCTTAATTCTGTAACGAATTTCTTTGAAAAGTTATACTTTTTCATCATACCATCTTGTGGCATGTCCCAGGTTGTCTGATTTCTAAGAAGTGAAGAGGTGGTTTTCTTTTTAATGATTCCCTCTCTACTTAGTTTCATTTCTAGTGGATCTTAATGTATTTTACTAAAAGCGGCCCAACTATATTAGATATTATCTTTTCGGTTTTCGAAGAAACGAGTACGATACTGTGCTATTGTAATATAATTAACGACTACCTGCTGTGGGTTTTGATATTGAATCAATTATGCTAATATTAGTCAAAATTAAATATCTTGGAATTGAGTTTAATAAAATAACAACCCTACTACAAGTTTTGGCAGTCGAGAGAGCCATGTTCAGACCTCTATAATTTAGTCAAAACAGTGTCGCTTACATTAATTACCAATCTAGTAACACCCCTTTAGATGGTGTACAAATTATGAAAAGCAATCTAAACACATTATCTAGACACAAAAGTGTGTTAGCCTGTACGCAGTTTTACTCTGGCGCCCATAACACATAAAAGTCTCGGGCCTAACAAAGAAAACACGTTTTTTTCTGTTCAAAATTAGCCTTATTCATCAACGTAATTTCCAATAAGAACAACGCAATCAGTCCAGCGCCGCTCTAATATTTTAATACCACTTTTGTAGAAATATTTAGGTTTGGCCTCAAAATAGGCCTCAGTATTAGCGATATCCTCTTCATTCTAGCGACATTTCTTACCGGCGAGCATTTTTTTAGATCTGCAAACAGACAGTAGTCGCGAATACGGTGGATGTGGGAGCAATTCGAAGTTCAATTCATGTAGTTTTGTCATTGTTTTTATCGACTTGTGAAACGGTGCGTTGTCTTGATGAAAGAAAATTTTTTCGTTGCCATATGCGGACGTTTCTTTGCAATTTCGGCTTTCAAACGCTCCAACAACTCTATATAATATTCACTTTTGATGGTATTTCTTTTTTCGATTATTGTTATACCACGTACATCCCAAAATACCGAGGCCATAACCTTTCCAGCAGATTGTTGTGCTTTCGGGTGCTTTGGACGATATTCTCCAGTTGCTGTCCAGTGTTTCTCATGGAACGAAGTACCTGTAACACTTTTCAAGCTATTGCTTTGCTTGAGCGGTATTTTTTCCCATCAAGAAGCATTGTAAAATTAAAACACGAAATTCTTTATGATCCATTATTTTGAAACTATTAAAAGTAGCGTCACGAACTTATGAATAGAATATCATGAAATTTTGACAGCTGTCTTTTAAGGTTAGTACTAACTGAAAAACAGGCGATTGCAATAAAACTAGTGCCATTTTTGTGTCAGGCTCAGGACTTTTTAGCCCGTGTGATATATAACTGCAGATTCCAACTTTATACTGACATTTTTGTACAATTCGCAAATCATTTAAAAAAGCAATCTTTATTATTAGATTATATATAAGTTTTAAATAGTTACAACTTTTTTTATCTTACATCTTTTATCGGAAAAAGTTAATCGCATCCCTAGTGTGTAAATATAATCGATTTGCATTGCGGCTGTAATAGAACTTTCATATTTTACTTTGATCGTAAGCACCCTGTTCATTAATATTCAAACCACATGCTTCTCGAGACTTGTATATTCCTGTAATCGATATGAGCGCACTACACTACACACTTCTCTTTGTTCAAAATGCTTTTTTTAAATCCAATAAGAAATTGTTTTTTATCCTGTGTACTGATATGGAACGAATACCAAACGACAAGACGGATTTTTAGAGCGGTATCGAATAACTTCTCCATCTTTGTATCAGTTTAAACTATACAAGCTGTATCGAAATTTGATCATTAATTGTCAATTAAACTGATGATCATCAGTCTGCATTCATTTTAACATAGGAAATTCCAGTTTCATACAATATTGAAGCTACTTCATTTGCAGCAGGACACACATGGAGCATATGTTGAAAATCTTCGAGCTTAGGACCCAACTAAATTTATTGGTTATATGTGATAATTGCAGCTCTCTGGTATACAGAGACAGACTTGCAATTACTGTCAGCAGCTATGGAATTCTTTCTGGATCTTCCTCCTCTTTATATATTTCTTCAAACGAAGACTTGATGGATAACATTGAAGTGCGCATATTTCCAAATGCACAAAACGGGCTTATACGAAACGTAGCTGATTGTAGGTGGACATTGAAAGTAACGGTATTTTGAAAATCACCTCTGACAACACCTCCGACAGTATACTACGACCTGCCTTAGAGCGGTTTAATTCCAAATAGATTTGACTGGATCCTCTTTGTGTGCAGATAGCTGTGGATTTACAGATAGCCCAGAAACAACCTCAAGATCTGTTGCTTTTATATACGATCGCAGATCTAGGATATTAATATTAACTTCCTCAGAAACATATGCAACTATACTGACATATTAAAATGTTACAAAATTGCACGCGAGGCTTTTTCTATCGGTGTGTAAACATTCATCTAACCAATCTTTTTTGGCTCAGCAACTTGATGCCAACATTTTTTGGTAACCTGCTTGGTGAACCATTCCGTAAATATCCCCCTAATGAATTCAGGATGTTCAGTCATAAATTTAACCAAAATGAGTTTCTGCTCATCCGATATTGATTGTCAAAATTTGAAATTTTTTCTCAACAAAAAATTCAACTGAAAACGAATATATCAACAAAACAATCTCCAAAATTTGAAACAATACAACTCAGTGAAAAAATAAAAAAAACAAGATGGAAGTAGACTAGAACTCTGATACAAAATGAAGTAATAAACATTTAGAAACTGTTAATTACGACTTCAAATACCTATCCAATACGCATGCTTCTTAGCTTCTCTCCGGTTTAGGCGAGATTCTCTTTCGGTCCAAACCATGGGGAGATTCTCACTTGTCCCTTAAGAATACGGGCCCAGACCCCATGCAACAATCGCTCACTTCGAAGCAGATATTGAAAATAATATTCTGTAAACAAATCTGATTTTACTTGGAAATGTGGCAGCAAAAAACCTGGACTGCCCTGCACACTAGTCAGATTGAGATAGGCTAAGGTAGTTTTTTGCAAGTATAACTAGCTACTTGTCCGTAAGAAAAAGTAAGAAATTACCATGTATATCGAGCAATGCTTCTAAACTACTCGTATTTTATCATTGCACGCCACTGAACTTTCTAGCTGTTTCATTTTCTTCAGATCCAATCCTAAAAGTGTTAACTGAGCTTTCTTTGGAATACCATGTATGTAAAACACTATCCTTGACGTCTCGGATCTTCTGAATTTTCATTCAATCGCATATTACTTACACTAGATCTGTTGAGTCTTAATGGTTGATAAATAATAGTGGTCAACAATAGAACATTCCAGTTTACAGTAAATACTAAATTCTTTTTTAATTGGTGGAAATTGTTAATTCCAACTTTGCTCCAACGTTTCGCAGACTTTGACGCTGCTCTACAATTGAAGTCCAATTTAAATTTCAGTTAATAAATATAGCAAATTTCAACAGGGCTATTGTAAGCTCCGTTGAAGATGATACCCTTGCTCTTATTTGAAATTTGTAAATCTTTTACTAACAAAAATCTTCAGCCGGTCCTGAAATTTGTTTCCTAAACGCTTCCGTTCAGTATAACTCGTAAGTATACAAACAAAAGGTACTTTTGCTTATCAAAACAGTTTCATCAAATCCTATTATGTAATACTTAATACTCGAGAGATAATAGATTTACGTGGTTTTTATCGGGATGCTTCATTAGTTCACTTTTGTTGCTTAGAATGTTTGGGTACATGTTAATGGTTTTTTGGGAATTTGCGGGATGGTCCGAAATACTAACAAAAAGGGATTCGTTTATAAATAAAACAGTTTGAGTCTTAGAGTTTCCTGACAGACTATAAACTTCCTAATTATAAATTTAGCGTAAATTTCATGAAATAGTCAGAAATTGCCATCAACCTTTGTTGGTTCATTAATCACTTACTTTGATTTACTTATTGATGTACTCAGAACAGCACAAAATAATTGTTACAGTGGTTACAGTGAAAGTTCTCAATCTATAGGGTACTTTTAAATTTATGGGGGTGATTGACCGTATAAAATTAAGATAGGTCTTTCCTGTGAACCTTTTTGTAAAAATTCAGAAACTTTTGTATTATTCACTGTTTTTTTTACCGTCCAGATTGCTTTTAATAATTTAAAATATTTCAAAGTAATGCTGCTATCATTCGAGTTTTTCGATTCGAATACTCTCTCGCCCTTCGTCGTTTCTCCATTCGACTGTTTAAACTTTCACTATCTATTTATGCGTACGTAGAACTCTGACCCGAGAGAGTTTCCGTCCAATCAGTTTTATTATTTCATTCAAAATATTCCAATAGACTGAGCAGTAACTCTTCAAATTCAAATATGTTCACCCGATGTACAGCGGCATCGATCATTTAAAACCCCGTTGGGTTATGTTGTGGTACCACAGAGTTCGGACTACGTAGCAGTGGTCTCGGTTCGTCCAGCCTGCCAATGCTGCTCCTTGGAGCCTGCAGCGAAGCACTTACTACTAGGGCGAGTAGCATATCACAGCTCTCAGACTTTATGCCAATGAGTACGAGGTATAATGTGGATATGCCGTCTTTCGGTTGAGACGTAAAACCAAGGTCCCGAGTCCATGAATGTTCGACTGGATAAAGATCCCTACCACTGGCTGGAACACTCGTGGGTGCGGCAAAATTTCCGGTTAGGGGTAGAGTGCTCCTAGCATCGGTGATTAGCTTCAGTTGCAGAAATAGAGCGACGTTAAATAACAAAGGAAAAAAAAGTTTAAAGTGCAACCTGATTATCTGGTCTCTTTAGATGTGCTTTCACATATCTCTGTTTGTTTGGCTGCTTTTTCTACTGCAATAGATTTTGTTTGTAAGTCGCCACATCTCTCTATATAACTTCAGGTCGTAAATATCCTACTTCTAGATCCACCTTCGTGATAAAACTATCTGTGAAAACAGATTCTATCTTTTCTCAAAATTGAATCCTTATCACAGTCTTCCTTCGTAGGAGAACTCCCCAAAATTCCTCCTGGCGATCAGCTATCTTTACTGTTTCAGCGGTTTGCATTTGAACTAAACAAGATTCTCTACATTTACCATGATCTGCGCATGTGTGTAGCTGCTGGTTTCCTCAGGTTATATTCTCTAAGCCTCGAGTCACAGTGGAGGGTTGAATAGACTCACTCACCATGAACCTAATCTAATCAATTAAGTCTTTGAATCCCTTCAATAAGCTCATTATTCTTAAATCAGCTTGTGCTGTCTTTTTCTTGCCCCTGTAATTCCTAGGGCTGTGATTCTTTGAACTAAGTAAGGATCTTCTTATTGGCTCCTTTTCTCATACCACGGCTCCATATGAATAAGTACTTGTGATACCACAAGTACTGTGTACATCAAATGCACGATGTACGATTGCAGTCCCCATTTTTAGTCCAGTTTCAGGGCATCCAGCTCTTGTCTTATTTGACGCAAAAAAATATCTGAAGGTATTTTGGAAATAGATTACTCAATTCATAATTTAAACGGCACAATATCCGTTAGGTTATTAAAATTACGGGGCTCATATCAGTGACAAACTGTAAACTTTGTAATTGGAAATGTAGGAAACAGGAAAGTCACGCCGCAACGTTTGTCTATCTAATTGCGTTAATTCTATTTGTTGTTGACGATATATAATGTAATAGCCATTGCCTCGACACTGGTACAATAGGATAGTGTTATCCAGGTTTACCTAAACAGTTTCTACGGAGGAGGTAATTGAGTGGGCGTTACACAACGTCAATTAAATATTTTGGTTGTTCCGAACTTGCAATATTAGATTTAGATTACGAAGGATGATAGTACACAGTTAGTTCGTTTACATGAACGTTTGCTGGACTTTATATACTTCACACACTAAAATAGAAACTTGTAACTTCACCATGTCTTA
Organism: Lochmaea capreae; assembly: GCA_949126875.1. Classification (NCBI taxonomy): domain Eukaryota; kingdom Metazoa; phylum Arthropoda; class Insecta; order Coleoptera; family Chrysomelidae; genus Lochmaea; species Lochmaea capreae. The sequence goes on from OX421404.1 coordinate 23,528,639, forward strand.
ACGAATATTAAATTTTATGTTTCCATATTAAAGGTCTTTCTCTATTAGAGTATGAAATTATAAATGTTGAAAAAAGTTGTTTAGTATGTGACTTATTCTATTTTACAACTAAGTTCCTTTTAATTTATCGCTGCCATTGTTATAAAATAATTTTTCTATAGTATATCGTTATATATGTTTAAACTAAACAAGTTATTATTTATTTTTGAAAAAGATATTTTGGGAATTAGGTTTTTTAGGCGTAACTAATGATATTATTAAATAAAAAAAAATGGAAAGTGCCTTATTAATATAATTATTGTAGTTGAAAATACCAGTAGTGCCCAGAATCATAATTAACAGAAGTTATTACATAATTAACCATAAAATCTGACGTCCATCTGTTTCAGATAATCGATTATTTAATAAATTAAACTGATAAATTATGCCAACATAATTTTAGTATCGCACTCAAATGCTTACTAATAATTGCAAAATGTGCAAATCTACACAATGTACATAATATCTAACAAAAGACCGGTAGTTTGTTCACGTCCGCCATTAAAACGTTTCATTAATATATTTAGGAACACATTAACAAGCTAAATGATGAGAAAAAATAATCCAATCGAATTAATTTATAAACGAATTGCTATATAACTACCGCCAATCAGATTTCAAATTTGTAACGCTCGATAATTGAGTGATATAAATAAATAACGGTGAACTAAAGCATGAAATGCATTTGAATCTGTCCTCATTGAATACTTAAAGTGTTTATTATTAATCAGGTATCTATCTCCATACAGCAGTTGTAAGTGCATTGAGTTGGAGTAGTTATAACAGGTTTAGATGAGTCTTGTCCAAAAAGAAGTTCGTTAACATGACAAACAGCATGAAACAAACGTATAACATTATTAATAGCTTGTTGTATGTAGATTAGATTAGATTAGAAAAGGAGTGGCTCTTTGTCCTATCCCACTGCGACCTTTGCAGATCTATTGTGGTCCTCCCTATTTTTAAAGCTCGATATTTAGCGTTATTCTTTTTGTTAGACCTATTAGCCTGGATACCGCTTCCCTTGCGTAGCTCTCTGCCCTCGGTTTTTCTTCTCCGAATAGGTGAAACCGCACCCTTACTAAGCCTTCGCACTCACAGAGTTTGTGCTCCGCGATATCTCGACTTTGACATAGTAGATCGCGTAACAAGTTGGCCGAAGAGCTTTTAAGGAATAGTTTAGCGTGCCTTTGTCCTGGGGTTTTATGCCACCAGCGCAACGCCTGGTTTTTTATCCATTGTTGGATGCTCTTCTTAGTGAGGTTTTTTGCAATTCCACAGAAAGGTTCTGGCCCTATCATGACCTCAGTCGCTCCCTGCTTGGCAAATTCATCGGCCTTTTCATTGCATTTTATTCCTTGGTGACCTGGCACCCAGGCTAGGGTCACTCTCTTATGACTACCTGGTCTGTTGAGTGCCGTGCGACACGCCCACACCAGATTTGACGTTGTCCGATATGAGCTTATCGCCTTTAGAGTGCTGCTTGGCTATTGGAGTAGATAACGATTGTTTGGTTATCCACCTCCCGTCTCATAAACTCTTCTGTACAGCATTGCACCGCCATTACCTTTGGCATGTTTCCCTAGGCTTAGAGGGATCGTGATCTTCTCTTGTACCCCATATATTCCGGCTCTTACTCCAGAGTCTGTTTTAGATCAGTGTACCAGTTGAGATTCGCTGTTATTGTTGTTGTATGTAGAAGCACTAACAATAATGTAGGTCCATTAAAACAAATGCCTCCCCAACACCTCTGAACGGATGAACTTTCTGCACTGCTTTTCGATTTCTGGGCACTAGAGGAAAAGCCCATACACCCATACATCAGTTTTTTAGAGAAATTTCAAATCAAATTAAAAAAACGGTATTTAAAAAAATAATCCCCTCTTGTTTGAATTGAATAGTATGCGCCGTATTAGATAAATAGTAGGTATATTACACTCCAAGGGCCGAAAGTTGAATTTTCGGCCCTGCGCGTCATGATGCTCCGAAGCGAATTTCGGCCCTGCGCGTCATGATGCCCTCGGCAAGAGTACCTACATCTGGTGCGCCTTTAAAATTAAAACTTTATAATAAATCTATTGAAATATAGATATGGAATTTCACATATAAAAAGTTTTTTTTTATATATAAATGTGTAACTATAAAAATATTTATAAATAAATATAAACTTTGAATAAACCAATTGAAGAATTTAAATCTTAAAAACGAGTTCTCTAAAGACAAAAAGGAGGAGCATCCGCAGATCAATGAAGGTGTTAATTTTTGGAGAAAACAGAAAAAAAAATGTTTGACTTACAAAATATCGATTAAATAAACCAGAATCATAAATAATAATATGAAATTAATATGCAGAACCACCACCACAGACCATAGTCATACTATTAAATCTTCAGCAGAATAAAAATAATTCTTCATGGTTTAAAGATTTAAAATTGTGGTGAGATTAACAAAAGGCGAGGAAAGCGGTGTGGATGGATTCGGTCCCGGCAGGTCATAGATTAAAATGTGTAAATTTTAATCCCTTTATCTATAGGCGTATTGGGTCCCAATGGTACTTAACTACCTGAAGATATTCTTCGGGGAAATGTACCTCTTTTCGGAAATCTGCATCACGTCCATTGAAAATTATTATAATAATCTGTCAATTACACAATTCAATTTTTCGATTCGGATTAGGGTAGGGGGTAAGGTAGGGTGGTTTTGGTTGGGTTATTATTGAAAATTATTATAATAATCTGTCAATTACACAATTCAATTTTTCGATTCGGATTAGGGTAGGGGGTAAGGTAGGGTGGTTTTGGTTGGGTTATTATTGAAAACTCACGAATGCATAGATACATTTTCCCTAATGTTAGGAACATAGCGGAAGAAATATATAAATAAATAAAACAATAGTGTGAGGAACTGCAGACCTGTCTTAATCCTACCCTCCGTTCGAAAAGGGATTAACGCAGGTAGATGCGAGGAACTGCCTCACGTCCTAATAAATATATCAAATTTTTAAATTAGTTTTACTACCTGTTTTTCATTTGGTTTAACAACAGGTGGCTGGGACCGAATCCATACATTATTATTCAGGTAGGACTAAAGTTCGGGACCCAATAAGCACGCTATTTTTGAACTACCTGCTACTTGGGACCCAATAAGCATATGCCCGAGGAAAGTAGCTTTTAATTTATTAAAATTTGGAAAAATTTGAAAATTATTTGACCACGGAAGTCACAAGTGGATGAAGGTATTATGTCACAAAATAATTATTCTGAGAAAAATGGATTTAATGATTTTAGATTGGAATTTTTCACTCAACTAGCTTCGGGCATTTATTTCAAGTGTTTTGTTGAGCAAAATCATACATTTTCCCTGTCTTTTTCTAAATTTTGAAATGCTTTGATATTTTGAGTGAAAATGTACTTTGAATGTACATGACACCTTTATAAATGAGAAATATTTTTTCATAAAACCAATTATACTCTTCTTTAACAAACTTTAACTGTTCTCGCAGGTTACTCAATTTTTTTTATTACGATATTGTGGAATTTGACCGAAAAAATTTAGCGAGAACTATACCATAACGAAAATACGTAGTACGAAAATAAAAATAATGGACATACTGTTGAACCTTAAGCGTCAGTAAGTCATAATTCACAATTTAAAACCCAACTAAATCTATACTAATATTTGACTCTTCCCACGTGCACTCAACACAATTACAAACCGTAACTCCCTATAATATTCTAGCTTTAATAAAGCACCGTGTCAATTTTAATAATACAGCCGCCTCGTAGCCTCTATATCGGCCCCATCATTGGCTGAATTTCAATAAACAAATCAAATCGCCCAGCAAGTCTCGATAAATACGAATTAATTGGATTTACCACACACAGAGACTTTTACTAATAACAACTTGTAGTTGGCAATTAAACGAGGAACAATCGTACTAAATCATCTCTAATCATTTTCCCGCTCAAGTCAAATCGACGGTGAATCGATTTTTCAATTAACAAACATGAAAAAACGGTCCTTTATCACTTATCGATATATCGACACGTCGTTCTTTGTGGAAGAAATTGATAGGTATGTTCACACTATTCATTATCGTTAATCATAAAAGTCAAGTCAATCAAAAGTGAAAAGGAAGAAATCCCTAACATAATTTCATTTTTTGGATACAATAACCGTTAATTTATTTTTTGTTAATGTAAATATCACCTTTCGCGCAATTAATGTCAAGTTTCTGGTCCGGTTTAACAAGGGGAAGGGTGAATGGAATGATATTTTCCCTTCCCCTTCTCGAAGAACATTAATATTGAAAATTAGGCAGCAGCACAACAGACAAACTTCTTTTGAGGATTGCATAACAGTATATTAAATACAGGCTAATGAATTTCTAGCTTGATAGATTTGTTTCTTTGGTATAATCAGTATAGAATAAAAGAAGTGATACTGTAAGTAGTTTTTATAATATTAACTTTGTAACAGTTTAATTCTTGATACTTTAGGAAGCACCTCTACTTATAGTTTTACAACTTTTTGACATTTGACATCAAACATCATTTTCAATAGTTTCCTGTATAGTGTGACACATTTAAACTGATTTTTATTGGAAATATTGGAGTACTATCGATTTTTTGCAAAATCAGTAAAAAACTAGTGGCTCCGTATAGTTCACCGGATCTCAAGTTTCAATAACTTAATGAGGGACAGTTCGAACTTTTGATCATACAGTCTCTGCTCCTGCTCTAAGACATTTTGTTCACCTGGTCCAGCCATCATAGCACTTGAAATGAAGCGGCTAAACCATAGTCTAAATTCTATAGAATGGGTAAATAGTATTTATATATCAAATGGTACAATGCTGGTAGTTTCAGAACTGTAGAACTGCTCAAGACTTGTTGTTTACCAGTGAAACGATATATTTTGTAAAGACCACTTATTTCCCAGAGGAATTTAAAGATATCTACAGGCATGTTTAGATAGGTGTTCCTCTTCTATCCAGTCGTGTCCCAGGATTCTATCCAGTCGTGTCCCAGGATTCTGGATATCTATGCGAACCGCAAGTATGTGGATAGAGGTTTCTTCTTCCATACCGCAGACTCTACATTCTTCTTCCTCCACTATTTTGAGCTTCTTCAAGTGCCCATTCAGGCGACAGTATGCCATTAGGATCCCTGTTGAGACTTTTAGTGTATCTCTGCTTTGGTTGTGGTTACTTTGATTGTATAAGTCCTACCAGATCTTTCCAATTGTCAAATCTTTCCTCTATTTTAACTTAGCCCATTCCTTCCAATGTTACACTGAAGGTGACACCGCGGCCCCCAAAAGAGTGTTTCAGCACTACCTCTTTGCTAGTTCAGCTTCTATTTAATTTCCTTCCATTCCAGTGTGTCCTGGAATCTACAGTAAGGTTACTATATTGTACTCGCCTAGTTCATTGAGTATGCCTAGATATTCCCATGCCATTTTGGAACTGATTACACAAGAACTAAATCCTTAAATGGCTGCTGTCTATCTGACGTGATGTTAATATTTTGCCTTCCCGAACCTTTATCAATAGTGTCAAACATATCCTGGAAAATGTCAACTTTCCAGTTAGATTTTGATGTCTAGCAGCCTATACTTTGGATCGTAAAAAAATATGTATAAAACGTTTATAATTATATAAATTTTACAAACTTCAATAAAGTCGTTATGAGAGATCTCGCACTTCATGAAAATCTTGAATTTTCACTGTCAAATTAATTTCCCTTTACAAATATTCGTCGTCTTCGTACATCGAAATCTACACCTAATATCCATTACAGTCATCGACCCGTAAAAAATCTTTTCGTTCAGTTTCTGTTCTAATCCGGTTTAAATCTCATCACCTGAACTATGCTATCTCCGAACAGCAGATGTCTGAATTGCTGAACGACGGGTCTCGCCAGTCAAAGAAAATCGACTCTTTTCTTATTATTAGCGTTAACGTACATAAAGAAAGCTTAATTTTTACCTCTCTATGCTTTGCCGAACGTTTTTTTCGAAAAAGCGTGAAAAACTCCAAAGAAAAACCGGAACCCTTGTCACATTCTTAGCGATCTTTTACCCAGGAAATGATTTATGGCGGGTAATTTTACACAAAACGCATCGATCCTCTTGTTTGGGATGTTAAAAGAGTTCTTCAGTATTATTACGATTGTGAAACTTCGTGTAAATCTGGATTGATGTAGTTTATTTTGCAGCAGTTTTTGTTAATTCCTTTTATCGAAATAAAAGATACTTATTATGAAAATATATTTAGTGGAGGAAAAATAGGGAATAATGGAAAACTAACAACCACACGATTCCATAGAGGTCGATTTTCAAGTCCGCACTTGGAGACCGTTGTGGACAAGCTTCGACACTGCGGGTGAAAATGGTTTAGCTTAACAATGTTGTTCAAAGAAGGAGCTGTAGAAAATTGGACCAGATACCCTCAAATGAACATTTTCTAGCCTCTATCACTTCAACTGTTCCTTATATTGTATATAAGATCCGATTTAGTGGGTGAAAATGTTTTAAATCGACAATACTGTTATAAGGAGGAGCTCAAGTCTGATTATAGATTATGCTTTTACTAACAGAAAATACTTGTTCCCCAAGATGTTCCCCAAATAACAAAAGATTGCATAAAAGAGGAAATTGGGAACTGGCTGGATAGGGAACACCAACTAAAATGGAGGTCGACACAAGGGCACCTCCATACAAAAATTTACTGAACAAGGTAGACAATGAACTCTCAACCAGGCTATTGAAACTGAAAGTTAGTGAACCTATGTGCAGGAAATGTGAACTCTATGATGAAGCACCTACTCACATACTAATATTACAACTACTGAAAACCCCTCCAGTCAAACTAGTGGCCTACATAGAAGACACAAAGTTTCTGGAATGGAAGTAGATAACATGGGAAATGGTACAAAGAATCAATTCAAGTGCCTGGACCCCAATTCTTGACCGTTCGCAACACTCAAGGTTACTCGCTTCCTAACGAATTCGTTAAAATACTATTCTTGAGCGCTCTCTGCTTTGCACATTCGCTTGATAGTGTTCGTTGTGCAGCGAGTACATTTTTGTAGGTGATAACCAGATAATCTTCATATTCACACTGAAAGTGATAGATAAGTGACAGCACGCATAAAGGTTGATATTATTTTTGCTGAAAAAAAATTAAAATTGTAATTCTGGTTGAGAAATCCAGTATGGATGAGCTTGTGAATTCAATGTTAATCGATAATTTAGAGCTGGCGGAAATAGAAGTTCAAAATTTCCGGGCTTCGCGCAATCCTTCGAATCCTTTCACGACAATGAATGAAGCGGCTTTTATTGAAACATTTCTTTTTTGGAAGCATTTAGTAGTAAAGTTTCTTGTGAATTTACCACTAATCATTTCATTCTTCCCTTGCAAATATTCCGCCATCATTTTTCTTTGCTTTTCCGAAGCCTTTCCTCCACGTCTGCGTAATTCATTATTTAAAGTGTTTGGATCCATTTAACAAAACATTTTGAAATGAATACATATAAAACATAACCATAAAATTGGAATAATTTGACAGCGTCAAGATGAGCGAACGCTTTATTTACGGTATTGCCAAATTTCTCAGGACGCCCTTCAACGAATCACCTCAAGAATTGCATAGTAGTAAAGACTTCGCTAACTACTGCGCGAATGAATGCATGACTTGTTCCCTATCAGTCATGAAACACTCTATAGGTATAAAAAGAACACACTAAGATTGAAATTAAATAAGCCCCTCGTATATAGAAATTAATTAATCACATTATCCATTTATTATTTTTTCTTCACGAATATTTTCAGACGTAGACAGAATAATCTTCGATATGTAATTTTTCTTGAGGTTTTAATTAAAAATAGGCCCCCTATAGTACCGCAACTGGCCCCCATAGACTTAAATAATGACAATGCTATTCAGTCAAGTTCCCGCTGCTAGGCACCAAACTGTATAAATGCACCTTATCGTGATAGCCATGTTTACAAGGCTCTTATCAGCCTACGTGGCGCGGAATCTCTTGTTATCTCACTACTTCACAGCCACCTAGATCCGGTAAAGATGTTATCGACGTCATGCGCGTATGTTCTTTGTCTCGGTGATAAATGGACGATTTGGTTTTAGGCGATCTCTCGGTCGGTAAAAGGTCAGTAAAGACGATTACTACTTGTGGAAAAGCAATTCTCGATTCAATCAATGCATAAAATTGTCACGAAATCCTTGAGAAATATATATTTTCGGATTGAGCGTCGGCGTCGTTCGAAAACTTGAAGAAATCGGGAGAATTTGAAATCACTAGGTGGCAGAGCTGGGATCGTTATTAATAAAATAAGGAAGGTGCTACTTCTACTTCAATATTTTAATTTTATGATCATGATATTGACGGTGATTTTGCTAGGCAACGAATCAAAACGGCTGGGAAAAGCGCATTGTTCTAGTCGTGACTTTAATTATTCATTAGTTGGTAACAGACGCTAAAATTAAAATAACACTAAATTTAAAAAAAAAATATCGTAATATATCTATGTACAACTGGCCGTAAGAAATGCATGCGTCCACAGTGACAACGTCGGACTTTAATGACTAACATTGTTTACGTAGGTGTGCAAAGACCAAAGTTAAAGTTTGGCTTGGGGCAGATAGATGTGCATGAGATAGCTGGATAAGATATATAGTTAAACTTAACTAAAATATTATTCAGTTTTCAAGAAATATTGTATGAAAATAAGTTATTATAATTAACAAAACTCAACTTCACAAAGTGAATAATCGATTCCACTGTCAAATTATCAAAAAACGATTGGAAGATTCATAAAGATAAGAACAAATCATTTTTCAAGCAGTTTAATTAAGTAATAATAAATATACAGGATTAATTTTCCATAACATGAAAGTAGAGACTTGATCGAGACTTTATTATGCATATTTCAGTTATACTAAATTTTATAAATTATTATTTAAATCACCACATATAAATAAAAATACTTTAACATATTTTTTTTTATATTTATTTTGTTATAATTCTTTTTACATTAAAAAAGCAAGTTCATACCTAAAGAAAACAGCTATATACAAACTATACAGGGTGTCCCACGACGAGTGAAAACTATCTGTATATTATGGCAAAATACTCATAGTAAAATCACGAACATTTCTACGTTTGGGTTTTCGGATACGATCTTTTCAACTAAAATATTTTCAAAGATAGCCGACTTCCGTTTCTACCGGAAGTCGACTGTAACTTTGTTATTTTAAACGGAACACCCTGTATATTGATACATTTTTGAAATCTACGTAATATTTTAGTATACTTTTGTTTAAAAACTTTTTTCGAAAAATGCACACTTTTTGAGTTATTAATTTTTTTGTAGAAAATTTGACCGTTGAAGACCCTTATAAATAATTTTTTTACGAGAGGACCCTTGAAGATATGAAAATGGTTTCTCCTCGTTTGCCTTAAGCAAGGTCAAACGTATTCGAATCTATGTTAAAAAATTTTTCATTTTATACAGGGTGTGTATAAAAAGTGTTCAAAGTTTAACTTCATAAATATCAAACTTCTCCATTTTTTTAAATAGAACCACCCTGTTTTTTCTATTTTAATGCATTCAGGAGAAAAAAATAAGGCAAGATCATGTATACTTTCCTATACCTAAACCTTACCGTTATCCAGATATTAAATATTTTCTGTAAATTTTTAGAGATGCAGGTGTAGTCTAAATAATAAAAAGAATTATGTAAATTTGCTTTTAATACATGGTAAATATGACAAAGTTGTTACAAGAACATGTGCTTTATTTGCAGTAAGATATCCAGATTGACCACGATCGAAATCGCACATTGTTAAAAGAATACTTAACAATTTGAAGCTATTCGGTTAATTTTAAGCAAAAGTTAATCGAATTAAACCATTTGTGACAATAATAAGATATGCTACCAAATTTTATGGAAAATTAAAAGTCAAAGAAAAATAGTAACGGAAGTAACGGCAAACCTTATATAAATTTGTTATATAAATTGAGGTAACGATTACTTCAGGTTTTATAACACAGTGATATAAATAGTTACAACACTTCATTATAAATCTAGTAGTACTTACAGAAATGGCATAAAACTCTAATAAACCTAATTTACTATAAGTGTTGCAATAAAACTACAAAGCATTTCCTTAGGTATATAATTGTGTAACCTTTATGAATACTCTATAAAAATATCAGTTACTATAAGTCACGAAAATTGTTTATTGGGATAGTATCTCAATTCATACCAAATATACAGGGTAAATAATAAAACTCAATATGGGAAACGTTTTGACGGAAAATATATGATACTATTATTATGAATAGGAAGTTTATCACAATATCTGAATTTGCAACGATGATAAGGGAATAAAAACAGTACATGGACCTCCTCTATAATTGAATTTTTTTTTCTTTTCCATACACTTCTAAGGTCCATATTATTACACCCTCTATGTTTACCTCCAACTGCAATGCATTCTTCAACAAAAATATCTTTAAAACCCATCCTCTCAATTATTTTTCATTAAATACACCTCCTTCAGTGAAACACCTATATTATAACTCCACTTCAAATATGAATAATCAAATCTGATAAGAAGTAAAATTCATTAAATTTCACTTTTAAAGCATAAATCTTATCAGCCGTTCCAGGTTGATTCTCTGACTGATTGTTTGTCAACTATATTTGGAAGGAAATGATAACAAAACACTACTTGGATAAATTATTTGCATTCAGTCTCCTCGGATATGATTACAAAAGGAGATTAGATGCAATATGCTTGGTTAGTATAGAGTCGTGACAGAGGGGATGTAGGGTACACATACACAAAGAAGAGCATTGTGATAAAGCGGAGATATTTTAGGAATTTTCTTGGAAATGTTAATAACGCTAAGAAAAACATGTGTTTGCTAGTGTCGGGTTGTGTAAAGATGAGGAGTTTATACATTTATATGTTCTTGATAAGCTTACTTGGTATTATTACAGTTTCCTGTAAAATTCTCGTATTTAGTAAAGCGTGTTACCAATAAATATCGAAAAATAAATATATTATTCTAACGCTTCACAAAGTTTTGGAAATATTTCAAAAACAGTTACCGCTCAACCAAGAAGAAACAACTACTTCCCGAGCTATAAGCACTGACGTACATTCTGGATCTCCATGCCACAAAATCTGCAGCTGAGATCCAGGTGGACTTTTACCTGTTTGATAACCTGTAATGATTCTTAGCTGATTTCCCCTGATAATCAGTAGCTCTTAGGCCCGTTTATCATATCTTACTGTGTACCCGCTTTGGAGTGCTTTTCCACTGTAGTCTATGTTGGTTTTATATCTATTTTTGTATTTGTCCTCCTACCACTTTCTTTGTGGTTTCAAGGACTGGTTCGGGTCTAACATTTCTCATAGTTGCTGAACCTCTTCATTAGCTTGTTCAGTTTCTGAAATATCGTATTGTCCCACACTAATCTTACTTTAACCTCACCTTGCGACTATTTAAAGCCGTGAGGGATCCCTGGCTGTCAGTTTTATTCTGGGTTGCCTGGTATCCAGTGCCTAAGAACAGTCTGCTTAGACTGCCAAACTCTTGTAGGGTAATCCCAACCGTTTTTGTGAAACATATTTTTTTCATAGTCAAATTCTGAAATAGGATTGTTTTAAACTGTAAATGTGAAATATTAAGTTTCGAGGAGCCCCACAGGTACCTAACCAATTATAAATGGTTTAGTTCTTCATCCATTCTTAAGCATTTCTAATTACTATCTTGATAACAACGATCAAAATATTCAAACAAGTTCACCTACCCACTCGCACATACATTCATACATACCTATTTATGAATCTTTATCCTTTTATTATGTCACACATTGCCCCATATCATGACTTATGAGGTACATTTAGAAATCCAGTGTGGGCAACATTACTAGACTTCAAATAACTATAAAGTACTTGTACGGGGGGCCAGCCCTAAGGTATTCAGAACATATTTTGATATTAATTCAAGACAACAACACAACCACAGACAACAACTCCGGGTGTTCATATTAGTTGAAATATTAGTTAAGCGTTGGAATGAAAAAATTGTTGAAAGAACTACTTAGATGGTCAGTGTTGATGACGGAAGAACTGGAAGGAAATACTATTTATAGTGTGCGATTATATCACGTATTGTCAGGTGGATCTAAATTTGCGCTTATATGCAGATAGAGTGGATTTGAGTCGTTCGCGAATCTTGTTTATGACTTATGGCAAAATGCCAGTATTAGCGAAGGAAACCTACCATTACGAATTTTCTTCAATATGTCCTCGAAACCGACTGGGCGTTGACTCACCCGAATTTGCTTAACGAGTCGTGATTCGTGGCACATGACGCAAAGATTGATGCGCCTTTAGATTCTTAACAAATTACCAGAAAGACAATCAACATATTCATGGCTACGCTTGTGGGGAATGGGACAGTTTGGCACAGCGTCGAATTGTCCTAGACCCTGTCCAGTCCGGTATGTGTTGTGTGTGTAAGATGAGGCACTGTGACTTTAAACTATTAGAGCATCATACAAAAATCATTTCAAATTCATAGTATTCTGTATCACAAGTGCAGAAAATGAGATTTTGCAGCCTTAAACTATCAGAGCGTAGCCAACGAGGTCAGGTGATGGTTAAGGACCGATAAAGCTTTTTCTGCGTGACACACAACTATTTTTTTTCGCCTACCGAATAAACCAAAAAATAGGAAAATATAACAAAAAACTTTGACAGACACTGATGTTTAATTAAAAAATTCACGTGAAGCGTCAAAGTAATCAAGTGACAGATTCTTAAAAATTTCAAAAATCGTGCCTTTATGAATTTTCCTGCCTTGGCATTGTTAAACAATACTTTCCGCCTTATTTTTGGTATTCATATGATTGGTTTTTCGGTAAAGTAGGAGAAAACAGATTTGATCAGGTTACAGTCCTACCTCCAAAACGGATAAGTTCTTATCTTTCGGGCGTAGATAAATATAATTTAACCCTCGTATTTCAATCTCTATACAGTCGACATTAAACATAATTGATGATGCATGCTGTTAGTAACAACAGGTTCATATTGTATGTCGTTTGGTATATTTTATTGATACATTTCATTGTACAATGAACAAACATACCTTAATCCTGATTGCTTAGAAAAAATTGTTAGATAATAGTCTTGTTATTTGTTGAGTAGCAAACTGAATTCTGTAATGTTATAGCGTTTTACTTTGTGTTCGTATTTGATTGAAATTTAAATCAACTTTGAAAGCGTCAATGATAGAGTTAAATCTGAAATTAGTTTCGAACGGGCTTAATCGATGTGCCAAAAAGAGGCCTAGTTAGTCCATAAATCACGTAGCCAATTTTTTTTTGGGGGGGGAAGATAGAGCCTACTAAAGGAATGGTTTAAGGAAGAGGATCTTGATTTTTGTATTTCGTAAATATTCCAGTAAAGAGCGATGAGAATGCCGAGTCAAACTTGCCTGTAATTGATAACTTACATGATTGGCTTGTTTCACCATTGGTACTGAACGATATCTTCGAGTAATAAAGATGATATTGAAAGCCTACAACAATTTTTTAAATGTAATATGAGACATTTGATTTTGAAGTTCTACGTAGTTTCTTAGAGGGTGGGGATTGACCAAAAGGTACAGGTAAACTGGTATCTCGTGACAAGGCGGAGCTTCCAGTACGCAGAGAGAGAACGTATTCGGCTGTATAACTGCATAACGTCTACCGCACGATTGGCTTTGCTGGATCCCCACTTTCAAATTTGTTACGGCGCATCGTCACCTCATTTCACGAGATACCGGTTGGAGTGTACGGTAAGCTACATGGGGGGAGGGGTGGTTAAATATTGGCAAAAACGGAACTACGTGATTTATGGACAGCCCATTACAATTGTATTTAACAAACGTTACGTATTAAATTTGATATATACAGGATGTTAAATTTTTAAAGAGACCTCATTGATATAGCTTCACCGAAACATATAATTTGTCATAACAGGCGAAGGTTTAAGAGGAAACAAATAAATCAAACATATTGTCATGTTTATGTATTTTTCTTTCAAATAGGAAAATGTGTGGTTTTTTATACACTGTACTGTAAGGAAAATCAATTATTCACATTTAGGATCATACTTTTTGCTCTAATTTAGTTTATTACGAGAATTAGCAATGTTCAGATAGATGTAGATTTAAAAATCTCTACCCTTTCTACTTTACTCGGCTAATTTATTAAGTCATTAACGGTGTTCCTTATGAATTATGCTTGTAACTTTTCTTTATGTCTGACATCATTTTTTTCCAACAGTTTACTGATACTTTTTCCCACGCAAATGAGAAGATTCAATAAATTCATTCTGTTATGTGGTAACAAATTGAGTTTATAAATCAAATATGACGTAAACACGGTTTATTTTGATCACGCGATGTATGTTTGTCTTTCTTTTTGTATTTTGAGTTAAATTAGAGATTGGTCGTTTCTATTTGAATTAATGCCTCCCCGTGACAAACGATAACAATCTCTACGTTTTTTTTTTCAGAAATTGAATATTATCACCCCTCATTTTATTTTTACGCCACATTCAAAAAATGAATAATCCTACAGACAATGGAGAAATTTCATCAGAATAGATGGTTTGAATTTATACCGGGTGTCCGAGTTTATAATAATATTTGCAGCTGGCCTTTGCATATGATAATTAATTAATTAAAGATAGAGACCAGTCGTGAAATTTAATAGTTATAATAAAAAATTAATCAAAAATGGAGTACGATATTATAGAACTGACAATAGGGAATGCTGTTTAGTTGGAAGCGGTTTTTTTCTACAGTGTGGCTAGAGTTCTGTCGGCGGAATTATGAATTTAAAATTAGAATTCCGTCTTGGGGCGGAAATTATATAGAAATTCGCAGAAAATGTCATAATTTACGCAGGCGCGGCGAAGTTATTCACTAATAATATATGCCCAACGGCGGACAACTCATGTTTCATTAATAAATTCCGTTCAACGGCGGATTTAAGTTAATTTTTGTAAGAATTCCGTCCGCAATTTGGAATAGTATTATTTTATTTTAAGGGGAAGGGTGAATGCAATGATTATATTCCCCCCCTGCGGTGTGGGCCGGCGCCTGTGCGCCAAAGATCTGCCCTTTTCTTCCAAATACTCTCCCTCAATCTTTTCAAAACCTCCAAGTAGAACTTCTGGTTGGCAGTTTGGCCCGGGGGAACAAACTCCGCGTGCACAACACCTCTGCAATCGAAGAAACAAATGAGCATTGTCCCCAGCAGAAAACAAAATTTCACAGACGCGCGTTGTTCCCGACAATCTGCCATTACATATTCGCCGAAATGTGAAAAGTTGTTTTACTAAAAAAAACCTCACAGGCGAACCGATGCACTCACAGCGATACAAATTCCCTCCCCTCCACAGCGCACTTCCCGGAACTTATGGTTCCCACTTCGTATAAAATTGGGTTTGTAAGTCTGACAGCAATTGGAACTCGGGACTCGGTCGGAATTGTTGAAAAAATAAACTTTCGTCCGCCATTACACGCAATTTAGGTATCAAATATCCACCGCTGCGGTCCTCAAGGACGGCAGTAAAGTATGTATGTAATGGAATCTTCTGCCGCGCTTGCGCAAGTTATAGCATTTTCGGGGGATTTTTGCGTATTTGGTATAAACTTCCACCTCAAGGCAACAATTTCGCCGGCGGACCTACCGTAACACTGCTTTTTCTAATTTTCAGTACAAAGTGACAAGCGAAAAAAGCTCAACAACAAAATTGGTAACAGTAATGAAATCTACAACACTTATACTGGATGGTTTTTCACATAACCTTAAATTTATGTAGCATTCTGCGTAGGAACAATATTTACATAATTCAATTCACCTGAAGTCTTGTCGAAGCTTACCTTTTTATTATTAAGGTGGATGAGGAGGTGAACATGAACACACCAAGTTTAACAAAAGAAAGTGAACAGGAAAGAGCTCCAAATAAACCAATTACTTCAAAATAGCACAAGTGAAGTATCGATATTGGATAAAGAGTATAGGAAAATAAAGTGAACATATGGGAAAGGAGAATATTCAGAAGAGTATTAAGAAGGGAAAAAGAAAAAGTATGGATGAGGAAAACAAACCAAGAAATAACAGAGAACTAGAAATAAGCAGAGCAATAAGAACAAAACGACTATGATGGCGAAGTCAAAAAGATTACCTACGAAAACAAATCCAAATCTTCAACAGAAATTTCATTGGTGTCATTCTCCGCTCGACTGGAGGGTTATGCCTTTTTGAGTAGATGTATGTCAATTTTTTTGGAACGCTCTGTAGCCTAAACGGTTTGACGGATTTCAACATATGAGGCGTGGATATCCATTTTCTCGGATGATTCAACTTTTATGAAAAACATTTCTTATAAAAAAAGTCAGTTTGCATCGATAATCGCACATTCAACCCTAAACAGGATTACCATTTTATAATATCTTTAATTTTTTTTTTAATTACATAATTTTCCATTAAATAGGCATTAAATCATAGTGTAAGAACAATCAATACAATGCAGGCAACTTTATAAGATCAAAAAACTATTTCAATGAAGACATTTATTAAACCCAGACATAAAATAACATACAAACCTGCGAGAGGTGGGAAACCCATCATTATAAAAAAAAGGTATCAATACAGTATAATAAAACAATAGTTTTTCATAAATGCTATTGGTTGATAATGAAATTTAAATTGTACCCTCCAAAACTCAAACTACACGAGTCTGACCTATATAATCCAATAACAAAGTGATTTTATTAGAGAACTCCAATTACAAACACACAGAATAGAACTCAAATTGTATTAAATGTAACTGCGATGAGAATGTTCTCCGAAAGTTTACCAAAACCTCAGATTGCAACGTACTTAGCTCTTCTGAACACATGCCTATTTTTAGTCAAATTTGTATATCTTGATCATTCACTGGATAGTGGTTCTTACAAATAATTATTGGATTTCACTTAGAAATCTTTTTTTATTTTACATTAATTGTAGATGTACTAGTCAAGCCGTCATGGCTTTCATGCCCAAACAATTATTTAAAATTGTTTCTGGAAACACTGACATCTAATTATATACCTCCTTTGAAGATATTGATTACCGGTCAGGGCGAGGAAAGTCTCAACCACTCTTGAATGCTCTGAACCACTCTTACCCACGTAAGTTTGAGTCGTTTTATCGTAAAGCTGACGCTGACATTAAAAACATTTGACATTTGCTTTAAAATTTGCAGAATTACGTCCCATTCATCCTAGAATTTCATAATTTTCCCTTTATCCGTTTCAAGGATAATACCTTGGTGCGAGACTTTCCAGCAACACTGTATATAAGTAACTATAAAGGTTTTTCCAGGCTTATCAGGTTTAAAAATAAACATATCCCCGAACTGAACGTTTATTTCATTTTTCTGAAACCGATGTCCCGGGAAAATGCCTATTGATTTATTGCTAGCAAACTTTACCATATGCATACGCATTTCCACCTTAACATGTTATAGAAAATCCGAGCATCATAATAAAGCTTGTTAAATTTACGTTTTTCTTTACAGGTGCTGATCGTTAGAAACTAAGCAAGGGTGAGTTTTAACGAGGTCAACATTGTTTAAGAATTTAAATTGATTTTTTTTTCTACGTTCATGCAAAAAGCAAAACTTTATTGAACTTTATTTTGTGGAAAAACTAGTTCTTTATTGCTCTATTGCAATAAAAACTTTATTGCACTCATCTGTCATTTTACGTTTACGTTTTGTCATCATGACAAACATAAACATTCAAATCGATGTATGTAACTCGTGCAAGCAGAACTTTTTGTATTAAGTCTTGATATTGCTCATTTAGTCTGTTACTTATGTAGATTTTAAACTTCTATGCAATTTGTACTTTCCAAGCGAAAGTGACGCCAATTCTACACTACGTTGGTCAACTTTAAGCTAGTATAGGATTGCATAGGTTGCCTTGAACGCAATTGAAAACCATTACAAGGTCATGGTAGCCTGGGTACCAATGCACGACGTGCATAAGGGCAATGGACCTGAACTCTTCTGCAGTGTTGCAAAGTCAACAATAAATATGGACACAAGGAAGTGAGCTGCACAGAAATCTCACTAGTACAGACGAATGTGCGGTTTCTTGTAGTAGGCGATGAGAAGCCACCGGCAAGAAATTACTTGAAAGGTTCAGTCTCGAGGCTATTCAAAAACAGTTGGGCTGGAAAATATAATCTAGATTCAGAGGTCCACAATACATCAGGAACAGTTGTCTACAGTTCGAGACGTATGCAACCTTTCATGTTAGTTGTTCTGTTCAACGTTAATGTGGTTTTATATAACGTCTCTTTGATAGTATGGAGTGCCTGCTTCCGTTGGGCGTACATATTTGGAACAGACCTAAATATTTAGCATCAGTAAGCGTGACTGCAATAAAACACTATGAACCTCCTCCGTCCATCGCGGACTAGAATCTGACTAGTAACAAGAATAATATCTATGAATAGCAGGACTAACAAAGAGGGGGACTGAAATACCTTTTATGGGGGCCGGAACCCTTTTGTGGTATCAGTCCTAATGTATTATTGGAAGAAATGGGCAAAGCCGAAGAAAAAAGAGAACTAAAGAAGCTACTAGTCTCTGAGACGTTCTAAGTAGAAGTAAGGGGGCACAATAGATCTTTTAGGTCTCAGTGAATGTTACCCCATCATACGTACATACATACATACATACATGCATGTCTAAGTATACAAAAGTTAATTATTGAAATTATGTTTATGGAACGAGTGGTTTTTCACTTGCACCGCATCCTCTACACTTACTTTAAATGCTGTTGCTGCTTCTATCTTACTTTTAATCTTCCCACAATGAAAAAATATAATTACAATCTCCTTCAAAGTTCTCCTTTCAAGTTAGCAAACAGTCCGCGTAATGATCACCAGCTTAAAATTTCTATCTAATGTAAAGATAATAAAATATTCTGCTCTAAATCAGGTTTCTTTGCTCAAATTACTACTTGTCGATGATTTATTAAAATTGTAAAGTGTTAAATTAGACGCGGTCGACAATTTAAATGACCATCCTTGTACTGCCTGCAGGATTTATACCCAATTTTAGTTGTTAAATTACAAGTTTGAAATCTGATCGAAACGTACCTAAGTATATAATTTTTTGCTGCTCGGTTATTGAATCAAAGTATAACTTTCAGCCGCTTTCTAACCGCTAAGAACTGACTTTAAGATCACTTGGCGCCTGGTTGTAACTACTAATATTAAATGCTCTTCTTTTATTTCGATTTAGGTTCGGAACTAGAGCAGAGGTGGCCATAGGATATTTAAATATGAATGCAGAACAGTCTTAATGATTTTCAAATGTAATTGCATAAGATCAGATGTCTGTATTTTGTCTGGTAAATTTGGGTTGTTAGAGACTTGATAATTTATTGTATGTATGTATGATGGGATGACATTCACTGAGACCTAAAAGATCTCTTGTGCCCTCTTTCTTCTATTTAGTTCCTGAGGAACGTCTCAGAGACTAGGAGCTCCTTCAGTCCTATTTCCCTGAGGAATTTTAGGATATCTGCAGGCTTCAACTTAGGTAAATGTCCCTCTTCTATCCAATAATCTCCTAGGAGCTGTGCCCTAGGATTCTGAATTGCACCATGTGGATGGTGGTGACTTCTTTAATGCCACAGAGCCTACAGTCTTCTTCCTCAACTATTTTCAGCTTTTTCAGGTGCCAGTTCAGGCGGCAATGCCCCGTTAGGATCCCTGTTAAAACTCATTCATTTGATCTCAACGGGTTGTATCCACCCATCACAATCTTTGATAGTCTAGGTCCTACTAGATCTTTCCAATGGTCAGATTTTCTCTTTTCTTCGGCTTTGCCTATTTCTTCCAATATTACATTGGGGCTGATACCGCAAAAGGGTTCGGCTCCCAAAAGGGTATTTCAGTCCCCCTCTTTGTTAGTCCATCTACTATTTCATTTACTTCTATTCCAGTTTGTCCTGGAATCTACAGTAAGGTCACTATATTATTCATTGCGTTTACCTAGACATTCCCACACCATTTTGGAACTGATTACTCTCTCACTCAGTGCTTTAATGGCTGCTTGACTATCCGACATTATGATAATCTTTTGCCTCCTATATCCTTTGTCAATATTAAACTGTGCACACTTTCTTATGGCGTAAATTTTTGCTTGAAAGATAGTTGGGGATTTTCCCAAGTTTTCAGAGTGTTTTTTTCCTGGCCCGTACACTCCTATTCCAGTTCCTTCTATTATTTTTGAGCCATCTGTGTACCATTGAATGGCGTTCTTTTCAAGTCTGGTAATGGTATTTGGATTTTGGATCCCATTCCTTCTTGTTTCTTAATTCCGTAACGAATTTCTTTCAAAAGTGTTACCTTCATCATACCATCTTGTGGTATGTCCTAGGTATTTGATTTCTAAGAGGTAAGGAGGTGGTTTTTTTAAATGATTCCCTCTCAACTTAGTCTGTAATGTAGTGGAGTGATTAGTTATTGTACTGAACATGTTTGAAACTGGATAGGTATTTGCTCAATACATGAAATTTTATAAATAGCAATAGAAAATATTTTGATATGAACAATAAGTTTGAAAATTAACTTATTTTTCTTCAAATATATTTTTGTCTTCTTCATTATTTGAGATAATAGATCGAGTTTCGTCTTTTTTAACAAAAATTGAAGGGTTTAAAAAGGAGCTAGTGATCCTACTTGTACTTCAAATCACATTTTCGGGAACAGATTTCAATCTAGAGAAAACCACATTACGGAATTTGTAAAAAGTGCAGGTTTGGAGAATATCTTCCAAATCTCCAAGATTCGCAATCCTTTTCGGGTAAATTAGATCGTATTGATTCTTCACCATTGCTTTCATTGATTTGTGACATACAGTGGCCAGTCCAACAGAAACATGTTCAATTATTGCTTGGTCGTTAGCTGCCTGCGCCAAAATCTTCACACAGAATCTAAACTTGGTGCAGTACTCTAACTTAGGCATTTATTCCACAACTTTATTGAACCATTTGTTGACTAGGTATTCTTTTCGAGTTTCCATGTAACAGTAAAACATTTTTATTTATACAATGATAAGTCTGTACGTCAAAGAAATTCCATCAGATAAACGATGCGTTTTGTACAGGTTGTATCATGGGATAAATCCAATTAAACATAGGGATGCAATAAACCTAATATTCCAAAAGCGGTACTTACCAAAACATTACAGTTTGTCCTTCCACCACTTGAGTTACCGCTCCGCCTACCCTAACCAATACCGTCACGATGTTGATTTAATCAGTATAAGAGAGGGATAAAGACTAAGGACGTCAGTTTGTTCCTCGACGCCGCTAGGTTTGTACGCATCGAGTAAAAGAGTATCGATACTCGTAACGTAGTTTGACAGAACATCGTTTGAGAGTGTGTGTCTGATGGTGAGGTTAAGTGCTCTGAGTGATCGTGTTGACATTTATATTTTTCAAAAAAATTTATTTTTTTTGGAATGTTTATTGTGTTCTTCAGCTTTGGATTAAAAGCCATTGGATTTTAATTTCAAATGCGGTAAGTCCTACGTAAAATAAATAATGTGGAGATATCAATATATAATAATATTATTTGCTCACCACTTTTTGTCTGTACGAAGAAAAAGGTCAATTAAAATAATGGCGATATATCTTAAAATAAAATAATTTTTAAATAATATCCCATTAATATAATTTGATGAAATTCGGTGCAAAGCATTTTTATTTGATGAAAATATTTATAAATAGAATTAACTATAAATGTAACTGGCTAAAAGTTTTGTTTATTAATTTCGTTCAGTTTGTTCATTTGAACTTCAACAGTAGCGGATTAAGGCTTAGGATCGTGGGGCCTGGGGCTGCAAATTTTGAGGGGTGCCAATTTATCATTAATTCTTTATTTAATTTTTTTGTTTTATGAAAAAAAATGAATGTTTATTTTATACCTGAATTAGGTTTCTTATTATTATTGTTATTATTTTCATTCTTTTATACACATTATACTAAATATTTTTAAATATCGTGGATTGTAGCTAGGAGTTATCAAAGTACACTCTTATGAAGTTTTAGTGAAAGCTTTCGGTAAATGTTTTTACCTTCTCCAGTTACTTCTTCAAAGAGTGTACTTTGATAACCACTGGCTTCAATTCCCTGATTTTACAAATATTTACTATTCAACGAAAGAAAAAGGGCACCTTATCGTATCTGGCATAAATCCGCTACTGAACTTCAATCCAGTAAACAAAAATTATTAAAAATAAATTATAGTTTAAAACTAAAAAACACGCTTTTTAGGGAATAGAACTAAAAAATAAAAAATAATTCCTGATAATAAAATGAATATTCTACTACTATAATATTATTATCATCGGACAATGACAAGAGAGCAAAATTTCTAATTAATCTGTTTGTTTAAAGTTGAAACAAACAAAAACGATGACTCAATAACTGACTGCCATAAAAATATACACAGCTAAAGCTATTGTTTTTGTTGAGAAAAAAATTTTAAAATGTTTTTGCTCTTGATCTTTTCCAAGTAATTCAACTGGAATTGTTATTAAAAAGTGTTGAAAATGTAAATCAAAGTGA
This sequence comes from Lochmaea capreae, assembly GCA_949126875.1. Taxonomy (NCBI): domain Eukaryota; kingdom Metazoa; phylum Arthropoda; class Insecta; order Coleoptera; family Chrysomelidae; genus Lochmaea; species Lochmaea capreae. The sequence goes on from OX421404.1 coordinate 23,551,416, forward strand.
AGTGAATTGAAAATGTGTATTTCCAATAGAACGTATTTGGTTTGTACAAGGTGTCTTATAAAATAATGAACATAATTTATTTAAGAGGTAAAAATATTTAACTATGAAATAAAACAATATAATTTGTTTAAACTTTCATTATAATTGAACTAACTTCAAAATACAGTTTGTGACGCGTTTCGCTAACACAGTAGCTTTCTCAAACTCGAACTTAGTTCAATTGTAATGAAGGTTTAAATAAATTATATTGTTTTATTTCATAGTTAAGTATGGATCTTCATCAAGTACTAGACTATTACTGCCGTAGGCGAGGGGCGCAAGTCACCCGAGTGAACAATGGCCATAAATTGCGAGTAGAATACTATACTTTCTCCACGACACTTGATTTCTTTATTAAATAAAGCGAGTGTAGAACGGAAAGTAATAATTTGGTTTTATTGACAATTCTAACGACAAAATTAATAAATTTCTGGAGTACGTCAAATGTGACATATAGAGATGGGCGATACTGTGTGAAGTATCAATACACCGTACCGTTAAAAATATATTATTTTAAAAATATCAATATTAAATAATACCGTTATGAAAAGTATCAATACAATTTTTTGAGTGTTGAGTTATCATGGCATGTTATTTAAATGCAGAAGCGTGAATTATGAGTTTATAATTCACTCTAGTAGCATAGTACCATATACCTTTTGTTGGGAGGTAAAATATTGACTTATTATCAAGTGGTCGTGGACAAAAGTAGTAATTTATACTTTCAAGCGATTTATATAGAACGATTTGTCTTTGCTCTCAAAATATGCCTCAGTTTTCGAAATACTACTTCTTTAGCATCTTTTAGATGACTGCGAAGTCAGTAGTCGGGAGAGGTCAGATCTGGAGGGTACGGTGGGCAGGAAGTGATTCGAAGCGTAATTAATTAATTTAACTATCGACTTCGTAGATATAAAGCATTGTTTTGGAGCAGCAGCACTTTTTTTTCCCAAGCAATTAAAGTACCTTGTCACTTAGGTGTACCTAGTTTAGTTCAAAATATATCGTCGGATTCTACTGTCATAAATCACCTTAATTGTGTAGGCCCGAAAATCTAAACAATTCATGGTTACAGGGTTAGATTAAAAAGGGTCAAACTAAATAAAATAAATAATATTCAAAAACAATATTTTTATTTATAAGAACTTGAGCTTTACATTAAATAGTTATTTAAGTAACAAGTGCAAAAAGTAAGCGTTTATTGCACGCGACGTGAAATTGTCCAACGAGGCCGTTGTTCAAGATTTCCAAACTATCTGCAGAAATTTTACTAACTGCACACTTCACCAATTCCACTACATATGAACTTAAAGTGGGAAGAGTACCTATTATTTCTTCTGGCATAAGTTTTAGTATGGTGCCATGAAAATATGTAACAATAGGGGAAGATGCAACACTGTATGATCATTTTTAATTGCAAGAGTATCACACATATTCTTAATTAATTTTTAAAACCATTAATATTTCTAAAATATTCCGTTTTTGTGTGTTTTTTAAAAATATATGTCTTAGTTATCATAAATTCTTGAATTTCTGCTTTTATACTACTACCTATTATAACAAGGAATTAAAATCAGGACTATTTTGTGGCATATTTTTCAAAAGCTGATACTGAAACTAATCTCCAAATTGTTTAGTGTTAATCTAACGGAGACTGTCCTTTATCCTTTTGCATTTAATTCAAGGATCTGTTGTTTGGTCATTTGGTTGAGAAATCATTCTATATTCCCGTCCATATTCGTCGGAATAAATAACATAACTACAATAAGAAATGCCACTATAGTGAAACAATTTGACCACTATTGTTAATAGAACAATGTAAAAGAATTATACAATAAATTGTTGTAAACGTGCTATCAATTCAAAACGAATAAATTGTAATTCAAGACTTAACAGTAAAACGCTTTCTATGCATAACTTGATACATCAGTAACAGTGCTTCCAACACCTCGAGATCGGTTTTGGATCATCTTGGTACACCTGGGGGTACATCCAATCAGCCGACTGGCGTTTATTTTCAGTATCAATCACAACTGACAATACTGTAGGTAGGTATATATTTTTTGCGTTTTTTGCGTTAAGCTGGTTTAGTTATTTGCGAGGGGTGAACCGCTGATGGTATTTCAGTGTACACTAGTATGGTATTTTTGGAAATATTTTTAAAAAAACTTGGTATTATTTGGAAATATTTGGTGATATTTGGTGTTTTGTTTGGTATTATTGGTATTTTTATAGGAAATTTGTGGTATTATCGCAAAATTTTTAGGATAATTATTTAATATGCGCGTCCGCATCAGACAGATGGAAACCTCAATGTTAACCTTCTTATACCTTGGCTTTTTAGCAGCCAACCCTGCGAGTCTTTGTTTTGAGCTGCTAGATCAATGACGATTACATTTTCGACTGAAATAAATTTTTCTATTAGAGATTTCATATCACGCATCGATTGAATTTCTTATGTATTTACTTAAATAGTGTCCTAACTGATCTCAAAGAAACATTTGTGTTTCCCAGGGAAATAAAAAAGGCTGAACAAAAGTTATTGGTGTCAAATGGGGAACTTGAGGAAGAACTGCTAAGTTTTGACCTTGATTTTATTATTGAAAATGCGATAAATGACGCTTATAGGGGACTCAGCTTCGTTAGGAATAATCTGCAGTAAAGAAGCTGCATACACACTAGATATCAAACTTCCAGCTAAAAATCCGCCTTAGACAATAAGCAATTTTCAAGATGAGCTAGACGATAAGTTTGAAACCCAGTTTGAAGCTTATTAGGCTAAGGTACACTCGAGCGTACAGCTCAATGTTTCTAACAGTGGTCCAATCTGAAAACTCTGTGGATATAATGCTGTATATTATTTGGTAATAATTGGTAATATTTGGGGTAATGCTGGTATTTTCTGGTAATTTTTGGTATTTTAAGTTGGTATCATTTGTCAAATATGGTATTTTAGTGTACAACTTTTGGTCAGCGGCTCACCCCTCGGTTATTTGTCACCCATTGACTTTAAACGCTTTTTGTTCTTGTGTCGTCAATGAGCTATCCAACGAGAGACTAATTTTCTTACAGATAATTCATCATGTTAAATATTTTTAATTGTGGTTTTCTCAATGTCCAATGATGCTCCAATTTGACGATACGTAACATGTCGATCTTCTTCATCGACGTTTTCCTTTTCTATGTTGTTAATGAAACACTTAAAAAAAAAACCTTGTATCAATGTCTCAGTCAGTGTTCCGAAAAAAAAAGGCCAGAAAAAAAATAAGAAAGTTTATCTCGTAACGATATCAAAAGAAATTCTGAAATAGATCAAAAGTCCGTGAACATGCAATCCAAAAAGAACAGAGAAACATGCCGAACGTGCATGCAACCTGAACGAAAACGAGTCTGTAAAATATCTTATTTATCCATACAATTTTTATTGAAATTAAAAAGTGAACGTTAGTAGCTCATTTATTTGTCAGCTCTTTATTCTAGATGGGAAAAAGTTTTTGGTTTTATTTGCCACTAGTATTTATCACCGATAGTATAACCCTCGGTATAAACCTTTCTGTAATAGACGAGGGTCGATAATTTTTGAAACAAAAAAAAAATAATAGTAGGATGAAACCCATTGGAAAAGGAGGAGAATTTTATGAAAATGAAAAGAAAAATAATTACGAGCGATCTGAGGTCGGGAAGGGGTAGGGGTTAAGTTTTCAAGGGTAAAAAACGGTTTATCTCGATTTCCGGCAAAACTATGTAAAGTAGTCAAATGGCAGATTTGTAGGTAATAAAAAGATCTACAACTTTTGAATTCACACTTTTTTCACATAACCTCAAAATTTATGTGGAAAAGTTTTTGGTTTTTTATTTTTATCTTTTACAAAAAAATTATCTCTTCCACGAAATTTGGATAAAACTCACCTTTTCATGTTCCAAATACACTGTAATTTATTTAATTTGAAATATTTATTTTTTCACCTTATTTTGACTTGATATCGAAAAAACACTCTAATTTTCAATGGAAAATTCACCCGTTAAAATATCGGCTTTTTTCAAAAAGTTGGTGTGCTTTCTGTCCGTTGAAATCTCTACTTTCCGATGGTGTGAAAAAAAAATATATTACTATAGTAAATCTTCTCAAAAAAAGCAAAAAATCTAAAAAAACTCAAATTCGAGATTTTTTTAAATCCATTTTTATACAATTTCATCTAAAAAATGTGACTGCTGCAATTTTGTTCAATTAAAAATTTGATTTATGAAATTCTGATTACATTTTTATGTAAATCTCATAATATATAAAAATAATAATGTAAATCGTACTATTGAATTCAGATATATTATTTTAATTACGTCATTCATTACAATTTTTTTGAATTTTCTGAGAAGATTCACCATACACCATCGAATAGTAGAGATTTCAAAAAACTGAAGGCACACCAAGTTCTTGAAAAAAAGCTGATATTTTGACGGGGGAATTTTCGATTGAAAATTAGGGTGCTTTTTCGATATCAACTCAAAATAATGTGAAAAAATAAATAATTCAAATTAAATAAATTGAGTGTATTTGGGACATATATATATATATATATATATCGGTTCCCCTTGTACCGTTAGGTGTCGGGGTTGCGGGTTCCGCAGTATATTTTCCATCTTTTCCTATCTTCTGCTATCTTTTTTGCTTCCGCCCAAGAAGTTCCTCTTTCCTTCAGTACGTCACCTATTTCTTGATTCCAGTTTTTCTTAGGTCTACCTATTTTCTTCTTTCCGTCCCAACCTGCCTCCCATATTTGCTTAACTATGTTATTTTCGTCCATTCTTGTCAAGTGTCCGAACCATCTTAGTTGAGTTTGCTCTATTTTTGATATTATAGGATCCACCTTAAGTCTAGCCCTAATTTCATCGTTTTTTAATCTGTCTAGCTTCGTTACTCCTTCTATTTTTCTCAGTATTTTCATTTCCATTGCAATGATCTTTGATTTTAGTTTTTGGGTAAGTATCCATGATTCACTTCCATACGTTAAGGTGGGTACAAAAACAGTTTTATAAATTTTTATTTTAGTTAATTTAGTAACCTCCCTTTTGTTTAAAAATACTCCTTTCAGTGCATTGAATAATTTAGATGTGGCTTGTATTCTGTTATTTACATCTGATTCCAAGTTGCCATTACTTTCCAATATGGCTCCTAAGTATTTCAAGCTTTCTGTTGCCTTCATTGTGTATCCATCTATGCTGATTTGTATATCTTCGTGTTTCCTGGATACTGTCATTATCTCGGTTTTATTGAAGTTGATTCTCATCGCGTATTCTTTGAGATATTTGTTCCAGAGTTCTATCGCCTTTTCTAGCTCGGCTTTATTATTTGCTACAAGTAGCAGGTCGTCCGCGTATAGCAGGTCTTTGATTATTATTGGCTTTAGCTGCCGTACTCCTACACTAACTCCTTTTCTATCCTTTCCGCATGCTTGTGATATTTGGGACATAAAAAGGTAAGTTTTCACCAAACTTCGTGGAACATTTTTTTTTTGTAGAAGATAAAAATAAAAAACCAAAAACTTTGGTGAATAGAAAAGTTGTAGATCTTTTTATTACCTACAACTTCGCCTTTCGACATTTTCCCATAGGACTTGTAGTTTTGCAGGAAATCTAGATAAACCGTTTTTTACCCTAAAAACTCACCCCCTTCCCCTTCCCCTTCCCGACCTCAGATCGCCACTAAATTATTTTTCCTTTCATTTTTATAATATTCTCCATCTTTTCCAATGGGTTTCATCCTACTACTATTTTTTTTTCAGTTTTTATTATTTTTAAAGGCTTCTACCCTGTTCTATAATCAAAGTTACCAAAAAGGGCAGCCCACGTCTCATTATATATTCTCTCAAATGAGAACTAATCAATTTTCTTCGATAATCCCTGTTATTTCTAGTATGAATAAATCCCAAAGCATCCTTCTAACCTGTCATCACACTATTGCTCCTTGAGATGAGTCCATAATCATTAAATCTCTTCTAAAATTCCTTTCACCAAAACGACGTTTTATTTTATGAACACTTTTCTAAAAGCCATTATGAATCGCTATTGTTCATAGCATACTTATTGAAATACGTCATTCCTAACACTCGAGACGAGAGCCGATCGAACATAAACGCCCACTTATCGCTAGATGAAGCTATTTTAACATTAATAAAGTAGGCGTCTTAAAACGTCAGTTGTCGTGTTAAAAATGTCAAATCTCATAGAGCGAATCTGGTGATGCATTCGGGAAAACGCAAGTCGAAGCTAATTTAAGTTTGAGCCTTTTAGCTGACAGTCAACGTTAATTTCGGTTTAAAATGCATTTCAAAGCTGGGAAATTGATTCTACAGAGTGTTTTCAAATACTTAAGATTAAAATATCATAAATTACTTATTATATAATCGAAAATAATGCCAAGCGATTTAGGACGAGTCATATCTGAGATTTGAAAATTCATTTTTTGTTTTATATTCGGTGCTCGGTTTTGGTACGATGTCTGTGTAAACATTCGGGCACGTTGCAGTGTAGGGGTTCTGATGAATGTTGAACAAAATTAGTATCCAAAATTACCAAAAATATTTTATACCAAACCTCCATTAGAACAGTTGTTGCTTTATATAGTTTGGAACTTTGGACATTGAACAACGATTATCAATACCGGCTAGGGATGGTAAACTCGATTCCGATTCTACTCGTCAAATAATCGATTTTTAGGAATCGACTTTTAATTCCCGAACTCGATCAAGAATCGATTCTTGACATTAGATTTTACGGTTAAGTGAATAATTTCACGTTCTACATACGATCATAACAAACGGCCTTACAAATATAAATTTATTTATTCATTGTTTGATATTTATTTATATTAAATAATATTTATTGTCAATATATTTATTAAAATAGCGCCTAGCGCCGTGTGGATTTATTTTAAGAAATAAAACAACGGAGAGAATCGATTCTTGATCTCGATTAATCGATTCTCAGAATCAAAAAATAGAAAAATAAAATCGGAATCGATTCTTTGAAAAATCTTTCCATCCCTAATACCGGCTTGATGCATGGAAGATGAAAATACGAAAACGCATCCATGGCGGCGAAAAAGTAGGGGAAAATTCGACTAGAAAATTGAATTATATGAGAATCCCCCCATTGCATCGGTAATGAGATCACAACGAATCAGAGGACTCGGCCACGCATCGAGGCTTCCTGATAAGGGCAGCTAAGAGTGTTTTGAAAGGAGAAATTGTAACAAGAAAAAGAGAGGAAGGCACAAAAAATGGATTGTTGCAGTAGAAAAGGATATACGAAAACTGGTAAATCGAAAAGTTGGGAAAATATAGCTAACCAAGCATCAAATTAATACCAGAAAATACTTCATCTTTTTTGAAAGTACTGACAAACTTTTTGGAAAATTTTGAAAAACAGTATGTTTTAAATATATAGGTACTTAGGTTTTCAAGAATTTGAGATATGGAAATAGATTATTCTTGTACCTATCTCCAAAGTATCACAAGAGAAATCGAAAACTGTTGTAATACCTTGGATATTTATTTTTAACGAATTTTCAAAATAACGCAGGTAACCAAAAAATTTGATAAATTCAGGTTTTGATGAGTCTTGAACGGAAAAATATAATTTTCAGTATCTTTTCCATAGGCATGAGAAATCAAAAATTGTCTGGATACTTTCAAAATGTCATATTTTCAATATTCCAAAATGACGCAGGTAACCAACAAATCTGATAAATCTGATCCATTTAGGTTAAAATAAGTCTTAAAAAATGGTGAATGAACATTTTTGAAACCGAAACATTTTAAATCGTACCAACACCTAACATTTTATACAAAGATGGCGGAAAATCTAAAAAAATTTATAGAGATTCCGAAAAATAATCACTTGTCTTTTCCTTAAAATTTAATTCTGGGTTAATTTGAGAAAAATGCATTTTTGCATCCTATGGAACCAATTCTGAAAGCACTTGCTCAGTAGTGCATTCAAAATAGAATTTTTGAAGGCGTTGACTGCATCTTCTGGGAACTGGAATCTTTGATCACAGAGTTTATAATTAATTTTTGGTAAAGTATAACCGATTAGGACTGACGTTTATTTTCGGGTTCATAGGCGACACCAATTCAATCTTATTGCTTTTTGTTATTTCGTCAAAAGATGTGGTATCCAACGAGTAACTAATTTTTTTAGAGATAATTCTTCACACAATATTTTTTGGATTGTTGTCTTTGAAATGCACAAGGCTGCTCCATCTCGATCTTCTTGGATCAGCTTACCTAGTGCATTGACGTTTTCCTGGGTGACTGCCGTTAATGGTGGACGTGTACTTGGATCTTCGCTAAGATTAATACGTCTTCCCTAAAATTCTATGTACCAACGAGAAATGGTCGACTGATGTGGTGCTTCATTGCCGAAAACAGAAACCAATTTGGCAGGGTTGACACGGCTTAATTCCATTTTTCGACTGACTCATTAACTTTTAAAATTTGGTTTAGTGATGCAGCTTTGTACGAGGCGGTCTGAAATTTTAACTAAACATGACAGTCGACATGCCATTTTGACAATTGATAGTTGTTGACAGGCGCCAACTATGTTGTTAAAAGACAATTTTGGGGTTTATTAATTAATTAATACGTTTGGGTTGTGCTCAACAGCCTAGGCACTTGAACTGAATACCATTGCTTATGTTATCTACTTCCATTCCAGAAGCTTCGTGTCTTCTATATAGGCCATCAGTTTAACTGGAGGGATTTTCAGTAATTGTAATGGTTGTATTGTTTCCTCTCCAAAGTGCTTCCGTCCGAGTCCATGTAAGTTCTCGCACATAGGTTCACTAACTTTGCCCATTTTGTGCAGATGCTTCCTCAGGGTGCAGTGTCCAGTCTCTGTCTTCAAATGTCTCTTCCTCAGTTCCAATAGCCTGGTTGAGAATTCATTGTCTACCATTAACTGCAATCCCCTCATGTGACGGCACCAATAGTAGAGACAATTTGTTGTGTCTTGTCAGCCTGTTGAGGGATTCTTTACCAGTCAGGACCTAGTTGTAAGGTTACTGATAGCTTTAAGCTGGGGGTATTTACAGTAAATTAATATGATGATGAATTTTCTATTTACAGTCTTCTTGCATTTTTTCCAGAATAATCTACGCCACTGTTTCAGAGGACACCAAATAGTTTTTGAGAAGTACCATTTATGATCCTTAGGGTTCAACTTTTATACTTCACTCTACTATTTGAATAGCTCAATGAACAAAATCACCACTTTAAGGATTTCTGTTACATTCACATTTATCTTGAAAATAAATGGACCACAGGCATTTGTATCGTTTTTTAAATTACAATAATAATGAATTCAAAGATTAATGTACAGTTTGTTTTCGTTAGTTTCGCCACATTCTTGTTACGATTAATCACCCGAAAGTCTGGAACCAATAAATCAACTATTCATTTGTTTCCTCCTCTGTAACTTTTATTCTTTCCTATTAAACACATTCCAGATACTGATTAGTTCTATCTATTCGAACTGAGCGCTAAATAAATAAAAAATCATCCCAATTAGTCACTGGCTAATAAATCATAATAAATAATTGCTTACTAATATGGACTTTGTATATATGCGGGTTATTTTAGTGGTTTTCGTTGGTTAACCCCTGCACCTTAACGTTTCTGGCTTATTAAGGACTATCTCTTCAATTTATCATAACAATAAAGTTAGTACGTTGTACGTTTCGACCGGACCCTAGAACTTTTCTCTAGATTCTACCAGATACCTACCAGTGGCGGAGGCATTACTATTTATAATTTCTTCGTTAATTTTCTATTTACCTTTTTTCGCAAATTCTTGTGTATTTATACATCGATTTATACTTATTACTTCCTTAATGTCGTTCAAGATTATGTACAGTAGAAACGGTGGAGCTTTACCATCACGTGACTGTTACCATACGTCTATACGTATACGCATATACGTTACTATACGTACTTTACGTTACTATACGTACTATACGTTACTATACGTATATACGTATAATAACAGTCACGTCATAGTAAATCTCCACCGTTTCTACTGTAGTTTAATTTGCTTAATAAAATATGCAGGAGCTCATATTTGAAACTTGAAGCAGGAACTAATAGTAATGACTCACAGAATTTGTACCTTGATCCCTTCGTTAACGAAATTAAGGGATTTAAAACTATTGAGGGATTGTTTCTTTAAAGATGGAGGAATTTAGGTCTGGAAATTATAATTTAACACCCCATATACCGTCTCATCTAAAAATTAGCTTACCATTCTGGAACAATGAGAAGGAGCCCCAAAGTGAAGAAATTCTTGCTGTACTAGACGATCTAAATAATTTGTACTTTGAATTGGAATGTAAGAATAGGGATGATGATTCTTCCAATAGATTTCATTGTTATACCTAAATCTTTCTTACCACAACGTAATGGCGCTTCGGGGTAAGCAGCATAGTAACCAAGAACATTCATTGTATGATCATTATTATCAACAAAAGGCTTGACTTTCTCAACTTTTGGTTGAATACAACCGAATTGAGTTGAATTTATAGGTATTCTCTTGACGGTATCACAAGTGAGTCGTGGTCTATCTGGATATCTTGTAGGAAATAAAGCACATGTTCAAATTTACGTACAACTCGACCAAATTAATTTCAACTGTGAGAATCGGATGCGCGTAGATCAAGCGTACGATAGTGTCAGCAGCTACCAGTTCTAGGTGGAACGTTGCAATGTAAAGATCCATTTGAACTCATAGTGGTACAATCCGCGTAGGAATTTTAATATGGAATTTAAGTCGCTAAACACAAGATTTTCTGTGCACATAGTCGTGAAATAGTGCACAGTTAATAACTAAAATGGAATTTATTGTCAAATTCTCAGGATTTTCTTTAGGAAATTATTTAACTAACTAAACTTTTTTCGCCGTGCGTTTATTCTGCGACACTGTCATAGAACTGTCTCGCTTCTTTGTTTGCGCATCTCAGAGTTGAAATGAATTTGGTCGAGGTGTAAGTAAACTTCATTGTTTAACTCAAAACGAACAGAATGTAATATAATCTTTGTTTTTAACCGTAGATTTAAATAGGAGGTGAAAAATGCCACTTTCATTAAAAAAATTGAGTCATTCGACATTTGTGACGTACAACTTTTGATCACTTTTTTACGAACCCTGTATACAAGAAAGTAGTTTTTGACATGTCACCAATTACCTTGATCTTCCCGCTAATCAACCCAACAAGCAATTTTTCTTGGGTGTTGGGGCTGTTCACATGGAGTTTATAATAAAAAGTTCTGCACCTGTCAATTATTTCTCTTTAAACAACTTAATATTTCGAAGGCATTAAAATTCAAAGTAGAATCCGAAAAGTTTATAATATCAACCGGAAGTGTTATGCCTGTCACAATATTTTCTATAAATTCACCATAACTTGTGGATATTTACAAATTTTCAAAAAAATCATGTGAGTAGTTTCCAGTATGCTCGTCGTGAAACAGCTTGTATAGAATGTACGTTGGAAGAAACTAATTTCAACATTTCATTCATTAAATTGTGACTAACACACACTATTTATGCAGATGAATTCATTAATCAAAAAGTTTTTTTTTTAAAGTTGTCAATTTAATTAAGAAGTGTTTCACAAAAAATGGGACTAACATATTCCCGATTTAAAATTGAGGAAATAAAGGTTGACATTTAACAGAAGTCTTTATCGTGAGAACTTATTTCACGGATATACTTAATCAACTTTATTTTAGTTAAATAAAATCTCTACTAATCGAATTTATTAAGTTGAAGCCAAAAACTGAAGCGTATCTCAAAATTGCTCAACTTCAAATATGTTTAACTTCACTGTGGCTTTAACCAATTTATTCCATATTAGCATGAAGTGAATTCCCCGCCTCTGATTCTTAGATAGCGATAGATATCTAAGCTTCCTTAGTGCAGCGTCCTCTATATTGTATCTTCGATAATCGATTCGTTTTGTAATTTGGTTGAGGTTAGTCGTTATCTAAGGGGTTTATCGATGAACTATTTAGTTCCTGTAAATCTTTGTGGCCGTTGTGTATCGCTTAAATTGAAATTTACGAGCCGGCACTTTTCCTTGCGGTTATCGGTTTCCCTCCGTTTTCGTTAGTTTCACTAAAATCACAGAACATTCACATAGGTAATTTCTACTTCATAACCTAACCGTTTGTTAAAATTTATGTCGTTATTTCAGCATATTTTAAATAGTTCGCCAATTAACTGTTGACATATTTCAATAATAATTTGAAATTTATCCAAAAAAACAGTCTCGCGTGAACACCTTATACACTCGAGCCTCATTGTGTAGACAAAGTGGTCCAGGGGTCCACGGGAGACTCGACGGGGCTCTACGGTAGCGTGACAAAAAATTGGGGTTCATAATTTCGTAAGCGGAGGTCCACGAAAATGAATCTGGTTTCGATAGTGAAGAACTAAAATGTTAGCTTGACTCCAAATATAAACTTAGGCATATCACTGGCGAGCAAAAAATTGAGGTCGCCTTAAAATTTTCATGTTCTTTAAAATTTCACGTTTTCAGATCGTATTCGCAAACTGTACACTATTGCATGTGCTTTTGAAAGCTGAATGTGATACTCTATACTAAAGAAAAATGCATTTTTCTCTTGGATTTCATAATTTATTCTGAAAAAGCAACAAATTAATATTTTAGGCGAAATTCAACATTTTGTTGTTAGGGAAAATACTCGGGAAAATATGGAACGAACAAAATGAAAAAACTTGACACTAATATCGTGTATTCCCTCACATTCTGGTCGATGTTATCCCATTCCTGCAACAGCAATCTTCTCAGCTCCTGGGCAGTTCTTGGTGTTGGTGTGTGTCTGCGGATCAGTTGTCCCAACTCGTCCCACACATGTTCTATGGGATTCATGTCTGGGCTGCGGGCTGGCCAGTCAAACCGCCTAATTTTTACCTCATTCAGATACTCCCTGACAATAGGGAACTTGCCCATTTTTTTTTTATTCTACTAAAATGTGTGTTTATATATGAAAACACATTATACCAAATATCAGTCCTTAAATCGCAATACTTATTTCACAATAAATAATTAAAGTTGGAATCGCCACCGGGTGTATTCAAACGAAGAAAAATGCGCGGCAGCGGCTGTGACGTCACACCGCACCTCGCGCATCGGTAACCGCAGAAACAGCCATTTGAAGCATTATTGATTTTTTATCGAATTCGAATCGTTAGCGTCAGTTTCTCAGTTTTTAAGTGTTGTTTGAGTTGTCGGTTCACAATCGCCTGACTCGAAAAGTGCGGTCTGACGTCACAACCAATGGCAGCGCGTTTTAAGAGCAGTTCAAATTATTCAAATTTTAACCCTTCATTTCTCAGGTAATTTAATCGTTATTGGAATTTTTCTTTTTCTACGAAGTTCCTTATGATAATATCTTACGATTTTAATTGTTTTTAAATGATTTTATTTTTTTGGCAAGTTCCCTATTTAGGCTGTATGTGGTCTCGCATTATCTTGCATGAAAATGCCACGTTCCCCCATAGTCACCATGAAAGGCATAACCTCCGTAATGTACCTGTGAGATGTTAGGGAGCCATTTTCTATGAAGACCAACACTGTACGAGCTTGTGCAGTGATTCCCGCCCAAACCATAACTGACCCACCGCGAGAAAGCTTCTGATAGCGTTTCCCTAGTCATATATAGTCGAAAAAAGTTTTAGTGTCGTTACAAACCTACGACTGTTATAACAATAATTATTAAAAATATAATAATTATATATTTGAATAAATACAACACAAGAAAATATACTATTTTTATTTTTTACCTCTCCGAATGGGAAGTTTTCTAAATAAAATAGTGAGAATTGATTGGCTTCTTATGCCGTGAATAGATTTCAAAAAAGTGAAGTTGGTTTATTGACCAACTTTACTTCTTTGACATCCATTGACAGCACAATCAATTAAATAATTTACCTTATTAACCAATCAATTTCCACTTTTCTTCTTCCGAAAATTGTTAATTCGTGGTTGGAACTCAGCTGCAACTCCAATTCCCATAGTTAGATCTAATCTTCACATGTTTCGTCGAGTTTTGGGAATATGGTAGAAATGTAGCCGCAGGTGGTCCACCGGAACCAGCAAATTCTTTGAAAGTGGTCTATGAGAAAAAAATTTTGGGAACCTCTATTCTACAGGAACGCTACTCACTATATTTTTAACTAATTCTACAGGAAATGAGCTGAAATTGGGAAGTGTATTTATACGCCAACATTAAGATATAATATTAGCAAAATTGGTTCAAATATACAATCATAGGAGGGAAGGCGCAATAATTGTGTTTGTCCATTTTTGATAACAAGTGTATCATACACATATTTTTTATTCATTTTAAAAACCTTTAATAGTTGTATAGGATTCCTTTTCTATGTAAGTACGTTTCTTCAAAATATTTAGGGTTTTTTTATTCCGGCGAGGAAACAACTTACAATGATGAATCTTCAATTTCCACACTTCTCATTAATATTTTTTCAATTGGATTTGTCTAAAAGAGTGTGTACTCCACACTAGATAGTGCCAGTGTCACTAAGTTTGAAAAGTAATGTTGAATGTCGACTGTATTTTTAATCATTCAAAGGGTATTTCTGGTACACGGATTGGTACAGTTGAATCTTAATCAGAATCTTTCTTCAATATCACCAGAATTAAAATTGGGAACCTAAAGATTGGAAATAAAGAAAAAATATACAATTTGATTTGTAGATGTTGAATATTAGTACATAAACGGTCTAGTAATTCTTGTTTATATCCATTTAAGTCAGAAATATATATGTATCACATTGACTGAAAGCACCGACTAGAGTCTTAAATGAATAAAAATTCAAATTAGCATCGCCAAGGGAGAAAACGCCATCCGACCCAGATAAAAACCGTGGAATATTAATGGAAAAATAAATTTTATCCAGGTACCAGAGAAAGACAAAAACATTTTGGGTATTAGACTTTGAATTTATGCCTCACGGCTTTCCCTATTTATTTACGGTCCCTTGCAGAGACTTGAAAACAAAAAAAATATAACTGAAAAAAAAAAGTAATTTGTAGGGATTAAAATATAATTACGTACACATATTGCACCAGGATTCCAAATAATCCGAATGGTATTCATATGAAAACTGGAGTCTAATCGCTACACATGTAGAGTGGATTATTCCAAAAATGATAAATTCGATGTAGGTATACGCAGAGTGACGTTTGCGTCCCGAGCCGTAGGCGAGGGGCGCAAGTCACCCTAGTGAATAATGGCCATAAAATGCAAGTAGAATAATATACTTTCTCCACGACCCTTGATTTCTTTATTAAATAAAAGTCAAGTAAATAATGCGAGTGTAGAACGGAATGTGTGAATATAAATAATTATTCTTCGACATCTGTTGATAAATCACTTTATTAAATACGACAATATTACAGGAAACTGTAATAAGCTTTGTTTTAATTGTACTGAAACATAGTTTAGGGGTGTCAAATATGAAAAACTCACATAATTCGAGTTGGTTTTGATAACAATAAACTGTTGTGTACATAATTTTCGTATAGCTCACGTGGGAAGTACCCTAAATAAGGTTTCACTTGCGTTTCGAGAGAAAAAGAGGCTGGACATTTCTTTTAAAGGTCTGGATGATGCAGCAATCAGATTTTTGTCACTTTTTTCATCTTGTAGATATACCAACCCCGTTAGACTTTGAAGTGTAATTCAATATCCGTCGGTGAATATAGCAAGAGAAGTAGTTGTTGATTCTTAGTTAAACGGTCACTGTTTTTGAACTGCATGAAGCGTTGGAATAAAAATAATTATTCTTCGACATCTGTTGGTAAAAAACGCTTTATTAAATACGGCAATATTACAGGAAACTGGTAATAATCTCAATTTCTTCGTTTGACCCTGCTTCATTGATTGATTATTACAGAACATCCAGTCGAGTTTCGAGTCCTCAGCAGTCCTTATTACGCTTAAAAGTCCTAGATCCATAACCCATTTCATGATGAGGTTTAAAGAATCTTGTATAGTTTTTGAGCCATCAGAGTAGATGTTGATAGTACCTGCCAATCGTGCCGACACCAACTGATTGGTTCTAAATTATATAATTGCACAGACGGGATAAAATAATTGTTTGGATACAGTTGTTTACACAGTTAATTGAACGAATCAAGTCAATCAATTAAACTAGCTCTTTGTCTATAACTTGATAGAGTTTGATTAATCTATTACGCGAATGTATATCTAATAACAATATCTTGATTGTTTTAGATCTTCAATAAACATTACTGGACAAAGTATATTCAATCATAGTTAATGTGCCAAAAAATTATAATTTTCAACTTAACTTGTTTTGAAATACTTTATATCAGACAAACGCCCCAAAATAAATCGTTCTGTTTACGTATTTTTTCAATAAAAAACTTTTTCTGAAAAATGAAAAGTTATAGATAAAATGGGAAGGAGTCGAAGTATTACCTATAAAAATGCCTTGTATTTGGAGCAAAGAATGAACGATAAAGTTGTTTTTCTTCACTTAATAAAGTTTGTGCTTCCGCTGTAGTTTTTTTTAAGCGTTTTTAATCGATCAACAAGCGTCTTTTGAAATATCACAGTACATTGAAAAGTCGAGAATTTCTAACAATCTTTCGAAACAGTCTGGCAATTTACCAAATTTTTTGAAGAGAATTGGGATCTTGGATAACAGAAGATTCCACTTTCATTATCAATTAATGATTTTTTTTACCTGGCATGAGGATACAATTTGGTTTCTAGCTATCCATGTAATTTGCAGCTATTGATTGCTTCATATCCTTTTTGTTTTTGTTATTTCCACATCTAATTCTTTATGGTTACGATGTAAATTGTTCCTTGATTATTCGGTGCATTTGAAATAACCTTCGCCTTATAGTCTTCATCTTCACACAGATAGCCCAGCTACACTGAAGGCACTCGATAGAGGTCAATTTTAAGTTAATTCGGGATTGTGTGTGTGCTAGGAATTTACTAGGAGACCGTACGAAGGTTACGGTAACTCCGGTTTCAGGGCACAAGGACCAAAGGGGCTACAGAAAAGTGGGTTCCCACATATCCATGGAATAGTGTTCAAACTCACCAAGACAAAGAAAAGTGAAACAAATGAGTGAAGACAGGATTACTGTCAAACTGTGTGTATCAACTAAGTGTATACTGCAGGCTCAATAGGCACTAGAAGCTTAAAAGGTTGACAGACGAAGCCAAGTGCACATTCTGTCAATTGGAAGAAGAAACGAAAAAAAATTTCCTATTCCAGTGCGATAGCCTGATAAAAGTGCGTTTTTTTGCACTTTCTACTAATGTGGTAACGAATTTTTTGTACTAAGAGTGTAAATATATATAGGTATAAATATTAGGATTTAGCTTGGACTTTTTTGTCTCTTTCTCCATTCCTTCTGCCTCTTTCAGATGTGCTGTCTTATCAATATTGTTCCTTATGTCCAATTCCTTTGACTGTTTCTTCAAAAATCGTACTAACTATCGTAACTCTTTGTAGTCCACAAGAATATCGAAACAATTGTCAGCAAAACTGTGTGCCCAGCTGTTTTTACCTCTACCTTTTCCTTCATACTTTTCCTCCTACTTATTGAAAGAGCTTTCTGTGGCTGCTTAAAATAATGTGAATAGTGTTAGACAGAAGCTGTGTTTATGTAACAGACTTTTGAATCTTGAAAAGGGTTGGGGATATGTTTTACCGTTTTGGCTGTTACTGAATTGAACCCTGAAGCTTTTTTTTAACAGCCACATGTTGGTACTCACTTTCTTCTTTTCTCCTGATATTTCCCATAATCCTAACAACAATGTTAATTATTATTACGTGGTAATTCCAGCTTCCCTTTGGTTTGAGTGAAATGAAGGTCCAACTCTTTATTCCTGCGATTCAATTACAATTTCTTTGAATTGGTTCGTAATTGTGGTCAAGTAATCAAGAGAATACAAACAATCCTGTGTATATTTAATGTGTGTTTTCATCCTTTGGTAACAATGGGTATTCCTAACTAAAACAAATATTTGATTGAACCTTCGAAGGATTCAATCACCAAATAACTGCCTGATTAAAATTCTTAAATTTCGGTTATTTCACTCGAATTTGTTAACATTTTTGAGAGGAATATTGGAATTTGATTTAGTTTGTGTAAATCAAATACCGTCGAATACAATAGGGCATTTTATGAATAATTACATTCAGATAAATACTGCTGCAGATTGGCATCTGGATGAAATAAAAATGTTTTGTCCATATTTTGCATTTTTATCCGCATAGAGAAATGATGTTTTCGAATATAATCTCATACAAAATGGGATTGGTATATATATCTACAGTAATTGAAAATTTATTACCAACATCCGTTGTTTTACCTGTTCAAATCGACATAAACATGTTTCTTAAGAGCGTCCCCAGATGTGATTCAAATTTTAGCATAATAGTTTTCCTGGTGTTTTGAAAACTGATTTCCTAGATTTTGACGTACTCTCTTCCAATTTTTACTCCCGTCGCCATATTGGAAAAATGGCGACTACAAACAACTGTTCGACAATATGGGTTGCCAAATTTAACTGAAGCAATATGCGCTATGCTTGGCAGACCAAATGATCTAAATAAAAGTGGATGATGGTGATGATTTGTGTAAGAAAGATTTGGGTTGTTTTTTATATTTTGCATATAGAGCTGGAAAAAACAGAACATTTTAGTTTTTCAAAGTGTTCTCCACGAACA
This sequence comes from Lochmaea capreae, assembly GCA_949126875.1. NCBI lineage: Eukaryota > Metazoa > Arthropoda > Insecta > Coleoptera > Chrysomelidae > Lochmaea > Lochmaea capreae. Next base: position 23,570,274 of record OX421404.1, read on the forward strand.
GATGCATTTTTGGAACCAATTCTGGAAGCTGTTGCTCCACTCGCTTGTTGGTACTTTGAAAATAGAGTTTTTGAAGGTGTTGACTGCATCTTCTGGGGACTATAGTTTTTTGAGTTGTATGGGAATTTGCCGAGGAACTTGCATCGTCTTGGTGGAGGACCATTTGTCGTTGGAGGTTTAAAAAGGGAAAAACAAAAATTTATAAAATAAAAAATTGAATCTAGTTTCCAAATAATGGAAAGAAATTATTCAATAAATGTCAAAAAAAAAGGAAATTGATAAAACTAATTCAGTTAAATTAGTCATTAAAGTAGGGAAGTCTAAGTGGAAAGGGTTAGTAATTACCAGAAGTAATTAGAGTGAAGGAGAAATGAAATAGTATTCACCTAGATACCACGGCGAAAAGGTCGTAAGCTTCATTTTATATAATTTATCTGGTACAAATGAGAAGCATTAAGTACGAGAGTTGCACCAAAGACACGTATCGTCTTTGGTTACAAAGCGCAAGCCTCACATATATCAGACAGCAGAAGATGTACAGAGCCGGGGTAAGAGAAAAATAATTGAATTATTATTATTACTTCCTACGTCCTCATCTAAAAAAGATGGCTTCGTTGCTAGGATAACCCAATTGAGATGCATCTATGAGGCAAAACAATATTCCATTACAATGTTGCCAGTAGTTTTGGCATTATTTCACTATCAGAAAAAGCTAATGTTGTTTTACCTTGGCCATATTAATCAATTTAATACTTTAACCCTTACCACGTGGAATCTTTCCATAGTAAAAACTCCTAATAAAAATTGTTTATTACTATTTCTGTTACCATTTACGATATTAAACTTTCCAGATATTTCTTGTACCAAATTAGCATTTTTTTATTACACTCGTTCTCATTTTGACCTGCCCATTTTTTTTGCACGCTCGCTTTCGTCCCCTTGCAAACAAAGAATCTAATGATTCACCTTTTACAACCTTCTGTTCACGAGAGATAGCAATATCTGTCCATCCCCAACTCCTCATTAACTTATTCCTTCTCCTTTCCCCCAAGCATCCCCCTTTTTATTTGCCCCTACAGCAGCCCTGTAGACTGTGTCGAAGTAATTTCACTTACAATGTTTACTCTTCTTAATTCGACTTTTCGTAGACTAAAACAACAAAAGCATAGACGCGAATTAAACACATCGGATGAAACCAAGGGCGGAATGCCAAATTTTGTAATTCCAAAAATACTCCATAAAAAAAATTTTAAAAATTATCTCAAGCTATGAGGTGATCCCAGAAAAATTAAGTAGAAGGTGCGTCAACAATTTTTTCTTCAATACTTCCCTTAAATTAAATTCCCTTAAACTGTGTTCAAGCACTTTTAGTGTGCAAACATTTTGAGGAATACCATCGACAACCCAAATTATGTTCCGGTTCTTTTTAGTTAGGTCAGAGGTAAAAATCATAATTGTTAGCTCACAACATTTTTAAATATATTTAGGTGGTTCCAGTTCTGGAATCAAGTAAGACAATTGATACATTATTAGCAAATGATTTGAGCTTGCAACGTGTGTTATTATGACTACTGATGGAGTTTGATCAATGTCTCGTTAATGTAAATGGTTCTAGGAGTTTAATCACAGCAAACCACCGCATGATATGTCAACTCGTTGCATAATACATACATCCATCAAACTGGATGAGCTTTCAATTGAATCTGGAATTATTCATAGTAAACTACATGAAAACTAAAATGCATATTTTTTTAGAAAGTCATGCAAGATCATACGATCTGAACACAAAACATTGACGTTTCATTCCGTACGTTTCAGCTACTCCTTTATCTTTCTGCAAAGAAAACTTTAGCTCTCAGCGATTGAAAAAAACTGCATAGTGACCAAAACTATTTTCTTCAAATTCACAACTACATAAAGTTCTTCAACAAGATATTCATTGAAAACATGTGACTGAAACTGACAGCCGGTCTCGTTCGTCAATACCATTCGAATTAAGGAACCTCAAGAAGCATTTTATTATATTCCGCAAAAACTGTTCTGTTTTGTATGAGTATTGAAATTTGATAATTTTTTTTCGAATAATCTAACGATCAAATCAGACTTTTATTTTCCACGGTTTGTAAAGCCGCCGCCATCTATCAATTTGAACTTAACATAATTCATCCACAATTGAAGAAGTGATACTATATCTATTTATTTCACTTTTTCCATTACCTAGTGGACACCTATGGAAGTAAACACGAATTACAAACAACGCATCTTGTTTTTCGTGGGCCGTATGGGCCCCGAGGGGTTGAAGTAGGGTGGCCATTGCCCTTCTGCAATCCGAGGTAGGGAATATTGGCCCTTGGTGACCGACACATTTTCAATTTCCAAACTGAACGCAGACTTTTGTTTTATGCACTAAGGAGTAAGGGTGATTTCCATGATTCCAGTCGAGTTGGGGTAACGGACAGGTAATGCGTCTTTGAAGTAGTAATAAAAGTATATGGGGTGTATTTGTACATGAAAAAAAGCGTAGAAAAGAAACGATAATAGATAAATCAAGAGGGGAAGAAAAAGATAATAGGTTTGTTGGATCTAATAGGATGATTTGGAAAACTATTAGGGTTGTTACTAACAAAATAATATATTTAAACGGTGTGTGAGGCGGTGTTTCACGACGAGCTCACACTATTTATGTAGCTTCGGCAAATATATAGGAGCAACAGTGAGCAGATATACATAAAATTCTATATGTCCAAGAGAGAACAAAATACTTCCCCTCCATAAAACACCCACCACTCTAAACTCAATTGGTCTTGATACACAGTCTGGTGAGGGGAATCCGACATCGTATCTCTTCTGTTGTATAGCTTTCTCTCTTTCACTCACAGAATGGCTATACGGAACATAATTATTTGCCGAATTTGTATATTGGAGACCACTCACACGATTTGTATAAACATTGGCATAGATGGAGAAGAAGTTATTGCGAATTTATGGAAAATATTAAGTGAACGACAATTTTGTCATTTTAAAAGTAATACCCTGTATACCCTGCGTCTAAGATTCATACAGTGATAAAAATGGCTCGTTTGGAATTGAACAATGAAGATAGTGACGGCTCCTCGAAGAAGGCTCAGCCTCCTCAACAATTTATCCAGCAAATAGCACAAGAAATATTCTATTTCCTGTTTATCTGATAATTTTCAAATTTCACAATTAACTCCCCGTTTTCACTAGTTATTTTTGAATCCGACAACAGTGCCCTGAGGCTAGATTCTTCAAACATCTCAATACCGAAACATGTCCTGCTCAACAGAGTTGCCGTTTTTTCGACCAGTCCAATTGCTAATACCGTAAAAAATAGCGAAAATGGTAACACTCTCAGGAGGCTTGCCTCTAGCGTTCGCGATGATACACGAAGGCACATCGTGCTGCGTGCGTTTTCAACTCAACGTATAAAGGCTTATTCTAATGGTTTTCAAAACAGTTTCCCAATACATTTTTAAATAACATACATTTTTTGATAAAATAGCGCTGCACAATGAATTATGCGTTGTATATTGGGATAGATATTTTAGGCCAGTACCTACGACAGTCATTATAAAGATTAACTAAATTTACTTGTAATACAAGGAGAATGTGACAGAGTTGTTACTAGACCATGTGTTTTATTCCTACAAGATACCTATCCAGATCGACCCCGACCCAGCCGTCACACAGTGAAGAGAAAATCAAACAATTTAACACAATTTGGTTGGCCATCGTAAGTTGATATTGCAAATAACCCAAAAGGAAGGTGATCAATCTAGACCACTAGGATTTCCGAGAAAAATGGATCATACCAGTCGAAAGCAACAAATTATGAGCCGGGTCAGGCATGTGTCCTTCGAAATGGCTGCCGCAGATTAATAAACGTATTTTGAGACTCTCTTTGCATAGAGTAAATTAAATATTGACGATGAAATTCACATTTTACACTTTACCACGAAATTCCATGATTTTGCAAAATCCGTGCTAACACCAATCACCTTGAATAGAATGAAACTAAGTAACCTGAAATATTAAAATTGCAACAGAAATCTGCCGTAGTTCTAGCAAGTCTGGTTATCAGATCTCGACTAGGACCAATATTCTCTTTTTAACTTCACTAACTTCCGGGATCCGCCATTTGCATAATTAGATTCCAGTTCAGAATTAAAGCCTTTATAGAAAGTAATGGAAACTATGCGGGAATAGCGCAATTAATGGACAAAATCTGAAATCTGCTTATCATTTCGGCGTATAATAGAATCTGCCGCTAAAGAGAACATGCACAAACGGCGTTCCATAAAACAGAAAATCCAATTAGGGTTTTGTCGCCAATAACCCAGAGGTTTTGGCAACCAAACTCTTGGACAGCATCGGACTTGAATAAGAGTATTTTTAAGTATAATACAGTTAATGTTTTGACTAAACTCTAATTATATTAAATTTGCAAAAGTTATATAACATTTGGAATTATTTATAGTTAATTCCACAACGGTACGACTCATTTCCCATATTTGTTGCTTCAAAGTATTATTACAGATTCCTGTAAAATTGTCGTATTTTCTAGGACTGTTGAATGTTTCTATTCGCTTTGTAAAAAGTATATAGAGCTTTCCGGCCGAATAATGTTTTTACCAATTCATTCTTCCTCAACCTCTAGAATCGTAAATGTACTAGTAAAAAAACTAGAATCAACAAATTCGGGGCAATGGGAAAGCAGTTTTTCTTAAACATCCGAACCCAGTATTCTATTCTAGTACATAGGCACATTTCAGAGATCATCTGCCACAATTTTAGTTGACGCTGGAGTATGGAAATCATCATCGGTTGCAGAAGGATCTACAATGACGATTCCTTGAAAAACAAGATGAATACGGCACAAACAATTGTGAACTCAATTGGACCTTTGTCTACAAATCAGAGGTCTGAAAACATCGCAAATAATACCTCCACTACTTCAAAAAATAATAACTTGAGTCTGGAAATTGATTCCTCTTCTTCTACTCCCTCTATAAATATTTCCATTCTGGTTTGCAATTAGAAGGAAGAACATAACTTGCAGACCGGTTTCGGCGTATTTGCTTCTCATCAGTACAAGGTAGGTATAAGTTCTCAGTCCGAGAGCACTAAGAGCCTAAAGGTTAAAGGTTAAAGGTTGAAGGTTGAAGGTTAAAGGTTAAAGGTTAAAGGTTAAAGGTTAAAGGTTAAAGGTTAAAGGTTAAAATTTGTAGATCATACCGACCCCGTTTGACTAAGCAGTGTAATTCAATGTCTATCGGGGCTTATAGCCCGGGAAGGAGTTGTTTCTTCTTAGATACTGAATAATTTTGTCGTAGACCATGGAATTGGTTCCACCAATCGTGAGAGGTAACCGTGACCGGCGTGAATGGAGTTTTCAGTGATAATTAAACTGGGTTTCTCTAGGCTGGGTATATATAAATTCGGTTTTGAACCATTTTCTCAGTTCACATTTTCATGGAAGTCATAGGATTTTTGGTTATTTTCAAAAACTATACCTGCTGTTGTAGGTATTCGCAGACTTTCCTTCGATAAGGTGCAAGTTCTGGATACGGAAATAAACGGGGTAGGTATAGTGTCCTATTCCTATAGGCCTATTCTACACTGTAGGTAAGAACGAAGGACCACTACCCAAATTTAACGTCATGAGTAGATTGACAAAAAGATTAATAAGAATTAAATTCAATGACACGAAATAACAAATTTATTTATTTTGGATCAGTGCGCAATAAATTTGGCAACATCGTAGCTAACCTTAGAGTAATAGTACAAATAGAGTACGCAAGTCATTCATAAAACTATGAGAAAAGACGGCTAACATTCTATCGCCATACATATGTTTTCATCATTGACTTTCAAGGAGTAGGGAAGGAACTGTCGGACTAGTCGGACAGTGCCACTGACCAATAGAACTATTTACTTACAGGTAAAAAAGAGGGTAGGAGAATTCTAACTGTTTTTTTGCAAATTTGGCACTAACAAACCATGATTTTCACAAAAAAATATTGTTTTCAATTATATCTGTACGCACTCAAACAAATATCAGTTGAAAAGACGAAAACAAGAGCTTCAATAAACTAGGAACGTTGAAACTTCGTAGTGAAATCAGGTAAAATTGATAGAAAAATGGTCTCCGCCCTTTTCTCGGTGTTGCCATATTTCAGACAGACAAAATTATTAACACGCATTTGTTTCGTTCAAACCTCAAAATTTTCAAACAAAAACATATTTTTAAGTACATAAACTCATTAGAATAATATTTTGAAGTCGTTTTTATGTAGTTTCTTAAAAGTACATTTATATTTTGTACGTTTTTATCGTGTCCTATAATTCAGTTGTCGCAATTCAAAGGAAAAGTGAGACATCCGGCAAAGGGTCGGTTATTTTCATGGTGAATAATTTGAAAAGTTATTTACTGTTTTTTTTAGCTCCATATGCAAATTATGAAATAGAACACTTTTATCAAATAATGAGAAATCATACGCATTGGGGCTTGATCTGCAATTGACTGGTTTAGATTCGCTCAACATTCATTGAAACTCACATTTTCAATACGCGTAATATGACTATTGATGTCAAACATTTTGTCCATTTAAATGTTATAATTGCCTATAACAACCATTTTTTCACAATTCGATAAGTTCATTACACCAAAAATAATAGCAGTATTTCGTATATAACTCAGTCGGTAAGTGACGTATTACTTTATACTTTACAACTTTACACTTTCAGAATCTTTTATTCAACCGATTCCTTTCAAAAACTTCCAAAATGAAACTTTCGTTATTGACTAGTATTTTCCGCTTCAGTTAATACACTGCTCTCTAAATTCCGGATGAATAAATTTCCATAGCTCACGTTTTTCTTTTAAGCACCTGGGGTTTCGATTAGTATTAAAGATAAAAAAATTATTTACGTTACAGTTCTTTTTTTTGTGACTAACGAACCACCCAACCTTAAATATAAGTTGGTAAAGGTAACCAGAAAACATATTTACTTATTTCCTGAGAGTATTCTTGAATACAGTGGGTATGATGTTCACATAAATTCTGTTTGCTATCTTGCAAAATTGCAAGTTCGTAGAGTGCATATATTATACATACTAGATACTTGTAATACAATACAAAATTCTCAAGATAGAAGTAAAGACGTCTTGCATCGCCTTATATGAAAATTTACTTACAGGAGATACGAATCATGCATATACACCGTGTTCGTTTTAAAAGGACCCAACCTTAATATTTCACCAAAGCGATATGTTAGAAAGAAATGCCGAAACACGTCAACTTTTAACTTTAGGGGCTTAATTTAAAGCGCTAATGTCATAAACGTCAGATTCTCTCCCTCCCTACGGGAGATACCCCTTATATTTTTCCAAATTGCGTTGGGTATCAAGTCATACCTCATTTTAAATATCTGGTAAATCACTATTTAATCATTTTGTTGTGCCTTTGATACCAGCATTGTGAAAGTCATCAATTGTAGACTTTCTAACTTCGATACCCGTCAAAAATGACGTCTTTACGTATGTAGCTGTAAACAAATCTATTAGCTGTCACATTCAAGGTTATTTATTTTGGACCTTCCAACATCAAAAAATATTCCAGGCTAAATAATTTCTGTGTTTAGGGGATGTTTGTGCACCACTATTTGTCTGTCTGTTAAAATATAACTTAATAACATATTCAACAATAAGAAAAGATCATATATTTTTTGTAGAGTTTTAAAGGGTCTGACAAAAGTTCTGGTCAATGGAAAGTGTCCAACAATTATGGATAGTACTTCAGAAAAATATTCTACAAAACATATATAAAAATCAGCCCTTTAAATTTAAGTTAAGTCACTCTTATTTTTAGTTATCTTTCTCACCTGGTACCTGCAGAGGTGTCACTTAGCGAGCTCCACAAGCACGCAGGTATCCAAAGCACATGATACGCTACTGAGAACCTAAGGTTTCATCAGTGTGATTATGTCAGATCGCTCTGGGATCTTTGACTATTACAAAGGTTATGAATGAAACTAATTAGTATGAAAAATCTAAGATATTAGTTTAATATTGACATATGGGGATATTCTGGATATCTTTTTCCCGTTTAAGCAGTATAAGTAACTGTGCAATGATTTAGGAAACCAAGGAAAACTATATATGTTGATCTTTACAATTTTTACGCAATTAAATAGTGGAGAGATCCCTAGATATATCTGTGACGACAAGAAAGTCTAGTTCTTGTTTCTTATCACCAATATGTAGTAGGTACTTCTAGCTCTGTCTTGGGTAATAATGAATTTTTGGTATCAAGTAGATGTTTGGCGTATTTGGCTGTTTTAATCTAATGCTCATAAGTGTTCATTATGTTTAATTTCGAATTGTTTGACCAATATAGACAGCATTACATTCTGGACATATAAGATTACATATCACAGACTTTTTCAATGGGGATATTTTTGTTTTCACATTTAACAAATTCTTACTTACATTGCTATCTGTTTTTGTTGATGAAGATATTATCTTTGAAATATTATTAGTCTTTACATGTGTGGTTGTAAACAAATCTGTACGCATACGATATACATACATTATACTTGAAAAACAACCTCTTCCCTCGACTGTCTGGTGATAACTTTCAGATGTCTACAATGTTTGATATACAATGAAGATTTTATAAACAGATCAAAATACTTGTATTAATTACACCAGTTAAAACAACGAATTTATCACCCAATTTCTCGTGTATTCCCATTCTCGATTACTTTGTTATTCATCCTAACAATGTTATGACAAATAAACTTGTGATCATCGCCCTTCTCGAGATAAAATATTGTGAAAGTGAGTTAATAAACATAATTATTTCAGTCGGCCTTTTTCAATTGCATTCCGTAAACGTACTTCTGAAGGATGACAAAAAACATTTATTTTGTCATAAGAATTTTCCATTTAGGTACTGCAAGCGCCAAATGTGATGGTGAGCCCGCTCCCCATGCGCAGAAACTCATTTTCAATGTTACCTCCCACTACAGCTCTTGCAAGACATATAAACGCTCTCTACAGAGGCGTATCATTAGTTGCCCTCCAATTCTGTTGGCGTTTGGCATTGTCTGAATAATTTTTGTGTTTCTGTAATTTAGTTGGGAGAGCCTATACCTGCGCGATCGCTCACCATCACGTTTGGCGTTTTGCTGTATCTAATTTATAATTTTATCTTTACAAAAGAAGCAGATCTTTTTATCTCTTCCAGCTAAAGTGCCTTACCAGACATTAGAGTTTATCCAGTTTTACTTTAAAAAATGCTTTTCATATTGATTTTTCAAATCCTATTTTCTAAGGACAAAAGTTCTACCCGCAAACTGTTTAGTATAATAAAAATGCACCCCTTAAAAGTTCTTCTCCCCATACATCTTCCGATCTGAAAGTTTTCTTTTCGACTTTCCCCCTAGTTATTGCAATCCTATTTCCTAATATTAGGCTAAGTTGCGAAACAGATACGCCGGAATCTCTTCACAACGTTATTTTTTCCGGTAAAAATTAGGCTGCGAGAGTAGAATCAACTGCACTCAACTGTATACTAATAATAGACAGTTTAAAGTGCTCGGGAGTATTATGAAGTGCAGGAGTGCCAATATACTATGGAAATTGGATTATATGAAAATTCATTCTGAAAATAATTGTGTCACATACACAAAGGATCTCTTAATTATTGACCTTATAGTTTACCAATTTTAATATGTTGTAGCACTTACAGTTATATTCTCCACCATAGCAAATATATCAGAAATTTCGTAACAAATTTTTTTTTATATTGCTAAAATTTATTAGGGCATTTTTTATTATGTGTTGCCATGGTTGGAAAGCCTACCCCATATACAACTCTCATAAAAATCCGGTTTCTCATTCTCAGTATACCTTATTCCTGTATCTGAACAATTTTTTAATAAGTTTACGCTTACGTAGTTGGGATCTCCCAATCGCTTGTACCATATCTTTCGCGAATTAAGCACTGTTACTACGCTAACGGTTTTCCACATCCACAAGAAGCACGTAGCCCTATATCTCGAGAATGGAACAACTTACTGAAGACAAAAAAATAAAGTTATGTTGTCTCGACTACTTTTTTTCAATCACTTCTAGTTTACGAGGTACTTGGTAAAACCATCCAATTTGGAACATCCTGTGTAATGTTTATTTTGGAAAGAATTCCGAAATTTTCTATTAAATGAACGACTATCAGTAACTGTTTATTGAATTTTTGATGTAAACACACTTTGTTTGTAACCAACATCTATCTCTCATAACAAAACAAGGCTAGCAATACACACAACAAAGGTCACAGATTCCAATAACAGTGCCGTGTTGTGTGAGGATCTAAATTGAATGGAAATTCATTTATAGTGACACATTGTTTAATTTCTATTGATAATATAAATGTATTTTTATTAGAAAAGGTAAATGGTATCTATATATCAAATGATGTGACACTGGTAATTTCTGAACCTGTTGCTTACCTGTGGAAGGATGTACTGAAAACATATTATACTTTATTTTCTACATAGTACACAATGATTTACCCAGTTAGGTATTTGAAGTTTTTAAAGAGACTACTTAATTTATTCATTTTAGCGTGAATTCTGATAATCATAGAACGTGATTGGCTAACGAGAGTGAATTCTATTTCATTCTTCACTGACGTTTGTACTCAACAACGCAGTTATAATTATTATATAACCCTCATAAACTTTTTCCGTTTTGATATTTATCATACGCAAATAAACTTTATTGTCTGAATCTAATGAATTTTATTTTCATTTCAGGTTCAACTACATCATCTCCGCATCATCACAACTGATGCTGTAACAAAAAACATAACAAAAATTACCCATCAACACTTACTAAACTAATCGTTTCAAACGAATTATCGTCGTCTTGAACGTCATATTCGCGACAAAAACTTGATAATTTCTTAAATCGGTTAAAATTTGACAGAATAAGTGACGTTCGATCAACCTAAACCGGTATGTCGTGTAGTTTTCGGTAGTGCGAATATCTAGTGAACGTCAAAATGATGATGAAAGTGATATTGAGCGTTGTTGGAATGATATTTGGGATTGCGGAAGTCTTTGGTGATGCAGGTAAGTCAGTTTTCTAGTTTAAAGCGTGTGTAACATATAAGATACATAAAATATTTCTTATTTGGAATTCAAATAATTTTTTTTCACAAAACTCAATATTCATCCCCCTATGACGTAACAGAAATGATTAGTCATTGAACGGAAAAACTGTTTGTTAAAACGGTCAAACCGCACTCTCTACAAAGAATTAATTAAATGCTCTAAAACAGCTATAAATTAGATGTATCCATTAATACCAGAAGAGTTATTAAACCCACAATCCAAACATTATCTTTATTACGCACTTAGTAGCGACTAATTTAATAGGAGACGCTTTATTCGTTTGTATTTAAGTAAACATCCTAACAAATTTGTATATATTTCTTGTTCCGCAATAACTGCGCATACTAATGACTCCGTTTATGACGGATAACAAGCGTTTGTTTGTTTTATTGAGCGACATCTTGACGTTTAATTGCATGAACAAGAATATTTCTAAGTTACCGACTTTGCTAAGGTCTCAATGTATACCAAATTGTTTAGAAAGCCATAAAAATGCTTGATCACAGGAAGATTGTTATTATCTAGAATTTTAATTGCTGTTTTGTATTTGTGAAAAATGTAATTAAATTTTGATATATCCGCTTTAAAAATGTTTACATAGTTGTGGACTTGTAACACGTTTAAAACATATTTATAATGATCCTTAAAAAGCGTTTTCCGTCGACCGTGCGTTACTGACCCCTATTAATAAACTATTTTGGTAAACATACAATAATATTTACACAAAAAAGGAGGAAAACTGACTTCTAATATACACTGTGTCCGTAAAGTATGGAAAAAATTCATTTTTAGCTAAACAGACCATTTTAAGGAATAATCCTGAAACACGTCGATTTTTGATTTTAATTTACCGTATTTTAAAATTACTTTCGAGTAATGACGTCACCGTCATTTTGTCTCAATTTTCGGATTGTTCCAGCTGAGCTGATTCCAAAAATGTATCACATGTTGATTCCAATTGGTTCAGGGTGAACAAAAATACAATAGTTTTGTGTGTGCTCATAAAGTAAGGCGTAACATTCTTTATTAGTTAAATTAACAATAATATCAAAAATACTTATTGTCTAGCGGCAATTGGTTTAAATGTAACACTCTGTAGTTTGTTACATTTTTATATTAATAAAAATCAGCTGTTTCCGCAAAAGGTAAATGTATGGGCTGGAATTGTAAGAAATCGAATCATCGGACCCTACTTTATCGAAAGTAATTTAAACGGGGCAATGTATTTTGAGTTTTTAGGGGGGTATCTCCTACCTACTTTACGTAATCCTGGAGGTTTTGAAGAAAGTTTTTGGTTTCAACAGGATGGTGCACCTCTACATTATTCTGCAGATGTTAGAAGGTACCTAGATGAAATTTTTCCGAACAGGTGGATTGGTAGACGTGGACCTATTGAATGACCAGCGAGGTCACTAGATTTCAATCCGTTGGATTATTTTATGTGGGGCTATCTGAAGAATGTTGTGTATCAAACTAAACCAGCAAATATTCACGAATTAAAAGAGAGAATTCGGATAGCAATAAACAATATTTTTCAAGACACAATAAACAAGGTTCAACAAGAATTTGTACACCGTTTGGGTTACTGTCAAATACAGCAAGGGCTGCAGTTCGAACATTTATAAAGTCATGTATTTCAACATATACTGTCCGCTAGACAATAAGTATTTTTGATAATATTTTTAATTTAACTAATAAAGAATGTTACGCGTTACTTCATGAGCACACAAAAAACTATAGTATTTTTGTCCACCCTGTACCAATCAGCTAGTGTTAAGGAGTAGTTCACCTACCCGAATTTCCGGTCCATCCAGTCTCTCCTACTCCCAATCGCTCCCTCATACTCCTCCCACCTTATCTTCAATTCCTCCTCCATCCATTCCTGTACATCCTCTCTGGACGCACCCTTCCAGCGTTTTTGTCTGGCTCTAGCTTAACCAAGGTACCTATTGCTTTAAAAGAATTCACCTACAATCCACAATAAAAAAAAACCTATCAGATTAGTGGTTCAAGAGAAAATGTGTCAAATTTTTGCAGTAAATCCATGAAACATTTTATTGTACGCCTATGGTATGTATTTCCACAAATAAATCAACATCGAGATCAACACCTCTTAAAAATGTAATGACACGCCCTTGATAAACAATTTTTTACAAATAAATTGATCCTTTTTCGTGGAAGGTACTGGCACAATTATCACTCCAACTCAAAAGTATACTGACTTTAGAAGGAGAGTGAATTTTTAACAGATAATTAACTCTTAAAAAGATAAACCCTGTATACAAAGCCGGGGAAAAAGCAGTACGAAAAACCTGTATTATTTTATTCGAAGATTAGAAATATGTCATATTATGTCTTTTCAGTTCATCTAATTCAACCATCTTCTACTGGAGAATTATCTAGAAACAACAATTTTCTCATAAATTCTTCAATTCGCTGATTTTTTGTTATTTAAAATATCAGGTACTCCAAACTTTGTTTTAATTATATCTCAAGGTAATTAAATGCTTTTCAGTCCTCTTAGACTCAACTTTTAAATCGTTAATTTGTTTCGGACGATTTCATTTCGTACCCGTAAATTTCATCGGGTATTTTTTTGTCGCCTTTTAAGCAATGCAGGAAGGGCCTAGCTATACCCTAGTGAATCTTGAATCTATTTTAGAAAAGCTAACACAATTAATAACCTTAATAATTAAGATTCCGCTTGTGGCATTTTAAAAATAATATAAAACAAATGAAACTTTGGAGAATTGTAAACAAAATTTTCATAGCTCTAAAGGAACAAAATAAAACTGAGATCCAAATACGCAAATTACTACGAATGTATCTTCTATACGGACTATCTGGGATAATATAAATAAATGTATTTCTGGTAATAAGTTCTCATTTCAGTAAAGTATCAATAATACATGTCAAGAATAATAGTTAAATACTATTATTATGCCTTACAAAAGTTTTTGAAAAACATTTTCCAATGGACAGACCGTTTACTAAGAAGCAACAACTACTTCTCTGGATATATGCCATGACAGACCTTGCATTACACTTCTAGGTTAAACAGGGTTGGGATATCTGCACGATATAACCAACCACTCTGGATTGTAATTGGAAGGAGCAACATCACTTGTAGACCGGTTTCGGCGTATTTTCCCTTTACAGTACATAATCCAGGACTGGATGCTGAAATTACATCAATACATTAACCTCAGTAAAGGAAAAGTAAAGAATGTGATAACAGCGACATCCCCACATCTAACCACAAACCAAAATTCTATATTGACAAAAAACCATCTCGGTTTTATAATTGTTTGTCATTGGCATTTAAGTAAGGCGAGTAATTGTTGCTTGTTAGTGAACGGTATGTATGGTGAGACCTAAAAGATCTATTATGCCCCCTTACTTCCACTTAGTTCCTGAGGAACGCCTCAGAGACTAGTAGCCCCTTTAGTCCTATTTCCCTGAGGAATTATGATCCTGATTGACTCTTCAATTCTGACATAGGTAAATGTCCCTCTTCTATCCAGTTTTTTCCTAGGTGATGTGCACTAGGATTCTGAGTTGCTGTGCAATTCGTAAGTATGTGGATGGAGGTTTCTTCTTTCTCCACTATTTGGAGGTTTTCAGGTGCCCGTTCAGGAGGCAATTTTCCGTAAGGATCCCTGTTAAAACTCTTAGTGCAGCTTTACTTTGACTTATGCATTCATTTGATCTCAACGGGTTGTAGTCATCCATAACAATGTTCGATTGTCTAATCCCTACTAAATCTTTCCAATTGTCAGATCTTCTCTTTTCTTCGGCTTTGCCTATTTCCTCCAATATTACATTGGGGCTGATACCGCAAAAGGATCTTTCAGTCCCCCTCTTTGCTAGTCCATCTGCTATTTCATTTCCTTCTATTCCAGTATTCTCGCCTAATTCATTGAGTATGCTTAGGCATTCCCACACCATTTTGGAACCGATTACACAAGAGCTCAGTGCTTTAATGGCTGCTTCTCTATTCGACACTATACTGAACTGGGCACACTTTCTAATGGCGACAATTTCCGCTTAAAAGATACTTGTGGTTTTTCCCAAGCTTTCAGAGTGTTTGGTTCCTGGCTCGCAGACTTGACATCTTATGTATTTTATTTACTGTACACCTTTCATCAGCCTGTATCTAACAAACTAACGAAGTTAGAGGAAAATTGTATCGAGTTATTTGAAATTTCTCTTAAAGGTCTACAATTTCTGATTTTTTTTTATATTTATCTCGTCGTATGATCAGTAGTTAGTGAATTTGTGAAGTATTTGAGGACTTCTTTCTATTGTCGCTAAGATCTGGTTGGCATCAAATGAACTTTTTCGACAAAGAAGACAGACACAAGTTATTTCAAGTGAGCATTAAAACAATACATCCGCATTGTATTTAATTATCTCTAGTTTATTTGAAAACAACTGAGCATCAGTAACTCCATCCCTGTTTCATCAGCTCACAAACTTCTCACAAAACTCGCGAATAAAAGAAGTTAATTAATCCACAGTTGTTATTTTTCTTTTTTCTTCGTCTTTCGTTTCTTATTTTTTTTTTGTTCGCTCTCGTCCTCGGAGATTTTCTTGTATACAAACATGATTACTCTTGCGTGGGTTGTAAAAAACGTTCGGACTTAATTTTCCGAGTTAATTCCAAAGTTTATGAGGTTTTATATATGGAAACAATTTATATAGGCGTATCGGTTGTGAATTAAATTTGAAGCAAAAGGTGATAAGATGTACGGTTGTATGCATTATTTATTGGTTGTTTCCTGAGGAGTCTTTGTAATGTGTAATGTAATGAGGATATTGGGTGTAGTAGGATAGTAGAAGGGCCTCTGACTAGGTGGTGCTGCTGGTCACTTGGTGGGTCATCCCCCAGGAATAAAACAACTACCTGTTTCACTGGGACATGTTCTATTTAATATTTACTATACATTAACCACTAACACTAATTGACTACTCTTAGATTACTACTTAGAATGAATGATACTGACTGTAATCATCCTTTCATGAATGACCATCATAATGACTTAATAATAATAATGAATCAATAATGAGTTAATATTGAATTAATAATGAATTAATAATGAATTAATAATGAATGCTTAAAATACTATTGTTACCTATATATACAAAGAGTCAAGTTCACTATAAGTAAACATACATGATACTAGATAATGTTTATTTGCTTTGACATTGACTCGTACGTGTAACCTTTATATTTATTATTTATAAAACAATTCGTGGTTTATTGGAATTAGCTGAAGGGAATTTATTCGATAATATTTTAAATAATTAATGACTTAATGTTTAGGCCAAAAGGCATCACACCTTCCCCTTTTACAAAAAGAATAAATTCCGTTGAGCTTCCTTTCCCCCTAATGAAATGAATTTACAATTATCCTAAAAATAAATGGTAGATGGTTATTAAATAATGTCACTAACCTACGATTACATAATATATTCATAAATAAATGAATGTTCATTGCCTTTAAAAATTGTTTACGATCACTTAGATGTTTAATTATTTTCACTTCAATGTTTTGAATGTTTGTTATAACACTTTTGTTTATTATTCGGAAATGTTTATAAACTCACTCGCACTTCCAATTTTACAATTTTTAATTCATTTTACAATAAGGATGGATTCTGTTTTTGTGTATTTCTTTTATCACACCTGATTCTAATTTAATTTTACAGTTAACATCGCTCACCTCTGTGACTGTAAATGGACCTATATATTGAGATTCGAATTTGGTTCTATTTTCCCTCTTTACTAACACTGAATCCCCTATTTTAAAATCAACTGGATTAGCTACCTTACTATTTTGACTTTGTCTACTCAGTTTATGTTTGGTTAAATATTTCTCTGCTCTCTGATGAGCTACCTGCAGTTTATATTTTAACTCATTCTGATATTCATCAATATTATAGCATGGCTCAATCTCGTTTGTTAGATTCTCGGGTAAGTTAGCACGTCTACCGAACAATAATTCAAATGGCGTATAACCATGATACGAGCTTGGAGTCGTATTATAACAATAAGCAAATAGTTTACACCATTCATCCCAATCATCCTTACTTTCATTTATAAAGTGTCTCACATACTCATTAAGCGTTCTATGTAATTTCTCACAACCTCCTATAGATTGATGATGATATGCTGTTGAATAATTATGCCTAATATTTAACATTTTAGTTAAAGCGTTGAATATTTCATTTTTATATTCTGTGCCTAAATCTGTCCTAATTTGTTTCATTAGACCGTAATTTGGTATGAAATTTTCAAAAATTCCACGAGCTATCGTGTTCGCTTCTTTGTTTTTAACTGGAATTATTACTGCATATTTCGTTAATTCACATAACATTGTGATGCAATAACGGTTACCATTTTCACTTTGTGGAAAAGGACCGACCGTATCTATATATGTTATATCCCATGGTTTTTCTGCTGTATCCGTTAATACAAATTCTTCCTTGTGATTATTCTTTGCTTTATTGACCTGACACTTGTGACATTGCTTAATATATTTTCTTACATCTTTTTCCATGTTTTTCCATCTAAAATTCGCTCTTAATTTTTTCAATAGCCTGTTATTTCCTACATGACCTCCAAATAAAGGATCATTATGATAAGTTTCTAAAATCTGTTGCTTTTCTTTTTCTTTTTCCACCATCTTAGGTATATCGCAAATACATATTTGTACGTTTTTTAACGTATTGTTTCCTTTTTCCATAAACTCTTTTATAGTGCACTGTGTGAAAATAATATCATTCATATAAATTTTCATCCTTTTTATACCATTATTTACCGCTAGCTTATCAAGCTGAACTAACGTTTGACCTAAATCAAAGTTAACTATATCGGTATTTAATAAGGCTTGGCTAAATCTCATCCTGTTTTTGATCCGTATGTTCATCCTTAACGAAACACGGTTATTTTCAAATTGCAGAATTGGTAATTTATGCGCCTCTAAATTATTCAGTACTTTATATACTGCTGGCTTGCGAATATCTTCCTTTATTTCTGTGGAAACTATTTTATCTTCTCCTATAGGCTGAGCTTTATTATGACGAGTTTTTGACCTCGTTATTGCTAAGATGTGAGCATTGTCAATGTACAAGTCTTTTAATTCATTTATGGATATCCTTGAAATACTGTCCGCATAATTTGAATTTCCTTTCAAATATTGTATTTCGAAGTTGTATTCTTCTAGGTCTAGTCTAATTCTCGTAAGTTTCGAAGTTGGGTCTGTCATCGAAAAAAGATGTGTTAACGGCTTGTGATCCGTTTTCACAATAAAATGTGTAGAACCATATAAATAACACTTAAAATGATTAATTCCCCAATGGATAGCTAACAGTTCTTTCATGATTATAGGTTTATTTAATTCACTTTTCTTAAAACCTCGCGATGCATAAGCTATAGGTAGATCTATACCTTCGTATTCCTGGCTAAGTATTGCAGAACACGCAATATTTGAAGCATCTGTTGTCAATATAAATTTTTTATTGAAATCTGGATATTTCAAAATAGGCGGCTGAATTAATGCCGATTTTAGTATTTGGAATGATTTTCCGCAGTCTTCCGACCACTCGAATTTCACATTTTTCCTAGATAATTTATTGAGAGGTATGCATATTTCAGCGAAATTTGGAATGAAACGTCTGTAATAGTTACAGAATGCTACGAACCTTTTAGATTCTTCTGAATTTTTGGGCACTGGATACTTCTCAATGACTGAATATTTTGCCTTATCGGGTAGAACCCCTTCGCTGGACAAATTGTGTCCTAAATACGTTACTTCTCGCCTGAAGAATTGACATTTTTGTGGATTTAATTTAAGGTTGAATTTCCGACATGTGTCAAACACCCTTTCGAGATTACTTAAATGATGATTTTCTGACATCCCTATTACGACTATATCATCCATATAAAGAAATGCTTTTTCTGGAGTTAATCCTGAGAATGCTATGGACATCATTCTTGAAAAACTATTTGGACTTATATTTAAACCAAATGGTAATCTTGTATACTGAAAAGAACCTTTTTCTGTACTAAAAGATGTATATTTCCTTGAAGATTGTTCTAAGGGAATTTGATGAAAACCTGACATAAGATCTATGACTGAAAACCATTTCGACCTCCCTAACTGATCTAAGATCGAATCTATTCTGGGTAATGGAAATTTATCTGTGACTATTTTCTTGTTCAATTGCCTGAAATCTATACAAAGTCTCCAAGACTTCTCTCCATTGATTGCCTTTTTGGGAACAAGTAAAACTGGACTGTTATAATCTGAGATTGAAGATTCAATTATACCTTGTTCTAATAACTTTTGGACCTGATTATTAAGTTCTGAAGATTGAGAATGTGGCGTGCGATAATTTTTAATATATACTGGAGTATCATCTTTTACCAATAGCTTTTGCTCATAAAAATTATTATGCGTTAAAATGTCGTTCTTTAAAGCAAAAATATCTGAAAAATTCTCACAAAGATTTATTAGCTTATCCCTCACGTATTCTGGTACCTCTAAATTTAATGTTTTTCTTAATTCTTTCAACCTATTCTTACTTTCATTCTTCACAGCATATACATGAAATAAATTTAAATCCAATATTTTAATATTGTTTGTATTTATCGACTTGCTTTCATAATTTGTGTTTAAAATTCTGACATAGGGATTAGTTTTTGATATAATAGATCTTGCTATAAATATTCCTGGTAATAGTTCTTGTTGCTCAACAACTTTATCTTGTCTTAAGTTTTTGAAACTTTCTACCAACCGATAGACTTCACATCTAGGCGGTATTGCCAAAGTATCATATTCAGGATTGTCAAGAATTTCTAATGTTACTGTATTCCTAGATTTACAATCTATGTATAATTTTAATTCTGAATAATCTAAAATACAATTATAATTTCTTATGAAATCCCTACCTAGAATTCCATTCGTAGGTATAGGAAATTCTTCCTCTACTACATGAAAACAATGTTGAAATGCTATACCCTTAATAAAAAGAAAAGTTTCTATTGTACCCAAAGTTTTAATTTCTCCCTGAGTTATTCCTTTAATATTTAAGATTTGTGTTGTCTTTATTAAGTGATGTGGAAAATTATCTGAAATTTTTAATAACGATATATCTGCACCTGTATCTAATATAAAAGTATCTATATTATCCGATATGTCAGTTTTAATTTGCACAAAGTTTGAAAGAGTTAAATCAAAGTTATAAATGTAATGATTATTATTATGCAAGTTATTTAAAATTTTGGATTTTTCACCTTTCTTTTTCAAAACCCCAATTCTTTCTGTTCATCTTCCACTCTCGTCTCTCCACTCTCACACATTCTTACATTTCTATATTTATTATCATTGTTAAACCTATTGTTAGGCTTGTTTCTATATTCTTCTGGTTTCTCCCTGTAACCAGTAAATCTCCTATTGCCTTGATTGGCGTGAAATTTCCTACTGTTATCGTAGTTATTTTTCCTATGGAAATTATTTTCTCCATTATGATTTACATAAGAGTGTCTTCGCTGAGGAAAATAGGTATTTCGCTGTGGAAAATAGGTATTTCCTGACACAAACTTATTTCTATCTGCCTTATAATGCAGAACACTTCCTGTTGACTGATTGTTTCCCACATTAATGGAAACCAATTTAGTCATCACCTCTTGCGGTGTCGTAAAATTCCCAGCTGCTATAACGGTTTTTATCCGTTCTGATGCTGAGTTGTCGATCAGTGATTTTACTGCTGCTTCTGTTGTATACTTAGTTGCTAAATGTACTGGCATTCCTTCTGCCAAATACGCGGCTTGTAACTGATCTGTTAATTTCTCCATCTCTGAAGCATACTCAACTATATCCTTATTGTTTTGTCTTAATTTGCTTAATTTAGCTCCTACTAAACTAGCACTATCTCCCTTTAGTCCCTTTTTAAGGGTTCCTATAATTTCTACCAACGATTTTTCGGTGGTGATTAGACTCCTGGCCTTTCCAGTTAGCCTAGTTTTCACAAATAGTACAGCATTCTCCTCATGCTCTGCTGCACCAACCTGTAGCAAACTTATAGCATCTACAAAAGATTGCAATTTGCTTATATCCCCATTAAATTCATTTGGTAATATCTTACCAGCTAAATTGAAAAAGTCATTCATACTTAATGCCATTTTCTCCTTTTTATCTTTGCTCATTGCTTCTAATACTATTAAATTATTAATTAAATTATTACGCGTAATTAATTGAGACGGAACTTCATACTGACAATCTAACACTTGAAATGCTTTCTCTACCTTTTCTCTAATTTTGTTAAAATATAAAATACATGTACTCTGCTGATTCTCCTCTAACTTATACCAATTCTTATTTATTAACTTAGAGAAACTATTAAATGAATCACACAACTTATTTATTATATCTATATGACTATCTGAGCTTTTTGGAACCTCCTTTTTTAACACACGCTTACTATTCCTACGTATATCTTCTAAAATTAAATTCAATCTAATCTCAAATTCATCCCACGTTACTGCATTTCCATCACTCGAGGACATTTAAAATTCATTGTCAATAGAAATAAAAATATGAAATATCAATTATCAAAAAAAAAATTTTAGCCACAAAACAGAATATACCCTTAAAGTTTACAAAAAAAAATAATATTCTCACCATCCTACAGATTTAGCGTGCTTTGCTGTAGATTTCTTCTTATCTCCCTCTTCATTTGTCTTCTATGATTCTTATATATAGACCATCCAAATTGTAGTACCAAAACAACCACAATAATGTAGATAAGAATCTTCACCTCCAGATCTGCTTTGAGTTCCTCTTCTTGTACTATAAAATTACTGTTGACCACGCCATTTTCTTGGACCGCTTGTTTCGTTGCTTTACCACCCATTGTTACAGAACTCCAATTGTTTGCAGGATCGCCATGTAATGTGTAATGTAATGAGGATATTGGGTGTAGTAGGATAGTAGAAGGGCCTCTGACTAGGTGGTGCTGCTGGTCACTTGGTGGGTCATCCCCCAGGAATAAAACAACTACCTGTTTCACTGGGACATGTTCTATTTAATATTTACTATACATTAACCACTAACACTAATTGACTACTCTTAGATTACTACTTAGAATGAATGATACTGACTGTAATCATCCTTTCATGAATGACCATCATAATGACTTAATAATAATAATGAATCAATAATGAGTTAATATTGAATTAATAATGAATTAATAATGAATTAATAATGAATGCTTAAAATAC
Organism: Lochmaea capreae; assembly: GCA_949126875.1. Classification (NCBI taxonomy): domain Eukaryota; kingdom Metazoa; phylum Arthropoda; class Insecta; order Coleoptera; family Chrysomelidae; genus Lochmaea; species Lochmaea capreae. The sequence goes on from OX421404.1 coordinate 23,592,763, forward strand.
TATTGTTACCTATATATACAAAGAGTCAAGTTCACTATAAGTAAACATACATGATACTAGATAATGTTTATTTGCTTTGACATTGACTCGTACGTGTAACCTTTATATTTATTATTTATAAAACAATTCGTGGTTTATTGGAATTAGCTGAAGGGAATTTATTCGATAATATTTTAAATAATTAATGACTTAATGTTTAGGCCAAAAGGCATCACATCTTAATTAGAAATAATAAAGTAGATGACAAGATTAGAATTCTGGAAATAATCTCACAATACATGATATAAATAGCATGAAGTTTATCGAATCAAGTTTTAATCAACATTTACTTGGATTACTATGAACAGTTATTGTACCGGGTGTCTGATCTACATATAGAGGCAACAAACCAGGGCCCAGATTCTTGAAACGAAGGATCTATGTTCTCATGAGAAAAGTGGGCGGAGTTCTCTCGAAAGTGTCTAAATCATATTCTTGAATAGATGTGACAGTTCACATCACCGATTTTCGAGAGAAGTGGTTTCTACTACTAATATTTAAGGGAACGGAGCGTTCCCGGGTGTTCGTGTAAATTATTTTGACCACAGCACACATATGTGCTGTGATTTTGACGTTGGGAAATTAAGATAACTTCAATTTGGCTGGTTTCTTGTTTGAAAAATTTACTTTGGATATTTTATTTTAATTGTTTTTAAATACGAGTAGAAGTAGATTACTTGGTTCAAAAATTTTGATCGACGAATGAACACATAAGAATTGAAATGAGTTGAACCGATAACAGTTGTTAACAACCATATCCAATGTCGATAAAGTTTATCACTAAAATACTTCCACTTTTTTCACAGCCAAATCGCACAAAATACTGAAGTCAAAAACACAAACAAAAATTAATACCCACCGAATTACAAACTTTGGTTATGTTAACAGGTTCTTCTTCTTACTTGCATTTTAATCATAGAAAAAGTATCCATATATACTTTTTTTATGATTTTCATCATAATTTTTTCTTCTTCTTTCTTTAAAATGGTGTGCTTTAGCTATAAAATATCTGGCAACATAGCATTAATCATCCGCATGACGTTTCACATCACAAGTGCTCAAGAATTAGATTTTAGAGTAACGCGTGAACGTTGGCGGATCGGAATGTTCATTTTGGTGAAGTGAACGTTCCTTTTCTCTTGAACTCGAGAATCAGGGCCCAGCTCGGAACCCGTCAGCATGTAAGAGAGAGATAGAAAGTCGGAGGTTAAAGGATTGTTCACGTCACACCGTGCCAAGGCCGGGCCGTGTCCGTGCCGCATCGTTGTCAGCGTGCGCCGACCGGGTCAGCCATTCATGCTACACCGGGCTGTTAATTGAGTACAGAGTACGAGTCGGTAGCGAATTTTGTCAAGCGTCTATCTTTTTTTTAAAAGAAGGTATATTTTTCGCCATTTTTCAGTTGCGTGATATAGTACGACATGTGTTTTGAAATGCAATTTTCGCAATTTGAATTGGCCTCGTTTGCAGCTATTGCAATTGCCATTGATGACGATGTATTGGAATCACAAATTGCAACTTCAAAAAGAGAATGAGGTGTGCATTCAGCCTGGAGAAAACGAGAATTGGAAGTAGAGTTTGTAACGCTCTACAAGGAATTGATAGATGATGAGAGCAAATTTTATGGATATTCTAGAATGTCAAAAGAATGTTTCACTATTTTACTTCAAAAAGTAGAACCTGACTTAACAAGCCAAAATTGAAGATTTCAGAAGCCTATATCTCCCACTGAACGTTTGGCAGTCTGTCTGATAATACATTTTTAAATTAAGTTGACAACAACTATCAATGTTAATATTTATGTTTATTATTTATGTTAATTTACTTTTCGTTAAACTGTGAAAAATAACTGGACATACTATTATCTAAGACACTGGTTGATGTCGAAGGAGTCGGTGTTGGAGGTGTTTGAATTGGAAGCGGTGAATACACTGGCATTGAATTATAAGATAACGATTATTCACTCATCGAGGATAAAGAAGGCTCTGCAGATGGCAACTCTTGCCACTCCAAATCCTGAACCACTGCAAAAATATTTCCTTTTACAACATGCTGTTAGTAGGAAGAAAACTTTTTCATCGTGGCTGCTAGACCGTTGAAAAAAGCATCAATTGGATGAATGTCTTGATTGGGCATTTCTTTGTTTTTTAGTATATACTTCATTAAGGTATTAGACGCAGATGGCTGGGGCTGATGATTTGAAACTGAACGACGGTTGCGTTTATTGAAACGAGCAGTTTGTGCAGTTGACTGAAGAGTTATCTTGGGATCAGTTAATGGAGTCGAGTTAGGTTGTAAAATGACTACTGGTTCTTGGGATGCCTCTTGTCGTAAATGACTGAGTAGTTGAGAACGCATTCTATTAATTTTTCGTCGTCCATTTTACGCGGCACTGCTCCGTCAAAAGTCGTCATCTAAATGGTTCCGGGCATCCGGTGAGCCCATTCTTGTTAAGACGTGGCGTGGCCGAGCCGGGTCGAGGCCGGAGAAAAATACATATCGACAATTCGGCGCCGTGCTCCGGCCGCGCGTCGGCCGTGCCACGGACTTTGCCCGGTCGACTATGAATTGGTTCATAAAAAAGCATACTTCATATGTGTGACCGTGTCCCGCTCGGGACACGGCACGGTGTAACGTGAATAATCCTTTAGGCTGTCTTTCTCTAATAGTGCGCATGGTATATACACAGACAAAGTCAAAAAAAACCCTTATCGTCTATCTTTTCCTCTCTCACCGTAGTTCGGTAAAACATTCCCACTTACACAGTGGCCTATGACTTATTGCCTCTATTTGTAGTATCTCTATGGAGGTAACCCGCTGTATCTCAAAAACTATTTATCATACAGCTTAGAGGAAAAAATCTGTATTACAAACTAGCATATGAGAAAATCCTGGAAATTATTTTCAAGCAATCTACTCCACCTTTAGAGGGTGACGTTCACAATGATTACACAAAAAAATCTTTTTTTCGTAACAAATGAACCGTTATTGTACCACAAAATTCTTTCTTTCTCTTATCCTTATACCCTCTCAGGTGTCGGATTGGAGTTCTCCCTATACCCATTTTTTCCATTCTTTTTTGTCCCTGGCAAATGCATTCATCTCTCCTAATGTTTTTCCTTTGTTATTTCCAGTTTCTTCAATCTGGTCTATCCATTCCCTTCTGGGTCTTCCTCTTTGTCTTTTCCTTGATATATTCCCGTTTCCATAACTTTTCTCGCAATTCTATATTGCTTCATTCTTACATCGAAAATGACTTTTATTAGAAGTTAGCTTCGTTCAAACTCACTATTGAATGGGATTTAATGCTTGAGAATTTCTTAAAATAAATTGTTAAGCTCGTTATTTAACACTCCTAATCAGTATAATAATAATAACTGACAAAGTATTTTCACAAAATAAAACGAAACTATTTCTTCTATAAATTCAAACTACGAAATTATCCAGAATCGTTAGGAATGCTGCTAGTAACACTACGTAGTTTTTTATGATATCCTGTATTTTGGTGACACGGTTCTCCAAACTCCAACGAATCGTCTAGTGAATGCAGGCACCCCTTTTTCAATAGTTCCTTGAAGATATCGCCGACATATAGTGGCAACTTGGCTGGCTGGGTGCCAGTTCCAAACTTGGACTCAAGAGTTTTTATGTTCATGAAATTAGGAAATTTATCGTGTTTTGCTGAAACTGCCATGAAATATATTAATCTTAAGTGCGAGGGTGTGTTGTAGAATATAAATACTGGGGTTAGTTGTGAGAATTTGTTACACGTCCGGTTAGTTGGCGATGACATATTAGTGATAAACGTGGGATTGGTTAATTCGTATATTGATTGATCCTATTGCAAATGTTTAAACATATTGATAATGTGTAACGCATGGGATGAAAAGTCCCGGGCCTGACACATAAATGGCGCTAGGTTCATTGAAATCGCCTGTTTTCAGTTAGTAGTATCCTTAAAAAGATAGCTGTCAAATTTTCATGATATTATATTTATTAGTTCGTGAGTTATTGTGCTAAGAGTGACGCTACTTTCAATATTTTCAAAATAATGGATCAAAAACAATTTCCTGTTTCAATTTCACACTGCTTCTTGATGGGAAAAAACCGTTCAACCATTCAAGTGGACGTCCAAATGAGGCGGTAACACCAGAATACATCAGAAAAATCCACAAAACCGTTTTGAATGATCGAAAAGTGAGGTTACGTGAGTTAGCTGACATCGTGCAGATATCAAAAGAATGTGTTGGCTTTATATTGCATGAGCAATTGACTATGAGAAAGCTCTGTTCAAAATGGGTTCCGCGTTTGCTCACTGTTGACCAAAAACAAGAACGTGCTGATGCTTCTGAGCAGTGTTTGGCCGTAACAAACCAGAATTTTCGAGTCGATATATGACAATGGATGAAACATGGATCCATCACCACTCCGGAATCAAAACGATCGTCATCTGAGTGGACAGCAACTTAATTTTGAACAAAAAAAACGTGTTTCCTTTGTTAGGCCCAGGGCTTTTCAAACCATGACGTGTTAATTCATAAAACACAAGAAACTTGTAATCTTTCAAAAATTAGCTATGTTCATTCATTTAAATTTGATTCACAATAAAACACATAATTAAGTAGAAATAAGGTTATAATCGTATACGAAGTTGGGTATCCGAATGGTGCAAACCACTCGAGTCACCACATGCGAAACAAATCGTGTAGGTAGATGCATGGAAGAAGAAACTACTTGCGAATTGCACAGCAATTCAGAATCCTAGGGCACAGGACCTACGAGATTATTGGATAGAAGAGGGACATTTACCTTAGTTGAAAACTGCAGCGATCCTAAAATGCCTCAGGGAAATAGAACTGAAGGAACTGCTAGTCTCTGAGACTTTCCTCAGGAACTAAGGAGAAGTAAGGGGGCACAATACATCTTCTAGGTCTTGCTAGTCTAAGGATAGTCTTGCTAGTCTAAGGATGGTCTTGCTAGTCTAAGGATGGTCTTGCTAGTCTAAGGATGGTCTTGCTAGTCTAAGGATGGTCTTGCTAGTCTACGGATGGTCCTGCTAGTCTAAGGATGGTCTTGCTAGTCTAAGGATGGTCTAGCTTGTCTGACGATGGTCTTGCTAGTCTAAGGATGGTCTTGGTCCTGCTTTATCGCAAGACCAAGATCAATATTGCTCGTCACTAATTATAATTGAAAATAGTAGTAGCTGCTTTGAATAAATCCGTGCAACACGTACACATTTTTATTGCTTAATTGGCAAGAGCCCTATTGATTTACAGAATACCGGGTGTCCTGAAAACTCTCATAATATCGACTGCAAATATCTCCAAATCCAAAGTGATGAAGAAATGCGTTTTCATTGAACAATTCTCATCACATAAAGTTCTCATTAGCGAAAACGTCGAGGAGTTGACACTTTTTAAGGGTAGTATGATATTTTCTTCAAGGGAAAGTATATGAAGCTCGTCATGAGTTATACTCTATAAATGTGCTGCTGCTATGTCATGATAATACAGATGAATTTGTTTTCAATTCACAAACTTTTGGTTAGTTCTCAAACTTGATAATTTATTCAGTTTGCATACTTCATTGCGTCCACTCCAAAGTATAGGGCTATTATGTATACTCCAACTTAACAGTTTTTTAGGACCTCGTATAATAATCCTTAGTAAATATTACGTCGGCGTCTTTCTGTTTGGTAGTTGTTTTGATCAAAAGTGTTTATGGGTCTATCCCATAGATAAATGCTTCCTTCCGGCCAATAGAAACCATTAAAACGATTTATGAGCACAGATGTATTTATCAAGCTATTTTTTTTTCATATCGAACGCGAACAAGTACGAATGAAAGGAAATTGTTTAAATTGTTTCCAGTGGAAAAAATCTGATTTAAGTCTTCATTGCTTCGTTTTTATGATCCTTGAACAAGATACGCAAACTTTATGTCATTGATGATAGTAGCAAACAATTTTAATGAATGTGAATTCTTGGCAGACTTGATATTGTTTGTTCAGTTGCAGTTGCGGTTTTAATGGGCAGGTGTGAGGTTTTTACAGAAATGGTACTTATTTTTATTATACAGGTTCAGTTATTGAATATGGTGGCTGTTGTAAAAATTGATGAATCCAGCGGTTCACACAAAATCGAATAACTCGGAAACTGGGTAACCTAGGAAGGCTTAGTTTAGAAAAGGGTTTCCAACATAGATACTAGCTACTCATTAAGCGACAAACTAGGGTGGATGTAGATGCGTCTAACAAAAAATGTATTGCAATCTTTCCAATAGCTTAGTACCAAATATTTCTCAGATTACGATTTAGTAATATTACGATAGATTCTATTGAATCTACTTTTTATGAGCTTTCTATGGTTATTTATTAACTGGGATTTAAAAACAATTATTTTTAACTTTTCTGTCTACTTTTTACTGAACTGAACTGAAGTGCTAAAATCATTTCACGTAGTAAAATTCAGATTATTGTACTGTGATAAGTATCTAAAAAAAACAGTGAACGGTAAACCGATTCGATTGCAAAACGATTAGCATATTAAGTAAATATATTGACTATTGATTTTTTATTAGACGATTCCCAGAAATATACAGCTTGGTTTCCAAGGAATACAAAAGGAGCTAGACAGGCAGGAAGTATATAAGTATTTAAAATTCAACTGGGGATATTGCAAAATACGAATGTGTCATTAGAATATTAATGGAAAATATTCATTACTGTAGAAAATACACAAAATATTTGGAAAAACATTGGAAAAAACATCACTAAGAATATTTAGGATACCATTATCAAGTTTTACATGACATATAAAGTCACGACTTTCCATTGTGACATTCATCATCACCTGGCCTGAACAATATATCATGACCGGGAACCCAAGCGTGGATTACTACATTAGATTGAACGTTATGGTATCAGCGGAAATTTTAAGAGCTGGACTTTCTTCTCACCTCAAGACAATTTTGTGAGCGCATCAATACCATATTTTCTCCGCTGAAACCTGTTTCAAGTAGAGTTCCGCAAGGATCTGCTCTGGGACCATTGCTATTTTTGTACAGCAAATCACCTGCCCCTTCAATCAGACTTAAGTGCAGCGTCTTGGTGTTCAGACTGGTTATCACCGCTAAATATAGATGAAAAATCGCAATGTGATCTCGGTGTTAATATAAACAAAGACTTGTCCTTTCCTGAGCATAATCTCTTAATATGCAAGAAAACTACCTCTGAAATATTCTTAATATAAAATATGTTGGTAAAGTGTCACCGTCAACATTTCATTTATTGAGTTATACACGACCTACGTTCGTCCTCTTATGGAATACTGCGGACCTGTATGGTAACATCTGATTAGAATGGACTGGAAAATGTGCAAAGGTTAGTCTCAAGACTTCCTTACGGCCAAATACGACCTAGTTATAAGCAACGACGAAACTAACGTATTTTAGTGAACGCTGACAACGTGGATACATGATTGTATTATTTAGAGCTATATTTAACATGTTGGTTCTAATCTGTCACCCAATTTTACTTTAAATCCTGATACTCGTTTACTGTACTTCTCTATTTTTATATAATGAGAATCAGTCAATTAAATCAACAATTATGTGTAGACACCATTCTCTTTCTGCTGTACAATTTAAATACAGTAGTGACATATCAAAAGTTTTATTTCATTTTGTTGAATTTCATCTACAACTATAATCTTATGGTAACGCTTAAATTTAATTTTCAATTTCCTTCACTCAACAACATACAAAATGTTACCAAAGTATTCGTCGTTTAGTTTATAACAAGAGAACAAATTAGGCACCGAATCTACTATCTCTACGTTCATTTTATTTCGTCTGTAGCTAATCAAACTTTCTTAATCAAAGATGTAATTAAATTTAGGAGTAATCATACGAATGCGAACATGAACACTTTAGTTTTGTATTTTCCACTATAATTATTGTTCGGAGGCGTCAGAAACAGCAAACATGATGTATACTTTCTCAAGGAAATTTCACAAACAAGTAATTATTCTTGTTGGAAAAGTTTACTAACACTTGCTTCAAATACAATTCAAGAAATTGCACTTGCAACGAAACTAGAACATTGGAGAAAATCCAATGAAATATCAATTCCGTCTCTTGAGGAACAGTCAATATGTTAACTATACCAGTTGGGTCGGTAGAAAATAACAAATTTGAAATGTACTTACGTATTTTTTTGGTTTTCGACATATGATTTGATTTATCAGCTCGATATTAATAATAGTTTATTGCTTATAGAAAACAATGGTTACAGGAAGGTTATTGTGTGATAATATACAAAAATTTCAAGTTTACAAGACAGTTGGTAAAAAAAAATTAAAAAAATAAAAAAATAAAAAAAATTACATTATTCATGTAGTATGAATGACATTAATTACCAACCATTTAAATTGCATTTGATTCATGAGCTGCGACCCACCGATCTGGATCGGAGATTAACCTTTATTTCCATCTTTATGATGTAAGACAGTCCCAAATTTTTTGGAGTGATCAAGCGCGTTTCCATAATAATGGCGTAGTGAATTGCCATACCTCATTATTGGTCAGTGGAAAATCCGGGAAAATCCGCGGTGGGTAAGGGAAACTCGCTTTCAAACCAGATGGGTGTTTTAAGCACAACGTAGTTTTCAGTATTTGTTACTTTAAGCAGTGTATAGTTGGATATTATTAACAATAATTATGCCTGGATGTTCTGTGGCCACCTGCCACAACTGGAATGGAGCCACAAAAAATCAAAAAGGTCAAATATTTTCAATTCCCAAAGGATGAAGCTATCCATCGAAAATGGATTGACGCTTATTGTAATTCTGATAAAGAAATCAACTTGCATAATGGTTTGTAAACGAATTGCTGTTTAGCTTATTGGAAGTACCTAATATACTTAATTTTCTGCGGTAAAAAATGAAATTTGAAAGGCAAGATTATTTTCTAATATTTATCGTTTGATTTATTCTCTGATTGGCTGATTTTTCAATATGGCGGCGTTTTTTTAAATTGTCGTGCGCGGTAACACACCTTCTTCTCTATTACACCATGCAATTTTTGTTATTTCAATATTGACAGTTAACCGATTAGTGTCAGTATATTTGTCTAAGCTGATGATCACCGCGTATAGTATCCCGGCAAATTGTGTTAGATTGTCGTGGAGTGGAATAAAATCGAATAGTTCTGACTAAATAGTTAAAACGAATGTTCCCAGCTTCCCTCTTTTCTATTACATCCAGTGAAAAATCATCCTTCCGTTCAGTTGGAGGAATAGTCAATACGTTAACTTGTAATTCTACAAAAGAAAAGTTTTCGCTCAGAAGTAGATTCGTTAAAAACTTCGAAACTAGCTGAAAAAACGGTTTGGGCTTTGCTGTTCAAAAAGTTCTAGAAATCCAACTCTAAAATCAACGTACGCGAGCCAATTTGAATAGTAGTACAAAGTTGTTGTAAAGTGTGAGATTAAAAGCGGAGAATTCCAACATTCATAAATCTAGAGTGACCTATATATTTTTTTCATTGAAATAAAGCTTGTGGAATTGTAAGTAGATTATGCGGAAAGGGTATTTAATATTGCAGGATTGGACGCAAATACAATATACCTAGTGCTCAGTAAATAATGGGGCAAACTTGAATGTAATAAAATAAAATAGCTGTATACCCCAATAACAATTTTTCCATGGTGGAGAAAATAGCATTTGATTATATTTTCACCTTGAAAATAGTGTTCCATTTTTTGGCCTATGCTGGTCAAAGGAAATGTCGACGAACATGTTTGGAAGCTTTTGCAGTTTGGCTCAATTTTCACCGAGCATCTTGTATGTAAGAAAATGTCACCTCAGCTACACTGGTAGACAGATCATTGGTTAATTTATCGAGAAGGGTAAGGAAAATGATTAAAAAATTCTGGGATATATAAACCTAAATGTCCAAAATGTAATGATGTCTATAGTTATTGGTCAAACCAGTTAAAATTTTAAAATTAGACACAGGTTGAAACACCCAGATAAATCCAATTACGCCAAACATCTACTTCACACCAAACATTCATTAACACCTGATACAGAACTAAAAGTACTACATATTCGTGATTTGAAGCAACTACTAGATTTCCTTGAAGAATTATAAATTAGAAGACTCTTAAGAGACACAATATGAACAGATGTATCTAGGTCTAGACTGGTAAAAAACTATAAAGAATTCCTCAACAGTCTGGCAAGAGACAACAAAGTGCTTCTAATATGGGTGCCGGCACATGAGGGGATTGCAGGTAATAAAATGGCTGACCAGTTAGCTAAAGAAGGCTCCAAAGGGACCTCATAGGTCCTGAACTGTTTTGTGGATTTACAAAAGATTGCATAAGAGGGGAAAACGGGAACTGGCTAGATAAGGAACACTCAAATGGAGATCGACACAAGGGCACCTCCATACAAAGAGTTTACTGAACAAGGTAGACAAGGAACTCTCAACCATGCTATTGAAACTGAGTAAGAGACATTTGAAGACAGTTAGCGACCTGCTGACTTGACACTGCACCCTAAGGAAACGTCTGCTCAAAATGGGCAAAATTAGTGGACCTATGTGCAGAAAATGTGAACTCTATGATGAAACACCTACTCACATCCTCTGCTTCTGCGACAACTTACATGGACTCAGAAGGAAGCACTTTGGAGATGAAATAATACAACCATTACAACTACTGAAAATCACTCCAGTCAAACTAGTGGCCTACATAGAAGACACAAAGCTTCTGGAATGGAAGTAGCTAATATGGGAAATGGTACAAAGATTCACTTCAAGTGCCTGGGCTGCTGAGCACAACCCAATCGAATGAATGAAGTCAATCACAAGATAGATCACTAATTATTGGTCTATCCAAAATATATCGGGTAGGCATTATATCAAAAGTAACTTCTGCCATTCTGACGACGATATGTCGATATCGAAATAATTAGCAATATAATATGTTGGATTTTTCATCTTCTTTCATTAAATAGTGAATACACAGAAAGATTAAGTTCCATTTATAACATTAGTATGTGCAGATTCTACAAAGGGTCCAGTCGGTGAATCCATTTAAACAAGTTCTTCGGAACAGTGTATTCCAGATAGTCTTATAAAATTGTGCAATGTTAACTCAACACAGATGGACAGTACTTGAAAATACGTTGTCGCAGGACCAAACACCCTCTCCTCGCCTCGTTTAATTTCGCACCGTTTATCGGTCGATAAAGCATTTATCTAGTGTACCGAGGGAGTTGAAGTACACGCAATAATGCTAGACCTGTTGCTGATAGTACAGGAACATGAAATAGTTAGATATCATGCACTCAGTTTGAGGCATAGTTTTATTTGGTGAAAATATATAGAAAATTGAAAAGTTTTGAGGTATTCCAACGCACTGTATTACGAGCTTTATTATTAAAATATCACTCCAATTATTTATTGATAAAATTGAATTTTGTTCTAATTTTATTGCGTGTTTCCTGTACTAATAACCTGCTTTGTGGGTTGGAAAACAGTAGAGACGCGTTGTAGTTGTACATGCGGTCATTATGCTAATCTTAGTAGATGAAGTTTGTTGGTGGCGACAAGCAAACCGCCCCAAGGTGCCAGACGTCTGGAAGGCTTGAAGGGGGTAGATTTACAATACTTGTTAAATTGTAACGTGAAGTTAAATCGGGTATATTACAGATCATTATTAATTGAAATTATATATTTAAACATTTGAGTTAATAGGGGTACTTTAAAAACTCCGTCCGACGTGACAAAGTGTTGTTAGCAGAGATGTTCGCTACTGTCAATCAGTTTGTTTTGAAACTTTCACCTAATAAATTAATAAATTAATATAGAAATTTGTTGTTAAAAAAGATATATTATATAATGGGTGGTCCGTAAGTAATGGTCCAAAGTGGAATGGAAGATTCTTGGCCTAAAAATATCACAATCTACCGGAACTTGCTTTTATCAAATATTGATAATAAAAAAGATATAGGGTGGCAAAGTTGTACTATCAAAAATGTTTTTTCTCAGTAAATTGGAAGATTTTGTGAATACAAACGTGAAAATTTGAAAATAGGGGTTCTAGTGCCTTAGATATCATAATATTATATCTGAGCCATGCTGTTGGTGTAACTGCTCAATATGTCCGCTATTCATCTCGATACATTTATAAACGTGTTTCATGAAAAATCGCCTAATAGTAAATAATGTCATTGGTGTAAAAAAACTTTTTGCTGGTCTGATTTCTTGCCAAAGTTGAACTCGACCATTTATAGGGTTTCTGTAAACTATTTACTTCATTGTGCCCATATGCATAAAATCCAAGGGGTTATATTCTGGACTGCGGAGTGGCCAAGTAAAGGGACTACCACGTGCTAATGAATACAATAAAAATTATGTAGGGGGTTATGAAATGCGAATATCCCGAAAACTAGTAACTTTTGAGACTTATGATAGGTATACGTTATTGTCGCAAAAATAATGTAATTTTAATATTTTTCTATGAAAAGAGAAATAGTGTTACACCAACAACTTAGCTCATGTGGCGCCCTTAACAAAATACATCGAAACGGATATCAAAACCACCCATCTCCAATTTTTACGTTTTTTACATCCAAAATCTTTCAATTTGCTGAGAAAAAAACCGTTTTTTACATTTCAACTTTGCCACCCTGTATCTTTTTTATCATGATTATTTTATTTAAGCAAGTAGTATCAGGTCGTAATATTTTGGGGCCAAGATTCTTCCATTTCACTTATGACCATTACTCACGGACCACCCTGTATATGAATAAGGGAAGGCTTCATAATTATTTTATATCGAATACAACTCGTTGGTTAATAAAACTAACGTCAGTCGTACTAAAAACGTATTAATCTTGCTAGTGTGACAACAAATATCAATATATAATCTCAAATCCCATACTAACTATGGATACTGATTATATGACGCCGACCACATCACTAAAAAACCCTTTAACTTCGAAATTTATTGGAAAGGAGAATTCAAGGAAACACCCAAACAAGAAATTGTTTGGTTCACTGACGGTGTCAAAGCGGACACTGGTACTGGTGCTGGAATATACGGTCTATCCCCCAGATGTGACATTAGTCATTCACTGGGAGTAAATACCACTGTATTCCAAGCAGAAATCTACGCAATTGACTCATGTCTAAGAGAAAATATGAGGAAGGGATACAGCGGTAAAAACATTCTTATCTGATCAAAAAACTCAGTGCCACAAATAAGGTAACCGTGAAATGGGTGCCAGGTCAGATGAATATTGAAGGGAATGAAAAAGCAGACGCTCTAGCACGAGAAGGATCGGCAACCGGTGTAACAATGGCTTCGGTAAGAACCACATTAAACCAGTGGATGCACAAACAACACCTTTAATACTGGCAAACAATTCCGTGAACTGATGGTTAAACAACCCATACCAAAACTCACTGAAGAAATCCTAAAGTTAAATAGGAGAGATATCAGGCTGGTAACTGGCCTTATGACCGGACACTGCGGCCTGAGAAAACAACTTCACACAATGGGGATCTTCCAAGAAGAACCTATATGTAGATTATGTGATGAGGTGGACGAAACAGCCACATAATTTTCGAATGTGAGGTTCTACGTTGGTGGAGGTATAGACAGATAGGGCCGAACGACCCTTTATCCAACCCCACCAAGAGATACTGTGAAGAGACTTCTAGATCTTATCAAAGTCACAAATCTTCTCACGGACTAGCAGACAAACAGGACAATACAATAAGCCAACAGCTGCAGTGTTGGGACCCACTAACCCGGTCTGTTTCGTCTGATTATCAACCAACCAACCAGTGTGGCTAATTTTCATACGATAATGTTTGTTTCTAACATATTGTTGTATGTTCGTCGGACCGTTTGTTTTTGTGGCCCTCCCAGAAAAAAATCCTGGATCCGTTTCTGTCAGTATACGCTAAATAAAACTTGGCAATTATCTGAAAATCCAAAGAATTTCAGTTTTTAAAATGGTACTGGATAAAAAATTTTTGTTAATGAATAAATGGAATGTTTTAATTGGATTATTCAATGGATCAAAAGTAAAACTTCATATAAATGAAAATTATTACTGTGAAAACCGTATCGATTATCATTCCATTTGGTATAAAATCAGAAATCCATTGTTAGATTCCATCATCGGAATGAAATCCATTTAAGTATCCCCATTCTGTATTCGGACTGGTTGAAACAAGTTTCTGATCCATCTTTAAGAGTTCATTATTCACAGTCGACTACCCTTAAGCATGAATATTCATCAGAGTGCGGCTGATCGGAACCAAATTCCAAATCAAATGAGTCGACGCTTTCTCGGAATTTTAAACTTCCTGATGATGGCACGACGATCACCAGGGGCGTTACCTTAAAAAGGACAATCAAAAAACCTTTGCTTAATATTTATTTAGTTAACAAAAAATTGAACAGGTCTCTGGAGATACACCATAGTTGTATACAGATATCTGTAATATCTTGTATAATTGACAGCGTTCTCGCTATCCCCTGCTATTGAAACAAACATAACGAGCTTAACAAGAGGGCAAATTCCGGTAATTTGGGTTTGACCTATATAAACACTAATTGCTGTCATCAGTTTATGGGAGATGTGCAATTCTTTTGTAAAAAAGAACAAACTACGATGACTTTCAAAGCTTTAGTGGCACCAAGTCATTCCATTTTCTATACGCCGCTCCCCTCATTCTGTAATATTTTTTTCCTACAACCAAGCAAAAAGTACAACTCTCCACTTTCAACAGAAAGCGCAAAGTTGCATTTTGCAGACGCGAAAAAGTTAATATTTCCATTTTAATATTCACAGAAAGATATGTACGCAAAATCAATTTTCAATTCAACGCTGGAATACTAGACTTCTTCTAAACCAGCTGGATGCAATCAATAAGATTGTCCTGGGTAACGAAGTAGTGGACCAGCTTACCAGCAAAGGAAGTCAGGGGTCTTGACAGGTAATCGCTTTAAATCTGGCAGAGACAACTATCTCGAACCAGATAGACCACAAAGCAAGTGCCTACTGTAAAGAGTTATCGGGCTTACGGCTTACCAAGGTCTACATCAAAGCACCTTCATACCCCAAAGCACAAACCTTGCTAAACATGGGCTGGGAGTAGATCAGATTTGTCACTGGAATTATCACAAAGAATTGCAGGCTTAATTATTATCTGGGCAGAATAGGGCTGGTGGAAAACATCGAGTGTCGTCTCTGCTTAGAAGTTGTGGATGTCAAACGAGTTCGACTACAGAACCTAGCAGTTCCTTCACAGTTCATTAATTTCCTTGTGGGATTTATCTTGATCTAATTTGAATTGAGGCAATATTGTGTCGTAATGGATGATTATTCGCAGAAATCAAAACATGTATGATGGAGTGACATTCACTGAGACCTAAAAGATCTATTGTGCCCCCTTACTTCTACCTAGTTCGTGAGGAACGTCTCAGAGACAGTAGCTCCTTTAGTCCTATTTCCCTGAGGAATTTTAGGATATCTGCAGGCTTCAACCTAAGTAAATAACCCTTTTCTATTCAATAATCTCCTAGATGTTGTGCCCTAGGATTCTGACTTGCAATCCACATCGCAAGTATGTAGATGGAGGTTTCTTCTTCTATGCCACAGAATCTACATTTTTCTCCCTCCACTATTTTGAGCGTTTTCAGGTGCCCGTTCAGGAGGCAATGTTCGGTTAGGATATCTGTTAAAACTCTTAGTGCAGTTTTACCTTCACTTATGCATTCATTTGATTTTAACAGGTTGTAGTCACCCATCAGAATCTTTGATTGTCTAAGCCCTACTAGATCTTTCCAATGGTCAGATCTTCTCTCTACTGACTGACAATAGAAAGTGACACGCTACTGACTTCTTTCGCGAGTCTTCGCCTTTAATTGTCACTAAGTTTCGGCACCATGGAAATAATTGAGAAAAGTTTTATCTAGATAACGCGTTTTTGTGTAACGCTTTCGGATAACGTTAAATTTAAACCCACCCTTCTACTGTTTTCGTTGCCGCAATCTGCCACCAGGTTATATTCTTTATTAAGTTTTCCTTGACTTTCTCAAATAGAAATGGCGAAGTCTCGATTATACGAAGTGAAGATGACTGTCAGAGAATTGCTGACAAGTCGTTCCGGATTTTAATATAATTAAATATGTTCAATCTGTTATTCAGTCGCCAGGAAAAAACAACGACTTGTGGACAGGTTTATTAACGGAATAAAGACTGTAATTATCACAAGAAAAAACGAAATTCACTGAAAAAAAAATGCTGACTAACGTGTAAAGCACAGCGAAAGAGATAATTATGCGATCAATTCAAAAATAATTTTAAGAATTTTCCTGTATCTCGACGGTACTTATGCAGAAGAGTAGAAGTTACTTTGGAAACAAATTGGAAAGGCATTGTCTATCTTGATGATCCGCTACTGGTAGGTTACATAATATGTTTGTTCCAACTGTCGATATAATCATTCTAGGTATCGTTCGCACAAGTGCTGTATTTATAGCGCAGCTCTAACTGAATATGTATCGTCCTTGGGACAGTACAAAAACTATACCAAAAATGTTGATGTGTTAGTTCAAGAACCATCTCCAATTCGAGCTTACGCATTATGCAGTTCTAGTGCAGTAGTCGATACGATTACAGAACGGGTCATGCCAGTTGAAACAAACCTAATATCACAAATCCTTGATACAGTGAAACCTCGCAATAGCTTTTGATGCTTTGAAAGTTTCTTACTTCAATTCTTCAATTTTTCTTCAACTAATGGTTCAGACTAAGGAACCTTCTTATTTCGTACTTTGGAAAACAACTCAAAAATCCATTCCATCCGTTTATAGTATCGTTCTTGTGACAGTATACAAATTATACCTTCTGGAAGGGGCGATAAAGTTGATGTGTCCATCCCAAATTCGAGTTTGCGCACAATACAGTACTTGATTCCAGAATGGTTCATAAATGCCATAATTTCTTTAACTCTTATCCTTTTTTTGTGTTTATGATGTCGTTAAAACGATTTAATAAAATTTTCATTTTGAAACTCTTATTATTTCAACGTATTCAAATCCATGTAGTAACGAATAATAGTAACAGTAATATTTGTCGGTTTAACGATCTCAAAAAACATTATTCAAGATACATTAGCTTTTTCTTGGAAACTGGCAATTTTTGTAACATTACGCCATCAAAAGGTACTAAAATCCAACGTGTTGGGAAAACTGCAATTCGGTTGTAGCGACACAATGAGCATTCATATTAAACGTTAAATTTCATCAGAAAAGGTTGATCGAAGTAATATGTTCAAAGTAACACAGGAAACAGGACCGCACATGAAAATTTTTTAAAAAGGGTACTGTAATATCAAATTACCATTATGGTGAAGAGGCTATTAAAAAAAAACAATGAAAATACGTAAAAGAGAGCGTAACGAGATAGTAGCCTACATCGATTACTGGAAATTAATAGTGAGGTTATGGAGGCTTATGGTGTTGCTGTGTTTCATAGAATCCTAGGGAGTTTGATATTGTTGTCCTAGTTCTGCGATACCTGAGTACCAACATCTATCTGATCGTAGAAGTTCATCCTTTCACACAACCTAGTTATTTATTCAGTCGGTACAAAGCAGGTCGTACTTTGCTGTTATTATGTCTGAGGTCATTCCCTTCAAGTGTCCATTAGCAAAATGCTACGCTGATGGTTTAGAAAATTCCATATGTTGTATTTCTATCCAAGAATATAAGGAGCTGAGATAGTTCCAGAAGGATTTCCAGTGCTGGTTGCGGTGCCAGAGACCTTTGCTTGGACCGTCCTCTATAAAAATGTTGACCACCAAGTAATAGTAGCTTCATATGTAATCATTACAAACACCGAATAGATTTATTCGGTTTGCACGCCCCAAGGTTTCGAATGAAGAGCATAAAACAAGGTACTGTAGGCGGGAGTTTCCTGATGTCTGTAGAAGCGGTGAAAGCATTTCCGGGCAATACCTTGTTTTCAGTTTTCCAATGAAAACCGTCGATGCAGAAGGGTTTTTTGATTCATTTATCCTAATGAAATAAATATCACAAGAAATGGCTTAAATTCTCATGCGTATACATTCAATTAATATAAATACCCTTACAACCCTTTTAACAGTTTTGCCTTAAACTGTCCATGTTTACGCCTATTATCCCATTTGAATCCCCGCTTTGGCTCTAGAAATCAAATGAGGTGCAAACGTCCAAAACAGGCCATTATCGCAAAGTCACAAAGGACCTTTTCAACAAACTTCCTTCCGGTTGGGCACTTTTTATGTCCTTTCTCTATGCGAATATTATTTAGTTTAATGATCCTTCGATTTTTGTCCTGATTGCGCGTTTACTTCCATTTCATTTTGTCTGTGGGTGATCGCACTCACCAAATCCATTTAATTGAAGCAATGTTTCGTTTCTTTGCTCCTGCGTTAGTTTTTATTGCCTTTAATAGATACTCTTTGTTTATCACATATTGATTAGATATATGTTTACCAATAAAACATGCAAACTGACTTGTTAGCGAAAATGTTGTTTCGATAAATATGATTATAAGGCCAATTGAAAATTCCCTGGTCTACCATAGTAAAAAACATTTTTTTTGGCTAAATTCGATTTTATTATTCAACATAGTTGCCTTCGAGGGCGATACACCGATTATACCAATCTTCTAACTTTTGATACCATTTTTGTAGTACGATTTGTCTTTATCCTCAAAATCGTCCTCTATTTCGGCGATTACTTCCTCATCGGCATTAAATTTCCTCCCAGAGAGGATTCTCTTCAGAACCACAAACAGGAAATAGTAGCTGAGGGCCAAATCTGTTGAATACGGTGGTTGGGAAGCAATTCGAAGTTGAATTCATTGAGTTTGACCATCGTTCTCATGGACTTGTGACACGGCCTATTCTCTTGGTGTAATAATACTTTTTTTTTCTATAAATGGAGTTTTCTTGCTATTGAATCCTTTAAACTTTTCATCAACGCTTTATAACAGTTGATTGTTTGTCCTTTTTCAAGATAGTCAATGGAAATTATTCCTTGTGCATCCCAAAATATACAGACGCCATAACCTTGCCCGCCCACTGTAGCGTTTTTGCGCTTTGGATTCGGTTTGTCCCGTGAAGTCCAGTCAGTAGACTGCCAATTGGACTCTGGAGTCTGGTGATAGAACCATGTTTCATCCATTGTCACATATCAACGCAAAAATTCGGATTTATTGCGCTTGAACCGCTCCAAACACTGCTTAGAATCATCAACATGTTGTTTTTGATCGATTGTGGGCTCACGCGGCACCCGCCTTACACAGAGCTTTCGCTTGCCCAAATATTTATGAATGATAGGAAGTACACGTGTATCCTTACTATCTCTTCCAACTTCACTTGACGGTCATTTAAAATTATTTTCTGAATTAATTTTATGTTTTCGTCTCTTTTGGTCGTTCACTGCGGCACTGCGTTCGATGTCTTCGGTGCTCATTTCACCTCGTTTAAACTTATCGTACCAATCAATTGAACCTTGATTTTCCTGGCGTAGAGTTGGGACACTCTTCATCAAGCCAAGGTTTTGCTTCAATTGCATTTTTCCCCCCAAAAAGCAACATTTTATCACTCCAGAAAGCAATATTTTATCAGCTCACTCACTCCCAAATTAATATTTGATACTTTTGTAAAAAAAAAAGAACTTTAATCACTATTACTACTTGAGTAGTGAAAACACTATAATTTTTTGGTGAGAACGATTAGCAAATACTCGTGAAATGAAAACGTCAAACATTTTTGCTCTCGCGAGATCCATTCTGCACCAGTTTATAGTGAAACATTATTAAAATATGTAACTAACTAATACTTTTATCCTGGTTTCTGAATTAAAAACACCCTTATCCACCTTGGCCTTGAATGGTACGATCCAATAGTCCTCTAAAAGGGCCCCGTTTCTATTTAATAAAAAAATTTGAGTACATGCAATTCTTGTCTATATAAAAATGATAAATCTACATTTCAAACCTGGAAAATATATTCTAAATAACGATTCAGAAAATTGCACAGAACGAGAACTGAAAAGTTTCTCAAAGCAAAATGACATTAAAAAAGGTTTTCATATTCTTCGGTTGGCACTATCTTGTGCTTTATGCCAACATAGAAGCGGTAAATTCATACGCGCTGCAGTCGCGTATTGAGAGTGAGATTCAAGTGTCGTAAATATGGGGATTTTATTAGGAAACAGATGCGTCCCGCGATACACCCTTTCAAAGGGTAAAAAGACCCGGAAAACATAAAAACAAGCCAGATTTTATGATGGCGTACGATCGCAGTTGAAAAGTGGGTAGCGCGTTTGTTGATAATTAATTAATTAAGCAAGAAATTCAACATTTAAATCATTGGCGTACTCAACGAGCCATGGAGTCATTTTCCTTATTCTAATTTTAAAAACTCCTATTAAAAACTAAACAAGTGCATAATTTGAACTTTAAAAATTGTTAGGCCGGATTTTGAAATCTACAGTTCTCTGCTTTTTTTTAAAAACGTTGATGCAGTTTCTGATAATAGCTCTGCTTCGTCTTCGTCCTACCACTCTGTATTTAATGATAATTAAATATTTCAATTTTGTTTGCTTCAAATTATAGCTTTCCCTGAAGTTGTGAGATAAGAATAACACGAATACAGATTAGAAAGAGAAGGCGTAAAAAATGGTTGATTAACTGACACAAATCTTTTGACGTTGTTTTTTTGTCGCATTTTTTCCTTTGACATTATATTAACAAAAAAATCAGCCCTTCAAGCATATTTATAGCGCCCGAAAGCAAAACTCGTCTTATTATTTTAGGCAGGAATTGAGTTAAAACGTTTCTAGCTTGAAAAGTGAAATTTCAACGCATATTATATAAAATGATTTTAAAATTTGCACCATTTATTTCGTTTTATGATAATAACGTTTTGTTTTGGGACGGCTTATTCAAAGCTTAGTTAAAATATATACAGCCGGTCAAAAATAGTATTTGCCCTGGCGATCATAGCAACCTGCGCAAAACGTAAGAGTGAGCGCTAAGTAATGACCAGTGCGCATCAGCAGGCGTGGCTGAGCCAGTGCTCTAGCTAAATTTGGCCGGCTGTATTTATCTTGTCTACAATATTTCAAATGAAATGTTATAAATCACCACTTGAGCTGAAATGTAAACCTGAGCATACATAATACTTCATTCCTCATACGAGTATTTCTCTTTATTGTTGTTGATCCCTTTAACTTCCAACTATTTTTCAAAAAAAACCTTCTATAAACTTTGCAACCCTTTGTATTAAAAAAAAATGTACAACTGAATATGAGCTTTACGCAAAAACAACGTGAATATGTGGAAGTTTCCCTTAAAAAGTGGAGTCTGCACTTCGAAGTTGGGATCATTGAAAATAATGGAGTTTGAATAACTAAATGGAGTTTACGAGGGTTCTAAACATTCGGATTTTCACTAATGAGGCTTAGGTTCATAAAATGTGTATACGTATATTCCTCAAAGGATATAGGAAAATATAAACTTATTTGTCGAAACATTTGCCAGAAAACGTGTTTGTATGGAAGGATAAATAATTTAACACTATACTCACAGTGTTTCAAGAGGTAAAATAAGGAATTAAACTTCAATGCGAACTGAATAAAATTTTCAAATTCCCTTTTCTCATAAATATTGCAAAAAAAATTATTTTCAATCACTCGTACTACGAAATAGTAGAATCCTAAATTAAAGCAGGATTGAATTGATATACATTAGCTGATTTTTAAATTAAACTGAATCAAACTTTTGTTAAAAAACCAGGGCCGTATTCACGAAAAACACCGAAGTAGCTCTTAAGGTTGACAGTAGTTATTCTATTCCTATTAAAAACAAACCTAGTTCAATATATCCTTCAAGCCTGCTACAGAATATTAAATAGCCAAAAAGATATTTTCTTCTACAAATTTAATAAATCCTTTTTGGCAATTAATCGAGGAAAATAAGTTTAATTAAGCCCCTCAGCAAAGCTTACAAATTCCCTCTATCTAAAAAAATTTAATTTCGCTTGTGGTTATTACTCAGTGAGCGTAATGAAAGAATTTTAATATAAGATTTCCGAAGAAATGGCGGTGTTCCGTTTTAGGTAGAGGCATTATAGAACAATATTTAATTAAAATATGTATCTATATAGGTAGCCATAATGTGTCCAGGGGGGGACTGAAATACAATGAACCAAGTAACGTTATGTATAGACTTAGATCGTATTGTTTTTTCAACTTCACTTCACAGAATTTGTTTTTATTCATATTTTATATTTTATTTAATAATTTGGTCAATAATTTCAATTGATTGTATTTTATAGTTATAGACTAGGGAGGGTGAGTTAGGCCCACTTAGGCCATATGTGACCCATTGTACATCCTCCCGAAGAGTTGTCTTCCTAGGTCATTGTCCATCCTGTCCTTTCCAGGAAGGTGGACGCTGTGGACAGGTCATTAGGAGATATTTCCTTTATATCGGCAGGTGACGGCCAAGACTCACCGAACATGTACTCTCTTATTGACGATAACTCCGGGCACTCGCATAATACATGCCTGACAGATTCATCTCCCTCTTCTTCACACATCATGCATAGATGTTTGTCCATTAGCCCCATTGTATAGAGGTGTTTCCTTAATTGACAGTCAGAAATCCTTCCGTTAAACTTAGGTTTTCCCTGGTCATCGCCAAATATTTTTTCGTCGCTTTAGAGATTCAGTATGGGTGTAACGTTTAACTAGTTCCGCAATCGTCAGGCCGTAGGTATCGCCGGGTCCTAAAATTTTTAGTCCAGCCTCTTCCCTGGCCAAAGAATCAGCAATGCGGTTACCTTCGCTCCTGTCGTGCTCCTTTACCCACCTCATTATAATATTGTTATCTACTTAGGCGTTAGCTAAATCTCGATGCCACTCTTATATTAGCCCTGATGTTGTCTGTTCAAGGCTAGTAGAGCATATTATTATGTTTTTGCCAGAAATTCCTTTGTGGCAATTGAGATACCAGCCAGTTCTGTTTGAACCATGCTGGTGTGTTTTCCCATTCCCCTCTTAATCCTTAGGTTTAGTGATCTGGAGTAAATTCCATATCCTGAGCCTTCTTTGGTTCTTGCATTTGCAGCATCTGACTCTGTGTTTTGTTTTATTTGTATTTTGTAGGGTTCATTAAACACAAACCTGAGTTCAATTGCATCTCTGGTCGCATGCAGCAGAGGTACCGCAGCAAGCGCTTCCCGCCACAGTCGCAGTCTCAATTGACCCACTCTTACTTCAATTGATATTTTAAATTATAATTGTTTTGGAAAATATTGACCAAGCATGAACCTGTTTGAAAGGCAATGACATAACATTGAATATAAATTAGTTGAAAGAGAGTATGAGATCAGTCACATTGTTGTAACTCTGACAGTCCATTTAATATTAAGTTGGTTAAATAGTATTTAGTTGAAACATTGTACTTATGTGATAATAAAGTCCCAGGGAAAATACCTCAAGTTTCCTTCCACCAGTCAGATGTTGTCCTGCATCTATGATATATAGTACCTGAGTTATCGAAAGAATATCAGGCTGAGAGGGGACAAGTAAACCCACATCACAACGTGGCTCTCAATTCCCATTTATCTTAATACTTTTGTCATGAATCAATTTATTTTGGAATACAAAAAACAACAAGTTTAATCTTGTTACACTGTCGCAATGGCAACGGAATTTATTTGCTGATACTGTTTGTTTTACTAGTGACGCGTGTCATAAAGATTTGCCGTGTTGTGACTGGGTTGAAAAATGGCAACTATGATGAGAAATCCGCTCAAATATAATCTGTGGGTCGTTTTTCCATTTTCATGCGCTGAGGGTTGTCAACAAATGAAATATATACGAGAACGACAACTGCGTGGGGCGATTATAGCTATTTTTATACGCCAGTATTTGATTGAAGAGGGAGATTTCATCAAATATGAGGCATATACGTCTTACTTACACATAAAACTATGAAAAGCTGAAAACTTTTTATGATTTTTGGAGTGGCACTTGGACATTGATTCGATAAGTGGACGACAATCAAAAGACGAATTTTAAGAAAGCGTTTAGACACATTTCGTTTGAACAGATATGACGTAGAGAGAAAGAAAAAGAAAGCTATGTATTCTGCAAACCTCGTTTGTTATCGCTTTACATGAATTTACATGGCATATGTTGGTGTTGATTCGAATCCAACCAAAGTTAACACTTACTACATTACACTGGTCCTACTGAACAATTTAACATTTTCGGATTCTTTAAATTGACTTTCCTTATCCCATTGATAATGATTTCAATTGCTTCAATATGTATCAATGTTACTTTCCCCGTTAAACTATTTTGTGGGGTCAACCAGGTCACCACTCGTCCTGCGGACTATTAATGCTTCTTTTCAATCAGCTCAGCTTCGTTAAGAATAAATTGACGAACCTATCGGGAAAATTCAATCACTTGTGGTATTACTACTGAATATAACTAACCTTTTTTTCTTTGTTTTAGGTAAGTCAAAACAGTTATAGCATGTAATTGGAGCAAAAAAGTGAGTAATACTATTATTGTAAGATATTTATCCATGTACGAAAGACAAATTTAACTGAAATTGTATTATTTCATCCGATAATCCAATATTCTTACAGTCAAAACAATTTTATAAATGAGAATTATTCGATTTACCCATTTTTTTACACAACATGTTGAAGGAGGGTTACGATTTTCCAATGTATGTATGTACAATGAGGCGACCTAAAAGATCTATTGTGCCTCCTTACTTCTACTTAGTTCCTGAGGAACGTCTCAGAGACTAGTAGCTTCTTTAGTCCTATTTCCCGGAGGAATTTTAGGATATCTGCAGGCTTCAACTTAGGTAACTGTCCCTCTTCCATCCAATAATCTCCTAGATGCTGTGCCGTAGGATTCTGAATTGCAGAGCAAATCGCAAGTATGTGGTTAGAGGTTTCTTCTTCCATGCCACAGAATCAACATTGTTCTTCCTCCACTATTTTGAGCTTTTTCAGGTGCCCGTTTAGGCGGCAATGTCCCGTTAGCATCCCTGTTAGAACTCTAAGTGCAGTTTTTCTTTGACTTATGCATTCATTTGATCTCAACGGGTTGTAGTCACCTATCAGGATATTTAATTGTCTAAGCCCTACTAGATCTTTCCAATGGTCAGATCTTCTCTTTTCTTCGGTTTTTCAGTCCCCCTCTTTGTTAGTCCATCTGCTATTTCATTTCCTTCTATTCCAGTGTGTCCTGGAATCCACAGTAAGGTTACTATATTGTTCTCGCCTAGGCAT
The DNA here is from genome assembly GCA_949126875.1 of Lochmaea capreae. Lineage (NCBI taxonomy): Eukaryota > Metazoa > Arthropoda > Insecta > Coleoptera > Chrysomelidae > Lochmaea > Lochmaea capreae. The sequence continues at coordinate 23,618,209 of OX421404.1, forward strand.
TCCCACACCCTTTTGGAACTGATTACACAGACTTCATCAACAATTTTATTGAAAAGGGAAAATCCAGTTCCTGCATTAAACGCCTCAGCTGCGTCACTTGAGCGTAGATAAAATTCTGTGTATTATACGCATTACGCAACCTATTTGTAAATTATCGCACTCTTCATCTGTATACTTTACTCACGATAAAAATAACTGTTGAATAGAAAAGAAAAATCTAGTATAACAATTACTATGTATTTATTTAATTATAAACACGTTTATAATCTAAATTGTTTCTCCTAGATACAACAGAAATTCCACAGTTACCTGAGAACATTTAGCAATTTTTTTCATTGAACAGTTCCATAACTGGAAACGGTTAGAATTACATTCACGTAACGATTCAATTGGTAGAAAAGTTTTCTTCTTTTCGATACATATCTGGTGGTCTTAACGTACGTGAGTTGCACTCCCGACTCGCGAGTGAAAAGCTATCCATTGTGGTATTGTGATTTTTTGACAAATCCTAACGATCATCTGTTCCTCTAACTGCTTTATAAATCGATAAGTATTGTCGGTATTGTTCGATGATAAAAGTAGTTCATAGAAGTAGTCACTTGTTGTACAACAGTTTTTATTCGGAAAAATCAGAAAGTGGATAATGAAGGAAATAATAGTGTCATTGAAATCAAATAGATATTGAGAGGAATGGATTTGAAGGGCAAATTATTGAATAAAGAAACGCTTATCACTCAATTAGATAATTTAACATTGCTTTTTAGTCTTATAGACTAGGCTCGCCTCACTACAGTCCCTCCATTTCCGACTGTAGAAAAAGTGGGGATAACATCAGTATCAGATATCTCACGATCTTACCAATGAAGGTATGACAGGTCTTTACTTGAGGCAGCAAAAAGCGTATATTCACATCGAACGACAAAACAACAACAACGAATCAGAAGGCAATGAAGCGATTAGAGCTACCCCTAGTAAGAAAGATACAACGACATCCCTGTTGTCCTCCGCAATAGTGGACTATCAAGTTTGGGGGTGGATCGTAATGGAACGCGCCTTTTCTTACATGGAAGTGAGTGTGTGATAAAATATTAAGTTTCTCCAAATTATTGAACCTCCCTTCTTCATCAACCAGTTTGGATATCAATTAAAGTTGCCTCCTTCTTTCTAGAAATCTTTTTATTCTGCATCATATGTTCATATTTGGAGATAATCCTCCTACCTCCTATGATTTAGTCAAATTTAGACTTCAAAATTAAATTACAAATATAAGATTAGATTGGAATAGATTTGATGAGGTGGCTGATCGCTCAATTCCACTGCGACCTTGTCAGATCTGTTGTGGTCCTGTGGCAGAAAATTTTTTTAGCTCGACTCTTTCTAAGTACAACAAATCAGCCTCGAGACTGAATCTTTTATATAATTTCTTGCCGGTGGCTTCTCATCGCCTAGTGCAAGAAATCGCACATTCGCCAGGCAGTCGCACTGGCATAGGATACAGTTTCCCCTTCTAGGAGACAGAATCTGCACATGGTTTTGCGTGCCTGCTGAGCTTACAATGTTCTTTCAACATACCTACTATGGCTTTGACAGGTTTCCTATCTTTGCTTATTAGCTCCGCCGTAAAATGTCCTGTAAGGAACTGGCACTTAACTACCAACATTTGGAAGCAGCTCTGTTCAAATCTTGGTGGGCTCTACTGTATCAGTGAAACCCTCTGTTGTGGTCCACACCAATTTATATTTCACCTAATAAATAATGAATTATTATTTAACATTGCAAACAAAAAGCAGAGGTCTACAAGCTTATGTTTTTTTAAACCCTTGTAACTCATTTCAATCTATTGCTATAACTCTGTCCCCAAGGACACCTTGCAAATGACGCATATCCACGTTTGTACCAATAAACCGATTTTAGTATTAAAATATCTTTGGAATATTTTCTGCTAGGAATAATTAACCGTAAGCTTCAAATGCGGAGGACGTGATGTTGATTGAAACTCAGTTTATCAAATGTTATTTCCAAGACCGTAAAAGTAGGCTATCTTTCACGTATAATACCGGATATATTAAAATGATAAGTAATAGGATTAGAGCTTAACGTATGGGACATAATTTTACATTTAGATAGGTATGTTTAGAAATAATCGATTTTTTTCACGACCCATCTAATAAATAACACGATCCAAATTCAAAGAAAAAAATATTTTTGGGCAAACATATTTTTGGGGCTGATCAATTGAGTTACGACGTCTGGTGGTGAAACATGGAGCTCAGTGCTTTGATAAATATACCTTATGCAAAATAACGAGTTAAAATTAAACCTCAAAAACCTCGAATGCTGGCAATTCATACAGACCCACCTCTAGCGGAAATAACTGCACGCAATCGCCGAGATAAGAGCAGCACGTACCGAATTATTGTTTTTTGAAACCGGAGCTCTAAATGCTTAACGTTACATACAAGACGTTCTTCAGGAAGTTGTAGTTCCCTATGCTCCATTTGTTGGAGATGACTTAATTTTAATGCACGACAATGAAAGACCGCGTGTAGCAAATTTTGTTAAACAATATTTGGATGAGGTTAATATCCAACGATTAGAATGGCCTGCATGTAGTCCGGATCTGAATCCGATTGAACATCTCTGGGATGAAATTCGAAGAAACATTCGTCGTCGTCCTATACTACCCGAAACATTTGACGAGCTGTGTTTTGCGTTGCAAGCTGAATATGACGCAATTCCTCAAGATCGCATTATTCGTCTTATCAATTCGATGTCTCTGCGATTGCGTGCAATTATTTCCGCTAGAGATACGAATTAGTGTTTTTCTTTTTTTTTTCAAATTACTCTTGAGTATTACAATAGTTATTTGTTTTACTAGGCATAAAAGCACAAGATTTAATGCCGCGGCTGGTGTTTCATAGCCGAGCCTAGCGAGGCTATGAAACCAGCCAAGGCATTAAATCTGCTTTTCTGCCGTGTGAAACATATAATTTTTTCTTCAAATTTGTTCCAATTCCACGCAAAATCGACTTTTTCATATTAAAATTGCGTTTCATTATCAATATCCAGCATCATTTTGAGTTTTCTTAATGTCATTGTCAATTTTAATAACCAGTTTGATTTAAATTATTACTTGGAAGGTTGCCTAGCAACGAACTTTTTCTGCCTAGGCAGTAAAAGTGGACTTTTTCTGCCTAGGCATTAAAAGTACAACTTCTAAGCCTGCCAAGTGTCATTAAAAGGCCGCTTTTCATGTCATTTGGAGAAAAATTACATTTTTAGCCTAAAACAATTCCAGGCTTTTATTTGAATACATGTAACTTCAGAAGAAATCAAGGTATCAAGGTGAAATAAAAACTGAAAGATGGTGGGAAGGATGGTCTTTGTAATTAACTAAGCGTAAACTCTACAAATTTCCCGAATTGTTTTACAGGGTGTTAAGAAATTGGACTATAAATACATGGTTTGTTCTCACCCTGTATAAATAAGCTATCAATATTTTCGGAAAACTTTTCTGGAGTTTATTTTAATACGAAAGAAGTTATCTACAATTTGGCGTAAAAACAAATGAAATCGATGGAAAATTACGAAAGTTCTGGGGCTAAAACAATCAAAGATACTATATGACCAGGTGAGATAAGAATGCATAAACCAAAGTATGGCCACTTCAAAGGGATCAAGAGAGAAAAAGAGTTGATTCTGTAGAATGGAAGAAAAAACCTTCAATCGCCTACTTACGGAACGCATGATGTCTGGGATAGAATTCGAAGATTAAATCTTACCTAAACTTGCTTCATAAAAAAGCCTTGACCTCCTCTTCTCCTACACTTTGTGGGGACTATTCGCAAAATATTACTGAACCAAGCATTAGTATAACATAGATTTTTTTATTTAAACATTTATTTGCCTTAAAAATACATTAAAAAACATCAAATATTTGACAAAAAACCAAAGTGACATCTAATTGGTCCACAAAAATATGGGCTTATACGGTATCCTATTTATTGTTCGAGTGAAAAGCTTGAAAACAGTTTGTATGAAGGTGGATGTTACATTTTTTACATTTGTACTCTCACACTGTTTACATCTTCTTCTTTTCGTATTTTGTTCTTCCGCTATCACCTATCCCACAAGATTATACCGGAGCTCTACGAGCAGAGCATTTTTTGAAGGTCGACCATAATTTGATTTTTCTATCCTCTCTTCTTCAGGAGTGTTGGAATCGTATTCACTTAGCGTTGCCTTTTTTCAGACTTCATCAGAGACATAGCTAAGTAGGATCGAAAATCCTAACTGCGATATCTTTTCTTCATTTGCTAACCTATGTATTTTCCATGTGTTTATAATAACGCTTTTTATCGAATCTGTGTAGAGAGACCACCACCATTTTTTTCCTCTCTCTCTAATCCGGTAGTTTGCTTTTCCGTTGTCATACTAGCTAGTGTTAGTAATTGGGCCTTAATGGGTCACTCTTTCACAACATAATTGATCACATTCTAATAAATATCCACCAAAAATCAATTTTAAATTTATAATGATATAAATCCCCCGAAGTGATAATAAAAAAATTTAGATGAACATTTTTTTTTCTGACAATCTCGCTACTTCATGGTATAATTTTCTCTTCTGATAATAGTCGGTACAAAATTACAAACTACTAATAAGGAATGAAGCAGTTAAGTTGAAAAAAATTAAAAGTTAGGAAAAAGTTACTCACAACGAAATTATTATTATTTTTTATTAATCAATAGTGATTGCGGTACCACCAAATGTAGATTCGGTACATTTTACGATGAGAAGAAAATTATTCGACCAAATACGGTTGGGTCTAATTTGGATTTATAATAAAATAGTAAAGTACCGACCGCCTAGTACTTTCCAGTAGCAATTTCGATTGTGAACTCATTGCAATTTAATTGAAAGTAAATTATAGTTAATAGCGATATGTTAGCTAATCATTAATCAGTCGAATGAGGAAATAATAACTCCATTCAAATGGCATACAGGGTGGCATAATAATAACTTAGCTGTAATTTCCTTTCAGTCTATTGAACCTGTAAAGTATTCTTTGCTTTCAACACCCAAGTCTCTACCCATTTAGGAGCTGAGACCACAAATGACAGTAAAAGAATCTTAATCTGATGGCCAAACTTGTTTCATTAGTTGTAAATTTTGTTAGTCTTTTACCATTCATTTTGGGGTTATTTCTGTTCGACTTTCATCTCACTTTCCAGTATTACTGTGTGTCTTTTAGATGAGCAGTGTCTTTAGTACGGAAGCTGGGACAAGAGGGGGTTGGAGGTGGTGAATTGGCGAACCAGTTTGCTAAGGGAAGCTCTGAAGAATACTTCATAAGTCCGGAACCTTCCTTTAAAATCCTATAAGAGGAAAATTCTGGAATTGGCTAGACAAAGAACACCAATTAAAACGGAAGTTCACAGAAAGTCACCTCCATTCAAGGAGGTAGAAGGTGTATTAAATTTGAGAAAGAGACAGTAACAGACATGATCACTGAGGAAACCCCACTCAAAATGTAAAAGTCAGTGAACCTATGTGCAGAAAATATGAATTGAGGGATCAAACACCCACTTATATACTCTGCTCCTTTGAGTGTTTACAAGTACTAAGACAGAAGCACTTTGGAGATGAAATAATACAATCAAAATCCTCCAAATCCTAGTGGGATGTATAGAAAACACATAGCTTCTGGATTGCTAGTAAAAAATATTGGAAATGGTTCAAAGATTCAATTGAAGTTTGGGTGTTAGGTTAGGTTCTATGTGAGTGAGGCCTTCTCGACACCTCCACTGCGACCCCCGTATTGTGGCTCACCCCTAGGGATTACAATTCACCCCACAAGCCTGTGCTTCTGACTGAAGTCAATGGTTGTATTTGGTGATCCTTTTTTGAAGTCGTTCGGCTCTAAGGTACTAAAACCGAATATGTTATACTTCACCCTGCCCAAAGCTGGGCATGAGCATAATATGTGCTCCGCAGTCTCGTCCTCCAAATTACAGAACCGACAATCCGAGATCTAAACCAGTACGTAAAGTACGAATGAATGGAGTATGCTATTTCACTATTTATCCATTTTTTTTATGCACATTGGCGTACAAAATGATTAACATCTACTACAATTTATCGATATTTCCAATAAAATTGTTTGTTTATTATTCAACATAAATTATATTCCGTAAAACGATCTGAAAACGTCTCGAAAACTGTTATGAAGTGTGTGCCTACATAAATATTTATTCCATTTTACCATGAATAATAATTATATTATGAAACGTAAAATATTTTATTGCAAATCAGTTTCTTTAACAACTAAAAAATCTTTGTAGAGTTCTGGAAATAGGAGTTGTCTGTCGGCTTCAAAAATCAGTGTAGTGAAACTCTTTAAATTTTGCTTCGGTTAGTTTGGAAAACTTTACTCATTTTCATTTCGAAAGTTCAGAATCTCTAGTGATTTAGGGTCGAAAATTTTCCGCTGTTCCGAGCTATTTTATTTTACATCTAGTCTATTTTTTCTTCTTTCGAATTCTGGTGGCAATAAATATGAAAACATAAATCTTACAATGCTCAATTTGATTTTGCAAACTAATATTTGTCTTCTACAGATAAACACGAAGGTTTATCTCACAATAATATACGTTTCCAATAATTTTTCTTACATCATTCGGTCATTAGGTATGTATCATAAAAAAGCATTGGAACATATTTATTATCCTATATTTAGTCATCTTGCAGTAGTGATCCATTTTCGTATGGTTTTCCTTGTAGTGTTCTGATGTATACAGTGAACAGTTTATTAAAATGTGCAATGTATTGTTCTGTTGAAAAAAGTACATCGACATGTGTAAAGCTATGGTTACACGTTGACGGCAAGTAGGTACTTGTGGACGACTTGTAATATTTTCCTCAAACTACTGCCACCGCTTGTACCGTCACATTACGGTACGACTCTGTAGGACACTGCAGACACTGTCGTTTCTGTCGACCGATCAGTAGTGACGCCGACCGCAGGGCGGTAATAAGTTTTCACTGTTCAATAAGTTTGTAACAAAAAGTCATCACCTTTCTCCTCCCAACAAAATGATAAAAAAATTCTCACGGAATATTATTCCGACTCTCCCTTATCGCCAGTCTCTTGTTGCATTCTGCATTGGTCAAAAACCTTACCAACATCAGCATTTTTATCAGCAGCACCGGTGCCATCTGGGGTTCATCTATGTACATCCTGCACGATCTTCAGATTTGGAACCTTCTGAACGAAGAGAGGGCTTGAGGCGTGATGTTTTGATTTCACTGCTTTTATCGCCTGAAGGCTTGGATAGTTTCTAATTCGAGATATTTTGCAGACTGACAACATATAACCCTTCTTAAATGGGTATTGAAACTTATGTATTGGGGTCACATACACTGATACCTAGAAGATCTATTGTGCCCCCGAAGTTTCTGAAGAAAGTCTTGGAGACTAGTTGCTCTCTTAAACCTATTTCTTGGAGGAATTTTAGGATAACTGCGTGCTTTAGTTTGGGTTAGTGTCCCTTTTCTATCCAGTAGTCTCCTAGGTAATCCTGTTCTTTTTGACAAAACTTTCCAACGTAAGACTATTTACTTTGAAGCAATATATACTTTTTAGTATGTTGCGTCTTATAGAAAACCTGAGTTGCAATAATTTCGAGATTACAAATTGTAAAAAAATTTGCTTTTACATCTTAATTAGTAATGGAACATTTTCCATGCCTTATGCGTTAAATGACATAAGAGCTGACCGTAACTCAAGTTGATTCACTATTAATGATGTATTTTATATTAAAATTGACCAAATTAAACTGAAAATGTAATGGTACAACATGCCTGATTAAATAATCGCTAGTAAACTTGATTAAGCAATGAAAAAACCCGCGTTTTTAAAATTGTCTGTGAAATTGGGTTAATTTTTTTTTCCAGTGGTGCCATAACACAATAATAAACGTAACTAATCTTGATGGTAGCAAAAAGTGGAACAAAACAAACGAAAATCGGAATGTCGTTTTTGTCGGAATAAATTTAATTTAAAACAGAGTAGGCGCTAAATATGCTTCTGCGACACTGTTTTCTTCTTTATCGAGTTTGTGAAAATTCTAATTGCAATTTTCCCTTTTCCTTTTCCGTAAACATAAGCAAGACAAGACGAAAAACGACTCCCAAACTCTGGTCATGATGTTTCATTACGGAAGATGGGTTAATTGAAACGCAGAAATTGAGTTTTCAATTTAATTTTTGTACTGAATGAAATAAATTAGACACCGGAGCGCCCTTTTCTCCGAAAATAAATTATTTTCTCTATTTGTAGACGTAACTGTAATAACCAAATTTAAATTAAACATTAACAAATTTACGAATAATGTTTACCGCTCCGGCAAACTGTATACAAACTTGGAGGATCAAAATAGTAAATTTGGATCTCATGGCAAACAAGTCTGTGCATCTTTGGATTAAATATTTGAAGTGGAATACTGGACAGGATAAGAGCAACAACGATACACACAGTGACGCGAGGATCAAAAGTAAAATAGATCGAAATAACCAGTTTATCTGCAAAACTACATGAAGAAAAATTGTAAGCCACATTGGTTACTGGTCCAGTTCGAGTTTTTCCATAACCTGGAAAATAACCCTTGAGAAAATTAGTCCTTGTATCTCATAAGAACAGTACCTTGGAATAGTAGACGAAAACGGAACACAAGAAGCAGATATTAATAATAGAATAGTTAAAACTAACAAATTATACTATGCTATAAATAACAAATTTATTAACAAAAAAGAAATATCTAAAGAACCGAAATTGAAAGTATTTAAAACAATATATCGACCAATACTTACATATGGATGCGAAGCAGGGTTGTTAACAAGACAGCAAAAAAGTAAAATACAGGCGACAGAGGGGAAATATTTAAGAAGAGTAAGAGGTGTAACAAAAGAGAATAGAATGAAAAACATAGATATAAGAGAAGACCTAGGAATACAATTAACCTTAGAAATTAAAGAAGAAAGACAACTACAATGGTGGGGACATTTACAACGTCTGTATAAAGGAAGACCAGTAAAGAGAATATATGGAAAGCAAAAATTGAGAAAAATAAAAAAAGGGGCAGACCAAGAAAAACTTGGGATGAGGTAATAGTTGGATTACTGGATAAAAGAGGAAGAAGCAAAGGACCTAGCTCAAAATAGGAAAGAATGGAAAAAATTCGTGACGGAAGAGTATCTCCACTATCTTATAAAATATAAAACAATAATTTATAACAACAAACATGAGCAAACATTACATTTTGATTGAAAAGAGCTCCGTTACCAACTTCAAACAATTGCTCATTGTATAGTTCCCCGTGGAAACAAATCCAAAACATAGTTAATGAGTTCTGGAATATTTTCCAAATCCAGTTAGCGTTGACGATTAAATGCGGTTACTGAAAGTATAGTTTTAATTAATCTTGGCTGCTAAATTGGAGCTAATTTACTCTAATTTGAGACCGCAGAACTCATTCTAAACAAAACCATAGAAATGTATTTTCATCCGGTTACGATTTGCAACAAACATTTTCAATTTAAAATTTTATATTATAATAATAATGATGTGACAATAATGGTGAACATTTTATACCAATTGTCATTATACCAATCAGATTCAGTGACATTTTTTCAAAAGAAAAAACCCATACAATGTTAATGTTTCAAATATCGAAAAACATCAAAACTCGCGTTCCACACGCTTTTATTTATTGATGGATGACGTCTAAATAGATATTTGCTTAATGTTCTCCTTTAAAATAGTTGTATGTATGTACTCAAAAAATTTCCGGCAATTTTTCAAGCACTAGGAAGATTACAAGTGAAAATTGTATAACTGCTACGTTATACCAAATTCTTCCATTATGATCAGTGACGTATTAAAGATAGACCAGCCTTCACACATTATTACCTACATAATGTTTTGGTCGCAACATAAATCAGGGCAAGTACAACGCACAGCAGCGTATATTTCGAAAGGGTTCATTTAAACTTTTTTATAAAAATTATGTTTAGATTAAGTGTTATTAATTTTTTCGTTTGAATAAGCGGAAATTATATCGAAGATCGTAGCTCACAGACAAGTTATTTTTGTGATAGATACCTTTAAAGGATTTTGAAGTTAAAATAAGTTTTGCACTACAGATTATAAACATGTTCATATAATATTAAAAGGTTTTTTGTTCAAATTTATTAATATTACTAACATCTAAATTCATAGTGAGTGTTCTAGACAGTTTTCAGCTTCACAAACAACAATAACTACAAATTTAGACGCTTTTTTAAGTTTTCCAAAAGTTTTTGAATTTGCAGTTTATACAAACTGCAATCACCTTCTAAAAGTCAGGAACACTGTTTGCAATTCATTTTTTTGTTAAAGATTCTTAGGTACTACAAATCCAAAAATATAAACAACTACATCCTTAGTAGATTCATTCAAAAAATAAACCGAAAGATAATCATGGTCACGAAGATCTTTTGACAATTCTAAGTATTGTTCAGACACCTGGTAATAAAAAAAATAAACTATATTAAAATGAAAACAAATGTTGAATCCTTCGTCTTATACCTATACTACGCTCATGCTACTATAACCTTTTACCTGTGAAATGCCAGATTATCATTCTTATTCCATGTATTTGCACACATTATACAATTTCTCATCATCCTAAATGACTTAAAAGCACCTTAATATACAAATATCAATCAGAAACCAAATAAAAACACAATTATAATTAAAATCTTATTGACGAACTTCACCAAAATGACAGAAGTAGTTCGAGGTTGCTAAGCTAAAAATGTATACTAAACTATTTTACTTATGTCATTAATAGAATATGAAAAATTATAACCGAAAAAAAAATAGTGAGCTGGACTTTTATCTTAAGTTTTCAACAGAAAATACTGCTAAAATCTTAAATATATTCATCAATTACGATTTTTGTTATACGAGATTTGGCATCATGTAAGAAGAGTCTCGTCTTAAATATGTTAGGGACAACCAAAATGTAAACAAGGCTTGTCTATCTTTAATACGTCATTGATTATGAAAAATCAACAGGTGAATTGGTAGTAACATGCATGGTGATGAGCAAAATTGGTCTTGGTCTTGCGAAAAAGTAAGACCAAGTCCAAGACCATCTTTAGACTAATAAGACCAAGACTAGCTTCGCTTTTACTGGTCCTGAACCAAAAGAGCACCAAAAGCCTGAAGGTTGAGGTACAGAGGACTCTAAGCCCCTGACTAATGTTGCTGAACCAATAAATCAATCAATCAAAGTAGAAATATATTACAAATAACGATGAGACTTAATACTTTGAATAAAGCGTCGATTGTAATTTATCGCAAACGATGCAATCACAGCGAAGACTAGCGAAAACCAAATTAAATCCTGGAAAGAATAGTTCCGCGTTGAGTGCCACTATTAAAGGACAATCCAGCAATAGTAACGCAATCGTCTGCCGCTAGAGCTGTTGTCAGTTGGGAATATTCTTTTGATGATATTTGAAAGAGAATATATTCTTCCAACGTGATTTCCATTTCCTCGAAAACGTCGAAATTAAATTCGTTTAAAGATTAAAAATGCAAAAATAATCTCTACCATAAAAGCGCGAGTTTAGTTTGGAAACTATTATTTATTTATTAATCCCAGCAGGCTTTGTAGGTTAATTAATTACTTACGTATACTATAAATATAATTACATATCTTAGTACACTTAGAAATTATGGTTGCCAGAATTGTAAAGGTTAAAACATCTTACACAGATGTTTCTAATAATAGACTCAATATTTTCCTTTTGAAAACAGGTTATATTAAGTTCTCTATAATGTAATGACTGCAATAAATTGATTAGCTAATTTAAACTTGGCATTAAGAGGTGATCAATTTGAAAACAAAACAACAGGAATATTTAATAAGACATAATTCGAAGATTTTGATAGTTAGTTCATATCAAGCTAAGTATGTCGAAAATATTCAAATAAATAGCCTAAAATTAAGCGCAAAATCCAAAAATGTGAAAATATACAGGTGGTTCCATTTAAAATAGCAAATTTAGAACCAACCTCCATCGCAATCGAAAGGGCTGTCAAAATAATATTTTACATATACCTACTTGTAATTTCGGAAAATCTTAAGTAATTGTGTTAAGTCAGAATGGTATAGGAGGTTCAACGAAATCGGAGGTTATAGCTGATTTTTGCCTTCATTGACTGTATTATTAACTGGTGTGCTTTTCTTTGATAACAGAACTGTCCAAAACAAATATAGGTTTGATAAAATCATCACGTTTCGACTATATTGAAAATACAAGTACTCACTTCATTTTTTTTCCCATTTACATATCCTATATACTTGGGCACGGCCGTAATTTTATATCTTATCTAAATTCATACGAATTTAAACCCAGTAATATTGGAATATTTAAATTGAAGATTAACATCACAATTATCATTTCACGATATCAAAAATCAATTGATTACATCCATTCCATATTTATTGTGTAATTTTACAGTTAATTGAATAAATTTTCAGTGTTAATAATAACAACAACATTAATTTCGATTGTATATAAACTCCGATTTTCACTAATACCATTTATCAAATTCAATTTCATTTCGCGTTCAATAAGTTACGTGCAAATGTGTATCGCGATATTAACACAATTTCCTTTAACATCCCTTTTCAATATTGATCGAAATTTTCACAATTTTGACGAAACCTGATTACGGCTCGACACACCTCCCACAATGTATAATATCATTGACGTCCTGGTTTGCCATGAACAGCTGAACTAGCGCCGCGTTTAACTGAATTTCCACTGTTGGGTGAAATTTTCCATGAAATTTCAACGTCAAATTTCACTTATCCGGTCTCCAGTCTCTATATAAATGACGGAGATATACGGTTATTGTTTTGATAAACATATTTCAAGTTATTGCGTGGGAAATGAAATGGAAACTTTCGTTTATTTTCGTACCATATGGATACAAAGAAAGCAAGTACTCATGAGATTGAGCAAATGCTTCTAGTAAAAGAAGATAGGAGCAAAATGATCTTCCATATCGCATATCGTTTACAGTTGAACAATAACTGGAACCCTCACCCTAATGGGCATGCAACAATTATCAATATAATCACAAATCCCATATTAACTATGGGTACTGATTATATGACGCCGACCACATCTCTAGAAAAACCCTTTAACATCGAAATAGATTGGAAAGGAGAATTCAAGAAAACACCCAAACAAGAAATAGTTTGGTTCACTGACGGTTCCAAAACGAATACTGGTACTGGCGCTGGAATATACGGTCAATAATCCAGATTTATGACATTAGTCAGTCACTGGGAATAAATACCACTGTATTCCAAGCAGAAATCTACGCAATTGACTTATGTCTGAGAGAAAACATAAGGAAGGGATACAGCGGTAAAAACATTCTTATCTGCTCAGACAGTCAAGCGTCAATCAAAGCACTTAATAGTAGAACAATAAAATCCAAACTCGTCTAGGAGTGCTTAGAAATCCTCAAAAAACTCAGTGCCAGAAATAAGGTAACCCTGAAATGGGTGACAGTTCACAAGGGTATTGAAGGAAATGAAAAAGCAGACGCCCTAGCACGAGAAGGATCGGCAACCGGTGTAACAAAGGCTTCAGTAAGAACCACATTAAACCAATGGGTGCACAAACAACACCTCAAATACTGGCAAACAATTCCGAAGCTCAAACACAGTAAACTGATGGTTAAACAACCCATACCAAAACTTACTGAAGAAATCATAAAATTAAATAGGAGAGATCTCAGGCTGGTAACCGGCCTTATAACCGGACATTGCGGCCTGAGAAAGCACCTTCACACAATGGTAATCTTCCAAGAAGAGCCTATATGTAGATTATGTGGTGAGGAGGACGAAACAGCCACCCATACAATTTTTGAATATGAGGCTCTACGTTGGTGGAGGTATAGACAGATAGGGCCGGATGACCCTATATCCAACCTCACCAAAAGAGATACTGTGGAGAAACTTCTAGATCTCATCAAGGTCACAAATCTCCTCATGGACTAGTAGACAGATGTGACAATACAATAAGCCAATGGCTGCAGAGTTTTGGCCCACTAACCCGGCCTGTTTCGTCTGTTTACCAACCAACCATCTTCCATAATCTTAATGGATATGCTTATTGTCAACATATTAACCATCTTTTTCTCTTGGACAATCTATTCTAAGCTCTTTCCAAAGCATTGTTGGGATTTTTAGTGGTAACCAATCCATATACATCATCACCCAGTATCACTTCACGAATATTATCAATCCTCCTTTGATTAAGTTAACATTACCTCGAAGACCTAAGTTTGGAAAAACCTTACCCTTCATCGAAAGTGAAAATTTTCATATTACAGTGACATATGCTTCAACTTTTAAGAGTAAAAGGTGGAGAAGAGGTTCAGCAACGACATATGTTGGACCAGAACTAGTTCTTGGGACCACAAAGAAGGTAGTCCGAGAACAAATACGAAAATGGGTACAACGCCAACATAGACTACAGTGGAGAAACACTCCAAAGCAGGTACACAGTAAAACCTTCATATGTGATATATGTGTAAAACGGGCTGACGAACTACTGAATGCTAGTAGGAACAAGCTAAGAATTATTACAGGTCATCTAACGGGTCATGACCCGGTAAAGGGTCATCTGCATAAAATGGGGCTATATAACGGGGATCTCAGCTGCAGACTTTGTGGCATGGAGACCGAGACCGTAACCCATATTTTGTCCGACTATGAGGCATTGGACTCAAGGAGACAGACAATCTTCGGAGAGGCCTACGTGCCGCCTGAAGCATATGGCATGCATCCAGTTGACCTATATCATCTACTCGAGGGTACAAGAATGACTGGATGGGTGGAATAAAGGTGGAAGGAGAGTACAATAAGCCAACAGGCTGCAGTGGTCTCGGTAATAGGACGGCTCCCAAAAAAAAAAAAGGTAAAAGGTTTTGCTCATATTTAATCATAACATAGTTCTGCTACTTGCTCATGAGCTATGATCAAAATTAAATATGACGATAACGAATTTCAAACTGGAAAATATTTTTCAATTTTTAGTCGTGATAAAAATAAAAAAATCAATTTTATTGTCATATAATATTTACTGGATACCTATCTAAAACTTCGCTCTGCATCGCTCGTTCTCCTCCATAATACAATCAACTTCACCACCGCACAATAACATCTGATTCATCGTAATACACTTGCTAGACGCCTATTAAACAATTTTCATGGCCTCCTTTAATTTCATTACTTAAATATCCCCAGAAGATCTATGATCCGTGAAATGAAATTTTGACAGACTTTTACGATCGCGGAAAATGGTAATCGCACAATAGGCCACTGAGTCAGTGGGATATGTATTATGGTGAGAATAAAATCAGGGGTGGGTTTCACCCTTAATAAATTGGACGTAAGACCTGAAGTATCGTATGATCTGTTTGAATTTTTCGTAATCTGTATATATATTATATTGTAATGTTTTTCTCTTCCATTTAAATAGTTGTTTTCTTACTGCTCATAACTACTGATTTATTGAAGAAACACTTACACACTATAATAAACTTAATTCATATACACACTACTTAATGTCTACTAATTTATCTACACTCGGTATAATTATTGTCCTAATTTTTGTTTAACACTTAAATATTACACTATTTATGTTCACTATTCGATTCACTGTAGTTCACCGATTCACTGTTTACTGAAAAACTTACTAAAGCTGTCCGACTAACTCAAAAATTTGCGTATATATAGTTTTTTCTCAATTCTCCAACGTTCTTGAATTTACCACGCGCTTCGTATGCGTGAGCTTCCAGAATAGTCGGGAATAAACCATCGCATTCGCCAGAATTCACAGTTCACGACAGGACCGTCTTCTGAATTACTGAGTTCGTAACAATATGAGGAAAACTCTTTTATTACTCTCATTCTAGCTGCCTAATTTTATCACAATATTTATGTAATTGTATACGTTTGTAGCCATTCGATGCTGTAAGTAAGTTCTTAGAATTAATAATAGCTATTTGTGTATCAAGAGCAGAAAGTAGCACTTTGGTAGTCGAGACAGAAAGTCTCGAAACTACCAAAAGACTGTCTGCTCTAAATACATACAAGATTTTATCTACTATCACACCAAAATTAACTACTAGTTCTCTTTTATCTATAAATAAAATTAGGCATGCGCCAAAGCTACTTTCTGCTTAAGAGCGCCAATAATGTCAAATTATGACAGCTCGCTGAAAATTAGGCGTGCTTCAAAGTTACTTTCTGCTTAAGAGCGCCAATAATGTCAAATTATGACAGCTCGCGGAAAACATCAACTTTGCAATTGCTTAAGTCACAAAAAACGACTTTCGATAGTGATAGTACAAAAATATATTATTGTTATTATTAAAAGTTGTGTTTTAAATCGCTGAAAATCTGGAACTCAATATCGACTTCTTGCTATAAACAGTGAACTTAAGTGCGAATCCGGGTCTGCATAGATTGACTGCTAGCGTATGCATAAGTCCTTTTGTGGCGTGTTTCCGAATCTGCAATCCAACTATTGATTGGCCCTGGCGTCGAGAGGACACGTGTCCAGTGATCAACCAGTTAAGTGATATTGGTCTGAGTTTATGGTATGGGGGGAAATGATCATAATGTGCGTACGGCTAATTAATTATGCGTGGAACTGCACTGCGATATATGTTAATCAAAATTTCGAGGTCCGATGAATGTTTACAATACGAATTTATGCTACTCAAGAGATTTTGGGGGTTTGTTGGACCAATTTGAAATAACAGAAATGAGAATAATGCTAATATTGTGATCAAGTTAATTGCTGTGGATTTCAATACATCGAAACAGAAACAAGAGTGTTCATGACAATTATTAGTTATTGATATGTTATTTGTATAAGTGCGTTCTTGAAGCTCAATATTAGCTGAACAAATAGCAATAAAATTTACAGTAGATGTTTAAATTGTTAACTATTGTCCTTTAAACTATGACCTAACTTGGTATTAAATAGTAGACATCAAATTTCAAATAACCCCATAGAAAAAAATCTAATCAGGTGATCAATCAAGCCATTACACTATTTCCCTCCTTCCGATCAATCGATCTGGAAACGTTCTGTCTAAAAATGCTGGAATGGCATGTAGCAGTGCGCTAAACTGTTTCAACCTTTGATCTAAAATGATGGCAGTTTGGGTTTGGATATAAGGAAAAAGCTATTAGAATGATGTCTAGTGGGGAGAATCAGGTGGTCAAGAGCTATTACACTATTTTCCTCTTGCCGATCAATCGATCTGGAAATGTTCTGTCTAAAAATAAGCTCACAGCTGCAGTGGCATTTAGTGGTGCGTATCCTATTTCAACCTTTGGTCTATAGTGATGGCAGTTTGGATATCAAGAAAAAGCTGGGTCATATCAGGAAACGATGTATCCCGCAGGAAATCCAAATACTATTATCCTGTTAAATTTTCAGTATTTATATTGATAGGTACGTTCATACGTGGAACATTTTTGTTACATTAACAACTTTTTTTTTAAGGGAAGATTCCAAAAATTACTCCGTCTAAATATCGAAAATACAGTTTATGAAAATAGAGTTTAAACGTGATTTTCCAAAAAGTAATAGGCCCAATTTTAAATAGAAATTTGCAAGGATTTTAAAACGGTATTCTTCTCCGTCCCCAATATTTTAAATCAGACCTCTACCTGCAGAGAGGGTTTAACTGTGTAGGGGTTAAATGAGAATTGATGATTTGCTAAAATTTACAAATTTAAAAAATGATTTGCCGGATTACTTCAAACGGCTGTTGAAAAACAGTTTTTTGTTTATTCAAGTATTCTGGTAATTTAATAATGCAGGTATAAGGAACAAAATATTTATAAATCTTTCCATCGGTACTCCAAACGTTAAAAAAATAAAAAAATTACTCTTTCGAGGCCGGAATTTTGACATTTTTTCATCGGTCTCTGTAGCTCAACCACTTGACTTAAATCCTCATTCACGGTGGAAAGTCGCTTTTTTCCATATTCGTTTAAATTCACGAGAATGTCTGATTCCAATTACTGTTAGTAACCTCCGCTAGATGGCGCTAGTGCCAAGAAGTTTAAATTTCGAAAAGTCGATGTATGACAGCCGACACAAAACCATACAATGATTTGACCATTGACAGAAACAAGTATATTACAGTTGACAGCTGCTACATAAAGCTATTGAAGCTTATTTAGAAAGCCCGAACCTACAGGTATATACAATTAACTTCATAGTACTACAAACAATATACAAATATATGAATCAGAAACTATTACGTAATCGTCAAAGTATTGTATAGTTCTGTGTCATCTGTCACACATGACCATTGGTTGGTTGGTTGGTTGGTTGGTTGGTTGGTAACCAGACGAAACAGGCCGGGTTATTGGGACCCAACACTGCAGCCGTTGGCTTATTGTATTGTCCTGTTTGTCTGTTAGTCCGTGAGAAGATTTGTGACCTTGATGAGATCTAGAAGTCTCTTCACAGTATCTTTTTTGGTGAGGTTGGATACAGGGTCATCCGGCCCTACCTGTCTATACCTCCACCAACGTAGAGCCTCACATTCGAAAATTATATACATATAGGTTCTTCTTGGATGATCCCCATTGTGTGAAGGTGTTTTCTCAGGCCGTAGTGTCCGGTCATAAGGCCGGTTACCAGCCTGATATCTCTCCTATTTAACTTTAGGATTTCTTCAGTAAGTTTTGGTATGGGTTGCTTAACCATCAGTTTACTGTGTTTGAGCTTCGGAATTGTTTGCCAGTATTTGAGGTGTTGTTTGTGCACCCACTGGTTTAATGTGGTTCTTACCGAAGCCTTTGTTACACTGGTTGCCGGCTCGGGGCCGGTGTAGCCGGTTGCCGATTCACATGACCATTGTTCAGACGTCTTCTGAACTGTGCGTCCAAATCGATGTAGTGGTGTCAAACAGAGACTCTATGATGCTATTTGCACCAAATTTGACAATAATAGATGACTTTTCCGCACGGCGTGTCGTGGTTTTTCTGGTATATTTTTGCAATAACTAATTTAATTTTGTTTGTGAATATACAGTCAGCTACTGATCATCAGCTAATGCCAATTCCTTTTGCAACAACGTTACTGAACATTAAAGACAAACGAATTGTTCGTCCATTAATGTACAATACAATATTCTACGTTTCTCAAATAAAGTAATAGAAGAAAATTCATCTCGAGAACCGGTTTGTTTTATTACAAATCTTTCCTTTGAAGTCTTACATGAAAATCCTTGGAAATTCTCTGGAGATCGAGCAATATCTGGACATTTTTTGATATTTGCTAGTGTTGTCTGTTTGCGAATGGGCATTATAAAGGAAAGGTTGAGTCCAGAAGAAATAATTTAAAGCAATTTGGAACAGAAATATTCTGTGCTGAAGTATTTTTATTAAAGTTATATTAAAGTAATCTCGAGTAGTTCTGCCTCTGAAATGTGGGATTTATTTGGAATTTTCAATTTAAATGTGTATGTCATAGTACATCAAATAAATTAAAGTATTTTTGTTTGTTCTACTCTACATTCCAAAAACTATGGAAGGAAAAAGAAAATTCAATTCTGCTCCAATTCCCAATTAGAAGAATATATAGTTATCTGATATACAGGGCATTTCAAAAGTTATAACCAATTTTCCGTAAAAATCGTAACAAATTAAACGACCTGTATAATTGGATAGCCGTAAATGAATAATAGTCTCTAAGGCCAAGGATTTTTAATGATTATAAAAATTCACAAACATGAATCATCCCACAAATATTCATTAAATCAAATACATGATGAGTCAAAACTCAAGTACATTATTTTCTCCGTAATTTTACCCTGTATTTTATATATCATTATCTAAGAATACTATTTAATTTTTGAGATATTATCATTTAGGTACAGTGGAACAGATTTAACTTTACCCGCGAAATGAATCGATGAGTCAAAAATGGCTACTGTTACTTTGCCGTGAGCGAAAATATTTTCACTGTTTGTTTATTTTGTCGGTAGAAAAGGAAGAGGTATTGTAAAGTTTTTGTTTACTACTGTTTATAGTGAGCGACGTCAGGGTAAAGTCCAATTTGTTCTACTTATGTAATAGTTTACCAGATGTTTTACAATCAATACCTACTTCATTTTAGTACAAATAGTTTGGTTTTTCGCGTCTTGTTTATTTTTTCATAAGTATAATTTTTAGTAAACATTCCACTGTAACTTAAATCTGGTAAACTATCATAACCTAGATAATTACTACTTTGCATTTGTTGTTGAAAATAAAAGTATGGTGATAGTACTTTTTGACATTTATATAAAATCTTTGGCTTTGATAGATTATTATTCTTTTCCTCCTATCTAATTATAAAAGGCGTTGAACTTGTGAAGATTTTGACCGAAAATTACATGTAACTTTCAAAATACTTTATGTAAAAGTTTTTTTTCGAGAATTTTGTTGCAATCTATCGGCAATCAGCAATTGGATATATTTTTTTTTATTGATGACATGTGCATAACGTCTGCTTTTCATAATAATTCATCTAATTAGTAGATCTTGTGGTATTCTTCTCTTAAATTTCCGTGGAAGAGTTAATTCACTCATTAAGTGCTTAGCCAGTGTCTTGGGGTGTAGTATTATTCTTTTTTTGTATGTTTCTGCTCTGTCTTTGATTTCCTGCCAGTTTTTATGTTTAGGTCATGATGCAGTCTATCATTAGTTATGTACCATGGTGCGTTGGTTATCATACGTAGTATTTTGGATTGGAATCTTTGTAGGACGTCTATATTTGACTTTGCTCAGGTCCCCCAGAGTTGCAGGCCATAAGTCCAGACTGGCTTTATTATGCACTTATAAAGTAGCAATTTGTTTTCTAGTGAAAGCTGCGACTCTTTTCTAATCATCCAGTACACTTTGCAAACTTGTTGTCCTATTGCAAGACGTTTGGTAAAAACGTGTTTTCTCCAAGTCAATCGTCTATCAAGGTACATTCTCATGTATTTCGCTTCATTGGCTTGTGGGACTTGGACTCCACTTGGTGTTACTGGTGGACATGTATCTTTACGAGTAGTGAAGGTGACTTAGACAGATTTCGTCTCATTAGCCTTAATGCGCCAGCCTTTAAGCCAAACTGAGATTTCATTAAATCTATTTTATAGTTTCGATGACGCCATACCTGGTGATTCATCCAGGGATAGTAAACTTCTATGACGTGATCTATGTATATAGGAAGGGCTTTTAAGATAATTATTTAAACATTTCTACTCGAGCTTTTATCACACTTGTACTGTCTGATTTCCACTATTCAACATTTTTCACATGGCTACTCTTAAATACATTTTCACCTTTGTTGCTAGATGAGATTCCGAGACATTAATTTGGTGGAATCCGTGTTTAATTATTATAACATTTGACATTTTCTATTATTTAATTATTTCTCCATTCTTCGTATAGTAACTAGTGGATGCTTATTTTCGCCACCTTGGACGCTAATGTCTAATTAGCAAGTTCACGCAGGTTTTCTTTAGATCGTCAAAAATAAAGTAGTATTTCATTTATTAAAAAAAAACGCGACTTTAACTGATTAATTTTGGACGTTTCTTAAAACCAATGAAATGCTTCTTTATTTGTCACAAGGGTAAGTTTCAACCAAAAAATTATCTAGTCAAATATAACTCGCGAGTTCCATAAATTAGAAAATAATTTGACAGATTTTGTTCAAATTTGTTGCCAGGCAATAGTCACGAGAGCCCGCAGGGCTTGAGTTGCTATTGCCTGGCAACAAGTTTTCAAAAAATCTGTCAAACTATGTTCAATTTATTCTCACTCTCGTTATATTATTACTGAAAATTTAACTACCGTCTTTTGATAATTCCATTTCCTCCTGTATTTCTAAGATGACACTCTAAAAAACGTCAATAACAGTAGATAAACTGATAACAACCACCATTATTCATCCAAGAATACATCCAAAACCTACCTCGAAGAAAAAATATCTCCTAGTATTTCTCCTATTCATACGATACAGCAGAAGCTCTATTTCCGATTTAAAAGCTTTGCTTATAGAATAGCAGTAGTCTGATTCCCGGGGAATCCATTTCTCCCTTGACTAAGGGCACAACACGACAATGTGGCGATTACGTTCTCGTCGTCTGATGTGCAAAGCTCTCGGATCTTCTAAGGATCGACCATGGATCTCTGAATATGGCGTGAATGCGTGTTTATGTGAGACCGACGACGGGTATGAGTCGGACAAGTCCCTTATGGAGAAAGACAGTGCTGGAGGTGAGGGACCACGATGCACATTGAAAGTTGATATTTTAAATATTATAGAAGTTCACATATATTATTTTAATAATTTTGACACAAAAATTTGATCGCTAGCCAAACTCCTTTAGTTTTGTTCGTATTGACACTGCCTCACACACTAATGTAGTTCTTTAAATCAAAAAATATATTTGGGTTGGGACTCCTCGGGAATTGAACTATCCAGTGTAATTATTATTATTATTGATATTTTTATTTCCATCGCTCGTATACTGGTTCTTTGGCAGCTACACCTCAGCCTCTTGCGCTTTCTGTGTCGTCCGGAACCGTTTCCGTAACCCTATAGTCTCATGTACCATTACGAACAGTTTGTTCATCAATAGGCCGTTATATTTTTTGGTAAATTTATCTTGAGCTCTCCGAATATTGCCTGTCTGTTGCGGTTTAATGCATATGAGTATATGTTTGGTCGATTTTGTCACTTCACCACATTGGGCGAGAACACAAAGAAAGCTGGTTTCTCGCGCGTTTGTCTTTAAGAGAAGCAGGTCCGAGCTTGTCGGCGCTGGTAATACACTCCGATAAGTTTATCATTGACATTATTTTACAGCGCGACACGTGCATGGACCGTGCTTCATTCAGTCTGTTTACATGCTTTGCGGCGTTTACGTACCTCTTGGACAAAAATGTTTGATGCAGAACTTTTAATTGTCTCTAATTTCATTCTTACATACTTGTAAAATCTATTTGGAAGGGTTTTCAACTGCACAAATAGATAATGACCTTTTCTTTTCATTTTTAAAGAAACATTTTCCACCAAACAAATTTCGTCTCAGCTACTCGACATTTTGAAATATGCCGACCTCCAGCTTTCTTTATGTTCAACAATCAGCTTCTATCGCTCTGGTAAGCAGCGTGCGGGAAACCAGCTTTCTTTGTGTTCTCGTTCATTGTCTGCAGTAAAGTTCTGCATTGTACAGCCCCATAATGTGCTCTTATTGAACTGTTGCCAGTAAGAAGGCCCGTTGTTATCATTCGGATTAGATTTCTTCCCATCTTGAGTAGCTCTTTAGTTTCGTGGTTAGACGGTTCTCTCTTTGATATCGTATGACACAATCCCGGATGTATCAGATTGCGGATTCTGAGGCATTATATGGAGCTAATAAGCCCAGTCTGGCTACTCCATTTTCGTTGATCGCAATGTCACAATGAACTGGAGTTCACAACAAAGTTATTTTGTTGTGTTTTAAGAGGACTCTGAGCTCTTCCGATTTCCATACCTGTATTATTATAGGACCAGCAGTTAGGTACATTGCGCTGTTCCCTTATACTGAATTCTCTCGCGTTTTGCAAGATTTCAATGCTGTTAGATTAGATTAGAAAGTGGGCAGGGCTGGCGTTAGCCTTCTGTCACTGAAATCTTATGATTTATTGTGACACTCTGACTTAATTAAAGTACTTCGTCTAGCTTTAATCTCCTAACGAGGCTCCATAGCCTAGACAAAGGCTTTTCGAGGTAGCTTGTAGCCTCTGGTTTTGTGAGTCTTGTGAGGTCTTCACAGTGGCACAACACATGTTCTACCGATTCCTCTTCCTCTTGACAGAACCTGCAGTGTCCTGTCAGTAAACCTACTATGATTCTAACAGCCTTTCGGCTTTTTAGCAACAGGTCCTCTGTTACTTTGGCCGATGGTCGTTTGATGAACTCTTTGGCCTGTCTCTGTTCAGGGGTTGTTCTCCACCATTCTAGAAACTTAGTTTGCTTCCATTTTTCAATTACTGGCTTTTTTTTATGTGTTAGCTACACCGCAGAAGGGTTCGGGTGCAGTTTACTCACATATCTAAGGAATCAAGTAAAATGAAGTCATTACATAACCAATTCATTAGCGATGTCCATTTGAACTGACTGTCAACGTCACCTTAGCAACGTCAAAAAGTTCATTTCATAAAAATGAAAATCTTAAAAGTAGGCTTCAAGGATACTTCTTTGTCTACCTGTAGGATTGAATAAAAGTATTTTTGGAAAAACAAATTCGTGGAGAAAAATCAAATTTTATTATTGTGGCATTGGAAGAATGAAAGTGTCAAGAACAATTAGACAGGAAGTATAGAAAATTTGGAAGAAAATCGCTTTGAAACCCTTGGGTTGAAGTTTTCAAGGACGGTTGCAAAAAGGATGTATTCTTTAAGAATTGCCCAAACATCCCTCAGAAAATGTCCGGTGAAAGGACTAAGGGACGATGTGACGCGTGATATGCCTCGGGGATGCGTGTATGTCCCTCATCTTTAATTAGAAAAAGAGTATGGCCAACCTTTTTCGGTCTAGCCAGGAAGGAGACGGGATTAGATACACGAAAGAATTCAATTTATCCTGGATTTTTGAACTGTACGATTGCTGTTTTCCAAACACCCTGGAAAAGTATAGTGTGTAATCGTATGACGTCTTGTTTTTTTTAAGTGAATTTATCTTTTATGGAGGGATAGGTTGGCCATTTTCCGATAAACTTAATTCAATGCTCGTAGGGGCATACATACCCGGAGAGTAGTTGTTTTTGTAGTTAATTGGTTACTATTTTGGTAAATCAATTTTTCAAGAAAGCTTCTAAGAAAGGAAAAACATCATTACGATTTTCGTGTTCTCAATCTACCAGCTCCTCAAGGACAATTGAGTTTCAGTTGCGGTCCTTTATTTTGATAATTACATTTAGTTGATTAAATTTAAACAGTCACCCTCTGGCATGACCAAACATTTGAATACATGGAGTCCGACATAGTCTCCATAATCAGTGTTTTGAAATAAATTTGGTACGTTTATGAGAGAGTGACAGGAAATATAATTGAAAGATAAAATTTGATTAGATATAAGTATGAGTGTTGAACAAGGATCATCATTATCATTGTTTTACTTTGATAGTTGACGACTTGGGAAGAAGACTAGAAACTTTGACGTTATAATTTACAAAATTATCAAAGTTTCAGACGTTGCACAAAAGTTTGGAGCGTTTACAAACAAATTATAAGTTATCTAGTTAAGAATTTCATCATAAAGTAAAACAGGTATTACTGTTTGTCTTCGAAAATTATATTTTTTTTGTTACATACACGATAAGGCTTAACAGAAACATCAAAAATTATCTTTCCTGTTTAAAGTACTGGTAAAATTAATATAGTGATTTTGAAATTACGTGAACATCTGTACCAGAGGTACTCAAACGTTTTTTCTCATAAATCCGGGTTCTGGTGGACCCACTGCAACTACATTTCTCTTAGCTATGGAGAATTTATTGGTTAATGAGGTTTATTATTTGATTGATTATGAATTGATGGATGTCAAACAAGTAAAATTGGTCATTCTACCCATCTTGACTTTTTTAAAATCTACTCACATCACAAGAAACCAATCAATTCTCTCTTATTTTATGTGGAAAACTTCCCATTCGGAGTGGCCCTGGCAAAATACCGGAAACAAATTAGTAACGTTTATTCATAGCATTCGTATTGGTGAAAAATCAAACAAGCTCATGCAAGATTGCAAGCACACACACCACAAGTCGTATTTCGTTCCTTTGCACGTCTCGACACGCTGTACTGAATATGGAATGGACTAGTAACAGTTGCTGAGGTCAAGCCAACATTTTAGTTCTTCACTATCGAAACCACATAAATATTCGTGTATCCCCATTTTTTGTCACGCTAACGTAGACCCCCATCGAGTCTCCCGTGGACCCAGCCAGGTTCTGCTCAAAGCTATCAGCAATCCATCCGCCAGATGTGTAAAATGTGAAGTAATAATTGTACGAGATATTTATGAATTTCTTTCATTTACATTGATACTTTTCTTTGTAATCTTCATCCTCGTTATCTTCAACATCATCTGTCGATGGGTCATTTACATCGAGGTTTTCTTAAAATTCAAAGGTTCAACAAACTAAAATAGTAATTTTGGGTATTCCTACCTTTGTCGTTTAAATCATTTTTCAAGCCATCTTGTTTTAACTTGGGTTTTTTTTGCATTAAATATTCAACGTCAGGAACAATCTGAACGGCTTGTTTATGGTATTTAATAGCTTCCTATAATTTCTCAGAATTCTCCATTTCAACACTTTGGGAAAAAAGTCTGGTTGTTCCTGCATTAACATCATAATCTTGACTAGTAGATTTCATATCAACATTGTTATTGGTATTATTTTCTGAAGTAGCTGGGCTCAATACCTTCTTCAACTGTTCTTCAGGAGGGTTGCTCTTTATTGATCGAATTTCTTTTTACCACTGGAGAAGGAAAGAGTATGAAGGGAGTGCAGGTAATTAATTGGAGGACAAGCTAGCCGAAGAAGGCTCTCAAAGATATCCGGAACCGTATTGTGGAATGACAAAAGATTGTACTCGTGTTAGAGGGCAAATACGGAACTGGATGGGAAATGGAAATGGAGGAAATGGAGGTTGACAGAAGGTCGCCCTCATACAAAAAATTTACTGAACAAGGTAGATTTGAAAACAGTACAAACTTGTACAAATATTTAGTTCAAGTGCTGTGCTGTGCTGTTGAGCACAACTCAAACAAATTGATGAAGCCTTCTGAAAACTCTCAATCTAAATCAACCATTCATGTATGTATATCTTTAGCCTTGGCCGATATACGACTGTGTTTCAAGCAGAGAAGATTGCCGCTATAGCCGGTATTAATGAAAACATCAGAAGAGGATACACCGGACAAAAGATAAAAATATTTACTGACAGCCAGGATCTGCTTAAAGCTATCAGCAACCCAACAACTAGGTCTAGACTGGTAAAAAACTGCAAAGAATCCCTCAACAGGCTGGCAAGAGACAACAAAGTTTCTCTAATATGGGTTCCGGCACATGAGGGGATTGCAGGTAATGAAATGGCTGACCAGTTAGCTAAAGAAGGCTCTAAACGAGACTTCATAGGTCCGGAACCGTTTTGTGGAATCACAAAAGATTGCATAAGAGGGGAAATCGGGAACTGACTAGATAGGGAACACCAACTCAAAAGGAGGTCGACACAAGGGCACCTCCATACAAAAAGTTTACTGAACAAGGTAGACAAGGAACTCTCAACCAGGCTATTGAAACTGGGTAAGAGACATTTGAAGACAGTTGCCGACCTGGTGACTGGACACTGCACCCTCACGAGACATCTGCACAACATGGGCAAAGTTAGTGAACCTTTGTGCAGGAAATGTCATCTTCATGATGAAACACCTACTCACATACTCTGCTTCTGCGAGAACTTACATGAACTCAGACGGAAGCACTTTGGAGAGGAAACTATACAAGCATTATAACTACTGAAAATCCCTCCAGTCAAACTAGTGGCCTACATAGAAGACACAAAGCTTCTGGAATTGAAGTATATAACATGGGAATGAATGAATGAATGAATGTATGTATATTGGGGTGACATTCACTGAGACTTAAAAGATCCACTGGGCCCCCTTATTTCTACTTAGTTTCTGAGGAGAGTCTCAGAGACTAGTAGCTTCCTGGAGGAAAAAGCAACCATCATCCAACAAATAATTTCTTCATTCTCTTCAAGTGCAGATTCATCATTAATTTTTGCTTCCTAGCCTAAACATATTCGTAAATAACTCTCCAATTTCCATTTTATAAAAAAAACTCGTGCAAGCTGACATAAGTGCTGTTCGCAGCTGCCCACTTGATACACATAAATATATTTTACGCTTCAATTGGTGCCAACATCCAATAAATAAATTCATCGGTTTTCCAGTAGAAAAAGTAAGCTGTCTATTTAAAACCGACCAACAAATAAATATGGGGATTAAAAGTTTAACCCCGAAACGTGACTTCTCTGCCCACAAACGTATCATATATACAAATAACGTGTTCACCTCAGTGAGTATATCAAACAAAAAACTTAACGGAAAAAATTCCGAGTAAGGGGTCTTTTATAGAAACGTTAGACAAAAAAGCGTTTTTTGTAGTTAGTGCAAACGAATCATGTCAAAAGTATTCGGTAAACAGTATCGATTACCAAGATTTATGTGTTTGAGAGGGATTAATGTTTGGTATATTTTTTTGTAAATATAAGGACCTCCTGCATTGTCTCGTGTTTAGAAGGATGTCTTTATTAATTTTTGTACACTGTTTTAATGGTTTGCCATGTAAGCAATTTTATTGTTTTATTCCTTGAGTTTGGGAAAATTCTCATTATTTAATCTTTGGAAAGGAACTTACCTATTATAGGCCAAAGAAAAAGCTTACCACAACCTTCTTCTCACTAAGCTAAATTGCTTCTGGAGCTTCAGAATTCTGATCTATGAGGACCAAACTACTCTTTTGTGAGCAAATCTATTCTAGGTTAAGTAGGGTTCGTGGTTTCGAGTCTCTTAGTCTGGCAAAAGGCTGTTGTGGCCCACAGCTATTCAAATTACAATATATTTAATTTGTATTTAATAAGCTTCTGTTGTTACTCCAAATCTTGATCATATTTCTATAGTTTCTTATTGTCACAATTTTCGATATTTTTGAAGACTAGTACAAAAACGGATCCATTGTCTTCAAAATTCTCCATTTTTATATCCTGAGCTAGCTAACCAATTAAACATCATGAACTCAAGGCTTAACATTTGCAGTTATTGTTCTTCTGTCTTACATTTGGTATCTAATTATTACTATACATGGAGACCAGATATAAGGAGCAAACACTGGTATAGCAATAATGTCAAAAAAGGGTTTCGCTGTAAGCAGTAAATAACACATACAGACTAGATGGCTCGAGAGTATCTAGAGATTAAAAACACAGAATGAAGTATGCTGACCAAGTTAACTTAACAAAATCTTCCTCTATAGTAGTGTTTATATTTTAAATTTATAAAAATTGAAAATAAATTAACAATAATCGTGGAACGTGTGTTGTGAAAAGTTATTCAGCTAAGCGTAAAATGATGGCCAACAGAATAATACGTGAAATAACCTGAAAAAATCTTCAAGCAACTATTTTTTACTTCTATAATTTTCTCAACAAATCCACACATTAACCTTAACATTAAAAGCAAATTATTACATTTGTCATAGTAATGTTTTTAAGAAGAGGCTCATATAATAATACTATATGTTTCACATTAAAGGACAGCTAGTACATAATTGCATATTCGAAGTGATCCATCTCAAGTTTTCTTTTATAAACTCAATGATTGTGGCACTTAAAATTATTTGTCGACGAAATATTTTACCTCCCAACAAAAGGTATATGGTACCCATACATCTTCTAGAGTAAATTATGGTTCATAATTCACTAGAGTAAATTATGATTCACGCTTTTGCATTTAAATAGCATACCATGACAAGTCAACACTCACTCATAGGTGACTAGTTACATTATTTGACGTACTCCAAAAAATTATTAATTTTGACATTATACTTGTCAATACTACCAAATACCAAATTATTACTTTTCGTTCTACACTCGCATTATTTACTGAACTTTTATTTAATAAAGAAATCAAGTGTCGTGGACAAAGTATAGTATTCTACTCGCAATTTATGGCCATTATTCACTCGGGTGACTTGCGCCGCTCGCCTAGGGCTCGGGACGCAAACGTCACCCTGCGTTAAAAATGGCTCGTTTAATAATATACTATTATTTTTCAATTGTACCTACCTTCTTGAATTATTGTAAAATATATTGTCAATTTTGAGTACAACTCGATAAACTCCTGTTAGTTAGAGGATTATCACATTCTGAGACTCTATGTACTTGTTGAAATGAACTATAGTTTAAAAAAAAGGTTTTAGCTCCCACCCAATTTGTGAACAAGCTGGAATACATGGAGTTCGTTCTCCTTATATAGTATCCATGAAGAATTTAATCGTGCGAAAAAATTGAGTTTACGAGGGATCAGCCTAAAGCAAAATTTTCTCTGAGATTATAAAAATCCCCCTTAAAATACACAAAAGGGGTTTCAAACGCAAATAATGACAAGACTATTAGTATACAGATCTTCGATTTCATCCAGCATGTCGGATTTTGATATATATAACGACGCTAATCTTGGTTAATGAATGTTTTTAGTGCTAGAGCCGTTTTATTGTGGATTTTAATAATGGGGGCTGTTTGGGTAACAGAGGCAATTGGGAAGTTTTACAAATTGGGCTAGAGGTTTAACCGTCAAAAAGTCCATTAAGGTATTAGATTATGTTTAAGGGAGTGCGTATAGCTAGAGAATGACTACGTGGTTTTACTTTCCCTGCTGTGTTACGAAACTTGATAAAGTTTGAGATGTTGCATGAAAAATATTACAAAGCAACAACCAACAGACTTAACGAACATCAAACTTTCCCATAGATATTGTTTATTCGAAATTCTATTAAAGTGTAATAAAAAAAATGTTTTTGTCATTTGTCTGACGACTTTTCGCTTTAGCAGCTTCAATTAAAAATATACTACTAAAATCTTCGCTTACGGATAAAATTCCTTATCAATGCACTGTATATAAAGCAGCAGCAGTTTTTGTAATGACATATTGTTTCATTGATCGCTGTACTTATATGACATCTAATGTCATTCGATTGAGTAGCATAGACAAACCAAGTCTGCAGATGGTACTTGTAACTAATTTAATTTTTTTGTACAGCTTCGTTGCATGGTCGACTGTGTCTAATGTTTATTAAAGCTAAGCAATTGTTATATTATGTTGTATGGAAACCATTTAAACTCTCTATTGCGCCTACAAGCATATTATTTCCACCTCGTACATCGTACATAATTTGACGTTATATGATATATTACTTATTTTAATATCACCCACTAAATCCTCAACTAAGTCGACAAAGAAAAGATCCTACAGAGATTTATCACATTTGATCCCGTTCCGGCTTCTTTTCATCCTCGTCACTGACAATCATTTGATCCGAGAACAAAACTCCTCAATCGTTAAGCAACTAGACGCATAATGCAGAGTAAAATTAATAATATCAAAGTAGGCGTGATCGCCCGCTGAGTGGGGTCCAACTTTGACACGCATAAATTAAGTTTTGAAGGGTTTGTTGCTGTTAAATCCGGCTTTTGTGTTAGTAACACTGATGGTGATTATTTTTATACAAAGAGATAAAGACTAGTTTTATGGAAAATTGACTTCAATGACAAATATAAAAACAATGCTAAAAACTGGTTTTATTATTTCCCTGGTAATATTGCATAGTTATGGAGATATAAACGATTTAGTGGAAATATAATTGATCTAGCTAGCTATTTTTGTTGAATGTCAAATTTCACGTGAATGTAACGATTTCACATGGACTTTTATCAAAAATATTTCATAATATTTTCTTTCAATTCAGTCCCAGCCTTTTTACTAGTGTATAACCATAGTAGTTTAGTGGTTTTCTCAATTTTGGTGTGATATTTGACCTAGACAACCACAGATCATTTGCAAACTGATAAGCTTCTCATGACGGATTTAATTTACGTGTAGCTCCATCTCCGAAGCTTGTCGTGTCAACATCAACGATATTTAGCGCGGGTCACACTACGCTGGTTGCCAGCTGCTGTTGATCAGCGGCTGGGTGAAATATCAGAAAGCAGCGACTGGAAATACGGTCACATTATTTGGAAACGGGACGACTCAGGTGCAGTGAATAAAAACCGTTCACAAAGAGGCTCTGCGCATGAGTCGTGCAGGTTCCAACCGTTTGTGATCGCTCTACGAACAAACCTATTATAACGGCTGACTAGCACGTAAACGGTAAACCACATGTTGATTACCTGATGCCCTGCCAGAGTAGGTAGTCTAACTGCGCTGTTGGCAGCAACTGGTGCGAGTGAGTCACTTGACCCGCTAGTCGCTGCTGTGCGCTACCAAAAGTTAGACAAGTACAACTTTTGCTAGAAATATTTGCTGGACGTTGGCGAATTTTGTGATCACACCAAGCTGAACTATGGCTGACTGTAAACATTTTCCTTAAATCGTGGCTGGCAACCAGTCTAGTGTGACAAAGTTGTGATTTCTGCTAACCTTAAAACAGTCGGAACAAAGATTCCTGTTTTGTCATGTCGTGTCATTTGACGTTGGCACATCTGTGATGCTTTGGACTTAATTATTTCCGCAACACTGACCATTTATAAGACTGTAATTCAGACAATTCCGTGAATACCCTGCAGACTTTTCTGCTGACGTACTTTTCATAATATCTTCGTCACTGAGAAATAACGAAGGATTATTCGTATTTCCTAGCCCAGCACAAATTAAAAAGGTGATGGATTTTTTCTAAATCAATCTTAAACAATATATTCATTGTACAAAATTAAATAGTTTGAAACTTTAGTTCAATATCCTCAACAAGTTTGCTTCATTGTTCAATTAAATTCAATACCTGTCACATCGCATCAACGGCGTTTTCAGACATCCAATTATTTCTTAAAACATTGCAATATCGTGTTCCATCCTTCTATCAGCACAAAGCTGACCATGTACCGCTCCGCCCATTGTTCCACCGACGATGCAGGTATTTAATTAATGGAGATCTAAACGGACGTTGTATCACGCGATTACAATGGCCCAGCAGAAATTGGATATCAGAATTATATCCTGATGGAAGTGGAAATCTGACGGCCGACTGTTGGCTGGACGGCAAAAACCGGAAATGAGAAGGGAAACAGCTACTTTCCTCAATAATTGTCAGATCTCGGATGCGTTACTCAGTTTACTTGGAAAGAAAATTGCTGAAAAAACAGTTTGCCCCCATGAAAAGAACAAACTTACAGAGTTGACCAAGAGTTATTTAGACATTAAAGACCGGTTGAACAATTTCTCGTTTAACGTGAGTGTAGGTACTGTAGGTGGAGTATTCTACATAAACATAAATCGATGTCGATGCCAAGGTTGTGGAATGTACAGAGAAAAAAGAGCGCAGGGTCTGTTGGGGTTCCAAGGAGGGAATTTCTACCCCTTCGACTCTTCTTTTCTCTCGAGAAATTAAAAATACTGCAAAAAAAGGATTTTTTCTCCGATTGACATTAAACGTCAGTTTCAGTGACATTTACCGATCATAGAAGTAACACTTTTACTGCAAAGAACCTTAACGACGATAGATATCAAGTGTCATCTCACACTTTTATAATCAAGACATTTGAAACAAAAATTACGAATTAAAATAATTTTGCAAACTAATGCTCTGCTCT
Organism: Lochmaea capreae; assembly: GCA_949126875.1. NCBI lineage: Eukaryota > Metazoa > Arthropoda > Insecta > Coleoptera > Chrysomelidae > Lochmaea > Lochmaea capreae. The sequence goes on from OX421404.1 coordinate 23,651,772, forward strand.
ACTAGTCAGTTGGAAACTATATACAAGCTTATACAATATGAGCTGAGCGCCTTTCTGACTGCTTGACTATCTGAAACAATCATAATGTTCTACCCACGATAGTTCCTATAATATTATATTTTGTACATTTTTTCCTGAAAGTTGCTGGGTGGTACTTTGGCACTTGCACTTTTGACAGCATTCCATGTATGCGTTTTTATAATTGGTATCGGTGACATTAGTGTCGTCCTCATTTAGTGAATTTTGACGAATTAGGTGATTTTATATAAAAAGTTTAGGCCTAAATGAAGATTTCAATAAATGTACTCCTAATATTGCATGATTTAATAACTTTTCAAAGCAAGTTTACACATTTTTGTGAACATCCCGATAGGAAGTTAATGTTAATATAAATGCTCAATAACATCTTCCTTCGCTATCACATAAATGGAACTTTCTGGTTTTGTACATAACAATAATTACTTAACATTTACGCCTGACTTTCTAATGACAACTACACACTTTAACAGAACGTGATATTTCAGCTATACACCTAGATAACCCTCTGAAATATTCGTGGGGTCGTTTCAGATTTGCTGTTATTGACAATATGCAAGTCACTTATTTACTGTTTCCTTTGTTGTCACAAACAGAAGTCGAAATGACCCAAGGGACTGAATATTTGTTACTTTATGTTCGAACACAGTCAAGAGCTGACAGTGGTTTCCTTAATTATATTGACGAATTTAATGGGAGTATCGGTAATGATCTTCCACCATTTGGTTTATAAAGAATTTATTTTACAGTGTGTATCGACCAAACCGTATAAAACCGAACAGAAATTTCATAATATTGGTCACAACGTAAACTAGATACTAGATCTGATCATATTTTTTTCTACTATCACTATCGAAAGTCGTCTTTTGTGCCTTGAAAAGCAACTGCAAAGTTGATGTTTTCCGCGAGCTGTCATAATTTGACATTATTGGCGCCCTTAAGAAGAAAGTAACTTTGAAGCACTCCTAATTTTCCGCGAGCTGTCATAATTTGACATTATTGGCTCTCTTGAGCAGACAGTAACTTTGGCGCACGCCTAATTTTATTTATAGATAAAAGAGAGCTACTAGTTAATTTTGGTGTGATAGTAGAAAAAATCTTGTGTGTATTTAGAGCAGAAAGTCTTTTGGTAGTTTCAACAGATTGCCGGCAACGTTCTGTCTCTGTTTCTGTACTACTTTCTGCTCTTGATACACAAATAGCTATTGTCTTCTTTATTATTTGAGATAACAGATCCATTTTCGCCTTTTTTGACAAAAATAAAATGATTTAAAAAGGAGCTAGTTATCCTACTTGTACTTCAAATCACAATAGCTATTGTGTATCAAGAGCAGAAAGTAGTACTTTGGTAGTCGAGACAGAAAGTTCCCGCGCGACGCGCGGCAATCTGTCGAAACTACCAAAAGACTTTCTGCTCTAAATTCACACAAGATTTTTTCTACTATCACACCAAAATTAGGCGTGCTTCAAAGTTACTTTCTTCTTAAGAGCTCCAATAATGTCAAATTATGACAGCTCGCGGAAAACATCAACTTTGCAGTTGCTAATCAAGGCACAAAAGACGACTTTCGATAGTGATTGTAGAAAAATAGCTATTGTTGTTAATAACCTCCATTTTTTTTTTTTAGAAAATAAAACAGGATTTAAAAAAATTGAAATATGTTTTCCTCGAATTCTAATCACATGAGTAAATAGAAATTTGAAAAAGTCACATAATATAAGTGGTGGTGGATATTTATGGTTTGTTTGCTGGAATAATCTTTTTTATGACTGTAAAATAACCAGCTTTGACTTATCATAGGATAAGGACGTGTCTTCCGTGTCCTTATCAACTTCTTGTTTATCTTTACGATGTAAATTCGTTCACACACTACTAAATATTTACCGAAACATATCCCATTTTGAAGTGTTAAGTGGTAACATGAATATTTTATTTACAATTGGATCTGGTCTAGCAACATTCGTGCTGCCAATTACACTATTTCCAAAAAAGGCACCCCTATCTTCTGGCGGACTGCAGTCTATCCGACAAAGAACCGGAAATACGCTGGGAAACGAGTACTTTCCCTGTTAATTGTCAGATATCTGGGATGTGTGACTGTCTGTATTTGAGTAGTAGCGTTGTTGAAAAGGTAATTAAGAATAATTTATGAATTTAATTGAGAACGGGAATTGGTCCGAAATTGTATTAAGTTGAATGTGTTTGAGTGTGCAAAGGGGGAGTTGATGGTGTTTCAACTCAAATGATATTAAGAAACTTTGAGAATAACTTAGTTTCAATGGTGTAGTTAATTTTTAATTACGTTCGTATTTCGGATTCTGGAAATCTTTTATTCGTCAAATTATCAGTTTGGGAGAATTATAAAATTGAATGTAAATTTTGATTAGAAGTTTAGGTGTTTGAACTCAATTTTACTAGCAATTATATAAAACGTCGTTTGAAATGCGTTGTTGAAAATGTTTTGCAATCTAAATTTAAGATTGAATAAGTAAACACCAAATTTTATAAGCTGCAAGTTAACCCCCTTTTTTTGGCATTGCGGAAAGCATTGCTAGATCAGCGGAGAGGAAAACATTTACGTACTGGGCAGACATACCGGGGCTTTCTCACTCGAAGGCGTTCGTATACCTGGAATGGAGTAGAACAAACCTACGCACTCTGTGCTTAACACCCAAACTGATCCCTTGAAATATTAGGCAAGGAAAACAAAGTCATTTTGACCTGGGTGCCGGGGCATCAAGGAGTGGAGGGAATGAGAAGGCCGACACTCTAGCAAAAAAGGGATCAGAGTCTCTATTTATCGGACCTGAACCGTTTTTTGGCATTGCGGAAAGCACTGCTAGATCAGCCATAGCTACCTGGGCGGAGAGGAAAACCTTCACGTACTGGGCAGACATACTGGGGCTCTCTCACTCGAAGTTGTTCATATACAACCCTTCGAGTACAAAAAATAAGCAGATCCTGGAATGGAGTAGAACCTACGCATTTTGTTGGGACTCTAAGACATTGTCGACTAAATTACCACCTAAAGAAGATGAGTCTGGATCAGACCTCGGACTGTCGGTTCTGTAATTTGGTGGACGAAACTGCGGTGCACATATTATGCACTTGCCCATCTTTGGGCAGGGTAACTATAACATATTAGTACCTTAGAGCCGAACGACTTCAAGAAACTATCACCAAATACAACCATGGACTCCGTCAGAAGCACAGGCTTGTGGAGTGAATTGTAATCCCTAGGCGTGAGCCACAATAGACCCAACGGGGGTCGTAGTGGAGGTGGCGAGAAGGCCCCATTCACATAGAACCTAACCTAACCCCCCATTAATATTTTTTTTCACGTCCATGATCTATAGATTTTTTCAAATGGTTTAACCCCTTAAGAAAATTTCATAGTTCGTACATGATGTAGAAATTATTACCAGTATATATCATATTATACCACTGAATTGACTTTTTCGTATTTATACGATTAAAGTAAAAGTTAGAGCCTGATATTCCATCAACAGGAAATATAGAAAATAAAACAGGAATAGCCAAAACAATCTTTTTCACCAAACTGGGCGACGTCGACATATTTTTTGTCGAATTTAGAATCACTTTGTTAAATCGATCTCGCAAAGATGATAAGAATATACTATATACAAAAAAAAAATATTAAACCATATTCGTTTTCTATTGATACTTTCGAAGAAAAGAAGGTTTATCTAAAACATTTCTCGTCTGTTGAATCTTTTCTATATATCTTCGAGGAAATGGGATTTGGAACGATATGTGAACCAGACGTATACGCTAATTTTCTTCTACTTCAACGATCTTTGGTGAGTGTTTATTGGTTTTTCTCAAATAAACTCCAATCTCGCATCATAATAATAACGAAAATATAGGTACTTATTTATATAGTACGGGAAATTTCTATTAGCATAAAGATATTTATTCAAATCCCATTTTTTATAATAACAAATTTGTTTAGAAAAGTGCGATAAGTAACAAAGTTAGACCTGTGGTAATAAACGTCAATGAAGAAAGTGAGAATGATTCAAGTGATAACGAATATTCTAGAACAGATTAGATTATTATGGAGTTTAAATCTGAATTTGTTTTGTGCATACAATCAATAACTGTTTGGAAACAAATTTAATACATTCCAAACATGAACCATGCAAAAAACTCTCAAACCACCACTGTCCATCGCGTACTTCAACGGTTTTTTCTCACCAAAGATGAAGAGGCATATCCAACGAAGCACATCTCACCGATACAGTTTGCGCGCTACAAGAAAAAAATTTGTATGTCTAAACCAAGTGATAAAAGTAAAACTTGCTAATATTCCTGAAAACATCGATGAACTTTTTTTTCGTTGAATGATACCATCAAGAACTAATTAAAAATTGAAAATAAATTCAGGTCTAACATTTTATTAAGATATAATTGAAAAAGAAAACGGAGCCGCATCGGCATTAGGAATTCGAAAGCCCAGCAAGGACAGCATAAATTCAAATCATCATTCTCCAAGAAACGAACAGGAAAAAGAAAAGGAAGCATTCCGTTAATTAAGTCAAATACTTCATTAGTGCTACAATTAAGTTCAATTCATTAAAAAAGATTAAATCAGGAGCGGCAGTAGTAAGATGTTTATGGAAGGACTGAGTAATTAATTCACCTATGAATGCTTAGAAAATACGTTCGAAGAAATATAAACAAACATTCATATCAAAAAGACAATAAATATTGATAAAATACACGGAAAGTTTTTATTTATGTTCAGTTTTAAAACACAAAAAGGTCTACTTTCGTCTTCAACAGTTTTATCATTTATCGAGGACGACAAGGACAACAATTATCTCATGATAATCTGATTATAGAAACATCATTTTCCCCATGTTCACCCAAAATTTTGAATCAAAGTATTATAAAAGGTTAGTAATAAATAGGATATCTGGAATTGTACGCTCTTTTTCTTACTGAACGAGCGTGCCAAATTTTATTCTGACATGCGTTCGCCACTTTAACTAGATTTATAACGGTAAGCATCAGCTGTTAGCGACCATGTCATAAGATATATCCGCCATCTAGCTCATATGGGACGAGTTACAATTCTATCTTTGTTTCTGTTAAGGTCTGATATGACCAAGAGAAAATAGCATACGTCTTCCCCTCAACGAAACTCCCTCCTCTCTAGACACTGTCTCTCTGTTATTCAAAAGCTTCCCCACTTCCACTCACACAATATGTATATAGAAGGGAAATATAAGGAAATTTTTCACAATCTGCCATTGTATGCTAGACTTCGTTTCACGTGAAGTTGCAACCGTATGCGCGTACTTGTTGTCAAAACCAGCACCATATTGTAAAATTGATATTCGACTTTTACATTTTGTAGGTTAACACTAAATTAGAATCTATAGGCCTTGTCTGTGGATAATTTATCCTTTAACACCAAGTTTTGTAGGAGGAATAGTTTTAGATCAAATAAAAACACACAACTCTCACGTCTAAAAATATTCAAAAATAAAAAATATTCGACAGTAAATTATTGCTTGAAACACAGCCTCAAATATAAATAATAATGAAATTGCTGTCGGCATGAAACATCGTTTGTAACGCTAGTGGCACGAAACGGTCGTTACGAGGCGACATAGATGAACAAGACCGACTTTGGTTTCTGCGCAAGTCAGTTGGCAAACTTCACGTGGCTTCTTCGTATGTGGAACGGAGTCTACTTCTATGTAACATTGAACCTAGCAAGCAGATCCATATCATGTCAGATAGTCAGGCGGCATCTCAAGCCAGAAAGTGACCTCTAGACTAGTATGGGATTGCATCGAAGAACTGAAGACGTTAGCCAAACGGAATAACGTCAAGCTGACCTGGTTACCAGGTCAACAGGGTATCGAGGGCAATGAAAAATCTGACGAACTTGCAAAAAGGGGGTCAGAGAATACGCAACCTGAACCAGGACAGATTCTCGGTATACCGAAAACTATAGTACGAGGATCTGTAAAGACCTGGATCAGAGAACAACATAAAAATTTCTGGGTAAATGTCCCAAGGCAAATGCATGGGAAAACCTTTATAAAAGAACCATGCCTGAAACGTACAGCGGAACTGCTAACACTGTGCAGAAATCAGCTGAGAATCATAACACCTGTACAAATTAAATCTATACAACGGATACCTCACATGCAGATTATGCGGTAGGGAAACGGAGACTGTTTACATGCGATACTCTTGATCGCAAAAGACAGTTACTACTTGGCTATAACTCTGAGCTATATAGCAAACACCCAGCTAAGAACTTGTACAAACTGGTACAGGGTACAAAGGTGCTGGACTGGGTGATATGAGAAAGCACGAGCAAAAATACAATAAGCCATTAGGCTGCAGAGTTATCGGATACTTGTCAGATGGTCTCGGGAAAAAAAAAACATTGAACCTTAGCTACCTGGTATATTTTTTCTCAGCACGACCATAAACAAGGGAAACTAAGTAATTAATTGTCAACAGAAAATACCTTTTTCCTTTAATTGGATACGATCGTAAAAGAAAACCATCCGCTATGCAGTTTTCGAGAAAAATTTGTTCTATTTCAAAAATAAATTCAAAGAATTCTCGCGGGACTTTGTCGTACTAATTTTAGGAAGCTATCGATGGCCGGCTTTCAATTTAAGGTTTATTTGCATGCGGCAAATTGAAAACGTTGTAGAACGAAGTTATTTTTAATTAGGTACAGTTTCTCTATTAAAGAACTAAAAAAAACCTTTAATTACTTCTAAAAAGTAATATGATATTATCGACTATGAAGTTGTTTGAAACCAGTGGCATATTTTTTGTTGAAAAGAAAATTAACATTTTACTTTTTTATTTTGCTATGAACTTTTAATAAAAACGTGATTTAAGGTAGTTGTCGTGCCATGGGTTATGTTCGAATACTTATTAGTGAAATTATGAATCATTAAATAATATCAAAAGAAAAAAAAATTCAATAAGGTTTCATTTTACGTTTATATTAACGTGCTCGGAAACTAAGGGCAACTGCTATGAGGCGATTAAAGGAACTATTATTATTTTTACAACAATTAAAAACATTAACAGGGTCCATCTGGAATTTGACATTAAGCTGTCGTCTTCCTAACAGATGATAAGGAAGATATTATTCAAACAGTTGAGGCACCTCGAGAGCCTAGGGAGTTTAAAGAGAATAGAGAGTTTAAATTACTGGAATGATAAAAAGAAAAAAAAGTGTTCTGTGACCTTACTTCTTCTATCTTTATACATGTTTACAGTAATCGTGGCATTTCAGGTAACTCGCAGTAACTCTAAATATTTAACTCTACTTTATAAAACCGGTCTTAAAGGTACTAACTGCCAGGCCTATTTCGAATTTTGCCAACTCGATTGCAACTAACGCTTGAAGTGAAACCTCATATTTCATTCAAGGTCATTATATAATTTTCACTTCTATAGGTTATTCTGTTTTGTGGTCGTCTTCTTGAATTGTATTGGCGACATTCAACGAAGATGTGTTTTCACAGCTAGTGGGCACTGGCAACTTTGACAGGAAAGTATGTTGCTTCAGGTCATTAAGTTGTCGTTTGTCAGGTTGGTGTGATCTACCTAGTCTAATATTGAGACTTCTTGTCTAGAGAATCCAGTGAGAAGTGAACTGTTGAGAAATAGTTGGATAGTTAGTAGAGAAGTATCCGTAGAGCTGGAGAAGAGACAGGAGCAGGGGTGTAAAGTGAATGAGGAACGCAAGATGTTCCTTATCACTAGAAAAAAAAACCTCCTGTATTCAGGAGTAGATTTATGCTGCCCTACATTCTATCACAATGAATAAATATTCATAGAATAAACATATGTGTTTATAAACAGATCTTAAGGAGGATTTTTGCTAGTAAGCAGAATGTTAATGTCGCACCATATGTATTGCGATGCTTAGACATGAGATTATGCAGATCGGCGCAAAAGCGACTACTCATGCGTAACGCAGAAGTTTGTTGCTGTTTAATTTGACACGTTATTGTGCATTGTCCATTGTAAAAATGTCACCCATAAGTTTCTTCACTCAATTTCCATGTCTTTGAATGATCTTTGGAAACAACAAGCAAATTAACCCAAAACACTTTGAAAATTTCAAATTTTTTACGTGTGAACTCGCGCACGAACTTGAGTAGATTCACGCATGTGCTGGAATGACTGAGTTGAGGATAGTTACTCTATGTATTTCAGTAATTTCAGTGATTATTTCCGTGACATCGCTATAGAAAAATCAAATTGGAAAAATCCTAATTTAAAATGATTTTAGGCATTTATATCAAGTAATATTTTTTGGTAACAATCATTAGGAAGGAAATATAAAAAAAATGGAAAAGGTTCCGTAGTTATTAAAGAGCGTTTCTCTCTTTGTATGGAAAATATTCTTACAAATAAGCAAAATGTAAGCACGAGACCAAATTAAAAGCTCATAATGCTGCAAAAGTTTTGATAAGGAAACCGAGCTGCAGGCGTTCCGAGCCACTCAAATTCGACGAGGACTTGAATCTTTTGCATGTGGAATAAAGAATGAAAAGTGGCGACGAGGAACAAACTACTTCACCGAGACTGAGAGTAATTTTATAATTATACTTGTTGTGGTGTAAGAGCATACAAGTACAAGAAGATTTTTTAGTTACACGACCAATTATTTCGTGATAATTATCCTTTGGAAAAGTTTTTTTTTCGAAATAGAAAAAGTCGAATGAAAACACAGGCATTCAATTTAATAATAAAGGAATGTGAAAGAAAACTTGGAGGCTGTTAACTAATTTGAATTAGGCATTTTTATAAAAATATATCTTTAATTAACTCTTGATTGCATTGTTTCACCTTCAGTGTTTCTTTTTCTTGCTTGAATTTATGTGACATTCACTGAGACGGCTACGAGAGAGTTGCGATCTGTCATCAATATGTTAGCTTGAAGTGAGTAATGTCCGCAGTATGTATGTATTGCTTTCCATCAGAGCCAGTCAACAAAGGAAAGTTTCAAATAATGAAATTTCTGAATTAAGGGGCCAATGGAAATACTTACTTTGTTTCAAAACTTACCGAACCAATTCAATGGAAAAAATACCAATTATTTTGTCGTCTATTATTCCAACTCATACATGAGTTTTGTCCTGATACGGGGTTGGTATTCACGTATTCCACGAGGATTGCTTCGTGGCCAGTATCTATAATTGTACTTGAAACTCATTCTGTATATTTCATACAGCTTCAACTGACAATTATTAAAATTTATTTATATTTAGAGTATCTTACTCAGTTGAAAAAATAACGAAGCCCTCTATAATACTTTCTAATAATGATCTAGGATCTCATACAACCCTTTAGACTCTCGAATTACATGCTCTCCGGCTTTTTAGATTATCCGGGGTGGCAATTGAATGTCATGTGAGGGGTGAAGAGGTCTGTAACTCATTAACAGTCCCCTTTCGTATCATCTCGCCATAAAGTTGTGGATAGCGAAGATTCTGTTATGCACGTGCGAGTTATCCAACTTGCAAATTGACTGTAGAATGCAAATTTATGTTGTTGTTCGAGGAATCGAGTTACTAAAAGGGTTGTTCATTGTTAGCTTATAATCTCACAATGCACTTTATCTGAATGTTGAGTAGAAATTCGAACTGCAATGAAAAGTAGGATTGGTCAAAATAATATAAATGAACTAATATTTTTTCAGTGTTTAAAAGGAATGAAATGTTTAAACGATGGAAAATATTACAAACACGTAAGTATAGCATAAAAAAAACCAAGGGTGCAACCACGATTGATTTTAGTTTGATTTTAATATTATCGCTGCAGTATAAAACTGTACGTGTGTGCTTCATGAAATTTAATTTTCTTTGTTGCCGGGATAACAATCGTCAAATGAAACACGCATACTACCTTGTCCTTGTTACTTAATGGCGTTAAATCATGCACACTTAAGCGAGATAAGATCAAGAGAATTGAAACTTCTGAACTACGATGTAATCGTTCAAATTATCGGGTTGACTGTTTGTATATACAAGAATTTGATGGCGGTAAATGATTTCTTACCATACCAAGTAGAAAGGAATATTTAAATAAGCCGTTATCAGCGATGTTTTCTAAAAAAAAAACTGCCAAAAAGGTTTGATAATTACCATGTCCTGTTATCCGAAGGAAATATAGCAACTGATTATTGATATCGGTGGCTGGAACGCTACCGAAACGTTGAATTAATAATATAAAAAAGATTGTGGTTTATTTTCCCAAAAAATTAACAAAAAGAATAATGAATAAACCACAGGGAACATACAGAAGAAATAAATGCGTCAGTAGTTATAAACATTCACTTCATTCAAATTATATATTTAAAATGGTATGGGAATGCCTAGGAAACTCAATAAGCTAGGCAAAAACAACATTGTTGCCGAACTGTGGTTTCCAGGAAACATCGTAAAATAAGTAAATTGAATAACAGATAAACTACCAAAGAGAGGAACTGAAACACTCTTATATGGAGCAGAAACTCTTCTAAGTCTAAAGCCACTGGCTATAGAGACAACTTTGAAAATATTCTTGAAATCGAACTCACTTTACCGCATTTGTAGAGGACGCTTTACCGAAAAGCTTCCTTTTTATAAAGTTGACTTTCCTAACATTACGAAACTGGCATTTGGTCTTGTCATTCACATTTTAAAGAACTGTAGACGCGTTCATTTTATAGCATCCCAACCAAGATAATTAAAACGGAATCGTTGAAATTTGTGGTACCACGAAAATGATATTAATATCGTTCTTGCACGATCTGAGAACCACATTCTTCCTGTCGCTCGTTCTTGACAACTAAACGAGCTCGATTGAACATGCAAAGTAATTTAAATTGCATTGTTAATCCACAGTTTATCTACCCGCTATAAACATAGTAAATTTATTGTTGTTTTCACCTTGGAAAACAAAAAATTATAAGTGCAAATGAAGTTGTACAGAGGCGTTGAGGAGGGTATGATATCTTAAATTCAAAACTATATTTTATCTGAGTCGTTGACAATAGCAGAACCAGTAGAGTCGTAATTTTATTAAAAATATAGTAATTTTTTATCTTTGGTATTTGCCCGGACTATCTTTTTTTTCTATTTCTGTTCTTATATCTAAAAGGAAAAGCTTAGTATCTCCTGTTGCATCTCGATAGGATACTAGACTTGTGTACTAACAAAATCTGCTTAGAGTGCTACTAAAACTTGAAGCCACAGATTTTAATTTGAGAGAATGAAATGATGTCATGTCAAATTTCACCTACACACACATCTCACAGTTCTGCTCGGGGATTTTAAAACTTTGCGCCTAAGCTTGGAATACGTTTTTCACTTTCCAATTTAATGAAACTGTGAATGAGTGATTCTTTATTGGCGGAAACTTCTCCAGTTTTTCACGCAGCTCACAATATCACACTTTTTATGGTCCAATTTGTCTATTTTTTTCTTCGAGTGACTTTGGTTCAATTTTTTTCATTAATTTTACTTATTATCGTCAAGTTTGTATCGTTTTACATCCAATTCTCCCAATAGTTATACTTATACTTACCCGAAAAAGCGATACTTAATCTTATTCGTGAAATTAGTTAACCTTTTAGCCTCAGCCATTTTATAAAAACCTGAAACTCGTTCTTGAATGCTTAAAAAGTAAATAAAAACAAATTGCGAGTGTTAAGAAATATAAAAAGCGTTTCATAAACCTTTCTTTTTATAGTAATAAATATTCGGCCACGTCCACTTGTCGGTATTTTTGTGTACATTCGCTTATTAACACCTCGTTGAAACTTATTATTTTTTATGGCGCGTCCCGATATCCAAAGCTGTGATTATCCACCGTATATTTAATGCAAATTATACAAACACTTTGGAAATTGGTATAGTTAATTGAAGCAGTTCTTTGAAGATGGTGTGTGAAGTGTCTTAATAGTATATTGGATGATTATAGCAATTTTTATCCGCAAGAAATACGTGATGCGAAAAACAAATTGAGGTAAATCGGTTTTAAAAGTGTTTGTAATAGGCATTCAAGTCGATTAACTTGACGCCCGGCATCTTTTAAGTTGTAAATTGGTTAAGAAACTCGATCTCTATAATTATAATCTTTGGTATGAATTTTAAATAGCCATTAGGAATATTTCTTATGGCACTAAAACATTATATGTACAGGCTCCATATGTAGAATTTCATATAGGAGCAACAGTACATAAAATTATATATGTCTAAGAGAAAACAGCAGTCTCTCCTGACGATTGTCGTCTTCTAGTCAAGTCTGTCAAAATAAATTGCAGAAGCTGAAGCATTTGGTCATGCTGACTTTTTCCCATAAGTAGGCATATGCCAGCATGATCAAAACAAACATCTAAAAGTCTTGAAGTAAAAGGCGAAGAGTCATTATTTCTGTCAGGTTATTTTGGTTTAAAAATCCATATTTTAAATTTTTTATGTACAATATTTTTGATTCACCCTGTATTAAATGGGTGTCCACATTGGTTGTGTGGACGTCCCTTGGTCCTGGGTGTACATTGATGTTTAATAGAACTCTCTGGTTCACTGGAAAACTGTACTTATATTTATTGATTACTATACATAACTTAAAGCTTATAATACTATTAATATTAACTTACTATCAACTAAATCATAATAAGAATTAACTAAGAATGAATTAATAATGCAATAAGAATCAAATAAGGATCGAATAAGAATGTATCCCAACCAATATAATACCACATATATATTTTACTTCAAGTTCAAACTGATCAAATATTATTGTGATTTATTGTCGTGTAACCTTAATAAATCACATACCGTTTATTCAGCGTTGAACTTGACTTTATCACGTTTTTGATAATTTGTATAATTTCGAATGGATTTATTTCTTAATCTGGTTCATGCCTAAAGGACATTACAACCCTGTTCATATATATATTCTGCTGTAAAAGATATTTAAAGTATCTTTTATTCCGACTGGAATATAATCATTAAATAACATCGAGATATCGAGAGAAATGAAATATGAAAAATCCCTTTCCAACTCATTTTAAGAAGTCCTTCCATCACGAAAATCACTTTCCATTCGAAAAAGCAGACGTCTAATCTTAATAAATATTTAAAACCAATGTACAATGCCTTTTTCGTGCTGCTGAATAAATTCCATTTTAAAAGGCAGAACGTCTATAGGTTTTCAATTAGTTGATTTATGGAAAAAGTTTTATAAGGATTTTCATTCGAAAATAATTAAAAGAAATACATTTGAAAATAGGGATTTTATGCTCTCATCTCTGTCAAGTAAAATATACCCCAAATTATTGATTATCATCATACAGTAACTACCAATTATCATCTGCTGTTGATAAAAATTGCAAATCAGGTTTTACAGTTGCAGCAATAGATATAGAGAGGCAAACGCTGCGGACACTATTATTAAAACTTGCAGTGAAGCGAGAAGGATCCACTCTATGATACCTCTGCAACGCTATCCCTATTTAACTGCAATATTAGCTTGCTCACCATTTAACCTGTAGTTATGGTATTAAATTTAGCTCAATATGATTGTTTGTTGTACACCCGCCCGGATAGATTCGTACTCGATTTACAGCACGTTGATAATAACAGACGAAAGATTTGCCGGCAATAACGTTTGCATCATTATATAAATGTCTTGCAGTATACAAAGCAAAGTAATGTCAATGTGATCAATTTCTATGAGCGGAAAATTTATTTTCATAATCAAATTCACCGACTAATATTTGCCTAATCAATTTCTCACTTGCCCCAATTTAGTTTCACGATTGCAATCATCTGAGACAATACCAAACAGAAATCATGTATCAAATGTAATGTCACCCTTATTTCCCTATCCCTATCATTCCGAAATTGTATCTGGGCCACCGATACACACACAGCCGAATAGACCCTAATTAATTTATAGCCTTTCATATGCCCTTAGACTCGCTTTAGGGGTACCAAACACCCCCGGAGATGGCGTTATCTGCCCATCCGAAACGTATGTTTTAGTTTCATTGCTACGGATGGGATTTTAGATTTATTTCGTTGGCAATGCTGTAGCTATTTGCATGGAAGGTCGCGTTTATGAGTCATTATACCAAATTCAATTAATCTCCGGCGGTGTTTGGCTATTTGTAGCTAGATTATATGAGCATTAAGGTAACTTACCGAATAATACAAATACCAGTTAGTACTTAATGTTTAATTTAATTCCTCTTAATTTTAATTTTCCGACTCTGTCTTTATCTGTTTAATGACTGTGTCCTGGTCTCTTTTTAATTATAGAGTGCCTTTCACGGCACGAACTGAAATATGTTTGACGTCTCAGGATTATTTTCATTTCTAAAAATACAAAGCCTAACAAGTAAGTTTTATTTATTTAGCAAAATTCGGGAACAATTTGTAATAATTAATTGTAAAATTTTTGCAAATGTTTCTAACTATACCCATTAATAGAGTTACTCTTAAGTGGGTCCTAGGGCATAAGGGCATTGTAGGAAATGAAAAGGCGGACAACCTAGCAAAGCTGGGGTCCGAGACAGCATTCACTGGTCCTGAACCAGTATTTGGGATATCCAAAACTGCTGCACGTGGTTGTATATCTCGGTGGACTCAAACTAAACACCAGTCGTACTGGAGACACGTGCCAAAACAGGAACACAGCAAACTCCTGGTTAAAAAACCCTCGGAGAAGCTGACCAATGATATACTAAACCTTAGCAGGGCCCAAATAAGGATAGTGACGGGTTTACTCACTGGACACTGCACTCTAAGGAAGCACATGCATACAATCGGCATATATAGGGAGGAACCTATTTGTCGGTTGTGCATGGAAGAGGAGGAAACAGCCTCTCACATTATCTTCGATTGTGAAGCATTATCTCACTGGAGATATAGACTCGTAGGACTAGAATTTCCAAGGGAGGATTTCTCCAAGAAGAACCTAGTGAAAAGCCTGCTGAGCCTGATAAGGGCTGCTGGTCTCTTCACATAAACGGCACAACCAAGAGCACTAAAAGCCTTAAGGCTGAGGTGCCGAGGACATCAATCCTTTGACTGGTGTGCTGATCCAATCAATCAATCAACTATACCCTTATCGTCATTTGGCGGTTGTTCAATAATACACGGTGAATGGTGGGATGACGTAAACTGTACGGTGTCTTCTTTTTGAACCAGTGTATGTAACGGTCTGTAAATTACTTTCACTTCAATTTATAAATTTATTGGCTGTTGACGTCCCATTATTTATTGACTCATCGACATATCTTCCGGCTGTTGTTGAAGATTCTCATCCGCCATGTCGTTTAAAAGCCAGTTAATCACCACCTGCATCAAAGGGTGGCAGAAGTGTGTCTCTAACAGTGTTCATTTTCGTATCTTGTAGGTTTGAGGATCTAGAATAACCTCAGTTAAAATATTTTTAAAATAAATGCTGATTACGAAGTGACCTTGTTTTCATGCTCGGTAGTGTATATTCAGCATTTGACATGAAGTGTTATACAATGATGATCATTTGTCTAAAAAATATGGAAGTATAACTGGAAAAAAATGACAACGTCAACGCCACTGAGGTTGAAAATAATGTTGTTAATCAATGAAATACTGAAAGATGTTGCTTAGTTCTTTTCGGCTCTTCTGGTCGAATTTTTCTCTTGCAATACGTTTCGAGTTATTCGTGAGTTCTTGTCACGACGTCTCTATTTAATGAAACGATATTTTTTTACACGAATTTCATTATGGATAATGTATAATATCTTCAAGTTTACAGAGTGTTTCACGACGAACTTACACTACTAACATGATTTCTATAAGAATTGGCATGTATGGAGAACAAGTTTTGGCAAGTTAATGGAAAATATTTTGATATACATTTTAATTCCGATTACACCGAAAGTGAACGACTTTGATATCTTAAATGTAACACCCTGTGTATTATCAACTTTTCGAATTCTAAATTAACTTTGAGTGGAATACTCTTTACCCAAAATTTATACTTATCGAGATATTAACCAATCACATTGAGTTAAATTGTTTAATATTCTCTTCACTGTGTGAAATAATAAACAACATTTAATTGGAACGTCTCTATATCCAAATAAGAGATAATTTATTTCTTAACAAAATATATAATTATGAAAATATTTCATGCTCCCATATTAAAAAAACGTTTTTAACTTTTTTTCGTCGGTATTTTTGTTGTTTATCATGAAATATCTTGATGAAAACGATGTTAATTAATAAGGCAATTTAATGGAAAAGACTGATAATTTAGAGCCAAGCTGTGCAATTTATTTCTAAGCGAATAATATCAGGGAGTGTCCAGTATTCGATTAACCTGATTTCGAGGGCTTTTCATCACCGAATGAAATTTCTCGAAATACTAATTCTGGAATATTATTGGGTAAATACATCTAGAAATTATTTTAAAAACTTCTTCATTTATCTACAGAAAACAAAAAAGAAAATATTTCATTAATTCTGTACATTATTGTGTCGAAAGTATAATTATTTTGAAAGCTTTATCAAAATATTAAATATCTTCTACTGCAACGACCATTATCAGGCTCAACAGTCTTTTCACTAGTTCTATCTTGGAGAAATCCTCCCATGGATGTTCTAGTCATGGGAGTCTATATCTCCAATGAGATTATGCTTCACAATCGAAGATAATGTAAGAGGCTGTTTCCTCCTCTTCCATGCACAACCGAAGATAGGTTTCTCCCTTAATATGCATATACTTCCTCAGGTTATGGTGACCGGTGAGTAAACCCGTTACTATCCTTATCTTGCCCCTGCTAAGGTATAGTATTTCGTTAGTCAGCGTCTCCGAGGGTTTTGACCAGGAGTTTGCTGTTTTGGCACGTGTCACCAGTACGACTGATGTTTAGTTTGAGTGTACAACCACGTTCAGCAGTTTTAGATATCCCAAATACTGGTTCAGGCCCTAGCTTTACTAGGATGTCTGCCTTTTCATTTCCTATAATGCCCTTGTGTCCCGGGACCCACTTAAGAGTAACACTTTCATGGTTAGCCAGGGATAACAGTTTTTTTAGACAGTCCCAGACCAGTGTAGATCTGATCCGGGGACATGCTAAATATTTTAGTGCTGCCTGACTATAAGAGAGTATAAAGATCTTTTGGCTTCTATACCCTCTTTCGATATTCAATTGCAAACACATGTCAATTGCGTAGATTTCTGCCTGGAATACAGATGCAGGAATTGCACATGTCATTCAATCTCCAGAAATGTATGCTTTTTGTTATATATTTCTTGTTTGCTGGTCACTCTAAGCGAACTTGTGGTGAAGATGGTCAGTAGAAGTAAATCCCCAATCATATTTCTTCTAGTGATGGATCTGTTGAGGTTTCAAAGAGGAAAATCCTCCCTCTTCTGTTTGGGGTTTACCAAGATGGAGAAATCTCCTTCAATGTCTTCTTCTGCTGAACCAATACTAATATATTAAGGATGCAACACTGTCACTATCTCCAACACATGTCTTCCCCTTTTATTAATATACAGCTCCAACTTGCTCTGTGCTGGAAAACAACCCACATAATTGCCTTTTCAAAATTAACTCTTTATAAAAGACCAAAATGATTCCAAATATTATGTTTGCAATGCCTTTGTCATGTAGTATTGTCATGATTACTTCACTTGAATAGTTGGTCTCACTCTTTCATAGTAACATTATTACAGTTACTAATTTCTAAGTGCAGTTATTGAATAAATATGTACTCCATATCACTGACGGCGTTCGTAAAGAGCACAAGAAATACGTTTGCGTCTTACTATTTACTCATATTTATTGTTTTCACTTTAAGTTAGCTGTTGCGTCTTTTCATGTACATATTTCGTACCGCCACCGATCGAATTAAACGAGATTATTTATTAGTCAAATTTATGCTAAATATAAATGATGCGGAATTCGAGAAGATATAGAGGTACTTTGTTCGCAGTAAATTCCATTTAGTCGAAGAAACATAGGCTACATTATAGGTATATTGGATTGGGTTCGGAGTCTTTTCAATACTCAGATGAATTCAGTGCTGTACTGAAACGTTTTCGAAGCTAGGTTTAAACTGCACCAGGTTGTATCTCATGAACTGTGATAGTTAGACAGTAGAAATTTTTACAGACGATGTATTTCTGTTGTCGCTATAATATAAATACTAAAAACAAAATGAAATAAATATTTAAAACGTTATTTTTCTGCTCGTTTTTGTTCGATAATGATAATGTCAACAGGTAGGTGGCGCCGTAGCTTAGTTGGTTTAAGCGCCTGCCTAGTAAACACGTTCGAATCTCCCTGCGCCCTCTTGGTTTTCTTAATTTGTTATATTCTAAGCGAAGCTATGAATATGAATCACAAAAGTAAAATTAATCATCTAAATAAATTATGTTAGCTTCACTTGTATGTTTTTATAGATAATAATTGTATTAAAGTTGTATAATCGGCTTGTCTTTGCACTACTTATTATTAACAAAAGATCTATGTACTCAATCAATATTTGATGGAACAAATTGAATTAGGCTTGCAATTACGTGAATAATTATAAATAATATATACAATATAACAATATATACAATATACAATATGCAATATACAATATACAATAATAACAATATATACAATATTACGTGTGTTATAAATTACCACCTTCTGTAAATCGTTGAACGTGTTGGTTCAAGCTTTTATATACAATTTCCTACGTCACCTACAGTTTCTATAAATACTACACCTCTCTCAATAACAATTCATCAAGATAAGCGGTGGACAGTAGTTTTTGAAAAACACGACAGCAATGTTGCTTACAATCTGTATACATAAAGAAGTGTCACAGTCGGCTGTGTTGAAAAGATCCGAAAGCTCTAGAACACATAAATTTGGAAGCCTTATCACCATTCAAATTGGTTGAGATCTTAGTGTCGACCATGTAGAGCTTTCTGGGTCTTGGAAGTTAAGAAGGATTCGACGCATCAGTACAGTTTCTACAGACGCTATTGAAATTGATCTTACCAACGTTTTTTTTTCTCTCATTTTCTTTATTATTTTTTCTCGACGTTCTTTATCAAGTAAGTACGGCTTAATTCAACCAACCAACCAATTCCCCAAAGCAGTTACAGCTGAAGTTATCAAATAAAGGTTTGTTATTTTCTTTCTTTCTGAATTTCTGCCCGTAGCTTTTGCTATTTTCTGGATCCATGTTTTAATAGTATTACGATTAACTGGAATATATATATATATTTGTATCAGTTTTTGATTTCCAACAACAATATTCATATAGTTTTATCCAAATACTTTTTCACCAACTCAGCTTTTTTGAATAGGCTCATTTTCTTGTGCTTACCAGCTACATTTTCAAAATGATCAATTTCGGTACCACGGTTATATTTACGACTATTTTTTATATTACGTTTTGCAGAAGGACCTCGTTTTAAAATTCAAATCCTTGTAAGACGTTCACTACATATTGGGTTTAAAAATAACCTTCTGGATTTGTTGAGTGGCAGGAAATCTGAAGAATAATAGCTTGTCCATTTCAGTTAAGATACAGTATTTCCAATAATATGATCAATTTTTATGCAGAATATTGAGTTTTTAGACAGTTTGCAAACAAAAGAAGAATTCAAACTAATATACATTTTTTCCTGTTGTATGTATGTGTATGTTTGTATGTTTTTTTTGGGGTAACATTCACTGAGACCTAAAAGATCTATTGTGCCCCCTTACTTCTACTTAGTTTCTTAGGAGAGTCTCGGAGACTAGTAGCTCCTTTAGTCCTATTTCCCGGAAAAATTTTAGGATATCTGCAGGCTTCAACTTAGGTAAATGTCCCTCTTCTATCCAGTAGTCTCCCAGGTACTGTGCCCTAGGATTCTGAATTGCTGTGCAGTTCGCTAGTAAGTGGATGGAGGTTTTTTCTTCCATTCCACAAAATCTACAATCTTCTTCCTGCACTATTTTGAGCTTTTTAAGATGCCCATTAGAAAAGAATGTCCCGTTAGGATTCCTGTTAAAACTCTAAGTGTAGTTTTACTTTGACTTATGCATTCATTTGATTTCAACAGGTTGTAGTCACCCAGAAGAATCTTAGATTGCCTAAGCCCTACTAGATCTTTCCAATTGTCAGATCTTCTCTTCTCTTCGGCTTTACCTATTTCTTCCAATATTACATTGGAGCTGATTCCGCAAAAGGATTCCGGTCCCCAAAAGGGTCTTTCAGTCCCCCTCCTTGCTAGTCCATCTGCAATTTCATTTCCTTCTATTCCAGTGTGTCCAGGAATTCACAGTAAGGTAACTAAATTGTTCTCGCCTAGTTCTCGCCTAGGCATTCCTGTTACTTAATACTGTAAATCATGAATATTTGGAACTTGAGAACCTATATTAAGTACGCAGCAGATGTCTATCCATTCTATAAAGAAAATTTTTATGACTGAATGCATGAAATTTTCGACAAAGACTACACGATGCAGTATTTCATGCTTTTATAATGATATTCAAAATACCTATTCGTTTATGTACTTTATGCAAAATGAGGAACTGGAAAACGAATAACTACCGGCAAATTTTCTGCTCAATTAAATCTTTATTTATGAAAAATATTCCAAACAGAAACAACGACTCGGGACTTTATATTTCTAAAAATATTAAATTGTGCATCGTTAGAATACAAGACTGAAATTAGCATTACTTGTAACGGTAGCGAATAGAGTTTTTTATCAAAAATCACTTGTATTTTATATTCCAACTGAATATGTTACAATTAACTCCGGTCAGCACCAATTGGCCTTCATCGAGTTTCATTATGATTAACTCAATATTAATTAATTGTCAAATAATAGGATCCTAATCGCTTTCGCAGTTTTTTTGTTAAGTCTGGAACTCGTGTAATGATGTATGTAAATTAACAAAAATCTCCCTCACTTTCACATTCGATCCGCCTATGGATAAACCCCTTGGGCGTCGTAATTTAAGTAATGCGATAACCTGATGGTTTTTGGAATGGAGTGTATGAGATATCAAAACAAGGTAAAGTTGAAAGTAAAGTTTATTGTAAATGACTGAATCCCTTAATCGAATGATTTTATGTGCAGGGTTAAAATGGCGTACACTTTTATATTTCTCATCTACTTAATTTATTTTAACGGACACATTACTGCTTATCTTATATAACTATGGTATCTTTCACCATTCCGGTGTTTTTTCATCACACCAGTGGCGGTACTTAACTACTCTGTATACAATATACTGTTAAAGTACAATATTATTGATCAATTAGTTACGTTACTAATTTTAAATAGGAGTGAATTTTGTTTTTGTTGGTTTAACAGTATATTTATAATGTGTAGATTTAAATAATTCTCTTATGATTTAAAATCTACAAAATGATTTAAATCATATAAAGATTTATGATTTAAATCATTTTTAACATGATTTGTGACAGCTCTGCTAAACGAGGGGGCAAAACGCAAATGCACAGGGTAAAATATCCATGAACCAAAACAACTTTGAAGGAATGAAACAAAATAATGACACCGAGACGTTACCGAATAGAATAGGAGGCTTCTTCCATGGTTAAGTAAACGTTCGTAACAAAATGCTATGATGGAATAATTCGTGTGTAGCTATTCCAGATAATTTTATCAAGTTAAAAAGTCTTTTTTGCGAACTGTATGTTTCAATTTATCAAATCGAAGCTCACATTACGTTAAAATGATGACATTCTCCCGAAAGTTTAATCTTTTGTATAATTTGAAAATTTCAAAACAGGCAAATGTACACGTGACATGAATATTTAATACTCTAATTTAATTCCATATTATAATGGAAATCGGAATAATATGAAATATTAACGCCTACGATCAAACTAAATATATCCGCATTTGGATGAAAGGCTTGCCAATTTGTATTAAAATTGTTATTAGTATATAAATTATTTGTAAAATCTTATTACGGAAAATGTTATTTGGTTTGCGGTGGATGGAAATTGGAAGGAATCCAATGGTGGTAACATTTCATGCAAATGTCAGTTATTTACAGATGAATCAGTACATGATCATCACAAAGGATACATTGAAAAAAAAAATTTACACAAGTAACAATATATACACAAAACGGATCTTGAAAGATAATGTTCTCATCTCATTGGTAGATATACGTCTGTGTTTTAAGCAAAGATGATTGCCATCATTGATAATAACATCAGTAGATGATATACCGGACAAACATTTTTTTATGCTTATAGCTTTCAGCAATTCAACTTCTGAGTCTAACGTGGCAAAAAACTGTAAAGGTTCCCTTAATAGTATGGGTGTCGACCCTGAGAAACATCTACACAAAATGGGAAAAAACAAATAGCAGTAAATAATAATTACGATCTAAATTTAATAGACAATATCATAAATAAAAAATGGCTAAAGCATACTTTAGAACAAGCTTTCCTTCTGATAAAAATTAAAATAGTTATTTTAAAAACTTAACTTACTTTGGAATACTATCCTTAGTTTTATGTCATCGTTCAGTATGGAACTTCATCAAACAAAAAACTCCATCTATTCAATATAAAATAGTTTTTCTTTCAAACTTACCTCCATATTGCACTCGAACCTATCGCCACACTCGAACTTTCCCGTTCTCAGCAGCTCGCAAGGTTCGATTGACGCTCGAAACGCAATCACTTCGACTACCGATCGACCGCCAATCGACCCGTTGGTGGACACAGGGTATGAACTCTGAACAAGCGATGGTACGGCCACCTACTGGATCGGAAAAGTTACTAAAATTGCTGATTTAACGAAAACTGTAACGCTGCTGGTAGTTATTCTAGATATTTGCGCATGCCTCACGGCTACGGCTCACATTGTATTGTAGTCGCCATTTTACGGTTCATGTATGTCGTGCTTCAAGTTTGTTGTTGAAGTGTGAATTAGTTAAAATTATCTTTCAATAATCATTATCGAAAAAGACAATGTCCAAGTTTATTGTGAAGGAATGTAATGTATATAGTGAACTCGGTAAGTTTAATTTTAGTAAAATAAAACAAAACATCTTTCATAACATAAAAAGTGACAAATTACTAAAGTACTTTTTTGTTTATACAGCTTTATACTTCCAATCCAGGAAGAACAGCTTTTAATTTGATGGAACGAAGTGGGAACAAATGCTCGGATTTGAAGAGGTAATTTTTTACACATAAATTTATTTAATGTTATTAAACATGATTATGTTCTAGATTATAAACCAAAGAAGTTAATGGACATTTGTTTGTATCAATTGTATCCCACAAGAAACAATTCCATCTACAAGCAATGTGTCTAAGAAGTATTGGAGAGCATTTAAAGCCATTCTGAGTGGTTGATAATCATATGAAAAGTAATATAAATCTCATATAGTATAATTATATTTGCAAATAATAAAATTCTTTGCAGATACCAGGATCATTATGGAACCATCTATGGAGACTCCCTTCTTAAGAAGTGCCAATAAAAGTCTACTGGAAAAAGGTAGAACAATTTTCAAAGGTAAATAGTTTCGAGTAACAAAATAAATATTCAAACCTGCACAGTACTATGTGTTTGAGCTAATTAAAAATGTTTATAAATATATTGATGATAGTCATATTCTCTTCAAGATTGACTAGATTAAACGATGAAATAAAACAATTTAGTTTGTTTAATATCATCGTTTAGTATGGATCTTCATCAAGTAAAAGCCTCATCTATTCAATTTACTAGATTGGCATTGTAAACTACACTTTGTTAATAGTATGCAAGTTTTGGTTTTTAGTTAGTTTTATTTGTAGTAGGTTGATCAATTTGTTCGTTATTTAAAAAATCTCGATAACACTGTTTTCCTTGAAACTTAAAGGAAATTTTCACCTATTGTAGGCTCCTGTATATTTATATTAAATACATTTGTGTGCTTACTACTATCACTTTTCTTATTTGTAGAACTTTTATAAAACAGTTGACTGTAAAATAAAAAGTTGAGCCAAAAGATATAAAAATTTCAGTCTCATTCTATCATTTCTTTGATTTATTAAATCCTTTTGCTTTTTACATAATGTTATATTTAATTATTTCTGCAATCCATAGTGTGAGCTCACTATGTCTATATTTGTTTTTTAAACATGCATTTTTATTACTGTTGATGAAAACTATAATCATATTATCTAATTAAAAAGTTTTCATCACCTTACAGGGCATGCTGATTCTTTTCAAAATTATTTACTCAAATTTTATTTATTAACTATTGTATTGTTAAGCTCTTATATTATGTCTTTCTGTTTGTCTTGAAATAAATTTAAAAAAACGATCTGTTTATTATGTTATTTTTGGTAATGAATAAAAGTATATAAACTGGTTGATTATTGTTTAATTTTTCCCACTCCAGGCATTGTATGGTCCATATTTTGACATTTCATTTGATCTAACTTGTCTATTTGAATGTTATTAATATAATATCAATCAAATGTTCAGTTACTTTAAATGAAATATCAAAAAATGGACCATAAATGCCATATTTCAATAAAAGTAATATTACAGTAATTTTGAATATGCCGCCAAAAACTGTTAAATTACAGGAGTCTACTTTATCGGCAGTTAGCGAGGACCACAACCATGTAAAATGTGTTAGAGCTTACTTTTCCGACCTGTAAGATGGCGCCACCCGTCAAAATTAATTCGCCCTAGTTAGCGCCACGGTCAGATGCCTATCTATAAGTATGTTATCTGTGGGTGGACATACATTACATTACGTACGAAGTGGAATAGAGGGAGAATCGTTTTGACTTCGAGTCGCATCCACTTCGAGCGCCAATCGACCCGTGTGCGGAGGCTCTTAGTGTACCTATGTGCAGAAAATTTGAACTAAGAGGGGAAATACCTACTCACATACTTTGCTTCTGTGGGAACTTACAAGGATTTAAACAATAGGGTGTTCAACTGAAAATAGAGTATTGTTAATTCTAAGGGAACAGACTAAGTCGCATCGTATTTTATCCAATTGAATGGTGTTGTTTTGCTTTTATCCCCATTTAAAAAATTCTATTATGAATATTTCTTGAAATCCACCTTTAGATTTTGACATCACTCGTATAAGTTGAAGTTAGTCACATATTTTAAGATGGAACAAAATAATAATAAGAGAAGGCAGTTACCCGAATTGAAGAAGAAAAGAAGGAGTTTAGGTTACAGTGACAGTTGGTTCGCATTTACATGTGGTTTCATCTTGGTTGAAATTTTTGATTAGTTCGAGCTCAAGCGTCATGCCCTTTTATTAATAAAATGCTTCAAATCTAAATTGAAAAAGATAAACTACAGAGTGACAGATGTCAACATTTTTGTCCTGAACAAGCTTGAACATCCCAATAAATAATAAAGAAGAAGAAGCTGAAACATAGAACAACAAAGGAAGACTACCAACAATTTAAAATTCAAACTATCTCCATTATAGGTTGCATAATTTTCTGTTAATTTAACTAAAGACTAGATTTGAAATAATTTTATTTTTGAATATCCCATTTTTTTCTTATTAATATTACCTAATAAAACATGGGAGCAAAATTTGAAGTTGCACACCCTGTTGTCTACTCTGGTTACAAATAGTATAATGGATATGTACTCCACTGTTTGTTGGATCAAAGATATTTTATACACAACGCTCATGGTCTGCAAATGAATTTGAACAGAGTCACTAGGGTGATAGATAATCTTGCGAAGTCAATTAGTTACATCAGCATTTGAACTATTTAGTTTACTCGGTGGAATTGTTAATGTACCTTTTTTAATCTATGTCGTGGCAAAGCTTATGGTATATTGTTGAAAAGTGCTTAAATAGCTATTTGTATAACAAGGGAGCAAAATGCTACTTTTCACCCGAGGATTAAGTTTACTGCCCGACGCGTATCGAAGGCAAATTGTTAATGTAAAAATCGTTAAATTAAAATAACAATTCACTGATATCTACCATTTTGCAAAATACAGGGTGTTCTATGAATAAACGGTAAAAATCTTACTTATATAATATTATATAGTACACAGAGAAAAAAATTCGCTAGCCATTAGCGAATATTCACTTGCAGTAGCAAAAAAGTTCGATTAAATAGGGGACAAATGACTTATTCATTTACCACAGAAAAAACCATATTGCTAAAATTAAACATTTACAGTTAATATAGAGATCACTTATCATAGATATATTTCAAGTGGTCCATTTTATTTACTATAAATTTTTTAGTCACTTACAGTTATCGACTTAGATAACTTGCTAGTAGCTAGTTAATATAATATCGTCTATTAAATCTGACATATTGTACACCAATCCTCAGTGATTTATTCATTTACCTTAGTAATACAGATTATCAGGACTAATTGAAAAGTTTATTTACAGTAATCGATTTATTCATTAACCTTAATCTTGGCATTTAGGCTTATACAGGGTGTCCACTTATATTTCCCCTATTTTAACTGCCTATTAATTCTAAACGGTTCAGGAGAGAAGTATTAGGTTTTCACGGAATTGTTCCATTTTAGTAGCTACAAGTTTTGTTTGAATAGATTGATTTTCTTCTATCGTTTTCGTTTACGTCACAACAAAATTGGCGCATTTATGACAATTTTTTTTTATTGACTTTCTTAATGGAATGACCAGTATATTTTTTGTAGTTTGATAAGTGATCTTCACCTATTCAGCGATGGAAACTTTTCAAAATCGGTTAGCAAATGACGGAAATTGTAAAAATCCGCCAATTTTGCTTTGACGTAATCGGAAGCGATGGAAAACATTCAATCTATTCGACCAAAACTTGTAATAAAATGAATCATTTCAGTAAAAACCGTATATTTCTATCCTGCACCGTTTAGAATTTATAAACATTTAAAGTTTAGGGGAAAATATAATAAGTGGACACCTGGTACTGAAAACTAATACAAAAAATGAAATTGTATATACCAGGTATGTTAAATGTATTTTATAAAATATAATTAAGTACAAACAAATTAACAGACTTGGAATACAAACTTCAAATTCTTTTCCTCATTTAGTTTTCCATATTGGCGACAATCAGAAATGGATTTAAAAAAAAGCAAATTTATGAAAAACATTTAATTCAAGTTTATGAAATATGAACATTTGTATTTTTTCAAGTTCCTACCTAATTAAAAAATAACTTTTCATTCCATTGTTCAGACGTTCACTATCACTACCAGAGATAATATTTCACTAGGTACCTAGGTACACTTCACACATGCTGTCTTTCCGAATTTCAAAAATTAAATGATGCAATTTCTTGTCTGCACCTGACTTGACGGACAGCCGAACAACCCCAGATGTTACCGGAATGTGTCGAAGACCTGATTTCAAGTACTTAGATAGCTAATGATTAATATTGAGCTCACTTAGAATAAACGATAGATAGTTAAGGGTAAATAAGTCAATTCTAGAAACTTTTTTTATTAAGTACAAATTACCTGGTGACTAAGGTTTGTCGATCGCTTTAACGGACAAAACTAGCTATCTGTTTTTTTCAACTACTAATGAATAATGTTTCTACCACTAATAAAAATTTATTTGCAGCAAGCGATTTTTTTCTAGAAACTTTTTTTATTTGGACGTGTTTTCTCTGTGTATAGGTCGTCAATGCCGTATAAGTTATTTCATTGATTGACGTACCATGACGTCACTTTTACTTTTCCTCCCTAGGGCGGAAAAGTACCACTTTGCTCCCTACAATGAGGCCAGGAAATGTATACTTTGGATAGAGGTAGGCGGAAAACATATTATATTGAAGCATTGAAAATTCTATACAGGCTATATTCGACCGGCAACGTTCTATCTTAGAAAGCTCTTGTTAATTATTGAATTTTTATATAGGAAGATGAACCTTTGAAGGGTCTACTTACTAACAATTGAATGAACAATTTTGATGGTCTACCAAAAATTAATAAACAAAAGATACCATTATATAAGTCCTATTTCTAGAACTTTTAATTCCCCCTGCCACAAACTAGGTATAAAATAGTTATTTAACGAATAACAGTATTAATAAGGGCGATTAACAATCGAGATATTTTAACGCGCGAGGAAAGCGAGCGCGTTAATGGCTGAGGCTTTTAATACTCGTGTTAGTTACAAAACTTTTCCGTCGACTGTACAGCTTGAATCCTTTTTTTCAATATTTGAAAACTAAGAATATTTATTTGTTTCATAGGTATGTACTGTCAAAAATAAATCATGACATTGAAATGACACAGAGTTCAGCGGGTGAAATGTCATTTTTTTCGTTTTTTCAAACTATTTTTTGAATGTTTTAACCATGGAGACTATATAAGGAGATCGAACTCCATGTAATTCATTTTTTGGTAATGGTAGAGGGCGCCAGTCTTAAACGAGTACCAAAAACATCTGACTGCAGAACAATAACAGCCAATCATGAGCCTTACATGCAATTTCAGTTCATGGTTTTTTATTGGTTGCTAGCTCATTTGACAGTATGTTAGGTAAGTGAGGTTAGGGATGAAAAATTTTATGACTAAGAAATCCGTTTTCTTTCGTTCTCGTCTTGGAAAATATCTTAAATTGTGATCGTTTGGTAGTAAAATATGATACATATCTTGCCAAAAACATTTCTCTTCGCATGGAATTTTAGAGGACTTGAAGGTTCGGCACAGTCATAATTAGTATAACAAGTATTTGAACGAAAAATGTGAAAAAGACACCCTTTAGTGCAAGTAAGTATAATCTAGAACTAATTTGTTCATTATATATGAATTTTGTGTTTGTTTTTCAGAATTTGGTTTTCTACACAGTAAAATATGGAATATGAAAATCAATTTAAATGGCTTTGAATAATTTAGATTTGAAGAATTATATCTTGCAAGTAAAAAAATGTTTGATAAAACCATAGAAGGTATGTATAGATAAATAGACAGTATAGTCAATGCTCTAATAAGAGGATCAATTAATTACAAATTTGTTAATAAGTAATATCTAATATTTTAGGTTATTTTCTATAAAATGAATGAAAGCCGATTGCTCCTGAACATGCAAAGCCTTTACAAGAAGAAATTATGAAAATGATAAATATACAGAATTGCTGGAGACTTGTAATTTACTATACATTTTGTAACTTTCACCTAAATATAAAGTGTACAATCAGTACCTAAATTGTCTCTAACTTTATACCTATCTACCCTATGGTCTGCTATATGTTTCTAGCTTACTATGAGTTATCAGTTTACTGTTGAAGTTGAAATGAGATAATTAGGATATTTAATATTCTCTACTCAAGGCTTTATAGCATTATGATTGAATTCTGTCTGTACTGGCAAATAATTTTTAAAACAAAAAAATATTACAAAATATTGATAAATACATAGATATCTTCATATGAGATTGGTTTTAAGGAAAATGGTCCATTATATACATCCCACTATTGAACCCAAAATTGTATATACAAACATCTAGGCTACCAAGAAAACATGTGCTGCTTTTTTTCTAGGAATTACTAGAGCCTTTGATGGTGTTAAACACTGTGGTATTTTCTATACACTATATTAAATGATGTGTCCAGAATACTTGCTATTAATCCTGAAAGCTACCTTAGTTATAAAAAACTGCGAGCAAAAGTGAATTACAGTTTTTCTAAAAAATGTATACCTCAACATGAAGTCCTCCAGTCATAATAATCTCAAAATAACAGTGAATAAGCTACAATAACCTACAGCAGAATAGTGAAATGGATTTAAAGGTGTAGGATGAATCCCAATGCTTCAAATTTATCTATGCACAATCTTCAATCTGTTTAATTACAATAAAAAATAGGTACAATATATTATGTTTAATCATCACTGTCAACAGGTACAACTTACTAATGATATTAGTTCATGCAAAGGTTTTCCATATAGGTAAAGTACATATTATATGTAAATAGTACATAGGTATCATGCAAGAAAATTATTACTTTATTCTAATACAAAAACGTACAAAAAATTACTATTCACAGTTTCCTAATAACACAAACACAGTGCAAAGTACACAGAATATAGATATATTCATACTCTGACCAATTTCAACATATATAATTTTATTTTTATATTTGCAACAGATTGTTAGTACCGTGGCAGACTGTTGAATGTCTTTATACTTATTATGTTCATTGGGCTGTTCAGAGCTACATGTATATGAAGAATGTACATTATTCACCATCCCTTATTGCCAGATTTCAAGTTATTATTTAATCACTTTGTACAAAAATTCTCCTGGGGAGGTATTGGCCACTTTAATTGGTACTTTGGACCACTCACTATTCAGATACACCTACTCAAGGATATACTAAAACTACAATTTCCAATATTTTTGTCATCTGAAGACCAGTTTCTTTGAAAATTACATCTGTTGACATTCTATAACCTTCACTACACTATTTTAAATCCTCCGCGTTTTATCTGTAGATGTTATCCCACAAGTGCCACAGACTGAAATTAGGTACTTAGCTGTAGATTGGTAAGAAAGAAGTGTTAAAAATCACTTTCAATGTCGAATGGTTTTAGTAACCCCTGTAGAGGTAGAGTGTACCAATAATTTTTCCCATTTGTTGTATATTTTTGCTCCAAAATTAATAATTTGATTTCCTATTTATATCACTGAATTCAATTTATATTTTTCTGTATACAGAGTATACCTATTAGTAGTTTTTTCAAATTACTTTCACAGCTTATTCCTTATATCAACTATCATATCATTGTTCACCTTTTTTCTTCCAGTTCTCTTGAATTTTACTTGTATATATCAGAATGGTACCATCAGCAAAAGTAAAGTATTTTGTGTGCCATTGTGCTTTTTCTAGACTTCTTACGAGTAATGTATATAATTTGAATCCTAACATAATAAATATTCTTTCCTACTTTATTTATCTTTGAATATTTTCAATCATCTTGGGTAGGTAACTGAAAACACTCTGGCTTTCTTAACTTCAATTCAAGTCTTATCGTTTTAAATCAGATGCACTATCAACCACTATATTGCAATAATTTTCAACAACGCACACACTTTGTCTTTTTTTAATTTTTAACAATAATTTTAATCTTTCTAGCTCCTACTTTTAGTTTTTATTATTGTCATAAGTAATGTTTACAATTTGATTACTGTCACTTATAAAAACTAAGGTTACTTATTTGGATGGTGCCCGTGTTGCAATGCGCAGCGTAGCGGTGAAAATACAAACTGCTTAGATAGTCGATTTTGAGGTCAGGTTTTGTCAATTTCTCCGTATGAGTTAGTTCTCCTTATATAGTCTCCATGGTTTTAACATTAATGATGATTCTAGGTAAGTTGAAAACTAGAAGTATTCTATACTAAAAGTCAGTTTTACAGCTTTTTTGTTAATATTATTGTATGTTTGGTTGCCTATGCCACTATCGGTTATTAATAGAAAAGCGGTCATTGATAGTAGTCATTAATGACCTATTTCGTGTACATTTATATTGCTCAATAACGAACAGTCGGCGGAAATTATATATTAAAACTTGTCGAACCCCAAACAGATTAGTATCTTAAAACTAGCCAACATTTGTTAGAAAAGCTATCGAATTCAAACTATTACTCATCAAGTTCCGACGTAGTTAGCCTTCTTACGAATGTATTTGTCCAAAAAAATAGAAGGAAGTCATCAAATCAAAATTAGAAACTAATAACTGTCCTGGAACACTGCCGAATCGTGTTATTTGCCAAAATTAACAAAAATAATAATGAAATGGGTGATAAAATTTAAACGGCTCAGTGAGGAATGGTTGAAGTTTTGGTTTTTTGAACTATTCAGAAAGGCTAGGTTAGGTTTGCAATGAGTAGGTCTAGAAGGTACTCCACCGCGACTCTCTAGAGTCTATTGTGGCTCATACCTATTCATATTGCATCGAACAAATTCAGCTTCTTAACAAAGCTGATTAGTTTATTTGGTGAATGATATTTCAGTCCCCAGGGAGGGAGAGTGCCCCACCAAACATCAGATATCTGATTCGAGCCACGGGGGAGCAGGCACAAATTATATTCTCTGCTGTTTCATCATCTTCTAGACAAATACGGCAAGTCGGATCTTCCGACAGTCCAAGCATATGATGATTCAGAAGACAGTGGCCTGTTGGACAACGTAGGTCATGTCTGCTATAGTGTAACATTTGTTTGGAGACGTTCTTAAAAGGAATGAACCATTCCTGGAATATTATGCCAGAGGTCTTCACCTTTTTTCGCTGTTCAGGTAATTGGTGTTTGTTTGGCGATGCCAATTGTAGGTGATTGTCAGATAAAAACACGTGCGGCACCCTCCCATTCGAAAAGGTAAAGATAAATAGAGACACCTCGTATCAGCAATACACTATTTTATTCCTACAGCGTAATTATATCAAGCAGCAGGTGCATAGCCTCAATATTATTATCACAATTACATACATCAGGACGGCATTATTAATTTTCCGGATTATTGAATTAATGCTTCTGATGCATACAAAATGATTAAAGTATTTACATCCTATACAATCAAATGCAGAAACTGCATTTACGTTTTATTTCAAATAACAGATATGTTTGTAATCATTGTCGTGTACATTCTATTCACATCCCTTTTGAATTAGGCCTTTTACGTCGGCAATATTTTAATAAAGTTTGTGCTCATTGCAATCAAAATATCACTGCTTGCGGCGGATATAACCTGTCTTTTGATTAAAAGCCGGCATACGAACGATTGTTGTATTTATTATCTTTATTGTTTAACGGACTATTGATTTTGAGTAACTACTTTCAACTTATAACTCGTTTATCTGAACAACAAGTTGTCTACGAAACCGACGGGATTTATTGGCTCGAGTGTTTGTATGGAAAAAAAGACACGAATATTATTAGTACAACAAAAACGTGATATTGGAACAACAAATGGCGTAAGAAGCTGAAGTAAAACGGAAATTTTATGAGGAGTAAAATCGAGTGTTAAAACTAAAAGCATTACGTTGAAAGTCATATATTTAATTTTGGCATACGATATATATAACATATGGGCTGAAAAGTCCCGGGCCTAACAAAGAAAACACGTTTTTTTTTGGTAAAAAATAGTTTTAGGCATAAACGTAATTTCCATCAAAAAAAACGCCGCTCTAACATTTCAATACCACTTTTGTGGAACGATTTATCTTTTGCCTCAAAATAGACCTCACTGTCAGCAATTACCTCTTCATTCGAGCGAAATTTCCTACCGGCGAGCATTTTTTAGCTCTGCGAACAGTCAGTAGTCGCTGGTAGCCAATTCTGGCGAATGCGGTGGATGTGGGAACAATTCGAAGTTCGATTCATGTAGCGTTGCCATTGTTTCCATTTACTTGTTACACAGTGCGTTGTCTTGATGATACAAAATTGTTGTCTTTGTCATATGAGGACGTTTCTTTGCAATTTTGTCCTTCAAACGCTACAATAAAGATATATAATATTCACTGTTGATGATATTTCCATTTTCAACATAGTTGATGAATATTACACCACGTACATCCCAAAATGCCCAGGCCATAACCTTTCCAGCTGATTGTTGTGCATTCGGGCGCTTTGGACGAGGTTCTCCAGTTGCTGTCCACTCAGATGACGATCGTTATGATTACGGAGTGAAGTGATGACTCCATGTTCCATCCATTGTCACATATCGCAAAAATTCAGGTTTGTTACGTTTAAACATGGTCAAACACTGCTCAGAAGCATCAGCAGGTTCTTGTTTTTGGTCAACAGTGAGCAATCGCAACGCCCACTTTGCACAGAGCTTTCTCATAGTCAATTGCTCATGCAATATAAAGCCAACCGGCTCTTTTGATATCTTTACGATGTCAGCTAACCCATGCAACTTCACTTTTCGATCATTCAAAACGATTTTGTTGATTTTTTTGATGTTTTCTGGTGTTACCGCCTAATTTGGACGTCCACTGCGTTCCGCATCATTGGTGTCTCTGTGGCCATTGTTGAAGTCCGCAAACCATCGTTTCATTGTAGTTTCTGATGGAGCAGAGTCACCATAACACTTTTCAAGCCATTGCTTTGCTTGAATGGTATTTTTTTCCATCAAAAAGCAGTGTAAAATTAAAACACGGAATTGTTTTTGATCCATTGTTTTGAAAATATTAAAAGTAGCGACACTCTTAGAATAATAACTCACGAACTAATGAATAGAATATCATGAAATTTTGACAGCTGTCTTTGTAAGGTTAGTGCTAACTGAAAAAAGGGTGATTGCGATAAAACTAGCCCCATATATGTGTCAGGCCCGGGACTTTCCAGCCCATGTGTTACAACAACTTGTTTGATAAATTATAGTGTCTTTAAGGCAAAATGGTTAATGGGTCTGGCTGCGAAAGTTAAGAATTTTGGGCGTATGGTTCGTATCCGGGTCGCGGTGATAATCTTTTTTCAATTGTTACATTGTGACATTTGTATATGAATAACCATCAATAAGGATAATTATACAACCAATATTTTCAAATCTATACAAAAAATGTCAACAAATCATTTTTAAATCTCTTCAAAAATCCTCGCAATTATAATAATAACCGCCAACTTGCAGCAATGCGTTCAGAAAGAGCTCATCCGCTGACTGCCATCATACTAAACCGTTGAGCCGGCTGAACGTGCCCATTTTTTCAATGGATCTCTCTTCTTTTTTTCTGGAAAAAAATCACCAATAACACAGACATCAATATAATACTCCTTTCAATAGTTGGGTAATATATAATTAAGGTATAATCATTATTGTGAGCCTATCTAATGTTGAGATTCTGGGAATTTACCTATAAGCTACAGAATCTGTAAGATCTGTAACTTGAACCTTTACAGATTTGTAAAATTTGCTATTCTGGAACCAAATCTGTAAGAGTCATAGTTACAGATCTTCACTTCTGTTTATAATGTCGAAATTCTAACCTCAAAACCATTAAAAGTATTTAAAATCTGTGTGTATACTTGTGAAATGACTCTACTCATGTATGGCTAATTGCTATCCAAGCATCACAGCCAACAGTATTCTGAAATGAGCCCTTGGCCAGAAAGTTTAGAGTAGCAAAAACCTGAAAAAATTATTTAAATGCTTTGTAAAAAGACTGCGAATTAATTATCATTACTTTCACTACAAAGGGAATTCCTAAATTATTCTCCATAACATGAGGTTTTAAATTATGAATTAAGAATTGAATACTTTTTTTGTCTGTCTGTCTGATGTATCAAACGGATTTAATTGATCCCTCAAATTTCTTCGTTGGATTCTCACATGATTTCTGGAATAATGGAAAGTCTATTTTATAATAATACCATAAAAGTATGTACAAACCGATTCTCATCCTCTTACAACAGAATACCGAATATATAATTTTCCGTTCATATTAATGTGAATGATGTTCACTTTAAAACAATCATCACTTAAAAATCACAAAAATACTAAAAACTCCACAACTTTTTGACTAATAATACACGAAAAATGATAATAATACTAGAACAATGCTCTGTACCACACCCTGTACTGCTTACAGTGACAGGTGTCTAGCCCGTAAATATTTACGAATCTGTAAGGAATCTGTAAGTAACAGGTAAGGTTAGCATCGCATTTCCTGTAACTCTTACAGATTTCGGCTTATAGATCTTACAGATGTTCTCAGAATTCCACCATAAATGCTTATTTATCATCCACTACAACGAATAACAAAAACAATTAACAATATGCAGGATTCTATCGCTGTGATTATGTAATTGAATCACTAACAAATGAATTTGTTACAGGCGAATGTCGTGCAGCACTTGGCATGGAAGAAGGCCGAATTCCTGACCATGCAATATCAGCTAGCTCCTCTTACGAAGCCAAATCTGTAGGACCACAAAATGCAAGGTAAGTGTGTAGTTATCTAAACGTGGTGTTGAATTGTGTCATAACTATGACAACTACTACTCTGTACTACAATACACGATATTTTTCTGCATAGTAAGTACTCAGTTTAACGTATAAAGTGTAAAATATACATAACGTTCAACGCTCTGGTTGCTGTGTAAAGATGCTTTCTGTCACTATTTTTCATAGCCGAGAGATGAAATATTTATATTCAGATTGAATATGCATGAATTATCGCTACCATATCCCAACGTATCAACCCCTCGAACCTGTACTCTCTATAATCCAATAACAAAATACGAAACAGCTATCTTTGCTTTGAACTTAATTCTAAGCTTCTCTATTCTTTTCACACAAAGCCCTTACAGCTATTCAAAAATCTGAATATCAGCAGTAACCAAGTTTTTACACAAAACATTTAATCCACTATCATCTTTGGCCCGCGGTTAACGAAAAATAAAGTCTACCCTCTGAAGGGGAATCTTGCAAAATACTGAATTCAAACAGAAACGGTCTCAGGGCTATATATTTCATCACAGACAATTCTTCTTTTTAAAGGACTATCTGTAAGTGTAAGTGCATTGGTAAACCTTATGTTTTATAAAGTTTCTCAACCTTTTTTCAGTTCGGAACTATTTATTTATATCAATAGTTCATTAGTACGTTTATAATAAGCAACCGTATTTCGTTTTGGTCTAGTTTTCCCAAAATTTGAATTAGATTCCGCCATCCAGAGTGTCAATTTGGCGC
This sequence comes from Lochmaea capreae, assembly GCA_949126875.1. Lineage (NCBI taxonomy): Eukaryota > Metazoa > Arthropoda > Insecta > Coleoptera > Chrysomelidae > Lochmaea > Lochmaea capreae. The sequence goes on from OX421404.1 coordinate 23,688,504, forward strand.
CGTTTGTCTCCAGTTCCAGAGATTCTCTATTCCATTCAAATCCGGATTTGGGTTGGTCAGTCCATGATATCAATTTCCACCTCTTCCTGACAATTCTAGTAGCATGCAGTCTTATCAAGTTCTTCATCGATATTGATTAAGTAAATCCTAGCAAGCTGAATGTGTCGACAACATCCAATATTTGTTTTTCAGTAGAAGCCACCTCTGTCTACTGCTTATCATTTCCTCCTTCACTCTTGCTTTCTTAGACGATCTTTATCTGCTTCCGGAAGGGAGGAGGGAAAATATACTCCGGCGTCGCACCGGTAAAAGGCCTAAAAAGACACTAAAGGGGAAGGATATAAACATTTTGGTCCCTTCAGGGGTGTTATTGATACTCGAAAAAGGAAGATGATGTTAAAATCAGCTCGGTGAAGTATCTATTATTTTCTCGATTCGTTTAATTTATTTATATGAACAGTTCTATAGTATAATGGTTCAAGATGGAATTAATTTAGATTTTAGATTGCAACTATAAAACAATCTCTAGCTGGATCATAGAAGGATTCTTCCCCTCTCTTCACCACGTTATGCTATTGATAATAAAATTTGTTTTTCCAACAGTTGTATGACTGCTTTGAGCAATTCATTAGAAAATGCTGACGAAGGTAGATCTGTTAACTAGTGCTGCTACTGCACTAATAGTATGTTTCAATTCCTGCAATTTTAACTGTTAACATTCTCTTGTATAACCAAGAATAGTTTGGCAAGTTTATTGGAAGCCGTGAAAGGAATGCAGTCGAAAACATTCGATATTGCCATGCCACGTTTAACTATAAAAAAGCTAAAGTGCTAAGTATGTTGTGATAATAATTAGAAAATGGACTTTTTATGATTAACAATATGATTGAACGTTAATTCTTTAATGTGTTTGTTTCATTGGATTTTGTATATTAACATTATTTTTTCAATTTATGGATATTAAAAGATGAACACTTTTCCAAATTTGTTACGGACTTTTTCAAGCTCTGGCAGCGTTGTGCGAAAACCATCATTTTCACGCCCTCCGAACTAACTCAATTGGTGAAATTTATCGAAAGGCATTCGTTGCTTAGCGACCAGCTGACTTCCTATTGGCAAGCGCGTGCGTGTGCTCTTCCCTCTCACTTTGTCAATTGACTGTTTTGAAAAATACCTTACCTTTAAAGCAAAGCAAAAATCAGTTTCTATATATAATTATAATATAATAATCATTATTATTTTTAATACTTTCATAAAAATAGGTACCGTACGCCATTGGTTCGTTTATGACAGATATCCGCCATGTTTCCTCACCCTTTACCGATGCCCCGTAGCTTCAGATAAACTTGCCAAACTATAGTCAATCTCCTGTAATGCAAAAAGGCTACTTATAGCCTGGATTCCATTTTCCATACACCTAAGAAGCAACATCTACTTCTGTATGCCCCGACAGACAATTAATTACACTTGCAAGTTAAACAAGGTTGGTATATATGCGCCTCATCAGTACAAGGTAGATATTATCCGTCCAGAAGCGCTGAGAGCATAATCCTGGACTGAAGACAACGCTGAAATCACATTAATACATTAAGCCCTGTGAAAGGAATGCTAAGAATGTGATAATTGCAACATCTCCTTTCTTTCTGTATCCTATGATTTTTTGTGTTTACTTCGCTTATTTGATCGTTACTGGTTTGCAATATTTTGTCGTTCACCACCTCCTTTTTGCTAATAATATTGATTCCACAGAGGTTCCTACTTCCGTTTCACAGAATTTATATTTTATCCACCATTTTGAGCTTTATGAAGTGCCCATTCTGTATTAATGGTTTTGTATCAATTGAAAATTTTCCATTATACCTTCACCCGTTCGATAAAACTACTGTGTTAGCAAAACGCGTCACAAGTTTAGGCTGAATATAGTTTCGAATATAGTAAAGATTCAAGCAAATTAAATTGTTTTGTTCCATCGTATATGTTTAAAAACAACTTCATATATATGTGAACTTGTTCAAATATTCATTGAATAAAACATAACAAGGATTTCCATGAAGGGAAAGTTGGAAAATTCACTTTTTAAAAAGTTACTCTATATCCGTTCAAGGGCAATTAACTACGATTTTATGGAGCTCTATTTCAGATTTAACCACATTCGGAAAATGTTACAAAGTTGAAAAAAAACTTTAACTCTAGATGAAATACTAACCTAAATATATGCTGAAACAAGGCGGAACGCCCTATTTTCTTGGGTAATAAATCAAAAAGCACTTTTCTAAACATCCTAGAAACCAGCACCGTATTCTTTTCTTCTCAGGTAGTGACAAGCTATTATTTCTTTGGAAACATTAAGGAGTACTTATTGTTTCTTTTGAGTTCGTACAATATTATAATTTAAATTTCAACCGAAGCACTTTGATTTATTTAAAATGAAAATTAGTTTTGTTAATGTATAGTGGCTGTTGGCGCACGGAATTGAACGTAAAAATTTCCAAAATAGTGAAAAGCTACTTGATCTGCCCAAAATAAAAATAGATTTTCCCAAATGAACTGTTCGCTTCATGCAATGGTTTCATCATTCATTCGATTGGGTTCTGCTCAATAGCCCAGGCACTTGAACTGAATCTTTGTACCATTTCCCATGTTATCTACTTCCATTCCAGAAGCTTTGTGTCTTCTATGTAGGCCATTAGTCTGATTGGAGGGATTTTCAGTAGTTGTAATAGTTGTATTTTTTCCTTTCCAAATTGCTTCCGTCTGAGTCCATGTAAGTTCTCGCAGAATCAGAGTATGTTAGTAGGTGTTTCATCATAGAGTTCACATTTCCTGCATATAGGTTCACTAACTTTGCCCATTTTGTTCAGATGTTTCCTCAGGATGCAGTGTCCAGAAACCAGGTCGGTAGGTTCCTTGTCTACCTTGTTCAGTAAACTCTTTGTATGGAGGTGCCCTTGTGTCGACCTCCATTTGAGTTGGTGTTCCCTATCTAGCCAATTCCCGATTTCCCCTCTTATGCAATTTTTGATGATTCCACAAAACGGTTCCGAACCTATGAAGTCTTCTGTAGAGCCTTCTTTAGCTAACTGGTCAGCCATTTCATTACCTGCAACCCCTCATGTGCCGGCACCCATATTAGAGACACTTTGTTGTCTATTGCCAGCCTGTTGAGGGATTCTTTACAGTTTTTTACCAGTCTAGACCCAGTTGTTGGATAACTGATAGCTTTAAGCAGATCCTGGCTGTGTATATATATTTTTATTTTTTTGTCCGGTATATCCTCTTCTGATCTTTTCATCAATACAAGCTATAGCAGCAATCGTCTCTGCTTGAAACACAGTCGTGTATCAGCATAGTTAAATGATACCCATACATTATTGATAAATTTAAACAGATTTTTCCGATTACTGCTCTGTACTTTCTCGCGTACGGCATTGCGTCCTTTCGCGGCAAAGCATAACTTTATTATAGTCTTTTATTTGAACGGCAAGTTTTATGGGAATACATTTCGATATATAAACGAGTCAGTACTCAATTTATGCCTAACTGAGTATCAAGGATGAAAAATTGCGTTTTATCCAAAACCATAGAATGTCATTCGACTTAAAAATGTTTTAAGGTTCTTGCCGAAGTGCCGTAGGCATTTTCTTTTTATTTCATTCACTATAGAGGATATTTCATTTATATATAAAAGAAGATTTATGAAAATGTTGTAACCTGTTCCTCTAAAGAAAAGAGATATTGTGATGCCGTGATGTTGATGTACTGAGATACTTAATAAAAATATACAATGAAGGAATATTATATAGAATTATATGGGTCGTTGGAGATATTTGTGAGCAAATTGAATTGGTAATCATTGTAATATTGTGAATAATTAAGTTAGGTAGTGGTACATATAAACAGATTCAATTATTCATATTTTTTTATATTCACATGAGAGTTGTATACTGGGTGGACTGGATTTAATTGACGTATACAGAGATCTCGTGAACCACGATAGATACAATATTGATTGAATGGAGAAAAAGTTTGGTATATTAATGGGAAATTAGATGGTTCAAAAAAATTTAAAATATCTCCACTACTTCCGGAGATATTTAACAAAATCCGAAAATGATCCTTTTCGTTTTTTAAATTTGCCGTCGTTATTATAAAAGATGTCAAAAAAATGATCCTCAACTTTTTTTAATAAACGAGGTTTTCTATAAATTACCATACCAAAAATTTCATTACGACGTTTCGGCTTTAAAGAGTCACAATCAACTTCATTTTTTAAATACGGACCTGGATTTTTTATTGCAATATTTTTCACATTTTGTATAGATACATACAATGACATAGCATACTTGACGATTATACCACGTTTCGTCCTTCAAAAATCATCATCTTTTTTAAGTAAAATTAATAATTTTAAATATTGGGCATTAAATAAGAATTTTGAAAGAAAACGAATGCACTAAACCTCGGATTATCGGTTCTGTAATTTGGAGGAAGAAACTGCGGAGCACATATTATGCTCATGCCCAGCTTTGGGCAGGGTAAGGTATAACAAATTCGGTTTTAGTACCCTAGAGCCGACGACTTCAAAGCAGTATCACCAAATGCAACCATGGACTTTGACAGAAGCACAGGCTTCTGGGGTGAATTGTAATTCCTATGGGTGAACCACAATTTGATCAAGATATAATGAAAACCCAATAGTCGAATAATGTTTTTCTAATATCCTGACCAGAATCATCAGAATCAACGATCAATGTATTCCATACACCATAAATATGATAAAAATTGAGCTCTATCATCTATCTTATCATTATACGAAGTGTATCGATACTATAACGGTCTGCCTCAGTTACTATAAAGAAGGACGAGACGTTCGTCTTAAAGGAGTTGATTTTTCGCTCATTCGTTACCGATTAACTGTGTCTACAGCATCGGCAGAGGCAACAAGCCAGCTCGGAACCCGTCAGCACGTAAGAGAGAGATAGGAAGTCGGAGGTTTAGGCTATCTTTCTCTAATAGCGCGCATGCTATATATACACCGACAAAGACGGAAAAACCTCTGATCGTCTGTATTTTTCTATCTCACCAGAGTTCAGATGGACATATCCACTTACACAGCGACCTATGGCTGGTTGCCTCTATCTGTATTATCTCTATGGTCTACATACTAGGACACATCGCACATGGCGTGAAAAGGCACAGCACTAATAATAAACTTACTCTCCGATTAAATCGTTGTTTATTGCCATACTTTTCAATATAATTAGCTCTTTGTATAGAGAGGCCTACTATTTATGTGGCTAAGCCGTTTCTAAAAAGTCGAAAATAATTTTCAGTTAATTCCAAAAGGCGTGTGGTGCTCGATATTGTTACAATTATTCTATAAGTAAGTATTTACCTATTTCTAAAACTTCAGTTACCATAAAAACACATAACAAAGCACTCCACTTCTTTTGTTATAAATTAAAATTGCTCTCGATATTATTTTGTTATGAAAGATTGTCATATTGATTCCTAGACTATTATTTTTCTAATTTCATATTTCACATATAAAGTGACACTTTATAAATTTCGTTGACGTTAAAAAACGTCTTACACTTTTCGTAACCAGTTACGAAAAGTGAAATATTTCCTAACTGGTGATAAAAAGTAAATTTCGCCAGTAATAGCGAAAAGTACAGAATAAATAAAAATAAATTAAATTTGGCTTGGGACAAATCCTACTCGCTCTTCGACTTCTTAGGAATAATTGTAGATAACGCAGATTGAGCCGCTTCTTCAATGTCGCTCTGAATCGGACATTGCAGTATTTATATATTCTTCTACTTTAAAATATAGTGAATGAATTATTCACGATAAGAAAAACTATTTTTAATTTCTACTTCTTTTGTCAATCAAAATCACGAAACATGACATTAAACAATACTTCCATAGTAACAAATTTTACTAGGCCACTTAAAAGGAATCTTGGAGGGACGTTTTAAGTACTTTAAATTTTACTTCAAATAATCACATCCTTCTCAAAATTAGAAGAAATATTGTGTGAAACACGTTGGGAAACTATTTTTCGTAACTCGCGGTATTTTGCGCAACTCGCTTCGCTCGTTACGAAAAATTGTGCTTTTCCCAACTGGTTGCACAAATAACTATTATGTATTATGATTACACGGGCATGTACCTGCCTCTATTTCTTTGTTGTTGTTTAAATTTACAACCCGTTTTATCACCACTCTGACTGGACTACGACTTTATAACATGTTATTCGTGTTTCTAGTGCTCCTGTTTAATATGTGGTCATATTTCATAATTTGTTGGACGTACTGATGTATACGGCGTTGACCATAGTCAGAATGGCCCTATTGGCCATCCCGACCACTCTACTCCTTCATAAATGTTCTCTCGAGAGCTACTTTGACACTTTAAGGCACTTTAAAATTGAATATAAAATACGTTTCACGTCCTATAACATTTTATATTTTCATACTATGTTAAAACTTATATGCCCACCTACTGGTTAAAAGAAAACTTAGTTTGTACCTAAATATATCAAATTCCATTTTTCATAAACTCCAAAATAAAAGAGGTTATTACTAAAGCTCGGGTTTATAGGCAACAAAAACTGAAGAAAAAGGCGCTTACATAGGCAAATGTTTTTAATTCCCTGATTAACAATAATAAGTTATTAATAATTTATTTCAATATACAAAGTGAATTAACTTAACATTAACAAATATATTTGCACAACATAAGTAAACACTATTAATTGTTAATTAATAATTAAACATTGTAACCACTTAATATTTTATCATTAATAGCTACAACTAAGTGCTTCTCTATATTTTCTGTTTTAAAAATCTGACTTCTTTTACTTAAAATTAATTTGTACATAGAAAATGAACGCTCTACATCGACAGATGTAATTGGCGCATATTTAAGAGAGGATAATAAATCTGGCCCAATTTGTAATTCTTTGGAAAATGTCCCATTGAGAACTTCAGCAACATCACATAAAAAGGAGAAACCTTCATTCTTGTCAAAAACAAATTTCATTTTTTTAGTGATTAATTGACCATTACTTCCAGGTGTAATCACTGGATTAGGTGGCAAAGGGACACCGGAAAGTATTTCTTTATACATTTGCACCCTCAACGGGGCCTATTTATTTCTAGAGAAAGTTGAAAAAAATTCTGAAAATTCGTTGAATGTATGTATACATATGTATGTATGTATTTTGGGGTAACATTCACTGAGACCCAAAAGATCTATTCTAGTAGCTCCTTTAGTCCTATTTCCCGGAGGAAATTTAGGATATCTGCAGGCTCCCTCTTCTATCCAGTAGTCTCCCAGGTACTGTGCCCTAGGATTCTGAATTTCTGTGCAGTTCGCAAGTATGTGGATGGAGGTTTCTTCTTCCATTCCACAAAATCTACAATCTTCTTCCTGCACTATTTTGAGCTTTTTAAGATGCCCATTCAGGCGACAATCTCCCGTTAGGATTCCTGTTAAAACTCTTAGTGCAGTTTTACTTTGACTTATGCATTCATTTGATCTCAACAGGTTGTAGTCACCCAAAAGAATCTTAGATTGCCTAAGCCCTACTAGATCTTTCCAATGGTCAGATCTTCTGGTTTCTTCGGCTTTACCTATTTCTTCCAATATTCCAAAAGGGTATTTCAGTCCCCATTACACATTGTTATTGCAATGAACTGAAAAAATTTATAATACAGGTTATTTATTCAATGTTTCTATAGCCAGAACTGATAATTTTTCCAATCAATTACCGCACTTTGTTTATTTTTCACCATCAAACAATACCAAAATAATATTTAACCAGAGTGAGTTCTCAAATGTTTAATTAATATTGTGTAGAGAACAAAATTTCATGTATTCACTGACTATTGTTCAAATTGTTCAAATACAAAATTTTCCGGTTCATAAAAAACATTTTTGATTGTAAACTGGAATCCTATCAAATCATAAGTGGTAACACGAAACTAGCTTCGAATTAAATCCCTTCACGGCTCTAATAAATGCCCATTACCCAATTTTTCCATTACCCAAAGCAATGAATTTATGAGATAAGACTGATATATACCCAGCTGAATCTTGCGAATTTTATTTCAATTGAGTAATTAGGACATGTTCAGTTAGCCATTATCTTTCCCTGAACCTTTACGACTTACACAGGAATGTCCCAGGAGCTCATACCAAAGATGATTGAAATACTAATGATAATGATTGTATTGTACCTTTGTTACCGTAGCGTATAGGCAACAAATTGTATCTGAAGTACTATCATTATTTTTGGGACAAGTTTTTGGTACGAACTCATGGGATATTCAAGAATTAGCCTTAAAGAAAGAAGAAAAGGTCAAAGTATTGAAAAAAACGTTTATTTATAGTATGGAATATTAAAAATTTTCATGTATAAAACAAGACACTTAGAGTGGTGATAGTTTATCGCTTAATGTAAAAATTGTTTTTTCGAACATATCCTAAAAACCATTGCCGTACCATAATACTATAGCTACTTCATAAATTTATTGTTTGTATTAAAACTAGTACCTATTTAATTTGTTGAAGTATATGATTTGTTTTTTCAGTAGCCTTATTAAAATGAAATTTAAACGACATGTTTCCTAAGCACCAAACACTAATGCTGTAAAACAGGTTTAATATAAAGTATTGTAAATTAAAAGCTTTGAGTTTTGTTCCAATAGAAACTTCCAAAGCGAATGAAAATACCACACCGCAACTACAGACCTAATGCGGTGCATTTTAAACCCTCCGACTTTTCAACCGTGAGCACTTATTAGTTCTGGCTCTGAAACATTCAGGGTATATCGTAATAACATCTTACAACGCATGAAGAGATCAGGCACTATCATTATCCATATTTTCTACTTCCTTTCCAGAAGGTAAGTATCTTATACATGCTGGTTCAGTTGTTTGCTCTGGTATTTTCCATTTAATTTCCGAGAACAGCCTTGTTTGTCGGGATTCACAAAAGTGTTACCCTATTGTGGTTTGCCTGGGTTAAATGGTTAAGATTGACCCAATCCGAGAGCATGCTAAGGATTTCAGTACTGCCTGACTATGAATGAGAATGAGAAAGCTGCGCAAAACATTCCACCTGGGCCTAGCTCCTTAGACTCAGTTTTATGTCGAACACTGTACCATACTAATGTTCTATCCTGACACTTTGTTGTATCTGCCAGCCTATTAATGGATTATTTACAGTTTTTCATTAGTTTAGACTCAGTGGTTGGATTGCTGATAGCTTTAAGCAGAGCCTGACTGTCAGTAGATATTTTAACATTTTGTTCATTAAACTAGAAACACAGACGTATTTTACGTATATTCATAGGTATGATTAACAATTGCTTTGCTCATCAGTTAAAATATCTCGATTTTTAACAACAATTATAATAAGCTTTAAAAATAAATAATACGCTTCAAAAAATCTGCCCCTTTACTATGAATAAGTGTAAGGTGCAGAGTAAAAGTATTCAGAAATGGTTTTTCAGCAGCAGTTGTTTGATTTTTTTTTGTTCACGAGGGGTAAATCTAAGCAATTTTTTATCTTGACGCGGAAGGGATGTTATATGAATGTAAAAGTGTAGATTACATTTATCATTTGCGTAAGGTTACAATGAGTCATTGAGAATATAAGCGGGAGTTTGGTTATGGATAAAACCTAGGGAGAAGGGTGATGTGAAAACAAATTTTGAACTATATTGACTGGAAATTATTTAATTTATTAATACGATTACAAATTACTTTGTACTTTGTAGAAAGCAATATTATTAACAGATGTCGAAAGGAATATTATTAATTTAAAATGATTGTGAAAGGTTTTATATTTGTATAGAGAAACGCAACTCAGGTTCCATTTGGTGTGTTCTTTTTACAGAATTTGCTCGAGCAATTCAGTTGTTCTGTTCACTTGAATGATTTTGCATATTCTTTTCAAGCGCTCGTTTTGAACAGAGCTGAACTATCGCTTCCCCCCTTGCCCCTAACTGTACTACCTCTAGAGGGGGCTCGGATCTGATTACTTGCTCCGTTCAGTTGTTTATAACCTCAAACCATAAACAATATTTCTCTATGCCTCAAACCATAAGGAAAACAACCAGAACTTGATTTATTTTGAAGCGGTTTCAAAATGTGTGAGCACTTATATGGAAACACCAATAATTTCATCACCATTTTATAATACACTTTCCTCCACTACACATTTTGGCGCTTTCTTTTTAGGATTTCCTGCTCACTTTGGTCACCCGCTCAGGTTGAAAATTATCCCAACAGAGCTGAACAGAATACTGTAAAAAGAACACAACAATTGTGGGGTAACCAACTGATCGTCCAGCTGGAAACTAACCCAAAAAGCTTTAAAAAAATAACTTATTTTCATTTTTCCTTGTAGCTCAGATACGTCAAAGGAAATGTTCAGTAATTTTTTCCAAAGTACAAAAAAAACTCCCAACCTCTACTCCCTTCGTAGATTTATTGATACAGAAATCCCATTATCTCTTCTAATAAATGCTAGCATCGGTTTTAGTCTGTAGTAGTAGACCCACAATCTAATCACTCTTACAAATGAAACTATTTCTAATTAATATCACTATTTAATGGAAAAATGTTCATCGTCAGAATGACACAAATTACATTTGTTGTGATGCCTATTAATATTTTTGAAATGGGAAGACACAAGAGACCCACAATATGAAGTCGTCAATGAACAGATAAATCTAGGGAGCTCTCCACTATTAAACATTTTTTGTTAAGTAACAATTGTAAATATCAGCAGATATAGTTTTCTTTTTTTTCCTATATCATTGCACAGTTATACTGATCTTAAATGGGAAAAAAGATATCCAGGATATCATAGGGCTAATAATAGCTTTAATATTAAATTTGTAATATCATATCTTCTCTTTTTTCTATTCTCATATTTAAGTCAATCACAAGATGACTAATTGCACTAGCCAAGATATTAAACATCAGGTAGAGAACACGTAACTTCTGTCATTCCGACGATGATATGTCAATATTAAAATAATTATCAATTTTCATTGAATAGATTAATTAAAAGTAGTAATAGGAGTAGATTCCACAAAGTAAGGGTCCAAATAGTAAACTCTGCATTCTATTGTTGCCTTCTTCCTTGTGTTTTCCGAGTCGAAGATGAGGGATAATTTTTTAAAAATATTCATAAGCGAGAAAAAATTTCCGGATTTAATTTGACCTCGTGTGGTATTCGATAAAAAAATTCCACACCAAATGTGTTTATTTCCAACAACATCAATTTTCGTCTTCATCAAGTACTTGCAAAACTTAGAAGGTTTTGTCGACTTGATTATTTAGTTACCATGGCAACTCAGTGAAACTCTAAGCTAGAAATTATTTAAGTTTTGAATTTGTCAAAAACAGCACGACGTAGAAAAATGTCTCCCTTTGGTCAAGGTTATTAAAGAAAATATTCGCCAGAATATTAAGCAGTTGACACCCGCGAGACTAGGAAATCGAAGGCAAGCGGTTTATAAACTTTTGCGCAGAAAAAGCGTATGATTTCAACAGAGCGGATATACCTGTCGAAGAACTGGCGCTTATTCTTGGAGACTATGCCTTCAACATGCGAAAAAAGAACTCCGAAGACTACAAGGAGAGTGTTATCAAAGTTCTATGGAACTATACAGCTAAGCAGTTGCAGGAATATTTTTTCGAAAGGTACAATCGCAAATTTAATCCATTCTCTGACATAGAATTTGTCAACGCAAGAGCTGCAAAAAATGCTAAGCGTCGGAAGCTACAAATAGATCTAACCAAGAGAAAGGCAAGTTCATCCGCACTATCAGCAGACGAATTGAGAAAGATTATTGAGCTTTGGGACGAAAACACTCCGGAATGATTGCAAAGAAAGTTCTTTCACACTGCTGCACATGAATTGGCCTGGAGAGGACATGAAGGAGCGGCAGCAACAAAAGAATATTTTGTGGAGGAAATTGACAATCAAGGGGAGTATAATTCGGTTTTCTCCAAGACCACCCAAGGTGGTTCAAAAAGAATGGCCGACAGTAAGTGGCTATAGTACCGAATACAGTCAATGAAGAATTATGCCCAGTAAGACTGTTCAAAAAACTAATAAGCCAACGAGACCAACTCCTCAAAACGAATCGTTTATTTTTAACTTCAAATCCAAACTGGCAGCACTTCAATTCCAGAGGCTGGTACAAGAACAGCCCGGTTGGACAAAATACAAACCTTCCTGGTTCAAATCGGCGGCATCAGTGATTGGAATCGATGTCAACAAGATCAAGATAACAAATGATTCTGCGAGGGTCACTGCTGTTTCAACTTTAACCAAAACGGGAATTGGAGAACAGCAACTAATTAAAATAACAGGGCATGGTAGCAGTAACTACATAAAACCATATCTGCAAATTGACTCAGGCCATCATTAGGATATAATTGACGCAATGAGGTCTGCTTCAACTTATGCAAAGACAATCCAAGAATCTCTAAATCAAGATGAAGCAACTTCCAATCAACCTGCCGTAGTATATAATAATTGCGTTTTTAATATAAACATTAATCATAATGGTCCAAAGAATTTAGAAAACATCTAAGCTTGTAGTTTCCACTAAAATTCATCCGTTGCGATGGGGATCTGTCAGAAATACACGTTCTGATTGTTTAAAAATCATATATGTGGAATTTTCAGTAAAAAATATTTTTATTTCTTGAGCTGAACAGTGAGAGCATTATTCTTCTTCTCTGGCGTTAATCTGATTGCAATAAATAGTAACCTATATGTGCTTTCTCCACGGTCGCTGGAAACGCAAGTATCGTTTGTGTATTTCGAAAGTATTTGTTTGTTCTATGATAAAAATAGAAATCGAACCAACATACAGTACATCGGTTAACAAGAAAAAAATAAATAGAAGCCGTTGATTAACTGTGAGAGGTATGGTTTTGTCGGATGAGGAGGTAAATATAGGGAATTAAAAGTATTCGGAAATTTGATGAAAGGATTGGATACATGCAATGAAAAACTGAAAAATACGATTCACGAGGCTCGTGCCAGTATTTAATTAAAAATTAATATCGAAATTTAAAAAAAAGAGCTATAGAGCGGAAAATTAATGAAGATTGAGTGAAATATCCTTCTGAGGAATGAGGATTTCTCCCTTAAAATATAGTTGAAACTTGTTCTTCGGTTGACAAAACTGAATAATATCAAGGTGATTTAATTATTTAAACAAAGTACCTATGAGCAGATAGAAAAAGTAGAATAAATAATAGTAAGGTGTCAGACAGCACGAAAATCTTTAGCATGCCCCCAGATCAGATCTATAATGGTCTGGAGCTGCCTTCAATAGCTATTTGTGTATCAAGAGTTAACTACTAGCTCTCTTTTATCTATAAATAAAATTAGGCGTGCGCCAAAGTTACTTTCTGCTTAAGAGCTCCAATAATGTCAAATTATGACAGCTCGCGGAAAATTAGGCGTGCTTCAAAGTTACTGTCTGCTTAAGAGCGCCAATAATGTCAAATTATGACAACTCGCGGAAAACATCAACTTTACAGTTGCTTTTCAAGGCACAAAAGACGACTTTCGATAGTGATAGTAGAAAATAGTATATTATTTTATATGGAGGAAAAGTGATACTTTTCATGACGCGCTCGTGTTTGGAGCAAGTCATGAAAAGTAACTTTTCCTCCAAATAAAATATGCTGCTTTTTCTTCAAATGTCGACAAATTAATACAAAAACGTCTCTTTTTGATAATAATAATTGGTTTCTCAATGCGGTTTAGACCGGTGTCGGTGAGTAGGCACAGGTTGTTGCTATAGTAATGTGACATAAAGCTGTCAGTGGACACTGTCAACAATATTAATTTACTTTTTACAATTATTGCGTCTCCGGTTACGTTTTAATTCCGAATTGATAAGCAGTTTTATCGAGTAAGTTCACTTAAATAATAACCAATTAGTTCCTAAATTAGTGATTTGTAGAAGTGCAGTGCACACCGCCGGAAATTATGCAAGAGGCGGAAGAAGCAGCATCGTCCCTCGGACCCTCAAAATCTGCCGAGAAATATTCTGTTGCCTATCGGCATTTTATTGAATGGTGCGATACAAAAGGTGTCGGCAAATATTCGGAGAATGTCCTTCTAGCTTATTTTAACTATTTGTTAAAAGAAGAAGTGGAAATCTTCAACTCTCTGGTCTCGGTATTCAATGGTTAAATCCGAATTAATTATTAAACAAGGAGTGGATATTAGTCAATATTTAAAGTTACGGGTCTTCCTGAAGAAAACCAATGAAGGTTATTGTACCAAAAAGTCCAGGATATTTAGTTTTGTTTTAAGTTTAATAAATCTTGAGTTGTTGACGCTTGTTTTCTTGTTTCTATCTATGCTGCTATGATAACATTTTTCCTTCCGCTGGCGGGAAAGTGGAAACTAAAGCTCCGGCGGAGAAAAAATGAAACTTTACAGTCGCTTACACAGTTGAAAAATGACAGATTTACTGACGTTTGAAGAAAAAAACTTTTATGATCAAAATATTAAAACTCAGCAGGGGGCAGTGTACCACATGCATACAATTGGCATATATAGGGAGGAACCTATAAGTCAGTTGTACATGGAAAAATAGGAAACAGCCTCTACATCAACTACGAATGGCCCATTTGGGATATACGTTGGAGCACTCAATTGAGGATTTCTCCCAGGACCTAGAGAGTGTTAATCCTAATAAGAACAATAACTAGTTCATATGAATCTAAAGGACAAAAAGCCTAAAGGTGGAGGTGTCGATGAGTGGACTATTGAAGAGAATAAGTATCTTCTGGCACTTTCGATGTTTCATAAATTCGTGCCGATAGCGTTGATTTTCGCTTCGAATATGGATGCAATCTTTCCCAAACATGTATGAACTTCACACCTGGGTTTCGCACCATATACTGTTCTTTCATCAGTTTTATATTCATCTCTGTACCACACCAACGTTCCATCCTGACTACATGTTTGTATTATTTTCATTGGAATTGATTCTATTAAGTACATTCACTATTGATTAATACCGAATGCGATGATTTATAGGAAATATTTTTACAGCTGTCGTGCTTTATACACTAGCGAAAATATTTATTAACCAAAAATGATTGTTTCATTGCAACTGTAACCGGCATGGAATGTTATTTTGTTTATTTAAGCTAGATATCCGAATTTAAATAATATTCAGTTGATAGCAAAACGTGGTCGAATTAATTTATAATGAAAATTTATTTAAATAAATGAATACAATGGGCTTTGCATATATCTTGATAAAATATGCATATCTGTATATACAGCGCATAAATATTTCCAGTTTCATCTGAATAAAATAAATTGAATATAAACAGTGGAAAAAGCTACAATTCTTATTCTAAAAATAACAATTTGATGAGCTGATTCGAATAATACTGTTTATTTATATATTTATTTAACACTGCGACTACTTTTCTGCTTGATAGTTTAATACAATTGAAAATATACTGATCGACGAAAAAAACCGCGAGGCATACAAATTTTCCGACAAACCATTAACATTATTTTCATCTTAGTTTATCTATTTTGTAGCATAACGGGAGTTTCTTTCTGAATTTCCCGACTGATTTGGGCTCTTTGGTCTACTATTAAGTGTAGAGGGTGTACATTGTTCCATTTTCATTAATTTATTATCATTTTCCATATGTTTCTGTCTCTTGATACCAATTCAGGTAACTTCCCCGCCATCCCTTCATCTTTATTTATCTTTGTTGTCTCACATGATCCTAGGTTTAACCCTTTTTTTTGTCCTGTTTTCGTTGCAACCTTTTTTTTTCATTTTGATTCAGCCTGTTTAATTGACCTCATCATCTCAATTGTGATTTTTCTATATGCTTCTTCCCCCTTAGTCGCCTTCGTATACCATAATTTCTTATTTTGTCAATTAAAGTCACATTTGCTAGTCTACTCTGGTATTTTATTTCAATCACTTGTAGTTTGTTTTATTATAAATAATCCAATGAAAAGAAGTCTAGTGGCGTTCACTTTCTACCCATTCATAGATTTGGGATTGTTCTAACTAAAAACTTGCGTACAGTTATAATGGCAAGGTGCGACATCCTGGTGAAAGCATATTCTGCAGTCTAAAGTGTTCATCCACTCCACATAATCTACATACTCTTGCTTCCCTTGTTTGAGCTTTTTAGATGTCAATTCGAGCAGAAGTGTTCTATTAGGGCCCCTCTCTCTGCTAGTTTATCTGCCATTCCGGTACATTTTATTCCAGTGTATCCTATGTATGTTGTTTTCGATTAGTTCATTGAGTTTTTCTAGTCATGTCCATGCCAGTTCAAAACTTATTACACAAAACTCAGAGCTTTAAAAGCTGCTTGACTATCCCATTCCTTTTTTTACTGAATTCTGTAACGCATTTCTTTAAAAAGTTCAACTTTTCCTTCATACCATCCAGTGGTACGTCCCAGAATTTGATTTATTAAAATCTAAAAATCGAGGAGGCGGTTTTTTCGAAGATTCCTTCTTTACTTAGTCTGTATCTTGTTCTTTCTGGAACTCTTTCCATGTGACGAAACTTTAACATTCTCTTTATCCATGAGAATGTTTGTCCGTTTATTATTTTTGGATTTCTTTATTATAAGTTTGATTGTCAGTGTGAATTGGTCCTAGTGTTTTCCAAAGAATTTTTTCTTTTCTTTAAATTGGTTCCTGGTCCATTATTGTATCAAATAAATTAGTAAACCTAAAGAGTGGTTAATTATAATAGTTCCTTAATTTAAAATAATTTTATTCGAGTCAAATCTAATATATAAAATTCTCGTGTCACGGTGTTAGAAGTTGAACTCCTCCGAAACGGCTTGACCGATTTTCGTGAAATTTTGTGTGCATATCGGGTAGATCTGAGAATCGGACAACATCTATTTTTCATCCCCCTAAATGTTAAGGGTGGTCCACCCCTAATTTTTTTTTTTATATTTTCAGACCAAATTTTTTGTTTTTATTTTTTTATGATACAGCATACGAAAATACATACAACTCTGAATTTTCACTCCTGTACGATCAACCCCTATTTTCAAAATTGCTATTTTAATATTTTTTCTTTTAATCCACACATGAGCAATAGGGTTGCATGGCAATCGAATATAATACATTTTTATGTTAATCTCCAGTTTAGAGAATTAGTCCCGGTAGGTGGCGCTGCAATCGGGTTCATACTGAACAACTCCCAAACGGATGGACCGATTTTGATGGCATTTAGTATAGGAGTTTTTTTATACGGTCATTTAAAAAAATTGGTTTGTCCGAAAATTCAGGAAAGTCGAATTTTCAAGAAATATATTCCTTCTATCAAGAAAATTAATAATACCCAAAATGTGATATTTTTCATTCAAAATAAATATAGTCAAAATTTGTATAATATGATAAGACGACAGGACAGCGTCTGTCGGGTCTACTAGTTTTTTCTTTAGATTTTATCACATTCTATTGGTTATTTCCCTTTTATTGATAGATTTTAATATTTTGATGTAATAAAATTATGTAATATCCATTATTATTATTAAATACATTTATAGGTTTTTAGCCCGCATTTAATCGTTCTTCTATTAACTAGTGATACATTCTTGATTCTCAATTGAATCTTAGACTGCCTGCATAAACGTACGTAATATAGAAGATTTTTACAGACCTATATTAAATACCGTGTGGTTTTATACTCAGATAACTTTTTTACGTTTTACGAAACTTAATATCCATCATGGTTATGGTTAACGAATGTAATATTATATGAACACAAGTTGAGTGTATTATTTTACAGCTAATGAAGGTATTTTATTAATCAATATCATGTTATAACCATCTGATATCCTCGCGATTATATGGTGTTTGCCGTATTGTTAATAAAATATGATACTCTACAGACAGGAAATAATACTTTCTCCTATCTAAAAAATATCTTAACACAAACAGATGTTCGAGTGATCAAGTGAAGCTTCATCGAATATAAAAAATGGATTTGCCGTAAAACTAGACATAACTTCAAGAAGTTGTTAATGATTTGAGCATAACAGTCACTGAGATTTAACGTATTATGGAACTGTATTTAGGAAACTAGTACTAGATGATGTATTAAGAAAATAAAACTTAGAACCAAACTATGAACCGAACAAATAACTTCAAGTGAAATGAAGCAGAAATCAACAGCAAAGTAGAGAGCGCAATAATACACTAAATAAAACATTTTTTTTTTTTGAAAAAAAAAATCTCCAAGAAAATAAACACGACTAAGAAACCTCAGGTAACGTTTAATTAAAGCTAAAAAATTAGCCCTTATATTCGCTCATCTACAACACTGGACTGTTGATCTGGAAATTTTTCACCCTTTCATCCTCTCTTCTATTCCACGTTTCTCCATTTCCTGTCTGAAACGGTTGTCATTAAAGTTGGCAACACGGTCGTTAATGAGATGCACATTTGCTGCCGGATCCAACGATCAATCAAGTTCCGATAATATCGGCAAAGAATCCGGTACCGGACAAGTAATCGGCGAACGCCGTATTGGCATCAATCACATGAAAACAGTAGCGTACGCTTTGAAATATGTTAGAAATTCACGAATTATTCTTTATTTGTAGAAATCTACAGATTTTGTCAAGGTTTCTCGCATTCCAGATTATGTTGCAGGAGCCAAATATAGTTTGCAGCCGCAGAAAAGTTTTGATTATAAGTAATGGCGAATACAGTTAGGTATGTTAAAAATCTGGAATTAAGAAGCTGTAGATTCTTGATGACACTGGTAAATTCAAATATGATGTTGTCCTGATTGTGGCACCTCCGGCTATACCGGAAGTAGACGTCAACTTTGTTATTTTAATGATAACCTCATATTTTATATTTTTTTTGGAATTTCACATGAAAATTTGTGCACAATGTCCTATATCAAAAAATGAAGTATTTTCAAGATATTTCCTACTCTACATTTAATAACGAAGTGACGTGAAATCGTAAACAATAAACAACAAGCTCTTGCCCGCTAACTCCGTATGTCCGTCCAACTCATTGATATTTCATACAGAGTGATTTAAACTTGCCAACATGCACAATTTAAATCATTTATAAGTTGCTTACTTTAATTAGAACACCCTGTATTTTATAACATTTTCCGCTGTATTTTTTTTAAGCGAATATATATGGTATTTAAATCCAACCACTTTTGGAATATTTTATTATCTTAGTTAAAGCATAAAAATACTTAATTATTTAATAATCATTCATTAGTAAAGGGTGGGCCATGATTTCCATTATTTAAGGTGATATTTTATCATTTTTTATTATTAATTCTGAAAAGTAACCAATAGCATAAAAGGATTATTAATTGTGGATATCATCAATAACGTTGACTAAATGTTATATTAAACAAATTAAGTTTTATAATAAGTGTTCAAAATTAGCAACATCTACATCTAAACATTTATGAATCCTTTCCATTAAGTTCTGTCTTGTAATTCTGGAAATATGGTCAGGTGAGAATTAAAAGCAATAAGACTGCAAGATTATAACTTTCTTTTTCGTAACAGGTTTGGAAAAAACCTGATTTTAATGTAACCCCACATTAAGGACCACATTATATTTGAACTCAGCGTCATTCAAAACCAACAGCTTCGTAATTTCAGATTTTTAACACAACTGTATTATTTTTAATCAAAGCTTTTCGCGCCACACCCTGTATGCTCCGTAGGTTCATTATCTTCCAGCCAAAATCATCATATTCATATTGTAACTCCAGCAATCAAAGTCCAAGCTTGTACATAGGTCATGCCTGTCTTGAATTAACATATACCAGGTGTCCCAGACTAATTTATTCAGGCTATATCTCTTAAACGAATAGAGATTCTCGAATGGGACAGAAACTCATCTGTTCAATTCCTAATACACTTTAATTTGGCGTAGACAGAATCATCCCCTAAATATTAATCGCTTAGTTACAACCTAACTTTAAACTTTTTAATAGCACCCTCTACATTTTTTTATAATTCTACTCAATAAATTTTCCAAAAATAAAACGGGTTCTTAAATAATCAAGAAAATATCCGCGTATTTTTTATTTTTGTTAAATTAATCAAGAAAGCCTTAAAGCTTAAAGGAACAATAAAAATAAATGATGTAATAAAAATTACATGAAAAAATAAATGAAAATAGCAATTAACAAATTAGTATTATTTATTCGAAATATGTGTTGCAGCAGGTGGATTATATTCGAACATCTAATGTAAATAATAATCTGATAATTCCTTGATTATTTAAGGACCCATTTCATTTTTGGAAAATTTGTTGAATAGACGATGGAAGATCATTTATCCAAAATTATAAAAAAATGTACAGGGTGCTATTAAATAAAAAGTTTGAACTTGTAACTAAGGGATAAATATTTAGGAGATGATTTTTTCTACGCCATATTAAAGTGTATTAGAAATGAAACAGATCAGTTTTTGTCCCATTCGAAAATCTCTATTCGTTCAAGAGATATAGCCTGAATAAATTAGTCTGGGTCACCCGGTATAATATAAAAAATTCAACTTTTCTAGAATTTCAGTAAATTCATTCTCTAGTTTTTAAAAAAAGTCATTATGAATTACAATTTGTGATTTCTATATCGGAGACTCTACTCAAACTATATTAAAAGAAGTGTAAGTATTAGTAACACCTACTACTACATTCTTTTTATAAAATTCAAACAAATCGCACTCTACAATGCATTAGGGAAAAATGAAAAAAAAACCAGCAGGTGACTACTTAATAAGAATTGGAAAATGAAAAAAAAGAATCCAGAAATGAAAAATGTATTTTCCTTTCAAAGCATTTCACAGCATCCAACTAATGAAGCGAATGAGTTTGAATAAACAGGATCGAAGCGGATATTCAGTTTTCTTATTTTATCATATTCGAATTACACAGATCTTGTTGGAAAAAACACAATATCGGATTTTTAAATTAATTAATATAAAACTTTAATTTGTGCTATTTGACATACTCTATCTTCTTTTCATTGAAAAGCTGCTAAATAACACAGTAATTCCGATCTTTGATTTGTTTTAATCGCTACTCACTGAAACTATCTATCTCTAATACTATAACTCGCTCCAAGGGGAATTTACATTATTAATAGGTATACCCCTATAATTTTTTATTAAAATGCCTAAATTTTCTATTTTTTTTATTGTAACCTTTATCAACGGTAGGCGAGCAATGGTACATGTATTTAAAGTATGCTTTCTTCAGAAAATGTTTTCGGAACGCTTTTATTTCAAGAAAATGACGCCTGTTAACATTAACACAAATAAAAGAAATGTATTGGCAGTTATACAATTATCATCATAAACACAAAAAACAATTTAAAAAACCAGTATTTATCACTTTTCTGTCTAATTAATACCTCGTATTACCTCCACGAGCCTGTATAACAGCATTAATTTTTCTAGGCATACTGTTAATCAAGTTGAATACTTCATTCTGAGGAATCGCTTCCAATTCCTCTAAAAGAGCCACTCTGAGCTGATCTAAGGAGCAGGTACCCGGCTTCGAATTCCTCTACCTAGAATGTCCCAAATATACTCGATTAGATTTAGATCGGGACTGCACGCTGGCCATGATTTGGGTTATACCAACTTCGTTCAAATATACCGTGACAATGCGGGCGGTATGAGGGCGTGCATTGTCATGCATCAGTATGAAGTTGTCACCAATGGTGCATATGGAACCACATAATCTTGTAGGATCTCATTAATGTACCTATCTGCAGTCACAGATCCTCTAGGGATCATGTACAATTCTGTTCGTGCCTCTGAAGATATTCCAGCTTACACCATAACTGGACCCCCTTGAAAACTTACTCTAGGGCTAATAGTGCACTCGGCATATCGTTCACCTTCTCTTCTCCAGGCTCTTTCGCGACCATCTGGGGATCGCAAGCAAAATCTGGATTCATCAGTAAACAACACAAAGCTCCAGTCGTATGCATTCCAATTTTGATGCTCCCTTGAGAAATGTAATCTGGCTACACCATGTTCTCTGGAAAGATCTGGTCCTATAGCGGGTCTTCAAGATCTTAGATTAGCTTCATTCAACCTTCTTCTAACTGTTCGTTCCCTAACATTTACGTTCCTGACATGTTCAAGATTATTTTTAATCTCTACAGCAGTTGTATGTCCATTTCTTAGTGCTGAAGATATCATAAAACGGTTATCTCAATGAGTAGTTCTTCTCTGGGGACCAGTTCCAGGACGTTGAGTGTAAGCTCCCGTCTCTATAAAACGTGTAAATACGTGTTCATTATTGGAAAAACCGACATAAAAAACAAATTAAAAAATTAATGCATTTCATCAAAAATTATCGGGGTGCCCGTTTTTCGTGCCGATTAGTATAGATTATATATTCTCTAAATACATATTTGATCACTTGGTACACCATAAAATGAAAATCGTGACATGTTTATTTTCATTAAATAATTGGTACTATGGTTTGAACTTGAATAAAAGTAGCTGATTCTTCCAATTCACTGAGTACGATTCTGCTTGAAGTGAAGAGTTCGTGGCAACTGAATATTTTCCGTTAAAGAGAATTCCTCTTTCGAAAAATGATTCACTTCCAATTTACAAGGCTTTTCCACAGTTTTTTTGGAATTCTTTTATGTTACCCTTGTATGTAGGACAAAAGAAATGCTCTTGGGGCAGTGTTTTGTAACGGAATAGTATTGTGAGCAGATTGCGCTGCTAATATTCCTTTTTTGTTAATTTAACACCTGCTTTTTCCCGTGTTTTTACATGCCAGAAATGTTTAAGTATAAATACACATCTCGAGTTTTGAATTGGAAATTGTAGTCTCGTTGGATCGAATTAAACGGAAACACAAACATTTTTATGTGCAGATGGAAATTAGCTTATTAATTTTCACCACCAATTAAAAACATTTCTCCTTGATTTTTGGTGAAATAAGTTTCTTAAGAGGAGTTGATGGCTATAGGCTTTTCGGAGCCTCTTCAGCTAACATTGGAAGAAATGGGGATTTTTGGGTTCAGAGGATGTGAGTGGAGGGAACTGTGATAGATACCTGAGAGGTGTGTGCTGACCCACCTTTTGCCTATTGCTACAAAAAACCTCTGAAAAAACTCATATCAGGTCAGGAATTTGAACCCCTTTCCTTCCGAATGCATGTCGAAAGCGTTACCACTCTACCACTCCACCAATCCAGTTTGGTGAAACCCCACCTACATACGATTGAAAAGGCTTTCTGAATCTGTAGAGTAGGGAGGCTGAGTTAGGTCACATGTGACCCATTGTACATTCTCCCGAGGAGTTGTCTTCCTAGGTCATCGTCCATCCTGTCGTTTCCAGGAAGGTGGACAGATCACTAGGAGATATATCCTTTATATCGGCAGGTGTAGGCCAAGACTCTCCGAACACATACTACATAGAGGTGTGTCCACTAGCCCCATTGTATGGAGGTGTTTCCTCAATGAAAGTGGCCAGTCAGAAATTCTACCGTTAAACGTCATCGCCAAATATTTTTTGACTCCAGCTTTCCAGGGTCGCCCAGGGTGATCCTGGTAAGACTGCATCCCTTGATTCCATCCCATCTCTTTAGAGATTGAGCATTGGTGTACCGGCTAGCCAGTTCCGCAATTGTAAAATTCGTCAGGCCGTAGGTGTCGCCGGGTCCAAAAATTCTTAGTCCAACCGCTTCCCTGGCTAAATAATTAGTAATGCGGTTACTTTTGCTCCTTAACCCACCTCAGGATAATATTGTTATCTACCGAGGCGTTAGCTGAATCTCTGATACTAGCCCTAATGTAACACGTTGTCTGTTCAAGGCTAGTAGAGCTTGTCTGCTATCAGTGCAGATTATTATGCTTTTGCCAGAAATTCCTTTTCTGGTTAGTTCTGGTTTTGAGTCGTCTGTATATATGCGTATTGCATTTGCAGCATCTGACTTTGTGTTCTGTTTTATTTGTATTTTGTAGGGTTTATTAAACACAAACCTGGGTTGAATTGTTGAAAAGGACTTATCGGGTACCTTGCAAATAGGTGAAATGAAATTATATCTTTCCTTTTCTCTGACCAAACCATTAGGCAATTCATTAATACAATTCGCTTCAAATCGATCCAATTATAAAGTCCACAATACCAGATATAGTTAACAGGTATATTATGTGGTTATGTTTGCTAATAACGGTTCGTCTTTAATCAAAATCCTATCAATCCCGTTATACCATTAACTAATCCGAATGGAAAACTGTATTCAATGCTCAGTACATTCCGGTAGAAAAAGTTGATATAGAGTTACAAAGCCCATAAAATCTATTTCTCGGTGCTTTAAGGAGTAACCATGATAGAAGTAAAGGCAGAATTAGGAAAGCTTTGATCATTAGTCCGTATCGAATAGTCTGTGTCAGAGTTCAGTGGCGCTGCTTTCTGGAAGGTTTTCCGCTTTCCAATTTTTATTTATCAAGCTGAATTATCACTAAATGACCTTATTATGCTATTAGTATTGCTTATACTTAAAAATACCAATTAAGAAATAATTCGGGAAGCTCCAAACTTTTAATCAATTATGCAGCAATTAAAATATAACCATCTTCATAAATATTAGTCTAGTTAACATCCGCCCACTTCGGACCTTTAATGAAAAAATATCATTTGAACTTATTAAATATGAAAATTAAGAACTGAAAAAATTCAGGCACCTACATGATAGATCGCGACTTTTCAATTAATTATCCAATACTTAATTAACATTTTTTTGTAGCATGAACATTAACATTGAAAGTGCGATGATTGTTAAACCATAAATCTGGGATTTTTTTCCTTTCATGGTGCTATTTTACAAAGGCTTTAGAATAGATTGCCGTTGGAAAAATTAAAAAATTGTTAATTTTTACTTTGTTATTAACAATTTACGTAGGTTAAAAATTATAAAGCTTGATTAAATATTAAAAAAAATTTATAATTGCTGTTGGTCTGTTTTCTCATGATCAAAAGCTGCTCAAGAATAATTGTTAATCTCTTTTATTATTTGAAAAATTGTTATAAACAAATGAGTTGTTCATGAGATAATTTGAAAATTTTTTTTATAAAATCTTTGTTGACAAATATGATTTAAAAAAAAAAGGAATTTTCAAAAAATCTTTTCATTGTTTAATAACGCATTTGTTACAATTTTCTTACCACTTGTAATGAAAATTGAGGAAACATTTTTTTAGTCCTTAATCATCTTGCTCTTCGATGTCTGAAATTTGTTTTCATTATTATTCAAATTTTAATTGTTTATTTAACAAATAATTTGTTGAAAATAATTGAATTTTTGATTTATATATTTTTTATCTCTTAAAAACAACAAAAACAGCTCAGCATCAGTTTTTGGAAAAAAAATTTTTCCAATTTTCATTTTATTTTAAGTGGCACATAATTTTCCCAAGCGGGTAAACAAATTTGACCTAAAAGACACATCTTCACTAGACTATATCACACACGCTGTCGTTTACATCTTTGGTTTTAAAAGGATTGCACTTCTTGGTCACAATTAAGCTGACTGCCATGGTCGTTGTGATATCTTATTTGTTTTTAATAGTATGGAGACACAGTATTTTGAATGTGAAGGATGCAAGATTTTTTGTGTTGGTTGTCCAGCTGCATTAACATCTCATGACCCTTAGTGCAAATAAAGGGTATCCTCAATACTCTCACCAATTTTGTGGAATCTAATAGTGGATGACTTGATCTGCAGATTGGATGACCAAGGCATATGGACGCAGAGACAGTAATAAATGTTCCACAAGAAGCACCCGGCTATTAAAACTGGGTAAGGACTCAGACGAAAGCACTTTGGAAAATAAATAATACAACCAATACAACTCAAAATCCCCCAGAATGGCCAATATTGAGAATAAAAAGTATCTGAAATGGGAGTAGAAAATGTGGAAAATGGTACAAAGACTCAGTTTAAGTGACGGGGTCACACGAATAAATGTTTTTCATCAATAATTCAATACTTGTCTTTAACATGTGTTCTTCTGACTTGCCTAAGAGCTTTTCGATTAATATATGACTGAAGTGTTAAGCAAAATACTCCACATTTTAATGGAACTGAATTATGATTAATCAAAATATGAGAACACAAACTATGTTTCGCGGTGGATGTTATTTTTAATAACAAAATTGATTTCGTTAAATGATAAATTTGTATTACCTATAATGGATATTCTTTCAGGGATTTTAATAAATAAATAAATTTTTGGTTCGTTTTATAAATTTTTAATCGGAGCTCAGCATAGATTGTATACCAATATGATACATGTTCAATTGATATTAAAAACAACATATAGCAAAATCGGAAAACACTCTATTTATAACAGTTTAATGCTAGATGTCTTAAATTTTATTAAGCGATACTTATATAATAGTTAAAAAATTATTATATAATGTTTTATAACTGAATTGTATGCCACTTTATTGCTATTGTAGTTGTATTAATAAATCAACTTTGTTTTATTAATATGTTTGTGAGAAGCTGGATTTTTTTTGTGTTGCTGGTGATAATATGAATGCATACATGAACCAGCACCAACATTAGAAATAAAATAAAGATGTTCGACTTTTGTAATTTAAATTATAATTTTGTGCACGATTTATAAATACTACCAAACTCTCTAAAAAAAGTGTTATAAATCTCTTACATATAAACGTATAAACATTTAATAATTTTGTTCCCAAAATGTTTTTGTGTTAAACGTATAAAACAATTTGGTTACGAAAAGCTAAACGCGCTCTCAAGGAACCTTTATATAATAAGTTGATTTCTTCAAAGCAACAATAAAATTGTTATATAAGCCAAAACTTTGCTAGTTGGGTATTAAATAGCAGACTATGTATCTATTACCACCATACCAATACTTTACACTATTTCAGGCGTTTCGATAACCGAATTATCTTCCTCAGACACTGAAATTAATACTTTTACACTAAACAGGTTTTTCAAATACATAATTTTTTATTATTCAGTGACCAATTATTACTTGATTTTACCCCCAACGAGTCGTTTGTGCAACTTTTATCATGTCTGGCCGGTTTGGCATCTCCAAATACTCCATTTGCAAATTAAAGGCTCGGACTTCCGAAACGTTGCCGCTTACTTGCGCCTCGTTATTGCAGTTTCGATTCACTTATCGAGAAGGGTGACGAGTAGGGGGTGGGGTGGTTTAGTGCCACCTTAGTAGCTATTTAATAATACCCTACAATACCTGAACAAAATTAATAACCCAGAGCAATATCGATGAAGGAGTTAATGGAAAACTAGATATTAAATATTGGTTATTAAAGTGATAATAACACATGTGATTTTTAAACAATCAGAACGTGTATTTCTGACAGATCACCATCGCAGCGGATGAATATTTTTTTTTATTTGTTCACATGATAATTTTGGATCAGTTCAACTACAAGCTTAGATGTTTTCTAAATTCTTTTTTATATTAAAAACACAATTATTATATACTATGGCAGGTTGATTTGAAGTTGCTTGTTCTTGATTTAGAGATTCTTGGATTGTCTTTGCAGAAGTTGAAGCAGACCTCATTGCTAAAGTTGAAACAGCAGTGGCCCTCGCAGAATGATTTATTATCTTAATCTTGTTGACCGATTCCAATCACTGATGCCGCCGAGTTGAACCAGGAAGATATTGTATTTTGTCCAACCGGGCTGTTCTTGTACCAGCCTTTGGAATGTGGGTGCTACCAGTTTGGATTTGGAGTTGAAAATAAACGATTCGTTTTGATGAGTTGATCTCATCGCTTGCTTATTAGTTTTTTGAACAGTCTTACTGGGCATTATTCTTCATTGACTGTATTCGGTACTAGCCACTTACTGTCGGCCATTCTTTTTGAACCGCCTTGGGTGGTCTTGGAGAAAACCGGGTTATACTCAATGCTGTTGGTTCCCCTTGATTGTAAATTTTCTCCACAAAATATTCTATTGTTACTGCCGCTTCTTCATTTCCTCTCCAGGCCAATTCATGAGAAGCAATGTTAAAAAACTTTCTTTGCAATCTTTCCGGAGTGTGTTTTCTTTCCAAAGCTCAATAATCTTTCTCAAATTCTATGTCAGAGAATGGATTGAATTTTTTGATTATACCTTTCGAAAAAATATTCCTGCAACTGCTTAGCTGTATAGTTCCATAGAACTTTGATAACACTCTCCTTGTAGTCTTCGAAGTTCTGTTTTCGCATGCTGAAGGCATAGTCTTAAAGAATAAGCGCCAGTTCATCGACAGGTATAACCGGTCTGTCGAAATCATACGCTTTTTCTGCACAAAAGTTTACAAACTGCTTCCATACACTTGCCTTCGATTTCCTAGTATTCGCGGGTGTCAACTGCTTAATATTCTGTCGAATATTTTATTAACTTTCTCGACCGAAGCGAGACATTTTTCAACGTCGTGCTGTTTTTGACAAATTCAAAACAGAAATAATTTCTAGCTTAGAGTTTCACTGAGTTGCCACTAAATAATCAAGTCTACAAAAATTTCTATGTTTTGCAAGTAATTGATGAAGACAAAAATTGATGTTGTTGGAAATAAACACATTTGGTGTGAAATTTTCTTACCGAATACCACACGAGGTCAAATTTTTTCGAGCTCATGAATATTTTGAAAATTATCCCGAGTCGAGACAGAACGGTACTCTATATATAATTGAAAAACAAATGCCTTGATAGAGAGTTTTGGCAATGAGTTCAATACCACCTCAAACAACCTTAACTACAAATTCTTAAAGAATTTCCTTCTATAATCTAGCATGTTCCACTACCTAATTACTTATTGGAAATTAATTCTTGAAGCATAATCGGTAAGGAAAACAAAGTATGTTTAAACTAAAACTAAAATGAACAAAGGATTAAAGCTCTTTTAAAACAACTTCTTTTTCCGAACGTGATTGTTCTAATGTCAAAACGTCGAACTTCATTAATATCGACTTACAAAGGAAACCTATCAAGACTTTATCAAAAATATACTTACAGAACTAAAACTTCTTGGTGCGGATCAGAACAAACAATCCTGGGAAGGGGCGGGTCTGTTTTTTAGAGTATACTTAATTAACAAGTTTGGATCAGTTCAGGGAGATTTCCGAAGGGCTTTTCAATATTATACAAAAGAAACAAAGTTTCTGTCTGCACTGCGAAAGGAGATGTTATAAAGTAAATTAAATGGAATTTATCACGTCACTGAGATTTATTAACTTTTTAGAAATAACAATGATAATATTTAATAATGGCTATTAAGAGACTTTCTCTTATTTCATTACTTCCGTTGCCAATATTTTTATTTTTCATCTCTCTTGTTTCTGGTTTTTTAACTTCAGTGTCGGCTCCGCGAAGGAGGCTTATCCTCCTCAATAATTTCTCCAGCAAATAGCACCAGAATTAGTTTATTGATTATTCTTCATTTCATTTCCTGTTTATCTAATAATTTTCAAATTACACAATTAATTCCCCGTTTTCACTAGTTATTTTTGAATCTGACAACAGTGCACTGAGGCTAGATTCTACAAACATCTCAATACCGAAACACGTGTTGCTCAACAGAGTTGCCGTTTTTTCGACCAGTCCAAGTGCTAATACCGTAAAAAATAGCGGAAATGGCAACACTCTCAGGAGGCTTGCCTCTAGCGGTCGCGATGATACTCGAAGGAGCATAATCATAACACCTGTCAATTTTTGTTTGTTTGCATTTTTATCGTAAACCATGGATTTATTGATCGAAGTGTGGGTTTCCTGTTCAAAGCATTGGGATTATACTACAACGCTTTCAAAACAAAGTATCAAGGAGCGCTGACACGTTACTATTAGACACTGTTAGTCAACCGGTTACCAAGTTTGCTAGGGATCACCAACCTCGGGATTGCTGACAACACACAATAGTGTTTTATTACCAATAAGTAATGCCTTTAGTTCAAGAAACCAACCAGTAATTCCAGTTGGAGTAAAATAACTTGTTGAGACAATTCAAAAAAGAGTTGAGCAAACTTTCCATTTTTTCTATCACCTGTATTATTCGGAATTAATTTTCAGAATCAATATTTTGAAAAAATTTTGCTTGTGTATATAACAAGCTAAGAGATACACTGGAATTCTGTTAGTTTAACGTTGCAATTTTAATTAAAACTTTTTGTTGGCCATACTTACCCCAGGGAACCCCTGTATTATGTATCTGGAGTACACAGAAAGCGTAGTGCCAGTCTTTGCGCTGTTGGCAATACCTGACGCGGTGTTGTTAATTAAATTTCAGGACTCCCGTGGGATGAAAGGTTAACATTGCCATATATATTATATCGCTGCTAGTATTCCATTTCTGTCGAACAATAATGATGAAAAAATCACGAGTACGATAATTTTTCGTTATCGCTTGAAAACAAAGTAAATATGTACTTTGTTTTGATAGAAATTGTACTAGAAGTCGTTTATGTTTGTTATCTTCTGATATCGTTAAATCATTTTTTTGTAGTACTGTAGGTAAACCTTGGACATCGTATTAATAAGTTAGTTTTACCTCGTTGTGTACTTATAAAAATGGTGAATGCGTAAATTGGTACGTAGAGCAATAATAAAACTGAAAATATTAGCCAAACAGCTTATTTTATCGAATTCGAAAACGAGGGCCTGCATAGAAAAAGTTTATATGAAGTACTAACATTTTTTTGTCTCAGATTATACGCACCTGTTTTTTTCCCATTAGTCGGGGGACACCCTGTGTATACCATAATA
This sequence comes from Lochmaea capreae, assembly GCA_949126875.1. Classification (NCBI taxonomy): domain Eukaryota; kingdom Metazoa; phylum Arthropoda; class Insecta; order Coleoptera; family Chrysomelidae; genus Lochmaea; species Lochmaea capreae. The sequence goes on from OX421404.1 coordinate 23,719,356, forward strand.
TGATTCGATAACGTTAATATCATATTTATTCCAATTATCAAAATTGCTGACAATCTAATAGTTGTATCACACTCTCGTACCAGGAAGATTACCAGGATATGTTGAGAGAGAGAAGAGAATCCTGAGTATATCCTTTTGTAGCTGGATGGAGGAAAAAGTTGTGGTTCGTATAATATTACCAGGTTATATCGAATGGTTTTAATATAATTTCCAGCAAGTCCTCGGGAATCTTCTCACAATCTGCGCATTCTCACGCCATCTTTCATCCATGTAACTCGAGCTTTTGTGGTAAGGGTCAGCTTCAGTTCAAATTGCAGGACTTGTTATTTCACTTCAATGTAATCACTATTCGAGAGCTAGGGTCGCAAATGTCCTGGGCTTACTGATTCAGCCTTGTATTATTTGAAAAAAATTGTTTTTAAAATCAAAAATTTCATACATTTTTTTAACAACGTAATATTTTAGTTTATAAATAAACTAGGTTTACATTGTTGTTCAATCTTCCTTAGGTATTGAAAAAATCTTTGTTTACTATGTAGTGATTAACTCGTTATCCAAGTGCCTGGCTGGCCACTGTCGGTCGAGACCAGAGGGACAGAAGAGGAACAGATGACGAGTGACAGGAAGGGAAGTATCAGTTAGTTGTTATTGTTTCACGTCTTAAGTTAAATAAAATTCATTGTTCAGTCGTTAATATTAATTATTCACTTAAACTTGCAAAGTTCTACAATTAATTTTTTTAAAACAAATAATTTCTTTTCTTGAATGTTCCCGTTATGCTTTTCAGTTGTTTGTGTACGGCCGTGACTGCGCTTTTTTCGCTGGTTCTTTTCTAAGAGTTCTTCGTCCGGATACTTTGGTTTGTAACCTAAAGGCATCTGTTTTTAAAAGGATTCCATTTTATCCTTGACTGATTCTTTAGAAAATGGCTATTCTGCCGGACATTCAGCCAATTTCGATGACTGGGGCGCTTTTCTTTCATTTTTCAACATTCCACTTTTCTTGTGCAAGGCGATGTTATTTACCAAGAAAAATGGGATGAATATGGTCAATATTTTTTGTTTCCAATGATTTTCGTCCTTTTTATATTAAGTTGCGGAGCAAAACGTAAGTGCTGCTACATTTGCCCTATTTCGAATTTAACAAATCGTCCGTAAACTGAACTTCAGTGATTACTAAAATTGGGGAATTATTACAAATACTCCAGAATTTTGTTGTAGTTTCACAGTAAAAGTTCGCAAAATTAAGTATTGCTAATCATACAGAAATATCTGTAATTGCTGGACTATATCCTCAGTTTGTTGACCGCTTTAATTATATAATTCAAATATAGTTAATTGTCAGTGTTTTCCGAACAGATGTTTAGAGGGAATTCAATTGGTTTATGCTCAGTTTCTGTCGATGACAGACGATCCTACTTGCTATTTGAGTATTGACTTTTTGAGGGTCATCTAGGCTTTCCACACACTTTTTTTTGTTTTCTGTACACTTTTATTCAGTGTTTTTGTTGTTTTTCATTTGGGCGATGGTGCGAAAAAATCACCGTCGTACCCTTGCTCTCGTTACCTGACTCTTGCGTACCCTCAGCTTTGTTTATGGAATCAACGAAAGTTTTCATTTATTCATTCATTCATCCATTCGATAGGGTTGCCGTAACCGGTCCTTAGAGTGGTGTTTTTGTCCAATTTCGCATCATTTTATTACAAATCGGAAATATACGTTTTGTTGCTCTACATAAACACTTTTCAAAAACGTTTTGAAATTTAAAATCGGACAATCGATAACGCATCCAGGCACGATGCAAATCATCGGATCAAAAAATTACAATTGGTATTGCGATAAAAGTAACCGTTTCTTGATGTCTGCTCTTCGCGCATATAAGGGGCATCTTTTGTACCAAGTTTCAGCTCTTGCAATTGAAAAATGACAAAAATGTAAATTTTCAAAAAATTTACCAATTTTCCAGTTTTTCCTGATTTTCTCGGTTCTAAATCATCCGATTGACTCGCTCGACTCCTCATTTTGTTCGTATTTTAATTATCTACAATTTATCTACACATACCATTGAGATTGCTTCTGTACGTTTTACGCTATATCAAAAAAACTAAAAAAATTGATTTTTTGGAAATAATTTTGACTCTCTATTATTTAATTAATACGCAGTAATTTGATATAGTTTGTAATTATTTTAATATTCCACTTTTTGCTCTGTTTCATGGATAATGAAGTACAGCGGATAGACCGAGCCATGGCCGGTGAGAAGTATCGCCTACCAAATGCGCACGAAATTCGTGCCGGCTTGAAGCTCCAGTTTGCATTTCTATTTTCCGAATACTTTCTCTGTCTAACACTGACCGTCAGGCGTCACTTGACGCATCTAAGACTTCACCCCACCGGCCATGGCTCGGTCTGCTGTACCTATATATCCAATAAGGAATATTTGTAAATGGGTATAAATATAACGAATGGTTTTTTGTTAGTAGGTACCTATGGAACATTACACGTTGCAAAACCATATATGGTGGCATGGTTAATATGTGTGCAGTTTTCACCGTTCATTTGAGCGTTTTCGTAATAAATTTAAAAAAAAAACAGTTAGATACAATTTTTTTGCGTAAAATCCCATATTCAGGGTAATGTGAAATTCCAGATACTAGATGTGATTTTATATCAATCTCACCTAATTCACTTCTATAAATAAAATTATATTGTGTATCAGTTTTTTGATAATTTTAACATCAAGTTCAAAAACTATAAGCTGTTTCCAAAAAAGAACATGTTTTTGTTTGAATTAGTTTTCGAGAAAATTCAATTTTAATTTTTTACAAAAAAAATATATAGCTGCTTTCAGTGTTAATTTTTAGCCCAGCTCTGTACGTTGAGTAGCTAAACTTTGGTAAAGGAAGAGAAATTCCACAAAAATAACTTTCCCATTTAATAAATGTCCCAAAAATATGTAAAAAATTCAAACTTCATATTAATATTCATTACAGACGGTGGCAAATGAAACAAAATTAAGAAAAAATAATGATAACAGATGCTCTTGCCTACCAAAAAGGAGCAGCAACTTTTAATATACAATCCATTAATAACGTTAGCCCCTGTAGACTTCTACCTGCCACCCTTTATGTAGTCTTTAATATCATCCGGTATTTATATTTCATAAGGAATATTCCTAGGGGTGCTGACTTAGGGAAAGGGGTGAACACTTCACTACATAATAAACAGCACCCAGGGGAACTTAACTCTTAATATCCGGACATACTTTTTACATTCCCCCTTTTGATAACTATCGTCTCGTGAAAAATAAATATGGTTGACCCTAACCTCAAAGGATTATAGAAACAAATTAAGTATTAATGTCATAATTACCTGTCCTGTATCAACTTTGCATGGATTTCTACAATTTCTTGAATTTAATCCTTTAAATGATGAATTTCTAAAAATTACAGTTTGATATTTAATATCTAGATTTGGATACTATTTCCTTATTTTTTATGATAGTATCTTCCGTTATAGAGTAAGTCACTGAATTTGGAAACGAGTAGTTCTCTTAGACCTAATTTCCGGAGGAATTTCTGGATATATGCCTGCTTCAGCATGGACAAGTCTCCCTCTTCTATCCAGGAGTCTCCTATGATTCTGGATTGAATCATAGTATGTGAATTTCTTCAAATATTACATTGATGCTGATACCGTAAGATAATACCTGACCACAAAAGAGTGTTTCACCCACAGTAAGGTGACGATGTTGATCTCGCATTAAATTTTCCTAGCCATTCCCATACTATTTTAGCACCTATTACGCAAGAAATCAGCGCTTTAATGGCTGTTTGACTATTCGATTTGATGATAATACTTTACCTTCTATAGTTTTATCAATATTGAACTGGGCACACGTTCAATTGGCTTGAATTTACGCCTGAAATATACTCGGGGTTTTTTTCCCAAGCTTTCCGAGTGTTTGATTCCTTCCGCCTCCCAATAGCAAAGGAGAAAAAAGTGACAACTTGAGAGACACTCTAAATCTTCGGAATCAAAAGTCACCTGCCGTAAATCGGTTTTGTGTCAAAACTGTTGGCCAGTGGGAAGGTAAGATTTAAATACATGAAGTGAAGAGAAAATGTAATGAAAAAAGAAGAAAATTTGAGATTTAACAAGCGAATCCCGGTAACAGGAGTGCAGCTAACACATCGGAAACGGTTTGAATATTCTGGAAGAAGATTCAGAAATGCCAGTTGTGTAGGTTATGAGGAGTAAAAAGTGGTGTAGAGTTTGAAAATAATTGGAATAATAATTAAAAAGCCATTACGTCGAGTAAGTCGGGAATAGTTGGTCCCTTTTTTGAACTAACAAGAATAGGTGATTGGTTAGTGTAAAACTATCACATTTTACAAAGTTACTCGAATATAAAATACATTCTGAATATAACGTATACAGATTCGACAAATATTTATCTTCCATTCATATAGGAGTAACAGTGAGCTCTATAAATTGAATTATAGCTTCATTCGGGTTCATGCAATTACTGTTCTAAGACTGTCCAGAGTTTGCGCAATCAAAATTGACTTGTTCGGGTTTATTTTAGAGAAATTCTTGGACGGTTCGAAAACCAGTCCCAAGTCTCAAGCTAGGACGATTTTCGGATTATTTTTTACGCATGCTCAAATCATTTGCAAAGGAGGAGGATGGGAGCTATTTTGAAAATTCGCAGAGGAAAGAGGTTAGAAGAAGAGGTTTGTTTATTGTGTGTTGATACAGGATACATAACAACAGTGGTGATGATAAGTTATCTTCAATTGTCAATTTAGTTAGGTTAGAGATGTTCGAGTTTTTTCAAACTGTGTTCAATTTTAAACGGTCCGAAAATAGTTCTGAATAAAGTACGCAACTAGTTCTGCGCAATTCCAGATTGGTTTACGGACTGTCCAGAAACAAAAACCCAAATAAAGCTTATAGTCCAAGAGAGAATAGCATACTCCCTCTCCACGAAACGCCCACTTCTCTAGACATGTTATCTTTGTTATTCTATACCTTCCTTTCTTCCACTAACAGAAAAGCTATACGGAACATGATTATTTGCCGAATCTGTATATTATTATATATTATCATGCATTATTTATTCAACTACACTTACTGTGAAAATTCAAAACGACAACTTGACGTTTATATCTATCGATAGAGATTCCATTTCAATCTATTTATTTAATTTGGATAGCAATACGTTGTTCTCTTTTAGACATTTCTGACGTTTCTTCCAATATTGAATTTTAGTGGTCCTAACCATAATTCTATTTATGCATTCACAAAACACGAAAGCTCCATCAGAGATAACAAGTACGTTCTATGGCACATTTGTGATATTTAAATTGGCTCTACGAAATTTCATACTTACCACTAATATGCCCTAATTTAAGTTGCATCGTCAGTTGCCACTGTATTATTTATGGAGCTCGACGGAAATAATAGATTTAGAATTTTAAGTAGTCATCGTAATATTAATGAAATGTTCATACAGAGAGACAGACATCGCATAAATTAGAGCTTTTGACATTTATCAGGCAATAATATTGCAGTATTTTGAAGTTTAATCTTGCGTTGTTATGGCGAAACTTAGGCAGTGGATTTTCTTTTTCATGGTATTCAACTAATATGGAAATTTTACCTATGGCCACGTCCATTCAACGATGTCTTTGATTTTTCTGAAACATTCATTCCATTTGCGATTTCATGGGACACGTGGTTTTTCTTTTCTTTTTTCCAGGAGCCATGTCAAAGTATACATCGTAAAACCGTTATTTCGAAAACTAAAAATTACCTTTTGCATAAAATGGTTGCCATTTCGGCCCAAATAATCATATTGAAATTATCATAGGGCGTACCTGAAAAGCGCTAGAAGCCAAAACTACGTGAAAAAAGTGAAAAAATGACATTTTGTGTTTTCAAGGTTGTATCTCTGGAAAGAAAAAAGTTGGCATATTGCGGTTTCGCCCGAAAGATAGCTTATATATTCGAGAATAACATATCGAAAATTCGCGTTAATCGAAGTGGGCGTTTTTGAGAAATCGCATTTTGAAAAAAAGCACTTTTTTTAGTTTTTCCGATTTTCCGGAAAAATTTTCCAAGATATTGGAAATCTAGAAAATACAAACGGTAGTTTTTAGTTTACGTAATAACGGCTTAATGATGTATACGTTGACATGGCGCTACAGGGCTCCAAAATCGTTTTTTGGTAAAAAGTAAAAACATGTCTTTCATGAAATCACAAATGGAATATGATCTCAAAGTTTCAGAAAAATCAAAGACGTCGATTTTTTTTGCTCGTTGAATCTGCCCTATAATAAAGTCAGTCTAAAATTATTTTTGACGTACCAAAATGTAATGCGTTTCGAGTACAAGCACCCTGCGCTGTGGCTGGACCCGAATGTGATTGATTTTAGCACTTGTCAGTATGAGAAACTGAGCTGCATAAGGCATTATTCTGCAATCTCGATGAGTCTTCTAGTGCAGATGAGCTGATTGGTCTTTTGTATAACTACTTTTTGGTGAAATTATGGCACAAAGTCATGCAATCAAAAATAAGATAAGAAAAAGCCTTTTCCAGGTATAAAAAATGTCTTTCTTATATCTCGATGAACTAATGAAGTCATCATTGTAAATACCCAACTACAAATTCATATTTATTTGTTCTTCAACTAGTCTGAGTTAACAGGATATACAGTATGTCTGAAAAAGTTGGCAACATATTATGGGAAACTTTTTTATTGTAAGTTTCACGAAAAAAAGTTATTCTTTGTGAAAATCTTTGCTTTCAAAAATAATAATATTAAGGTATTCACATTTGACATTAGATGTACAGGGTGTCCATAAATTGCAAAAGATAAAAGGATTATTTTGATCACCTAAAGCAAAAAGTGTATCTTGAAAGACCATTCGACAATATTGATCGTTTGGAAAGAACAATTATTCAGGAAGCATGTGAAGATATATTACTCCTGCTGTTATTAGAAATGTAATAAAAGCATATTCTGAAAAAACAATTAAATGCTTAGAAAGAAACGGTGGACAAGCTGAGATACATCTGCAGTGATGAAAAAGTTAAAACGGATTTTTCTTGTTTATGCACATTAAGTTTGACGTTACGTTTTCGAAATAAATAATTCCAATTACGTATTTGTCTATTTGAGATAATTCTTAACAGATAAAGTCAAAGTTTATCAATTTTCAGAACAATTTGTAAAAATAACAAAAAATTTTTTAGTATGATCTAATTACATATTAAAACATAGTTTTCTATTTTGAACAACTTTTCGATATTGTGAAAAATAAAGGTACTTTACTCTTGCATCAAATTCATATTTTTTGACAAACCTCGTATGCAATTTAAAAAAAATTGACATCAGACATTTGCGTTTTACTTTATGGGTCATGCAGAACTTTTTATGAAGAATAACTTTTTTTCGTAACATTACAAATAAAAAAGTTTCCCATATGTTGCCAACTTTTTCAGACATACTGTATAAAATCGAGTATCGTGCAGGGGTTGAAATTATTGTCTTGGACAGTTTTACTATAACTGAATTTTGTGCAAAACCCGGATCATTTTTCGGCATTTTATAATGCTAATGAAATAGTATACATAAATAAATTGAATGGAATGTACAATATAACGTAACAAAACATTTAGAGCTTAGAGCATTTCGACCGTTGAGATAAAATGGTGGTCAGGGAGAGAATAAAAGAGAAACAGCAATAATCTCAGACTAGTGACTATGGGTTGATAAAAAATATAAAAAGTAAGATATCATTCTGTTTCTGATAAGAAATAAACTTTTCACGGCTTTCGTCTTTTGTGTTTGCAGCAACTAGTTGTTTTTAAAAATCTTAAAGTTCAATTCAGTCCCAATTCTTTTTTGTTTCCATCTACGATGTCTCTACCTGGCTCCTGTACTTTAAACCATTTTTGAATTACAAAATAAGCAGCTCATTTTATACCTGTCAAGTCCTATTTTAAAAATATAAACTTCTTTCTCTGTTGTTTCAGTAATCGGTCATGATTTAACCAAAATACCAATTTATAGGTACCCTACAAGTATTTTAGATTTTGATGTTCCCTCGACCCTTCCAAGTTCCCACTCAAAATACACATAGAAATATTGAAGGTATTTCTTTGGAATTATTTATTTATTTAGAAACAAAATATATTAAAATAATACGTGTCTTTTATATCATCCGTTTTTTACTGGGATTTTGGTAAAAAATTACTATGCTTGCAAGCTCTATTGCTTGTCCTATCTTGACACAAGTGACAGTTACCTTAACGATAATTACACAAGCGCGAACGTCCAACAGTAACAAAAACCAATATTGTACATAACGCAGTGACTGTTTTTTTTTATTGATAGTATTTCATCAAAAATCGCATACCACTGCCAGCTAACAAATGAATTTTGAAATTATTTCTCCATAGGGGTAATAATTTATTTTGAAAAATATCTTTTTTAACTGCATTTATTGCAGTGAAAATAATTCCATGTCAACTGGTTAATTGAACTGAATATTTTCGCGATGGCGATAAATAACAGTTTGATGAACGTTCCTGGGGTGAGTGGAAATAGTGAAGTATGTGCAAACATCGATAGATACAGTCATGTTAATGCGCTTTTGATATTGGGTCAAGTTTCGTTTAGCCGAAATCTATTGAAAGAGAAAAAAAATTTTTGTTCTCATTCAGGTACCTCAGGGAGTATATTAATGAAAAATTTTGCCGCGGAAATGCGCTGTTGCCATTTTTTGAATGCGGTTTAGAAGTAACGTAACGAGATACATGGAAAATTAATGTTATTTTATGTTGTAGAGAGAATACTATGGAAATAAACTTCTAAATTTTGAAGATTTTCTATTACACCGCCCTTATGATAAATTTCCGCGGAAAAAGTCATACAGAAAATTATTAATTAAACAAAAATATGTAGTCACATTTCGGCACTTCTAAACCCGGAAAAATCAAGGAAAATTATTGTGATAAAAATACATTTTCGAATAAAAATCAGTTCACATCATTATATTGAATGTTTTCACGTCATTCTATAACGAAACAACTATTAAAAACACCGTAAAGTTTCGAATTTTAGTTAATAGTGGAAAAATTGAAAATTCGAGTTTTCTCAGAAACGAAGAATTTCCACGGCAAAAATCAAATTATGTAGTGCTAGCTTTCTTGTATAGAATCATCATATAAACCGATATTCCATTTAACTGATTTCGGCTAAACGAAACTTGAGCCTTGTTATTAACCTTACTTCTTTTAAATTTATTTTTGAGCATTCTAATCGTTTTTTGACTTTATTTTCGTGAAATAATTTAGAAGGTAAGTGAATTAAAAGGAATTCATGAAATCCACAACGAACCGCAATATACTGAATATAATTTTATCAAAATTAACAAAAACTTGCCGAGAACAATAGAAGGAAAAATTGAAAGTATTTCATAAAATGTAAAGCCACATTCCCGGTAAAAAAATGTTTAAAATGGATACTGAACAATTTTTATATATAAAGACCCTGAAAGTTATTTCAACAGAAACTCGTTAGACTTTTTTCAAAGAAAATACAGCTGAAAGATGAAGAAGCAGAAGAAGAAACGATAATAATTTTTAAAAATGTACATTAAACGAATGCAGAGATTTTTGCGAGATCAAGTTGAACGTACATCTGTATGAGAATAGAAAGTCTAAGGACTACTTATATTGCGAGTTATTAGAGAATAGATTTAATTTATTCAAAAACCAACTATTATTTTTATTTAATCATCCTGCATATTACATATTATATATAATCAGAACCTTTTTGTACCCTAAGGTGTTAAGGTGTTTTTAATTATGTACAAATTTAGCCCATTCCCGTTTATTTCCAGCGTTTAACTTCGACTCCTGCCAGCTTAGTCCACGTTCTTCCAGGATTTCCGCTACTGCATCATCCCAAGTTTTTCGTGGTCTCCCCCTTGGTCGCCTTCCACATGTTGCTGTATGTTGCTGTTGCTTGTTGATTATTTTTCATGCGTACTAAGTGGCCATACCACCTTAACTGATTCCTTTCTATGCTTTTTCCTAGTGGTTCTACTTCTAGCTGTTCTCTTATGTAATCATTTCGAATTTTGTCCCTTCTTGTGATTCCCAATACTGCTCTTAGATACGTCATCTCAACCGTTTGTAATTTTCTTTTTGTCTCCCTCGTAAGACACTTTGACTTTGACACTTCTTTCTTGCGAATGAAAGTATTACTTATTGCATAATATAGATTGAGACCACTTTCAATGCGTCTATTAATCTCAGCGTTATTTTTCCCTTCTTTATTTTTTTTTTCTCCCAAATATTAAAATATATCCACTTTCTGTACTTGTTCTTCGTTTAGCTGTACTTCGAGATTCTTGTTTTCTTGCCCTATCACTATTACTTTTGTATATTACATACTATACTTTATATTATACAGGGTGATTCTGAAAAATTGTTATAACCATAAACATAAAAGTAGTACATTTCAGGCCAATTGTTCAAAATTTGTTTCTCCTGCAAGAATACAACCATCCTCTCAACGTCTAATATTTTGTAGAAGACGTTAAAAGAAACCATGTATCGCGAATAACATTTCAACCTCGTATGATGCGACTTTGAGGATCTTGTGAATTCCGAAATAACTGGAAGTTTATTTTCTAGAAAATGAGGATCGTTAAAGAAGCAAAAATGGCCCTAATAAATAATTGTTCACAATACTTGAATTAAAACCTTGAACGAAAAGGAGTACTGAAATCGCGCTACAATTGTGGCATGTGGATTTACATCAGCCCATATGTGGTTATTACCAAAAATTCATAATGATATGTCTTGAGAAATGTTATCAAAATTGTTCAATAATTTTAACAACCTGATCTTCGAGCTTCCAATTCTCGCAATTCTAGGTCGTTCAATAATATTCCTTGATTTTGTAAAAGTTTCTTGTAAACGACGATGCAATTCAGTGAACGTTTCAGAACATGCGGAGTAGCCCAGTCGGATTAACTCTAATACGGAGCAAACCCAGCAAAACATTTTAAGTAGCAATTTTCCTTCGGAATCCGTCGGGAGGGAGGGGGTCACTGGCAGACTAAAATATTGCTTTGCGTGGTACTCGATATGTTGCGTCATCCGCTATCTTGAGTTGAAGGGTAAATTTTGTTTTATTTTCATGCTTAAAATTAAATTGACTACAATTTTGTTTCAAATCAATTTTTTCCTAAGATAGATATTTTCCCTGAACACTTTTGTTTGTGTTACAACAAAATTAGAATGAAAAATTTCTTGTATGTTTTTGCGTTGAATTTCAGAGATACAGTAAATGTTAAAATTGCAAAGGCCACTGATAATAAACATGTTCTTTTTCATTAGTTTTGGAAACCAGTAGCGTCTTCAAGGAAAAAATTATGGTCGAAATATTTCACTGCTAGAGTTCCTTTATTACAAAAAAGTCAACACCCAGTATTTCATTAACGACAAAACTTATTTGGTATGTTTTAAGGAATTTTTCGTCTCAAAATTGAATATCGAATCGTCCATAATAATATTTCACATTACTTTAAAAATAACAACCTATATACAAGATTTATAATTTTTTCACAGTTTTAATTTTGTACATTTTCATCCTGATTTATTATTATTATCGTACAAATTGTCATTTATGTTGGTTTTTCCAAAGATTAAGAATGATTCCAAATTTTTGATATTCACGTTATCAATAACTAAACTAACGACAGAAATATCAATTGAAACACCAAATTTAAAACTATTCCTTCGATTATTATTTATTCGAACAATATGATTCATTTCTTGGTTCCAGTATGAATGTTTTTTTGTATAAAAACTACCAGTTTTTGTTAAGCATACGTTGTTTCGGTGTCACGACAAATTCGAATGCATAACAGTGGAATTTAATTTTTAGTAGAATAGTCGACATAGCGTGTTTATCGTGTACAGTTTAAGTTTTCTAATAATTTCTCTCGAGTTAGGTGACATTGTTCGGTTATTCTCCGGTTTAGAGAATTGCATAATTGTTACTTTTGAACTAGAACTGCTTTTTTCCTTTTTGTAATAATTGGTGAATATATTTTTGTCGTATGAACTTACAAATGTGACTTCCGTGGAAGTTGTGCATATTCACAGTTTTATGTAAAAAGTTTCGTGCAGCTGATTGAAAGGTATGTTTTCATTGTATTATTTATTACGATATTCAACCAATTAGGTGCAAATATAGTTTTTTTAACTTCAACACCGTATTATAATATTGCAAGCAGAGGCGGATCCAGACTCGATTTTCAGTGAAGGTAATCATTCTGGTAACTAAGAAAAACATAGGTTTAGGCAAGATACCCATTTGGGAGCTCAAAGTAGCCCATTTTCAACATTTCAAAGTCATGTGTTATACAAGTACCTCAAAACAATTTGCAGCGTACATAAGTTATAGACCAGGGTAGGAGCCTTTAAAAATAATGAAAAGTGAAAAAAAATAATAGTAGGATGAAACCATTTGGAAAAGGAGGAGAATGTCTGGAAGGGGGTGGGTTTTTAAGGGTAAAAAACGGCTTATCTCGATTTCCGGCAAAACTACAATTCGTATAGAAAAAAGTCAAACAGAAAAGTTGTAGGTAATAGGAAGATCTTCAACCTTATATTATCACTTTTTTCAGATAACCTCAAAATTTATGTGAAAATTTTTTTTTTTTATTTCTATCTTCTAAAAAAAATTTTTTTTCACGAAATTTGGAGAAAACTTACCGTTTTATGTCCCAAATACACGTAAATTTATTTGATTTGGAATATTTATTTTTTCCCCTTATTTTGACTTAATATCGACAAAGCACCCTAATTTTCAATCGAAAATTCACCCGTCAAAATATCAGCTTTTTTCAAAAAGTTGGTGTGCTTTCTGTTCGTTGAAATCTCTACTTTCCGATGGTATAAAAAAATATATCACTATTGTAAATCTTCTCAGGAAATGCAAAAAATATTGTAATGAATGACGTAATCAGAATAAAGTATCTAAATTAAATAGTACGATTTACATTTATTTTTATATATTTTATATATTATGATATTTTCTATGACATACAGTTAATTAGAATTTAATAAATCAAATTTTTAATTGAAAAAAATTGCAGCAGTCACATTTTTTATGTGAAATTGTATAAAAATGGCGTTAAAAACATTTTTTCGATTCACTTTAGTAATATATTTTTTTACACCATCGGAAAATAGAGATTTTAAGGAACAGAAAGCACACCAACTTTTTGAAAAAATCTGATATTTTGAGGGGTGAATTTTCGATTGAAAAGTAGGGTGCTTTTTCGATATTAAGTCAAAATAATGTGAAAAAATAAATATTTCAAATTAAATAAATTACAGTGTATTTGGAACATAAGATGGTAAGTTTTCACCAAATTTCGTGAAAAAATTTTTTTTTTGTAGAAGATAAAAATCAAAAACTTGTTTTTTTTTTAAAATTTTCCGAATAAATTTTCAGATTATGTGAAAAAAGTGTGAATACAAAAGTTATACATCTTTTTATTGCTTACAACTTTGTAATTTGACTTTTTTCCATAGGACTTGTAGTTTTCCGACCTCAGATCGCCTGTAAATTACTTTTCCTTCCATTTTCATAATAATCTCCTTCTTTTCCAATGGGTTTCATCCTACTATTAATTTTTTTTGGTTTCAAAAATTATCGACTCTGGTCTATGATTTATTCTATATTTTTGCATCAATGCATTTGGTATCCTGCACAACTCCTTAATTAGGGCCTTATATCCTTTCCTAAAAATTATTTTATTTGAAATATTATTTGGCAGAAGTTGAATTACAAATATTACTCTTCTTTTAATATTTTTTTCTTATTTTCCCGCTTTCATACTTACAATTCCTTGGGGATATAGTCGTAAGGATGTGATAAAATTTATAATTCGACGTTCCACTCTTAGGTGTACGTGAACAGTAGAATATCAAAATGAGAATGTTGCATTCGTTCGTATGGTAGACGACGGACGAAATTTTCTTAAACATTTCAGAGATTCTGGAAGATAATATCGCTTTATAGTTGCATGTAAGTTCAAGTGAGTTTCTGGAAAACATAAGGTTCAAGTATACGTTAGATGTAATAAAAAATTTATTAAAATCAATTGCAACGTACTAATAGGAAGAGTTTTGATCAGGTAAACGTGGAGATTAAAAATAAGTTTATGTAATAGTAAAGTAGTGTTTTTCAGGTCGAGACAAGCAGATGGGCGAGCCGTAGGCGAGTCCTGGAAGCTTGGAGATACCTGAAAAACATTAATTTCCGGTTGCGAGACAGACACTTCGATACACATTTAATTTTTTATCGGATAATTCAAAATCTAAATTCATATTATTGATAAATTTGCGCGCTCGCGAAATAAGTTTGACATAAACGACAAATTAAAGATCAACGAACTGTCATCACTCGACAATATATCGAAACGTTGTTGTCATAGTAACGAAATCAAGGTAGATTGTATTATAAAAGAGCGATTGGAAAAATGAAAAATCAGGGACCGGAAAAAGCTTTTGCCGGTCCCTCACGTCCATTTTCCGGTCTTGATCGGCAAAACGTTATTTTCTGGTCTTGTTCGGCAAAACGTTATTTTTGGGACGAAAAATTGTCCAGAATGTGTATATTTTCTGGCCGGTCTTAAAAAAATTGTGTACCGATTAAAAAATGTACCATTGTACAGGAAAGACCGGACTTTAATTCACGTAACAGAAATCTCCGGAACCGAAAAGATACAAATTCGTTTAAATGTGACAAAAGTTGTGTAATTTCAATAACAACTGCAAGGTGATAAAGTTCATTAGGTCTGTTAAAATAAATGATACCAAAAAAAGTTGTAGGCAGCTTCAGTCCTCATATTCAAAAATTAGTAACAATGTTACAGGGTTTTACATAACTCAGTGCCAGATCAAAGATTTGTCTTTTTTTTAATTAAACACTTTATATTTCAATTTAAAACTGAAATTTGCTTCACTTCCTCATTACAACAATATAAGGTTGCAATCGTAACTAGTTCAACGCTCTGTATAATTGATTTTAATACGGGGATTGTATTTTATATTCTGAACATATACTTTGAAAAAAACAGTAGATAACTTCCAAATATTTTGGTTTTCAAAGTTCTCTCCACAGAGATAATTGCAGTTTTAAATCTGTTGGAACCAATTCAGAAAGCAGTTATTCCAATCGCTTGTTGGTATATTCAAATTCAAGTTTGTGAAGGTGTTGACTTCTGGGGACTGGAACCTCTGAAGACGCCGTTTATTCGTTATTTTTGAAAAAGTAAAAGAGTCTGGATTGTATGGAGGATGGTCCAGCAATTCGATTTTTCTTGTTTTGAAAAAGCTGTGTGGGAATTTGCATTGTCTTGGTAGAAGATCATTTGCTGTTTGGGGTTGGTTTTCCGAAATTTAGCGAATACTTCCGACAAACAAATCGATATGTACCAATCAGCAGTAACAGTTCTTTGATATTGCAGATAAATTGTTGCTGACTCACTTTTGAGACAAATGTCGACACCATCCTTTTGGAATCACATCGAAAACGGACAACTTCCGTCGGTTTTGGTTCATCTTGGAACACCTAAACAGCTGACTGACGTTTATTTTCGGGTTCATAAGAGTATATCCAGTTTTCATCTTCACTGACAATACTGTACCTATAGGTATATTTTTGAGTTTCCTGCGTTAAACCGGTTAAGAGTTTTTTCACACCAATTGACTCTAATTCCTTTCTGTTCTTCTGTCAACAAATGCAATATCCAACAAGAAACTAACTTTCTTACAAAAATAATTCTTTATGTAAACGTTTTTGACGATATATGACATGTCGTTCTTCTTGGATCAGCTTACGTACAGCATCGATATTTTCCTGGTTGACTTCCGTTCTTAAATCGTCGTAAAGATGGTCGTATGTGAAAAGACCAGGAGCCCTTAGCCTCTCCGAGGGTTTTTTGACCAGAAGTTTGCTGTCCTCCTGTTTTGGCACGTGTCTCCAGTACGAGTGATGTTGAGTTTGAGTCCACCGTCGACCATACTGGTTCAGGACTAGTGAATGCAGTCTCAGACCCTAGCTTTGCTAGGATGTCTGCCTTTTCATTTCTACACTACCCTTGTGCCCCAGGATTTGAGTGCTGCCTGACTGTCAGAGAGTATATAAGGATCTTTTGTCTCTATACCCCTCTCCGATATTCAATTGCAAACACATGTCTATAGCGTAGATTTCTGCCTGGAATACAGATGCAAGATTCCCCAACAATGCGTGACAATTAACTTTGACATTTGATATTAGTTGACAAGCGCCAACTATGTTGTTAAATGCAATACTCATTTATTAAATCCATTACATGTGGTGTGTTAAAATTCAAGTACATAATTTTCCCTATAATTTCAAATGGATCACCCAGTATTTTACATCAATGACTGCTTACAAAAAATTACACTTATGGATAGAAACTACGTTGGGGTAAATAGTGACATTATACAATAAACATAATAAAAGTTTTTATTCATGATGAATAAAATTTTCTCCTAGAAAAACAAAAATTTCCTCGATGTGTAAAAATAACTTGAATCTCCATTCTATGAGCGTCTGATTTCAAGACAACCGCCGAGCAAAAGCAGAAAACTCGGCAAATCCTTTCAATCTGCGTTTAAAGCGCACTTTCGACAATTTAAAGCCGGGGATCTTTTCCTTTCAGTCTTAAAATTTGGACATTGATAGGTAGTAAACCGAAGAATGCAAGCGTTAGTTTGATGAAAAATTCCAAGCCGGTAATAATAATTCTGTAAAAGCTACAAGAAGGGGCGACAAGTGGCTGCTGCTGGAAGGCTTACGTGAGGTCATGGGTGCGGAAAAAGAATAAAATTGAGTTTTGAACAGGGCAGAACTCTGTTTTAAGGCATAAAAATGTTGAAAAATTGCAACTGAGAACCACAAATTATTCGATCAAGACTACAGTTTCGATTTATTTAATAGTTTATTCATAGATCCGACGGATTAATTTGCCAAATTCCATAAACGTACTTAATATGAGTTTAAGAATAAATCCTTCCGATTTAAAATGTGTAAAATTAAGATTTATTCTAAACGTTTACTTCATTCTCAGCCCACTTCACTTACTTCCGTGATAACCTAATATTTTCATTAATTTTCAATCTCTTGTCAATAAATAAGACCTTATACGGGGTGAACCCATCCGCCCGATACAAAAATAAAGGTTCACGATAATATTTCAATATTACTTCGATGATTCATCGTGCATTGAATTTTCAAAGGTCACGAAGATTTATTACTTTGCCGCATTTATAAATTAAGTATATCGTCAAATATTTTGCCCCTAACACCCCCAGTTCTGTATACGACCAATTTATTTTCCTTGAAACGGCTGACCTCAAAGACACCGTCTTTTAAGAACCATTATTTCTCCAAAAAAAACGCCTCATCGCCACCAGTCTTGTGGCCGTTAATAATAGGTTTGTTGGTAGAGCGATCACAAACGGTTGGAAACTGAACGACTCACGCGCAGTGAATAAAAACCGTTCACAGAGAGGCCCTACGTATGAGTCGTTCAGTTTCCAACCGTTTGGTTTGTTCCAACTGGCGTTCTGGAATCGTATCGAGTACTGTATAGTGCGCAAAATCGAATTAGGGATGGATACATCAACTTTATCACCTCTCTCAGAAAGTAGTTTTTGTACCTTCCCAAGAACGATACTACAAGTATATTCAGTTGGAACGCGAAATAGATACAGCACTTGCACGAACGATACCTATCTCTAGTTGGAACGAACGGTCCAAGTGGTGGTTATACATCTAGTTTTTACATTAGCAACTTTCTCAGGGAGAGTTCTTTTCAATTGGGCATCATTTTAATTTTTTGGTACTCCATACAGTTTTTTCTGATATCTCCAAAGCCTGCGCAGATAGTTTGGTTGTTGACTTATTTAAACTTTTTAAAAGATTGATGTATATTTCTTAAAAAGCGAACCGAATGAATATTAATCTTAATGATATTTAATATTCTGGGTGCCTAAATCTAGTAACTTTTTATTTCATACATTTTATATGTTAATAATATAGAAAGAACTTGCGGTATCTCTCCGACTGTTGATTTAAACACTTGGCATCTTCCAAGTAAATGGCTGTCCATAAATCTTGTAGCCAATTTTGGGGGGAGGGGGCTCGATCTAAGACTACGCTGGGCCACGTTGGGGGGGGTCATAAACCGTGGTACGTCGCTCTTTTAATTTCAAAATTAATAAGTTTTTCAAATAGACGGGCATATTAACTGAGGTAAAGAAGTCATACAAAACAGATGGTCTTATGTGTTCTTTTGCAACGCAACACTGTTTTGTTTTGGCGCTAATTTACCTGTAATTGATAACTTACATGATTGTCTTGTTTCACCATTTGTTTTGAACGATATCATCGAGCCATAAAGATGATATTGAAGGTCTTCTATTATTTTTTTAAATGTAACATAAAAAATTTGATTTTGAAGTGCTTCGTAGTTTCTTAGGGGGGGTTGACCTAAAGGTACGGTAAGCGACATGGGGGGAGGGGTGGGTAAAAATTGGAGAAAATGGAGCTACGTGATTTATTTATTGTTGTGGACATGCTTTCATATGGTAAATTATTTGTTCTCATTCATAAATGGGCCATTTAACTAGTGAAGAAACTAAAATAGTGATCAAGATAATATAATATGCTATATCTGACATTGGCATCTATTAATATTTTTTTATTTTGTTTCAGGTTAGTACATTTAATTGGCACAAAGTGAGTACCAGTTGAATTTTGTTTATTCTGTGATAGTTATTTCTTCTGGTAACAAAAAGATAAAAAAAATATTTGATGAACATTTCATTCAATTTAAAAACTTTTCCATGAATTAAGTAATTAATATAAGTAACAACGGGGAATAAGCAGACTTATTGTAAAATATGTATGTTAATTTTAATAATTTTAAGATTACTGTTCTACAATAACAAGTTTTTCCTCTAAAACTTATTAAAATGTGAATACTGTTGTTGGCTGACATGATCCGCGATGAGGCGAATGGCATCGTAGATTATTGACAGGTTATTATAGTAAACTGACTTGAAACAGTTTTCTTCTCCTCGGCCAGCAGAGGCTTTGAGTGCAGTGGCATTAAAATAAGGTGCACGTCATTTGAGTTCATAAATAATTGTAAAACATTAACTCGTCACCAAATGGCTATTCTTCCAGTTTGCAAAATTTTCCACGTTGAAAGAACCTGCCTGAAACATTGCGAATGTCATTTTACATGGTGTCTAGTTCTGCTGATCTTTAGAGAAAGACATTTCATAGTATGAGGACAACGACAATTACTTACTTACTTGGTTGGCTTTTGAAAACTTTCTAGGATTATCAAGCAAGAACTCAGCTACATAGATTGAAGACTATTCGCTAAAATGTTCACTTTATAAATATGTTTGTATGACTTGTAGCCAAAGTAGTTTATATAAAATCATTTTTACCTTTTTGAATGGATTTTGTTACAAAAAGAAAGTATTTTGTAGCTTAAAACAATTATGTAATATAGTGAAACATGAAATACGATTATTTCCAACGTCAAAGTCCAAAATGTAGTAAGAACGTAGTCGCAGATCCAAAATAATTATGTAGCTGTTCTTCAGAGTTGATCTTTAGTCCGACTCTGTACGTTGAAAAGCTAAACTTTAGTAAAATCGTAAAAGCACAGTAAGCGAGAAGAGAAATTCTACAAAAAAAAAATACCCACTGGAGATTCTTTCGCAGAGCACCGCCATTAAAAAAGACCAGATCGGATGATTGGATCTTTAAGACTAAGCTCTGAAATAACAATCAAACTTTACCTTTATGCCGGCATAAACACATACTTGAAAATAATGGAAAATCGCTTTACTAGCATTATATTTCAACATTGACATTCTATTTGGAAATCGAAGAATTTCATCCAAGACATCATAAGTTTAATTGCTCAAGACATTTCATACCATTACAATGAAAAATATACATTTTTGGAAATTGCTTAATTAATTAATGTTTCCGAAAAAAATCGAAAAAACATGTTTTAACAAGAAGTGCTGGTGGCATCAAAAACCCGAATCGAAGACAAGGATTTTTGCACACTTTGCATTGTTTTTTTCTCGTTTTTTTTTCACTGGAAAATCATTAATGTTGATGGCTCCAGTTGTAGAGTGAAAAGCTCGAGGAGTGGCAGGATCTTCTGTTTTCCAGGTGTCACTTCTAAAAGTGTATGATGTTGTAATAATGCTCATTATCCATTTGCAAATAAGGCTTAATTGAGTTGGCTGAACTGTAATTTTAATTAATTGTTGTGCACTCACCCCTCCTTTGGCCAGGTTACTGACTGCTGTCAACCGCATAGAGTGGTTTGTTATTTTTATTTCTTTTATATTTAATCTCTGCTACTTCTTCAGTCCATTTCGAAAGTTCGTTTATTCCTACTGGAGAGTTTTTATACCATCCACTTGATTACTCTTCCTAAAAAGTTGGATTTTTGAAAATCAGTGATTTTAAAGCTATATATAACTACGAAGATGTATTGATATCTAGTTAGCCTAGACCAGTTCCATGCATGAACAAAATATTGGGTTACCGTAGCAACGAACAAAAACTCATTAGAAGTGTCAGTGTGAAGTTTAACGTCAAAAAAGTAAACCAGAGTTACGTAATAAATTAAAAGAAAAATTATGTCTACCGAAATTGGAGTATCGAGCCATCATCAAGTACCTGTATTTAAAAGAGTTAAGAGGTAAGCAGATTTACGAAGATATGCTTAATACCCTTGGTGATCAATGTCCTTCGTGTGCGACCGTGAAAAATTGGACTGCAAGCTTCAAAAGAGGTAAATTTTCCATTGAAGATGATGACCGATCGGGAAGGCCAGACCCCGAAAATATCGATGCAGTTCATGACATGATTTTATCAGACCGTCGAATTGGGCTAAAACGGATATCTGAAGCACGGAATATTTCATACGAACGCGTTCATCATATAGTTCACGTCAATTTAGACATGAGAAAAATTGCTGAAAAGTGGGTCCCCAAATGTTTGACTATTGACCAAAAGCGTGCAAGGCTAGAAGCATCGCGTTCGATCTGTGCTCGATTTGAAAACGACGTAGACTTCTTAAACCGAATTGTTACTATGGATGAGACTTTGGTACATTTCTACGATCCAGAAACAAAGCAACAATCGATGGAATGGCGACACTCTGGTTCTCCAAGACCTAAGAAGTTTAGTGTCCAAAAATCTGCTGGAAAAGTTCTTGCTTCAGTTTTTTGGGATTGCCATGGAGTAATCATGATTGATTTTTTGAATAAGGGTGGAACAGTAACTGGTGATTACTATTCGACATTACTGACCACTCTACGGGAAAAAATTGAAGAGAAAATTCGTGATTTAGGGTTTGAATTACTAGAACACCCCCCTTATTCACCAGATTTGGCTCCGTCTGACTATCATCTCTTTCCTCAACTGAAAAAAAGTTTAAAAGGTCGTAAATTTTCTTCCAACGAGGTGATAAAAGCTGTGGTGGTCTGGTTTGCAGAGCAATAAGAAACACTTTTTTGGAAAGGTCTAGAGAAGTTGCAGGTTCGCTGTAATAAATGTATCCAATTAAGAGGAGAATATGTTGTGTAATAAAATATTTTGACATTGAAATTTTGTTTGGTTCTATAGTAGGCTAAGAATTTTTCAATATATCCTCGTATGTCAGAATTATCCACTTCTCCTTTAAAATAATGAACTCTGGAATTGATTGCTTCTCCACCTCTCTCGGCATAATTTGATATTTCCAAAGAAAGACGCACCGTGTACAAATAGCTTTCATTTAAATTCTACCTACTGTGAAGCGCAGAAAAGCTGCAGATGGCGTTCCCTTTTAATTTTTGCTCAAATTCCCTCTGCTAGATAAACTTTATTGGCAAATATTGAATTACCAAATTTGGCTTTATGCGAATTCCTTCGAGCGTAACAATAGCTCAGCCTCATTTAATTTCGGAATGTAGTAAACATACAAATCCATCTTTGTAGTGCCAGTCAAACGGAAAATATGAACAATAATAGAAGTTTGCGTTTAAATATACAGTGCTCTAAATATAGTTCCGATTGTGTTAGAAATTTAGTGGATTTAATGTAAAACGGCATTAATTTATTGACAATAATAGAGTTTTTGAAGCCATTAACTTTAGCGTTTGTTATTCACGTTATTGTTATTTGTTGCAAGTGCAGTAAGTGAAACGATAAACTTCAGTGAGATCTTTATAAATAGTTTTTGAAACACTTGAAAATAACGTGAATTCAATTAATGTCAAATACGTCAAATCTTTGGCGTTTGTTGGTGATAACTTTTTAGACGTTCGTTGGTTTGTTATATAGTGAGTTGGATTTTTTATTATAATTCATTGTAATCGTGGTAGTGATGGAGAAAGCCCTGAATATTGAGTTAAATCGTAATGAAGATGGCCACAACCATGACATGATGCGTGGAGTTATCCTCCAAAATATATTCGAAAATCGTCCTGATTTTGAAGAAGTTGAGGGATTTGATCTCGACATTTATGATAATAGAGTAGACTGCTTTATTTTTTAATATATGAATACTGCTTTACTGCTAAAAGATTTCTGGGATGGTAACACTCGCACAAAACCAAAGATGATAATTAAACATCGCTGCATTACCCTTACTCGTGTTGTCAGATTTCCGTTCAACAAATAAAACAACATTTATTACTTCAAAATAAATATATTTTTTCTTGGTAAAATTGTGTCGGTGGTTCGAAAAATACCAATGTGAGGATATTTTTCGTCTTATTTTGATAATAGTGTCTTTAAGAAATAATTATGCTATCAAAGACGAGAACTAACTTGAATATATCTGGCAACCTGCATCTATCAAAATAAAGATTATGTTACCGAAATCTTTCCGTTGATAACTGAACACGTTATCGTAATTAACGTTAACAAAAGCATCAAATTCTTCTGCGCGTGCTCCGAACAGTGTTAATCATAACGACAGAACGAATTGAGGGTTCCAAAAACTCTCTAATATGGTTTATTTCCGTATTAATCAAATTGAATATAAAAATTTTATAACAAAATGTTCATTTGAAAATAATGTTTTACATTTGGATAGTACTTTCAAAAAGTTTACCTTCAAATTATCAAATGAATGTAAAAAAGTGGTAAACAAAATCTCATTGTATATAAAAGCTTCTAGTGTTTTTTTTCCATAGAATATAAAAAATCACGCTCAAATTAGAAAGAATCAAGGAATTAAATCCAAACGAGCTGCAGATTTTCTTAATTTGGTCCTAAATGCGCGCAATCTGAGTTTGCGCCGCTCCAGAAGGTTAGCTTTTAGGAGCCAAAAAACTGCGATTATTTTTCAGGCTTGTAGCTCAAAAATGGTGCACGGGACGGAAAATGTCAACCCATTCATTATTAAAGAAGGTTGAAGTTTTCGTCGAATGAACTTATAAAACTTGAAATGTGGTTCTCTGATATAGCCGAAATCAAATCTTAACAGCTTAGAAAATTTCTCAATTCGTTTAAAAATCGCATACTTTGGAACACACTACTATCAAGAAAAATCCATAGGACCATTTTCAATTGAATTTTTTAATAAATCTGTCTTTGTACCTTAATGTATCTGACATTATCTCACGTCTTGTTCCATATTGTACATAATAATATGAGGTGTCAATTTTAAAACAATGGTAATAACTTTGAACATTAATTACTAAATGAATTAACACATTTGTTGTTCGATATGGTAACACTTTTTCATTTTGTTGTCAAATAAATGTTTCTGCTTCATTGTTACACCGTGTATAATTATGGAACATTTTCTACGAGCTTTCCAACGACGTATCACAAGTAGAGGGTTGTCGTTTAAATTTTTGTACGTGGGGTAGGTGGGGCATAGGGGGTTGATGGGGGTGCGTTCTCTTTCATGTCATTTAATTTCTCCCTCGCTACCCTAGAGGCAGCTATGAAAATTTTCGAGATCTTTTTTCGTTCCCGAAGTACAGCACATTGTACGTTTTAAAATTGACACCCTGTATAAAAAGTGTATGGGTAACATTTCCACGGGTACAGTATTGTATAAAAATTATTACTCGCTTCGCTACAAGCTTGTATACACTCACATATATTAGATAAACTGTTTACATAACTTTAACAATTTGTTTTTACATATTTTTAGTTATAAATCCATATTTAAAACTATTGCTAAAATAGAGTAAATATAGTTCATAATAAAGGTAGATATTCGAAAATCCAACCGCATTTCCGTATCTAACAAAAAGCAATGTTTATTGCATTATTCAATTTCCTGCATTCCCAAACTATCCAACTTCATACTGGTGAACTCTAAAACGGAAAACTCGCAACTAGTTTTCAACAAATATAACCGAACTAAATGCGAGTGATGAATAGAATGGAGTATTTTCGAATGAACCAAATAAACTCAATTTTTTTTATGGAATCATGAAATTTTTGTAATGAATTTCAATCCGATGTTGAGAGTTGAAAACTTTTCTCAAAGTTTGAGCAGTCCTATTTCATGTGAAGAGAAAGTAAAAATTTGAATTTAATCATGATAGATTGTCTTAAGTTATATTATATACGAGGATATATTGAAAAATTCATAGCCTACTATAGAACCAAACACAATTTCAATGTCAAAATATTTTATTACCCAACATATTCTCCTCTTAATTGGATACATTTATTACAGCGAACCTGCAACGTCTCTGGACCTTTCAAAAAATATGTTTCTTCTTGCTCTGCAAACCAGACCTCCGCAGCTTTTATTACCTCCTCGTTGGAAGAGAATTTACGACATTTTGAACTTTTTTTCAGTTGAGAAAAGAGATGGTAGTCCGACGGAGCCAAATCTGGTGAATAAGGGGGGTGTTCCAGTAATTCAAACCCTAAATCACGAATTTTTTGCATGGCAAGATGAGATTTGTGTGCAGAGGCGTTGTCCTGTGAAAACAAAACACCTTTGGATAGCTTTCCGCATCTTTTCTTTTTAATTTTTTCCCGTAGGGTGGTCAGTAATGTCGAATAGTATTCTCGAGTTATTTGTCCACCCTTATCCAAAAAATCAATCATGATTACTCCATGGCAATCCCAAAAAACTGAAGCAAGAACTTTTCCAGCAGATTTTTGGACACGAAACTTCTTAGGTTTTGGAGAACCAGAGTGTCGTCATTCCATCGATTGTTGCGTTGTTTCTGGATCGTAGAAATGTACCCAAGTCTCATCCATAGTAATAATTCGGTTTAAGAAGTCTACATCGTTTTCAAAATCGAGCACAGATCGAACGCGATGCTTCTGCCCTTGCACGCTTTAGCCCAATTCGACGGTCTGATAAAATCATGTCTTGAACTACATCGATATTTAAGGGGACTGACACAGAAACTGGCCTTCCCGATCGGTCATCATCTTCAATGAAAAATTTACCTCTTTCGAAGCTTGCAGCAATTTTTCACGGTCGCATACGAAGGACATTGACCACCAAGGGTATTAAGCATATCTTCGTAAATCTGCTCACCTCTTAACCCTTTTAAATACAGGTACTAGATGATGGCTCGATACTCCAATTTTTCAATTTTCACAATTTCGGTGGACATCTTTTTTCTTTTAATTTATTGCGTAACTCTGGTTTACTTTTTTGACGTCAAACTTCACACTGACACTTCTAATAAATTATTGTTCGTTGCTATGGTAACGCAATATCTTGTTTATGCATGGAACTGGTGCAGGCGAACTAGATATCAATACATCCTCCTATAAATAATATATTGTAATGATTGAAAAAACAGGGGAACCAAGAATAAAAACATATAGGTTGAAGTGGAAATTTAGAGACAACCTGTCATTTTAATGGCTATTTTTATAGGTTATGTAATGTTGTACATAACTGCCAAATATTAAATTTTTATTCCCCACATTTAATTCATGGATTTGATTATTTCAATTAATTAAATGCTCATAATGAAGAAATTGGCTCCTTTTTGTTTCTCTATTAATATTTAATTTTCACCCTGCTTGCTTGTCATGTACAAAAACAATGTCGTGCCATACTCTTCTCAACGTACCTTTCGAAAATTTTGAATATTTCCATTTTTGTTATTTATTATCAATAAATAATCCAAATAGCTTATTTATCCATTTGCGATCAAAGTATATTTTGGGTTGTAATCGCTTTAGCTCAACTGTTTGTAGTTGAATAGGAACATAGATGACTCTTCTGTCGTAATCATCTATTCTGTATAAACTCATATTCAATGGGAATATTAAATAACCTTTCCGGAACATCAAAGGGTACAAAGAGAATTCAAATTTACGTTTATTCATTACTGTTGTATTCCATATTCACGGATGTTCTGTAAAAACTCATATAAACAATTTACACATACCTGAAATTTGTTATCTATTGATGTTTTAAGTGGAACTTACTGTTTCTGATTAATTCCACTATTTAATGAATAATATATGTAAATTATGGAAATATATTGATAATTATTTCTATGTTGACAATCATCGTCAGACTGTTTGCAAATTGGCAAAGCCGATTCGATGTAGACGCGACCGTTGGCACGTGCCAATAAGCCTACCGTTTCTCAATGAAAATCGCTAAAGTGTCGGTCTCCTTCAAAGGAATCCAATGCACGGAGAGTGGGGACGTGCCAACCAGTGGCCTCTCGCGGCATTAGTTGTGATTCAAACTCTGTCAGTTAGCACGTGCTTTTAAATGGAGTGGAGGAACGAGCAAATTATTAATTTGATAAATCTATACCGGAATCGTTCTGTTCTGTGAACATTGAGCGACTAACATAAATGAATGCCAACACATAGGTAGACGTTTTTACAGCCGCTGGCTTTGCCAACGGCTAATCGCGGTATAACGCCTTAACAGACTCGTTGGCCATAGCAATACCTGTACTTTCAGGAACTTTTTCTTCAACAGGAGGGCTGGCTAGTCCATTAATTGAATGGGCTTCACAAATTACTGTTGGGCTACTAGAGGGGCCCTTGAAGATGTTATCTTAAGAGTATACTTGGGTTATACTTGAGTGACCTATGGTATCCCAGGATTGCAGGACTTTAACATTACCCTAGCTTGTCCTACATTATGTTTGTTCAGCTGTTGAGGTGGAAAAGGAAGACAGTTATTTGGAATAAATGAAATATTGTCCCAGAATTCTGACAGTGCATTGACAACTAATAAACTTAAATATTGTGCATTTTCGCATACTCGAAGAAAAATTATGGTTAAAATCTATCCTGTAATTTAACGGTCTCCAATCCAGGTCGTTTATCTGGTGTTCAAGAACAATCTCTCAGCTCAATTTGTCAAAAAAAGTGCTCAAAAATCCTCTTAAAAAAGGACCATCGTCAACAACGCGTTTCCATTCAAGAACCGCATTTGAAAATCACCAAAGCGAATATCGCGGCCCACTTGATGCCTATAAACAGTGACGTTCACTATAAAAAGGACCTGAAAATTGAGAAAATACTTGACTTGTTCAAGGTAGGAAGTAGCCTGAGCCGAAATAACGAAGGATTACTAATCAAGTCGACGTTTTGCTAATTACGGTTGTTTAAGACGATCTGTGAGAAACCACACTGCCATGGTAAAAAAATTATCCTTTTTTGGCAAATATTTCCCCCCACTCCAACTTCTGACAAACAAGTCATTGAGTGCCAGTCAGAATCAACTGGTCTACATTGTTTTATCGATATTGTTTGGTCTCGAACATAAACTCTTTTCAAATGTCACTGTCACTCAACTATGTTCCACAAGCTGGCCTTCATTGACTTTTTTTCGATTATCCAAACATCATTTCCTCTCACAAATCCCTTTGCATGTTTTGCTGATAAACATATCTAATCAGTTTTGCCAATTGATTTGTAACTGACAATTTCTAAAAATGTACCTTAAAAAAAGTTAACATGTCCGCCCTGCATCATCGATTCACCCCTTATCGTTATTGGGGCACTCATTCGTGCTACCTAAACCATCGTCTATTATGGCCCCTGAGTTGAAATACGGCAGTTTTCCTGTTGTGAACATGTGCCACTCTTTGTGTTATTACTCCAAAATGAGATTTGGAGAACTGAAAGATCGCCCCACAAAGGCGACAATGGCAATGAGGAATCATATATCGAGTTTCTGTTATGAAAGGGGGGGTATAATTATTGATGTATGTTAGAGATTATAGTGGAAGTGAGAAAACTACAATTCATGGGTATAACCGCTTGCTGGTGGTCCAGAAATTCACCTTTAAGGGGGGTTCTACCAACTTTTACGTTCAGTTATATAATCTATTTATAATACAGTATGTATAATTTATTCCAACTATTTTCTTGGGAAGAGATACATAGGAAAATATTGTCTAATTTCATGTGACGCTCCGCTCTTTCAAAACATTTATTTCACAAAAAAATTGCCATTTTACTACAAAAATTAAATACGTTCCTGGCTATATGCCCCGACGAGCACTGAATTTCATTTATCGGAAAATGGGATTCTGTTATCTTATTTGGTTCGGAATTATAATTCAAAGACCGGTTTCGGTGTATTTGCGCCATCATCAGTGCGAGGTAGATGATTCCCGTCCAGCATGATAAGTTTATGTCGAGCCGGACTGAAGACGACACTTCTGCAATAGGATAAAAGGTATTGTTTGTTAAAATTACACTCATATCCTTCAAGTACTGCAGTCAGATACGTTTCCTAGAAATGTTGGCGTGTACACATTTTGCGGTCCTTCGAGCCTTCGATGTGTGTTTCGTGGACTACGTGAACTTTTGGGTTCCAATTGAATTCCTTCCACATGCATTTATTAATGATTCGCCCTAAACTAATGATATAAAATATATGGAGTAGGTTGCGTACCTCAACTGGTGTTCAGAGGACCCGACAGATGTTATTTATTTAATATTAAACAAATTTTTTCAAAAATAATGATTAATACACCACAAGGAACAAACAGAAGATAAATAACTATTTTCTACTATCACTATCGAAAGTCGTCTTTTGTGCCTTAAAAAGCAATTGCAAAGTTGATGTTTTCCGCGATCTGTCATCATTTGACATTATCGGCGCTCTTAAGCAGAAAGTAACTTTGAAGCACACCTAATTTTCCGCTAGCTCTCATAATTTGACGTTATTGGCGCTCTTAAGCAGAAAGTAACTTTGGCGCACGCCTAATTTTATTTATAGATAAAAGAGAGCTGGTAGTTAATTTTGTTGTGATAGTAGAAAAAATCTTGTGTGTGCAACTTTCTGTCTCGACTACCAAAGTACTACTTTCTGCTTTTAATACACAAATAGCTATTTGATGAATTTGACTCATTTTTCTAGTGACCTTATCAAAAAACTCCTATGCGAAATGTCAACTAAACCAACGGACCAACTCTTTAGGAGAAGTTCAGTATGAACCCGATTGCAGTTCCACCTACTGGGACCAATTGTGAATCTAAATTATTCTCGAATGAATTTGCACACACAAAAAATGTCTTCAAAATCGGTCCAGTAGTATAGGAGGAGCTCATACACGTATACACGAACAGAAGAAATATATAAAGATTTGTCGTTAAATATATATCAGCAACGAATAATAATTGTTCTAATTATTATACATCAATTTACGAATCTTGGTTCCCATTAAACCTTATTTACTTACTATTCATTGCCGTAGGTCTATTATATAATTTGGTTGTCGTTCAAAACATTTCACATACGCAGTCTATTATATTATGTGGAAAACATGAAATTTCCATCAGTGGCTACCAGTTTTGAGCAAAAAGAAGAATTAGAGCCCTGCGGAATTTCAACCTAACTTTCACGTAATGTAAATACATTGAAACTAATTGTGCTGCACTAGTTCAACAGGAATGGATTGAGGTAGAACTATTGCAGACTAGTTTTTGAATTGCAATAGAGTTTTATGTTCATGTTTTTTTTTTATTTGAATTGTACTCTACGGAATTAAAATTATCGTTATCTGAGTGGACAGCAGCTGGAGAACCTCGTCCAAAGCGCCCGAAAGCACAACAATCAGCTGGAAAGATTATGGCATTGGTATTTTGGGATGTACGTTGAGTAATATTCATCGATTATCACGAAGAGGGAAATACTATCAACAGTGAATATTATAAAGCGTTATTGGAGCGTTTGAATGCCGAAATTGCAAAGAAGCGTCCGCATATGGCAAAGAAAAACATTTTGTACAATCAAGACAACGCACCGTGTTACAAGCCAATCAAAACAATGGCAAAACTACATCAATTGAACTTCGAATTGCTCCCACATCCACCGTATTCGCCAGATTTGGCTCCCAGCAACTACTGGCTGTTTGAAGACCTAAAAAAAATGGTCGACGGTAAGAAATTTCGCTCGAATGAAGAGGATATCGCTAATACTGAGGCCTATTTTGAGGCAAAAGATAAATTGTTCTACAAAAGTGGTATTGAAATGTTAGAGCGGCGCTGGAATGATTGTGTTGTTCTTGATGGTTACGTTAATGAATGAAACCAATTTTGAACAAAAAAAAACGTGTGTTCTTTGGTAGGCCCGGACTTTTCATCCCATGTGTTAATGCGGTTTCTTGCTAATGAAAAAAAGTCTGTTATACGCATCTGCTGAAAGAAAAGATTTATCTCAGTGAAATCTACCTATACTATACCAGAACGGTCTCGAAAGCTCAATTTGTATACTGGATGGTAGATATAATAACCTTTGATCATGACTTCTGAGAAACTTCCTCATGAAACGAGCCACAATTAGTATTTCAAGAGGAGATCTCAATGATTGAGTTCGTAATTAAAATGTGTCCAAATAACAAGCGAAACTATTGCGACTTTGATCAAAGGAATGGAATTGAATACAACTAAAAAAAAAAAAATTGTTACTTCAAGCGTAGAGGAAGAAAACAGGATATTGTTTCGATATCTTCATAATAGTGTCTATGAAGTAGTGAATACTTTTCAGGTTAATGAACAAAATGAAAGATATGTAATGTCGCGTTGTATCAAGCACATAAACTCGATTTAATGATAACTGGTGTTTATACTGTGACAGATTGATGTAATTATTAGTTATAGATGTCGAAGAATATTTATTTTTATTCCAACGCTTCATACTTCAACTAAGAAGGAACAACTACTTCCCGTGCTATATGCACCGACGAATATTGAATTACACTTCAAAGTCAAACGGGGTTGGTATATCTCCAAGATATTTCAAAACCAACCATTCTGGTTTGCAATTAAAAGGGACAACACAACTTGTAGACCGGTTTCGGCGTATTTGTGCGAGAATCTCTAATCCCGGTCTGAAGAATACACTTCAATCACAATCCATACATGTTCTCCAGTAACGGAGATGTAAAGATTGTGACAGTAGCGACATCCACACCTCCAATCGCAAACCGAAATTCGAAAAACTTGACAACAAGTCCGTGTACTTGAAACAATGAAGATTATTAGTTTCCTGCTGGTAAAAAGCTTTATTAAATAGGACAATATCACAGGAAACTGTAATAATGTTTACATCAGTTATCATAAAACCCAGTTTAGGTGTTTGATTCAACGCGCCCTCATTCTGATAACATCGAACAATCTTATGATATCTCTTGCCGATAAGGTTTAATACAAATGGTGAATTCTTGGTGATCGCCTTATGAATGTTGAGATACAATAGCTGGACTTTGCATTTGTGTGTATCAGTTTTTTGACAAATTCAACATTGAATTCAAAAGATTTGAGGTATTTCCAAAATATGCTATTGCTTGAATTCGCTATTATGCACCGTTTTGGTGTAAAATGATTGTTAGTGTTTTTGGCATTCAATATCATTATAAAATCGTCAGATTAGCCAGATTTCTAAATCCTTTAACCAAATTTTGAGGTTGTAGTTTGGCTTTGAGGTTATAACAAACATTTAGAACCCTTTACAACTAGCATTTACTGTATCCTATTGTTATAAGATGAAATAATACGTACCCCATTTAATTATAACATTATGGAATAGTTCAATTTCAAGCCAGCTCTGTTTTGGTTAAAAACCCTCAGGACTTGTCTATTAAGTTCGGAGACCACTGCTTTTATCTCACTAACTCGACAATAGCTGCCATGAACTGAACATTTACTAGAGAATTCGCACATATTTATTTATGTTTAATTCAATATTCGTTCGTGGAATACCGGTGAAAAAATTCTGAATAGAATCTAATAAAAATAATATTAATTTATGTATAAAATATTATAAATTAATTAATTTTCGCTCACTGCGCCAATTTTTGTTTGAATTCAACAAAGTAACTGCATTATTAACGAACAAATTGGAATTATTCAGTTAGATATGTTTATTGCTCACCTGTCAATGTAAATTATGGATTTATTGTAAATCATGGATGTTGTGGTTTTAATAATATTAAACAAGAGAATCTTCATTCATTTGAAAAAAAATGGTAAAATGTTCCTTTTCTGTGAATTCATGTTTAAAATTAACATATTGAACAGCGGCAACTCATGATAAAACACGTTGCAAAAAATAATTCATGCCTAATTTAAAGTAGGTACTACGGGTAAAAACAATGTTTTAATTGACCGAACACATTGGAAGACTTCAATAAGAAAACTGTGATCGTATGAGTCAACATCGTTCTAAAATATTGTTTAATTTCTTAAATTTTCAATTGACATCTCTGAAGCTAATATACTCTTAGAGTACATTTAATAATCACCAGAGAGGAAAGCCCCTGTACATCTAGAAAGGGTGTACTTGAAATATATCTTCCACTACATTCCCCACATTAATAATAAAGGCTAACAAAAACGTAGGCATCTATTCAGGGTGTACCAAAAGAGATCAAAACTTGAAAATATGTATGTGACATTCACTGAGTCCTAAAATATCGATTGCACCTGTTCAGTTATTTAGGTTCATAGACTGGTAGTTTCCCGAAGGAGTTTTTGGATATTCATAGGCTTCAGCAAGGTGTTGTGCCCTGGGATTCTGTATTGCTATGCAATAGGCAAGTATGTGAATGTAGGGTTCTTCCATTCGACAGAATCTACATTTTTCTTGCTCCACTAGTTTGAACTTTTTGAGGTGCATTCGGGTAATAGCGTCCTATCAGGATACCTCAAACTCATAGGTAATCTAAAGTAATCATTCGTGCCATCTAGTTGTAAATTAATGAATTTTGTATAAAATATTCTGCACTCTACCCGTAGAAAACCTCATAGGAATAAAAATATCCAACATTTGACTATAAGACTTTGCACTTTTAGTTATTCATGTGAAGGTTTTGTTAAACTTTATTCAAGCGCCCAACAAACTTTTCCTGCAGAAGTTACAAATTTTCGCGGAAAGCGAAAAGTAGCGCTGGAACTTTTTTCCCTAATTATTTTTAGAAGTTTTCGATACAATCTTCCCACTATGGTTAATAAATTAGGTAACAGTCGATCACTGAAGGCGCAACAAATCTGCAGAAAGTTTTCCCCTAATTTTCTTCCAACACCTCCAGGAACTTTTCCAATGGCCTTATCTTTTTTTATCCGTAACACGATGAAAGATATTTTCAGGAAAAGCTCGAATCATCGCTGATATAAAATTCACAGTGATATGAAGTCAGATGCAAGTTTGATATCAAAAACTTTAACAAACCGAAAAACGTTGAAATGACTTGCTTTATATATAGAATCTGATGCCCTGCGCACATAGTACTCCTGTCAAGTATTCGCATACGAGAAATATCTGCTTTTCCAGAGTTGAAAACATTGTCAAAAATAAAGATACATTTTGTTTATATATTGTAAACAATAGACTAATTTCAATGCTGCAGTCCAGGCTTTGTATCCAAAACGCACTGGCTTCTCCCGTATAAATTGTTTGCATCCATGTCATCCATAATATGGTCATCATAAAATTGACAGTAATTTATTGTGGCCTCCTTCCAATACATTCGTCGTCAAAGTAATTGCACATAACCATCAGCCACTTGCTTTGTAAGTACCTTGGTGATACTGAAACACATGTTTCAATACATTGGAATTGTCGTATTTTAAGTAACATTTATACACAATCTCATTATAATTGGAGTTTTATACACATTTATGAAGCATATATAGTACCACTTTATCCACTAGAAATAACAACCATTCAACACCTCCCAACATTTTTTAAATTCATTAAAAATTACAATATTCGATTAAGTACATTTTACTTATTTATTATTAATATTAACATTTATATCAATAAGCATTTCCTTTCTCGTTTTATCATATTTCACTTCGTTTCCATTAATAACAAGCTCGTGGTTGTCATCGTTTTCAAAACGCACAGTGCTTGTCGAAACTTTTGATAAATCTGTAGAAACAGTGGATGGCTCCTCTTGTAAGGAACAACTAGTACCAGGATAAACTTGGATCTTCCTTGCGATAGCAAAGATTCTCCACCCACCGTGTCGTTTAATTGTTGTAAGGTCAGCACCTTTATTAGCCAGTAAAGTTGTTGAAGTGCGCCTCATGCAATGGCCACTAAAACCTTCTGCGTTTGCCAGATTCAAAAATGAAGCGACTCTTGGAGGAACTTTCGACAAAAATGTTGATTCCAACAGGTTGTGAGGTACATTTTTTATATACTGTATGTATTAAATAACTGTGAATGTGGATAATACGATTTTTATCATTTTCTTATAAAAAACAAACAAAATTATTCTTCTTCCATGAAATTTATAATTTAAATTTATGTATAAGTGTCTTCGTATATATACTTAACATAAAATCGATATCCTTAATATCTCACTCACGTCTCCTAAAGAGATATCCTGAAACAGCGACCGTTATGTAGCTTGTCGCAATATCTGTTCCAGTGTAACTTCTCCTAAAGGAAGACATCGCTCATTCATCTTACTAATCCATGCAAAAGTTATAGCGCAGGTTTTCCGGTATACAGTGCCGGGATGATATATCGATATCGAAACTTCTAATAGGCCTTTGGGAATCTGTAAAGTTAGAGCCCGACCCCCCATTTGTTGCAACTTTACAAAAGAGGTACGGAACGTAGAAAAACTAATCAAATATTTCATTCTCCCGCAAGTTTTGATTACCTGTCTGTAGCTGTAGCTAAGTTACTCCACCTAACAGACGATATTTGATATTGACGCTCGAAAAAAGAGGAACTCATCTTAAGTTTGTAATATTTTTAGGGAAAGAGAAAGAGAGACAGCCAATGATTGATTGTATAACTCCTGAAATTATTTTGCTGAATCGGTGAATTATGTAGTTTAATTATACTTCAACAGTTTCATAAGATGAGTTTCACATGTTTGAAATGAAGCTAGACCATTTGGTGTAAAAAAATAGTTATCCTAGTCATTTTTGTTTTGCTCCTGTCAGTGGTGGAAGAGGAACATGTGCTTATCGAGCTGCGATCCTCGGCACCCAAACCTCATTT
Organism: Lochmaea capreae; assembly: GCA_949126875.1. NCBI lineage: Eukaryota > Metazoa > Arthropoda > Insecta > Coleoptera > Chrysomelidae > Lochmaea > Lochmaea capreae. The sequence continues at coordinate 23,754,963 of OX421404.1, forward strand.
ATATATTTCTGGAACGTCAGGCAACATTTTCCAGCTTATCAACTACTGAGGACGCCCCCAAATAATCGTCCAGAAAATGATTAACCGTCCAACCTGGTTCTAGTCGCTAAAAAACAGTCTATCTTTATATTTTAGAGGGTGCTGAGCGTGAATACGGCATTTTAATTTTCCTATAATTTGGGGAACATGCTCAAAATTGACTTTTAAACCAAAACTGCGAAAAAACCGATTATACGATGTTCAACGATGAATTGAGGTACAATTGATGAATCAATTACACAAAAAATGTTTCAATTTCCACAAAGTTGATGAACTTGTCGCCCTTGATGCTGCATGATATCCCTCAATTCTGGCAGATTGCGTCGCTTTTGACAAAGTTTCAAAGATTTCCAAATATTCGTGAAACATTTGTTACAAAGGTCTGCGAGAAATGTCGTAGTTAATCATATATCAAAGGTAAGAACACGGTTTTGCTATCTCAAAAGACGTTTTGAACTGTAATTTCTGTTATTTTGGTGTGAAGAAAATTCCGTCACCTTATACAACAGAATATTCTTCTGATTTTGTAAACTGATATATGACAAATTGTGAGTTTATTATACACTGTGGCCGTAAAGTATGGAACAAATTCATTTTTAGCTAAACAGGCCATTTTAATAAATAATTCTGAAACACGTCGATTTTTGATTTTAATTTACCGTATTTTAAAATAATATTCTAGTATACAGGGTGAATTACTTTCGAGTAATGACGTCACCGTAATTTTTTTTAAATGGAATACCCCTATTTTGTCTCAATTTTCGGATTACTCTAGCTGAGCTGATTCCAAAAATGTAACATTCTTTATTAGTTAAATTAACAATATTATCAAAAATACTTATTGTCTAGCGGACATGACTTTATAAATGTTTTTAACTGCAGCCCATGCTGTATTTGACAGTAACCCAAACGGTGTACAAATTCTTGTTGAACCTTGTTTATTGTGTCTTGAGAAATATTGTTTATTGCTGTCCGAATTCTCTGTTTCAATTCTTGAATATTTGCTGGTTTCGTTTGATACACAAATTTCTTCAGATGGCCCCACATAAAATAATCAAAAGGATTGAAATCTGGTGACCTCGCTGGCCATTTAATAGGTCCACGTCTACCAATCCACCTGTTCGGAAAGATTTCATCTAGGTGCCTTCTAACATCTACAGCATAATGTGGAGGTGCACCATCCTGTTGAAACCATAAACTTTCATCAAAACCTCCAGGATTATTTCATGAGCACACACAAAACTATTGTATTTTTGTCCACCCTGTACCAGTTGGAATCAACATGTGATATATTTTTGGAATCAGCTTAGCTAGAGTAATCCGAAAATTAAGACAAAATGGGGGTGTTCCATTTAAAAAAAATGACGGTGTTTTTGGTGTTCATATGATTGGTTTTTCCGAAAGAATTTCAGTATATCCGCAGGATTTAGTTTAGGTTATGCTATATAATCCGCAAGTATGTGGGTGGAGGTTTCTTCTACCATTCCACAGAATCTACATTCTCCTTGCTCCACTATTTTGCGGTGCACATTCAGTGCAGTTTTACTCTGGCTTAGATATTAACACCTAGTTGTGGTTTCCCTGGAGTATCTTTGATTGTCTAAGCCCCACTAGATTTTTCACATTTTCAAGTATAGTTCCATTGCAAAAAATGAAAAAAAAACGCTCTCTCTCTCAAGCGGTCCTGTATTCGGGAATAAATGTCCTACATAAATATTTGCATAATAACTTTTTTGATTAATTTGTCCCCTACCAGTGTATCCAATGATCACTAAAATATTCAAAAGTCTCCAACATGGAGAATCCCTCCTTAATCACCGACACCAAAACGTAGTTCACCGGGGGATGATGAGATTATGACGTAGACAGTGGTCAGTATTTAGTCAGAAGTTTGTTGAATCTAATTGAGGAGGCATTCCCATTGTGCCCTACGGTTCCATTTCAATCTAAAGTCTGCATCCGGCCCTCTGAATTATGACCGTTCAGGCCCTTTGGGAGCCATGTTGCAGTCTCGTGTTCTCTCGGAAAATATTAATATGTATGACTCTGCATGTGAACTGGGACATATCGCGTTTGATTGGAATATTTTTTCATGAGAATTAATCGCCTCAATTCCGATTTACCACATATTAATACAGAGAAAAAGGTAAATTCCTAACGCGATGACTGGTTTATTTAAAAAAAAATACATCTTTTGAGTTCTAGAGACAAATAAATAAAATAAGTTTACTGTTATTTCCAGCCTCCAATGTGGGTGGATGTGAATCTGAAGGATAGAAATATTGGAAAATACAAATTTGCTATTAAGAAAGAGAATTAATATTGATTCTTCCTAGATTCGAATAACTAGCTGGTAAAGGTTTTTCTAGATCCGAGTGGAGGGAACTGTTTCAATACTATCCCGATCCTATAAACAAAATCACTGAAAAATATCCAACCCCGATAATCTTACACATAAAAAAACTGTGCATTGCATAATTGGCTTCGATATTTAACCGTACCGTAAGCTCAAGAAACTACAAAAAGCAGATATTTGTTGGTATAATGATGGTTCAAAAACACCCTCAGGCTTGGATGGTGGCAGACTTGAGGCAAATATTTATGCCAATGATTTCGAAGGAAACCTTTTCTCGGACAGCCAAGCAGTTTCAAACGCATTCAGTTCTCACCGTATAGCGTCAAAGTCGGAAGATTCGACAAATTGTCTTTGGTCTGCATCCTTGGCCGTTTTGATATAGTGAGGCAGATTAAATTACTAGGGACGGTGCCACAAGTATCGTTCACATCTCATTAAAATCATCTGGACTGTATCATTCAAAGGCATTTATAAATCCTTCAAAGAATGTCCTTAAACAAGTGTTAGACTATGGCATGAATTGTAGTCTGAATCATCATACAGATTGCGTAAATTACTTTGGAACCCAGGCCTTGGATTACACAAGTACAACAAGGATATATGAAAGAGAGAGAAAGAATAATTGTGCGCGGTCATCACTTTGTTTCATCTTAGGGGTGTACACTTATTTCCCGAGACTGGCCGAATGGTCCTTTACAGAGAGAATTCACTAGTTGGTGGTATAACGGTGGTATTCAGTATGCTCCCAACATGGAAGGAGTGAGGGTGTTAAAGAAATAAAAAAATACAATCGTTATTACATAACCTCTACATCTTAAAATTCATTTTTGTCAACATGATCATTTCAGACCAAGTTGACAATTTCCAACTACAATAGGATATTATTTTTTCCATTGTAACTTGAAAATAAAACAGCATTTCTTGAGAGAACCATAATTAATAAACTAAAAATCCCTTCCATTAATAAATTAAATTAAAAAAATAAAATAAGTAGGTAGGTACCTACACCTATTTTAAACATAAAATATAAACTTCCTGAAAAAATAAAAATAAAAATCCATTCTAAAGGTAAACATAATTTTAATGAATTAAGTGCTCAAATAAACCACCTGCCTGTGCCAGACAATAACCAAATCTGTGATTTGTGTTGATCTCATATCTTTAAGATTATTTGGCGTAATGTGGCACAAACGTGCTGTATTTTCGCCCCCGAAAAAAAGTCAACGATAACGAGACAAAAATATCATTTGTACAAATTAATCTGCGCTTCTGGCAACAGCGGTTAAAATAGGGGGGCAATGAGCATTCGGCCAGTTTCGGGAAATAAGTATACACCCCTAAGGTGAAACAAAGTACACGCCTTAATGACCACGCATAATTATTCTTTCTCTCTCTTTCAGCTGTTTTTCTGTCGTACTTGTGTAATCCCGACGGTTCGTATGTACTTTACGCAATCTGTATATCATAATATATCAATACTTGGACTGTGGGAAGATAGGACGTTCCATCTTTGTCTGGACGATGATAGACGAGCAGGGTATATACTTTGTGCCTACTTCACCTCTGTTCAAACCCTCACGTCTCTCCAACTCTTGCCCTAAAACCTGGAAAACCATTGACCAAATCAACAAATTTGTTTTGCGTTAAGTACCTGAATTTGTTTGGAGACATACGAATATTTGCGAGATACAGTGGGGGGTCGAATACCCCTACTAATCACAGACCTTACCTATCCCAGCACCAGCTACTTTTTAATTTAAAAAATATGAAGAAGTTTTTACTAGATTATGCTCGATTCATGTAATTATTTTTCATTATTGCCTGCCACTTAATACTTATATGTTCACGTGACGTTTGTTAAGGATATTCGAACCCTTCCATTTGCCGCACAAAGTTTTATCTTTTTTGAGAACACGTATAAGAATCAACTTTCGTATATTTCAATATTCACCTTGTTTTCCCATCTCTGGATACCACCAAAATATTCCATTGAGACTATCAATTGTTTATGCTCGTATAACGTTTTTATTTTTCCAATATCATCCCAGTAGTACCGAAGGTAACTTTAGGATAGAGTATTTTCCCTAGTATATGCATTTATTATATGTATATTCGACAGATCACGTTCTACAAAAAGGAATTGTATATCTGACTCTTCTTTGTAGTTTTTGTCCTATGCAACTGTAGTTGTGGACAACTATTTTATAACACCCAAAATATAAACTCTATATTTCGAATTGTAAGGAAAAATATTACTATTAAGTGAACAGTTCAAACTTCTTGTTATTAACTAGCTATTTACTAAATATTTGTCTAACTAATAATGTCCGTCAAACGTATCGTCTTCTCTTGTCAATATTTGGTGAGGAAGTTTGGGAATATAGCTGCAAGTCCATTGTTTTAGGGGTTGGGATAGTTATGATTTGCTTATGCTTTAGTACGTGATGGCTGTTATGCCATTAAACAAGCTCCAACTATAATCTGACCTAAACACTAACTTTATAGAAATATAGGCTGGTCAAAGTAGAAATAAAATGTACACATTGAAGAGCAAACCTCAACATACATTATCCAAAAGTAGGTAGGTTTTAATTCTGCAATAAAAAGTTTTCTCCAACATAAAATCATCGCTCCCAGTATTCATCCAGTATGTGAAATTTATTATCATTGCCATTAGGAGTTAATCGCATATAATGAAGCATAGAATTATTATTATCATCGAAGCCGATCAAGTTAAGTTATATTATATATTAGAAGTCTTCCTGTACAAACAGTATTTTTCCTATGTATTTAGTAAATCGACAAGATTGTTAACTCCTCATCATAAAACTGACTGGGTTTTAGCTAGTTCAAAATAAATTTAAATGGTATGTTAGTGAAGCTGTGTGTGATGAAAAAAAAGTGGACCTTGGAATAATTCAAAAAACTATGGTTTTTATTGTCTTCATAGTTTGAGAGGGCGAGTAGTAAATTTGAGAAACTGCTGAGGTTGTATCTGCTTAGTCGAAAGTCGGATGATATAACATGTTTGCAAGTACGACCATCTATTGTCGGAAGACGAAGCTGTTCCGGTTGAAGTTACCCACAAATTAATTTAAACCTTTTTAATCTTCATGCGGCAGAGTGTATCGAATTTACACACTTCTGAGAGGGGACGTACGAGCTAGCTCTATTCGTGCAGAGATACACAGTTTGATAGTACATAATTAGGTCTTGCGTTTGTCTAGTAGTCAATACTTTTTGATAAAATTTGGAAAAAGAAAATATGAAAGAAGAATTAAAAATACAAACAAAGAAATGTATGCAAGATAAGGATAAGATGGTTGTGAAAATGTGAGATATTGGAGCTAACACGTAGCAAAAATGAAATAAAAGATCCAACAGCAAGGAACAGAATATTTATCTTAAGAAGTGTTCAGGAAATTTGGTAAACCGTCAGTCAATGTTACAAGAAGTACATTCGAAAAATTATGGGTACTGACAAAGCAACGGATCAGTAGAATACATTACCAGTTGAATCTGTAGTCTTTCCTTTTTTTTTGCCTCCGCCTCTGAAGAAAAAAGATAACCAATTTCCATAACACAGACAAAATGAAAACAAACTAAATATTCCCCCTGAATAATTAATCACCAACAACAAACAGCAGAAGCTCTGATGATGTCCCTTCATGCGGAAATTTCTTAAAAATATAAAATCATGACTCGCTAGGAAAATATATTACAGCTCATTGCTTCTCATTTTTTTAGCAGGCCACTTTATAACCCACCTGTTTGCGTACAAAATAAAACTTGGCATAGAATTTTCCATTTTAGCGTTTATTTCTTTCTGCTCTTTCTACAGCTGTAGGCCAGTTTTAAGAAAAACAAATCGACTGCGGAACACGAAGCAATAATAAAAGAAGTTACTATTAATTCTGATATATACAAGGTGAAGTAACATGAACATACGAGGATATTTTGAAAAATTCATAGCCTACTATAGAACCGAACAAAATTTCAATGTCAAAATATTTTATTACCCAACATATTCTCCTCTTAATTGAATACATTTATTACAGCAAACCTGCAACTTCTCTAGACCTTTCCAAAAAAGTCTTTCTTCTAGCTCTGCAAACCAGACCACCACAGCTTTTATTACCTCCTTGTTGGAAGGAAATTTACGACCTTTTAAACTTTTTTTCAGTTGAGAAAAGAGATGATAGTCGGACGGAGCCAAATCTGATAATTCAACCCATAAATCACGAATTTTTTCCAATGCAACATAAGTTTTGTGTGCAGGGGCGTTGTCTTGCAAAAACAAAACACCTTTGGATAGCTTTCCGCGTCTTTTCTCTTTAATTTTTTTTTCGTAGAGTGGTCAGTGATATCGAATAGTAATCTCCAGTTATTGTTCTACCCTTATCCAAAAAATAAATCAAGATCACTCCATGGCAATCCCAAAAAACTGAAGCAAGAACTTTTCCAGCTGATTTTTGAACACGAAATTTCTTAGGTCTTGGAGAACCAGAGTGTCGCCATTCCATCGATTGTTGCTTTGTTTCTGGATCGTAGAAATGTACCCAAGTCTCATCCATAGTAACAATTCGGATTAAGAAGTCTACATCGTTTTCAAATCGAGCACAGATCGAACGCGATGCTTCTTCTACCCTTGCACGCTTTTGGTCAACATTCAAACATTTGGGGATCCATTTTGCAGCAGTTTTTCTCCTGTCCAAATTGACGTGAACCATGTGATGAACGCGTTCGTATGAAATATTCAGTGCTTCAGATATCCGTTTTAGTCCAACTCGAGGGTCTGATGAAATCATGTCATGAACTGCATCGATATTTTTGAGGACTGACACAGAAACTGGCCTTCCCAATCGGTCATCATCTTCAATGGAAAATTTACCTCTTTTGAAGCTTGCAGTCCAATTTTTCACGGTCGCATACGAAGGACATTGATCACCAAGGGTATTAAGCATATCTTCGTAAATCTGCTTACCTCTTAACCCATTTAAATACAGGTACTTGATGATGGCTCGATACTCCAATTTTTCGATTTTCACAATTTCGGAGGACATCTTTTTTTCTTTTAATTTATTGCGTAACTCTGCTTTACTTTTTTGACGTCAAACTTCACACTGACACTTCTAATGACTTATTGTTCGTTGCTATGGTAACGCAATATTTTGTTTATGCATGAAACTGGTCTAGGCTAACTAGATATCAATACATCCTCGTAACACACATTTATTACAATCAGATCAAGAAGCGATCGATTTTCCCATTGAAGAATGTATATTTTAGAGACAAACTGTATATTATCTGAATAATAGAATTGGAAATGATAAATATCGACTCTAGGAGGTAAAAGCAGATGTCCTAATGGGGCAACCTATTGACGAAATGCCCACGAGATATAGCTATAAGTCGACAAAAAATATGGCCAATAGGAACTGGGAGGTACAAAAATTTCTAGATTGGTGGTCAGAGACAGGCGAAACTGACATTTGCCAACTTTTACGTCAGACCTAATAAGCAATGATAGGAAAACTGTTAAAGTAGGTATGTTATAAGAACTGTGTAAGCTCAACAGACACGCAAAGCTAGTGGGGTTGCCAGACGAAGCCATGTGCAAATTCTGTCACCTAGAAGAGGAAACCCCAGAGCACATTATATGCCAGTGCGACTTCCTGGCGAATATGCGGTTTCTAGGCGATGAGAAGCCACCGGCAAGAAATTACATGAAAGATTCATTCTCGAAGCTGATTGGCTACTTAAAAAGAGTAGGGCTAGAAACTGTTATCTAGATTCAGAGGTCCGCAAAAGATCTTAAAAGGTCGCAGTGGAACTTTATCAAATCTATATCTCTGTCCATTTCGTAAGAAGCTCTTAACGTCAAGAAGACCTTAGGTTTTCCGCTTGTTACACCGCTGCTGCTTAAGCATTACTTAGTATAGAACTGCTTAACGCGTTGCGTACTTGTCAACACTGAGAAAATCTAGTAGTTAGTTAGCTTTCAATTGTGCCAAATGTGAACAGTTAACCTATAAATACAAAGTGAACAACAAACTTCATAAAACAGCAACAGTTATCAAAAGACCAGCTAAGGCATAAAACCAGTGTGCTGCTAGCAATTAATTCATGAGAGGCACGCTGTTTTTTTTTGAATAATAGTTGATCATTTGGTGTTGTAGGTTTTACTTATTAGGTAATATTTTAATTGAATATCATTTCGAAATTTCAGAGCTACCTCTATTAATCCTGACACCCGTAAACATCACTTTATCACTTGAAATCTTCGATAAAATGCAAATTCCATTACTTATGTCGTTGAAATGATCAGATCGAGTGGAAACCATCTCTGGAGGTCGGAGTCTATTATTTCGATGATATCAAGGAATGAACTTCAAAAATGTCATCAATAAAGAAAAGTTTTTCAGATTTAATCGAACTTAAGTCGACCCATCGGGAACTTAATATTAAGTCCTCCTTAACTAGTTTAAGAAATACTTATGGAGCGGTGCAACGAAAATAGTATTTTTAAGATCACTCTATTTTAAGACTGTCTTAAAGTAAACGGTGCAAACCGGCATAAACGACATTGTTGTTTGATTTCCCATAAATAACAAACAAAATCATAATAAGGGTTTTTGAAAGTAGTTGGCCATATTGCAATCGTAAAATGAGTGCTTGTGATTTCCTATTTTACGAGTTGGCAGTAAGTTTATTCAAATGTAAAGAAGAACTCATGTGATTTAGTTGGTTAAATTGATGGAACATTCCGTTTTATTTCAAAACATATTTTCCTCACCAAAATCTTTCATCTGTTGTTGTGAAATATTTTCATTTCTTGTTAAGATTGGCCTATAAATTTTCTATTCAAACGCTCATCTTTCCTTTCTCTTTCTACAATTTCCCGGACTTTTCCATAATGAGAGGAATTTCGTAGTCATTCCATGCGCACTTTCGCGATATATATCATTTAAACGTAGACATTCTGCTGCAATGCTTTTCAGGGTTTATACCTGTCATTATTCAGCCAACTTACACCGTTGAACACAAATCATTTTTAAATTATTATCAATCTTATTATCCATTGTAATACATTCAATGTATAGTGTAGTCATTATTCTTGCACTACTTTTGCTCCTGTTTTTTAAATTCCTAATAGGTTTTCCTGTTATAAGTATTCCCTTCATTATTTGCGGTATATATTTATTAGAGTATATTTGATTTAACTTAGTTCTAATTAAGTAAGGTCGCTTGTATTGATGAAAACATCATAAGAGGATATACAGGACAAAAAATAAAAGTATTTTGTCAGCCAGGCTCTGCTTAAAGCTATCAGTAATCCAACAACTAAGTCTAGACTGGTAAAAAACTGTAAAAAATCCCTCAACAGGATGGCAAGAGAGAACAAAGTGTCTCTAATATGGGTGCCGGCACATGAGGAGATTGCAGGTAATGAAATGGCTGACCAGTTAGCTGAAGAAGGAGAAGGAGACTTCATAGGTCCGGAACTGTTTTGTTGAATCACAAAAAATTGCATAAAGCAGGACACGCACTGAATCCGCTCGACTCGGTTCGACACGGAACGGATCGGATCGGCATAACTATTACCCGCGCACTGAATCGACGGAGCAAGTCAGTGTCTCGAAAACAAAATGAGTTCAACATCGGATTCTGAGGAGGATATTATTATAGCTCTAGCTTGTGAAGAAATCGAACAGCAATCTCCCAAGATTTGGATTCATGATATGAATCTTAAAAGAGAAATATATGGGGAATTTGATCACTTATTTCCAGGTTTAGTTGAGGATGATGGAAAATTTTCCAAATATTTTAGAATGTCGCATATGAAATTTAATGAACTTCTACAGCTATTGGGTCCACAAAAACAATTCCTCCACGATAAATACAGTATTGACACCACTGTTGATTGCAAATAATCAACTGGACGTTCGGTTTGGCAGAAGTTGCCATCCCAAGGAATCTCAGCCGTAATCGAATCGAGTCGAACGGTCACTGCCGTGTCGATCCGAATGAGTGCGCGGTGATATATTGAAATAAGAACAATGCAAAACGTTTGGCAATGTTGTGCCGTGTCGATCCGAGTCGAGCGGATTCAGTGCGCGTCCTGCTTAAGAGGGGGAATCGGGGACTGGCTAGATAGGGAACACCAACTCAAATGGAGGTCAACACAAGAAAACCTCCATACAAAGAGTTTACTGAACAAGGTAAACAAGGAACTCTCAACCAGGCTATTGAAACTGGGTGAGAGTCAAATGTCTCTTAATAATATACGCTCGTAAGTCATAGGGCGGTTTTGTAGAACTACGTAGGAATACGAAACGCCAGGTGGCAAGGCCTAACTGACAAACAGTCTCCATCTAAGAACAGAAACAAATCGCTGCCTAAAAAGGTGTATAGAAAGCTTAAAACCTCCAAAAAAGGTGTAGAGAAAGCGACTTTTTCATGCTTCTTTCAGATTCTAATATTGATTTAAACCACTATAAAAATCTGACAGAACGTGAGAAAAAAGGAACAGCTGCAAAGTGAGCACTATCAAATTGCTTTTGGTGCCGCATATGAGGGGATTGCAGGTAATAAAATGGCTGACCAGTCAGCTAAAGAAGGCTCTAAAGGAGACTTCATAGTTCCGGAATCGTTTTGTGGAATCACAAAAGAGTAAGAGACATTTGAAGACAGTTACCGACCTGGTGACTGGACACTGCACCATGAGAAAACATCTGCACAAAATGGACAAAGTTAGTGAACCTATGTGCAGGAAATGTGAACTCAATGATAAAACACCTACTCACATACTCTGATTCTGCGAGAACTTACATGGACTCAGACGAAAGGACTTTGGAGAGGAAATAATACAACCAGGACAACTACTGAAAATCCCTTCTGTCAAACTAGTGGCCTACATAGAAGACACAAAACTTCTGCAATGGAAGTAGGTAACATAGGAAATGGTACAAAGATTCATTTCAAGTGCCTGGGCTGTTGAGCCCAATCTAATGGAATGAATAAGTAAGGTATGCTCTAGTTGAATTGCATGCGTTTCTGTGTAACTTAAAAATAGAACATAATAGTTTTATAATTAAAAATATTCAGTTCAAAAATAATGTACAGCAATTCAAGAAGCAGATAGATGGCGACATATTGAAAATACTAATTCAAGTTAACTAATGTGAAAAAACAGTACAATTTGTGATGAAGATTATATCTATATTAAATAAAATTAATTATAAAATATACTTTGGAGATAAAGAGAAGGATAAAATCGGAGATAAAGGTCTTGTCTGTAATGCTACTTCTTGGAGCAATAAGAGGAAGTGAACACAATTCAGAATAGACTGGAAGTGACTAATATGACGGCGTCCGATGGTTAAAAATATTTTGTGATATACATTCCAGTCGTTAGACATGTTGAAACAATTCAGTATTCGGATTACTTTTCAAACGAATCTGAAAAAGACTCAAATTTCGAGATTAAAGTATTAATTTCTTAGAGCAAAATATGACGCCACTCCTCGTTGGATAAACAAATTAATTACTTGAGAAAAGTCTTATACATTTTATGTTTCTCTAGATATCAAAATTCTTAGCGTCAGCTTTAGTTGATCATATAATTATGTTAATCGATTCAAAGGCACAAAAACCGTAAGACATAAAGTAGAATTGATGAAAAAAAATCATAAGACTGCTTATATTACATTATATATCTTCATATGTAATACCATTCTTCACTGTCGTCTATGACGAATGACGTCTTTTTCTTTCCACACATGTCATTTTCGATGCTAGAACTAGAATGGAGCAGAGACAAAAACCCGATAAAAGGAAAATAAATTATGACATTTATGAATATAAGAAATGTGATACAGGTCCGTATTAAGGGAGTTGAATATTTCACAATACATAATGTTTCAGAAAAGCCATTAACATACTGAAGAATATTTCAGATCTCTGGTTAAAATACATCTTTTAACATTTGAATAATAACACTAGACATCATTTGATACACTTAAGGAACCTTAAATGGTAGTAAAAAAATGTCATGTTTTTCTTGACTTCCATAACCTTTGGGATTAAGGCACCTCAGGCTGTTTGTGCTCTTGGTTTTATCTTTATTTAAGTGAAGAGACTGGTTGCTCTTATTGGGCTCAACAATATTTTCTCTGAATCCTTCTTGGACTGATTCTCCCCTATGTGATGCGTAGCCAGAGAATTAAGTGATTGAAAGAACCCCACACAGGTTTTCTGGTTTGTAACTGATGGACCCAAAAATTATTTTTGTGTTTTTATATCCATAGTTTGTGTAATCAACGTAACATTATTTCATGTGAAAATGTGCCTAAATATGGCACAAATTATTCACATTACTGATGAAAGTATTGGCGTGATTCAACTGGACAAGACTTGACTGCTTGGTGCAAAATGGTCCTCACTCATCCTAAAGATCACGGGAAATATACTAAATATAGTAAAATCTTTTTATGAATTTAATGGTTATCTTAACTTTGCTCCAGAATATATCTTTCAGTATTAGCGTATGCCGAAATCTTGAGCTTCAGAAACAATGAAAGCCTGAACTAATAATGTCAAAAAGTGGATCAATATTAACCTAACTTACATGTTGATCTCAGAGTGTTAGTTACATTTTTTTAAACGTAAACTTGCTCAACAACAGCTTTCGATTAATACTAACCACGTATTCATTATTTTCATTTAACTTGAGTTTTACGGGTTCCTTTTTGCTGGATGAAACATTGATTTATAACATTTCTTTTAGTGAATAGAAAAAAAATGTATCAAAAAAAATTTTTCATTACTTAATAATTTTTTTTCTCTTCTCTTATCTTTGGTTGTCCATTTTCCCTCTCTTTACCGTATACGATTTTTTAGCAGTCAACTTTGCATTTCCATAATAGTCCTAAGTGAATGAAAATACATTTTTATTCATGAATATTTACCAGAGTGACATGATATAAATGATATTTTCACTCTACAAAGACTTTGGAATGAATGCTTGCTCTAAATTGTCCCCTTTTGAAAAATTTATAATTAATTCCATATTCGGACAAGTAGATTTACAGTGACGTGGAAGAAGCATAAAAATTTAATAAACATGTATGAATATAATATTTAAATTACCTTTAGAAGAGCAGTAAATTCAATAGGATAACTCGCTTAAAGACGTAAAGATGTCAAGAAAGACAAAACAAACAAAAATATCCTACGTAGTATATAATATTTGACTGATAAATACCTAGTGGAGGGAGTGCAATCGGTTTTTTCCTGTTACGGAAAAAATTCAGTACTCTAAAATATCCATCAAAGACAGAGTAAAGCGGGAGCTAAAAGTAGTAATAGAATACAAGAAGTAGAGCGACATAAGTCAATGGGTACCACAAAAGAATTATATTTCTAATAAAAATTAACCATCCTGGGCAAAAAGAAAAGTTTTGTGACAAAAATTTTCTTAGCAGATTATCAACTTCAATTCCATTAATAACTATAACTTCTATTTCAATTAATATTTGGAGCAATTGTTATAACTTTAAAACAAATTAGGTTTGATTTAGTAATAATTCCTTATTAAGATATTTAGTGGTAGCTCTATAACCCGTTATAGTTACGCCTCAGTTAATCGCGACACAGATTTGTGGGGACAACAGCAACTAGTCATTAATATCCTTCATCTCTTACAAAGGGTGTCCTAGATAGCCCGTTAATATTGTAACGAAGGTTCTAAGCCCTTGAGAACGTTGGTGTTATGCTGGACTGTTAGTAGCTATAGCTGGTATACGCGTCAAAATTTAATATGCAGATTTGTGGTTCAACCAATGGCTCGTTTGATTGATGATTTTGGCTTTAAATGAAGCTCCGATTTCTATTCAAAGTATTATTCACCAATACTTCATGTTTTTTTTTTCATTTTACCTATTATCTCACTCTGGCGTAGATCAAATTGAAGATACGTTTGTACCTGATGTATCTTTGTACAAATTTTACCAAACTTCCAAGAACAGGACCTTTAGGTACTTTGTTTATTTGGAAAATGAAACCACCTTTATTCCTAGCACATTTGCCTTAGTAGGTACCTGTGGTGTTTTTCGTAAAAATTATAATTTTTGTTTTCTGAGCATTGACTGTTATGTATGCATCAATAATTATAAACAATATTTAAAATGAATATGCAATATGCATGTTAACAAATTCAAATTTTCTGCTGTAACAGCGCAGATAGAATGTAGAGCAAACGGAACAGTAGGGAGACCTGGAGGAGTCCTTGTTGAGGTATAAATGTTTGGCGTGGTAATTCCTTTTACAACTGGTTTTCTATCATATCATTCCAGCTTCACACACCGTCAAATGTGCTAGTAACCAATAAAACACCATGAGCTAAAAGTGTGTGCAAGTCTTATGATTGGCTGTTATTGTTCTATAGTCTGACTCTGGAGTAGGAGCCGAAATATATGGGGTACAAGAGAAAATCTCGATATCTCTAAGCCTAGGGAAACATGCCACTGTCTTTCAGGCTGAGGTAATGGTGGTGCACTACTGTGCAGAGGAGTTGATGAGACGGGAAGTGGATAACCAAAGAATCGTCATTTACTCCGACAGCCAAGCAGCACTAAAGGCGATAAGATCATATCGGACAACGTCAAATCTGATGTGGGAGTGTCGCAAGGCACTCAACAGACTAGGTAGTTATAATAGAGCGACCCTAGCCTGGGTGCCAGGTCACCAAGGAATAAAAGGCAATGAAAAAGCCGATGAATTAGCCATGCAGGGAGCGACTGAGGTCATGGTAGGGCCAGAACCTTCCTGTGGAATTGCAAAAAACCTCACTGAGGAGAGCATTCACCAATGGATAGACAACCAGGCGTTGCGCTGGTGGCATAAAACCCCAGGACAAAGGCACTATAAACTATTCCTTAAAAGCCCTTCGGCCAAACTGTCACGCGACCTACTATGTCAAAGTTGGAAATGCTGACCAGACATTGTAGGCTAAGGAAGCATATGCACACAATTGTCCTAGCAGATGACAGCCTCTGTAGGTTTTGCCAGGAAGAAGACGAAACCGTGGAGCACATACTCTGTGAGTGCGAAGGCCTAGTAAGGCTGTGGTTTCACCTATTCGGAGGGCAGAGAGGGAGGCAAGGGAGGCGGTATCGAGGCTAATAGGTTAACAAAAAGAATAAAGCTAGATATCGAGCTCTAAAAATAGGGAGGACCACAATAGATATGCAAAGGTCACAGTGGGATAGGACTATTTCTCTATTTCAATAATATTAAAAAATATACGCTAAACGAAATGCAGTTGGTAGTGACATTATCTATGTACTGACCTCGTAGAATTAGAGAGAAAATAAGTAATTATCTAAAAACACAGTTTAAAAATATCGTAGGAAAATATTCGACAAGCTTATTACATTATACTTTTAACAAGCTGCAGCTGTTCTTAGACAGAAACACCCTCACGGAATTCAATTCATCGTCGGTGTGATCGGTGTTGACAAATGTTTCTTTAATTTGAACGCCGACATTAGCTTTTAAAAGTAAACGTCAGCTTTGATGAGTGGTATTCTCGGGGAACGTGGAAGCGTAAAAAACACTTGTCATCTGTCAATGATAACATTATGACAACATCTTCGCTGACACGTTATCCTGGTTATTTTTTTTTGTATTCGAAAAATATTATGTCGTGTCTTGGTTTTCACTGGAAAATTATCTTGAGAAATATTCTTTATTAGAAACAATTTTTAACAGTTTAATTATGTTAATAATATAATTTCATCACAGTAAGGAAATATTGACTTTTTCTTCAATAAATTTTATGTGGAATGTCAAAATTCCCTAGCAATTAGCGGAAATAGTCATTTGTTGAAAGCTATTTTGTTATAATCTGAAAAAAGTTTATTCCAGCTTTCTATTCCTTCAATTGCATGGTAATATTCGTGTTTGATTTATTATTTTTTCACCTTCCACTATTATTAAATCCGGTAGCTGTTTCCTCATCTGTCTTTTTTACCTAGTTCATTTGTGAGGGTCTCAGACACTGACGTTAAAGTAAATTAACTACCCAAGTGTAAAAAAAGATCGAGCAGCAGGACGCGACATTTCTTCACGTTTCTGAAGCAGGCATTATAGTAAAACATGGTACTTTAGTAAACATGAGAGTTTATTATTATTTATAAATTAATATCTCGTTTGAATTGTGTGCTACAAAAAAACTAAGAAAGCTTCCGAATATAATTTGAAAAAAAAAACTGTAAACGGATACACGTCTTATCCGATCGTATATTTTTTACTATAAGTGATTTTCCAGATCTTTATTATAGTACTCAAAAAGCGAGAAATAGAGAGAACAGTCAAATGTTGGCAAAGAAACCGCAGAAACTTAAAGCCGAGAATTTCCATTTCTGACAAATAATCGTAAATCCTTGGTAACTGCTAATTCCTCTGGCGGATGGCGGCAGCAGCAAGTCGAGAGATGTGGATGGAGTGAAATTTATGTAAATAGAGATTAAATAAAACAGTCGTAGTCGTAGTTGGGGGACCATAGTATCAAAACCTCCCAACTGTAGACATCATAATCTGTCTGAATATAAACATTCTTCCTTAGTCCAGGAAATTAATCCCCGAATTCAAAATCGCAGTGAATGGGATTCATTTTAATGTTGATATATTTGTTCTTTCACATACCATGCATTTTTTAAGCATGTTTAATTTACAAGTAAACAAGAATATGTTAACGAAATTACAGAACAAGAATAAACAAAAAAAGAAATACTTAGAGATGTATGTATGTATGTATTTATTTTGGAGTAACATTCACTGAGACCTAAAAGATCTATTGTGCCCCCTTATACTTCTACTTAGTTCCTGAGGAAAGTCTCAGAGACTAGTAGGTCCACATTAGAGATAAAACTTTCATATTTAGTACAACACATTGATCTATTATTTTAAGTTTAATAGGATTTCCAACTTCAAATTTCAACCCTATATTTTTTTAGGTAATAATAATAATAAGTGGGTTATTCAAAAATTAAATTATTTTATATTTTTTTTGCTGAAATTATGCACTTCATAATGCAGATACGTCACTAGTTTAAATGTGAAGTTGTCGATAATCTTCCTTTGTTGTTCTATGTTTTAGCTTGTTAATGACAAATAAATAATAATATGTTGACATTATTTTACGTGTTATGGCTGGTTGAAGGATTACTGGACATACTCTTTTATCTTTACCATAATAATTGGCATACAAAGTTTTATTTTGATTTAAGTTGAAACCCAACACTATGGCGAATTTTATGATGGCTTTGCGCTGATATAACAGCTTCTACATAGCCGCATAGTTGGTAGCACAGTTTTTCCAAAATTTGAGGGGTGCTTCAAATGTTAATTCTTCTAATATTTTCATAATTTCACAGTCTAACTGTACTATTATTATATAGTTATTTGTCTGAATATAAAGACTTTCTCTACCGTTTCACAGCTGTGCTTTTCCTTTTGCGAATGTGTCGGTATCCGTAAGGACGCTTTGCATAATCTGAGAGGGCTCAAAAATCGACCGCAACACGCATTACCTACGCATTGTCCGTTAACAGCTACAAAATATCACTGCTACTTTAAATCAATTTGCTTGTAAAATCTTGAGAACGATTGTAACAAAAATAGGAGCTTTGAATGGTATTTTGATATCGACTGTAATATAAGGTGGCATTTCATTAACAAGGGGCATGTAAAAAGAAATTTATATAATTAGATTTAATACAAAAACTAACCTAAAATTAATAATAGAAATTATATTTTACTAATTCTAACTTCTTTGTTCCAGGTAAGAATTAAGACTTGAACATACAAGTAAGTAAATACTATGAACGTGTTGTGTGATGTGAACAATCGAAATTAACTTATGCAAAATACCATGTTGAACTTTTGACAATAACGTAAATTGTATTTTTATTTTGCACTGAAAAGTATTTTATAAAGTAACTGAGTATATTACATTATTATAACTATTTTTCATACACTGAAAAAAATAAACTCTTGGAAGAAAATATTATACCTTTGGCGCTTTTGAATAGGCCCAAGAGCGAGGTTTCTTCAGCCAAAGGATTAATTGTCTTTTCATAAGTTTTTAAAATTCCTTCACGGAAGAACTTAATCTATTTGTTCAAAGTCCTTACAGTCTTAGCTTCAAACTAGTATGTAAGATATTTCTTGATACAAAACTTAAATATTTTGTTTCAAGGAATCCACTTCTTGGGACAATGCCGTAAAACTATAACAAAAAACAACTCTCTTGACATAAGAACCTTAGAACTTGCTTTGAAAGCAAATCTTTCTAGGGGCAAGGCCTAGATTTTTAACAAAAAAAAACAACTCTCTTGACATGAGAACCTTAGAACTTGCTTTGAAAGGAAATCTATCTTGGTCCAAGAGCAAATACTTTAGACATAGACATAGACATAGACATTGAGAGGATTTCCACCAGGTACTTGGGAGAATTGAAATGTCTCTTGAATGAATGCCGTGATATTTATAATTTTCGTAGCTGTTGAAGCAAAACAAACTAAACTTGGTTGAAGGGAAAAATATTCAAGAGATTCAAGACATTTCTTCAAGAGAACCGTCTTACTTTAGCTAATTCTATAGGCAAGAGATATTCTCTTATGCTGAAATAGTTTCTCTTGTCGCTAATAATTTCTTGTCAAGAGAGTTGACTACTTTGGTTCAAGACACCCATTTTTGTCAGTGTACTAATATATGTACAGAGTGTCCGGAAACTCTCCTGCCAAACGGAAACTACAGTTACTATAGGTGATTTTAAGTCGACTTAGCTCAAATTACCTCAATCCGAAAATGCTTCTTAAGGGAGCTACAGCCCTTTGAAGAAGACGTCCTCATATGAGTTTTTTTCAAATTATTCAAAAATACTGTTACTTAAAATATTCAAACTCGGCATAATCAATAAACAGTTACAAACCAGTCGTTCGCTGTAAATAAATTTTTTTCAGACCCATCACAAGCGTGTCAGTCGGGGGGACCAACAGGTATTTTTATTAAAAAAAATTTATTTTCAAGTTTTTTATGTATCCATAACCATAACCATAAATTATTTCGTTTCATAAGGGGAACCTCATCTATTAAATCAGGTAAAAGATTTTGTAAGAAATTAAGATATTCCTGTCCTGTTAAACGGCTAGGAACCTCTACGAGTCTACTGAGCCACTTTCTTTTAATCTTTGGTGTACGGCTACAAATGTTGCGCGAGCAGGATGCCTTCTGTTTGGAAATTTTTCCGTATATCTCGCTCTGCTGCACGAGCGTTACATTGTACTTCCCCATAAACTAAATGCATATCAGCATATTCTTCATTCGAAAAATAAACCATTTTGATCAAATTAACTATTATTTTTTACCTTTCACACAATAACAATAATAACTGTTTAGAATCAAAATAATTTGACACATTGTCAGATTTTGTTGATTTTTCAAAGCCAACTTTATATTACAGATACAATTTTATAATCCAACATGATTTTATGTAAGAAACACAAAAAGTTTAAATTTATTTTTCTCGAAAACGGTTCATGATATCGTTTTGAAAGAAGAGAACATTTTTTATGAAAATTATCTTGAATTTTCCAAATTTGGTGTCGTATACATAAAAAAACTTGAAAATAAAAATTTCTTAATAAAAATACCTGTTGGTCCCTCCGACTGTGTCGCTTGTGATGGATCTGAAAAAAAATTATTTACAACGAACGACTGGTTTGTAACTGTTTATTGATTATACCGAGTTTGAATATTTTAAGTAACGGTATTTTTGAATAATTTGAAGAAAACTCATATAAGGACGTCTTATTCAAAGGGCTGTAGCTCCCTTAGGAAGCATTTTCGAATTAAGGTAATTTGAGCTAAATCGACTTAAAATCACTTCTAGTAACTGTAGTTTCCGTTTGGCAGGAGAGTTTCTGGACCCCTTGTATAGTAATATGTATACCATCGTCTGTATCATAAGAAGACGAGGTAATAAAACGTGAATTTGCAATTACTGGATCCATAAGACAGGTAGAACAACTTATAGTTTGTTCTGTAAACTTTCCGTAGCTCTAGGTGCTCCTTTTATTTGTCTCCAAAAAACCCATTCCAGGTAACAACAAAAACCATTTTTTTTCCAATATTCTTTGCGTTTCATCCAAAACCGCTTCACGACACCTCAACCTGTTTCCCAGTTATGTGTTACTTAATTAAATGTGTAGGAGTTCAAAAAATGATCAACCTATATTATACGTTTCGACATATTCAGACAGAAGACTACAGTTTGTTTATTTAATGATCAGATAGATTAATCAACCAATTTACATTTTTTTTTGTTAATATTAACAAAGTAAACTTTCTCGGTAAATGCAAACTCTCCCTAGTGACACACCTCACATTCAACTTAAGCTTATCATAAATATAATCTTATTATTAATCTGAGTCATCAGCTGATTGTAATGGTTGTGCAGTTGTCGCTATCAAGATCTGAGAAACTTTCATATTTGTGAGTTTTCATATTCTTTGACGTGGCGACAAATATTCGTCCATTTACTAAGTGGCAACTCGTCGAATTTTTTTCGGGATAATCCTTCAACATCCTTCAAAAAAATGTAGTATTATCAGCTGCTACCCAATTTTTTACTGATGCCCATATTTTCTCAATAGGATGCAATTCATCCAATGCATAAGTGGGCATAAATGCAGCAACCCGATCCTATAACTTTCTTTGTTTGACAATGCAAAGCTTCTCCTTGTTTCACTCTCTTGGGAGACATGACTCAAAAAGTTCCAAGACATGAAAAATTCACTATTCGCAACAATAAAATCGCACAAGAAGACCGACAGCAAAGTACTGTCTGGTCTGCTGTCAACGCTGAAATGAAAACGAAGAAGCTACATAAAATAAAGCGCCCGTTGCTCCGCCGCTGGCTCGAAGCCGCAGCCAGTCAGAGATTTGCATCGCATTCGAGGCGGCCCTACATTAAATCACGTGGTGTCCCAAAGTTATTGTGGTCGGACTCATCATTTGGGTGAAGGGTAATCTAATGTTTCCCAATTGGCTTATTTTTTGCTTATAGTCCACTTTTTCCACTATAAATATTCCTAGATTACTGTACTATCAGAAAAAACTAATTTTAAAGCCTTTCTGTTCGACGCCACCGATTGTTCGTGATAAAAACTCGAAAAATTAATTGATAAAGCTCTTTCCTGTTTGACAATAATCGAGAACGCTAAGTACACAAACGGCATGAATGAAAAAACCTTTGCACCACCTGGCACAGTAATTGATTGTTGATAATGTTGATACTACCTTAATGTAGACACAGAGATGATGAATCATTCTTTACATGTCATTTGTACAAGTAGCAGCTCGTTATTGTATACCTGTCAAGCTTCAAGTAGAATGGAATAATTCATCGGAAAGAGGGGTCTTTGGTATCTTTTGTTTTGCTGGTTCTTCTGGTACTTAGCAAGAAAATTGATGACATTAAACAGTTTATAAACTTGTCTATTGTTTACCTAAGAGTGATGGAGTGTGTTAAAAACAGTAGGAATTTGTTGAAACAATTGAAAAGTATTAATTGCGTTGGGCTAAAATAATTGTGGACATGTAATGTATATAAAAGTTTTGGTTAAGAAAATATTTGGATAGTTTTTGTACCCGTCGTAACTTCTGAACGAAAGGTCCGATCCGAATATTTTAAAGAGAGATTCACATGTAGATACATAATCAATGTTAAGTACGAAAGTATATCATTGAATAAGGGTTAATTGTCCTCATTTTTCGATTCTACCCATACTTTGAACATGAGACGGTCAGTGAGACATGAGTGAGTTTTTTTCTGGGTATTGATGATGATGAAGTTGATGTCTTTAAGGACAATATTTTGAAATAATCTCGAACTATAGAGAGTGTTGCATAACTCCGTTACAAACCAAATAAATGGAACCCCTGTATATCATAACGAATTTGGATTGCTAACATTTTTGAAGCTGGTACGTTATACAGAGTAATTTGAAAAGTATGTACACTTTTATGTGAAAATCGTAGGTAAATGTGTAGCTTTGTTTACGCACATCCATCCTATTAATCCAATAATACTTGTAGCCATTATTTAGTTACTCTTTTCGAATACTGTAAATGTTAAAAATATCCACGTCAGAGTTTTATTCCCTCTGGGATCATTGAACATACAAATGGAAATCTGTTTTTGAAAAGACTGGTTATATTTTATTTAAGTAGGAGGCATCAGATGTTTTTTGTTCCAATATACTTTGGCGGCAGAGGGTGTAGGATGACATCATATGGTATTTTTGGTTAACCCCACTAATGCACCCTCTACATCAATTTGAGATGATGATCCCAAGGATTTGGTGCAATTGAAAATGTACATAATCCAAATAATATTAGCGAAATCCAGATGTGATTTATGTTTTTGGAATTATTTGATACTATAAAAAATTGATTGAAAAGATTATATCTAAATTGGAGATAAAGAAATACAAAAAAAACGGTTACTATTGCTGAATTTTTTATATTTTCGAAGTTACAGGAGAAATTGTTTTTGTAAATTCACTAACTAAAGTAGGAAATATTTTGAAACTTGAAATTTAAATTTTCATGAAGTAATCAATTTAACTGACAAAAGATAAACTGGTGAACTGCGGACATTGTTTGGATTTTTCTAGTTTGCTGTTGAATTGTTATACACTGTGTCCGCGGACACACTGTACATAACAATTCCGCGTAAAGTATGGAAAAAATTCATTTTTAGCTGAACAGACCATTTTAAGAAATAATCTTGAAACACGTCGATTTTTGATTTTAATTTACCGTATTTTAAAATAATAATCTAATATACAGGGTAAATTACTTTCGATTATCGACGTCACCGTCATTTTTTTTAAAAGGAACACCCCAATTTTGTCTCAATTTTCGGATTCATCTAGCTGAGCTGATTCCAAAAATGTATCACATATTGATTCCAATTGGTACAGGGTGGACAAAAATACAAGTTTTGTGTGTGCTCATGAAGTAATCCTGTAGGTTGATGAAAGTTTATGGTTTCAACAGGATGGTGCACCTCCACATTATGCTGTAGATGTTAGAAGGCACCTAGATGAAATCTTTCCGAACAGGTGGATTGGTAGACGTGGACCTATTAATGGCCAGCGAGGTCACCAGATTTCAATCCTTTGGACTATTTTATGTGGGACCATCTGAAGAATGTTGTGTATCAAACGAAACCAGCAAATATTCAAGAATTAAAAGAGAGAATTCGGACAGCAATACACAATATTTCTCAAGACACAATAAACAAGGTTCAACAAGAATTTGTACACCCTTTGGGTTACTGTCAAATACAGCAAGGGCTGCAGTTCGCATTTATAAAGTCATGTATTTTATCATATTCTGTCCGCTAAACAATAAGTATTTTTGATAATATAGTTAATTCAACTAATAAAAAACGTTACGCGTTACTTTATGAGCACACACAAAACTATTACATTTTTGTCCATTCTGTACCAATTGGAATCAACATGTGATACATTTTTCGAAATCAGCTCGGCTAGAGTAATCCGAAAATTGAGACATTTGAAAAAAATGACGATGACGTTATTACTCGAAAATAATTCAACCTGTATATTAGAATATTATTTTAAAATACGGTAACTTAAAATCAAAAATCGACGTGTTTCAGGATTATTTCCTAAAATGACCTGTTTAGCTAAAAATGAATTTGTTTCATACTTTACGGACACAGTGTAGATCTCTGTGCCCATTAAGCCTACAGACGCAACTGAAACTGACCAATGGTAAAACCACTTCCCTACCTTACGGTTTAGGCATGTTTGCACAATATAAAATGTTACTTCTCGGTACACATCGTCAACGCGGCTTGTGAAAACTAAAAACTTTTGGTCATATTATTTCTTTTTAGTGCGAAATCTAGACGTTTTCGAGTGTTTCATTCGGGACTTAAGTAGAGAAAAATCGAAAAGAACTTTCTTCGATTAGAAGATATTGAGTAAGTAGGTACTTTTGCTCTTTTCAAGCGACTGTCGGCTTTCATCTAAAAAGTCTATTAGGAAATTAGGAGAATTAGCTGTTTGCAATAAAAACCTACTTGTCAAATAACAATGTTTTGTTGGTTTTGAAATATTGAATCCCTCTTGAATAAATGTTGACTTTTTTCTAGAAGGATCCTAGAAAAGACCTAGGCTAGAATAGTGTTGCATTAGGAATGCAAGTAGGAAAATATAATTTTTTCAAGTCGCTTCTCCTATTAACTTTCTTCTAGAAGTACTCTAGAACGTCTCTGGTGAGACTAGAGGATTCAGAACTTTCGAATGAAACTAGCAATTTTCAGAGGTTTTCTTGAATTAAAAAATATAATATCTCCTCGCTTCCACTTGAATGACTAGTGACTTTTTTCTAGAATGAAAAATATATCTAGCCTATTTGCATGTTGCATCCGGAATAACTATTAACTTTCTTCTAAAAGTATTCTAGAACGTCCAGAAGTTACGAATGAAACTAGCAATTTTGCGAGATTTTCTTGAGTTAACAAATATAATATCTTCTTGCTTCTACTTGAATGACTATTGACCTTCTTCTAGAAGTATTCTAGAACGTCTCTACCAAAACTAGATGATTACTGATAGAATTTTGATAGTGTCCCTTTCCCTACCCGAATTACACACTGATTTTTCTACAGTAATAACATCACATTACAATGAAATAAGAATAAATTTATATTCAATAAGTGTATCGAAAATAGGTCATTGACGTATAATATACTGAATAGTATTGGACCTTATACAGTTTTCTGCGGGATCCCACATCTAATCCTGTCTTTACCACTGGTTTTATCAGCCACTTCTATAGTATAATCGATAAATAAGATCTTGTTTATGTTGTTTTTTTACTGTCTTCCATGCATGACTGTTTTAACTATTGTATTTAAATGTAAAAACTTATTGCTGAGCAAAAAAAAGCTCAGAAGCTAAAAAAAGTTACAAAAAAATCCTTATTTATCTCAACTGAACGACTAAAGCATAATTTAGGAGATACTTTGGCTCTCACAGTTAGTATTGAAGTCACTTTTAACCTAATTGTTGTTTGAATGTATTTTGATTCATTTCTATAATAAAAGCTCATGTGGCTTATTTCTGTTTGTTTTCACTTTTAATTAAATGTTACCAACATTGTTATGAGTATAAAATACTTTAGTAATGGAAAAGTTACCGATACATTATAACGAACGTAGATTTTCCAAAAAAACAAACAGAACGTCCTTAAACAAATAACAGCAGGGTTTAGTTACTTTTAACATATCAGCTAAATCGAAAATAAACAGAACGGTAGAAATTTTCGCTGAGTAAATATTTATCTCGAAAGCTGCGTTACCAGTCGACACTGCAAATTCTTCCACTAACTAATGATTATTTTTCCAAACCTAAATCAATGAGAAGTTTCCTCAACACCTCAGTCGAACCATCTGGTGTCAATCCTCCCGAACGCGCCATGCTATATTTCTTCCTTAACTAACTCCCGATGCCTGTCACGTTTTCAAAATCGAGGTGGCGTGGGAGCGTATGATGCGGCTTGTGTTGTTTTCAAGGCCTCCCGAGGAGAGCCTATTACAGCACTCTCGTTTTCAAGGCTCGCTATGTTTTTATGAGAGAGAGTCGTGACAGTTGTACCTCCGGGTGCATCCCCATTCCAGTAACCGGTGAGTTATCCGAGACTGCAATGAACGCAAAGCGCGTGGAACAGGGCAATCTGCGATCGATACAGTTGGACGGATGACTTGCGGTGATGCCAAATTTAGTATTTCTTAAAATTATACTAGGATTTTACATTATTTTCCGTAGTTAAAGTTAAATATATTCTTATTTTATTTTCATGGGGAGTAGTAATAATATACGTACCTACATAATATACGCTCGTGAGTAATAGGGCGGTCTCGTAGAACTACGTAGGAATATAGGTGGCAATGTCTAACTGACAAACAGTCTCCATCTAATAACAGAAACGAATCTCTGCCCGAAGAACCTCTAAAAAGGTGCACAAAAAGCTTAAAACCTCCAAAAAGGTGTAGAGAAAGCGACTTTCTATGCTTCTTTCAACATGTGACAGAACAGAACAGAACAGAACAGCTACAAAGTGAGCACTATCAAATTGCTTTCAGTGCCGACATTTGAGGGGATTGCAGGTAAAGAAATGGCTGACCAGTCAGCTAAAGAAGGTTCTAAAGGAGACTTCATAGGTCCGGAACCGTTTTGTGGAATCACAAAAGAGTAAGAGACATTTGAAGACAGTTACCGACCTGGTGACTGGACACTGCACCATGAGAAAACATCTGCACAAAATGGACAAAGTTAGTGAACCTATGTGCACCAAATGTGAACTCTATGATGAAACACCTCCATCTTCCTTTTAATTCCAAATTTGCATTACTACTAGACGAATTTATTATATACCAAACAAGATACACTAGATCGTTTCCAAAGGAATTAAACACGATTGTTTATCTCCAAATGTTGTTAAACAACAAACAACATTTTTTTACTGAACTGGAATCAAAATATCTACCAAATTTTATTGGTTTGATGTAAAAGTGTATGGAAACTCCTACTCACAGTTACAGTAAGTGGCAACATCGCTCACCGCGAGCCACATGTGCTATTATTCCGGAACGGATTAACCGGACAAGCATACCTAGCTGGAAAAATGTAACCAGAAGAAAAATGTAAATAAAACCAATTCAATTGCTCTTAGCTCATACAATTCAATTTAATAATATTTGTTTTTCCAAGAAAAGGTTAATTCTGAATTTTGTTTCTCGAAATTCATAAGTTCTGTTTAGAATCTCTCTCGCTGATTCTAAATAATGGAATTTCGAATAAAGAGTATGCAATAACTGAGGGGAAAGATATAATGAAATGATTCAACAATGGAAGCTTTGTACTCAAAATGTACAACGAGAAATATTTCATAAGTAATTACTTAATCTTATTGAAAAGGTGAGAAAATAATCGGGCTCCATCAATGGAATGTAATAAAACGTTCATAATAAATATTTTATTAATAAAAAAGGTATGGCTTTGAAATCATGTTGTGTAATAATTGTTTTTTGTGGGAAAATTTCCATAAAAACACATGAGAAAAGTTTTCATCGTCACCGATCCTACAAAAGCTGGAGGCTCCGTGACGCATACCACTCTTATCACACCGAAACAGGTAGCTGCGCCACTCAAACCTGGAATCGTTATGTGGATACCATCATCAGGCTGGACACATTCCCATCCGCTACCCAGTTCAAACATTTATCTCACCTAAACCTTGATCTTCTATCAGTATAGTAAAAGCATGTCTTCAAGGAGGAATTTTATCACCTGTAGTGTGGTCACTAGTAGTTGACGACCTAGAAGCCAAAAGAATAGGATTTCTTGATCCCTAATATTAGTTAATTGAATTTGGAGCGCTGCACTACTAATATTATAGGTCTACATAGAGAGCTCTAGCTTGAACTGGTGAGCTGTATGAACTTGTTTGTTTGAAACAACAGTGGCACTACAAAGCTTTACCGTTTCAATTATTATCTTCTCTCAATGGTTGAATAAAACCAAACCCAATTTAAAACAATGACTGTATTGAACTAAGTTGGAATTTGTATAAGGAGTTTAACATTTTCTCAGATGAGATACAATAAACTTACTCTGTCCCATACGATTTACCAATGTTTACTACATATGAAGTTGACATTTGTCAAGCACAGTGGCTTACCGGATGAAAAATGTTGAAATTTATTATTTTTTCCGATAATAGAGATATATTTTCAGTAATAATATAACATGAGAGTGAGAATAAATTGAAATAGTCACGAGAGCCCGCAGGGCTCGAGTGGCTATTTCCAAATGGCAACAAGTTGACACAATTAGGTAATTATTTTGACACTTGCTAGGCAAATAAAAGTCACAGTGATTGTTCCCGAGAATAATCACAAGAGATTTATTCCCACTATAATAACGACATAATTGGTTGAAACTTACCCTTGTGACAAATAAAAAAGCATTTCATTGGTTTTAAGAAACGTCAAAAAATAATCAATAATATTAAATTTCAGTGTGATTCTTAAAGCTTTTTGTTGACGAATTATTGTTGTGAATTTGCATCATCACAAAGGATTTGACAAAAAGAGTGAAGAAATTCTGAAATTAAAGTGGAACAGGCTTTTCTAGCAAATCTACCATGATCGCAAGACCTCATACCATCTCACTTTTATTGGTATTCCTAGGATAAATTGGCTATAATACGGAACAATCCACTTGCTATGGACTGTTTAAGGCGTAATCCAGAAGTAAGGAGACGTTATTGTACTCTAAAATCTCAAGTATTCGGATTTTAAAACGATAATGTTATTCTGTAATAGTTCCTTTTAATGTGTTCCAGATTCTCCTTTCGACATAAGGAATACTGAGCGAGCATTATCCTCTAAAATATCATAAATTCCTTGAGTGACGTTTATGTGTAGTGCAATCAAGTCGTAAAATGTTTTCGAGATAAATACGTACATCCAACGACTCAGCTGTGACAACATCAGATAGGAAATTGCATAAAATCTTAAATTAATTTTGAAATATAAATCCCGCTACAGTTGGAATGAAATATTGTTGGTGTCAGTCCTTTAGGAAGGAAATGTTTCATGTTTCGCCGATTTATTTGTTTCTGTTTGTCCGCTAGAGGAAATTTGAGTATCTAGATTCAGATTCAGTTAGTTGCTCGTACATTCATTGTGCAAATAATTTAAATTGGCAGACATGATAATGAACTGTTTTTATCGCATATTCATACATTAATTTACTTGTTCTGCGTTCATGCAAAAAACAAAACTTTATTGAAATCTTTTTAGTGAAAAAACTAGTTTTTTATTGCACTCATCTGCTATTTTACTACAGCGTTTTGTCATAATGACAAACATAAACATTCAAAGCGGCGCCATTTTTTTCCATTTAGAGCAACCTCAATTAGAATTTTTTTGGTTTTTGCATGAACATAGAAAAAATATTGTATGCAACTCGTGCAAAAAGTGTTTATTCTATTTCGGTTTCCTTTCTCATAATACAAAAGGTAACTTATTCAAGTGCCAAACATAAATTGAAAACTGGACACTCACTAATTGTGAGTGAGTTTGAGAAACTAAGGGTTGGAAAAACCCAATCCTTGATGCTCACGGAACAGGATTTCTAGCTCACGTTAGATATTGTTATCAACGAGCATTAGTCACAAAATCAAAACACTCCAATTACAAAGGCCCTAATTGGATATCAAGATCCCTGGGAAACTTTCCAAAAATATTCCGAGCAATAAATTTTTGCGCTTAAAACGCCTCAACTTAGAATCTAAATCAGTTTGTAACTGCAAACAAGCAAGTGGCTAGACACAACAAAGTAGGTTTGTTGTTGGTTCCAGGACATGAAGAAGTTGTCGGAAATGAGAGGCCATGAACAGGCAAAAAGGTTCATTCATTAATTCATTCGATTGGGTTGTGTTCAGCAGCCCAGGCACTTGAACTGAATCATTTCCCATATTATCTACTTCCATTCTAGAAGCTTTGTGCCTTCTATGTAGGCCACTAACTTGTATTATTTCCGTTCCAAAGTGCTTCTTTCTGAGTCCATGCAAGTTCTCGCAGAAGCAGAGTATGTGAGTAGGTGCTCACTAACTTTTGCCCATTTTGTGCAGATGTTTCCTCAATGTGCAGTGTCCCGTCACCAGGTCGGTAACTGTCTTCAAATGTCTCTTACCCAGTTTCAATAGCCTGATTAAGAGTTCCTTGTCTACCTGTTTCAGTAAACTCTTTGTATGGAGGTGCCTTTGTGTCGACCTCCATTTGAGTTGGTGTTCCCTATCTAGCCAGTTCCCGATTTCCCCTCTTATGCAATCTGTTGTGATTCCATAAAACGGTTCCGGATCTATGAAGTCTCCTTTAGAGCCTTCTTTAGCTAACTGGTCAGCCATTTCATTACCTGCAGTCCCCAAAAAGGTTAATACGACCTTTTGCTCGCTAGGCTAAACTGCTCTTGGAGCTTCAGAAATCTGATGTCCAATTAATTGCCGGAATTTTCGCTGGACACTGCTCACCCTGACAGTGCAAATTCTGTGATGATGCCAAAAAGTCGGCGAATACGCAATTGCTAACCTAACTTCCCAAACATAATAATAAAACCCCAACAGGAGAAAAAAAGCATTTAAATGTCAAACATTCCGAACAAAATATCTGCTTTTATAAAGTAACTAGCCATGAAAACTTAATGTGCAGTGAGTATAGATATTAAAATATGTTGAGTTTGAGGTTTGACCTACGTAGTTTGAGCCCCATGAATTAACACAGCTTCTACGTTTGATTTATTACGGTACATTTATAATCTCAGAGGAAATGATTTTTTAACGAGAAATCTAACCACAAGTTAGCACGACTGCTTCAGTAATAAATCTCATATACATATTCCTAGCGGTGCAAAATTTTCGTATCATTTCCACTGAGCTTGAAATCCAGAACTGTATTTAGTTTAATGCTATCGTAATAATAAGCATACCAAAATATCCAAGGGAATATTTTAGAAAAAAGTAAATCCGTCTCAGAATTACAAAAATATTCTTTTTCGTCCATTTTAATAACCGAGTGTCTGATTAAGAGAAATATCTCAGAAATTTCAAAAACTATTTAAGTATTTATTGCTCCAGGGATTTTTGAACAAAGTTTTGGAAATGCTGGAAAATATTTTCAAGTTTTAGCACCTTTTAACAATTTTTCTTTTAACTTATAAAATATCTGGTAGGAGTGAATAGTAAATCTAAATTTAGTAATCTTACTATCGTTTAATATCCTATATATAATACTGTTCGTAGTGTTCGTGAATATGAATTCATATAAATTGGAGTTTATACTCGGCACGGATCTGCAAGGGGTAATTTATAACTTTAAATCGTCAAGAGTATGCTGTCCTATAAATTCCAGATTAATAATAATTTCGAAACATGTGTTCGTTTTGGAACAAAATCCCTTACGTTGCAAACTAGAATTATAGAGGATTATTTTGCATTACTTTCCTTTGCAAGTGCAACTGGAAGCTAAAATAATGGATAGTCCGTAGATTATAAAAAATATTATCTGTGTTGGGATTAAATGGGCAAACGAAAGTTTTGGAATAGCAGCAGTTTCATGTGAAACAGCTTTAAATAGTATATTAGGAAGAAGCGCCGGAACGCTTACCAACTTGAGGATTTGGTATAACCGCCCGACGCTTGCAGAGGGCGGTTACCAAACACGTAAGCTGTAAAAGAGCATTCGTCCCGTATATCTTACGCAATTTTTTGCACGATAGTTTTTTTTAATTTACTAAATGCGAAAGAAAGATTTTATCAAAAAACTGACTGTTGCATGTGTTTTCCCGTATCAAAAAACCCCCGGTTGCGGATTTTAAGCCAATTCCATGTCGCACAATTTTTTTTTCGCGATTTTAATTGCTCTCTGTTTTCTCCCTTAATACTTGGAAATATTGATTGAAAATTCATATCTATATGTAAAATAATCCCTTGAATCCAATGGAAGAGACTAGAACGTTTTATCTCTCCAATTAGTCGAGGTATGCATACATGAAATTTCAGAAAGTGGATTTTCGAGTTTTTTGAAAACTTTATCATTCTCCCTTAATAATTGCAAGTATCGTCTCAAAATTAATATCCGTATGTAAAATGTTTCCCTGAATCCAATGGAGAAGACTAGAACGTTCCAGCTCTCCAATTAGTCGAGTTATGGATACATCAAGCTTAAGAAGGTGGATTTTCGAATATTTTCACTACTTTATCATTTATTATTTACATGACGGTAACGCTTGAAGTTATGCTTTTAAAAACATTTTTACCAATTTGTTATCCTTTTGCAAATACGTTTCTGGAATTTTTGTGGTATTTACAAGACTTTTTATGTTAAAAATGCGTTATTTCGAAAGTTTTATTACACCATTTAAATACGAAAGAATGATTTTATCAAAAAACTGACTATGGCATGTGTTTTCCCGTATCAAAAAACCCCCGGTTGCGAATTTTAAGCCAATTCCATGTCGCAAAAATTTTTATTTGTAGGAAATTTCGAAGCAAGGGGTAGGTATGGAAATATTTCGCGATTTAATTTGCTTTCTGTTTTCTCCCTTAATGCTCGGAAATATTGACTCAAAATTCATATCTATACGTAAAATGTTCACCTGAATCCAATAGAAGAGACTAGAACGTTCTATCTCTCCAATTAGTCGAGTTATAGGTACATGAAATTTCAGAAAGTGGATTTTCGAGTTTTTTCCAAACTATCATTCTCCCTTAATGTTTGGAAATATCGTCTCAAAATTCATATGCATATGAAAAATGCTCCCCTGAATCCAATGGAGAATAGTAGAACGTCCCAGCTCTTCAATTAGTGGAGTTATGGATACATCAAGTTTCAGAAAGTTGATTTTCGAATATTTTCACTACTTTGTTATTTATTATTCACAAGACGGAAACGCTTGAAGTTATGCTTTTGAAAAATTTTGTCCCAATGTTTCATCCTTTTGCAAATACGTTTCTGAAGTTTCAATTCAGTATTCATAGTTTTGTCCTATTTACAACACTTTTTGTACATATATCTGGCAATAGAGGAATTTGGCTGAATTTACAATAACTACCTATAATAGAAAAATATTTCAAAAAAATACAATCTTGAGAATACAACTGCAACTGCAAAAAATTGATAAGCTATTCCGTGAATGATCTAATACATTATACGAGGGGCAAAACAGGCTAATGTGAATTGGAAATCTGAATGGAGGTCCGCATTGTTCACAAATGAGTCGAGGTACGGACGGTTTTCTGATTATTGGCGTGTTCGTGTACGAACACTTTCTATATACTGCCCAGAAAACGAAGAGCAGTGCACTTCATCCGTTCAGAGTTGGTGCAGCTAGCTGCTGTTTGAGGAGGCATTTGTTTTAATGGGCGTACAGAAATGTTATTGCTTTATAGGAACATTATTGCTCAGATTTACGAACGAACACGTTATTATCAAAGTTATACGTCAACTTGTTGTTTAACACTGCAAATAGCAAAAGGGCAAATAAACGTTCACTAAAATGGTAATTTGTTAAAACACAATCTCGGAATTTATGAACTTCTTTTACTTTCATAGAGCAGTTTATTTAAAGAGAATCACTTTTGTTTATACGAGTAATTCATAGATTTTTTAAGCTAAATACCTATTGCTAATGTAATGTGAAAACCTGCTAGTAGAAAAAAATCAATAGATAATATTAATTAAATAGAAACTTCAAGTGATTTTAGAACCGAACCGAAAGAAGAATAGAAAACGATTAATTAAAACTTATTCATCGTGATTGTTTTTCTTACAGTTGTCGCCTGTCAATAAAATTCGGAGACTTCGAAGAAAAAAATTAATTAATTAAAAGAACTTTTAAAAGGTAAATGTTGGAAGAATAAGTTGCTAAAATAGCACAGCATTCAACTTCGGAAATGATTAAATTTCCTAATGGAGAGAACGTAAAACACGGAATAATAGTCAGTGCTTTATTCTAATCCCACTTCTGAAAATTGTTGGAACGGCAGTCGAGTGCTTCTTTATTAAACTCATATGTAAACTCGTTTTCTTAAATGACTCATCTTAATTTGATAGCTTGGTGCTTAACGGTAAAGTAGAATTTGAATGTACAATGTAATTAAATATGATTGTGTAAATATTTGTACAAGTGACAAGTTTCTCAATATAAAGGGAGAGCGAAATTATTTGGAAATTCACCATTTAGAAAAAGATGTGACTAATTGAATGCAGCTGTTTTTGCAGTGTAACATGAATGCTTCTCAATAATTTCGTATCATTCATACCATTATTTTTCAATTAAGTAATTACGTCGCAGAAACCGCTCACTCTAATAATGTTAGTACTGATGTAATGGGTTGAAAGGTTTTCAAAATGGCTGGAAGTCCATTTTATCCACTTAATGGGCAACAAAGGAATGGCACAAGCTGCGACCGGCAAAAAATACGGAATAACACTTACGTACTTTATTATGGGCCTTATAATAGTATGGTGGATTATTATATTTTTGTTAAGAAAACTTTCTGGGTACACTAGAGCGTAGATTATCCGAACTGCTACGCCGCGCGACCCGAGACCAATGTCAAATAACTGTCCTTAAAAAAGTACGTGATGCACTTTTTTTGTTTAATTCCTCTTTGTCATTGAAGATATAAATGTAAATATGGGTTTTTTTTACCTGTACGTAAATATGAAAGACTGCATCAATATACATAATATGTATGTATTGGTAGTTCGATTATCCGAAAATACCGGTTTTCCGAACACCCAAGTCCCCCAATAAGTTCGGATAATCGACGCTCTACTGTAATTTTTTTAGAACAGAATCACCTTCAATTGTGGATAACCATAACTTTTCGGCGAGTTGAGAAAAACCGGATATATAATAACTATTTTTGCGCTACCAAATTTATCATGAGAAATAAAGATAAAGCCATGAGAATAGACTATAATAGTGAACTTGTAACCAATTAATGAACTTAAACTGAAATTAATAACGCTTTGGAAAATATTAGAATCAGTGAATCATTAATGAGTGTACACAGACGGCTCAAGAGCAATAGAAGGAGCTGGGATAGAAGAGTACGGGACAGGAACCAAACACTCTAAGAGGTTCATTATTGACAAAGGATATAGAAGGCAGCAGATTATCATGATGTCGGATAGTCAAACAGCCATTAAAGCACTGAGCTCTTGTGTAATCAGTTTCAAAATGGTGTGGGAATGCCTTGGCATACTCAATGAACTAGGCGAGAACAATACAGTAACATTACTGTGGATTCCAGGACACACTGGAATAGAAGGACAGGAAGTAGCAGATGGACTAGCAAAGAGGACTGAAAGACCCTTTTGGGGGCCAGAACCCTTTTGCGGTGTCACTCCCAGAGTAATATTGGAAGAAATAGGCGAAGTCCAAGAAAAGAGAAGATCTGACCATTGGAAAGATCTAATAGGGCTTAGACAATCAAATATCCTGATAGGTGACTACAACACGTTGACATCAAATGAATGCATAAGTCAAAGCAAAACTGCACTAAGAATTTCAACAGGGATACTAACGGGACATTGCCGCCTAAACGGTCACCTGAAAAAGCTCAAAATAGTGGAAGAAGACAGTAGATTCTGTGACATGGAAGAAGAAACCTCCATCCACATACTTGCGAATTGCACAACTATTCAGAATTCTAGGGCATAGCACCTAGGAGATTATTGGATAGAAGAGGGACATTTACCTAGGTTGTAGCCTGCAGATATCCTAGAATTCCTCAGGGAAATGGAGCTACTGGTCTCTGAGACGTTCATCAGGAACTAAGGGGACACAATAGTTCTTTCAGGTCTCAGTGAATGTCACCGCATCATACATACATACCTAATGAGTGTAGATATTTTTCACGGAAAATCCAGAGCACAAAATATTGGTAACAGCTGAATAAAATATGACTCTATTCTGAGATGATTGTACATAGGGGTGTTATTCACTGAGACCTAAAAGATCTATTGTGTGTGTTTGATACAACTCTTAAAGATTGGACCTTCAGACTTATTTCCTGGAGAAATTTAAGGTGACAATGTTGTTCATTGAGGTTCCCTAGGCATTCTCATACCATTTTAAAACTGATTAAGGAAGAACCTGATTTAATGGCTGCTTGATTATCTATCTGATTTGATGATAATCCTTTGCCTTTTATATCTTAAATCAACATTATTATGTAGTAGGTACCTGCCTCTACCAAAGGAGTTTGAGTACAGCAAAGGGAATTTGGTCCTTCCTACATTCCACGCCACTGGCGGAGCTGCTATTTTATAGAATTAAATAAAAAAGAGTGAAACTCAACTTTTTAAAAAGGTTGGTAACTCTCCGTACTAAAAAATGTAAATTTTGTATTCTGCTCAATTCTACAAGTGGAGGATGTATGTAAATTTTTGGTCAGAACAAACACGAAATTAGTACGTTATACTGCTAAATTGAGTTGTTTTGTCAGGGAATTCTTCCATAAAAAGGACGTAAAAACGGCTTATTCCGAAAATTCTTGATTGTTAAAGTACGATGAAACATATTTGACTAACTGAAATTATTACTGATGCGCCAAAAACTGTTTATAATAATTATATAATTATCTATAAAGGACGAAAAACTGTCTATTATAGTCGAGTCTGTAAATTGATAGTCGAGGCGTAACCGAGAATAGCAAGCAGGCGAGGCAATAGACAGTTATTCGCCGAGGTAAACGTTCAATTTTTTCGTCGATCTTCCCAAAAAATTATTAACTTCTGCTTGAAGATTCTGACAATCCTTGAAGATTCTGACAATATTAATTTTGAATATTTATATTCACACTACGGTCTTTTTCACACGTAAAATTTAGCAGATTTTGTAAATAATTAATTTGACAACAGCAAATGAAGTTGATTTGTCACAGCCATTCTCACACCGTGCCACATCATAGCGACCAGATTGGACGAAAAGTAAAGTGTTTGCGGAATCAAAAATAGACGATTTTTATCAGAAAATTAAGACGTGAAATGACCAAAAATGAAATTTTTTAAAACTGGCGATGGCGGTTTAAATACCAGAAACAAAAGGAAACTTCTAAAGCTTATTTGTTTTTAATTTTTTTCTAGATGGTTTGAAAAATCCAATGTTATTATTAACGTGTGAATATAAAATATCCTGACAGGTGCTGGTATATTTTGTAAATGCCCATTAAAAGTCTCGCACAATTATTATGCGAACTGTGTGTGAATATACTCAATTTGTTTGAAATTTAGTCCAGCAGAACTAAATTGAAAGTTGAATTGCATTTTGTGTCAATATTTGTTTTTGGTGCATATATATACATGAGGGTTATCGTCGATATACATATCCATTTATGTGCAAAATTGTAGTCTGTATTATTTTGTGGAAAATCTACGTCAACGGTTTCGTATAAATAAACAAAACAAATAATATACAGAAAATTAGTTGATTCTAAAGTAAAAAAAACGATTTATAATATAAAAAGGGATGGTTTATTACGTTTCTAGTATATTGGTGAATTATTTTTATAGTTGACTAACATTCAGTTAATCCTACATTTCAAAAAAATCATGCACACTTGTAATGATTTATTTATTACATACCTTGGATCCCATTTCAGTATGGTAAACTTGTCAACCCGAAAGAAGATTCCTCTAACATACAATTGGATAAACTATCTCAAAATCATGTCGTACTTTGTCCTACTTAAAGTCTCAAATTGCTAAGTTTACTATACAAATGACTTACTAACTTTTGGTTAAAACAACTTTACTATAACTAAGAAAAGTTTCAAGAGCCGGCAACATGCAAACATGGCTACTAGAATAAAAGTGGAACCAAAATAACCCAGCAGCTCTAAAGGCGTTAAGCTCATATTGGACAACGTCAAATCTGGTGTGGGAGTGTCGCAATGCCCTCAACAGACTAGGTAGTCATAATAGAGTGACCCGCCTGGGTGCCAGGTCACCAATGAATAAAAGGCAATGAAAAAGCCGATGAATTAGCCAAGCAGGGAGCGACTAAGGTCATGATAGTGCCAGGCGTTGCGCTGATGGCATAAAACCCCAGGACAAAGTCACGCTAAACTATTCCTTAAAAGCCCTTCTTCGGCCAAACTGTCACGCGACCTACTATATCAAAGTCGAGAAACGACGAGGGTGATGGTGGGAATGCTCACCGGACATTGTAGGCTGAGGAAGCATATGCACACAATTGGCCTAGCAGATGACAGCCTATGTAGGTTTTGCCAGGAAGAGGACGAAACCGCGGAGCACATACTCTGTGAGTGCGAAGGCCTAGTAACGGTGAGGTTTCACCTATTCGGAGAAGGAAAACCGAAGGCAGAGAGCTACGCAAGGGAGGCAGTATCCAGGCTTATAGGTCTTACAAAAAGAATAAAGCCAGATATCGAGCTCCAAAAACTGGGAGCACCACAATAGATCTGCAAAGGTCGCAGTGAGATAGGACAAAGAGCCACTCCATTTCTAATCTAATCTAACATAACCCAATCACGACATTTTGTATTGGCACCAACTAAGTCGGTTAATTATGTATGAGGTCTGCTGTGTCGATAAAACGATTTACACCGTTATTCACACCCGCCAGTGGCGCCGTGACTTGCGTTTTGTTTAAATGTGTAGAGCAGTATTTCATTTTGACTAGGTTTGCTTTTATTATAATTGTTCCCTGAAGGACCAGTGAGTTTCATAAATATAATTTATTAATATGACATTTTGGAGATCCATTTGAAACGACAGTTCTATCGCGGAAATTGATAATCTATTAAAGGTATATGCTCGTCATTGGGCGTCGTTTTATTAAGAATAAATCCTTCCAAATTGACTTAAAGACGACTATAACAATTTTTTCATACACATTTACGACATTAGACATGTTATTTATAAAACAACTTCATATAAAACAGCCATTCATAGCTTAAACCTAACGGTAATTTAGAACGAACAGTTTATTGTGAAGTATGTGTCAAATCACGACTACAGCGCCCAATGAATCCATACTTACGAACACAAATGAAACTATAAACATCATAAGACAATGTAAATCCCAAAATAACTCCCACCAAGATCGGTAAATAAATTTTATCTCTGTAGTAACATAACATTTAAGCACTCAAGTTTAATAAATAGGGATATTAAAGCCATCTTATTCACCTTTAATTCGTTATCATGTCATCTCCTCAGTCATGCGCAAGAGCATCATTTGCCGTTATTATTAATGTAAACCGCTTTATTATGGATTGTTATTGAAAAATGAAGATGTAAGATAATGTTTATCTCCACCTAGAACTGAACACCAATGTTACAATTTCACGTTTTTTAGGCAGATCATTCCTAAAAACATTCCAGATTAAAATTAAAATCTTGGCTACTACCTCTACTCAATCATAAATTTTCATCTAAATTTTTCAATTTTCTCCTCCCATTTTCTCGTTTTTTCCACTTCTATTCACTTCTTGAAATTTTCTACGCTCAATATTCAGCAATCTGGCAATTGTAAAAAAAATCTCATTCTATTTCCAGTCTTATTTTATTCACCTAAAAGCATTACGAAGTTACAATGGTTAATTATATTTCAACGGGACAGAGAAAAGAATGTATGTGCCATTTTGTACGACAAGAACACCTTCTACGCTAAAGTGCCAGATGGCAGTTTA
Source organism: Lochmaea capreae (assembly GCA_949126875.1). Lineage (NCBI taxonomy): Eukaryota > Metazoa > Arthropoda > Insecta > Coleoptera > Chrysomelidae > Lochmaea > Lochmaea capreae. Next base: position 23,794,763 of record OX421404.1, read on the forward strand.
CCGGAAAATGAGGAGAAAATCCTTAATGCATCTCAGAAAATGGCAGCAGGGTCTAGAAAAATAAAATTTTAAACAGCGACAGCCGTAGGGAGGTATTTTAAATAAATTATTTTTAATAATATTGAAAAGAAATGACAATTAGTCACTAGGTACCAACTGGAATAGCCAAATGTAATGAATCAGTTAAAAAAATCCAAAGTTGGACAGCCAATAGTGATGAATTTCTCAGATGAAAGATGAAATTGGGACAACTAAATAATGTAATGAATCAGTTTCTCAGTTATGAAAAACCCAGAGTGGAACAGCTAAATGCAATTCAACAGTTTCTCAGTGGTGTAGCCAAATGCAATCAGTTTCTCAGTTATAAACAATCCAAAGTGAAACAGCCAAATGTAATGAATTAGTTTTAAAAAAAAACATCCAGAGTAGGACAGTCGAATGCAATGAATCAGTTTCTGAGTTATACACGATCCAAAGTGAAACAGCCAAATGTAATGAATTAGTTTTTTAGGAAAAAAATCCAGAGTAGGACAGTCGAATGCAATGAATCAGTTTCTGAGTTATAAACAATCCAAAGTGAACCAGCCCAATGTAATGAATTAGTTTTTTAGGAAAAAATCATTAGTAGGACAGCCAAATGCAATGAATCAATTTCTCAGTTATAAAAAATCAAAAGTGGAATTGCCAAATGCAATAATTAATCAGTTTATTAGTCTTTTTATATGGGGATACACAAAGTAAAATCTGTATATTTCGTGAGATTATCCTTTTATTGGGATTAATTTTTAAATCGGGTTATGTCAGTGTGACGCCTACGATATTTGGGAAAGCATAACCATGTATAGACCTGTTTCTCTACATGACAGACGCAGGATTAAGTTTGTTTCAGCTTCAGCGGAATGGTTCGTGTAATGTTGAAACATATCGAGCAATAATTATGAACTGTATTCAATATGCGGTACATGGCTGGTTTTTGCTCAAATGAAATCTCCGTTTTGCTCTACTACCCGATTCGAATCGAAATTAGCATCCCTTCAGTCAGTGTTCATTAGATTGAACATTTTTTATCGAATAAGTGGTGATACAAAGCTAACGGCTGGAAAAATGAATTTTTTATCAATTATAAACCGTACTTGACTATTTTTTTTTGTAAAAACGTTGAATAAGGCATATTCTTGATCACCTCGTAAAAAATTATGTATTTTCTGATTTTTTGTTTAGGTATGGATGGAAATGGCATCTCTGTATGCATTTTTTGTTATTTCCTCAGTTATTGCTTACCCTGTACTGCTGAAATGTCAATACTATTTGCAATGGTCGATATCAATGCCATATCCTGTTTATTGTTTTATCCAATTTCTGCTTATTGTTTTTGTTTCAATAATTTTAGGTAGTTAATCGGCGCGCCCCTGATAAGCAAAGCTTAAAATAAAGTCAACTTATTTTCTTAACGGAATGTTAGAAAATTTTTGTTCGAAAATTAATGTAATGAAGGTTTAATCCTGTGTGCATTCAGGGACAGATGGGACCTAAATTAATTTTTCAGACATATTTGGAGTTGGCTGGGTTTATTTTAGAAATATTGCTTAACTTTTTGCGGTAAAAATGTGAATATATAAACGTTAATTATACTAAAAAATTAATTTGTTTCCTTTTTAAGTTTCCGAGATGACAAACAATTTATTTTGAATTATAACCATCGTTTCACATTATACTTTATGCCATATTAGTTTTTATGGCTAACAATTTTACGGAAATATGAGCAAAATAAGTAACTCCATAAAATGATGCAAACTGTACGAGGATATACTGAAAAATTCTAAGCCTACTATAGAACCAAACAAAAAATAAATGTCAAAATATTTTATTACTCAACATATTCTCCTCTTAATTGGAGAAACGTTGCAAGAAAATTTACGACCTTTTAAACTTTTTTTCAGTTGAGGGAAGAGATCGGACGGAGCCAAATCTGGTGAATAACGGGGGTGTTCTAGTAATTCAAACCCTAAATCACGAATTTTTTGTATGGCAACATGAGATTTGTGTGCAGGGGCGTTGTCCTGCAAAAACAAAGCACCTTTGGATGGCTTTCCGCTTCTTTTCTCTTTCATTTTTCCCTTAGAGTGGTCAGTAATATCGAATAGTAATCTCCAGTTATTGTTCTACCCTTATCCAAAAAATCAATCATGATTACTCCATGGCAATCCCAAAAAACTGAAGCCAGAACTTTTCCAGCAGATTTTTGGACACGAAACTTCTTAGGTCTTGGAGAACCAGAGTGTTGCCATTCCATCGATTGTTGCTTTCTTTCTGGATCGTAGAAATGTACCTAAGTCTCATCCATAGTAACAATTCGGTTTAAGAAGTCTACATCGTTTTCAAATCGAGCACAGATCGAACGCGATGCTTCTATCCTTGCACGCTTTTGGTCAACATTCAAACATTTGGGGATCCATTTTGCAGCAATTTTTTCATGTCCAAATTGACGTGAACTATATGATGAACGCGTTCGTATGAAATATTCAGTGCTTCAGATATCCGTTTTAGCCCAATTCGACGGTCTGATACAATCATATCATGAACTGCATGGATATTTTCGGAAACTGACACAGAAACTGGCCTTCCCGATCGGTCATCATCTTCAATGGAAAATTTACCTCTTTTGAAGCTTGCAGTCCAATTTTTCACGGTCGCATACGAAGGACATTGATCACGAAGGGTATTAAGCATATCTTTGTAAATCAGCTTACCTCTTAATCCTTTCAAATACAGGTACTTGATGATGGCTCGATACTCCAATTTATCGATTTTCACAATTTCGGTGGACATCTTTTTTCTTTTAATTTATTGCTTAACTCTGGTTTCCTTTTTTGACGTCAAACTTCACACTGACACTTCTAATAAGTTATTGTTCGTTGCTATGGTAACGCAATATTTTGTTTATGCATGGAACCGGTCTAGGCTAACTACATATCAATACATCCTCGTACATAACAAAAAAAAATATCGCTGAAATGTGAAATGTTCAAGGAGCTTTGTAGAATTCCGCCACTAATTTCTCCAGTTTTGTCTCACTTGAAGAAATTTTGAGGTTGCCAATATATAATTTTGGTCGTTGTGAGTGAAGGAGTTTGGTGAGATTGAAGGCGGAACTATTAAATAAGCACAAAATCCATATTTATTTCAGGATTAGAGTCTAATGTCTAAAAATTTGCATATTTTCATCATAACGTACTAAGTATGTTTTTTAACTGAGAAAATTACAAACTTCAACCTCCTTCCAATTAAACCGTATGAAATAGGAAATGTATGAGTATTCGCAACGCCTACATGCATTCACGCATTCCTTCTTTTCACTTGTCATTCAAAACAGTTGTAAACGCAACCACAGCTGACGTCTATTAACAAACCCTCGTCAAGAAATTCAGAGATTACTTAGTAAACTATCGAAGGAAGATTCAAGAATGGATTGCAGATGGGTGTATTTCAAATATGTTAACTTTACATACAGTGTGTCCACGGATAGGGTACCCAAGAGCAACCTGCTTCGTTTTATAGTACATTCTATGGAAACTACGATGAATTTTTGAACTAACTTCAAAAATCTAGATAGTGACGTTAACGATATACCAAAAGGAGCTAGGAACTGTCAACAAAATCTGTCCTCAAAATCGTCTATCCAAGTGTTTTTTCACCACGAAGTCGCCAGAGCAAATCCAATACCATCTAACCTTAGTTTTTATAAATGACATTTGTCAAACTGTAAATATTACTTATAATAACGAAATAACGAATATTGAAAATGGTGGTGCAGCTGATTTAAATTGAAGACGTGAATTGAATTCAAAAAACCAGTAACCAAAGTTTACCAAATGAGCTAAAACACCATGAACTCGAAAGTGTATGCAAGACTAATGATTGGCTGTTATTGTTCTGCACTCTAAAAGCTTAGGAAAAACCCCAAGTATCTTTCAAGCGGAAATTCATGAAAAAAGAAAGTGTGCCCAGTTCAATATTGATAAAGGATATAGAAGGCAAAGGATTATCCTAATGTCTGATAGTCAAGCAGCCATTAAAGCGCTGAGTTCTTGTGTAATCAGTTGCGATATAGTCACCTCACTGTGGATTCCAGAACACACTGGAATAGGAGGAAACGAAATAGCAGATGAGCTAGCGAAGAGGGGGACTGAAATACCCTTTTGGGGGCCGGAACACTTTTGCGGAATCAGCTCCAATGTAATATTGGAAGAAATAGGTAAAGCCGAAGAAAAGAGAAGATCTGACCATTGGAAAGATCTAGTAGGGCTTAGGCAATCCAATATTCTTCTGGGTGACTAGAACCTGTTGAAATCAAGTGAATGCATAAGTCAAAGCAAAACTGCACTAAGAGTGCACAAAACTGCACATTGTCGCCTGAATGGGCACCTTAAAAAGCTCAAAATAGTGGAGGAAGAAGATTGTAGATTTTTTGGAATGGAAGAAGAAACCTCCATCCACATACTTGCGAACTGCACAGCAATTCAGAATCCTAGGACACAGTAACTGGGAGACTTCTGGATAGAAGAGGGACAATTACCTAAGTTGAGGCCTGCAGATATCCTAAAATTCCTCCGGGGAAAAGGACTAAAGGAGCTACTAGTCTCTGAGACTCTCCTCAGAAACTAAGTAGAAGTAAGGGGGCACAATAGATGTTTTAGGTCTCAGTGAATGTTACCCCAAAATACATACATACATACTTACCTACTCCATTTCAAGTTTTGATACCAGGGATAACAAAGTTTTATGATTCTCATAACAAGAGACTAATCCCGATGATGTAGTTTTGTGAAATAACTTAGAATTAAGTTTAAACTTTGCGACAGTTTCACATTCTTTCAATAACGATTGGTATCATGTTTGCTCACTAGTTTCCGTAATAGAAGACGCTTCTTCATCAACCTTTTCTCGCTGCATATTTATTTCAAATCAATATTTAATAATTGTATGTAAATTCACTCACGTTTATTAAAGACGATAGTTAATGTAGTAATTAATTTCCGTCAATTTAAATAAATTTGGCCATTCAGAGCTACAATTCATGAGAGAACATTATTTCTTCACTCTCTTGGGAAATCTGAAATTTAGCGTCTTAAAATGGGCTTATCCAATTAGAATATTTTTCAGTAAACATCCTAAATTAACTGACGGACAGTAGTAAAGGATGAATAAAGAGTAGGCCAGTCTTTGATACCGTCAAACACACAGATTAGTAAATGTTGGTGTCAAGTAGATGTTTTTTTTTTTCGATATTCTTTCTAATTCATCAAATTGTATGAAAAAACTGTTATGTGTGAGTGAATGTAAGTGGGAGAATTGTAATTTTAATGATGATTGTTGTTGGCGATAGGATGCAGATTGAAGAACAGGTATGCGTATTATATTATAAAATGCACTCAGATTGTGGACGAATATATATCTTGTATTACAGTACCAGATTTATTGAATATAAGTAATATGTATGTGAAAAGTGTGGATGGGGTACAAGAAACATACAAGAAACAGTATTCAATAATTCTATATGATAATATATCAAGTCAGGTGTTCTGGAATGGTCTATTGGCATAAAACCGTCTGGAGTTTGAGGTTATTAAATGTCTAATGTCTATTTATTGTACCCTTTTTTTAATTCAACCAACTTCGTGTGAATTCACTAAGATAATGCAGAGTTCTATTCACCAATTATAGAATGAGTTTACCTCGTACATTCAATATAATCAGTGTCTTATTATATAGCCAAATTTGCCTTCATAACAAACTGGTCTAGAAACCAGATATTCTATGGATATCATCGCTACCAATCGTTAAGTATATTATCAAGTTGATCGTGTTCGGCGGTGGGGATTTGATACAAAAGGGTTGTGCGGTGGTGTATCGCATACAGGGTCTAATTAGGCAAGATCACGAATTCCAGACACGTAAGATACCCTGAAACGACGAAACCAGTTTAACCAGGGACAATGTACGCATATTGTTCACGTCTACAACCTAAATTGACTGTTTCTGTCATATGCGGGATTTGCTAATAGGGCTAAAGGATATTTTAGGACGAATGGTTTAATGCAACACGATTTTGTTATAATAATAAAACCATCTTAGCGACCTTATTTTAAAATGCTTCAATGATAATATGTTGCCAACAAGTGATGTCATATTATAGCTTTTTCGTAATAGCTCGCTTTGTATAGTTTGGCAAATTTATCTGAAGCTACGGGGCATCGGTAAAGGGCGAGGAAGCATGACGGATATCTGTCATAAACGTACCAATGGCGTACGGTACCTATTTTTATAAAAGGATTAAAAATAATTATTATTATGTAATAATTATATAAGGAAACTGATTTTTGCTTTGCTTTAAAGGTTGGGTATTTTTCGAAACACGGTATTTGTTAAAAACAAATAATATTAAGAATCGTACTTGAATTCAATATGGATACGAAATAGTTCAAAATCTGACACTGACAATACCAACGCCACTAGATAATCAATGTCAGTCAATTGACAAAGTGAGAGGGAAGAGCACACGTACGCCTTTGCCAATAGGAAGTCAGCTGGTCGCTAAGCAACGAAGACCTTTGATTCATTTCACCAATTGAGTTAGTTCTGAGGGTGTGAAAATTATGGTTTTCGCACAACGGTGCTAGAGCTTGAAAAAGCCCATAACAAATTTGGAAAAGGGTTCATCTTTTAATATTCATAAATTGAAAAAATAATGTTAATATAAAAAATCCAATGAAACAAACACATTAAAGAATTAACGTTTAATTATATTGTTAATATTCTTCAGATAAACTTGCCAAACTATACTTCATATTTCCATATTTATGGTGTTTCAATTATCCTGCATATTCATATTATTACAAATTGAATTTTTTTAATATTCATTATTTCATGTCTCACCCACTCCAGCTATTTTGCTTCCACTTCTGAGTTACCTAATCCAGTGTCGGCATCTTCAGATCTCGATTTAGTTTATCTTTATTTCAACTATACCAGAAGTGTTCAGAAATCGATTCTTATAAACATACTTGAAAGACAAGGGAAGCTACACGAGATACACAGATAATCTACTCATAGATAGGCATCTGACACGTGGCGCTTCTACCTTCAGAGCCTGAGCAGTAAGCTCTAACAGTTTTGACAGGGCTGTGGTCTTTACTAAGGGCCGAAAAAGAAGAATCCTGAATTTTTAGGATATTTGGTGGTTTTAAATGTTTGTTGCTCGAAACTGCTTACCTTTGAAAAATAGATGACTCCTTAATGATCCTGATATCTGTGAACAATTTACAAATATGATTTTATAAAATATGAAATTTATATTACCTTTCATATCAAGTGAAAATGGCATGCACTCCAAGACTTCTTACACACACTCTTTGCTTGTAGAAGAAATTGTTGTTTGTTGTGGTGGTCCTCTGTCATACTGGGGTACAAACAAAATGTTCATTAACTTCTTTGGTTTATAATCTAGAACACAACCACGTTTAGTTACATTCAATAAATGGACTAAATATACATTTAAAAAATCACCTTTTCAAATCCTCTGTTCCAACTAAATTAAAATCTGTTTTTCCTGGACTGGAAGTACCTACAGAGCTGTATAAAGAAAAACTATACGTTGACTAATTCACACATCCACAACGAACTAGAAGCACGAAGCACACGAAACGTAAAATGGAGTATAACGACAATCTTTAATAGCTACCTACAGCGTTACAGTTCTCATTAAATCCTATATTTGAGTTGCTCAGACTCTTCAGGTGGCACTATTCTCGCTCGTTGAGTGCCCATACCCTGACGAGATACTCACACGTTATAACCTCAAACGAAGCCAAACATACTTGAAATATTGCTGCTACGTTTGAAAATGTCACAAGTGAATTAACAGAGCAAAGTTTTTGAAACCTCTTTCAGCTCCGTTCAGCTGAAGTTTTATAGTAAACGGAAAGATTCTCCGATAATGCTCATGAGATAGAGGAACACATTATCTGCATTTGTGGGGTAATTGTCTGCCAGAGCTTCAAATGACTAGAACAGGCCTACTTAGAGCTTGATAAGGTTACAGATCAAGCTCCAAAACGAATAATAGTCTTTCTCAATAGCATAGATTTTTTTCGGCAAAAATATAAAACATGTAGAGTATGTCAATATAATCTTCTGGCTACTGAAGGCTAAACTATCATCTGATCAGAATGGGACCAGTCACTGCCTAGAAGAGGATAAACAGATGATGTGCTACTTTGTGGCTGCTGAACGAGTCAGACTACAGTTTCTATGATCTCCGTTTGTGTATCCTGAAGATGTAGATAGACTTAACCTTTGTCAGATTATCAACTTCATCGTGGAGATGGTACTTGAAGGGTTAATCTAACTTGGACCGAAACACAACAGACAGAATTTGAACTAACCACTTCCAGAAATAAAACCAAAACAAATCCGTAACTTGATCCAAAAGAAATAAATTTTCACACTCCATAGAATTTTGTGCTTAAATTTGCTCTAGCTTTAGCTTTAGTCCCTCTCAAACTACCCCATAGAAAAATGGGCCTTTTCAGTAATTCCATTTATTGTTTCAATTTAAACTAATTGGATACAAATTTCCACGTAATTTTTTTTCCAAAAAAAATTTTCAAAGGTGAGAAAAGCAAGTGTCAAACACCATCCGTTTTCTACTAGGATTTTTGTAAAAAATTACTATACTTGCATGCCCTTTTTTTTCAAGCTCTGTGCCCTTTTTATTCGAAACAAGGCTGTAGAAGTTGTAAAAATATCAGTGAGCTTTCAAATAAACATATTTGATTTGAGATTTGAGCATGTACTGAAAAGGTCCATTAAAAATAATGCGAACTTGCAAAACAAAAGTGAATATATTTAAAAGCGTTTTTATACTTTAAAATATTCAGGAGCTAGACAAGGCATTCAATTCCTGAAGCACGTTAAAACATATCGCATAGCCGAAGTTTTCTATAATTCAAGTCAAGGCCGTTAAATGGAAAATTGTGGTCCACTCAAATCGGAACTCTAATGGATTTTGTTACTTCTTGAGAAAATTGCTTCCAGAATGATTAATAGCCCGGTAAAAGTAGTTGTAGAATTCCAATGTAAAGTCACTTAAATAGATTTATCATTACGGGGAGATCCAAAATTGGTATATATAGTGTTTTTTTGGTAAATACGGCTAAAAATAGATGGGCAATATTTGAATAATTTTTTTTTAAAGAATTTATTTTCGATCTTTCGAATATCATAGTATTCCTTTTCAAGGAATTTCTAGGTGAGATTATTGGTAAAATGTGGTAAAAAATATAATAAATTTTAACATTGGTATATACAGGGTGTTTCTAAATTCATGGAGGTGATTGCTCGTATGAAATGAAGATGGTGGTAAAATTGAGTTTTTATCTTTTTATAAAATTTCAGTAAAGCTAGAAACTTGAAATTCTGTAATTTTCGTGCACTCGCAAAGGACTAACCACGGGTATTTTTTCAATATTTTTGTTACATTATACGTGGGTGAAATTAGGAACCCTTAATTTATTTCATATCAAAATTTTTTTCGAGATAAAGTTTTAAAACCAAAATTTAACTTAAAATCCTTGTTTTATTTAATAATTTTTTTTTATTTTTAAATTTTTTCTCAAAACCAATAGCTGCGGAGAAAAAAAATAAACATAATTTATCATTTTTTTAATAAATTGAGTGGAAAACAGTAACGATGTAAAATGTGACACGTTTCATAATTTTTTTTTCTGCAGCTATTGGTGCAACACCCTGTATAAAACACTCAAAAAACAATATTCAATTCAATTGAATTAAATTGTCAATCAAAAATATTGCAAAGTTTATATTTTAAATTTTTTCTTAGTGTTTTCTATATACCAATCATAAAATTTACTACTTTTTTTACAATATTTCACCAACAATCTAACCTAGAAATTCCTTAGAAATGAATACTATGATATTCGAAAACTCGGAAATAAAGGTATTATTGCCCCCACAAAAAGTCCCTAATATAAACAAATATATATGTTACAAATATAGAAATTCAGTCCTTAATTCCGGTATATCTTTTATGAAAATTTTAATAATTCATAAAAGACCCATAAAGAAGGTTGGGCCTCACTTCACAACCTACAAAACTTCAAAAGCAATTTCCGTTTTATCCAATATGCATCGAAACTCATCATTCCGTCCTTTTATACCAACAGAAAAGACAGGGATAGAACAAACAACATTGTATGAGGAAAAAGAGCCTAAAGTGTATTCAAACGGTAATTTTATTTCATAATTCATAATGTGACAGAATACCATCAAAAGGTATTTTATACTGAAAGAGACAAAACCTGTTTTCTCAATTTAAAAGGAAAAATATGTAAAATGTCGAAACATCGGAAGGTTTTCCCGTTTCGAGTTTAAATATTTCATTGAAATATCTTGATTTGATTTTCACAATCCACTTTTATTTTTTCAAAAAATATTTTACCCAATTCTCTTATAATTTCAAAAGGTCTTTGAGACAGACATTATTTATTCAAAAATAAAATATATATCCATTTTGTCCCAAATGTATGGAATACAATTAACATATACTTCCAGATACCAAATTTTGTCTTTTTTATAACCTGGTGATGGTAATATTCACCGAAACTAGTAGCTAGATAATTCTATTCTATTACTTTTTCCAAGTAAATGAAACTGCGGTAAATTTCAAAATATTTATTTTGATCATATAAAACGATAAATCTCGATGAACATGATAAACATGATCTAAATCCTTAAATGGATTATTACGTTATTAAAAATAAATGTTTGATATCAAACAATTTCGATTCTTCCAAAATAATATTAAACTTTGACTATAGCTTTTCCTGTATTACCACCATGTAACATACTCAAGAATGCCTCAAACATATTCTCAAAGCCTTCGGTTATAGTTTCTTTGTATTTAATTTTTCGTTGCTGGACCCATACTTGTATTTGGTAGATACCAACCATCCACTGGTGGGTATTGCTTAATACCTGACCCTGTCGTACTTCTAGTTCTCTTTCTTTTATTATTTTTTCATTTTCAGCACCTGCAAAAACGAAATTTTAAAACAATCAACTTTGGGAGATGGGTTCCAATTTCAACCCTTATTTAGACTAATTTCATGAACAAATATCTTCATGGAATCGTTAAATTGGAACAAAATTTCAAAATTGTTTCAGTTTATCTACAAAACAAAAATGTGTTACTAATTATAATTTTTAATTAAAAACTTACTATAGTCCTTAGGATTGACCTCATTATAGGTAGAAATTTGTCCAACTTTTGCTATTCTTCCATGTAAATTCATATGCCTTATAATAATGGAAGCAGTCTCACCACCAACCTATAACAAGTTAAATTCTCGATTTTATTATATTTCAATTTTTTTCTTATTATCTATGGATGCGGAGACTCAAGAAATAGCAGAAAGGGTAACATGTCAATCGTACAAAAGAAGTTCCAGGAGGAGTCCCTGGCCGTGGACGAATTCATCTGATGACTTAGCAAAATGTTAAACTTGGACATGGGTCCTGCAATTCTATCGGATAATTTAAAAAATTGTCATTAACAACGAATACTTCATTCGGGAATTAATCAGGCCATTTAATTCAATTTTCAAACAAGAACATAAGACAATATTTAATTAAATTAAATAAAATTTAATCAAAATAAATGATTCCTTAAAAAAACTAAATATTACGCTTTATAGCTTTTACTTTTGTGATTCATATACATGACTTCGCTCAGTATATAATTCGCGATCTCCTGGTTACTAGACAGGAGCTCTAACCAACTAAGCCACGGCGCCAGTTAGTGTATTTGTTCTAGTAGAACGTTTCAAGCAAAAATGATAATATACCTCATGAATTTTTTTATACCAAGGTTCTATAACAACCTATGTTTATTACTATATTATATTATCATCGGTCCTTGAAGAGTGTGCAAAATTTAGAATCAATATATTCGTTTAAAGTGGGTCAAAATCGAGTCCAAAGGAGTCGGTTACAAACATACATACATACAAGTGAAGGTAATATAAGCGTGTTAGAAAATGAGCAGGTATTGAAGAATAAACGGTTTACACTATACAAAGTGTTTCCCCTTTACCAAGATACAAAGTGTCTCATTATAAATATTATAAAATGATTTACGCCTATTGCTTCGACACCTTTCAATATTTTATGTTTATATTCGTCAAACAATTCACATAGAATACTAATAATAAGTACGACAGTGGTGCAGTTTGTAGGGGGAGAATGGAAATTTCTATTTCCATCGCACGCCGCTGGTAATAGCGAAAAACTATATTTTACCACCATTTGAAATATCCTAATATACATAAACTATTTGCCGTATATGAACAAAGAAGGTGTCAAAAGAATGGTTTAAATTATTTTATAATAATTTTTAATAAATTCAATGTATCTCAAGTTGGTGAATAGACAATTCTGAATGAAACACCATGTATGTCGTAAATTTCACTTACATTATCAAAATAGCAATCGATTCCTTCTGGAGCCAGTCTTGTTAATTCTTCGTCAATGTTTTTTGTTTTGTAGTTGATAAAATGATCAAAACCAAGGTCTTTCGTGATCCATTCACCTTTTTCATCTGATCCTGCAATTCCAATGACCTTACAACCTTTTATCTTAGCTATTTGACCGACGATGCTACCCACTGCTCCACCGGCACCTGTTACCACCACAGTTTCACCAGGTTTGGGTTTGCATATATCCAAAAATAGAAAATATGCTGTATTTCTAGAATAAAATATTCACTTTAAATTATTTTAAAAAATCAACAATGCTCCAGTTATATTTGTTATTGAAAGTATTTAAAAATGCTCAAAATAACCCAGCAGTAGAAACATATCCCATCTGTAGAATGTCGCAGCTTTTGGAATTATAATTGCAATTACGTATCTTAATTAGGAAAGAATTACCACATATGTAGATAATTCCCTTTTTATCGATGGTATGCGACATTTTTTTGCTAGAAAGTATTTTAGTTATTGTTCAAATAAGGTTTAATGCAAAGTACATCTTTTAAACTCACCCAGGCATTCCAAGAACACCTAAACAGACGGATGGTGATAAATTTCCTATATCAGGAATTAAATACGGTTCTGGACGATTACTTGAAACCTGTCCATCGGAAATGGTATGCGTCCTCCAACCAGAATTAAGTACTACCAGCTTTCCTTCGGGAAAATGGCAATGTTCACTTTTAATGATCCTAAAAAATAGTTCAATTAGACAATCTAAAATCTGTGTTTCACTCCCTGATTTATAATATTTCTAGAGATTAATCGTTGGAAAGAGCTACATATAAGATGGTTATCTTTCAAGTCTAGCATATAATAATACAGTTGGCGCCTGTCAACCAATACCAAATGTAAAAATTAACTGTCATGTTTAAGCTATATCTAAACTGAAGTTGATGAGTCAGTCGAAAATATCCACATTTTTTTAAGACACACAGTTGTCTCGACAAGTGTGCCTTGCCGAGTTGATTTCTGTTTTCGGCAATGAAGCACCAGAAGATCGACGTCACATATCGTGAAACTGGAGCTTCATTGGGCACAATTCAAAATAGCTTTCAAGAAGAATTATCTGTAAGAAAATTTGTTTCCCATTGGATACCGCATCTGTTGACGGGAGAACAGAAAGTTAAAAACTCCAAACAGGTTAAACACAGGAAACTCCAAAAATATATACAGAATTGTCAGTTATTGCAAGATCAAAGAACTAACTGCTGATTGGTACAAATCGATTTCTTACCGGAAGTAATTGCTTTCGAAAAATCAACTCCCAACGAAGAATGATCTTCCACCAAGACAATGCAAGTTCCCACATATCTCAAAAACCAATTGAGTTTTTGAAGCAAGAATTGCTTAATTCTCTATACAGTCCCGACCTAAATCCTAAGGAGTTTTTTATTTTTCCAAAAATTAAAATTGAAGATATAGTCAACGTCTTCAAAACATCCAGAATTGTTTCAAAAGGATGCAAAAATTCATTTATCTACGTGTAAGTTATCTACGGACTTTTAAAATTTTTATCGATTATTTCTTATTACCTGGCGACTTGAGTCCCAATCATCGTCTGTCCAAGAGGTACTCTATTCGAGAAAGGTCTCATATAAGGATCGACGCTGAGGTATACCGCTTTTGCAAGGAATTCTAGAATATAAAATTAAAAAGCATATATACCTATTTTAAATGGCTTCACAATCAATAATAGACTTCTTTTAAAATTGTTTTCAAAAAATCAATTTTACCTCCTTTTTGAATTGGTCGAAGCTCCTCTTCGACCAATTCCAAATCAGTTTTCTTGGGAAATCCTTCAAAATGTTTCACTAACTTATAAACTTTTGTCTTCACCATATTGAAAATCGTTGTTGTTTTCACACCTACACAAAATAAAAATAACTGGAACTAAGCGAATAATACCTTTGTTTATATAAAAGGTGTTATCAGTGGTTGTTTTTAATATTTAGGCACCAATGTGGTTAGGACTCGTTATCACATGTAATGTTTGTGTGAAAATAATATTCAATGTGGTCTAGAACTTTTTAATCTATTGGATTATGGATAAACTAAAAATTTTAGTACTGACCCGTGGAAAAATAAATTTCACACAAACATATTAACAAATTTTTTTGTACCCATAATAGTTTTTTAATAGTAACTTTACCCCCCCCCTAGCAGAAACTCAAAATGTGAGAAAACATGTCAAATTTTATTGGGAGGGGACTAATTTTCATAAAAAAATCATACTCAAAAACAAAACCCTCTGCAACCCCGCTTCAACCCCCAATTTTTTTTTAATAGCCAATGTGGTCGAGTGATACATCATTTGAAACGTAATTTATTTCTCCACGTATTGTTAGTTTTTCCAAATTATGAAATAAAAGACGTGACATTTTTTGATTTAACTGAATTATTTGTTGAATATCAGTAATATTACAAAAAACTTTACCAAATTAACGAATTGAATATTGGAAATAACTTTCGCTGCCCTACATACAATCTATTTTCAAATACTTTTCTTATATTTGCAAAAACCTTCGGTGTCAGTGATCCGCACAATTTTCTGTCGCCACCAAAGAAATCCAAAAGCGAAAGATCCGGTGATCTGGCCACTCTGGCCACTCTATTGGACCCTTGCGCTAATTCAACGAAAAAAGGTTAGTGGAGGTCATTTCCAACATTTCATCCGTTAATTGGTTAAAATTTTATGTGTTATTACTGACATTCAGCAAATAAATTAGTTAAATCAAAAATCTCTCCAAGGTTATTTCATAAATAAAAAAAAATACTATGTTGTTAAGAAAAATAAATTACTTTTCAATTGATGTATCACTCGACCACACTTGCTAAAGAAAATTAGGGGTTGATGCGGGGTTGCAGGGGATTGTATTTATAAGTATGAATTTTGTATGAAAATTAGTCCCCCTCCCAATAAAATTTGACGTGTTTTTTAACATTTTGAGTTTCTGAGAAGAGTCAAGTTTTTGTTAGAATAAGCTGCAGAGTGTAGAAAATGAAATTGAATATTTCAAATACAGGGTGCCGAATAAAGTTTATCTTATTTTCATAAAACCGAGTAATAGCAATATTAGAAAAGTAAGTCAAATTAACTAACACAATACCCAACCACAAAAACAAATTTGTCAGCTGAGGTTCTTCTTCGTTCGATGTCTTGGCCTCGGCCATAGCAGCAATTGGCCAGCCACTCTGACAAATACTGCCAACATAATTCCAGACCTTATGACGTCACTTGCTCCAAGGTCAAACGAGTGTTCAAATTACCTTAATAATTTTTATTAAAATTTTTGACATTTATATTCGAAACAAAAATTACGTTCATCCCAACAAAGTTGATCAAGTAGCGATGTTCAGAGTAATCCATCATTTTTTAATTCTGCTGAACGTTCTAATATTGATACAAGAACATAATCAAATTTTATTTGACATATAATTGCAATAAGTATTCATTCATCTGCGATTTCAATTTAGTTTAATAGTTCCCAATGGTGTTCATTCATTTTCAAGATACAAAGGTCTAAAATATCTTCAAGAAAAATATGGCACGTCGTTTTATATGTTTATACACATGATATTTGTCATAAATGACAGTTAATGCCTCGCTGATCGGTAGCGTATCGTATTTCAATTGTGATGGGAAAAATAGCGACTGCTACCACAGCGCTTACATCAATCAGTTGACAAAACACGCGTTCAGCAGGAAATTGATTATCGCTCCGGTAGCGCTACGTTGAGACGAACGCGACCAAAGCTGCAGAAGGTGCAGTAAGCTTTTAAATGGACATATTTGTTTTGAGATTTAAGCATCTACTGAAATGGTCCTTTATCTGTACAGGTAAAGCTTTAACCAGATAATCTATGTTTGACACGTCGTAACTAATAAAATTTGTACTAATTTCAAATTATTTAAAAAAAACAGTGCTTTAGTTTATTTAGATGTCAATTGAGTCTCTTTTATAACTGCTGATTGAGTCAGTCGTTTCAGCAATCTGTGTAATTATAATTTACCATGAAAAGCTCGCTGGATAAGCGGGATAATCTGTGAAAATGGTGGAAAATCCGCTTGATGTCCATCAGAGTTTAGTAACATCCATTAACACCTATTTTGAAGGAAATTCATTTAAAGTTTCCGCTATTGTTTTGGTCCAGTTCAAAATAAATCCCAAAATACTTAACACAATTTGATGCATTTAGTTAATTGGTTTATGGTAAATTTAGTTACACAGGTCTATATAAAGTTTGATTTTATGAGCTTGCTGGTTGTTTGTTAAGCTTTAAGTATATCCAATTAGGTAAACATTGTCTTAAAGACTGTAAAAACTTCCATATCAAGGGCGTACGAAACAATTTTTTAAGGAGCGTAATTTATTTGTTGAAAATTGCATGCGATGAATTTTCCATAAGGATTAATCAAAATGTTCACATATGAATTAACTTCCTATGAAAATTTAATCGTACGTTAAAGGTGAATGTACATTTTTTAAAATAACTCAACCTTCTTTAAAAAATTTACCGGGCGCCCTTATAAAACTTTAATTGCACGCCTATGATAAAAAGAGATTTCTTCAAATAAATCAACCCTGTATGAAAATTTTATCGTACGCTTATGTTTCTCAAATAAATCAATCCCTATACGTGTTTTATCGTCCTGTCATGGTAAATGGAAATCCCATCGTACGCCTATGGTAGATGGAAGTGATATCGAGACTTTTAATCCCTTTAAAAAATTTCAACGTACTTCTATGATAAAGAGAAAATTTCCACAAACAACCACTTATAAAAATTTTGTAGTAAGTATTTCTATTTTTTTTTATATAAAAAAATGGTCATGCATTCCGGGATTTCAAGTCTTCAGTCTTGTTTGTCATCTCTGCCAACTCCTCAGTTTTTATTACCTGAAACACCCTTCAGACGTCTGTACATGGAATGAGCAAAAGAAAATGCCTTCAGTTTGAATAACGATTCAAGGGAAATTGGAAAAATGTGTGTCAATAGTCAATACTAAGAACTAATCAAACTAAATAGTGAGTGTATTATTTTGAACAAGAAAAAAAACTGCAACTTTTTACATAACCTTTGATTTCAAGATAATCAGGGTCATTGTTTCGAATGTTTTTGTCACGAAAATCCCCGATGTCGTCTCCACAGAGTAGAAAATCGACCCCAGTTACTCACCGAAGCCATTCTTCTTGATCTACCAAGTCACCGGTGGCGGACCGGTGATAAATTAGACAGAGTTCAACGAGTTCCTTACCTGAGGCGACTACGCAAACGCTCTCCTCGTCTTGCTACTTTTGTCGTCAAATTTCCGACTCCAAATACTTTTTCCTACATACAGGGTCATAATATGGAGTGAGTTAAACATTCTTAAACAACATATTCAATTTTTTATCGACAATGTTCCTGAAAAATAAATCGTCACAATACTGAAATGAATAATCTTTCTGTTTATTGATGAAAATGTCTAAGGACCTCCAAATGGCACTGGGGCGGAAGTATACTCAATTAAATCGGGCAACAGCTATAGCTATGCACTGGAAAACTACAACTCTGTATTTCAGGCAGAGGTATATGCAATCTTGCAATGCGAAAAAACAACAGGAGAGAGAAGGCAAGCAGATCCATATCATGTCAGATTGTCAGGCAGCACTTAAGGCAATCTTAAGCCAGAAAGTGAGTATGGGATTGCATCAAAAAATTGAAGACTTTATCCAAACGGAATAACGTCAGGATGACCTGGGTACCAGGTCACCAGGGTATCGAGGGCAATGTAAAAGCTGACGAACTTCCAAAAAGAGAATACGCAGCCTGAACAGCCAGGACAGATTCTCGGTATACCGAAAACCATAGTATGAGGTGAGGATCTGTAAGGACCTGGATCAGAGAACAACTTAAAAATTTCTGGGTGAACGTCCCAAGGCAAATGCATTAGAAACCTTTATAAAAGAACCATGCCTGAAACGTACAGCGGAACTGCTAACACTGTGCAGAAATCAGGTTCCATGACTGGTCATGCACCAGTAAAGGAACACCTGTACAAATTAAAACTATACAACGGAGACCTTACATGCAGATTATGCTGTAGGGAAACGCAGACAATGAAACAATACTGTTTACATGCGAGACTCTTGATCGCAAAAGACAGTTATTACTTGGCCAACCGCAAGGAAACGCTGAGCTATATAGCAAACACCCAGCTAAGAACTTGTACAAACTGCTGAAGGGGACAAAGGTGCTGGCCGGGGTGCCATGAGAAACCACGAGCAAAAATACAATAAGCCATTAGGCTGCAGTGTATCGGTGACGGGCTCGGAGAAAAAGAAAAAAAAGGACCTCCAAAACTTAAGCAGAAGCCTTGGACAGATAAGGAGATAAGGTTCATAACTAGAAACCAACCTTATGTTGGACGACTATGTTAACGATAACCTTGAGGATTTGATCACTTGTTTTCGAATAACGAATCAATTAGATAAAAGGTGCTTTTTTGAATAAAGTAACTTGATTATATAAAAACACACAATGGTAATTTGTAAGTTGATAGTGAAGTTCGCTTACAAAAAATATAAATAGAATGAAAATTGTGTAAAGATATAAAATAAACATATATTTTCTCAAAGGCTTTAAGGTGAATTAATGTTTGGTCGTTTCGAAGTGCGTATCACTCTGTATTCTTCCATCCAGACTCTCCGACCCTGGCTCCAGGGAGTTTTCTCCGGAATCTAGGGTTTCCAGATTACTGAAATAATAGATAAAAACAGCCGGTGTTCAAGAACCCCGGCGGCAAGCTCTAGCTAATGATGAAATATTTTCAATTTGTATATTACAGATAAAGAAATATCGTCTTAATTTTATGTAGGTTAAAAACAAAGTAATAACCGTACGTTCAAATTTACCGTGATTTATATTTAATTGGCTTTTATATGTTGAATTCTAATCGGAGCGTATCCTTTTGATGAATGTGCAATTTGGTAAAAAGCTCCGCATATTTTATTCAGTTCCCGGCTTTTTATAAAATTGAATAATTTTCATGGAACAAGATCCAAATACTAACAAAAAATCGTTATTTGTATGCCAAGAACTGAAAGTGCTACATTGTTGGACGAGTCGAGCAACAGGCGAGTCCAACAAACTATCACTTTCAGCCGTGGCGTACACAACATTTTTTTGTCGACGATTTAAATAAATCTACTAAAATAAAATTCATATGGGAAAATAATTAATTAATACCGAATTAATAAACAGTTTATTTAATATTAACTCCGAATTTAACTTACTTATTTGCAATATTTATAGATTTTATTTATTTGCAAGAAGTAATATTAATTGTACCTCCAGGGCAATTATTAATATTTATTGGACCGGATGAAGAAGAAATATATATATGGTGTCAATAAATCTGTCAAAATTGACGTGAGTACAGTTACATCTAGGAAGTTGTTAAAGCTGTCTACCCCAGGGCGCCCAGAAAGTGTTTTGTAGTACGGAACTGTCACTTCCAGCACATGGAACTTACAAAACGTAACGTGGAGAGTGTTTTTTAGCGTCGATACGCTAATTACGCTCGAGGAGATAATATAGCTAGACTTCAAATTCAGATGAAAAATTAAATTTCAAAGAAAATTTCAATTCTTGGCACAAAAATCGGAACTGTTGCTCCGTTACTACGGATGTTACTTTTTTTTAAAGGAGCCATCGCTTCGCCGGCACCACCTCAGCTTATTGCGGATTCTCCTAATGTTCTGACTACAGCCTATTCAGCCAATCCGTTCCCTGTATTAGCTCATACAATCGTATTGGTTCACCATGAAGCATCAGAGGGCCAATTCCTTCCCTTTTTCTTCTTCTGGTGAACGCAATTATCTGTGTTTTTAAGGGACTTATGCGTAGCCCTTCTGTCACAGTCTAGCCTGTTACTACATTTAAAGCAATCTGAGAAGGAATACCAGTGTTTTAAAAAGTGGAAAAGCATGAAGAATCTTAATGGCGTGAGTGAAAAAGTGCTAATGGCGTATTTTTCTGAAAAGTCGAAGAAAGCGAAGCCATCGTCATTATGATTGTATTATTCGATGCTGAAGCGTACGTTGTTGGTGAATGAAAATTGTGATATTTCTAAATTCAGCAAGTTAACCACCTTACTGAAAAATCTGAGTGGAGGACACAAAGCTACAAAGTCTAAAATCCTGGAGTCAGATGACAATATTAAATTTCTGACAGAAGCTCCTGAAGAAGTCAATTTGTTCATGAAGATTATTGCTGTTTTTGGTATGCATGGAGCGACTAGATCGGATGAATTGCACAAGTTAGATGTGGACGACAGAAAATCGGTGATGAACTGTAATAAAAAGTATTGTTGTGTCTCAGACTGAATCCTTTCCTTCAACGTTTAATTCCGTACGTGAAGTAATGTCACCGTAAAGTTGTATTGGAGTTTTTCACTTAAACTTCCCCGGCACGGCCATAGACGCCCGATTCTCTTCGTCTTTTAAATTTGTTTACTTAAACTTATGCAATCGTTTCACTCACTCTTCAAATTACTTTCAATTACAGATAAATTGCAAAATCGAAATCTCTTCTAAAACGTTTTTTTTCTTTTTCGAATCGATTTGAAAGGGTAGTCGAGGCACTCGATTGTACTTTTTTTATTAATCTGTACATAATTGTTTCGCTAAATCATTTTAAATTACGGCGGGTGAGTTACGTGATGAGTTTGTTAAAATATCCCAGTTTAATTAATTAGAATTTGTTAAACCTGCCGTATAAGTTCCACTTAAAACGCGCTTTCAAACTATAGGTTGACAATGCAATAAAATGTTACTGAATTTTTTCACAATTCTCCAAATTTGGAATGAAATTCAATTAGTAGGTACACTTTTAGTATTCATTCATGTCAGTTCAATATATTTGCGTGGAAGACAAATGCTATAATATACATTTTTTTTTAATTGGTTATTTTAACGTCGGTCTCTTTCTGCAACTGAGGCTAATCACCGACGCCGGGAGCACTCTACCCCTAACCGCCCTCGAGCTTCATTTAATAATGTGATTTTTATTTGGAAACACTTTTAATTGTTACTTAATTACAGTGAGACTAACACATTTTTCGTTTGATTACCACCTAACATTTAGCTCCCTGAGTATGGTTACGAAGTTCATAAGGAACTAAACACCAAATACAGTTGGTTCGGTGAATCTTTTCCCATGTATGAAATCATTCACATACTACTTTTTATAGTACGTCTCGTTTCTACTCACAGAATCTAAACCCTCGAAATGAAACCGTTTGTTCCATTACAACATAATATAACAAACAGAGATAGCCATATGATGAATGTCGGCGATAGGTGTAACCCACACAACAGAAGTTCTGTGGTTTAAACTTGAATTTGTACATTGACAGACGAAAGACTTTGTTTACAATTTTATTCTACATTTTTGTCCAAAAACAGTTGTTATAACGACTAACTTATACCTGAGGGTTCGAATTATTGTGGTAAGTGAATATTATTACACCAGCTTCAATACAATAATAACTAATGTTCACCGTCACTTTAGCCACATTCTAATTAAACCATCAATCTACGACCTACGTGTTACTGAATGTATTGATGTATTGCGTTTGTACATGAATGATGACGCATGGGAAAAGATACACCGAACCAACTGTATGTATCTAATCAAGAATTTTTTGTCCACGTTTTTAGTTGTTGTAGATCGACCAACAGCAACATGTGCAATTTATTCAAACCATTAACTTAATTAAAGTATTGGTTCCAGTACGAATTCGTTTATAGCCACAACGTATTAAAATAAATTAATGAGATTTAGTCCATTTGATGCAAAATTGATTTTACGCAAAATTTACTCATCAATTAAATCCGGTAGCAGTCCGAATCAATTTTAAAAATAGTTTGAAGTATTTACCAATTTGTTTCCCGATATTAAAAAGTTATTAAAATGAAATTAAAATTGAAAATTTCAATGCAGGGATGCAATCTTCACTACGAAAAGCATCGCAAGCCTTTGTAGTTTTGCCGATATTTGGAAAAGTTTGTACCAGTCTTGTTAATATTTGTTATTATTGGCTCACATCTAGTATCTATAATTGGAGAACTTTATTTTATTTTCAGTAGATGATCCTTCAAAAATTCGTTAGTTGTATTGCAAGAATCCCTCCTTATGTGTTCACTTTTTGTTGGCTCGGTTGTTAGTAGGCTCAAAGTTTTCCAGATCCATTTCAAATGGTACTAGAGGAGGAAAATCACGGAAATACTTTATGTGCACGGAATTAAGAAAACCTTCGCTTCACCCAAAGAAACTAAATATTCTTCCTTCTAATATTTAATGTTTTATTGACCGAAGGTTTGTTTTACTGTGGTATTTACATTACCCTGATGTTTTTGCCTTCCGAAATTCCTAAGAAATACCTAATATTTTTCATGTGATGTTCCCTATACCTTAATGTCACGAGAGACCAATGGGATAGCTAAGGAATCTCTTTCCTAGAAACGGACTACGTGATTTACACTGTAGCGGCGGTCTTTAGCAGGAAACCCAGAGTTTAAATCACAGCTAACCTGGGTAGGTCTTTCAGGCTGAAGTATACGCCATTGAACTGGCTGCAAGAGAGCTGATGAATCAGCCAGCTGTAAAAAAGAACATACACATCCTATCAAATAGTCAGGCTGTTCTTAAAGCACTGAGCTCGAACAGGGTAAAATCTAAGCTAGTACTTAACTTTCTACAATCCCTTGAAATACTAGGCAAGGAAAACAGATTCATTTTGACCTGGGTGTCGGAGCATTGAGGAGTGGAGGGAAACGAGAAGGCCGGCACTCTGACAAAAAGGGACTGAACCATTTTTTGCTATTGCGGAAGCGCTGCTAGATCAGCCATAGCTACCTGGGCGGAGAGGAAAACCTTCACGTGCTGGGCAGACATACCGGGGCTCTCTCACTCGAAGGCGTTCATGTACAACCCTTCGAGCACAAAAAATAAGCAGATCCTGGAATGGAGTAGAACAAACCTACGCATTCTGTCGGGACTGATGTCAGGCAGTGGAGGTGGCGAGAAGGCCCTAATCTATACCTTAATGATATAATTTTGGAGTTATAGCTACATTTACATTTTTTATGGACATGATTGAATAAAGCTATTTTATTTGAATAATCTTATGGAAATATCATAACGAGGTCTACCTTTAGCAGTGAAAAGTTGAACAAACCTGGTAGAGTAAAAGATTTATCTAAATCTGACCATTTAAAATTTCCTTAACGAAAAAGGGACCAATTACTTTGTCGCTTATTATTATACATCCAGTTTTTGCGGATATTGGGTGTGGGATTCATACATCCAACGAGATTGGGTCCCATACTAACTTGAAATTGATCTCTATGGGATCGAGTGCCTCTAGTGCAGTTTGACATTAATCTCTTCCTCTCAGTGGTGAATTGCCGATGGATCCAGGATATAGTATATAATTTTCAATTTGGTATATCCTTGGTGGTATAGAGTAGTGGAAAGTATGAACATTTGTTAGAAGTATGCACTATCAAAATCATACCTTTGGGATAACAAACTAAACAATATTTTGACTACATTTGGAAGTTTTTTTGTTGCTAATCAGATTAGGTTCACTAAGAACAAGTTTTGATTCAGCAAAAAATCAAAGGTAACTCGAATTTAAAATGGTATTTTCTACCTAAAAGATTATTTGAAAATTAATTCAAATATGAAAATCACTTTCTTCCAATATCTTCAGCAAATTTAGTTTTCTCACGAATGCGGGAAAAAGGAAGGAAGGAAACATAATTCTTTTCTTTGCCTATCGACAGCACATCTCCCCATTTATTGCATTTATATTCCATTTGAGGGTTTCAATGCACTTTCAGGTGTTTTCTCCGCCTACTTGGAATTCAAATCTGGCTATTATGTGCCAGGGGTTGAAAGCGATATCCTGGCAGATCTTTCACAAATCCACATTGTTGGAGAATAAACTGAGGGTGAGAGAATGTTAAGTGATTATTTTTTACGGCAAAGTCGGATATTGTCTGAATAAAGATTTCACGTAGAATGTCAACTTCATCATATCGAAATAACCCAAAAATACCATGGGCGGCAAAAAAAATTTGTACCTACTCAAATTATTTTAATGAACCATAAGCTCGAAATGCCGTTGAAGTTACAAAATTAATATGATCATTAAACAAGAGTTTTTATCGAATGTAGCGCATAAATCAACAAAGGTATCTTTAAAGTACCTTATTATTAACTCTATAATCGTACAATAGAGGATTAGATTTCAAGTTGCAAGACATTACTTTGCTTGTCGTTACATTAAAACTAAGGTGATTTGTTGACACCAGTAAACAACCAGATTCAAATTTGATGGCATTTGATCACAATACGAGACGTCTAGCATATTACTATATAACTTCGAGTCATATGCATAAAATAAGAAATTAGTGTCAATAACCTTTACAATGTCGTTGATGAAAGTATTGAATAATAACGGCACCAGATTTGAGCTTTGCGGGATCCAGATGTAGCTGCAAAATTGATTTGAACATACTGATATTTATTCATAAAAAGCTCAATAAATCGACCAAAGATCGTGATGTTCCGATATTCAACAATTTCGAACCATGATCCATGATCTAGTCTTACTTCCCAGCATAAAACCATGTTGATCAACAGACGTGTTTAGACATACTATTCTCTAAGAGCATCTCGAACACCTTGCAGAAATTACAAATTATTTAAATCGGCCTCTAGTTGGAAATTTCATATTTATAAATGGGGCATTCCAGCTGTTAGGAAATGTACTTGACTTTATGTATGTATGTATTTTTTGGGGTAACATTCACTGAGACCTAAAAGATCCGTTGTGCCCCCTTACTTCTACTTAGTTTCTGAGGAGAGTCTCAGAGACTAGTAGCTCCTTTAGTCCTATTTCCCGGAGGAATTTTAGGATATCTGCAGGCCTCAACTTAGGTAACTGTCCCTCTTCTATCCAGTAGTCTCCCAGGTACCGTGCCCTAGGATTCCGAATCACTGTGCAGTTCGCAAGTATGTGGATGGGGGTTTCCTCTTCCATTCCACAAAATCTACAATCTTCTTCCTCCACTATTTTGAGCTTTTTAAGGTGCCCATACAGGCGACAATGTCCCGTTAGGATTCCTGTTGAAACTCTTAGTGCAGTTTTGCTTTGACTTATGCATTCATTTAATCTCAACAGTTGTAGTCACCCAGAAGAACATTTGATTGCCTAAGCCCTACTAGATCTTTCCAATTGTCAGATCTTCTCTTTTCTTCGGCTTTACATGTACTTGACTTTAGGCAAATGTTAATTAAAATAGACAAGGGGTGAGTCAATGCAGCTGCACAATGAAAGCCGGAAAGCCTTTTCTCCAGGTATATACAGAAAAGTTGTGTAATGACAATTTCACCGACTTGAAAAGAATCCACAACTTTGAAGACGACCAACACAAAACCATGGTGAATAAATCAGTTACTTTTCAACACAAAAAAAATGTTGCTACTAACTTCTTCTTCATCGAATAGCATTTTTATCAAATGGAAAATGTAGTAACGACAAGGCACAAAAAAGCACCTTCTAACTTAATAATACCTAATTGTGAAAATGATTCACAGTTGATAATTCGTCTATAATTGCAATGCCCTACAGTTGAGTAATTTCAACGTAATTAAAACTATGGAAGAGACTCGAGTAGAGATAAAGGCGACATTGAGTAATGGTTATTAGTAGTCAAGAGGTACGAAAACTTGCCTTTTCTTCGATCTTCGCAATAATTCAAAGCGAACGTCTAAATGGTGTAGTTTTGTTTCAATGTAATGGAGAAAACAATGGTCTCATCAAATATATGAGTGGTTATAATTATGATTGTGTAATTTTATTATTAATTTTTATATATAGACAAAAATTCTTCAAACTAAAAGTCACTGTACTGTTTCTTCATAATTAAACATGTGATACTTCTTGTAGAGTACCCCATTTAGCATATATATTCCATTAATCTGTAAAATTTTGTATTTTGATAAAATGGCTTCCAATTAATTAATAAATAGGTGAATACTTGACAATTAGTTAACAAATTACTTTTTTATAAATGATGAAATAAAACAATTTGATTTGTTTAAATCTTCATTATATATTTGAACTAAGTTCAATATAGATTCGTGATGCGTTTCGCTACCACAGTACAGGTAAACTGGTATCTCGTGACAAGGCGGAGCTTCCAGTACGCAGAGCGAGAAAGTATTCGGCCAATATGGAGCTGCCCACTGCATAACGTCTACCGCACGATTGACTGGATCCCAACTTTCAAATTTGTTACAGCGCATGGTCACCTCATTGCACGAGATACCGGTTGGAGTGTAGCTTTGTCAAACTAGTGGAGGTATAATGAAAAATTTTTAATTTATACAGTGCAGTAATACGGAATTTTACGGATATTGACAAAAGTATTATAATCTATTTACATGGAAATAAAAAGCAAAAAAAGTTTAAATATGGGATTAACTAGAGTATTGAACAAGTTTACCTGGAGAATTGTTGATATATATTTGGTTGTTAAGAAGATTATCTGAATATTTGTTTTTATTTATCTCAAGAGCTTCTTAAATATTTAATTTGAGAGATCTAGGTTCTACATGCCAAATTTCAAAATTTGAATCGAAAGTGTGTTGGTTTGCTAATAAATTATTTGAGTAGTTGGAATCTAATTTTTGGTTGTCATAGCTACGTTTGTGTTCTGAAATTCCACCTATATAAATTTTATCACAGTTCTTTGTCATTACCACATTTTAATTTATAAACTCCTGATTTGTTTAATTTTGAAGACTTAGATTTGTTCTTTTCAATGAATTTGGATAAATTGTAATCGGTTTTAAAGCAAATATTCAAGTCTAAAGTTTCTAAAAATGATTTGATTTTCAAGGATGGTATTCCAAAGTATGTTAATCTTTTAAATTGATTATTTTTGTTTTCATCAGAAGGAAATACTTGTTCTGAAGTATGTTTTAGTATCTTCTCATTTATGATATTGTCTATTAAATTTGGATCGTAATTATTATTAACTGCTATTTGTTTTATGATATTTAGTTCTTTGTTGTAATTGTTAGTATTTAATGAAACTGTTAAAAGTCTATGTACTTTAGAACGCAAATTTACCAAAGCCAATCAACTTTTGTTCTAGATTTATATTTAAATCAGTAATTCCATCCATATTTCTGAAGGTTGTCCGCGATTAGCTGACAACATGGCGCGAGATTACGTCACTTGTAAACCCTATATTGAAGTACTATATATACCAAGTCCATTCCTTGAACTACATAGATATTTTTAATTTCATTAGTTTTGAATACTTTGTTAAAAGCTCTCCATCATATGATGACAGAAAGTACTGATAATATTGTTCTCTGAAAACATTACATTATTCAGTTGATCCTCCTCGTATATGGTAAATGTATTCTGCGTATAACCAGTGTTAGCATCACTAATAAATCTCATTAGTCGGTCATAACATGGTCGTAAATATAAAATGTATGTAATAATTTTCACCAACCAATAAATTATTAACGGATGCTGTTAAAGCACTTTGGTAAGTACTTTCTTTTTTATAATTTACAAAGTAAATATTAATAAAACAATTTAAATAATTACTTAAATACATTTTAGTGTTATAGCGTATACAGGTAGTCCTAGGAATATAGAAATACAAAAAAATTGGTTTCTATTGAATCCTCATTGTACTTTTCGGTCTGTCACAACAAATTTCAAAGTGTCAAAGAAATTCATAACTAAAACTGTGCTTTACTTTATTCTACAATAAAAATAAAAAAGAAATCGTTCAAGTTGAGCTATTACAATAGGTTGGTTCTATTTGCACACTCTTTTCACTCCATAAGCTCTTTTCGCTCCAAAACCGTTCGAGATGCACCTTTGGAGCGAAAAGTGCGGCGCACCCCGGGCTCGTTTTTATGATTTCAGAGTGAACCGAGTTCACTCCTAAAACCCTACCTCGACGAGGTGGCACGTGTTACAAACTTTCCCCGATTTTTAGGGTTTGTTATTGTTTTTTTTAATATAATCGGCATATTATTCGGAAGCAAAACATTAAAACAATGTTTAATTCTTCTGGTATTGTAAAATATGTCCTAAACGGACTCGAACAATACTTATTACATACCATTTAAGATATACTTACCAACAACAAACTATGCCAATTATTTAAACAACGCGTTCGAGATAGACTTTCTCACTCCAAACGGTCTGGTATCACGTGATTGAGACGCCGCTCTCACTCCGCTCTAACACCGTAGGACCAAATCGGACCCACCTAATAGAGGAGTTCTGACAAACCATGAAATTTTTGCAGGTTTTTTATCATTGCGAATATCTATATTGCTTTATTAAAACAATTAATACAAACAGAAGCGTAAATCTTAAAATTCAAAATGACGTTTTAGCTGAATACTCAACGCATCGGAATTAATTGTTCTAATAAAGCAATATAGATGTTCAAATGATAAAAAACCTGCAAAAATTGTATGTTTTGAATGGAAGACATTAACTGTCATTCTTGTCAGAAAAACCACTTTTTGTTGACCACACTCACTAAACGCAGTTTTTGGATACAAACAATCAATCTTGGCTATTCTATTCACAAAAGTGTTTTAGAAATATATTTGCAGTATTATTGTATCAATAATATATAACGATTAAAAAGGTATGAACATGATATATTTATTATTACTTCACTATAGTTCATTTAAAAACCAGGAGGAGTAATTTGAAAAGCCTTACTCACACCACTAAAAGTTACCAGATTAGTTACTAAAGGGTGTGTTCCGAGAAAGTAGTCAACAGTCGTGTTCCAAATCTATTAAATATGCCTTGATGGACGAATAAATCAGCTACGCCACCAACTGTTTGAGACATTTTGGATTTAACATGAATATTTTTGGTTTTTCATCCAATATATTATATTTGTTTACACACATTTATTGTACATTGTTTTTCCTAATAAGCGAAGAGCTGTACTCGAAGTATAAGGATCCATAATTGCAGATATTCAATACAATTGCTTACTGAAGGTTTTAAAGGAACAGTTTTAACGAAGTAGAGTGGAAACTAAGTAAAAATAATAAAATAACAACAGCGGATGCAATGAAAAAAATAATCATATTCATCTGTCAGAATTGTCAAAAATGGAAATTAATAAATTATCAGCTGATGTCAATGCTACGAAGTGTTGGGTGAAACTGGGCGGAATCTGACTGGAATTACTCCTGGTTTTTGAATGAGGTATAATTTAACACAATTATAAAAGTTTGTTTGCATAAAACAACTTGACATTATGGCAGGCGTGACGTTTTCACTAAATGCGCATATTAGACTGAACTCCTCTATTAAATCTCTGAAATATTTTAAACCCTTAGCAGCTGGATCACTATTTTTCTCTAGGCTTTCATCTCGTATTCAGCCACAGAGCAATGGTGAACCAAAAGGTGAGGGCGTCTATTGGCTGTTGTCTACTATGTGTAGATACCCGAATATTTGATCCCAAACTCTCTCTTGTCATCATAAGTCAATATGAATGTTTTGTATTTTGACAAACTGAACTGACATTAACGAAATATAATTTATGCAATGTCGCTCTTTAGAAAACTCACAAAAAGAGTTATTGATCAAATTCCCAAGAAGTACTTGAGGAGTTCCCGGGCCATAAGCTATTTAGCTGTCCAACATGAGAGTGTCGATGACATGATTTCTAGATATGAGTGCATTTTTAGTAAAGATGATTCCGACGGCTGGGATGTACGTCAAGCTATGAACGATTTAACCGGTTATGATTCCGTTCCAGAACCAAGAATAATTATTGCAGGGTTGCACGCATGTAGACGCCTTAACGATTACGCTCTCGCTGTAAGATTTTTGGAGATGTGTAAACGAAAATGCGGAAATGAAACGAGCACTATCTGGCCATACATTGTTCAAGAAGTTGGTGGTACGGTTGCCGAGTTGGGGTGTGATTTTCCTGAATCTTTGGGGTACGACAAACCTGAGTTGTGGTGGGAATCTGTTTTTGATATGTGAATAATTGTAAATAATATAAATATGAAAAATATCAATAAAGATATTCTGTTAATTGAGCAGATTATTTAGGAAAGAAAATGAAAATCTTATTTTTCAGGTTTCTTGTACCAAAGAATACAAGAAGAATCCCGGCTCAATCTTTTTGATATTTTGGTAACAAAAGTTTATAACCTTGAGAGACCGACGTTGACAGATAAATACAGTGAGAAACTGATCAAATTTGCGATACAATTGTTGGACAAAGTGATGACAAGTATTATAAAAATGCTCCGTTCAGACAAAAAAAGGATAGACAGTTGTTTGCTGGTGTATTCTTTGCTTGTACAGTCGTATTTTAGTTTAGAAGGTTTTGTAGATCTGAGCTTTTTAGTGCCGCCTTATATCTCGGTTTTTGCAAAAGTTATCAAAAAAGTGATTACGCTATCTTATACAGGGTGCGGTACCGAAAACTAAACAGATTGAGTATCTTGAAGTCTAATTATTTTTGGAGAAAATACAAATGAAAGACGATTTTTATTCCCAAGTACGTAATCCATATTATTATTGAATCAATTTGAAAATTGAAAATAAAGAAATTAGTAAGGATTTATTACATATTAAAGGATTTTTGCAAACCATATGAAACATCTTAACACTTCCAGCCTAAAACGACCTGGAAATACCACAAAACTAATTAATACGAGGGTTATTGATACTTTGCTTATAGAGCTAGAAAAAAACATTAGATAACTTTTAAACTCTCTTGTTGTCCAAAGTATAGAGAAATGCATTTCTGCATCCTTTGTCGGAACTTGCATTGTATTGGTGAAGGATCATTTGTCGTTGGGGGTTGGTTTTTCGAAACTGAGCAACCTCTGGCAAACAAATCGATATGTACCAATCATCGGTAACAGTTCTTTGATCTTGCTGGGGAATTGTTGCTACATGCACCATCTTTTTGGAAACACTTCAAGAACGGATAACTTTCGTCGGTTGGTTTATCTTGGATCAGCCAACTTACGTTTATTTTGTGTTCATAAGAGTAAATCCAGGATTCATCACCACTGTTAATACCGTAAATATTTACTTTGCATTAAACCGGTTCAGAGGTTTTTTGGCACCAATCGGCTCCAATTGCATTCTGTTCTTCCGTCAAGAGATGCGGTGTCCCACGAGAAATTATTTTTCGATAGATAATTCTTCATGTTAAATTCTTGGATTGTAGTCTTCTTTGATCACCTCACGAACATCATCGACGTTGTCCTGACCTGTTGCTGGTGGACCTGTTCTTTAATTGATCCGTCCATGTTCTAGTTCTCAAAAAACTATATTTTAAGCAACATTTGAAAGAAAACTCTCGTATTGAACTCGTAAAATTTAAATCATGTTCAACTCTGGACCTATATATTGACCTAAGAGTTGTTTTCCTATTTTCGTTTTCACAAAGCTCCAATGTTATATCCCAATGATTTATGGATGTAATAGAGCTCAACATGTCTAATCTAAGACCTTTTACAAATTTGAATTTCTAATTTCACTATACCAATGGTCGTTCAACAAATATTTACCAACCAAATAAAAAAATACCTCTTTCCTTTCCACTTTTTGGTAAGACGATTAAAATAAGTCTTGTGTAATATGTCTAATGGAGGATATAATTTGAAATAACGTTTATAAATTATTGCAGCTTTCATGTAAAAGCATCTCGTCTGTTTTTTATCTTATACATTTTATCCAGTCGGTTAATAGACCTTTCAGAAGCAGGAATTATTATAAATCGTTTCCGATATTCAGTAATCATTTTTAAGATTATGGTCTTAGATTTTTGATCCGATTGCTACCAGCGGCATTCTTTTTCTTTATTTAAAGGGGAAGTAATAACAAAAACTTCTAAAGAATTCAGTTAGAATTCTTCGGTTGAATTGAACCGTTGATATTTTCAACATTTCCAGTTAAGCTCCAAAAAAAAACATTAAATGTATCTAACGATTTCTGAGAGCACAAAAAGCCAAAAGACTGAAGGGCCGACTACTTTAAGTCTTGACTAGCTGTGTTGATCAAATCAACCAAAAACAACTGCAGATTTTTCAAGGATTTTCTGCCGAAATAGCGGCTAATAATTTTTTTTCTGTAGACTATAAGTTTCTAGTCCTAGATGCGAAAGTTTTATCAGTTTAAAAAACTAAATTTCTCCACACTGTTAATTGAACGACCAATAGTTACCAACCCCTCACTGCGTATATTCGTAGAGAACCTCTAAGTACTTGTCGGATGATACAACAGCGTGTTTTGAATTCTTCTAGTGTTTCGGTTTTTAATTGAAATGGTTCCTCTAAGATTACTCGAGGTTAACTTATGTTCACGACGACATTTGACAAGAGATCCATTACCACAAATTCGCATGATGTGAATTGGAACGCTGAATGGAGCTCCGCATTGTTTACAGATGAGTTGAGGTATGGACGATTATCTGTGGATAACTACCAGCTAATTTACATTGATTTTATCAAAAATAAATAAAATAAAACAATCAATAGAACCCGGCAAATACCACTATGTCGATGACCTGGCTCCGGTGGATGTTTCCGCATCTTCCATCTCCCCTGAATAGCAGCCCCATGTCCTTGAGCATTATCCCTGGTTTTGTTGTGAATGATCTACAATCGATCCGCCCGAAATTAGAAGTTTAGAGTTTTTGTTGTGATATCTCTGAAAAGTTTGCTAAAAACAAAGTCACATAATAAAGGCTTCAATTCGGTTGAAGTTATTAAAACGTATAAAGTGATATATACAATCCATTAATTCTTCTCTTATTCTTATTTACATCCCCAATCTCTCTTCCATTCGTCTTCTTTCATCATTACAAATTAATTTAGCTTGGTTTGATATTTACACATTTACATGTTGGCATACTGGATAATCCTGTGTTTTAAGGTGGTTATGACAGAAGCTCTGCAGGCACGGTTTCCTGATAGTAGGTTTATTCTAATGCCCAAAAATTTAATATCAGTGCAGGAAGTTCATTCCTTCAGAGCTGGTACAGCTGCTAATTGGGGAGGCATTTCTTTCAATGGGCGTGTAGGATTGTTAGTGCTTGACGAGTAGTTATTAACAAACGTCTTGATCATGGTAATATTGAACCAACTTTTCTCTTTTTAGACGATAATGCTCGACCACATCGTGCAAAGGTAACCAAAAATCGAGCAAGCTTGGGATCGGCTACAAAGAGTCTTGAATTCTCATGTACTTAGACAGTTTGGAGACAAATCGTTCAAGGTTACTTCAACAATGCTATTGGAAGTATACAGAGCGTTGTTTTCTTGTAATTGATATTAGAGGAAACCCTATTCTATATTAACGTACACTTCAATTGCTGAAATAATCAAAAAGATGATTGATGATTGGTTGATTGGTTCACCACCACCAGTCAGATGCTTAGAGTCCTCGGGACCTCATCCTTTAGGCTTTTTGTGATGTTGGTTGTGCCGTTCATGTGAAGAGACCAGTAGCCCTCATCAGACTCAACAGTCTTTTCTCTAGGTCCTTCTTGGAGAAATCCTCCATTGGATGTTCTAGTCCTAGGAGTCTATATGTGCTACCTTAGGGTACAGTGACCGGTGAGTGAACATAACCTCAACAAACTTTCTTTACTTACTTGTCTAAAGATTTCTTATTCATCAATCTTATCTTCGAAATCATCTGCAGCACCCCATTTCAAACTCCTGAATCATATTTTTTTTGTAATCGTTTATACACTTTTGATATCCCTCCTAGACCGTTTTTAACTCACTATAATAATGCTTGCCAGGTGTTACGAATTTTTGTTTTATTTGGTAATAGAAAAATAAGATCTTCGTTGAAGATATTTCGGCAACTAACTATACCCGTTTTGATTAATGAAAGTAATGCCACACTATTTTCTTGATAACCTATTGCTAATTTTCTCCATCGCCTACTCTGCTATTCGCCATGGATAATTTCCCGAATATCGATCGAGTTATTTGAATGAATAATTATACATTGGAAGTGATGTGAAAAAGCAATTTAAGTTTCACATTGGAATAATTACCTGCCAATCATTTGGTTTTCTGGATCATTAGTCTTATATTTGTTTTTGTGATAGAAAAGGCCTAACGATTCAAATCTATAACGAGATTTCGCGAATCTGCTATCGGTGATTGATTTTCTTTTTCTTTCTTTCGCACCACTAGCAAGTTACTTTAATTATATTAGCTTTGAGTGGAATTTATTCCCGTAACGTTATTCATAAAATGCTTTTCAAAGGTAAATATATAAATATAAAGTTCATTTTCAAACATTTTGTAATAAACTACTCTTAATTTTGATTTGGCACTTCCGATCCATACCTACACTTAAAGCTCCCTTAGTCATAGTCCAAAAAATTAACTCACTAATGGTCGATTTGTGGCAATAAACAAACTTCAGTACTTCTTCCAAAAATTACCATCTCTTTCTCAAAAGCCTCCGGAAGATTTTTTCTTCCGATTCTGAATCTTCAGACTGATTGATTGATGGGTTCAGCACCACCAGTCAGAGGCTTAGACTCCTCGGCATCTCAGCCTTTAGGCTTTTTGTGCTCTTGGTTGTGCCGTTTATGTGAAGAGACCAGTAGCCCTTATCTGGCTCAACAGTCTTTTCACTAGATCCTTCTTGGAGAAATCCTTCCTTGGATGTTCTAGTCCTTGGAGTCTAATCTCCAATGAGATAATGCTTCACAATCGAAGATAATGTGAGAGGCTGTTTCCTCCTCTTCCATGCACAACCGACAGATAGGTTGCTCCCTATATATGCCGATTGTATGCATGTGCTTCCTTGGGGCACAGTGACCGGTGAGTAAACCCGTCACTATCCTCATCTTTCCCCTGCTAAGGTTTATTATTTCGTTAGTCAGCGCCTCCGAGGGTTTTTTGACCAGGATTTTGCTGTGTTACTGTTTTGGCACGTGTCTCCAGTTCGACTGATGTTTAGTTTGAGTCCACCGAACTATACAATCACGTGCAGCAGTTTTTTATATGCCAAATACTGGTTCAGGACCAGTAAATGCATTCTCAGACCCTAGCTTTGCTAGGATGTCTGCCTTTTCATTTCCTACAATGCCCTTGTGCCCCGTGACCCACTTAAGTGTAACTCTATTATGGTTAGCCAGGGTTGATAATTTTTGTAGACAGTCCCAGACCAGTATAGATCTGATCCTAATCAGTCTAGATCTGATCTGGGGACATGCTAAAGATTTTAGTGCTGCCTGACTATCAGAGAGTATAACGATATTTTGGCCTCTATACCCCCTTTCGATATTTAATTGCAAACACATGTCGATAGCGTAGATTTCTGCCTGGAATACAGATGCAAGATTTCCCATAAACTTCACCTTCAGACACAAAAACCTTCTCCAAAACCGAAGATTAAATTAAATTAAATAATTTTTTCATGTAAATATTTTTTGTACGGAAATCAACTGACATGTTTGGAAAGTTGAAATATCCTTCCAAGATTGAAATACCTCTGTATTTTGCTTCTTACATGTATCAGTCAAGCGACCTAAATACAAAAACCACATCGCCGAAAATATACACGAGCAAAGTGACATTTTCGACACGACACAGGCAAGACTGCTAAAACTAAACAAATGTCAGGGAAACGGCAACGAGAACGGGAGTTCGTATTCACATAAATCTTCCGAACTTTATATATATGAATTTATGGCAAGGAAGAAGGCCGATAGAGGATTTTTAAAATGTCATAGAATGCAACCTAAACGAGACTTTTTCGCGAACGTGGCTTACATGTTGACGTATGTAGAACTTGATTACAATCATTCATTTTTTTGTAATTTGAAACGTTTTGACTCGTATACAAGTCAAATATTGAAATATTTCCAGTTGTAAGGTTATTTTATCTAAAATTCTTTTGAACTGAGAATCCTTATTGTTGTGTGATGGATGTATCTAAATATACGATTATAAGTAAAATACTTTATTTGATATCTCTGACAATTCAATTTCATATGACATCTCATTCTACTTGATTTATATAACGTCTTTATACTACATGCCCTTTTTTTATTTCATAACTAAGCACAAACAAAACAAAACGGAACAAAAACGTTAAACATAATCATCCAACAATTTCGGGGTTTTAAGCATTCGTTTGGGTCTTTCTTTTTTGATTACTTCAGTTCCATTTGTATCTTCAGGCTGGTGTATATTATCTGAAGCTGATGTCGAAGGTTTCGGTAGCACTTGAAGATGACGACTATTTCTTCTGACTATATCAGGAGATAAAGTTTGGATTATAAACATGCAAAGAGAAGGAGTAATAGAACAAAAATTGGTTGAACCGAGATTTTACTTGGAACAGACAAAGATAATATAGTCAGAAGAAATAGTCGTCATCTGCAAGATTATGAAAATCGCACCGTTTTGCAAGAACTATGAGGTCACTGACATAATCTTGAGCAGACTCTCCTTCTTTTTGATAACGTAGATTAAATTTTGCTCTGGCGTACACAATATTTTTCGTACCTGCATAATATTTATCAAAAAAGTCTTTCATTTCCTTATAGGAAGTAAAATCAGTATCTTTTTTCTTAAGGGTTTCCAATAACTTAGATACTTTGGGACCCATATACAGTATCAGATTGTTCATCTGCACTTTTCCCTCCGTCTGTCCTAGTTTTGCTGCCAGTCGGTACCTCTCATAGTGTTGAATCCATGCTGACCACTCATCTTTGTCAAAAGAAAACACTTCAGGGGACGGAATTCCATTACGCAGTACTTGAGGTTGATTGTTTTCTTGAGCCATAACCATTTGCAGTTGAGCTATCTGTATTTTCAAAGCTTCTACTTCTTGTTCCATATTTTTTTTCTTAGTTTCTTTTTCTTAAATGACAACTTTTGGGTATTTTCAAGTAGTACTTTTACATTTCATTAGAACCTCCAGACACCTGACACCACGTTGTGTGATGGATGTATCTAAATATACGATTATAAGTTAAATACTTTATTTGATATCTCTGACAATTCACTTTCATATGACATCTCAATCTACTTAATTTATGTAACGTCTATATACTACACTTATTCCTTGTGAAATTCGGATTCTGGAAATCAGGCAGAAGTCTATTCTCAAAAGTATTTATTGTTTTTTCAAAACGTTTTCCATCGAGCTTAAGACTGTTCACCGTGCGCTTTGGACAATTTTCAAAGCACTCATTAACCATGCACAATCTCTTCAAGCAAAATAACTCTATTTACTGTAGAATGAGATTCAACAGCTTCATAGGAATTTACTGTTTGGGCGTCGTAACTACATGGAAGATTCAGTCTAGAAAACTACTGACCCTGATATGACGCGGTCTCTTCAGGGCTAGTATTGTCTGCTATATGTATAGATGCAAACATTTTTCCCTGATAGGTTTCTAAGGAAAATCTCTTTCCCAGCTATGTAGATGCCATGCCCAGTTCAATATTGACAAAGGATACAGAAGGCAAAAGATTATCATAATGTCAAATAGTCAAGCAGCCATTAAAGCACTGAGAACTTGTGTAATCAGTTCCAAAATAGTGTAATAATGCCTAAGCATATTGAATGAACTAGACGAGAACAAAATGGAATAGAAGGAAATGAAACAGCAGATGGACTACAAAGAGGGGGACTGAAAGACCCTTTTGGGGTAGGCCTTAGACAATCAAAGATTCTGATGGGTGACTACAACTCGTTGGCGTTAAGATCAAATGAATGCATAAGTCAAAGTAAAACTGCACTAAGATTTTTAAGAGGGATCCTAACGGGACATTGCCGCCTAAACGGGCACCTGAAAAAGCTCAAAATAGTGGAGGAAGAAGAATGTAGATTCTGTGGCATGGAAGAAGAAACCTCCACACACATACTTGCGAATTGCAATTCAGAATTCTAGGAAACAGCATCTAGAAGATTATTGGATAGAAGAGGGACATTTACCTAAGTTGAAGCCTGCAGATATCCTAAAATTCCTCAGGGAAATAGGACTAAAGAAGCTACTAGTATCTGAGATGTTCCTCAGGAACTAAGTAGAAGTAAGGGAGCACAATAGATCATTTAGGTCTCAGTGAATGTCACCCCATCATACATACATACATCTATGTAGATGCCATTCAGTTCAGTTTGAACTACGTTGTCAACACATAATATGACGTTGTTAATACAAATATTTGATAATTGACAGTTAGACAGTTTGTTTTCAGGATTCTTTTTAAGATCAACTAAATACAAAACAATATATTTATTATTTTCATTTGTTACTGTATATTATAGTACATAGGGAACTTTTTTGATTGATAATGAATGCACGAGAGTTAGCAGCGCTAGCCTTCGGCACCATCAGCGTCAGAAAAGCTAATGCAATTATCAGGTTATCGGAGTCTGTTTCTGATTGGAATGTTTGGTATTTTTACTCAGGTCGATTTTTGGAGATTAAAATGGAATTGGTGAACATTTATTATGATTTTATATTTATTGAAAATGTCTCACTAAAACTTTTGACAGACCGAACTAAAAAAGTTAACAATTTTCAATACGAAATTAGCATAAAAAATTGTAAGGTTAAAGCGACTCTAGACTATTACTATTAGTTAATTGTATAAGATTTCTTTTGCATTGTTTATTTAAAACATAGATCTTTTTTCAGTCATATCTACCCTGAAAGTTTTTCTGAAAGAAGAGAGAAAAACGCTAGGTGTGAGACGAATGGTCAGCTAATTGGAGTCATTTGTTTCACTATCTCGACATTTGAAATGGCGTCATTTCTCCACCAACGAGAGATTTTCTTGTTTTTTAAGTCCCACGTTTCTTGTTATACAAGAGGTTACTGTTTGGATCCAAGGGGAAAAAAGAAAATTAACCGAGTATTCTGAAAAAGTTACCAGGGAGGTAGAAAATCATAGAAATAACGCTGAATAAAAAAATAGAATAGTTGAATATACCAGGTGATTCAATAAGGGTAACGAGAGTTTGGGAAAAAATTCCTTAATGAAAATCGGCCCTAAAAAACGATTAAAAATGTTTTCAAGTCCATAGTTTTTAACTAAGTAGTGCAATCTATTACTTACAAAACATAATTGGATGTTTTATAAAATATTGCAAAATTTAGGTTGGTAAATCAAACAACTTTAGAAACTACAACTTTTGTTAAAGTCA
The DNA here is from genome assembly GCA_949126875.1 of Lochmaea capreae. Lineage (NCBI taxonomy): Eukaryota > Metazoa > Arthropoda > Insecta > Coleoptera > Chrysomelidae > Lochmaea > Lochmaea capreae. The sequence continues at coordinate 23,834,669 of OX421404.1, forward strand.
TTTTTCTGTCTCACCTATTCTGAAGTAATGGGGTAACTGTAGTTTCGTTGACATGGGAACGACTTTAACTTTCCTATGCCTGAATCGATTTTCAAAAATATCCATCCTCCATCATGTAGATTCCAGAAAAAAATGATAATATTTCAATCGGCAACCAGAGAGCGTTATGTAACATCTAGCTCTATTTACGATTTTTTGTGAGAAATTTCAAATAAAATGCTATAATTCTGATTAGCTTACAAAAAGGCAAATAAAATGACTTGTTGACCTGCCAAAACCGCGAACTATTATTTTTTTGACATTCCAATGATATTGGCATATTTTAGTGTTGATTGTTGGCCAGCCCAATAAGTTGTAAAAAAAATTATGTGGATAAAATTGTTTTTAAAATAAAAAAAAACAAGTAAAAACGTATCGCAAAAATATTACATTACATAATGGAACAATACTAATAGCGTAGTCAAAGTACACAAAATATCCGTAAAATGCCCCAAAAAACTTGAAAATTCAAAATTGAGTATTTTAAAGGGTTGTGATTAACATGAGAAAAACGTTATAATGCTAGGAATGCGATTTTCCGGAAAATCGTCGAGTGGAAATTTTTGTTTTTGTTTTTTAGCTCTAATTGTTTAAATAATGAAAACACAGAAAAATGTTCAAATCAAAAATTGTAGCCAATACATTTATCTACAAAATTTGCCTGAACATTTTTTTTGTATCTGTATTAGTTTTTAAAATATATACGAATTCTCTTGTTTTTAATTTTATGATAGTAAATAAACAATGACATTTAGAAAAATAATTTCCATATGAAATGTGTTCTAAAATGTAGTATCTACAAATACCTTGAAAAAAATTTTTTCTTAATGTATTATCATTGATTTTCCACGCTCTCTCACCTACTTTTTCACCTTTATTTGTGCTCCCTTCTCTTTCTTACCTGAGCCATAGGTGTGTTCTTTTGTATCGTAATCACTTCTTAATAGGTTCATTATAAAGTTCACAAAGTTTTAGATAATATCATAAACGGTATAAAAAGTTATAGAAGGTTTGCTGACAGACCTCTGATTTAAGTATTTATTTTAAATAATTGTCTATTAATTAAAAAATTTGATATTTATAGAAAAACTTCGAAAGTAGATGCTTCAAAGTGTTTCATTGAATTATATTAATTTCGAAAAAAGATATAATTAAATAAAGTCTAAAAAAAACAAGTAAAATTAAGAAGCATTCGTTTAAAATTCTAAATATTGATGGCTTTGCTTTTATAATAATAATGTTTTATGCTCATTTGCAATGCTAAATCCAAAAGGAATTTTCGCTGGGATAAGTATTAATTAAATAGGAATTATAATAAACTGATATTACAGTCAGAAAATCTACTTTTTCAAATTTGAAAGTATTTCTATCTAAAAGTTGAGATCTTTCTTTACATTTTACATGAGCTTATTTATTTTTTCAGAATGTCATAAGCCCAAAATTATTAACTTTTAAGTCGAGCGGTTAATAAATTCGGCTCACGGGCCGTTCGCGCGTAACCACGAATTGAATACCACTGAAATTAATTTTATCTCGTAAACTTTTCAATTTACAGAAAAACTTTTCAGACAAAATTTGTAGATAAATACATTTGATTTGGAAGTTTTTCTGTATATTTATTATTTAAACAATTAGAGCGAAAAAACAAAAACAAAAATATTTTTAATCATTTTATTAGGTCCGATTTTCTCAGAAGAATGTTTGTCCTTATTGAATCACCCGGTATAATCGCAAAAAGGTTGGAAATAAAAAGAATTTGTTAAGAAATTTTGTACCAAATAGTGGAAATAGAAATTAGAATGTAACAAATTTGGAAAAAGCATGGAAAATGTCATAAAAAGTTCGAAGAAATCAACGCAGCTTTCAGTAATTTCACCTTCATTAGTTTTCACATGGTACTTTGAAGGTTAATTTGTTGCAAATTTATTAAAGCAAGGAATGGGGCTGTTTGAGAATGTCTGTGGGTTTACAAATTATTTACTTTTAAATATGGAATACTAGGTGCTTACGACATCTAAAAGAAAATTTTATTTTACCCTCGTACACAATTGGTCAATTTTCCGAGCACCTTTCAACGGGGGAGAAAAGAACAAAACTCCCTCTGCACTCTGAAAAAAAAACTATTAGTTCTGGTCGTTTGCGTTGCACGTTTTCTGCAAGACAAGAACCAAATTGCTTAGGGGATTTTTGTTCGTTTGTGTTATCCTTAAGATGTGGATTTTTATAAGATCGCTGGGTTAATCAATTAGGAAATCTATGGCAGTATAACTACAGTCATTTTACGACAGAAAAAAATTAGTTGAAGGTTTATTACTAACTTCTGTTAATTATTGTCGACAACAGCATTTGTAAATCACTATAATATTTTCCTTATGGCAACCAATTTAGAAATAGTAATACAAGAATAACGAAAGGAAACAGGTGCGCAGGGGCACTATTGAAGACATTAAAATCGAAGACGGTATCAAGAAGAACTAAAAAAAGAATTTATCAAACGATCATAAGACCAACAGTCTTATATGGAGCGGAGCTGTGGATCATGAATAAAAAAGAAGAGAAATTACTAAATATATGGGAGAGAAAAATACTCAGAAGAATATATGGGGGGAGAAAAGTAGGAGATATCTGGATCAGAAGAACAAATGAGGAGCTCATGGAGTTATATGAAAGCCCTTCGATATCGGCGGTAGTAAGGTCGCAACGTATAAGATACTTAGGGCACATAGAGAGACTTGCAAATAGCAGAGCAACAAAAGAAGTACTTAGAAGAGGAACTGGATGTAAAAGAAAGAGAGGAAGACCAAAAAAAAAGTGGATAGAAGCAGTAGAAAAGGACCTAGAGCTGTTGAACATACGCAGATGGGAAGAGGTGGCAAAACATAAAAGAGAATGGAGGAAAATAGCCAATCAAGTCTTAGGCCTTCATGGCCTGTAGAGCTGTTATATATATATAATACAGAATAAAAGTTGGCGAGAATGAATACAGGCAACGTATGAATCATGAAATACTGAAAGAAATGAACGCGGAAGATATAGAAAAGAGAATAAAAAAGCAAAGAATACATTGTACAAACTACACACAAAAGAACCCATTTATGAGACTTGTCGAAAAAAGTAGTAGAATAACCCCTAAATATTTTAGTTATACTTCACACCTAACTATAAAATAAAATCAATTTAGCCAAATATACCTGTTTATACCTGTCTTTTATCACCTGACTAGCGATATTGTTCGCGTAGAAGTCGAATTAGTTTTTCACATTATTATGAATGTCAGTATTGCATTGAACCAAGCTTCTAAGTAAGTTCAACGTTTTTTGAATGAAATACAAAAATACAAAAAATACGAATTTTTCTTTTTTATAATATTAGTATTGATATAGAAGTATAGATTAATTGTTATGTGTATTTGAGCTAAAAAAACACTTGCATTTACATCTATCAACGATTTCAAATAATTTTTCTTGTAAGTATTCTCATTCTTGTTTATGTTAATTTATGATAATGTTTTATACCTAAAATTGCCGCCCATGTTGTCGAAAAATACGAAAAAGTTGTTGACCGGTGTACTTAATTTCTAAAAGAAAAAACAAGAAGAAAATAGCGTTTAATGACTTTTTAAAATGCAGTGCTGGTCTCAACTTGTCCTTTCAATCGTAAAACATTCTTCTTATATCTTTAAACTTCAAATTACTCATTTAAGGCTTGTTAATTGTTTTTCATCTGAATTGTCCATAAAAGTCACATATTAACAAACTCTGTTTCGAGATAGCAATTATAACAAAAAGTAGTTTGGAATTTATTATACCGTATATCTGAAGATCGTTATCTGGTGGAATGAAAACCGTATAAAATGGGACACGTGTGTTCACTTTTTAATCTTTTTTATAGGGATGCATGCAGGTCTAAATGTCATTAAAACATCATTTGTAGACAGGGTAACATTACCTTTTGTTTCTACGATGTTTTTACAATGAATATTAAGGACAAAAATAAACGGCTACAAAACAAAAAATACAAATATTTCATCAAAAGTAGGTATAATCCATTCCAAGATATTTCGTAATAACTCAACATCAACCTGATTGATTCAAGAGAAAAACCCAAAGCAGGTAATGTTAATCGTAATAGTTTATGTACCAAGGACGAAAAACTGTCTATTATAGTTCAGTCTGAAAATTGATAGTCGAATTATGCTCAGTTTGCACTTTTTCCAGTGTATAAGTTTGTTCCAATATTATCTCCAGGATCATAAGTATTAAAGACTAATTAATTATATATATTTCTGCTTGTTAGCCAAACTGTGGTAGTTTCATATTTTACTGTAAAGGATGGCTTCCTTAGGGTACCGGTTTGGCTTCAGTTTCATTTGCTGTTGAATTTGATGGTGAACAGTGACACAAACCTTACAAAAAGGAAGTAATTTAGTGATCGCTGATTCTTCCCTTGAGTCGGTGGAGATGTTTTCAGGAGTGGAAGTGACTGGGAAACCTCAATGAACTAGGCGAGAACAACATCGTCACTTCACACCGGGACACCTTGGATTAGAGGGAAAAGGTTTAGCAGATGAATTGGTGAAGAGAGGGACTGAAACACCGTTTTGGGGGCCGGATCTTTTTGCACTATCTGCTTTAGTGTAATATTAGAACTAGGTAAATCCGAAAAGAAAAAAGATCTAACCATTGGAAAATATCGTGTAGGGCTAAGACAATCAAATATACTTCTGAGTGACTACAACCTGTTGAGATCAAATGAATGCCTGAGTCACAGTAAAACTAGGATCCTAACGGGAGATTTACCTGAATTAAAGCCAGCAGATATTCTAAAACTCCTCCAAGAAGTAGGTTTAAACCAGCTACTAGTCTCGTGAGACTTTCCTCAGGTATTAATTAGAAGTAAGGTGAATTTGTCGGAAAGGGTGTAGCAGTATAATTTAACAGATGACTTAATACCAAATGGCACATTATTGAAATCATGAGTGTCTATTGACTTTTAGCAAAGTCAAAATTTATCTCTGGAATTTTCTGTTGCTATAATACAAAAGGAAGTATCTGCTATTTTATTGGTTCATATTTGAAAAATTATTTGGTCAACGGAATTGTAAAATTTATGTAATTTTCTCAGATTTTATAAAAAATGACACAATTTGTAAAAGGCAAGCATACCAAGTTTCTACTACTTAAGTATTAAAAAAAATACGATCTTTCATACGTTGTAACAAATCGAAAAGGTATTTCCAGACTATAGGACCTTACTTTGTATTTATAAATTGAATAAACGGTACAATTGAAATTGGTCGCTATTTTTGTTGTCAAAACAATGAGATCCAAGACTGAGGAATCAATTGGCCTAATTACTAGCATTGAACGGAATCTGAACAGTATCTCCGGTGATCAGTGCTGTATCTTTAACAATGAATGCCAATAATTACAGTGGAACGCAAAAGTTTTTTTTGTAATAATCACAGCTCAATTAGAGGTTGTTGTATGTACAAAATCTATCACAAAAAGTTATGTTATAACGTCTTTGGAGAAAGTGACACAATTGCAAAAATTTCCAATAATAAGTTGATGATTTCAAGTTATTTCTAAAGCTCAACTTTATCCGGTACAACAAGGAATTGTAACTCGTCCCATATACGTGTTAGAGGTAGATATTTCTTAGGGTATGGTCGCTAAAACAGCTGATCCTAACCGTTACAAACCTAGTCATAGTGGCGAATGGATGCCAGTAAACATAAAATTTGGCAACTCTTCCAATAAGAAATAAACCTAACAACTGAAGCAAGCAAATTTCCTATTTCTGTTAGAAAAAAAGGAGACCTACTGAACTTAATTAACACTAATAGTTTTGCAAAATATTATAATATATATAATATATTAACTTTATTTATTATACTTTGTTTTAACATTTTAGGTCAATATGAGTGAAATTTTAGTATCTAGTACGTCTTGACATGGCGAACAAAAGTTCTCGTGGGCAGAACTAACGAAAATCCCAAATAAGGTCAATTTTGACCTTTTAAGGTATAAAGGATAATATAGTCACACACCTCAGGGTCCGTCAAAGAAAGAAGAGTATAATATAAGCAAAGTGGTGTCAAAATATTTAATTTCAAAAGCTGTAAATAAGAAGATAATACGCCTTTTTAAAATATTTTTGATTATACAGGGTTATCTAAAAATATTAAATATTTTATGTCATTACTTTGCGGACCTTGTCATACTTTGAGAGATCAAAATTGAACTTATTTGGGGTTTTCGGTAGTTATGCCCATAAGAACATTTGTTAACCATGTCAGGACGTACAAGATACCAAAATCTCATTCATTTTGACCGGGACCGGATTTGTACTTAAAAAATTCGGGGTCCTTTGCCTTAATGCCCTTTCTTTTTATCCCATTTCAGAAAAATGTTACACACACTCACAACTTTGTTCCAAAATTTCGCAAAAACAACAAAAATATCAATTTTTCATTTATACACACATCAACTAACAAATTGAATAGTTTTTAATCCAATTTTTCATAATAGCCTAATCAAAGTACACATAAAACCTCACAAAAAATACAAAAACTTGAAAATTCAAAATTGTGTATTTGAAAGGGTGGTGTTTAACATGAGAAAAAGTTTACGATGTTAGGCATGCAATTTTCCGGAAAATCGTCTAGTGAAAATTTTTTGTTTTTGTTTTTTCGCTCTAATTGTTTAAATAATAAATATACAGAAAAACTTCCCAATCAAAATTTGTAGCTGATGCATTTATCTACAAATTTTGCCTGAAAAGTTTTTCTGTAAATTAAAAACTTTACGAGATAAAATTAATTTCAGTGGTATTTAATTCGTTGTTACGCGCGAATGGCCCGTGAGCCAAATTTATTAACCGCTCGACTTAAAAGTTAATAATTTTGGGCTTATAACATTCTGAAAAAATAAATAAACTCATGTAAAATGTAAAGAAAGATCTCAACTTTTAGATAGAAATACTTTCAAATTTGAAAGAGTAGATTTTTTTACTGTAATATCAGTCTATTATAATTCCTATTTAATTAATACTTATCCCAGCGAAAATTCCTTTTAGATTCAGCATTGCAAAAAAGTATAAAATATTATTATTATAAAAGCAAAGCCATTAATATTTAAAATTTTAAACGAATGCTTCTTAAAAATCTGTTTTTTTTGCATGCTTAATTTTACTTGTTTTGTTTAGACTTCATTCAATTATATCATTTTTCGAAATTAATATAATTCAATGAAACTTCACTACTAAACACTTTGAAGCATTTACTTTCGAAACTAATATACAGTTTCTCTATAAATATCAAATTTTTTAAATAATAAACAATTATTTAAAATAAATACTTAAATCGGAGGTCTGTCAGCAAACCTTCTATAACTTTTTATACCGTTTATGATATTATCTAAAAAATTGTGAACTCTATAATGAACCTATTAAGAAGTTATCGCGATACAAAAGAACACACCTATGGCTCAGGTAAGAAAGAGAAGGGAGCACAAATAAAGGTGAAAAAGCAGGTGAGAGAGCGTGGAAAATCGATGATAATACATTAAAAAAATTTATTTTTCAATGTATTTGTAGATACCCCATTTTAGGACAAATTTCATATGAAAATTTTTTTTCTAAATGTCATTGTTTATTTACTATCACAAAATTAAAAACATGAAAATTGATGATGTTCAAAAATACTACTATGGAAATTCCGTATATATTTTAAAAACTAATGCAGATACAAAAAATATGTTTAAACAAATTTTGTGGATAAATGTATTAGCTACAATTTTTGATTTGAACATTTTTCTGTGTTTTCATTATTTAAACAATTAGAGTGAAAAAACAAAAACAAAAATTTTCACTCGAAGATTTTCCGGAAAATCGCATTCCTATCACTCTAAAGTTTTTCTCATGTTAATCACAACCCTTTTAAATACTCAATTTTGAATTTTCAAGTATTTTGTGTTTTTTGCGGCATTTTACGGATATTTTGTGTACTTTGACTACGCTAACTGTTTTCCTATTTACTGTCAAAAATCATCATCATCTAAAAAATCTGTCGCCATTGTTAATTAATGAGAGGATCGATATTTTATATCTCAAGAAATAAAAAAAATATTCAAGGTGAATGTGCCGCGGACTCAGTGCCGACCGAAGTTCTTAGCCGATTAGTTTGAGTGCGTGTACTCCTTACTACAAATAATCTACTAATTATAAAGCAGTAAAATAAATACTGATTAGACTAATGGAACTTCAAGATCTTTAGTTAGTTAGTACAACAGATCTCGCTCACATACATAGTTAACAGCAATTCCAGCAATGAAGTACCCTATTATTATGATTATTATTATTTTTAAACGACAATGCTAGGCTCTGAATGGCACACGCGGTATTATTTGACTTCCGTCTACACGGCAACCAAACATTTATATTTGTAATTAGTTATGATTACACTACGCAATGTAGGTACCTAGAACTGCATGGGATATTTAATGAAATCCAAATACAACTGGAACACGTAGTTAATTTGGCAGTTAATTGCACCTTCAAGTGCAGCATTTGTATCATTAATGGATTAAACATTAACTATAATTTATTGTTGTAATTAGGAATTCTATTTCCACTTTACGATCTTTGGAAATTACAGTTTTATGTGTTTTGTATATATTTTTTTGAAAATTAAAGAGTAAGGTCATTAAAATTCTGTTTCGAACGAATGAGAGACGAAGTTTATTTGCAGTTTAAATTTGAATATCGTTTTATATTGTAATTTGCTCTGAGGATGCTTTCGGATTGGGTTTTATTTTACCTTTATACACATTTATCACAACCACAAGCTATACGCGAATGCTGCATTGCATACAAGTGCAAAATGAGTTTTTCCTACGTTTTTATTAAAAACGGAGTAAGAAAAATGGCTTCAGAGTACTTAATGTTTTTATTGGACTCGCTATAGGTTGCAACACTAGTGATTTTCTCATGTAATTTGATATTTTTTAACCTATAAGTACTTTTCCACCTCGTCACTTTACACAAATGGTACCAAAAATAGTGTTTTCAGTTTCGAAGCGATTTCTTTCACTTTCGAAACTTACACTTTCTTCACTTACAGGACGATTCTTGTTACGTTCGGGGCGATTTTTAAATTATAAAAATGTTCATACATAAATAAACAAAACACTGACGCTGAATGTGAATAAGAGGATCATATATTTGACGAAGCTATAGCTTGGGGGAAGAAAACGATGGTGATACCGACCAAGACATGCCGTCATCGCCAAGCAGGTCACTTAATATTTATTTTTAGGGTAGTTAATTTCAATGTTTAAGGTTAATGTTCTTAGACTTGGAAGAAAAAGAGTGAATGAAAATAACTTTTTGAGGTTGTACCTATGGAAATGAAAAGTTTAGAAGAAAAAAATTGAAAGAAAAATACGGAAATCTTCTGGTTTTTGAGGTCCCCTTTTTTTAGTTCTCGAGGTTAAAAACTCAGATTACACCCCACAAACTACACATTTTGTTGAAGTGGTCTGAAACCAGGTGCAGTGTCAGAAAACATTCATACTGTTTTGCAAGATCGTCGTCTACCAATGTCCATTGTTTTATCAGTTGGTGATCAATCTTGAATAAGAGCCTAAGTCGAACTTGAAAGATGTGTCGCCAGCGAAGAAAGACGATTGGAATAACTTAGGACACACCTAAATATCCAACTAAATGAACTCACTACAACAGAGTACACTACCAAGGAAGCAGATACTGAAGACTTCTTATGGAATAAGCAGAAGTGAAACCACTTATAGTAAGAAGACCAACGAGAGAAAAGTGCACTACCCCAAAGGAAGGAGAGGACTGCCAAAAACCTTCAAGAAAACATTCAAACTGTTTTGTAGTATCGTCGTCTATCAATGTCAATTGTACGAACAGTTGGTGATTAATCCTAAATAAGAGCTTAAATCGAAATTGAAATCTGTGCTGCCAACGAAAAAAGACATTGGAACAACTAAGGACACACCTAAATATCCAACCGAATGAACTCACTGCAAGAGAATCCACTACCAAGGAAGCAGATGCTGAAGACTTCTTATGGAATAAGCAGAAGCGAAACCACTTATTAGAGTAAGAAGACCAGCGAGAGAAAAGTGCGCTACCCCAAGAGAAGGAGAGGACTACCAAAAACCGTCAAGCCTTCTGGAGCGTGTACTATAAGTTTTGTTGTTATACCTTTTTCTTCATATTGGATCAACTAAAAAATACAAAAACTAATCACCGTAATATTTTGGGATTGAAGATATAAAGGGCAGCGTTCTTTTTAGTAAGATTGGTATAAACGCATATCTATATGTGACTTTCGAAGTAGCACAAACCGTGTCCACGTTTTTAAAGTTTTGCATGTAAATAGAATACTATAAATACATAATTGATGTGAATATGTGATTTTAAACCAAGTACATACCGGATAAATCCAACGACCGCGTTTATCAGCAACCAAATTGGTGCGTCAGTCGGTTACTCAATAATTGATGCATTTTGGCTTTATTAATGAAAGATCATAATTCTAGTGAAAACGGTTCAGTGGTTTATCTATTTGAATTCATGTTGTTTTAAGTTTGGTTAACGATACGCAGGAATTGGTTAAATTGGAAATATCAATTGGTATAATTATCATTTTAGAAGTTAGCGGAAACAACTATATACATTGATGGATTATCTGGAATATTATAATAAAGCTACAAGTAATTCTAAAATGGTAAATTGAAAGTAAATAAATTCAAATGGAATATGAAAGTTTGAGGCTAGTTTCTTAAGCACAGTTTAAATAATTTAATTTTGGAAATTTTATTCAATATCATTACCACGTTCGTAGACAAAGCGGTATAAACCGTCCTAATATAAAAATCGCTGCGCTGTTATAGTGTTTCTAATGTGAATGTAACAACATTAAAATAAAGCAATGTAGTCAGATTTATTTTCTAAAATTGTCAGGATCACTATACAAATGTTCCCCTTACTTCAGTAAACCGCTGTTCTTAGAAAGCTAGTTTGGAAATATTGAAAAAAAATACCTAATATGAATTTATTAGTAAGGATTAAAATAAGCCACTTGACTATTTTTAAGAAAATTTTGAATAGCTGGCAACGTAGCAGCAGGTGGGTTGGAAATCGAATAGTCCAACTTCAGTAATTGGCGTAATATAAGCAAGTAACTGGTCAGTTATTAAAGCGGTCCACTGTTTCATAAAAAAATTTAACGACCTAAACAAGTTAGGGTTACTTAGCATTAATTTCATCCAGGGACGCGTGCGAATTGTGTTGTAGAGAAATATTATTAATATAATATCTGTTTGTTGGTTGAGTGAGTTTAGTTATATTATATTAAAAATTTTATGAGTTTTGTATGCAGGTTAATTTTAATCTACTATATTAAATTCAATGAAAAACATTATTTCACGATATTCGAATTTGTAAAAAAAAATTTATATGCACTCCATCAATGGGATTCAAAATATGGGTCATTACATTAACATTAGAATAACCATAATACTTGTTAATAACTCACACGTGTGCCCCCCACAAAAAAATCAGATGGAAAAATAAAGATCTGTTACATATGTTAAACATAGTAATTTGGAATCCGTGAAAAAACCAATGAAAAACTAACCTTCTTCCAGTTTTTTTGAAGACGTCTTGAAATAATACCTTAGCATATCTAATAAAACAAAATATGGCATAAATTTGGTACATTCTAGCTCAGTACGTGGAGGAAAAGGGTGACGCACTCATCAGCTATCTCAGCAGGAGATGAGAGACGAACCAATCCAAGGCTAGATTTTTTGATACAATTCCCAAAGCTAAAGCAATCGTATGAAACACTGTGCATCGCAGGAAAAACAAATCAAAGCACTTATGCAAAACCTGCCGTAATATATGTGCTCTATGTACAGTTCCATGCCCTTCTTATGTTCTCTTCTTTGCTCATAAATGTTAATACAATGTTTTAGGCGCCTTAAATTGCCGTTTTTGTAACAACAGAAACATTTTCTTCTTATCTGGGACAGTATTTGTAGGTTGCTGTATTTTATCTACGAAAAATCCATCTAAAAAGTATTAGAAGTTCATATGTATTTTAAGAATGAAACTTTTCTAGTTCCTTAGATATTGTCATGGGTTTTTGGCAGTTCTCATTTTTCTTTGGTGTCCGCGAATGTGTTAAAGTTAAGGTACGATTCCGAAGGCTGCTTCAGCAACCGACTTTAACTGCAGGCCTCAACTTCAAAACTATAAACCTTCAAGAAATGTCGAGTAATATCAAAGTTAAACTGCCTTAAAGTTCTTCAACTCTACCACAACACCCAGTCTACTCATCATTTTAATTCTTAACCAAACTTGAGTGAGATGTTAAATCGAGGATAATCCAGCGATATCTATTTAACCCGGTTCACCAAATCTTTTTTAGTTTTTTAATTGGGGTTTACCAAGGACAATAGTGATACAGATAGATTATGTTACATTCTGTTTGATAACAATTATTAACATTTTAATATCAGGATATTGTGAATTACTTACTATATAAATTATGGAAGACCTAACTGACGATGAAGATTGTTTGGAAATGATTAATATTATTGCTAGCATTATGAAATCAATGAATGTTCAAATTCATAGTTTAATATTGTACCAAGTTCTCTTAATCATAGTGTTAAATTTCCATTGAACTGCACGCTCCAAATGTATAGTTATGAAATGACTACTAATGGCACTTTATTATGTAAGGCAGTTAATGTTTTGATTACTTCTAAATCCATGAGTTTTGTTTGTAACAGTTTTTGTCATGTGTCAAATGTGTATTTTTGTTGAAACTGAATGTCGATCATGTAGTGGTAGTTATTTCAGCTCAGCACCTCTCTAAAATTTAGTTTGGTAACTGCTAATAGAAGTGGCCATAGTTGCAAAGCAAGGTTGAAGTTTCCAAAGTAAAGTTGTACTCAATATGGTATCTACTTCAAATTATGTAGATACATTCACATTTTAATTTAGTATACAATTTTTTGGAATGTATTCTTCACTTTTTCATAGCTATAACTTGTTGTAACATTCAGATAGTTTGAAGATATTTGCTTCCAGTGATTAAGTTTAGTCCTAGGTATTATTCATATTATTATTTCTTCTGGATTTTATCATATCATGTATCAGAATAACACGAATTTGTACCTGTATACTTAACCAGAGTAATCTCTACCACATCTGGTACAATTGTACCATCTCTGACAACACGGTTTTCACATAATTGACTTTCCGTATATAAGATTTTACAATTTCACAACTTCTACAGGAAATCACTATCGAATTAAATGAGTATTAGACTATTTAAGGAAAGTTTTACCGTTCGAATCTCCACTAAACACACCTACGTGTATCGAGTGAGATTGTGAACATTACAAAAAAAGTCCCTGAAGGAATGTTTAAAAACAAATAATATCCTATTGATGTAAAAAATTGTAATATTTGTTATGTTGTTTCAGAATACGACAAGAAAAAAATGGTGGTGCTTGGTGCCCTAAAGCTCAAATAAGTAGTGACGTGAAGGAATATTTAGAAGTAGATCTTCAGAAAGCTCATTTGATGACCTGGACAGAAACTCAAGGACGTTTTGGTAACGGTCAAGGTCAGGAATTCGCTGAGGCTTTTTTAGTGGAATATTGGAGACCGTCGCTGAACCAATGGATTACTTACAAGGATTCCAGAGGAGAGAAAGTAAGTTTTTATTATATATTTGTGTATATTTTTTACAGTTGGTTGAATTTTCATTTGAATATTTGGGAAATATTGTTGGAAACGACAAACAAAAATTCTTTAAAAGCTGTTGATAATGATATTTAAGAGGTGCCGAATCGCTAATTTATTTAGTTTATCTTAAATATTAACTGAAGAAATAAGGAATGATAAATTAGAAGGTTTGACAATCTAAAATATCGATGCAGTGACTAATAATGATATAATAAATTGTTCTTCTTGTTATTTGTTGGGAAATTAAACTACAATATTTTTTGGATTCTTATTTCAACGTTTCGGTAGTGTTCCAGCAACCGTTATCAAGGTTAATTAAGTTTTTATGAATACTGGTCCCTATCTGACACAACGAAAAAAATTTGTCTAGTTGTCTAGTTGTTCACCTAAAAAAAGTCAAAATTACAAGTGACAGATCGTGAATTACTTCAAAAACCGTGGCGTAACGCCCTTAAGCTGCTAAACAATTCTTTTCGCCCTATTTTCGGTGTTCATGTGATTGGTTTTCCGGTAAGGTAAGCGAAAAAATGTTTAATTTTCGATTTTCTACCTCGCATCTAAAATACCAATTTTTTTCGTTTATTATCGTCTTTATTTCAAGTTCTTTCTCGGTGGTCCACCTTTATTTTTTATTCTCTTCATAAATATTGAACAATTTCGAGCGGTGGAGTTCCAGTATACAAAAAGACAAACAAAAAATAATGAAAAGATAAAATTATTATGTTTCGTCTTTCAGTGATATAAATATAAAAACTGGAACTCAAATATCAAGATCACACTATTCCTATTTCTTCAACCAACACTCATCATCTCCTCGTCTTTTAGTAAAAAAAAACTGCAAGAAAATGAAATAACATTTCTACGTCAAGTACTTTATAGATTTATTATATAGGCAAACTAACCATCTGTTTCTGTGGTTTTAACAGTGCCGGAGTCAGATCTGAAAAATTATAAAAGGTCCAAGCTATTCACACAAATAGTTTTAATAATTAAATGTTGTATAAATAAAAACAACTTTTTCACTCCATCTAATTTGAAATCAATTGTTCCTTCATATCAGGATCCTTAGGCTATAAACCCCATTTTTCCCTACTAGGCTCCTGCACAATATTAGAGCCTTTTTGGCTGTATGTGTAATATATTTTTCGTGTTTGTTCCACAGCAGCATGAGCAGGTTCGACATCCATTCAGATGAGCACTCAATGAGTTTACGGCAAATACAGATTTGCCTGTACTACTCGACCAAATTCATTTCAACCGTGAGATTCGGATGCGCGTAGATCACGCGTACGACAATGTCGCAGCTACCAGTCCTAGGCAGAACGTTGCACTCTAAAGATCCATTTGAACTGATAGTGGTACAGTCCGCGTAGGAATTTTAACACTATATTTTGAGTGCACAAAGACGTGAAATAGTGCATAATGTTTTTAAATTTATGACAACCAAATTCTCAGGATTTTATTTAGGAAATATTTAACTAAGTAAACTTTTTCCCGCCGAGTGTACATGCGTTTATTCCGCGGGACTGACATCTCTCCCTCTCGCTTCTTTGTTTGCGCATCTCAGAGTTGAAATGAATTTGGTCGAGGTGTATATTTCTTAATCTTGCTTTAGATGTGAAAATAAGGTTCTGATAAGGGCAGTTATCGATATTTGTTGAGACGTATGATATGGTGATTTTCAGCTGATTTAGTATATTGTGCACATACAATAATTGAAAAGTCACATATTGTTTAGAGGTAGAGTGATGAAAAATAATTTGCATCAATTAAAATAGATTTTCATTGATTTCCGTCAAAAATCAAACCTAAACTACAAATTGGCTCTTATAATCCGGCACTGATTGTATGTTTTATTTCCTTGGCACCAGCATAAAAAATAATAGCTTTGTTCTTATTCAGATATCCCCTCGTTGTACCAACCAGAATTTTAATCGTCGGCCTCGTAGGAATTTTTAACAGCGCTTTTGTCTTCGCGGTTTTTATTCATTGTTAAGTATTCTAATAGCTGTTTCATTCATAAATGGAGCAAGCAGCTGGAGACTTTTTTTTTGGTAGACTGAAAACGAAATTGAAATCGGTTGAATTCACGTCAAAATGGTTGAGCTTTTAAAAATACAGGATTTTCTACAGTCAATTTTGATTGAGATAAAAACAATATGTATAGACTATCCCACCGGAAACGAATCATTGAAAGTTCTGGATGGATGGATGGATAGCAAAGTTTGATGGTTTTGTAAAGCCACGGTCATATCTGTAGGACTAGCATTTGTAGAAGAGCATTTTGAATCTCGCACCGCATTCATTCATTGATGCATTCTGATTTTAAATTTTTCATACTTACACTGTGTCCGTAAAGTATGGAACAAATTTCGTATTCTATAAAAATAGACGTAAATATTAATATCAAAAGCGCAATATTATGGAAAGCGTTGAGAAAAATATTACTTTTAATTTTAGCAGATGGCACCGTAGATTTAGACGGTGCGTTCGTCTACTCTTTGCCCCCTGGGCTCCAACCAACATCCGTAGAAATTAGAAATCCGTCAAGAACACAGTTTCGCAATAAATTCGTCAATAACATGCACATTGGCAAAAGGAAAACTTTGAATTCTATTAAATTGGAAACATTTAGGCCAGCCAAAATAATATTTTTTAATAGCATCAGTCATAGTTCCAGATTCCAATTTTTTGATCAACACTTCTTATAAATTTATTTAGCCGAACAGAAAAATAACAAATCGAAAAATTGCGAAATACATTATTTTAATACTATCTTAAATAAAACTAGAGCTGAAGGTAAATTACCAACCCACGAAATAGTTCTATTGAAGCTGTTGTTGTAGTAGGTAGGGAAGAATAGTCTAACAAGAGGTCAATCCCAAGGCTCTGCTTAAAGCTATCAGTAATCCAACAACTAGGTCTAAACTGGTAAAAAACTGTAAAGAATCCTTCAACAGGCTGACAAGAGACAACAAAGTGTCTCTAAATTGGTGCCGGCACATAGGGGGATTGCAGGTAATGAAATGGCTGACAAGGTTCTAAGGGGGTTTGTAGGTCCGGAACCGTTTTGTGGAATCACAAAAGATTGCATAAGAGGGGAAATCGGAAACTGGCTAGATAGGGAACACCAACTCAAATGGAGGTCGACATAAGGACATCTCCATGTTTACTGAACAAGGTGGACAAAGAACTCTCAACCAGGCTATTGAAACTGAGTAAGAGACATTTGAAGACAGTTATTGACCTGATGACTGTACACTGCACCCTGAGAAAACATCTGCACAAAATTTGCAAAGTTAGTAAACCTATGTGCAGGAAATGTTAACTCTATGATGAAACACCTACTCATCACATACTCTGCTTCTGCGAGAACTTACATGGTCTCAGACGGAAGCACTGAAATAATACAACCATTACAACTACTGAAAATCCCTCAAGTCAAACTAGTGGCCTACATAGAAGACACAAAGCTTCTGGAATGGAAGTTGATAACATAGGAAATGGTAAAAAGATTCAGTTCAAGTGCCTGGGTTGTTGAGTACAACAACAACGAGAGGGATTGTTTAACATGGTAAGGAAGAGGATGTATACTGAGTGATATAAACTGGCCTAGTACGCCCAAATATATCGTGAGCGGACTGAGCCGCGACTTTTCGTGTGCCTACTGTTGGTGAATTCAATTAAAAGTTGAAAAGTTTCAGCGTAAAATATATAACTGGAATAAATAGATTTATGACAGTTTATAAGGACGTATCAATGACTGCAGTCGACAAATTAGTTTCTAACTTTTTAATCAACTTGTCGCTGACGACATCCTTTCGGATTCTGTTCGCTTAATCTCGTAAATGCGATTAGGAACTTGCTTTTTTAACGTTATTACTCTTGGCTTTTCGTTTCTCTCTAATAACTTAAACGTATAACTTGAATGGAGTTATAAATGCGGCGAAGGGATTGCTTTGAATTAGTAAGTACCTTATTGTTGAAGTTTCGAAAATTTTCTGTAGTAGCTTTGTCTTCGGTGCTCCAGCTAGCTTGGCGGATAGGTTTTGTTATACATTTTTTATGAGAAATATCCCAATGGAATTGAGCGCTCCGGTTTTATACACCAAGAAAAATCCGAAGTGGATAGAGACAGGTAAAAATTATTTAATGGACGCATTTTTTGGGATACTTCCTATAGTATTGAAAAGCGGAAAAATAGTCTTCTGGTCATAAGCTGCGTCCTCACCGAGTCGACACTGTCGATCGACAGTGTCGACTTGTTGTGTACGTTTCAATCGACGTTGTCGATCGACAAAATCAATCGATCGACATGTCGAACTGTTTTCATGAACAAGACAAAGTCATAGCTTTTATTGAGGCATACAAATTAAAATCAAATCTATGGGATTCCAAAACTAATAATTATAAAAACAGAAACGTGAAGCACGATGCCCTTATGGAAATTGCTAATGAATCTTCGTCAGACATGTTGATTAGTCTGATCGACATCATTTCTGCCAACTCTGGTGTGGACCGATGCAGTTTTGTCGACTTTTTGATCGACCCGGTGAGGACGCAGCTAAAGAAAGTACACATATAGGCTCTACTACGAACTTACTCAATCGACGACTATGAACACTACCACATTTTCATATTATTGTGCTGTTGACTTGACATGAAAAACCTCATATTTACGAACGAAAAAAGACAATAAAACGTGTATTTTATTATGCTTCATTTATATCTGTCAACTCAGCACATTCTGATTAACTTGGGTCACCGAACACTGTCAATGTAAAATACTTACAATGTTAAAATTCATACTAATTAACAACATTAGCATATTGCCTGAATCCATTTTCTATCATGTTTACTTAGGATGGTTTTTGTTTTAAAAAGGGCTTTATAAAGAGTCCCACGATGTAAGTCGTAGGTTCGTTGTACTTGAACAACATTGTAGAACGTACACATTGGTTTTATCAGCCCTTTGCTATTTAGTTTTTCAACCCCTGGAAATGAGTCAAACAGTTGCCACCAAAAAAGGTGAGCTGCCCGTTCAGAATCAGCGGTTGCGTTGAGACGGGATGCTGTCTCTCAACTGTTGAGCATCAGATTCAGCGGCAATAGGCATGATGGCTGATTTGGAAAAATTATACGCATAAGCTTTATCCCAAAAAATTTACGTTCTAAAAATACAATTCAAAGGAGGAGGCAGCCGGCTTATGGAGAAATGGGCTTCGGCAAAATTTCATGAATTATTATTATATTGTAGTTGACGACTCAATCCTATGACTAGTTTCAGAGATACAAGGTGCTGAAGTTGGAAAATAGCCATTTTTTTAAAGCATGTATTTCTTATTTTCTTCAATGTATCAAGAATTGTTTCCTGTGATAGTGTTCTAATTACACTAAATATCATTCCCTTATGAGAGAAAGTTTCATTTGCTACAGGTTTACTCAAAAATTAGAAAAATGGAACGTTGACTTGAAATATAATTCAACTTTCAGGAATTTCAATATCTGGCTGGATTTGCTTCTGGTTGGTTTATAATAATGAGATATGCAAACATTTTTTACAGGGCGAGTCAGAAAGTTGAATCGCCCTGTATCCTACATTTAATAAAGTTTTATATACTTTGTATTGCATGTTAGTAGGTGACATTAAGTCATTTCGAAATATATATTATTTATATATAATATACAGGGCTATTCAAAAGATATGTATGGAAAATATCATCCGAGATTCGATTTTTTTTTGGAAATCTCCCTGTAATTAAATATTTCCTCGGTGACTTTCTGTGATACTTTCATACTACCTTTGCTTTGAAATTGTTGGTCGGATGTAAAAGTTTTGTCAACTTGCTATGATCAGTTTTTTTATACCAACAATATGATGATATGATATCGAAAATCAACCTTTGGAAATTCATTATTATTGTACTTGTAAGTCGGGAGCTAGAACTTTAGGTACATGTGTTCATGTGGTCAGTGTTTTATGGTTTTTGGGTTATGCCAGATACGAACAGAATGTGAAATATCCATCTACTCATCTCCTAAATGAAATAACTGATACAGCTGAAAGGATAGAATCAGAAAACATAGATCATGGTCCAGATATTGTAGAACTTTGAATTCCTTCAGTAATTTCAGTTAGTTTCGACATGTTTATGTTAATTGTTTTTTCCGATATCAAGATCAGCTTATATTTATTTTCTTTGTTTTTATGCATATGTCGATCATGGTATAACGTAAACAACATCGAAAATACCGATATACATATATGAAGAAAATAATGATAGGCTTGTCATCATATTGTCGAGATAAAAAAACTGATCATAGCAAGTTGACAAAACTTTTACATCCGACCAACAAACTCAAAGCAAAAGTAGTATAAAAGTATCACAGAAATTCACCGAGGAAATATTTAATTACAGGGAGATTTCCAAAAAAAAAAAAGCCATTCTCGGATATTCTTCCATACATATCTTTTGAATAGCCCTTTATATTACTTATAAGTTATATATATTTCAAAATGACTTAATGTCACCTACTGACATGCAATACGCAATATATAAAACTTTATTAAATGTAGGATACAGGGCGATTCAACTTACTGACTCGCCCTGTAAAAAATGTTTGCATATCTCATTATTATAAACCAACCAGAAGCAAATCCAGCCAGACATTGAAATTCCTGAAAGTTGAATTAGATTTCAAGTCAACATTCCGTTTTTCTAATTTTTGAGTATTCCTGTAGCAAATGAAACTTTCTCTCATAAGGGACTGATATTTAGTGTAATTAGAACACTATCACAGGAAAAATTCTTGATACATTGAAGAAAATAAGAAATACATGCTTTTAAAAAATGGCTATTTTCCAACTTCAACACCCTGTATCTCTGAAACTAGTCATAGGATAGAGTTGGGCCCATGGACACTATTGTTCAGAAAGTCGTCAACTACAATATACTAACAATTCATGAAATTTCACTGAAGCCCATTTCTCCATAAGCCGGCTGCCTCCTCCTTTCACACCGAAACGTTAGAACAGTAATGGCGTCTCTATGACTTCACACATCTGTAAATATTCAAAAATATTCCACAGTCTACAAATTAGAAATTCAAAGATAGCAGATTGTCATATTTTGTATTTATATTTCTACCAAAATAAATATATTATAATCACAATTTGAAAATAAGTTCTTTAGAATATTTGAATTCTATACAATTATTTCAACACGGCAGGTACACACTGTCAAATTTTACTTCATTATTTGGATTTGGATATTGAAATCAGAGAGACTATCATCACAAATAAAATATTTCATATTTTTTTCAAAATATTTTTCTAAACGCCTTGAAACAGCGTTGTTTATAAAATATCTCATAATTGTTAAAGACTTTCCTCTCATATCCATCGATCTTTATATTCACACTACCCACAAGCATAATAACTGCGAAACTTAGTAAGTAAAACCCTTTTAACCAAACTTAAAACATCAATTTTCGTGAAAGGCAACCGAGCTAGAATAATAAACCGAAAGGGGATACTAATTGTTAACGGGCGTTTATGGAGAAGTTGGTGAACTGGAACCCACAGTGGTCGATTATGTCGGACCGAGACACCCCTAGGGAATACTTTACTGATATCCCACGGACGTTTTGTGTGTTCGAGATGCATCCACACCAGATATTTAGGTTTGTTGAGGTAACTTCAACCAACATTTACCTTAAGTCAACTGATATAACCACAGATAAAATGTAGGATAGTAAATTTTAAAAAATGTACAGAGTATACTAAAATTGAATTCCAAACTTTAAGCACTCAATGGCTTAAAGAAAAACACCTCCTATTGGGGACAGATAAATATATTTTTAAATGACTATTTCGAAGGGAAATATACAGGATTGGGATAAAGTATGGAACCAAGTAAATATCTTTTAAACGAAAAGAACGATATTTATGAAAATTTGTGCAATGGAACAAAATGCATCTGATGTACATTTTTTTGTTAAATATATACGTCCGGTTTAACCGGAAAAGCCATCAACTTCTTTAATTTAAAAGAGACACCCTATATATTTTTACAGATTTTAAAAGAGCTTGTTATTTTGAATTCACAAATACTGAGTTTAGTGTGAAAAAATGTGTAAAAACGAGGAATAACTTACTGTTAGTTGTACAATAGGTGTACATTTCATTATTTTAGAATAATGAGAAACAAAATTACTTCAAATGTTCAAAATGCTCGCCGTTTACTTGCTGACAATTTGCCATCCTATTAACAAATTCTTGAGTCACTCTTTCCAAGACTTCTCCACGTATTAGTTCAAATTCATCAATAATTATTTGTCTCAATTCATGTAAGTTTGTTGATCGTCTAACGTAAACACGTGATTTTAGATAACCCTAGGTTGTTAGAATTAGTGGAAAAAGAAAAAGGCATTGTTGAATGCATATAATCTCCATTGTCTTAATGGCTCGACCCCTATTCGTACAGGCTAGGCGATGTCCTATTTGCTTTAAAATATGTGCAACTATAACCGTCTTTTTATTATCCATTATCAAAGGAGTTACTCAAGTTTTTAAGTAGATACCGTTATAAAGTAGACTATACCGCCATAAAAGCCAGAATTCGAAATATACTGTGAGTAACCGACAAAATATAAACCCATTATCATTCCCCTCATCCAGCTAATTTGGAAATATACCTAATATTAAAAAAAGGAAGAAGAAGAAATTCACCAACTGAGCTCACAAAGTGACACGGCTCATTTCTAATTAACGATACTGTATCGCCATATACGTATGTACCTCACTATTTGTGCAACAAAACACCGGCACCATTACCGTTTCATCATACTCCCACTATTCTCCACACAGCCTCCGTCTCTAACTCTAACTCTCTCTGTCCTCGAGGGAAATTTACCGTATGATGTTGCAGATAACACCGTCGTGCCACCACCATATTCCCTATCCTCGTTCGATATTATAGGAACTGTATTTGTTCATTGTCGACCTCTTTTTATAACAGTGTATGTGGTTTTTCCTGCCCTCTCATAACGTCTTTTAGTCCAGTTTATGTTGCATCGAACATTTTTTTGTAACAGTTAACGTACTCGAAAATGAATTGGGTTTGAGTAGATAGTTTATCTACAAACGTTTATATTTCCATTTCTCTCTCAAAACCATCCACTCTGTTATTTGGCAGAGTATTTATTCACTGAATTTAAAAAAATGCTGAAACAAGTCGATTTCTCATTCTAATTCATTCTTGGGGAAATCCTATTTTTTTGCTCTTGGTTGTCAGGTTTAACAGTTTTTTCACTAGGTCCTTCTTAGAGAAATCCTCTCCTGAGCGCTCTAATCCTACAAAGATAATGCACAGCTGATAGATGTGTTCCCATGCTGAAGTTAAATATTTCATTAGTAAGCGACTCGGAGGGTTTTTCGATCAGAAGTATGATATGTTCCTGCTTTGACTCATGGCTCCACTACGTCTGATGGTTTGTTTATTTCCACCGATATGTACAAACACGTGCTGTAGCGATCAGTCGATGTAGTTTTAGACCCTCAGATCAAAAGTATTGTCCATTGGACACATCTTGTCGATGCACTCGTTTAGGTACAAATGACTTCGGACGCGACGACGCAACGCGGTTCGTACCGTCGTTCGTACGATCACAAAAATGTGGTTGGTGTACGGCGGATGCATCAACGACCACTCGGCGGAGATCGGCTGCAAGTAGACGCCCGTGAACGCCCGTGTACGTATGGTACAGTATTTCTTATGGGTAGCTTGAGTTCGCCGAAACGCGACGGCAATTATGTGGTCGGGCCGACCGCAAAATGTGGCTCATGTACGACCGCCCTTACTTTGCTAGAGCGTCTGCCATTTCATTGCCTACAATACCCTTGTGCGCCGTAACTCTCTTGTTGTTCGTCAGGGTTAAGACTTTTTGAAGGCGGTCCCAGACAAATGTAGATTTCAGAACTGCCAAGCAAGTACCCGAAGTGATCGAATAAACTTAATATGAGTAGGTTTCAGAAAGTAAGGGTCAAAACAGTAAATTCAAGAAACCTGCACACTTAATAATAAAATAATAATAATAAAAAATTTATTCAATTTTGAAATACACTGTCACATATTTAGCTGTACTGTTTACTTACTTCTAACAGATAAGAAAACAACTGTGTGGATTTTATACAGTGTGAACTTAAATACATCATTTAAACAGTATAAATTTTTAAAAGAACAAACAAACTTTTGTCGTACATGCTCGCTAAAACCAGATGTGGTCGTGCACGAGCTTATGACTTAGTATTAATTTTATATCTTTCAACAAATATAATACATATTAAAAGGAAAAATATCAAAAGACAATAGAAACCTCTTAAATATCATATGACATATAACATATTTTTTATAACATATTTTAATAATAGTAAATTTAACCAATAAGACCATTTAATAATAAAAAGAAAAAAAATAAAATAATGTGAACACATGAAATATCGATCTTATTTAAATAATGGTAGAAATGTTAGATTACGTTTAACTTGAAATTGTTTTATTTTCAATTAGTTCATGTATATCTCTCCTATCACAATTCAATAGATACTTTTTATCAGCTCAGTTGAATTTATGGTTGTTAAGTAAACCTTATACATATTTGGTAAAAAGTTGTATATTCTTCCAGACAGATATGTAACATATCTTTGGCCCACAGATTTTTTACTAGTCTCTGTAGTTACATGATTATTTGTTTTATATCGGGTAGAATAGTTTTGTTCAATGCTTTTTAGGATATTGCGGTTTTTGTAGATAAATATTAAGACAGAGTATGTATATAACTGTCTAATATCCATAATTTTACTTTCGTTAATGATATGATAAAATACTCTTATAAAAGACTTCTTGACTAGAGGACTACAAGGTGATGAAAGGAAAGCTTATCACTTTCTCCCCTTATATTTCCATGCACTAGGTAACTTTTTAATAAACAGATTGCTGAAAAGCAATAATTTTCTAGGGTACCACATTTTAAATGTTAAAATTTCAGAGACGCCAACTCATCAAATCGTCATGAATGTATTGGCCTATTATTTTAAAGGTGTACCTATATTTGTTTTTGTTTTCTTTTTTCAGTTTCCTTCTATACACGAGTTAATCTCCCCTGTTCTACTGCCGCCCCGCGAATACCGACGCACACATCATTTATGAGGTTATAAAGATAGTAACGGCTTGGATTATGGTGATAATTGAAAATTGTGTAACATTGTGCTATTTCCGTATTTTGCTGAAAAGGTGTTAACTTGTTGTCGGAACGGAAATTTGTTAGAGTCATGAAGTAAGACGTAAAAGAATAGATCCGTATTACGAACACGTTAACAACGAAAATATAAAACAAGTAATTGCTGTCATGATATCGATTATGATCTATTTCTATTTTCATTACAAATAAAATGGTTGTTTGTGTTTACACTACTTGTATCTATATCAAGTTACTTAATATTTCATTTACAATTCATTTTTTTTTAAATATTATTTGACTCGGGTGCTCACTTCATATTCAAACCTCCAAGAATTATTTGGTTCGAATAATACTAAATGTCATCGTTCGGGATTGTGATCGTAGAGGGGATATGAAAAAGGGGTTCATCTAGTATAAGTGGATAGGAATTTCCCCAAAAAAATAATGAATAATCACAAGAAAATATCAATAAAATTAAAATTACAGTTATAGCAGTGCAGGCTTAAATTTTCCATGGAAAAGCAACTGGGTATTCCCACCAATAAGTTTACTCTATTTTTCGGCTTGCTTTCATACTCCAGTCTGATACTTCAAACTACACCTACACCAACTGAAAACTAGCTACTGTATACACTTAATTAAAAATAAAACTGAATTTAACGACGCCACCTCCCACCAATTGACCTAATCGTCAAAGTAGAGGCTAGAATTGGGGCATATCGTCTCCAGTTAAACAATAACTGGAACCCTCACCCTAATGGGCATGCGACAAGAATTATCAATATAATCACAAATCCCATACTAACTATGGGTACTGATTATCTGACGCCAACCACATCACTAGAAAAACCCTTTAACATCGAAATAGATTGGAAAGGAGAATTCAAGGAAATACCCAAACAAGAAATAGTTTGGTTCACTTACAGTTCCAAAACGGACACTGATACTGGCGCTGGAATATACGGTCAATCCCCAAGATGTGACTTTAGTCATTCACTGGTAGTAAATACCAATGTATTTCAAGCAGAAATCTAAGCAATTGACTCATGTCTGGGAGAAAACATAAGGAAGGGATACAGCGGTAAAAGCATTCTTATCTGCTCAGATAGTCAAGCGTCAATCAAAGCACTTAATAGTAGTACAATGAAATCCAAACTTGTCTGGGAGTGCTTAGAAAACCTCAAAAATCCTGAAGTTAAATATGAGAGGTATCAGGCTGGTAACCGGCCTTATGACCGGACACTGCGGCCTTGGAAAACACCTTCACACAATGGGGATCTTCCAAGAAGAACCTATATGTAGATTATGTAGTGAGGAGGAAGAAACAGCCACCCATATAATTTTCGAATGTGAGGCTCTACGTTGGTGGAGGTATATACAGATAGGGCCGGATGACCCTGTATCCAACTTCACCAAAAGAGATACTGTGAAGAGACTTCTAGATCACATCAAGCTCACAAATCTTCTCACGGACTAGCAGACAGACTGGACAATACAATGCGCCAACGGCTGCAGTGTTGGGACCCACTAACCCGACCTGTTTCGTCTGTTTACCAACCAACCAATTAACCAACGACGCCACTGGAGAATCACGATGTTTTAACTATAGGCACCACAATAATTCTTGTCGTGATAATAATTGATATACAGTAGAAAAACGTTTGAGAGATTTTAGCTTGGGCGTGATTTTTAAACGCAATCATCAAATAATGTTATTTATTATTTGTTACTGGTAACATAGTTTTAAAAGTTTCGTTATTTTCAGAGGTAAAGCGAGGAAGCGCCGATTCCTTCAATAGTTAATGTGCAACAACTAAATTTTTCTATGACCAAAAATTCAATTTCTATTTAACCAATCCTGTTTTACAACTACCTCTCCAGTTTCCTTCATCAAATGCATTTTACTCTCGTGACACGTGTCATCACTTGGAAAACATGAGGAAAATACACAAACTCACAATCATTCGAGTGTACCCTACAACAACCGCTTCATCTACTAGAGCGCCATCTATAGTTAATCATACTTAACGTCATTTGTCAGTGTTATCTTGAAGGTGCCTTCAAATGCTCACTAGGCGTCTTATTTTCTTGTGGTAACTGTGTACTTGACATTGATTTTAATGGTTCTATAAATTTGTAAGATACTTTTCTCCAGCCCGATAGGATGGAATACTGGAATATAATATACTCGTATATATTTGTGTCGATGCATGTGTCTCGTTTAATGATAGTAGGGAAACAAGAGTCATGCAAATTTAAAGGCAGTTTCAGGTATAAATTCACTTCACTAGCAGAATTCTCCCGAACTAATGAAATTCTTAGTTCGGAAGAATTCCACTAGGGGGCGCTGCTTGTCCTCTAAAAATTTAAATAGTTCTAGGTAACCCCGCCAGGGGGCGCTAATCAATTATATAAGGATTTCAATAGTTCGAGTGAATTCCGCTAGAGGGCGCTTAGTTCACCCCCGTGAACTAATTTTTGTTAGTTCACAGGTTTTCTCATAGATGGCGCTGTTTTTCTGGGATTCACACAACAGTGGCGCCATCTATGAGAAAACCTGTGAACTAACAAAAATTAGTTCTCGGATTTTCTCATAGATGGCGCTGTTTTTCTGGGATTCACACAAAAGTGGCGCCATCTATCAAAAACCCCGTGAACTAATTTTAGTTAGTTCACAGGTTTTCTCATAGATGGCGCTGTTTTTCTGGGACTCACACAAAAGTGGCGCCATCTATAAAAAACCCGTGAACTAATTTTAGTTAGTTCACAGGTTTTCTCATAGATGGCGCTGTTTTTCTGGGACTCACACAAAAGTGGCGCCATCTATGAGAAAACCTGTGAACTAACAAAAATTAGTTCACAGGTTTTCTCATAGATGGCGCTGTTTTTCTGGGATTCACACAAAAGTGGCGCCATCTATGAGAAAACCTGTGAACCAACTAAAATTAGTTCACGGGTTTTCTCATAGATGGCGCTGTTTTTCTGGGATTCACACAAAAGTGGCGCCATCTATGAGAAAACCTGTGAACTAACTAAAATTAGTTCACGGGTTTTCTCATAGATGGCGCTGTTTTTCTGGGATTCACACAAAAGTGGCGCCATCTATGAGAAAACCTGTGAACTAACTAAAATTAGTTCACGGGTTTTCTCATAGATGGCGCTGTTTTTCTGGGATTCACACAAAAGTGGCGCCATCTATGAGAAAACCTGTGAACTAACTAAAATTAGTTCACGGGTTTTCTCATAGATGGCGCTGTTTTTCTGGGATTCACACAAAAGTGGCGCCATCTATGAGAAAACCTGTGAACTAACTAAAATTAGTTCACGGGTTTTCTCATAGATGGCGCTGTTTTTCTGGGATTCACACAAAAGTGGCGCCATCTATGAGAAAACCTGTGAACTAACTAAAATTAGTTCACGGGTTTTCTCATAGATGGCGCTGTTTTTCTGGAATTTACACAAGTTTTTTCATAAATAATAGGAATTTGTGGCCCTAAAAAGGACTGTGTAATTCTGAATTCACCACTTCTACAGTTCGCAGCCATTTCCAGGCTCTCTGGTAGCAGGACTTCACAACGCTACGCGTTGAACTTGTCAACGCGGCGCGTGCAAGTCCGTCACGCTAAGCAACGAAATTTCGCAACTCGGCGTGGCAGGACTTCGCAACGCGAGGTATTCCACTTGACAACGCGGCGCGTAGAAGTATGTTACGCTAAGCGGCAACATTTCGCAGACCGTCGTGACAAGACTTCGCAAGGCGGCGCGTGTAAGTCCGCTACGCTGAGCGACGAAATTTCGCAACTCGACGTGGCAGGACTCAATCAGGCTGGACAACGAAATTTCACGACACCGGGGAAGAATTATTTCAACACGGATTAGAGGGAACCTTCGCACCGGCGCGTAGATCAAACGGCGCCCCCTAGCGGAATTCCCCCGAACTAATGATAGTTAACCGATAAGCTCCCCCTAGCGGAATCCTCGAACCAATAAAAATCTAAGAACCATTAGTGCCCTATCGCAAATCTATCGAACCGATGAATCTTAGCGAATCCAACAGCGCCTCTAGCGCAATTCCCTCGAGCCAATGAAATTCTTGGTGAACCGATTGGCGCCCCCCTAGTGATCCGATTATTGCCTCCTACCGGAATTCCCTTGAACTAATTGAATTGAACCGATTAGCACCTCATAGTGGAATTCACTAGAACTGATGAATTTAAGTTTACCGATTAGCGCCCTCCTAGCGCAGTTCCCTCGAACTAATAGAATTCTCAGTGAACCTATTATCGCCCCCTATCCGAATTCTCTCGAACTTATGAATTTCTTAGTTCTCTCGGAATTCCGACAGGGGGTGCTAATCGGTTCACTGAGAATTTAATTAGTTCTGGGGAATTCCGCTAGGGAGCGCTAATCGTTTCACTAAGAATATCATTAGTTCGAGGGAATTTCGTTAGGGACGCTAATCGTTTCATTAAAAATTTCATTAGTTCGAGGGATTTCTTAGTTCTCTCGGAATTCCGCCAGGGGTGCTAATCGGTTCACTGAGAATTTAATTAGTTCCTTGGTCGTTATTTAGCTAAAAATTACAACCATTCCTTGAAAGCTTCTGCTGTTACTGCTTTGGAGAAGAGTAATGTTTGTGAAGAACAATTGATAAAAATAACTGGTCACGCGTCTACTGGTCCAATTAAACTGTGGGACTCGATAAAGAACATGAAAAAATTATAGAAAGGAAATGAGAGAGGAACAGCCAAAAGCTCTAGAATTTTTGGCAAGATCAAGTCCAATAGCGTCTTTTGAAACTGTACCGCTTCCAACAACAATAACAGCGTCCTGAGCGTTCTAAATAACTATGTTTTCAACAGATGTCGAAAGAATAATTATAAATATTCAACACTATGAATTTTTGGAAAATAATATTTTTCAAAAACAGTGGCCGTTCAACTAAGGAGCAACAACTACTTCCCGTGCAATATGCACCGCCGGATATTGAATTACACCCCAAAGTCAAACGGGGTTGGTATATCTACAAGATAGTTGTTGCTCCTTAGTTGAACGGCTACTGTTTTTGAAAAATATTATTTTTCAAAAATTCATAGAGTGTTGAATATTTATAATTCCCAACCCCGTTTGACTTTGGGGTGTAATTCAATATCCGGCGGTGCATATTGCACGGGAAGTAGTTGTTACTCCTTAGTTGAACGGTCACTGTTTTTGAAAAATATTATTTTTCAAAAATTCATAGAGTGTTGAATATTTATAATTATTCTTTCGACATCTGTTGATACATTCACTCTATTAAATACGACAGTATTACAGGAAACTGTAATAAGATTTAACTATGTTTTCAATTGTAATAATTTGAATTATTTTGAATAGTATTACCTATAGTTTTATCTTCTTACGTCATTAAAAACATCCATCCCTTCAGGTCGATCACATTTGGTGAAGCATGAATTCATGAACATAAGATACAAATCACATCCTCCACTTTCTAAACATTTTGCGCCCGTTTGTTCACTGTCATTTGTGGTTGCTGGTGCATCATACACAAGTACAGTTAGCCTCGTAGAGTATTCTCAAACTTTCGTCCATGCTGAAAATTCTGAATATTCTATCGATGATAGTTTACGGCTGGAAGAAACATTTCTAGAAGATCTCTTTGAGAAGGTAAACATTTTATATTCGAGTTTGCAAGGAACAAGACAGAATTATATTTGAATTTTGAAACTGTGCCAACATATAATGTCCTTCAAGGAGAAGAATTTTGCTTTCAGATGCATCTAATAAAAGTCACATAAATTGTGTTGGGAGATTCAACTTTCTATCACGTTCGATGGAATTTATGTAGGAGCGTATAGTCCGAGGAGTAGTTTTCTCTAACTTGGACATATTCTGTAACCTATTAAAATGTTTACTTAATCACAGATTCCTGTGAATAATTGTCATTTTGATAAAGCGTGTTATCAATAGATCTCAAAGATAATAGTTTAAAACTACTATAACGCTCTACAATTTTGACAATTACTTCCCAAAGGATAGACCGTTCACATAGTAGCAACAACTACTCCCCTGGCTGTATTCCACGAAGGGTATTGAATTACACTTCCAAGTAACACGGAGTTGGTATATCTGGCATTATAATAGAGTTAAACAATTATCTTTGACATCTATTGATAACTCGCTTTACTAAAATGACAATTATTCACAGGAAACTGTAATTAAGTGAATAATTAAAATTGTTTCTAGTTTACAAAAAGTCAAATATAATTAAAATAAGTCTAGAGCTGTTCGCTCACACCGAGGCATTTATATATTGGTAGTAACTTCTAAATAGAAGGTCCGATTCAAATAATTGCCAGTTCACCGGTGCATCTACTTGACGGGAAGTTTTCACTTGGCCATTCCATTGCAAAGTAAAATGTGACGAGGCTGCTTCGTACATAAAAGTAAAAGTAAAAGGCCCGATAAAGTGGTCCCCAATTATTTCAGATTAAACGTTAATTTACTAAACCTATGCTGATGATGTGTAACTTTCTCGGCGTGAAGTTTTCGTCAGACCAAATGTGCTCGTTTTACACATTAAAAATACCACTTTGTGTAGATGTTACTTTGTTGGTATCTAAATCAGTATCTAAATAATCTTGGATATTTTGCAATTGATAAAGGTGCAGCTGAATTTCTTTTTAAACTCTTCCTGTTAACATTCTAGATATTTCAGTTTGTAATGCTCATCTGCGAACACTGATGAGGCGGCTTCAGCTGTGTTAAGTTCATTTCATTTCTCTCGATTCTTTCAGGGTTATTAGCTGCCGGCTTAGAACTTCCAGTTTCTTTCAAACGTCCCTATGGCAATGAATGCCTGGCGATTAGCAATATTGCAACTAGGATAGTTTTCTATTTGTAGACTTGCACGTTTATTGACGGTATCTTATTAATAACATTGATTTTTTATCCCATTGAAAATGTTTTATTCAAGATTTCATTGTATTACTTTTTGTTTTCGTCTACAGGTATTGTATATGTGTAAAGTTATCGTTATTATATGGATGAAATAAAAAGAAATTGGTCCAATATCCGACCACGGAGTTTCAATATACAGGAATATGTTGTACACGGGTACATATTCAATAAAAAAAAGCAAAACCCAGGTGCGGTAAAAGTGCATTTTATGCAAAAACATAGATAGAAACTGTCTAGAATCGAGCCGCAATGCGGAATCTGCTTGTTCCTATATTTGGGGGCAACAGCTGTCGAACCTAATTTGAGTGACGTGAATTCACGTTTTATGCCCCTTCATGGCGTTTTTATCGCCACTAGGCTTAGGTAAATAAAATGTTTGCTACATGAATTACATCACACTATGAAACATTTTTGTATATGAGAAATTACAGATCGAAATCCAAGATAAAATGAGTAAATATATATTAAAACATTTTTATTATTATATTTGATTAGGTACAGTGTGTCCAAACCATCACCGACCTTTTTTATTACTTATCAGTTCAACTACTACGAAAAGGAAAAAGCAGGATGAAAATAGGGTGTTTCAAAATTCATACGAAAAAATTCAGGAGGTGATTATTATGACAAAAGGACCCCTCACTTTTCATATGGAAAAATGGTTTCAGTCCCGAGGCCTAATTTTTTGTGGAAAAGGTAGCTCTTATCATCCTGAACAAAAAAGCTCATGGGCTCAAAAAAATTTACCGTCAGGATTTTTCGCTACGGCGAATACAATGTGCCGTATGCGCCGAACGCGATTATGGAGACATGCATGCGTGGAGGTTTGTTGGAATGAAAAGGTACTATACAGATTGCGAAAGGGCTTTTCGAACCAAACAATTTACACAAGCACGACAAGGAAAATATGAGAAAAACAGCTTGAAAGAGAGAGAAAGAACAACTGTGCGTGGCCAGCGAGAGCGTGTATTTAGTTCCAGAGGCCGGCCGAATGTCCACTGCCCCCCCATTTCAACCGCTGTTGCCAGAAGCGCAGACTAATTTTTACAAAAAATGATATTTTTGTCTCGTCATCGTTGACTCCTTTTCGAGCTCATGCACTATTAGGCAAAACCAAACACCTCCATCCGGCAACAGTGTCATTTTCAAATACAATGGCATGCGCTTGCAACGTGATCAACTTTTGTAGCGAAAAGACCTAGGAATAGCAATTTAAATGTGAATTATCTCTGTAAAGGACACTGTTGCCGGATGGAGTTGTTTGGTTTTGCCTAAATGTGCATGAGCTCGAAAAGGAGTCAACGATGACGAGACAAAAATATCATTTTTTGTAAAAATTAGTCTGCGCTTCTGGCAACAGCGGTTGAAATGGGGGGGGGCAGTGGAGATTAAGCCGGCCTCTGGAACTAAATACACGCCCTCGCTGGCCACGCACAGTTGTTCTTTCTCTCTCTTTCAAGCTGTTTTTCTCATATTTTCCTTGTCGTGCTTGTGTAAATCGTTTGGTTCGAAAAGCTCTTTCGCAATCTGTATATACTAGGGGAAATGTTTATAAAGGATTATTTGTATACGCGGAATACATTTTAGACTAGTTACCTCATTTTTCCATATAAAAAGTGCGGGGTCCTTTCCTCAATCCACTCCCTTCCGAGATATAACCCTTAAAAACTGTTTGGTAAAACAGAATTTTAATTCATTTTATCAATTAATTATTGTATAGATAGCGCTACAAGAAGAAAACAACTTTAAATTGAGATCTCATCTATTATTAGTCCAATGTTGATTATTTTTATTCCGAAATGAATCTGATCGAATAATTTCCTTATTGTTTTATAATAAAAAATACCTATTGTGTGATTATAGTGCGGCTGATAATGAAAATTTTTTGTTTCAGGTGTTAACCGGAAATAGTAATACCTACCTGGTGGTCCGTCAGAGGTTAGAGCTACCTTTTATCGCCAGCAAGGTACGGTTTATTCCCTACAGTGAACATCCTAGGACTGTATGTATGCGTGTGGAGTTATATGGTTGTCCATGGGAACGTAAGTAGCAATATTTAGTCGATGTTATTAAAATATTGTTTAACACAAACATCTTCAAAACAAACTCGAAGAACTATTAACATTCCTTGTTGGAAATAAAAACAAAATTTTAATGTAGGAAAACCAGTTGTTTGCCAAAGGCTTTTTTTGCCAGCTTCACAGACAGTCATGCTGCACTGGATTCCGTTTAAGTCAAAACTCAAAACTAAGCTAGTATGGGATTTCATAGGTGCCAAAAAAAAATGGAGACCAAAGTCATGGTAGCCTGGATACCGCTGCATGAGGGTAACAAGGCCAGTCAAAGCTCATGAATGACATTGGACCGGAACCCTTCTGCGGCGTCGCTGAGTCGGCAATAAATTTGAAAACAAGGAAGTGGGTGGCACAAAAATCTCTACAAAGGACAGATTTCCAGGACAGACAGACGAAACAGATCATTAGAGGACATTTACCAACTTCTACGGCAGACCTAATAAGCAAAGTTAGGAAAACTGTCAAAGCCGTAGTAGGTATCTTGATAGGCACGCAAAGCTAGTGGGGTTGACAGACGACGTCATGTGCAGATTCTGTCAACTGGAAGAGGAAAGATCTAGTAGGGCTTAGGCCCGGTTCTATCACCTCTGGTTAAGAGTTCTAGTTATGGTTAACAAGATCTGACAAGAGGTTTGCTGTTCTATGACCGCTTGCTTCGCTATAACCATAGGTTAAAGTTCTTTGACCAGGCACTTTGAGTTCTTGTTAAGACTGTGACCACTGGTTAACCTAATTTTGGTAATACATTTACTTATGGTATTCTCTTACGGCATCTGTGCTTTTATTCTCTATTATTTTATAATATTTTTTGGTTAATACCAATAGAGCATCAACTTCGAGTTTTGAAAAAGTTTTTCCCCTACTTTTCTTTTCTTTTATTTTTTGTTCTTCCATTATAGAAACGAAAACAATCTGACAAAACAAGGTGCTATGACATATAACCAAACTTTTATATGCAATTTTTAGGCGGAAAATTCAAATTTTGTACAATATCTTTATAATTTACGAAAACTATCGATGTTAAGTAAACACTAGTCAAAAGTAGCTAACACATGATGATAGAACACATTTTTTCCTAACCTCAAGGTCAACACCTGACCAGTGGTTGACAAACTATCACTTTTGACCAGTGGTGATAGAATCGGACCCTAGACAATCAAAGATTCTGATAGGTGAATACAACCCGTTGAGATCAAATGAATGCATAAGTCAAAGTAAAACTGCACTAAGAGTTATAACAGGGGTTCTAACAGGACATTGCCGCCTGGACGGGCACCTGAAATAGCTCAAAATAGTGGAGGAAGAATGTAGATTATGTGACATGGAAGAAGAAACCTCCATCCACATACTTGCGAATTGCACAGCAATTCAGAATCCTAGGGCGCAGCACCTAGTATCTACTAGTCGCTTAGACTCAGGAACTAAGTAGAAGTAAGGTGGCACAATAGATCGTTTAGGTCTCAGTGAATGTCACCCCATCATAGATACATAATTCATGCTCTCTGGTTGTTTTGTGCATTTATTATTCACATATTTTAAAGTGGATCTGGGAGTATCCACCATAGGAGATCTTAAAGCAATATATTTTAAGCCAGATAACCTATTTTTGCATTAGTTGCATTTAAAATAATCAAATATCTTCTTGTACCATTTTCAATTTCAGGAATTCTACTGATTAGGATTGTTTCCTTAACTTCAATATCTTCGAGCTTAGTTTTGGACAGAGAGTGGATGATATTATCAGGAAAAAAACCTTGCATGGGTGTTATTTGAACCTGGAACCTTCTGCATTTCAGTTACGCACCCTAGCCACTAAGCTATGTAGAACTTGACAAAATATATTTTGTAATTTGTTTCTAAAGTATGTACTTTACGCACAGTGATAGAAAAATATATATATTTCCATACCTCTTGATATTATAGCATTTTTATTTTTAATTCTCACGATTTAACGTAAATTGCGGAATAGTCATGATTAGCACAAGAAGGAATTGTCTCTGAATATAATAATTAATCAAAACGGCTACTTTAACTCATGTAAGTATAAGTTCCAAGATATTTCGGCGTAACTTTACACCAGCATGCTTGATTCAAAAGAGAAACCTATAGCAGGTAGTCGTTAATGTTTGGCTGGTAAAATAATATTTGGTTTTATTATTTAAATTTAACCGACTAAGGATCTGTTACTGTACAATGAGGGGTTTAATATTGTGAAATAATGTACTAGCTGTTACTTCCTCTATATTGATAATAAATCAGTTTCAAAGGTATACTGGGATCCGTACCTGCTTTTATAAACATTATACGCTTCACAGTGTGTACTTGAGCTGCGTTCATCAGTCAAAATGCTTTTAAATTAATCACATCTCTCTTATTCGACAGAATTTTCAATTAGTCTGAAAGTTACCTCTCGTGATATTTTCTGAAGCTGAAACTGAAACGGTGGTGTTTGTTTTTGTTTGTGATTTTCTTGTTTTGTCTATTAATGTTTCAAAAAATCGCTTTAGGTTCTCTACGTGGAAATCCCTGAATATTTTAATTAATCAGAGTCCTTACACTCAAATGAATACCTACTTAAGTGTTTTTGTATCCACCAAAAATGTAGGAGTTTGATAGACAATACTAAAGAATGTGACTTTTGAGTGAAACCAGATTGTGTATGAACAGTAGCCCAGTGCCGCGGCCGCTTTCGGGTGCATCATGTAGAGCACTCCGGTTCTACTCTTGCACGTTCGGGTTCTTAAAGTATGGCGCTCTCGGACCACTGTAGGCTACCTCGTCTCTTTCCCCTGATACACCTACCGTTTCAAAGGAGTTTCAAGCTTAAACGTCAAAATTTTGTTTTTGTAGGTTATAAACGGTTGTTTTTATGAAGGTTAAGTGTTAAGTTAGTTTTATATATACATATAAAATGGATATATCTATCACTGACCCAGAAACCAATGTTACTTATTTGTTCACATTAAATGAAGAGGATTATAGAAGAGCTCAAAATGGTGAGTGTTCTCTCATTACTTATGAATAGGACAAGAACTCATGATTTTTTTTTTATTTCAAGATGAAGATTTTGCGGCTTCATTGCTAAACAGCGCAATTAAATCCGCCGACGCTCCGGGTGTTGGAGAATCACAATATGAACCTCTCCCAATGTCTTCACCTAGTACATCCTCCGTCTTTTCCAATTCAGTATCAAGAATTCTTTCCATTTTTACGAAACTATATTTGTTAATGTTTATAAAAGTTTTTGGGGATAAAACTCTAACTAAAAACATGCCGTGATATTTGACATTTCAAAAGCTGGCGGTGCTGGAGCGTTCGGGTGCACGAAAATCAAGAGTACTGTTCAAAACACCGGTGCATAGTGCTCCCGGAGCGTGATGCACTACACCCGAAAGCGGCTCAGGACTCATGTAGCCGTTTTTGACCATCGAGTTTCATGTGATCGGGATTGCCTAATACTTAAGTTGTCAAGGGAATCGTTTGACATTTATAGGTTGAATTCGCAAGACCATAAAGCTAAAATGTACATGACGTTACGAAGTCTGAACACGTGTATAAGTATATCTGTGTATTTTTAGTAATGTGCTCTAGAGATGGGGGTACAATATGAAATGTTCTGATTGTTGTGTTGCGACATATGCTATTTAAATGCAA
This sequence comes from Lochmaea capreae, assembly GCA_949126875.1. NCBI lineage: Eukaryota > Metazoa > Arthropoda > Insecta > Coleoptera > Chrysomelidae > Lochmaea > Lochmaea capreae. Next base: position 23,872,435 of record OX421404.1, read on the forward strand.
AAGCGTGAATTATGAACCATAATTCACTCTAGTAGATATTATATGGGTACCATATACCTTTTGTTAGGAGGTAAAATATTGACAAATTAATAAACTGTTCATATTTACTTAATTTACTCAATAAATAATCGTATCAAATACAATACGTACTTCAAAATAAATATATACAGTTATACATCTCAAACTTCCTGCATAAGTACAAATCGTGGCAGTTTGACAGAATAATCCTCCCGCTTAACTGTCAAACTGACACTCTTTGTAATTATGGTATTACTACTGATTATCCAGTTCGAGCCTTGGGCAATAGCCTCACTCTACTTGTTTTTCCCAGGAAAGTCGATGGCGAAAATGGCTTCCTTTCAAAATAATGAAGCCCACATGTGTCATGGGCTGTCTGGTCTGTTGAGCACAACCGTATGAATTAATGAATGTGTCATTGGATAACGGTCTACTTTCAGCAAAGCCTGGCTGTCACTAAAGGTTTCAATTTTTGGTTCGGTATATCCTCTCCTGATGTTTTCATCGATGAACAGATGTTCAGACAAAAGAGATTGGTGAAAAATTATGTGTTCAATAATACACTATCTGTCTCTTGACTAAAGCGGAAATATAACACGCCTATTCAAAGTACAAACTGACAGTTTAATTTCATACAATATCTAACATGAAACAATAACCTAATTGAAATCACGACAATCCAATACAAATAGCATGGCATTGAATGCGTCAGATTTTCCTTTCCCAATAATCTCAATTAGGTGCGTTTTCCCGGCTTTCCCATTGCGCTCACCAATCGAAATACAATTACCGAAGAAATTAATTAAGATAGCTCTTCATGTCTAATCAAGATGCTGCTTTGCTAAGTTTCCTATTCGGTTGCACGTTTTAAATTGTTCAATCAAGTTGAACGATCTTATTTAGAAGTTTATCAATTCAAGAAACTATATCTTTTGAATAATTTAATTTTCCATTATTTCACATTATACATGAGTATACATTTGTACAACAAGAGCTCCATATCATAGAAAAACAAAGCTTCAGTCGAAAACTAAAGGGTCAATCGTGGCTTATTCAATCGAGTTCTCATAAAAATAACAACTTAAGGGATTGTTATTATGAAACAATGACAAATCCGAAATGTTCCAAAAATCAGTGTTATTCAAACAAGAAAGTACATCATCCTACTCCGCGTTTGAATGAAATGTATACACTTAAGTTCCAAAATTAACGAATTATGAGTCGAAACTAGATTGAAATTTAGTTAAATAATTTGGTCTCCTAATGAATAAAACTTTTTTGAAAACAAAAAGTTCTTATTGAGTTGTCAGATTGGCTTGAATGCTTTACCGGAATTATTAGTTTGCACAGGATTCGGCGTTAATTAAAACTATAATAGGAATATTCTGACAAATAAAACTTGAAAGGTAAAGATTATTATATAAAGTTTTAGAACTGGCAGTTTTAATTGCAGTTGGACCAGTTGGTTTTGTTAATATCTTCAGTTCCAAAAGGTGTTAAAAGTATCAAGCGAAAAGTTAAAGTAATTCTGTCCTGTTTAACGACCAGCCAAACTGGTACCGGTAGTTGAATAAAGATTACACCTATCGAAATATTTATGCTAGATCTTTGTTAGTGCTTCGTCTCCTTTGTGGCCTGCGGATTTCCAACAAACGTAGCTTCACGTAGAATAAAATTTTTGAGACAAAATTGAGATCTTGGTTCTTTTTGTCCAGTAACCAATTTGCAGAAACTATTCGAACAAGGAAATCACCATGTATTGAAATTGGAACGGATAGAGATGTTCTATATAAATCATATACCATAATGGAGGATTTAAAAGTTGCAGGATACATATTCGCCAGTCTTCTAGTACTTAATTGTGGATTCTTTTCTATTTCGTCCAAAACAACAATTTTATACACCAGGTGCCTACCAGCTTCAATACTTTCAGGTACTACTGAGCCAGTTTTTCTTGTGCGTTCGCGAAGAGTCGTGGATTTGATGTATAGGATTTTTTTTTATAGATTTCAAATTTAATTTAAAATGGGTCAAGAACCTAATACACAAATAATTCAGCCAAATCAACACGTTATACAGTGTACCAAGTTCGAATTTTGTGAGCAGGCAGCAGTTTTTTTTAGATATTCTTGAAAAACTGACTTAACAGCGTCATCTTCTTAAGGGCGCCAGTTCCCTTAAGTAGAAGTTTGGTATGAAGGTAACTTAAGTTAGATGGACATAAAATAACAAAATAACATTTAGTATACGAAGTTTGCGTTTGTCAAAGAATTTCTTGACAACCTGTATTCGGAAGATAGAACATAATATGAAAATTATGGAATTGACATGGGCTGGAAAGTCCCGTTGCCTGCTACATAGATGGCGCTAGTTTTATTGCAATCGCCTGTTTTTCAGTTAGTACTAACCTTAAAAAGACAGCTGTCAAAATTTCATGTTATTTTATTCATTAGTTCGTGAGTTATTGTGCTAAAAGTGACTTAAACCTAAACCAATTGGTTTGCTATTTCGTTGTTTTTTCCACAATAAAAGAAAACGATTCAAAACCAAATACCAAAAATATATCACAACACATGTTATTTTCAACAGCATCACAATGACCCTGCTTCTATCTAAAAATTTGATTCCGGAGTCAGAGGTCGAGAACTATCGATAGCGCTATCGCTATGACTATCGAACACAATCGATAGTTTTCGAAAGTTATCGATAGTATTCGATAGTGGTATATGCGCGGACACACACCATATCGAAACATGTTTTGATATGAAAAAATGAAGAAAAAAGAAGACGAAGTATCTGTTTTCGTGTTTTATCTCCGACTTTGTCGTTTTGTGGCATATTTTGTGGTATTTTATAAGATAGCCAAAGAAATCTTATTTTGATATCGGAGGTGAAGAGAATATAAAATATGATAATTATTATTTTTATTGCTACTAATGAATGTGTAGCAGAATTTTAGGGAATATGAAAGTGAATCAGAGGAAGAAATTGAAGTTGATAAGCTATATTTGGTGCTCACAACAACATTGAAGAATATACCTGCGAGAATCAAATATTATTTGGAAAATGTTGCTTCTAAGTACAATGATATGGAATTTAGAGAAAATTTTCGTTTAAGCAGAGATTCATTTCATTTTCTTTTGCAAAAAATATTACAAGTGTTTGAGGGAGAGGAGCCATTAGTCATTGAAAATGCTCTATTGGCAGTTAATGCTCCTATTCCTGTTGGAACATGATATGTTGTCCCATCTAAAATAATAGAGAATATAATTTATACCTACTTTGAGATATTTGACCTAGTTTTGTATTAACCGGTGTCGTTGTACATCAATTACAGCTACCTCAATAATTTCGTTTTCCATTGCAAAACCACTAAAACCAGACTGTAAAGAGCGATGCTTAAGAACCAGAGATAATATAACGACAACAATGAAAAGTCAAATTTCTAACCTAACCTAAGAAGCTAAACCACCAATCACAAATCGTATAACCGTCTCGAGAGACGCTCGCGGTTGCCTCCAAAAGTTACATGGCTCAAGCTTGATCAGAACGAACTAAGCCAACCTAATTTAACAAGCTTCAGCTGGAATGGAACGTCTTATGTTAATTCTGGTTTGGCCCTAGCCGTGCCGGAACGCACTCCCGGTCAGCGAACTATTCTGATAGTTGACAACTGATCCGAACCTCCAAATTTCTTTATTGGAACAAAGTAATTTTAAATTGTTTTTACGAACGCTGCCTCTGACGTTTTCTGATAGTTTCTGACTGTTCTACGAACAAACCTAAAGAAAATATTTAATTCAAGAATGATTATTTGACTGAGTATCATGAAAATCACCTCTATTTATCTTGCTTTGTGTAAATTAATATTTATTGTGGGATATGTTAGACGTATATTTAGAGTTGTAATTTTCTTTGCAATGTTATGTTAACAGAACAAAATGCGCCATGCCCCCAGAGACTTCAATTTCATGTCTACGGAGCTTACAGATTAGTTGTTTAATACGGGTCTCATAAAGCCTGTATTAATTTCGTGGTGTTTTTATCAAGCCGGGAGCGTAGCATCTTTTGTAGTAATATACATTGCGGGGGCAAACAGGACCTAATTAAATATAAACAGGCAACAATGGGGGCGCGCTTTTCATCCTTCTGCAGATAAAGACCTTTTGCTGCGCCACACATCTGTTATGACAAGTTAAATATTCATTTTACGGTGGTTTCCTTTCTTTTTGAAGTGGTCCTGTGCTAGATCTAAGCGTTTGCTGCGAACAATAGGGCGTATGTTTGTCATGAGAGATGAATTTCGGGCTTGTTGTGTTTTCAATTTAGGCACATCAAATATTGACTAAATGTTACCTAATTAGTTTATATAATGACCTATTGTTCTCGATCGACGAACGATACAAATCCGTACTTAATAATGATGGAGTTTATTAATATATTTAGTCAATTTAAATCAATATAGTTCCGGAATAACACAATTCAGTCGGCTGCTCCATACCAAAACACAGTATCCAACATTTTCTAAGGAAATTGTGGTTTTATATATTCAGATTTACTTTGTTTAGACGTACCTTTTAACCCGACCTGCTTGGACATGATTGTGTGACTTTACGTTATCTCACCAAAGGCCATACACATATGAGTGCCAATGGCATCAACGGAAATATAAAAACCAAAATTAATAAGATTGGTAATATATATGATTACAGATATCTCACTGCCACAGTTGCTTCTTCAAGGAAGTTTTAGATGTAAATGTTTTTCACAAATGGGAATAAAAAGAAAAGACAGGATTGAAAAAATAGCGATGATCCCCCCAATTGGTTTTTGTTAAGTCCTATATAGTTGAGGTACGCTTTAGGTAGGGATCAAAATGCTTAGAATACAAAACCGATTTCGACCAAAAAGAGTACGAATCCCTAGATTTTCTGCAGAAGAAATTTAACATCCAAAGCATGCCTAAAACGCTATCAATACGTGGGAAACAGAAATCCAAGAAAGAAGAAATCATAAAAGTGTTGGTGCATTTAATGCCACAAAACAGGTAGATTTTCTGGAATAATCTATAGTAAAATCGCAATCGGTGCAGGGTAATAAAACTGTCGAAACAGGTCATTTCAGAGGTGGGTAGTATGTAGTGACTTGGTTCAGAAACCTTTTTTTTTTCTAGTATTTTCAGGATTCCCTATAAAACTGGGTATTAATTTTCAGTCATTTTTGAAATACTCTTTCGTTTTTGCTTTGTAAAATTTACCTTTGATTTATTAAAAAAGTTATTAACTTCATCGTTCCCCTACTAACTATGGGTACTGAGTATATGACGCCGACCACATCACTAGAAAAACCCTGTAACATAGAAATAGATTGGAAAGGAGAATTCAAGGAAACACCCAAACAAGAAATAGTTTGGTTCACTAACGGTTCTAAAACGGACACTGGTACTGGTGCTGGAATATAAGGTTAATCCCCCAGATGGGACATAAGTCATTCACTGGTAGTAAATACCACTGTATTCCAAGCACAAATCTACGCAATTGACTCATGTCTGAGAGAAAACATAAGGAAGGGATACATTGGTAAAAACATTCTTATCTGATCAGACAGTCGAGCGTCAATCAAAGCACTTAATAGTAGTACAATAAAATTCAAACTTGTGTGGGAATGGTTAGAAAACCTCAAAAAACTCAGTGCCACAAATAAGGTAACCATGAAATGGGTGCCAGGTCACAAGGGTATTGAAGGGAATGAAAAAAGCAGACGCCCTAGCACGAGAAGGATCGGCAACTGGCTACACCGGCCATGAGCCGGCAACCGGTGTAACAAAGGCTTCGGTAAGAACCACATTAAACCAGTAGGTGCACAAACAACACCTCAAATACTGGCAAACAATTCCGAAGCTCAAACACAGCAAACTGATGGTTAAACAACCCATACCAAAACTTACTGAAGAAATCCTAAAGTTAAATAGGAGAGATATCAGGCTGGTAACCGGCTTTATGACCGGACACTGCGGCCTGAGAAAACACCTTCACAAAATGGGGATCTTCCAAGAAGAACCTATATGTAGATTATGTGGTGAGGAGGACGAAACAGCCACCCATATAATTTTCGAATGTGAGGCTCTACGTTGGTGGAGATATAGACAAATAGGGCCGGATGACCCTGTATCCAACCTCACCAAAAGAGATACTGTAAAGAGACTTCGCTAGATCTCATCAAGGTCACAAATCTTCTCACGGACTAACAGACAAACGGGACAATACAATAAGCCAACAGCTGCAGTGTTGGGGCCCACCAACGTCTGATTACCAACCAACCAACTTTATCCTTGTATTGGTTTTGATTAACAAAAATGTTTCGTATCCTACGTCACAACCAAGTAGGTAAGTATCAAATCTATAGCTACAATTAAAATTACGTAAACTTTTAAGACGCGAAAAAAAATGATAAAACTTTATCAGTTTATCACATATCATTAATATGAAAGTAAAAAACTAAAACATTTTTTTTTTACAATTTTATTTTTTACACATACTGTGTTTTGGAATGGAGCATCCGAGTTTTTTTCTATGTATGTGAAATAGATAAATGTATAAAGATTTGTTTGATTCTCGACTAAATTATTATTATTATTCGACTTTATTCACACGCCTTCTGTCGACTATTTCTTGAGAAAAACTTCAATATATTCCATAATAAGTCGACATTTGCAGATGGTATACAGAGTGAGACTTTCGACTGCTGTCGACGAATAATAGAAATAGTAGAAAATGATCGGTAGAATTATATGGTGTGCAGAGTCCCAGGCCAGATTATAGAAAAAATGCCAAAACTATTCGCACAGTCATGAATAATACATTTTTATCAGTGCTGATCGAGTCCGCAAAGTAGAGAAGTGACCTTATAAATTTTCCTATCGCCTACATAGAAATAAAACCTAATTTTGGGCTCTTCGCCAAACGTCCAGATAACATTCAAAATTGATTCGATCATACGAACAGAACAGTGACGTAGTCACGAATATGAGACAGGTTTAAACAAAAAATGAATAGTGGTAATAGTATATTATTAAACGAGCAATTTATGATAGCCAAGTCACCTGAGTGAATAATGGTCATAAATTGCGAGTACTTTGTTCACGACCCTTGATTTCTTTATGAAATAAGGCGAGTGTAGAACGGGAAGTAATAATTTGATATTATTGACAATTCTAACGTCAAAATTAATAAATTTCCTGAGTACGTCAAATGTGACATATACCTTTTGTTAGGAGGTAAAATATTGACTTATTAGAGAGTTATTGAAACGTCTTTATTAAAAGATTCCTCTATTTTGACATATACGCATGCGCATTTCCTAAGTTAGTCTTAAAGGTTTTTATGTAAATAAAGGATATCCTATATTTAAATTAACTACAGGAAAGGAAAATTTCAGTTAAAGCTTTTTAATTTTGACATAAGTTTGACATACTTTTGTCAATAAGTGACAGAAAATAATTGTTTTGTCGAGCGAAATATTTTAAATTGCACAATTTTTCGTTGGATTTGCTATATTTTTTATATAATTATGAAACTATCATCAAAACCGTTGAAAACCCGTCTTCGTTTCACCTATGAGGATGATATTATTATGCTAAAGGTACGTTTTCCTCCACATTCGCAGCAAATTTGGGTAGCAGCTACTCAGTACCTACGCGTTGGAAAACACTCTCGTTTAAATACATGAATAGGTGTCTTGACGAATAAGTCGGCGCTACTTTTTCGCGGCTACTAGCGACTGGGGAATGTGGAGGAAAACGTACCTCAAGAGAAGTGGTTTTCCAGAATCCGTTTAAAAATGGCAAACATACATGGGATGATGTCAAACATAGTATGTTTGTGCTCACTAAAAAATATTTTACAGTCAAAAGTATTTGCCAATACAAAATAAACATCTCTATCTCTTCAGCATTCGCTCCCGCTAAAATTGCTATTTCTAATAATTGTTCTTCCATAGTATAAATTAATATTACAATAAATAGATCCACATAAATAGGCTGCATAAAACATAAATGTCATAATAAAATAAAGTTTTGGTCTTGTATTTGTTACTTTCAATAACTCTATCAAAAGTCACATTAAAGAATACTTTAATAAAGGAACTTTTAATAAAAGCAGCCTTTAGTACAGATCTTCAATACCTCTCTATTATTAAGTGGTCGTGGACAAAGCCTGTTAACAACAGATATCGAAGAATAAATTATTATTCTATCGGTTTACACAGTTTTAAAAAATATTTTTCGAAAACAGTGACCATTCAACTAACAAGAAACATCTACTTCCCAGACAATGAATTACACTTCTAAAGGCTCATTTTCACGATGATAGTACTCTCATGATAGTTTTCTTGATAGTGATGGTTTAAAGTGTCTACACAAGGGTGACTATTGTGACAGTAGCGAGGCTTCGAAAGCATGGCTGACATTGAGATACTAGCAGCTATTGCTTCTGTTGGTGGTGAAATTATTTCCAAAAAAATGTAGGAAAGACAGGGAAGGTAAGAAAATATATATGAGAAAGTGGATCCAAAGAAGAAATATGCTTGGCGCTTCCCAAACACTAATAAGGGAAGTTGTCCTGGAAGATCCCTCATTTTATGGCAATAATTCTGCCCGAATTTGTTAAAACTATTGAATACGTATTGGATGAATGACGCATCGTGAGCCACAGCGATATTTTGGCGGGAGATAACTGCTAACGCTAGAAACGCGCAATTACCATCGCAGTTCACCACTTGCTCGTGCTTGGAAAATAGAACGCAGTTATGTTGTATGCCTATGAGAACAATGGAAATAGCTACTGCACTTACGTTTGACTTTAGATCTGAATCTGATTCGGAAGATGAGTTCGTGTCCGAACTGATATCCTTCATCTCCCAAATTAATAATAGAAAGGCAGCGAGAAGCTGCTCTAACTGAATAATTTAACGACGAATAGTTTAAAAATTATTTTCGACTAAATCGTGACTAGTTTAGAAAAGTGTATGAGATCATCTGCATGGCTGGTATCGTACAAAACTTGGTCTCGCCGTGACTCTCGCTGCGTCACCTCCTTAGAGATACTACAGGTAGAGGCAACAAGCCATAGGCCGCTGTGAATGTGGGAATGTTTGTATGAACTCCGGTGAAAGAGAAAGAGGCAGACGATCAGAGGTTTTTCTGTCCTTGTTTGTGTCTACAGTATACACGTCATTAAAGAAAGTCAGCTTGAATCTCTGACTTTCTATCTCTCTCCTACATGCTGACGGATTTCGAGCTGGCTTTTCTATCTATAGTATCTCTATGGTTACCTCACCATACTGCGGATCATTTTGCGACTTGTGTTATTGCTTAGAATTGTACTCACGGCGAAAGTAGGCGTGAAAATTCCCGAACTAGGTACCACGAGAGTACTTGCAATTATTTCGCACAATATAATGCGAGAGTGGTGTCGCGACAGTAGATAGTTCCTGTGATAGCTGCTGTCACGACGGTAACTTTCGCAAAAACTATCATCGTTAAAATGAGCCTTTAGTCAACCGGGTGTTCGAGCAACTATTGGTATGAAATAAAAACACGGGATTATAAATAAATCGATCCCTTCGTGTACTTCTCTGGTGGAAACAGCTTCGTCGCCAGTATAGTGTGTATAGCTTCGCTAAAACGGCGAACATAAAAGCTCCGGGTCCGACTACCCGTTTCCAAATTGAATTTATTTATTCATAGTATGGACTCGAATACAAACTACCGTTTGGTACATTATTTTAAAATAAACATACACCGAGAGATAGTAAAGATAAGGTTGTAAAATTGTACGAGTCAGACAAGAGTAGTAACCTAGTTGTTCGAGGTTTCTTAATTATTTGTAAGGCTATAATGCTCGGAATTTGAAATTTCCAATTTCTCAGGTAACGTTGAACCGAATTGCTGTATCGAGAAACATATATTCACAAGGAAATACGTTTTATTATTCAATACTATCCGCAAACGGTAAAAGCAAGAACTCTGTTTCAACATATTGTATTATTGTTGAACAAAAGACAAACCTTTTTGATACTGAGTACATTTAGGCTATTATATGTAAACAATAAGGTTACATGTAAACATCTTAAATAGTGAATAAGGTATGGTAGCTGCGGAGCACTGAAGAAGTATTGGGGTGAGTTATGAAGTTACGGCGTTTATCGGAAAACTGTAAGTACGTGTTTGACCTTGAAAGGTAATCTACAGTGCTGATATTAGGGTGAATTGGTGAAAGCCATTAAATAACGAATCTATCCAATACGTTGCGATAAGCAATCTACTCTATTATTAAAAATAGTATAGGATCCCGATATAAAACCAGACATGTGGCATTGAATTGACAGGTTTCGTCCATGCAGCAAACACGTAAATATTCAAGTCCCCTAGGTTATTTTAGTTTTTTCAGTAACAACCGGTTCAGATAGGTATTCAGGAACATCTAGAAATCTTCGAAATCAAAAATTATTTCTGTTTCGACTTTGAATCGTACCCTGAAATGCCTAGTAAATGTCAGTCGTTTTAGACGTGAAAATTTTGTAGTGGCAACACTGAATGAACTACTGGAATCATCCATTGTAACTATAGCGACAATCTACTTCAAAAGGAAGCACAGCAGTTACGAGTCTATCGCTATCCTTTTCATTTTCAAGAACAAATAGTATGCAAAGTCTCTTTCTTGAAATGTGCGGACTTTAAACAGCTGCTATGCTGTGTCCTCTTCTATCGCATGGGATGGTTGGTTGGTTGGGACCTCTCAGTCGCACACATTCACTCGCAGCAATATTTCACTTTTTATTTGCATATAATTTTAATTCAATAATCAGACCGGTGCAAAATGCTAGTATCGATTCACCCGTTTATACCAGGCAGCCTGAGGGTTGTGACCGGAAAAGAATAGGCAACCTAACGTTTGCATATTCTATGGTCTTCATACTTTCGATTGGTATAGAATTTGTCTAATAATCAAACCGATGAAATGTTTCACAAAAAATTGTTTTATAATAATCAATTAATCATATCCTAGACTGAAATTTGTGAGGCAACCCATGTGCAATATATTTATTGACATATTAAATTAAATACAAAATACGTTTCATCAAATAAGCATCTCGGTGAAGGTCGTTTTATGTCGGGATCTTAGACTATAAGTAACATTTTCTAACGCCTTGGTCTGGATAATATTGGGTTAGATTTAATGAGGTAGCTTGCTTGGCTCAATCTACTGTGACCTTTTCAGATTTATTCTGTTCCTCTGAATCCAGATTACATTCTTCCCGCCACTTTTTATGTATTCGATACTGAACTTTTTTTGTAGTTTTTCACCTTCTTGTACAAAAAATCGCTTGGGTAGTCGCACTGGCATAAGAAGTGTTCTGCAGCTACCTCCACTAGGTGACAGAATTTGCCCGTGGCTTCGCCTATCAACCTAATTAGCTTTGCGTGTCAAGTTAGCATACCGTCTAAGGCTTTGGCAGTTTTCCCATCATTGCTCATTAGGTCTGCCGTAAATTTGTTTCTCTATTGAACTGTTTCGCATGTATCTATCTTGTGGCGATGTTTATTGTCGATTTTGCGACACCGCCGTCCATATAGCAGGTTACCTCAGCACCTATGGATACCTACACATTTCCATTCTTGCCTACCTATTATTAAATATTTCATTTTCCACTTTCCCAAATCCTTTATATTTAACATTCGTGTTAGGTGAGTGAAGCTGTTATAACCAGCAAATTATTTGTTCAACTTTCTATTCTTGTTTCCTCCTTTATATCGACATTTTGTTTTTAATTTTCTATGTTCAGTCATTACTTTACCACACCTTGTTCAAATAGAAACTTGTGTATTTACGAATATGGCAGCTATTTTTTGACAAGGTAGAAAAAACGGATCGAAAACCGATATAACGATTCACATACGAACGAAGGCTGGCTATCAATTTAGTTTTGTCCGTTTGTACCTTTTGTTACGTGTTTATGTTTGCCGTTTTTATCTGATCAGTTATTTCTGTTATGTATTCGGGAGCTGGGGATGAGTTATTGGCTTGGAAAATGAGATCAAAGAGTAAAATTCGGATGGAATGTCAGTGGAACTGCCGGTGCCCGCTTCGAATCGTTTATTTCAATCATAGTTCATCAACAAGGATTTTGATATGGCTATTTTTGTTTTATTTGTTCAGCCGACAAAACTGTTTGTAGTTACGTTTTACGAATGGAGTGTTTTGATGAGCTGTCGAGATTAAATGGAAGACGTTTATTGTGACATTATTACGATGTGTCCGGTAAAATGAATAACTCAAAAACTGGTTTTTGCTTGTTCCTGGGTATGACTACAGTGCTGCGATAGAGCAACGAAAAGGATGATATTTATGAAAATTTGCAGGTGAATGCGATGGGGCAGAATGAGTATTTTTCACTTAAATAAACCTAGCATCTACCGGGTGGGCAAATAAGAACGACTGTCGGCCATATCTTATGTTCGGATTGTAGTTGAAAAAAAAATTTATAACAAAAGTGGCCACGAGAAAAACCTGGAAATGATTTATAGAATTGTAGGTCCACCGCTAGAGGCCGTTATTGAATAAAAAAAATGTAAAAAGCCATATTTTGGTTGCGGTTGCGGTTGTCGCCATTATGTTGCTAATTTTGTCTACTTTTATTATCCTTAGTTAAAAATGCATGCTTCCATTTAATATTTTCCAAAGAGAACTGGATTTCTAAAAAACCTTAAATAACGCCCTCTAACGGGCACGTCACTTATTAAGTGGTATTGAGAATATAACCCTTACAATGGTGAAAAAGAGCTCTTTTCATGAAGACAAAATTTGCAAAGATCGGTTGAGTAGAATCGGAGTTATGGTCGTTTTTTCATAACAAAGTTCCCACTCTCACCTACCTCTTATTTAAATAGTTAGACTAAAACTTGCATTATCAAATATACGCAAAATTTTTGGAGGAATACGAAGATTGTTTTTGTTATGCTTCTTAATTGGGCATATTTTCTAAAATTTGGCTTTTTAAATTTTTTTTATTCAATAACGCCCTCTAGCGGTGGACCTTCAATTCTATAAATCATTTCCAGGTTTTTCTCGTGGCCACTTTTGTTATAAATTTTTTTTTTCTAAAGTTGTACTACAATCCGATCCTAAGATATGGCCGACAATCGTTCTTATTTGCCTATCCGGTACGTATTCAAATTAACAAGATCGTCTTTTGCAGGAATTGAGAAAAAAAATTATGGATAAATGTTAACTAATACGTGGAGAAATAAAGAAGTACTTATATTACCAACAAACAAATTTACATTTGCAAAATCTCATAAATAACACTACTGTCTGTTCGCATACCTAAAAAAATGCTCGCCGGTAGGAAATTTCGCTCGAATGAGGAGGTTATCGCTGATACTGAGGCCTATTGTGATGAAAAATATAAACCGTTCTAAAAAAGTGGTATTGAAATGTTGGAGCGGCTCTGGAACGATTGCGTTGCTCTTGAAGGAAATCACATTGATGAATAAAACTAATTTTGAATAAAAAAACGAGTTTTCCTTATAAGGCCCAGTATTGTTCAACCCATGTGCTATCATTATTTTCGTTTAAAATATATTTACTACATTCCATACTTTATCGCAACGCTCTATAGTTATTATGTCGAATCTTGGCGTGTATATACCTGAAATAAATTACTGAGGTACTTCGTTTTGCCTATATTTTATTTAGTTTTAGATATTTCATTTATCAGTCTTCAAATTCAATTACTGATAATAAGAGTACAGGAAGCGTGGATTAATTTAAGCTCATCAAACGACTGATACCAATTTTATTGATTAGTATAATTCATTTTCTACAGTCACTAGGTTTATTTAAGTGCAAAATTTAAAATGGCTAGTGTGCAAGCATTGAGGATTCTTATAGAGAAATTGACTGTCATTTTTAAAGATGAACAAGAAACTTTGGCACGAGTATTACATTATTTAACAGAAGAAATAAATGCCTACAGAGAAGAAGGAAAAAATGGTCCGGCTTTCACAATGCTAGAGTGTATGTTAGAAACCAGTGGCTTTGAACAATATGCTCGTTATTTAGCGGAGGACACCAAAATTGCTAAAAAAGATGAAAAGTTCAAAGAAATCATGGGTATGTCATTTTATGTATGTATGTATGTATGATGTGGTGACATTCATTGAGACTTAAAAGATCTATTTTGCCCCCTTAATTCTACTTAGTTCCTGAGGAACTCCCCGGAGACAAGTAGCTCCTTTAGTCCTATTTTCCTAAGAAATTTTAGGATATCTGCAGGCTTCAACTCAGGTAAATGTCCCTCTTTTATTCAATAATTTCCTAGATGCTGTGCCCTAGGATTCTGGCAATTCGCAAGTATGTGGATGGAAGTTTGTTTGTTGTACGATATTTACACACCTTGAATTAATAGTTTTGCAACTCAAAGTTTAAACTCGACATATTTTAAATAGAATAATATATTTTTATATTTATATTCAAGGAATAATATATTCACAAATGATGGATGGTAGTTTAGTACTAGATGACGTTGAGCAGCCAGACCAGCTATGTTTAGTTAAGTCATCGGAATCAGTAGCACTTGGTTTAATTCGTGCTATTGCCCTCATGCCATCCTTAAGCCAGCTACAAATGGTATCTATGATTAACACTTTCGGGTCACATAGTTTGGCAAGATCATTAGCAAGAACTGTTAACACTGTTAACAAATATGGAGTAAATCGTGTTACGGTTGCCTTATCGGCCATATTTTTAGCTCCTAAGATTATACAATGCATTAGGAACTGGTGGAATGGTGAAATTACTGGTCATCGATGTTGTAAAGTTATAATTGATGAAGTTTCTACTGTAGCTGGCAGTGTAGGAGGTGGATATGCTGGTGCTTTAATAGGAATTCCTTTAGGGCCGGCCGGTATAATAGCAGGTGAGTGTCTTGTCACAACATATTATGTATAAATATTCATTAGACATAATCACAGGTTTTTCAATCGTAATTATCAAATATCTGGACTGCGAAAATAGTGCTAAACGCCTGGCAAATGTCACCAAGATTGGTTCATTCGAAAGCTTTCATACATCCTCTGAAGAATGTTACCAAACATCCTATAACAGGCACGACCTGAGTTGTCTAACAAGCTACTGACGTCTAAATCATCATATAGTAAGACTTGGACAATCGAAAGATCTGATGTGCCGTCTTTGTCTAAAAAATGATGAAACAACAGAGCACATATTTTGTGCGTTCCTCGCCACGACCCGAATCAGGTTTTTGATGTTTCTCTCGGGCTTAGACCTGAAATCTCATTCAACCAAATATTTTTTGGCTTTGTTAAGAAACTAAATTTATTTGTTGTAATAATAGTGAGTCACAATTCACTTTCGCCAGCTGCAGTGGAGGATTTATTCCAAATTTTGGAAATTTACTGAAGAAGTAAATATGCTTTCATCAGGTATAACAATACATTAACGCTCCATTGTTGTTGAGCTGGGTACATATACAATCGTCCAACGATTCATTTTCTCCTTCTATTCAATCAACTGTTACTGGTGAGTGAATGAGATACCAAGATTGCCAGTGAGCAATGGTACAGATATTTTAAGAGAGTATAAAGACTGGAACATATTAATCCCAATGGATGCAACATTTGAGGCGGAATTGATGTTTGAGAGTCCACAGTAGTAGTGTATTCTGTAAAGAAGGACTTCCCTGAACAAGGCTTGTTGTTGTGAATTTTTTTATGGTTATCTTATACAATCGTCACAATAAGGTTGAAGTATAGTATGCATGTATGTATTTCAGGGGGAATTCTTGGTGGAATGTTGGGAGGTGAATTATTATCAAGATTTTCTGATTGGTTGACTCAAAGGGTATTCAATATTCCGAAGGACGTGGCATTGGAAAACGCTTACGTTTACTTTGGGATCGAAAAAGGAGCGTCCAATCATGATATCAACGTTGCGTATCGGAAAAAATGTATGCAACATCATCCTGATAAAGGAGGCGACTCTAATGAATTCCATAAAGTACAAATACATATGGCAATGATTAAGGCATCCAAAGGAATATTATACAGCTAAACAACCTTAATATTCATCCAATCATCATATTTTTTATTTAGTTATATCTTAAGTTTTCACAATAAAGTACTAAATTTATAAGATATTTCACAATAAAAATAATTATTTTTAGTTCAGTTTATGCTCGTTGATCACACAATGTGGCGCTAATTATTGTAATTTGTCTCATACTATTAATATGTGTATTCATTTTAAAATAAATTAAATAATTCACAAAGTACTTAATTCTTGTTGTGATATTTATTGTATTTGATTCATTATCATTTTTGGTTTTATGAAAAGTAATAGTTAATGAAACTTAACAAGGACAAACAATGTACCAAAGTTTTGACTTCATTTTGGTTTAGTTTCCGCTTTATTGTGCACCAATCCAAACTACTAATCACTTCTTCCAAGTTCAATCTGAATGATTGGTTCAGCATGACCAGTCAGCCTTTAGGCTTTTTGAGGTCATGCTTGTAAAGTTTATATGAAGAGACCACTAGTCCTTATCATGCCTAATAGTCCATTCAATAGGTCCTTCTCCTTCTTCTTCTTTAAGAAATCTTTCCTTGAGGACTCTAGTCCTAGGAGTCTATATCTCCAATGAGACAATGCTTCACATTGGAAGATAATGTATGAGGCTGTTCTCTCCTTTCTTCGCACAACCGACAGGCCTATCTGAATATGCATGTGCTTCTTTAGAGAACAGTGACCGGTGAGTAGTCCCGACGCTAAACACTATCTACATACCTAATGCGATTCCTAAAATCTGTAGTATAACTCATACAGCATAGAATATGATCCACCAACCCATATTTTTCTAGGCAGAGCCATCGGTTATTTTCTACCAGCCCCCTCCTTTCCAGATAATACTTAGCTTAGCCTGCAGCGTCTAATAAGTATTCCAGTTATAGAGCTGATTTTCTTATGGCTACATAAAAAATGTTTGGATCTGGTACATGGTTCGTTTATATTGAAACAGATACCTTTGGTGTAGCAGAACATAATTTTGCCTGTCTGGCATCGAAAATCCGGGACATGAAGCGGGGGCGTGTAGTTGAAAATGTAAAATTTAGATGTAAAAAAATGTATAAGGTACACGGATTCTTATTGCAGGAAAAGCTTTTATTCATATTCAAGACAAGCGGAAAAATATTGGCAGACAGTTCGCTAGTGGTTAACGTGCCCCTAGACAACGCCAAAGGGGTGTAAAAGTAAATAGAAAAAAAAATCACAAGGTACATGAACAAATTTTATTATTATTTAAACTTAAAAAAAAACAATTTACCAAATGGCAGACAGAGAAGTGGGTGCTAAAGCCTTGGCAGTCAATTTTAAATAGTTCGTTATAATTTGTTATTTTTAATTGCGTTTCAAATTTCATTAAGGTATGATATGAAAATATCCAAGTCTGATACTATTCAATTTCGCTAGCAGTATCAGACTCAGATTGAATAAATATAATCTTCCTTGGACCCGATTTCTGCCTCATTGCCTGAAATACGGTAGGATTTTTACACATTCAAATAAAAACATTTTTATATTCCTTATGGAAAAGTATTTTACTTTCAAATATTTTAGCATCAAGTACATCTTTTACTATACTAGGCAGCTGTGGTCCATCGAACCAGTTGAATTTATAAATTTCCTCTTATATTATCCATCCACAATTCTCAGGATTGATGGTATTTTTTTGTATGCATTTATCCATATTGTTGCAATATATTTCGTTCTTAATAAATGCTCCCTCAATTCAGCCTGGCTAGCAGGTAATGTGGAAGCATCGAAGTTATGTATCTTTTTTTTCTGGAATGGTTCATCCAAGTCATGGACTATAAGTTTTTAAAAATAATGCAAATCTGGCACTATTCACCGAGTACATAGGATAACCATATAAACTGCAAATGAAAGGCTTATTGAAATTCTTGATTATTTTTTAATATCTGTAAAGGGCGTTGCTTTCTTTGGAAAAAGATGTTCAAAGTAAGGTTAATACACTGATTCGTTCTTACTCATTGCATTAGCGATTTGCCAAAAACATTCAGTAGTATTTCAAAAAAAAAATACTGCAAATGGTAACTAACGACAAAGCCCATAAAATACACATAATTTTTGATAAATATTGGTCACCTTCTATCAAAGACTACGAAAGATCACAAAGAGGCGATTCCTCTGGTAATCGCATGTACGTAGTTTCTGGGCCAGAGCAAGTATAAAACCAGCCGATTTTAATAAAGAGCTGAGAAACAGTCCTTTCAAAGAGGCATTAGTTAATTTTTTTAATAAATCATTAGCAACAGCAAGAAATGATTCCAGGCTGAATTGAGGCAGCATTTATTCAGAACGAAATATATTGCCGCAATATGGATAAATGCGTATAAAAAAGTACCATCAATTTTAAATCCTGAGAATTGTGGATGGATAATATAAGAGGAGATTTATAAATTTAACTGGTTCGATGGACCAAAGCTGCCTAGTACAGTAAAAGATGTACTTGATGCTGAAATAATTGAAAGTAAAATACTTTTGCATAAAGAATATAAATTTTTTTTACTTGAATGTGTAAAAGTCCACTGTATTTCAGGCGATGAGGCAGAAATCGAGTCCAAGGAAAATTCTATTTATGACAGCGAAGATGATTTTCAATCTGTATCAGTATATTTGATACCTTAATGAAATTTTAAACGCAATTAAAAATAATAAATTATTACGAATTATTTCAGATTGTCTGCCAAGGCTTTAACACCCACTTCTCTGTCTGCCATTTGGTAATTTTTTTTTAAGTTTAAATAATAAAATAAAAAAAAATTTGTTCATGTACCTTGTGATTTTTATTTATTTACTTTTACACCCCTTTGGCGTTGTCTAGGGGCACGTTAACCCCTAGAAAACTGTCTGCCAATATTTTTCCGCTTTTCTTGAATATGAATAAAAGCTTTTCCTGTAATAAGAATCGTTCTACCTTATAAATTTTTTTACACCCAAATTTTACATTTTCAACTACACGCCCCCGCTTTATACCCCGGATTCTCGATGCCAGACAGGCTACACCAAAGGTACCTGTTTCAATATAAACGAACCATGTACCAGGTTCAAACATTTCTTATGTAGCCAGCTCTTAGACTATTATGTTTCAATTTTTTGATGTCTTGGCTTGCCTTGAGCATGGTATCTCTTTCCAGTAGACTTTTACTTTGCAGTCCATATTTGCTAGATTTGCAGGGATTCACAGTCGGAGTTCCGGGCCTATAAACTGGGACTGACCTCCTACACTCGCAAATTGGTCTAATACTTCGTTACCAGAATGTTGCGCAGTTTGTTTTTGTTTTGCATTTCGTTGATATAAGAAGCGACCCCTATATGAATATTACAAAACAAAGTAGGTACTGATCCATAAGATGATGGAATAAATAAGACCCAATAATTGTTTGTAACTATGTAGGTATACTTGGATGTCTTCTATCCTTTTTGAAACACCACATTTATAGGAAAATTGGTTCTTCAAACATCAATTCTTGTTTCCTCAGGCAAGTATCAGTTATCAAACAAATTCATGGGAATCCCAATTTCTTATCAAAACAAAATAAATCATAATCTATGTAGATAGACCGAATTGGAATTGAAGTGTGGCAAAAAATTTATCAGTATGCACTTAGGACTTTTAACCATAAAATATGTTTTAACGCGAATTATATTTAGGTATGCCGTCAGTTTCGTATCTGATACTGAAATGCATCAATTGAACTTTGTACTTACCAATAGACAGATTAACTAGTAAAATATTGTTAAAATGTATGAAAAGAGCTTGTAATAAGTTTGGTAACGAGTAGATTTACATCTTTGATAGATAAATCATAAATATATCCTTAATACTTGTCTGTAATTTGTTATTTTAAAGACCACATACGTATATGGAGACACACAGCGAATATGCGAAATGATTAATACTTCAGGACTAATCCATTAGGCTTTCAAAAGGATTACTGAGGGGCAAAGGCAAGAGCAACACTTTGCAGAATGTGTGTCCCCATACCAGCCACACATATTCATTTACTTTTGGGGCCTTAATCTGCATTACTACGGCCTATATTCACTAACTGTTCCAAGTTATTTTCCCTGGAGGACTGTAATGAAGATGTACCGTTGTTTTCAGAAGCCCATTTTGCCCAAAATATGAGCGAAATAAGACAAAATTTGTATTATACGAGATGATTTGTAGATACGGCTTTAGAGGTTATGTTCGCCTTGTATAATGCCACTTGGGAAAAAGTTTCAAGTTATAATGTTCAAGATGGAGACGAGGGATATTAAACTGCTGAATTCTATTGATCGTAATTATAATTAGCTTGTTTTCTATGAAAATTCAAAAATAATTAATTATCGGCCGCACTAGGAGGAAAATTGGTCATTTTTTTGCTATATTTTTTGTTTCTTTCCAATTTATATCTCTCCTTTCCAATATTTCTGCATCTTCTTTCTTAGTTCGTCCTCTCTTCATTTTTGTATTAACTCAGGCTTTCCGCTCATCACTAACTGGTCTGTTGCTCATTTTCGTTAAGCGTTCGAACCACTTTAGCTTTTTATTTTCTAATATTTACTTTTAATTAATGATTTCTATTTTCCTATAAATTACCTTCAGAATGGATGATAAAGTTCTGATACGTTGGTGATTCTTTCATTTATTTCGATATCTCCATTTACATTTCCATTTATCTTTACACCAAGTTATTTAAATACGTTTATCTGCTAGATTTCTTCCTCTTGTATCCTTAATAGCTATTTGTGTATCAACAGCAGAAAGTAGTACTTTGGTAGTCGAGACAGAAAGTTGCCGCTCGACGCGTTAGCGGAGCGCGGCAATCTGTCGAAACTACCAAAAGACTTTCTGCTCTAAATACACACAAGATTTTTTTCAACTATCGCACCAAAATTAACTATATCTTATCTATAAATAAAATTAGGCGTGCGCCAAAGTTACTTTCTGCACACTGTCAGGGTAGTTGCTTCAACCTGTTGTATACGTTTTCGTTGCCTCAATAATGTCGTCCATTACAATTATAAATAGTAGAGGTCTTAGTACTCCTCGTTGTATAAGTCTATCTTTCACTCTGAATGTATCGGATTCAAGGTTATGTTTTCTGATCTAGCAGTAATTGTGATTATACAGACTCATTATTCATGTGGTTAGACTTTTTGAAACACTATCGAGAACTTTTTCAAGGTCCAAGAAAGCCATTTTGTTTGTGATTTTTTTTATCATTTGTGTTATCGTGAAAATGAGATCTTTGGTGCCAAAAAGTTTTACTAAAGTAAGGACAAATTCGATAAAATTTTAGGAATTGAAAAATGTTTAAGCTGCTTTTTCTGATTCCGGAATTTTTTGTGTTATCGCTCCCCTTCAATTCCAGTATTTTTAAACATTATTTTATGAATAAATTCCATCATAAAGCATGTTATATATTGGAAACTGTATTAATAATTAAAATCAATATTTATTTAGCAACGACTTTCATTTGTTAAACAAATTTGGTAATCCAACAAAAAACATTGCATTTGTATTTATTATAAATAAATTATAGACAAACATATGTTGTTACTGAATGTTTAATTATTTTCATAAATAATATATAATGCGGCTTTTGTTCAATAATTTGGAAACGGAAAAATTTGCACGAAAAAAATTTGGAAACAAATTTTAGGTATTACAATTCACCCAGAAATATTTAGATAGCATGGACAATTGAAACAAATTTCCTTAAATCATGTAATATACCAGTTATTATTTGATCGTGTAATTTGGAACAATAAAAAAGTTGTAAAAAAAATTCTTCAATCCAAATCAGCACATTAAACACATATAACGTCGTGCAGAATTAAAATTGTATAGTTTTCAGTACATCTTTGTAACAAATATTTTAAATTCCTAAGAAATGATGAAAAGCTCTACTACACGAAAAAATGCGAGGTTATTGAAAATACAATGCACAAGTTCTGAAGACAAAAAAAATAAATATTTTACTTAACAACAATGGGTTTCTTTTCTCTATAACATACAGTATATCAATAAGGAGCAAACTTAAACCAGTTGTTCACTTTAGCACTAGCTCTACTTAATCTTCCTACGTGCTCCAACCATCTTATCATTTCTGCCTTGAGAACTGCTACTACGAGTATTTTGGGTTCTTAATGTAATTCCGTTAATTATTGGTCTGTACGACTCTCCACCCCTCCTTGGTTCTTATTACCCTATAGATAGCTTGCAAATTCTTCCGTTCCCATATTCGTATCTTTCCTTCCTTTGCTTTATTTAAAATCCAGGAGTCAAAGGCATAAGTAGTTGTAGGTAGGTGTAGGAATAGATTATTTCTGGATACATCTGCATCAGTAGAATAGGGAGGGTGAGTTTAGGCCAACAGCACTCAGGCAACACGTGACCCTTTGTACGTCCTCCCGAGGAGTTGTCCTCCTAGGTCATCATCCATCCTGTCCTTTCCAGGTCACTAGGAGACATCTCCTTTATATCAGCAGGTGTAGACCAAGACTCTACGAACACCCACTTTCTCATTGACGATTCTGGATACATATAATACCTGTGTACTAAAATATATTATTTGTATCTTTCAAAACAATCTCATAATATAGGAATGAAGAAAAATCTTTTATCCAGCAATGACACCCCTTTTGGGCTATCCTTTCCCAATTTAGTTTTTATCCTTCAGAAATTGTTCAAAGGACTACTCAGTTAACCTCGATATACCATGTCATTGTATCTGTGCACATTTTTCTCCGTAATTTTTACGATGTCATGGAGAAAATAGAGATCCTAATTATACCTATTAGTTTTAGGTCAAGAATTATTCTTGTAAATGGATTGCAAAAACTTTGGATCCCTTTGTTTCTGCTATAGAGTGGAACATAAGGACGAAGCTTCTTTGTCGACAAATAAAAAAGGGTTTTAGTAGCACATGCCATTTTTTCACGTAATCTCAAACCTAAATCAAATTCGAATATGTTCCAAGGTCTGCTTGATCTCCCAAAAGAAAACTTTTATTACTTCAACAACTTTTTTACGACTTTTAAAGAATTAATAGTAGACGTTTACGTCTAGACTGTGACCGAGCTGATCCCATCACATGAGAATTTTATACGAGTTTTTTCAATTTACAGTGGGAATCTATACAGAGGGATGATAAAAATGAGCTTTTACAATGTTATAGTATATTACAATATTAAAGTGTCCCATTTCACACGAGTGGTAAAATGTGACTACGGTTTTCACCTTTTTTGTTAAATTACACCCTATTTCAAGTGAATATTTAAAAAATACATCATGGCATTCGAAGACTACAAAAAAGAAAAATTAAAAACGAAACCATTGTTCAATCAGCCCCACCTAGCGACCGTTAAAAGTACTAGAATGAAACGACGATACAATATTTCATTGGGCATTGAATTCCCTTTCAAATGATACTAAGTTTGTCAAAATCGATAAAGCGGAACAAAAGTTATAACAGTTTTATAAGTCAGCTTTCCCACTCACCCCTACCAGCTATTTTACAAGATAGAGGAAAAAGTATTGGAGCAAACTCACCTAAAATTATCTAATGATTACGAATATTAAAATTTTATGGTTTAAGGCACTGAATTTTATTGTTTTATTTCACCAACTTTTATTCAGACTATTAACACCAGAAAATTGAGAAAGTGCAACGAATGGATGCTGGCCACGTCTCTGAGAAGAAATACCGAATCTCATGCCAAATACTAGACCAACACAACAACAACGTCAACGTACAAGGCACCAAAATGGCGGATGAGAATAACTATGTCTACAGCGCTCTAGTTATCATTGTTAACTACACCCTCTAGCGGAGGAGGAAAATAATTTCCAGCAGTTTCTCGTATGCGAGTTTGTAATAGAGATTCTAATCAGACACCCCGCAATATTAATAATAATTGTACAACAATAATGCACGTGGCGTTATATAATATTTTTTTTTCTCGCGAAAACGTTTAGAGAGACACATGTCTTTAGTTCCGTGGCGTGTGTAAGGGGGAGGCAGAATGAATGTTACGCTTCTCAAACTTTCCATACATCAACATTTTATGCAACACGTGCCATAAAACACCCTTATTTCGACCATGTAGCTCATATATCTTCATTAGAAGAGCGGAGGTCCTTCCTACAGGATGTAGACTAGTGACAACCCTAAAGATGGTGGAAGTAATGCTAAAAATATTATAAGACGATGTGTAGTAAGTCTATTAACAGTATCAGATAATATTATGTTGAAAATTTTACAATGTTAAGGGTTGAATAGATTATTGTAATATTTAGGGGAAGATAAATTATCTTAAAAACCTGTCCAAGGGTGAATAAAGTAGGGAAGGGAAAAAAAAACTGAAGAGAGGTCATAATACTCTAAGATTCGGGTTATCTTGCATCGTTTTTCATACGTAGTGTAATGATATTGACGAACTACTCGACTAAAATGAGCATGTGCAAGAGCCAAAAATTTTGTCGTGCCATAGGGGAAACGTCGTCCATTATTTTGCAAAAAGTTGAGGTTCAGCGACCAAGTAGTTGATGAGGGAGAACATTTCGGGTGAAGGTAAATTAGGTTAGATCGACATAAAATCACGTCTAGTATCTTTAGTTTGTTTTTGGCAGAACATTTTTGAGACACCCTATAATCTCAAATGAACAGGTTACATTGATTCAGTTTCTCAAGCTATGCTCAAATATCACAGACGAAAATATGTTAATTACAGAAAGAGCATTGAATTTCTTGATTGTTGATGTTTGTAATACAGACGATAATTATGGTTTGAAAGTACGTAATTTTTGGATGAAGATGACTTGTTTGTAGAAAATTCCACCAATTAACTAAATATAAGAGATTGCGAAAAGATTTTATTACCATTATCGTAGGGGTTGGTCTATAAAACCGAAGCTGCTTTTATCAAATGTGTTTTTTTAGCCGTAATCCGTCTAGACGAGGCATGAAAAATTGCTTTTGATACTCGTAGTATGTTATTTGCTTATAACCTTAATTATTATATACTGTGTTTAGAAATATTTTGTAGTTCCGTGGTATCTATTAAAAATCCAATAAAATTAGCAACAATTTTTGTATTCTGGTTTAGTCATTCTATTAACCTTTGCCTTTGAAAATAGCTATTTTTCTACTATCACTATCGAAAGTCGTCTTTTGTGCCTTGAAAAGCAACTGAAAAGTTGATGTTTTCCGCGAGCTGTCATAATTTGACATTATTGGCGCTCTTAAGCAGAAAGTAACTTTGGCGCACGCCTAATTTTATTTATAGATAAAAGAGAGCTAGTAGATAATTTTGGGGTGGAAAAATCTTGTGTGTATTTAGAGCAGAAAGTCTTTTGGTAGTTTCGACAGATTGCAACTTTCTGTCTCGACTACCAAAGTACTACTTTCTACTCTTGATACACAAATCGCTATTGTGCGACGACTTTCGATAGTGATAGTAGACAAATAATGTTTTCTACAACTGCTATGAAAAGTGACGTATTTCTCATACCTTAGTTAATTTCAAAACCAAATATCGCTCATATTGTGAGAAATATTATTTCTCACGGCACTTTGCCCACGCCACATACATTTATTTGGAGAATCAAATTAAAACGACAAAAACTTAGTAGGGTGCTGTCATCTTTAAATATACTCGGGAAATAAGTATACACCCCTAAGGTGAAACAAAGTACACGCCTTAATGACGGCGCATAATTATTTCTTCTCTCTCTTTCAGCTGTTTTTCTGTCGTACCTGTGGAATCCGGACGGTTCCGATGTAATTTACGCAATCTAAATGTTTACATGCGAGAGTCTTGATCGCAAAAGACAGTTATTACTTGACCAACCGCAAGGAAACGCTGAGCTATATAGCAAACACCCAGCTAAGAACTTGTACAAACTGGTGCAGGGGACCAAGGTGCTGGACTGGGTGCTATGAGAAAGCACGAGCAAAAATGCAATTAGCCATTAGGCTGCAGTGTTATCGGAGACTTGTCAAACGGGCTCGTGTTGGTTGATTTTATTTTAGGTATTTGATCTACCACGTCAATTCTGGGGCCGCGCAGTATGTTTGGGACTTCAGGGTAGGTTACCATAGTATTTTAATGTTTTGATCAGTGGCGGATTTACAGATTTGCCGCCCGTAGGCTATTCAATTTTTGCCGCCTCTAAATTTTGATATCTTATTCCACAATCCTATCAATAAAATTCCAACTTTATGATTTGTGCTCCATCATCCTCGTTACATCAACTTTTCCCGTATAGTTATTATCATTGAAAACTATGGTACCGTGTTAGATCCTTAATTATTTTTACAGCAAAGAATTATCAAAAAACATTTGATAGTTGTCAAAATAAAATATAAAAAAGCTTTTGTAAGAATATTTTTCTCTTAATTAAATATTAATAAATCTAGGCCTAAATATATCCTAAATTACACATATCGTGAAATTGGAGGATCATTGGGCATTTCAATGAAAAATGAGTTTCTTGTTGGTTACCGCATCTGTTGACGGAAACTCAATAAATATATACACACACTATTGTCAGTGGTGATAAATCCTGGATTAACTCTTGTTTCCAAAAATATGGTGGCGACATTTGTCTCAAAAGTAGGTCATGTAGCAACAATTCCTCTGCAAGATCAATGAACTGTTACTGCTAATATGTACATATTTATTTGTAGGTCGGAAGTAACTGCCAAGTTTCAAAAAACCAACCTCCAACGACAAATCATCCTCCACCAAGACAAAGCAAGTTGACCCATACCCCGAATTGCTGGACCATCCTCTATGCAGTCTTTACCTGAACCCTAACGACTTTCCCACTTTCCCAAAAAGTAAGATGAATTGCATTGTCAAAGGTTCCAGTCCCTAGAATGTTAAACTGCATTTCTCTTCGTGGAGAGTATTTTGAAAAACAATAGCGTTTAAAAGTTATCTACTATCTACTGAATATGCAAAATAAAAAAGATTACCATCCTATATGCATACCAAAATGGGTGCCTCGAAGTGGTTGTTTGATAGTATTTGTTGAGTTTCTGGCCAGAAATTCACTAACAATGCTCTGAGTTGGTACGTTATTGTGGTGCAAAATCAATGAAATTTTTCCCACAAATCTCACACTGGCAAGTTTTCATCCTCAATAAAACTGCTAACTATAACGATTGAAACTAGTTCTTCTTCGCTACTTCTTACATCTCTCCGTCAATATTATGGGAACTAACAAAAAAACTTATTCCAAATGAAAATATATTTTTCAACTCT
Organism: Lochmaea capreae; assembly: GCA_949126875.1. NCBI lineage: Eukaryota > Metazoa > Arthropoda > Insecta > Coleoptera > Chrysomelidae > Lochmaea > Lochmaea capreae. Next base: position 23,899,878 of record OX421404.1, read on the forward strand.
CTCCCTAAAAAAACGTACCTTTTTCAATTTTCAATTTGAATCTCTCTCGAAAATACCCGATTTCAGCAGAGATCAAAGATAATATTAATTTATTTATTATTTAGTGAAAGGGAGATGTTCAATTTGATCGAGATAAATTATATTTTTAAGTTACCACCCAACAAGACTCCGTTTGTAAAAGGAAGTTATATGTTGCAGGTCCGTATTTTCGGTTGTAGCTCATCACCCGAAAATTCTTAAAATGCTTTTTTATTTAAAAACTGTTCTCATTCAGTAAAATTTATCTCGAAAAATACAATTTCAATTCTTATCTGTAATTAGTTCATAGGCATTTGCATTTTATTGATTGGTTATCGTTCGACTACCGATTTGAATAATTCTGTAGGTATTACTCGATCCAATTTGAGAGATGGGGTAGGTTTTCTCCGACAAGTCACCCCCAATATTTTTCATCGCAAATTTGCTCCTAATATTTACTTGATTACAGTTTTCTGTAACAATTGTCATAGTAAAGCGTGTTATCAATAGAAGTCAAAATAATAGTGAACGGTCTAAACTTTGGAAAGTAATTTTCGAATTTGTAAGGGGTTTTAATAGTTTTATACTATTATTTTGACTTTTAATATTTAGTAACATACTCAAACATTTTTTGTTATCTAAGTTAAGTAAGTATTCAATACATGTAAGCGTGGTTCAATTTCAAACGTTTCTTGGTGCTACAATTTATTCCACGTCATTCTCATAGGATATAAACAATTTGAGAGTTTAGTTTTTGCTATATTATAATTTTTATAGTATTTTAATTGCTATACTATTATTTTGGAGTAATTTTCCATTCTCAATCTCGTAGGTCTTTGAATAACATTTACATCTTTACAAATGAATTAACTGGTATATTTTTTCCCAATTTATTTCCAGTTTTTCTTGCCTATTTTTTTAACTATTACCTCCCAATACTTTTACTTTCCCACTTCTTTCCTATTCCTTTTCTTTTTCCACAATTTTTTCTAATCCCCTTTCTTTTTTTCTTTCCCCCAAAATTTCCACTTTACATATCCTTCTCACTTTCTCTGTCCTCTTTTTGCTAATATTCTTCGTTTTTATACTTCTCCCACTTCATCATCTCCTCCTTTTTTTATTTTATCTTCAGTTTTATCCCATCTGTCCATCTTTTTCCATTCTTTTCTCTCCTTTTGCCACTTTTCTTTTTAATGTCTCACCACTTTTATCCCAATGTTTTTCCACTTTTTTCCCTCTTTTTCTAATTTACTCCAGTTTTTACCTGTTTGTATCCACTTTTTCCACTCTATCCCCCTATTTTTTACTCTTTTTTCGTTTTCTAATGTATGTGGTGATTATTAGTAACCAAGAATGGTTATTTATATGCTTAGGCCGCGAAATACCTTTTTAACGTATTGAAAAAACATTTATCGTCGAAGCCGCTTGCGGCCGAGGCAAGATAGTCTTGAGGTCGTTAAAAAGTTTCGCGGCCATTTTAAATTTCGCGAACTGTGCTGAGAACGCGAAATACTGACTTCACGTGCGAATGCACGAAAAATATATTATGTACAATAGTACAATGCCTATTTGACGTAGAGCCACAGAAATTCCTGGCCGGGCTTGCTAATGTTTCTATAAATTTCACTATACCAAATAAACAATATCTTTATCAAATAAATGTGTGTGTGACTGAAATCAAATTTTCATAATATATTTTGTTGTTACGTTGATTATTTCACCACTTTATTCGTCCAATTTGTCCTTTTCCAACTTTACAAATGTACAACTCCGCTAAAAAATAATTTGTAAGTTGAGGTTAGGTAAGAGAATTTTGACACTCCTGTATTCCTGACTAAATACTGCTCTGCTCCGAAGGGCTGAACAGTTGAAGGGAAACATATGACATTTTTATCTTTTGCATCTCATAACATTAATGAATGGTATCGGGTATTAAAAATATTCAACACCCTATTTTTAATCACGACGCATCATTAATTCATTTTAATTTCGATTTTGTTAGTCATATCTCATGAAAATGAAAAATCCCCTAGTTTAAGATCATGGGGCTTGTTTAACGTATCCTAATAGTTATTCTTTTTGGTATATAAGCATATTGAATTTGTTATGAGGGTCCCGAGTAATTTAAATGATGAATACTAATTTTTGTGATTTAATATCTCAACGTTCAACTTAACAATTTACTGATGTACTTAGGAGAGTTGTAGTTGGTTTCCTGTGCAAGTGTTCTTATTTATCTCGTTCAGTCAGGGTTTGGTATTCCCGTATCTATTATATCACTTTTTAAGTATCATAGGAAACTAACCAAATGAACGAATGAAGAACAACCATAGTTGTCAATAAGTGTGAAAAGCTGTCGGTGTACGATACTCGTCGATGCAGGGGTTTTCCCCCCAAATTTAGTGGGAAAAAATGTGGGATGGGGTTTTTTCAGGGGTTAGGGGTGCCATATTTGTAGGGGTATTTTTAGGGATTTTTATATGTCAATATGTATGATTTTAAAAAGTCGGAATCTGAAGACAATTATTTGTTAACAGATGTCGAAAGGAATATTTATAATTATTCCTTGCGACATCTGTTGATATATTCACTCTATTAAATACTGTAATGTGTGTATCCTAATGTGGATACTGGGTGTATTAGGATTGTAGAAGGGCCTCTGAATAGGTGGTGTTGATGGTCACTCGGTGGGTCATCTTACAGGAATAAAACAACTACCTGTATCACTGGGACATGTTCTATTTATTACTTAATATACATTAACTACTAACACTAAATGAATACTCTTAGATTACTACTTAGAATGAATCGCATGATATGAACTGAATTGTAATGACCTCTTAAAATACTATCGTTACATATTTATATATCAAGAGTCAAGTTCATCGTAAGTAAATATACATGATACTAGTTAATATTTATTCGCTTTGACATTGACTCGTACGTGCAACCTTTATATTTATTATTTATAAAACAATTCGTGGTTTATTGGAATTAGCTGAAGGGAATTTATTCGATAATAATTTAAATAATTAATAACTTAATATTTAGGCCAAAAGGCATCACAATACGACAATATTACAGGAAACTGTAATAAGATTAATTATTTGTTACTTGAAGTTTTCGATAATACATGAATAAAGAATTTTAAAAAATGATGTTGCATAATGGAATTATTTATTGGTTGTTTGAAATTTATTATTTGTTTAATGATATTTTATTATTTATTAATTATTTTTAATGTATTGACTCATTATTACCATGCTTATAGACACAATGCCTAGCTAATAATAATGCTTTATTTCAATTGAATTATAAACTAGATTAATTCATAAAAATAAAAACTAATATTTATTAGTTGCTTTTTTTCTTTCCCCCGGCTTAGCTTAGCCAACTACAGAATTCTTAGCTGAGCTGAATGTATAGTTCGAACGCATTTTTCGAAGAAACTCTGCACAGTCGACAATATCGGCACAAGCGCCTTTGCATACAGACAAAGATGAAAAGGTAAACAAATTAATAAATCAAAAAATTATTGAATTAGAACTTTCAATTTCGAAGATTGATTAAAATTAAAATTACCAATAAAATCAGGAAACTAGTAGCAGATTAAAATGAAAATTTTATACCTACCAGTTAATTTTAGCCATTTTGGCATGTTGCTATGCCAATAACCTAATGTGGAAAGTGGAAATTTCCCTCTGGCTTGACAGCTGTCATAAACACATAAAATTATCATTTATTTTTTATGCGTTATTATTTTTAATTATTTTTATACTTTCCCTTGTTTCTAGTAGTATAAAATTAGGAAAAGTATAAAGACTAATATTTATTTTAGATTATTATTTAAACCTTGTTTTACTAGAGCATAGGGAAATTACAATATTTGACATCAAATCCGAGGTTAATAAATGAAAAATGGGTAATAATATGTCACCTAAGTATGTCACCAATTTAATTTCTATTTTAAAAAAGTTTTGGTATAAAATTTTCTTACCGAATCTCCCTAGAGCATGAATAATTAATATACGGGAAATTTTCCTCAGTTGCGAATTTTTGGAGAAAATTTTCGGAAATAATTCGTGCTCTAGGGAGATTATAAGTGAAAATTCAAAACGGATTCTATTAAAAGCGAGCCCAATATGTTTTTATAAGGTTAGAATATTTATCGTATGTCAAAAATGAGTGACTTTTCTTGCATTCGCGATTAAACTTAGCTAAGAAATTTGGCTAAGTTAAAAATCCGGAAGACTTGGCGGAGGCATGAGGAGAGGTAAGTTGATCTTAGTAAATCTAACGTGGTAGAAAAAAAGCAAGTATTAATTCGAAAATGAAGGCTACAAACAATGATTTTATATCCAAGCACCGATTCTACAAAACCCCAATGAACAGATATCGTGCATAGCCGCGAAAAGCCTAAAATAGAAATCCATACATTTCATCGGCTGATGATATAATTCTAATTATTCGGATGTTAGATAAAAGTTTGGGATTAAATATAGAGATATTGGCAAAAAATTCTTATTTATTTTTAGAATCTATTCAGCTATCCCAATATTTTTAGGAGCAGTATCTCTATTTTTCACCCTATTTTCTACTTGTTGACTAGATTAGCAGCTGCAACTGCATATTTATTACAAACAATTCATGTTATAGAGCCTCAATTGACATCACCACTGAGACCTTCCGGGCAACGACACAGTCTCAATTTAAAATTTTAGCATACAGCTACAACACATAATTCTATTTCCTTTATGTATGTAAATTACAATAACCGTTTCAACGGAATACTGCTTGAGACAGTGCGCATGAGAAGAAGTATTGAATTAGCAGTAGAGGATACTCGAAATTGATAAGCGGCCTTTAATGTATCTACACATCTGTTTAAAACCCCTGTTGTTAGAGCAATTTTACACCAAAATATTATTTTGTATTCTATGGTTGTGGATTGACAGACAGTCAGTCAATGGTTGGTATATAGATGTCAATTGTCAATAAAAAATGAATTAAAACTTTTGTTAAATCTGTGCTGTATTGAAAGAATAAATCTACAATAATCCATTCAGTATTTTATTAAAAGGTTCTGAGTATTACAAGAAGCCAAGCACTGCACTCTGAAATTAAAGTATTATCAGGTTATGGGCCCAGAATTCGCAATTTGGCACAAGTAAACTCAGAAAGTAATCAAGTTGAAGGAAAACGTGCTCCATCACGATGGCAAATCGAGAAGAAAAATATAAAGTTCCGCTATTTGATGGCAGCAACTACCACAGTTGGAAGTTTAGAATGGAAATTCTGCTAGATGAATTAGATTTGTTGAATTATGTACAACAACCTCTAAGGTTAGAAAATGTACCAAGCACCGGAACAGAAGCTCTAGAAATAAATCGTAGAAACAGTCAACTAATAAAAGAAGACAAAGCATGCAAAAGAAGAATTGTTTCGAAGGTATCAGATTCTCATTTAGAATACTTGCAAGGCAAAGAAACTGCATACGAAATGTGGGAAAGTTTGAAAAGTGGCTTTGAAAGGCAAAGTTTGGCCACACAGAATCGGATCAAAAGACAAATGGAAACATTACAAAAAAATTCAACAGTGAGTCTTTCTGACCATTTCCTACATTTTGATCAGCTAATAAGGACATATAAATCAGCTGGAGGCCAGATCAGCGAAAGAGAATGTGTTCTTCAGTTATTTCAATCTGTCTCTTCCAATGAATATCAAACAGTCATAAGCACATTGGAAACTCTATCCCTAGCTGATGAATCACTAATTACACTTGCCGCTGTAAAAGGAAGATTACTCGATGAAGAAGCCAAACTTTCTACGACGTTAACCAGGTCCAAAGAAGAAAACAAGTCATCTGCTGTCTTCATGACCAATTCTGGAAAGAAACCCTACAAACAATCATATGGAAAGCAAAGTGGAAGTTCAGGAAAAGGGGCCAACCAGGAAGCGTTCCCCTACAAGTGCTACTTCTGCAATAAAATTGGACACAAGAAGGCTGAATGCAGGAAAAGATTGAAATGGGTGGATCAGAAAACAGGACAGGTAAATGCTGCTTCAACAAGTGCACAAGCAGGTAACGCAGATTTTTGTTTTGTTGCTAGTAGTGAAAATTCAAAAACTTTTGTAAAATGGTATTTAGATTCAGGTGCGACTGAACATTTGGTTAGTGATAGCAATTTGTTGAATAATGTTAAATTTTTAAAAGAATCTATTAGGATTAGAGTAGCAAAATCAGGGCAATATATGCAAGCTAAAAAATGTGGTTCCATTAAAGTAAAGTCTATTGTTTTGGATAAATCTTATAACATAACTATTAATGATGTGTTACATGTACCTAATTTGCAGTATAACTTACTATCTGTAAGAAAATTAGAAATGAATGGTCATACAATTGTATTTGAAAAAGGTCAAGCAAAAATTATGAACAATAATATAGTTGTAGCTGTTGCTTTACGCAAGGAAAAATTGTATGAATTAAATTTTGAAACATTGGTAGGCACAACTGAGGCAAACATGACAGTAACTGATTATGATACTTGGCATCGCAGATTAGGTCACCTTGGTAAGAATAAATTGATAGAATTAAAAAATTTAGTTGACGGTATGCAAATTAATTATACTGACAAAGCTGAAAAGGTATGTGAAGTGTGCGTAAGTGGTAAACAAACTAAACTACCACATAATGAAAAGCGAACTAGAGCCAGTAGACCATTAGAGTTAATACATAGCGATATTATGGGACCTATAAATATTAATTCTTGGGATTCAAAGAAATACATACTTTGTTTCATAGATGATTTTACTCATTTCACGGCAGTTTATTTTCTAGAACATAAATCAGAGGCATTCAAATTTTTCAAAATTTATAAAGCTAGAGTCACAGCACATTTTAATCTCCCAATTAGCAGGTTTAGGTGTGATAGAGGAACGGAGTATCTTTCTAATTAATGAAGAATTATTTTGAAAAGGTGGGCATTCAATACGAATGCACTATAAGGTATACACCTCAACAAAATGGAGTCGCGGAGAGAATGAATAGAACCATAGCAGAAAAGGCTAGATGTATGCTTATCGAGTCAGGATTGAGAAAGGATCTATGGAATGAAGCAGTACTTACTGCGGTCTATATAATAAATAGGACACCAACTTCTGCTCTGAATGGAAAGATACCAGCTGAAGTCTGGTATGGCAAGAAACTAGATTTGAGTAAACTGAGAGTCTTTGGCTGCATTGCATATCTGCATCCTCCAAAACATATGCTGAACGGGAAGTTTGGTTCCAGAACGATAACCTGTTATATGATTGGGTATTGTCATAATGGCTATAGGTTATGGTACCCAAAGGAAGAAGCAGTTATTGAAGGTCATGATATAGTTTTTGATGAATCTTCAAAACACTTTGAAAGACAATTAACTGACTGGGATGACACAACTCAGCGAACATCAGAACAGGTAGAAGTCATGAATCAACAGGAAAATGATGAACACATTGAAGAAGAAAACATAGAAGAATTTGATGACACAGGAAATCATGAGATGAACCAACATGAGCCTACACCAAGGCAAAGTAGAAGAACTAGAAAACCACCAAATTATCTCAAAGACTATGTTGTTGATGATGACTTTGATGCACTTGCATTTAATGCTGAAATTTTTGTAGATGATGTTCCAGAAACATATGGTGATATTAAAGGAAGGACTGATGAGATACACTGGAAGCAAGCTGTTAAGAACGAACTGGATGCACTTCATGAAAATAATACCTGGACATTATGTGAACTACCAAAGGATAAAAGAATTATTGAAAATAAATGGGTTTTTAAAATAAAAAGTGATTCACAAGGGAATCCTCATACTTACAAGGCAAGGTTAGTAATTAAAGGTTGTAGTCAACGTAAAGGGTTTGATTATAAGGAAACATATTCACCGGTTGCTAGACTAGATACTGTAAGGGTGTTGTTATCTCTAGTAGTCTCTAAAGGTTTAATTTGTCAACAACTTGATGTTAATAATGCATTTTTAAATGGCGACTTAATGGAAGAAATTTATATGCGGAAGCCCGAAGGGTTAGAAGACGGTTCAACGTATGTTTGTAGATTAAATAAAGCACTTTATGGTCTAAAACAGGCTCCGAGAATGTGGAATTTAAAATTTGATGATTTAATTACAAGTTTGGGATTTAGAAGAAGTGAAAATGATCATTGCCTCTATATTCGAAAAATAAAAACTCGGATCATGTTTATTCTCATTTATGTTGATGATATGATTTTAGCATCAGATGATATTAACGAGTTAAATGAAGTAAAAACAAAATTAATGTTGAAATTCAAGTCAAAAGATTTAGGAAAATTAAATTATTTTCTTGGAATTAATGTCACTTACAGTACCGAAGCATTGTTCTTATCAAATGAACAATTTTTGAGAAGTGTATTGAAAAGATTCAGAATGGATGAAAGCAGCCCAATTTCAACGCCACTGGAGGCTAAACCACCTAGAGATTTAATGGGTCCTTGTATTGTAGAAGTCAAACCTTATCGAGAATTAGTCGGTTGTTTAATGTATGCCATGGTGTCAACCAGACCTGATTTAAGTATGGCAGTTAATTTTTATAGTCAGTTTCAGTCAAATGCAACTGAAAATCAATGGGTTGGCTTGAAGCGTATACTAAGATATATTAAAGGAACTTTAAATTATGGAATAGTTTTTACAAGAAATGTTACAGAACCTCTCATCGGATATGCAGATGCTGATTGGGCGAATGAATATGACAGGAAATCTATAAGCGGATACCTATTTGAAGTCTTCGGTAATTTAGTAACGTGGTGCACTAAGAAACAGAGAATGGTCACTCTGTCCTCTACGGAGGCTGAATACGTTGCTCTAAGCCAGGCAGCGTGCGAATTTATTTGGCTGAAAAATCTTCTTTTAGAAATGAATGTAGCTGTTCAAAGTGTGAAAATATTTGAAGACAATATGTCCTGCATTCATCTCTTAACAAAGCCAAATCATTCAAGACAAAAACACATTGATGTGAAGTATCATTTTATTAAGGAATTGATAGCTTCAAATGAACTTGAGGTCTTATACATAAACACAAGTGAACAAAAGGCTGATGTACTCACCAAAGGACTTAAGACTGCACAATTTTGTAAGCTACGTTTTGCATTAGGTGTAACTTCCCATAACTGAATTAATGATATTCTTGTCTCGGTTTGTTTCAGTTGTGGATACTAATTTTTCTTACATTATGTTATTTAGTTTTGTATTTAGTATGGTGGTAAAATTGAGGGGAGGTGTTGTTAGAGCAATTTTACACCAAAATATTATTTTGTATTCTATGGTTGTGGATTGACAGACAGTCAGTCAATGGTTGGTATATAGATGTCAATTGTCAATAAAAAATGAATTAAAACTTTTGTTAAATCTGTGCTGTATTGAAAGAATAAATCTACAATAATCCATTCAGTATTTTATTAAAAGGTTCTGAGTATTACAAGAAGCCAAGCACTGCACTCTGAAATTAAAGTATTATCAACCCCAAATTGTGTGAAAATAACTTGCCCTTGCACGTATAGGGTTGGAGGTCTGCCTTTATTGGCAGTTGCGGCGGTATTATACACACAACGCAATAGTCTAGGGATATTTTTATAAGTAGTCGTGTTTTTACCTGTAATCAACTGGAAAAAGTAATACAAAATTTGTAGTTTAGATTGTTATTAAAAATGTCAAAAATTTTTTGCAAAAAATAACAGAAAACTGACCAAAAACAATTGCTGTTCTTTCAAACGTCAAAAAAAATACAAAAAAACACCAAAAATAAACTACGACCACCACGTTGATTTATCACAGCTCTATATCTAACATTCATGCTCAAAATTACATTGTTAATGTCTGCTTGAGGTATTTGTGTCCATTGTACTCTCAGAAGCTCTCGAAATTGAAACTCGTTGTGAATGTTGCCCATGAGTGAAGTAATTCGTCGTTGTAGCATGTCCAATACGTGCTCAATGGGATTCAAGTCTGGTGACTGTGCTGGCTATGGCAATCAGTGGCGTAGCTAGGGGGACAAGGGCCCTAGTGCATAGGGAAAGTTTGAACTTATATTGGCCTTCAAGCATTATTGATAGGAATAAGAATAGGAAACAGTGAGTTGAACTTATCACTAGTAGGCTAAATCCATACGTCGTCTCTATTAGAATCTCCATGTGTTTAATAGAAGAAAAAGGGAATAAATAAACAACGACGCACATGACAATTTAGAATATTGATTATACAGATGAGATTGATTAAGGGAAAAAATGATTTTAAACAGACTTCCCCGTCCAATTCACAGTCTCTTGCGCGCTTTAATTTTTACGAATTAGTCTATAATTTCACTCAAATTCAAGTTTGATGCCGCCTCGAATGCTGTTTCTTAAATATTTTTTAATCTTCAGTTTACTGAAAGATCTTTCTGCTACCACGGAAGTAACAGGAATTGTATGATGCTACGCTGTATACACTTCCGTAAGGAGAGAGGATCGGATGCTATACATTAAGTAATTGGAGCGAAAAATTGGGTCCAATTATATCGCAATACTTCTTCTGAAACTGATCACATTTCTTGAGTAAAATCCTTTCATTCCAGCTAAGCAAATTTTTTGGAATCAGGAAGTCGAACGATTTACAAACTGTACTCATACCAATAAAACACGCATCTAACTGATTGATCATTATGTCGAGTACATTGTTGACAAAAGTTACTCAAAAGACTTCTTCCTGGTTTTCGAATCGGTTTGCCTAATATTCCGCCAAATTCGGTAATTGTTATGGATAATGCGTCGTATCATTCGCGAATATTAAATAATTATTTTTGTTTCAAAGCTGAGGTTAGAAGGCCCCCTGAGCTCCGGGGCCCTGGTGCACTGCACCACCTGGCCCTATGATAGCTACGCCACTGATGGCAATACATCAATACCTTCGTTACCCAACCAGTTTACTACAATATGGACAACATGTGGTCGAGTGTTATCATGCATTAAGTGAAAGGGTGAAAGGTATCTCCAGCAACACCAGCAAATGGACGAACGATAGGTTGGAGAATGGTATCCAAATACTGCTGACTTATGAGAAAGCCGAATGAGAAAATGAGCTCAGTTCTTCCTTCAATAATGATTCAGCCCCATACCATTAACGTGCCACCTCTGTTTGTGTACTTTTCCTGCACATGTCGCAAGCGTTCCAAATTTCCGGGCTGTCTTCACACTCTCGTCTGACGAAAATCTGGATGAAATCCAAATCTACACTCATCGGTGAATGAAACTGTAGCTCAGTCATTGTCAGCCCAATTCAGAAACTCTTGACCAGGTTAATCAGTGGTCGCTGACTACGAAGATTGGCTTCATGGAGACGATTTCTTACCGTATTACTGCCAATTGTCACATTATGTGCACGCTGTAATATTAAGCAACTCGGGTGCTGTGATTGTCGATTGCCTTCAAGCGGTTAAAACTAAATACCGGTCTTGAGCGGCGGTTGTGGAACGACCATGTCCTGGATGTTGCTCGGCTGGACTCCTAGTGTCTCTAAACCGACGCCATAATAGACTTATGACGCTTTGCGAGACTCCCAATTGTTGAGCTATTTGTTTTTTGTCGCACACCTGATCTTACCCAACTGAATTTAAGTTATTGAGAAGAAAAAAACTTTTTTCTACTATCACTATCGAAAGTCGTCTTTTGTGTCTTGAAAAGCAACTGCAAAGTTGCTGTTTTCCGCGAGCTGTCATAATTTGACATTATTGGCGCTCTTAAGTAGAAAGTAACTTTGGCGCACGCCTAATTTTATTTATAGATAAAAGAGAGCTAGTAGTTAATTTTGGTGTGGTAGTAGAAAAAATATTGTGTGTATTTAGAGCAGAAAGTCTTTTGGTAGTTTCGACAGATTGACGCAACTTTCTGTCTCCACTACCAAAGTACTACTTTCTGCTCTTGATAGACAAATAGCTATTATTAGGGTCAATTCTTTAAGAAGTGGTTAAAAATTAGAACTGTTTTAATCCATACATAGATAAGATTAGGATTTAAATTTTAACAAATATAGTGTCCAATTAATAGTTATGCATACAGAATAGTAAAATGGACTAAAGCAGATTATCTAATTTTTAACCATGAGTTAAAATTTAACGTTTGCTCCTATTGTCTTCTTTCTTCATATAATTTTATTTTCACAATGTTTTGAAGGTGTTTTGTGAACATTCACTTTTATGGTTGCTCTACATGGTAACTGGAGATAAAAATTTTGTTGCATTTCAGAAAATGTTATAAGATACGAAGCACCAAGAGGCGAAGTACGTGAACCAGACATCGATTTAGAAGACATCAGCTATGATGGTACTCTGGATGGTAAAATGATGAGAAACGGCTTAGGGCAATTAGTAGATGGTCTCTATGGGGATAATGATTATCAAAGGCAGTTACAAGGGGAACAATCAGGTAAGACGTAGATAGTAATATAGAACAGTTCGCTCAATGTTTTAATTTAAGTATAGGTATTCAACCAAATTTGCACTATTTTTAAGTATCCTGAAGCACCAAAGTCCTATTCGCGGTACCAGCTCCAATGTAATATTGTAAAAAGCCGAAAAAATGGGAGATCTGAACATTTGAAAGATCTAGTAGGACCTGGACAATCAAATGAATGTATAAGTAAAACTGCACTAACAATTTTAACAGGTGTCCTAACGGGACATTGTCGCCTGAAAAAGCTTAAAATAGTGAAGGAAGAAGAATGTAGATTATGTGGTATGGAAGAAGAAACCTCCAGTCACATACTTGGAGACTGCATAGCAAGTTATAATCCTAGGGCACAACATCTAGGAGACTACTAGATAGAAGAGAGACACAAAAATTCCTCCGGGTAATAGACCTAAAGGAGCTACTAGTCCCTGAGACTTTCTTCAGGGACTAAGTAGATCTTATAGTGAATGTCATCCCAATATACATACATACAAGTAGTGTTGGCAGTAGGTGTGCAAGCCGTTGTTGTTAAAGACATATTTTTTTGTCGTAAAATGCCTAGAAGAAAGTAAAAGTTAACGGGGGATGTGCTGAGACTTTCTATCCTCACTGTATGATTGAAAGTCTACAAATTCCAAACTTGGCAATTATAAGTAATTAAAAGCAACTTAAAATAACCAATTATGCTACTAGAGCTATTTCGATGCTGTGAAATTGTTTGCAAACATGTTTGTTTATTTTATTAACTAATATTGTTCACCAAGTACTCAATTTAAATAACATTTTCACCACCATTTTAGTACAAATAATAGTGCTCGCGAACAAAAATCAATATTTGCTCAACGGGTGATAACTTCAAAGGGTAAATTGTTAGCATGAAATACATTTGTCAACTTACTTGTTTAAACAGAGAAACAGATCTTGAAATGAAAAAAAGTCATTGACATCTTTGGGAAATTTCTATTGTCGCCGTTTGCCATTTTCAAATTAGTCGATGGGTGTATGTCTGATTGTTTTAATAAAGTTTTATTTGTACCGTAGTTTAACGCAGCAAGAAAACAGCAGTTGATTTTCAAGAATATGCACCTAAAGGTTATAAAACTAGCGTGGGGCAAACTAAATTTATACAGTATTTGTGTAAATTCCACTAACAAAAGTAATTGCTATTGATACAAACAAAAATGATTCAACTCTAAACTGATATGTTAACTGAACAGTCGTGATGAGTTTGAAAATAAATATAAATATAAGATATTGAGGCTATCGGTCATCATAATGTTAGCTTAGAGTGGTGCTCGTAGTATGTAGCATTGAGAGAGATAGTCATAAAATATAGATGTATGTATGTATATATGATGGGGTGACATTCACTGAGACCTAAAAGATCTATTGTGTCCCCTTACTTCAACTTAAATCCTGAAGAACGTCTCAGAGACTAGTAGCTTCTTTAGTCCTATTTCCCTGAGGAATTTTAGGATATCTGCAGGCTTCAGCTTGGGTAAATGTCCCTCTTATTTCCAATAATCTCCTAGGATTCTCAATTGCTGTGCCATTCGCAAGTATGTGAATGGAGGTTTCTTCTTCCATGCCACAGAATCTACGTTCTTCTTCCTCCAATATTTGGAGCTTTTTCAGGTGCCCGTTCGGGCGGCAATGTCCCGTTAGGATCCCTGTTAAAACTCTTAGTGCAGTTGTAGTCACCCATCAGGTACTTTATTGTGAAACATCTAGGGTCTAGGGAATACTTCTGGAAAATATCATGCTAATTCGGGAGTTCCTCATTGATCTAACTTAGGACCATTGTTGTTCGCTTTGTTTGTAAATGATCTGACACAGTGTGTTTAATTTTCAGACTCTTTATTATTTGCCGAAGATTTTAAAATGTTTAAAGAAATACAAACAGTTAGGGACTGTGTCATGTTACAAAGAGATATAAACAATATTCACAAATGGAATATTGATAATCAATTGAAATTTTAATATTAATGAGTGTTCTGTTATGTCCGTGACTCGTAAAAAAGAGTGTATTGTTTTTGATTACCGAATTGAAAAGGATTCTTTATGTAGACTGCAAGAAATTAAAGATTTAGGTGTAACATATAATAAAAAATTATCATATGCATCTCATATCATTAAATCAGTTGCTAGTGCAAATAGTATGTTAGGCTTTATCTGGAGGCAAACGTACTTCTCAGATATTAAAACAATATCTATTTTGTATAACGCGTTGGTTAGACCTAAGTTAGACTTTGCGTCTATAATTTGGGGCGAACAAGCAAAAGTGCACTTAGATGCTGTTGAGAGAGTGCAAAACAGATTGTTGAGATATCTTTATTTTAAGACATACCGAAAATGGCCAGACTATACAACAGTTAGGACAACAAGATTACGTACAGAATTTAACATAATATCTTTACAGTGTAGACGTCAGCTATCAGCAATGATTTTCTTGTATTAAGTTGGTAAACAGTATTACAAATTCTAGCGCTCTATCGTCTTTAATACCTTTTAAAGTACCCCAAAGAATAACAAGATGTAAAATTCCATTTGAAATACTAGTATCTTCAATTTCATCCTCACCTCTGAATTCCTTGCTGCGGCTGGCTAACAATGTAGGTCAATTGATGGAAATCAATTTTACTGTTCCGTTGGCACAATTCAGGCGAGAAATATATAAATATTTAAAATGTGTTGGAGTATAAGACAACCAGTTTGATTCTGTCAGTTTTGTATTTTGTACTATTTTTATTTTATATTGCTTTTGTATTTTGTATTTTGTTTTTGTATATCATATTTTGAATTTGTAGGATAAGCTACTGTCCTTATACTTAGGTTGTAAAACCTGTTAGGACTTTAATAAATAAATAAATAAATCAGAATCTTTGATTGTCCAAGCCCTACTAGATCTTTCCAATGATCAAATCTCTTTTCTTCGACTTTGCCTATTCCTTTCATTTCTTTCAATATTACCGCAAAAGGGTTCAATACAGAAAAATCGCTGTTCAATGGTTTGTTATCCTGTATCATAAAAAATAGAAATTAGTAAAAAAAGTAGTTTTGTTTCATTCCATTACCTAAGTACTGCTAACGACGAGGACTAAAGTGGCTATATAAAGGACATTTTTTAACAGAAATGTCAGTGTCAAACAGTTTAATAGTGGTATTTGTATATAAAAGATAGGCAATTAATTTACACAAACCTGGCAAGTCAAACGGCGAAATTGGAATATTACTGGGCTTATCCAGATACAGAGTTCGAAATTGTATAATTCAAACGATTCAGGTACCCAAATTCCCCGACATGTGAAAACGTCTAAATTAACAGACAATGACGTTCACAAGAGCAACTAGTATGACAGCAAACATTTTTAAAAGCGTGAAAAAACTAGTATAGTATATTTTGTAGGAAAGGATCCAAGCCATCCAATCATCAAGATAAACACCTTTAGGAATAGAATTATCAAATTTTATTACACTCAGTTCGGCAAGCAATTCTTTTTTTATTTTACATTTATTTTCAAATAAAGTGTACGTTAAAATTTAAAAATAATAACATGTTTTTAATAGATTGATATTTTGAGGAATTGGGGTGGACCGATTAGGGTGGACCATGGACCACCCTGCCCCCCCCCCCCACCTGTAGGCACGCCTATGGTTCGATGTCGGCCAGAGGGGTTTTCGTCCATATTTTCGACACAGATAGATATTTAAACTTCCTAGAGGACTTTTTATTGCCTATTTTGGAAAAGAGTAGGGTTTCTGGAAATGACTTAATCTTTCAGCAAAGCGGTGAGGCATATTACCCTTCAAAAAAATCCATGAAATGATTATGAAATACCGCTCCTAAAATGGGTCTCGTCTAGTGCGGACCTTTCGACAATCGATAATTTGTGGCTTAAAATGAATAAGTGCCAGAACAAAAACACAGAATCGAGAATATTTGGGATAATTTAACCCCAAAGTAGTGTCAGAAGAATTTAAACCTTAATTGGAAATAAAGGTAAAGTGACTAAAGTGGTAGAAACGGATTTTCTAGTTTTATTTTTGAATTATTTCTAATTTATTTTTTCAAAATTCTACATTAAAATCCATTCGCGATAAGTTATCAGTGACCTGTAGATATCATCAACAAAATATTTAATAAAACGATGTTCCATAAGTTACATAATGAAATTAAAAGCCCTGGGAAGATTTTTATTACATTCAAGTTTAAATTCAACAAAAAACTCATTTACTAAAGTTTCACGGTTCAAACCCTTGGTAATTAATCAACATTTTGACCGAGACTTTTTTCATAAGATTAGTACTTTATTTATTAGCGACTTTTCGCCTTTTTTTCAGACTTTAATCTTTTTTGTTGCGAGGTTTAACATTATTGAATTCTTAAAAGACTTGGGTGTGGTAATGCGTCAGACTAAGTAAGAACCTTGATGTACGAGAAGGGTAAGAAAATTCAACACCCCTAATTAAGTTAGGAAAAAATATGGTAATGGAGATACGATTTCATTAATTCATATTGTAAGATGTAGAAAGATGGAATATACGTGATACACAAATAGCTATTGTGATTCGTTTTTATTTGTTATTTTATTTCCATAACAATGTAAGCGATATAATTTCTCTTACAACTTACTGGGTGAGCCAACAATATTCAACAATCACCAAAAAATTCCAATATCTTTGGAATTACTAGAGATATCAGTTCAGGGTTTTAACAGGTTAATAAATCATCCAATTTGCCTTTTTCTAGGCTGGTAAGAGTTACAGCATTTAATTTGTTGAAATTTCTCAGAAAAAATCATAAATAGAGCTAGAGATGTTACATAACGCCTTCTGGTTCCCGATTCAAAAATTAAAACTGTTATTTTTTTCTGGAATCTACCTTGAATGCTTTATGCATATGGAAGTTACACCCTTTTTATATCAACGGACGAACACCTCCCCACCACTTCAGATAGTTTACGCCACCTAGCGAAAAATCTTGGAGTCAAAGATATATCCGTATATCCATCGGTGCATATAGCACGGGAAGTAGTTGTTGCTTCTTAGTTGAACAATCACTGATTTCGAAAAATATTTTTCAAAGCTGTATGAAGCGGTGAAATAAAAATAATTATTTTTCAACATCTGTTGATAAAACGCTTTATTAAATACGACAATATTACAGGAAACTGTAATAATCTTTATTGTTCCAAGCCCACGGACTTGTCAAATTTTTTGAATTTTGGTTTGCGATTGGAGGTGAAGATGTCGCTACTGTCACAATCTTTAGATTTCCGTCACTGGAAGACATGTATTGATTGTGATTGAAGTGTATTCTTCAGTTCGAATGGGGTGTTGAACTTAACAAAAATATGATGTTTTCTCTATGTTAATAGTTAGAGGTGGACAAAATCATAATGGGAATCGATTATTTTTAATATTTTTATTCTCACAAGGTTTTTATGCCGATTTGAAAATTCAACTTTTGGACGATTTAAATAATCCGCCATTCATAATGTGACGTATGCTCACTAGACCAGAAGTTAGCTACATAAGGGTTGACATAGGACCACAATTCTGATGTGATGAAGTACTTATAGGTTATACTTATGTCATATTGCTGTTATAGTGACTTAGGAATTGTTTTTTTCCTCCCATCATCGAGTGTTGGGTATAATTTGTCCATGTCACTTTCAAACTAAAAATCAAACATACACACACGTATACAATTACTCACATAAAAATGATCTTCACAGAAATAGTAATAAGTTTTAGTCTGTTTATATTTGCTTCTAGCACCCTCAAACCAAATTTTCTTTAAACTGTTACTGCAGGCACAGTTACAAACTTTTTATTAGGCGTTGTAACTGTTGTGCTCGTGCAGTTGGATACAAAACAAGATTTATACGATATTGACATTATTCCAACATAAAAAATTGTGGAAAAAAACTAAAAAAGTATTGACACAATTTTTTTATAATACTGAAACGTCAAGCTTGAATAAAATGTAAACAAAACCAAAACACTCAAATATCTTATAGACTTTGACAGTTCTTCAAACTTCAAATTCGAATGGCCTTTTTGTAACTGGTTATTAGTTCATAAAACATCTAAATCCGAAATATTTAGTGAAGTGACGTATCTGTAGTGAAAGTTGCAAACATTTAGAAATTCTCAATTTCCAGTTTTCTCCTGAAATATTCGGTTTAAAAAATTTGTAAATTAATTTTTGCAAAGTAGTACCAACATACTTTAATAAAATACCAAAAGCCGGATATCGGTTTAACACCCCATCAGAGATTCTTGGACGGATAACATATACCTCGTACTGATGGGGCGCAAATACGCCGAAACCGGTCTACAATTTGTGTTGTCCCTACTAATTGCAAACCAGAATGGTTGGTTTTAAAATATATTGTAGATAAACCAACCCCGTTTGACTTTGAAGTGTAGATAGTTCAATATCCGTCGATGCATATAGCACGGAAAGTAGTTGTTGCTTCTTCGCTGAACGGTCACTTTTTTGATAAATATTTTTCAAAACTGTATGAAGCGTTGGAATAAAAATAATAATTCTTCGAAATCTGTTGGTGAAACGCTCTATTAAATACGACAATAGTACAGGAAACTGTAATAATCCTTACTATCATTATTTTTAGCTCCTCTCCTTGGTTCGAACTCTTTTTTTTTTGGTAAATCTCGTATAATTTGATTGCAAATAAAATCTCAGTATCTACAACAATTTATTTATTTCATTTACTCTGGTAATAGTTATGAAACCGTCAAAGTGTGTTGATAAAATCCGCATCCAAATTATTTTCACACGATGCAAAAATACTATTTGAATTGACACGCTCGAAGCGAAAATAATCTAATGTCTGATGTGTATTCCGATAACATGTATATCTATGGAGTGAATTGGCAATATTCTTGACATTTTACAACTCAGTTCCCAGTGTATAAAACCAACTTTAAAAGGCAACAAATTTCCAGAATCCTGACAAGCCTCTGTCGATTTGTCGAGAGAAAATCTTGCTTACAGCATTCTATTGGTGTAACAGGTAGTAAAATTGGTTAAAATATCACACTTTATGTTACATTTTCTGGTAGCAGCCACGTTTAACTGGTAAAAGTCACAGTTGAAACATTAAAATCCTACGATATTGTTCCAAGATTTCAATTTGATTAGTTACCATAAAAACACGTTTTTTAACCGATCGATATAACAGTTTACTTAAAAATTTATCTGAGACGGAAAGCCGTTCAGCGGTAAACATCCATTGGCGTGAATTCTCCAAGTCCTTTTTTCTCTCTCTTTTATTCATCTTTGAAATGTATGAAAGAAAAAGTTGGGCACGTCGTAAATTACCATTAAATCTTTAATTGTCAATCAATTTTTCAAAAAAATTGTATACTTGCAATACATCAAGCCATTAAAAAGTTTAAATAAGTCAGCGATCGAACGAACTGCAGAGTCTTTGTTGATATTAGCAAAAACTGTGTAAAGAACAAACAAAATTTGGACACGTAATTTAAAAATAGTATGGTCAGATGGTAAGAGTGATGATTGTTTAGGTATTAAATTAAAATGTATTTTTTAACATATACAGGGAGCTTGATTAGTGTGTTCAATACCCTGTACAATGTAAGAGAAATCCAAGAATTAAAATCTGTTGCTGCCAAAGAATTCGAATAGTAGTAAAAATTCTGGAAAATTATTTATTTCGTTATTATTCATTGAATCTGATACAGGGTGAATCAAAATACGAATACATTATTTTCTCGGTTTTTTCAAATGGATCACCCTGTATTTTATGTGAGTTTCGAAAGTTACTACCAGCATACTCCGTTTTTTATAAAGCATTCCCTATACCTAAAATTATTAGTTCTTGAGATATTTTGATTGTTCTATGCAAAACATTGATTATATCTTATTATTTAACAATTAATTGTGAGTCGGCTACGATTTATTTGTCAAAAACTGATATTTGACAATGACATGACAGTAGGTTTTTTATTAAGCGGTTTGTTACATTTTTTGGTGTTTTGAAGAATTTGAACTAGGGCAAAAATGAATTTCACTAGTGATGAAATGATTGATATGATCTGGATATTGGGAGAATGCAATAAAAACGCCAACTATCAGCAACAGTATACCATGAACGTTTTCCTGAAAGGCGGCAACCTACAAAACCAAGCTTGGAGAGATTGGTGGAGCGGTTCAATCGCACGGGTTCAGTTAATTATGAAAAGCATGAACGATTAAAAACTTCTGTGACAGTAGAAAATGAAATTAATGTTTTGCTGGCAGTTACTGACAACCCAAACATGAAATACAGGGTGATCTATTTAAAAAAACCGAGAAAATACTGTATTCGTATTTTGATTCACCCTGTATCAGATTCAATGAATATTAACGAAATAAATAATTTTCCAGAATTTCTACTACTATTCGAATGCTTTGGTCGCAACAGATTTTCATTCCTGAATTTCTCTTACATTGTACAGGGTATTGAACTTGTTACGATTTTTATGGAAATTTGGTTATAACTTTTTAAATACCCCGTGAAACATATAACAACCCTATATTATTATAATAGGGAGGTCAAGCTGATTCCAAATATGCAATGAAATATAGGGTGTTTCATTTAAAAAAATGTAGCTTTGACATGGCACAGCATTCTGGAATACCCTGTAAGTTTGTAAATAATTTTATAATGTGAAGACTGATGATAGCTATAAACCCTCGAATTTTAAAATTGATATCTCAAAGGACAAAGGAAGCACTGAACTTTATCACACTAATCAATCACCCTGTATATGTAAAAAAATACATTTTTATTTAATACCTAAATAATAATAGTAATGGTATAGGTATAATTAAAACTTCATTTAAACGCAATTAAATGATCTATAACTATTTTGCGGAAAACTCTGGAAGAAACTGCACATTCCAGGTGAATCAATGTATTAAATTGATTTGCGAGTCGAAACATGTTCACAGTAGGCGATCTCGAAATATTAAACGATGGAGGCACATTAAACAGAAGGCAGAACGTTAAATATAATTAATGATAATATCGTTCATTTTCCAAGGATAATATGTTAAATAAATTCCTGAAGGACGTGCTTTTAATTTTCTTAGCGTCACGATATATACGATATTTTTTAAAATAGAAAAATCTTTTTTTTTTACTTAAACTAGTTTGGTATTCAGTAAACCGAATTAGCAAGCCAAATTCTAATTTGGTTCAAGCTAAGCTATATATAGTATAAAGTTTGAGACTGCTTATATTATTAAAATTGTATGATTCCTAACGTTCTACCTATTAGCTGATTTGACCATATTGTTGATGTGAGTGGCAAATGAGAATGTGCTATCATAAGTTATGCCTAGATCTTTGATTTCATAACATCATTTTAAACTTTGAGCCCCCATAAAATAATCAAAAACACATGGTTTCTTCATACGCATTATGGTTAAAAGAGAACAATTACTTAAATTAAAATATCAATAGTTAATGTTAGTATTATATTATTTCATTGTTTTCTATTGCTATTCCTTTTGTCTTTTCTATTTTATCTATAGATATATCAAAAGTGTCACGTCATGAATTATAAAAATAGTATGCTACTCTAACTCATTGCTTAGCTGAGATAACATAGACCAACAGCAAATAAACTATAAATACAAAATAATGCCTTCGCAAGGTGATATTTCATTCTTCGAAAAAGGCAACAGGTGAATATTTGATTATCCCACGAGTAGGAAAGCCATTTCCCAGCTTTTCTATAGAAAACTCCGAGGAACTTGATAAGTATTGAAGTTGTTGCATGGCATGTTTGCTTTCAGTGTCGCACATTTGCACTTTTAACTTCTGCTAGCGAATTACTGGAAGGATTTGGTGATAATTGAAGAGGGGTGAGTTAAAAGGTTGGCAGAAACTGATTAACTGGTCTGAATTTTTAATTTATTCTTCTTTTTAAAGAGAATTTTTTCTACTTCTGTTCCTTTTTAGTTTTGTTCATTGTTTATCTCTTCATGATTTAATAAAATTTTTGGTAAAATTATTTGGACATAGACGTTAGATTGAATTAAATTACAAGGGGTTCCAGACTGGCTGTCAGCTCAGGTGTAAAAAATAATCTGGCAGAGATTAGATCTCGTTAGGTGTTGCATCGTGCTCGTTGATAACAACGTCTAACGTGAGCTTGAAATCATGTTTTGAAAACATAAAGGCAATGGGCATTTTCTTAGATTGGAATACTTCAACCTAATATCTCAGAATCACCCTGTTTCATAGATTCAGCCTAAGCCAGCATGAGTCAGCCTGTTCGCATTCCTTCTTCCGTACATGTAGATGTAGTGAAGGATATAAGGATAACTGGCTGTTACTCGTACAACATTGCTTAATAAGTTATCTGAAACTGACATCACTTTGCACCCATGATTCCCATGTAGGCGAGTCGTTCCACTTTTCGCCCTACCAACGCAGTATAGGTTATAATTGGTCTGACAACCGTTAGACGACTGGAATATTTTCGGTTTCAGACCCAACTTTTCTCAAAAAGCCTGCTTCACGTTCCTTTTGCAATTTGCAACCTCTCCTCAAACCTAACCCATGTGGACAACAACCATAAAATATACACAAAGAATATAATTTTTGAGAACATATTATTTTGTTCCGGCACTGGATAAGTTTTACTAGAGGCGATGCCGCAGCAAAGCATCTCTCCATCCTCATGGTCTAGGTCTAGAGAATGTGTATAGACATGCCTTTCGGAAAATATCTAATTCCGGTCGGATCGTTCAGAATAACATGGAAATTTTCCGGAAAATTTATTATAAAAATTGAAAACAAGCTTTGGAGTTTCGCATGTGGTTTGTTTTATCGAAATACTTCGAAAACAATTTTTTTTTAACTGGTTCACGGTTAAATTTGAAATTAATTAATATAACGTTACTGAATATTCGAATGGGGTCGACAGAAACCGAATAATATGATGATTCGGCATTATCGGCGTCTATCACGCTCTGAGAAAACTGTCGAAATAGCTGCGAAAAAGAATTGAAACGTTCAAATAACTAAAAATCGATTTCCATAAGAGCTCATACTGGACAGTGAATATAGATTCTCATTAGTATAAAAAATCTGATAAATCATAAAAGAGTCTGGTTTCCCAAAATATCATTCCAAGGCAATGGCCGAAGTTTTTTTAATATCAGTTTTTTAATTCACATCTTATTAATAATAAAAGAATCATATAATAAATGTGAACTAAGTATGTAAGACAATAAGTGAGATAGACAAATTATAACCTTCATATACAAAAAATATCAACAGTTTATTGAATCACATTAACCCTAATTATTTTACTGTAAGAACTCTTGAAGAAGACAGATGACTATGAGTAGAATATATTTACCGATTATGGGATTATTGATAAAAATATCACAAACCAAGTTGAAGGTAATTACGGCTATATTGTAATATAGTATATCATTGTTATTTTTAAAACGTAATGAAATATTATGTAATTATTCGATACATCTATACATTATAAGTCAGAGTTTCGTGTTATGAAAATTGAGAGCGGTGTGGCAGCCTTAAAACCAACCTTATCGCTGATTTTTCTTTCCAATAGACATTTTATCCACTTTTGGCACTTATTCTACAAACGTTCACGTGTTATACCACGGTTGTTGTTTTTTTAACAATGATTCGACACGTTTTCATATTTTGCGGTACACGTTGTCCGACGACAAAAGATCTGATCTGATGACTGAGATAATGGCGTTGTTTCATTAAAAAAAGTCGTATTAGCTTTTTTAATGTTTCATCGTATTCGACACGAACCATATTAAATCAGCGGCTAGCTTTAGGCCAGTAGAAACAAAAAACCATGATTTTTTTAGGTTGATTTCAATCTGATAGCTGGTGCTTTTACAGGATTAGCGGACGTGAAGAACCGCCAGCTTAATGTAATTTAAAAAAAACCGTGGATACGAGGATCTGTATTTTCTATCACAGATTAGATTGTGATAAATATTTAATCTAAAATTGGTAAAACAGAACTACTGTGCACCTTCGATTATGCAGGGTGACACTTTGTATACGACATTATATGAATGCTATGGATTAAATATAGAATTAATCAACTCTGTGAACGTGATAGCGTGAATTGTCCATAACAACGACAGTTTTTCTTAGGCTGCTTCTCAAACCAGTCTTTACTTGGCCATGGTAATCGGCGGAATTCTTTTTCTCCAATTATCAAAGCACCTCACCTTTCATAAAACCATTTTCTGTATTAGCAAGCAGTAAGATAAACCGCTGTTGCCATTGCTTTGGTCGTTTTACACCCGTACTTGAATCCTGTAGGAAAGCATCTCTTGCATCCTTCCATTCCTTTCTAACGTTGTGTCAAACATTAACCCAGGATTCATCTGAACTCATGGAAGACACTGTTGTCTGTTATATTCATAACTGTTCCATTGCTGTTCAATGTGAGATGATAGTTGAACAAAATTATTTGTTTGACACATGTCATGTTCCACTTTTTAATATTTTAATGTGTTCCGTTTTGCCTATAGTAATATTTAATTAAAGATCTTCAAGGTCCATATTTGCCCTATGTCGTGCATACTGCACAGTAAGTATGAGACACATTATAGAGTGATATATTATAGTAGATATATACACCCTACAAAAATTATCGCATCACTGGTATTTTAGAATATTTTTAATACTTAATTTTAGTTTTTTTGGACAATCTGTACAAGTATCAACTTAATAGATATTTCTGGTTTCTTATCATGGGCAAAAAATTATCACAACTTCTTACAAATTTTTTTGGAAGCAAAAATGCTCGAGTAAATCATTTCTGTCTTGGAGAATGCATTGAGATCGAGAACTTTCTAAGCAAATTGTGTTATTGTATAGTGAAAATTTAAATTTATTTTGTTAATAATGGATGTGCCTTAACGTTTAACAAGACATGTGACGAATGAAGAAGCCGCTAGAATCATCTCGCTCATACAAGATAATTGGAGTTCAACAAAGCACCATATCCAGAGTTGTTATTTGCTACCAAGAAACAGGGTAGCTAACCAGAAGACCCGGACAAGGCCGCGGAAGGGTCAGTAGTAGATGATCGTTATTTGAGGTTAACGGCGTTAAGAATTAGGCATACCACCGCTCGAAGGCTGCAAATAGATCTGTTGGCTGCCAGTAATGTCCGAATAAGCCTACAAACAGTTCGAAATAGGCTGAGAGAAGCAGGTATACGAGCCAGAGTCCACTTCTTACCAGAGAACATCGAGTAGCAAGATTGGAATTTTCTCGAGAACACGCAAATTGGAATATTCAAGATTAGTCCAATATTTTATTCACGGATGAATCAAGATTTTGTCTGGATTCATCGACGTGGTGGACGGTACGATCAGGTTAATTTTTGTCAAACTGGAAGCTTTGGTGGTGGCTCTATCATGGTTCGGGGAGGAATTTATTTCGAGGGTCGCACGGAGTTAGTACCAGTGAATGATGGAAGACTAAATGCTGACAGGTACATAACCAGTATCCTAGAACCCCTATATGCCTCATATCGGTGACAACTCTGTGCTAATGCACGATAATGCTCGTCCACACGCTGCTAGTACTTAGAAGAGGTCGAGATACCCACACTGAATTGGCCTGCACGTAGCCCGGACCTTAACCCAATAGAGCATGTCTGGGACCATCTGGGATGGCAAATTCAGCAACATCCGGCACCGATAAGAACACTAGATAATCTTCAAAATGTTCTTTTTAACTTCTGGGAAAACATGCCGCAAGGATACGTCCAGAACCTGTTTAGAAGCCTTCCAAGACGAATGGAAGCTGTAATTAGAGCGAGGGGCGACAACACACGCTATTATAAATTCATCGGCTGGTTTTAGTTTAAGCACCGTTCATTTTTTTGTATAGATGTTTCCTATGTTTTGGTAAATCAAACTTTTTGTCCTCTGTAGATTAAACTGATATAAAATAAATGTTGGAAAAGGCGTATCTATTGGTGTTTTAATTCGTAATAATAATAAAATTCGAAAAACAGGCAACACATTTAAAATATTAAAAAAAATAATGAGTGATGTGATAATTTTTGTGGGGTGTATATTATTCCTACGCAAATCTAATTTGTAATTAATTTTAGACGTAGCGTAGAGGGGGCAGCAGATGCTATAGCCCCGGGCGGTATACGAAAGGGGAGGCAAGCGCCACGATTTATTCAATTAGAAATAAAAAAAATTAATTCCAAATCACGCACGAAATGTTATGTGACAAGTAAAACAGCAGCTTTCCTTAACGCAAACGAACTAACTAGCGACAGTGAGTACTCAGTTATTCGATCAAACTAAACAATAACACTTTATTTTCTCAACTTACTGTGGGTTTCTTAAGCCATTTCTTCCCATAGATGTATGTTCTTTCCAAAACAGTGGTTGTTTATCTTGACTTTCAATGACTTTTACTATGTATATTAGGTACTTTGAATAAAATATTTAAACTTTAAACTAATAATTAAAATAAGGAAAAGGCTACGAATTTCCGGACGGCCTCAAGCAATCACTGGCTCTGGGTTATTTTCGCATAGATCCAATAATATTCTCCATACGAACGTGCATGTAGATATAAATTTAAAATACTTTTAAAACAAATCTCACTATCAAGATCAATCACTTACACGTAATAGAAACTGTAGTATGTGCGTTTTTGGATATAGAAGGACCTTTTGACAATACTCCACATGAGCCTGTCAAGAGAGCATTAAGTGAAAGAGGTGTAGACAACGCAACATCCAAATGGATGCTGGAACTGCTCACCACTGGAGTAGCAGAGAAGAGGACGAGCCAGAGGATGCCCACAGGGAGGAGTAGCATCCCCATTAATGTGGAGTCTGACGGTTGACGAACTCCTGTGTGGTTTGACTGCCAAGGGATAATTCGAAAACACCCTGAATGGACACCTGAAAAAGCTCAAAAAAGTGGAGATTTTGTGGCATGAAAGAAGAAACCTCCATCCACATACTTGCGAATTGCACGGCAATTCAGAATCCTAGGGCTCAGAACCTAGGAGATTACTGGATAGAAGAGGGAAGTTTACCTAAGTTGAAGCCTGTAGATATCCTAAAATTCCTCCGGGAAATAGGACTAAAGGAGCTACTAGTATTTGACACTCTCCTCAGAAACTAAGTAAAAGTAAGGGGGCAGAATAGATATTTTTGGTCTCAGTGAATGTCATCCCAATATGCATACATACATACATATAATAGTAGCTCAAAAATCGTGATTTCCATGTTCAATAATTTAAGAAAGAATTTTAGTAAATATTGACCAATTTAAAAATTTTAAAAGAAATAATAATCTCCTACATTATCAACAGAATCTTACTTTGCATTTCCGACCTCTATTTTCCTTCGGCTACCGTACTAAACCTTTTATTTAATATGCATTTAAAAAATCGCTAATTGCGCACCTGTGTTAAAAGAGCAGCACTTAACATTCATGTATTCGACAATGGGTCCAGATAATGCTTGTTCTGGTGTACTCAGATAAGAGAATTTTGCGGCTTCTTATCGTTTTTACAAATCTAGATCCAAATTCGTCGCATGCATGTGTAGACACGTTCGAAACTGGTTCGCACGCGTGTTAATCTCAACTGCAAATAGGCCGAATCGTTTTACGAACATAATAAAAAGTTTGTGCTTTGTAAGCGGCAAAATCACGAATTGTTTATTATGTAACTCCTTGAAGGTATTTAACAATTTATACACCTACAAGTCTTCGATTCTAGTTTTATTGAAGGTTGTTGTAAAAAATAATGAATAATCTAATATTATTTCGTTGGGAAATGTTAACTATTTGTAACAAGCTTTTTTCAGTCTAGACTCAAACTTCGGACAATCCTGCAATCAAGATACCGGCGTAGCAACATAAATGGTTGGCCCTTGAACTGTTGTATTAAAAATGAGTTAATTATTCTGAACTATGCGACAATATTCTAAATTTTATTAATTAATAGTTTGTACCTCTTCATTATAGAATATTTTGATGACATTTATCAATAAAATAATTTTTTAACATTTTTTGACTTGTTACAGGTAGCAGATGGGTCGGCTGGAATAGCGATACTCACAATGGCCTCCCGATAAATCTAACTTTCGAATTTGATTCAATTCGAGAATTCTCAGCATTGCATCTTCATTGCAACAACATGTTCACGAGAGGAGTGCAGGTCAGTAAATCCTTTAACCATCCAGCTAGTTTCCGACCCTTTTAAGGTCCGAGTAAACTTTCGTTAAGTCGATAACTTGTGTAACTTCACTCGGATATAACAAGAACTAGTATTTTTATTAGATACTTACACGAGTTAAAATATTAAAAAAAAAATGATTCTCGCTGGAATCTTCCTCCTTGTTTTAATGTAATTTTTTTTACTATGACTATTTCAGTAGATTGTTCTTCACTTACAAAATACTGTAGCAACAGGAGCGGTAAAATGTCATTGTGTTATTTTTTGTTAGAAAACGTCAGATTAGTTCAGTTCAAAAATGAAAATTTGAAATAAAAAACAGATTTGGAAATCACTCCATTGCGGAAATTAAAAAGGCAGTGTCCTTTCAAATATATTTCAATCAATGATTAATGATGTTGGGTCAGTGTGCAGACAATATCATGTGTCAAAATAGTATTTAATATATCTGGCGTTTTGAAATCAACATATTAATTCATAACTGAAAAATATCCAAAACGAGCTGCGGTGCTATGATATTATCTATGATAGAACTTATATGATTGGCTGCTTAAGGTCGATAGGCATGTAGGGGCTACTGCGTCATACTGCATTACACCAATGAGAGCAGCATTTATAAATGACGCGTAAAATTGTATGTTTGAAATGAAAATTATGTAATTTATTGTATTAATTAAATTGTAAATCAAATAAAAATATATAATTACTTCATATACTAATTAAATAAGTTATTTTTTTGTTTATGCTCTATTGTTAAATAAAAGTTTTCTAATTTTATAGTTTTTGTCTGTTTCTCATGGTATAGTGTTGAATACCGATCGAGAAACCACTTTCTGAACAATAGTGTCCATGGGCTCAACACAATCCTATGACTAGTTTCAGAGATACAGGGTGTTGAAGTTGGAAAATTGCCATTTTTTAATAGCATGTATTTCTTATTTTCTTCAATGTATCAAGAATTTTTTCCTGTGATAGTGTTCTAATTACACTAAATATCAGTTCCTTATGAGAGAAAGTTTCATTTGCTACAGGAATACTCAAAAATTGGAAAAACGGAACGTTGACTTGAAATATAATCCAACCTTTCAGGAATTTCAATATCTGGCTGGATTTGCTTCTGGTTGGTTTATAATAATGAGATATGTAAACATTTTTTACAGGGCGAGTCAGAAAGTTGAATCGCCCTGTATCCTAAATTTGATAAAATTTTATATAGTTTGTATTGCATGTTAGAAGGTGACATTGCGTCATTTTGAAATATATATAATTTATATATAATATACAGGGCTATTCAAAATATATGTATGGAAGAATATCCGAGAATCGATTTTTTTTTGGAAATCTCCCTGTAACTAAATATTTCCTCGGTGAATTTCTGTGATACTTTCATACTACCTTTGCTTTGAGTTTGTTGGTCGGATGTAAAGGTTTTGTCAACTTGCTATTATCAGTTTTTTTATCCCGACAATATGATGACAAGCCTATGACTATTTTTTTCATATATGTATATCGGTATTTTCGATGTTGTTTACGTTATACCATGATCGACATATACATAAAAACAAACAAAATAAATATATAAGCTGATCTTGATATCGGAAAAAAAACAATTAACATAAACATGTAGAAACTAACTGAAATTACTGAACGAATTCAAAGTTCTACAATATCTGGACCATGATCTATGTTTTCTGGTGCTATCCTTTCAGCTGCATCAGTTATTTCATTTAGGAGATGAGTAGATGGATATTTCACATTCTGTTCGTATCTGGCATAACCCAAAAACCATAAAACACTGACCACATGAACACATGTACCTAAAGTACTAGCTCCCGACTTACAAGTACAATAATAGTGAAGTTCCAAAGGTTGATTTTCGATATCATATCATCATATTGTCAGGATAAAAAAACTGATCATAGCAAGTTGACGAAACTTTTACATCCGACCAACAAACTCAAAGCAAAGGTAGTATGAAAGTATCACAGAAATTCATCGAGGAAATATTTAGTTACAGTTATAGTTATTCTTCCATTCATATACTTTGAATAGCCCTGTATATTATATATAATTATTTCAAAATGACTTAATGTCACCTACTAACATGCAATACAAAGAATATAAAATTTTATTAAATGTAGGATACAGGGCAATTCAACTTTCTGACTCGCCCTGTAAAAAATTTTTGCATATCTCATTATTATAAACCAACCAGAAGCAAATCCAGCCAGATATTGAAATTCCTGAAAATTGAATTATATTTCAAGTCAACGTTCCGTTTTTCTAATTTTTGAGTATCCCTGTAGCAACTGAAACTTTCTCTCACAAGGGACTGATATTTAGTGTAATTAGAACACTATCACAGGAAAAAATTCTTGCTACATTGAAGAAAATACGAAATACATGCTTTTAAAAAATGGCTATTTTCCAACTTCAACACTCTGTATCTCTGAAACTACTCATAGGATTGAGTTGGGCTCATGGACACTATTGTTCAGTAAGTCGTCAACTACAATATACTAACAATTCTTGAAATTTCACCGAAGCCCATTTCTCCATAAGCCGGCTGCCTCCTCTTGCCGATAAAATTTTTTCTCTTGTGATATTTTATAATATTATGAAAATTATTATTTGTAGGAATAAGAGTATTCCAGTATAAAATATAATGAATTCCATTTTTAGATTGTATATGAAAATGAGATGTCAGCACAATATCTCAAATTCGGAAGTTTTGAAAACATTCAATGATTTTTTCATATTTCTTCATACGGTATAAAAATGCAAAGATATGGATTTTTCGATTCCTTTTTTCATTGTACGCTGGTCGGCTACATTATTCCACAAAACAACTTTTATATAAGCTTTCAAAGTTTCTTTTCAACTTGTATTTCAAAGGACTTGAACAAACTATATTAAAATGAAGAAAAAAAAATATAACCATACGAACAATATTCTTTTATCTCAAATACGGAACTAAACATTTTACATTAAAATGGAATATCTGCTCAAGACAGTTTTGAATTTTGCCTTGAATATTTTCGTTATTAAAAAGTCTCAAGAATACAAGGCTATGAAGTAAAGATGGAAAACTGCATAGTAATTATAATGGATAATTCAGTTATTAAAATAATTTAATTTTTCGTATTATTTTTGCAATTAAAAGGTACCGTCCAAGAAAACGTCAACCGATTTTAGTTTTTTATATGCTGTTCTCTACCCCAGTTAGATGATGCGTCTGACACCTGGGATCCATTGCGTTAAAACCTGTGCTCGTCCCAAGGTTTTAAACGGTTTTTTTTTTTGTTTTTTATCAATTTCCACTCCTTCATAATAAATTGTGAACAACATTTGAAACAGAAGCCTTCATAGAAACGTACGTAGAATATTCTTTTGTAAAAAAACTGCTGCTTTGAGCTGTAATGAACATCTGTCTGAGACAGCTTTGCGAAGA
Organism: Lochmaea capreae; assembly: GCA_949126875.1. Lineage (NCBI taxonomy): Eukaryota > Metazoa > Arthropoda > Insecta > Coleoptera > Chrysomelidae > Lochmaea > Lochmaea capreae. The sequence goes on from OX421404.1 coordinate 23,932,126, forward strand.
ATATTATAATCAAAAGGAGATGATGTCAAAGAGAAGAGTATGTAATGATTTCAAAAACATTTAAAAATAACGGCGTTTCTGGATAATATAGAAAATGTTAAAAGCACACGGAAATATAATATTACTGATACAGTAAATACTGGTACAACTCAAGACTGGATTAACGATGAAATGAATGCCATGCCGAGTTAGTTTCTGTTTTCAGCAATGAAGCACCAATCAGTCGACAATTTCTCGTTGGTATGGAGAATTTAAACGCGGACGGATTAATCTTAGCGACGATCCAAGAGCAGGCAGTTACCAACAAAGGCAGTCACCCAGGAAAACATCTATGCTGATCCCAGAAGATTGACTCAAATTGGAACATCACTGGACATTTCAAAGAATACAATTAAAAAAAATGTACATGAGGAATAATCTCTAAGAAAATTAGTTTCCTGCATCTGAAGAACAGAGAACAATTATAGGTCCGGGTCCGTTTTGAGGAATCCCAAAGGATTACATAAGAGGGGAAATCGGGAACTGGCTAGATAGGGAACACCAATTCAAATGAAGTTCGACACAAGGGCACCTCCATACACAGAGTTTACTGAACAAAGTAGACAAGGAACTCTCAACCAGGCTATTGAAACTGAGTAAAAGACATTTGAAGACAGTTACCGACATGGTGACTGGACACTGCACCATGAGGAAACATCTGCACAAAATGGGCAAAGTTAGTAAACCTATGTGCAGGAAATGTGAACTCTATGATGAAACACCTACTTACATTCTCTGCTTCTGCGAGAACTTACATGAGCTCAGAAGGAAGTACTTTGGAGAGGAAATAATAGAACCATCACAACATCAAACTTATGAATGAATGAAGTTAGTTTGTTCACCTCTCTTTTACAAACTATTATACCAATTCGATCAACTACTAAGTAGTCCATTAGCACATGATCTTTCAGGTGTATAGCGGCACCTTTCAAGGTGGATGAAGGGATGATTCAAAGTACAGTGACCTGTCATTCCTGGCAAAGTCCTACAATTGCTTGGTGATATTTTTAGAAGAGATAAAACCCTTGGAATGGAATGAACTCTTCCTGCAGTGTGTTTAATGCTTGTTTGGTGAAACTTGATAGGTCAATAACAAGTTTTTCCTATCAAAAGAAGGCTGCTGTTTTATTATATACTGGATTGCCAGGAATCCAGATCAGAGACAATTTGTTATTGAGAAAAGTCTTTATGACAATGTATTACCAATTTGGTCGTTATTTGATAAGAGCTGAGTGATTCAGAGCCGAAAATAATCTAGCTCCATACTAATTGGAAAAAAAATTTAAGAATATGTCCTTCGATCTTGATTGTTTATTAAACCAATACCATTGCTATCAATAAAGCGGTTTGGGTAGATTTCAGCACTTCTAAGGCATGGATTCATCAAACTGGGCTAGGCAGCACAAGCTTCCTCTTAGCAACCTAAAACTCTGCACGTCTGACTTTTATCAAGAATTTTTTATGGTGATTACAATCTATCAGGATCTACGTCATTTGTGATGTCTTGGAATAAATATTATTTAAAAACGCGTAGGTGCTGGTGAAAAAACAGAAACTATACATAGTATACCATATTGGATCAGCTATGCTACGTCAAAAAAATATTGAGAAAAACACTTGGTTTCGAGCGATCATTTATAAATTCATTTAAAATGTAAATTTCCTTCTCCCGATCCGCAACCTACAAATTGATTCCGAATGGAGAATGTATTTCTAGTCAGAGTCGAATCTAGAGAATAATATAAACAATAAAATTGATCTTTTCCAAATCTACTAAACTAGCAAATACCTAGATAAAAATAAATATAAAGGTGGAGAAATGAAATTAATAGGTTTGTATGACTAACTGAACGATTATTATATTAATATCAGTTATGAAAGTTACAGATTTTATATAAATCTACAGGAAATCGAATTTTTTTATCGGTACTCTGAAACTAATAGCAACTAAAGCATTTTTTACAATAGACGCTATTTTTATCTGAAATATGTAAATCATCGATCTGAAAAAAATGTCCTATACATATTCTTGAAGGAAATTAAACTCCCTACAAAAAAGCTTTCTCTGTAAATTGTCGCCAAATAAACCGTTCTCATGTAATCGTGCCTTGAACTTTAAACTGTTTTTTCAATTTTATTTTTGGTTGGTTTGAATTTTTGTAACTACCACAAATGTCAATATTTAAACAAATAAAACACAAAAACGCTCAGTCTAAAGCACATAGAGCTAACTGAACACGATGGATACCTTCTAATTATTATATATTTTATAAATTTTAGTTTTCATAGTTTTATTCGCCCGATTCTGCTACTGATTGTACTATTCTAGATCGCTATTCTGGATAATTTATAATGTTCAAGGTCGCCCGCACATCCAGTTCGTACTAATGAAATCCTTATTTTGTTTCAAGGAAGAGTATCGACTTTGCTAGACTCAGCATGTATCAGCATGTATACAGAAACGCTAACTACAGATACTTGTTATGCTTGTACCTTGTAACGATTTTTTAACAGACGACATCCCAATCGATCAACATATACGGCTCTCCATCAACGCCTAAACCGGCTCAATAGTAACTAAAAGTACTGAAACTTCTACGGTACTGAGTGTCCGAAAATTATATTTTGGATGACATAGAACATAGTCCGGAGTTTAGTACTAGAAGACTTAAAAACAAAACCTTTATACGCTTCAAACTGGTTATTGGAAAAAATACTCATTGCAATGAAACTACGTTTACTCGAAATGGAATCTTGAAGATGCAACACTATATTGAAGAAATTTGTTCAATATACAGGGATGGGCAAAAAGGAGAGGAACATTTGAAATACGGCATAATTATGACTTTTTCGATTATACCAAAATAATTTTTTATTAATTGTTGAGTAACAGGTTGAATTAGCTAGAAGATAAGCAAGACTGAGACCATGTTTCGGTCTTGGCCTTGCTCACACGAATTGGCTTGTACTACGAAATTTTTTGTTAATGGAAAAAAACAGAATAAAAGTTGAAAGCTCAGAGTTTAAAAGTTGAAAGGAATAATTTGAAGTTGCTATCGACTTTTATAATTATGAAATTTGGTAAATAAAAATAATTCTAATAATAATTCCATGTAGTTACAAACAAACAATTTAAAAAAGCATGTTGCAGCAACATTTCTGTTTAATAAAATTGCATACTGCTTTCATCAAACGCATACCTAGTTCATCTCTGGACAAAGGAACTGTTAAATTTTCATTACCAGGCGGATATTCGTCCAGACTGCAAAAACATATTCCACTAATGATCATATTTTCCAATAGATTTAAATTGCTATTATTCAAATTAGGAAAAAGTTTTTACTGCTAACTAAAAACACTATTCCAATATAGTTAATTAGAGATAGATAATTAACATTGAAAAAAATGTTCATTGTAAAGCCGCAGTCACTATATTATTTTAAAAGATTTATTTTTGATTGTTTTAGTTTTTTTGTCACAATTTGTATGCAAGTGTAAAATAGATGTAATCAAAATAATCACACACTTCGATAATAATTCTTACAGATGGAATCACTTACCCCAATGTTGGTTTCTGAAACAAAAAAAGAGACATAAGTGAAAGTTCGATAAAATTGTGTTAAAAGGTTACATTCATATAAGAATTGGCAGATGCAAAAAAGGCTTCAGCGAACGTTATCCTGTCCTGACCGTGTCTTGCCAATAGCATAATTTTGACCTATCTTCATTATGATTAAAAAATATTGGAGTCTGTCCAAAATCAATTGCAGAAGCGACTTTATCCTTTGATCGGCAAAGGAAACACTTTTTCGACAAGCAAATTTTTTTCGAGACTTTGACCCACTTCAAGAAACTTCCCCAAGCAAAATCGAAAGTCAAGGATTTATTTTTAGGCTCGAAAAAGGACCTTGATAATCAAAACTTCCAAATTTGAACTCCAAAAACTCCTATTTGTTAACATTTTCAAAATCGGCATGCCAAAGATATTCAGAAAATTTCATATTTATTTCCAAAAATATATTCAATTATCGGGGATTGCAGCCGGTAATTTTAATGTATACTCTTTAAAGATACAGTGAAAGCTTTCGGTAATATTTTTTACCTTCTTTAGTCACTCCTGAAATTAATAAAATAACGACATCTTTATGTATTAATTAGTATTACCTTTTTGAGATTAACTTAGAAGCTAGTTCCTCTATATTAAAAAGAATATAAAAAAAAATCTTGAAACTTTTCTAATAAAACAAGGTATAAATTTTGAATTATATAGACATTTGTCACTAATGAGACCAGATGTTACTTTGATATTTATGAATTATTTTCAATAATACCCTATGTCTTTTGTCTATGTATTCAATAGTCAACTTTTGTATAGATTTGTGTAGTTCAGATATCTTATTACATCTACATTTTAGGTTAAAGTGAATTATATTATTCAAAAATAATAATTTATAGAAACATATTTTGGGAAGTTATTAATGATTAATTACTGACTGCAATCCGCGATAATTGAATATATTTAGTATTTAACTAGTCAGCCGAGACTATCTTCTACTATTTCCAAAAATATGAAAGAAAAATGTAAAATCCGATTTTCCTCCAATTTAACAGAAATTCAGTTTTTTTAAGGCTTTTGCCCACTTTTTTGAACGTCCTTACAATTTCCCTATGCAAAGTTTTATCAAAATCGGTACAGCCGTTTAAGAGGAGTTAATTGTTGATCCGAGTGTAGCGCCACCTACCGGGACCAATTGTGAATCTAAACCATTCGGGGGTTCACTAAAATACGCATACAAAATATCGTCTAAATCTGTACAGACGTTTCGAAGAAGTTGCATTACATAATATACAGGTAAAGGAGAATTATAAGATACTACTCAGTGTCATTTAGTTTGTGTTTGACAGCTATTAAAACTGAATTTTGAGAAAAATTGTAATCAAAGGTGATGAAACGCAATCGTTATCATGACTACAAAATGGAGAACCCAAAAACTTTTCAGATAATACTAGAGAATATTACAACTAAAAAATGAAAATGTGGTTCACATATCACTTATTACAATACTCCACCTGGAGGTAGGAAATGGAAGATCTCTGAACGGTATTCTCTTTCTGTTCACTTGTTCCTTGTGAACATAAAACGCGGTATTGTTGTAATCCTGAATGTTCCTTATGTTCCAAAAATTTCATGACATTTCATTCCATGAGTTTTTAGTATGTGAAAGAAAGTTGAATCGATAAAAAGTGAGGTTAAACTACAAATGTATTAAATGCAAATATCACGCTGCTGCAATTTTTAAAAATTTGAGGACACTATTTTTTCTATATTTCCTCAGATTGATTTCATCATTTTGACTATACTTGCCATTAAATAATTTTTGAAAAATTAAGGAATGCATTTTTTCGAATCTACTTTTATCTTGTTCTAGAGTATACGATTTCTTTCAATTTTGATGTCTTCATTCTTTTGTGCGAGCAAAACTGAAAGCGTAAAAGAGTCCAACTTCGAGTGCTCTGCGCTGTTCTTGCAAGCTGCGTCGCAAGATCCAGGGGAATTTATTCGAAAATTCAGGAAAATTATAAGGGAGTAATATGTTTTCGATTGAGGACATAATATTCCATCTGGGAAAAATTTAACTACCGGACTACCAGTGCATATAATGCAGAAGTAATTGGTTTTTTCAATAAACAATAAAAAATGTTATTTTTCGGTAGGATTTTTATTTTAAATATTTCCATAAAACAACCAACCTGTTTTTCCATTAATGAATCCAAAAATTAAATTGAGAACATTTTCCTGCAATTTTAATTTAAATACCTATTTTTTGTAATCGAAAAGTTTTAATCCAAAATCGAATTGAATGTTGTGTTCAAGCGAACAAGTTCGTAACAAAAATTCGAATATAAATAAAAAGGTATTACTGGAATAGATGGAATTTGGACAGTAGTGCAAAATGCTATTATTAATTGTTTTTTTCTCGTATTAGTAAATAAAACGGTGTTCAACACTGTCTGCTCTCACTGACAAGTAGATGTTTGTAGTTTGACTAGCGCGATTGAAATAAAGCAAACTGATTGGAATAAATTCATTGTTTTCAACACGTCCCATTTTAGGCCAGTCGATAGGGGAAATTTTAGACCAAAAGTACAAGTAATTAGCAATACGGCTGATTTTTTTTTATAAGTACCTTAAAGTATGTAGATTAATATGAAAAAAGTTTACCAGTCTATCGATTTCCCAAATTAAAAAAAAAATCAAAAATTTTTTTTTTCGAAATTCTTTAATATTTCGCACTGGGAGGAGGGTAGAGAAAAATAAAAAATACCACCGTGTAGGGGAAGTGTTTTTCAATAAAAAGGTCTGTTGCTTTCTTTTCGTCCGAGCAATGGTTTGTTCGGAAAAAATTCGGTAAACTAAGTATGTGTTCCGCATCCGCGCGACTCTGCTGCACTGCGGTAAACCTACTTTCTGAATCGCGAAAAAAAAATATATTTTTAATCAGAATTTTTTTTTATTTTTGGTACGAGTCAAGACTGTAAATAATAAATAAGCGGTAATAAATTAATTTTCACATATTTTTATTAGAGAAAGGTATGCAAAAAATTATATCTTAAAATTATAAATTAATCATCTGCATCTTGTGCATTATTATACCCGTTTTCATTTTTAAAATACTTTATACCTGGATACTTTTATACCTTTTCACTATATACATTCTGTTCGTTGAATATTCATCTTTATCTTACAGGAGTATCAAATTTTATTTTGAAAAAATAAAGAAGGTTCCTACCCGAATCTATAAAAATTACTATTTTCGCTTATAATACAAAAAATCGTTGAATCCAAACATGTATGTAAATTAATTAATTTTGTGATTATATATTCTTGATCTTAGAAGTTTCCCCAACATTTCTAGGCAAACCCCATCAAAATTACTTTAGTTTTATTAAAGTTACAGTACTTAATATATATATTTTCTTGTAAATTCAAAATTCCTAAAATTTACAAGATAATGAAAAGTGTCGTATTTCGTAATTAGGAAAAATTAATTATCCGTAAATTTTATTTATGGAAGAGACCTCCTAAATAACAGTTTCCATCGTTTGAAAAATTGTTTCAATTCCTCCTTATTATATAATATATTTTTTATTGAGATACTTGGTTTTTGATTAGAATATATATATATTTATATGAGTAATTTGCTAAATGATTATGTGCTATGACAAAAAAATGCCATCTTAAAGCTGACACTTCCCTCTTCAAAACGCCCTATTACAATTATTTATATATTACATTATAACTGTACAATAGCTTATAATGTACTCCGCCGCGCTTCAGAAAATAGGTTTTCTGCCGTGTGGCAGAGTCGCGCGGATGCGGAATACATACTTAGTCTACCGAATTTTTTCCGGACAAACCATTGCTCGGTCGAAAAAAATGCAGGAGACCTTTTTTATTGCAAAACACTTCCTCTACAAGGTGGTATTTTTTATTTTTCTCTCCCTTTTTTCCAGCGCGAAATATTAAAGAATTTCGAAAAAAAAGAGTTTTTTGATTTTTTTTTTAATTTGGGAAATCGATAGACTGGTACTAAGGTACTTATTTAAAAAAAAATCAGCCGTATTGCTAATTACTTGTAGTTGTGACCTCTATCGATTGGCCTATTTTGTATAATGCATTTTAGCAATAAAGTTTCCAGTTTTCAATTTCGAATAATAGCTCAGTTTATGTTTTGCCGTATAATATTGAACGGAATTGGAACAGGATAATAAAGAAAACTTACTTCAAATTATTCTTGTAACTCGCAGGAGCTACAAATATGAGACTAGCGTTATACCTACTCACTATTACATTAGCGATCAGCCCCATATCGACTTCGCTAAGTAAAGCGAATTATTTTTATACCAATCGTAACTTCTAAACGGCAGGTCCGATACGAATCATTTAAAAAGTAATTTATATGTTCTCAATATTCATAATTCTGATTTTTTTTTACCAAATGGTTAATCATTCCTATAAGAAATATTCAACCTATGGTTAGATGCAATGTAATGCTCGTGCAGCTGATCGAAGATGGACGTTAGATAAAAAAATATTACAGATATTAATATGAAAAAAAATAAAGGGCGCCACCAAAAACCATTTCTCAAGAAAAAATTGGAAAAAAATTCCAACGATCCCACTTGCTATTTAAAAAATCTGAGGCGGTATCTGTCAAGTGTAGGGGGCAAGAGAGGTGACAATTTTTTGTATGTTATAAAACAACTCGATTGAAATGAAAATTGGCGGGTTGGACGTTTTTTCGTATTTGCCTTAAATAACAGAATTTCCTAAGGGGGGTAAGACTTCATATCCGCACAGTATATACATATAATGAAAAACAAGCGTTGAAATTTACAAGTATCAGTAAATAGTTAGTAATCAAGAGTATACACAGAGAATTACAAAATTATACACGTAGGTGGGGAATTTTATAAATTACTTTAATTATCTTGAATCCAGCAAACAGTTTATTCCGGAACCTTGTCTTGTCAGGAACGGTATTTAAGTGTTTATTTTAGGAATATTATATCCAGAAACTTGTTTACCAGGAACTCCCAAAAGAAAAGAAACTACAAAATGAAGCAAATTTGGATATTTGTCCAGAATACATACTTACATAATTATAATTTTACAATTATTTTCACGTTAGCTTAATGATTCGTTCTGGACAAACATATTTTTTTAAAAGAAACTTTTAAACAAATGAGAGAAATTTAATAGAATTTAAATAAAAAAGTTAAAGCCATGTGGCATCCCAAAAATTAGTAGTAGTTTTGAGTGTTATTTTAAGCATTTCATTATTATTTTTAATCTTAAAACATCTACAAAGATACTAAATTAAAATAAAACTGTTTAACATACCAGTAATCCTAGTAAAATTAAAAAACTTCGTCAGCTGTTATTTTTAAGTAAAATTTTACGATCTGTTTTACTGCACAGTTCCTTATATTTGAAATGTTATCGGCAAAGGTTTACAGAAAACTCGATCAGAAGACAATATTTGAAATTGTTTCATCCTCTAATTTTGGTTAAAATGATCTCCATGTATATATGTATATTTGAAAGAACTGTCGTTTTAGGAAAAAAATCTTGAGAATTTAATTAAAGTGCACAGTTTTGTTCACATTAAATTCTTTCCTACACAATTTCCTTCCATCCAGTAAACTTTTATCTATACATGTTTTAAAACTTCGCCCCATCATGAAGTATGTGAAATATTCATTCACGGTAAAATCCCTTCTACCTATAAAGAGAAAAAAAACACGAACAAAAAGCTGAAACTGAAGTTTCTAAATGAAAACCTCATCTTTTGCTGTCTAGAACAATAACTCACGAATGAAATTTCACTTAGGTATGCCTTATATAATGTCTCGTGTATTCAAATAAAGTTTCCTTCTTTCGGTTACACTGTATCTCGATAGCTTACAGCTACAAAGAATTTTTGATTTGATAAAATCTTCATTCCGGTTTAATTTAAATTCTTATTTTTATTTCGATTTTTTTTTTCGCGCAAGTCCAAAGTTTTTATTATAATAATAATAATAATAGGTAGTCTTGTAACCATATTTTTTCAGAAGTAATATTTTGAAAATTGATATTGTGTTTTGAAAATTACGATACGAGTGTTTTAAATGTCTTAAATTGAATGTTTTTAAACAAAGACAACGAGTGATCTCTTCCAAGTCGGCTGCGTATTGGACGATTCGCATTGAAAATAGTAGGGGTTGTTGTTAGTATTAAAATATTAATTATATTATACAATTGGTTAAATTAGTTTTTGGTATTTAATAAGGTTTCAAATAAAATAGAAAAATTAAGTTTTCAAGCAATTTCTTTTTTATTATTCAGTAAATAACTTTCTAACTGAAATAAAAAAATATTAAATTTTGATTATAACCTAAAAATAATTGACCGATTTGCTAACAGAAGGTTACAGCAAAAATTTGGAAAAACCTGGAAAGGAAGACACTCAAACAAAATCCACATAAAAATATCCTCTTATTGACAGACATCATTAATAACGAACAACATAAAGTCGATTTATCTACCACCCCCCCCCCCCCCCACCCAAAAAAGACCTAAAAAGTGTCATTTATATGTTGGCACGAAACACATGATCTCAAATAGTCGCAAAACTTCCTACTTATCTCCTGTATGTTCCTTGTGGTGTATTAATTGCTCTTTTTGTTAATTTTTTGGGATATCAAACCACAAAAAAAAGATTTTGGTTTGATTTCCCAAAAAATTCACAAAAATAACTTCCTTCTATTAACAAAATGTTGAAAGAAGTTAATGATGATGTTGGTTTATCGAATTTTAAAAGAACTAATTTATTATAATAATAGTTTATGCTGACAAATCGTGATTTAATTAATTTTAAAATAATAAAGTATTTATTGTGTTAATACTAAATACATCACATCGTTCTCAATACGCCCCTGTTCAATCTTATCCGCTTGACTAGATCATTTAATATGCACGTGATTTCACTTACGTGCGGTTTTTCTTGTTGTTTCAAGTTGAAAATGAATAAAAGTTGCAACTATTCCAGACAACTAAACATAACCCAACTTTTCTAATACATTAAGAAAACCAGAAAATCATTTTATTTAAAACCGAAAATCTTAGGTTCATTTCGATTTCCCAACAAATATTCTTTTGCTGCTCGAACAATTTCTGTGGATTAAGTAAAAATACAGAAATCATCTTTCGGTTTCGAGAGCATAAAACATAAAACCAAACCGAAAAGTTTACTCAAACAACATTCCTACCGCATATAAACTGAAAAGTTGCAGAAGCTACTTTACAAACCTTTGCTAAAGGACGATTAATTATTGACCTTTTGGGTAAATAACTTTGCGCAACTCTTGAAAGCAGTCTTCTACCGATAGGTCAGATGTTTCAATATTTCAGTTTTCAAGTAATCCTCGCTAAGAGGCCTATCAGTTGGAATGTTAAGGTAAAGACCGCAGTTACCTGGGGTACGCAAATAATCATAAAAACGTTTTAAATGGATTTAAAAATATCTTAAAATTGATTTTTTTGTGGAATAGATAATAAGTCTACTCGGACTGAAATATCCTAATTTTACTAGGATTACGCACAGTTCCTATGATATGATACAGTTCCAGAGATATACCATTCGGGAATATACCTTTTTCTTTAACATACCGTTCCTGGACAAGATAGATTTATGATGAGTCAAGTTGCTATGAGGCCGAAGTTCCTGAATGAGACTAGACCTTGAAATTCTAATTTCTGGAAGGCATAGTTCCAAGACATTTAGATAGTATGTTACTGTATGACATAGTTCCACGATTATCGGCTAATAGAATCACCATCAGGAAAGTTATTTGTTGATACATTTGTTATCATTTAACCGGTTTCAAATTATGTAATTCTTATTTGTAATCATTTCAATTTACTAACTCATTGTTAAACTTGTAAATTTTGAACCCATTTTTCTATTATTATATTATATATTGTGTAGATCTATAAAAGTTAATTTGTAAAAAATATGAATTTATTCCTTTTATTTGGACCATCCTGTATATTTAGCAGCAAATTAAATATTTATCATTGATAAGAGAGAATAACTTTCAATCATTATATTATTATTTATGCATAAAATAGTAGAAGTAAACAGTGGCAACTCAAGAAAAAAGAAAATATTTAAATCACTTACATTTGGAATCATCCACGGCGCAATCTCCATCCCAATACCATTTGGACTGCACCATTTTTACCATTAACCATCACTAAAAACCGAAATCGACCATTTCCATTTACCGACCGGCGATTGCCACCACATTTATCTCTTAGTCAAAGGCATACATCACATAGTTTCCCTATGATACTGACTGTAAGTCCACTACGTTAGAGCAACTTTGAGCCAGTACCTGTGTTTATAGAGTAACTCACCTATCTATAAAAATCAGTTGCATGCTATTCTAAATAGATTACATTTTAGAGTACTATATACAAAATTCTAATTGGGAAAAGTGTGAGAATTAAAAATATTTTAAAGTTTAGAATTGCTAGAGTGAGGAACTTGTCTTAAAAATGAAATTGTTTAACTTCAATCCGGTGCAGTATCCAGATTAAGATTATATTATAGTGAACACTATTCAAAATTACTTAAAAAGAAATGAATATTTTCAAACAATATAATTTTGAGTAGACCTAATTTTGAAAAAAACTTGTTAACCAAAGTACCTTAAGTTGGCGAGTACCTAGTCCAAGTAATATGGGTACAAAAAGTGTCTTTAGTGAAATATTAAAATTTTTAAACTTAAAAAAGTTAAGAAAGATTGAAAATATTAAAATTGGTTTCTACTGATGAGTTATTGAAAATATAAAAATAAGTTTGGAGTGATTATTGTCCCCAATGAAATTTATGTTATTACATATTCTAGTATAAATACTGGCATACAACGATTTGAAAATTTGTATAACACCAAAAAATATTCTCAGCTGATAAAAAATTTAATTAACGATAAATAGTAAAATGTAAGAAATTGGAAACACCCGAAATCGTAAACTGTTGTCACTGCTTCTGAGTTGTCTGGAAGATCTCGTTGTACCTAGTGCGTTTTGGGAGTGTCTTAATATTTAAAAAATAATAATTTTCTAACGAATTTTTCAGTAAATATGCTAAATTAAATGTTTTAGATTTGGAAAAAAAAATTGTTTTATAAAAATATTATTGATTTAGAGTCAAATTGTGGAAAAAAGTTATTTTTCAAGCAATTTTTTTATTTATTTTTTTTTTTATTTAAAAATATGCTAGACTAGATAAATGTTTTAAATTGGGGAGATATTTTGAGGCGTCTCAAAATATTTTATAAATTAATTTCTGAAGCGATCTTTTTTTATATTTAAAAGTTGATGAAATTTAATTTTTATATTTTAATAACTTTGTTTCAATTAAAAAATACAATATTGTGTTAAATGGTAGACATGTTAACACCCAGAACGTCGCACCAGAAATCCTTTGTTTTTCTCTTCCTAAATTATCCTTTCTGAGTTGTCTAGAGCAATCGGTTTTTCCTAGGGAATTCTGACTGTCTTAATATTTCAAAAATTATAATTCCACAATAAAATGGTTAATAATATGCCTGACTAAATAAATGTCATAAAAAACTTTCTTAAAATATCTCTGAATCTGAATTCAGTTATAGAAAACATTAAATTCTTGACCAATTTTTCATTTTATAGTATACAATTGATAAAATTAATTTTTTGTATCCAATAAGTTTTTAAATTAAATAGAAAAATTAAATTTTCATATTTTTTTTTTCTATTATCCAGTAAATAATGTTTTTGTATTTTTTTCACTATTCTTGTATTGATAACTTTCTAATTGAAATCAAAAAATATTAAATTTTGAATTTAACCTAAATGATTGACCGATTTGCTCAGCGCTCAAAAAACTTCACCTGGAAAAGAAGAAACACAAACAAAATACACATAAAAATATCCTCTTGCTAGGGTGTTTCCAATATTTAATATATTTATAAAATTATTGAAAATGAAACAACCTATATCAAAAAATTGTAAATAGCAAAAACATTTCAGGCACACTTTTTAAATAACAAAAATAAAAAATAAATTTATAAAATTTCAAAAATATTTAAGTAAAAAATAGATAGAAAAAAAAATAATTAAAAACAGTTGGAAATCGAAAAAAAAATTATTAACTGCTTCAAAAGTTCAATGTTCTTAATGGAAAATTTTCTAAAATTTAAAGTATTATTATTTTCACCATTATTTCTATTTTTGTTATTCGTCACAACATTCTCCTACCTTTGGGCATATCGCATTTCTTGAACTGAAACGAGACCGGTAAAATCTGTAAAAAAAGAAGACGGTATTAATTCAATATTGTTTGATTATAAACAACAGAGAAAAATATTTAAAATATCTCCAAATTAATGAACATTTAAGGAGTTAATTAAAAAGGAGGACATTCTTAATAAAAAAGTCAAAACTCCCTGAACTCTATCTCCATTATTTAGAATTTAAATTCAACGCTGAAAATAGGTTCCTGAACTCCCTTGTTTATTGTGAAAATGTCAAATAGGTGATTATCTTTAAAATGTATCACGTCGTGGAGCCCTCTATAAACATACCGAATAAGACCACGTCATAAAAGTTTGAAACATTTCAATACTTTGTTTATAATAAGTAATATAAGTTAGCAAAAAACTGCGAATCAGTTATTTATTATTAAAAAAAATTATTATAAACAGAGTATTGGAATTTCTTAAAAATCTAAGACGTGATCTTGTTAATTATTTGTATAGGAAGGGCTCCACTAAGCGAGATATTTTCACAACAATTATTTGAACATAGTTTACCATAAAGATGAATATTCGAGAGAATTTTGTTAATTAACAATAGCATAACTTGTTGAGAAATTAACTTTAAGAATTTTTTCCTACGCCAATGAATTCTTCAAAGTGTTTAGAATACATCATAATTTTTTCAAATTTTTAAACTAACAATTAATACCTTAAAAATGTTTTTATTTGACCTGTCTCCTTTTGACGAGACGCGCGCATACCGAAAATGACGGGTTGAGACCTGTTTGCTTCATTCAATAACGGTTATATAGAATTCTAGAAAGCTAATGCCATCCCTCCCAACACACACACACGCACAAGAATATATTTTTCAAATTTCCTAAATGGCAGTACTTAATACAACGTGAAATATTTTCATAATTATTAAAATAATATAACATACCTATATATTACCTAACCGGTATAAAAAATATATAAATTTACTCCTGACTATGTACTTGTAATTTATTCAACCTGTAGTGCTATATTTCTGTTGTGCATTTTTTATTTTTCGATTTTATTTGATAAAAAATATTGTTTTTATCAACCACATTCATTTTCGATAAGTATTTAAGCAATCCCTTTTGAATTCATACACTTGTGTCTACATAAAACAAATTTCTAGTTGAAATTAACTAACAAATTAAAGGTTTTTAAAAAAATAATAGTCATACAACATACCTAATAAGTATCAAACATTAAAAATTTATGTTTTTAAATAAAATAATCAAAAATTACCTGAATAACATCGAAAATATCTAATATCGTAATGTTCACTCGTTAAAACACTAATACACAATGATGTACAACATTCTGTGGTATAAATTCCTATAGCAGTTTTTTTAAAGTTAACAAAAACACTGGCTAGGTGCTCACTTCATTTTATTGCAGGAGAATATCAGTCCATTATTTTATACAGAGTCGGCTACGTTATATTTTAATTTAGGATTTAAATATACAGATGGGTTTTAAATATGAAACGATTAACAAGATTTTAATGAATTTTAATTTGTGATAGTTTAATTATTTGAACGATGTTATGTTGCTTTTATCATTCTTCTCTAAAGTTTAATTGTTAGGTGATGTAGTTTTTGTAAGTATTTTTTAACAAATTACTGACAGTAACAATTTCTTTGTGCATTTCAATTAGGATAAAGAGAGATGTATGAAATTCTAATAGACGTAGATAAAAAGTAAGATCAATAACATAACAAAAAAAATAAAATAAAATGAAAAAGTGTATAGGAAACAATACATACAGTATGCTACAAATAAAAGGAATAAATTCATTATTTTAGCCGTCTTAGGGGAAAATCCTAAAACCTGTCAATTTTTTTTTGTAAATGGGAGCTTGGTCAGATCACTTTTTTATTTTTATCGTCATCAATAAAAGTGGGTCTTGCAATACAATAATTAAAAGGTATTGTAATTACCTATTCTTCACTTTTCAATTCATTTCTGTTTGGGAACAGACGGTTTAATTTTGGGATCAGAAAGTTCTGAAGAAACTCAAAATATTTAGGGACTTTTAAGGTTTCTTCGAGTCAAAATGTTTTTGATTCCGTCTACTACATACAATGTCATTAACCACTTGACAATAACAGTTATGCTGAACGTCACTAAAATAGTTTTCATAAGATAACTATAAGTATGCTTAAATACAGTTTCCTGTAAATTGTCGTGTTTAGTAAAGCGATTATAGATATCGAAGAATAATAGTTCAGGATTACACTTTCAGAGCTCCCGGACAGATAATATCTACCTTGTACTGATGAGGCACAAATACGCCGAAACCGGTCTATAAGTGATGCTGTCTCTTCTAAATGCAAACCAGAATGGTGGGTTAAATCTTGTAGATCATACCAACCCGGTTTAACTTAGAAGTGTTATTTAATGTCTGTTGGGACATATAGCCCGAGAAGTAGTTGCATCTTCCTAACTGAACGGTCATAATTTCTTATAATAGTATTAAATATACTATTCTTTGATATCTATAAGGAAACTATTTTTTATAAAGAGGTAAAAATTAGTTTGAACATATTTTAATGTCATCGACGGCCTTTATCAGATTTATTGTATTATATTTGTACAGGATATGACACTTTACAGTATCCCGATTCCCCTTTTTCTATTAGTCCACCACAAAGAACATACAGAATATAAAAAAAATTAAATCTAAAATATATTTTTGTGTTCTGGGTTATTAAAAGCCAGCAAGTCTGTTTCCAATTTGTTTCAGCTGATTATCTTGGCCGTAAAAAAGTTACAAAGTGAATCGCATATATTTTAAAAGTTTTTGTTTTACTTTTTTTGGAAATTTCCAAGACGGTCGTTCTTATCTTAGAGACGAGCGCGGTTCTTTCATAGAAGTTTATCTTGATCAATTGCAGCTATTAAAACAGTGGTTATTATCACTTTTCACTCAGTGTCGTCGGTATATTGAAGGAAATGAATAACTTGGCAGTTTATCTCTGGGTTGGTTGAAAATACAGGGACAATTTTATATGATTTTTGTCGTGTTTTTTCATAAAAGTGACCCCTTCAGAATTAAGTAGGGTGGATAGTTGTCATTGAAATGCACTGTATAGTTAATAGATTGTGAAATTTGGAAATTTTATTAATTTTGGTTAACGTGAACCATGCACAAGAATGTTTTTCTTTTTGTTTTAAAACAAAAATGTCAATGGATTTTTTTTTTATTTAAAAAAGTGAGCTTTGGTGAAAAGCCTTGGATATGAAATATTTTTCCAGTTCAAAAGTAAATTCATTCTTGAGTGTTTCAGACAAGCATGTATTTTCTATCTGAAGTGTTAGTGATTTCACAATATTGGGACAACAAAAGAAAAATAAACAACAGGTGAAATTGAAATCGTTTTTCATAAGAAAACAAAAACTTGTCACTCTAATCCACGAGCAAATACGTAAAAAACAAGGTAAAAAATTGTCCTCCAAATATCATGTGCTTTTTAAAAAATATATCAAAAAATTTCAACTATATTCACAAAATTATTATTTGAAATGAAACCTCATTCTTCATAGTCAATTCCAAGTATTTCGGGCGTTTCGTATTTCGTGTAGAAAACATCTTCACTTTTATGAACTACGTAATATTGGAAGAAATAGGTAAAGCCGAAGAAAAGAGAAGATCTGATAATTGGAAAGATCTAGTAGGGCTTAGGCAATCAAAGATTCTTCTGGGTGACTACAACCTGTTGAGATCAAATGAATGCATAAGTCAAAGCAAAACTGCACTAAGAGTTTTAACAGGAATCCTAACGGGACATTGTCGCCTGAATGGGCACCTTAAAAAGCTCAAAACAGTGGAGGAAGAAGATTGTAGGTTTTGTGGAATGAAAGAAGAATCCTCCATCCACATACTTGCGAACTGCACAGCAATTCAGAATCATAGGGCACAGCACCTGGGAGACTACTGGATAGAAGAGGGACAGTTACCTAAGTTGAAGCATGCAGATATCCTAAAATTCCTCGGGGAAATCGGACTAAAGGAGCTACTAGTCTCTGAGACTTTCCTCAGGAACTAAGTAGAAGTAAGGGGGCACAATACCTCTTTTAGGTCTCAGTGAATGTTACCCCAAAAGACATACATACATACATACATGAACTACGTATATTTTCAAATTCATCTCTACCTCAAAATTTCAACTTTTTGACATTTCAAAATTATTAATGATGGCAAAAATGATGTAAGATGGTGGTAAATATTTCTTATTATTAATTACACTTCTGGAAAAAAAGACGATGATTGATGTAATTCAGGTTATCTGATCTGTCATAATGACAACGTTAAGTCTCTCATTTTTGATGACATAAGGAAGATCATTATGGCACTAAGTCTCATTGTGGTACTACGAGATATTTTCCAAATCAGAAGGTAAACTACCAGTTTCAGAATCACTCATTATTATTTAAATTATATTATATTATATTATAATTATATTCAACAATTATGTTTGACAGCAGCTAAATAAATATTGCCGTTACAACCTGTCGTTTTCAAGCAAATGGCAAAGCAAATCTCACTAACCTACTGATATTTGAAACTATACAAGTACTTTGCGTGAATAATGGCTATCATAAATTGCTCCTTTAATAATATACTATAAAAGTGGGTTATTTGTACAAAAAAACTTAAATTCCATATTACTCTTCGTACGTTCTCCGTATTTCGGACCCAAATGCTGTTTCCATCAGGTAATCCTCGGTAAGAGGTAAGTGAGTAGCTTCTTCTCATCTTTAGCGAAACTTAGGCTCGGGGATTAAGGAGCAGTCAACTCCTCTTCAGATCCTGTGCATAGCCACCCACCAGTGAGCCGTATAGTTTCAAAGAGTAAATAACGTCGCAATCAGATATTTCGACGAGTAGGCTACTATCAGGGTAGGCTTGAGATACATTTAAAAACTCATCCTTAGAGTTCTATTCGTTTTGAGTTCAGTTTAAAAATTTCAGAACTGAAAACTGATAAGTTAAAATTTTGTAATATAGAAGAAGCAGTACGCCCTCTGCCGTTGGCGAATATAACTATCGTAGAATGCTTTATTTACATTTGCTTAACCACATTTAAATACAAATAAATTATGGTTTAAAAAAAACTAAAAAACACGCTTTATAGCGTGGGGTGCTCAATATCAATAGTTATAATTTCTTACTAGCACTATTGCGAAATGCAGAGTTGGTGTATAAATGTAGTACAAAGCACCCCACGCTATTACTACGATGACATTAATTTTCTCGTTAATCATTTAAATATTAAATTAAGAATTATTTTTTACTTTTTAGGTTCGATTTACTATAGTGTGTGTTTTTTTCAAAATCTTTTTTCAAACTGGATGCCAGATCAAAGTTATGTTTTTTTTTTGGAACACTACTACTAGATTATACAGATTGCGTAAATTACATCGGAACCGTTCGGATTACACAAGTACGACAGAAAAACAGCTGAAAGAGAGAGAAAGAATAATTATGCGCGGTCATTAAGGCGTGTACTTTGTTTCACCTTAGGGGTGTATACTTATTTCCCAAAACTGGCCGAATGCTCATTGCCCCCCTATTTTAACCGCTGTTGCCAGAAGCGCAGATTAATTTGTACAAATGATATTTTTGTCTCGTTATCGTTGACTTTTTTTCGAGGGTGAAAATACAGCACGTTTGTGCCAGCATTACGCCAAATAATCTTAGAGATATGAGATCAAATCCTTATCACAGATTTGGTTATTGTCACACAGGAAGGTGGTTTATTTGAGCACTTAATTCATTGAAATTATGTTTACCTTTAGAATGGATTTTTATTTTTTCAGGAAGTTTATATTATATGTTCAGAATAGGAGTAGGTACCTACCTACTTATTTTATTTTTTTAATTTAATTTATTAATGGAAGGGATTTTTAGTTTATTAATTATGGTTCTCTCAAGAAATGCTGTTTTATTTTCAAGTTACAATGGCTAAAATAATATCCTATTGTAGTTAGAAATTGTCAACTTGGTCTGAAATGATCATGTTGACAAAAATGAATTTTAAGATGTACAGGTTACGTAATAACGATTGTATTTTTTATTTCTTTAGCACCCTCACTCCTTCCATGTTGGGAGCATACTGAATACCACCGTTATACCACCAACTAGTGAATTCTCTCTGTAAAGGACCATTCGGCCAGTCTCGGGAAATAAGTATACACCCCTAAGATGAAACAAAGTGATGACCGCGCACAATTATTCTTTCTCTCTCTCTCTTTCATATATCCTTGTCGTACTTGTGTAATCCGAGGCCTTGACGAGGTCCTTGACGAGGGTGCAAAGTTTCAAATTAATCTGAGCGTTTCAAGCGGGTAAGAATCGAGTTTAAAGGTTGCGTTATAAATTAAACACCCTATATTTTACCACTATATTGTATATTGTTACCGGTCCTTGACAAGTGTACAAAGTTTGAATCAAATCTGTTCGTTTAAAGTGGGTCAAAATCGAGTCCAAAAGAGTCGGTTACAAATTTACATACATACATAGATTCAGTTTGTTGCCAAAACCGTAGGACTTTTATAAAAGATAAACTGATATACATTTTTTAGAAATTTTTTTTACAAATGCACACAAAAAAATCATTAAAACTCATGGAATAAAAATTAGAAACTGATCCGACTCTTATAGAACGAACCAAATTGAATTTAGTGAGTTTCATACTATATTTTTTATACGATAACATACGATTATCTGCAAAAAATATGACCTTTCATTGGTGTTGATGTAGTGGTAGTATCAACTGTGTTGTTTCCATTGACTGGTGGAATTTGTGACGGATAATGAAATAACTTCAACAATATTTTAAAGAATATAAAAAAATTACATCAATAATTGTGTCACGTAAAAATCCATTTTTGTGGCTTAAAATGTCAAACGTATTTGAGTTATGGGTTGGTATTACTATTTTGAGAAACACACTGCATTATTATCCATGGAGATCCAGATATTTTCCCACGCGGATTTGAGTCTATTGAACACATCCATTTACGGTTTTGTACATCAAAGAAACCGTTTGAATTTCTTTTTCCTTTTATTGTATAGTAAGCAGCGCTTCTAGTTTTTCAACTAAAAATAATGTTTTCTGGAATAGATGAAAACATAACTGTAAACCGGTCCTGAAATATTCGAGGATGTTGTAAAGTTGACTGTGCTTGGGACCTTTTCGCAGTCTATTTGCATTAGAATATTTACCTGCAGAATCGGTATGTCTCTAAATTCCATGCTTTAATTGGAATGGAAAGTCAAGTTGTTGCAGGAAAGGCGAATAAGACGATATTGCTTTCGCTTCGACTAATTCCTGTGTCTCTTTCATGAATTTTGGAGAATAGTTGCTGAATTTTCTGAAATGAAACCAGCAGGTTATGTAATATGCTTGGGGGTACTTTTTCTATGTTATGTTCGCAAATGTTCACTGTTCTATACCGGGTGGACAGATGAAAGTGCTGTATCTTAGAAACTATTTTTTTTTCACTAAACAGGATTCTTTTGTATGTATGAGGGAGTGTATTGTGTCCCCTTTTTTCTACTTAGTTCCTGAGAAAGATTTCATGCAGTTACTAGTAATTAGACCTATTTATTTTCGGGAGGAGTTTTAGGATATCTGCTGGTGTCCCTCTTCTATCCAGAAATCCAGAAATATTGAACTGGACACACTTTCCTATTGTGTGAATTTCCGATTTACAGATACTTGGGTTTTTTTCCAAGCTTTCCTAGCCCGTACACTCCTATATCAGCTCCTTGTATTGCTTTTGAGCCATCTGTATACCATTGAAAGACATTCCTTTCAAGTCAGGTAATGGTATTTGGATCCCATTCGTTCTAGTCGCTCAACAACTCCGAATTTATACTTTTCCCATTTAAATAAAACCGCTAAATGATATCTGACAAGTTTCCCATCTTTCTGCTAATGAAATCAGCTTCAAGTTTAAATTTTTTTCGATAACTAAAAAATCGATTGTGCATGGCAATCTGTATCAATCTTCATGAACGTAGCAAAAGATTCTAGTGTTGACGTCCGCCTGGAAAATGCGGAATAAAAAATGTATTCGATGATTGATGAGGTCGGTGATCGTGAGGAACACAATAAAACAATTGACGACCTCGCTTCGGTGACTTATTAGATTTTCCCCAATCGGTCCTGACCCAAAAAGACGAAACAGGAGAGGATTTGGAGAGTAGTTGATAAGAAACATTAACTTGAGCCTGCTCGATTTTATGTTTTCCCATTTTTGAGGCTAGAAGTAAGAAGTATTTTATTCAAAAAATTGCTCGTATAGCATTAGGTATAATCGCAAGTAGATGCAATCAAATAACATCACATCTAAAATGGTATTTGCTTCGTCTTACGCCTCTGTCTCTATAGCAATCAGATATGTGGCTTATTCTACTGCTCACATAAGGTTTTATAATATCCACTTCAGTGGCTGAGTATTGTATACAATTTGATACAAGCTTTCCTGGTGAGTCTTATACAACTCATCAGGTTCTCCGAACTATACCAGCCTTCTGCAACTCGGTGTCTTGAATTTAAATAGAACGTGTCTTACTTTCCTTTATTTCCATTGACGATTTCATTTTGTGTCAAATGTCTTGAATTGGTAGGCAACAATGATCTCCCGGAGGAACTTTTCTAAATCCGGTCTTTGCAGTTTTCCTAGCTTTGACATTGGACGTAATCAAATATGTGGCTTATTCTGTTGCTCATGTAAGGTTTTATAGTAACCACTTCAGTGGCTGAGTATCCTATACAATTTGAAACAAGCTTTGCGGGTGAGTCTTATACAACTCTTCTGGTTGTCAGAACATACCAGCCTTCTGCAATTCGGTGCCTTGAATTTAAATAGTACGTGTCGTACTCTCCTTTATTTCCTGGAGGGACTTTTCTAAATCCGATACTTTGCAGTTTTCCCAGAAGCAGACGTATGGAAGCTTTCGTGTTTTGGACATATATAAAATGAATTAGTATCGCGGAGAGATCAGGGCTAGGCAAGCTTTGACATTGGACGTAATCAACCGCTCACTGGTTGAAGGGCTTGTTGTATGTATGTATTTTGGGGTAACATTCACTGAGACCTAAAAGATCTATTGTGCCCCCTTACTTTTACTTAGTTTCTGAGGAGAGTCTCAGAGACTAGTAGCTCCTTTAGTCCTATTTCCCGGAGGAATTTTAGGATATCTGCAGGCCTCAACTTAGGTAACTGTCCCTCTTCTATCCAGTAGTCTCCCAGGTACTGTGCCCTAGGATTCTGAATAAGGGCTTGTTAAATAAAAGGGTTTGTCTACCAGGTTAATAATATTCGTCTACTTGTACGGTGCAAAATTACTTTTGGACCAAATAATGATGAGCCAATGATACTAAAAAAAAACTAAACACACTGTGTTTACGTCGTATACCTATGTGTGAAACAAGTATGACGTAGAATGATTCGGACAAAAAACAAATATATCACCTTGAATTCTTCGTCAACGTCCAGATTGATAAATATTTTTCATTGAAATTTCAGCACACTACGGAAATGAATGATATTTATTTTGTTTCAGATATTTTCTTCTGCTGAAGTATGGTTCAGTCTCGATGGTGGAAAATACCAATCGGCTGGAGTTCGAGCTATTATACCTTCAGATCGTATGCGCGAGTCCGCACGAAACGTAACGATAAAACTTCGTGGAAGACCGGCTAGATTTATTAGAATCAGATTATCCTTCGGTGATAAATGGATATTGATCAGCGAGATCGTTTTTGATTCAGGTGAGTTTTTATTTCATCGTAATGGTGATTGAAATTATATAGTCCAGTTAAAAAAAATGATAACGCGTTTGATGACTTTATTTAGTTAAAATCTCAAAGCAATTTTTCGTTTAGCACCCTGCTCGTATCCTAGGCCGCCATCAACCTCCTCACCCTTCCAGAACCCATACCATCATCATTTCCTCGCCTGATTTCGCGCACAGGGGTTGTCATCAAACTGGTACAGCCTACCTAATATTTTTCCACTTTTTCCCTCTTCCTCCTTTCTCAGATTTTTCCACGCTTTCCCCCTTTCTGATTATTTTAATCTTCCCACTTTTTGCATTTTTTCTAGTTTTTTCCTTCCCCCATTTTCCACCCCTCCAACACTTCACCTCATTTTCCTTTCGCACTTTCTTCACTTTTTTTCCCACGTTATCCCCCTTTTCCTCACAATTCCCCTTTATCCACTTTCTTCTTTCACACAATATAATAAATACTATACCAATTTGTAAAAGCAACTTCCTTCTATATACGAGGCATGTTTGTTAAGCAAGTACCGTTCTTAGATTATTGTTCTCGAGCGATACAGTACAGGTAAACTGGTATCTCGTGACAAGGCGGAGCTTCCAGTACGCATAGAGAGAACGTATCCGGCCAATATCGAGCTGCCCACTGCATAACGTCTACCGCACGATTGGCTTTGCTGGATCCTCGCTTTCAAATTTGTTAAGGCGCATCGTCACCTCATTTCACGAGATACCGGTTGGAGTGTAACGAGGGGGATGATTTTTTAAGCTATATTGTCACATGCTGAGTGCGGGTGTCGTTTTGCTCCACGATAATGCCTGTCCACATAGGACAAGTCGAACACAAAACCTCATCACTTCATTAGGCTGGGAATAATTGGACCACCACTCATACAGTCCCCATTTAGCCGGGGTATCGCCATACTGATGATGACTTAGTAAAAACGACCGTAACGCAAAAGTTATTGAATCAGGCGGTAACATTATTTGACGATGGACTACAGAAACTGGTCCCACGATTCAATAAGTGCCATCATATTATTGGGAATTATGTAGAAAAGTAGAGTGAAGTATATATGGTCTTTACTTGCTTTTTTTATTTCAATACGGTACTTACTTACGTACTTTTAATTCTAATGTTTATTAACATACATTCAATTTTTTACAAATATTTTCTGTCTTAGAATATTTCTAATTTTCATGTACTCATCTTTCCCCAGTAAAATTTTATCTATAGACGTCACCGCATATAATTTCCGAAACACCCTTATTCAACTTTCCAACCTTTCGAATTGAATAACAATTATCAGATTATCCATTGTTTTGATAGTGCGCCATCAGTTTGGAGGGTCAGTTGTTTTTCCTACAAAGTGCCGAAAAGGCCAGTACCTCAATATAACAAAGTTCCTAAAGTAACAAAACGTCCAACAACCCCTGACATAAACGTGACCACAAATTGAAGGGGGAATTAGAAAAAAAATGGTATCATATGATTTTTGTGAATGACGGTTTTGAAGCTTCTGAATTATGCAACTTCCTGTAACACTTTTTCTAGAATTGCATCAATTGGTGTCAAAAAACTCTAAACCGGTTAAGCACAGGAAACAGTATTGTCAGTGGTGATGAATCATGGAGTTACTGAAGTTATCCGTTCTCGAAGTGTTTCCAAAAAGATACTGGCGACATTTATCTCATAAGCGGGTCGAATATCAACAATTCCTCTGAAAGATCAAAGAACTGCTACTGCTGCTTGGTACATATCGATTTGTTTGCCAGAAGTAATTGCTAAGTTTCGAAAAACCAACCCCCAACGACGAATGATCCTCTTCCAGACAGCTCGGAAAATAATTGAGTTTTCAAAGCAAGAAAATATCGATTTGTTGTCATCAGCATTTTATTCTGGAACACTTGCGACTTCACCATTTAGTCTAAATAGTTATCTACTGTTTTTTCTAGCTCTATATACAAAATATGAAAGATAACCCTCCTAATTATATTCACAGTAACAGAAAATAAACAGGAAAGGAAGGTAACTTTCACGGTGTATTCAGTAACTTGGAAACCTTTCACTAGGGATCTGTGAAGTCTGAAAATGTAAGTTCCTATTTAACTTAGTAGACTATAAACATTTTTCCACTTCCTGACGCAAGATCTGATGCCGCTGATAATCCACCAGAAGAAGATTCACCCCCACAATTATTCCAATCGTCAAATTACTAAAAAAAAGGAATCCTGTCTCTTATTTGACCTCTCAAAAATTATAACATTTCGTAACTGAAATACAAAAATGTGATTATCAAGAAAATAATAATATGTAACAGAATTTAAAGTTAAACCACGATATTTCCTCAAACAGCATAGTTCGACGATACATTTGTTCTTCTATTTGTGTTTTCTTGAACCGCCCTCATGTTAGAACATCAGTTTCGAGTGAAATTCCGCCTTGTTCATGTAATGGCAGCAAAAACACAACACAACGTTTTCGAAACACTAGCAATTAGTTCCATAGTAGCAATATTTCTGTTTTAGTGGGGTTTTTACGAAATTACTTCATTACTGGAAATGTTTCCTGCTTTTAACATTACCAACTTTCGCGTACTCGGCGAAATACGAATAGATCAATACGTATTGAGCAACGGAAAATAAAATAGAGTGATATATTGCAGCTGTTTCTTTTCAGCAATATTCAATATGGAGTTGTTTTATTGTTAAATTGTTGGAATAGGGTCAGCGTATATTTGTAGCAAGCTGAAACTGAAACGAAAGTTTTCTTCATGGGTAATATTCCAAACGATTATTTAGAAATTGCAGGGTATACAAGGTGTTTTCAAATGATACTTACAACGTTTGCATGTAGATACCTCTCGTAAAATTAGACAAAATGATATAAGAATTGAGGGGTCCTGTCTATTTATCAACAAAATATAATTAATGACAATAAAAAATTAGATGATTACAAAGAAAATTACAAGAGATGTTCAAAATTTTGTATATTTACATTTATAACATAATCTGCAGCGTTTTCTCATTGAAAATCGCATACCTTGGAAAGACTGACGATTGCCGGAAATAATATCTGTAGCTGCATGGATTCTTGCTATCAGTTCCTCCTCCGTTTCTACTATTGTATCGTAGACAAGGGACTTCATGTAACCCTGCTTAGTGGATAATTATGTTTGAATGGGATATTATTTAACTTTGTAATCATCTAATTTTTTATTGTCATCAATTTTAATGAAATCATAAGTTTGGAAAAGTATTTTTAACAATCTTCTCTCAATGTTTTAGAGGCATTGCTGTTTCACTATTTAGTTCCTGTTACATATTCTAACCATTAGTAGTTTGGTAGTTATTAAAAATTTTTTGTCCACGGCCACTTAATAATAAGTCAATATTTTACCTCCTAATAAAAGGTATATGGTACCCATATATCTACTAGAATGAATTATGAGTTCCTAATTCACGCTTTTGCATTTAAATAACATGCCATGACAACTCAACACTCACAACATTTCGGTACATAGGTGACTAGAGATGGGGGTACAAAATGGAATAAACTATTAAATCTGCGTATTTTGTTTAGGAAATTTGTTTCTGAAATATATCGTATCGATAAAATATCAAAATTTTGACTATCGATACTTTTCATAACGATATATTCTAATATTGATATTTTTTAAACACTATATATATAACGGTACGGTGTATCGATACTTTACACAGTATCGCCCATCTCTATGCTTCACATCATTTGACGTACTTCGAAATTTATTAATGTTGACGTTAGAATTGTCAATAATACCAAATACCAAATTATTACTTTCCTTTCTACACTCGCATTATTTACTTTACTTTTATTTAATAGGACCGTGGACAAAGTATAGTATTCTCCTCGCAATTTATGACCATTATTCACTCGAGTGACTTGCGCCCCTCGCCTACGGCTCTGGCCGCAAACGTCACCCGGCGTGAATAATGGCTATCATAAATTGCTCGTTTAATGATATTTTTTATTTCGTTATTAAAAAGTGATCTTACAGACTTCATAAAAACATTAAATACCTACAACTAAAAAATTTTTGATATGTAAAAGTTAAGCGTTTTTCACGTGAAAACCATTAAGGAATTCAAAATGAAATAAAAATAGCTTCAAATGCCAGTGGCGTAACAAATGGTAGGGGAAAGGTGACATATTCTTCCAAATGTACACCACTGGATCAAGAATTGAAGCAGTTTTTTCATCAAAACATGCCCTATAAAATTTAAAAAGAACCTGCCAAATGCCAAATCAATATATTAAGAAAAATTAAATGTTTTTTTGTGATAACTTTATTAACTTTAACACCCTGTATTTCCAAAAATCAATAGGCTGGACCCCTCAATCCTTATATCATTTTGTCCAATTTTACGAGAGGTGTTTACATGCAAACGTTGTAAGTGTCATTAGGAAGCACCCTGTATAAACGCGAGTGTACCTCCGAATTCTGTTCTATTTTGTAAAACAACTGAGTGCTTATAATTTTATTCTTACAAATAAAACTTAATAGAGAATTATGGCAGGTTCAAATAGTGACAGTCACTAATAAATGCGTCCTTATTTTGGCATTGTTGACAAGTGCGCATGCGTAGTTGTAGATAAAAATAAGGGTGGTCAGTAATTAAATACGGACTATCCTTAATTGTGACTGGATAGTGGTGGATAGTGGCGGGCGTCACTATTTTTGAGACATGCGTAAAACAAAATTGTATATTTCATTAGTGTCAATTAGGACATTTTCTAATATTACAAACTCTATATCCTCGTCATTTGCACCTCCTAGAATGGCAGCTTGTAATATTTCTTCCATTATTCGAATCCGTGAAGATCGCCAAGAGATTCCAAAAGTAAAATTGACAACTTGATAGACATAAACAAAGAACGAAGCACAAACCACAGAAAAGTGAGGTTATACGTAAAATAATTAAATAAAAATAACCACCACCCACCACAAAATTATAGGTGCCGTATCTCACTTTACACGATGAAAATAATGACGCCAGTATATAAATTAGTTTTTCTACTCCTGTTTTATAATATACTTATTAAAAGACTAAAATCTGTATCATAATGATATTCATTATGATACAAATTTTCATTATGATACAGATTTTTAAGCCAATAGGAATGCGTCATTCGCACAATATTCAATATAGCCATGGATACCTGGTTGACATTGACATTGGAATAAACAAATTTGGAAACTTGGGCAAGCAAATTGCCACCTTTTTAGGGCTTCCCAATCCCAATTTATATACGGGACACTGCTTTCGTAGAACATCTGCAACCGTATTGGTAGATGACGGCAGTGATATTACCACCTTAAAAAGACACGGTGGTTGGAAATCCACTACGGTTGCAGAGGGTTATATTGAAGAAAATATCCAAAATAAAATAAATGTGTCGAATAAAATTTTTAATTCAGTTGAAAATAGGAATGAAACAAACTTTAACTTGCCCTCCAGTTCAACAACCATCCGAACAAGATCAGCCCCCCAAATAAGTTTTACAAATTGTACAATAAATAATTTATGCACAAAGAAGATTAAAGAATTAATATTATTATGTTCAAAAGTTTTAAATTTATTTGTTGTACAATTTGTAAAATTTATTTGTTGAAGTTCCTTTCATTGTTCTTGTTTTTTATAATAAATGATAATTATTATTTAAATAATTCTTATTAATCGGAGTAGAAAAAATATTGTATGCAACTTTCATGTAATGGCCATTAATACACTCGCATATTATATACGAAACTCGCCTGCGGCTCGTTTCGTATCCTACAACATGCTCGTGTCTTAATGGCTACCATTACATGATCGTTGCATAAAATACTATAATAGTGACGGTCAGTATTTTAGAAAGTGCCATAATTCTAATCGGTTCCCCTATTTAATGAAAAAAATTATGACAATTTTAAGAAACTTATTGATAATTATTTCGATATTGACGCATCATCAGAGTGGCAAAACATACGTTTGATGTGATGTCTACCTGATAGTTTATCTATCATTTACCCACCCGGTAGATCCAACTCATGCGTGATATAATAAATTTGCTTGCATATTTATTTTGCGTTTACAAACGATATGAATTTGTTCCATGTATTTTAATTCACATATTTTTTGCAACAAAAAAAACAGTAGGTACCTATCTAGAAATATTTTTTTATGATATTTTCCGAAGCTCATTTCCATTTAAATTTTATTTAAAATTAAAATCATAAAATAGTTGATGAAAAAACAAGCGAATGTAGTTATCACTACTCTTTCGCTCTCCATTTTATTTCAAAATTGAAATTTTTTCAATGAGCTACATACCAATACAAAAAGTAAAAGACCAAAATCCTATATATAAAAATGAATAGGTAAATATTTCTTTTGAGCATTTCTGGGTGATTCAAAGTAAAATAAACACGGTCGGTAATTGCTTTTTATATAGAATTCAGTTCGTGTATTCAACGTTTGTAACCGTTTCATGATGACGCCCCAGGCCTCTACAAATACTACCAATTATTGAAATTTCCCTCTATTCCAAATTTTCTGGAATATCTGTGGGAAATAGTTTTGTTTTGTGGTCGATCAATGTAAATAGGACCAAAATTACATCATTTTTCTTTTCCATCATGAATTTTGTATGAGTAAAGTATTGTTCCTACACAATGAAAAATTCCAATTAACTATGTTTTTGGTGTTACAATCTGATTCTTTCTTAAACTAAAGACCTAGATAAGATAAATATAGGGCTTATGAGCTTCTAGGAGCCTCTCCACTATGACCTTTGCAGATCTACTCACTGTGCCCTCCTGTTATTCTAGAGTTCTTTATCTAGACCCTTCCTTATTACTAGACTTCGAATGGAAAACCTCAGGTTCTCCATATACTGGGAAGGTTGTGGTTTTTTCTCCCGTATCATTGACAACCTCAGCCTGGTCAGGCCTTCGCAGTAGCACAGTATGTGTACTGAGGTTTCCTTATCTTCTTGGCAAAACTTGCATAATGGTTGTGTCCGCCAATCCGTTGTTACTTATTAAGTCTACAATGCCCTGTCAGGAGCCCAACCAGGATTCTGATTGTTTTCCTATTCTGGCTCAGTAGATATTCTGTGAATTTTGGCGATTGTTCCATGATAAACTCCTTGGCCTTGCTGCACTATTCACGAGACAGCTTATTTGTCCAAGTTCTGCTATTTGTTTTTTGAAGCGCTTTTGCTATGTCACAGAAAGGTCAATGGGAGCACAACGTGCCCCATCTCCTTCAGAGATTGAATTTTACATTCAATTCCTGAAGAAGATATCTTGGTTATCATTTTCTTGAGACTCACACTTCCGCGTAAATTGGCGTCGAGTTAAGTAGAGCATCGATCAGCTGTGAAGGTATATGTCGACTTGCTAAATTATTAAGTAGTCACCATTCCAGAAGCATGAGTTTCCAAAATAGAATATACCAGAAAAAATGTCGATATCAAGATTTTCCCAATTTCAGTGCTTAAAGCCGATTTGCAGTTATAGTTCTTCCAAAGTTAATGTAATGACCCATATTTTTAATCCCTTTGAAGGAAAAAGCCGCCCAATGGCGTGCATATAAATTTTTTATAAATTCGAATATTGTGAAATAATGTTAATCTACTATATCAATTTTCCTCTAGAACACGGAGTATCTAAAGAACAGTTTTTTGTATCGTCAACCCATCCATACTTGATAACATCATGCGTATAAATAAATTATAGTTCTATTTGAATAACGGTACCCTTTTATTTTGGGCAAATACTCCTGTATAAGTTCAGCGATACGCCGAGATTCCATTATTACCATTAGATTATCTAACTTCTTATATTTAAATCCACAATTCAATAATCCCGCGCATCATCTTGGACTGTCGTTTCAAATGGTCTCCAAAATGCCATTCTAATTAATTATATTATAAAACTTACCTTAACGTCTAAGAACAAATCAATATTATATTAATATCAATTCACTGACGCCACTTAACCACTACACCATCAAATAGGTATTATATTAATGATACTTTTCTACACTAGATCACCTACACTTTCCTATAAATATCTATAACAATACACTCAACTCACTCAACCAAGAAATATATATATTAAATATTTCTTTAAAACAAAATTCACACCCGACACTGAATGTAACTACTGGATTATAAGCCGAACCACAACACAACCTCCCCGAACACCCTCAAGACCGTAGAATTTTTTCTGAGAAAGTAGTCAAAGGGAGTATACTTCGGTTATTTCGTTATATTACAATAAATACTGAAGTTGGTGATTGGATTGTTCGGAAGTCTTGAATACACCTGCATCAACGTTGCCAAATCTTAAAAATTGTCTTAAATATAGTAACATAAAGTGGTTTTAATTAATTTTTATTTTTCCAGCAATTTCAAGCGACTTATTTTAATGTTTACTAAAAAATTTATATTACTTATGTATTTTTTTAAAAATATTTCCAAATTAGCTTTCTTATAACATCACGAACTAACAATTTACTAAAGTAAGAGGAACATTTGTGTAAAGAGCCTAACAATTTTAGAAAATATATCTGACAACATTGCTTTATTTTATGGTAATTACACTGACAATAGTTAGTCTATAATAGAAAAATTTACCCACCACTCATAAATCATTTATTTGATAAAGTTCAACCACTTTTATTTTAGTTTAGATCGTATTTTATACGCTAGGTGGCATTGTCTCGCCTCCACATATATGGCTAGTTACAAGGAATCGATTGCAGCCGGCACTTGCAAGGCAGTGTCATATTAACGACTCCCCATAAATTAGTCCCTATAGGAATAGGGCCATCATTAACCACAAAAGCTCCATCTAGTTGTACCACGTACAAAGAAAACGTGCACCTGAGCTTCCATCGTTTTTACGCATATAAACGCCGGAACCGGTAAGCGTCGAGTATATATAAACACGAATGGAAGGTTTATAATGTGCACCAAACGGATGGCTGGAAGTTACGCTTAGAAAACTTCTCCTTAAAAATATTATTGAGAATTTTTTTGCAGTATGGATAAATTAGATTCTATAAGCCTGAGACAGGCTCAGGTGAGCTCCTTATTATACAGAGTGATTTATTGGGAAATACGCATACAGAAAAAGTATGTTATGTATGTTCCTTGTGGTGTATTCATCATTCTGGAACGCTATCGAAACGTTGAAATAAAAATATAAAAAAAAACAGTAAAAGTAGATGGGGCACTCCGAGGAAGTGATAAAAGTGTGTGAATCATGCTAGGATGTGGTTGAATGTACACCAGAAAGAAGAATGTTATTCAGAGTGTGATTTCATTTTTCTTAAATTTAACCCAACCTAGAATCTTTCTCCTCAATTTTTAGTAAGGTGGAAAATAATTTTCCCTACTTGTTACTGCCCTCAAAAAAAATTCATGACTATAAAGGTGTAATCAAGATCATTCTCTACCACAACCACCACATTTTCTTATTAACAAATAAAATATAAGCTAAAATCGTTATATCTTTTATAATTAAAATCCCTTTTCATAGCGTTGTTCCCCATTAACAAACAATTATGAAGTGAGTTTCACTTCAATTTCGTAGTCAAACAGAAGCGTACGTCTCTGTCCGCCGGCCGCCCGTCGACCAACACATGTCCGTACTTAAGAGAGTGGAAGTGGGTTGGAAGTATGTACATTTGTCGTACAGTGTCAATATTTAAAACTGCACTGTATATAACAAGTATTTCTCATAATTAAAAAAACTTGTAACGCTACTTGATTTTTTTCCTTTTTTGCACCCACCTAGTTATTCCCCTCTAGTAGACGATAGAGGTCCACTGGATGTGTGCACTATGTTTCAGGTGGCACTTTGGCCTCTCGGAAAATTTTTCGTCTCCTTGAGTCCAGTGCCTCACAGTCAGATAAGATATGGGATATATAACTTACATGGACTCAGACGGAAGCACTTTGGAGAGAAAATAATACAACCATCACAACTACTGAGAAATCCTCCAGTCAAACTAGTGGCCTACATAGAAGACACAAAGCTTCTGGAATGGAAGTAAATATCATGGAAAATGGTACAAAGATTCAGTTCAAGTGCCTGGGCTGTTTAGCACAACCTAATCGAATTAATGAGTGGATCTACATAATAAAATCCAAATATCTGCCAAGAAAAAGAAGAGAAATTCAGAAGACCGTTAGTTCGATTCCCATGGTTGACTGCTATAATATGCGTTATCTCAAAGACGTAACTCTTTTACTTCCACCCACACACATTCCTGGCTCCATATGATTCCCTCCAATGCGAAAAGAGGCGACGAAGTCCGATAGCGATCTGAACTTCGTGAGAAAACGGAATTGAATTCAACCACTTCTTTTTTAATTATGGATAACTTTGTTGTAGTACTGCTTTATAATACAATCACCTTGAATTATTATCCATAGTTTTTAGCGTTGTTCTAGAATCGCTAGCCACATTTTTCTTTTGTATCCGGGAATTAATTTAAAAAAGAGTTTTTCCCAAAATTTGACTGCATTTTTGGATAAGTAATTTTTGAGGAAAAAATGTGAAATAAAATTGATAAAACTTACACACCAGTGTCTACTGTACTCAGCATTTGCTTGATTTTAGTAATAAGAATGAAACTGAAACTGAAATATACTCAAGTAGAGCTGGAATGCTACACGATAAATAGAAAATGATGAAATGAGCGATCGGAAAACTGTAGTGGATTTTAATGGAAGTTTCACGAATTTCCATAGATTAATTTCAATAAAAACCTCCCCAGAGAATGAGAACTAAAATATGGCGCTGTGAAAGAAATTTATTACCTATAAAAAAATATAGTTGTGCGCCGTTGTAGAAATAATTTAGCTACAAATTCGCCCTGCTAGTCCTTCAACCGTCCCACGTCCTCGGGCTGTGTACAACAAACAATTCAATTGTTTCTCTTATTCAGACGCAACTCCACGATATAACCTCGTAGTAATATTTGTTCGCTTCTGACCGCTAACCAAGGGATTTCGAGGAAATTATAGTATGCAAATTGGACCTGATAAGTCAAACAAAACAAACGACTTGATGTTAATATAATATGATGTTATATGAGTTATAAATTGATAGAAAATTTGTTTGTTCAGTGAAAAATTCTTATAATCAGACCTATTTTCTTTTAATCGTTGCCTATTCCTTTCTATATTATATATATGATCTTAAAGCCCTTTTACCACCTTGTGTGTGTGTTGCAGTTTCTCTTCCGTCCCGAATGTTTTCCATTCTTTCCTATTTTCCTTCGCTTCATTCCAGCTTCTTCCTCTTTTATCCAGTAATCCATCAGCTATTACCTTATCCCAAGTTTTTCTTGGTCTGCCTTTTTTTTTCAATGTTTGCATTCCATTTACTACTCCCTTTTCATCCAGACACGTTGTAAATGCCCCACCATTGTAGTTGTCTTTCTTCTAAAAATTCTAAGGTTGATTGTATTTCTAGGTATTTTCTTATATCTATGTTTTTCATTATATCCTCTTTTGTTACACCTCTTACTCTTCTTAAATATTTCATCTCTATCGCATCGCATCGCATTTCACCCATCTTTCGCATCCATATGTAAGTATTGGTCGATATATTGTTTTAAATACTTTTAATTTCGTTTCTTTAGATATTTCTTTTTTGTTAATAAATTTGGTATTCATGGCATAGTATAGTTTGTTAGTTTTAACTATTCTATTATTAATATCTGCTTCCTGAGTTCCGTTTTCGTCTAATATTGTTCCAAGGTACTGAAAATGTTTAACTTTTGCTTGTTATCAGCTTTATCATCTTCATTTGGTCCGTATGCTACGATATTATCCTCTTCAGTTTTTTTTTCGTTTTCATTTTTATTTCCAGCATCCTATCTGACCATGCTTCTGCTACTGTGCTTCTAATTACTTATGTATTAAAAATGCTACTATTGCCACTGCTCTTCTTTCTTGTGGCACTCCGCAGTATATAAGTATATTATTTTTGCTAGTTTTTGTATCCCTTGTCTTTTTTTCTTTGTTTCTGTTATTCCTAATACATCAATGTCCATTTTTCCAAATTCTTCCTCCAGCTTTTTATATCCCATGTTCTTTTCATATTACTAATACTAATACAGCAAACTAGTTCCGATCACCAAAAGGGTTTTTCAGTCCCCCTGTTCGCTAGTTCATCTGCGATTCCATTTCCTCCAATTCCAGTGTGTCCTGGAACTCTTAGATTCCGATGGCGTCCTTGCCTAGTTCATTGTGCTTTAACGGTGTTATGATACTTTCTTGTTAATACATTCCATAGATATTTAGTCTTGCCCTACTATATTTAATACCTTCTTCATCTTGCCCATTTTGGATATTTAAAGTCCCTAACCTACCGTTACTTTTCTCATTGTTATTTTGTTCTGTGACATTTACCTGAAAGCAGTTCGCTTGTTTTATCCATCTTATACAGAACGATCATAAGACTTTAACTTTCGTGGATCAAAGGTAGGCTGGGAAGGCAGCAGCTCAAAACAGTTCCGGTAGTGGCAAGCCTAGTGGTGCGTACTCAAAATGAGTTTAAAAAGGGCTGGATGAAACAAAATACTGCAAACTACTTCTCCTACTTGTGGTTTATAGACCAACCATACCAGATGTGTGGATTCAACTCTAACTGTGTTGTTATTTTCAACTTTATTCACTGGTATTTCACATATAGCTTATCTTGTTCGCTTCGCTCGGAAAATTCGTTTTTCTACTACCGTGTGTAAAGTACGTACTTTAGACACATTTTCAAGTGCGTAAAACTTTATTTTACGCACTAGTGCGTAAAGAGTTTTACTTTACGCACTAGTGCGTGAAGAAAAAATTCCAATATGTATGTAGTTATAGATATCTAGTCTTATAAAAATATAGGTATAATAAACGGATATTAAATCTAAGTTTTTTTCATAAATTGGAGATAGAAACCTATAGAATTCGGTAAAGTAACCTAATAATTATTGAGTACTGGAAATAATACGGTAAATAGGCATAAGTTGGCGTTGAGTGACTGACATTTCTTTGTGAATTGAATTTGACATTTAAAATTTAAATTGAGATCTTCCGACCATACCTAGGGTAAGCAATTGTATTTTATATTTAAGAATTGAATATTTTTAGAAAACTATGATGTTATTTTAGATTATTATAAAAATAAAGATGGATTCCTCTGACGATCTCTCAGATTACTTGGCAAATACACCACCAAATAGATGTGGCACGGAATATTCATATTATTAATAATTGAATTCGTTTGTTGTTTATATTTTGATTATAATTTCCAAATCATTTATAATATATCTTATTAGAAATTAATAATAGCGTTAAAGATTCTTCTATAGAAAAATTTAACTTACTTTACGCACTAGTGCGTAAAGTATGGTTCTTTACGCACTAGTGCGTAAAGAAAATTACTATTAAACTTTTGTATTTTGATTGAATATTCGCTAGTAGAAAAAATATTGTATGCAATTCGTGTGTAAAGACCTTTTTTTCGACTCATGTGATTGTCGCATTCGCCTGCGGCTCATGCGACAATATTCACATTCGTCAAAAAAAAGGCTACTTTACACACTAGTTACATAAATAACTATTAGTAATTGAAATGTGTACTTTTTTGTTGGAATTCCACCTTTTTTCCATTTCCGACATGTGAGCCATAATTTTTCATTTGTTCGCCGACGAACATTTCTATATTTTTTCTAACGTATGGTGCATTTATAATTTTTACAGGTGACCAATATCCTAAAAGCGCACAAAAAACATAAACCATTATTATATATAATGCCTTGACAGCCAGATAATTTTTAATCCGGTGATATATTTCGAGCATTAGTTTCCGGTGGACACTGCATTACAACAGGTACGGCATCGGAAAGGGAAATTGCGAAGCAATGGGTGTTGACAAAATTATGTCAACCATGTAATAGAAATCAAGAATTATATTGGGAAAGAGACAAAATGCAATATGATAATATATAACCTATTATTTCATGAGGCATAAGACTTTAGTAAGAGCTTTGACATGTTTCCTGTCAGAACACTACCACCTGAATGGGATCCTACAAAAACTCAAACTAGTGGAGAAAGAAGAATGGATATACTTGCGGAATCCACGGCACCAATTAGGGTACCTTTGATACGTGCTCACGGATATCCTAAACACCTTGAAGGAATAGCACTAAAGGCACTATAAGTCTCTCAGAAACTGTGTAGGAGA
Organism: Lochmaea capreae; assembly: GCA_949126875.1. Classification (NCBI taxonomy): domain Eukaryota; kingdom Metazoa; phylum Arthropoda; class Insecta; order Coleoptera; family Chrysomelidae; genus Lochmaea; species Lochmaea capreae. The sequence continues at coordinate 23,970,127 of OX421404.1, forward strand.
AGAGGGACCTGCTCTGTTCTGTAGAGTAGGGAGGTTGAGTTAGGCCCACAGCACTTAAGCAACATGTGACCCATTGTACATCCTTCCGAGGGTTGTCTTCCTAGTTCATCGTCCATCCTGTCCTTTCCAGGAAGGTGCACAGGCCACATCTCCTTTATATTGGCAGGCGTAGGCCAAAACTTACCGAACACACACTCTCTTATTGACGATAACTCCGGGCACTCGCATAAGACATGCCTGACAGATTCATCTTCCTGTTCACACATCCTGCATAGAGGTGTGTCTACTAGCCCCATTGTATGGAGGTGTTTCCTTAACTGACAGTGGCCAGTCAGAAATCCTACCGTTAAACGTAAGTTTTTCCTGGTCATCGCTAAATATTTTTTAGACTCCAGCTTCCAGGGTCGCCCTGGGTGATCCTGCCAAGACTGCATCCTTTGATTTCATCCCATCTCTTTGGAAATTGAGTATGGGTGTAACCTTTAGCTTGTTCCGCAATTGTCGAATTCATCAGGCCGTAGGTGTCGCCGGGTCCAAGAACTCTTAGTCCAGCCACTTCCCTGGCTAAAGAATCAGCAATGCGGTTTACTTTGCTCCTGTCGTGCCCCTTAACCTACCTCAGGATAATATTGTTATCTACCGAGGCGTTAGCTAAATCTCGATGGTACTCTAATATTTGCCCCTGATGTAACACGTTGTCTGTTCAAGGCTAGTAGAGTTTGTCTGCTATCAGTGCAGAGAATAGGGATACATACGTACTTGTTTTCAATTATCATTAATATTAGGATTAATCAATTTTCAAGAAATAAAACGTCCACTTTATCATAATTCCTACCCTGCATAATGGCGACAAATTTCGAAAACACAAATTGTGATTAGAATTAATGTCCAGATTTATTCCAATTTATCCTAATTTATACAAAATGTGTAGCCACACTCTGCATTACGTTTGACCTAATTGAAATTAATTGAATTGAATCTGATACAAAGAATATCATTACCATTAACAATCCCGTAACGCACGATGTAGGGATTCTTCCTGTGACGATTTATCTGTCGTGCAAACAGTTTTTGAATAATTATTATACGGGAAATTAGGTCAATTCATGTACAGTGTGTAACTTAATGATCGTTTTCACTTTATCTTCTGGATTTTCTGGTGGAAAAAGTTCAAATATTAAGTATTATCACTAAACAAGAGCTAGAGCTACGGTACACAGGCTACTCCAAGGTCAAGCGGCAATAAGCCGACTACACGGTAGTAAATACCAGAGGCTGTACGAGGAAGTAAAATCAGATCCCGTCTTAGGAATGCCGATAGACCGCATGGTCATTCCGAAGTACAAGTTCTCAAAAAATCACACCATATAATTACCAAAAAAAGAGGACTGGGAGACCGGTCCACTCATAGAGGCGGTATAGAGATGGCTCAAAAATCCCTAATGGAGTTGGAGCCAATGTCTACAGAGCAAAGCCAAAGACTAAAATCCACATAAGCTTATGAATCTATGCCACAGTGTTCCAGTCGGAAGTAACTGCAGTTGAACACTGTGCAAGGGAAATAGCAAGGCAGGGAGTGAATAACAAAACAATTGTTATTTACTCGGACAGCCAGGCTGCACTAAAGGCACTAGATTCCTGCCTGCTCAATTCACGACTGGTATGGGACTGCGTGCGTGCCCTATCTGAGCTAGCACGTCGTAACAGACTATTTCTAATCTGGGTACCAGGGCACAAAGGACACAAGGGCAATGAAGAAGCTGACGAACTGGCTCGAAAAGGAGCAAATGCTCCCTGCATTGACCCTGAACCCTTCTGCGGTGTAGCTAACACAAACAAAAAGGCAGCCATTGAAAAAAGGAAGCAAACTAATTTTCTGGATTGGTGGAGAACAACCCCTGAACAGAGACAGGCCAAAAAGTTCATCAAACGACCATTGGCCAAAGTAATAGAGGACCTGCTGCTAAAAAGCCGAAAGGCTGCTAGAATCATAGTAGGATTACTGACAGGACACTGCAGATTCAACAGTCATATGAGTGTTATAAAATTGGCAGAAACAGACCTTTGCAGGTTCTGTCAAGAGGAAGAGGAATCGGCAGAACATGTGTCACTGTGCCACTGTGAAGGCCTCGCAAGCCTGCGTTTTCTAGAACTTGGCAAGGAAAAACGAAGGGATACAAGCTACCTCGAAAAGCCTTTGTCTAGGCTATGAAGCCTTGTTGGAAGATTAAATCTAGACGAAGTACTTTAATTAATTCAAAGCGTCAGAATAAATCATCAGATTTCAGTGACAGAAGGCTAACGCCAGCTCTACCCGCCACCTAACCTAACCTAATGACTAAACAAGTTCATGATCGGTAAATATTTTCAATAACAAACATAATTTAAAATATGACTTTCTTTATATTCTACACCTTGTATATTTTTTATATTTATTATTTTAGGAAGTAAAACGCGTTGGCACCCGTCAAGATCTATAACACATTTTCTTCTCATTTATTAATCCTGGCAGGCACGTAAAATGAAAATACCTGCCTAACAAAACGGGCAATCTTTAAATACTTTATGTCGCCTTTTGGAAAAATTTATTCACGCCATCCGATCCCAATATTTCAAAGTCAAACAGCCCCTCATCCATTGGCGTCACTGGTTGAAATCTTTTTCGATCACGCATTAGATACACAAAAACGAATTGAACAAAAACTGATTATAGAACTACGAAGCCGCTTCGTTTAAAGCTGTAGCTAAACTGAATTTTTAAAGTTGATGAGTCAGTCGAAAAATGTTCGCGCAACAAGATTGCTTTGCCGAGTTGGTTTCTGTTTTCGCCAATGAAGCACCATATCAGTCGAAAATTTCTCGATGCTATGGAGGACGGATTAATCTTGGCCTTGGCGACGATCCAAGAATTCTCCACCAAGAACGGCAGTCACCCAGGAAAACGTTTACGCTGTACGTTAGCTGATAAAAGATTGACATGTCATATATCGTCAAATTGTAGCAACACTGGGCATTTCAAAGGACCTAATTCAAAATAATTCACATATCTGTAAGAAAATGAGTTTCCCGTTGGATACCGCATCTGTCAATTGGTGTCAAAAAGGAGATACACAGAATTCGCATGATGACTGATTTTGAAAAACTGCTCCACGATGTTTTCACATATATACTTTATCTACAATAAATGTTATTTCTCTGAGAAAAAAAGTTTTTAAAGGAGAAATTTACCTTTTAAAAATGCATTTTAAATTCTGCGCCAAAACGCAAGAATAGTAACGCCGTCTGCCTGTGACATCATCAATTCGTAAATACCTTTTATAGGTGATCTGTGTCCTTCTTAAAACATAAAACAGACTGTTTTATGTCATTGGTAAAAACGTCAAACTTTAAACACTTGACAGCTTGCAGGTTAGAAGTTTATTTTGATACCTACTTTGAATCACACAAACAGAGGAAATTCAAAACAGAACAGACGTTCGGACTTATCTATGGTTCGGACGAAAGACAAAATATCAAGGTCAAATTTGCAAAAGTACGACGTCGCTCTCTTCTGATTGGCGTTTAAGTTAAGATGGCGGATTGTTAAATATTGTACTTATATTTTTACTAAAATATTGGTCATCACACATGTAAAATAAAAATGGGTAATTTTTTTAGAATCTCTGCATCATATATAATTATATCAAATCAGTGATTCTTAGTGACTGTCCTCATGCCTATTGTCAATGAATCCTGGATTTACTCTTGAACCGGAAAATAAACGTCTGTCAGTTGTTTGGGTGTTCCAAGATGAACTAAAACTGACGAAAGTTGTCCGTTCTCGAAGTTGAAAAATTAAAAACAATTACTTTTAACACCAGTGTCATAAAATGGCATTTTAGACACTGACAGCATGCGTTAAAAATTATACTTTTACAGACGTTTGTAGAAAAAGTACATTTTAAAATTGTTTTATGCCATATAGTTAGTTAGTATTAATTTTCTTAACTAAAATAATTATTTATTAATAGAAAGTTAATTGAATCCCGTTAAAAATACTAAACTACGACAATGTTCCATTCTTTAATTATTACACTAGGCGGTATTTCAAAGTAAGAATTTTCGGATGATGCATTGCTTCAACCTGTTCGTGAATAGCTCCATCGCCATCTCCCTTAAATATCTTGTAAGTTGGCTCTGAGAAGAGATAACGCCACGGAGCCGCCGTTTATGCTCTAATGTAATGATAAATTTCTCAGCCTGCTTGACGATATTTATACTAAATGACGTCGCTGCTGCGAATGCCATTAATTTACAAATTAACTTCGCGAAGCTGGCTCCCGTCGGAAGTTGTTCTTTTTTTCCATGGATCGCAATTTTTGATAATAGAACCGATGCATAAATTCATCACAGTTTCATTTGATTTTTATTTATTTGTCGTTATTTTTTTTGGTGTTAATTAGTTGTACTTTCTCTGGGTATTATTTTTATTAATAAGTGTGTAAATTGGATGTTCTTATTTAGTCTGTCTGAGTACAGAGGTTGACGACTTTGAAAATTGTACAGTATGAAATCCTTTGATTCTTAAAGAAATATCAAAATGGGATTTGATGTGATACTCTGGAGACCATGGGAGCTTATCAATAGAGATGGATAGTTAATCTGAGGAAAGAAAATGAAAGTAGATATAGCTCGTACAGTATAAAAACCGTTTTCCGTACCGTCTGTCATGACTACATACATACATCTAGTTAGCCTAGACCAGTTCCATGCATAAACAAAATATTGCGTTACCATAGCAACGAACAATAACTTATTAGAAGTGTCAGTGTGAAGTTTGACGTCAAAAAAGTAGACCAGAGTTATGCAATGAATTAAAAGAAAAAAGATGTCCACCGAAATTGTGAAAATCGAAAAATTGGAGTATCGAGCCATCATCAAGTACCTTAAAAGGGTTAAGAGGTAAGCAGATTTACGAAGATATGCTTAATACCCTTGGTGATCAATGTCCTTCGTATGCGACCGTGAAAAATTGGACTGCAAGCTTCAAAAGAGGTAAATTTTCCATTGAAGATGGTGACCGATCGGGAAAGCCAGTTTCTGTGTCAGTCCGCGAAAATATCGATGCATGATTTTATCAGACCGTCGGATTGGGCTAAAACGGATATCTGAAGCACTGAATATTTCATACGAACGCGTTCATCATATAGTTCACGTCAATTTGGACATGAGAAAAATTGCTGCAAAATGGATCCCCAAATGTTTGAATGTTGACCAAAAGCGTGCAAGGGTAGAAGCATCGCGTTCGATCTGTGCTCGATTTCAAATCGATGTAGACTTCTTAAACCGAATTGTTACTATGGATGAGACTTGGGTACATTTCTACACTCTGGTTCTCCAAGACCTAAGAAGTTTCGTGTCCAAAAATCTGCTGGAAAAGTTCTTGCTTCAGTTTTTTGGGATTGCCATGGAGTAATCATGATTGATTTTTTGGATTAGGGTAGAACAATAACTGGAGATTACTATTCGACATCACTGACCACTCTACGGGAAAAAATTAAAGAGAAAAGACGCGGAAAGCTATCCAAAGGAGTTTTGTTTTTGCAGGACAACGCCCCTGCACACAAATTTGTTGCCATGCAAAAAATTCGTGATTCAGGGTTTGAATTACTAGAACACCCCCCTTATTCACCAGATTTGGCTCCGTCCGACTATCATCTCTTTCCTTAACTGAAAAAAAGTTCAAAAGGTAAATTTTCTTCCAACGAGGAGGTAATAAAACTGTGGAAATCTGGTTTGCAAGAGCAAGAAGAAACATTTTTTCTGAAAGGTTCAGAGACGTTGCAGGTTCGCTGTAATAAATGTATCCATTTAAGAGGAGAATATGTTGGGTAATAAAATATTTTGACATTGAAATTTTGTTTGGTTCTATAGTAGACTAAGAATTTTTCAATATATCCTCGTAGTATGAGTATCTAAGGAAGCACATGCATACAATCGGCATATATAGGGAGGTACATATCTGTCGGTTGTGCAAGGAAGAGGAGGAAACACCTCTCTCCTAATACTAGAACATCTACTAGGTTTCGGTGATTATCACCCCAATATACGTACATACTAAACTGAAGATAACAATTACCCCGGAAAAATTGGAGCATTCATCTGTGATAAAAAATGTTTGGCATCGAACACGATTCCCTGCAACCACTTCTTCATTACGTCAATGTCGAGGTCCAGCCAAACGAGAAGACTCATGGATCAAACCTCACAAGCTTCTTAAATGTATCAGGGTAAACTCAGAGTGTAATGGTGTTATTCACAAACAAAAAACATATTCATTAGCAGCAATTTCCTATAGCATGCAATGATTTACCCTAAAATTCAACCTAAAAGTTTCTGGTTGGTGGAAAATCTGTTTTTATAGCGGTAATCTTAATTCCTTTAACCTATTCTTGCAGTTAGGTGCGAATTTAGAGATGAAATTAGAACGAGCAGAAATAAAGCGGCCCTCTTTATTCTCGTAAACCGAAGTTCCTTGAAATGGAAATACTCCCAACATCCTTCATCATTAAAAAGTGTTTCAAGTTGCCTTTGCGACGCTGCGTCGTTGTTTTTGTGTAACAACAAGAAAAAAACTTTGTTATATACATTAACGACGGGCCTTTTTGCATTAAAAACTGACATAACCTTAAAGTTTTCGCCGTCCTCATTAAAGTTTTAATTTTAATAAATCAAAAACTTGAAATTTTGTCTGTTCTTGTCGACTCGCTATAAAACTGCCATCAAATTTATATGAAATGGGGTCACATCATTCGGTTGGGGTTATTTAAGACTTTAATATCGATTTTATATCAGCAATGTTTCTTTCTGGAAATGGATGGGCTATTTTTATTATACATTTTCTTTTCAAAAACCATATGGACCAGCATTTCTGAGGCATGCAAACATTAATCCAAATATTATGAATAAATATAAATTTTGCGTCTTGTATTTGAACAGCTGATTCTATAAAAAGGTGTGCCATATGTGTATGTGTAAACGCCTAGCCATCATATATATAAGAAGACATCTCTACGGACTGACATATTGATCAAAACAACACAAAATACCATTTGAAATGTCAGAACTTCCCTTTTTTTTTCCGGTACGACAACATGCTCTCCAAGTGGAAGTGTATTTAACAATAAAGAAGAACTAGATGGCTTACTACTGAAAGACGTTCAGGTAGAATTCAAATAAAAGCCGTAATACCAACAAAAAAGAGTAAAAAGTAACCAAAGACTTGCTGTTCATTTCTTACGAACTGTTTGAAGTTGACATAACCAAAAACATTTTAATATGAGTTTCCTGGAGTCTGTTAGACCATGTTTTGGGTAATAGTGCAGCCAAAGAGCTAACTGTATTTTTGCTTGGACTTTTTAATATCTCGCAGTCCAGCACCAGTACAAGTTCGTAGCTAGGTGTTTGCTATCCAGTTATACATCACCTTATGATTGGAGCAATAGTAACTGTCGCATGTAGACAGTATAGAACAATACCTAGGAGATACCTGGATAGAAAAGGGATAAACTGAAGCCTCCAAACATCCTAAAATTCCGCCCGGAAATAGGTCTAAAGGAGCTACCAGTCTCCGAGACTTTACTCAGAAACTAAGTAGAAGAAAGGGGTCACAAATTTTTTTTTAGGTCTCAGTGAATACCACCCCAATATACATATATACATAAAACACATTCTACTGACCTGGTACCCAGTTCAGCTTGACGTTACTCCATTCAGCTATCGTCCTCAGTTTATTGATGTAACCCTATACTAGCCAAAAGTTATTATCTGATATTGCCCCAAGTACTGCTTGACTGTCTAACTAAATGTGGGTCTGTTTGTCGACCGCTCTCTTGTTGTTTTCCCTGACGCATTGTTAGATTACGTAGCTGATACAGATACTTAGTTTTTTGGTGTTTTGAATAATGGTATATACTTACCATATTCAAATTAACCGGAGTGTTGAAATTTTTATGGAGCCCTCCCAATAAATTCCGTAACTCTCTAAAGAAGAATAAAGTTTATGTTGTTTGGCCTAGACAGTAGACACATCAAACAACGAACAGATATGCATGACGTCACGATTTTGTAAACATAATTTCACATTTTGGCTTTGGTATTAAGAATTTCAGTTCATATTACCAAAAGTACGACAAAGAAACGTTAGCTATGGAACAGGGCTTTATCTATGGAAATAGTTCAAACTTGTTGATGCTGGGAGTATTTTATGCAAGCTACACGTTACTTACTGTTTCTTTTTATGGAACATTACGACGAATGCACGATCCGAGTGCATGGCCTACCCCAGTTGCATTCTCATTTTCTCAGTGCCATATAAAAGTTACTCCAACTCGGGTCCGGTGGAGTTACCAAGCGGCACTAAATATACATGAATATACATTAGAATTCATGACTATCTTACAAAATAGTTTAAAATAGGTATAAAAATAAACTTTTAACTTGCAATCTGTCAAGTGTTTGAGATGTCAACAAAGGGGTGAAGTCATAGACAGTTTCCATTACTGTTGTAGCGCGAAATTTAAATTGTAATTTGGAATGTTAAATTTTTTTTCAAATACATTTATATTTTGCAGAAAAAACATTCATTTTCTTTAGTTCAATTACTCACTTCAGGCACAAACATTTACTTTTTTGACAATTTAAAAAAATATATTTTCACGCGCTTTAAAATATTTTTTCATTTGCCTTAAATCACTGAAACTATTTTAAACCTTTCCAACTTTTCGGAAATAATTGCCGAGTCTGTGTACGTGTAAATTATCGCAAAAATTCCATTAGATTTCTTCGGGAACTTCTCGAACAATCCCCTGAAGAATTCACTTAATTCCAATTACACCCTGACTACACCCGTCAAGTGAAATATGGGACAATTCCTCTTAATTTCTGTAAAGTGGAACGAAAGAACGTTGCTATCTCTTTCTATTTCTTTATATATAGTTACATCCAAAATGCTCTTTCTACTCAAGCAGTTCACCGGCCCAGTAAAACTTACGTTACAATATAGGTTCATTAATTACATACAAAAATATCAGTATTAAAAGAATTCATAGTAAAGGCTGTTTCGCGATTTGTTTTAAAAAATGAAAATTATTAATATAAATTGAATAATTGACTGAAAATTGTTTCCTAACCTCCCCACAATAAGAATCCCATGGGGAGAGGTATGGTCCTAATATTAATTGTCGGTAAAAACAATATTTTTTTGTTTTGTTTTTGTTCTAAAAGAAACCAAATTTTTTTTTATATTCTTAGTAGACTAAGCGTAAGGCTGTTCACCCACGGTGCGACATAATATAATCAATTCTACTAATGTTTTGATTGGGAAATTTCAGCAAAAGAATAGTTATTATATCTTAACTAAAATAGTTAGACATGTAGCCTCGTGGTCTATCTTGTGGGTAATATGGGTACCTATCTAATACAAACATAAACCCTACATAATTTTATATATCACCAAAAGTTTTCGTACGATTAATTTGATATCTTTTCAAGGTCAAGTGAGATTATAACGTATATTGTTCATATCAATGTTATCAAATTGAATATAAATATCAGCCGAAATAGCTCAGTTGGGAGAGCGTTAGACTGAAGATCTAAAGGTCCCTGGTTCGATCCCTGGTTTCGGCATAGTTTTTTTTCTTATGTGGGAAAAATATAAAAATTCAAACCAAAATTCAGATATGTTTTATTTCCTGGTATATAGTTTTGAATTGCATGCAGTAAAAAAACTACGCTCTCCATAGCTCCAAGATGCTCTCATTTTAAATTCACTGTTACCGACTTTAAAATTACAGAATTATTTATAATTACTATGGAAAATTCATCTTTTAATACAATAGTATTATTTATTTGTGGACACCAAATGTCCTAAGGTGGGTGTACTATAAAAATTATTGTAAACAAAAATTACGTACCAAATAAAGTAACAAGTTTATACTAAGATTGAGATAGTATGAAGAAAGTGATAAAGATATCTGGTGGATGTGTTCAGATTTAAGCACAATTCGAATATGCGCCGAAATAGCTCAGTTGGGAGAGCGTTAGACTGAAGATCTAAAGGTCCCTGGTTCGATCCCTGGTTTCGGCAGTTTTTTTTTATTTTTCATTTATTTGTATGGATAAAATTATTTTATATATTTGGTAGAAACATGTTTTTATTATCTAAACCAGTTTAGAATTTGAATTAGAAGAGGTTATTGCTGCAATTATTGAATTTTTTTGTTGTCCAACTAAAATCGTATAAACTGTACCTAGAGTGTAGCTTAATCCAGTTACACTAGTTTTTATTGAAAGGTTAAAGTTTGGCTCAATAACTAGGCAAAGCTCTGTTTCCGAAACAAAACAAAATTAACTTATCTTTTTTTCAATATTATTTATAAATGAATAAAAAGATGTAGAGAAAACAAAAACATTGTAATCCAAAATAAAAAGACTTGCATCGGCCGGGAATCGAACCCGGGCCGCCCGCGTGGCAGGCGAGCATTCTACCACTGAACCACCGATGCGATATTAATATTATTAATAATATTTCCACAGAATTCACAGAAACATATTAAATTGAGGTTATACGTTGATTAACATGGAAAATTAATGAATTTAAGCTATTGATCCATGGTATAATATTATTGTTTGTGAGTGGTTGCCATTAATAATATTTGATATATTATATTAGTAGTATTCTAAATTAATAAAATGATTAATGAAATTCATATTATATCCAACTGCCAAAGAACGAAACTAAACAATCTAGGTATTTCATAGGCAAAATAGGTACCTAGGTATACCTATAATATGCCGCAAATATTTTTTAACAACAAAGTTATAACTGTATGGAATGGAACAAATTTGTCGTACCTAGTTACGGCTCCAGTTTAACTGCAAAAAGGATTATATCGAGTTACAGTAATGGATAAAATTACGTATGTACCTACCACGGCAGAAGAGTATATCTTAATCGAATTTGCTTTGTTCATCTTTACACTGTCGATGAAGAATTTTTTTTTTAATTTGAATCCGTATAATTTGTCTGTATTTGCAGATGATTTGTAAAAAAAGCACCGTTACTTTAAAATCGTATGATTGACCACCTTCTCTCTCAGATATCGACGAAATTAAACCAATAACTATAAAAATGTATCATCATAGTTTTCCCAAAAGCACTCTGAAAATTCCCAGGACATGCTTATTCCGTAAATGGAGCTGTAAATTCAGAAAACCTATAGAAAAAGTGAAAACTTTGAAATAAATTAAGTACAAGTCATAATAAAACGATGTTTTATTCATGCTCATCCTATCTAGCGAAAGCCGTCGGGACATATTTTGTTTCAGAAAATGTCCATTAAAAAGTGTAACAGTACTTCTTGTCTCTCAGGCTAAGTGAAATTTTAATATGGCGGCCGCTGTTGTCGGGAATATACAAAGATGGGAATGTTCAGCATTAACAGTTACGATACGTTTTATTTTTATACCCCGTAAATATTAAGGCGATTATTTCCTTCCTATTAATTTTGACCAATCGCTATCAACAATTGGTATGTCAAATATAAATTTCAAGTGGAAAAAATTCCTTAACAACTGTCAACTTAGCTGTCGGCATTTTTTCCGGAAAAAAAATCGAAAAAAGTTCATGCAAGTTTGACATGTTTCCTTGTAAAAACTCTTATTATTTTAATAAAGAAAATGTTGTATTATAATAAAATGTTTATTTAACTCAGGAAAAACTGGAACACTCGTTTCCTAGTCATTTGTTTTAACAAATAGCATTAGCGAGAGTGGTTTTAAAAATTCGAGTCGAAGACGAGGATTTTTCCACTAAGAAACTCGTTTTTCCGAAATTTTTCCGGAAAAATTAAATGCACTAGGGATATTACCCCCGAATAAAATTTTAGTTTAAAAGTTGTTTTATATAAATAAACTGTACTACAAAAGTTATAGGCCAAGCAGTAGTAGAATGAATGATAGTTAAAAAAACACTCTTTTTCTACAAACGTCAGTAAAAGTATAATTTTTAACGCATACTGACAGTGTCTAAAATGCCATTTTATGACACTGGTGTTAAAAGTGACTTATTTTTATAAGAAAATATAACAACATAATTCAAAATGAGGTATTTATTCAATTAAACGCACAATTAGTGAAACTACAATTATAATAAGAAACTCCATGGCCAGTCTCATTGCTAGATGTAAAAGAATTTATTTTGGTGAAGCTTGTACCAGGGCAAAGATGTTATCCGCGCCGAGTCTTGGACAAAATTTGTTGTTTCCTTTGTAGCGAATTTTCTATGTACCACTCTGCTACAGTACTAGACTTCCATGCACCGTGTCTTTTAATTGTAGTAAGATTAGCACCAGAGTCCGCCAACAAACTAGCTGCGGAACGTCGGAAACAATGTCCAGAATGAAGATGGGGATCAGGCAAATTTAGAAATTCAACATTTTTGGCAGGCATCTTTCCAAATGTGTTGATTCCAACTGGAGTCCTGGCACATTTATTTTCAATACATTTTAAAAAAGCTCTTGAATCATTAATATCCGCTGGACGAAGGGCTGTGTACTTTTTATAGTAATTCATATACAATGTACCACTTACAACAAAGGTGCGTTGCACATTAGTTTTTGTGTCTGGTATATGCACAACTAGTGAAGTTCCAGAGTCCTCGATATTATTTAATGTCAAATCTAACAGGCTCCAAAAGCACTAAAAATCGCAGCAACTTTGTGCGTTAGATATATTTCATCCGGGGCTTTTGTGAGAAATAAGTCGATTTGTTCCCTTGTCAATACTTTTGACTTTTTTGGTAGATATCCTTCACCCTTTCGCTTCCAAAAAGCCACAAGCTTGTAATATCTGCTTAAGTCATGATTATTTATGTTCATCATCGACTTTAACATACAGTAAAGGTTCGCGCGCACTAGACCAAGCCCGGCCGGCAACGGACCACGCCGCTACGGAACGCAAATTTTGGTCCCACTAGTCGGTAAAATCTCTCCAAAAATTTTGTTGGAGATGGATGTAAATGTAATAGTTGTTAGTTTGCTCTGCGAAGAAGAGGAACGTTATCACGAAAATGCTAATAAAAAGCGAAAATGGGTAATCGAAATTTGCAGGAACAGGAAGGCAGAAAGCGAATACGCAACATTATTTCCGGATTTAACAACGTCCCATCGCTTCCCCAATTTCTTTCTAGCAATTACTTTTGTCTTCTTGATTTGAGTAATTTTTATGACTCAAATCATATAGTTCTTTATACTCGCTGACAAGCAAAATTAACCTCTCTTCATCCATTTCAATATTTTTCGTCGACCACAAAGCGCTCACTACTTCACTCCACGACGAAATGCAACGGACTAACGGTAAAAGTATTCTCCCCCGATAATTCCGCCGACAGCTGGCCGGTGCGTTGCGTTCCGTTGCCGATAAGTGCGCTCGGTTTCGTTAACATCCCAGATAAAAATAAATTCGCGTTCCGTTGCGACATGGTCCGTTGCCGGCTGGGATGGTCTAGTGCGCGCGAACCTTAATTCGACCAAAGCGTTAACGATTTCCATATTTTGGACTTTTCTTCAAAATATGTATGCAAGAAGCAATTTTTCACTGATGGCCTCCTTGCCACATTTTTCTGATCACACCATCTCAAGAAACGATCGTATGAAAACTCGTACTATCGCTTTGACTTACTAGGTAATAATTCAAAAGCAGCTTTATTGCCAGCTTCTTCAATTTCCGGTGGTAGAAATTCATTTTCTTGATCACTTTCCATCGGAAAACGAAGAAACGAGAAAGAATAATTCGTAATTGTTTATTGAGGTTAGTTGTCAACAAAGACAAATCAACAAATTCGGTTTTTGTTTAACTTGGCAACAGTAGAGGGACTTTTGAAGCAGTTTCCTACTTACCCTTTGTTCGTTTGAATTCACCGCTCAAATTATAGAACTATACGCGGATACAGAGTTTCCAAGATGTTTCTGTCCAACTTACCGGTTACGTCTTCACCTTACAATATTAAGATTTAAAACAAATTGCTTCAATTAGATGCTGCTAATAAGAGATACATAGTGATGAAGGTGAAATTAAATTTTGTTTTTTACAATAACTTATAAATGTTTTTAGGTGTGAGGAATCATAATTTTTGTATATTTCCAAGTATGTTCACGCCACGTCATTTTGTAACACTGTTCTCTCCTCTCGAGACAGATCCCGGCTAGAGACTCTCTCAAGAGTGGATCGACTCCATGTTAGTGTTCCACTAGGTATGCCAGAGGGTTGACAGACTATAAGAACTTAGGGCGCCACTACCTTTTTAGACATTAACGAAAAAAAATGAATTTAAATTAATAAGAAAATAACCTAAGGTGAGAAAGGTTGATTGATTGATTGATTGATTGATTGGATCAGCACACCAGTCAAAGGATTTATGTCCTCGGCACCTCAGCCTTAAGGCTCTTGGTTGTGCCGTTTATGTGAAGAGACCAGCAGCCCTTATCAGGCTCAGCAGACTTTTCACTAGGTTCTTCTTGGAGAAATCCTCCCTTGGAAATTCTAGTCCTAGGAGTCTATATCTCCAGTGAGATAGTGCTTCACAATCAAAGATAATGTGAGAGGCTGTTTCCTCCTCTTCCATGCACAACCGACAAATAGGTACCTCCCTATATATGCCGATTGTATGCATGTGCTTCCTTAGAGTGCAGTGTCCAGTGAGTAAACCCGTCACTATCCTTATTTGGGCCCTGCTAAGGTTTAGTATATCATTGGTCAGCTTCTCCGAGGGTTTTTTAACCAGGAGTTTGCTGTGTTCCTGTTTTGGCACGTGTCTCCAGTACGACTGGTGTTTAGTTTGAGTCCACCGAGATATACAACCACGTGCAGCAGTTTTGGATATCCCAAATACTGGTTCAGGACCAGTGAATGCTGTCTCGGACCCCAGCTTTGCTAGGTTGTCCGCCTTTTCATTTCCTACAACGCTCTTATGCCCTGGGACCCACTTAAGAGTAACTCTATTATGGTTAGCCAGGGTTTTAAGTTTCTGTAGACAATCCCAGACCAGTCTAGATCTGATCTGAGGACATGCTAAAGCTTTTAATGCTGCCTGACTATCAGAGAGTATTAGAATCTTTTGACCCCTGTAACCCCTTTCAATATTCAGTTGCAAACACATATCGATAGCATAGATTTCTGCCTGGAATACAGAAGCAAAATTCCCCAGCGGTGCATGAAAATTGCACCTGGGTCTAGCACCATGAACTCCAGCACCTGTTCCAATGTCAGTCTTTGATCCGTCAGTGTACCACATCAAAAGGTGAGAAAGGTAGAAACACCTTGTAGAATTTAATAAAAATTTAATAATAAAAAATTTACAAACTTACATAAACGCGAACACGATCCCCTACAGCTCTTACAGTCGGGTAGATGTCAATTGTCTTAGCGGTCAGAGTAGGGGAATTTGAGATCACAGAACTATAATTGGAAGTGGCTAGTATGACGGCGAGCGGAAATTAGAGGATTTATTTTATAAAATCCAAACAGGTCGATAAACATGTTACAATTTAACATGTTACTAACCTCAATTTAAATCTTCCTACACAATTCCAATTATCTTAAATATATATAATTATGTTGTTCCTCAACTGATACCTACAAACAAATCATTAAATTATTTAGATTTTTGAATTACTTTTTGGCATGCAATTCCAAGTCTAGATTCTCCTAAAATACCGATGTTGCTTCCCCACCTCTATAAATTTTCCTTTTATTTACTAGCTTGTCAAAGCCCACTCTGCCTTGCCTTCCTAAATAATCGAGCAAAATGGTTTTTGCATTAGCCTTAAAGGGATACATACACACAACACGCAGATGGGTAAAGTGTATTACAAAATATTTCGGGATGTATAGGATGCGGCATAAATTCTACAAATATTTTGAATATTATTCGGAAAAATCTGAATAATGTGTCTGGTATTCTAATATGAATACGTGAGATGAAACTTAAAGTGATTATATTCTGTATACTAGGAATACGTTATGTAATTTGTATAATGAAAATTTTATTGCTCCAAATTTCTCGGGACATATAGTTTTTTTCAAAGAAAATAAATAAATTGCGTACCGAACACAGTTCGTTGTATAATATTCACACGTTCGAACATTTATGCCGGGAGAATAATTTGAATTGAAACATTACATCTTTCAAAAGTTTATTAAATTTTGAAATGACAGTGTCTAACCCTATTATAATAGACACAATTTTACAGTATGTATGAGTGTATATATAAAGTGTGGAACAGCCAAATGGAATAAATTCGATAACGAAAAAATGAGGGCTTGCTGTGGACACGGACTTGGACAAGTCGATTTGTATTTTTAAATGCGCAAAAAATTATACGGGGTTGGGATAAAGTATGGAACCAAGTAAATATCTTTTAAACGAAAAGAACGAAAGTGCTATGGAACAAAATGCATCTGATGTAATTTTTTTTCTTAATAATATACTTCCGGTTTAACCGGAAATGCCATCAATTTCAAAATTACTTCAAATGTTCCAAATGCTCGCCGTTTACTTGCTGACAATATGCCATCCTATTCACAAATTCTTGAGTCACTCTTTCCAAGACTTCTCCACGTACTAGTACACATTCATCAATAATTCTTTGTCTCAATTCCTGTAAGTTTGTTGGTCGTCTAACGTAAACACGTGATTTTAGATAACCCCAAAGAAAAAAATCTAACGGGCTAAGATCCGGAGAACGAGCAGGACACTCTATGAATCCTCTACGTCCAATCCATCGATTTGGAAAATTCGCATCCAGAAAATCCCTAACCCGTCTATCATAGTGCGGAGGTGCTCCATCTTGTTGAAACCAAACATTTTGTGGTAATTGCCCATTCTGTTGAAGTGCAGGAATAATTTCGTTATTTAGTAGATCCAAATACTTGTCACCATTCAAGTTTCCGTCGATAAAAAATGGGCCTATAAGCCTATTTTCGACAATTCCCACCCAATCATTTAACTTCTGTGGATGCTGGGTATGTGCTTCATGAATCCAATGAGGATTCTCATTTGACCAATACCTTGAGTTATGGCGATTAACTGTTTCATTTAAACAAAAAGTTGCCACAACGGAAAAAACTATGTTAGAAGCAAAATTGTCGTCGACATTCTTGAGCCAACTGTACCTTATACGGATGATACTTTTCACTTTTTAATATCTTTCCTACAGAACGTCGACTGATACCATGGTTTAGTGCCAAATTTATGGTGGAATATTCTTCTAAATCGATCGCAATATTTTGTTTAACAGTTTCGTTCGTTGCAGTCCGCGGTCTTCCAGGTTTTAGCAAATTTTTTACCAACCCAGTTGTATTAAAACGTTGTAATGTTTTAGTTACTGTTGAACGTGGTATAGGATTTCTCTCCGGATGCAAATGATTAAAAATATGACACAATTCTTCATGAGTTCCAACACGATCACCATAACCGATCATCATTAAAATTTCAATACGCTCTTTTTCGCTTAACTGAACCATTCTAAATTGTAAAATTTATTTCCGTCAATTAGAATTTGACACTTGGAGAACAAAAGACGTACTAAACAGTACTCGTTTATTTATCACTATGCATACAAACAACATCAATTAGTTTATCTAAATAGTTTCTTGCTTTAATGCAAAAAACTCGAAGGAGGTTGATTAAAGTGCTATATTCCTCGTTTTTACAAATTGTTTTACACTAAACTCAGTATGTATGAGTTCAAATTAACAAGCTCTTTCAAAATCTGTAAAAATATATAGGGTGTAAAATTTAAATTAAAGAAGTGGATGGCATTTCCGGTTAAACCGGAAGTATATTATTAACAAAAAAATGAACATCAGATGCATTTTGTTCCATTGCACTTACCTGCAAATTTTCATAAATATCGTTCTTTTCGTTTGAAAGATATTTACTTGGTTCCATAATTCATCCCAACCCTGAATAGGGGTAAGTCTCACAGACTAGTAGCTCCTTTAGTCCTTTACCGGGGGAATTTTAGGATATCTGCAGGATTTTATAGCAAGAAAAAAGAAATATTCAATGGCCCATGCATCAAAAAAGGGTGTCAACAAACTTGGTTATCGAAACGCGCGTGTGATAGTATAAAGTGTAAGTTTTGGTGTAGGGAGTCTAAACTGTTTTCACTGAACTTATGTGAAGAAATATGTCCATATTTATATATAGGACAAAATTAATGAATAGTAACAGTTATTTTTCATATATAAATTTTTCCAAGAAACCGTTCAATATCGTTACTGCAGAGACAAGAGATCATGGCTTGTGCGGGCAACAGATACTTAATAATAAATCAACATTCGTGACACCGAACATACATAAAAAATATAGCTAATTGCGAAACACGGGACCCATCTTTCGTACATAAATCATGGGATGTATTCAAAGAGAGGCGTCTTCACAAATGAGATGTTGCGACGTGTAACTTCCGTTAATTAGTCACTTGATACGACACGTCTCGGGACGTCGTACCAAAAACAAAAGAGTATTCAACATGCCAGTCACTGGGTATCTATTAGATATAAATAACAATATGAAATTATCTTAACACGGAAAATTCCAAAATCAAATCAAATTATAATCAATTTATTATGTGAAGACGATGTTTAGAATTTTAAAATAAATTTTGTAAAGCTTGGACAATGCTATTTATAGTTATTAGGAAACTGTATGCAGATATAAAAAAATAAACAATCACACTTGCGCCACAGCACACTGATCACAATGTAACTAGCTCGTACCAAAGATTACAAGTAATCTTTGCGCTTCTGGAAAACTGACCACAGTATCCAATATTAACGCAACATACTATGCCGGAACAAACAATATAATATTACAAATAGCTTTATTTTTCATTACACCTTGTAGGTAAAAAATATAGATAGGTTGTCAAACACGTTCTGAGCAAATAATATAACAAGACCAAAACAGGGCTACTCTTGCACTTTTTTGGTAAAACTACTCAAAAACATTTCGGGTTTATGAACCAACTTCTCCGTGTATTATTGAAACAAAAAGAGCCTCTAGCAAAAATGACTAATTGACACCGTGATGAACGTATTTTATTTGGGTCTAATTCCCAGATTTCAATTAGATTCCGATTTGCGTCCTACCGAGTGTTTTATATTTTACTCTCCTTCAAAGTGTGATTTGTTTTCTATTTCATAGAGTTTGGTTTCTGGCCCATGCATTCCTATCACAATTCCTTCATCTGTATACCATTGAATGGCAATTCTGGTAATGGTATTTGTATCCTATTCCTTCTTGTTGCCGAATTTCTAAAAAAATTGTACTTTTCCATCATACCATCTGGTGGCATACCCTTTCGTATAACATCCAAATGCAAGCTTGCCGACTGCAGCCCTGGAGGTAATACTAAACCTACCGACACTGCATATCTTCATTTAGGGAAATGCAAGATCTGTTAGTCACAGATTATTACTGGGGCCTCCTCCGATAAGTCAAGCACACGACAAGGCCTATAGAAAGCTATATGAAGAAATAAAGGCAGATCCAATACTGGGAATGCCAATGGATCAGATTGTCCCACAATGTAGCACAATGTAGTAGTCATTCCAGAGAGAAAGGACTGGGAAGCAGCGAATCTGAACTGGTACACTGATGGCTCTAAAACAGACTCTGGAGTAGGAGCCGTAATTTATGTGGTACAAGAGAAGATGACGATCTCTCTAAGCCTAGGGAAACATGCCATTGTCTTTCAGGCAGAGGTAATGGCGGTGCAATGCTGTGCAGAAGAGTTGATGAGACGGGAGGTGGATAACCAAAGAATCGTCATCTACTCCGACAACCAAGCTAAAAACTAAAGGCGATTTAAGATCAAGTTCTCTGGAACTTGTGAGTTTGTAGGATTAAGGTATAAGTTGGTCCAAGCTACATGTTCAGTGAAATCGACGATTGACGTAGTCTTCAACTACATCTGTAGAAACATGGTGTGTTTCCTTTTAATATTCAGAGAGTATTACATATACCAGATCTTTTAGACTTTTTGTACTCATTAAAAAACCTAATACTTATGCATAATCCACGCCACTGTCATTTAATATTTTTGCACCTAAAATCGATATGGATATGTGCAGTACATTTCTTTATATTCTTGTCGGGTAGTAGTAACAGTTTTCAACTTTCACACTTGATAAAGTGAATGAGATATACATAAAATATAAGAATGCCGTCAGATATATCATTCCCTTTAAAAAATTGCCGGCTTTTGCTCTTCCACTGTTATCAGCAGGGAAAAGAAAGGTTTATTGGATGACATAAAACAGAATAAATGACGCAATGGTTTGGGTCTTGGTAATATTTTTATGGTTTGCGTATGTCGTTCAATGCGGATTTTTCAAAAGCATTGCCATGGATAAAATAAATGCTCACGTAATAGATCTCATGAAATTATTATGTGATCCAGGTACGTACTTTTTGTGAAATATTCACTTCAATTATAGAATAATCTAAAAGTCCATTCAAAACAATTTTAAATACCCAGAAAAAAGTGCAAGAATTCCCCAAGTGGTTTTGAATCTACTTCCTCTATTTTCTAAGTAATGCAGCAGCTTCTAGATTCCTACTATAGAAGGAAACACACTACAAATAGATTAAAAAGAATCAGAAAAAACATTGGACAGTCCATGACAATCTTTATTCGAATGCAATAACAATTTTCAGATAATCTCTAATACCACCGCCATCACTTCTTTTATTAGGATATATTGAGATGCTAGTCCCTTGCTACTGGTTGAAACAATCAACTCAAAGTTTGGAATTAAAACATTTCTCACTATTTTTTCCATTTCAATCCGTACAAAAGCCTGATAAAAGCTCTGTCAAATATCTGCACTCAATTCAGATGCTTTCAAGCACTCTGCATCCGGTGGCGAAGCGAAAGAGGGGGTGGATTTAACTCGAATCCCGTCCTAACGAATCAATGGTGCCGTCCTATACTGTGTTCAAATTTCATAAACGCCGCGTCAAAACAATATCCCCATAGCTCCAGCGCTCGTATTGGTGAATAAACATAGTTGAGTGTTGAGTGCAGCTCCAATACCAACGCAAATCCTGTCTTGCTTAAGCTGGATGAGGATTTTGCCTGGCCAAGGCGAATAAGGTGCTCTAGTATCTCCCAATTCATCCTCATTCATTGGACATGTATCCTTCAATCAGCTCTCCTTTTCTTGTTGTTAAAAACTATGTTTGAATTAACTAAACATCAGTAATTTGTATCTTGGCTTTAAAATTGTTTTTCTGTCGCTATTATACAGTTTCTTAAAAACATCATAAATAAAGCACCTACTAATAAACGGCTTTCCTTTGTATCCACGAAAATCTAAGAACGGCAACACTGTATTCCTCCCGCAGATGTAGCGGCTCTTGATAAATGGCCCAGCAGCCCGATAATATGGCGAGCACGCCCAAACTCTTGCCTGATAACTTCAACAACTTTTTTACTTGTTACACTTTTCGAAAGTTCGGAACGGTCGAACTGCAGAAGCAAGACCGTATAGAAATAGCTCTAGAATATTCGCTGCCTTATCTCTACAGAATGTCGGCTTTGATCTTTCTACTGTTTGGAGTATATAGGCCAGGTACGGAATTTTTGGTTTCAACACAATTTGAAATAATTATCTTTAGTTAATATGAAGTTATTGAATGGTCATTAACCGAGTTTTTTATCGCATCTTTTCAGTTTCATATCTTGGAGCTATGAATTTTTACCTCGAAGGTTAGATTAGATTAGCTTAGATATCTGTCGCCTTCCTCATTGAACTAAACTTTTGGCTCCAGATTTTTTGAATCTAGCTCTGAATTGGAATCGTCGTTCACCATAACTCATTGTGTTATGGCGTGCACCGTTGGAAATTAATTAACCACTGCTTGTTCATGGCCAGAGAACATGCGTGTAACAGTGTGACCACATTGTACTTCTTTTTAAATGGACTGTTATAGAAGATTGTCGTTTAAGTGGGTGCCACACTAGGCAGTTGCCAGCTGCTGTTAATCAGCACCAGCAAGCAGTGACTGGCAATACTGTCACATTATTGACTGTTACTTGACTGCTTCTACAAGACTGACTGACAGCCTGGCTATCCAACAGTTCACAGCTGTTCAGTTCAGTACGTGAACTTGTCTGCTGGCTGGCAGCCACTGGTACGAGTGAGTCACGTGACCCGCTAGTTGCTGCTGCTTGCTACCAAATTTCAAGTTTGCCGCTAGAATTATTCGTCGAGTGGTGGCACCAGTTGCGAATTTTGTTATCACACCAAGCTGATCAATTGCTTAAAGTAGCAGCTTCTGCAAATCGCGACTGGCAACTAGCCTAAAGTGACCCGAGCCTAACTTTTGAATTGTTACCAGAAAACTGGTCCTGAATACTTTGTCGTTGATAAATTTTGTAAAATCGAATGTTACTTATGTCATATTATTAAACAATTTGTTGGAAAACTCACTCTTCTTATTTTCACTGATAAAATAACTGGCCTATTAACTGCCTTATCAGTGGAATGTCGGCGTTGATCTTTTTGCAGTCTTAAGGAATCAAAAGATGAATGGTGCCTTGTACAGAGTTTTCCTGGCATCTGACACGTTCTCGTATTGTTGGATATTTTTGTTGAAGATTTTTCGTTGAGGAAAATTAATTTGTTGGGAAAATAAGCGAGTTAAAGTGATTAACTAACCATGATATTCAATTAAAAGTGCATGGGCGGCTACAACGAGTTAATTTGCGAATAATACGAAGAGATTTGTTAAATAATCTTAGACATCAACGCTATGGTGGTGAAATCTAGTACTGCAGATTACGGTATTGTTCACGTGACATTTTTACACGACTTATATTAGCTTCACTTGTATCTAAGTTTGTTTGTTTGTATGTAGCGCGACTTTTAAACTTGATTTTAGCTCACTTTACAAGCCGAGATTAATTGGAAATTTTGCACACTTGTCAAGGACCGATGACTATACAATATAAAAGAAAAATATAGGATGTTCTATAAAAAAAAATTACACTGGCGAGCAAAAACTTGAGGTCACTTCAGAAATTGCTAATAATTTTAGCGTCAATATTGATAAGGACATAATAGTATTAGTAGACGTTAAAGTAATTTTTTCCGAGACTTGACAGCTGTCATTAGCTGTCATTCGATTTATAAGAGTACGACTTTTATGGAAAATCTGCCTTTGTGCTAATTGAACATTCACATTTTTCTTGCCTGTTTTCCACTTTACTGTTGATTCTTTGTGTAAAACCTAACGATTGCAAAGGGTAGTGATTTAACAGGCAGATAATGCCTTTAGATCCGATTGTTGTGGCAAGAATTGTTGCGCTGTTACAAGATGGTCTAGGGCAACGTGAAACTGCAAGAATTGTTGGTGCTAGTCTTTGTGGTGTGCAAAGGGTGTACCAGCGTTTTCTGGTGACTAGCCTGATCACTAGAAGACCAGGGTCTGGGCGAAAAAGAGTTACCACTCAACGAGATGACCGTTTTTTGGTGTCCACAAGTTTGCGGAATAGGACAGCTACTGCGGTTTCACTGCGAAATCAGTTGGAAGAAGTTAGAAATGTCAACGTTAGTGAATGGACCGTTAGAAGAAGACTTCATGTAGCTGGACTGTCACGCAGAAGAATGGCTACGGGTCCCCCGTTGCAACGCCAGCATCGGACTGCAAGATTGACATTTGCCAGAGATCACGTTCGTTGGAATGGTGATGGCTGGAGCGGGGTATGAGTCAGACGAGTCGCGTTTTTGCCTCACTGGGTCAGATGTACGTCGACGAGTGTGGAGAAAACCTGGGGAAAGAAACGCTGAAGTTTGCATTGACGAGCGTCTTCCATTTAGCTGTGGGTCAGTTATGGTTTGTGCGGGAATCACTGCACAAGCTCGTACAGAGTTGGTCCTCGTGAAAATGACTCCCTAACCTCTCACAGGTACATTGCGGAGGTGCTAGAAGACCATGTTATGCCTTTCATGGTGACTATGGGGGAACGTGGCATTTTTATGCAAGATAATGCGAGACCACATACAGCCAGAATTGTCAGGGAGTATCTGGATGAGTTAGAAATTAGGCAGTTTGACTGGCCAGCCCGCAGACCAGACATGAATACCATAGAACATGTCTGGGACGAGTTGGGACGACTGATCCGTAGACACACACCAGCACCAAGAACTGCCCAGGAGCTGAGAAGATTGCTGTTACAGGAATGGGATAACATCGACCAGAATGTGATCCGCAACTTAATTCAAAGTATGCCGCGCCGACTTCAAGCAGTCATCAATGCAAGAGGAGGGAATACACGTTATTAGTGTCAAGTTTTTTCATTTTGTTTGTTCCACATTTTCCCTAATAACAAAATGTTGAAAGTCGCCCAAAATGTTAATTTATTGTTCTTTCAGAATAAATCATGAAATCCAAGAAAAAAATGCATTTTTCTTTAGTATAGAGTGTCACATTCAGCTTACAAAATCACATGCAATGATGTACAGTTTGCGAATACGATCTGAAAATATAAAATTTTAAAGAACATGAAAATTTTAAGGTGACCTCAATTTTTTGCTCGCCAGTGTATATATAACTTTGATCTGGCCTCGAACTTGAAAAAAAATAAAAAACACACCTACCATAGTAATTCGAACAAAAAAGTAAAACATACATAGTTTATGCGTGGGGTGCTCGATATCAATTGTTATAATTTCTTACTAGTTCTATTCCGAAATGCAGAGTTAGTGAATACATTTAATACAAAGCAACCCACGATTTTACCACAATTACATGAATTTTCTCGTTAATCATTTGAATTATTCTTTGTTAGGTAAGGATTTGGTCGTCGCCTAGCAGCGCTCGAAATCCCAATAGTTGCTATTGAAGACATGTATAACCCGAGCGCTGTTGCCACTTTGGTCTTAAAGTATTGACATCACGCTGAAATATATCTTTTTTGTTAAAAGAATGTGACAATTTTAGCAAGCGAGAATAGAGCTTTGTATGCAACTGGTACATAATTGAACTTCTAAACTCAAATAATAGATATCGTATAGCGAGTTTTAATTTTCTAGAGCTTGGCGTTTTCTTTAAAATATGTTAGGTTTACAAATATTAGTTTTAATATAATATATATTGATTTGTCATTTTATTAAACTATCGTTTTATTTTGCAGTTGCTCTAACCAATAATCTAACCGAAGACGATCTACAGAGATACTATCTCGTTCCCGACATCTCAGTTACTACCACATCACCTGGAGTACCCAGCGGAGAAAGTACTCATGCAAGAAAAGAAGTTACCCCAGCAACTAGTCCAACTTCTAGTACGCAAGCTTATATAGGACTCATCACTGGGGCTTTAGCTATGATTATACTGTTGTTAGCTTGCACTGTATTTCTCATGATCAGAAGAGGAAGAAAAAAGGTAACAGTGTAATATGTAATATAGGGAATACAAAAAGTCTAGTACGAACGCTAGACTTGGAAATAGGAGCAATTGATAATGTTCCGGTTCCCCACTAAATTAATAAACAAGCAAAAAGCGGATTTATTATCAGCATTTTTTTTATTTTTTCGACTCCAAAACAAGTCTCTCAATCCCTCTCACTAATGGAACTAATCCCAAGTAATCAATTGAAAGACCCAACGAATGAAAACAATGTACTCCTGAAGTCGTGGTTTCAATGAGGTCAAGTAAGTTTTTCCGAAGTTCGTGACAGTAGAATAAGTGTTAATAATAACAACTGTCACATTCTCTAGAGACATTCTCCGTCTTTAATTCTTCAGGTCTCTACTGTAGAAAATTCAGCTTGCGGGCTGGAGAACAAGGGCTCCTAATGAAAAACCGACGAACATGTCAATAAAAAAGCGATAAAATTAATATAAAAAATGATGGAAAAACTTACATGATCAAATAGTTATTACCGGAGAAATTTTAGTGTGAATTAAAATCGTATATTATACATAAGACGGAGGTAGAAAGTTAAGAACGTAATTTAAAAAAAAATTCTTTGAAAAAAAGTTGCAAGTTTGAGAGAAATACCAGTCATATACGTATAAAGCAGTAAATTTTGTAACAAAGACCAAGAAAATACCGGTTAAATTTTTTTTAATACTCTGATAATAATCTTTACAATAGAATTGTTGTTTTTAGTTTCGTCTTAAAATAATCCACTTATTAAGAATAGTCAAAAGATTGAAATAAACTTCAGATAGTCTATGATAATAGTATTTAATTGTATGAAATGCACATTTTACATTTCCAGGCCGATCTAGTACCTTTCCACCCACGTCGAAAGTAAATAAAAGTCAACAATAATTGTATATTTTCCAGCTTCAAAACCGGCCAAAAATTATATGGTTGTGAATAAAAACCTAAAACCGTTGAGTGTTTGTTTTAATTTCTCCATATTATTTGGATAAGGTATCACATTTCATACCAATGCTCAAAACTTTCTCTTGCTTACAAAAACAAAATTTCCTTTCAAGACCGAATATTTCGTCAATAAAAAAGGACTTGATACATTCCTATTTTACCTGCCTTTGTCAGCGTTCTGTCTATATAAACCTTCGCAGGGGCCAGATAAGGATAGTGACGGGTTTACTCACTGGTCACTGTACCCTAAGGAAGCACATGCTTACAATCGGCATATTTAGGGAGAAACCCATCTGTCGGTTGTGCATGGAAGAGGAGGAAACAGCCTCTCACATTATCTTCGATTGTGAAGCATTATCTCATTGGAGATATAGACTCCTAGGACTAGAACATCCAGGGGGGGATTTCTCCAAGAAGGACCTAGTGAAAAGACTGTTAGCCTGATAAGGGCTACTGGTCTCTTCACATAAACGGCTTCACAAAAAGTCTAGAGGCTGAGGTAACGAGGACTCTAAGCCTCTAACTGGTGGTACTGAACCAATTAATCAATCAATATAAGTCTCCCCATCATTTTGGGGATCGGAATCCTTTTGAGAATGTGAAGAATAGGAAGGAAACGCCGAAATAAAAAAGAACTGACCATTGGAAAGATCTAGTAGCTCAAATATATTTCTGGGTGACTACAACCTGTTCGAGAAGAATGCCTAGGCCAGAGTAATACGTACTATGAGTTTTAACAGGTACTGCCTCAATGGGCACCCTAAGAAGTTCAAACTAGCGGAGCAAGGAGATTGGATACTGTGTGGAATAGAAGATTCACATCCTTGCGGAGTGCCTAATAGATCTTTCAAGTTTTAGTGAATGTCATTGAAATTGGCAAAATCAAATACTTTCAAGACAAAAAACGTAACAAGTCGATTGGCATGTTACAATTTAACTCAACCAACTTTCGCCGAACTCTTAGTGTAGAAGAGAAAGGATATTTCATGAAAACTAAACTTCTATTAGCAGCTCAATACTATGAATTTATATGAAGGATATGTTATTTGGTACTTTTTCTCCTAAATCCAAGTGTTCAGCTCCAAGGTAAAGGCTATATCATCCGGTACTACAAGGGTATAACTTATTTTATTTTTTACCATGTTTTTCATTAAAATGGAAATTGGTGAAGCACTTGTGGTTGGTTATATCGTGTAAATATCCCAACCCCGTTTAAGTTAGAAGTGTAATTCTATGTCTGTCGTGGTATATAGTCAGAGAAGTAGTTGTTGCTTCTTAGTGAACGGTCTGCTCTTTGAAAAATATTATTCAAAAACTATTATCTTTGACATCTAGTTTAATGTATTTAAATGTATTTCAGGTTGCTTTACTTCACAAGCACACCGCGCTAGTGTCAAGCAGCACAAAACCGACTACAATCAATATGAAAGATTTGAAAAACAACATGTCAACACCCATAATCAATAATGGTTTGTCTCGCTCCAGGCTATCTGTTAAAAGCAAGGAAAACACCATAGGTTCTGTAGGCTCTAAGAAAACTAAAAAATGTAATCTTTACGGAAATGTTGCTGGAGAAGAATCAGATAGTGAAAATTCTTCTGTTTACCATGAACCTTACAAACTACTGCCCAACCCTAAGCAAGAATATGGGTGTTTACTGAAGAAGGAAGGATTGACGTCTAGTAAAAGTGGAGAATATACAGGTAAGATTATTCTTTTTGTTATTTTTCACAATAGCAATCGTTGCGGCCGTTTCTACCACAGTATTGGTTTTAGCATTCTATACAGTGGACTGTATTTATGTAAGAGCCGTTTCTGGCATTAAATAATACACTGCAACTCGTCAATAATTCAGTGAAATTTAACGATCATCGCAAGTACGCAACAACGAATATAGACAAGCTTTTTAGTATGAAATCGGAATTATAAAGAACAATCTTACTCTTTCCTTTGTAATTTTCAAAGGACTATTCACTATGAAACATAACTTTGACTGTTTAGGTTTTAATCGTCAGGATCTTTAGTTTTATAGAACAATGCACTTATTATTCAGGAAAATAAAGGAATTAAAATTAAGTATTACGGAATTTGACCCATTTGGTCTGAAAATTTCGGTTTTATACCGCGAAGGGAAACTGTAGGTCTTTACTGGGTGACAGTTCGAGTTGGACGTTCAGGCTCAACATCAACTATAATTTTCAGACAATAATAGCTATGTTCGCGGGTCACAATCCGAACCAGTTCAGGTAATATGCGTATTCTGAAAAGTGGCGTTCGCGGTTAATATAATTCTTAATTTATAATAATATTTCGGTATTCGCGGATCATATCGGATTGGTTCGTTATTGATTCGGAATCAGTCCTAGCAGTTCTCTGATTTTGGTAAGAGCTGATCGATATGTCAGTTGTTTTATTTTAGTTACCCGTTGTTTTACTTACTTGTTTATTGTTAGCTTTGTTCTGTTTTAACGTTGTAAATAAATATCAAACTCTAATTTAACAGTGTAGTGTAAGGTAAATTTAAATTATCTATTTAGTCTATTTTGGTTCTTATATTTCTCATTTGTTAGCTGTGAAGTATTGTGGTTTGTTTTCGTTTAAGTCCTGAAAGGTGATCTGTGGTTCTAAGAACGTTCGCGGTATACTTGAATCTATTTGCTGGTTCGGAACTAAGCATGCGCTTTAGATAATTTAGAGTTAATTCCAGACTGGTTCGGAATCGGTTCGGATTGTAACCCGCGAACATAGCTAATATCTTTATTTAAACGAGCGTAGAATTATTTGGAGGCAGTAGCGCGCTGGTAGATATTTTGAATAGCAATAAAAAAACAAAGAATATGAATATACAAATTGTTTAACGTGTAATTTTAACAGCAATACTAAGGAAATGTTAGTTCGTTAACCATTATTTTATTCTATTTACGGACCAGGTACGGAGCATTATCCAACACAATATTAGTTGGGTCATTTGAAACTGATGAAAATATCCCATTAGATGTCTCAAATTTTTAAAATGCTTCCCTTTTTTTAATAATAACTAGAATATAATAGTTATTTGTTTTACTAGGCATAAAAGCACAAGATTTAATGCCGCGGCTGGTGTTTCATAGCTGAGCGTTGCGAGGCTATGAAACCAGCCAAGGCATTAAATCTGCTTTTCTGCCGTGTGAAACATATAATTTTTTCTTCAAATTTGTTCCAATTCCACGCAAAATCGACTTTTTCATATTTAAATTATTATCATCAGCATCATTTTGAGTTTTCTTAATGTCATTGTCAATTAACCAGTTTGATTTAAATTGTTACTTGGAAGGTTGCCTAGCAACGAACTTTTCCTGCCTAGGCAGTAAAAGTGGACTTTTTCTGCCTAGGCATTAAAAGTACAACTTCTAAGCCTGCCAAGTGTCATTAAAAGGCCACTTTTAATGTCATTTGGAGAAAATATGTATTTTCAGCCACAAAAATAATTTTTTTTACAGTTTGCTGTTGATGAAAACACAAAAGATTAGTTTTTATTGCTTCGTGTGAAGCCAGTGACTTTGGCTCATCTGTTGTTGACAACTTTATGGCGATTATGCAGTACACGATTTACCAGCTTAACTTCAGTGAATCAACATTTTTCAGAAAGTTGCATCTAGTTTGCATGGAAAATGAAATTGAATTATCATGTTGTCAAATGAGACGACAATGAACGAAAAGTCATTTTATATCTCAACATAAGTAATATCGAACCGACAGCGACATCTTTCTTATTAGTTTTGAATAAAATGAATAAGAATTTGCAAGTAAAAAATTTATATTGATTTTATTCGGGGGGCAAACCGCTGGTGCATTGCTATGTACATATTCTGCGCATTACTAAGGAATTACTGGGCATTAGTAGGAATTAGTGGGCATTACAAGGAATTAGTCGGTACTAGTAGGCATTAGTGGGGAATTACTGAGAATTTTTTGGAATTAGTAAATCAGTATAAGCTAAACATTACGCTGTTGCCATGAATGTTTATATGCTGCGGAATAATCTGATCTGGGAATCGCTTTAGACTCGAACCAATTTTATAGTCAGTTTTAAACCAAAAACGCCTTGGCAATGCTACCAGCTACCATGTCTACGTAACTAAGGTCAATTCAGGTTTGTTAGAAAAATCTTAGGCTAGGTTAATTTAGTTGATCTAGAGCGGTATAAATTGCTTTGGTTGAAACTAATCTATTTTCTTTGATCTTATAGAGTTTTTAGACTTACAAGTGAAAACATAGTTCACATTTACAGCCAAAAAATCAAGTAGATTAGGGTCTAGAGTGCGAACTGATTTAAAATTGAAATGAAGTCTAAAAAATAACCCAATATATTTAAGAAGCTACTAGGCGAGCTGCGATAGTTGTCCGCAGGATTTTTTTAATTAATTTTTTCATCTGGTGTTAGAAATAATGTTGAGAACTATAGACCTATTTGCTATTTGCTTTTTATACAATATTCTAATAGGTTTTCTATCCGGTATATCCAGTAGTAGCTTTGCCCTTGCCACGTCGTTGGCAATTAGCAATTTTAATTTTTGGCACTTTCACTTTGACAAACATACAAGCCAGGTTCACACCAACCAATGTATGATTGATATTTTCATTTTTAATGATTTAAGCGCTGTGTCACACGGGTACCGGTAAATTATTCGAAATCAATTGTTCGAAATCAATTGTTCGAAACTCAATTGTTCGAAATCAATTTATCGAATAGGTGGCAGGTTCCTAATGGTGATAAAATACGAAGGTGGTTTGGTAGGGGTAGGTTTGGTTGGGTTATTATCAGAAATTATTATAATTTATTCTTCAAAAATTGACTAAAAATACGAAGGTGGTTTGGTAGGGGTAGGTTTGGTTGGGTTATTATTGGAAATTATTATAATTTATTCTTCAAAAATTGACTAAAAATCCGAAGGTGGTTTGGTAGGGGTAGGTTTGGTTGGGTTATTATTGGAAATTATTATAATTTATTCTTCAAAAATTGACTAAAAATACGAAGGTGGTTTGGTAGGGGTAGGTTTGGTTGGGTTATTATTGGAAATTATTATAATTTATTCTTCAAAAATTGACTAAAAATCCGAAGGTGGTTTGGTAGGGGTAGGTTTGGTTGGGTTATTATTGGAAATTATTATAATTTATTCTTCAAAAATTGACTAAAAATCCGAAGGTGGTTTGGTAGGGGTAGGTTTGGTTGGGTTATTATTGGAAATTATTATAATTTACTATACAAAAATTGCCATTCGATAAATTCACCTATTCGATAAACATTTAATAAGGTAAACAAAGTAATAAAAACTTCTATCTATCTATTTTTGTATATTCTATTCAGAATATGGAATTTCGAACAATAGATTTTCGAACAATTGATTTTCGAATAATTGACTTTCGAAAAATTGACTTTCGAAGAATTGATTTTCGAATAATTGATTTCGAACAATTGACTTTCAAAGAATTGATTTCGAACAATTTACCTAGATCCGTGTCACACGGTCAAAGTAGCAGCAAACGGTTTCATCAAACCATTCAACTGGTGACGTCATTGCGAATTTGCCCATTCCAGAATGACGTTACTGACAGATCGGCCATAGTATTCTTGGTCCTCTTGTCATATCCTCTTTAGTTTTCATTGTTTACCGGTAAACAACGGATGATAGACTTTAATTAGTAATAAGTTCTTAAAATTATCTATAATGCCATCGTTTTGTAGTGATGAATGCGGGGAGCAAGAGATAAGGTATCTTTTTTTCGATTTTAGGCTGTTTTAACCAACACACAACCTTAAAAACATAATTGTCAGCTGAGGATGCTTTGACCTCGGTCATAGCAGCAATTGGCCAGCCACTCTGACAAATACTGCCAACATAATTCCAGATCTTATGACGTCACTTGCTCCAAATTACCCTAATATTTTTTTATTAAACTTTTTGACATTTATATTCGAAACCAAGTTGCACAAGTTAAAAAATTATCAGTAAGATTTCAAATAAATATACTTTTTAGTATCCATTGCTGTCGAAGGAAAAAGCCGGGAAGGGCAAGAGTATAGCAATTATTCGTTTCCCATAAATAAAGTGTGTTTATTGTTCAACACATACATTAAAAGTCATTATTTAGATATTTAGAGAAATAATGAGACATCCAAATGTCATTTAAGAAGTTTTTCGTATGAGAACATTTTAAAGAGATTGCTGACATATCTCGAATAATGAACCTACAATTTGAATATTTCTTTTCAAACATCTAAAGAATCTTTTTGACATTTTCACGAGTAATTTCTTCAATAAATCGTATAAATGAGTGCTTGTAAAGATCGTAAATATTTCTTGAAAACGTTTAAGAAAAGGTTAAATATAAAATAACTGTTTCGGTTTTGAAATAATTATCGAAGGTACATATGAAACCCATTAGGCGGTTATTTTGGAATGGAATATAATTAGGTAAATAATCATAAAAATAATTTCAAAGCCATGTAACGTTTCTTATGCAATGACAAAATTTCAGGAATAATTTCAAGTAGGTACGCTTTAATATCATACAATGTTATTAGTCTCGCCAGAACAAGTGACATTGTAGCTGAAATATTTATACTTCTTATTTTGCTGTTATTCTTTTTAAAACCAGGTCTTCAAATATGCAGACAAGACACTCAAGCGCGATATACATCATCGTAACTGTCATGTTATTTAACTTAACGATAAAGTATCAGCCTGCATCGTTTAAAGCTGTACCTAAAGCGAATTTTCAAAGTTGATGTGTCTGTCAAAAAATGAGATTAAACCGAGAAAATTGGAGCATCGTTGGACATTTCAAAGACCTCAATTCAAAAAATGTCACATCTGTGAGAAAATTAGTTTGTCGATGAATACCGCATCTGTTGTCAGAAGAGCAGAGAGCAATTAGAGTCAATTGGTGTCAAAAAAACTCCAAATCGGTTGATGAAGAAAATAAATAAAAAACTGATAATCTCAAATGTCATGAAAATATAAAAATAGGAGCAACAAATTCTTAACAAATTATATAAAACGAAAAAGCCAATCAGAAAATTTAACTGAAAATGAACTTATAGAAAACCAATTTAATGAAAATATATATGACGAATGGCTGCAAGAAAGAAGCCAGATAGAAAATAATAATGTAAGACCTAAACGAGAACACAAAGTACCAAAATGGACTGAAGATTTTATGTGACAAACACAATACGCGACAAGGAATGAAATGAAGCAATAAAAAATGAAATAAAAGCACACTTAAAAAATGATAGTTCGAAATTAATAGAAAAAGATTATTAGAAAAGCATAATAGATTGTAAAATAAAAATTGGAATCGGATGGAACTTTAGAAAGACGAAAAGCTATTGTCAGTGGTGATGAAGTCCAAGATAAACCAAAACCGAAGAAATTTATAGCTGTAGAAGGAAATTTAAAACTAAATCAATTAGATTTTTCCACAGCTTTTTTAAACGGAAGTTTGGAAGAAGAAATTCACATGGAGATGCCCAAGAATTTAGAAAACTCAAAAAATATAATACAGTATTGTCAGTGGTGATGAATTCCAAGATAAATCAGAACCGAAGAATTTATCCGTTCCTGAAGTGTTTCCAAAAAGTTTTGTTTTGTTTCAAAAGAGGCTCATGTAGCAAAAATTTCTCAGCAAGATCAAAGAACTGTTTTTGCTGATTGGTAAATATTGATTTGTTTGCCAAAGGTTATTGCGGAGTTTCGAAAAACCAACCCACAAGACAATGCAAGCTCTCGACAAAAAATTGATTGTTCAAATCAAAAGTCTAAAAACAACAAGAGTGTGGCACAACTGCTTCCAGAATTGGTTCTAAAGGATACAAAAATTAATTTCTCTTCGTGGATAAGAGTGTTTAAAAGTTATCTATATGCAAAATATAAAAGACAGCCTTTGATTACCGTCCACAACACTTTTTTCTGTAATTGCGGTCAGGGGCCCGGCAAAGTTGCATACAGCAAAGCGCAAGCGATCGATGTGCGAGCGCTTTTGAAGATTAAAATCCCGTCCACACTGAACGAGCACCAACAAGTATTTTCTTTGATGTACCGCCTTCCTCTCGATCTTTTTCGAACGCGAACAAGCAAACGTTCGCTCGCTTGCTAGCCCGTACTCACCAGAAAATTATTGATGCAGAATGCTCGCTCGTGTTCGCTTTTTTGGTGAATACGCACCTTTAGAGGTCCAAATCATATCAGCCAATTAGGACTAGGATTTGGAAATATGTCCTTATTTGGCATAAGAATCCGTACCAAGAGCGGGGTTCGTTGTTTCTCTTTTTCGCACTCTAGCGAGAATAAGAGAAGCACCTTTCGGCGTCAAGGTGCCGGCAAAGAAAAACTATCAGTGACGGTGCGGGGAGCGGAGGGCTTTTGTTTATATTTCCGATGCACACTTCCACGTGCACATTTATTTTGTCATGGGCGGCGGTAGGAGGGTTTGTCTGATCCAATTAGCAGTAAACCTTGCTATGACATCAGTTCAATGACATATTAATTGAAAAACCTTCGTACCTATCTGAAATTATCACCATAAAATATACTTCTAGAAGGAACTATAAAAAATAAAAGAGAATAAACAAAGATGAATGAAATTGACCACTATTAAATTATACTGGTGCAATAAACAGAGTGAGATTAATTCATGCACACACAGGTGGAAATAAGGGAAAGTCCGTGACTATATCCTGAAATTGCTTCTCGTTTCGGTGCATGTTGTATTTTCGTTCGTTGGACCTTGAGTGATGGTTGGCATTTTTCTCGGCTCATCTAACACGAATTCCCATTAAATGGGAATTTCCCGCTTTTCTCGTATAACGCACATGAATCTCTTATGATTTACATTCGAGGGAAAACATAAATAGACGTAACATCATATTCTACATTGTTTATACTGACGTACCCCGCTTACGAGAAAAAAATTCCATTCTTTTTTCGAGAAAATACCGGTAAAGTCCCTCTTTTTAAATATTTATTACAATATTAACGGACTAAACAGGTTTTTTTATGGTGATGAATAATTTCGTTAAAGAAGTGAAAATAAAATAATCTTCTTAAAGGGGAATGGTGAATGAAATGATTATTTGCCCTTCCCCTTCTTGTGTTATAGGCAGTATAGAATGAAAGAATCCAGTGTGCGAAAAAGTCACGTTCTTCCATTTTTGACAGTAGAAATTAATAAAGTATGAGTTTAAGCCTACAGCCACTTTAAAAAATTGAATTTGGCAACACTAAACGCAATTTGACATTCTAACTCTGTAGCTCCAGTTACAGCTTCGAAATTATACAGCTAATTAAAAACCAGCTAACAAAATGGTGGTCTAAAACACATTTCTCGCCGAAGCGATTGCGCACTCAGTTCAACACATGTAAGTGGTGATAGATTTGACGCGAATTTTGACCTACTGAATCTGTTTAAATTCTGTATCTTTCTTATGGTATAGTTGTGAGTAAAGTTAATTTGCACCGTTTCACAATTTGTCGGCGAGATAAAGAAGCAGAAGCAGAACCGGTTTCAAACAAATTTTTAATTATTGCAGGATCCCGATGCACTAGCGATTTCTGTACTCTGTTTTCCCGATTAATAGCAGTTTTTGTCAATTATGAATTCTTTCTGCAGCTCCATGCTATGACCCTTTATTTTCTTGTTTCAGTTGCCTGTACATATTTTGTATCATTTTTTGCGAAGATAGCGAATAGAACATACCAAATTTCTTTCTGTCTATTGTCTCAAATCCCTACTCTCCACTTTCAGAAATTTCAAAACCTTTGGTAAAAAATTTCAACAATAAAATATTCATGTTTTATAAATACAACAATCAAACAACTTATTGGAATCAAACAGAATAAATAAATAAACTTTGACATTGTTTATGTTGGCATAGAATAATACGTCTGTCTGCTCTTCTAGTATATTCATTGTTCGTAGCCTATAACAATATCTTCCTCTTCTAATGGTCGCCAAAAAGCCATAATTTTGATTATCACCAACAAAATAGTTTTAGTCAATAAAACAAAATCTCAATCAATATCTCGAAAATAACAGAAATGATCTAAACCCACCCTGGGACGTTAACAGTCCATGTGGACTAACAATTCAAGTAAAAATTTCATAGACCAATCGGAAGCTACATTGCACCAATGAGAATCAATTGTTCGCTTGAGGGTAGGTCAAGACTAGAAACGACTTATGCCTTTTTATCTTTTGGGCTCTTTAACCTCAAAGAGACATTGCCGCAGACTGTTATTTTATTGTGAAACATTGCAAACTACTCACTACTCACAACTATATATTCATTATTCTGTTTCTTATTTTTGGAAAATAACTAATAAATCTGAAAGAAATAGATCAAAGGCACCTGCATGGATTCGGGAAAGTTGTATTGAATGAGCTCAATTTTTGTCA
Organism: Lochmaea capreae; assembly: GCA_949126875.1. Classification (NCBI taxonomy): domain Eukaryota; kingdom Metazoa; phylum Arthropoda; class Insecta; order Coleoptera; family Chrysomelidae; genus Lochmaea; species Lochmaea capreae. Next base: position 24,007,013 of record OX421404.1, read on the forward strand.
CTCCTCGAAACTAAATATTCGTTTAAATACTTCCACAAACTTAATACTGGATGAAAGATTTTCACTACCATTTTTTTTGGTCATTATAAAATAATTTCTCGATACAATTCATGTCACTGCTAACGAAGTTTCATAAACTTATTCCGACTTCGTGGAGCATGTCCTATTAGAAACTGTCCACTCTGCAGAATTTCTGTAGTAGTTAATTAAGCACGAAGAGATCTAACGATCTTTACATAAACGTTGGCAACCTGTAGCTGCAAGTAAAACGGCATCACGTCCACTTTGTCAGTCTTATTCGCTTGTTTGTCGAGAAAAAGTTCAGGGAAATCCAAAAGGATTCATATGGAACTTATAGAGTTCGAGAAGCATTCAATTTGTAACTCTTTAACAGGTTTACTACATTTTATGTTTCAAAGTGTTACTCAAGGTATCAACTTGAAATCAACTCTGGCATTTTACTACAATATTTGATATAATGCTTGAATATATTTATAGTGTGTATTTTTTACTAGCGACACGTTAATGTTTTGAAAATCTCAATATTTTCGAATATAAAGTAACAAATCTGTGAATATAAATTCAAAACAAAGTTTATCGTGGATAAAATCTTGTATATTAAACGTACCATATCTGTATTTTATCGCACTTTTCTACTCATCTGAGAGGATAACTAGTTTATGAGGTTCATTTATATATTTATAGGTTTTTTTAAGGATAAACTTTCTTTCCTAACACAAGATTGTTACCATATTGTCTCAATGGGAACCAATGACCTTATTTTTTCCTGTTGTCTTTTCCAGATTTCACCAGTGTCAACAGTTTTCCGGAGGAAATGAAATATACGACACAACCGCCTCCAACGGCAGCCTTCTACAATATGACACCGCCGCCGCCTCCATCTTCTCGGCCTCCAACGTACGACGTTCAAAATGGTACACTGCCTCAAAACGGAACAATCATAACTGAAAACTACTACGCTGCAACGGATATCATCAAGGTTTGTGTCAATCAATCTGGTGTTTACCAGTAGCTATCCTTTACAGGATAAATATTTTTCTTATAACGTCTATCCATAAAATTAATATAGAACATGTTAAAAGGTGGATTTTTTTTTGTTTCCAGTTTCAATAAATAATAATATCAATAACAATGGTTTTGTAAAATTTCGAGTAAAAAATTAATAAAAATTTGTTTCTAGTTGAATTGTTTTAAAAATTCAAATTATTAAGAATCACAGCGCCGCTGGCGGGGGTGAGTAATGTTGTAAATAATTTCAACGACACAGTGGACCACATAAATAACTACCCGACTTGATGGGTGCCAATTCTAAATAGTATAACTGGGTCAATTTAGTTCTTTTTTTGTTTAAGAAATCATGTTGGAACGTTAGATTAGATCAGAAATGGAACGGCTCTTTGTCCTATCCCACTGCAACCTTTGCAGATCTATTGTGTTCCCCTTTTTAAGAGCTCGATATCTAGCTTTATTCTTATTGCTAGAACGACTAGCCTGGATACCGCCTCCCTTACGTAGCTCTCTGCCCTCGGTTTTCCTTCTTCGAATAGGTGAAACCGCACCTTTACCAGGCCTTCGCACTAACAGAGTATGTGCTCCAAGGTTTCGTCTTCTTCCTGGAAAAACCTACATAGGCTGTCATCTGCTAGGCCAATTGTGTGCATATGCTTCCTCAGCCTACAAAATCCGGTCAGCATTCCCATCATCATCCTCGTCGTTTCTCGACTTTGACATAGTAGGTCGCGTGACAGTTTGGCCGAAGTGCGTTTAAGGAATAGTTTAGCATGCCTTTGTCCTGGGGTTTTATGCCACCAGCGCAACGCCTGGTTGTCTCTCCATTGGTGGATGCTCTCCTTAGTGAGGTTTTTTGCAATTCCACAGTAAGGTTCTGGCCCTATCAAGGCTTCAGTCGCTCCCTGCTTGGCCTTTTCATTGCCTGGCACCCAGGCTAGGATCACTGTATTCTGACTACCTAGTCTGTTGAGTGCCTTGCGACACTCCCACACCAGACTTGATTTGATCGCTTTCAGTGCTGCTTGGCTGTCGGAGTAGATGACGATTCTTTGGTTATCCACCTCCCGTCTCATTAACAGTGGCATGTTTTCCTCGGATTAGAGAGATCGTGATCCCTTGTACGCCATATATTCCGGCACCTACTCCAGAGTTGGAACGTTGCTCCTTCTTAAAACTCTTCCTCTGATATAATATATTCTACAATTATTTTGTATTTTTAATCCCGAATAAACAAAATTACAAGTTTTAAATAAAAAAATGGATTATGAACAATCTTTGGTGCATATATTCCACCCTTTAGGTATCATAAACGTTACTAAATCTGGATAATGCAGTGTAAAACATTGTCTAGTTATTCTTTATATATCTACTGAATTCTAACGTAGCAGCACTGAGTGCAATTTTGCAATTAAAAGTAATTGAGTTTCAACTTGCACTGCAAAATTTCATCTGCATAAATAATTTTGTAATTTCACAAAGGTGTTCGCTTCGACGAGTTTTATCGACCTAAATGGTTTTTTTTAACGTATTTCAGTTCGAAAGTGGGATGCAAGGGTCAAAAGTATTTAGTTTAAAGTGCTGGCGAGCATAATTATATTACTGTTATAATAAAGATTCGAGATTTTAAATTCAATTTTAGAGTAAAATTTAAATGTTTACAAACATAGAGGATACTTACCAAAAAGTAAGTAAAACTTGACTGCATCAGCATTTTTGATTGGAAAATGAAAAACAACTTGTAATAAGCTCCTCTTCGCCTAGTACAAGTAATCTTTCATTCGCCAAGCACTAGCACTGACGTATAGTTGTGAGTAAAATTAATTTGCACCGTTTCATAATTTTTAAGAAATCTGTAAGCAGAAGCAGAACCGGTTTCAGACAATGTTTTCATTATTGCAGGATCCTGATGCTCTAGCTATTTCTGTACTCTCTTTTTCCGATAGATAACAGTTTCACCGATAACTGTACGAGGATGTATTGATATCTAGTTAGCCTAGACCAGTTCCATGCATAAACAAAATATTGCGTTACCATAGCAACGAACAATAACTTATTAGAAGTGTCAGTGTGAAGTTTGACGTCAAAAAAGTAAACCAGAGTTACGCAATAAATTAAAAGAAAAAAGATGTCCACCGAAATTGTGAAAATCGAAAAATTGGAGTATCGAGCCATCATCAAGTACCTTTACTTAAAAGGGTTAAGAGGTAAGCAGATTTACGAAGATATGCTTAATACCCTTGGTGATCAATGTCCTTCGTATGCGACCGTGAAAAATTGGATTGCAAGCTTCAAAAGAGGTAAATTTTCCATTGAAGACGATGACCGATCGGGAAGACCAGTTTCTGTGTCAGTCCCCGAAAATATCGATGCAGTTCATGACATGATTTTTTCAGAACGTCGAATTGGGCTAAAACGTGTATCTGAAGCACTGAAAATTTCATACGAACGCGTTCATCATATAGTTCACGTCAATTTGGACATGGGAAAAATTGCTGAAAAATGGATCCCCAAATGTTTGAATGTTGACCAAAAGCGTGCAAGGGTAAAAGCATCGCGTTCGATCTGTGCTCGATTTGAAAACGATGTAGACTTATTAAACCGAATTGTTACTATGGATGAGTACATTTCTACGATCCAGAAACAAAGCAACATTCGATGGAATGGCGACACTCTGGTTCTCCAAGACCTAAGAAGTTTCGTGTCCAAAAATCTGCTGGAAAAGTTCTTGCTTCAGTTGTTTGGGATTGCCATGGAGTAATCATGATTGATTCTTTGGATAAGGGTAGAACAATAACTAGAGATTACTATTCGACATTACTGACCACTCTACGGGAAAATTTGAATTATTACCAACAAAATAATTTTAGTCAATAAAACAAAATCTCAATCACAGCTACATCTCGTAAATAACAGAAATGAACTAAACCCACCCTGGGACGTTAACAGTCCATGTAGACTAACAAGTCAAGTACATTTTTCATATACCAATCGGAAGCTACATTGCACCAACGAGAATCAATTGTTCACTTGTGGGCAGGTCAAGACTAGAAATGATTTATTGCTTTTTTATCTTTTTGGCCTTTTTATTCTCAAAGAGACCTTGCCGAATACTGTTATTTCATTGTGAAACAGTGCCAAGTAATTTTATTCACAATCATACTTATGTTAGACGTTGTTATCAACGAGCGCATGTTAACACGAGAAGAAATAGTTCTAATGACAAGAGATGTCCTCACTTACAATATTGACGCGTCAAAAACAACAAAAGAAGGAGTAAAGGCCGGGCCACACCGGCATCCATCCGTCCGATGGATGGACGTCCAACCTCGGACGTCCACGGAGCGCCCCGATTCACACCGAAAGCATACATCCAGTGGACGGATGTTTTCATGAATCTCTTCATTAACGAATATTTTGTTCACTTGTGTCAGTAGCACTGCATAAATGTCGTTTAATGTGCCTTGGTGTGAAAGTGATTTGTCAAAAAGTATCCTGTGGCTTGATAACTGCAGCTCTAGTGACGATGATGAACTTATTCTATTGTATTGTGTAAATAACAATCGTTCTCATTGGGTGCACCCAATCAACAAGAGGAGGAAAAAGTTCGGGGGAGTTTCATCATTTGATGACCGATTTGGAACTAGACGAAGAAAAATTTAAAGGATATTTCAGACTTAATACAGAACAATTTGATGAGGTTTTGTCGTTCGTTGATGAGGAAATTCGAAAGCAAGATACAAACTACAGGAAAGCTATAAGTAGCAGAGAACGGCTAGCTGTTTGTTTAAGGTAAGCCCTTTTAAACTCAACTCGAAAGGAGAATAGTATATTTCATCACTAGGTGCCTAAGTAAGGCTTTTTGATTCGAACTCAAGTGTAACGTCCGAGGATTTCCAAAGACGTTAAATGAGCGAGGATCAAAAACATACCTCATGTGGTCTATAGGGTAATTTGTCTGATACCGAGTGGAGCGCGTGTGACCGGGTCCAAAGCTCATGTGCAGGAGAAACGTCCATGCGGATGCGAAGGAAAAATCGCTTTCCCGGCGATTCCAAAACATCCATCCATTGGACGTTTTAAACGGTCTGCGTTGCGCTATTTGCCAATCTAGCGAGCGATCTTTTTTGAACATCCAGCCCGTCCATCCGAAGGATGGATGAATGTTTGGTGTGGCTTGGCCTTAAGAAGAAGAAGAAGTTAGTACAGCCTATTAGGAAAATACTCCAGGCATATTATTACCGCCCATTGGACTAATTGGTGATTTTTTTGAAAACTGGCTCCAGAACAAAATTAATTCTAAAATTATAACTACAACATTTAGGAAAATGATAATCGATTGCGTAACTGTCTTCACCTTAACGACATTTTTCATTTAAATATCCCCGAAACACGCTTCTCTTTAATATCCAAAATTACTTCACTTTAAACGATTTTCTTCATATACGCAGAACCAAAAAAGAGTAGAGTCACGGAAATCGTAAATGCCTTTCTATATAGCAAACAAATCTATCCCTGTCTTGTCGTTTAGACATTTCAACTGCCCTGGCCCAAATTCAAAAGCTCAAAGACACGTCATTCTTGTCTGTGAAAAGTAAATATTGTCGATTTTCGTGAATATTCTCAATTTTCTTGACGTTTTGAAATATGAAAGATTAACTTAAGCTTTCGCATTGATATAATAGGTTAATGTTTATACAGGGATGTAACATGAACACTTTAAGACATCTTACATAAGCAATAAGGTAATAACCATAACTATTACAGATTTTAAACCTCATAGTGACAGTTATTAGCACAAAAAAGAGATTGACCTAATGATTAGTACATTTTTCATCAAACACAAACGATACCAAAGCCGAAATTGTAGGATTATAATCAAGGATAACTATTCCAATATGTCTATCTTACGATCGTCTTATGTGTTTTTGTCTGTATTTAAGTGATAGAGGGTGTAAAATTATCCAATTGCACGCTATTGGTTTTTAAGGCGACCTTACATTATGCTATTTAGGTGCAATTTTAAAGCCACGCTATTTTGAAGCAATTTATGGTTTCGTTTTACACTAAGCTATTTTCGAGATAGTTTGGTTTATTTTGTATAATGCAATTCAGTGTGGCATACTTAAAAATATTTTTAGGTTATGTTTAATAATTATGAAACTAAATGTTCTCACAATTTTCTGGTATTTAACAATACTTTCAGATAAATCGGAGTTTGGGTACATTTCTGAGAGACTAGCACATATTTCATGTGCCTTATTTCTTGTATTTCTATTGTGATAATCTTTTGATCCCACGTCGTAAAGACAGGGCTTGCTTTCATATAATAAAATTAAGTGTCTGTCCATATCGGTACTCCAAACATGTTTGCTAAAATAAAAATTAATTATTACATATATTTTATATCAGATAAAACAAGATAACTTACTTTTTCCCCATTTTGTTTTTCAATATAAACACGATTTGAGGTTATACCGATCTACCGCGCTGCAAGACTGAGTTTCTGCTCCAATATGTTTAAGGTTGGTAGCAGAATTATTACTAAAAAAATAACTAAAATTGCCTACAAATTTCATGAGAATAGAAACTGTTCTAATTATTTTTCTTGCTTAAAAATCGCCACAAACTAGCACACTCACATGCGCTTTGTTTATAGCATGGTTATAGAATGCAACTTGCATTGCACCTAAATAGCATAATGTAAGGTTTTATGAATTATTAAGTCATCTTGTCAGCTTGCTCCGTTGTCCGATTCGGAGTGTTACGTGAAACGATGCGTTTTTAGATGAAATTGTGTGTCTTCGATCGTCTTAAACTGTATTAAGTATTCTAATGTGTTTTTGCTAGTATGGAATTGCGTTGGTACCCTAAACGACAATCAAAACGGCCATAATTTTAGCCTGCAGTTCCAGTAAAAAGCCTGATCTCCTCGCTGTCCAAGTTTAGCAAGGTTTTTGTTTTGAGTTTTGAAGGACCTTTTATAAATGCCTCAAGCATGGTATCTCATTCCAGTAGGCCTTTCAGGCTCGAGATAATTCTCTTTGCCAAATTAAAGGGATTCCAGTCAAGACCTTCTTTCCTGGAAAGTTAACTACTTCGCTACCGGTGTACATACCAGGACAACCTTATTGATTACACCCAGTGGGGTTGGGAGTAATATTCCAAACCATTTGTAAATTGTAGCTGTTGGAACACAGTGTCGTTATTGCAGGTTGTCGGCTATTTTTTCTATTGACCTGTTAAGCTGGATGTTATAATAAAAATATTTGTCCAGGCCGCCGGCACATGCTGCCTGCTTGTTTGTGCAAGCTGCCAAATGTCGGTAATTATTGAAGGAATCTCCGCGGTAGACACACCGACAATCTCAGTGTAGTTGAGGAATACACTCTACATTTGTGATTAGTGTTTTTGGACCCAGTGGATAGCCAGGTCACTAGATCATTTATGTGAAAAGTCATTTCAATTGTAATCGTTTCTATTTAAACTAGGATGTACTCAGAATCTGTGCTCTTAATGATATACAGAGCATTCCAATGAAAACCATCCACCCCACATAATTCTGAAGGCGTCACTTTTATGAAAAAATGGAAAAATACGTCAAAAATTATATAAAGGAGGACGTCTTTTTGCTCATACGCAGACGTTATAACCAATGGATGTCAATTTGAGCACCTCATAAAATAATTTAGTATCGTCTTGCCGATTTGTTACGAATTAAAATGTAACTATTAGTAAATGGGAATTATCCATAACTCCAACATCCATAGGGTGTTTTATTTAAAAAAGTGGAAGGGTGACCATGAGGCACGGGGCCCTTTACATGATTTTTGACGTGTTTTTTCTATTGAAATGATTTGTATACTACCCTAATAGAATATAATCCTCGTCAAACATATTCTGTAATAACCAGTCAGCAACGAACTAAACAAGCCAGTGTGTTGTAGTCAAATTTATTCCAGTGCTTGCTGCGGTAAGCCGCTGATTTTACGCCGGTGGTTAGGCCGCTTGTGGCGCCGACCTAGTACAGTTTAGGGAAGCACCGCCTTTAGAATTTCACTTAATTTTCATATTCTAATTTGATTAATTAAATACTTAATTTTAAAAGTATCCTACATTATCCCCTCATCATCCCCTGAATAAGAAAATCATTCTATCGTTTTGCAACTATAGAATAAAATGTTTTCTTGAAAAACTTCAAAAGTATGCTAGATAAAAATAGTGGCAAATCAACTTCTACCCAATTCACTTTACTGATGCTCCTCACACAATATGTTTTCCACCTATTTGTATTCACAATCGACCAATAGAACGACAAAAGATCTTATCTTAATACCTAATGAGTTGTTCAGCATTGCTAGTTCCCATTTAAATTGTCCAAATAAAGATCTGACAACCATTCTCTTTTCCACCAGGATTGTTAGAAGGTTATTTATTGGGTAATCATTTTCTTTATCGACACTGAACATTTTCAAGTGTTTTTATCTTTAGAATCTACTATTGTAATTAAGGATGGTTAGCAATAAATTTTACAACTTCAGAGTTCGATTATTTCAAACATTTTAAGTACCATCGTTTGACTGTTTTTTTAGTACATTCTTATAATGCTTGTTTGATTGGGAAATATAATGTATACTTTGTTTTCTAATGTGAGAAAGTGATAAATCATTATTGAAAAATGAAATCCAGTGGTGTCCACCGTATTCCATAGGCGTAGTAGATTAAATCTAAACTAGATGTCATTAGATAGCTCATGAAAAACTAAGATATTAATGTGCTAATAGATGTATGGCATCATATGGAACATATCTAGAATTTTCCGGAGAAATTCAATAATAAACTGAGATAAAATCCAACGGTTATCCATTGTATGTAATAAATTAATTGATAACATTGGTAACATTTCTATGGAATTGAAGTAAAAAATTGTTAAATGTAATAACAAAAATATCCATATTAAAAAAATCTGGGATATACAAACTTGAATGTCCAGAATGTAATGCTATCTATATTGGTCAAACCATTCGAAATTTTGAAAATAGACACAATGAACATTTACGAGCATACAAATTAAAACAGCCAGATAAATCCAATTACGCAAAACATCTACAAACATTAATTAACACCTAACACAGAACAAGAAGTACTACTTATTTGTGATAACAATATAGGTTATAGGTTCTATGTGAGTGGGGCATTCTCGCCACCTCCACTCCGACCCCCGTGTGCCTGTTGTGGCTCACCCCTAGTGATTACAATTCACACCACAAACCTGTGTTTCTGACGAAGTCCATGGTTGTATTTGGTGATACTTTTTTGAAGTCGTTCGGCTCCAAAGTACTAAAACCGAATATGTTATACACTTACCCTGCCCAAAGCTGGGCATGAGCATAATATGTGCTCTGCACTTTCGTCCTCCAAATTACAGAACCGAGAATCCGAGGTCTGAACCAGACTCATCTTTTACAATGTCCTGTAAGCAGTCCACGCAGAATGCGTAGGTTTGTTCTACTCCGTTCCAGGATCTGCTTATTTTTTGTACTCGAAGGGCTTTTGTCGAGTGAGAGAGCCCCGGTTTGTCTGTCCAGTACGTGAAGGTTTTCCTCCCCGCCCAGGTAGCTATGACTGATCTAGCAGTGCTTTCCGCAATGCCAAAAAATGGTTCAGGTCCGATAAATAGACAATCTGATTCCTTTTTGCTAGAGTGTCGGCCTTCTCGTTGCCATCCACTCCTCGATGCCCCGGCACCCAGGTCAAAATGACTCTGTTTTCTTTGCCTAGTATTTCAAGGGATTGTAGACAGTTAAGTACCAGCTTATATTTTATCCTGTTCGAGCTCAGTGCTTTAAGAACAGCCTGGCTATCTGGCAGTATGTGTATGTTCTTTTTTCACAACAGGTTGATTCATCAGCACTCTTGCAGCTAGCTCAATGGCGTATACTGCAGCCTGAAAGACGGTAGCGTACCTACCCAGGTTGGTTGTGACAAAAACTCTGGGTTTCCTGCTGAAGACCAAGTTTCCAGTTTTGGATCCGTCAGTGTAAATCACGTAGTCTGTTTCCGCTATACCATTGGTCTTTCGTGGAAATGAGGATCTTAAATGACTTGTCCACGTGAAGTTTTGTGACAGAGAGATCCAAGGGCATCCCAAGAATGTGATTTGGTATTTCCCTCAGCATTTCCGAGTGATCCCTCCGAGACTCTCCAAATATTTACCTATCCACTGATAGCATTCTATGAGCTGCTCCCCTGGCTTCCATCTCCAAACGAATGTGAAAAGAAGTTTATGAGAACAAACAAGAACTAGATTTCATTGAAGAATTAGAAATTAGAAGACACTTAAGAGACCCACAGTATGAAGTCGTGAATTTTCGAATCGAAATACTCATTATATATTATGAACATGAATTCAATTGTAATTTATTTTCTTGAAGCTGAGTACTCCAGATGAATTTTATTACTTTCAGGATAAAGCCGTTACGATGAAAAACGTAGCTGTTCATTTATCAAATTTAAGCTACTTTTAATAAAAATCCCTACTTTAATAATCTTTTTATTTACGTTTATTTCGTAACGTATCGATCCCTTCTAAGTTTTTGACATTCGCCATTATACTTCCGACGACGTAACAGTAATAACAAACTCCACAAATTGTAATTTAGAATTTTATTTGATGTGTCTCCATTAATCAAATAAATGAGCGTTTTATAAAAGAGAAACTTAAACAAAGTGGATTAAAGAGACGGCACGAGAGAGAGATGGATTCGAGAAAAGAGATAGAGATGTGCGCTATTTTCACAATTAAAAATAAAAGCTGTTCGTTATATTTACTGAAATATAAGTTTTCAGGATTAAATTTAATGATATCATCCTTACAGCACTTCAATTTTTATATTCGTTATAAATACGACATTGCGATATAGGTTTTAAAGAATATTACTTGTTATCCTGTCGAACCTAAAAATTAATAAAAAATCTAGTCTTAGTCTCAGTACATTGAATATATCTCGTTCATTACCCGAAAAATCTGGAAATATAGCTCCAGACTGGGAAAATAAGATGTGAAAAAAATAAAGTGATGAGAAGAAGAGGTCCTATTCGGTAGTCACTTAGATTACCAGGCTTGAATGTGTATAAATATTTGGGGTGACATTCCCTAATATATTTATTGTACTTCCTTCCTTTTTTTCATTGCCTTTTATCGAGGGGTTGGTGACTAGAAATTTTTGTGTACGAAAATTAACTTTGATAAATAATACCTAAAGATTACCCCAGATTCCGAAATTCAAAGTTTTGTGGTATTTACAAGACTTTTCATGTTGAAAATGTATTTTTTCGAAAATTTCATTACACTATTTGAATGTGTAAGAATGATTTTATCAAAAAACAGATTGTGGCATTCATTGTCCCGTATCAAAAAACCCCCGGTTACCAATTTAGAGCAAATTTCAAGTCGCAAAAATTTGTTTTGTTGGAAATATTTCGCTATTAAAATTGCTCCCTGCTATCTCCCTTAATGCTCGGAAATATCGACTCAAACTTCATACCCATATGGAAAATTTCCCCCTGAATCCAACGGAGGAGACTAGAACGTTCTATCTTTCCAATTAGTCGAGTTATGAATAAGTATATGAAATTTCAGAAAGTTGATTTTCGAATATTTTCACTACTTTCACATTTATTCTTCACAATGCGGAAACCCCTCAAGTAATACTCTCATGGAATTTCATTCCGTTATTCAAAGTTTAGAGTTAGCTCGTCGTGACAAAGCCTGTATAATATGCAGTGTTCTGAAAAAATTATGAAAATTTTACGAAAAATGGAAAAATTATATTTTATGTGGACCTGCTTTTCTTTAAAATCTTATTCTCATTTTTAGACACGAAGTAAAGCTTTAGCAATTATATATTGTATTAAAGAAAGCAGCTCAACAATCACATCCCAAATTAGAGCATTTCCAGCAAAAAGCTCCTCACGCGTTTCTAATTCTAGATTGAAGTAAAAATATATCGGTTAAGCCAAAGAAGTGATGTTCGAGTATTAAAAACGGATTGGAAGAATTATTATTATTATTATATGGAATTAAAAGAAAAGACATTTCAAAGACCACAATTCAAAAAATGCTACACTAAGAATTATCTATAAAAAAATGTGTTTCTTGTTGGATACCGCATCTATTGACAGAAGAACAGAAATCAAATAGAGTTAGTTGGTGTCAAAAAATTCTAAGCCGGTTTAACTCAGGAAACTCGGTAATGTCAGTAGTGATGAATCCAGGATTTACTCTTATGAACTCGAAAATAAACGTCAGCCGTCTGTTTTGGATGTTCCAAGAAGAATTACAACCGACGAAAATTATCCGTTCTGGAAGTGTTTCCAAAAAGATGGTAGCGACATTTGTCTCAAAATCAGGTTATGTAGCAACAATTTTTCTGCAAGATCAAAAAACTGTTGGTACATGTAGATTTGTTTGCCGGATGTTATTGCCGAGTTTGAAAAAGCAACCATCTAAATTGGTTCCAAAGGATGATTGATTGGTTCAAGCAGTGAGCCAGTGAGAGGCTGTTTCCTCCTCTTCCATGCACAACCGACAGATAGGTTCCTCCCTATACATATATACCGATTGTAAGCATGTGCTTCCTTAGGGTACAGTGACCGGTGAGTAATCCCCTCACTCTCCTTATCTTGTTGCTAAGGTTTAGTATTTCGTTAGTCAGCGTCTCCAAGGATTTTTTGACAAGAAGTTTGCTGTGTTCCTTTTTTGGCACGTGTCTCCAGTACGACTGATGTTTAGTTTGAGTCCATCCAGATGTACAGCCACGTGCAGCAGTTTCAGATATCCCAAATACTGATTCAGGACCAGTAAATGCAGTCTCAGACCCTAGCTTTGCTAGGATGTCTGCCTTTTCATTTCCTACCATGCCCTTGTGCCCAAGGATGCAAAAATGCAAACACTTTAAAAAACAATGGTGTTCAAAAGTTATCTACTGCTTTTTTTAACTCTACATGCAAAACAACCCTAGCATAACTGAATATTATTCAAATTCCAGAACAGTCTAAGCTATCCATAACAAACAACACACCCCTTAAAAATGCTGTAACCCTAAATCTAAGCCGTAAAATCAACGTCTGTGTATGAACGTGGTCAAACATGCGATCCACAGCTGTTGTGTACTTTCAATCAAGCGAATGTTTAGACTTTGTGCGTCGTGACGCCTATCGATATTGAGGACGCCAGACGTCTGTCCCTTATCTAATGCGTTCTTATTGAAGACCTCAGGTGGTGATTTCCATCAGGGACCTTTTTGTATTTGTTTAGTACTGAAGCTAACACAATAAAATTGGTGTTTCGATAGATTTTATTTTTTTAGTCACTACTACAGGATGTTACAGAAGTCCGTACCAAAAACTTGAGGAATGATAGAGAGACTAAAAATAATGATACTATTTCATACACATCCAAAAACGAGTACCAGAAAAACTGCTCAACTAGTAAAACTTGTACTAAGAAAATTTATTGAATCCAATGGATTGTAAAAAAAATTGCAAATAATCTCAATTTTAATACCGCCGTTTTGTATACCGATGAAGCCAACTCCAGACATAGCATTATAAATTTCTATAATAACCACACATGTGGCTGATGTAAATCCACATACCTCAGTTGTAGCATGATTCCTTTTCGGTCAATGTTTGGATTGGTAGAATCGGGGGTAATACCACAAGAGCTCAGATCTAGCCGGATATTTTTTGTGGTTGGTTTCGAATATAGTTGTGAGTAAAATTAGTTTGAACCGTTTCACAATTTGTCGGCGAGACAAAGAAATCTGTAAGCAGAAGCAGAGCCGGTTTCAGACAAATTTTTCATTATTGCACTAGCGATTTCTGTACTCTCTTTTTCCGATGAATAGTTTTACTGATAACTGTAATAATGAGTTTTTTCGAAACTTTTGTCAATTATGTATTCTTTCAGCAGCTCCATGTTTTGACCCATTATTTTCTTGTTTCAGTTGCCTGTACATAATTGTATCATTTTTTGCGTAGATAGCGAATAGAACATACCAAATTTCTTTCTGTCTATTGTCTCAAATCCCTACTCTCGACTTTCAGAAATTTCAAAACCTTTGGAAAAAAATTTTAACAATAAAATATTCATGTTTTATACATACAACAATCAAACAACTTACTATATTCACTGCGGTATGGAATCAAGCAGAATAAATAAATAAACTTTGACATTGTTTATGTTGGCATATAATAATCCGTCTGTTTACTCTTCTAGTATATTCATTGTTTGGAGCCTATAGCAATATCTTCCTCTTCGAATGATCGCCAAAAGCCATAATTTTAATTATATTACTATTATTATAAGAACACAATATCTCGTAAATAACAGAAATGAACTAAGCCCACCCTGGTCCATGTGGTCTAAAAATTCAAGTGAAACAGTGCAAACTAATGCTACTCACAACTATACTTTCTTTCATTTGCTATTAAACGAGAGCACTTTTGAAAAAATCACGAGCGTATTAATTTTAATCTACATGGTGTCCCACTATAAAGTAACACATTTTGACGGCTTATTACTCGAGAATGGAAAAAGATATTGACGTGCAGTTTTCGCTAAACTTCTTATATTTCCTTCAAATTTTTATTGACAGTTGCCAAATGTATATTTTTTCCCGATAGCGCCGAAAAAAAAATGAAATGAGATTATCGGTTTATTTTAAATACAACACCCTATATTTTTTAATACCGTCTGAAAGTCCCTTCCTTCCCCTTTCCAAAAATGTATACATTATCGGCATATACTCAAGTTTTTAGGGAAAGATTTAATTTTTTATGAAACCATGTCAATAACATCCAAACGTAAATTATCACATTTTAACAGCTTGGAAACGTTACAACTCGAAAATGAGACAAGAGATTAATGAGCGGCTTTCACTGAAATTCTTAGAAATGTTTAAATTTTTTATGACACTGTTTGCAAGTCTCAAAAGTCGTCTAAAATTTTCGAAAGAAAGTTACTATAATCCATTCCCTACAAACCTTCAGGAGTTAAGAAATAACGGTAAATGTTTTTAATACCATATCACAATGCTGCAAATGCTGCAAAATGCGTTCAGTAATTTTTGGATGAGATTAGGATTATGTGCAACATGCAACAACTTATTTATTAAATATAATTTTTTTTGGTTTTGATGTGTTTTATGAAGTTATCTTTGGTTCCTTGTTCTTATATGTAAATAAAAATGTTTGTTTTAAATGTTTTCTTTCTTTCTAGTTTTCCCGATTCTGTAAATTGTTGTACCCAAGTTAATACCGATATGTATAGGCGTATTTCTGTCAAAAAGGGCTCTGAATTTTATCCTGGTCACTTTTATTAATTAACAAAAGTAACTTTCTTACGAAAATTTTAGACGACTTTTGAGACTTGCAAGCTGTTAAAATGGGTATGCGGTGAATTTATCGAAAACAATTTATCGAATGACAATTGACCGAATGCAATTTATCGAAAAACAATTTATCGAGTAAACAATTTATCGAATAGGTGAATTTATCGAATTGGTGAATTTATCGAATGACAATTTGACCGTTTGACCGAACGCTAACCCTAATTACGGCAGGTACCTAATGGTGATAAAATACGAAGGTGGTTTGGTTGGGTTATTATTGGAAATTATTATAATTTATTCTTCAAAAATTGACTAAAAATACGAAGGTGGTTTGGTAGGGGTAGGTTTGGTTGGGTTATTATTGGAAATTATTATAATTTATTCTTCAAAAATTGACTAAAAATACGAAGGTGGTTTGGTAGGGGTAGGTTTGGTTGGGTTATTATTGGAAATTATTATAATTTATTCTTCAAAAATTGACTAAAAATACGAAGGTGGTTTGGTAGGGGTAGGTTTGGTTGGGTTATTATTGAAAATTGTTTTTCGATAAATTGTATTCGGTCAATTGTCATTCGATAAATTCACCTATTCGATAAATTGTGTATTCGATAAATTGTTTTTCGATAAATTGCATTCGGTCAATTGTCATTCGATAAATTGTTTTCGATCAATTCACCTAGACCCGTTAAAATGTGATAATTTACTTTTGGAAGTTATTGACATGGTTTCATAAAAAATTAAATATCTCCTTAAAAACTTGAGTATATGCCGATAATGTATACATTTTTGGAAAGGGGAAGAAAGGGACTTCCAGATGGTATTAAAAAATATAGGGTGTTGTATTTAAAATAAACCGATAATTTCGTTTCAAAAATGGTCATTTTTTTTCGGTGCTTTCGGGAAAGAATATACATTTGGCAACTATGTCAATAAAAATTTGAAGGAAATATAAGAAGTTAAGCGAAAACGGCACGTCGATATCTTTTTCCATTCTCGAGTAATAAGCCGTCAAAATGTGTTACTTTATAGTGGGACACCCTGTATTTAGCCGACAGCAAACTCCGATTTTTGTACTCACGAACGGGAATTATTATACATCAGTAGAATTGTTGCCGATTATTCATTAGTATGATATCAATATATTTTCTTAAGGATTAATAATTGAAAGGAAAAATTGATTTTAATCAGCATAATGTTCAATGAATTATAAAAGTTGATTTAATTACAACTAAAAGCAAACATTATTAAAGAGCTTATGACGAGAACAAATAATATCCTCATAGTTTATTACGAATATAATATGTTGACTTACTTTTACGTCGAAATGATATTGTTCATCTTCTATTACCCACGTATATTTTGCTCGTAAAATATGGTCCTTTAGATGGAATTGCTATATTATATAACGTGGGTAACATTTTACGGCATCAGTTATTCTGTGAGATGACGGTCATAATTTAGGGAAAGTGTTTTCAATGTTATATGTACTCTTACTGGGGAAAAAATATGAAAATGAAAATTGGACCTTGTGTGATGTACGCAATTCTCACGCAAACAGAGAGATATATCGAAATTGCGTTTTTAATGGGGTGATAAAATATTCTGGCCGTTCAAGCATCACCCTCAGTTTTCGAAAACAAATGATCATTTATTTATATTATTTTTAGGATAATACAGGATGTGTCTCGACGAAGTAAATAAAATGGAATATTTCGCAAAAAAACGAAAACACTTTGTGTGGCGTGGTACGTGAAAACTCTAGTAGTTGAAATGAATAACTCTCTGTGAGATCTTTTCGATTCTTGAACAAAATATAGTACGTTTCATTTAAAAAAATGGAAGTTTGTGCTGCTACGTGGTTTTGGAACACCCTGTAGAATCGAAAGTATTTTCAAAATGTGCCCTCAGTAACTGTATTACCTCACACAAAATTTTAAAGTTTTATCTCTTACCACAACGATGTAATCCTTCGATGTCAAAAGTTTGCCCCACCCTATAGATATGAAGCCTATAATTTCTTCATAGATATATTGAAGAAGATAAAAAATAATTAGTTCACTTTATGAATTTGTGCTACTGGTGTATTTTATAGAAATTTCTAAGAAATATAAATTATCGACACTTTGGACATATTACTCGATGATGATGATGAAAGTACCATTAGGGAATAAAAATTGAAGAGTGTAAGAAACTGCAAGCATTACTAAATCGCAGAAACGAAGGGCTTGATACTTCGTCAGCTCCAAATGGACCAAAAACGGACATCCGAAAACCAGGAAAGTACAGTTGGAACTTTGACATACAAGATGTTAAAGGTGGAGAATAGCGATTTTTCACTTTCTATATATTGTCATGATATTTATTATCCTTAATGAAAAGATATAAAAATTGATATCAATTTTTATCACATAACATTTATGATTTACTTTATATTGTTTATTAAATGTTAATGAGTGTAATGAAATTTTATTTGAATATTGTTATTGTTGTTTGGAACAGTTTATATAATTTCCATAGAATATACAATGCATTGAAGTTTTTAAATTAAATTTAATAATAATTGGAATTCTTTTTGTAAATTTTTTGTTTGCAATTCCTAGCAGACAATAATATTGCTAGAAGGTCATACAATAAAATGTTTTATTTCACATTTTACCAAGGAAGTGGTCTACTGTAAATGTACCTTAAAAAATGTGACAACAAATTTTTTGCTGTCTTAAACTCCAAAATATGATTTTTTGTCTAGTGCCAAATAGGGTCCAGAATTTTATAAAAACTCAGTTTTTCTTGATAACAGTAGCTGTTACGCTATCTAAACGTTGAATTAAAAATATAAAAAAATGTGGTTTGATTTCCCAAAATAATTAACAAAAATAATAATTAATACACCACAAGGAACACATACAGAAGATATAATAATTTGAATATTTTAGAAAATTCATATAGTTTTGTAGTTAATATAAATGAAAGTACACTTAATTGTATTTTAAAACTTACGGTTTATTGGATTCAAAAGTTATTTAAAAATTGTCAATGTGACATAATTAATATTATGTAATAGATTTTCATTCCAAAATACTTTTATAATTATAGAGTAATATGGTCACTTGTAAATATTATACGGAAAAAAGAAAATCAACCAATGAGAAGATAAGGAAAAAATTGGTTTCTATAAAAAAAATGATGAAAAGAAAAGGGACATTTGGAATGCAAAAAATTAAAATTCATTAATTTGGAAGGAAAATCGAAATAAAAAGTTTGTGTTAACAAATCAATAAAATCTAAGATTTTTAAATATAGTTTTAGCATAAACCAAGATCGAGAATAAAAATCCAAGAAACTTTAGAAGAATTTATGAATATATTTGGTTAAATAGTGAAATATAGAGGGACATTTCCAAATAAAAACATATTTTCAAAAGTGAATTTAAATTTTTAATTTTTGATAGTGATAGTAGTTCAGTGGTTTAAGCGTTAAAAATCAGAAATTAAGGTTCAATTAAAATCTATGAAATTCGAAAATGTCAATAATTGTATCCAGAATTAAAATAAAAATCGTTATATACTGTTATCGAAATAAAAATCATAATAATAAAATTCAATTTAATTATATTATAAATGTGTAAATAAAAATTAAATTACATACAGGGTTTATCATAATAAATAATTTTAAATAAATATTTACCGATCATACAATTGCCCAAAATATCCAAAATACTTACCACCAGCTTATCACATCCCAAAAGATATCAGTTATCATAATTTGGCCACCATCACACATTGGTATAGCAGGCAATGAACTCGCAGACCATTACGCAAAAATTGCCTCAACATCCGCTGATATTACTGACAATATCCAAATATGTAAAGACTTGAAGTCCCACATCAAAAAAATGAACGAAAATTATATGGCAACAGCTCTGGGATACAAACTGTTCATTTTTACATGAAATACAGCCATCAATCAATAGCCCTCTTCATGCTCCTAGAGAACTATCAAGGCGAGATCTAGCCATAATAAGGAGACTACTGAAATTCCTCAAAGCAGCTTTATAGCAAAATTTAACAAATCCATTATATATGAATTGATTGTATTTTATATAGCTATGTAATCGTTTTGTGCAAGTGGCCATAGTAGCCGAGCACGTTAATTTTAATGAAAAATAAAAAATAAAAAAAATTCCATACGGAGATATTAATAAAAAATACTATTTCGTTAATAAAACATTTTCAAACTTAAAAATTCAAATTTGTTAAGCAATAATAAAATCATATAAAATATATATATATATGTATTATCATAGTTTATGAAGCTGCGCTTGTGAAAAAATCAATTTTGTAATAAAATAAATACAAAAAAAAAGTATTTTTATTCATGAAATATTGATAATATTTCAAAATTATTACCATATATCTAACATACCTACCTAAACGATTTTTGTGAAAATTGGCATATATCTATGGGTCACAAACTGCTAGTCGGGTGGATTAGAAGGTCAAGGATATTGGTGACATGTCAAAAACTGGTTTATTATATACAGGGTTCGTAAAAAAGTGATTAAAAGTTCAACTTCACAAATATCTCAATTTTCTTAAATGGAACTAAGCATTTTTTTCATCTATTATTTAAATCGATGATGTAAAATACTCTAGAGTTCATACTCACTTCAATACTGTCACTTGGATATTTAATTCGCCGACGTCGTGAAAAGTTTCGCAATTTTGAAAAATCTTATGGTGTTAATTTTTTTTCAGGGTGAACGAAGAGAACAACACTTTACACCAGGTAGATTCACCCCAATTAAACTACCGGAAGGTCCACCACTCGAAGGAGTAGCCCATCTTCTAGATTTTCCCAGACACCGGTTGAGACTATTAGAGAAGTTAGGAGAAGGAGACTTTGGAATGGTAAGATAAAATGTAGAGAATTAATTGAATAATGCTGAGCAACTCAATATTCACTGTGGTAACAATGGAGATGCTTTGTAACATAATATACCATGCTACACATATCATTCTTACATGTACTGTACATCTAAACAATTTCCACAAGTAACCTGGCAACGTCTGAATTTACCGCTCAAATATTGCTACTAGGTATAGTCGGGTTCAGTGATGCAATATGTTAGATTCCCAAGTATACGGGGTTTGTGATAAAGTATGGAACCAAGTAAATTTATTTTAAACGAAAAGAACGATATTTATGAAAATATGCTGGTAAGTGCAATGGAACAAAATGCATCTGATGTACATTGTTTTGTTAATAATATACTTCCGGTTTAACCGAAAATGCCATCAAATTGGTCGATAAAAAATGGGCCTATAAGCCTATTTTCGACAATTCCCATCCAAACATTTAACTTCTGTGGATGCTGGGTATGTGCTTCATGAATCCAATGAGGATTCTCATTTGACCAATACCTTGAGTTATGGCGATTAACTGTTTCATTTAAACAAAAAGTTGCCTCATCGGAAAAAACTATGCTAAAAGCAAAATTGTCGTCCACATTACAGATGTCCATTAGTCGTTCGCAAAATTCCAGCCGTCGGTCAAAATCATCGTCTGACAATTCTTGAACCTTATACGGATGATACTTCTCACTTTTTAATATCTTTTCTACAGAACGTCGACTGATACCATGGTTTAGTGCCAAATTTGTAGTGGAAGTTTGAGGTGATTCTTCTAAATCGATTGCAATATTTTGTTTAACAGTTTCATTCGTTACAGTTCGCGGTTTTCCAGGTTTTAGCAAATTTTTTACCATCCCAGTTGTATTAAAACGTTGTAATGTTTTAGTTACTGTTGAGCGTGATATAGGATTTCTCTCCGGATGCAAATTATTAAAAATATGACACACTTCTTCATGAGTTCTAACACGATCACCATAACCGATCATCATTAACATTTCAATACGCTCTTTTTCACTCAATTGAACCATTCTAAATTGTAAAATTTATTTCCGTCAATTAGAATTTGACACTTGGAGAACAAAAGACGTACTAAACAGTACTCTTTTATTTATTACTATGCATACAAACAACATCAATTAGTTTATCTAAATAGTTTTTTGCTCTAATGCAAAAAACTCAGAGGAGGTTGAATAAAGTGCTATATTCCTCGTTTTTACAAAATTTTTTACACTAAACTCAGTATGTATGAATTCAAAATAACAAGCTCTTTCAAAATCTGTAAACATACATAGGGTGTCCCATTTCCGGCTAAACCGGAAGTATATTATCAAAAAAATGTACATCAGATGCATTTTGTTCCATTGCACTTACCTGCAAATTTTCATAAATATCGTTCTTTTCGTTTAAAAGATATTTACTTGGTTCCATACTTTATCCCAACCCTATATAGTTTATAATTTTTAAACTTTGCGTTGCTATATCTTAAATTGAAGAAGGTCAATCGACTTAAAATTTCAATAATGATTGTATCACAAAATTCTTGATAAGCATTTATAAAAATTTGACACACGATAACTACCTGAATTCATCATTAATAAAATTCAAGTTATCAGTTACTCAGGACACAACAATATTGTTATCAATATAAAATGGCTTTTTTCGTCGACCTTTACAAAAAATTATATTTTTCTACAATCTTGCAAAAAGTGACTGTGACATGTGCTATGCTAAAAGTACCTTACTTTTATACACGTAATTTTAAATATTGAAAACCCAAAGAAATACACGGGACACTGCTTCTGCAACTTTATTAGTGGAATCAGTGGCACATATATATCAACATTAAAACGACATGTAGGGTGTAAATCCTCAACTGTATCGGAAGGCTACATCGAGGAGTCATTTTTCAAAAAAAAAAAAAAATAGCTGTTCAAATTTTAGTAGGTGGACCAAGTTATACCAGCACCGGATACTTCACAGTCCGAAAAAGCTGTATTAAGTAGAAATGAAACCAGAATTCATCAAAAAAATCAGTGAAAGTGAAGTTTGTCCATCACTAACAATAGTAAATTGCTCTTACTGCGAAATTAAAATCGAAATCATCTCAAAAAAGTAAAATTAGTACCTAATTTTTGTTACACAAATAACTACTACTTACGTATTAATTTTTGGATGAAAAATCGTCTATTTTTGAACATAGGGTCAAATATAATGAAGATTTAAACATATTTAATTGTTTTTTTGACGATTACTTCTGAAAGTAGCTCTTTCTGTAATCATTTATGTATCGAAAGTTACGCTTTGTAAGTTCCATGTGATGAAAGTGACAGTTCCGTACGACAAAACACTTTCTGGGGTAGACAGCTTTTCAGAACTTCCTAGAAGTAATTGTACCCACGTCAATGTTGACAGTTCTATTGACACAACCTTCAAACCTTCAATTATTATTAATTTCCGGTTCAATAAATATTAATATTTGCCCAATTAATATTACTTTTCGCAAATAAATAAAATTTATTAATATTGTAAATATGTAGGTTACATTTTTAATTGATATTATATAAATTGTTTATTAATTCAGTATTAATTAATTGTTTTCTTGGATGAATTTTATTTCAGTAGATTTATTTAAATCGTCGACAAAAAAATTTTGTGTACGCCACGGCTGAAAGTGTTAGTTAGTTGGACTCGCCTATTGCTCGACTCGTCCAACAATGTAGCACTTTCAGTCCATGGCATACAAATAACTATTTTAATAATAATTTTTCATTTAATTCTAACCTAAAACAATAATCGCCTCATAGTCAACAAAAAAATGTAAGAGGCACATGGCATTAGCAGTGTGTTAGAGAGAGAGGCATGGTTCAAACGCATTGTCGCTTATGGGGCATGTTATATTTCACATTCGCTTATGATATCCTGTTAGAGAAAAAGAAAAATACACCGAATTTATACTTGCTTCTTTCTAACACATTGTCGCTTATTGACTCTGTGTTAAACTCCATGTAACCAAAGAATATTCCTCGTTCATTCAATAACAAAAATAATATAATTGAGAAAAATCGGATTCCCCAGCGGAAATTAGATTTTTCGTGGACACAAAAAAGTATCATTCTAGACCGTTTCATATTTCTATATCTCACTATTGATTCAAAATTCTATCGACAAATTACAGGCCACAAATTGTTTTTGTGTTCACTTATCCACGAAGGAAAAAAGAAAAAAAAAAGTAAAAACTGGAAAAAGCAATCAGAAGACGTGGTTTGCGGCCTTTTATGTTTCATATTGGTTCATAAGGTCTACCATAAGAATCTCGACATGCAATACAATGGCCATTTATCGTTGTTCTATATCAACAAATCGATTCTATGAGAAATTATAAGATCATCGTCATAGTGGTCTTAAGTCTATTCAGAGAAAATAAAAACTAGACGAGTTAGTTGAATGAATTGAAAAATTATATTTTCCAATTTTTTTGTAAACTATGATTTGATTAAATTAATAATTATAGACTAATTACGGCAATGTCGGACGAGATTATAGTTTGTTTGGTTCCTAAGGATTAGATTTATAGATATATTCAGTGGCGTAACGTTGAGGGAGCAGCAGGCGGCATACGATAATTATCGGTGGCAACTGCCACGATTTTTTCAATTGGCAGTAAAAAAACCATCTCAAAATCACTTCCGCTTTGTCATTTGCCAAGCGAAAGCGCAAAGAAAATGCAAAAGAGAGTCATGCTGGTGTCTAGTGCCAACTGCCCAGCGCTCGGCTGGTCGGTGCTCCGGCACCGAGTATTCCTGAACGCGAACCAACTGACAAGCGACAGTGAGTACTCAGTTATATCATACAAAACAATAACACTTCTTATTTCCTGAACTTCCTGTGCGAGATTTCTACCCACAGATGTATGTTCCTCTCAAAGCAATGGTAGTTTATCTTGACTTTCAATAGATTTTGCGATGCACATTAGGAGTGAGGACGGCGAAACCCCACTGACTAGATAAGTAAGACATAATCCTTTAATGAAAGCCAACACCTCAATAATTTCCTTCATATTAAAACAAGTATAGCATCTTTTGATATACTCCTTCTAAAGCAAGGTCGCCATATATATATATTTTATTTTTCACGTAGTCTACTGTATCGTTAAAATGATTTATGACAATAGTAATTCTCACCAGTGGCGCCGTGACTCGTGTTGTGGAAGAGTATTTTATTTCAACTCAACCTTTGGCATTTGTTTACTGAATCTGTTTTGTTACCATAATTCTTCCACTCTGTCTAACACACATCACAAGATCCTTTACTTTGCCACTAATAAAGATCATGCAATACGTGAAATCAACAAGGAAGAAATTAGTGTTGCTAAAAAAAAGTCTTAATAACCGGAAATCTATTTAGTGATGTAATTATATAAAAATAAAAAATGTTTATTTCCAAAATAAACAACACTGTGTCGTTCATTATTGACATTATCCCCCAAAAATAAAAACGTCCCACTCTCCAAGTTTCTGGTTAACTTCAACCATATTTTACATTGTTATACTATTATTTCGTACAATCAAATAACCTTTTTAAAATATTCATTGTGCGCCTCTGGTAATTGTTTACTGAATCTGTCGGTCTTTTTTCCACTTTTAAATTTTCTATTGTTTGGCTATTTATTTCAGCTGCCTTTATAATAAATATTCTGAAATATGATTTATCAAAGAAAAACTTTTTTCGAGGTATAAATTCTGGATGACAAAATCAAAATAAGAAATAAAGAATTCCGATATTCATTTTATGACAAAAAATCACAAAGCTTTTTAAAAAAATGTGAATATGGTTAATGGAATTATAATTATTTTTTGGTAAATTTTTTTGTTTTGTTCCGGCTGAATTTCGCTATATTCAAATAACTTTTGGTGAAAAATAGCCCTTTTTTGGGCCATCAGTGACCCAACAACTAGGTCTAGAATGGTAAAAAACTGTAAAGAATCCCTCAACAGGCTGGCAAGAAACAACACAATGTCTCTAATATGGCAGCCGGCACATGAGGGGATTGCAGGTAATGAAATTAAAAAGGCTCTAAAGGAAACTTCATAGGTCCCGAACCGTTTTGTAGAATCACAAAAGATTGCGTAAGAGGGTAAATTGGGAACTGGCTAGGTAGGGAACACCAATTCAAATGGAGGTTGACACAAGGGCACATCCATACAAAGAGTTTACTGAACAAGGTAGACAGGGAACTGAGTAAGAGACAGCTTCCGATCTGGTGACTGGACAAAATGGGCAAAGTTAGTGAACCTATGTGCAGGAAATGTGAAGTCTATGACAATCACCTACCCGCATACTCTGCTTCTGCAAGAACGTACATGGATTCAGACGGAAGCACTTTGGAGAGGAAATAATACAACCATTACAACTACTGAAAATCCCTCCAGTTAAACTAGTTGCCTACATAGAAGACACAAAGCTTCTGTAATGGAAGTGGATAACATGGAAAATGGTAGATACAAAGATTCAGTTCAAGTACCTGTAACTGTTTAAGTTTCAAAGAATAATTTATTAATTAATTAATTACAGTAAAAACTGACAATTATTTCATTATTTGAACTGACAATTCACTCATTATTTTAATTCAATAGTATTTTAAGATTTATAAACATTGAAAACAACATTATTAAAGACACAGTTATTTAAAGTAAGTCCATTTTCCGGGTGAATATTCTCTTGAACTTATTAACATGTGAGCCAGGGGCTTGGCCCAGAATGTTTTCTGAAATTCTTCTCTCCGGCTACATTGTTGGATTTCCATCCTCCGTGTTGCTTTATTTTCAGAATGTCCGCTCCTGAGTCTGCCAGGAGAGACAATGTCCTGTGTATCCTTTAACATTAGGTAGACCCAGGTACTGAGCAATATTTGCTGGTAATTTGCAAAACTCGCTTATAATTATAGAGAATATATTTGACAACCTTCCATATTCTTGTATACTTTATTCTTTATAATCTTTAAATATTTTCCATATTATGAAAAAGAATGTATAAGCTAGCAGCTTTAATATAAAAGAAGATAAGAAGAACCTCAACAAATAATTTTCCATCGACCGTTTATAGTTCCCGAACTACACTTTTGTGTCTTTCATTGATTAAATCCATTTTTCATGAGCTAACAGCACGATAAGAAGTGCCTCTCCTTCAATAACGAGACATTAATCTTCAATTTTCGATATTAATTCTTTCTGTCCTCTTTTAGATGAAAAGACTGCCTCAATCGAACAAAACCGTTCCGTCTGGCTATTACATTTATTGCTTTTTTATTACGGACTCTCTTCTAACAGTTCTTCTTGTTTGTTTCAATTTTGTCCGAGATGGACATTTTTTTAGACAATATTTAACAATTACTTATCGTTATTTTCGTCTTTTCTTTTATTTAAGGAGTTACAAGAGCTATAAGGGTGATATTTACAAAAAAAAAGTAAAAATCACTGAATAAAATCTATGAAATCCTCCCGGCATAAGCTTTTGTGTTGTTGGTAAACTTATTTTGAACAAAGGTAGAGTGCTATTTGTATGTGTTGCATTAGAAATGTTTTGAATTTCTTTCTATATATGTCATTCCGTCTTACAAATAGGTGTTTTTTGGAAAAACTATATCGAAACAAACCGTTACATTTTCCCAAAATCTACATTAAACATTCACAAACCCTACATCATTTTGCAGCCCATTATCACCCAGACGATAACAGAACATCCATCTACTTAAATTCCTGAGTAGCCAATTCTCACATTCACTTTAACACGTTTCACTGAGACATTCAGTACACTCTATTAGATTATATTAATGAGGTTGCTAATTCCCCTACGACCTTCCCAGATCTTTTGTGATCCTCTGACTCAAGATTACATTCTCCATCCCGACTTTTTTTATGTAGCCAGTCAGCCTCGAGAATGAACCTTTCAACCTTTAATCTTGCCGCTGGCACCTAGTATGCAACAGACTGCACATTCGCCAGGCAGTCTCACTGGTATAGGATGAGCTCAGGTGACAAATCTGTAGATGGCTTCATCTGTCAACCCCAGATCAAGATCAAGTCCAATCGTGGCTCCGTGCCTTTAAACTGTAACTGGCCTCCAGTCCAGTATTCAAACTGTTGGAGCTCAGTGCTTTATTGTAACCTGGCTGTCACAATTAAAAGGAACTTTTTAAAATAGCTGGAAACGAAATTTTAAATGTGGTTTATCAAGAAAACCTATTATTTCGATAGGATAGTATATTTTTATCTGGTTATAACTCCTGCTATTGTGTTTCCCAAAGTTTTACAAATAGTTTTTCTTGTTTCAGTCTTAGTTGGCATTGCTTATTTTAAAATGAAAATTCAGCATTTCAATGCCGATAAAACGTTTACGTGGTGTGGCCTCGATCGTATATAAATCGACAGATAAATTTCAATGGGACATAAAAAAAATATTCTTTGATCATCTCATGGTTGATCAAACCGTTTCTTCCATTCCATCCGAGAAAATTGGAGTTAAATTTTTTACGTTCGTTGATTTCTAGCGTTGTTTTTCACTTTTCCATCGCATCAACACTTCTATGTTAAATGTACTGAAATATATTCTGGGGCACGTAAAAAGAAACCTTTTATTAGTCGGTAATAATAACGGAGGTTTACGTTTTCAGCCTCGTAAATTGTCTAGACCATTTAACTAATCCAATTATTTTTTGAAATAAGAAAATTCTAACGGCTTTTTCGACAAAAAAAGCTAGTAACGCTTTGTATATGATGGTTTTTCCTTTTTGTGATGGTAACATAAAGGAAAACTACATTCATTAAAGTTATCTGGGAATTTGGTTGCTCCTTATGCGTCTTCTGTTATTAAAAGGACTAGATAAATAACCCGCCATACTGACTACTTTGTTTGTAATCAACGTCTATATCGAATCAGTCATACCAAAACAAGAATAGCGATACACTCCGCCAAGGTCATAGATTCCAATTACAGTGCCGTGCTGTGTCAGGATTAAAATTTATTGAAAATATTCATGAATTTTAGTTGCCGTCGATATTGAATCATAAACATTTATAGTTATACATTGTTTATTTTCTTTTAATAATATAAACTTGTTAAAAATTGATTAGATGAGGCTTTTACTTGATGAAATTTGTTTTTTGTTTAAATCTTCATTATATATTTGAACTAAGTTCAATATAGATTCGTGACGCGTTTCGCTAACACAGTAGCTTTCTCAAACGAGTGGACGTATAATGAAAAAAATTTAATTTATACAGTGCATTAATACGGAATTTTACGGATTTTGACAAAATTGTTATAATCTAAAAAGTGTCTAAATATGGAATTAACTAAAGTATTGAACAATTTTACCTGGAAATTCATTCACAACAATCTTACCGGAACCTTTCTAGGTAAAAAGGTTTAATAAGGGAGAATTGTTGCTATCTATTTGGTCGTTAAGAAGATTATCTGAATATTTCTTTTTATTTATCTCTTGAGCTTCTAAAAGATTTAATTTCTGGGATTTAGGTTCTATATGCAAAATTTCAAAATTTGAATCGAAAGTGTGTTGGTTTTGCTAATAAATGATTTGAGAAGTTGGAATCTTAATTTTTGGTTGTCACTGTATAAATTAGAAATTTTTCATTATACCTCCACTCGTTAGATAAACCCAAAAATCGCCTAAAAAGAAAATATGATTGCAATAAATATAAATTCAGTTGATTTATCTTAATAGCATTTTTTATAGTGTCAGTTAGCTTGTACCAAGAAATATTTCGAAAATTTCAACAAGTCCATTAGCTCCCCTTTGGAGAAATAAACCCAAATTCTACCGCTCACTTTACCCTTACAATGACTCCTTATTTATCCTGGTAGACTTACTACAGCACACTTGTATACCACACAAATACGTTCTATGTTCAACATCAATATTGACCGAGTAGAAAAAGAGGCTGAAATGTCAACGTTATAGGCCCTCTGGGCTATCAAATGGAACCAATATAGGACTCTGAGGATATGCAGGGTAAAGAAAGAGTATTAGTTGGACGTGGCTACTCGTTTAAAGGACGTTTAAGTGCAACATAAGTTATTACAATCGATTAATTGTGCTTAAAAAAAAAGATTAATTTTATTATAACGGAATCATTCAATATTTTTATTTATAAAGAAAATTCATTTCTTGCTGGATGCCGCATGTGTTGACGGATGAACAGGAAGCAATTATTAGAGTCAATTGGTGTCAAAAAAAAACTCTAAACCAGTTTAACGCAGGAAACTCAAAAAATACATACAATATTGTCAGTGCTGGAACCTTTCAGGAACCCGAAAATAAGTCAGTCGACTGTTTATCCGTTCTCGAAATGTTTCCAAAAAAATGGTGACGACATTTGTGTCAAAAGCGGGTCAGAGCTGTTACTGCTGATTGGTACATATTGATTGGTTTGCCGGAAGTTATTAGTTTCGAAAAACCAACCCCAAACGGCGAATTATCCTTTATCAAGACAATGCAAGTTCCCACACAGCTCGCAAAACTATTGAATTTTTAAAGCAAGAAAATATGGGGACTAGGCCCTCAGACGGAGAATATCTACCTTGTACTGATGCGGCGTAAATACACCGAAACCGGTCTACGGGTGACGTTGTTCTTTCTAATTGCAAACCAGAATGATCGGTTGAATTTTGTAAATCATACTGACCCCGCTTAACTTAGAAATGTAATTCCATGTCTGTCGGGGCATATAGCCCGAGAAGTAGCCGTTTCTTCTCAAGTGAACGGTTATTATTTTTTGGTAAATATATTCCAAAAACTTTGCAAGGCGTTATAATAGTATTAAATCTATTATTCTTCGACATCTAGTGCTTACTTTAGTTCAATCATTTGTATATGATAGCTGTTGGCTGAGTAGCCACTTCCGTAACCATTTTATCTTTCGTTTTCGTATCGTAACAAAAATGGCAGGCTGTATGTGACAATTTATACTATTATTAATATCATGTATTGGAGTTTGTTGGCTCAGAATTGCTTGGAAGTGAATACAAAAGAATATTACGATTTTACTGATGTTTTTATACTTCATCTTTATTTATTTGAATCAATAGTAAAAAAAAATAAAGAGAATAATAAACAGTGTTGTTGACGTCATCTATTTCATTGCCATCTGAATAAGAAATCAAAAGATTGGGCGAACAAAAAAATGTTAATTTGACAGTATAAATTATAGGAAAATTGTCTATCAGAATGTACTTTTAGTAGAAAACTTTTTTACTACAAATATTGATGCTGAGAAAACTGTTGAAAGTTGAAAAGAATTCAAGAATAAAACCGAAATAAGAAAATGATATATCTATTGAAATAGCAGAGTGTTTGGATGTAAATATTTACCAACACTTGCGATTTCAGATAATAAGTAAATTTTTGAAAATGCTATGTTATCATTAAACAGACTTTTCCAGGTGGGCACCAATTCACGCCTCTAAAGTCGCCTGACCTAAACCTTATCGACTTTTTCATCTGAGACCTTAATGTACGAAACCATTGGAGAAAATTGATAGCTAGAATTTAGCTGCGATAGAACACATTCAATTTATCCCCAAGACACGTTTTTCGTTGAGAAAACAACGTAAAGCGTGTTACCAAGTAAACGATCAGCAAATTAAAAAATTACAGTAATTTTGTCAACTCGTTGTTGTAATTGGTTTAAATTTACTTTTATTATCTTTTCTGATTTTTAATTTTAATTAAATTGTAGCAACTGGCTCTGATATTAAGTTCATAAATATCGTGTATGTTTGTCAACATCATGGAAGATCGAATTCGTAGTATATATCGAAGAAAATTCTTTATTGGATAAACGCCAACGGGCTAATTACCCTTCAAGTAATAATTTGTAAATCATTAAAATACTTGAACAATTGAAGACCGAGTTCATCGAAGTATCTTTTATGTAGAAAATTTAATGAAGAATTGCAGACAGAAATCTTTAGCTCTAAATACAGGGTGTTACACTATTAGAATTTGTAAAATTAATATAGTTTGGCAGGTTTATCTGAAGCTATGCGGCATCGGTAAGGGTCGAGGAAACATGGCGGATATCTGTCAAAAACGTACCAATGGTGTACGGTACCTATTTTATAAAATTATTGAAAATAATAATAATTATTATATAATAATTATATACAGAAACTAAGTTTTGCTTTGCTTTAAAGGTAAGGTATTTTTCAAAACACGGTGTTTGTTAAAAACAAATAATGTTAAGAATCGTACTTGAATTCAATATGGATACGAAATAGTTCAAAATCTGACACTGACAATACCAACGCCACTGGATAATCAATGTCAGTCAATTTACAAAGTGAGAGGGAAGAGCACACGCACGCGTTTGCCAATAGGAAGTCAGCTGGTCGCTAAGCAACGAAGGCCTTTCGATAAATTTCAATTTCACCAATTGAGTTAGTTCGGAGGGCGTGAAAATTATGGTTTTTGCACAACGCTGCCAGAGCTTGAAGGAGCCCATAACAAATTTGGAAAAGTGTTCATCTTTTAATATTCATAAATTGAAAAAATAATGTTAATAGACAAAATCCAAGACAACAAGCACATTAAAGAATTACAGCCTTATCAATAATAAAGACGATAACACCATACTAACTAATGGTTACTAAGAGCGTACTTATAGCATGTTAAAATAATGTTAAATGTATTTATTAATATGTTTTTTCACTAGTTTGATTTTAAAGTCATGTTAGAATAATTTAAATTTATTATTAATAAGGCTGTTAACGTTTAATCATATTGTTAATAATAAAAAGTCAATTTTCCAATTATTATCACTACATACTTAGCACTTTAGCTTTTTCATAGTTAAACGTGGCAATATCGAATGTTTTCGAATGAATTCCTTTCACGGCTTCAGATAAACTTGCCAAACTATACTTGATGTGCTATTATTTAAAAAAAAAAGATACTCAATTTTCTTAAGGATCTACCACTCCTCCAATTTACTGTACTTATTTACGGGACACTCTGTATAAGCATTTGGTTTGCTAATCTGATGCTTATATCATATGGAAATCAATAAAACTCAATATATTTATAATGAACAGTGTAAAAAAGATAATATATGTTACTTTGAAAAACTGTAATATAAGAAGCGACTTTTTGTCCCCAAACTATACTTTTCCAATAATGCAAACGAGGAAATATACTCGTATTTCATCCAACCAAGATATATGTGCTCTAGATACGTCTACAACTTGACGTAACGTTATTCCATTTGGATGATTACCTGGATGTTTTCAGGGCCGTTTCTAGAACACTATAGTAGACAGAACGATTTTTAACAACTGCGTGCCGTTTCAATTCTACTCTGCTTCAAGAACAGTCTTTTATTATTAATTGATGAAACTAAATCATTAGATGATAATATTGCCCTGATTTGGATTTTGGGCTGCACAAGAATCCTGGATAACAAAGTAATGGACCAACTTATCAGGAAAGAAAATCAGTCCCAGTTTATAGACCTAGATGCACAATAGAAAATTTCAGATCAGATTTAGTGGAATAAGTTTTTTAAGGCAAGCCAAGGTCTTTATTAAAAGACCACAAAAACTGGAGGCAGAAGCCTTGCTGACCTGGACATTGCAGGCTGAACCAACTTCTTGGAAGTAACCTTACTGTGGATTCCAGGACACACTGGAATAGAAATAAATGAAATAGCAGATGTACTAGAACATTTTAGCGGCATCAGCCACAGTGTAATATTGGAAGAAATAGGCAAAGCCGAAGAAAAGAGAAGATCTGACCATTGAAAAGATCTAGGGCTTACACAATCAAATATTCTGATGGGGGACTACAACCCGTTGAAGTAAAACTGCACTAACAGTTTTAACAGGCACCTGAAAAAGATCAAAATAGTGGAGGAAGATGAATGTAGATTCTGTGGCATGGAAGAAGAAACCTCCACATACTTGAAAATTGCACAGAATCATAAGGAACAGCACCTAGGAGATTATTGAGTAGAAGAGGGACAGTTGCCTAAGTTGAAGCCTGCAGATAACCTAAAATTTCTCAAGGAAATAGGACTAAAGGAGCTACTAGTCTCTGAGACATTTCTCAGGAACTAAGTAGAAGTAAGAGGGTACAATACATCTTTTAGGTCTCAGTGAATGTCACCCCATCATACATACATACATACAACTTCTGGGTAGAATAAGACTGGTCAAAAACACCAAGTATCGTGTAGATGAAGATAAATTGAATATAAAGTATAATCAATTCTGGATCGATAATCAATAATAATTATAATTTAATTGCTTCTGAAATAAAGTTACAGCAAATTACAAAAAATTTAATGAATCTTAAACATTATTCATTTAAGACAAAATAGCGTGAATTCAATATATTCCACAATTTTGCATGTTCACCTTTGTCAATAGACAGTATGATGGCAGTGCAGACTACACACAGAAAGTATGCCAAGCAAGACCAATCTAAAAAAGACTCCACACTACCCAGTTAGCGATTGAATGACTTCATTTGTGTAGTTATTATACATGACCTTTAGAGATAAGGACAATTATCTCCAGGTTATAACTTCAAGAATAATCCAAAATACCAAGGTCCGTGAAGTTGAACCATTGAAAATTTTGTCAGACCACATAACATAGATATCACCGGCACACGCAAAAAAAAAGTGGAATGTACTTTGGACCGGACCTACCTACCGACATGTTTTTCGACCCGCTAAATCTGAATTTCAAGTCCGTTTTGCCCGGTCACCCTCCAGTTTTGAATGGAATGCAAAAAACCTCAAAAAAAGGCCAAAAATAGCAAAAAACAGCAGTCACAACAATGAAAAAATGTTTGTGGAACCGGATCACGTATGATTTTTGTGATTTCGAAAGTTAATTAGCCCGGTGAGCTATCCAAATTTGAAAAAAAAACGGAAAACCCAAAAAAATGGCACTAAATCATGAAAAATTGAAATTTTCGAAATGAAAATTTTTTTGGACTCAGATTGAGTATGAATTTCATGTATTTTGTTCCGCTGAGTTTGAATCTGAAGTTTTCTTGCCCCGTTAACGTTTTAAAATAAAATTTTTTTTCAAAAAACCAAAAAAATCGGGAGAATTGCAGTTACAAATATGAAAAAATAATCTATAAAACATGATTAAATATCTACTTTTCTTGTATTTTTTCACGCATAAAAGAGTTAAAAATCTGAAAATATAAAAAATTGTAAAAATGCTAGGAAAGTATTTAATAATGTTTTATAGATTTTTTTTTCATATTTGCAATTTTCCCGATTTTTTTGGTTTTTTGAAATTTTTTTTTATTTTAAAACGTTAACAGGGCAAGAAAACTTCAGATTCAAACTCAGCGGAACAAAATACATGAAATTAATACTCAATCTGAGTCCAAAAAAAGTTTGGATAGCTCATCGGGCAAATTAACTTTTAGATTTAGATTCAGTTATTTTAAATACACAAAAATCATACGTGATCCGGGTCCACAAAAATTTTTTCATTGCTGTGACTGCAGTTTTTTGCAATTTTTGGCCTTTATGAGGTTTTTTGCATTTTACTCCAAACTGGAGGGTGACCGGTCCAAACGGACTTGAAATTCAGATTCAGCGGGTCGAAAAACATGTCGGTAGGTAGGTCCGGTCCAAAGTACATTCCACTTTTTTTTTGTGTGCCGGTGTATTAAATATTTCCTTGTAAGTTGAAATATCATACAAATAATACAATTGTAAAGTAAATAAAATATCCTAGTGCTACAGACCTCGTTGCTTGATGTAAAGCACTTTTACATAAACAAAAGAAACAAATTCAGTCAAAGTATTAAAACTGGCTTATAAATTATAAGGATATTCATGTTCTTACCTTATATTTTCAATCTGTAGCAACTGTAGCCGACTGGTGTGCTGCAACAATAAAAATGATTTAGGATAAAGATCGAAAATGAAATAGTAATACATAATAATAAACATGGCATGGGTGTGTCGCATTATGCAGGTCATTATGAAGATATAATTTTAATCGCCACAAATTCATTATTATTTATATTATTTTTCTTAACAGCAACTGTTAATTTTGTTTCAGGTGCACTTATGCGAAGCAGAAGGGCTACCCGATTTTAATGGTGCTTCATCATTCCACAAAAAACAACTAGTTATCGTCAAAAGCTTGTGGAGGGGTTGCGGGGATGCTAAGAGGTATTTTTCATTTAAATTTCATTCAAGTTGTAAATCGATTTGTTTATAACTAGTGATAAATTTTGCTGGTAATAAAATAAGACAAAAAAAATTATAAATATTTACTGAGAGTGTTAACAGTAAGCATGTATCAGCAGAAAAAAATTCGTGAGCCGTTCAGTGAAGGAATGCCTGGTGTACAATGTACGATCCAAGAGGTTGTCTGTATATATATATATTAGGGTAATATTCACTGAGCCCTGTGCCTTCTTACTTCTACTTAGTTCCTGAAGAAAGTCTCAGAGACTAGTAGCTCCTTTAGTCCTATTTCCCTGAGGAATTTTAGGATATCTGCAGGTTTCAACTTAGGTAAATGTCCTTCTTCTTTCCAATAATCTCCTAGGATTCTAAATTGCTGTGCCATTCGCAAGTATGTGGATGGAGGTTTCTTCTTCCATGCCACGGAATCTACATTCTTCTTCCTCCACTATTTTGAGCTTTTCAGGTGCCCGTTCAGGCGGAAATGTCCCGTTAGGATGCCTGTTAAAACTATTAATGCAGTTTTACTTTGACTTATGCATTCATTTGATCTCAACGGGTTACAACCACCCATCAGAATCTTTGATTGTCTAAGCCCTATATACTAGATCTTTCAAATGGTCAGATCTTCTCTTATCTTCGGCTTTGCCTATTTCTTCCAATATTACAATGGGATTGATACCGCAAAAGGGTCTTTCAGTCCCTCTCTTTGCTAGTCCATCTGCTATTTCATTTCCTTCTATTCCAGTGCGTCCTGGAATCCACAGGAAACCACACCATTTTAGAACTGATTACACAGGAGTTCAGTGCTTTAATGGCTGCATGACTATCCCACATTATGATAATCTTTTGCCTTCTATATCCTTTGTCAATATTGAACTGGGGACACTTTCTTATGGCGTGAATTTCCGCTTGAAAAATACTTGGAGTTTTTCCCAAGCTGTGTACCATCGAATAGCATTCTTTCCAAGTCTGGTAATGGTATTTGGATCCCATTCTTGCTTGTTGCTTAATTCCGTAACGAATTTCTTTGAAAACATACATAAGTAAAAATATGATTCTCACATCTCAATTTGATTTCAAACCTTCACGATTAATATTAGTACACCGTATGTTTGTTCGATATAAGCGTTAGCCCTTGAAATGAGTGGCGTGCTCGCTACTGAATCAAGATACGCCTAACTGTATTCCGATCATTTATAGAAACAGGCAGATTTAAGCGTTATTATTGTAACAATGTAAGAGGAAGAGAGAGAGGAACCGTCAAAACGGATTAGTACAATTATCCCACACCTGATCGCAGTTCCCGTTTCAGTAGCGAACTGACATCCTGCAACAGACGTTTTCACCCCCTAATCGATAGTTGGAGGGATTAGCTATCCAAACATGAGTAATGGTCTTCGTGTATAGGATGACTTTATAAGGCGTTTAGAAAGAAATATATTAAATTTTTTGCTCATTTGTTTTTATTTTTGGTCGTAATTTATTCTTTGTCTTTAAGACTAATATTTCCTCTAGTTCCTTTTCCTGGAGATATTTCAGAATATCCGCAAGTTTTAGTGTTCCTCTTCCATCCAGGATGGTGTGACCCATAATTCTGTATTGTTGTGTTTGTGAATGTAGGTTTCTTCTTCTCCACAAAATATACATCCTTCTTGCTCCACTAGTTTGAGCTTTTTAAATTTCCCAATTAGGAGGCAGTGTTTTGTTAGGGCACTTGTCAAAACTCTTAGTGATCTTTACGAGTTTTGAATTCGTTGTAATTTCCCAGAGTTACCTTTGGCTGTCTCAGCTGTAGGTATTAGGTCTTTACAATGATTAAATTGAAGCAAATATTTGTATCACACATTCATTTTTTTAATCCTTGCGATACAATTTTGATCTTCAATGGCAAAACATGAAAGAGAGTTTATATCATCTCAACGGTTAATAATATAAAGTCAAAACAATGTTATAAAATTAGTGCGGGTTCCTTTGATAAGTTTAATTTGGTCTGGTGTTGGGACTTCAACTCTCTACGGTGGTCGAACTAGAAGAGAAGTTACATCTGCTCGAATTTACACCCAAATATGTTTATCGAAAACGAATAATTTGATTAAGGCTCATCATCCAAGCGATGCCATTCAAAAGGACTTGGAAACTGATGAAGCAGAATGATGCCAATAATTATGAATCGAGTGAAGGCGTCTCTCAATCTCGGCCAATAAAAAAAATCATTTACTTTGGATAAAGTTAACGTCAGAGTCAATTATTTCATTGAAAAATGAAGATAGCCATATTTTATTCTACCAGTAGCAAAAATATTGATTTTAATAATCTATCTTAGTGCTTTTAGAACTTAAAGTTCACTTTGCTCTATCAAGTGGACCTGTATTAATTTTATTCTCCATGTAGACCAGGGTCGATAATTTTTGAAACCAAAAAAAATAATAGTAGGACGAAATCCATTGGAGAAGGAGGATAATATTATAAAAATGAAAGGAAAAATAATTTACGGGCGATCTGAGATCAGGAAGAGGGTGAGTTTTTAAGGGTAAAAAACGGTTTATCCCGATTTCCGGCAAAACAAGTCCTATGGAAAAAAGTCGAATGCCAAAGTTGTAGGTAATAAGAAGATCTACAATTTTTGTATTGGCACTTTTTTCACATAACCTCAAAATTTATGTGGAAAATTTAAAAAACCAAGTGTATAACCACATGTATAAATTTATTTCTGAAAAAACTACCAATAAACACTGATATAGCATATGTAATGAAATAATATGCAAAAACTAAGCTTCATCACTGACAAAATCATCTTCATCATTGTGGGAGTTCGACTCCGTCAGATCAGATCATTCAGATTACGTTTTTAACGGTAAAATCGGCATTCCAGCATCTATTGAAAAGTAATTAATCAACTTCAAAATTAAACTTTGCTCTTTCTCATTATACCGGAAAGGCATTTTGACAATGAAAAATTAATTGAAAAAGGCGAAAATTACCAAAAATACTGAACAAATCAAAATATGACAACTGAACTGTCAAAAGTAACAAATAAAATTTACGTCATTAGTTAAGAAATACGTTAATGACGTCATATAATTCCGTGTAATCTATTTCATGAATGAGAGATAAAGCTGGACAATGTAAGACGTAACGGCAAAGGGTGGTTAAACAAAATCTAGAAGCATCTCGCATATCGGTTGGCAGTGGAAGCAAAGTAAAGATTTACATATTTACATCCAGACCACTATTATCCAGTGGAGGTAAAACCTGTCACCTCCAAAACTATGCAAATTATGCGTATGGTAGAAATAAAAGCAACAGAAACAATTTGCAGAAGGATCAACCGACTGGTGGATACAGCGACAGACAATAATCAATCAGTAAAAAGAGCGCGAGGAACACCATTAAAGCGATGAAAAGAGTGCAGGACCTCTTTCTCATGATAGGCTCTAATGATATAAACATGCGATATTTAAATTTTACACAAACTTACTGATATAATCGATTATTTAAAAATTTAAACTTGTTTGTAACAAAATATTTGACAAGAAGAAAACACTCGCTATACAAGTGCGTGTCAAGTCGAAATCGGTAAAATTTAAAGGATCAAGAGATAAACTCTTTAATCTCAATCACCGATATCCCACGTTCGTTTTGCTCACCCCCAAATGTTCGGATCGAATTTGATCAGTTTTATCAATTCCCTATTCCGCACAACACTTGCCTCTCTATTGACTTTGATTATGATTTACGTCGAAAGATTGGATTAGAGGGGCACAACCCTGATTACGAAGATTCTCGTAGCCAGAGAGCCTATTTTGGAGAATATTTTTACAGTGATGATACGTAATTAATGTACGGGAGGATAGTCCAGTTACAGACAGAAAGGAATGGAATAATAAATAGCATTAGACAGGGACAGACTTGGTACACCGAGCTGTAAATGGCACTAAGGCGGGAGTATACTCTAGAAAACTAGAGTATGCTCTGAGAAATTACATTTCTGTATTTCAAGCAGAGGTATAGGCAATCCTGCAATTCGCAGATCCACATATTATGTCAGACAGTCAAGCGACTCTTAGGGAACTGAACGTTTAAAGAGCGGAACTACGTCAAACTCACCTGGGTGTCGATACTAATGAAATAGCTTACGAACTACGATCAGAGGCAGAAAATTCATAACGCCACCATTTTTGAAGTTTTTCACCATCTCACTTGATAATTTTGACGTCTCACGTGAATTTTGTAATTAAACGTCAGTGTATGTCGAAGTTGTTTTCCCATTTTTTTATTTATTCGGTAGTCGAAAAACAGTTGTGTGTCACACATGCAGGAAACGCTTTATAAGCCCTTAACTGTCAGCTGCCCCCGCTCCTCTATGCTCGCTCGTGTCTGCTAAGGCTCATTTTCTGTCCTTGTGACACAATTTACTATAGA
This sequence comes from Lochmaea capreae, assembly GCA_949126875.1. Taxonomy (NCBI): domain Eukaryota; kingdom Metazoa; phylum Arthropoda; class Insecta; order Coleoptera; family Chrysomelidae; genus Lochmaea; species Lochmaea capreae. The sequence goes on from OX421404.1 coordinate 24,047,012, forward strand.
ATGTTTTTTAATACTGGAAACATTACATAGAGAATTAAAATACTTCATTTAATGTCCTTATATTACCATAAATTTGTAATACTTCCAATGTTGATTACAGACACGAATTTTTGAGAGAAACCAGCTGGTTAGCTGGTCTTCGTGATCCAAATCTGGCAAGGGTCGTTGGGTTTTGTAGTCAAGATGAGCCCATGTGTGCTTTAATGGAACATTCTGAACCAGGAGATCTACCAAGGTTTCTAACACATAGAGCTGTCGGCGAAGATAACGGTACTAATAAGGGACCTTCCATAAGGTAAGGATAAATTGCTTTTAAATAGTTATTTCTGTTGACATTAAACGTCAGTTTTAGTAACATTTATTTATTATAGGAGTAACACTTTTACTGCCTATACTAGAGCGCTGTAAACATAGGTATTCTCGTCCGCCATTTTGGTTCCTTGTTGTACGTTGACGTTGTTGTGGTATTGGTCAAGTATGAGATTCGGTATTTCTACTCAGAGACGTGGCCAGCATCCATTCGTTGCACTTTCTCAATTTTCTGGTGATAATAGTCTGAAGGAAAGTTGGTAAAATAAAATATTCTGTTCAATATCAAAAAAATTTCAACACTATATGTCAACTCGACACATGTCAAACAATAAAATTCAGGAACCAATATGGCGGATGAGAATACTCATTTCTTTAGTGCCTTATCTAGACAGTAAAAGTGTGACCTCTATAATCAATAAATGTCACTAAAACTGACGATTAATGTCAATCGGAAAAAAGGTATTTTTATGCACAATTCGCTTTATACTGTTTGAAAGTAATTTTTTATGACCATCAGAATTTTCAGTGTATAGTAAGGTGTAGCTTATGGTTTCATATAATAAAAATGGATATTTTTGGTAGCAAGATTTGCAAGTGATACAGAAACACAACAAAATAAATAATGTATTCAAACTAACATCTACTATTAGTTAACCACTACAAGTTTTTGCTTTCTACCATAGAGATTAAAGGTAATTCCTTCCTGTCTCTAAAAGCATTAGTCAACAGAGGAAAACCGCTTAGGTAATAATTCCGTTGTCCTGGTCTCCAATAGCAAGGCTAAATTAAAGAGAATAGGGTTGTCCTGGGCAACGAATTAGCGGGAAAGTAAGTAGATCGGTCCCAGTTTATAGACTCGGCTCCACCAATCCCTTGAAATATGACAAAGTATACTGTCTCAGATCAGATACACTGCAAAGTCTACTTGACTTAAAAACTGAAAGCAAGAGCCTAGACAAGGAATAAATCGTTAACTGGAAACTTCAATGCACACTGCAAGCTGAATTATAATATTGGCAGTATGGGGGTGGTTGAAAACACCAATAGTTGTCTCTGTCTAGAAGACGATGAATCGGTTACATAACGAAACAGCTGATATAGATAGATATATTGCACCTTATTTTCTCAAATGCTATTATTTCACAAACTAAAGACTTTGCAACGTCAAACTGTATTGGATTGGAACAAACTACATTCTGATCAACTATAAAATTAATATTCTAGACTACTTTCGACCAATAAGAAGCTACTCGGTCATATAACAGCAACAATTTATTGAGATAACACTGCATTTGACATCATGATGTTCCAAACATCCTGAATTCTTATGAACCTTCACTGTTTTTTGTTAGTTTTCCCAACAATAACAAAATTGTTATTAAACAAATTCAAAACAACGTTTGTATAGTGCGTATACTTTGTAGCAGAATTTTAGCTAAAATAAAATGTTGGGCAAAGAATTTAATACCCACTTTTACGCCCCCCACGTACAACCTTGACCAATATAGCTTTCTTCGAGCCTAGAAATGATAACAAAAAACTGAATTTATACCCACTACCACGGAAAATAATATCCCTTTCCCCTACCAGATTCAGACGTTTTGAATCCGGCGGAAAATCACTTTTTTATTATTTGAGCTATCGAAGAAAAAAATGAGGGGCCCAAAATTTTTGTTTGCAGAAAGTGTTTCTATTACGACCAGGTATAGTTTGGCAAGTTTATCTAGCATCGGTAAGGGGAGAGGAAACATGGCGGATATCTGTCATAAATGTACCAATGGCGTACGGTACCTATTTTTATAAAAGTTTTAAAAATAATTATTATTATTATATAATAATTATATCTAGAAACTGGTTTTTGGTTTGCTTTAAAGGTAAAATATTTTTCAAAACACGGTATTTGTTAAAAACAAATAATGTTAAGAATCGTACTTGAATTCAATGTGGATACGAAATAGTTCAAAATCCGCACAAAACACTGACAATACCAACACCACTGGATAATCAATATCAGTCAATTGACGAAGTGAGAGGGAAGAACACACGCACGCGCTTGCCAATAGGAAGTCAGCTGGTCGCTAAGTAACGAATGGCTTTCGATAAATTTCACCAATTGAGTTAGTTCGGAGGGCGTGAAAATTATGGTTTTCGCACAACGCTGCCAGAGTTTGAAAAATCCCATAACAAATTTGGAAAAGTGTTCATCTTTTAATATCCATAAATTGGAAAAATAATGTTAATAGACAAAATCCAAGGAAACAAGCACATTAAAGAATTAATGTTTAATCATATTGTTAATATTGTTAATAATAAAAAGTCCATTCTCTAATTATTATCACTACATACTTAGCACTTTAGCTTTTTTATAGTTAAACGTGGCAATATCGAATGTTTTCGACTGCATTCCTTTCACGGTTTCAGATGCCAAATCCTGTTCGCCACTAAAATTTCTCCCCTTCCAAATTTATTCCTTCCCTACCCTAAAAAATGGGGCGAGAATTTTCGGGGGATCTTCTTCGCCCCCCAAAACCCCCTAGGGATATCCCCGAATTGGTCGTAGAAAGCGCGTATGGTGTTTTTAATCATCAGTGAGTATCATATATAGCAACAGATGTGAAAAAATAGACCTAACCTCAACATTTTGCGCAGGGTGTAGCGCCCTCTAAAACGAGTTTTAAAAAAGGGGATCTAGGTAGAGTTGAAACCGAGGATTTTAGTGGGCATAATGAGTTTTTAAAAAATATTATTTCAGCTCTCATAAATCGTCAAGTCATGGAAGTATTTAATTGTCTTTGAAAACTATTCCTAATTTATTCCAATTACTTTGTCAAATTTGGATGTTCCACCTTCCCCATTTCTCTTTACTGACTGTCACACGAATAATAACAGTTCTTTATAAACGAATATTTTCCATCACGGACATCCGACCTGAATTATCCCACAAATAATTAGGTAAAATGATACTGATGATACGCTAATTTACCATAATTTCAGATTAAAACATACATAATTACTGGCACTCAAGAGGCAAAGAAAAACCAACAAAGAATAGCCGAGGCACGCAATAATTTCATTAGAACTTTAATGAAGTAATATGCGCACATTTTTCTACTAACTGTATACTCTCAGTTCTATAACCTGTAATTATTCGCGTATAAATCACAATTAAGAGGTGATTAAGTTAGATTAGAGTCACGATTTTAATACTGTTGTGTAAAATGAGACGTTTTATATTACTAAACTCTCTTTGGTTTCTTGTGATGTTTGAATAATGATGTTATGGAAAAAGTAATGGTTATCATGCAAATATAAAGGTTTAATAGATTTTCCATGGTTTAGTTTCATTAAACATCTAACGTGTTATCAGGATGTAAAGGCTATTAAGTCGAAAATCTTAAATGAACTCTTCAATAACTGGTATTTGAATAGTTTGTGTAGGTACAACAAAATTACATAGCATTTGTGTACATTTTTTATATTCTACAGGATAGTTATTAATACAAATACCGCTAGCACTGGAATCTCGAAAAAGAAGAGATACAAAAACGGTTAACTAATGTTTGAACTGATGATGGCTCAAACTTAGACGAGACGCTGCTAGATTGAAAAATTCGGTAGCAATTTTGATGTTAAATTTGAAGCATAAATGTGAAAATGCCTTATAGGATACAGCAACTGCAATAGAAGCTGGTGTCAAATTGTAACATTATGTTTTATTAGCATTTTTGATTTTTATTCACGTTATTATCTTTGTTATCAAAGAAGTTACACGCCGCCGCCGCAAAATGAGACCCAGTTTGGTTAGGTGACGCAGCGTGAGTCACGGCGAGTTTATAACGGGAGAAAACTGCTAGCGCGGGTTCGACGCAAAATAAAGAAGCAGCAAGAGGTGAGTGTAGCTAGTCACGGCGAGACCGTACACAAAATACGATATGAAAAGTAAGAGAGAAGCTTGTACATGTATACAGCTTCGATTAATTCTTCTTCCATGGTTTTCAAAACTACACGCCGTGCGCCGTGATCTTTTGAGAAAAACTGTGGCAACTACACTGCGTTCCGCAGGATCACTTTGCACCAAAACTGCGTCACGTTACTGCGAAGAAATATGCGCATGTTATATTCTTTATTAGGTTCACAAAAACTCGCCGTGACTAGCGCTGCGTCACCTCACCAAGCTGGGTCTGATTTTGCGGCGGGGCTAAAGAAAATCATTCAAACGCAGTTGTGGTACCTACGCGAAAATGATCAACAATAATGTCCTGATCTCAATTATATTGAACATATCAGGGACTAACTGCAAAGACGCATCCGTTGCCTGCCCGTTTTTTCTGAAAGTCTTCTAGATCTTCTAGCTGCACTACAAAGATAGTTCGATGCAATACCTCATCCTTTCATTACTAACCTTCTTAATTCAATTCCACGTCGATTGAAAGAGGTCATTTTGCAAGTGGAGGTTACACTTGATATTAGCGCATTACCTATCAATGTATTTACCAGACAGTAGTCTATTAATTCGTTCTCCAGACTAAAGCAGGTCTTTTGGTCTTCTCCATTTTTGTCTTATTATTGTAAACATTATGCATCAACACGTTTACTTGCTAAACTGAACAACTGTGAACTAGTGAGTAGTCACAATGTGATCCGGTTGACAGTCGCTGTTTGCTTGCTGGTGCTATTTGCAGCCACCGATCAACAGCAGCCGGCAACAAGCCTAGTGTGACCCGCGCTTAAGAATTTTATTTCAGTCACCTACAAATTTCAAAGTTAACGATTTCTGTTGAATTTATTTTTCAGGGATTTCAGTACATTTTCGCTATAAACCTTCCGACTTCAATTAAAAGTCCGCCATTCATTGTAACTTCAGCATAAATAGATCATTATAAGTTTTCGGTTCCAAGAGATGTAGAAAGGTAGCCCTTTCTGACTGTTGCCGTTTGATTCATCTGATTTTTCAGTTTGTTTGCAAGCTTTCCTTTCAGCATTCCTGTTTGTCTACAGGTCGACATAATTAAAAGCCGTGAAACATTTGCCTTAATTAAGGATACATTAGGTAGACTTATTTGATCCTTTCGGTAACATTTATTTTATACAATTAATTTTAATTAATTTATTCAGTCCTTGCAAAATATAAATAACTTTGCCATAAAGTTGAAATGGTTTTATGGTACATTTTTGAAACTCTTAGCTGTTTTATTGGGATTGGATTTTTCAGGAATTGTTAGAGATGCTTTTTAGGCTAAAGGTCTAAAGATCTAAAAATCTAAACTAACATTCTGAAGTACGGGAACGTAAATTGGGATGTATGTATGATCGGGTGACATTCACTGAAACCTATAAGATCTATTGTGCCCCCTTACTTCTACTTAGGTCCTGAGGAACGTCTCAGAGACTAGTAGCTCCTATAGTCCTATTTCCCTGAGGAATTTTAGGATATCTGCAGGCTTCAACTTAGGTAAATCTCCCTCTTCTATCCGATAATCTTTTAGTATCTGAATTGCTGTGCAATTCGCAAGTATGTGGATGGAGGTTTCTTCTTCCTCCACTATTTTGAGCTCTTTCAGGTGCCCGTTCAGGCGGCAATGTCCCTTTAGCCCTACTCAATGATCAATGATCAGATCTTCTCTTTTCTTCGACTTTGCTTATTCTTCCAATATTTCATTGGGGCTGATACCGCAAAAGGGTTCCGGTCCCCAAAAGGGTATTTCAGTCATAAATTGGGATAAGGTTTAGTACGATTTCGAAAGTTCACAATGCTGCGCGACAAAATGCTGCATCCGACCCGTTTTTTTCACTACGATGATTTCAAAAACTTTGACACAGTCATTAAGAAATTTCAATACATTTCATGGCTTGAGTTTGAATTTTAATCTGACAAATGACATTTTAATTACTTAATAAAATGTTCTCGATCTCGATTATTATCCTCTTAAAATAATAAATTAGATATACTCAAGTATTCAACATGTTGGAGCAGACGTTTCGAAAGTTAAAATTATATAGCGAACACTAATTCTTTTGTCAAAGCAAATAATGGTACATAATACATAATAGAACTGAAATGAGTAATGAACACATAGAACAACGAAACATTCTTCTTGTTAAAAGTAAATTAAGCTGTGCAAAGAACCAAGTCATTCATTGTCACTCTCGGAAAACCAACAAGTTTAAAATTGAATATCAAATACTGAAAACTACCTAATAGTACTCGTTCTCTTAAAATTACCATCAAACACCGAAACAATGACTTCATCTTTCATGTACTTGTTCGTAATTATTCTAATTGAACAGCTAAAGGCAGAGAAGTTAACGGATAGAATGAGAGGAAAAGAAGAATTAGTTTATCATAAGCGCCGACGAATAAAATTTGGATGGGATCTTAAAACAAGGAAGGATTTGAATAATACTGTCTAAGAAACTGAATTAGTCTATATCAGTGATTCCCAAAGTGGTCTATATCGACCCCCAGGGGTCCATGACAACCTGCAAGTAGTCTAAGCCAGCGAAAAACAATTTGGAGGCCCATGAAATGAAAATGGTGGAGAAAATTTTAAAAGACAATTTAATGAAGTGGAAAACAGACATCGCCTATTTAACAGATTTGTTTACAAAATTTAATATGGTTAATTTGCAGTTACAAGGCGATAGTCTAAATTTGATTAAAGCAAAGTCCATCTTATCAGCGTTTCTTGCCAGAGTTTGTCTGTGACAAACTGTCACGAAGACGACGTTTCAACCTACGTTCAATTACGTGAAATATGTATTGTACTGCTCGCTGTTGTCGTGGCCAATGAGGGATCAAGGCATGTCTAAATATCGAATGATGATTGGCCACACGCACCAAAAACTAAAAAATAATATAAGAACAAAATGATTAACCAGAAAATTAATGTAACTATGGTAATAGCGTGGGGTGCTCGATATCAATTCTTATAATTTCTTACTAGTTCTATTGGTTTTTCAAACTATAATTTATTTGTATACGTATCCCATTTTTTCGCGAAAGCTTTAACTTTTATATACTTGAAAATAAAGTTCTTTAATAACTACACTCAACTCATGCAGACGGCGCTAGTGTGCCAGAGGCACAAAACGGTACTTACACCCTTCTAAGATTGGAGTTTTATTAAAGAGAGTCGTTCAGTAAGTCGATACATACTAAGTAGCTAAAAGCAGTTTCGTAAAGACGAAATACGTATTTAATTCAAAGGGAAACAATAACAGTTAAATTGGAGAAAACGTCTAAAGTGTAACATTCACGAAGACACCTTACAAAGTGCAATGTAATCATTTAACAGTATTGATTGTCAACAACCAATAAAAGACGGTATACAGACTCATCGTCATTATACTTTTGCCACATAAAAGAATGAAATATACATGAATGATATTTAAGGAAAACAGATGAATATAAATATAAAAATAACGTACAGTAAAAGTCACGAATGTTTCTCGTTACGTCATAACTCATAAACACCCGAATCAAATTTTTCACCACCGGCGCGTCATTGTTAGAGGATTTCGCATGTATTTCTGGTGATCTAATTGTGAGAGGAAATAAATAAAAAGCAAACTTAACTTATCATTGTTAGACTACAATTTGAAACTCAACAAATAAATTGTCACAAAACTTACCTCTTGAATGGCCTTTAACGACTGAAGTGGTCCGCCATTAGCCAATTTTTTTTGGAAATATTCAGGTAACTTTCGAATACACTCACGTTTACTTTCGTCCAAACGTTTACCGGTCATTTTGCCGAAAAATATCACAATAAATGTAAATGAAGTTTACCTATTTAAAGTAATGACAATGACGACGAACTTCAATGGTGACAGGTTCACAGGTCCTAATACTAGGATATAAACAGTCCTAGAAAACACTCAAAAGTGCTTCAGAAAACGCTTGGGTTGTGCTTGCCAAAAGATCCTTATAATATCTTATAGTCAGGCAGCACTAAACTCTTTAGCATGTCCTCAGATCAGATCTAGACTGGTCTGGGACTGTCTACAAAAACTAATAACCCTGGCAAACCATAATAAAGTTACTCTTAAGTGGGTCCCGGGGTACAAGGGCATTGTAGGAAATGAAAAAGCAGACATCCTAGCAAATCTAGGGTCTGAGACTGCATTCACTGGTCCTGAACCAGTATTTGGGATATCTAAAACTGCTGCACGAGGTTGTACATCTCGGTAGACTCAAACTAAACATCAGTCGTGCTGGAGACACGTGCCAAAACAGGAACACATAAATTCTGGTCAAAAAACCCTTGGAGGCGCTGACTAATGGAATAGTAAACCTCAGCAGGGGCCAGATAAGGATAGTGACGGGTTTACTGACCGGTTACTGTACCCTAAGGAAGCACATGCATACAATCGGCATATATAGGTAGGAACCTATCTGTCAGTTGTGCATGGAAGAGGAGGTAACAGCCTCTCACATTATCTTCTACTGTGAAGCATTATCTCATTGGACTAGAACATCCAAGGGAGGAGTTCTCCAAGAAGGACCTAGTGAAAAGACTGTTGGACCTGATAAGGGCTGCTGGTCTCTTCACATAAACGGCTCAACCAAGAGCACAAAAAGCCTAAAGGATGAGGTGCCGAGGACTCTTAAGGTGCGGTCTATCTGCAGCGATTAATCGACACGATTAGATGTAGCGATAAGACGCGCTGGTTGCTGATATGCGCATGTGAGTAAGCGGTCTATTTTCTGTGACAAGTCGCTGCAAGTCGTAGCAAAACGCCGCGTATCACAGTCGAGTTGCTTCGGAGGCAACTTAAACGCGCACGTTTTGCTAATCGCCCTCAAATATATACGACAATATACTGAAGAACTGGCTCTTGGTGAGTCTAAAATATTCTTTAAATTTAGTGCCATCATCCATTAAGTGTCTTTGAATCAGTGTATTGAAACATCCCTCGCTTATCCCATTAAGAAAAATTTTATTCGTTTGGTATCGTGGTTTACAGTTGGTTGTCAATAAAACCTCTTCTTCTTCCTCTTCCTCCTCTATTAACGCTATTGCAGCCAACACTATATTGTTCATTATGATTTTCGAATTACAAACAACACTACATTGCAGAACACAACTAATAATAATACTGACTCACACTGGAATGAATCGTTTCCACTAATCGCTGCAATTGAGACCATGCCTGAACGAATTATCGCTGCATTTACTCGTAACGTTTGTTCGCTTCGATTAATCGCTGCAGATAGACCGTACCTTAAGCGTTTGACTGGTGTGCTGAACCAATCAATCAATTGGGTTGTGCTCAACAGGCCATACCAATATTAGTTATCTTCATTTCTCTAAATATAATGCCTTACAATTTCAACTATCATCACTTTTTTTCTGCTACAACAAGCAACCTTTGACGTACTTTGTTTTCAATTTTGTTCCTCAATTAAGCAATATCATGGAAAAATGAATAAATACTTTTTTGCTCAGTTTTATATTCGGTATGAAAAGGTATTTACCGTGTTTGCTGTCATGTAGGATTTAGGAGCATGTCACAAGAATATAATCTCTCAATGACAGCTGTATTTCCAGGAGAAAAGATCAAAAACGAACCGACAAATATAAACATAACATAGCGAAACGGAAAGATCTGTAGATCCCTCTAAATGAATAATAAATTTCTCCATTAAGCGTTATTCTGAAATTTGAATAATAACCATTCAGGATAGGAATTAAGCAAAAGTCTGTGTGTTGCCTTTTGCGTTTGCTGGAAACACAAATGGAGCTCAGTGTAAATTATTCAAAATATAATAGAGAGCATTCCGAATTATATTTTGATGCTGTGAATGCAGAACGGATTATGAGATCACGTCTAGTAATTTCCGGTTTGATATGTTTAATATTAGAGATAAATGGTGACGTTCACACTTGGAATCTGGTTAGTTTCAAACCATAGGATCATGAAATTATTACTCAGGTTTATCAAAAATTTATTGTAGGTAGACAGTCCAACGTGTTTACTTTGGTCAGCTACTTGATTACCTTCATAATGAAGTCTATAGATAACATATGAATAATGCAGTATTGTTCACTTTGATGGGTATTGTGTGTAGTCTGATATTAAATATTTGCTCATTTGGCAAAAGTAATAACGAAACTATAAACAAACAGTTGTCCATTATATTTTATGAATAAATTAATTTTCGAAAGCTATTTGTTATTGTATTATTTGCTAGAACAATAAATCTAATTTTTTCTAGTTAATCTTTATATTTTTGCTCCATTGTTTTTTATAATAATATTCGTTGAAGACAATTGATTGATTGGTGGGCATTACACCTGGATCTAGCACCATGAACTCCAGCTTCTGTTCCAGTCAGTTTTAGATCCGTATCAGTACCACACAAACTTTCATTCCTCACTACATGCTTCCAGCCCATCCCGGTTTAGCTGGGTATAGTTTGGTTGTAGTTGTTGTGGCCAAAAGGACAATACGCTTCTGCAGTGTTAAATCAGAGCTGTATGCTGAATTACTCTGATCACTCTTAATCTGTGCAGAAGAATGTACAGGAAAAACTGGTGGCAGCAAATAAAAATAAATCCAAGTCATCAGACCCAAGACAGCATTTGGGCTGGGCAAAGACTGGACAGCTGAGACGATCCAAAAGCTAAGTGACATGCAAAGGCAATCCTGTCTAGACGCTATGATGACAACACCAACAGCCGCCTTAGAAGTTTTGCTGAACCTACCGCCATTTCATCTATATATAGAAAACGAAGCCAATATATTGACTAGAGAGGAAGCATCCATAAGTAGCTGCAAGAGTTGGAAACCGACCCCATAATGGGAATACCGTGGGAGGAGATACACCCTGAGTAGATCATTGGGAAAAAACTTCCATAACAGCCAGAGAAGTATGGAAGGAATGTCCTTAAATTATTATATAAATGATCGGCTACATTCATGCTTCAAAATAAAGAAGAGTGTAGAAGCAGGAGTATATATAGCCAAGTAGAGGACAAGAGACTCTCTGTGCCAGGCAGAAGTTGGAATACATCACTGTGCAGGTATGGAAAAGACCATTATCATATACTCCGGCAGCCAGGAGGATATAAAAGTATTCAGCTCCATGCAGATTAGTTCCAAACTCGTTTGTGATTATTTGGAAACCTCACAAGCGCTAGGCAGTCAAATTAAACTGTCCTTAGACTGGATTTTTTGCCAAAGTCACGTTTCACCTAAAACCTGACGTTGTTTATGTAACAGTGGCTGTAAAAGCCACCGAAGTAATACCGTCAGATCAGATCGATGGCCACTTGTCACTTGGACCTTTAATAAAAATAATTAAGAGATTAAGACAAGATGGATGCAACAGGGTTCAAACCACCGAAAAGCATCGTATTCAACAAGGATGCTCATGAAAATTTAGAAAACTTCTTACATGTCAGCGACAGGGCTGATTGGAAAAGATGATCCGACTAGAGTAGCGATTCTTTTAAACCTTGCTGGTGAAGAAGCACAAAAACGTTTCAGAACTTTCAATCTAACAGAAGACAAGAAAAAAACTTTGTTGAAGTGGTAGAGGCTTTTAAAAAGTATTGCAAGCCACTAAAAAATGAAACCTATGATAGGTATAAATTTTTCACTCGTACACAACAAGATGGTGAGGATTTTGACCACTTCATTACTGACATAAAGACATTGGCTGCTGTGTGTAATTTTGGTGGTCTACAAGAATTCTTTTTTATTAAATTTGCAGACTAATATTTTAGTCTGTAATTATTTTGTTCCAGCCTTTAAATTCCCTTTTGCATCAAGCTTAATCCATTTATTTTCAATACAATTTTGATAATACAGCATCCATCCAAAATAATAATGATTATTATGATACTGCGAACGTGTTACGAAGATTTGTTTTTCTTTGAATAATCCTATATACAAACACAAAATTCAGTATTCTGAGTTTATTTCCATCTAAATATTCTCCAATACTTGTTATCACTACGGCCCTTTGGAAACATTCACGTTTAGAGCTTAAAACTCGATTGGGAAACAAAGGGCTCTTTACATTCATGATCGGCCAATTCATCCGTTGCCGACGTTCCAACCCGTTCGAACCTTACCCTATTTGATATTCAACTGATTGTTTCGTTATATTGTGAGGTGCTACAAAGGGCATTAGGATGTAATAGACGCGATTTAAGGGAGCATTGTTCCATTTATGCCGATGTCTCTCTTGAAATGCGAATTTGGTCTATCAAACACTGGAATTAGGATGCAAAAAAAATTGCATAATATTTACGAATACAAAACATCCCGAAAATACAGATTACAGTATTTAGGAACTGACAATATCGATTAAAATGTGATTTATACTACGTTTTGTTGGTTAGGTGAGTCTCCTGTTATATTTTTGGTTAGCCGCAGCACCCACTGCGACAACTAGCGGAATATTTTCGTACTAGTGACCCAGAATCACCCGATATTATCTACTATTACACATTTTGACGTTTTTATGTTGTAAAAAGTTGAAAAATCATAATTCCATTCGTGTATTTATGTCAGCAATAGATAGTTTCTTCAAAAATAAAAATACGGATGACTTAATATCTCAATTTTTCTTTTTCAGTCACGATATGCGTGCTGCAAGAATTGACTGTCATCGTTTAAGCACCATTAAAGTTGAACATGCTACTATCTATTGATTTAACTATGGTAATAATATTGGAAATCATAAAAAATAAGCTCCTCAATTTAAATAAATGGAATGATTTTTGATATATTTGAGATATAGGAATTTAAATTATCCATTGACGTGACCTTCATCAATTCCGACAGTAAACGGCCAAAATTCGATTCTACATATTACCCATATACAGAGAACTTTTAATAGTTCTTCCTTTTTTGGCTAATTGACAGCATTTCAATTCGAATCTCCATATATGCGCTTATTGTATTTTTGCTCGTGCTTTCTCATAGCACTTAGTCCAGCACCTTCTTCCCCTGCACCAGTTTGTACAAGTTCTTAGCTGGGTGTTTACTATATAGCTCATCATTTCCTTGCGGTTGGCCAAGTAATAATTGTCTTTTGCGATCAAGAGTCTCGCATGTAACAGTATGTTTCACTGTCTCCGTTTCCATACCTGCATGTAAGGTCTCCGTTGTATAGTTTTAATCACTTTACTAGTGCATGACCAGTCATGAAAGCTGTTATGATTCTCAGCTGATTTCTGCACAGTGTTAGCAGTTCCGCTGTACGTTTCAGGCATGGTTCTTTTATAAATGTTTCCCAAGCATTAGCCTTCAGACGTTTACTTAGAAATTTTTATGTTGTTCTCTGATCCAGGTCTTTACAGATCCTGCGCCACTTTATCATACCCCAACGCCTCCCTAAATAAAAACATGTACTCGTTCGCTCAGCCTTGCAAAATGCAGTTGCACTAGCTACTAACCCCATTTTAATACTTGCTCTCGACACACTCATTTCTGTGTTCAACCAGCATTTCAATCCGAATTTCGATATATGCGCCACTTTATTCTACCCCAACTCCGCACTGAATGAAAAAATGTTCCAGAAAGTTAGTCAAATAACCAATCGTTAGATTCTTCCCCCCCCTGTACATATTTTCCAAGCGAGTCTAGTCCAACACGTTAAGCAGCATGTACTATATAATATCAAGTTTTACCAGTAAAACCTTCCCTTCCCATCCTGCCATACCGGCATATTTAGAGTAGCCACATAAATGGTTTGCCTCAGTTGTTTCATACAGTCGATACAAAAATGAAAGGTTTCAAACTACTTTATTAAAACTAAGTAAAACGAAGTAAAATAAAACCAAGATATCGTTTCTTCATATTCCATCTTTGAAGATAAAGATATACATCGCATCTCTCCTCACAGATTAAAAATAATAAGAGATGTCAATGCATAGAAGCAGAGACAACTACTACAGTTTTAATCATTATTTTTCTTACAGTAGTGTTCACACTGGTGAGCTGTATAGCATTTTCCAAGCATTTAAACAAATCTCACCTCCTGCCAAGCACGTCGCCATTCGTACCGATCCACTTTCTTTATTAATTCACTTAATACTATCTTTACTGACCATCCAATACTTCAAAACTTCCATGACATCTATCAAATACTCTCAGCTCGTGATGTAAAACTCTGTCTTATCTGGCTCCCATCTCACATTGGAATTACTGGCAATAAAAATGCCATGCCAAAGGAGCCACCTCTACCATCACCACAACAACGTTCTAGCTATCAGAAGACCTCAAACACTTATTCAAAAAGTCTGTCAAAGAATGCTGGCAAAATTTTTGGCACAACAGTAAAACGATAAACGATATACAACCTTCCATTGGCTCTCTCCCCCTCGACTTCTTAACCAGAAGAGAAGCTGCTGTTATTAGACGATTGCGTATCAACCATACCAGATATACTCACGGTTACTTGATGTCATCTGAAAACCTTACCGTCTGCCGTTACTGCAATGTTGCTTTAAGCGTTAAGCATATACTCACGGACTGCCAGATATACAACAATATACAGATTGCGAAAGGGCTTTTGGAGACTTACGATTTACACAAGTACGACAAGGAAAATATGAGAAAAACAGCTTGAAAGAGAGAGAAGAATAATTGTGCGTGGTCAGCGAGGGCGTGTATTTAGTTCCAGAGGCTGGCCGAATGTTCATTGCCCCCTTATTTTAACCGCTGTTGCCAGAGGCGCAGATTAATTTGTACAAATGATATTTTTGTCTCTTTATCGTTGACTTTTTTCAAGCTCATTCACTATTAGGTAAAACTAAACACTTTCATCCGGCAACAGTGTCCTTTACAGAGAGAATTCACTAGTTGGTGGTATTCAGTATGTTCCAAACATGGAAGGAGTGAAGGTGTTAAAGAAATGAAAAAAAATACAATACTATATATCAGCGCCTAGACCTAAAGAACCTGAAAGAACTTTTAAACTTCACCGCTGAAATTCCGAAGATATTGAAATTCCTCAAAGCCACTAACCTCTACCACAAACATTGACTGTATTAATATAACTAAAGTTCTTCCAAAGTTAATGTAATGACCCATATTTTTAATCCCTTTGAAGGAAAAAGCCGCCCAATGGCGTGCATATAATTTTTTTATAAATTCGAATATTGTTAAATAATGTTAATCTACTATATCAATTTGAATAAAAAAAATTAACCTGCATACAAAATTCATAAAATTTGTAATACAATAATAACGCGTTTTCCTCTAGAACACGGAGTATCTATAGAACAGTTTTTTGTATCGTCAACCCAACCATACTTGACAACATAATGCGTATCAAACCAAGTTTTGTCTAAATAAATTATACCTAGTTCTATTTGAATCACGGTACCCTTTTATTTTGCGCAAATACTTCTGTCTTAGTTCAACGATACGCGCGTAGTGTTTCTAAACATGGATAAGTATATTCAGGAATATCCCGCAATTTATCACGAATCAATTCTAAAGTTGGTACTATTACTTTATAAATCGTTGTAAACCCGATTAACGCTAATTCGTGAATTCTCGCGATAACCGCATTATCAGAAATTTCAGAATTTTCTTTTTACAAACACGCGTGCATATTTAAAACAACGCGTTGACACTGAACATGTAAATCTTTGTTTTTAAATTCGGTCCCATCATCGGTTTCATTTATTGCTAAGTCATTTGTATGTGGCTACCAATTTTACTGTCGTTTCAAATGGTCTCCAAAATGCCATTCTAATTAATTATATAATAAAACTTACCCTAACGTCTACGAACAAATAAATATTATATTAATATCAATTCACTGACGCGACCTAACCACTACACCATCAAAAATGTATTATATTAATGATACCTTTCCACACTAGATCACCTACAGTTTGCTATAAATACCTATAACAATTCACTAAACTCACTCAACCAAGAAATAGATATTGTATTAAATATTTCTTTAAAACAAAATTCACACCCGACACTGAATGATACTAATGGATTATAAGCCGAACCACAACACAACCCCCCCGAACACCCTCAAGACCGTAGAATTTTTTCTGCGAAAATCGTCCAACGGAGTTTACTTCGGTTATTTCGTTATATTACGATAAATACTGTAGTTGATAATTGGATTGTTCGGAAATCTTCAGCCACCTGCATCTACATTGCCAACTCTTCAAAATTTTCTTAAATAAAGTAACATATATAAAGTTGTTTTAATTAATTTTTCTTTTTTCAGAAATTTCAAGCGACTTAGTTTAATGTTTACTAATAAATTTATATTATGTATTTTTTTAAAAATATTTCCAAACTAGCTTTCTCATAACATCACGAACTAAAAGTTTACTGAAGTAAGGGGAACATTTGTGTAGCGAGCCTAACAATTTTAGAAAATATATCTGACAACATTGCTTTATTTTATAGTCATTACACTGAAAAGAAAACTTCTTAAAAATTAACTTCATTAATGAAAAATATTTAAATAAAATTCATTTAAGGTTTATTCTTTTGTTCGACAAAAACGAAGTTGGCTCGTAAAATGGATGGAACTTTTAAAAGGGTAATTGGTAAAGCTTTTAAAATAGTTTTTTTTTATCTCCGCCTTTTATTACCAAACTTTATATTAAATTCTAAAACTTGCTAACCTTAATTTAGGACACTGCTATATAGCCGGTTGTTTTCTGGTTTTGCTGTTTTAGCATAGGAGAAAAAAACGCCAGCACTTGCTTGAAAATTTTATGATGTACGAAAGAGATTAAAGCATAACCAAACAATAAAAAAAGTTACTCCGAGAGACAATGCAGCCACTCCGATCAAACTTTTCATTCTGGTTTATTAAAATGTTGAAATATTCATAATATCGAACGGAATATTCACCCTCTTGGTGACTCCTGCTTCGCAATTTTCTTATTTTTAAAATTTTATACCCCTCGTAACGTTCTCAGAACTCAATGAGGTTGAACTTCTGTTAATGGCGTTGCCAAAAATGTGTAAAACATTCTTCTTATTGCAAATGCTCTCTTCAACGTAACCAGTCGCTACATCTGTCGATTTCCATCCAACTTGTCACTGGATCTGATCTATTCTCGTACCTCTATTTGTCATAATAGTAGCAAACGTGTGTCCAAAAGCTTGTCCCGTGTATTACTCAGGATCTTTTTTTTATTTAAATGGAATAAAAGAAAAAATATTTATGCACTTGACACACACTACATATTGGGGCGACTTCTTTCTTCAGCAGATATTGATCAGTATATCTCGTGTGTCCAATCCTAAGACGTGATAATATTACTTGGTGTTTACGCGCAATACTGAGGTTCTTCCATGGAGAAATAACTGGCTTTATTTGTTTCAACTTAGCTTCGGATCTAGTCCACAATTTTTGCCACACATTTCTTGTTGATTTTTTAAAGAAAGCTTTTACTGTGATTAGTCAGTTGCTTATTCACTATTGTGGGATTGTTAAGGTGAGCTTCATTGGCAGCTTGGTCGACTGTTTCATTGCCTCTAATTTGAGTATGTTGATAGTTTTGCTTTTCATTGAATGGATATTTTCTTGTATGTTCCTTACAGGCGCTGAATCTGGGTATAATTGAGTTATTCTTGAAAGAGTTCTTAACGAATCTGTTATTATGAGAAACTCTTTTTGATGGAAGTGCTTGCAAAATGCTGTTGCTTTAAAAATTGCGTCTCTTGTGCAGTAACCAAAGCAGCCAACATGCTATCCTGAGATTTAGAGGCATCCGTGTAAATATGTGTAAAGTCTTCATAGTGTGAGGATATTCGTAGAAATTCTTTTCTAATCAGTACATGAGAAGTTTCTCGTTTGTTGTTAGGAAAACATTACAGTTAGGAGGTTTAAGTAACCAGGGAGGGTATTTGGGGGAGTGTATCTCAACCTTTGGGAAGTTTATAGCTATTTCACTGCTGATCGCATTGATCCGTTGGTAGAAAGGGGGAGTCAAATGTGGTTTTTGAAGAAATATCCTTCTGAAGCGATTGGAAAATATATTGTGGTAAACTGGGATTTTTGGTTTGAAAAGTACTTTAGAAGCGTATGATAGGCTAAGATATTCTCTCCTTATTTTAAGTTATGGTTCTCCCGCTTCACATAGTAAGTTTTCCAGAGGACTGGTGGGAAAAGCTCCCAAAGAAATTCGAACTCAGGATCTGAACTAACATTTTGGGGTGCATTGAAAATTATTCTTATTGATATTTTCATAATTACATCATTGTGGAACGCATAATCATTATAACTTCATAAAATATTCACTATTAATTCAAATAAATATTGTATACAGCTTAGAAATCCATTTGGAAGTCTTGGAATTAATCAAATAATATGACGTTTGTTTGTATTCTCAGTCCTTCTGTATTGTTAGATTGACCTTTTGATATCAAAATTTATTCAATTACATTTTGTTGCCAGGAACATACCTACAAATATGGTATTAAAAATTGTTTTTGTCGGATATTTATAAATGGATAAAACAAAAAATGACAATTGTGGGAAATTGAGGTAGAGCTAAAAAAGAGTCATTTGATTGGCTCAAACTTTCCAGACTAAAATTCTTAACGGGCGAGAATGTTAGTAAGGAAGGATTAGTGAGGATTGTTTAAATTTTCATCTTCCATTGGCGTCTGATGAAATTTTTTTGGGAATAAGAGTGATATTGTCCCTTTTAATTGCAAACCAGAATCTGGTTGTATCTTGCAGATATATCAAACCCGTTTAACTTGGAAGTGTAGCAAAGCTAGGGTCCGAGACTGCATTCACTGGTCCTGAACCAGTATTTGGGATATCTAAAACTGGTGGACTCAAACTAAACATCAGTCGTACTGGAGACACGTGCCAAAACAGCAACACAGCAAACTCCTGGTTAAAAACCCTTGGAGACGCTGATAAGGACAGTGACAGGTTTACTCACCGGTCACTGTACCCTAAGGAAGCACATGCATACAATCGTCATATATAGGGAGGAACCTATCTGTCGGTTGTGCAAGGAAGAGGAGGAAACAGCCTTTCACATTATCTTCGATTGTGAAGCATTATCTCACTGGAGATATAGACTCCTAGGACTAGAAGATTCAAGGGAGGATTACTCCAAGAAGGACCTAGTCAAAAGACTGCTGAGCCTGATAAGGGCTACTGGTCTCTTCACATAAACGGCACAACCAAGAGCACAAAAAGCCTAAAGGCTGAGGTTCCGAGCACTCTAAGCCTCTAACTGGTGGTGCTGAACCAATCAATCAACTTGGAAGTGTATTTCAATAGCCCTCGTGGCATATAGCCATGGGAGTAGTTGTTGCTTCTTAGTGAACGGTCTTTTATTTGAAAAGTAATTTGTTAGGCATTATAATAGTATTAAACTATTATCTTTGACATATATTGATAACACGCTTTAATAAAATGACAATTTTTTACAGGAAACTGTTTTTAAGCAAAAAACAGTGTATATCAATTGGAGTCAACGAGCAGGTTCTATAAATTAAAATTATAATAAATAAACAAAAATAAAATTTGAAAACACCAATCTAGTGGCAATTCTTCTAAATAATATATTAGCTTAGAATCCATTTTTCTTTGCTCACCCAGTAAACATATTTGCGAGAGATGATATATAACTCGCACGCTCTAAAACGCGTACAACGGCGTCTGGATCTCATTAGTACTGAATGTTATAAACTGCTAATTAGTAATTAGCTATTAGAAGATTGCCTCTATGTGTTCGCCTCTGATGTTCTGGAAAATGGATATTCTCTCTAGGATATTATTAGAGAAGCCGTATAAAGGATCGGTGATGATGTGGAATTAAGAATAAAACCAACCGAGAACGTTGATTACTGGGTCATAATACGGTAGTTTTAGTATAATTTTGGTCGATGAAATTTTTGGTGTGGAAAAAGTGTATTAGTATTGAACATACGAGGGTCAAAATTAACTGTCATGTTTAACTTAACACCAAAGTTTCAGTCCAATTCATTTAAAGTTGTACCTAAAGTGAATTTTAAATAGATATTTTTAAAATATTCTCAAACACGTGACCGTTCACTTAGAAGAAGCAACTACTTTTCGGGCTATATACCCCGACAGACATTGAATTACACTTCTAAGTTAAACGGGGTTGGTACGATCTACAAGATTTAACCAACCATTCTGGTTTGCAATATCACTTGTAGAACGATTTTGGCAAATCTGCGCCTCATCAGTACAAGGTAGATATTCTCCGTCCGAGAGTTCTGTAAGCTTAATCCCGGACTGAAGACGATGCTGAAATCACAATCAATGCATATCCTTCAGTAAAGGAAATGTGATAATAAAATATACCCTCGTAACAAATAAAATAATTCAATATATAACTATATATAAAGTGATTAGACACGCGCTGCATAAATGCTTCCTAGATTCGCTATCTGGGGTGGATCAATCCCCATCATTTCATTATTTTCTCGCTTATTTTTGTCCATAGTATCCCATCCCTCGTTTCTTCCTTCCATTTAACTATTCCTATCCTTCTCAAGTCCTCCTCTTTCAGCCACTTAGATCTGGGTCTTTCTTGCCCTCTTACCACCTGGTTTCCCCGTTCAGTTCTCTCAGTATTTAATGATTCATACGTTGCCTGCATTCATTGTCGCCAACTTTTATTGGCACTAAAGTTCTCATTATTTTTTGTTCTACTATCCTCAACTCCTCTTCATCTGTTTGTGTCATCGTTTCTGCTCCACACATTATCACAGGTCTAAATTGTGTTGTAAATGTTTTTTTTTTATTTGGTTATTTAACGTCGGTCTATTTCTGCGACTGAGGCTAATCACCGACGCCGGGAGCACTCTACCCCTAACCGGAAATTTTGCCGTACCCACTGGTGTTCCAACCAGTGGTAGGGTTCTTTATCGAGCCCAACATCCATGGACTCGGGACCTCGGTTTTACGTCTCCTCCGAAAGACGGCATACCTCGTGCTCATTGGTATAATGCCTGCGAGCTGTGATATGCTACTCCGCTGCAGGCTGTACGGGCTATTTACACGACGGTCTTCCCCAGTGGGCCGGTCACCCATCCAAGTACTAACCGCGCTCGACACTGCTTCACTGTAATTATCGCATCAGATGCTTTCCACTACAGTGCTGGGCCGACGTTGTAAATGTTAAATTTAGTGTATCTTGTTAATAGTTTGCTTTTTAGTAGTTCCTCATTGTTATTGGCATAGTATACTCTATTAGCTGGTATTATTTTTTCGTCCATTTCTGTTCTTGGTTCCCCATTACTGCTGCTCCTGACTCCCAGATATTTGATTTTTTCTACTTCCTCAAATTCATATTCCCCTATTTTTATCTTCCTGTTTTCACACTGTTTGCCAACTCTTATTATTCTCATTTTGTTTCCATTTATTTTTAATCCCATTTTTTCACCTTCTTTTGCTAATTCCAGTAGCATTTGTTTCATGATATTCCTTCTTTCTTTGTATATACCTCCCACAATAAATTACTTCTCTACATATTTTTAACATCGAAACACTCCTTTCCTAATGTAATCTTGCTATAGTGTTTCTAATATGAATGTAACGACAATAAAATAAAGCTATGTAGTCAGATTTATTTTCTAAAATTGTTAGGATCACTATACAAATGTTCCCTTTACTTCAGTAAACCGTTACCTAGTTCGTGATGTTCTTAGAAAGCTAGTTTGGAAATATTAAAAAAAAATACCTAATATGAATTTATTAGTATTAAGCATTAAAATAAGCCGCTTGAAATTGCTGGAAAAAGAAAAATTAATTAAAACCACTTTATGTATGCTACTATTTTTAAGAAAATTTTGAATAGCTGGCAACGTAGCAGCAGGTGGATTCGAAATCGAATAGTCTAACTCCAGTAATTGGTAAAATATAACGAAGTAACTGGTCAGTTATTAACGCGGTCCACTGTTTCATAAAAAAGTTTAACGACCTACAGAAGTTGTGCATTAATTTCATTCAGGGGCGTGTGCGAATTGTGTTGTAGATAAATATTAATATAATATCCATTTGTTGGTTGAGTGAGTTTAGTTATAAATACTATATTACAAATTTTATGAGTTTTGTATGCAAATTCAATGAAAAACATTATTTCACGATATTCGAATTTGTAAAAAAAATGTATATGCACGCCATAGGGCGCCATTTCTCATCAGTGGGATTAAAAATATGGGTCATTACATTAACATTAGAATAACTATATTAGAAAAGCGTAGGGTTAAATAAACCCTGTAGGTGGTTTTAACATAAACCTAAATTAACCTTATTTGATTCAATATAAAACATGAACTCTAATCTGTATTTGATTAAATATGAAAATCATGAACAAGCCCCTGGACACGTCTATGAACCTAATCCATTACCAGATAACCATCGATGTTATTTTGTTTGCGTTTTTTGCCGAATTGTAATCTGGAATAGAACGAATAAGGATCATTTCAATTCGAAAACCAATTTAATCCTTTCGGGGGGTAATGAACAGGATCCAATAAAGGATAATCAGAATATTACGCTTTTGATGTTTTGTTTGTGGATTTTTGTTGTTCTGTAGATAAAGGAAATGCTGATAATTGGTGAAGATAAGGAATTTTCGGTGAAAGATATGAATATAATTCTAAATTCAACCGGGAGGGGTGCGGAGATGATGAGATCGGAAAATTACCATACAAACAGACACGCAAAGTAAAAATTAAGGAAGTAATGGCGTTCTGAATAGCCCTACATGAACAAATTTAAACGAGTATTTCGGTAAATTAGTAAAATGTTGTCACAAAGATGGAAGAGATAAATCTAATTTGTATTGTAGTGTACTGTAGGTATTTATGTTAAATGCTATATTATTATTTAATGGTCCAAGTTGCAGAAAGAACGAGACACAGACTAAGTAGAGAGGGAATAATTAAAAAAAACCACCTCTTTACTTCTTAGAAATCACAAAACCTGGGACATGCCACAAGATGGTATGATGAAAAGGTATAACGTTTCAAACTGTATTTTATTTTTCCTACACATCTATCTTTTAATTATATAATACATATATTCTTTTCACAAAAAAAAATGTTTTTCATCTCGATATTTATTTACCTTTGCCTTTATTTGCGCCGTACCCTGAATTTTTGATCAAACGAAAACACATTACAATGAAAAATTCCGAATTTTGTTTTTGTTTTTCCGAAAGTTCCGTATGCCGAATGGAAACAGATTATTTTTGTTTTATTCAGGGCACTGCGAAAAAGGCAATAACAGTCGGAAAATGTAGCGGAGGATTCATATAAAATTTATTACGCAAAAGTTCAGAAGAAAAATTGAGAGAAAAATGAACTAATTTATAATTAACCGCCAGCTGCCGTTTCCTGTAATTTTCTCCGAGCCTTAATCGTTACTATTCACTGAAATATTAAGACCTCGATGAATTGGTTTTCGAAAGAATATAGGAACAAGGGAAATGTCCGTAGAGAAGGGCATTATATACTCGCAATTCCGTAGCTACAAGGCGAAGATAGTTACCGTCTTTCATTAAAAATTACTGACCTCGAGGACTTATGCTGAACAAACCAATTAATTCATTATATACACCACCAATTTACAATTTTAAAATTCACTAATTAATAACACTGCTTCAATTACGGAAAGTTTAAGAATATTTTATTGAAATGTATAAAGAATGTCGAAAAATTATCCTGTCAAACACAAGAGAAACAAAGAGATTTAAAATAATATGTTTATTTCCCAAAACTGAATCTCGAAAAAAAGATTTAATATTAAATAAAGTACTCCTGTGGAACAGACACGAAAAGGAGATTATATCCAAAGCAACAAGAAGGAATGAGATCCAAATACCATTACCTGGGATAGGAGCGTACGGGTCAGGAACCAAACACTCAGAAAGATTGGGAAAACCCCAAATATCTTTCAAGCAGAAATTCACGCCATAAGAAAGTGTGCCCAGTTCAATATTGACAAAGGATATAGAAGGCATAAGATTATCAAAATGACGGATAGTCAAGCAGCTATTATAGCACTGAGCACTTTTGCAATCAGTTCCAAAATGGTGTGAGAATGCCTAGGCATACTGAATGAACTAGGCGGAACAATATAGTAACCCTACTGTGGATTCCAGGACACACTGGAATAGAAAGAAATGAAATAGCAGATGGACTAGCAAAGAGGGGGACTGATAAAGACCCTTTTGGGGGCCGGAACCCTTTTGCGGTATCAGCTCCAATGTCATATTGGAAGAAATAGGCATAGCCGAAGAAAAGAGAAGATCTGACCGTTGGAAAGATCTAGTAGGGATAAGGCAATCAATGATTCTGATGGGTGACTACAACCCGTTGAGATCAAATGAATGCATAAGTCAAAGTAAAACTGCACTAAGAGTTTTAACAGGGATCCTAACGAGACATTGTCGCCTAAACGGGCACTTGAAAAAGTTCAAAATAGTGGAGGAAGAAGAATGTAGATTCTGTGGCATTGAAGAAGTAACCTCCATCTACATACTTGCGAATTGCAGATATCCTAAAATTCCTCAAGGAAATAAGACTAATGAAGCTACTAGTCTCTGCGATGTAGAAGTAAGGGGGGTAATAGATCTTTTAGGTTTCAGTGAATGTCACCCCATCATACATACATACAAAGTAAGGTTTGATAATGTCACCACCTTATTCAATTTCAAGACAAAAAGTTCCTGTAAACCTGTGTGAATAACCTGTACACGAGGGCTGTCTTTCAAGTGTCGCATATAACAACATATTTGGCGCCTGTCAACAAATATTACATGTCAAATTTACTGTTGACAGAAGAACAGAAAGCAATTAGAGTAATTGGTGTAAACAAATGGTTTAACGCTGGAAACTCAGAAAATATATACAGTATTGTCAGTGGTGATGACCTGGTCAAAGGTTTCAGTCAATAGAAGGTGCAATCAACGCCTTCAACAACTCTATTTTTAATATACCAGCAAGCGAGTGACATAACTTCTACCAGAATCTATCAAAAGTATGCAGAAATGCATTCCTCTTCGTGGAGAATACCTTGAAAGTGCAATATGCAAGACAACCCTGATAAAGTAACTGGATTGCGGTTACAAAATGTTTCCATCTTTATTACATTTATTGAGACATCCGATATAAATGACATTATAAAAATTTTAAAAGCTTTTCCAATAACAATTTTAAAAATACACTTGTTCAGTGCCATTCTTCGCCGATCTTTTAAAATGTTGTTAAAACTTCTCTGGCGGATCACAAAAAGAAACTACCAATTTTTCTGATGAAATTAAATACCAAAAAGCAATTTGCTACCCTTGGTAGACTTATACAACAGACTAAAGTACGTTCAAAGGAAGTAACTCTTTTGAAGACACGACTCGGCGGTAAAAAGGAGTTTAAGGAGTTTTCAATTTAATATCTAAGAAACTTCGCGCATTATAACCCATCCTCTACTGTGATTTTCCACTTTGGTTTACTTTTTCCTTTTTTAATTCTGGAAAAATAATTTGTGGAAAATAACTGAGTGTTTTCTCATTAGCTTCTGAGAAAAAATATTTTATCTGGTTTGTAAGAAATAGCGTCAAGAAGAAGGAATTATTTAATTAATTTATACTTTTATTTTTCTAAAAGCAATACTTTTATCAACTTATTAACAAGCTTCTACCCGTGACTTCGTCAGAGTAGATGCTTAGACGCGGGTCATAGTAGACCTCTCTCTCTATAAAGAACGATTTACTCCAACGGATGTCGCGCCCCGGGGGATCGGGTGTACTGGATATATGCATATTCGAATTCTGTGCCCTCCAAAGCTATCGAGAACCAATTTTTGCGGCATTTCGTGCACTTTGGCAAGTTTCTAGGATGCGATGTACTTGTAGGTGCACTTTATGCACCCACAATGCATTTCCGCCACTTCCAGATAATAAAAAAGGCAGGACTTTTTTCCTGCGGTCTTTCTGCACAAAATGCAAAAAACCGAATTAAAATCGGACCGGGCCGCGAAAATCTAGATATTCTTCTCTTTATAGCCAGGTCTAGTAAGCTCTCTACAGACATAAACTGATATGATCCGTAAATCTTAATTCTTCATCTAGCCATATCCCCAAGCTTTACAGTTTTTAACTGTAACGTATGGATTTATTGTCCAACACAGTTTGATTCGAACACCCTTGCAAAAAAACTAAAAGTTACCAGATTAGTTACTAAAGGATGTGTTCCGAAAAAGTGAAAAGTCGTGTTCCAAATCTATTAATAGGCCTTGATGGACGAAGAAGCCAACCACGCATAGTCATAAATCGATTTCTCATCTGATCTGTAGTAGATTCTGTAGATGCATCCCTAAGCATTAAAGATATAAGAATTTTTCCTGTTTTATATTTGAAATTTCTGATTCAAACTAAAAGATTAGAACATCCACATTACTCTAATACTTTAATTGCCAAATAATTTTCGAAAATATTCTACAATTCTCACTTTTCAACAACGATGTTACAATTTATACACGTATATAGTATATAAAATGATCTATTATTCTTGACGACTACCGACGTGTAGTTGGAAATAAAGTTTCTACAAAGAAGTAAAAATAATAAAATAACAAGAGCGGATGCGATGACAAAAATAAGTATATTTATCTGTCAGAACTGTCAAAAATGGAAACTATCAGCTGATGTAGATGTTAAAAAGTGTTGTGTGAAACTGGGAGCAATCTGACCAATCAGCAGTCTACAGAATTGCCAACTTAAATTCCAATCGCTCCTATAGGTTATTAAATATGGTATAGGCAACAGAAATGCCAACTTCAATTCAAATCGCTCCTCTTAGTTTAAAAACAGTGTATAGAAGGAAAATTCGAAGTGCAAATAGAAAATAAAATATATAACATGGAAGAGCTTGTTACAATATTATGTGCTTGATATCGAAATAATTGTGTAAATTTTAAAAATTAAGTATAATAAATCCAACTCTTTTTTTCTTTTGCAGTTATGGGTGTCTTATTTACGTAGCCACGCAGGTAGCTTCCGGAATGAAGTACTTAGAAACGTTGGATTTAGTTCACAGGGACTTAGCCGCTAGGTAAAATTTGCCATTTTTCACCTTAAAATAAAATTTCCTATTCATTTTTTAGAAAAGAGTTAGTAACATATGAGTAATATATTTTTATATTTATTCCTATTTAATGTTTCAGGAATTGCGTTGTCGACAAAAATTTCACTGTAAAAGTATCGGATCATGCTATGTATTGCGATCGCTATGAAAATGACTACTATATTAGCGACACAAAAGCTAGGTTACCTCTAAGGTGGATGTCATGGGAAGCACTATTACTGGTAAGTATCTCAATCTCAATTACACAAATATTTAAATGGTTCTAGAAGAGCCACATATATACCGCATGTAGAAACTAGAATGAAAAGTACCAACCTGGGTAACCCTGAAATGGGTGCCAGGTCACTAGGGTATTGAAGGGAATGAAAAAGCAGACGCCCTAGCACGAGAAGGATCCGCAACCGGCTACACCGGCCCTGAGCCGGTAACCGGTGTAACCAAGGCTTCGGTAAGAACCACATTAAACCAGTGGGTGCACAAACAAATACTGGCAAACAATTCCGAAGCTCAAACACAGTAAACTGATGGTTAAACAACCCATACCAAAACATACTGAAGAAATCCTTAAGTTAAATAGAACCTATATGTAGATTATGTGGTGAGGAGGAGGAAACAGCCACCCATATAATTTTCGAATGTGACGATCTACGTTGGTGGAGGTATAGACAGATAGGGCTGGATGACCCTGTACCCAACCTCACCAAAAGAGATACTATGAAGAGACTTCTAGATCTCATCAAGGTCACAAATCTTCTCACGGACTAGCAGACAGACAGGACACTACAATAAGCCAACGGCTGCAGTGTTGGGGCCCACTAACCAACCATCCTGGGTTTAGTTGTTTTACAGATGCTCCTGTTTGACTCTTTGATCCGCATCCAGTTCCTGAATCTTCAAATTTGTCTATGCCTTTTACTATTAATCCCAACTCATAAACAGTTCTTTCCTTAGTTACTAAAGTTTATCTCTAGTCGTACTGGATCAACTTACGTTCATCTTTTCTGGCGATGTTCAAGTCATTCTGACGATGTTTTTTTCAACTTTGCGATATTATCTTGTGCTGGAATTTTTTTCTCGTCCTGGCGATGTTTTCATCATCCTGGTGATGTTTTTATCGCTCTGGCTTTAACGAGAATTCCGTTAACCAGGTGATGTTTCTCTGGTCCCGACAATAATTTACTTCTAGTGGGGATAATTTTATTTTTCGCAACCAATGCATATCAAAAATATGTACAGTAAAAGATCTTCTGTTGATGAAATATGTTGATAGTTATTCCAGGTCCATGCCAAACCGACAAAACAAAAACACCTAACCAAAAAGTACCTTTCTGGGAGTTGTATTGTTTTTGGTTTAATATATATAATTCTAATGTTTTTTAGGGTCGGCAAACTACGAAAAGTGATGTCTGGGCTTTTGCAGTCACCTTGTGGGAAATTCTAATGCTTTGTACTCAACAACCTTACGCAGAACTGACCAGCGAACAAGTAGTAGAGAACAGTAATCATTGGTATCAAAACGACGGCTGTCAAAGGTATTAATCACTCATTATTACGTTTTTTTAAAAGGCCAACCATTTATGCTGCTATACTAGATAAATATGCCGGTATAAACAGGTATTAATAGACAGGAAGGGGCTAAAAAGGAAAACGGTGTTTATATTATATTAAAGATATGAAACTAGTTAGGAGAATATTGGAATATTGAAATCAGATCATGCTGAAAAATGAGGGAATCTTACCGGTAAACTAAAACATATAACTACGTAGAAAGAGAGTAGATTGTAATTTATTACTTGACTAACGGTCTTGAAGAACTTTCTAGGAAACGGATTTAAGAGCAGCTTTTTTGTAAAGCGACTTTCGTTATAGGATGAAGCGACGCATTAATGGAAGTTTGAATTGGAATGCTGGCTGTATACGGATATGGGAGAAAGTATTAAATAAGCGATTGGGTGTGCGGTCTCAAATACATTGTTGCGAGGCTCGGTTGCAATTGCAACACAATTTTTGTGAACTGAAAATTTCAAAAAACTAAATTAAATCTGTTATAGTATTTTTCTTGTAAACAGGTATCTGCCAAGACCATCAGCATGTCCTAGAGAAATATATGACTTGATGGGAGAATGTTGGAAACGAAACGCTGCCGACAGACCTCGATTTTCGGAAATCCATCTGTTCTTGCAGAGAAAAAATTTGGGATACATGCCTGCCCCAAATTCACAAGTGTAGACGAAACAGTGCGGTAATTTAAAGTAAATAAAAAAGACTTCTATTCGTAATTACTCAAATTTTCGGTATGAATGTGATTTTTTCTCGACTGGATGTGACACAGGTACTACTTTAGGTTAAGAGACTCCTGATAGGTAATTGCAAAAACATGAAGTTTTATAAGACCCTACTGCAGGTACATTTTTATTCATTTTTGATAAATAATGTTTTGCAGACTGTACAGATTTTCTAATTTTATATATTGGCTGTATATACTTGCAAACAGCATTATTCAAGCGGGATAAAAAGAAGAGACGAGATATCGTATAGGTACTGTTCTTATAAGGAGTCACAAATCCCCTAAAGACAACACAAGCAACTTTGACAAACAGTATCTAAGAATATCAACAGCCTGGCAACATTGAGATCTCGTCTTGAATAACGTTTGGATCAGTTCAAATCTGCTACGGTTGAGGCTTGTGACACAAAAATTGTGTAAATGAAATAAAAATAATTTGACTTCACTTTGATAGACCACAGTAATGAATTTTGCTTATAGAACTTCTAGTTTTTGTATTTGTTTTCCACCTTTTTTAATTTTTCACTTACTTGTAAACCCATTGTGATATCGCACAATTAGATGTGCAAATTTTAATCATATCTATTTCTTAAAAAAAAAATTGTAAAATTATTGTAGTCGAAAAATATTTGTCGGAAAAGTTTCTAGTAATAAGAAAAGAAATATATGGCATTATATAATATAGAAATATTACATTGAATTATATAGTATGCTCTTTTGGTCAAATGAATTTAATCTGAAATTGTTTTTGTATATAGATTTTAGTTGTTTTTATTATAAAGCACAATTTTATAGTATTAAAAAATAATATCATTTTACCATCTTTGTCAATGAAAAAAGATAGACGAGTGTGACATGTAGTGACTTGAATCTGACAGAAAAAGAGTCGAGTAACAATATATTATAAAGCGCGAGAATTTATTATCACTAAACTGCGAAAATTTCAACATATTTTGTCTATTCAGTGATATACGTGTTAATGATAGGTATGTATGAAATTAGTTGGAGATATACAGTTATGTTTTTTTAATAGATCACCCTATACTTAGAAAAATATGTTAGATAATTGAGGTGGAAAGTCATTTGGTCCTCCTTTCTCTATCCATATGGTAGGAAACAAAAGTTTAAATCTAAAGAATGTATAAATTAGGTGAAGGTTTACAGAGAAATTTAAAATAAGAACGATAGTAAATTTAAAATCACTTATAATGTAATTGATTTGATAATAGCAATTTTTTTATCACGGATGAATATAGTCCAATACAATGGATTAAAAGAGTTTTATTAAATTTTTAGTAAACTCTCACAATTTTAGAAAAATTTAAATAAATCAGAACCATCTGTGTGTGGGGAACCCGAAAAATACAACTATAATATGGGGTAATCCGTTTTAAAAAAAAAATTACTCTGATACCCCTTTTTTTGGATCATCCTGTATATTTCAAAATAATTATATAATAAACCCATCATTAACACATATAGCTGAATAGATGTTGACATTTTTACCAGTTATCCATAATGGACAGTCGCATCAATGGTGATCCACCCCGTATTACCAAAATAAAGGTCATCTACGCAGAATGCTCACATACCAAATCCCAAAAAATGTATCATTTATGACTGTTTTCGTAATTTTTAAATTCATTTTCACTTTCTAATGCTATAACTTGAAAACCGTTTTCGAAGAAATGGCCAAAAATAATGTTTCATGTCTGCATTTTTTTTATTTTGCTCTTACCGTTTTCGAAGCAGGAAAAAAATCGTGTTCGAACAAGCTCAAAGTCTAAAAAGAAATATAGTAGTAATGATTTTATGAACAACGCAATTTTGGATTGAGTTGGAAAGGTCGAACATGCAGTTAGCATCTATCTAGTAAATATATATCTATCTATCTAGTAAATAAAATACATGGCAGTCTCAGCTCAAAACTGAAACTGGAGATTCGGCTCTTGAATTATGAATATTCAGTAATTACCCCCTTCACCCCTACCTGGATCCGCCACTGTCGTTAATTCAGATATTCAGTTTACATACTTTGGAGATCCGTTTTCTAAAATATACACTTGATCTAGTGATTTATAAACAACACTCAAACTCAAACAGTTTACTTTACAGAACTGAAATTATTTTAAAAACCACACATTTATAAGACTAAATGATTTTGATCACGAGAGCATTTTTGTAAAATACACTTAGTCCTGAAGTATGCTCAACAATTGTATAAAAAAATATTTTTGTCAGCTTGTCATTAGTGGAAAATTTTTGTGTAGTAAATGTTTTTAATCTAAAAATCACCCTTTAACCTACATTGCTGTTCGACCCCAAAAAGAATGTTTTGCTGCCAAAAGTACAGATTCAAAATAAATATATCTGAAAAATAACTGCAATTACATATACCACTATTAATATTTCTAATACCTTTAAATATTTTGTCGAATTAATTCTTATAAAAACTTTTCCAAGACAATCAAATTTCGAAAAAAAAGTTGTTAAATCATCGGGATCTTTGATGACAAGAACGGTTCGTGGTAGACTCGCGAGCAACTAACCAGACTCGGTTTCCGTTCGCGCGCGTTTTCCATTTTATACTCACTTTTAGACGACATAACCTCGAAAATTCAACGTCAATAGAAGGACGACTCCCTCATACATATTCAATGAAATAATGATAAATAACAATCTTCAAAGACTTTTTGTTAGAAGAAATTATGGAAGACGTTCGACGATCGGTATATTATGGCATAATTATCATTGTCACTTCAACGCAGGGTTATTATTTTTTATTATAATATGACAATATTGTAAAATATCAAAAATTTAAAATTAAAAACTGACAAAAATTCACGATAGATTCAATTACGCGCATTGTGTCTACCAAAAAATTCGGTTTAATTGGTCAACAAATTTGGCACTGCTGTGGCTTTATTCCCTGTTTCATCCTCCTTCTTTGGTATTCTAGAATACGTAATTGTGATCTTGAGAGAACAGCAGTAGAGTAGAATAGAGCAATTATTCCCGGGGAACGTTCTATTCTATTGCCGTCAAGAATTGATGCCCAGGCGAGAACATCTTCACTGTTGTCCCAGGACACACTGGAAGATGGCAATGAAATAGCAAATGAAGTAGCAAAGAGAGAGACTAAAACGCACTTATATGGTATAAGATTCAACTTATTATGGGAAGAAATAGGCAACGCCAAGAAGAAGAAAAGAGATGAAGACATCCAGTTGGACTAAACTACAATTTAATGCATAATCCAGAATAAAACTGCATTAAGAGTTTTCACAGGCGTCCTGAAGGGACATTGCTACTTGAATCGACACCTCAAAAACCTCCAACTAGTGGGACTGTTGATGTAGATTTTGTGGAATGTAAGAAGAAACTTCCATTCACTTTCTTGTGGAATCCAGAATTCTAGGACACAACTGAACCCAGGAGACTATTGGATACCTAAACTGAAGTCTGCAGATATCCTAAAATTATTCCGGAAAATAGGTCTAAACGAGCTACTAGTCCCTGATACTTTCCTCAGGAACTGAGTAGAAGAAAGGGGACACAAAAAATCTCATAGACTGAGGGTGTAGCCCGAAATCTTTATTATGTCATTGAAGCAAACTAATTATGTTATCTTTATATAAATGTGGACAAAAAGTTTTATTTAATAGTGGTATATCAAAGCAATGTATATATATTTTCAAGATATGAAGTGTTAAACTGAAACAATCGATTTTTCGATTACCAACATGGGTTTTGGCAAAACAAAACGTTTCGTTCACCTCTCCTTTTCCCTTAGGGCCGATTCTACAATGCCAGTATAGTTATTCCTTCGACATTTTAAACCTAGATTTATACTGAGAATAACTGGTTGGCAGTTCTACAATGAATTTCTATGGCAGGTAGATTTATTCTGACAATATTTCGCTGGTAGTTCCAATCAACCAACATTTGGCGCTTTGAAAAGCCGAAATTTCCGTAGTTTTTCATAATAACTCAATTTTTTAGCTTGTTTGAATTCACTTGATTCAGAATATTAGTTTATTTTTTGTTATTTTGGAATGGATGTACTATTTAGCATAATAGAAGAGGTTGAAAACAATAATTTTGGATGTAGGTTCTCAATTTTAATATGTCCTGCAGACATTAGGGAACCTCATTCGCCTTTATGCTATACTCTACCTAACTTAGGATATTTTATGATCGATATAATCTTTCTCATGTTCTGACACGAGACATGACAACAATGTTGGTATTTTTACTCGAAACCCACCAACGGAAATGCAGAATAACTTTTATTCCTCGGTTATACCCTCAAACTGGAATACATAACTTATTCTGATTTATACTTGGAATAAAGATGTACCTCTAACGTAGAACGTATAGCGAATACCAGGTTTATACATACTCAAATTGTAGAACAGGTCCTTTTAATAAACTCGTCTCCGACAAGTATTTTTCGCAAAAATGTTAAATGTATATAAAAATCCTCTATCTCTTTTGTGCTTCCTTGATAAGTATGTCGATTATTACCATACATCTGATATTTAGATGTTTTTTCTTTGGAAAAAAATAATGTTTTTGTACCATACCTTCGTGAATAGCCGAGCGCTACGTCATACGGTTCACATACAATGAAAAAAAAAACCTTCAATTATATAAATATTAAATATAAATATATACCTTTTATTATTTGGTTGTGATGAACTTCAAATTTTTAAAATAAATTCAATTATCTCCTCATACGGTCAATGATGTAGTTTATAATATTATTTAATTGTATACAGGTTGTCCTAGAAGTTTCAGATTTTAAATATCTCACATTGTTCTTTGAGTATATATTTATTTAGCCAATAATGTTTTAGAAAAAGGAAGAGAAAGAGTTCAACTTTTAGAAGGGATCAAAATACGTTGACGCTACTTCCATTAGAATAATATCATTTTTCAAACACTCTATATATAGCTTAATTCATTTATAATAAAAATTATGTAAAAAGAAATTGCACTCTATCCTTTCTGAGTAGCGAAATATCTTTTGAAACTTCTGGAACACCTGGTATTTTACTTTTACTGTATAATTTTCACTATATCTAAAAAAAACGCCAAAAGAAGTAGCACAGATTATAGTAATTATATCTGACTACTAGCGCAACAAATTTTTTTTAATAGAGCTCAATGTCCTTATGCAATTCAGAACCTTCTATATCATCTGGATGGACCATTGTTTAGTTAAGTGATGTGTCGAAATAAATGTCTTAAAAAATGTCTATTTATTTTACAGGTAAGTTTTCTTTGCTGGACCATGGCATCATTTTTTGTAATCAATTCTATAAATAGCATTTTTTCTAACCTGAAGATTTATTTAAAAGTTCTCAAGTTCCTCAAACCCGTTTTCCCCATGTTTTTCATTGGGAATGTACACTTTTCTAGTCAACTAAATTTTCTAAAAATAAATTTAATGTACAATAATATGTCGTTGTTGTAATAGTATAGGTATACAAAAATTAATATTTTTATTCAGATTTCTAAAACAAAAAGTGGAATAGTCGATTTAATTTTTCAGCACTTCTATATGAAATGAAATTCAGGAAAAGTGATTACAATGATTTTTTTAAATATACATATGCATATAAACATTATTATAATTCGATACGATGGAATGCTAGAACAGTATAGATATAAATTTAAAATTATACCTCATTATAAAGTTTAAGTTTTCTTGAATTGATTAAAAATCTCCAATTTTTAAACTGTGGATTCGAAACCCAAAAAATATTATTATTTTATGAGTATAATATATATTTTTTCCATGAATAAATAAATAAAACAAATACTTCGTTGATTTTTAATTAATAAAAAATGTATTTCAATACATACCCCTTTTATACACGTTGAAATTATTTAAAAAATCACTGTCACTGATTAGGTTTTTACCATATTTAATTTAATAATAATTAATAGAAAATACATCCTTTGTTTGATCTAATTACTCTTTATAGAAATAGTCAATATTTATATTATGTATAGTACATTTGGTATACATTTTTTATTGATATTTTTTTTATTTTGTCTATTGGGACTTCAATTAATAGATTATATTTTTTTCTTTCAGTCAAACTGAACAAGGACAAGTAATATGCCCAAATCTTTACTACCTTCAAAGTTTTTAAAATTCATGTAGTGTATTATACAGAGTGTTTCATTAATTGGAACTAATACAACTACAGTTTATAACATTATCACCATTTTCATGCTTAGCTTCATCACCAATTAATCGTTGTGGTAAGCACAGCCACTAGAACCCTAGGAAATCCAAGTACAACCCTATGAAATCTCTAGGACAAATATATGACATCCCTAGGATATCTCTAGTAGCCCAACACTATGGCATAGCCAAAACCCCTTCTAAGCCATATCCTCTAGTGAGTATCAATGATCCATCAGCTTTTCCCGAAAACATTGAAATGAAAAATTAGGGCCACTTAACCAATGTACAAGATAAGTAAAAGTACAGGCCTCACTAAATCCATTATCCATTGACAGGAATAAAGTTAATCTTGCTTTGGTTATTGAATTTAATTTTCAACTACCTGGCTGTAAGAGCTATGGGAAATGGGTCCGGTCCAACGTAAGTTTTTCTAATTCTATCTTACTATATTCAAGCCGCTGACAAACCTATGTAGCAACTTGAAAACCCGTATCATGCCAAGCATATTCTTCCTTGCTGTGTTGTAACAAGATGTAAATGTAAAAACCATTTATATATACTCATTAAAAACCATGACTTAACTCTTTCATACACCCTTCTGAACTATGTAAGTCGAATAAACATTTCTGGCTCCTACAAAAATTCATACGACGGGAGAAAGTGAGTTTTTGATCTTTTCCAAATTCTACGAAGCTTGCGTTATTGCTATCGTAAAATATTTTCATTTATTAATGAAACACCCTGTATAATTATAATTAATAAAAGAAACTCCATCAGTTCATCTTTTTCTTAATAATTATTCTCCACCTCTATACCATTTCAACGGCCTATCTGAAGAATATCTGTTCAATTTCATAAATTTTTACTCAGTTATTAAAGAATTCTTTTTATAAAACATAGTTTCGAGAAATCGAATTTTTTATATAGGTACACATAATTTTTTTAGGGACATTCTGTATATACTATAGTCAATTTCAAATTAGAAATTAAGTTGTTTTAAAACAATATACACTTTGGCATTCCACATAAATTTAATTATTTTTTTCCTTACTCCATTTTATTTCGTCATTTCTTGAGATTAAATTCAAGCGAATGTAGAAAATAAAATAAAAGAAATTTATTTGGAATCCTGAATAGAACAATGATTTCGATATTCAACTGTATTGGAAAAAATCTAAGCCTTCACTAATGTACAAAAAGTATATTTCTTGTATATGCTTTTTGTAGTAATTTTAATCACTTTGTCTCAATATTTTCAACAACAACAAATCAGTTTGCGTCGTAATAAAACTTTCCAATTGTATTGTCTGGAATTTTAATCTGTTTCTCCTTCTTGATTCAACTCTCCAAATTATTTTTTTCTGTATCATTTACAGGCAGTGTCGGTCTGTATATTCTTCGATATCAGTTTAAAAACATAAATGTATATAAAATAAAATTGGGCTTTAATAAAATTGTAAACTTTGAACATAGTAAATCATAATAAAGAAACCTAACTATTTTCAATTAAATATACGGAATGATTCATAACTAAAGAGAGTAGCCAATAAAATAATATTCCTTGTCTAAAGTTGTTCCATTTTTTAAGTCAAAACTATGTTTGAAGGGTGCCCATTGAAAATGAGTTTGTCAAGAGCCAGACCGACACTGTTCACAAAAATAAAAAAGTTATTGCTACGATTTTAATCGTATTTTTGGTATTCGTGAATATGGAGGATCAAAAAAATGTGAGCGTCTGTAGAAAGTCCGACTGATAAATTTTTATGTTTGAGAATGAAGGTCAGAATAATAAAAAAACGAATCTTGATTATTTGACAGTGTAATTGAAGGTATAACTAATAATTTGGCGTTAAAAAGGGTTATGTCAAATAATAAGTGTACATTTTTACCCAATTTTAAGTTTTTTTTATATTCCTCCAAAAAAAATTGTTGTTTAATTCCAATCAAGTGGAAAACAAATTCTTATAAACAATATGATTTAGTGTTGTGTTTAAAATCAGAGAATTAATGCCTTCAATCGAAATGGAAGTCTTAGAAAATTTAATTAACAATCGTCTAACTTGTTGAAAAATTGTGTTGAAATCCGAGTTGAAATCATGCACGGCGTTAATTTATAATCATTAGCAATAGATATATTTTTGTGACCTAGAACCTTCTTTTTGTCAATTTTCTCCTCTTCAAGAATAATTTTTCATATCTTTGGTAGTTTTTGAATTATTTCCGAAAAACTAAATGCATTTTTTCTTCTTAATTTATTTATAAATTAAGTAAATAAAAGGTATGAGTATTGAATTAGGATTTAAAGGATTGAAACAGAAGAAAATGTCACCAATTTGATATTTTTTAGAATAAGCCTTTTTAACTATAGATAAATTAAATGTATCTACCTAATACTTAAAAAAAATCCTCTATTTTGTCTATTATCCTTGTTCTTACTTTATTGTGTCACTTTATCCTACTCTATTGTATATTTCCAGTGCCATCGATTTGTGTATATAAAAAAACTGTTTTGTAAATATTAAGTATAAACTAGTTTTTATGGGCCAAGACTCATAATGTACCAAGGATGTATACAGGCATGATTATTTTTAGATATATACGATTCTAAGAAACCTAATGTAAGTACCTATTTATGTATTTTCTATAAAGTATGTTATAATTATTATTGAGAGGTGAAAAACTTATTGTATACTCGTATACCTGAAGAAGGAAATATTCACTTTTTGTTATAACAAATAAAAAAAATGGGACAGCTATTTAGTTGTGAAAAAGGATTCTGACAGGACATACAGGGTAGTATAGTGAACCTGGAGGAATTGTTAAATTAGATATGTATGTGGCATTTTAACTTTACAATAAAAGACTGAAATAACTCGGAAAGATAACGTACTAACCAAGATACAATCTTTAAAATGCCTCATCATGTTTAAGCCCTTTCATTTATGTACATATTGAAGAGTTACATGTCTATAACTACTTTACTTTTCTTCTTTCACTAAATTTTCAATAAACTTTCCTATACCACCTTGTATAATATATCCAAATTTCCAATTAAGACAATTTTTGAATCAAGCACCTAAGGGAAGAGTCTTTTGAAATACATTCACAAATATATTCAGTACATGCAAAGACACTTGTAAAAAAGTATTTAAAAAAGACATCCTTTAGGGTACATTGTGTAATATATAGAACCGTCTATTAAAACTCTGTTGTACTAAAACC
Organism: Lochmaea capreae; assembly: GCA_949126875.1. Taxonomy (NCBI): domain Eukaryota; kingdom Metazoa; phylum Arthropoda; class Insecta; order Coleoptera; family Chrysomelidae; genus Lochmaea; species Lochmaea capreae. The sequence continues at coordinate 24,086,128 of OX421404.1, forward strand.
TCTCTTAAAAAAAGATTGTTTTTCAACTAAAAAAAATTAATAATTTCAAAACGTTTGCAGTCAAATTGTTACTTTGATATACAGGGTGTTTCATATAAAACATAGTCCATTGTGAGATGGAAGATTCTAGGCTTCGAAATATTACAACCTACAAGTTTGCACCTAGCTTTTATCTTGTCCTTTTTCACTCTCTCCCAATTAACTGTCCCAAAACTAGAATAGTAGTACAAATGAACATGATATTTTGTGTTCGGTTTTGAGTCCCAAAATGAGTTATTTACCGTTATCAACATCTAAACAACAATTTCAAATTATACAGTGTGACCCATTTTATTTGGAAGCACCCCTATAAAATCCGCATTTTTCAACCGATTTTGATTTAGTCTTTTTTGTTAGATTCAGTATCAAAAACAGTATTTGAGCACAAATTTTCATACCATAATAGCTATTTTCAAGGCCCTCTACGTTAATTTTTCTTTGCCAAAAAAAGACGAAAGTATATTAGGCATTTTTTTTTCTCAAATATGACTACACCACTGGATTCGGAATCATCAGAAATGTAAACTATCAAAATTTTATAAAAAAAGTTTTATTAACAACAAAGTTATCACTACATGAATTTGGAAAAAGTTGTTTTTTAATTAATTTTTTACTAAGAATGTACACATTTTAAAAATGGCAACATGGTAAACAAAAACTAGGACTCAAACATATTGCACTGTAAAAATTCGGAGCCGATACCTTAACCCGTTCTGGAGTTATACCTTCTGAGAGTAATGTAAAATTGTGCTGATGTGACGAAAATACAAATTAACACCAAATAATATATTTTGATTATTAAACTACTTAATAATAATTTAATTCTAAATTTTTGTAGCCTCGACTAGACCTCCGTTAATTTCCATACATTTCTCGTATCGTTTGCGACTATGTCTTAGCCCTTTTTTTATTTCATGTGGCGTTATTCCAGCACACGCCTGTCGTATTCTGTCACATAGTTCTGCTCTATTCCTTGGACGTGTCTTATACACTTTTTGTGTCAAAAGACCCCACAGATAAAAATCCAATATAGTTAAATCGGGCGATCTAGGAGGCCATTCGATTAACTCGCTACCGCGACCTATCCAACCATTTGGAAATTTTTCGTTAAGCCGCTGCCTGACAATCCTAGAATAGTGTACAGAACAACCATCTTACTGAAATATCAAATTTCTTCTTTCTGCTAGTGGCAGTTCGTCAATCACTGCGGATAACTCACCTTCCAAGAATTCCATGAAGTTATTGGCATTCATGTTACCCTCAAAAAAGAATGGACCTATTATCCTTTCTTTTAAAATTTCGGCTTCGAATTTTTACAGTGCAATATGTTTGAGTCCTAGTTTTTGTTTACCACGTTGCCATTTTTAAAATGTGTCTACATTCTTAGTAAAAAATTAATCAAAAAACAACTTTTTCCAAATTCATGTAGTGATAACTTTGTTGTTAATAAAACTTTTTTTATAAAATTTTGATAGTTTACATTTGTGATGATTCCGAATCCAGTGGTGTAGTCATATTTGAGAAAAAAAAATGCCTAATATACTTTCGTCTTTTTTGGCAAAGAAAAATTAACGTAGAGGGCCTTGAAAATAGCTATTATGGTATGAAAATTTGTGCTCAAATTCTGTTTTTGATACTGAATCTAACAAAAAAGACTAAATCAAAATCGGTTGAAAAATGCGGATTTTATAGGGGTGCTTCCAAACAAAATGGGTCACACTGTATAAAAGCAATAAAACACACACTAACAACATATTATGAGCCTTAATAATTTGCAGTGAAAAACAGTTAACACTCGGTGTTAAAAGCGATTTTAAAGTAAAAGGGCATTAACATGTCATATCAACAGTTTATTTTTAATATTTCTGTGGTCTACTACTTCAAAAACATATTTCAACTCATAACAAATTTAAAATTTATTAATTTTTATCATTTTTACATGTTTCAATAATACAGGAGAGTGTCTACTCAGTTGGACAGGACACTCATGGCGCTATAGACAAATCCTGTTAATATTTTTATTTAGTCAGTTTGTAATATTTTTCAAAGCCAAGAACTTCCCATTTCACAATCCATTTATTTTTATAGTTAAAAAATTTTGTTTATTCAAAACACGAATTAATTTATCGAGAAATATTTTTAAATTTGAAAAATGATCTGAAATAATAATTTGAGATGAAAGTACACATGCGAATTGTTAACAGTAAGTTGATTTTTGTAATATGGCACGAGACAATCAAGTGCGTTTTAAATAAAATTAAAGTTAAATCATGCTTATAGCGAAAGCATCTAGTTCGATTAGTATAATTAAAAAAAAACTGGCATTTAAAAATTTTTCTTATGTTGCACCTCTATCGAAAGCTTCTTTGTGCAAAAAAAATTAGGAATCACCTGTAAGATTTAAACAAAGAACTGATCAATTGTAAATGTGAAGATGTTTCAAAAATGTCTTTTCTTTTATATGGATTTTGAATATTTCTGGTAGTGACAAAATTTTGCTAAAAATGGCTTAAGAATAAAAAATATTTTTTCAAGATTAAAAAGTCTCTCATTGTTTACTAATATACAAGATGAAATGGGAATTTTGACTGAAATTTCTTTTGGTCATAATTATTGAACAGTAAGCCGATTTATCGCATATTTTTATTAAATGTTACACTGCTACAACCTCATTGGAACCAGAAAAAAATAATTGCCGGTTTCTAGAAAGTTCGTTATGTTCATATTAAAAATTTCACCCTGTATATGGTTTTTGAAAACTAAGAATTTAAGAAATTATACTGTTAAATAACACAAAAGGTGTTTGTATTTTTTCTTCACACCATCACTCAATGTTTAATAAAAAAATAAAATTTAATTATTAATCAAAAGTACGAAATAAACGAGAAATTTGAGAAAATATAACTTACTCGTAACAACTTAATATTGTATACAGAAAGGTATAATAACCAATCCACCTTATCCTGTATTAGACGAAATTCAAAATGAAATTTTTGCAACAAAATATTTTTTTAAATTGTTAGTCATATTTAATTTTTTTATTAAAAATTGAGTGGTTATGTGGGAGAAAAAAGTACTCACTTAAATCTTGATTGATTTCCAAAAACCCTGATTTTTTTTGGTTTCATTGAATCAGTTAATAAGATGGTAGTAATGTAACATTTCATTAAAATATAAGACAAATCAAAGTTTCCTATCAAAAGTTATGCCAAAAAAAAAATTTAATATCGACCAAAATTCTCATTTCACCCTGTATATTAATAAGCAATGAGAGTTGACACTTTTTAATGGTCATTTGACATCCCACATCACGAGGTAGGAATATGACCCTCTATAAATGGCCTAAGAACATTGATTCAAATATTGTTTCTTTGTTTAAATTGTGCATTTTCTTGTGCAAATCCAAATGTGGTAAAAGATAATTCTCAAAAAAAAAACTACTGAATTCTCTATTGTGTAATAGACTAAATCACTCTTTATAATCACAAAGCTCCTTTTCATGTGGACATTTTTATATAGGTGTTTGATTATACATACATATCACGAATAAGATTATTTCAATTTTCATTAAATATTACATGTGTCAGAATTGTGTGTTTTTCTGTAAATACATATGTTTATTTATTACAGTTAGAAAATAAACGACACATAATACTGATTTTTTTGTGTTTTTTTTAATTACCTTAATCATATAGATCTTTTAGGTCTCAGTGAATGTCACCCCATCACATACATACAATTACCTTAAATATTTACAAAAGTACATACCCATGTTGAGAAATGATCACTCGCCCATTAGTTTTCTGAAGAAATCGTTCTTTATTCCGAAAATCTTTTACACAATTACACGAAATTTCACAAAAGTATACGCGACGCACTAAACGCGAAAAACCTAGTCTGTTAAATCATTCGTTTTAAACTGTCAACATCAACCTTCAGCAACCACCGCCTGCTACAATGTTTTCAAGTAAAATTTAAGTGTAGCCTAAGCAAGTCGATTCTAAAAAAAATTGTTTGTATAGAATATCTGTGGTGTAGGTACGTGAGTAACTGAAGTACGTCATGGATACAAAAACTAGTTGTATGCTTTTTATATTGGATTGGGAATTAAAAATAGCTAGTCCAATAAATATTTTTGATCAATAAATTTCAATATGAAAATTTGTTTTAAAATCAAATTGTTCTATGTTTTGATTGATTTTGCATAAAATTCTAGTACTTATATTATATTTTGAAGACTGTAAAGGAAACTATTCAAAATTATATTCTCTTTTTCCTTCAATAAAAAAACTTTATTTCTTATCTGTAATATTGTTTAAAATATAGTATATATTTTTAATAAATAAGTAACATACAAAGATATTGAAATATCAGCAAGTTATAACAACAAGTAGAGGTACCTGAAATATCAAAAACGTGTAGGCATTTTATGATAGAAAAATTGCAAAATAGGTAAACGAAAATTTGACAATCTGTTATAAAACGCCTATGCTATTTATGAACGACGAATTTTGTAATCTGGCAACGATAAATCCACCTTATATTATGTAGCAAAGGGAATTTAGCATATTCCTTTATAAAATTTATATTGCTGATAGGATTATTATTATCAAACACTTACCTTAAGTTGTCTTAGTCGAAGCAATGCCACCTTAACCACCATTCATAGTAAAGAACCGTCTTAAAATCGACTCGTACAATAGAGTTCTAGTTTTTTATATTCGAAAATCCCGATTCACTTCACATATACACCAATACGCAAGTATATTTATAACAACCCGTTAATTAAAAGATTCATCCGAGTATATTTAAATAAAAACAAATCACAGTATGGAGAATAAATCGAAAATGCACCTCTTGGAAATATACTCGTAGTCGCCATGTTATAAGTTACATAAACATACCGGTATCGTAGCTCCAGCTTGCTTGATTTACAAATTTAAATTTTGACAGTTTTGTCAGAAGAATAAATTGGATGTGGCTAATATTCCACCGGTAGAATTCGTAAGCGGTTGTAACATTTACAAATAAATTAGGAACATGTAAACATTTTTCTCGTAGTAGTTACCTACTAATAAGGGGAAGTGATAGTTTATTATTATTAAAAATGAATACGAGAAACCAAACAATGACTTTATTGTGACAAAAAACAAACTAATTTGTACTAGAATTATGATTTGGACCGAATTTTGAAAATATTAAGTAATGATAAATGTGTTTTTTTTAATAACAGCAGAATTTCAATAGAATTTAAACAAAAAAAAATATCCATTTTGAAATTTTGCTAATATTCCAACAGCTAGAATTACAGATAGGTCGCAGAAAACGTTTTTAAGAACAATCTTTACTCTCTTTAATAATAAGGAATAGACAAAATTTCATTTGTACTGATTCAGTCATTAACAGCTGCAAAATAATATACCAGGGGTTTCGTAATGATGATGTTGGGAAAAATAAAACAGATATCTTATAATTTTTGAAGATGAGTTTACTCAAAATATGGGATATAGTCAGAATTTGACAGTTAAATGCTATATAATGACATCTCTTTGTTAATCTTGAGAAATTAGTAGCTTAAAGTAAAATGTCAATCTAGACAATATTCTCAAACAAGTGATAGTAGGTATTCTCGTTTTCTAAATAAATTGAGTTGAATAAAACTGTAGCTGTGGCACCATCAGATTCACCAGGGCAAATCTGTAGTATGCAAGATTTTCTACTTTACTGAAGGAACCTTTTTTGTCATCTGTTTCATCAGAACCATGTACTACTAATAATAGTTACAGTTCAATTTTATGGCATAGTGAAACATTATTTATGCCAAATTAAAAAATTTCATGAGAAATGAAAATTGTTTTCTATAAATTTTAGTCGTTTCATGTCCAATAACTGAAAATAATTTGGCAAGGTTTTTCTGAAAGTCTAAACGCCCGAAAAACGAATTGGATTACTAAAAGAGATTGCAGAAAAAGTAGATCTACAGATTTCATTCTAAAAACAGGATATATTATTAGTCTTCAATCATTTCCAGAATTCTTCAACACTAAATATGGGAAATTAAAAAAAAATTCCCATTTTAAATCGGGTATTGAAAAATTTGCTAATGATGCTCCCGTCAAAAGATGACTAACTTAAAAAGCACTTCTCGTTCCTCGCTTGGTTCGAATGTGCTCAATAATAATAAAATGCGTATATCTGGTTTGGCATAATTTTGATTTACATGAAATTACAAACGATTTCTGTGACCCAGCGTGTAAAAAACACAGACAACACTTAATAAATTTTTTTAAACAATTTAATTATAATAAAATAGACATGAATGATCAGTATTACAAAATAAATATAAAAAAAAAACCTTTAGTGTTGGATAAGACTTGTTATTTATATACAGATAAACAAAAGGAAATGGCTTCTCTACTAGACTCGAGCACGTGTATTTTTAAAAATCGTCCGGTTACCGGAACGTGTTAAGTATCCTTAAAAAAATTTATAAATATTATCTAAATTACACTTGTAGTTAATTCCTTTTGATTACTTTTCCCTAAGTTGATTTATCGCGTACAATTATTCATCAATAATAAAATTCAAATAAAAACTTCTTAGGCTTTCATTAATGTACTCTGAATTGTAATAAATGTCTTTTGGCATCCTATGACATTTGATAACCTCTAACTCCAGCCGGTTTCACGCAAATAAGATGCACTTGTACCTTTTTTGTTAATACAACTGAAAATCGGAAAAAAGTTTGTTCAGCTCTTCTACATGTGGCATAAACCTTTGAAAAACCTTGGTAAACTTTATATTTCCAAAAAAAAATTAGGGGAAATTGTAACACAAATTATTAAGAATTAAACATGAAGATGAATGTTTTGACTTAGAAATTCAAGCAGGATAAACCTATTTGTGAGTTGAACATGGAAGATGAAGAAACTTACTCACAAAATCTCAATGGAGGTATCTTCTGGGACTAGTGTGCCCAAGAAGGATCCAGTGAAAAGACTGATAAGGCTGGATGCCAAATTAAAATGGAAATAACATGGTATCCAATGATATTGTGCCAAAGACAGCAACATAAAAATTATACAGACCCTACAGTATTACGTGACATGATTAAAGCTCCATCGTATATAAGAAATTTAGGCATTCACAGAGATCTTGGAATACCAAATTTTAAATAAGAGATTAAAAGGTTTGCAACGAAGGAGGAGGGAAGACTTCACTATCATAACAATGAAGAAACTCTTCAGCTTCTCGATTACCAACATCTGAATATTGAGGAGCATCAAACTACTTAGTGAGCAAACGAGTATGTTACTGACCAAACAAACTAAATATATTGAAATGGTTTTTAGAAAAATAAGTAACTAATTTCAAGATTTATCAGCTGAAAATGAATGATGGATTTTCAAGATAAGTGTTCATTATACAATTTACAACTATTGAGAAAATAATGTACTTGAGTTTTGACTCACCATGTATGTGATTTAATAATTATTAGCAAAATGAATCGAGTGTGTAAATTTTGATAATCATTCAAAATATTTGACTCCAAAAGATTATTATTCCTTTATTCCTATCGAATTATACTGGGTGTTGAACTTGTTACGATTTTGACAGAAAATTGGTTATAACCTCAGATTAATACATTAAAAAGATACATTTGTTTACATTTAAAAGTGAACCCATCATTACGTAACATTCTAAGGTAACTTGCCGATCCTTCGCCAGATGTCTTTCTTTTCCTTTGAACTGCGACAACTGAATTAGAAACGTACAAAATAAAAATGTACTTTTAAGAAATTACATAAAAATGTAATGTAATAAAAATATGTTTTTGTTTGAAACAATTGAGGTTTAAACGAAACAAATGCGTGTTAATTATTTTGTCTGTTTGAAATATGGCAACACAGAGAAAAGGGCTGAAACCATTTTACTATCAATTATCTGATTCTGAAATACAAAGTGTTAAAAACCACATAGATTCGATTCCAAAATATCAAAGCCACTACAGTCGACAAGAGAACATGAAAAAAGTTTACCTAGACCATAACATGAGTATAGCCAGTCTCTATTCGGAACGATATGTCCCTTGGAGTCAAGAAGCGGGAATTGAACCATTCTTTTTAAAATAAAGGCTGTTTTTTCTCAAGTTTGGAGTAATTTTATCAATATTGTTGTCAACTATAGCCCCATCGGGCATGATGTATCGATATATCTAAATTAAAATTTATGTATTATTTTTAAAATTCAAAGTCGATTATCTCACTTTCACCTTTTTGAGGCTTGTCATTGTTTCACATTAAGCCCTTCATTTGTATCTTCCACTTTAAGGTTTAATATGTAATAATAAATGAGAATTATTTAATCCGGTAACCAAACTACTTTAAGAAAAAAAATAACAAGTCTGAAACACGATGATGGACCACTAAACAAAAACTAGATTCATTTCATGTTTTATTATATTAAATATTAATCTATAACAAAAATTATATATCTATATTTATAAGTTTAGGTTTAAAAAAACAATTATATAACTAATTACAGAACTTTCAACATTACCTGATCTTTAAAAGATTTTCTTATAAAGAAAAAAATCGACATTGTTATTAGAAAATCTACGTTATTTACATATCATTGTAGAAAAAACTATGATATTTTTTTCATTTCTATATTATACAGGAAGATGTTTTATCTTCAACAACAAAACTGGTCTTTTAGAATACCTTTTTCTACATTGCAAAATGCTTATTTGAAATCACCGTTAGTTTGACACAAAAAAAAACGGTAAGTAATTGACGCTGCGGCGCTGGACGCGAAACCATGTCCATCTGGCAAGATTCAAGAGAAAAAAATTTGTTATGAACCGAAAGAATATCTATGTTGAAAAAGTTAGAAAGAAGAAGGCAGTAGTAAGATTGTCTGGAAGCAAAAAGGGAGTCAGAAAAATGCATAAAAGCTAGGAAAAAGTTGAGAAATGATAGAATTGCAAGCAAGAAAATCTTCCTGATGAAATTTTCAGAGATTAACAAACAAATAATATTACAAACTAATGGAGAATAATACTAGGACTAGCATGATTTGCACTTTTTCAGAATACGAGTTGAAAAAACTAAGTATATAAATATAAAACTGGAAAATCGAATCTAGTGAAGATGGAATCACCAAAAATGAAAAATGTACAAAAGCTAGGAACAAGAAATCAAAAAGAATTAATAATAAATAAAGCATACTAAGTTGAAAGTAATTCTACCAAATGTAACTTATATTATGGGACATTTTCTATGTATAATTTTCAATTACTCATTTAAAAAAAATTATTTTTCAAATCAAATGCATTATATAGGCACATGTATGATAACTGCAAATATGAGCAATATTTTCAAAAAGATATTCTAATAATCGACCAGTACTTCTTTGATTATTCAACAGAAACCAATCTAACTTTTTTTTTTCATTACCGATACATAAGAAAATACAAAGCTTTCTATGTGAAGGCTGCAAACAATCACTTATTACCCCCTTTCAGTTTTGATACAAAACATTTTTTTTAATATTTAAATGGTCTATTTATTGTGGATTGGTGTGTCACAGTGTGAAGTGGAACTTTACAGTCGTAAGTATAAATAATTTGATTCTCGAGTATTATTCGAGAATTATTGTTAAGACGTCGTTTTTTAAGTTTCATTTCAATCGAGAGATGTACAAAGACGAAAGAAAGTATGTACCAATGAAATTACTTTGTAACCCCCTTTGAATATTTTCTGCATTGGATATTTGGGTTGCATTTCGTGAAGGTGGCTACTCAACCAAAGTTCTTAGCGGCGTGGAATTTGAGAGCGGAGTTAAGCAACTGTTTAAGCTAGTCACACACGAGGAAGATTTTCGACAGAAAATTAGGAATGCGTTCGGAGTCATTCTTAAATTTGTTTGTGCTCATGCGTATATTTGGGGAAATTCTGTTGGAACTGGTTGTAATCATGCGTTCTAAACTTAACCTCGCATTTATTTTTGTTTGCTATTTATTTATTGAGACAAAGGAAAATGTACCCCTCGGATTGATATTTTTTAAATCGTCATAGGAAACAGCAATTAAAAGTCTGGGTGCAGGAATGCCAGTTCAAACAAATTTGCGAGTAGAAAACGACACAACTTCAGGTGATCACATTGAAAAAATTAAGATAAAGGAGGGAAAGTCGCAAAAAATATTTGGGTAGAAATATAAAAAAGAATAGTTCCCAACAAAGGAAGAAAAAATAACTACCACTGAACAGAAAATATTTCTTGTAAAAAACGTTGAGTGTATTTTTATATATTATCACTCTCCAATTAATAAATAGGTATAAAGCATTGAATAAAGTAATGTTAACAAAATGCATTTTACCAATTTTCATATTTACGACTGTAGAATGTAACACTTCAACAGTCAAATTTCAAAAACTCGGCGGCTGTCAAAAGTCGATATAAGCCAAAAATTCGATAAAAACCAGCTCTACAACGAATATATTCAATATATATTTCAATAACACAGCTATAAAAATATTTCAATAAGACTCCATAGCGTCTGAGTGCTGATATCGTATTATTTTTATTTTATTTTTAATTGAATTGCTTCAATCAACTCATAACCTGAAAATGTACACGGGGAACAACGCAAGGATCTGATCCTAAAGGATAAAGCGGAGGTAATATATAACAACTCTTTAAAAAATCTAGAAATTTCCATGAAAAACTTTCATTTTATTTAATAAAAAATATTTATTCAAACTTGATGTATTTTATTTTAACAATTTATATCAAAACTTATCTTGGACACTTTTAAAAACATTTTCCAATTCGATTTCTCGACTTTCTTCAACCAGAAATATACTACCTTGTTTATAAACAGATTGCGAAAATTTTTAATAGGTGATACGATTTACACAAGTACGACAAAGATAATATGAACAACACTATTTGAAAGAGAGAGACAAGAATTATTCTATGTGTGAAACTCACAATTAGATCAGTCCCCTCTACCAAAACAGGTGGGTGTGTGTTCATTGCTGTGTTTTGGTAGAGGGGACTGATCTAAATGTGAGTTTCACACGTAGAATAATTCTTGTCTCTCTCATTCAAATAGTGTTGTTCATATTATCTTTGTCGTACTTGTGTAAATCGTATCACCTATTAAAAATTTTCGCAATCTATATTTTGTTTTAGAATGGAAATTTCTTGATGTGAACATGTTATATTTAACCAGTAGTTTTAATAAATGCCCTACATTTCGCAGATCGTTTCACCAAAAGCAGCGCAAGTAATACAATACCAGCTACCAAATTCCAAGTCTATAACACGAGTGCGTTGTTTAGGAAGAGAATCGAATCTCGACCAAACGAATCAGAGCGAAATAGATCAAAGTCGACAGTCTAAAGTTAAAGGCAAACCTCACCTCATCGAGGTATATACAATGGACGAAATACAGGGATAATGAAACAAGTTGCAATACAAAAAGTTGGGAAAATAGAGGTGGAACAGTTATTAGTATTTCATAGACAATTTAACCAATTTCAAAGACAAAATCGAGTAGAAAAAGACCAGATGAACCAATAAGAATTGGTAGAATAAGTCGTAGAAGATGAATTGAAGTTAAGCTTTGCAACGCACCTCGGTAAAAGATGGTATCACTTTGACAAAATATGAATAAACCCCATACAACCATAAAGTGGAGTGGATGTTCAACATTTCCGTCAGTATAAGCAAATTGAATAAAGCTAAGGGCCCTATTAGACTTACTCACCGGTGACCTGACTAGTTCTTATGGCGCTTATTACATTATGGTCACCGGTGGCGTCACCAGCGTTTGGTGACTCTTCCCCGTGACCATGAAAACTAGTGCCCACCAACTAGTCAGGTCACCGGTGACCAAGCCTAATTGGGGACCCTAAGTCCAAATTCCAACCGTATCCCTAGTCGTATCGAACCGTTACGTTGACAGGTCTGCCACGCGGGTTACGGATCTTTCCGTTATACCTATCATGATACGCATCTGTCAAATACAATTGTCAAAGAAGGCATTTTTTTTAACGGTAGCTCGGCCATAACCCTTTTTTTTTGCATATTTTAGTTCGCTATATGCATTATCGCAAAACTCTCTGCAAAAGTTTGACGTGTATGGGATGCGTAGACGGATACGTGATTGTTTTGCTTTGGAAGTTTTTTCTACGAATATATGAAGCGCTAAAAATTGACAATCTTCTCGATTTCGCTGCCGATGTCCAACTATACAAACGGATTCTTCGCTTTCAATAGGTTAGTTCCTACCACCAGTAATTTACAGTAACGTTACTAATACACAAGCGCAGTTGAAAAAAAAACCGTTTCAACCACCTGAAATAACTGGTTCAGAACTCTCGATTACTATCAGTTCTTTGTTCCATCACATTTGCGGACCAGTAAAATTACCGTTCAAACGATTCTTGCTGGCTAGCGAGTACCGAAAGTTTTGAAATTAGGAAACGTGCGCAATGGTAACTTTTTGATTTGTTTTGAAAACACTGTTTTCACCGTTTCTGACTGACTGTTTCTTTGTGTAAAAAAAAGGGAAGAATGAAGTCCAAAACGGAGCCGGTATAGTAGGGCTAAAGCAAGGGATAGCCTTCCCAGTAAGCCTATCAAGGAACGTCACAATTTTCCAGGCGGAAATGACGGCGATTCACCACTGTGTGGAATAAATTAAAAGGCAGAAGAGAACATATCGTTCAATTGCCATCTTCACAGACAGCTAAGCAGCGCTAAAGGCACTCAACTCCGTATAGGTAAATTCTAAGCTAGTAAGGGATTGTGTGCGGGCCCTAAACACACTGGGTGAGCGTAGCAATGTTACGGTAGCCTGGGTACGAGGGGCATAAGGGCAACGAAAAAGCAGATGAAATGGCCAAGCAAGGCTCATCAATGCTGTTCGTTGGGCCGGAACCCTTCTGCGGCGTTGCAAAAACCATAACAAGGAAACAAACAAAGAAGTGCGTCGCCTACAAATCTATGAAATGGTGGAGGAACTCACCAGGACAGAGGCAAGCGAAACAGTTCATATTAGAACACTCGTCAAAGTTTACAGCAGATCTGATGGCCAAAGACAGGAAAACTGTCAAAGCTGTCAAACGGGGCACTGTAAGCTGATGGGATTGACAAACGAAGATATGTGCAGGTTTTGTCACCTAGAAGAAGAAATGGCAGAACACATTCTATGTCAGTGCGATAGCCTGGCAAATGTGCGGTTTTTTGCGTTAGGCGAAGAAAAGCCATCGACAGAGAGCTATATGAAAGGTTCAGTCCCCACGCTAAATAGACTTTTTAAAAAGAGTCAGGCTGGAGAATGTAATCTTGAGTTTAGAGGACCACAATAGATCTGAAAAGGTCGCAGTGGAATAGGCCAAAAGCCACCTCATAAAATCTAATCTAATCTAATCCAAGTCCGAAACGACAAAAAGTAATACCATGGGAATACCTATATTTTTGGCATGTTATTATTTTTTTGCACAAGAAGAATTTCTTGTTGTGTGGCCAAGAGATAATGAAGGTGCAAGCACTTCAAGCATGGCTGCAGTCGGTGGTGAGAGTGAAAATTCACAGAATTCGGTGCATCTACTGAACTAGTTCTAAATACGTTCCAATCGTTTGGTAAAAGATTATCGGTAAGTTTACTAATTTCTCTTACACATGCGCATTAAACAGTTCAATTACTGGTTATGTACAATAATAGAATTGCTAGTTGAAACGAACCTAATCTTGAACGTCTTTAAAAGCCAATTCCTTCGCTTTCGACGCCGTCCGTCCACATCAACCGATTCCTACGCGTTCTGTTTTCCGTGCAAATTAAGCGATTGATTTGGTTTCGATTTTGTCATAGTATTACTAAAGTGGATATCGTTCAGTTTCTTGCAATACGGGAGATGGTAAAAGAGAATAAGTTCACCGAATTTTTGTAAATGAATGTCAAATCTGAATCAGAAAAAACTTGAATACAATCCTCTAAAATGACAGGTTTTGTTATTGAAAGTTCATTTCAATTAATTAAACTAGATTTTTTCCTACTTTATTATTCGTTTTTTTTTTCAAATTTTTTTCGACCATAACAATAATATTTAAAGTTCTAAAAGAAGATTCAATAAATTCATATTAATATACATTATTTACACTACATACAACGTTTGTGTTTATAAACTAAGATTGCAATTTCAAAGCACCAAACTTAATTAAAAGTCTAATAACTACATCTCCTCCGGATCTATCAAATATATTAATTTATATTTCTTTAGGTAACCAAAACGACTAGAAACGAGTGGTTTGGATTTTGTATTTTCGAATTTTTTGAATATATTACACCATCAAAACTGGAAAAAAAAAGCAGTGGCAGTGTTTCAATAAATCATAATTTGTATTATTTGCCATTGTTTCAATTGCTTCTCCTCGGAAAATAAACTTTTTGTCAATTTATTTGATGCATTTCATTTCAAACAATTTTTTTTTTCAAACTACTTCAAATAAAATTAGGACTTGTTTCCGGTTCTCTTCAAGAATTAAATTACGACAATCCAATACTAAAAACTTTTTTTTTGGTACCAGAAGGTGTCACAATTTTATTTTACACCCTGTTATTCTTTATTGATACTTTTGTACCCTCTCTGTATTGCAATGACCAACGTTTCTGTCCGTAGCTCCGTTATCCAGGTATCGATTTTGCCCGTCCGTATGAACCGATTAATTCGTTCTCGATTATGTCTATCAGTAACAATCGATTCCCTCGCTTTCGATGTTCCGTCCGTATAAAAAGATTTCCTATTTCTCGATTCTGTCTACCAGTAACAACCGATTCCCTCGCTTTCCATATTGCTTGTGCTGACAAGCCTTTACCCTTGCTTTTGATGTCTGTCCGTAAAAATCGATTCCCTCGCCTTTCGATTTTGTTCGACAGTATTATATTCACGCTTTCGATATTTTCCTGGGATTATTGGAGTTGAAGGTTATAAAATGTTATAGGTTGTCAAAAAGGCATCTAACTGAAGCTTCGAGGAGTTCAGGGAATCATTCATTCTTGTATTCCAGTAACTGTTCGACTTCGACAAGAAAGATTATTCACTGAAGTCAACGATTACCTTTTTCGACAACGTATGACGTTTGATAACCTTCACTTCTAATAATACCAGCCGATTTTTCACAAATAAGACAACCTTAATGTCTCCCTCTTTCTGTTGTTAATTATTCGTTGTTAGTTCTGCTTTAAAATGAAACATTGATAATATATGTTGTCGTTTTATTCGAGGTTGCTCCCAGTTGATCAAATTATATATCTTGGTAATCGCAATTCGCAGCTCAGCCAATGAATACTGGAGTTAATGCAACGTGTCTTAACATCTGTCAATCATTATGAACTCTACATATTTTTCTTCGACGTATGACATATGTCACTATTTCTGAAGTATGACATACGACACATTGGTGAAATTTCAACATTAACAACGAAATACCGATATGTATTGGCTGGCTCGGGAACAACAAAGAAAAAGACAGAATCGAATAAAAGAGTTGAATATTTGGACCTAAATATCGACTAAAAACAAAATGGCCTTCGACTATTTTGTACTAAAAGGAAATTTGTGCAACATGGCATGCAAAAACTCATCTTTAACTCGAAACCAGTTCATTGACAACACCAGAATATAAAGAAACTGATATTATTTTTGATATTAAAAATTCCAATTATCCTTCAACTGTTAGCAACTTGTTCGTGAAATTGTTTGATCTAAAGAGATAATTTCGATTAAAAAACGTTAAACATGTATCACTTTCTTTTGAAACAAAAGTTGCTACACCTCACCGCTTATCCTTTATAAAAACAAAACAATAAACAACTACTAAAAGATCGTCGACGTACGCTCCCCTAATCGTACAATAAATGTCCGAATTCGAAAAAAAAGAGATAGCCTACTAATAAGGTCCCTAGATATACATATCACAACACTGACGAGAAAGAGCGAGCATCACTTAAGGTACGACTTATACAAGATCTTACTCTTGCAGAGGTCTTTTTCGGTCTCGAACAGGAACTGTATGTCACGCAACGTTACTTTCTTCATGCGTTGCCGCAATGGAAGCTGACCTCGTGGACCGCCACCTACACCACTAGCATTTGACTAGAAAATAAGATCATCATCAGTTATACATATTAAGAAATATTAACTTTAAATACAGTGTCCCCGAAGTCGAACTATCTTATCACAAAATTGTATACATAAAAGCTCTTCACACACACACATAATTCAACAACAAACGAAACAAGAATAAACTTTCGTCTAGAAACAACGCCTCTGAGACTTAAGTATGTGATCAGTTGCCAAGCAACTGGACGTTTTCGGTGATGATGGCCTGTATTGTTGCCTATTTGCGTTAACTTTAATAAAATACGTATTTTGATAACGAAAGTAATCTGTTTGTTTACCTGGTTGGAATTGGATATTTCGCCATCTAGTCTAGGCTTTTTTCTAGGCCCAATAGCCTGTAAGGCAGTAGCGTTCGCTTCGCGCTGCCTCAATTCTTCCATTTCTACTCGTTGCATTTCTTTCGCTTTGGCTTTCAATTTCGCCTGTTCGGGATCTTCCGTCCGCGACCGACTCTTAGCCGCCCTTAATAAAACTTCTCGTTCCATTTCTTCGTGTCGTTTTCTTTCTGCTTTGTCTAAATCTTCTAAAAACTTTAATTGACCTAAAAACACCAAATTAATTATAACATTTATCGTAATAATTATGCTGGGTAATTACATGTACTTCAAAAATAATTACAATTACAAAGTACATGTCATGAAAATAGGAATTATATTGATTTAATTACAATTACATTAAAAAAGGAATTGTAATTATTAATTACTTTTTAACTAGGAATTACCCAGCTCTGGTAATAAAGTAATAAGTTCAAAAGTACGACTACAATTTTGACAATTGAAGTACTCACCTTTGATGTCGTTTGTAATTTCATACCGTTGATTGGTCTTGATATTATCCAGCCTATGTTCAGTGATAACGGATAATTTTTCTATGAGATCTCTTAGCCTTTCTTGTGCTGCGTGAGATATGCACGCCGCTACATCCGTACTAGGCTCTTCTAATCCATGTTTCGCCATCGCTTGTCGTATCCTATGTTGTAATGGCGGCATTGAACACATAACTTCTTCTTTACATGACCTTATTTGAGTTCCTACAAATTCCGTAGATCCGAGAATTTTTTGCGTTTCTTCGGCGAGATTGACACCACCCATAGCAGCGACATCGTTGATATCGTCATCTCCAGTATAAGCTGAGGAAAAGGTCTTTTTTTCTTTGTCTTTGGCTAGTGGTTTTAGGGTGGAAGGCACTGCTGGTTTTGTCCCCTGTTGTTTGATTGTACCGATTTGTTTTTGGGCAGGAAATGCCGTTCGAACTGGTACTGGCTGTCTGATTTGGCCGGGAGCTAACGTTCTTACCTAGTTTAAATTAAGCACAAGTTATTATTCAACTTTTTCACAAGTTAAAAATCATTTTTTAAGATTACAATTGAAGTAACTCTAAAATAAATTAACATAATACATTTAGTAGCCTGTAAATTCATCAGCACCATACATTTCGCTGGCACTCAATTCCATAGGGATCAATTGTAAGCTAGTATGAGTTTGTGTGCGTGCTCTGAATTTGATGGGAGATCGTAGCAAGGATTTGGGGACACAAGAGCCATAAGAATAACGAAATAGTACATCAACTATTGATTATACAACGACAAATGACACCACTATACGTCAGACAAGCCAAATTAAATAATTCCATCAAAGTCATATTTTGTAAGTAACTTCAGAATTCTCTCTTGGTTGGTAATATACTATAATGCTAAACAACTATGGAAAGGATACTATAGTAATACATTAACTGCTTCGATCATAAAGTTAAGGACTTACTTGAACAGGTTGTCGTATCATCCCACTTCTAACTTGTTGCCCATTTGGATAAACAGGGTGAAGAGCTGGAGGTTGAGAAGTTGATACAATAACATTATTGGGTATCGTCGGTTGTCGTATGGAAGTTACCATTCTTGTTTGTTGTATGGGTGCTCTAATAGGAGCCACTACGCGTTGTTGAATAACTTGGCCAGGTCGTACTACTGTCGTACCGGGTGTAACTATCCTTACATGATTAGGCTGTAGACCGGCCGGTCTGATGGTCTGTACCGTTGGTGTGGCCCCCGATATCGAATAGACTACATTCGATGGCGGTGGTCGAATACCCTCTATGCTGAGTTCCTGCGTGGCTAGGGAATGCCGGAGAAGAGGGAGACTTTTCTGTAAACATTTAGTGATAAAATTTGAATTCTTACATTTTCTCTAAATTGTCAAGTGTCAAAACGTCTCGTTTCAAGTTAAGAAGGTAGAAAGCATTTGGAGTTAGATCTAGACTGAATTGTTTCATAACCCAATTACAATAAAAATATCTAGAGAGCAAAACTAACACCCTAAATATTCAAACATGGTACTTCTTATGTGAGGATTGACCCACCATTAATACCAGATTTGTTAAATTGGACTGAAACTAATAAATAATTACTGCGCAAGTTATGTTAGTTATTAACTAATAAAAATGTTTTATTTATCTTTATTACGGCTAAATTTAAATGATCTAACCTGAAAATCTAATGGTATCATTCAATTTGTAAAATATTATCCTTCAACAATATTAATCAAGCATATATTAACGTTTTTGCGTAATACCAGTAGAAAATTGTGTTTAAAATATTGAAATAAACGTCAAACGTTCTCAAAACAATAAAGACAAGAAATGTCAAACTAATTGTGGCTAACTTTCCGAAGGTTGGACACATTATGTTTGGGATAAATTCCATCGAATTAATCAATGAAAAAACCGTGAGAAATAATAGCGATAAAGATATAACAACTATTGCAAGTGCAAGCAGGGGTTCAAATATTCAAGCTCAAAGCATTGTATATAATAACTGTACCATTTATAATTATAATTGAGAAATATTTAAGTACGTTATGTTAATACTGGTTTATTTAAATTTGTATTGTGTTTGATGTCAATGTTTCCTGTTTATTAAACGATTTCTCCAGTCAATTTCTCAACTTTTTTGCTAATTTCCTCTAATTCTGCCGAATTTCAGATTTTTTTACCTTTCACTTTGTTTGTGAAATAGTCTAATAAAATTCCACTGATGTCTGAATTCATCTTATAATTCTGTCTTTTATTCCACAACTCTACTAAGCTATTTGAAGAAAACATGATTCGTCCTGCGGACTCGTGGTGTTTTCAAGCAACTCAGTTTTGTTATAAAATAAATCAACAGACTTATCGCGAAAATTCAATCACTTGTGGTATTAACACTGAGAATTATTCAATGTACATTGTTTTTATTGAATTACAACCACATGACAACGTATTTTCTTGATCTGACGCGTAAAATGAATCCCAAACGTTTTAGTGAATCATCAGACGATTAAAGGAAATAAAAATATTAAATATTAAGTGATTTTGACTGTAGCGTCAAAAAATAATTTACATCAGCATTTTGATACTTTACCCACCTTAAGAAATCCAATTAGGCACGGTTGTGGAGATGCATTCAATAATCGTTCCAGCTTGTCACAAAAATCTTCGGGTTCTACCTTGTTGTCTATTAGTTCTTGAATAAGTTGCCGGACATTTCTTTCGACTGATTTCGGCTCTCTACTGGAAAGTTCCAAAAGGTTTGCTAAGAATTTTCTACATTTTTCTTTGGTATTGTCGTTGGCAGGTCTCTATATTAAACACACAAATTTTAGAAAAATATTGAATTAAAAAATCTCAAATTTTACCAAAAATAAAACTAACGTAACTTTATGATAAACACTCAAAATTTCAATTTGAAATTTTCTTGTTGATGGTAAATAATGTTATTGGTAGTTTCATTTTTAGTAGTTCCAAGTCAAGATATTCAGTTCAAGGTCGTTTACTGTACCATTACAGCGTGCGGCAAAACGCCAAGGAATCCCAACCAAAAGGTCAGAAAACAAAAAAAATACAAAAACAATATACTTCTGAAAAAAGTAGATACTATTCTGGAATAAATAAGATGAAATCATCTCAACATACAAACTGTAAGTGTATGTTGTTGAACGTGCCTCGTATATCAATTAATTATGGATAAAACTTTAGGTTGTATTATTTTATGTCCTTAACGGTTTACTTCTACAAGTATTCAATGAAAAATGAACAAAAGGTTATCTTTATTCAGAGAAGTGAAAGTATATAAATTTTGTTTATCAAAATCACCCAAATACTTTCGACATGTGATTTGTTAGTTTCATGTAGCTATGGTCTCATATAACATGCGGAGAGCGTGTACAAATTAAAAGGTTTATTTTTACCTAAAAACCCATTTAATTCTTTTGTAAATTTAAATAACATAAGCAATCTATCAACATTTAAAGACACTGTGATATGACTAACTCAAAGGATATTTAATCATAACAAAAATAAAATGTATACAGGGAATTGTTTAATATACTCATAATAAAAGTCAGTGGACTGTCTAAACACTTCAAAACAAAAGAATTATAGAGTAAAAAAACTGCAATTAATAATAAAAATTTAAAGTCATGTTGTAAACCATCAACCATCTAAATACTTGTTGAAGGTTGTATTTACTTTAAATCATGAAAACAGTACCTAGTTATAAAAAGTACATCAATGTAAGAAGATCGGTAGTGCGCAGATACGAATTTAAAATTTCAGCTAGGCTGTCGTTCAACACGGGAAAATATTGTTGTTAAGATGTGAAGTCTTATATAATTAATTTTACAGAATAGAGAAATGGTTTTATGGCGTTTCAACTAAAAGCTTTCTAAGCTTTAATTTACCACAGCCAAACAATGATAATTTTTGGCCTTCACTTACTGCTGCCATTGGTGGTAATAAATCTAATGTTTACTACAACGTGAGACTTCAACTGTCTAGTAGACTTACCTGAACCTGTACTTGCACTTGTCCCTGCTGAACAACAGATTGAGGAGTTGATGTTACAGTTGTAGTAGCACCGGCCTGGATAGGATTTGTAGCTGCAGTACTCTGGTACATAAAAATGGAATATAATTATTGCAGAAATTAATGTAAGTATAATGGCACAATTAAAACAGTTTACATTTCATTGTCTTTCATCTACGTTATTTCAGTACTTATAGATAAATATATATCAGATTATTTGGTATTTAATAATTACTCACCGATTGTACAGTCTGCATTCGGAAAGTGACTTGTTGCCCTCCAGCTTGTGAAGAATTGATACCTGTTGGTGGAGCAGGTCCGACCCTGAGTAACTGGTACTGTCCATTTTCAGTCTTGAGCAGCAATGCACCCTGCTGGCCGGGTTGTAAACCATGAAAACTTTGTAAGGTTAATTGCTAAAACATGGACATACACACCTTTTAGACAAACACTGGGCCCCAAAACGGACTCTGAAATGTAGTATCAATCTACGGGTATTCAGAGTTGCAAAAGCATGCCAAAAGCTACATAAATTAGGACTGGTTTTATATCAAATATATTAAAAGTATGTCATCTAACTATCTTAATCATTTTTTCAAATTCACACCAGTAAGTACATTTAGATACCAAATGTTTACGGGCAAATAATTATGTTCTATATTCTAGTCATTCTGTTAGTGAAAAGAGAAAGCTACAGAACAACAGACAATGTCGTATACCCCTCTCCAGAGAGTGTATTGAGTCTAGAGTAGTGGGTGTTTCATGGAAGTTCCCTTCCATGTTCTCTCTTGGACATACGGAAGATAAATATTTGCCAAAACCGGTATATATTTGAACAATACATGTCAGCATAATGTATTTTTTCAGTTTAAGATAATCAGTCCTAACAATAAAGCAGAAAGCTACCTAGCATGCGGAACAGTGAGCTTTTAATGTTTTTAGAATTGAAGTTGAGTTCTTTTATCATGATAAAATATAGGTTGAAGATAAATAATTTTATTGTAATAAAAGGCATAAATAGTTTGTTTTTAAACTGTCACGAGAGTAGAATACCAGAATCACTCAATCATATAAAAAAAATACATACCTACCCATACTTCTTCAGAGAAAAATTATGTACAATATTTAACAAAAAATGCAACACTGTTGTAGCATAGAAAAAGTATTACATGGTATGTCATTTATTCATAGTAATGTTAGCAAAACACATGCAAAAATAAAAATATTGCTACTTTCTTAACAACAAACACCATTAGTAAACAAGTAAAACAATACAACCAGCGGTGTACAAAATATTTCCAACTTATACTGATAAAAAAAACAAATGACAATAGGAGCCTAAGTAACCAATTTTACTAAATACACTGAATTGACAGTACAAGAGAGAATATTTAAGTATAATTTCCCTTTAAAATATATATGGCTATAAAAACTATCAAGCAAGTTAAATTTCACCATCTCTAGAATGTTGAAAAGATACCTGTTACAATATCTTTTCATTCGATTTTGAACCTGTTTTATCAACACAAGTACTTTATTTTTTGGATTGATTCATTGCTGTAACATCCTGTACAAATGATTCAAGTTTTGGTAAGCAAAAATATAAATTTGGTTTGTCTCATAGTATCTAAGAATGAACAGTTGTTGTTTAAATTATTGTAGTGTAATTTTTGTTTCATATTAGGTGTACATATTGTTGTCTTTTTAACCTCTTTTTATCTCAACTGTACTGAATCTATATCTCGATCTATAGCAGCTTTCGTTTACATTATGCATTTGATTAAAAGTGAATATCGGGATAAAAATATATATATTTTATTGTTTTTTTTTACTTAAAGGTCCCAATAACAACAATCTACATTTTTAGTTGGCTGCCACTAATTTGAAAAAATTTATGTTCAATATAATTTGTAACACATAAGCTGGAGAATGGAACTAAAATGAACAATAAACAATAAGTGAAAACATTTTTGTATTAAGAAGTGTTTTCAGGAAAATAAACATAGGGACATCGCAATATTACATAGTCACTTCCCAAGGTCGAACCAGATATTTTCAATTTTGTAGCGCCACCTGTAGGATAATTTGTTGACGAAATGTAAATTTAAAAACTGCTGAAGTAAATTCATTTTATTCTTATATCATCTGATATTAAACTTAAAAAGAACATTGTCAATTTTATTGAATTCACATGTAAATAGGACCCTTCAATATTACAAATTTAAATACGCTAAAGCCGCCATTTTTTGTCCAAATAAATATAACCTATTTGGCGAATGTTATGTATGTAAACAAACATTTTGTTATTAAAAGTGTATTTTTAAAACAGATTTTGTCAACTTACCGTTTCGTTTTAATACAACAAATAAGCTAAATTTCGAAGTTGTTTTATAAATATGAATTGGAACTTTAGGCTTCTTGAAATTGAAATTTTTTATTTGTACTGCCAAAAAAGTGATGAATACAACACAACAAATTCTAAATTGCATCAAATAGGAAGGCTTGAGAATTAGAGCTAGTTAGGTAAGCAATGACAATTAGTATATCAAGCAGCAATTATGATACAAATTCAAAATTGATTTTTTCGTTTCGATAACATAAACTCTAACATTATACTTAGGTATATCACAAGACTACTTGAAAAAAGGTTCTTGTAGTAAAACACATTTAGAGTAACCATCAAAAAGTTTCTAATTGCGATTTTTAAGTAAATAACAACTGAATTAGAAGGCAAAGAAATAAATCTGTATAGATTAGCTACAGCATACCTATTGTTGAAGTAAATTAAATCAAATTTTAGCAATATGATATACCCTTAAGTTGTTTATTACTTAGCATTTAGCTCATCTTATGATATTTAAAGATAATAAATAAATGAATTTAGCAAATTATACCTAATTCAAGAAAATCTTCATGACAATTCAGATATCAATTACTTTATTAAAAGAAAATGCTATATATGCTTTTGCTTTGAGATTAAGTTCGTAATTTTTACTATATATTAAGCCTCAACAATTTCATTTGTAATATTATAATATAGTATGAAATAATTGAATTGTGGCTTTTGAATTTGTTTCATTAGCAAAGGTCATAGGATATAGCATGCCTTCCCATTTGAGCCCTGTACTTTCACTTACTGGAGTCCCTGGACGGGCCCCGACTAACTGAGGTGCACTTAGCACTACACGAGCTGGTTGCCCTTTCTGCTGCTGAGTAGGAACTCC
This sequence comes from Lochmaea capreae, assembly GCA_949126875.1. Lineage (NCBI taxonomy): Eukaryota > Metazoa > Arthropoda > Insecta > Coleoptera > Chrysomelidae > Lochmaea > Lochmaea capreae. The sequence continues at coordinate 24,110,423 of OX421404.1, forward strand.
AGGCCGCACATTGACTACCTGGAGGTTGGAAAGGATATTGGGGGATTGAATGCTAGGGCTACCTACGTTATTAGCCTGGCCCATTGATGAGGCCACATTCATAGGTACAGTCACGAGTCCAGGAGCTCCCGGAGCGCCACTGGTTTTCAGCACTAGAGTAGGTTGTTTATTTTGTATAGTTTGTACATTTGTTGGATTAGTTTGTAGCACTGTCTGTGGAGGTATGCCTATGGTACCATTTGGCAATGTGACTCTATTTTGTAAAATAGTTCCTGAACTAGCCATGACTTGGTTTGCCTGGCCTTGTGAATACACAATTTTAACACTTTCGGAAGGCTTGTTGGCGTTTGAATCGACGGTAACACTTTGGTTCACGTAAGAAGTCGTCACTGGCCCCCCTGCATTATTACCAATTATCATCGCATTCGCATTGTTCGACACTTGTTTATTTCCATCGTTCGCGTTTATAGTATTTACACCACTTATCGAGTCACCGTTGGCTATAGTCCCATGTTTCTGTGGGGCAACTGTCCCGCCGTTGGATATTGCACTGTTTACGTGGTTTTGATTAATCACGATGGCTGAGCCAGTTTGAGATGACGCTGGAGGTGTTGATGTGACGAGTTGATTCTCTAAGGAGCCGACAATCGCACTTACGGCCGATTCATCAACATCTGTACTCAGAGCTTCCTCGAGAAACTTAGCTGACGCCATTTTCCGAGACCCAACTGTGAAGCAGCGTTGCCAGATCGGAGATGTCAAAACTCAAATAACTATGTAACAGTTTGTGCGAATATGGTATACAAACCACTTGTTTCAATAATAAATGCTAATTTTGGAAGGTAATATTGTTAAATACAAAATAATAATTTATTTTGCATATTTAAAACATTAATTTAAAGATATTGGCTAAGTATCATACAAAAGTGATAGTTAAGTTTAGAGGTTATAGGAATAATGAAATTTGTTGGGCAACTGTTTTACCAGGACTGGGTTATTTGTTTTTCTTTTAGATACAAATGAAGGTAGTAAGGTGTAACTTATTAATTGATCTTAAAAATAAATTAGATATTTAGTTTTTTATCAGGACAATAACGAAAATTACAATTTTTTGAACCAATAAATCAGAAGCTGAACATTCTTCTATTAAAAAAAAAATCAAAATATGAGAATAAGTATTCTAATTGAATTGAAGTATTATCGACGAAAAATCCATTGTTTCACAAGTAATTTGACTGATTTATAATGATGTACTCAATACTATAGAAATACAGTCCATACATAACAAATGCTAGTCCTATATACTGGACTACCAAATTTAATATTGACATAATTAATTGGATTTACCAAGATTTGACGATCAAAAGGAATTATGAAGACCTACTTAATAAAATTTCAGCTATTAGAAAACCAAAGTAATTATTCACAAGATTAAGAAACCTTTTTCTGTCAAAAATATCTTTCCAAGTGAATGATTTCCCCGTATCTACTTTGACATTGTAGCACTGGCAACACTGACGTACACATAAGCATGCATGGCGCATGAACTTTTGTTTTGGCGTTTGCGCTTTGGTTGTTGACAAAGCGAAGGCAGAAGAGCATATGAAACATAACTTGAAATCGCGCCTCTATAAACTACTCAACGTGTTACAACTTACACACTTTCGGGGGCGAAAATGTTTTACATGTCGGGACAGTTATCAAAACTCACAAACTCGGCTCAGTTACCTTTACGAAACTGAGGAGGTATGCAGTTCGATCATTGTTTTCTCATTGGCACGGGACATTCAACAACTTTGTTGACACGTCATCCACCCGCCAAATTTGATTATATCGTATTTTTTAGATCCATTGCTTATTAGGTACAATATACAAAATTAAAAACTTAATAGAGGGAAAAATGGATTAGCCAAAAATTTTGGTTTGGTTAGGTACAACTACTTAGAGCCTCGTTGCGTTTTTTGTTCAATAACTGAAATTTTTTATGTTGCTTTTAATTTCTCCTTTACTATTTTCGATTCTGAACGTGTTTTGATGTTTTTGATTCAATTTAGTTTGTTTTTATAGAAATCTTGTAGCAAATACCCTTTAAAGAGGCATACTTGTTTTAAATTTAAGAGAGCCACTGAGGACTTTCAGTTTGTAATCAAACTGACCAACGAATATATATGGAGGGTATATACAGTGGGGATTTAACTCCTGCGGGGCCCGGGACCAAGTCGAGCGGGGGCCACTTAAGGGCGGAGAAAAACCTCAAATAACATGTTTTCTGTATCACGGGGCCTCCGAAGATACGCAGGGCCCGGCCGGCTGGCGCCTACGTTAATCCGCCACTGGGTATATATAAAGTAAGGGTAACTACTGGGATGATGGATGCAGGTTTTCTGTGGTACTTTTCCTGCATCTTAATCTCCGCAATTGTTGGAACTGTGACAAATTGCGGAAATTAACCAAATGTCCATCCTCGGGTGTACAGCCACAGCTGTCCCTACCGCGACCTTTAACTTCACTTGCATTAATATTCAAATTATACCCTGAAGAGGATTAATCTCGTATAGCAGGGTACAGAATTAAACTTTTGCAAATTCCAATAAAGGAAAATCAATTACTATTTTTGCTTTGCTATTTTATACCTACCTATAACGTAGACTACTTCACCAAAATGACAGTAAACTGGATATCTAGAATAAAACGGGGATTTTAGAAAGAAATGTAGGACTGTAAAATATATTTCCAGTAGAACATATAAAACTATACTTACCCTATTCAGATTTCGTTTACTTCCGACGTAAACCAAAGTACTTTTGACACTTAAATCGTACAGGACCGTACTTTATTTTACGGTATTGCAAATAGGAACGTAAATCATCTTTCGCTAGAGCTGTATACGTTTTGAAGAGGTGTAAGTAAAATTTGAATACAGTATGTTTATTCATTATCAGTCAAGCTTCCACATGACTTTCTTCACGTTTTAGTGGATAAATTTCGACAAAACATATTTTAGCTTTCCTACTAAATAAAACACAATATAATACATGTTTTTTTTAATAACAGCAAAGAGGAATAAATTACTTGACTCTTTAAATCTACTATTACATCATATATATTTTTATACTTAAATAGTAATGTTCATATTTCGACAAATAACATGCATTCACTTGTTTTTAAACATTAAATATACACAGACCATATTATTATATTATCGAAACAAATTTATACAACATATTTTCCAATACTAATAAGGAATGACATTAACAAATTTTTTTTCTACCTCCGTGCTTCTATTATTAAGATACAAGTTTACATATTCGGTCAATATCCAATATGGATATGACTACCTTTCTGGCAGCTCTTTGAAGTTTCCTCTTGAAATTTGTGCATATCTAATGATAAAATTAAAGTAGGGGTGTAGAAAAAAATTGTGTTTTTAACGTGGCTCATATAGTAATTTTTATCACTTCTCAATAGCCATCATTAGATGTCAATACTTAATGTACTACTATTAATAAATATGGTACCTACACACACTTTTTGTATGTTATTAAACAAATATGACAAGTGACAATAATTTAAACACCAAGTCAAAAAGCAAGTGATAAACTTGTGAGAAAGGAATATTGAAAATGAGCTTTAGCAGCACAAGACTATTAACGAGGACAGATAGTTTTGGAAAAGTGAAAGTGAGGAATATTTTCTTAATTAAGAATCTTATATGGACAATTCTTAACGAAGTACCCTGTATATTTGTATAGAAAAGTGTAAATAGAAGGTTAACGAATGTAATGAAAGGATTCTCATTGAAAATAGTTTCTTTCTACAGTTAGGATCTTGTAAACCACAGACAGATCCTGCACCAGCTGGATACTCACATCAGTAGCTAATGGGTTAGGGACATGAGCAATAACCAAGGGAGAAGGATAAACCAGAATGCTCCATGTAGTGATTAAAATAATGCTGAGGGTTGAATAAAAAAAAACACCAAAAATGCCGAAATTAGTGTTTTTAATAGTGTGGAAAAAAGCTGTACCTCCCTGTTTAATTGTTAATATGTTTGGTAAACGTATCTGAAGCTACCCGGTATCGTTAAGTGGTGAAGAAATGAGGACGATAATCAATATCAATCTATATTAGAAGTGAGAAGGAAGAACACACGCTCGCGCGTGCCAATCGCAAATCGGGTGGTTGCACAGCAACGGGCCAATCTTTACAAATTGAGTTCATTCAGAGTAAGCGGTAGTATGATTTTCTTAAGTCGTTGCCAGATTCAAAGAAACCCAAAGCATCTTTGAAAAAATGTTTACCTTTTAACTACTATATACTCAGCACTTTGTCTTTTTTATAGTTAATATCAAATGTTTTCGGCAGCATTCCTTTCATAGCTTCAGATATGTTTGCCAAATTATTATTCAAGCTTGGTCTATTCATGATATATCAACATTTCTATAGAACCCACATTCTTCTAAAGTTATTCCCACTGTAATTTTTTTGTAAGTATAATTCATTTGTGGTTTGCCTTTCTGTATTAATTATTGTACTTTATTGGATTTCAACCACACTTGGGAAATTGATGAATTTTTTTCTAAATAGTATACTTGGAAAAAAATTTAATAAGAAGTTCACGAGATGTTAATAAGTTTGGGAATGTTCCTCTTATGCATTTCAGAAAGTAGGTTTTCTAAATTTATATTCTATGTCACTGGAAACTCATCTTCCACATTTTAATATCCTTATTATTATTATGGTGTGGTATTTCCACTTGATTATGAACTAAATAAAAAAATTATTAAATAAATTGATTAAATTGTGTAGATTAAGTATTTTGAAAAAAACATTATTACAATAACAAGAACAAATTAACTGCAGTGTCTTAGAATAAGCAATTTAAAAATTTAATCATTCACATCACATCTTTTCGATTTTAAATATGATTTCATTTCATTATGATTTCAGGATAAATGAAAACAAGAAGAAATGGGCACTTGAACTATGATATTATAAAATAAAAAAGTAAGTTCTACTGCCACAGATTTTTAAATTACATTTAAAAAAAGCAAGTGCAGAAAAGGTATGCAAGAAAAATAAAAACTGTTAAATATCAAGGAGTGCAGGAAGAAATATACAGAAAACCATGATTTAAAAAAATCATTTTTATCCTTTTACCTGAAATTTATATACAAAATAGGTTTAGAAAACTCACCAAATTGTGAATGTGGACAGGTAGGTTCAGTATAAACCGATTATAGGAATGCCAGTTCTTCACAAGATGGGAAGGAGCTAATAGAAGCTAGAGTCAAGTTACCCATCAGTTTAGAGATTATTATCTACATGAAATATAAACATTTATAATCGTATAGGTATATAGATATTTGAAAATAATGAAAAGACAAATACAAACAAAAAGTAAAATATTTACTAACAAATCTGTGCTCAAATGTTGCAAGAAACGGATGACTATAAATTAACAACTGGAATTTTGTAAAAACAACAAACACTATGAATATACTAACGTTTAACCTCACAAAAATTTACAGATTACCTGGAAAATGGATTAAAATTATAGAAGTCCACAAAAATAAAACTGATACACATCATGGGAAAATGCAATTTACCTGGAGAAAATGAATTGTTACTTGCCAAACATTAATATTTTGCTACCTATTAGTAGAATTGGATGAATACGAAATTGTCTGCAGTCAACTGGATACGTTGTCATTGAACATATCGCACCTTTGGAGAAACGGTGACACAATTGCAAAGATGAGTTGATGGTGTCAAATTATTCCTAAAGCTCAACTCTATTTGGTACAACAAAGATAGAATTGTAGCTCATCCCATATGCGCTAGATGGCGGACATATCTGATACCATTAGAAAACTAGTTATAGTGGTGAATGGATATCAGTAAAAATAAAATTTGACTTCCAAATTTCCTATTTCTGGGAAAAAAAGACCTACTCAAGTTGATTAACACTAATATTTTTCCTAAATATTATGAACCCTTTTAAAATACTGTTTTTTTAAATTCAACCATGAATTATTTTTATCGTAATTCAGAAAAAGTTAGAAGAACAACACACACATTTGTATAGTTTTAAATCCAACTTTCTATAAATATGTTCCTATTCACTACCAAACACCAAATATAAATTTTAAAAATGAATGACAATTAATGAATTTGCATTATTAGTGTCAGTGGTTCTCGAAAGGTGCGATAAATCAGTTTAAATACCAAACCATCAATTTTGATATAAAACAGTTTATAACACCCATTCTTTTGATATTATCAGTAATTATTAAATGTGCTTAATAATTTTTGAAATGTTTTAACCGATACAACGAAACAACGGATTTTCTATTACCAAAAGCTAAATATCCACTATTTGGTGAAAAATTCAATACATTTACATGTCCCATCTTTGTATCAAAATTAGGAAAATTACTAAATACTGTACCGGAACCTATATGGAATAATTTAACGGAATTTTGTATTTCGGCTGAGGCAAAAGCTAATACTTCTGATGACTGATTAAACTTTAGGTCTTTAATAGCTGTTGTAAGATTCATTATACTTTTCCTTGGTTTAGGTAAGTTTGTTTTTAGAACATCTTCCATACCATAAAGGTTGACTACTCCTTGAGCCGACCCTGCTGCGATAAATTGGTTGGAGGGAGATATAGAGAGTGTAGTGCCTTGAAGACAACCTTCATCCATGAATTTATGCTTAACTCTTTGCATATTCATATCCCAAACTGTAATTTCACCTGTGTCACTATGTCCAAAGAGAAGATTTCCTTAAATTAAAAAAATAGTATATAAGTAAATGTTTATTTTTTTTATTCAAAAAGGCTTCCCATCAGTAGGTTTAAGAATTGCTTTAGACAACTCTTAAAAGGATCAGCATTTTGTTATCCACCACTTGAAGATTCCTAGGCTTCTCATTACAAACAAAAAGCTAATTAAACTGGAACATATCGTTTTAAATAATTGCAAAGTGTTCTAGCTCATTTTACCTTGCTCTAAGTAACATTTGTTTCATGTATAAGTACTTTCACATGTAAATTTGTTAACAATTCATTTTAAAAAATCTTACCTGTTGGGTTATATGTAAGTGCAGTGACTTCAGACTCTTGTTTTAACAAACCAATCTTCTCCTTTGAGGCTGCTGACAACAAATGAACTTCTCCCCATTTTCCAGCTACTGCTACAACCTGAGAATTAGGTGATACAACAAAACTCTTAGATTGTGTTAATCCTTGTGGTAAATTGTATCGAACAGGTTTTGCTGCTAATAAATCATAGCTAAAAATGTGTGAATGTCTTGATCCCAATAAAGCTTCATTGCCATTTTGCAAAAACTTTGCACAAACTATTGGATAATGTTGGAATTTTATGCTGTGTAACTTATTGTTTCGCTTACCATCCACAGCAAATAAGGTAGCAATGGCTCCGTTTCCTGCAACTAATGCTACACTAGAGGATGGATGAAATTCAATAGAATTTATGTAGGGACCTTCTGAATATGTTTCAGAATTTAAATCTTTCACTTTTTTGAATTCCAGTACACTAGGAGGTAAGTATGCTTTTGTAGTCTTAGAAATAAACCCACAACTCTGTAAAATCTCTTCATCAGAGTCAGATTCAAGTCTCTTACGCTTGGTTAAAGATGCCCACTTTGGTGTACCTACTGTGGATTGAAATTTGTGTTTAAGCAGATTGGAATATTTGTTCTCCCTAGAATTGATTCCGCCTGAAGGTAGTTTACGTCTTTGGTTATCTAGAGCTTGACCAACGTCTATACCATCATCATCTTCATCAGTCCAAGCTGGTTTTAGAGTTTTGACTTCATCGTCGGTATCAGTTTCACCAACTCCAGAATCAGTAGAAATTTGAGATGGCCCTGCTTCCTGCTCAGCTTCTTCAAGACATTGTAAAAAACTCGTGGCTCCTCCAAACAAAATATGGGACAAATGTTCTTCTTCAGCTTGAGCTTGTTCATCGAATGGACGAAATTTTGTTTTAGGTCTGTCTATTTGAAATTCTACATCTTCTGCAGCTTTAACTTGAAGTTTTCTTTTTCTATTTTGTTTAATTTTTGACATGACTTTAAAGTTTAATATTACTTTTTGAAAAGTACTGTAAAAATGTGACAAATGACTATGTTGACAGTTGAACCAGCACCCAGCATGTTATTATCACAATGACCAACACAGAAAACGAACGATCCGCATTTTGTGATGACCAACATTACTTTAGTTAAAAGCAAGGACATAGAAGGATTGGACAAAATAATTGCATTTGATGTCAGCTGCTGTGGTTTGATTATCAGTTGATTTGATAATTAATAACTGTAAATTGATTGTTTTTCATTGCTTTGGTTCTCGATCTCGACCAATGGATTTTAAAAATTCAATAAACTTCGAACAGCATGTGATCTTTTGCTTTTCGGTTTCCAGCCAACACATCGTTTTCTGTGGACTGTAGTTCACTGAAATAATTTTGTAACCTAACCTCAAATGACATTGTGAATGTAAACAATGGGCTCTGAACACTCTAGTCAGTCTGGGGCCCAAAATACACAGAGACAAAGTAGTTTTAATAAAGATGTTCCAAAAGCACCAAATATTAGGAGACAACACACAATTGCAAATCCTGGAGGAAGTGAATTTACTTCTGAAAATATTGATGTCAACAGACCTGGGTCAATATCACCAGGGCCTAGTGTATGCAGTGATGTTGATTTGCCATATATCAGTTATACAGTCAACAGACCTATTGGAGGTAATATTGAACAAAGGGAAATTTCAGGTTCGTTTGTATATATTATATTTCAGACTCTCCTAAGCTTACAAACAAACAACTTATTAAATCAAAGTCTTTACGTCGAACATCTCAACCAAAACCAGTAAAAACCAAAACTGCTCATAATATCGTAGTAGTTCGGGGTGCAACACCAACTTCAGCTGCCACAGAAAAAGATCCCGAAATTCTTAGGCTACAAAGCATTCCCATGTTTTTACCTATTATGAGAGCAACATTAAGTTTACCAGCTGCAAGAGATCCAGAAGTTCTAGAAAGATTGGATCCAGCCCCCATTAGAAATCTCTGTCTAAGATATCAACATCATTTAACTGCTGCTGCAAATTTAGTGGCCACTGAACAAAATCAAGTTACACATAAAATAAGAGAGGTTAGTAAAGTGCTTTTAAAAACATTTTAATATGTTTTTTAAATAAATCTGTTATCATTCCTCAAAAAAGATAAATATATTATTAAAAAAAACTGTCATATCATTTACAGATAGATGCAGAAATAGTGAAAATTGTGAATGTCACAACAGAACGACATAAAAAGTATGCGAAATATGCTGAAAAATTGTCAAAAGTAGCAGAATTATCCCATCAATTGAATCGGTGTCACATGCTGTTGAATCAAAGTTTAGAATCCATGGCAACATTAAACAATTATTTGGATGTTGAAGATAGATTGGAACCTTTTATTTGGACAACTGGATGAGACATAAAAGGAATCATCTGAGATTGTTAACAAGGACAGTAAGAGTGAGAAGAAACAAGGATGTTATATAATATTCGGATTTCAATGAAAAATTTATTTCTATAACCATTTTAAAATGCTGCTAATGTTTCAAGTAGCTCATTTAACTATATATTTATGTAGCTCCAAGTGCTGTGCTTACGTAGCATGTAAATAAAGTATTTGTAAATAGTTTCTGGAAAACTATTGTTATGAATTAAGAAAAGCTAGTTCAACTTTTGTGCTTACCACTATATATGCATATAGGTACCATTTTAATGCACAAAATAAACCGCATGTCATTGAAAACCTTATTGATCTTTAACTTTTACCATAAAACAGTCTACCATTATGGTACACCAAGTGTGATTAGAAAAACATTCAAGTATTCAGCTATCATGCACTGTGGTTTTCTTTCTCAAAATAAATAAAGTATCCTTTATACATTTTTTTGAAATATTTAATTAAAAAATAAACAGGTACTAAACAAGGTTAAAATAATCTTGTTTAATAAAATCTGATGCCATTTCTGCAACTAAAGCTACAGCAGCCACTGGATGTCCCGCTAGTGTAAAAGGAAAAACGCTTCCATCAACGACTCGCAATCCTCGAATACCATAAACTTTACATTCCGAATCTACGACGTCACCACCAAGAGGATTGGGACCCATGGGAGTAGTTCCTACAGGATGATAAAGATTCAAACTCATTTGACGAATAGCACATTCCCAGTAGTCTCTAGATTGGTAAGTAAAATTTTTACATGCTCTTAGGGGTCCTCCTTGTAGTGTTGTACCCATATGTTGCATAGATTTGGTCTTGGCGAGCCTAAGTGCGATCTGGATACCTTCATAAAGTCTTTTTAAGTCCCTGTTAGCAGAGTCTGATAAAAATCTATTGTCAATAACGGGGTAATCAAATGGATTTTTACTCTTCAGGCGGACAGTACCAATTGAATCGGAATGTAATGAAGTTACATACAATACAAAGGATTGTGCTCGAACAATATTTTGCCACACATCTCTGTAAGTTTCATCCGTCAATCCAAACGCTCTTTGGGAAAGATCGTTTGTAGCGTTTGCCGGTATAAACATTATTTCAATGTCTGGGTAGCCTGTACCTAGAAAACAAAAACAAACTATGTAAAGTTATTGGAAGAATTAGGCAAAGCCGAGAAAAAAAATCGGCCTATTGGAAAGATCTAATAGGACTTTGACAATCAAATATACTTATGGATGGCTGATCATGTGCATGTGTCATACGTCATTCATAGGTCGTTTTGGTTTATCTGGGTGTGATTATCTTATTTATTATGTAATGTTCAGTAAATACAGAGGTAGAAATTATTGTGAATTATTTTCTTATGGTTACATTTACCTTTTGTAAATTGTGATTCGTAAAACGATACTCCTTGGTTGTTACCTGGAGATGATAACGGTCCCACACCTTTAAGAAACTGTTCTACATAACTCTTCACTGGCAAAATGGGTTCTGTATAATTTGTTCCGAAATTCAACCCATAAAAACATGAATGGTCTCTCAATGTAGTACCAACTTCCAAATCTTGTATTACTGGTATACCTAAAGACTTTAAATGCTTTTTTGGTCCTATTCCCGAAAGCATTAGTATTTGAGGAGTTTGAATAGCACCTGCGCTTACTATGACTTCTTTAGATGCTTTAGCGATGAATTTTCTACCATTATTTGTAAAGATAACTCCACGAGCTGTCTTGTTTTCGTCAACGAGAATTTTGGTAACGTAAGCATAAGTTACAATATGTAAGTTCTTTCGGTTAAGTATTGGTAGAATAAACGAAGTACCGGCATCTTGGCGGGTTCTCCCATTGAGCGTATTTATTTGTGCTGGAGAAGCTCCGAGACCAGTTCCAGCATTATAATCAGCAATTGGTAAATTCAATTCTCTATGAGCATCTAACCAAGCATTCAGTTGAGGACTTCTTGGTAGATGATATTCTACATTGAGAAGACCGTTCTTTCCATGCACTGGACTAAATACAGGCGCTGTTTTATCCCGATGATTAAATTTTTCTGTTCTTTTGAATACTGGTAAGACGTTTTTGTAGGACCATCTGTCATCCTGAACCACGTTAGCCCATCTATCAAAATCTAAACTAGATCCTCTGGAATAAACCAAACCGTTGACTAGAGTTGAACCTCCCAATCCTCGACCTCTTGGGATAACACAAGTCTTGTTAACCATTCCTACAAAAAATATTAAAATCAATATTTTAATTGGCACATTTTAAGTAGTTTCTTGTGAATTTCTGCAAAATAATAGGTTCCTACAAATCACAAGTGCAATATTGAAAAAATTGTTATATTTTCAGATTTTGTATTCCTCAAACTTTAAGAAGTTGTCCTAAACCTAAATCAGTTGCCATGCATGAAGACGATAATATGGGGAATAGCTGTTAGGAAACTATGAATAAATAAAAAAGATCTACTAGTAGATTTGTTAGTCCTATACATATCCTTTGTATTCTTCACAATTAAATTTAGTCACTTCATATGTCAGCACCCAAAACTTTCATAAAAACACTTAACACTATTCACAATACTGTCTAAGATACTGTTAGGAGTCTGTAACTCGAGCCGCGGTTAAAAACCTTTACCAATATAGAAGCTTATAAACGTTTGCAAAGTTATCGAATGTTCTGTAGAATTGAACCACTGAATATATAAAAGATTATTTTTCAAAATACTTACCTAAACATGCTGTCTTTTGGGGAACACTTACAAAACCCCAGTTGTACTCAGTATATTCGACTTCGAAATATAAATTTGGCACAGATGTGACATTGTTTGGGTATCCACCAGCTTCTATAAGTAATATCTTCCAATCTTGTATTTCTGATAGTCTGTTTGCTAATAGACTCCCACCTGCTCCAGCTCCAATTATGATAAAATCATAATAGCCAAAATCTACACAAAGCAATACTTTTTTTTATAACAATCAGAGAAGTTGAAAAATAATTACCTCGCGGAAAGTTATCATTAGATTTGTAGACACTTGCATCTGTTGGTAGTTGGAAGTATAGTCCTTGTTCTCGTGCCTGAGAGAGCAGATTGGAATAATAATTAACTTGTGCATCATAACCACTTGAAGATCTGAAACAAAACTATAGTCTAAGAAAACTATTAGTGTGTCTAATGAGGCGCTTCTCAAAAGTCATTAAGCCTTTTATTAACGATGAATCACTAGAAAGTATAAAATTCATGCAGACTCGTCTAAACTTGTGGCAAATTGTGACATACATGTCGTTGCTATACTTTAGTACGCAGTACTACGCTAACAATGGTGGGCAGGGTCGGATCTACGTATGGGCTTAATGGGCTGCAGCCCAGGGGGCCCCGTTTCCCGTTAAGAAAAACAGAAAAAGATGCATACAATAATAATAATAAACCAGTAAAATAATACAAATAAAAAACCCGAGATAACAATAACATATAAAATTTATTTCTAATTTTTTTTTCTCCTATATAGAAATATAGGACAACAATGACAAATAGTAGACTTAATTATTTATCACTTCTTTCTTTCAATGCTGATCTCACCAAAGACTTGAAATGTGATAAGCAAATAAAAGAATTTGCAGCACAAAAGTGTAGAAAAGTTATTTTATAAATTTCTTATTATTGTTAGGTTACGTTCATTTATTAATACTTTCAACTCTGTCTTGTTTAAGTTATGTTTATAGGTTAAGAATTAATGGCTATAATTTTTTGTTTACCAAAGATAAAGAAGAGGTACCTGTTTATTTTAACTACTTTTACCTAAGTTTATTATGTAATTTCGTTTGAAATAAAAAACTTCAAGTTTCGAATGTTAAATTTTCCCGCATAAAACATTTTTTAGGAAAAAGCCTATAATTTATATAATTTCATAGGGCCCCCAGATATCGTTAGCCCCTAAAGGTCACGGTCCGTTCCTGATGGTGGGTGATTGATATATTTCCAAAGTAATATTATTCTATTCTAAAGTTAACAGCGGACTTAGTGAAACCATATATTTTGTTTGGACCACCGGTGCTGTAAATCTACCATTTTATTTTTATTATTATTTTATTTTATTACCTCGTCTCGCTTGCGATTCTAGTATAGTTTATTAGCTTGTCATTTATAATATAAATGACCCGGTGTACAAAATAAATAGAGTAAAATCATCTAAGTAGAAATAAGTATTGTATGTATTCAACCAATAAAGATATTTCAGTATAAACTGCATCCTGTAGACTTAAAAGCAATTGATTTTATCGAAATTTTATTTGATGTGTATAATCTACATGATAAATTAGTCATTCTATTCTTTATTTTCAATTGGAGTATACTACTCTCGTTCTACCTGACATTATTTTCAAGAATCATGTTTTAAAAAATTACTTATAGTTTCTTTTTATATATAGTAAATTCTTGGTAAATTTAGTAGGACAAATTTTTATGGAAGAACAACTGCAAGCTGGTCAAGTACAAGTAATAAATTAATATATTCCGTCGTTACTAAAAGAGACATTATTAGATATTCTAATTTTTTTTTCTTAGTACAATGTTTTTACAAACCGACCGCATTTGAAACATTTACAACTGTAATGATATGTATATAAGAACTACCTACCTATGAGTGAAAAATGAAATTGTGAATTACAAAAACCATACGTGATTTGAAAGTATTTAATTTCGTAAATCCGCTTTTTTATGAATCTTCTCCGAATTATAATAAGAATGTATATTTTCTTAGAAACCTTTTTCTCAAATAAAACATGGAATTCTAATGCCACTTAAAATGGTAGAAAGAGCTAGATTTAACATGATAACTTAACTTAGCTTTCAATGTACAGTTTCTCGCCATAAAGTATGTTCCGTTGATCTTGTATTTTTGAACTTTTTAATGAATCAAAATGTATAGGCAACCAAACAAACTCTGAACCTTTTCACCGAGTTACCATGTACAAAAAATGGCTGAATTTCCACGTGTACAATAAAACATATCCCAATTTAATAAAAATAAGAAATTATTTGAACCGGAAATAGTAACAGTTTTTATGTAACACCATTTTATACCATTATACATATAATTTGGCAAGTTTATCTGAAGCTGAAAGGAATGCAGTCGAAAACATTCGATATTGCCACGTTTAACCATGAAAAAGATAAAGTGCTAAGTATGTAATGATAATAATTAGAAAATGGACTTTTTATTATTAACAATTAACAAACGCTAATTCTTTAATACGCTTTTTTTCTTGGATTCTATCTATTAACATTATTTTTTCAATTTATGAATATTAAAAGATGAACACTTTTCCAAATTCCAAGCTCTGGCAGCGTTGTGCGAAAACCATAATTTTCACGCCCTCCGAACTAACTCAATTGGTGAAATTTATCGAAAGACTTCGTTGCTTAGCTGACTTCCTATTGGCAAGCGCATGCGTCTGTTCTTCCCTCTCACTTTGTCAACTGACTGACATTGATTATCCAGTGGCGTTGGTACTGTAAGTGTCACATTTTGAACTATTTCGTATCCATATTGAATTCAATTACGATTCTTAACATTAATTGTTTTTAACAAATACCGTGTTTTGAAAAATACCTTACCTTTAAAGCAAAGCAAAAATCAGTTTCTATATATAATAATTATTATTATTTTTAATACTTTTATAAAAATAGGTACCGTACGCCATTGGTACGATTTTGACATATATCCGCCATGTTTCCTCGCGCCCTTACCGATGCCGCGTAGTTTCAGACACGATCGAAGATTGTTACCATTTCATTTTTTAACTTACCTCTCTGATTTTATGTTTTTTTGAACGGACTCCTCTGGATCTTCTGCAACAAAATAAAAAAAAAATTAAATATCTTGAATAGATGTGGCTTTTACTTGATGAAGATCCATATTAAATGATGAAATAAAACAATTTAATTTGTTTAAATCTTCCATTATATATTTGAACTAAGTTCAATAAAGATTCGTGACGCGTTTAGCTAACACAGTACTCTCGTTTGAGAAAGCTATTACATTTGGAATAAATTTTATATTTTTTGGATGAAAATATTTTTGGCGAATAATCTATTAGCAACTTTATATATAATATTTACCATTAACATTATTCCTGTCATCGAAATTTGAAAAGTCATTCTCAAAGTTTTCAAAATCACTGTTGAAATCACCGAACACCTCAACTACTGTTAATGAGGTAAAAGTAAAAATAAATATTCTTACTAGATTGCACATGATTCGTTTAACAATAATTGTATTGCAAGTACTTCAACTAGTGCCGTTAATATGAAAATGATATGGTAAATTTAACTCAAGAAATTCGAAATTTATATGAATTATTGAGTGGCGATAAAACCGCAGATATTATAGGGAGAGGAAATTTTCTAGAAACATATTATAGATCGGAGCACTGTGGACAACATTGTATCTTTGAAAATAATTTTTCCTGGAAGTGTTTAAATATTGAAAACGAACATTCCTAACCTACGTACGACGAATTCATTATTTATTTCAAATAGTTTTGAAATGATATCCAATAATTATACCATACCTTTCCAAACACCATAAAAAACATATATAAAAAATGTAGTAGTTTACCTAACGCGTCGCAAAAATTAACATAAAGGAACATTTATTAATAAATTAATTATAATTAATTTAGTGTTTTGACTGACAGGTTTATTTTTTCCTTTGTTGCTACGGTGACTCAAAGTGACAAATAAAAAATGTCAGATGTTTATTATCATTTGACATTCATTTGATGAGGCTCATAACAGGGCCATTAAAAAATTATTCTAATATACGTTTCTTTTTTTTTAATTTTTTCAGAATCTAATAAATTTCTTAATTTTCCAGTCATTTTATAAACTACAACCATACAACACTAAAATTAGTGCGGAAAAGTGGACTTTTCCGGACGCTAGTAGAAAAAATAATATTGACGTACACTGTATACTTTTGAATGTTGGTTATTGAAATATTTATTGACAAGAAATTAGGAGAAATAAACAATGTATTTTAGCATCATCCATATAAATATAGTTTGGCAAGTTTATCTGAAGCTACGCGGCATCGGTAAGGGGCGAGGAAATATGGCGGATATCTGTCATAAACGTACCAATGGCGTTCGGTACCTATTTTTATAAAAGTATTAAAAATAATAATTATTATTATAAAATAATTATACATAGAAACTGGTTTTTGCTTCGCTTCAAAGGTAAGGTATTTTTCAAAACACAGTATTTGTTTAAAACAAATAATGTTAAGAATAGTACTTGAATTCAATATGGATACGAAATAGTTCAAAATCTGACACTGACAATACCAACGCCACTGGATAATCAATGTCAGTCATTTGACAAAGTGAGAGGGAAGAACACACGCACGCGCTTGCCAATAGGAAGTCAGCTGGTCGCTAAGCAACGAAGGTTTCGATAAATTTCACCAATTGAGTTAGTTCGGAGGGCATGAAAATTATGGTTTTCACACAACGCTGCCAGAGCTTGGAATTTGGAAAAGTGTTCATCTTTTAATATTCATAAATTGAAAAAATAATGTTAATAGATAAAATCCAAGGAGCAATCACATTGAAGAATTAACGTTTAATCACATTGTTAAAACTGTTAATAATAAAAAGTCCATTTCCTAATTATTATCACTACATACTTAGCACTTTATCTTTTTCATAGTTAAACGTGGCAATATCGAATGTTTTCGACTGCATTCCTTTCACGGTTTCAGATAAACTTGCCAAACTATACTTGATTTGATAATAATATATTGTTAACTCCAAGAGTTCATACATATCTCAAGTGTTGTTCGAATCGAAACAAAAAGGTTCAATAAAACTCCAAATCAAACCACAATGTATTTTATTTGTCCCAAGTAGGACCAAACAACTTGCTGATTCTAGTTTCGGTAAGATATTATCATCATCAGACTATAAATAGAAATATGGTAGACTTAGTATTAAGATCTTATGGTATTAAATGGTATTAATTTGAAATATAATGAAAGTCACTACAAAGCTGTGACACAAACAAATATTATATATTGTTATAGTTGATCCAGTGACACCCACGACCTGACGACTTCGCCAAATGCTCAATCCCTAAAGAGATGGGATGGAATCAAAGGATGCGGTCTTGCCAGGACCACCCTGGGCGACCCTGGGAAGCTGGGGCCGAAGAAATATTTGGCGGTGACCAGGAAAAACCTACGTTTACCAGTAGGATTTCTGACTGGTCACTGTCAATTAACGAAACACCTTCATACAATGGGGCTAGTGGACACACTTCTACGCAGGTTGTGAGTGAGAGTGCCCGGAGTTAACGTCAATAAGAGAGTGCGTATGTGGTTATTATAAAAGTATATAATATCTCAAACAAAACCAGTAAAAACCAAAACTGCTCATAATATCGTAGTAGTTCGGGGTGCAACACCAACTTCAGCTGCCACAGAAAAAGATCCAGAAATTCTTAGGCTACAAAGCATTCCCATGTTTTTACCTATTATGAGAGCAACATTAAGTTTACCAGCTGCAAGAGATCCAGAAGTTCTAGAAAGATTGGATCCAACTCCCATTAGAAATCTCTGTCTAAGATATCAACATCATTTAACTGCTGCTGCAAATTTAGTGGCCACTGAACAAAATCAAGTTACACATAAAATAAGAGAGGTTAGTAAAGTGCTTTTAAAAACATTTTAATATGTTTTTTAAATAAACTTGTTATCATTCCTCAAAAACCTTAGAAGCTGTTAAGATAAATATATTATTAAAAAAAACTTTCATATGATTTACAGATAGATGCAGAAATAGTGAAAATTATGAATGTCACAACAGAACGACATAAAAAGTATGCGAAATATGCTGAAAAATTGTCAAAAGTAGCAGAATTATCCCATCAATTGAATCGGTGTCACATGCTGTTGAATCAAAGTTTAGAATCCATGGAAACATTAAACAATTATTTGGATGTTGAAGATAGATTGGAACCTTTTATTTGGACAACTGGATGAGACATAAAAGGAATCATCTAAGATTGTTAACACAGACAGTAAAAGTGAGAAGAAACAAGGATGTTATATAATATTCAGATTTCAATGAAAAATTTATTTCTAAAACCATTTTAAAATGCTGCTAATGTTTCAAGTAGCTCATTTAACTATATATTTATATAGCTCCAAGTGCTGTGCTTATGTAGCATGTAAATAAAGTATTTGTAAATAATGTCTGGAAAACTATTGTTATGAATTAAGAAAAGCTAGTTCAACTTTTGTGCTTACCACTATATATGCATAGGTACCATTTTAATGCACAAAATAAACTGCTTGTGATTGAAAACCTTGATCTTTAACTTTTACCATAAAACAGTCTACCATCATGGTACACCAAGTGTGATTAGAAAAACATTCAAGTATTCAGCTATTATGCACTGCGGTTTTTTTTTCTCAAAATAAATAAAAGTATACTTTATACATTTTTCTGAACTATTTAATTAAAAAATAAACAGGTACTAAACATTTGTTTTAATCCCACGGTTCAAATAATCTTCTTTAATAAAATCTGATGCCATTTCTGCAACTAAAGCTACAGCAGCCATTGGATGTCCCGCTAGTGTAAAAGGAAAAACGCTTCCATCAACGACTCGCAATCTTCGAATACCATAAACTTTACATTCCGAATCTACCACGTCACCACCAAGAGGATTGGGACCCATGGGAGTAGATCCTACAGGATGATAAAGATTCATACTCATTTGACGAATAGCGCATTCCCAGTAATCTCTAGATTGATAAATAAAATCAGTACATGCTCTTAGAGGTCCTCCTTGTAGTGTTGTATCCAACTTTTGCATAGATTTGGTCCTGGCGAGCCTAAGCATGATCTGGATACCTTCATAAAGTCTTTCTAAGTCCCTGTTACCAGGGTCTGATAAAAATCTATTGTCAATAACGGGGTAATCAAATGGATTTTTACTCTTCAGACGGACTGTACCAATTGAATCGGAATGTAATGAAGTTACATACAATACAAAGGATTGTGCTCGAACGATATTTTGCCAGACATCTTCGTAAGTTTCATCCGTCAATCTAAACGCTCTTTGGGAAAGATCGTTTGTAGCGTTTGCCGGTATAAACATTATTTCAATGTCAGGGTAGCCTGTACCTAGAAAACAAAAACAAACTATGTAAAGTCTTAAGTGTTCGTCTCTAATTCTGATCAGGTGTATGCGTATATTATCTATGTCATTCGTTGGTTGTTTTTGGGTTATCTGGGTGTGTTTGATTCTGTGTTTATCTCATCTGTCATTTAAAACTCGGAAAATACAATGGTAGAAATTTTTCAGGATAGATAGATTTTGTTATGGTCACATTTACCTTTTGTAAATCGTGATTCGTAAAATGCTACTCCTTGATTGTTTCCTGGAGATGTAAACGGTCCCACACCTTTAAGAAACTGTTCTACATAATTTTTTACCGGCAAAATGGGTTCTGTATAATTTGTTGCGAAAGTCAACCCATAAAAACATGCATGGTCTCTCAATGTAGTACCAACTTCCAAATCTTGTATTACTGGTATACCTAAGGACTTTAAATGCTTTTTTGGTCCTATTCCCGAAAGCATGAGTATTTGAGGAGTTTGGAAAGTACCTGCGCTTACTATAACTTCTTTAGATGCTTTAGCGATGAATTTTTTACCATTATGCGTAAAGATAACTCCACGAGCTGTCTTGTATTCGTCAACCAGAATTTTGGTAACGTAAGCATAAGTTACAACATGTAAGTTTTTTCGGTTAAGTATTGGTAGAATAAACGCTGTACCGGCATCTTGGGTTCTCCCATCGAGGGTGTTTATTTGTGCTGGAGAAGCTCCGAGACCAGTTCCAGCATTATAATCAGCAATTGGTAAATTCAATTCTCTATGAGCATCTAACCAAGCATTCAGTTGAGGACTTCTTGGTAGATGATATTCTACATTGAGAAGACCGTTCTTTCCATGCACTGGACTAAATACAGGCGCTGTTTTATCCCGATGATTAAATTTTTCTGTTCTTTTGAATACTGGTAAGACGTTTTTGTAGGACCATCTGTCATCCTGAACCACGTTAGCCCATCTATCAAAATCTAAACTTGATCCTCTGGAATAAACCAAACCATTCACAAGAGTTGTACCTCCCAATCCTCGACCTCTTGCCATAGCACAAGTCCTGTTAACCATTCCTACAAAAAAATATTCAAATCTATATTTTAATTGGCATATTTTAAGATACTGTTAGGAGTCTGCTGCTAAAAACCTTTACCTATATAGAAGCTTCCACCTTTGCAAAGTTTTCGAATGTCCTGATGTATAATTGAACCAATGAACATATAAAAGATTATTTTTCAAAATACTTACCTAAACAAGCTGTCTTTTGGGGAACACTTACAAAACCCCAGTTGTACTCAGTATATTCGACTTCGAAATATAAATTTGGCACAGCTGTGACATTATTTGGGTATCCACCAGCTTCTATAAGTAATATCTTCCAATCTTGTATTTCTGATAGTCTGTTTGCTAGTAGACTTCCAGCTGCTCCAGCTCCAATTATGATGAAATCGTAATAGCCAAAATCTACACAAAGCAATACTTTTGTATATAACAATGGGAGAAGTTGAAAAATAATTACCTCTCGCAAAATTATCATTAGATTTGTAAACACTTGCATCTGTTGGTAGTTGGAAGTATTGTCCTTGTTCTCGTATCTGCGTGACCAGATTGGTAAAATAATTAACTTGTGCATTATAAGCACTTGAAGATCTGAAAAAAAAAGTAGTTTTCGAAAACTTTTAAAATAGTGTTCCTAATGGGGCGCTTCTAAAAAGCCCTTAAGCCGCTCCTGCATTATTAACGATGAATCACTGATAATCACTAGAAGGTATAAAATTCATGCAACTTGTGGCAAATTATGACACACAATATGTATTTGCTACTTTAGTACTCAGTACTACAACAAGACAAGATTGCTATATTTCCAAAATAATAGTATTCCATTCTTAAATTAACAACATTTTTAACAGCGGACTTAGTGAAACCATAGATTTTGTTTGGACCACCTGTGCTGTACACTGTGGGCCGAAATAAAGGAGTACATTTTTCAATAGAAAATATTTTTTTTGTTTTTTGTGCGATTTATTTTCTTTTTGCAGGGCTAATAACCTAACATGTCCTCAACATGACTGTAAATTTGAAAGCAAAAATAATGTACAGGGTCGGACTTATAAAAAAAATTATATAACAGTGCATTTGAGCTCGTTGCAAATGACACCTGTCTTAGCTAAAATTGTACTAATAAGCTTTTTCGGTAGATAAACTATCCAGAACACTTCAGTAAAAAGGAAATTTTCCGAAATTACCGGATTCGTGAAATACCATTTTTTATAATCATTTCACCAAAATAGTCTTCAAAAACATCCGAATCCATGTCCTCGTGGTTATCTCCCGTACGGCACGAGTACACAAGTACTTTCGTCGCCAGCAAACAATTTCATCGCTTTCCAGTAAAAGTGATTTACGGTTATGCTTTTCCCAGGCAAAATCCATATTTCTCAAAGTGGTCCATAAAAGTTTTTTAGTTATCAACGGAATACTGTCATCCTGGCCAAGCTCCATTAAAATCTTATCTAGGGTGGGTATTTCTTTTTTAAAATAAAAAGAGTTAACTTTTCTTCGAATTACACTTTTGGTGTTTTCATTAAGGACTTTTACTGGTCTGTCTGGACTTTTCTTGGGAGGCTCCACTTGGCCTGCTATCTTTCTCCCCCGCAATAATTTAAAAACGGTGGACTTTCCAACTCCAGTAATTTGGGAACATCGGTCGACAGTTTCTTGTACACTAATAGAAGGTAAAACGGTACCTGCTAAACGCAAAACGTAACTGTATAATCTACTACCTAAGAATCCCTACACAATATTTCGATATTGACACTTCAGGCCAGAAAACATACTTTTCCTAATTCTCTTACGCAATTACTTGAAATTTTAATATTACAAACAATACTATTTCAAGACCTACGCCTATGGCCGACACCGAAATTGAGCCGAACTGGACGGAATTCTCCATTTTATTACCCTATACCTTTCCGAAATAGACTATAGCTTGTTATTTATAATAGAAATGGCCCATAATGGTTTGCAAAATAGAGTAAAATCATCTCAAGTAGAAATAAATATTGAATGTATTCAACCAACAAGGATATTTCAGTATAAACTGCATCCTCTGTAGACTTAAGAACAATTGATATACCGACATTTTATTTGATGTGTATAATCTACATGGCAAATTAGTCATTCCATTCTTTATGTTCAATTGGAGAACACTCTTGTTCTACCTGACCTAATTTTCAAGAATCATCATTGAAAAAATTAGGCTTATTTTTCTTTTTATATATAGTAAATTCTTGGTAAATCTAGTACACATTTTTTATGGAAGGACGTATTCTACAACTGCAAGCTGGTCAAGTACACGTAATAAATTAATATGTTCTGTCGTTACTAAAAGAGACATCATTAGATATTTATTTTGATATGACCTTTATGTTTTTTTCTAGTGAAATGTTCTTACAAACCGACCGCATTTGAAACATTTACAACTGTAATAATATGTAGGTACAAACAAGTATGTTTAGTGGGTTTATAATTTGGTTTTAACAATAAGAAAGAATTCATACGAAAAATGAAATTGTGAATCACAAAAACCATACGTGATTCGATTTGATTCCCTAAATACGCTTTATTATTAATCAACTCCGTATTATAATAAGAATGTATTTTCTCCACGATCATCACAGAATTTTCCAATTCTGAAATCAAATTTGATTACAGAATGCTGGAATTCTCTCTCTTGAGATTGAAGAAATATTTTGTAACATCTCTGCCCCCATGCAATTTAAATGTATTTACCTACCACCAATATGTAATATCAAACATTACGATACTGATATGAGTTTCGTAATGAGATCCGTTACCGCACTAGTGCGGTAAAGTAAAATTAATTGAAATGAACGCGTCAAAATTGAAAGTTCGCAAAATAAATCAATAATGAGCGCAACGCTTGCTTGTTACATTATTCTAATATCATTAATTTCAGGAATATTGACTAATTTTGAGTAAATAATTAACATTATTGGTAGTAGGTAAAATAATGAACTATATTCGTATCGTAAATTCATATTACGATATTCAATGGGTTACCAAACACGGCCTAAACGGCCTCGTTAGACAAATTTCCCATCTCATTTCGTAATATGAATCTTTACGACACTTATATCGTAAATATCTATTACATTATCTCTCTTGTGATAGAATAATATTCTCACACTGGTTAGCAATAATAACATTAGCCTTGACGCAGTTGATTGTCATCGTAGTGGCAAAATTTGAGTAAGTGTCAAAATTATTGCTGTCACCATTCCATTCGAAAATATAAATAGTATCATGAATTTATTTAATACAAAGTAGAATGTTTCTTATTGAATTATTGAGTGTATACCTAATAAAATTGTGGTTGAGTTATGTAATTTAAATTATCAATAGTTCATTTCCATTTAAAAATATATATTTAAAATATTTGATCGTGGAGAAAGTATAGTCTGCTACTCGGTTTGAATGAAAATTCGTGATGGTCGTGGTTCCACACGCTCGCTATTTTTAAAAGCCATTTTTTCAAATAAAACTTGATATCCTAAAGCACCCTTAAATTATAAAATGATCTAAATTTAACTGAATTACGAGGGTACCTAGCTCCCAATATACAGTTTAATACAATTATTTCCGTTCTCTCCATAAAGTTCTGTTCCGTTGATCTTCTATTTTTGAGCTTATTAATTGATAAAAATGTGTAGGCAACCAAACAAACACCTTTTCACCGAGTTACCATGTACAAAAACTGGCAAAAATGGCTGAATTTCCACGTGTACAATAAAACGTATCCAAATTTAATATTAATAAAAAATAATTTGAACCGGAAGTAGTAACAGATTTTGTGTAACACCATTTTATACCTTTATACATTTATGTAGCTATATACCAGCCCTGTATAAAACCGTGTTCCACTGATAGCCACTTGCACCGTCATTATAACAGTGGTTTAAAATTTAACTATTAGTTAATTTTGAATTTTGGCTTGCATCGCGATTTAAGCCACGGTTAAACTCTTCTAAACCACTGTTAAACTAAGCCACTGATTTTGGAGGCTTAAATCGTATATAAACCACAGTAGTATGAATTCTAACCTAAAAAACTCAATTAGGGAATCCAAACCACGTGACTTTTCAACTGTTAAGATGGCGCCTGGTTGGCAAACAAAGCTTTTAAGCCGCAGCAAGTTTTGATGGTGTTTATTTTGCATTTTGATTATTATCGAAGTAATCGTTAGTTGTTTCAAGGAGTTTCAAGTGTTAGATCTTCCCTCTTGATGGCTGCTAACCACATATCCCTCCTTTTCCTTGATAAATCGTTTATATGTGGGCAATGTACAAAGTTTTTCAATGTGGGAATGCGAAAAAAACTAAGCAAATGGTCCCGATCTGCACGGCTTCCACAACCCACCACAATACACGTTACTGGCATTTTTTTTCGAAACTGAACTTAGGTTTCACTATTTTCTATAAATCTGAATAAAACCAAAGGTAATTATGCCAAAAAAGCTTCAACAATTAACAAAACTGAACAAGTAAACAAACGTATTAAACAATTGTTTGCCAACCATGCGCCATATTGAATTTATTTGACAGGTCGTTGGATTGCCTAATAAACAGATGTGTCTAACCTCAAAAAAGTACTCTGTACGCTAGTATTCGTAGTTAGTTACTAAAAAATGGATTTTTGGGAAGACGACATATTCCTTGAGGATGATAGGGATATATTGGATATAATTGATATGGGTTTTCCACGAAGGGTATATGATAGAGCCAACCACTTCCACAACATGGATAATTTCACCTTTTTCAAGAGATTTCGTCTCTTGAAACCAACCGTTCTTGGCATATTAGAAAGAATTGAGGAAGACCTGGAGTTTCCTTATGATTTGTAAGTGCACCAAACCAGAACAATAATTTTACAAAACCTAGGTTTTGGTCACCCGTTTCGCGCTGGTGAAGGTTGAATCCATCATTACTTATAGGGCTATGCCTACCCTTGTCCTCCAGAAATTAGGAACACTTTATTTCGCTAACCTGAAGCAAAAACTTCACAAAAATAGGAAATACCGGCGACTGCCAAAAAAATAAAATGCGAAATGAAAATAAATAATTTTTCTAACCTCAAAATATCATTGTCTGACTGAGACTGTTAGGTGTTAGTACCAACCGATTGCAATTTAGCAAAACTTCCCCAGATTGATTAGTTTATTTTAACCAAGAACCCTAAAATTACGGTGCAATTTAAT
This sequence comes from Lochmaea capreae, assembly GCA_949126875.1. NCBI lineage: Eukaryota > Metazoa > Arthropoda > Insecta > Coleoptera > Chrysomelidae > Lochmaea > Lochmaea capreae. Next base: position 24,136,399 of record OX421404.1, read on the forward strand.
AGATTGTTTAAATTTTAACAGTGTGTTATTTTAAACAGTGAGTTAGCGAATACGGTGCAAGTGGGCATGAGACAATGAAAAATTAACGTTGTCAACATGATCGAAGATTGCTACTCATTTCATTTGTTAACTTACCTAACTGATTTAAGGTTTTTTTGAATAAAGTCGTCGGGATCTTCTGCAACAAAATTAAAACAAATATTTAAATATCGTTTACAAAACGCCCCACTGTATATTATCGATACTTTATACAGTATCACCCATCTCTATATGTCATATTTGACGTAATCCTGAAATTTATAAATTTTGACGTTAGAATTGTCATTAATACCAAATTATTACTTTCCGTTCTACACTCGCCTTATTTAATAAAGAAATCAAGGGTCGTAGACAAAGTAAAGGATTCTACTCGCAATTTATGACCATTATTCACTCGGGTGACTTGCGCCCCTCGCCTACGGCAAACGTCACCCTGCGCTAACATAATTTGCTCGTTTAATAATATACTATTGAACACACTGCTGAAACAACCAATCTCACAAGCTGAGAACGTTCCAAAATATGGCCTGGAAACAATGTAGTTGTTGTTCGCTGTCATAACATCGCTAGATTTTTCATATGGACTAATTAAAAGATTTATTACTCCTCAACGTCATTTGCAACAAAAAAATGAATACGAAGAGAGAGTTTGCAATGAATTTTATTCTCTCTTTTCTATACTAACTAGTCGCAGAACAAAATAGGATGTGACAAGATTATATAAATGTTCAAAGTTCAGTTTGAAGATGCAATTTTACTTCATGATTTAATTTTAAAGAAACTGTACTATTTAAAATTGTCTTTTTGTAATTATAATCGTGAACATATTTTTGGCCAATAATATATTAGTAACTTTTTTTATACACAGTCAAGGTTTTACAAAAATATAATATATTTACCATGAAAATTATCCCAGTCATCAAAAAAGTTATCCCAATTTAAAAAGTCACTCTCTAAGTCTGCAAAATCACTGTTCCAATCACCGAACACTTCAAAAAATGTTAATAACGTAAAAGTAATAAAAATAAATATTCTTACTAGATTGCACATGATTCGTTTAACAATAATTGTATTGCAAGTACTTCAACTAGTGCCGTTAATATGAAAATGATATGGTAGATTTATCTCAAGAAATTCGAAATTTATATAAATTATTTAGTGGCGATAAAACCGCAGATATTATAGAGGGAGGAAATTTTCTACAAACATATATTATTGGACGGAACACTGGTGGACAACAAAATCTTTATTTTTGAAAATTATGTTTTGGGTATTCGACGAATTGATCATTTATTACAAAAATTAGATCTTTTCAAACACCATAAAAAAACAGACATTAAACATGTGCTAAAAATAATACTTATTTAAAGTTATTTGTTCTAAAAACTCGTAAACTGTATCTATACAAATATTTGTATAATTTTTGGAATTTTTATTTATTGAAATGTTTAATTATCAATTAAAAAAATACGCAATTCATTTTAGCATCATCCATATTTGATTTGATACTATTGATAAATCTTCTCCGCCAGTTGATTTTCTTTTGTAATCACTTCAATCACCTTAATTATATGGAGAAAATATTTTTGCATACTGCCCCAAATTAATTCTTGAAAGTTTGTTGTCCCATCGCTGCGTTAACCAGTAGGATTTCTGACTGGCCACTGTCCACTATGGAAACACCTCCATACGTTAGGGGCTAGTGGACACAACTCTATACAGGATGTGTGAACAGAAAGATGAATCTGTCTGGCAGGAGTTATCGTCGATAAGAGAGTGTATGTTGACTATATTGTTAATTGTTTTCTGCCAATCTTCCTTGGATTTTCTTTTGTAATCATCTCAGTTACCTTACCTTTGTTTGTTGTCCCATCGCTTCTCATGGTATAGTCTTAGCAATCGATATAGTGACGTTTGCCGACAAACTCTTCCGTCTGTTATTATTAACCTACTGTAAAGCGTAAAATAGTAATTTACGTTACAAGACCGGAAAGTAGTGTTTTTCAGGTCGAGACAAGCAGATTCCAGGGCTAGCCGTAGGAAGCTTGGAGAGTGAAGTGACGTACAATATTTTTTTTAAGACATACTTCGATATACATTTAATTCTTTATCGGATAATTCAAAATCTGAATTCATATTATTGTTAAATTTGCGCACTCGCGAATTAAGTTTGACATGAACGACAAATTAAAAATCAACGAACTGTCATCACTCGACAATATATCGAAACGTTGTTGTCATAGTAACGAAATAAAGGTAGATTGTATTATAAAGCTTTTTCCTACAACCACTATGCAAAACACGCTTTTCTACACAAATTTGTATACGCAAAGCAGGTCTTTTCTTAATTCTTTTGATAACCGTTGGAAAAGTAATGCGAAAAGTACACGCTATGGCACTTTTCCGCACCGAAATGTCAAACAAAACTACCTATGACCTGTCAACTTTTTTTGACAATTCAACATATTTATTATACTTAGTGAATTTCTGGATGTAAAAATTTTAAATTTAAACCAAAAATAAGTAAACTATTTATTTGATTATTTATTTATTCATTGTTCACTATTAAACATACACTCAACTGATTTTTCTATATTAAATTTTTATTTTGTATTTTCTTTCTGTTCAAAGTTTTAATAAAATGGGTACCTATATAAATTTCTGTTGTTATTTCATTAATAAATGTGGTTGTAGAAAAAATATTGTGTACAACTTGTACGCAAATCACTTTTCCCACTCGCTAGATTTGCGGCACTCGCCTTACGGCTCGAGCCACAAACTTCTGCGCTCGTGGGAAAAGTGACGCTTTGCGCACTAGTTGTACAAACTACTATTTCCGGTCCCTCACGTCTATTTTCCGGTCTTGATCGACAAAACGTTATTTTCTGGACGAAAAATTGTCCAGAAAGATTTTCTGGTCGGTATTAAAAAAAGAATTTTGCAGGGCGTACGTACACTCCTTTCAAAGTAGGTCCTTCTTGTATTACCAGCTATAAGTTTAAATAACAGACGGTACCTTTGGCGGCAAGGTATCCAGGTATATGCCAGTCAAAGGAAAAGTCGGTATAGGCTACGAACACGTTTGTTTTTTTGGACAAACTTCACATGGTACAACACAAAAAACAAATGAAATTAACACAAAAATGAAAGAAACGCATAAAACAACAAACGTAAAAAGAAATGGCACACCGTTAGATGAGTTTCTACGTTTTGCTCGGGGGAGATTGTTTTGCAAAACATGTAAAACAACAAAAATATTTCCCGTAATGGCTGTGGTTACGTAAAGGATTAACTAAAAATGACTTTGAAAATGGGATTGTTTAATGCGAAGTACTATTTCACAGAAACGATTTTGTAAATAGACAAAATTACTATTATTATGTCGTAACTAATTCGCATAAATTTCGTATGAATAGACTCCAACAAGCCTGAAATTTAAATGCTGGGAAATATTAATCTACATTTAAAAATATATATATTTAATTGTGACACATTAATTTTCCATGGCAAATTGAACACCTACTAGATGCTATAATATAATAAGTTTCTTCAAGCAAGGAAATCACTGAGTTTAATCCTCTTAAAATATCAAAGGATTTTACCGATATCTGGAAATAGCATTCTGTGAGTGTTGCCAACTTAGTATAGGAAGCTGGTCTTTCGTACAGGTCTAAAACATCCCATATTTTCAAAAAAATATTTCCTGTTTTAAATAATGTTAAAAATAATGCATATACAGATTACGAAAAAGTTTATTAGGTCATACGATTCACACAAGTACGACAAGGATCATACGAACAGTACTATTTGAAAGAGAGAGACAACAATTATACAGTGTGAAATTCACAGTTAGATCAGTTCCCTCTACCAAAACACAACAGTTAAAAGTAAAAAGGGCAATGAATACACGCTTTTTGGTTTTGGGGTCCTATTCTCAAACAGTGACATTTTTTGTCGCATGCGAGATTATACTTTTGTGAATCAAAAATGTATACAAAAAAGTACAATCTCGCATGCGACAAAAAATGTCACTGTTCGAGAATAGAACCCTTGATCTAATTGTGAGTTTCGCACATAGAACAATTCTAATCTCTTTCCTTCAAATAGTGTTGTTCATATTATCCTTCTCGTACTTGTGTAAGTCGTATGACCTATTAAAGTTTTTCGCAATCTGTATATAGATACAAAAAAACTGAAGGACAGTAACGGGGTACTGATAACTACAATTACAATATTATAACGATGGGAGACCCCTAACGGAAGCAATAAAAGTTCTAAGTTAGCTTCTTAAGTTATTGCCTTTATTCCAAGTTCAAGCTTTCGTTTGTGGTTAGAGTCCGACCACAATAACTTTGAGACACCATGTGGTCGCGGGTGTGTCGTTACTGACTTGCATATGAAAATGTAATTTTCATACTAAATTTTAAGTTAGGAATTTATTTCAAATATTTATCAAACTTTATGGTTTTGGATACCTGTAGAAAATTACATATGGTATCACTCGCTTTATGTACGTAGGCGACGGGATTAAAGCTGGTCCATTTTTGAATTCATTAAATAATTAGCAAGGAAGAAAACAATTTACCTAATCTAAAGTTAATATATTCCAAACCTAAACACTTTCACAAATCTATCTAACATGTCAACTTAGGCTTATCATAAATATAATCTTATTATTAATCTGAGTCATCAGCTGATTGTAATGGTTCTACTACTGACGCTATCAAGATCTGAGATACTTTCATCAGAAGAGCCAGTATTAACGTACAACGTATATCGAGGATGTGCTCTCGTTCTATTTGAGAGTTTTCATATTATTTGACGTGTCGACAAATATTCGTCCATTCACTGAGTGGCAACTCGACGAATCTTTTTCGGTATAAAGCTTCAACATCCTTTAAAACAAATGTAGTATTATGAGCAGTTACCCAATGTTTGACTGATGCCCAGATTTTTTCAATCGGGTTCAATGATATGGCGGAAAAAATAGGCGACAAGACAAGGCATAAGAACAGAAATTTGAATACCTTCCTCTGTTCCTTTTTGCATAAATGCAGCAACCCGATCTATAATTTCCTTTGTGTCACTCTCTTGGGAGACATGACACAAAAAGTTCCAAGACATGAAAAATTCACTATTCGCAACAACAAAACCGCACAGGAAGACCGAAAGCAAAGTACTGTCTGGTCTGCTGTCCACTCTGAAATGAAAACGAAGAAGCTACATAAAATAAAGCGCCCGCTGCTCCGCCTCTGGCTCGAAACCGCAACCAGTCAGAGATCGGGATCGCTTTCGAGGCGGCCCTACGTTGAATCACGTGGGGTCACAAAGTTATTGTGGTCGGACTCTACAAACTTCTTCAGGATAACTATAAAAATATGAGAAGTATGTTTGAGTACAATATTTTTGAAAAGCTCACTAAACATAGTATTACTGTATATTTAAATAACGTCTTGCTCAAAGGAAACCTAAAAAATCTCTCGAACCTGGATATATCCCTCGAGTTGGCATGACTGTCCCAAACACTAAAAGAACTTTTCTATGGTATACCAGGTAAAATTTCTTCTGACTAAATATTTTCTTGAACGCCTATGCAGTTTAATCCTAATATTAGGTAGTAGTTAATATTTGCAATACCAATTCTCATTACCCGAGTTATTTGCCGTAGTAAAAACGACAGTATAATCTTGAGATTTTCTCATAATATTGACATGGGTCAATAAATAGAAAAAACTTGACATTAATACAATGGTTATTTAGAATTCTAATTATTGTAATTATTGATAATTAAAAAATATATTTTTAGACTTGTAGCAATATTAAAAACATTGTTGTTGAATATAGAGTGTCCCAAAAGTCAAATGTCAACGAAAGTGTAACGTCATAGATTACTATTTTATGGATTTGGCTCAAAATTTAAATTGTATATAAAAAAAAACTCTTAATTTTTGCAGATATAATATTTATTTTGGATAAAAATGTTCGTGTAAACATAAATAAGGTGGTGAAACAGAAGATTTTTTTAAAATTCCACTGGTAATAATGTTAAAGGTAAAAACATCAATGTCAAAATAAAATTTCAACAGTGTCGATATACAAATCGGTAGGGAGGGCCCTAATAGTACAAGCTAATTTCTCCCTAGGTGTTTACCCCGTCGTCTGACTGACACATACACTGTCTGCTTTCACCCAGCCCCGGCCATATGCTTAATACCCTTGGTGATCAATGTCCTTCGTATGCGACCGTGAAAAATTGGACTGAAAGCTTCAAAAGAGGTAAATTTTCCATTGAAGATGATGACCGATCGGGAAGGCCAGTTTCTGTGTCAGTCCCAGAAAATATCGATGCAGTTTATGACATGATGTTATCAGAACGTCGAATTGGGCTAAAACGGATATCTGAAGCACTGAATATTTCAAACGAACATAGTTCACGTCAATTTGACATGAGAAAAATTGCTGCAAAATGGATCCCCAAATGTTTGAATGTTGACCAAAAGCGTGCAAGGGTAGAAGCATCGCGTTCGATCTGTGCTCGATTTGAAAACGATGTAGACTTCTTAAACCGAATTGTTACTATGGATGAGACTTGGGTACATTTTCTACGATCCAGAAACGAAGCAACAGTCGATGGAATGGCGACACTCTGGTTCTCCAAGACCTAAGAAGTTTCGTGTCCAAAAATCTGCTGGAAAAGTTCTTGCTTCAGTTTTTTGGCCATGGAGTAATCATGATTGATTTTTTGTATAAGGGTAGAACAATTACTATTCGACATTACTGACTACTCTAAGGGAAAAAATTAAAGAGAAAAGACGCGGAAAGCTATCCAAAGGTATTTTGTTTTCGAAGGACAACGCCCCTGCACACAAATCTCATGTTGCCATGCAAAAAAATCGTGATTTAGGGATTGAATTACCAGAACACCCCCCTTATTCACCAGATTCGGCTCCGTCCGACTATCATCTCTTTCCTCAACTGAAAAAAAGTTTAAAAGGTCATAAATTTTCTTCCAACGAGGAGGTATTAAATGCTGTGGAGGTCTGGTTGCAGAGCAAGAAGATGTATCCACTTAAGAGGAGAATATGTTGAGTAATAAAATATTTTGACATTGAAATTTTGTTTGGTTCTATATAGTAGGCTAAGGATTTTTCAACATATTCTCGTATCTACTAGAGACTAGAGACGTACTCCAAAACTTCATAAATTTTGACGTTAGAATTGTCAATAATACCAGATTATTACTTTCCATTCTACATTCGCCTTATTTAATAAAGAAATCAGTGGTCGTAGACAAAGTATATTATTCTACTCGCAATTTATGATAGCCATTATTCACTCGGGTGACTTGCGCCGCTCGCCTACGGCTCGGGACGCAAACGTCACCCTGCGTGAATAATGGCTATCATAAATTGCTCGTTTAACAATATACTATTAACCACTAATAGAGAAATTCAACTTCTCAGTTGGCTAGAAAGCATAATGATTGTCAATTTCACAGCTAGTAGTGGAAAAAGACCATTAAACAATTATTATCAAGCAAAGGCACAAATAATAATAATAAATAATGTAATAGTCGTGAACTAAAATGTTTACCGCTATGATTTTTCGCATATAAACTTCCATTTTTAGTCCACGTACGCATAAACCAAAATTATAATTTTTAATGTGAATAAAGGAATTAATTAATTGCGTCATTTTATTGGAACGCATTCAATTGACGACTTTGACGATATCCTGTTCATTCATAAAACATTTGCGAATTGTTTCACAATGGGACATTATTTCTTAAATATATGGCCACAAGTTTGTAGTTCGCGTTGCCATATTAAATTAAATTCATACGCAATACTCTTCATTTGTTATTCTATTGATTGATGGGCAATTAAATAAGATAACATATTAATTCGCATGTGATTTACTGTTTATTTTTGTGGTATACGAGGTCAGCTGGATAAATCAGCTACTTTTTGAATAGGCATGATGACAGTGACTAAGAATCACTAAAATATTGATTTTATATAATTATATATGATGCAGAGAATCTAAAAAAACTACCTATTTTTATTTTACATGTGTGATGACCAATATTTTAGTAAAAATATAAGCACAAAAATTAAACAATCCGCCATCTTAGCTCAAACGCCAATCAGAAGAGAGTGACGTCGTACTTTCGCAAATTTGACCTTGATATTTTGTCTTTTGTCCGAACCATAGATTAGTCCGAACTATCTATGGCCCGAACATCTGTTCTGTTTTGAATTTCATTTGTGTGATTCAAATTATGTATCAAAATAAACTTCTAACCTGCAAGCTGTCAAGTGTTTGAAGTTTGACGATTTTACCGTTGACATAAAACAGTCTGTTTTATGTTCTAAGAATGACACAGATCACCTATAACTGGTATTTACGAATTGATGATGTCACAGACAGACATGATGATAGAACACATTTTTTCCTAACCTAAAGGAAAACACCTGACCAGTGGTTGACAAACTCTCACTTTTGACCTTAGGTGATAGAACCAGACATTAATGCATCAATTAAATAAATTAATGTTCTTTATTTTTTCTCTAGTTTTTCTGAACCATAATATTTTTTTCTGTTTCACGGGCCCCCGAAGATACGCGTTAATCCGTCACTGGTTCCACGCTGGATCGACACCCGATCCAGTATGTAGTGGGGGATTTAACTCCTACGAGGCCCGGAACTAAGTCGAGCGGGAGCCCATTTAAGGACGGAGAAAAACCTCAAATAACATGTTTTCTAAATCACGGGGCCCCCACAGATACGTGGGTCGCGGGGCTCAAACACTGGCTAGCCCCTACGTTAATCCGCCACTGCCAGTATGTAATTTTTAAGTTTGAACAGCTTCTTATATGCACAAATGATTTAAGCAAGAACTCTTTTGGTGTCTAGGTTGTGATTGCAGAACTAGATTAGATTAGAAATGGAGTGGCTCTCTGTCCTATCCCACTGCGACCTTTGCAGATCTATTGTGGTCCCCCCTATCCTTAGAGCTCGATATCTAGCTTTATCCTTTTTATTAGATTTATTAGCCTGGATACCGCCTCCCGTGCATAGCTTTCTGCCCTCGGTTTTTCTTTGCAGAACTAAGAAATTACGTTAATGTTTTTTGATAAAATTTTGCTCTTCCCAAACAGTTTTTGCACTCAGTCGACAGTGCAGAGGCTCCAAAAACTTTCCAGCTCTATTTTCAAATTTAGCAAATGTCAAACTGAGTACATTTAGTGGAGCGATGTTTGGTGACACAAAAGCCACTATTTAGAGTAAATGTTAAAAAGTGACTTAAATTTTTCTTGCAAGTAGGTCACTTCGGAGTTTCCGAATGGTTAGAAATGTCTTTCTTACTTCTCTAATAAACACAATCCAAACAATATTAGGTTGTTAAGAATATCATTAATGCCGCTATATTAAAAATGTAATCACTTAATCACCCAATGATGCATCAAGTGCTAGATACGGTCCTGTAATATTTGGTATAACGTTAATTTTTCAATTTTTGGTGATATTTAAAAAAACCGTAATTGTTGAGTAATTAGAGTAAATCTTATAAAGTTGCATTCATGTAATTCAATATAAAGCACTCCTAAAAATCTTTTAACATGAGATCACTACATTAAAATCAATTGTTACATCATTCCTGTACATTTATTGTATAACAATTGTTTTTTGTAGGTATTTAAAATCATTAAAAGCGATCTACCTAACAGGAAATGCAGTTTCAATACTATGCTTTAATTTTAACAAAAACTATGCTGATCGATTATAACATGAAACATTTCCTATTTTCTCCAAACACAATTTAAAAATAACAATTTATTAAGTGTAAGGGGTGCGTCAACTCTAGAAATACTCTCAAGTTTCGGTGTTAACAAAGTTTCGGAGCTGTTTATGAAAACAGTTTAAAATGTCAGTTTTGACAGATAAATTAAATTAAGAAGCTGCTCGCTGCCATTTCGGGGTTGTATGACGGATTTTATCCATTAATTTGACGAATGATTCTTAGATAAATGTCCTTCATCTATCCAATAGACTCATAGTTGCTGTGCCCTAGGATTCTGAATTGCTGTGCAATTCGCAAGTATGTGGATGGAGGTTTGTTCTTTCATGCCACAGAATCTACATTCTTCTTTCTCCACTATTTTGAGCTTTTTCAGTTGCCCGTTTAGGTGGCAATGTCCCGTTAGGATCCCTGTTATAACTCTTAGATCAGCCTAGTTCATTCAGTATGCCTAGGCACTCCCACACCATTTTGGAACTGATTCCACAAGAGCTCAGTGCTTTAATGGCTGCTTGGGTATCCTACATTATGATAATATTTACCTTCTATATCCTTTGTCAATATTAAACTGGGCACACTTTCTTATGTCGTGAATTTCGCTTGAAAGATACTTGGGGTTTTCCCAAGCTTTCAGAGTGTTCGGTTCCTGGCCCATACACTCCTATCCCAGTTCCTTTTATTGCTTTTGAGCCGATTTATAAAAATTATGAAAAATTTGTATATTTATTTTAAAAAAGTTGCACAATTCAATGTTGTATTGCTTTAGGCTTCAATACAAACAGATTTTCACGTGGAAAAATTCAACAGCATTCAATATAGTTTGTAACTTATAAATATCAACCCACGTGACTTCTGTCATAACTGGACTATGTTGACAAGCTCTTGAAATAGTATGAGAATCTAGTAAATTTCAAATGAAGTTATCAAATATTCTTATTTTTATTTGGCTATAGGTTAGGTTTAGTTTTTGATAGTTACTGTATAATATAAACAAACTTGAAACTATTTCTGTTTAAAACTTTTATTTGTATGTTAAAAGTACAGCACTAAGTAAGAAATTATTATTTTAAAACCTATTGAGCCTAAAAAGGTATGTATGAAATAGTTGGAAAATTCAAGATTCATTTTAATAAAAACAAATTTATATTGTGGTTTATTTTTCTTGGAAATCCACTGTGTGGATGTGTGTCAATTTTAGGAAACTATGATTAGGAACATTCTACATTAAATAATTGTTCTTCCTCCAATTGCAGCAGTAACATTTCTAAAGTGAAATGGATTATCTGTAAATAAATTGTGCAAATATAATTGCTAAAAAATTTACTCAGTTTTTCGCAGTTTTTTATAACAAGGAGATGAAATAATCGAAAAATTGAATGATCATTAAACTTTTACAACATAACCTTAAAAATGTCAAGACGTCAACTGTACCAGATAAACCATTTTAATCGCGGCAACAGCGCGCATTTTTGCCAACATATAAAGTTTTTAGTACGACTAATGTTAGTTTGAGTTTAATAATTAAGTAACCCACGAGTTGTATTACATATGAAATCAATTACGAAACCTTTCTTTAAGCATATATTCATATTTTATTAGGATTAAGGCTGTAAAACATACTGATTGACAGCAGCAAAAGAATGACATACTACAAGCGAACGTCTCTTTTTTGGCACTTTGATCAAGTGGGTTGATATTTATAAGTTACGAACTATAGTATATTGTGTAACTAGTGCGCAAAAGGGAGAAATTAGAATTTGCGCACGTGTTGCACACTGTATTTTTCCTACGACCACCATCCAGAAATCAAACGAATGACTTTTTTTTATGAGCACTCTTTCTAACATGACAGCTTATGGAGTTGCAAATTAGTACAATTTCTGCGTTTCATTTAAATAAATTAGGTATTAAAGATCATATTTGAAGATTTATTAAAAATTACAGTAGGCAACAAATTTACGTTTTAAGAACTATATTTTAATTTTAACTTTGCTTGCATGGGATTTTTCATTTAAAATTATAATGAATTGTAAAATGGGAACAGTTCTGGATCTTTATCCATGGTGTTGGTGTTTCTGACAAGTTTTAGATTATTGTTAATAAGTCATTATTTGTAGAAGATTTGTAGTTGATTGTATTTTTCAAGAATGACAATTTGCTGTAGGTATTTATTTTGGGTATGCCTAATGTCAATTTGGCTATGCCTTATGCCACTTTTCCCACAACTTTTGTTGCTATGAAAAATTGTTAATTTTGCGTATTAAAATAGTGTTTTATATGGTGGTCGTGGAAAAATGAATTGTTCAACTCATAGAGATAGTACAGACAGAGGCAACAAGCCAGCTCGGAACCCATCAGCATGTAGGAGAGAGATAGAAAGTCAAAAATTCAGGCTGCTTTTCTAATATGGCGCGCAAGTTATAGACCCAGACAAAGACAGAAAAACATATGATCCTCTGTTTCTTGCTCTGTCACCGGAGTTCAGACGGATATTCCCAGTTACACAACAGCCTATGGCTTGTTGCCTGTATATGTAGTATCTCTATGGTACAACTAGGGCACAAAAGATCTTTTAGGTCTCAGTGAATGTCACCCCATCATACATACATACATGGTTCAACTACTACAGAGTATGACCTCGTCATAATAGCGATTCATGACCGTATCAAAATTTTCAGCGAATATAATTAAGTAAGTGCCAAATAAAATAATAATTTTATTGTGGTAATTTAAAAAAAAGTATTACTTGAATAACAGTGTTCTAATTACTAGTTACGCTTTCACAACACTACTTACTTTAAGTATTTATTGCCCATGCAATGTTTATTGTTTTTTATTAACTGCTTTGACATCATATGGTCCAGATTGTATTAGTCACATAATCTAATTTGCATCACTCGATAATAATATAATTTCAAAAAAAGATTTGATAATATTTTGAAGGAACTAAACATCATCTTATTTTACCAAAATTTTTTCGTTTTTGAATATAATTTTTGACATTCAAATACAATTATTACCAGTAGACAGGCACTTTTCTATCTATAGTTGACGTAAAAGATATAGTGCAGCTATCTAATCGTATATCCCTTTTAAATTATGTTGCGGAGCTAAACTCTGAAAGGTATTTATATTATTTTCGTCTACTTACCAAACATAAATCCATATTGTATTTGTATTTTGACCCATCAGTCCATCCTTTCTTAACCGTATCGTGTGTATCATACCGAGTTTCGTCCAAATAGATAATTGCTAATAAATATATGTATACTTACTTACAATTTCCACACAACAACACACACACTTTGTCAGACCATCGACTAAAGAGAACACCTGCAACCCTCTCTCAAAAATATGGTTCAGTCAAACTATTAAAGGTACTCACTCGCTATCGCTAGTTTGTGCTTTAAGCAGTTTCGTTTATTAAAAGCCCTCATTAACTAACTAGTTTATTAAATAAACGAATTTATCGTCAACTAAGTAAGCATTTTAAATAATTATAATATTGACTGGGCTATGTCGGTATACTCTTAGTGTTAGAGTCAAACAAAAAGCCGACAACTATAAGTCCGCACTATATCTTTTACGTCAACCATATTTTGGAATGTTATTTGTGGATAAGTCTGTGGGGTACAGTCAGAGTTTTAAACTTCCAGTACCCTGTTATCACTAATGTTTGTTTCAAATTTTTTCAGCTCTATTCAATTTTTCGATTGGTTCATCAGCTTTAAAAAATCAGCTCTTAACGAACTTTATATGCTACACTTAAAAGTCAAAAAGTTTCATCCACCATGGGATAACATTGATATTTTTATAAGGGATCAATTAATTTCTCTGCCATGCTTTTCAAATTGAGATCTTGTATCGAATGTTATCGGTGCATTGTTAATTTAAACACCTACATGTAGCATCAAACGAAAGGCGGCATTAGAAACTTATTGTACCGGCTGTCATAGAAAATTATTATTATGCCGCGTTACAAAGGAAACGGTCCTTTGAAATTTCTTAATAATAGATGTCAAACATAACGTTCTAAGCTGGATAATAAGTAGGTCTTATATTGCTGATCCGACCCTGATAAACCATTAGGAATTATAGCCTCTATTAAATAAAAATTATGCACCACGTGAGTTAGTTTAATCCGTAATAATAAGAGTATAACTGCACCTATTCGGTATTTCAAAGACACTTCTTGTCCAACTATTGGGAAATTCGTTCCACGCTATACAATACGATTTCATTGAAACTTGAAACGAGTTTGAAAACCTTCGTATGGGGATTTCTCAGTTTCACTGACCTGCAAAAATTTCGCAGTGTATTAATTTTTACACAGACGTTGCGATTGTGTCACCGAAATTAGACTGATTGGCGGTTAATTTTTAATTTGGTTTCGAGGTACGAGGTGTGCTAGTGTTTCAGTGCAAAAAAATTTTTTTTTAAATTTCAGGTGAGTACGTTTTTGAAAAAAATATGTTATAAATTAAAAAAAATATATGCAATAAATCCGATTGAATTAAATTTGAAAAAAATAAAATATACTGCCAAACTCTTGATTTCTATAAAAAGTAATTTCGGAAAACAATTTACATAATTTATTTATTATATAGTGGAATTAATTAGAAACATTTAGTTCCATTTAAAAAATAATATGAGTAGATTCCACAAAGTAAGGATCCAAACCGTAAATTTAACAATTCTATGTTCAATAAAACCTTTTTTTGGATTTCTTCGCCTTTATTTGATATTTTTTCAACATTTTAGCTGATAATATGTCACTTTAATAAATAAAATTTGTGCAAAATCAACTGCAGAGTGTTCGTGGCCCTTGCTGACTTTTTCCTTTGGTTTGCATAGGCGAAAATATATATTTTTATTTTTAAAATACGTTATATCGCCTTACAAAGTGTTTGAAAAATGATAACACGCTTTACTAAAGTGACAATTTTCACAGTAAACTGTAATTACGTAAATGTAAATATGTTAAATGGTAATCGGAATATCATAAATAGTTCTACGTTATGCAATATACATTATTTAAAAAAATATAAAGATTGTGTGACAAGTATCTGAAGTCAAACTTCTAATTCACACAAGTTGTACATCATACTTTTCTACGACCTTGAGTAATTTTGACGTATATCTAAGTTATGTTTGCTGTTAATCGAGATTTTTAAAATGTAATAGCTGCTGCATAGTGTGCTACTCCAGAACATAAATAAAATTCATACTTCAAATGTAACAACAGCTTTTGATGAAAACTCTTCTTCCGATCGGATCGACGGAATACTCGCGAAAATAAAGGTTTGCTCAAACTGGCATTTATGAACTCGAATTAGGGATCGAATCATCAACTTTATTACCAGAAGGTACAGATTTTGTCCATCCCAAGAACGATACTATAATCAATTAAAACGCGAGAGCAATATACTATTCCAGATTGACGTAACTGACAGGTGAAAGCAGACCTAATATGGCCGATCTGTCAAAGTTAGCTGTTCTGGAATGGTCTATACAGCACTTGCGCGAACGATACCTAGAACAGTTCTATCGCCAGTTGGAACGAACCTAATATTAAACAAATTGGGCACTGAAAAGAACTGAAAACAAATTTATGAAATATAATATTAAAAATCTAGTTTCGCACATTCCGTTATAACCCTACGATTCCCTATCCTAATTGGTTCATATCTGCATCAAGACAGCTGTCAATCATAGCCCACATAGAGATTTCCTTTAATTTTGCCGCTATTGTGGAAAGTGATTGAGGGGTCATAAATGTTTCCTTTGTTAGGCGTAAATTACATTTATACATAATAATTAACGAATCTGTGATCTTTAAATGATGTGAGATTAATAATCGAGAAGATCTTAGACGAAATCGCTGGAGTTTTAATCTTTCAGGATTGATGCGCCGCACAAATTACTCTACGACTCACAGGATTGATCCGTTTTATACGTGCGTCACCTTAAAATGTTCGTCTTGAGTTTGCCTATCTACCCTTGTTCCGGGATTTTTGATTTCGAATTTTATTTTTCTGTAATTTGTGTCCAAAAATTCACTTTCATGGAAAAATGGCAATTTGGGTGCAAAAGTCATCCTAGCGAACGCAACATTGAGTTTTTAAAAAACTTTTATGAAGGAAACTTTTCCTCTTGACAACCCCTACAACCCTGTGTACGTCAAATTGCGAGAGAAATTGGCCGTCATGCCTAAAAACGACCATAGCGATCCAAAACTATTGATGCGAAAAGAAATTGTTCCTCAAAAATCTATTGGAACAAAAATCTAAATTTGTTTCAATAAAAAGTGTTTGTTATCAATCCAGCAATACGTACAAATTTTCTGAGAATGTTTGAGGATATTTTTGGCCATTTAATTTGGCCAGGAAATCGCCAAATTCCAGAATCTCGGAAAATTTCCAAAAATTCTGTTAAAATTTCGGACATATTCCTTAGGTGATACTGAACACTTTTCGTTCAATACAAGTTCAAAGGTCGTCATTTCCGACAGAGGTTGTAGGCGTTGTCAAGAGGAAGAGTTTCCTTCAAAAAAGTTTTGTAAAAACTCAATGTTGCGTCCGCTAGGATGACTTTTGCACCCAAAATCGCCATTTTTCCATGAAAGTAAATTTTTGGACACAAATTACAGAAAAATAAAATTCGAAATCAAAAATCCCGGAACAAGGGTCGATAGGCAATCTCAAGACGAACATTTTAAGGTGACGCACGTCTAAAACGGATCAATCCTGTGAGTCGTAGAGTAATTTGGTTATTTTCTTCGACATTTCACCAGTAAGAATAAAATGTGGATTTTGTTCAGTACAGTGTTAAGAAATTAGCTAACTATAAAAACAAAGGTATATGGCTGTGGGTCAAGTTATACAACAAGGAAGAAACGGTAAAAATAATACAATATTCTCTTATTAAACGATAACTATTATTTCTGATTCCTTTCTATTTGAAACACCTTGAATCGTCAACCTTAATACTTGAAAAGTATATTTGTAATCAGCGGGATTCCTTGCTTCATTATTCTATCTAGAATATGTAGTTTATTTGTTTTCTTGACGTGTTACAAAAATATTTGTTACTTTAATTATCCATTGGCATTTGAAGAATCTAATAAAAAAACCCAACTAATTTAAAATAATGCAAAATGTATTATGAAAAAAAATGCATTGTGTTTATTTTTAATAGTATACTAACGCAAATAAATTCCAAACCTGTTATTTTTCTCATGCAAATTAGTATATTTTAAAATAACAATATTCAAAATACAACATGTTACATAGAAAATAAAGATATTGAGGAAGTTGAATAGGCATTTTTAAACAGAGTCTACAAAGTTATAGTTGCTCTTGGAACAACAAGAAATATATAGTTGAGAGTAGAATTAGTTTGCACTGTTTCACGTTATAATCACAGTATGCGGCAAAGGTCCCTTTGAGGATTAAAGAGCCGAAAAGGTAAACAAGCCATAAATCACTTCGACCCACAAGCGAACAATTGATTCTCATTGGTGTAATGTAGCTTCCGATTGGTCTATGCAAAATTCACAAGAAGGGTTAGTCCACGTGGACTGTAAATTTCACAGGTTCCGCTATATATCCATAAATGGTGATTCTATAAAACTTCAAGTCTACTATAAATTATTAGGTGTTGGTTAGAGAACTTTTGGTGGTAATATTCAAAGGTAAAGAAGAAATTTTGACGTCATTTGTTGATAAAGTGGAACTGGAAGATACCTGTCGATTAACAAAAGTGATGATTTTTAATTTACCAGAAGATGCTGGCACTGCTTGTGTTATTCTGGTAAAACACCTAGAAACTTTTCGGCAAAATGTACTGCTGTACTTGATTTTTTCCAGCTATTAATCATAGTTTTATTCACAATTTTCTTACACAGTTAATAACCACTCCTATTTTAGGTTAACTTTTTACTGAAACGACACAAAGAGAAAACATCAGTTACCCAAAGTTTCATAACGTATTTATAAAAGAACTTAAGTATCTGAAGTTTTAAAAAGGTAAACAACGATGCTATTATAAAACTCAGAAACCATTAGTTTTATTACGGAAGTAACGGCAAACCTTATATAAATTTGTTATATAAATTGAGGTAACGATTACTTCAAGTTTTATAACACAGTCTTATAAATAGTTACAACACTTCATTATAAATCTAGAACTTACAGTAATGGCATAACACCCTAATAAACCTAATTTACTATAAGTGTTGCAATAAAACTACAAAGCATTTCCTTATATAATTGTGTAACCTTGTATGTATGAATACGCTATAAAATTATCAGTTACTATAAGTCACGAAAATTGTTTATTGGGGAGGCAATAGTCCCATTTGGAGTGAAGAAAATCCTCACGTAATTCATAGGTTACATCATCAGTGGAAGTTTTCCGTTAATACTTGTGCTGGGATTGTTGACCATTTTGTAGTGGGGCAAACAGTGCAAACTGTCAAAACAGTTTGCGGATCTTTTACAAGTAATATGTCCGGATCATGCGCAGTGTTTTTTCAACATCAAATAACTTTTGACATTTGTCAAATTTGTGTTGTGATTGTTTGTTTTCTCGGCTTTCGTTATTTTAGAGAAGTTTATATTTAGCAATGAGTGATTTTGAGAAATCTAATGATTAAAAACTCGTAAACAAAATTTGTAGTTAATTGAGGTTATATTCCCTTTCTTGCCACAGATCACCTACCTGCTATGCTAGCCCATATAATTTCAATTGTCAACTGTTTATACAAACTGGATCGATCAGCATGCGTGTTAACAGTTATTTGAAAACTGTCAGAGATTTTCTGTGAGAGCAAACCTCTTAACAACGAGTAATTTCCGGACACCAGTTTATCAATAAAAAATGTTTATTCAAGTACCCTCTGTCATTTCTGAAAATTAGGAATAGTTATTCTGTGACACCCTGTAGAAAATGATCGTACGGATCGACCACACTCGTGGATAGAACGCAATTTTTTGTTTAAAATAGTCTATTAATGAACATTTTAGATGTAGAAATTTGGTATACGTATCTGTTGAATATTTTCTATACAGTACATACCACTAAAGTGCCATCATCACGAGACTTATACCCAGGAGCAATTAATAATACCCCTTTTTTTTCGTTTGGCTTGTTCTGAAGTACCAAGTACTATAATGAGAAAGCCACTCAAAGTGTTATGTATAATTAAATTTCCACAAAATCAGCAACCTGCATACGAAAAATGTTGAAACGCGAATGATTTCTTAATTTTTTAAACGTGAATGGCTGGGAGGCGGTAAAAATACTTTTACTGCCGCTGGGGTAGTCTATCGACCAGATTTTTATTTTAGAAATTGTACTTTTATTCATTGAACTGGTTCTGATTATTGTCTCTTATTTTAGATTAGTGATTATTGTTTTGTTAATTTTGGCATTTTAATGCCGATAAACTAAATTCTTCTTATTATTATTATCAACCTTTCTGCGAGACCGAAAGGCACTACAGTGTCCAGGAACGAATTAATTTTTTTTAATCGGCTGGTTTTTTTTATATAAAAAAACAACCAAAAAAACATAATAATAGCATTTTTCAAGAATAGTATATTTCAATAATTAATTTCATTGTATTATATTCAATTGCTGCTATTTTAATTATCTGGTATTTCAAGTAATTCACTAAACAAACTCAGACTATAGCTCCGTGGTAGTGCACTACATAACAAGTTTGTCACTTGTTGTATCAGAACTGCTTTTGAACTAGGCGACCAATCAACAGATTAAAACCACGATTATTACAATCGTTCATTTGGACACCTACAACATATCGTACAATTCCCACCACTCCGTAGTCTCAACTGTGGGCGGTCCTTAATTAGCGTCAGACAGTCAGTAAACAGCAGTCGATATCCGACTACTGTTCAAGCCCATAACTATTCAAAATAAAATAAATTCGTAGAGAAATCAGAATGTACACCCCTCAGGAAAAAATTGAAATTGTATCGTGGTATTTTGGAGGTCACTCACAAGATTTGTCCACGAATGATTTCTTTTTATGAGGCTTTTTTTAAAAATGAAATTTATCGGCACAATTTTGAACGGGCTCAAAGTTTGATAGGATTAAGGGCGAAAATTGTTCACCATTGTGCAAACATTGCACCGAATCAGCTCAGAGATACAAGATTAAATTTGTTCAATAGATTCGGTTTTTGTTTGGCTCAACAAGGAGGACTATTTGAGCCTTTAATTCATAAATTTTTTAGTTTTAGCATTTTAAGTTGTTTTTTGGAATCCATTTTCAGTTTGTTTTAATTTAAAGAATCTTATTTTGTTTTATTTACGAATTCATTTTTATTTCGGAAGCCGTTATAGCCAAAAGAAATCAAAAGACACTTGAATACTAAATCGCACATACGCACATAACTAACAAATATTGGAAGGAGAAGAGGCGGGGTTTCTTACAGTAGTTCAGAACCCAGCTGTCCAGCTGAATACTTGATATTGATTGAAGTAAATTTATAGAAATTTTTTGTTGGTGGACTATTTAGATCGGGAAATACATTAAATCCCTATGTCCCTTTTATCATTGCATGTATCTGTATAATGCTTGTAGATAGATATGACATAATTCCTGGCAAGTATTAGGCAATTAGAACATTAAAAGTAAAACACTTTTAACATGATCTGAGATTTCTTGACACAAGAACTATTTAAAGCCAATTTGATCAATGGACAAGTAACCAAAAGATCTTACGTAAAGTATTCCGAAAGTTCTAGAAACCTTTTTTATGCCATGCCAACTATTTATAAAGGAGTTTCAAAATTAGCGAAAGAAGGGTTCGATGAATAGAAAGGATTGGAGGGTTACGGGTACAAAATAATTAGTTCCTCAGTAATATTTCATTCATTCACTCGATTGGGTTGTGCTCAATAGCCCAGGCACTTGAACTTTGTTCCATTTCCCATGTTATCTACTTCCATTCCAGAAACTTTCTGTCTTCTATGTAGGCCACTAGTTTGACTGAAGGTGGAGGGATTTTCAGTAGTTGTAATGGTTGAGAGTTCTTTCTCTACCTTGTTCAGTAAACTCTTTATATGGAGGTGCACTTGTGTCGACCTCCATTTGAGTTGGTGTTCCCTATCTAGCCAGTTCCCGATGTCTCCTCTTATGCAATCTTTGACACAAAACGGTTCCGGACCTATGAAGTCTTCTTTAGAGCCTTCTTTATCTTACTGGTCAGCCATTTCATTCCCTGCAATCCCCTCATGTGCCGACATCCATCATTAGTAATAAAGCTGCTCTAAAAATAAATGCTTCTATTTCTATTCTTATAAAAGGAGACATATACAGTGGCGGAGCTAGGGAAACAAGGGCCCTGGTCCAACGTAGGTGCAGATGCACTCAAATCTTCCAAACAATCCAGTATTTATCGTAATATAACGAAATAACTGAAGTATACTCACTTTGACCACTTTCTCATAAAACTTCTATTGTCTTGAGGGTGTTCGGATTATAATCCTGTAGTTACATTCAGTGTCGGGTGTGAATTTTCTTTCAAAGAAATATTTATAATATCTATTTCTTGGTTGAGTGAGTTTAGTGAATTGTTATAGGTATAGGAAAGGTTAGAGGTTAGAGGGCCCCCTGAGCCCTGATGCACTGCACCACCTGGCCCTATGATAGCTACGCCACTGGACAGATAGTAGAAGTATGAATTGTTAAACAGGAGTAGCAGATTATTACCAGACCCTGGCGACAAAAATCTAAATCCGCCCCTGATTCTCGTAGAGATCAATTATTATAACATTAAAAAGATTGTCACTATCGCATATATTAAGTAATCTATATATTTAAGTAATTGTGGAGTTTTTTTACTATTTGTGTTGTGTCTGTCTGCTGATTTTGTCTACATCATTTAATGTTTCCATTTTTTTTAACCCAAAATGGGGATTTACCAATGTAGATTACAGTAAAATATGTGATTGATAAATTTACCTGTCTCGAAAAAAAAACATCAACCTCTAGCATATAAGTTTATCCAGTGGCGTCCTACCAGCCTGATATAAACATTGAGCACCCAGTATCTCATTAACGATAAATTAATTTTATCACATATGTTAATAGGAACTTATCAACACCTTGTATAAAACAACCTTTCATTTAAGTATTTGATATTCAGTAAAAGTGTTTCCCCAAAACAATATTATAATGAACATATATAGCAAAATTATGTGGTTATTAAAATATGTATCGTTTTCTGGAAATCCCAGTTGAAATTACCATTGCAAACCAGTAACGAAGAAATAATGAATATTAAGGCTTGAACGTATTGAGTTTAGCAAAACCTAATTTTTGGGTAACATTCGGGGGTAATATCCCTAGTGCATTTAATTTTTCCGGAAAAATTAAATGCACGAGGGATATTTGGTAAGATTATTTCCTGAGTTAAATAAACATTTTATTTCAATACAACATTTTTTTAATTAAAATAATAAGAACAATATATAACTTTCAAGCTAGGAAAGGTAATTACTTCAAACTCATTTTAAATTACAATTAATATAAAAATTAGAATTATTATGGGTTACAGGAGTATTGTTAGCCATCAAGTTTGTTTTTACAAGGCAACAATTTTTTCGATTTTTTTTCCGGAAAAACTGCTGACAGCTAAGGGGGCGTAAATAATTACGTGAGGGATTTTTGAGGATTGTTTGACCCCCCTTCCCCCTTGGTGAGGTGTGGTGAGATTTTTCTCGCCCCCCCCCCCAATCTTACATGAGATTTTTCAATATTTGTTTTTTAGGTGTAAATGCCTTGGATTTATTTTTAAAAAAAAAACAATTTACTCAGTTACTTTGTTAATTTTTTTAAAGACTAGCAAAGACTGGTATTAGGGAATATTACCGTAATTTTGTGTCAGATTTAATTCAAGACACAATTTTTATCTTAACTTAACTGAAATTCTACGCAATTTTACATCGTCTTCTGATAGAAAAAAATTACGTGATATTTGCCAAGTGAGTTTTGGTGAGATCCGGTTGATCCCCTCCCCCCCTGAACACCTCACGTAATTAATGAAGTTGACAGTTGTCAACATAGAGAAATAATTATGGTTGTCAAGTAATTTTTCCACTTAAAATTTATATTTGACATACCAATTTTTGATAGCGATTGGTCAAAATTAATAGGAAGGAAATAATCGTAATAAAGGAATCATCACTAATATATATATAAAAAAAAATATATTAATAAATAATAATTTATTTCAAAAAATGTTAATGTTTGTATATGTGCTGCCATCTATCTTGCAGAAAATTAACTGCATATTAATTCCTATAACTTTACAGTGTAGTAGCAATCTTGTTACCGTTTCCAGCAATTGTATTTGGTATTATTTTGATACCGACCAGCAGGTGGCAGTGTAAGTCAATGATTGAACATTACTACTATTTACAGGTGGTATAGGAAATGTTGGTACATCGAATCACATTTATATATATCAATAAATTATTTTGGTTAACTTTTTATTGATATGTTCGAAGTATGTTTTTTTCATGTTGCCTATTTTTCACACTCGCCTCTAGATAGCGATATGATATGATCCCCCGAAAAATGGTCTTCATTAAAACCATCAATATTATTTTTTATTTTAAGAAATCAATTAATCAAAGAATATACTTTTTTCGACAAATACGCCATTGGTACGTTTTTGACAGATATCCGCCATGTTTCCTCACCCCTTACTGATGCCGCTTTAGCTTCAGATAAACTTGCCAAGCATTACATATTTGTTGATTGAGAAGAAAAAAACAAATGGAGCGAATAAATTTAAAAATACTTTCATTCAAAAGCATCGATGCAGCAGAAATTAAATTTTTGTGTTTTTTCATTTCATAACAAAATAAACATCCAATATTATATTAAGTTTTTAGTGTGTGTACACCCAAATGGTTTAATGCTGTCACGAATAATAAATTCTACCGAGTAAAATGAGATAAGACTACACTAGACGGCGTATAACTGGTTTCATCCGGTTTAGTTTCGTTATTTCGTAATCTAAAAATAGTTTGCATACGAAGTTAAGGTAGGTATATCGCCCAACAACTAGAATAAAATATGCTCAATCATGTGCGGATCCCACATGAATTTATTTTTACCAAATAATAAGACAAGACAGTTTAGAAACGTTTAATTTTTTTAATTACTGTGTTTATTGTCTAGGATAATTTTTTATATTAATGGAATAATAATAGTTAAATCGTTAGTGGTAGTGGTTGTAGCTAGAGTTGTCAATAATAGTAGGGTCACTTCGCTAATATATAATGACATTCAAATTGAATAATGTGTTTTCCAAGCTATAGTTCTCAGAAAGTAAGGAAGCACAACTATTAGACTATTTGTGTTTGCAGTAAAAATATTGTAATAAAGTTAATATTTATATTAAAAATGTAATTTTTTTTTAGTAGTCGGTAACCCAAATCCTAGCTGCAGGTTAGCTATATCCTAGTAGTCAGCCGCCCGTATGAAGCAATTTACTAAGCTAAGTGTAAATCCGTTAACGAAAACTAATAATTGTATAAATAAAATTTATAAAATAATCTAATAACAATATAAATCGGAAGTAAAGTTAAACAAATTCTAAGTCATTCACGCAATGCAACATAAGCATAACGATTTTAAAAAAGAAGACACCAGATTTGTGGTCCTACGTCAACAGTTATGTAGCTAACTTCTCTTTTATGGTATGTACGTCACAGCATAAATGGTGAACTATTTAAATTATCCAAAAATTGAATTTTCAAATCGACAGAAAACTTTGTGAGAATAAAAACATTAAAAATAGTTTATTCCCATCATGATTTTGTCTATCACTAACTATCAACATTGAGAATACATCAATTTTTAGAAAAAATAAATGTCATATTCGTCAACCGTCAACATCCTCGGTTTTTAGCGACTAGAACAGAACTGGGACTCTACACACTATAGAATTCTACTAAGGACTCTATTCACACGTCTTTTATCGATGATTTCTTAATAAAAACTTTAATATATTTCATAGATGAAGTCAGAAATAAAAGAAGACTGGTCGACAGTATGCAGATGGTATACAGAGTGAGATTTTCGACTGCTGTCGACTGGAATACTAGTAGTTAAGGTGCCTGTCCACATGAGAGTAAATTCTGAGAGTTGCTCTCAAGAGTAGGTACTCTCACGGCTGTTTTCGTGTTAGAGTATTTTTATGAAAGTTCCACTCTCACGAGCAGTTCAGATAGTAGCCGGAGAGTTGCTCTCGCAAATTACTCTCAGTACCATGTCCACTGGAGAGCAAGAAGTAGCTTATGAATGTTCCATCGCAACTCGTGTCAGTATCAGTCGAGATGTCTTCTCATAAGCAACGAACCAATAATAGATGCACTCTTGAAATTCTTTAAAAAAATAAAAAACCAAAAGAAGCTGCTGGGAAAAAACATGGGTATTGTGAAGACAACAATTCGGTGTCGCTAACAATCTTGCTCGTGAATTGTAAATCGAGGACATGTGCTAATTTCGAAATTTTATTTTAATGACCGCATTGCATGGAACACCTAATAGAATTAGTTGTCCCAGCAATTGCGAAAAAAGATATGCCAATGAGATAAGCTATCCCAGTAAGAGAGGTAACCATTCGCTTTTTAGCGTTGACTCACCTGGTTTCACAAATTATGCAATTTGCGTTGGATCTCTTTTTTTGTACTGTGAAATTTCAATGCAATTTTCGACAGCACCTCATTTTTCAGCTCCCTGTTGCGGTACTCCTCGCATTTCATATTCCAAAGTATTGGATTTTTCTCGTAAGATTAACGCACAAGTATCTTCCTTGATCCAAGTGCGTCGTACCATATGTTTGTGGTTCTGAGAGAACTGTCACAATACGGACTGCAGTTGAATCTTTGCGAGTTGCTATCCGATAGCGTGTTTGCGCGTGTCCGTAAGCTTCTACGAAAAAACTATCGGCGAGTTCAACGTGACTGCCTGCGAGTTACTCTTAGGAGCGTGTCCACTAGCGAGTACTACTCTTGAGAGCGACTCTCGAGAGTATTACTCTCATGTGGACAGGCACCTTTATAATACTGTAAAAACGATCGGTAGAATCCTATAGTTTGCAGAGTCCCAGGCCAGGATGGGTCGCCATGTGAAAAAAAGGGTGTGTTCCTCTTCTCTAAGAAGAGTAAGCGGACGTAATGTGGATTGTTTGCGGACGAAAATTAGGTGACGATTTTTCATTCGGAAATGAGTAAAATGTCATTTTTTTGTAAAGGTCGACGAAAAAAATGTTTATCAACCGCGACACTGGTGCTTAAATAAACAATACTAGCAAATAAATGTCATTGCGATGGCGACAGACTGGAGTGGAAACCGCATAGATAAAACACGTTTTCATTGAATCATCCTGGTTTAATTTCCCAACAAATAAAAAGAATAATGAATACAACACAAGGAACAAACAGAAGATAAATAAAAAATTGATCATTTTTCCAGATTAGTTTATTCTAATATCAAAAATCATCGTAAACAGGGTAAATAGTCCAGTTGATTATTTAATTTCCAGTGAAGGAATATTAAAGTTGATTTTTAATTGGCGCCCAACGTATATTTAAACGTATGATGCAATATGTGTAATACAATAAAAAATGTTGATATTTTGTTAGTTCTGAGAACAAATAAAAGATTAAGTGGTTTAAACATACTCGAACACTTGGTGATAATCACATAGGTAGTTCCAGATTAAATTATTTAAGGGGTTAACTGAAGTAGATGAAAAAAATATAATCATTTGAATAAACATACATACGGTAACTTTCGTTTTTAGGTATATTTGAGTGGTTTTGTGCATTATCTAGTCGTATTGTGTGCTTTTTAGTGGAATTGAGTATTTTTGAGTGACTTCAAGCCCCGTTGATCGTTTTGGGCCGTAATTAAGTGAAATTGAGAGTTATTGGATGAAATAACGTCGCATTGTGTGTTTTCGATCGTTTTAGACTGTAATTCAGTGTTCTTGGGTGGGAAGGTGGAGCAGATTTAACTGAAAAATTCTACGTTCCACAGAAATAATAATTTACCAAACTTTTTTTGAAAAAAATGCATAGAAAGCTAAATGCGTTATGAATTTATAGACATTGATGGCTTGTCCTAGTTATTTAATTTAACAAGAATCTACTGAATTGAGCAATATTGTGAATTTTAACAAATCTGCTCAAAGAGGGACAGAGATTTGACTCGACATTTTCGGAAGTAGCAGTTTTGACATAATCAGTAAAATAAGAAAAAAATACAAACACGTTCTATTACGTATATTTTATTACTATCAACAAACTTTCATTTTACTTAATGTTATAACCATCAAAACTATAGTTTATTTCAGAAAGGTATAGGATAATAAAACCTCATTAGGTATGCAAAGGGAGCACATAGTGACCCAACGAATATTTAAGCCACTTTCATAGTTTGGCATTGATTTCACGACGACGACGGTCCGATCGATCAAGTAGTCAAGATCCCACATTTTCTCCTCTTCTTTAATGACATGCTGGACTGCTTTTCGCCAGTTCTCTGGTGTCACCTCCTTAATGGCTTGATGAAACAGTAGCTTAACGTCTTTCATCTTATCTAGGGTGGGTATTTCTTTTTTAAAATAAAAAGAGTGAACTTTTCTTCGAATTACAATTTTGGTGTTTTCATAAAGGAATTTTACTGGTCTGTCTGGACTTTTCTTGGGAGGCTCCACTTGGCCTGCTATCTTTCTCCCCCGCAATAATTTAAAAACGGCGGACTTTCCAACTCCAGTTGATTCAATAATTGAATTAGCTCCAACAATACTTTCTGAGCAAACTGAAATAATGAGTCCTCTTCCTCACATTCCTCAAACTTTCTTTTATTATTCTTTCACTTTTGGTTTCATTTTTATTTTTCTGATCATTTTCACTATCAGACTCTCCCAATGTTTTTTTTTGTTTAAATCAAATCAATAACGACACAAAAGCATTTTCAATCTACTAATGGACAATAACGATTTATTAATTTACATCAATTAACTCTCTACCATCAAACTTTATTTGATAAAGGATTATGAGCAAAACTACTAATTGTTAGTCAATATTTGCAAATGTTAGTTTCCGGTGCACTCTACCATTGTGAGATAATTGAGAAACAAACTTGAATACAAAAGAAACGTACATAGTTAAATAACTATTTTTCTACACTTATCACAATCGAAAGTCGTCTTTTGTGCCTTGAAAAGCAACTGCAAAGTTGATGTTTTCCACGAGCTGTCATACTTTGACATTATTGGCGCTCTTAAGCAGAAAGTAACTTTGAAGCACGCCTAATTTTCCGCGAGCTGTCATAATTTGACTTTATTGGCGCTCGTAAAGGTTAGTTCATATAGATGCGAATCGCGAATTGCGAAAGCGAATTTAATTCCTATTGGTTGATTTTGGTGACGAAACAAGTGGCAGCAGGCATATTTTAATTTTCATGCGATTCGCAAAATTTGAAATTTAGGGGGCGGGAAACTTGGACAGGTTTTAATTTTTTGCGAAAATCGCTGAGAATTTTCTGTCAAAACTGTCAACTCATGTGCATTCAAGATGTTTGTTGTTATTATTTACTCTTCGACCGCCATATTTTCATTCATTTCAGCTTTATTTGTTTATTATATATGTATCTGTAGTTTAATGAGTGAAAATAAAAGTATGGATTCAGAGGTAACAGAGAAAAGAAGGTAATTAAAGTTTTTCCAAATAAAAGTAGTACTAAAACTATACAGTGTTTAATATTTTTGTCAGTATCTTGTGGAGTGCCAATGTGGGGAAACATTTTCATTTGAAAAATATCAGTACCATTTTTGCTTGGAATCAGGAGCACAACCCATATCCCAACCTTGTTCATTATCCCCTCAAGGAGACAGTAACTGGGAGAGCCCCAATATCTTCAACGGTAGCGGGGCTTCTCAAATTCCAGGTAAAATTTTTAATGTTTTATAAATTATTTTTACGTCAAGACCCGGAAATACCAACAATTTAGCATGCCACCAAAAACATTGAAGTTAAATGTTCCTAGAGTGATTGCGAAATTCGTTCCTATATGAACGGACTGAGAAAAACGCGATTTTCTACATTCAAAGTTGCATTCGCAATTTCGCGATTCGCATCTATATGAACTAACCTTAAGCAGAAAGTAACTTTGGCGCACGCCTCATTTTATTTATAGATAAAAGAGAGCTAGTAGGTAATTTTGGTGTGATAGTACAAAAAATCTTGTGTGTATTTAAAGCAGAAAGTCTTTTGGTAGTTTCGACATATTGCTCTTGCTCTTGATTCACAAATAGCTATTGTGTATCAAGAGCTAGTCGAGACAGAAAGTTGTAATCTGTCGAAAATACCAAAAGACTTTCTGCTCCAAATACACACAAGATTTTTTCTACTATCACACCAAAATTAACTACTAGCTCTCTTTTATCTATAAATAAAATTAGGCGTGCGCCAAAGTTACTTTCTGCTTAAGAGCGCCAATAATGTCAAATTATGACAGCGGAAAATTAGGCGTGCTTAAAAGTTACTTTCTGCTTAAGAGCGCCATTAATGTCAAGTTTGCAGTTGCTTTTCAAGGCACAAAAGACGACTTTCGATAGTGATAGTAGAAAAAAATTTTTAAAATCAGCACCAAACCATTCTTTTTTGTTTAATTGACATACTCAAAAACTAAAAATAATCTTTCAGTTTTTAGGGTTCCGTACCCAGAGGGTAAAAAACGGACCCTATTACTAAGACTTCGCTGTCCGACTGTCTATCTGTCCGTCCGTCTGTCACCAGGCTGTATCTCATGAACCGTTATAGTTATACAGTTGAAATTTTCACAGACACGTAGTACACGTTGTTATTATCGATATGTGAAACGTAACAGCGGTACGTACAGCCATAAATCAACTAAATATGACAGTTAAGTTTGACATTAGATTTATTGGCCCTCTTATTGGATGATAATATCCAAAGAAAAACAACTTTTGAGGTGGAATTTTGAATGACTAAATCAAAATTCGACTTAATATAATTATTATTAAAAATATTTGTCAAAAAATATGAACATAGTTTTATATATCGGAAAATTTCGATAACTTAAAACACAAATGCAATTTTTCATCTTATTAAATGATTTTCAGATACCACTACCTTAGTCCATACCTGTACTGTCGGTAAAGATATCCTATCATTAATTTCAACAAGTTTTTTCGGTAAGAAGCATGCAACCAACAATTTATCGAGTGGAAATTTCCACTAGTTCCTACTTACAGACTGTCGGTAACCCACCGCAAGCGCTAAACACATCCAGTGGCGTACCATAGTAACGTTACAATAGTATCAGTAATCTAATTTATTATTCCATGCAAACAAAGCACAAGTTCTAGTAATAGCTCTGCCACATTCAATATGTTAATTAAGTAATGATTAATTCCAAACTAGCCGTTTCCATCACTTTGTAAAAACGCCAATAATGACAATTCATATTTAATTTATGTTACATCCATAGCCTGCTATATAAAACAATAAATAACATGGTCTACGTATAAGGCAGAGATAATTGAAATTTTTACATAATGTTACTTAATAAACTGCTCGACAAAAGCTAGGGAATTTCACAAATATATATTTATATGGCCAAGGTCAAACCATGTTTTCAGTTTTTTTCAAACGAATAGATGACGCCAAATAACAATATCTTATAACCATGCTATTCTAACACTTTTCCGTGAGTTGTTGCCTATATAACGTTATAAATTCATAACCTTCAGCCTTTTTTTCTTTAAATTCATGTATTTATATTAGATTTGTTTAATCATTAAAATCTTCCTTGGTACTGGCTACAAAAGTCCTTGAGTTCCCATGAACCACCCCAACGATGAAACTAGAAAATAATTCGGCATAAAATATGAAGACTCTGATATTAGTTTTTCAAATTTCACCGATGAAGTGGAGATGTTGCTGGTGTGATGTATGAAGACTTCAGCAGTATTAAAATTCTTATTCTATGTATTACAAAATTGCTTAAAGATGTCAGCCAAAAAATGGATTCTTGTCTGTTTATCAGATCAAAAAGAGATTGTGAATTAATGCATATCCCAATAACTCTCTCTCTGTATAACCTTGCCAGTCAGCCATGATTGTACATTATTCATGTAATCTACATAACAATCTAAAATGGTTAATGAAGAGAATTTAAGTATGGTATGTAATTAAACATTTTAAACAAATTGATTTTCACTGATGCTCTCTTTGTTGATAATACTTTTAATGTATGTTCCTTGTGGCATTACTTATTCTTTTTTCTCTTATTTTTGTTTTTTTTGGGAATTGGAACTAAGATTAATAACAAGGGAACTGATCTTGTTACAGACATAGCGCCAAAACAGATAATATATTGTAAAGTAAACACAAAGCATCTCAAAGAGGTTCCAGTGTGGTTAGGATAGTCCATACTACGACCATGGTGTGCGAGTGCTCTTTCAACTATGACTTATAATAATAGGAAAACTAGAGGTAAATTGGAAAATTTTACTTCCTGATAGTAAAATTGCATACATTACATTAATACTTGTCAAGTCTAGACACTCATCAATTCAATTTTATAATCAAACTTGTTTTAGTTGATTATACAAGCATCGTGTATGCATATAGTTAACTTTATGCATTGTTTCTGAACAAAGAAAAATAAATTACAGGTTTACACATTTGTGATTAGTTTATTTATACATTCAAAGTATTTGAAATAGTCAAAGTAAAAATTATTGTCCTATACTTTGTTTCAACAACTACGCGGTTATTATTACGCTGCAGAATAAGTTCCTTTGAACTTGAATAAATTACTGGTAAATGATGTGCGTTAAGAGAATGCTAGAACGAAACAAGTTTGAGGTTAGCTGTCAAAATGCACGGAATCAGCTTTGCAAAATCCCACTAGGCAATCCAGATCACGTACCCAGGGCAAACAATTTGTACAGCTGGACAGTTTTGTATTGTCTTTTCAATTATTGTAAGCAGTGTTCAACTTAACCAAAAGTCATATACGCAACTTAAAGTTTTATAAAACTAACCTTTCAATTGTTTATTATTATTATTAAGACACAAGACGAACCTTAAAGCCAAATAAAAACACCTTTCTCTAAAAAAACACACTAGTGTATACCCAATAGCTATTTGTGTATCAAGAGCAGAAAGTAGTACTTTGGTAGTCGAGACAGAAAGCAATCTGTCGAAACTACCAAAAAACTTTCTGCTCTAAATACACACAAGATTTTTCTACTATCACACCAAAATTTACTACTAGCTCTCTTTGATCTATAAATAAAATTAGGCGTGCGCCAAAGTTACTTTCTTCTTAAGAGCGCCAATAATGTCAAATTATGACAGCTCGCGGAAAATTAGGCGTGCTTCAAAGTTACTTTTTGCTCACGAGCGCCAATAATGTCAAATTATGACAGCTTACGGAAAATTAGGAGTGCTTCAAAGTTACTTTTTGCTCAAGAGCGCCAATAATGTCAAATTATGACAGCTAACGGAAAATTAGGCGTGCTTCAAAGTTACTTTTTGCTCAAGAGCGCCAATAATGTCAAATTATGACAGCTAACGGAAAATCAGGCGTGCTTCAAAGTTACTTTCTGCTTAAGAGCGCCAATAATGTCAAATTATGACAGCTCGCGGAAAACATCAACTTTGCAGTTGCTTTTCAAGGCACAAAAGACGACTATCGATAGTGATAGTAGAAAAACCATATTTTTACTTTCCCTGGGACGTCACATTGAATTTTATTTGACAGGTCGCTGGATTGCCTAACTAAAACACAATTTCTGTCGTTTTCAAGGTCGTGGGATACTTGACGTCACATAAAAGGGGTGCGTCACGATATTTTTTCATGAAATACTATCGAATAAAGCAAATCAAACAAATTTACTGAAAAGATCCATTGCCGCTGCCTCTGATGCTCAAAATTTGAGAGTAATAACCCAACGAATGAGTATTCTGAACGCGCCCATTATGTTTGTCAATTATTTTCATATGTCAATTAAAAATATAAGATTGTACAGAAAGTAATTTCGTTTTTTCCAATTATGGCAATCCCAAAGCTTCCAATAAAAACTCTTCACATCACTTTTTATACAGATTCATGCAATGAGAAACGAAACATAGGGATTTTAATCATTGCATCAGAACTGCTTTTGAACTAGTCGACCAATATCAAGCTTCCTTCATTTGGACACCTACAACATTGTCGTACAATTCCCACCTCTCCGTAGTCTCAACTGTGGGCAGTCCTTAATTAGCGTTAGACAGTCAGTAAATACCAGTCGATATCCGAGTACTGTTCAAGCCCAAAACTATTCAAAATAAGAAGAAATTCGTAGAGAAATCAGTATGTGCACCCTTTAGAAAAAAATTAAAATTTTGGAGGTAGTAAATTTATTCGTTGTTGCTTTTGAAAACCGACCAGCGCCTTCAAAGTCTACAGTTGATCGAATAATTGAAAAATTTCGTAAATGTGCAACAAATGCTGTAATCTCGGTCAACCACCTGTAAGGCAAATGAGTGAACAACGAATAAATAGAGAAATTGATGTTTGTGCAGTGGTTGAAAATAATGAACCATGTTCGAGCAGGGAAGTTGCTGAAGAAGTAAACATAAATCAAAGTACAGTTTGACGTATTTTAAAAAGAAATGGGTATGGGTGCTATAAGGTGCAAACTGCACAAGAGCTATTTCCCGATGACAATATTGAACGGATAGAGTTCTGTGAAGAAATGATGGAGAAAGACTTTTTCTCTTCACAGAAAGCACAATCCATCTGTCGTTCGGTATTGGTCTCGGGAAAATAAGCACCTAAGTATTCCCGTTCGTACGGAATATCCACAAAAACTTAATGTGTGGACGGGAATTTTAGGTGATTACCACATAACTAACAAATATGGGAAGGAGAAGAGGCGGGGTTTCTTATAGTGGTTCTGAATCCAGCTGTCCAGCTAAATACTTTAAATTTATTGAAGTAAATTTATAGAAATTTTTTGTTGGTGGACTATTTACATTAATCAGCTATCTCCCGTTTCTCATTGGTTGTATCTGTATAATAGATTGAGGTTAGCATATCCCTACAGTTAGTCTACACTGGTTTCGGATGACATATATTGTTCATAGATAAAAAGTGAAATATGTCAGTTTTTCTTCTTTCCATTTGTCGTTGTAGATAATGAATGTTAATTTTACCAATTTGCTTAGAACTATATATTATGTTTAATCACAAAAGTTAGTGCCGAAAGGAGTCGATTCTTAATGTTTCACGATTTGTGATTGTATTCTACAGCCACCAAAAATAAATAAAATGGCGGCTGAAAAAGATGTGCGTACTCGCCATTTTTATTAACTGAATATCAAAAAATATTCAGTATGTTTTGATTTGCAAGAAAAAATTGTTTTCTCTACAGTACAATATTATGTCATTATTTGTATCGATGATTTCTGGCGTGACGACATCTTTTGAGCGACCAGAACGCTCAGCGATACAACGGAAAAGTCCCCATGTATGTGTGTATATGGGGTGATATCCTTAGTCCTATTTCCCGGAGGAATTTTCTGATATCTGCTGGCTTAAACTCCGGTACCTAAATGTCCCTCTTCTATACAGTAGTCTCCTAGATGTTCTGCCCTAGGATTCTGAATTGTTATGCAATTCGCAAGTATGTGGATGGAGGTTTCTTCTCCACTATTTTGAGCATTTTCAGGTGCCCATTAGGCATTCATTTGATCTGAACGAGTTGTAGTCACCCACCAGAATCTTTGATTGTGTTCGCTCTACTAGATCTTCTCTTTTTCTTCGGCTTTGCCTATTTCTTCCAATATTACATTACAGCTGATACCGCAAAAGGGTTTCGGTCCCCAAAAGGATTTTTCAGTCCCCTAAAAGTCCCCATAGTTGCGTTTAAAGTTACTGTGTTATGTGAAATTAAAAAGGGATGATGATCAAGGAAAAGCAAAATGCAAAACTAACAAGATTATTTGCCTTTTGGTAATAGTTAAAGTTTGTGCAAAATCAATTTCAAAACTGCTTTCGTACTTATATACTTTATGCTTTTTAAAATAATAAGATCTGCTTAAAACTCTTTACCATCTGCTTTATTGGTATGTTATTCAAAGCTTATTTTATGACAATTCTAACCTAACTTTAACTAATTTTGCTCACCACATCCACGACCAATTCAACTTTATTAACCTTAATACGGATTCAAATTTGTTTGCAAACAGTAATTGTTCACTAACTGAAAGGTCAATTTTGTTTTCGAAGGGGACGTATAACTGGGGCAATTTTCGGCAGTTACTAATATAGGACATCATCTAGTACCGCATTTTGATAGACCCCATTATTCTTCATCCGGTTATTGGTTAAACGAAGATGTGAAGGTTATTCAGATGATATTTATTATGTAATATTGAGATTTAGATTCTTCTTAAATCTCTTGTACAGAGCATTTCAATGAAAACTATCCACCACAGCGTCACTTTTGTGAAAAAATGAAAAAACTCGTCAAAACTCATATAGATGGCAGACGTTATAACTTTAACCCCCTACCCCCTGTAATGTATTTTATAAGAACTCTCTATACTGGCAGGGTCGCCGTGTAATGTATTTTATAAGAAGTCTCGTTTCACAAATAGTTCATTTATTGTTGCCACAATCAAACTAGTCAGTTATAGTATTTCTAATGTGAATGTAACGACAATAAAACAAAGCAATGTAGTCAGATTTATTTTCTAAAATTGTCAGGAACACTATACAAATGTTCCCCTTACTTCAGTAAACAGTTAGTTCGTGATGTTCTTAGAAAGCTAGTTTGGAAATATTGAAAAAAAAATACCTAATATGAATTTATTAGTAAGCATTAAAATAAGCCGCTTGAAATTGCTGGAAAAAGAAAAATTAATTAAATCCACTTTATGTAAGCTACTATTTTTAACGCTGGCAACGTAGCAGCAGGTGGATTGGAAATCAAATAGTTCAACTCCAGTAATTGGCATAATATAACGAAGTAACTGGTCAGTTATTAACGCGGTCCACTGTTTCATAAAAAATTTTAACGGCCTAAAGAAGTTGTGGTTACTTTAGCATTTATTTCATCCAGGGGCGTGTGTGAATTGTGTTGTAGAGAAATATTATTAATATAATATCTATTTGTTGGTTGAGTGAGTTTAGTTATATGATATTACACAATATTTAATATTTATATTAAATATTGGTGTATATCTAAATGCTGACGCTAATGGTCCTTGACCAACATATCTTTGAATGTTTAATCACCAACGAATTACTTGATATACAGGGAGTTACACCCCTATGGTCACCCCACCCAACTTTTTAAATGGAACACCCTATACATTATTGCACTGTTGGATTCTCCTCTACAAAAGGATTACAAAAATGTATAATTCATAATTGAAAAGTCAATCAGTTGGGAGTTACGGATAATTCCAATGTACACTATGCCTTTACTGCGGCACTAACTCTACTAATTATGTATTCTTTCAGCAGCTCGATGTTTTGACCTTTCTTCTTCCCATGACCCCATACTGACAAAAATGATGATGAAAAGTATACTTTTATATATTTTAATTTTGCATTTTTCTTCGATTAAATTTCGGATCTATGACTTCTTCCATTTTTTCTCTCAAGTAATTGAAAATTGTCAGATCCTCACTAAATATTTTACTACGCAGCTTTTTCATTTTGTTACTTGCCCACTGAATATCTCGAGGAAGTGAAACGGTATCCACCTTTGCAAATAACCCACATATCTACGTGCTGATTTTGCTGTTTCCTCTGTCTATCAGCAAAATATACAAATGATATCGAAATTATGAAATATATTATTGTTTTCATTGAATGCGACCCTTTGTGCTAATAAAATAGAAAGTTAAAACTAAATTTAATTTAGCTGTGGCTTACTTGTACATAAATATTAAGGTTGTCGCTCACTTTCCGGCACGGCACGACACGGTGCTGACCGGGATTTAGATATTTTCGGCGACAACCGTCAGATTCATCTCACACAGTTGGCTGTTGGTATCTTGCTGCGATACAAGATGTACGACGACAGCGACAGAAGCTGCTAGAATGGAGATTTTGTTGTACTTAATATCATTATTATTTATATAATGAACTGGACAGATAATTAGAACTATGCTCCATCCTATAAAACAAAAGCAGGATGAGCTTGGAGAATTGATAGGGTCTTGATTCATCTAGAATTCTGGAACGATGAATCTGCCAAGACTGGACGCGTTCATAATGACATCTTATTTTGCATCGTGTACAGAGATTGAAGGAGTGATTACCGCGGGGTAATCCAAATTATATATTCATACAAACATATTAACTATAAAACAGAATGTTTGCGAAACAATAATAATTTCCTATAATTTTGCCGCTGTTGTGGAAGGTGGTTTATGGGCCATAAATATTTCCTTTGTTCGGAACTAGGCGATAACTAACTAACTAGGTTTGTGATTTTCCACTGATTGATCTTGATCAGTGAGTAGCCTCAGGTAAATTCTGGGGGAATTTAAAAATATAATTTACACGGCTTCCCAACAATTTTTAAAAAGTGTGCTTAATGAGGCAGGTTCACGTCATGTGACAGTCGCCCTAAAGCCAAACAAGCGTTCTTTGCACAACACGTGGTCCAATAGATAGTTTGATCGTGTTTGAGTCCATTTGGTTTTGGTTTAGTGCTTTTTTCAACGTTGTTTTAATTTCTTTTATAAATAGTGTGCCAACGTGCTAAGTGGTCCTCAAAAAATGCTTAAACCTCCCCAATAAGTGCTTCTTAACCCCTCCAAAAAATGCTTCTTAATCTCCCCGAAAAATGCTTAAACCTCCCCAATAAATTCTTCTTAACCCCCCTCCCCCCCCCAAAAATGCTTCTTAACCTCACCAAAAATGGTTTAACCCCCCCAAAAAATACTTGAACCTTTTTTTTGAGCCAAAACATCAACCCTTCTTTCTTATGACTGCAAAATATTGATGGACATTCATGAAAGGATATTTCATCCCCATCATTATTATAACCACAACCAACTGCTGAACAAGATCTAGCCGTTTTAAAAAGATATATTTGACTGTTTATAATGAAAAGGATAAGCAACCAAATTACAAATCTAACCAAATAAATACCTTTCCTCAGAACGACTGTCATTAGTATGTCAACATGACAATTGGTGGACATGCCCTATAGCGAAGAACTAGATATGTACGTGGTTAAGCAAAAACCGTTCTATTGTTATGTATTCAAATGATGTATTTTTGCAAGAACTGTTTGTTAAATATTAATTAAATAAGTAAATAATTGCCAATGGTGTGGCTTTGAAATTACTGAAACGTGCTAAAAGCTCACTTAATGCCTCTATTGTGATAACAAATTTAGTTGAAAAATGCGTGTTTTACTTTTAATTTAAGAAATTAAAAGATACATATTTTTAGATATGACCAAAACAAATTATAATTAATATGTACTTCTTAAAGTCGGATAATATTTCGAGTGTCCGAAATTTAAGATCAAATATTCCGTCTATTAAAAAGAAGAGTTTTACATTAACTAATATCAGGACAGTTTTATTTATAATTCATTGTAGTCTGTCTGTCGCTTCTTAATTATTGTGTAAAGTTAATTTAGTATTTGTGGGGAACGGGGGCATTATCAATTGCCCCTGTTTTTAAGTGACTGGCTTTGTCCATATTACTTCTTTACCAATATTATAGATTTTGTTTGCAATGTATAAACTTGTAATGTTCCCATTACTACGCCTATGTAAGTTAACGAGATCTTGGACTAATTGGGAAAATCTTTGGAAATTGGTAGACAAAATAAACTAATAATATTTAAATGCAATGTTTTGTAAATAAATATTAAGATAAACAATCGAACACGTGTGCTTAATAATTTCTCAGGTCGCCTTTCGTAAGAGTAT
The DNA here is from genome assembly GCA_949126875.1 of Lochmaea capreae. Classification (NCBI taxonomy): domain Eukaryota; kingdom Metazoa; phylum Arthropoda; class Insecta; order Coleoptera; family Chrysomelidae; genus Lochmaea; species Lochmaea capreae. The sequence goes on from OX421404.1 coordinate 24,175,280, forward strand.
CGATAATTATGTTTTAAAGGAACAAGTTTTGTCAATGACTCAATTTATTTTTGTTACAGTATCAAAATCTCACTAACAACAACAAATGTTTGTATTAAGACATAACATAAATTAATGTATTGTACTTCGTGTTTACAGTACTCATCGTTAGCCATAATAAAAAAAATCCGAGAGAGATCCTATTATAGATAAGTCCCAATATTTGTTGAAATTAGGCAATAAAACCACAAGTAGAATCAAAAGATGATGATTTCAAAATATTATGTACGATTCTACTTTAAATTTTTCGAATCGGACCTTTTGTTTAGAAGTTGTTACGGCAAAAATTCTAGGAGCAACAAAAAATACCTCGTTGCAAACACCTACAATTGATTTCATTTTATATTTTTTATTATTTAATACTTTAAAACTTTCTATAAAAAAAACAGCAGAAACAAGCCGAGGCGGGTCGCTAGTTTGTTTGTGAAAATTGTACGAAATTTAGAATTTATAGAATAGTTCAATAAATACTACTTCTGAATGGATAGAAAAGTAGATACAATTCCTAATTAAAATTTATTTCAATTTAACGAAATGTTACAATACATTATTTTTAATAAAAATGTAAATAAAATTGCAAGAACTAACACACACACACTGTATATATTAAATAGGTCTTCTCGATTATACAACTTGTAGAATCGACAAGTTGAGACTTGTCCGACAATGACGGTAGACACAAAAGAGAGACTGCGGTCCCTTCCAGCATTTTTGTAATGAATGAATGAGTGATATGTTCAGCAGAATACCACTTTCAAAGGCAGTGGCGCAGATTTACTGTTATAGGAGAGGGTTTATTACAATGCCATTGTAAATAAATTGCCGTCAAAGTAATAAATATTCATTGATGTACTCAAAACCGGAAATTTCGGTGCCATTTTTATTTTAAACAGTGATTTTTATGGATTTCAAAAGTTATCGTTCAAGCGGTAATTAACGCCATAGGAAAACGTTTCCATTGCATAGTTCAATATTGATCAAATATATACAGTGTGGGCCAAATTAAGTTGGAACATAATTTGAAGCGTAATAATTTTGTTTGTTTTTGGATATGATATTAGCCAATACGTTATTGTTATCACTTAAAAATTAGGACTTTTTGCTTCGCCATAGTTGGTTGAAAACATACAGCGTGCTCCATTAAAAATATAGAGTAGGTATCAACTGTGCTTACGTGAATCACTCTTGTTTAAATTTTTGTTCGGAAAACAAACAATTTTAAAAAGTTGACTTGTCCCAGCGTTTCTTATGATTTTATAAGTGGCTGTCTATAAATCGCGTAGCTCCATTTTTGCCAATTTTCACCCCCCCCCCCCCCATGTAGCTTCAACCCCCCCCTAGGAAACTACGTAGCACTTCAAAATAAAATGTATTATGTTACATTCAAAAAATTAATTGGAGACTTTCAATATCATCTTTATTGCTCGAAGATATCGTTCAGTACAAATGGTAAAACAAGCCAATCACGTTATCAATTACAGGCAAGTTTAAGCCAGCATTCACATCGCTCTCTACTGAAATATTCACGAGATTCAAATAAAGATCTTCTTCCTCGAACCATTCTATAATAGGCTCCATCGTATCAAGCTCATACAAAATTTCACTGTCTCGATTTTTTAGTACTTTTTTACTTTTAGTTTCTCATTGATTACTTTACCGTGTATCGCCTTGACATGAACATTTTTCTGTTTTTTTGAAGCATAATACATTCCGCAGTCAGTGCAGGTCCTTCCCATTGAAAAAAGTTTCATCTTCATTCGGTAAAAGAAGCTGTACTAATAATTATAATGAAAGTAAACTTACTACGTCCACGGTTTATGACCCCCTCCCCCAACGTGACCCAGCGTAGTCTTTGGTCGACCCCCCCCCCCAAATCGGCTTCGTGTTTTATAGACAGCCCCTTATCGGTATGCGTCAGATCGTAATATTTTGAGTACGAGCATCTTCCATTTCAGTTTGGATCATTACTTACATACCACTCTGTATACTAAACATTTGTCATTGAAATATTATAATAAGATAGGGTAAAATAAATAACTTTAACGAATTTTCAAAAACAAACGTATGTTCATCACTCATCACATCACATAGACTTCATTCTTCTAATGTGGAAATAGTACATTCCGTTTTTCAAAATAGATTTTCAATGACGTAGCCCGACAAGCAATTCTGTCCATTTGAAATTTAATTTTAGAAAGTCAACTCGAATGATTCAAAATAAAATTATTGTTTAATCGAATCTACGTCAGATACAGCGTTGTCGAGTGTCATAAAATTTGTCATTATTATAAAGAAATATAAATTTCGGAAATAGAAAATTGGTGCGGCAAAACAATATGATTGAAATATGAAGAACTACTGAGAAATGTCTTGTTCAACCTTGGTCGCTGCATGAATATTTGGCAAATAATAATGATTAAACATTAACTTGTATTTTCTCAATATTTGCTGACCTTAATACGCCTTTCGGTGTCCAATGGATAAACAGCACAAAACCCTTTCTCTAACAATTGGAGATAGGAACAAGATTGATGCCTCAAAGAAATATATTTAGGAAGTACTACTAGTAATTTAGTCAGGCGCATAGAGATACTACAGATAGAGGCAACAAGCCATAGGCCGCTGTGACAGTGGGAATATCCGTATGAAATTCGGTGAAAGAGAAAGAGGCAGACGATCATAGGTTTTTCTGTCTTTGTTTGTGTCTACAGTATAAACGCCATTAAAGAAAGACAACTTGTTTCTCTGACTTTCTATCTCTCTCTTACATGCTGACGGGTTTCGAGTTGGCTTGTTGCCTCTATCTGTAGTATCTCTATGGTCAGGCGAGCTTTGGCCAAGACAAACTCAAGCCCATTGTGCCATTCCTGCTACTTATGCATGAAGCCGATGAAGGACTCAATCCTCTTCAGTGGATGTCTGCTTATGTCACCAGAGGCGATAACAGGGACACCGAAGATTCGCCTGCGTAGCACCGCCCAATGTGAATATACGAAGAGAACATGGTCCGCCGTTTCGTCAGCCATGCCGCAACCCCTGCATAGGGGGCTTTCCTCTAAACCTAGGTTACATAGGTGTTTCCTCAGACATTAGTGCTCTGTTAGGAGTCCTGCTATTTCTTTTTTAACCTACTCCTTGGTAGTTCTAGAGCAGCTCTAGCATGTCCATTAGTCCATCCCCTCAATAGGAGCTTGGACTGCCTGAGACCCTGTAGAGCCATCCAGTGAGCAGGGTGCTGGTGTTTTGTGAGGCACAAGGTCAGGCCCGGGCCGTTAAAAGGAGTAGCCGCCCCTTCCACTATTCACTAACATATCTAAGCTTATACAAATGGTGACGGTGTGAACTGGGACTGCTAGAACACATCGACTAAAGAGTCTACGAGGCAAAAGGACAAGTAATAGATTTAAAACGAAGAGCTAGAAGGACATGATAGTTTTCATCTTAAATCAGATGGACTGATGGGTCTCATAAAAGGTCTTCCAAAACTGAAAGGAGACAGGCTGGACCTGGACAGGGACAAGGTCTTCCAAAACTGAAAGGAGACAGGCTGGACCTGGACAGGGACGAGGTCAGGTCAATATCCAGAATCCTTGCAACAATGTATGTATGCATGATGGGGTGACATTCACTGAGACCTAAAAGATCTATTGTGCCCCCTTACTTCTACTTAGTTCCTGAGGAACGTCTCAGAGACTAGTAGCTCCTTTAGGATATTCCGCAATTCTTCCATGCCACAGAATCTACATTCTTCTTCCTCCACTTTTTTGAGCTTTTTCAGGTGCCTGTTCAGGCGGCAATGTCCCGTTAGAATCCCTGTTAAGACTTAGTGCAGTTTTACTTTGACCTACATTTGGTCTCAACGGGTTGTAGCCACCCAATAGAATCTTTGATTGGATAAGCCCTACTAGATCTTTCCAATGGTCAAATCTTCTCTTTTCTTCGGCTTTGCCTATTTCTTCCAATATTACATTGGAGCTGATACCGCAAAAGGGTTCCGGTCCCCAAAAGGGTCTTCTCTTTGCTAGTCCATCTGCTATTTCATTTCCTTCTATTTCAGTGTGTCCTGGAATCCACAGTAAGGTTACTACATTGTTCTCGCCTAGTTCATTGCTTTTGCCTAGGTATTCCCACACCATTTTGGAACTGATTATACAAGAACTCAGTGCTTTAATGGCTGCTTGACTATCCGACATTATGATAATCTTTTAGCTGGCAAGAATATGGCTGCCTAGAATAAGATGAATATGCGGAACAAATTCTGAGGATGTAGATAGACTTACTTCACAGATTGTGTGAAGATTGTACTTAAAAGGGTTGTCTAACTTTGTTTGAGACCTATAGACAGCGTTATTGTAGTGCACTAGATGAAAAGACTAGGCTATAAGTGTCTAGCTATTTCTGTTAACTTGAATCGAAAAGTGACTATTAATAAGATGTAACGGAGAGGCGAAATTATTTTTAGAAAATTTGCTTCGTGATTTTTTATATCTTGAATGTGTAGTTGACTAAAAAATTTAGTCGGTAGTAATAATTTTTGCTATACAGATTGGCAACACTGGTACCCTCAATATAATGAACTAGAGACATAACAGTTGGCATAACATTAGTAAACTCAAACTACTCTATTTGCTTTTTTCCGGATGTTAATAAAAACATGATCTAGCGTCTCTCTCCCTCTCTCTTTCTGTTGTCGGTTGTTTTGTAATTCGACCTTGGTATTGAAATAAAAAATGGAGCTTGCCGAGTTAAGACAGGTAAAAAAGTTATTGTTTGTAGTTAAACTGCTAAAATTTTGTGAGATGTGTTGTTTTTGTGCGTTTACTAAAATTTAAAACAGTGTTCAGCATTAGCTTGTATTTTATTCTCATCTAGTTTATTGTATTGAGTGTTTTTTTAATGTAGCACAATGTATACTATTTGTAAAATTTGTTGTATAATGTATCTTGAAATATATTTCTAGTAGCACGTGTTGTTAAACGTAACTTTGAGCACGTGCTTTCATTTATATCAAACTTCCAACTTATTATTATTAGAATTACAAACGTAGGTACATATTACTACGTTTTCTCATCCATTCTAAAGTAAAAATATTTAGGTCAAAATGGTGCTTGTAAAATTAATAGTTGGCGATAAATCCTTTAGTGAAATATTGTTGCTTTACTTATCACCAAGGAGTTTTCGGATAGTTTTAAGAAGCATGACATTATTGAAATACAGCAGCAAAATCTAGGGATATTGCCTTATGTTATAAAATTTTCGGCAAATTAATTTTTTTATTGTGAATAGTATGATATAACACATGGGCTGAAAAGTCCCGGGCCTAACAAAGAAATTTTAGTTGAAAATTAGTTTTATTCGTCAACGTAATTTCCATCAAGAACAACGTAATCATTCGAGAGCCGCTGTAACATTTCAAAACCACTTTTGTAGAACGATTTATCTTTTGTCTTGCAATAGGCCTCAGCGATAACCTCTTCATTCGAGCGAAATTTCTTACCGGCGTATTTATTTAGGTCTGAGAACAGCCAGTGGTCGCTGGTAGCCAAATCTGGCTAATACGGTGGATGTGGGAGCAATTTGAAGTTCAATTCACGTAGTTTTGCCATTGTTTTGATTGACTTGTGACAGGGTCCGTTGTCTTGATGAAACAAAATTTTTTCTTTGCCATATACGTACGTTTCTTTGCAATTTTGCCTCCAATAACGCTATATAATATTCACTGTTGATGTTATTTCCCTTTTCAAAATAGTCGATGAATATTACACCACGTACATTCCAAAATACCGAGGCCATAACCTTTCCAGCTGATTGTTGTGCTTTCGGGCGCTTTGGACGAGGTTCTCCAGTTGCTGTCCATTTAGATGACGATCGTTTTAATTCCGGAGTGAAGTGATGGATCCATGTTTCATCCATTGTCCCATATCAACGCAAAAATTTCCGGTTTGTTACGTTTAAACATGGTCAAACACTGCTCAGAAGCATCAACACGTTCTTGTTTTTGGTCAACAGTGAGCAAGCACGGCACCTACTTTGAACAGAGCTTTCTCATAGTCAATTGCTCATGCAATATAAAGCCAACACGTTATTTTGATATCTTTACGATGTCAGCTAACTCAAGCAACTTCACTTTTCGATCATTCAAAACGATTTTGTGGATTTTTTTTATGTTTTCTGGTGTTATCGCCTCATTTAGACGCCCACTGCGTTCCGCATCATCGGTGTCTCTACGACCACGTTTGAAATCAGCAAACCTTCGTTTTATTGTTGTGTCTGATGGAGCGGAGTCACCATAACACTTTTCAAGCCATTGCTTTGCTTGAACGGTATTTTTCCCATCAAGAAGCTTTGTAAAATTAAAACAAGAAATTGATTTTAGTCTATTGTTTTGAAAATATTAAAAACAGCATCACTCTTAGCACAATAACTCACGAACTAATGAATAGAATATCATGAAATTTTGACAGCTGTCTCGAGTCTGGATACATTCCAAATCGAGATTCATCACTGAGGCCCAGTTTATCAATAGCCAATATTATCCATCAGTTAAGTAGGTATCCGTCGGATGAAAGTAACTAGCAGATAAAGTTCCAGTTTGTTTGGAGGCGGTTTATCAACTCGTTTTTATTCTCTAGTTTGTTAACTGACAGAAAATGAAAGTTGGCAATGCTGACGAATGAATGTAAGCAATCTCATTGGTTGTTACAAGAACAAGGTCATGTCACATCAATTGATATTTTTGTTAGGTTATTGATGAATGTTTATCCAAAGGTTTATGTGTTTTTATTTTTCTTTCTTGAAGAGTTTTTGATTGTTGATAAATATGAATTTTTTGAATGATTATATTCTGGATAGCGAAGAGGACGTGCAAGTTCTTGAGTACGAAAGTACGCCTTATACAGTTAGGGAGAGAGTGGACAACTTCGAAAAGTGGGATGACCAGGATTTTCATGAAAGATTTAGGATGACAAAAGAGAGTTCTGTCAATATTAGGACCTCATGCAGAAAATTTTAGAAATAGAAAAGGATTATTTTCATTGAATGTCCAGACTGTCTCTTCTGTGAATCTGAAGATACTGAATATAGTTGGCCTGGTGCATCCCATGACCAACATGTATTCGACAACTCCAATTTAAAAGCTTATAGATTCGAAAATAATGAATTTGATAATGCACTTTTAGCTGGAGACAGTGGCTATACGAATACCAGATACCTGATAACTCCATTAATAAATACTCATAATGAATATGACGAGTTATATAACGAATCAGTTTGCAGAACAAGAATTTGCAATTTTTAGAAGCAAATTTGTCTCCTCTGCTGTGAAATTGCATCCTCTCTTCTTAGTAGTACTAGTACTTTCCATTTTTTACTTTGCTCAAAACCCAAGTAAATTTTACACAACACCACAACGAAATCAAAACAAAACAACTCTACCGAATGAAGTGAGGTTATGTAATAGAACTTTTAACCTCCAGATATCGACCATCCGCCAGTTGAAACTGACAGATAAATATTTGACATTTTAAAGTTATCCTGTTGTTGATAAACCGACTTTTCCAAAATAACTGGTAGTTAGGCATTAACTGACGGATAAATTGCTATCGATAAATCGGGCCTGAATAGCACGTTAGTCCAAATGGCGTTTGAAAATTATCTGAGGGTCTATCCTATTTAGTTATTTTTAGTAACTAACGATTTTGTATATATTCTAGTGGAAGAAATATTTATGACCATTTTTTGATTTAATAGAGAAATGGTTATTAAGGAAATTAGTATAAAAGCATAACGGTTATTGTATTTTTATGAAACATTCGTATTTTATGTACCTAATAAGCGGAATTTAACATAATAATGCTAATAAACACCAGCGTATCGTGACAGGCACTAAAATGATTTCATCCTAAAGTATCAATCAATATTACATCTTTTAATTATCGTTATAAAATACATCGTTCCCGAATCCTGCCAATAAACACTTTAACGATAATTTTTCAAAGTGATGGAAACCGATCACAAACCGTAAACAATTTACCCAATAAAATACTTTAAAATGAAATAATCCATTTCGAACCGCTTTCACCGGTTTTTTTTGGAAATATCCGGAATTATATACAACTTGATGATAAAGTACAGTCTGAGGAAGAATATTACCATTGAAAACAGTTTTATCAGAAAAAGACTACGGAGTTATCTAGTTCCTCGCACATTAACAGGTAGGTACAAAATTTGTGTTCAGTTCCTCGCAGCATACGAAGGGTAAGGGATTAGGTATCAGGTAGCAAGGTCCACAATGACAGATATTTTTATTTTTATTTTCTTATTGTTTTTTTCAAAAATTGACTAAAAATACGAAGAATTTTTCGATTCGGATTAGGGTAGGGGGTAAGGTAGGGTGGTTTTGGTTGGGTTATTATTGAAAATTATCATAATAATCTGTCAATTACACAATTCAATTTTTCGATTCGGATTAGGGTAGGGGGTAAGGTAGGGTGGTTTTGGTTGGGTTATTATTGAAAATTATTATAATAATCTGTCAATTACACAATTCAATTTTTCGATTCGGATTAGGGTAGGGGGTAAGGTAGGGTGGTTTTGGTTGGGTTATTATTGAAAACTCACGAATGTGAGGAACTGCAGACTGTGAGGAACTGCAGACCTGTCTTAATCCTACCCTCCGTTCGAAAAGGGATTAACTCAGGTAGATGCGAGGAACTGACTGGTGTCCAAAGACTATGATACAAAAATTTACTAGATTTGGGCACGTCGTAAACTAATATTGATTGAATAATTTTGAACTGTCTCAAACATTTTATCCGAATATAATGTTGATATAGTTTGCAAATTTGCAGCAATCTTCCGAATAAAAAGATACCAGCTTCCAACACAAAAAAGTGTAAAGAATCCCTCAACAGGCTGGAAAGAGACAACAAAGTCTCTCTTATATGGGTGCCGGCACATGAGATGAAATGGCTGACCAGTTAGCTAAAGAAAGCTCTAGGAGACTTCATGGGTCCAGAACCGTTTTGTGGAATCACAAAAGATTGCAAACGAGGGGAAATCGAGAACTGGCTAGATAGGGAACACCAACTCAAATGGAGGTCGACACAAGGACACCTCCATACAAAGAGTTTACTTTACAAGGTAGACAAGGCATTCTCAACCAGGCTATGGAAACTGAGTAAGAGACATTTGAAGACAGTTACCGACCTGGAGACTGGACACTGCACTCTGAGGAAACATATGCACAAAATGGACAGAGTTAATGAACCTATGTGCAGGAAATGTGAACTCTTTGATGAAACACCTACTCACATACTCTTCTTCTGCGAGAACTTACATGGACTCAGACGGAAGCACTTTGGAGAGGAAATAATACAACCATTACAACTACTGAAAATCCTTCCAGTCAAACTAGTGGCCTACATAGAAGACACAAAGCTTCTGGAATGGAAGTAGATAACATGGGAAATGGTACAAATATTCAGTTCCATTGCCTGGGCTGTTGAGCACAACACAATCGAATGAAAGATACCAGCTCATAAAAACCAAAGGTTTTGGATGAGTTTAGTAAAGGTCAGATAAGAAAGACATGTCAAAATAATACTGTATTAATCCAGTGCAAGAAAACAGGCGAGAGCTCAAGATATATAATCTCGCAAGGAGGAAGAGATGACACTTTTGTTTTGTGACCTTAGTTCTGATTTTAAAAACTGAAAAATTCAAAAAATAAGTATGCGTGTTGGTCGAAAATATACGCGCCGAGTAAAAAAATCGTTGAGGCCATAATAATTGAAATTTTGAGCTGAAATTTGGAATACTCTCCCTCAGAGAAGGAACGAATGTGGAAAAAAATCAACGAAGTGTTTTGATACAGGAAAAGTTTTTAAAAGTCACTGCAAAAACTAGAAGAACCTAGCTTAATTACCATGGATATCACCAGTTACCATTCACGATTGGTGGACTCAATTACATGTTCCAGTTGGTTTACAAGGAAATTACTAGATTGGACCTTGGAATAATGACGCCAGCACCAGTTTTTTTAAATGGAAATCCCCCCTTTTTATAATTTGCGGATTTTATTTGCTGGGCTGAATCTTAAGAAAAGTTTGGCCTCTACCGAAAATATTCGAACACAGTTACACAAAAATTAAATTTAACATTAATTTAGTAGTTAATATTCGTGAAATAATAAAAAAATAATTTTACACAGTCGAAAATGTTTTCAACTAAAATGTCCCATCACGTGCCCTAAATCGATTATTCAAAATTATTTGGCAGAATATCGTGTGTTGTTTTATGTGAACTCGTCTTTGTCTGCCAAAATTTGTAAATATTTTTTTTCTATAAATAAAAGTCGATTCCTACGCATTGTAGTGTATCGATAAATTAAAAAATTATATATTTTTTTGGAAACACGAACGTTGTTTCTATATAAACGAACTTAATGGGATAATATTTGAAATTATACCAAAAAATATACTTTTGTTGAAAAAAGATTTAATATTATACCTATGCTATAAAAAAACTTGGTTTTTGGACTGTCATTTTTTAACCAATCAAAACATCTCTGGTGGCTATACAACTAATGTCCGCATTTATAAACAAAACTTAATGTTGGTCACCGCTATAAGCATTCATTTTTGTCAACTAGTCAAGGGAATGGAAGTTAATAAGGTTATCCTAATTTAGATAAAACAAAAAAAAATGCTAGGCGAACAAAAAATAATTGGCAAATAGGAAAAAATATATGAAGAGGGTAAAAAGGAATCAAGACTACCTAGGTCGATAATAATCGTGAAAAGTTGGAATGCATCAGCATCATAGACTTGTTCCAACTGTCGTTCTGGAATCGTATCGAGTACTGTATAATTCGCAAACTCGAATTGGGGATGGACACTTCCAGAAGGTACTGTTTGTACAGTCCCAAGAACGGTTCTATCGCCAGCTGGAACGAATTTCATTTTATTTTATAACATGTTGATTAATTAATTCATTCTTTTATTAAATCGTTTATCCGATTGGTAGAAATGAATTCTGTTCTCCCAGAAGCTCAATAGGTTTCTTTATATTTATCCTAAAAGCGGCGGTTCGGGTTGAAATTAGGCTTCTGAACCATATCGAATACGCTCTAAATCATAATTTTCGGTAAGTCAGGGTTATAGAAATAGCACTTGTGAACTATTCTACTGTCCGGTCTTTCGTACACTGTCGCTCTGTAAGTGTCCGAACCGGTACTTCACCCTGTACTTACATCTTTCGTGAAACAACCTATCGTTTACTGTGACTTACTATTTGTCCGGCTGAAGGACGAACGTTCTGACAATGTGAAACCAGCTTACGCTACGTCGCATTATTCTACTAACGATGCTTATTTTTTCAATTCATATTAGAACTTCATTAAAAAATACCCAATCAACTATTTTGCTATTAATAACAATAACAACAATGAAAATTGACGATTGTGATTGAACTACGAGTCGAAAACACGCTTTTTAATTGGTGTTGATATACGTACTTAGTCCGATGCGTCGTAGAGAGTAATTTTAGTTTATTGAAATTTAATTGGAAAATATGTCAGCTTATTTTTGTCACTTAAAAATCAAATATCAATTAATTAACTTTTATTTTAGATTACAATGTTGTAATAAGGAAGTTAAGAAAAAAGGTTGGTAGAAAATTGCGTGATATGATATGAAAAAGAAATACGAGGATATATTGAAAAATTCTTAGCCTACTATAGAACTAAACAGAAGTTCAATGTCAAAATATTTTATTACTCAACATATTCTCCTCTAGACCCTTAAAAAAAATGTTTCTTCTTGCTCTGCAAACCAGACCTCCACATCTATTATTACCTCCTCGTTGGAAAAAAACTTACGACCTTTTAAACTTTTTTAGATAGTCGGACATGAGATTTGTGTGCAGGGGTGTTGTCCTGCAAAAACAAAACACCTTTGGATAGCTTTCCGCGCCTTTTCCTCTTTAATTTTTTCCCGTAGAGTGGTCAGTAATGTCGAATATTAATCTCCAGTTATTTTTCTACCCTTATCCAAAAAATCAATCATGATTACTCCATGGCAATCCCAAAAAACTGAAGCAAGAACTTTTCCAGCAGATTTTTGAACACGAAACTTCTTAGGTCTTGGAGAACCAGAGTGTCGCCATTCCATCGATTGTTGCGTTGTTTCTGGATCGTAGAAATGTACCCAAGTCTCATCCATAGTAACAATTCGGCTTAAGAAGTCTAAGTCCGTTTTCAAATCGAGCACAGATCGTACGCGATGCTTCTACCCTTGCACGCTTTTGGTCAACATTCAAACATTTGGGGATACATTTTGCAGCAATTTTTCTCATGTCCAAATTGACGTGAACTATATGATGAACGCGTTCGTATGAAATATTCAGTGCTTCAGATATCCGTTTTAGCCCAATTCGATAAAATCTGATAAAATCATGTCATGAACTGCATCGATATTTTCTGACTGACACAGAAACTGGCCTTCACTATCGGTCATCATCTTCAATGGAAAATTTACCTCTTTTGAAGCTTGCATTCCAATTTTTCACGGTCGCATACGAAGGACATTGATCACCAAGGGTATTAAGCATATCTTCGTAAATCTGCTTACCTCTTAACCCTTTTAAATACAGGTACCTGATGATGGCTCGATACTCCAATTTTTCGATTTTCACAATTTCGGTGGACATCTTTTTTCTTTTAATTTATTGCGTAACTCTGGTTTACTTTTTTGACGTCAAACTTCACACTGACACTTCTAATAAGTTATTGTTCGTTGCTATGGTAACGCACTATTTTGTTTATGCATGGAACTGGTCTAGGCTAACTAGATATCAATACATCCTCGTATAGGGTTGTCTTTTGGAGTCGATATGTTTCCCATGCCGTTTGGCTATCAAATGTGGGTGGTTTTGAGGGTCTTAACAGAGTGGTTTTGAGAAACTATACCTTGAATAGGGCCAGGTTCGATTATTAACGGCCTAAAACAAATTCGGGAAACATTAAAGCTAGAGGTAGGACAGCTTATTAATATGTTGCATGTAACAATATAGTTGGCGGCTGTCAACGAATATCAAATGTCCACTTGATGTCAAAATTTCAGACCGCTGTACCTAAACCGAAGTTTAAAATTTTCGAAAACAGTTGTATAAACAATAATGCTTTTCTGTAAGTATGCTGATCCAAGAAGGAAAGCATTTTTCATCAATTTTCATGTTTAAAATAGCAGTTTTTATGAATTTTTCATTGGAAAAAAGCATTTTTTTTCAATTTTCATGTTTAACATAGGAGTTTTTATGAATTTTTCATCAATTTTTATGTTTAAAATAGCAGTTTTTATGAATTTTTCATATTTTTCATGTTTAAAATAGCAGTTTTTATGAATTTTCCATTGAAAAAAAGCATTTTCTTATCAATTTTCATGTTTAAAATAGCAGTTTTTATGAATTTTTCATATTTTTCATCAATTTTTATGCTTAAAATAGCAGTTTTTATAAATTTTCCAAGAAGGTAAAACATTTTTATCAATTTTCATGTTTAAAATAGCAGTTTTTATGAATTTTCCATTGAAAAAAAGCATTTTCTTATCAATTTTCATGTTTAAAATAGCAGTTTTTATGAATTTTTCATATTTTTCATCAATTTTCATGTTTAAAATAGCAGTTTTTATGAATTTTTCATTGGAAAAAAGCATTTTTTTTCAATTTTCATGTTTAACATAGGAGTTTTTATGAATTTTTCATCAATTTTCATGTTTAAAATAGCAGTTTTTATGAATTTTTCATATTTTTCATCAATTTTCATGTTTAAAATAGCAGTTTTTATGAATTTTTCATTGGAAAAAAGCATTTTTTTTCAATTTTCATGTTTAACATAGGAGTTTTTATGAATTTTTCATCAATTTTCATGTTTAAAATAGCAGTTTTTATGGATTTTTCATATTTTTCATCAATTTTTATGCTTAAAATAGCAGTTTTTATAAATTTTCCAAGAAGGTAAAACATTTTTATCAATTTTCATGTTTAAAATAGTAGTTTTTATGAATTTTTCATATTTTTCATCAATTTTCATGTTTAAAATAGCAGTTTTTATGAATTTTTCATATTTTTCGTCAATTTTTCATTAATTTGTCACATATCGTCAAATTGGAGCATCACTGGGCATTTCAAAAACCACAATTCGAAAAAGTTTTCATGAAGAGTTATCAGTAAAAAAAAATGAGATTCTCGTTGGATACCGCATTTTTTGACGGAAAACAGAAAGCAATTGGTCAAAAAACTCTACACCGTTTAAAGCAGGAAAATCAAAATATATACAGTTTTGTCACTGGTGATGGATCCTGAATCAACACTTATGAACCAGAAGATAATGGCGACTTTTGTCTGAAAAGTGCAACAGTTCCTATGCAAGGTCAAATAATTGTTACAGCTGATTGGTACATATCGATTTGTTTGCCGTAAGTAATTGCCAAGTTTCGAAAAACCAACCCCCAACGAAAAATGATCCTCCACCCAGACAATGCAAGTTGCCACACACCTCGAAAAACAACGTATTGTTGGACCATCTTCTATACAGTTCCGACCTAAGTCCTAACGACTTTTTCACTTCTTTCAAAAACAAAAATAAGCTTAGCACTTGATAGTTTTTTTTGTTCTCAGTTTATCAGAAATAAATGTATGATCACTTTTCACTGGAACGCCTCAAATGTGGTCCAGATAATTTTATTCAGAATCATAACCTTGAACTATTTTTGATGAAGCTACCGCCAAAATTTTTTTACCAATTAAATTCCAATAAATGAATGTAATATCATACTACATGAATCACCCAGTTCTCAATGCCAAAATTTTATGTATGTCATTATAGGATACTTTCGTACTATCAATTCAAGTTTATTTGACGGATAAAAATTTCTCTCTATCTTTGAAGTGCTATATGATTATAAATAGTGGTTATATTTTATATCTAATTTCATGAGGTTATTAAGTGATTAAAACTAGTGGTCCAGTGGTATTATTTGTAGTTCTAGAAACTTTGTTAATTGTACAAAATTCTACTTTCATCCTATTCCATTTCTAAATTTTTTTTCCATTCGCAACTTACTTTTTTAGAAAACTTTAAGTCCGCTTAAAACCTATCATGACAAGTTAAAGCGTACTTTACACAGAGCGGGTGCGTAGTGGTGGCGTTTGGATGGCATGGTATAGCCGTGGCGCGGATGTAACGTGTTCAAAAGGGATGGTTGGTTGGTTGGTAATCAGACGAAACAAGCCGGGTTAGTGGGCCCCAACACAACACAACATATCATAGTTAGACTACAATTTGAAATTTTACAAATAAATTGTTACAAAACTCAGCACTTGAAAGGCATTTCACGGCAGAAGTGGTCCACCATTAGCCAATTTTGGAAATATTCATGTAATTTTCTAATACACTCACGTTTACTTTCGTCCAAACGTTTACCAGGCATTTTGTCGAAAAACATCACAATAAATGTAAATGAATATCACCTGTTTTAAGTAATGACAATGACGACGAACTTCAATGGTGACAGAACGATTTCCGCATAAAGTGACGTTTTGCTTTCTAAGTACAGCCGTTGTCACAACACAAGACAGGGTGACATAGAGGTGTAGCTCAATTCAGGCACAAAAGACATTTGTACCTTTCAATTTGTTTTAATTGGACATACGCAGTCAGTGATATCACCGAGTACACCAACTAACAAGAGGCGAAAGAAAGTAGTTTTCATGATCGCAAATTTGTGTGCACATGCGTGAATTAATTAGTTTATCTTTCAATGTCAAGTCGTCACTTCCGTCACAGAGTATACACCATCTAACTGACGGACTTCAATAAACGTCATTTCTAATATTATTTTGAACGATTTTCATATGTTTGATCAATTCTATCTATCTATTCTGTCTAGGGCATTTTCTAGAGTTCATTTTTGATATTCATTTCATGAAATGAATAAAGTTTCAGGTAATTTCTGTATAAAAATAAATAATTTCATTATTAACCTAGGTGAATAATGAGCTACTTCTCATTAGACAGATATGAGATGAATAATAAGGTATTCTCGTGTTGGTGGTTAAAAAAATATTCTATAGTCCTAGCTGGGAGAGATTTTCATCAACACTACTATTTTTCTTAGTGTAGTTATGGTTTTACTTCGAATCAATACTCGTATTACTTTTCTCAGTGTATCAGGTAGTTTACGTTTCAATGCCTCGACGTATTTCCGCTCAATATCGTGTAAGTCCGACTTCAAAGGAACCGACAAAGCTTTCGTCTCTTGTTAGATGGTGTACTCTGTGGTGATATCCACATACGATTAAGGTGTCTTTGATACATTCAGGGAAGTATGACGTAACGAGAAACATTCGTTACTTTTACTGTACTTCAAGACTTTTCAGGAATTGAAGCGGCCGAGTTTACATACTAATTAGTGAGCATTACCTATAATTGATCGGTCCAATTTACAATTGCCGACCACATCACCTTTGATGCATTTTTACTTTGTACTGACAAATGTTGATATTTCTTCTATGCATATTGAGCCTGTCACGTCCGCTTCAAAGCATTACGCTACACCACACATGCACATTGCACATGCCAGTACCACGCCACTCATATGCCAACACCATGCGACTATTCTGTGAAAATTGGGCCTTATATATTTTAATACAAATTGGAATCAGCCAATTAATTCTTACTCTATTTTAATTCTTAAATCAATTAACGTTTTTTGATAATTGCCTAAATTTTCTCCAACATTAACGTATTAGTATATTCTTTTTTGAAATATCCAAGTCAATCTTTGTTTATCTTCGAACCTTGTTTGTTCTATTGATCACCAATATTCATACTTTCTTTTATTATAAACACAAAGAGTCGTTCTGTCTGGCCATTTGGTATATCCGGGACACCGCCAGCATGGCGTCGTTTATCTGACGTCATCGAGCGTCGAATATTTTTCGAGATTTGCGATATTCTCAAGTTTATGGAACAAGGTTATGTACAGAAACTTGTGGAGGCGTGCTAGGTGGGGTTGGAAGTATTGGAAAAAGAATGGAGTGCTCCAGACGTTATATTTCAAGTTAATAGTTTTTTATATGAAAATTTAATATCATGAATTGACATGGTGGGCAAATTACTATGAAATATTTTTTATTTCAATAATCCTTTCATTTGATGAATTAAAAATATAAAATGGTTGAATTCGTGATGCGACATCAGTCAGATGAATGGAAGAGCAAAAGGTAACAATATAAATGAACGAGTTGTGCTTGATACCTTCAGAAGCCAGTCTTCGAGTTGGTTGTTGGTTATGAAAGCTAATTACTTTCACATTATTTATTCTTCACTAGACGGAAACCCTTCAAGTTGTGCTTTTGAAATTTTTTTTCCCGGTTGACTATTCTCTTACAAATACTCTCCTGGAATATCAG
The DNA here is from genome assembly GCA_949126875.1 of Lochmaea capreae. Taxonomy (NCBI): domain Eukaryota; kingdom Metazoa; phylum Arthropoda; class Insecta; order Coleoptera; family Chrysomelidae; genus Lochmaea; species Lochmaea capreae. The sequence continues at coordinate 24,192,791 of OX421404.1, forward strand.
TTCGAAATTCATAGTTTTGTGGTATTTACAAGACTTTTTATATTGAAAATGCGTTTTTTCCAAAATTTTATTACACTATTTGAATGCGAAAGAATGATTTTATTGAAAAACAGACTGTTGCATTCATTTTCCCGTATCACAAAACCCCCGGTTACCAATTTGAAGCCAATTTCATGTCGCAAAATTTTTTTTGTTGGAAATTTTGAAGCAAGGGGTAGGTATGGAAATATTTCGTGATTTAAATTGCTCGCTGCTATCTCCCTTAATGCTTGGAAATATCACCTCAATATTCATACCTATATGGAAAATATTCCCCTGAATCCAATGGACCAGACTAGAACGTTCTATCTCTCCAATTAGTCGAGTTATGAATATATGAAGTTTCAGAAAGTGGATTTTCGGATATTTTCACTACTTTCACATTTATTCTCACAAGACCGAAACCCTTTAAGTTGTGCATTTGAAATTTTTTTTCCCGGTTGACTATTATCTTACAAATACTCTCCTGGAATTTCAGTTTGAAATTTATAGTTTTGTGGTATTTACAAGACTTTTTATAATGAAAATGCGTTTTTTCCAAAATTTCATCACATTATTTGAATGCGAAAGAATGATTTTATCAAAAAACAGACTGTTGCATTCATTTTCCCGTATCAAAAAACCCCCGGTTACCAATTTGAAGCCAATTTCATGTCGCAAAATTTTTTTTTTGTTGGAAATTTTGAAGCAAGGGGTAGGTATGGAAATATTTCGTGATTTAAATTACTCGCTGCTATCTCCCTTAATGCTTGGAAATATCACCTCAATATTCATACCTATATGGAAAATATTCCCCTGAATCCAATGGACCAGACTAGAACGTTCTATCTCTCCAATTAGTCGAGTTATGAATATATGAAGTTTCAGAAAGTGGATTTTCGGATATTTTCACTACTTTCACATTTATTATTCACAAGACCGAAACCCTTCAAGTTGTGCATTTGAAATTTTTTTTCCCGGTTGACTATTATCTTACAAATACTCTCCTGGAATTTCAGTTTGAAATTTATAGTTTTGTGGTATTTACAAGACTTTTTATAATGAAAATGCGTTTTTTCCAAAATTTTATCACATTATTTGAATGCGAAAGAATGATTTTATCAAAAAACAGACTGTTGCATTCATTTTCCCGTATCAAAAAACCCCCGGTTACCAATTTGAAGCCAATTTCATGTCGCAAAATTTTTTTTTTGTTGGAAATTTTGAAGCAAGGGGTAGGTATGGAAATATTTCGTGATTTAAATTACTCGCTGCTATCTCCCTTAATGCTTGGAAATATCACCTCAATATTCATACCTATATGGAAAATATTCCCCTGAATCCAATGGACCAGACTAGAACGTTCTATCTCTCCAATTAGTCGAGTTATGAATATATGAAGTTTCAGAAAGTGGATTTTCGGATATTTTCACTACTTTCACATTTATTATTCAAAAGACCGAAACCCTTCAAGTTGTGCATTTGAAATTTTTTTTCCCGGTTGACTATTATCTTACAAATACTCTCCTGGAATTTCAGTTTGAAATTTATAGTTTTGTGGTATTAACAAGACTTTTTATGTTGAAAATGCGTTTTTTCCAAAATTTTATTACACTATTTGAATGCGAAAGAATGATTTTATTGAAAAACAGACTGTTGCATTCATTTTCCCGTATCAAAAAAACCCCGGTTACCAATTTGAAGCCAATTTCATGTCGCAAAATTTTTTTTTTGTTGGAAATTTTGAAGCAAGGGGTAGGTATGGAAATATTTCTTGATTTAAATTGCTCGCTGCTATCTCCCTTAATGCTCAGAAATATCACCTCAAAATTCATATTTATATGGAAACTATACCCCTGAATCCAATGGACCAGACTAGAACGTTCTATCTCTCCAATTAGTCGAGTTATGAATACATGAAGTTTCAGAAAGTGGATTTTCGGATATTTTCACTACTTTCACATTTATTATCCACGAGACGGAAACCCTTCAAGTTATGCAAGTTTTTCATAGGTGCACCGGACATAACGTGTTTATATTTGAAGGTGTCTTGTATATGCGTGAAATATTCGAGGCTCAAGCGTGCTCTAGGTAAAACCCTACCCTATTTCTAAATATTATTCAAGCATGTAATTCAAATTTCATTATAGGATAATAAAAAAAGTTGATACAATGAAATTGATTTTTTTTGTTTATGGTATTATTAACGATGCGAAATATAAATATTAATGAACTTGAACTTAAATTTATCTTTATTATTATTACTTAGACATGAAATTTAATTAAATCACATTGCCATTATAAACAATTAGCGATTTAGTGATAAAAAAAATTAAAATTACATTTAATGGTTTTCATTTTAACTTCATTTAGATAATAACCTTCAAAGCTTATAATATAAACGTAAATGCCGATTCGGGGTCTCCCAAGAACCCCAAATGATTGATTTAAAAAAATATACCAACATATAATTTAGCATTTTAAGAAACTTTGTACAGGTTTTAAAAAATAAACACCCTACCTAAAGAAAATAGAACTAAAATAACACATTATTTTTCTATCCGATCGCTTACAATGATATTGTTTCCTATAAAGTGCTGCCTTAATGCTCTGCTTTAAGAAAGTGTGCCCAGTTCAATATTTACAAAGGATACAGAAGCAAAAGATTATCATAATGTCGGATAGTCAAGCAGCCATTAAAGCGCTGAGTTCTTGTGTAATCAGTTCCAAAATGGTGTGGGAATGCCTAGGCAAACTTAATGAACTATGCGAGAACAATACAGAAACCTTACTATGGTTTCCAGGACACACTGGAATATAAATAGCATAATATGGACTAGCAAAGAGGGGACTGAAAAACCCTTTTGGGGGCCGGAACCCTTTTACAGTATCAGCCCCAATGTAATATTGGAAGAAATAGGAAAAGCCGAAGAAAGAAGATCTGACCATTTTAAAGATCTAGTAAGGCTTAGACAGTCAAATATTCTGATGGGAGGCTACAACCCGTTGAGATCAAATGAATGCATAAGTCAAAGTAAAACTGCACTAAAGAGTTTTAACAGGGATCCTAACGGGACATTGCCGCCTGAACGGGCACCTGAAAAACCTCAAAATAGTGGAGGAAGGAGAATGTAGATTCTGTGGCATGAAAGAAGAAACCTCCATCCACATACTTGCGAATTGCACATCAATTCAGAATCCTAGGGCACATCACCTAGTAGATTATTGGATAGAAGAGGGACATTTACCCAAGTTTAAGCCTGAAGATATCTTAAAATTCCTCAGCGAAATAGGACTAAAGGAGCTACTAGTCTGTGAGACGTTCCTCAGGAGCCAAGTAGAAATAAGGGGCACAATAGATCTTTTAGGTTTCAGTGAATGTCACCCCATCATACATACATGTATGTATGTATGTATTTCGTAGTACTTTCTCTCGAATGCCTGTTATGACCTTCGAGAGGATTATCTCCTCTGTTTGGGGTACTTCCAGGAAAATGAGTTTCTAGTTTCTCTTTCCTCCTCATTTTCGATATATTTGCCGCCTGGCTTCTTCAAAGCCATATCTGTGTTGACCCTACTTTTCGCCATGACTTTGTAAAGTCTTGTCGCAGCAGGTGTTGTGTTTATATCTTCACAGAATTTCCTGAAGCTATTTCTTTTAGCTTTTCTAATTTCCTTGTAGTAGGTGTTTCTCACCTCGGTGTACCTCTACCAGTCTACGGTGAATTTTGATCTTAATACTGACAGATGTTTGTTCCACCAGGGTGCATCTTTGCTGCTTCGTTGTTCTTGAAGAGTGTAGCTCGATTCAAATGCATCGATTATTGCCCTGTTCAGATCCTCAAGCTCATTTTCCAGGTCGAGATGGTGCTTAGCCCTTCCTTTCATACATACATAATGCTCTGCTTTATCTGGGAAGTTTTTCTGGATGGGCGACTGTGTATTTGGGAGCCTTCGTTCTTTTTTGAAGTTATTAGACAAAATCTTGCTAACTTTCTTTGTGGCCAATACATAGGGTACTATTTTTATTTCATTTTTATTTGGATTTCAGGGAATTTGGGTACTATATAATGTTTTCTAATTTTTCAGCTAGTACTTTTGAGTTGTTTTTACTGAACATATTTAGAATAGGAATTTTCACAACACCAACAACTGTAGGTATAATGTATAATTACGGTCGTTTTACACGAAGCCTGTACGAAACACGCCTTCAGCATTAACATACGCAGAAAAATTGATTTTAGTATAAATATTTCGTAGTTAGTAGTAAACTTAGTGGGCAAGTGTATAGCGTCACATATATTGAACTAAAAACGTAAGTAAACTGGATAATATTTTGTATCTATGTTCTAAATTTAGTAATGTTTGGATATAGAGTAAATAGGATGATCTACTTTATAATAGAATCCATACTTAAAAATACGGCATTTCGTGAGTAAACAGCAAAGCTTCTTTGAAAAGGATAAACAATTTTTTGGATACATTTTAGATTTGAATTTGTTTTGTATTGATTTAATGATCCTTTTTTATTATAAACAGTTATATATCGCTTTTAATATCAAAATTAAATGAACTCAATTTGAGTTACTCAAACAAGATTGAAATAACAATTAAGGATTACGTGTTGTGATAAAAACACTTGGATCAGGAAGACTGTCACGTAGACTATCATCTTTATTTATGGAAGGGTGTGAAGTAGATGTCGCTGATTTTCAGAGGGATATTTGAGACGTGCACAAAGGAATTGGCGTTTTTAGTAGATGCTTAAATCTCAAAACAAATATATTTATTTGAAAGCTTTGCTTCTAATGTAAATGTCACAGATTTGAACAAATTTGGCAATTTGAGCACTCGTTTGACCTTGGGAGGCAAGTTATGTCATGTAGCTTGGAATTATGTTGGCAGCATTTGCATCAAATGTAACTAAATTAAATTGGGAATTTATAATAATGGTATTAAGAAAATCCTGATCGAAGGTAACTTTTCGGGGTTGTCTAATGGTTGGCTGCTGCTACTGAGCAAGAAAAGTCTATACCTCTGCTGTGTTTTCCTTCAACATGTCTAGATTAATGAAAAAGAAGTAATATGGAAAACGGGTAGAAGGGGGGAAGATAACAAATTCCTGGCTTTCCTTAGAGAACATTCCCAAACTATAAGCTATCTTAAACGCGCTGGATAAATACCCAAGAATCGGAGGACAAAATCCTAAAAGAAACAGTGCACAAATGACAGAGAGATTAAGTTTATGGAAAGCTGTGGGTAACTGCAGCTTCGTTTGAGAAAAAAGATACATGAAAGTCAATTTTATTCCAAATAGATGGGAATGAATTTGACAGAAAAGATATTGAAATAATTCACTATTGTTTTTTTTCATAATTTTTATATTGTATGTAATGAGGTGAAGAAATTTTATACAATTGATAACATTGTTCAGTACTACTAGTCTTAAAAGGATAAAAAATATTCCATTGACGAGGATTCACGTAGCTATACGGGGGCGGTTCTAAACAATTTATTCTGTTTTTTGTTGTTTTTTATTTTGAATATACAAGCTAGACTATATTCAGACAGAGAGATGTTTTTTTATAAAGTCCTATAAAGTTTATATTTGTGTTTAATTGTTTTACAAAAAAATTATTATATTAATAAATAAAGAATAACAAAATTTTGGTATCACCTGGACGTGTTTCTTGCATTTCAATCCCAGTATTACCAAAAGAACCTAGCTTATACCATTCAAGGTAGTATCCCAGTAAACACAGGATATCCTATGGATATCCATATAATGTCCACGATTGACCACATGGACATGGACACAGAATGGATGTCCATTTACCACTAGTACAATGAATATTCGTTTGGGGACATTCACTGGACCTTCAGTTCTCGTTCACCTCTGGATGTGAAGATTTATTTGAATAATGAACGTCCATTGGACATCCACTGCTCATCCATGAGATGTCCATGGTTTATTTATCATGTCCAGTGAATGTCCATATTTGTACAAGGTATATCCATTTTAAGTACGAAACGGACATCCATGGGATGTCCAATTTTGTGGCAAATGGATATCCAATGGATGTCCTTAGGATATCCTTCTGGACTTGAACGGATATCCTATGGATATCCCTTATATCTAATGTGGATATCCATTCTCTGTTCATGTGCTATCTGGGATAGGTAAAGTCTGTTCATTCTGACAGCTTTAAAGACGGATGGAATGATTTTCTCTGCCTGCAGGACTTTACTGCAGAATTATTACAAAACTATAAGTACAGACTTGTTCGGTCATATTTCAAATTAACAGCTTGCACGGATCTATCTTAACACGTTTATAGTTAGTCACTTCATTATAAGTACGAACTGACTTTATTTTCTTGTTTCAGTTGCCTGTATATATTTTGTATCTTTTTTTGCGTAGAGAGCGATTAGAACACACCAAATTTCTTTTTGTGTACTGTCTCAAATCCCTACTCTCCACTTTCAGAAATTTCGAAACCTTTGGTAAAAAATTTTAACAATAAAATATTCATGTTTTATACAAACAACAATCAAACAACTTATTATATTCACTGCGCCACAGATTCAAGAACACAATATCTCGTAAATAACAGAAATAAACTAAACCCACCCTGGGACGTTAACAGTCCTTGTGGACTAACAATTCAAGTAAAAATTTCATAGACCAATCGGAAGCTACAGCGGACAGATCGAGACGTGAACGGAGGGAGAACATCGAGCTGCGTGGAGTCAGAGTCAGTGTTAGACAGAGAAAGTATTCGGAAAACAGAAAGGCAAACTGTTTATACGAGTCGGGTGATAATGCTAGCAACAATCGAATTTCGTGCGCATTTCGTGGGCGGTACTTCTCGATCTGTCCGCTGTACATTGCACCAATGAGAATCAATTGTTTGCTTGAGAGTAGGTCAAGACTAAAAACGATTTATGCCTTTTTTATCTTTTCGGCTTTTTAATCGTCAAAGAGACCTTGCCGCATATTGTTATTATATTGTGAAACAGTGCAAACTAATTTCACTAACAACTATACGTAAAAAATTTAGAGAATGTAATCTAGATTCAGAGGTCCACAATCTAAAAAGATACAGTGTACTGAATTGGCAAGCAAAAAGATATGAATAATTCAAAATTTTAAACCAAGTCTAAACAGGTTAAAACCTTTGTAAATAGACCTATCAGATGCACTTTTATAATTAATCAATTTGCAGTCTTCTTGTCTCTGATCAAAATAAACTTTTCTTACGGCTGTGGTAAAAGGAGAAAGATAAATTATGTGAAGTTTGTTTTTATCTTAAATTATAGATAGATTCAATTTATATAAATTGTAATTAAATTAGTTTGAAGAGCTACGTTTTGATATTATGATCATTAAATAGAATCAGTTAGTGTACTTGTTTCAAGTAAACCACTACTCTACAAAGTAGCAGGTATGTTTCAATAGTTTAATTTGTTTAATTGCAATTAATAAATAAAAGTTGAAAAAAAATTTTTTTTACAAAATATATTTAATTTATGTGTTTAGGTCATTTTAGATTAGACAATTTCTTGTTCAATATTACTGTTTACTGTTACGTACATCAGGGATTTGTAAATTCTTATTTCTAAATCATTAAGGCTAGATGCCCAGTCAACGAAATATTGTGAAACGTACTTTACAATAACAATATTATTTTTTAACAATTTTTAGGCTAATCAAATGTTGTTTTTGTAAAATCCTACCAATAAAGATTTTTTTGAGTGTACATAGACTGCTATTTATATTTTGAGCCTAATAATGAAAAGACAGTAATTTATTATTAAAAATGGCTTTATTGTTTTTCGAAGTATTCTCCATGATGATCAATACACTTTTGCATGCGCTCGAACCAATTTTCGTAACACTTTTTCCATTCCGATTGAGGTACCTCCAAAACATGGTTTTTGAATGCATGAACAGCTTCTTCAGGCGCCGAAAAACGTTGGCCACGTAATTTATTCTTGATATGCGGAAATAAAAAGAAGTCATTTGGTGCCAAATCAGGGCTGTACGGAGGATGACCCATCAATTCGACGTTTTGGCCAGTCAAATAGGTGGTTGTTTTAGCCGATGTGTGAGAACTGGCATTGTCATGATGAAGAATGATCCTTCGTTGCCGGTTGTTTTTTCGTATTTCACGAAGCACTTCTGGCAAACAAATGGTTGTGTACCATTCAGAATTCACCGTTCTACGTTAATTGCTCTAACGGCACGACTGCCACATGTCCAGTTATTCCGAAGAAACAGGCGATCATTTGCTTCGAGGTGCTTCGCGCACAAACCACTTTTGTCGGATTGGGTTTGTCTTGGAAGACCCATACAGTGGATTGCTGTTTTGTTTCGGGCTCATATGCATAGATCCAAGATTCGTCACCTGTGTAGATGTTATACACAGCTTTTGATGCACCGCGATTGTGTTTCTTGAGCATTTCTTTGCACCAATTGACACGAGCATCCTTTTGAGCTTTTGTTAAATTATGCGGGATCCAACGCGAACAAATCTTTTTAACAGCTAAATGTTCATGCAATATCTTATTGATACTTGTCATACTAATGCCCAAAGATGCCTCTATCTCGCGATATGTCACATGTCGATCTTGCTTTATCAGTTCGAGCACAGCATCGATGTTTTGTGGCAGAACAACTGATTTTGGACGACCTTCACCACTTTGGTCCCCGAGCGAACTGCGGCCACGATTAAATTCGTTATACCAGCGTTTAACAGTGGCCGAGGATGGGGCTTCATCGCCATAAGTCGAAGTGAGTTGATCGATGCACTCTTGTCTTGATAAGCCACGTCGTAAGTCGTAAAAAATCATCGCACGAAAATGTTCACAAGTTAATTCCATTTTTTCGAGACAAAATTTTCAACTCGCTGTAGATAACACAAGTTATACTTAAATGAGAAAAAGTTCTGAAGAAGGTTATGGTTAAAAAGATCAAACTTTCAATTGGAAACATCAGATGGCGCCTGTAAACACTTGGTAAGCCAAGGCTCAAAATATAAATAGGAGCCCTCGTAGTAAAATGACGCGACTGTAAATCTAGATTGTAGACTTATTTTTAGCATATTAATACATCCCAATAAATGTTCATCCTATTCATAATATCCATCAATAAAAACTCGTTGTTTGGACAGTCATCATTTGACCTTTTTACACTGTACACGATGTGCCAACTTACATTACCATAATATCTATATTAGTATGATTCAGTGTACGAATGACCAAGATTTATTTGAGAAGAAAGTCTGTCGATGCTTCGATCACGACAGTTTTTGATGTTCACATAATTGAGAGTCTTTTCATTTCAAATTTTTTTCACTATCCAAATACAAATTAGATGAGGACTGAGAAAAATAATCCGGTTCCACCGTTGAGTGAAAAATTTTCAGACAACGGTGGATTTTATCCGAAATTTTATCCAATCCAAATTAAATGAATATTCGGAAAATGGAAAATAACAGAAGATTATTAAGAAACTCTCCGTACATCAACAATGTATAGTAGGTTCACTCCAAGCTCCTCCCAGGGAGTCGTTAATCTGACAACTATGGAACTGTAGTATCTCTATGGTATCACATCGTACTCGTTTCTTCAAAAGATACTGCCTAATAATATGATTATTTTACAACTGAACTATTTGGCTGGTAAAATAATATTAAGACAAGGTATTTCCATTTGGTGGACACAATGTATAGTTTGTCTCATCGCCTTGGGGTGTATACTTATTTCCCAAGACTGGCCGAATGGTCCTTTACAGAGAGAATTCACTAGTTGGTAATATTCAGTATGCTCCCAACCTGGAAGGAGTGAGGGTGTTAAAGAAATAAAAAAAATACAATCGTTATTACGTAACCTGTACATCTTAAAATTCATTTTTGTCAACATGATCATTTCAGACCAAGTTGACAATTACTAACTACAATAGGATATTATTTTAGCCATTGTAACTTGAAAATAAAACAGCATTTCTTGAGAGAACCATAATTAATAAACTAAAAATTCCTTCCATTAATAAATTAAATTGAAAAAATAAAATAAGTAGGTAGGTACCTACACCTATTCTAAACATAAAATATAAACTTCCTGAAAAAATAAAAATCCATTCTAAAGGTAAACATAATAATAATGAATTAAGTGCTCAAATAAACCACCTTCCTGTGCCAGACAATAACCAAATCTGTGATAAAGATTTGATCTCATATCTCTAAGATTATTTGGCGTAATGCTGGCACAAACGTGCTGTATTTTCACCCTCGAAAAAAACTTAACGATAACGAGACAAAAATATCATTTGTACAAATTAATCTACGCTTCTGGCAACAACGGTTAAAATAGGGGGGCAATGAGCATTCGGCCAGTCTCGGGAAATAAGTATACACCCCTAAGGTGAAACAAAGTACACGCCTTAATGACCGCGCATAATTATTCTTTCTCTCTCTTTCAGCTGTTTTTCTGTCGTACTTGTGTAATCCGGACGGTTCCGATGTAATTTACGCATCATACACCCGATGCAAACCTGATGACCCGCCCTTGCCTTGTCTCTCGACTGTTCTTGGGTTTCATTTCAGTTAAAATTCAGGTAATTCAATTATTACCGATGTTCATCCAGCACTAGCAGCCCACTCACAACATTAAATTTCGCGAACTATTAGGTTACAACGATAATGGAAGTCAGCTGAAAGATAATGATTGAAATGGAAGTTTAAAACTTTGTTTTGTAAAAGTAAACAAGAAATTACGATTCTGGCCACTTTCCAACTCCCAGTCTCCAGCACAGACATCTTTGAAACAAATGTATGTCGCAAGTATTAGGTACGTCATCGTTTTCCGTTTCAACTTTATCGATTACAAACAGAAGGGACTGAGATTGTGTCTAACCGTTCTGTCTAAATGACCAATTTCTTTCAGGTGATGATTTTTAATTTTGAAATTAAAATGCGAATATAGAAGTACGAGTTATTAAAGTAGGTTGAATTTGCACAAAAACCGGACAAATTTCTTTCCATGTAGACCTAATAGCACCCGAGATACAGTTCAAAGTTGGTGCCATAAGTATGAATGTAAATTGTTTGAAAAAATGTTATCTATCGATATCGTGTATTTAGCTCCCGTGTATGTATAGAAATGCTAGGCTGTATGTCTATAGCCTCGACCCCGAACTCAGCTCAATGCCTTCGTTGCTCTATATTCAATAATACGATAGTTTTAAGGAAGGTGTTGTAGAATCTGGCTTTATGGAGCCTGGTTTCAATAAAAGTGCTGCAAAAGAAGTATTCTGCTCACAGCATATTGTTTCCTATTTTTGGAGTGTGAAAGATAAAGTAACCAATCCTCTGAAAGGACTAAACGTTTAAGAAACACTAGTTGGAGTTCCTAGGTTACAAAAAATGCCACAGTCAGTACATATTTGATAAGAGCTGTAATCGGCACACATCTTGGTCGTGATAAGGGTTAGCACATCTATCCTCTGTCCCAAACCCTTTTGATCTCTTTGAAGTAGGTCTCGGCATTTTTGGCTAACCTTATATAGGAAAAATAATGTTATCAATTGCAGAAACTGAAGCTCCTGTTTTTCTCCCTTGCTGACTTTTTTCTTTGATTGGGCATATGCAACTTAAGTTTGTTTTATTAATCAAACAAGCAGGCTTTAACATGAGGTGTGTATTTGTTTGTGAACAGTTTTTTGAGTCTACGTTAGTTGTATATGCGAAAATTGACCAATTTTACGCATTAGACACGATTAGGATATTGAAATTCATTGTCAACATAAACCTGTTATTAGAATAAATGAAAACTATTACGTAGATTTTTCGATTTTACTACCACATACAGTTATTTCGTTATTACGAATGTTTTGATTTGTTAATGCTAATCTACTCAATGTTTTTATTAACAGCGTCCGCTTTTGAGATGTTTTGCACTAGTTGTGAATTTATTAATACTACATGAAATAAGGGCCGGATCTAGAAATATTTTAGGTAGGGGCATAATAAATATTTGAGTGACAGAGAAAAAACCACAAGAATTTGTGGAGACAGAAGTTTTACTGTTATTGAAAGTCCACTGCTTTGAAAGGAAAATGGCAAAGGAGTTCACAGGAAGTTAAGATAATTATTTCTTTCTTTTATACCTTTGCCTTCTCAGGCGTCAGATTGGAGTTCTTGTACCCATTTCATCGATTATTTTCTGTCCCTGTCCAATGCCTTCATCTCTACTAATGTTTTTCCTTTGTTCCTTCCAATTTCTTCAATCTGGTCTATCCATTTCCTCGTGGGTCTTCCTCTTTGTCTTTTTCTTGATATTCCCATAACTTTTCTCGCAATTCTATCTTGCTTCAATCTTACTAGGTGGCCAAACTTTGTGTGCGCTAGGCAGTTGTTACTAGTCACTAGCACGTCGTGATTTGGAGTTAATTTTTTTTATTTTCAATTGAAAAATAGTGGCGCTTGCCGCCTCCTCCACGCTACGCCACTGAACATCAATTAACGATATTTCACAGAACTATTTATAAAGGACATTATGACTATCAACAGATATACTTAAAATTTTGTAGAAATTGCTGCATCGTATCAAAACAACTTTTAGGATATATCAAAATAAATCAGCATTTTGTTTGAAGTTTTTCATTGACAACAGATCTTTTTATATTTTATAAAACAATACGAAGAATCTGACAAACACAAATAATAAATTTGAATGAATATTGGCGCCACTTTTGTTGAATTTTGCCTCTAGTTCCGTTATCTTTATATGCATAAAATCACGTACTAAAGGCAATCAGGATTTAAATTGTCAAGATAGCAGTACACTAAAAATAACAAAATTTTCGGACAGGTCAATTTTTTTTCTCGACTGCGCATCGAGTGCTTAAATTAGAATCCTTATGATGCCATCGATGTATTTTTAAATATAAAAACATTTTAATTTTTATATTTCCGACATACAGAAGATTCCAAAAATGTGTGACACTTCTAATAGGTCCCAATAGTTATGAATCACCTTGTATATGAAGGAAACTTTCTCAAACTTAGAAGTATTTGGAGTCGCTAACTCAAAACGACCAGAAGCCAGGGATAAAATAAACAGTCACACAGATCTAGCAGCGAATTTAACATATTCCCATGGGAATAATATATTATCACCCATATTTTTTCGTTTTCGTGAAAGTTGCTTTGGTAACTTTACAAGTATATTAACTTCTTCATTCTTCTCACTCCTACATGTCTACACATAATGACAGACTTTTACCGCCAACGGTAACACACCTCAACATATTTTCATTATTTGTGTATAACATTTCCAATGCATTACGGACGACCGCTCTGGCATGGCCTCTATGGTGCTGTTACCAGTTTTGAATTTAATCTTAACAGACCACACAATATATTTAATGAAAAATATTCCTATATGTATTTGGTAGGATTTTATTGTACAACTGTAAATCAATATGAAACAAATAAGCACAATATTTACTAAATAATAAAACTGCCATTAAAGTTTTTATTCACTTCGAATAAGATGTATAAAAAAAAATGTAGTCAAAAGTGTGACTGAGCCTTGCACACTTTCTCCACACGATTCTTTGTGTCATAAATTAATGACTGTCATCACGACCATCATGGCCTGGATGTGTTAACTATGCCTGAGCAGTCGTATACGTCCTCTCAACTATTTTCGCAAAAATTTAACAAATTATAGGAAATCGAGGCAAATAAGTTCCCGAACTATGCTTATAAGTTCAAAAAACTCAATTTTTCTAACTTGCCAACAGGTTCTGCACTCAACCTGTTAGATTAGGTTCTATGTGAGTGAGGTCTTCTCGCCACCTCCACTACAACCCCCGTTGGATCTATTGTGGCTCACCCCTAGGGATTACAATTCACCCCACAAGCCTGTGCTTCTGACAAAGTCCATGGTTGTATTTGGTGATACTTTTTTTAAGTCGTTCGGCTCTAAGATACTGAAACCGAATGTGTTATACCTTACCCTGCCCAAAGCTGGGCATGAGCATAATATGTGCTCCACAGTTTCGTTCTCCAGCCCCAGCTCCAGCCACGGTATGTATGCCCAGTACGTGAAGGTTTTTCTCTCTGCAAGGCTGATCTAGCAGTGCTTTCCTCAATGCCAAAAAATGACTGAGGTCTGATAAATAGAGACTCTGATCCCTTTTTTGCTAGAGTGTCGGCCTTTTCGTTGCCCTTCGCTATCCCATTGGTCTCTCGTGGGAATGAGGACCTTAAAGGGCTTGTCCACGTGAAGTTTTATATCAGAGAGATCCGAGGGCATCCCAATAATATATGTTAACCTGTTAAAAACTTTTTCAATTATCTTCGGCTTGTGTAAAAAATATACATCCTAGATTTATCGCGACTGGACTATCACTTATACAACACACGTGTATATAACAAATAAAGCCATTAACATTTTAAATCAACTAATTTCTTCACGGAATCAATTTTTTAATTACATAATTTCGCTCGGAGTCCCTGCAGTGTCGAAAAAGGAAACGTTAATCAAAGCGAAAACGATCCATGAAGGTCGCCGTTGTTTGGGTTTGTGGAAAATGAAAATAATCAAAGTAGGGCACCTCATTTACCAATGGATTTAATCAATATTTATTAAATAAAACATGCTTTGTAATAATAGATGATTATAAATGATAGTTTAAAAAACTAAAAAGATTTGCATGATAATAATAATGATTAAATCAAAATAAAATAAAGTAATAAAACACAGGATTTGCCTCTTATTTTCAAGTCCAGCTAAATGTTTATATTGTTGTTATACACGGCTAAAGCGCAGGTCACACTTAGCTGGTTGCCATCGCATTTGAAGAAGCTGTACTCGTTCCCTTGGTGGGATCACAAAATTAGTCACCAGGAAATATTTGTAGCGGGTGTCAAAATTGGACATGTTCAATTTTTGGTAGCAGATAACGGCGACTAGCGGCTCACGTGACTAAAGCACGGGTCACATTAGGCTGGCATCAGTAGCGAATAAAAAGAAGCCGCTACTATCAGCTTAATGTGACCACAAAATTCGCACATGGCATCGCCAGCCTGCGAGTATTTGTCAGCGGATGGTGAAGTCGGACATGTTCAACTTTTGGCAGCCAGGCAGCGGCTTCTATCAGGTCACGTGATCACTCGCACCCGCTGGCAGAATCCACCAGCGTAGTCTGACCACCCCTCACCACCACAGTGGCAAGCCAGCGGCGACTAGTGCGACACGTGATTCAATGTGTACATGTTTGATTTGGCTCTTTTTGTTCAGTGTTAATTGTTTATATTGTTAATTAAACGTGAAGAAATGACTGAGTTAAAGTGGTCAGGGAAGCAGGTTACTGACTTCCTAAATTTATTCCAAAACTATCCGTGTTTGTGGGGCATTTCTTCAAAGGAATATCTAAATAGACATGTGAAAGAAGAAGCTTACAGTAAACTGAAATCGCCTGTCTAAATGTAGTGTCTTCCTTTTTAATATACGGTGTAACTAGCTCCAGCAATTTTTCAAATTTAGCAAGTGACAGTCGTAAAATATTTCTGTATGTTTCTGGGTCCTCTTCTTTTAACTCTTGGAAAAGTCTTGAAGATGCTCCTAACTGTTCCCTTCTTTGTATCCAAGGCATACACCACCAACGTCTCTTCTTGCGGATAACCATTTTTATACATAGCTCGTTCACGCACATCCTCAATAACCGATTAAGTACTCGTTTGCCCAGTTCAATATTGACAAAGGATATAGAAGGCAAAGGATTATCATAATGTCTGATAGCCATTAAAGCGCTGAGTTCCTGTGTAATCAGTTCCAAAATGGTGTGGGAATGCCTAGGCAAACTTAATGAACTAGGCGAGAACAATATAGTCACCTTACTGTGGATTCCAGGACACACTGGAATAGAAGGAAACGAAATAGCAGATGAACTAGCAAAGAGGGGGAGTGAAATACCCTTTTGGGGGCCGGAACCTTTTTGCGGAATCAGCTCCAATGTAATATTGGAAGAAA
The DNA here is from genome assembly GCA_949126875.1 of Lochmaea capreae. Lineage (NCBI taxonomy): Eukaryota > Metazoa > Arthropoda > Insecta > Coleoptera > Chrysomelidae > Lochmaea > Lochmaea capreae. The sequence continues at coordinate 24,208,853 of OX421404.1, forward strand.
TAGGTAAAGCCGAAGAAAAGAGAAGATCTGACAATTGGAAAGATCTAGTAGGGCTTAGGCAATCAAAGATTCTTCTGGGTGACTACAACCTGTTGAGATCAAATGAATGCATAAGTCAAAGCAAAACTGCACTAAGAGTTTTAACAGGAATCCTAACGGGACATTGTCGCCTGAATGGACACCTTAAAAAGCTCAAAATAGTGGAGGAAGAAGATTGTAGATTTTGTGGAATGGAAGAAGAAACCTCCATCCACATACTTGCGAACTGCACAGTATTTCAGAATCCTAGGGCACAGTACCTGGGAGACTACTGGATAGAAGAGGGACAGTTACCTAAGTTGAGGCCTGCAGATATCCTAAAATTCCTTCGGGAAATAGGACTAAAGGAGCTACTAGTATCTGAGACTCTCCTCAGAAACTAAGTAGAAGTAAGGGGACACAATAGATCTTTTAGGTCTCAGTGAATGTTACCCCAAAATACATACATACATACATACATACAAGTACTCGTTTACGTGGACCTACAGACGACATGACGACTAGAAATGAGCTACTAAAAACCAGGCGACTAGGTTGTTCAATGTGACCGGGATGCCCTACTGGCAGCCAGCCTAATGTGACCCGTGCTTTACCAGTTGCCGCCATCCAGCAGCGCAATTTAAACACTCTGGCAGGCATCAACGGCGAGTGCGACAACTGAACATCTTCGAACTTGTAGCGAGCCGTCACAATATGATTGCGATTGCCAGCCTCTGATCAACAGCAGCTGGCAACTAGCCTAGTATGGATCCTGCTTAATATCGAAATCCTATGTTTGTAGCATTACAGCAAGACCATGAATGGTAATTTTATGGGTATAGTGTCTTGCCGTCTAAAAAAGGACAAGCACTGAGGCATTATTTGAATGCTAAACCGTACTCAACATGTTAAATATTCAATTTGGTAATTACTCATAAACCCTGTATAAGTTTTACTTAATATAACTGCATATCATTTTTTTTATAAAATAAATAAAAGCATGATGAAAAGCATGAAGTTCTAGGTATCCGTGGGACAATTTATTCTTTACTAAAAATATCATGCGAGCCTCACCTATGTCGTAACTCATATTTTCATTACTTTATCATTATTAGATTGAAATTAATCCTCATATAGACCGATATCCTCAGTAACTCATTATGTTCACATTGTTTATTTTTGAATTTTAAATATTTTTTTTCTTAAACTATATCGGTAAGTTGAAAAAATATTATAAATTATACGATTTATAACGTGGATCAGGACAATGTCCTTCAATTTCGCGGGTATTATAGAAAAAATCAAATATAAAGACCTTCGTGAGACAATTTTAGCGATGAGCAAACCAAGATAAACAGAAAGTCAAGCAACTATTGAGTTCTGAGGTAGTCAATTCCAAAAAGGCATGAGAATATCTAGGAAAACTCAATAAACTGGACGAGAACAGCGTCGTAACCTTACTGTGGGTTCCAGAGAGCGGATGAAATATCGTTTTGGGGGCCGGAACCGTTTTGAGGTATCAGCTCCTAAGGAATGTTTAAAGAAACAGGCAACACCAACAATAAAAGATCTGACCATTGGAAAGATTTGAAGACATCAAAGATACTCGCATGAGGAAATTCAACCAGGTGAGGGCAAATGGAAGCCTAAGCTAGCACTAAGAGTGTTGACAGGTGTCCTAACAGCGCATTGTCGCCTGAATGAGCTAATCAAAGAGCTCAAACTAGTGGAGCAAGAAGAATGTATATTCTGTAGAATGGAAGAAGCCTTCATCCACATGTTTGCGGATTACATAGCAATACAAAATCCTAGACAACAAGTAATGGATAGGAGAGAGACCCTTATTATTTCCATCGGGAAATGGGTATAAAGGAACTACAATTTCCTGAGGCTTTCTCCGGAACTTAGTAGTAAAAGAGGGGGGGCAATATATCTTTTAAGCGTCAGTGAATATCATCCAGCATACAAACCAAGATAGGCAGTTTTGGTATAGTTCTTGATCTTGCTCATACGTTTAGTCTTGCCTTGATATTGTAAAATGACTGCAAAACGAGGACAGATTTTGCTAATCAGATTTTATATTGAAAATCAACATGCATTTTTCAGTTTGGTCAATTTATGAATTATAGGATAATAAACAAATTGATTAATGACAATCGCAGTCCAAATTTTATTAACGCTAATTAACGAGACAAATGCGCAATGTATTTGTTAGTTGAACTATCAATATAATTGTTTGTCGTATTTCTTTCTTTTTAATTGACGATAATACCATTAATTGGTTTTAAATCGCGCGTAAAATTGTAGTAGATAGCGGCGAACACTATTATAAAACCACTATTTACTTTGTATGACAGTTTGATTAAATATTTTTTGTTCGTAAAGTACATACTATTTTTTTAAATCTTGTATTTGTAGAGTAAGGAGGGTGAGTTAGGCCCACATCACTTAGGCCACATGTAACCAATCCTCCCGAGGAGTTGTCTTCCTAGGTCATCGTCCTTTCCAGGAAGGTGGACAGGTCACTAGGAGACAACTCTTTTATATCGGCAGGTGTAGGCCAAGACTCACCGAACACACACTCTCTTATTGACAGTAACTCCGGGCACTCGCGTAAGAAATGCCTGAGAGATGTGTGTTCACTATCCCCAATGTATGGAGGTGTTTCCTTAGTTGACAGTGGCCAGTCAGAAATCCTATTGTTAAACGTAGGTTTTTCCTGGTTATCGCCAAATATTTTTTAGCCTCCAGCTTCCCAGGGTCGCCCAGGGTGATCCTGGCAAGACTGCATCCCATCTCTTTAGAGATTGAGCATTGTCGAATTCGTGCGGTTACCTTTGCTCGTGTCGTGCCCCTTAACCCACCTCAGGATAATATTGTTATCTACCGAAGCGTTAGCTACATCTCGATGGCACTCTAATACTAGCTATAATGTAACACCTGTGTTCAAGGCTAGTAGAGCTTGTCAGTGCAGATTATTATGTTTTTGCCAAAAATTCCTTTTCTGGTTAGTTCCTTTGTGGCAATTGAGATACCAGCTAGATCTTGTATTATAATATATAATATAATTTTTGAATCTGCTGGCATTATGGAAATATTAAATTTTGCGCACTCATCTTGGCTCTGAATACAAATTTCATTTATAATTCTAATACTTTGAAATAATATGTCACCCTGTAAATCTATCCTTTATTTCGCATTGCGTGTTATGAATCATTTAAGGTGGGGTCCCATTGAATACATACAAACACGTGATCCTGCCTTAGTCCATTCTGAATTGTTTCGTACAGGATATGCATTAAAAGGATTTAAGTCCCCTTTTTGCATGTTATTCACGTTCGTTCGACATAGAAGGGTAGCGAATTTTCTGGAAAAATCGATAAATTTGCACACCACTTGTTTTTAACCAGTTTTAAATTGTTCGAAAGAATTGAGTTGCGAAAATAGGGAGGGTTTCAAACGATTCCATACGCTACAGACGTATACGATGATAATTTTAATACCTCACAAAATAAAAATATTATTTATAAGCCAATGACTTCATCGAGAAGATAAAACGTCTAATCTATTAAAAGAGATTACTCTATACTAAACACCAAATAAAAATTTAAAAGTATCTAGAACTATCCAGATCTGTTCAAGATTATATACTTATTTTATACCAAACTATTTCAAAATATATATAGTAGATTCCTCTCAATCAATCTATATATCCTTTCCGCAATGATCATCAATTTAAATTTTTTTTATTGATACGGATACAGTCATTCATTCGATTGCGTTGTTCTCAACAGCCCAGGCACTTCAACTGAATCTTTTTACCATTTACGATTTTTGAATATCCCAGTTTGTCAAAAGAAAGAAAAATTGAACGAGATATTACAAAATATATTGGTCCAAAATTTGGATTATCTGGGAGCTCCCCATTTTATTTTATTACTTCTTCAAGCAGCAGATTGTATATTTACTCGTGCTTTTTCAGAACAACCAGTTTGTACAAGTTTTTAGCTTGATTTTTGCTCCAAGTTTCTGTGACACCATGCGTTTGGCCAAATACTGTCTGTCTCTGTTATACCAAGAATCTATCGTGTTTCAAACTGTGTATCGTCTTACTCTCTTTTTGCAAGTCAGCTTTTTCATTGTCTTCGATACCTTCATTATCTGGTACCTTGGTCAGATTGACATTATTCCATTCTGTTAACGTCTTCACTACTTCGATACAATCAATACTGATCTAGATGTCGCTTTCTGGCTGCCTTGAGTGCCTATTGATACTCCGACCTGATTTGGATCACGACAGCTCTCCTGTTGTTTCCTATGAAATACAGAGAAGTAATTTCCTAGTGCGTTACAGCTGTCACCTAGTATTTTTGGACTTGGAGGTATGAACGGTTTTCTGATAGCCGACTCTTCCTCTATTGCTCAAAAATCGAAGAGCAGTGCTGAAGTTCATTAGCTCAGAGGTTTGTTAGTGCTTGATGGGAACATGACTGCACAGTTCCCTTTCCTTTTTCTACACGAAAAAGCTAGACCGCATCCTGTAGTCGAAGTAGATTTATCAACTTCGTTAATTTTTGTAGAGCAGTTTATATCTGTAATTGTAGGTAAAACTTTCCTCCTTGACATAAGCTAGTCAACTTATCTGTATTCTGTTATCACCAATAAATATTTGCATTAGACGAAATCAATTTATAAAAGTATGAGTATGTGATGGAAAAAATATAAAAATTTTAGATTAAAAATTTTTTTCATCGTAGATGGAAGATTTCATTGACTGAATTTTGAATGACATACACATAATAATTGCGTAATAAACGAGGTAGGGATAAAGTATGGAACCAAATACCAACCGGTTGGCAACGTCACAAATTCTTTTGTTTTGAGACATCTTTTTATCGTAAATAAACCATAATAATGTTAGATACGAAAAGGACGGTTTTGAACTTTAGAAGTTTGAATTTTACAGGTATTTTTTTTTACCTGTGTATACTTCCTAGAATCACCCTAATAAATTCATAGGTGACGTCTTAGGTATTGTTAGAGGGTATTTCACAATTTAAAGTTCCAAACATCCCGTGGTTATTTTTTATTTCAAGTAGAAAAATATCTCACAATAACGTGAATGTTAAAATTTTTTAGATCTGCAAAGGCATAGTTGGGGTTTGTAACATAATAATTTTAATTAGGATTTAGACACCGAGGGTGTGCTTTTAAGACCATGTATACCTCATTCCAAGATATTCCGTTTTAACTTATGATAGCTTCAAGAGAAAAACCCACTGAATCCGATAACGACAGAACAGTATCGGATCGTACTCGGCCTGGGATGTTGAGCACAACCCAATCGAATAAATGAATAAAATGTATCGTACTTGTTTCTTCGAAAAGATAATGTTCAATAGTATGATTATTTCCCAACTGAAATATTTGGCTGATAAAATAATATTTGGTTTTAGTATCTAAATTTTACCGATTACGGATCTGTTACTGTTTACGGTACAATAAGGGATTTACTGAGAGGCCATATTGAATTTAATTATACTCTAACTATTGTCAGTGTGATGACCATAAAATAAAGCAATGTTGTCAGATATATTTTCTAAAATTGTTAGGCTCGCTACACAAATGTTCCCCTTACTTCAGTAAACTATTAATTCGTGATGTTATAAAAAAGCTAGTTTGGAAATATTTTGAAAAAAAAAATAATGTAAATTTATTAGAAAACATTAAAATAAGTCGCTTGAAATTACTGAAAAAAGAAAAATTAATTAAAACCACTTTTTATATGTTACTATATTTAAGAAAATTTTGAAGAGATGGCAACGTAGTTGCACGTACAGTAAAGACTTCGAAACAACTAATTATCAACTGCAGTATTCATCGTAATATAACGAAATAACCGAAGTAAACTCCGTTGGACGATTTTCGCAGAAAAAATTCTACGGTCTTGAGGGTGTTCGGGGGGGTTGTGTTGTGGTTCGGCTTATAATCCATTAGTATCATTCAGTGTCGGGTGTGAATTTTGTTTTAAAGAAATATTTAATATAATATCTATTTCTTGGTTGAGTGAGTTTAGTGAATTGTTATAGGTATTTATAGGAAAGCGTAGGTGATCTAGTGTAGAAAGGTATCATTAATATAATACCTTTTTGATGGTGTAGTGGTTAGGTCGCGTCAGTGAATTGACATTAATAGAATATTCATTTGTTCGTAGACGTTGGGGTGAGTTTTATAATATAATTAATTAGAATGGCCTTTTGGAGACCACTTGAAACAACAGTCCAAGATGATGCGCGGGATTATTGAATTGTGGATTTAAATATAAGAAGTTAGATAATCGAATGGTAATAATGGAGTCTCGGCGTATCGCTGAACTTAGACAGGAGTATTTGCGCAAAATAAAAGGGTACCGTGATTCAAATAGAACTATAATTTATTTAGACGAAACTTGGTTTGATACGCATGATGTTGTCAAGTGTTTATTCATTTATTTGTTATTCAAACAATCCTTACGGTTTTATTACATGAATAAATATGTAAAATAAAATACATTTTAACTTAATATGTAAGAAAATAGTAGTAATGGTAATTATATTATAATTAAAATTGTATGAGGATATACACCCACCTTTAAAAAACTGTTCTCTAGATACTACGTGTTCTAGAGGAAAACGCGTTATTATTGTATTACATATTTTATGAATTTTGTATGCAGGTTAATTTTTTTCATTCAAATTGATATAGTAGATTAACATTATTACACAATATTCGAATTTATAAAAATTTATATGCACGCCATTGGGCGGCTTTTTCCTTCAAAGGAATTCATCTTATTAACTTTGGAAGAACTATAACAGGTCGCTGGTTTGCCTAATTGCCTTGGTATTGAATCCGCTTGGTCTTATACGTTTTTTAGATAATCACTCAGAGATTCTTAAATATGGATAAACTATATTTTTCGCAGATTTCATGCTATTTTGATTGCTTCTGGTCACCAAACCAAGAAAGCAAAGAACATATTACCGATGAGCTACGTCTAATGGACTATTCTGAGCTTATCTCCACATATTTCTAATCAATAAAAAAGCTACTTCAGCTCAGCTCAAATACATTCAAATAATTGAAAATCTGATTTAGATTTACTCCAGTGTTATTATTAATTGTTCATTATCATTTTGGACTTTCAACTTCTGGCGCAAATACAATTTTTTTAGACTGAGTTAGGTAAGCATCCAAAAATAATGCTGCACGAGTCAAGTTAATTAATTTATTGGCACTTTTTTCCACACTTACGTCTTAATTTGCGTGGTTTTTGGCGCCAAAAAATGTCCAGTGAACTTTGAACGTTAGGCTTGACGCGTTGCCAGATTCTCAACAAACCGTAAATCCGAAAAATAATATCACATCCATCCCAACGTAGCGCTACCGGAGCAATAATCAATTTTCTGCTGAATTCGTGATTTGTCAACGGATTTATGTGAGCGCTGTGGTAGTAGTCGCCATTATTACCATCAGAATTGAAATACGCTACGCATTAACTGCCATTTATGCCAAATATAATGTTAATAAACATATATAACATTTTTTTGAAGATATTTTAGACGTTTCTATCTTGAAAATGAATGAACATTAAACTAAATCGAAAGTGTAAATAAACAAATAATGGTATATCAAATACAATTAGGTTATCACTTTAAAAATCGTTACCTGATCAACTTTGTTGGGATGAATGCAACCAATGTTTATTGAAAGGGTACAACTATTAGAAAGAGACATCATTCAGGGCCCGCTTCAAGGCCGGACAACCCGGACATTTGTCCGGGGCGGCAAATCTTAAGGGCGGCATTTTCACTGTCAGAATGTGAGAAAATATTATAAATATTAAAATAAAAATATTTGCATGCTGCCTTCATTATCACTGTTTTTACATATAAATAGTTGTAAAGAAATTAGGTAATTACGAAAAAATAATTAAATATTAAATAATGATTATTAAATGACGAAGACGAGTGTTATTTTGCACTTTTTTAATGTCTATTATGTATTAAATATATTTTTTTTAATAAATGATTCTAACATAATTTTTATATATTTAAAAAAACTGGCGGTAAAATGTCTGTGCGGGCCCTGCATCATCCTATATATACGTAGTTATCAAATGTCATAGGATGTCAAGTCATAGACGGAGGCTCTATTGATCGTAAAAACACGATGAATTTTTTAAATCTCAGCATAACACGCGACTTTCAGTTTGTTTTCTTATATTAACAAAATTTCACATTTGTCTAGACAACACATAACGTATTCCTTATTATTTACCCCTGTCGGTTTTATTTTAGCCCCTATCAGAACTAATCGTAATATGATTTTACTACATATCTTTGTTCGTTAAATATTCCGGTCCCGGTCAAAATAAATGAAATTTTGGTCTCTTGTATGTCCTGACGTGCAGAACTACCGAAAACCCCAAATAAAGTCAGGTTTTACGTCAAAGTATAAACGATATTGTCACACACCTCTCCGTCAACGAAAAAGAGTATAAAAAATAAGCAAAGTGGTGACATGAAATATTCAATAACAATAATTGTGAATAAGAAGATAATAAGCCTTTTTAATATATATTGATTATACAGGGTGATCCAGAGATATATAACAAATCAAATATTTTTATAGAACACAAACAAAAACTGCATGTCAGTGGTGATTTCTTACTTCAGTTTTGATGCGTAGGTATACAATATGAAGTCGTCAAAGTACAGATAAATCTAAGGACCTCTCCACTATTAAATTGTCTTCTTAAGTAACAATTGTACAAAGATCAACCAGATATAGTTTTAATTGGTTTCCTCTATCATTACAAAGTTATACGAGGATATATTAAAAAATTCTTAGCCTACTATAGAACCAAACAAAATTTCAATGTCAAAATATTTTATTACACAACATATTCTCCTCTTAATTGGATACATTTATTACAGCGAACCTGCAACGTCTCTAGACCTTTAAAAAAAAATGTTTCTTTCTGCTCTGCAAACCAGACCTCCACAGCTTTTATTACCTCCTCGTTGGAAGAAAATTTACGACCTTTTAAACTTTTCTTCAGTTGAGGAAAGAGATGATTGTCGGATGGAGCCAAATCTGGTGTATAAGAGGGATGTTCTAGTAATTCAAACCCTAAATCACGAATTTTTTGCATGGCAACATGAGATTTGTGTGCAGGGGCGTTGTCCTGCAAAAACAAAACACCTTTGGATAGCTTTCCGCGTCTTTTTTCTTTTATTGTTTCCCGTAGAGTGGTCAGTAATGTCTAATAGTAATCTCCAGTTATTGTTCAACCCTTATCCAAAAAATCAATGATGATTACTCCATGGCAATCCCAAAAAACTGAAGCAAGAACTTTTCCAGCAGATTTTTGGACACGAAACTTCTTACGTCTTGGAGAACCAGAGTGTCGTCATTCCATCGATTGTTGCTTTGTTTCTGGATCGTAGAAATGTACCCAAATCTCATCCATAGTAACAATTCGGTTTAAGAAGTCTACATCGTTTTCAAATCGAGCACAGATCGCATGCTATACTTCTACCCTTGCACGCTTTTGGTCAACATTCAAACATTTGGGGATCCATTTTGCAGCAATTTTTTTCATGTCCAAATTGACGTGAACTATATGATGAACGCGTTCGTATGAAATATTCAGTGCTTGAGATATCCGTTTTAGCCTAATTCGACGTTCTGATAAAATTATGTCATGAACTGCATCGATATTTTCGGCGACTGACACAGAAACTGGCCTTCCCGATCGGTCATCATCTTCAATGGAAAATTTACCTCTTTTGAAGCTTGCAGTCCAATTTTTCACGGTCGCATACGAAGGACATTGATCACCAAGGGTATTAAGCATATCTTCGTAAATCTGCTTACCTCTTAACCCTTTTAAATACAGGTACTTGATGATGGCTCGATACTCCAATTTTTCGATTTTCACAATTTCGGTGGACATCTTTTTTCTTTTAATTTATTGCGTAACTCTGGTTTACTTTTTTGACGTCAAACTTCACACTGATACTTCTAATAAGTTATTGTTCGTTGCTATGGTAACGCAATATTTTGTTTATGCACGGAACTGGTGATATCATTAATCACAAGATATACCACATCAGGTACGCACAACATATGTCAATATCGAAATAATTATCAATATCCTTTCATAATAATTTCATTAAATAGTAATTAAATAGTATGTTTGTAATAATTATTAAAGTAAAATTTATTAACTTATAATTTTGTTTTTTAAGATATCAACTCACTGCTATGATTAAACTTAAAATTACGTAATGGCACAAAAAAGGACATAAAATCGTATTAACTACGAGTTCAAAAATATTTCTGTACAAAAATATTTCTTGGCAAACTCCCTCAATAATATTTACCATTACTAACAGTACTGACGACATCTGGTCACACCCATAAAATTATTTTAAGAATTTTTTGTTGATGGAGTAAAAAATAACTTAAAAATATAGTTTTTGTCACTCAAAAATAGCCAGTAGTCATTATTTAGTTAATAGAAATTCAATAAATTATTTTCGTAATTTAAAATAATTGTCTCAAAATTCATTGGAGATTTCTTAGCAATATTAATTAATATTATTAACTGCCCCACCATCGATTACTACCATCTGCTTAGCATGGAAAGTGAGCGTTGAGCGAATCCCTTGTAACTTCTAAACAAACGGTTGGTGGTTGGACAGGGATTAATATATTGATACGAATGTTATCATCTATCTATTCAACCTGTGATGTTTTTATGGACTAAATTGAACAAAAAAACGGTTATGGTGACTTAATTATAATAGACATATAGCCTCGCGGACTTTTTTGTGGGTAATGATAAGTACTATACTAACCCATTTATCACTTGATTATTCAAAAGCAATAGAAGGAACTAGGAAAGGAGTGTACGGGCCAGGAACCAAACACTCCGAAAGCTTGGGAAGAAACCCAAATATCTTTCAAGCGGAAATTCACATCACATGCACATCACCTGCACAACATGCACATCACCTAGTAGATTATTGGATAGAAGAGGGACATTTACCCAAGTTGAAGCCTGCAGATATCCTAAAATTACTCAGGGAAATAGGACTAAAGGAGCTACTAGTCTGTGAGACGTTCCTCAGGAGCTAAGAAGAAATAAGGGGGCACAATACATCTTTTAGGTTTCAGTTAATGTCACTACATCATACATACATATCACTTGGTTAACAAGACTAAGATTTAAAAAAAAAACAGGTGCACAGTTCTAATAGGTGTGGAAATAGCTATAATTAGAGAAATTTTGGATCTACTAGCAGCTTAGAGATCCGTCAAATCTATCTAAACACCTGACAATTTTATGCCACGCTGTTTGAAGACGTTCTAATGTAATTTATAATATTATTTTAAAAAAATCATTAACGGTAAAATTAGCATTTTAAATTGCAGACGTAAATCCATTATAAATGTTAGTCTAAATTAATATTAATAATTTACAAAACGAGTCGTTATTACAAAATTAAAATGAATTTTTCAATTTTATACCTATCATGGTGATAAAATTTTTCTTTGAATTTTTATCAGCATAGACTTATAAAGGATGAGTCAAAAACAAAGTTCCGAAACGAACATTTGAAAACCACTGTGTAGATTAGACAATTCGAATAATGATTTGTCATCCAAATCAAATGTATACAATGGAAAAAATGTATGAGTAATTCTAGCAAATATCTACTAATTTATTTCGTATAAGGCAGAGCGTTAATTGATGATCGTTGGCTTTTACTGGCATACATAAGTCTACGTAACACATCCACTTAAGCCTCATTATGCAGACCCGAGAATTAAGAAAAGATAAAAGGTTTCAGAACTGTCCACAACAGACTTTTACTGTCTTGAATACGCAGACGATATTGCTATTATAGTCATGGACAAATTTGCTGGTGTGATATCGGAAAGAATGCCTTAAAGATAGTTTGGCTGAACACAAGGGTTGTTAGACCAATGATAGCTTATGGATCAGAAGTGTGGTGAACAAAAGACACTGCAAGGCTGTTAAGTAGCACACAAGGGCTTGTGTTTTATGGGAGTCATAAAAATAACTCCCACAAGTGCGATGGAAGTCATGCTGACATTACACATTTTTACACAAGACGAAGCCAGATCTGTAACACACATACTGTTACAAAGTCAACTGAACATAAGTCAAACGTACGTTGCTGACTATCGAGGAGCTAAAAGCTGATGACTTAAGGGGGCAACCGATTGACGCAACGGCCTTGGATTTGAAGGACTCGAAGTCATTTCTAAACTTTCTCAATTTATCCGTTGTTTCGTCCAAAGCCCAAGTTGGACGAGCAGCTTTTGCCTAATATTTCGCCAAATTCGGTAATTGTTATGGACAATGCGTCGTATCATTCGCGAATATTAAATAATTATTTTTTTTTTCAAAGCTGAGGTTAGAGGCCCCCCTGAGCTCCGGGGCCCTGGTGCACTGCACCACCTGGGCCTAAGATAGCTACGCCACTGTCTATAACACACAAACTATTACAAAGTCAACTGCACATAAGTCAAACGGACGGTGCTGACTATCGAAATCCTATCGAGGAGCTAAAAGCTGATGACTTAAGGGGGCGACCGATTGACAAGGACCGGGGTTCAAATCCCAGGTCCGCCTGACCTGCTATGAGTTTTTTCAGAAGTTTTCTCGTAGCAATAGGCGAATACTGGGTCCCATCCCCTGAACCATAAACAATCCTTATTCCTTCCAATGTTGGCTGAAGATGCTCCGGAAAGCCTATAGCGGCCCGCTCCCCTCGAGGGGGAGAATGAAAATCGATCCTTCCTTTTTGCAACGGCATAATAAGTTCCAAAGAACTTATACCAGGTAGGGAAGACTCAAAGAAAGATGCACCCGTACAGGAAGAGGTAACCTAGTATAAAGCCGGCATGGGGAACTAGGGGAAATTTGTACGGAGAGGGTAATTTGTAGTAAAGAATCAGATATTCACTATTTTTTATTTTTAAATATGAATAGATTGATTCATTTTCTCTCTCTCATCCTATCATTTGTATCTCCTAGCGATTGCAATGTGCATTTTCTCCCTATTTCCAGCGAAATATTCGTGTTTTAACCACTCAGTGACAAATAAGAGCTGTGATTTTTTTTGTTATAAAGCATAATAACAAAAAACAAAGGTTGAGTCGGTGCGATTCTTAACGTTACATAAAATTCGTCGCAGAAACATCAATTACAAAAAAAATCAATTATAGAATTGAAAATATTTTACGTCAGCGCTCACTTAAAAAAGCATCTTTGCAAAAATATTCGTTCAGTCTGATATTTGAGTTTCTCGGTGGAAGACAATTAAAAGTTCTATCAAAGAATTTGTTGCGTTTGCGTATGAATCCAATTTAAGTCGACCATACACGAAACACAAACTAGTTTTCATTATATCGTTGGGTTAGTGGAAATAACGATTCAGTTTTAAATCCAAGGCAGAGTAAAGTGACTGTAGTCGACCCCCCCCCCATTGTGACGACACAAGAACGCCGAATTACAGGACAGGCGGCTTCTCTTGGTGAGCGGCAGTCGCGAAGCATTTTGAATCTAGCTTTTGGAGGTACAGGACTGTGTTATCAGTGATTGTGTTTTTATTGCCAAAAAATGTCTAAGAAAAACGGAAATGCAGCGCTCCTACAAGGGGCTGAAAAGGTAAATAAATATTTTTAAAACATATTTAGTGTTTAATGGAATTTTAACCGGCGTTTTTTGACTCGATATTTTGGTTAAAAATAGCAAATTTTGAATTTAGATTATTACCGTGAAAGCATTATTTACAAATTCAATTATTACAAACGCGTTAATAATTTGAATCGAATTGAAATTTACCTTGATCTTCGACCCGTAGTATACAAGTTCAAATAAAATCCGTTATAAATAAATTGCAAACATTTGTTGAATTTTATTTTCGTTACTATATACATAAATATCAATAACTTCAACAATAAAAATATTCCTTCGATTGGTTTCTCTTCTACAACAAAATTGTCAACTTGTTCTTGCTATTTCGTCATCTACCTACTCGAATGTAATTATAGAATTTCGTATAAATATTTTTACCACTTTCCGAACCACAGAAATTTGTTCCTATTCGCTATCTAACCGATTCTTGGATATTTATACACTTTTTTTTTAATCATCATAGTCCGGTAAAATTATACTAAAAACTTGAAATAACTAATAAAAATAAAACTATAATAAATAAGTTTCATAGAACTTTATTGTGCACTAGCATCTCGATTTTGGCAAAAACTTTTATACCTCCATGTTCTTTACAATGCCAACATAATAGGTTTCTTTGTGGCTGACCTTCAAATTGTACACAACGGGCTTCCAAAGTTACAGTTTTTCAATTTACGCGGCCCTATTTTCAACACTATACCTTCTTCAATCATTTTCCTCCCCCTTCTCGATAAATTAACCAATGATCTATTTTAAAACGTCATATTATAAATGCGATGTTGTCAGATTGTCAATCTTATTTCCAATACTTTTCTATCTTCCAGTGATGTAAAATGACGGTAATTTTAAACGTTTTCATAAAATGACCGTCATTTTGGCCATTTTCATAATATCGTAGGGCCACTTCCCGAATACCAATAACGCACGCACGCACGCACGCACGCACACACAGACACTCCCACAAAATTTTTATTTTCCAAAAACAAAAATTGTTTTTCTGGCCACAATTCGTCGAAATTCATCCAGAAATGCAATAAAAATGTTTGAACATTTTTATACGAATACATACATACCTTCCTCACTTTTTACAGTTTGAAGGTGAGGAAGCAATTTACAATTTGATTATCAAAATTTAATTAAGTTCCTTTTAAAGCCTTAAACTTAACCTCAAAACACGAGAACAGAACAATAAAATGCATTATAAAACTTAAACTATTGTAAATTAAGAAATAGTTAGTGATAGTGTCACGGCACACTGCAGTTTTAACTAAAGATTGTAATATTTACTTACATTCAATTATGTTCACGTCGCACAACGCACAAGAAATCCTAAACTCACAACAAAACGTCAGCACGTGTTTATTTTAAGTTAAGGTTATGTGCAAAATGACCTGACTGTCATTTTCGAATGTGACATGATCGTGACCGACGTTATGACCACCAAAATGACACGGTCATATGACCGACTCACATCACTGCTATCTTCGTATTTTGAGGTTACACCACTAATTTTTTATATTTTTTTGATACACACTCTCATCTATCAGTTGAATTTGTAAACATATACTTAACTTACACTTTTCGTAGAATAGCTTTTGCATCTTTTTTTTTAAATAGCATTTACCCCTATTCACTCCCTGGTCCGCCAAATACGCCTTTCCGATAACTTTAACTTTATACACATCAATTATAAAAACAATTCCTATAGATTGTCATAAAAATTTTTGTCAAAATCGTGAAGCCAGTGCTCTGCATAGTTATAGTTTGTCTCAAATTATATCGTATTAACTTTTGCCGATAATCATCTAAATATGACCATTTACCACCTTCTTTAAAGAATTTTTACTGAAATTAAATGAAATTCTTTTAAGAAGTTTTGATGATTATCGGCAAAACTAAGACGATATACTTTGAGACAAACTATACCGTTTTATTGGTAACCTCAATTATTTGGACTTATGAATCATTAATGATTCATATCGGGGATTAAAGTATTACATATAAAGCCTTATATAACCTTTTTTTACAATACCAATTTTATGTCGTAATTAAAATAACGGGAACACATTTGTCAAAAAAACCAAACTTTTATTTTCAATATTATCTAATCTAATATGTAGCGATGGTTGTTTTTGAAACATGTTGATATCAATTCAACTCTTTTAATTCGAAGTTGGCGTCTAATTTACCTGGACTAACATTCTTCTAACCGGAGGTTACTACTACTCGACTGGTGACGTAGCAATGGAAAAGTACTGGCTTCTATATGGATAATAACGAACACATGGTTATATTTGCTATATTGGAATGAACTGAAGGACTTTTTTTTATCAATATTGCTTTATTGTTAATGATTTTCGGTGGGAATTAGGTATAAAGAATAGTTACGAATTTTGCTGAGGCACAATAAGAAGGATTACTTTTTGTCTTTTTATTATTTGTACGGTTGAATGGTTTCAAAAAGGATATTGTTAATTAATTGGGGTTTGTTTTTATATAAAATAAGTCTTTAATTTGAAATTTTGATAGAAATTTACGAGTATCCTTCCAAACGCAAACCGCGCCGTCTCTTTCCCACAGCTGAATACGATTTTGTATCGGAATAGTATAAACTGATTTTAAGTAACCCCATATATAAAAATCGCATGGATTTAAATGGAGCGATCTTGCAGGCCAATTAACTGGCTTTTGCCATTCATTGAATCAAGTAAACTATTTTGTACTGGTCCCAGTAGTTGATCACATCTATTCAGACATCTTTGCTGGTGCTTCGCCTATTCTATGGCGTGTGGATGCTCACCAATGTTAGGCATAATGATGTGCATTGTTCATATTTTTAATTTAAGAAAAGAAAATCTTTTGTGACAAGTTTGATTATCTTTTTTTAGTCACAAATACCTGTAAAGGGTTCTTACATCTATGAAGTCCTTTGACGAATTAACTGTTAATTTTAATTTGTGTGTGATATCAACATTTTTAACTTTGCAATAACAACTTGTAGACATTAAAATGAATTCAATTTGTAATCTTATAAAAACGACATAAATTTAGAAAAAAAATTTAATTCAAGACTGAAATCATTTGTTGTAGGCTTATGGTGATTAAGTCTAGTGAGAATGTAAATATTTAATATTTTTCAAAATAAAACTAATAAAACCATTGTCATTGAGAGGAAGTGTTAGAAGAAGACTTTAGGGAACTAGCGTCGCTGTAAATGCCTTTTCGCCAACAGCGATACTTTCTTTAAAAAAAGGCGGTAACGGTATGTTTATTCAGTGTAGCCACAAAGATGGTTGGCCTTTTGAAAAAAAAGTGAGTTTCCTTTATTAATAGTCCTGTACCTTTTCAACGATGAGTGATTTGTCTTAGAAAGTGGGTACAGTTCCTATGCAACTGAAAAGTGAAATAAAATAATAAACTTTGGGAAGTAAAATAATAAATCCTTGTATTTCATTTTTGGAGGATTTAAAGACCAGAATGATGAATGAAAAGACATTTGATACAGAAATAGGATATTAAAATATTTGGACGTCGTTTGGAAGGAAAATGAAACAAACTGCACTACAGAAATATAACTTATTACTCTACCGGTTTCACAAATTACATACGCATCGTCAGAATTAAATAGAAATTGATATTTATTTATACATATACAATATTATATTTGGTACTTATAACACTGGTATGGTAATAGCATAATGAGTTGAACAGATAAAGAAACAAAGAAGAAACTAACTCTCATTTTTTGTAATTGGAACAACCTTTATCTGCGAATAAATGCTCGACACTTTTTTTTAACATTGGTGAAGTTGAATATTCGAACTATCATCATTAATATTAATATGGAATTAATTAAAGGCGCCTTTAAAAATTCTTGTACACGTATATAGGTAGTACTTTCAAAAATATATAATGAATTCTGAAGGTCATCTTAGGATCAGCTAATTTCAATTGTATACTTTGACTAGAATAAAAAACGGACATAGAAACTGGTCGAATTCTTTAACGCGCTTTCATAGTTCAGTGAATTTGTTTAGGGCCGGTTGTAGATGTCACAGGTGAACGTTAGTTTAACTGAACTGCCAGTCAATTTTGAACCGAGTTCATTTTGGTTTTCGTTGTAGAGTGCAAGATCAACATTAGTTTGGTCGAACGCCGTTCAGGTCACGTTGGTTGCACTGAACTACGCTTTTCATCTGAAATTTTAATGTTCCATGCCAAACTTGATCGTTGACAGTGTTGATTGGCGCGTATATCCTAACCTTATTTATACGTAACGTATATGGTGTGATGTGATGTTACATATATTTCGTTTCATTTTCGTTTATTTGGATTGGAACTATATATATTTGAGATCTGATCGATTACAAATCTCACAGTTCGTTTTTCTAATCGAAATCTACATTTAAATTCAATATCAGACCATATTTCAAAATGACTCGGTCTATTTCTAAAGGTTTGCGGTCTTCTAGGATGTAAAAAACCATTCAAAATTTGTAAAAAGTCTTCATCGTCGGTTAATTCTTCTAATAATTCGTTCATTTTGATTAAAATAATGAATTATCAGATATTCAACCTCACTTTTTGAGGTTAACAACTCAACGTCAAATGCCAAAACCCTCTTGAACCGCCTTTGAACGCTCTTCGAGGACCGTTCACGTAAACTTCTATTTGAACCACAGATCAGTAATTTTCAATTAAACTCGGTTCAACGCAGAACCACAGTTGAACTATGCATTTACAACCGGGCCTTAGTTTGATGATTATTATTCAGTCAATAATTTCAGGAATAATCATAAATAATAAGAGAACTGTTAAACGTGTAACGTTCTTTTGCATTAAGTTACCGCTGTCTGTAGAGTAGGGAAGGTGAATTAGGTCCGCAGCACTTAGGCCACATGTGAGCCATTGTACATCCTCCCGAGGAGTTGTCTTCCTAGGTCATCGTCCTTTCCAGGAAGGTGGACAAGTCACTAGGAGACATCTCCTTTATATCGGCAGGTGTAGGCCAAGACTCACCGAACACTATTGACGATACCTCAGGGCACTCGCATAAGACATGCCTGACATATTCATCTTCCAGTTCACACATCCTGCATAGAGTTGTGTCCACTAGCCCCATTGTATGGAACTGTGTCCTTAATTGACAGTGGCCAGTCAGAAATCCTACCGTTGAACGTAGCTTTTCATGGTCATCGCCAAATACTTTTTCGACTCCAGCTTCCCAGGGTGATCCTGGCAAGACTGCATCCCTTGATTTCATCCCTTCTCTTTATAGATTGAGCATGGGTGTAACGTTTAGCTATTTTCGCAATTGTCGCATTCGTCAGGCCGTAGGTATCGCCTAATCCAAGAATTCTTATTCCACCCGCTTCCCTGGCTAAAAAAGTTACCACTAGCGCCTACAGGTATGAACTATCATTTAATACGCGGGCTTTTTAAACTTTTAAACTTTATGGATACGCGTAATATCGTACAATATATTCAATTGAATGATTTTGCACTTTAATATTTGTTTTCTAGTCTTTTAAATCTACTGCAAATATAGTATTAGGTACATAACGGGAATGATAATGGGAGATAAAAAAAAACCTTTGCAAACGAGAAGATATTATTAATTTAACATTTTTCATAATATAAAATATCCAAAATAAGCATAAAAATACAAAGTTCAAGGTATTAAAGTATTTTTTCACATAACATAAGTATCTAATACAGCTATGTTAGTTCAGTTAGTCGCTGTGAAGCGCTATGCTTACAGGTTGCGCACAAACGTTATTCCAGCTACTTCTATATGTTTTAAAACCTCTATGGGTATAACCAAGAAAAAAATATGTCCCTCAACGTTCCGTTACCTTTTTTGAACAAAGTATTTTCTTTGCTGTTAAAGTTGGCATCAGCTTCGGCAACAATTTCTACACTGCAGCCGAACTTCGTTTCCTGAACCATCTATCTGATTATATGCCAAAACCAAGTTGATAAGCAGCTTAACGCAACATCACTTTTCGGTCTTTTGAAACTATTCTATGCACTCTTTTATGTTTTTTGGAACAACTGTTGATTTTGAGCTTCCAAATCGTTTTTGTCTATTAATTATTTGACAATTGATTTTTTTTAAATTGGTATCACTAAACTTTTGAACGAATGACAGATTGTCATAAAACTTTGACGCATGTCGGTTAAAGGTTGCTCTGTCAACAGTGTTGCCAGTATGTATCACACCAAATACTAAAATACGTGGAAAATAATGATATATAATGAGTCGCATTTTAACTCGGTATCGCCTAGTTTTCCTTATCTAAGTTTACATGTTATCGACTTAAACTCCTTATACGTGGGTTTGCTACATACAAAGATTAACACTAGGTGTTTATAATTATTATTATTATTGGGAACAAGCAATAGGTCTGAAGAGAATGATTAAGTGAAGGAAATAATATTTTGCTTTTGGTGTTGATTGATTGGTGTAGGTCTCCGTTGCAATCTTATTGAGATCGAATGTGTTGCTTGGAAAATATAAATAAATAACACATTTCCACTTGCAATTTTATGGCTTTATAACTCAGTAACGATCCTGAAAAAATTGTGTATGAGGAATTAACCATTCTCTAATGTATAGCACGCATTTCGGTGACACTCTGTATTTGAATAATGTATCGTAAATCGAGACATCGTGCCTACAAAACTAATTAACTGAAAACCATAAAATGCAAAATAAAACAGACATTTCGAGAGCTGTAAACTACGCATTGGTAGTCATTCAACCTACGATTTAAAATGTTTTCTTATACCCAGTGGGCAGAGTCTGCTGATGCAACACTGGGTGCGTTTTTTTTTAGTTGGAATTGGATGTAATCTATCAGCCGTTATAATTGTATACCTTTTGTTTTAACAATATTGAGTCCTTGAAAGTGGGTCGAATAGGTTGAAAGAATATTTTACTAATTTGCGAAGATATATTGTAATTTATTTGAAAAAAATGAGATTTCACTTTGCATCGTTGATAATTACAGTGTTAGTTATGGATTATGGGTTCTATCTTTCATTTAAAATATTTTTTTTTGTGGTTGTTAAGAGTAAAAACAAATAGAAAGTATGGAATAAATTCACAATATTAAAATCGAAAGATTATAATAAGTATCTTTTTATTTACAATAGTTGACTTTTAAGTGTAGTATATATGTTAGGATCAAACACCGATTTCAGCCAATGTCGAAAAATACGCCCAAAACGCGTTCTGGTCCTCAGCATATTGCCAAAATCCGAAATTACGCTTTCCAGTCGCTTAATGTAGACCAGAACGCATTCGGGACCTTTTGCGATTGCCAGAACGCGTCTAACACACAATTAAACCGTCCAAAAACTGATTTTGTGCATGTCTCAGCTTGCAAACGACACATACTTAAAATATCTACTTGTTTTTACACGAACTATTGTTATGACACTTGCTGTTACATAGTACCCTTACCCTTATTTTTACAAGCTTTTGCTACCTTTACCTCTGTAAGTAAGGGTACTATGTAACAGCAAGTGTCATAACAATAGTTCGTGTAAAAACAAGTAGATGTTTTAAGTATGCCATTAAGTCCCAGAATTATACGTAGACGAATAACAAAATTCTTTCAAACTAACGTGGGAAAGTCAATACAGATTCTGGCAATTGCAAAGGCTACAGAACGCGTTCTCGTCTACACTAAACGACCGGAAAACGATATTTCTGACATTGGCAATATACTAGAGGCCAGAACGCGTTTTGGCTGTATTTTTCGACCATTTTCTGAAATCGGTGTTTGATCCTAACATATATAACATAATTTTTTGCCGGAAATAATTGCTAACTTTCGAAAGACCGACCCCTAACGACAATGCAAGTTCCCACACAGCTCGAAAAACTATTGAATTTCTAAAGCATATTGTTAGACCATCCTCCTTACAGTCCCCAATCCCTTAGCCGATACACGACTGTGTTTCGAGCAGAGAGGATTGCCGCTCTAGCTTGTATTAATGAAAACATCAGAAGAGGATATAACGGACAAAAAATAAAAATATTCACTGACAGCCAGGCTCTGCTTAAAGCTATCAGTAATCCAACAACTAGGTCTAGACTGGTAAAAAACTGTAAAGGATCCCTTAACAGGCTGGCAAGAGACAACAAAGTTTCTCTAATATGGGTGCCAGCAAATGAAGGGATTGCAGGTAATGAAATGGCTGACCAGTTAGCTAAAGAAGGCTCTAAAGGAGACTTTGTGGGGAAGTCGGGAACTGGCTAGATTAGTGATTCGCACGAGACTCTCGTTTTCGAGAGTCTCGCATGGTCTCGTCTCGTTATCGAGACGAGACGATACTCGGACTAGACGAGACGAGACTTTTGTTGGTCTCGTCTCGAGTCTCGTGCATGAGGTATCGCGTCTCCCGCGAGGGTCTCGCAGGTGAATATTTCTGAATGAACATCAATTTATTTTGATACAAATTTATAAACATAACACCAAGAATTGCTTTTAAAAGCCTCTGCTGGCATTATCGGTTGACGGTAATCACTTTGTCTTTCTGAAGCGCGCCGCCGCCGCCGTCTTTGAACCCTATTCCGATAGTCATAAATTTTGCGATATTTACGTGTCCTATCCTATTGTGATCGAATAAATAAAGATCATTATTGAAAATAAAAGTTTAAATTTCTTCCCAGTTTAGTTATTCGTTGTGGATAGTGGTAGTTGTTCGAAATTTTGAGCGTGTCGATTTGTGCCAAGTTAATTCAAAATGAGCCGATTCAAGAGGAAAAGGAGCGAACTTTTGACTTTAGAAGAAGAATCAAATTCCAGTGATTTTTCTAGTGGAACTGAGGATATTTACATACCAGATAATGTTAGTTTGAGTGATAATGTGACTGAAAGTGAATTGTCGTCTTCGTTAAATAGCAGTCGCTCTTCGTCTCGCATTCAAATACATGTTATTTTTCAACAATTGTAACTTTCTCTTCCGACTCTTATATTATAGCAAGTATTTCTTATTGCACTGAAACAATAAGATTATGAATGATGAGATTTCGATACTTTTACGAGACTCTCGTACGAGAAACGAGACGAGACTTATCATTGCATCGGCGAGACGAGACAAGACTTTGTGAAAATCTCGTACGAGAAACGAGACGAGACTGGAGGCTGCGAGACGAGACTTATCATTGCATCGGCGAGACGAGACTGGAGGCTGCGAGACGAGACTTATCATTGCATCGGCGAGACGAGACTTATCATGGCATCGGCGAGACGAGAGAAGACTTTGTGAAAATCTCGTCTCGTTGGTCTCGTGCGAATCACTAGGCTAGATGGGGCACACCAACTCAAATGGAGGTCGACACAGGGCACCTCCATACAAAGAGTTCACTGAACTAGGTAGACAAGGAACTGCTATTGGAATTGAGTAAGAGACATTTGAAGACAGTTACCGACCTGCACTTAAAATGAGGGATAGTGAAATCACAAAAGACTAGAACAAAAAACATTTTTCCGAACGAGAAAATCCACTAAGAAAACACTTTTTGAAAATAATAATGATTACCTACTACAGAATGTATAAACAGAACTATAGATTAATCCAGAAATAATGTGCTTCCATCATCGATGCTTTACGTATGTCAAATAGGAGTTAACGAGACTTTAGATACGCCCTTTATCTTCAATTTCGTCATGGGTAAAATTTTTTTTGTTAGTCGATATCACTAAGTATTAATCTGGATTTTGTAACGCAGATTAAGTCGATAAAGTAAAACTTATGAAGTAAATGAAAAAAAAAATATTTAACGTAATTTCTAAATGTATTCGTTAAACACTTGAATCAGTTCTAAAAAAAATGACATTGTAATTATCGAATCGTTTACCTTGGAGATCTATAAAATGTTGTTTATAATTTTTTTTCAATCACTTTGTGGCTAAGATCATACTACAATATTTTGTTACAGTACATACGATACCTAATGCTGCAACGCACACTATATTTTCTTTGTAATGTAAGCCAGGAATTAAACAAATTCAACGTCTGCATATTTCCCATGAAAAATAAAACAAATTTTTCGTTTACTTATGAGAAAATTTCAGAAATCTTGGTACACTAAATAACTTGAAGAACACGTTGTTCACTGTAGATAAAGGTCCATAGAGGTACTTCCGAAAGTTCGGAGTTATAAAACATTATTATGCCGGCATTAGAAAAATTATAATGCCGGAGCTACAAAAAGAAAAAACGAACATTAGGAGCGGTTGCAAATGTTAAGATTCTTAGACGTAAAAGGGCATTGTTTGATTGCATTGCAAATAAATGTACAATAAATTACTATATTACTGTTGAAAAATCAAAACTAACCCGAATAAGGAAATGACTGAATAACCGGTTTAGATTAAAAATTGTATTTCCGGTGATTATTAAATATCCGCAGTTAAAAGAAGATATATACACTGTGGGCCGAAATAAAGGAGTACATTTTTTAATTGAAAATAGTTTTTTGGATTTTTTGGCGATTTATTTTCTTTTTGCAGGGCTAATAACCTAACATGTCCTCAACATGACTGTAAATTTGGAAGCAAAAATAATGTACAGGGTCGGACTTATAAGAAAAATTATATAACAGTGCATTTGAGCTCGTTGCAAATGAAAACTGTCTTAGCTAAAATTGTACTAATACGCTTTTTCGGTAGATAAACTATCCACAACACTTCAGTAAAAAGGAAAATTTCCGAAATTACCGGATTCGCGAAATACCATTTTTTTTATTAAATAATGGTGGCCACATTCCTAATATTTTACTCCAAGTTTTAAAGTTACTAAACTGTTTCCATAAATGTGTTATCTGTTATTAAATAAAAAAATGGAATTTCGCAAATCCGGTAATTTCGGACAAGTCCGACCCTGTACATTATTTTTGCTTTAAAATTTACAGTCATGTTGAGGACATGCTAGATTATTAGCCCTGCAAAAAGAAAATAAATCGCCTAAAAAACAAAAAAAATATTTTCAATTAAAAAATGTACTCCTTTATTTCGGCCCACAGTGTATATATAATATATATATATATATATATATATATATACAGTAAAATGCTGTATTTCTATGGTAATAAGAAAATATTAGATCAATAGTTGATAGAACTTGACGCTGCCACTAAATATATTCGTATTAATTTCGAATTAATTAAATATCGGTAACTGGCAGTTCCAGTTATTCTAAACTTCTCGCGGTTAGTATCCAGTGATCGATATACCGTCCTATTCTAGAGCTGTCCCCACAAAAATAAAGCATTCAAAAAATTGTACTTTTCGTGATTTAACTAACGTATTATTATTTGTTTCAGGTATGTCAAAATAAAAATTATTTCACATGGATTACAGTAAGTTTATTGTTATCACTTAAATGTTGAAACGTCCTACCGATACTAAAGGCACAACTGAACGTTCATTAATTCGATTGGGCTGTGCTCAACAGCCCCGGTACTTCAACTGAATTTTTGTACCATTTCTCATATTATAAGCTTTGTGTCTTCTACGTAGCTTTATGGAGCCTGGTTTCAATAAAAGTGCTACAAAAGAAGTATTCAACAAATGAACAGATGCCCAAAAATATTCTCACTCTTATTTGACTGCTCACAGCATATTGTTTCCTCACAACGTATAGAAAGATTTTTGAAGTGTGAAAAATAAAGTAACCAATCCTCTGAAAGGACTAAACTTTTAAGAAATACTAATTGGAGTTCCTAGGTTACAAAAAATGCCACTATCAGTACATATTTGATAAGAGCTGCAATCGGCACACATCTTGGTCGTGATAAGGGTTAGCACATCTATCCTCTCTCCCAAACCATTTTGATCTCTTTGAAGTAGGTCTCGGCATTTTTGGCTAGCCTTATAAAGGAAAGATTATGTTATCAATTGCAGAAACTGAAGGTCCTGTTTTTCTCCCTTGCTGACTTTTTTCTTTGATTGGGCATATGCAACTTAAGTTTGTTTGCAGGCTTTAACATGTTTTGTATAGTCTGCCGTAAATTTTGACAAATATCTATGTCTATTCTGTGTTTTGGTGAAACTTCTAATCATTCTAGGGGTTTCTGTGCTACCCACTTTATCTTGGTTATGTTAATTATTGATTTAACGACACCTCAGAAGGGTTCTGGTTCAATGACTGGGATTAATACGTATCATCTGTTCGTTTCGTTGCTCTTATGACTCTAGGCTACTGTGACATTGCAACGGTGTTCGAATGTGTTTAAGGCTCAACTAAACGTTCATTCATTCATTCAATTGGGTTGTGATCTCCATTTGAGTTGGTGTTCCCTATCTAGCCAGTTCCCGATTTCCCCTCTTATGCAATATTTTGTGATTCCACAAAACGGTTCCGGACCTATAAAGTCTCCTTTAGAACCTTCTTTAGCTAACTGGTCAGCCTTTTCATTACCTGCAATCTCCTAATGTGCGGGCACCCATATTAGAGACACTTTGTTGAGCCTGTTGAGGGATTATTTACAGTTTTTTACCAGTCTAGACCTAGTTGTTGGATTACTGATAGCTTTAAGCAAAGCTTGGCTGTAATTCTGAACACTAAAAATTATTGTAATTTTGATAAAGGAAAGTGGTTGAAGCTAGAGCAAGACAAGCAACGATTTTTCACTGTTGTGATAAGTGGTGGTGAATTCTATAGAAAACCTAGTGAGTGCTATATGTTTATTTGTAAAGTGCCCGAAAAACATGGCGGAATTCGGTGCATGCGCAGAAAATATTCTCAACTAGGTATTACAAAGGCTACGTAATATCATCAATATCAAAACTAAATATATTCATGATTACTAATACTTTTATATGTTTCATGATAACCATATGTTGTATCCAATATTATAAAAGTAACGGGAGACTCTAGTGTTTCATTAACAACCTACATTTGCTTTATTTACACGAGGTGCATTATATTGACCGAGTTTGATCTGTGATAAATCTAATTTATTCACATAATTATAAATTTTTGATGTTCATTGCACAATTTCCGCCATTAAACTGTATCGTAAACAAGCTTCAAAGCGATTTTTTAAAATAACAATCTTAAAATTAGCGCTACTGAAAAATCTTTTAATTTTTTCCGTGCAGCACTATAGTATTCCTTGAAGGATTTTCTAGAGTAACGCGTAACATTCTTTATTAGTTAAATTAACAATAACTATGAAATAAAACAATAAAAAATTTTTGTTTAAACCTTCATTACAATTGAACTATGTTCAAATACAACTTGTGACGCGTTTCGCTACACAGTAGCTTTCTCAAACGTTCGTTCAATTATTGTAATGAAGGTTTAAACAAAAATTTTTTATTGTTTTATTTCATAGTTAAGTATGAATCTTCATCAAGTAAAAGCCTCATCTATTCAAATTAACAATATTATCAAAAATACTTATTGTCTAGCGGCAATTGGTTTAAATGTAACACCCTGTAGTTTGTTACATTTTTAAATTAATAAAAATGAGCTGTTTCCAAACATGTTTGGTACTTGTGGTCTAGCAGACAGAATATGAAAGAAATTATTTCGTATCAATTTAAAAAAAAACATATTCGCCTAGTTTTTTGTGAAATGTCATTATTTGTTTAGTAATTTATTGATGTTCAGTGACAGTTTAGTACTACAATATTTTTGGTATTCGTGAATGTTTTAATTATTGCTTAGATTTAATTTGAAGTAGAAATGGAGTTAAGTGTAAAATAAAAAATTGAAATACTTAGGATGATTGGGTATGGAGACAGATCGAGAACTCAGATAGAAGCGTGCAATTTGTTTAATGATAAATATCCAGAAAGACCTATAACGCGTTCAACAGTCAGTAAGATTGAAAAGAAATTTCGAGAAACTGGTACAGTTGAAAATGCACGAAATTTTACGATATGTGAATCCCATTTTACCAATAACAGTATGGAGGGTGGCCCGGTTAATATTATTATAGGTGTCATCTTCTTCTACCTTCCGTTTTAGATTGTCCAAAGTAGGAACAATCTGGCTTTCATCGAGAGAATATATTTTTCTTCTTATTATATCTTGTTATATCCAGGTTTCTTTTAAAGCTTCTCGTTTAATGAAACCTCTACTTACAAAACAATCATACACAATATTTAATACTGCCAAATGAATTCAACGCAGCCATCAAACACCCGATACAAAACTCATTTCCACCTGATGGCCCGCCCTTGCCTTGTCACTCGACTGTTTTAACAGGGTCGTATTTAGATGATTGCCGGGAAAAATCAAGACGATAATATACTTTGAGACAAACTGTACTCACATATATGTTTTTTATTATTATTATTATTGTTAACAGAATCGTAAAGTATTGTTAAATATAATAAAATGTGCTGTTATATCACAAAATGTAAAAATATTGATTAGAGCTGTAATAAAAATTGATTCCGTTTTTATCATTGAATTCACATTTAACGTAATCGCAAAAGAATTTATATAAAATTTTAATGACTGTAGGTACCAACACTAAATAATAAAAGACGGAATAAGGCTTTTGTTTTCCTCAATTACAGATAATATAAAATGAAAGATTTGTTAAATGCTAAAAGAGGTCATTAAAATGGCTGTAAATATAGTGTACCTTGTTATAAAAAGTTGTTCATAATTAAATCAGCAATTCAAAAGTTAAACATATACCGGGTGTTTAATTTAAAATACCTAAGTTAATGTTATGACCGGAAATCTCAGAGAGTCGAGCGTACTTTAACACAGGTATAACTGAATAAAAAAAATAAAAAAATTGGTTCAAGTCGTTTTTCGAAAATATTGCACAAGGGTCTCTGATAGTTCTCGATAATGCCTGCGACCATAGCGCCCTGCAAGAAAAATTCCTCCTCATGGAGAAAAGCTGATATAATGGAAAGGCTACAAAATAGAGGTATTTCATTTAATCACAGACCGCCTCTATGAGATTGGTAAGCAACTTAAGTCAAAATATAAAAAATATTTAATAGATAAACGGGGTTTAATATTTTATGGCTCCCCCCTTACCAATGCGAGTTAAACCCAATAAAGTTGGTTTGAGCAGAAATTAAACAGTTCGTTGTTAGAAATAATAATACATATAAACAGAAAATGTAAAGGAATTATTATTAAGTGCAGTTAGAAATATTACCAAATCATTAATGTAGACAGTTTCAACACATAGACTGTGTCCGTAAAGTATGGAACAAATTAATTTTTAGCTAAACAGACCATTTTAATAAATAATCCTGAGACACGTCGATTTTTGATTTTAATTTACCGTATTATAAAATAATAATCTAATATACAGGGTGAATTAATTTAGAGTAATGACGTCACCGTCATTTTTTTTAAATGGAACACCCCCATTTTGTCTCAATTTTCGGATTACTCTAGCTGAGCTGATTTCGAAAAATGTATCACATGTTGATTCCAATTGGTACAGGATGGACAAAAATACAATAGTTTTGTGTGTGCTCATAAAGTAACGCGTAACATTCTTAATTAGTTAAATTAACAATATTATCAAAAATAGTTATTGTCTAGCGGACAGTAGAATATGATGAAATACATGACTTTATAAATGTTCGAACTGCAGCCCTTGCTGTATTTGACAGTAACCCAAACGGTGTACAAATTCTTGTTGAACCTTGTTTATTGTGTCTTGAGAAATATTGTTTATTGCTGTCCGAATTCTCTCTTTTAATTATTTAATATTTGCTGGTTTCGTTTGATGCACAACATTCTTCACATAAAATAATTCAAAGGATTGAAATCTGGAGACCTCGCTAGCCATTCAATAAGTCCACGTCTACCAATCCACCTGTTCGGAAAAATTGCATCTAGGTACCTTCTAAAATCTACAGCATAATGTGGAGGTGCACCATCCTGTTGAAACCATAAACTTTCATTAAAATCTCCAGGATTACTTTATGAGCACACACAAAACTATTGTATTTTTGTCCACCCTGTACCAATTGGAATCAACATGTGATACATTTTTGGAATCAGCTCAGCTAGAGTAATCCGAAAATTGAGACAAAATGGGGGTGTTCCTTTAAAAAAAAATGACGATGACGCCATTACTCGAAAGTAATTCACTCTGTATATTAGATTATTATTTTAAAATACGGTAAATTAAAATCAAAAATCGACGTGTTTCAGGATTATCTCTTAGAATGGCCTGTTTAGCTAAAAATGAATTTGTTCCATACTTTACGGACACAGTGTATAATAGTGAATCAAGTACAAGTGACACGATGAGTAACTTTCTGCTTATATAGTGTGCATTTTTCGTTTCCTATCAAAGGAATCATTCTCACTATTTTGGCTAAATAATTTTCAAATAGTTACTATTAAATTGTTGTAAAATATTTCATGAATTTTGAGTACAACTCTGTAATATCCAATAAACACCTGGTAGTTAGGGGATTATTGCATTCCAATACTCTATATACTTGTTGAAATAAATTATAGTACCGATAAAAAGAAATTCCGTACATTTCTTTACAAAATATCTTTTTACCTGTATGGTCGGCTATCGTCCAAATGCCAATAGAAAACAATTTCAGAGTCAATCTGGTACTTTTCCATTCACAATGTCGATGTAATCAATTTGTTTTATAATAGCCGATTCGAGCGAGAGAGAGAATAACTTGATATATAAATTCAGTACCTAAGATGATCAGGTTTCTCATCTATTAAAATTTAACGTCCTTACGTGTGGTAAATACATTTAAATGATTGATTTAGTGAAAGTTTTAGAATTTTTTGGTTGGTAAAAAATTAGGCAGATCTGTATATAGAAATATCTCAGTTTGTTTTCACCCTGTATATAGAAAGTTTTTATCAAACGTGATTTGAAAAAAACAACAATTACTTGAGCAAACATTATCTATTTCAAAACAAATAGTAAACTAACCTTCTCTACATTTTTCGAAAAGTTTTAAAGATAATAGTATATTATTCAACAAGCATAATATAATGACTTAGGTGTTTATGTCACTCGCTTGCGGTTCGCGATATAAACGCACCTTCGTGAATAATAGCCATTATATGCGAGTAGAATACTAAATTTTGTCAACTAGGTATTAATTAGCTTTTTATAAATAAATCTATTTTGTCCCTCTTTTCTCCAATTTAGGAAGGGACCCTGCACCATTTTTCCATTTCAGGTAGCGCTCTGGTTTATATCGTGAATGCGAATGTCGAGCTTGTTCCGACTGACGTCTGTCACGGGTAATGGCTCTTTTGACAAATATCTATCCCAGTATCTATCCGAACTCCCGGAAATTTTCAAGAAGTATCTACTATGAGAGATGGGTGCATGGGATCAAGAAAATGTTGAAGTCTTTTAGGACCTACTCGTGAGGAATTTGGGAGTTAGATGGATCTAACTAACCTACCTAACGTGCTTGTTGATGATTTTGTTCGGTTTCATTGCTTACTGCATCGGCCTAACAAATTGACCATTGCGGAGGCACCCTCTGGAGAAATTGCG
The DNA here is from genome assembly GCA_949126875.1 of Lochmaea capreae. Taxonomy (NCBI): domain Eukaryota; kingdom Metazoa; phylum Arthropoda; class Insecta; order Coleoptera; family Chrysomelidae; genus Lochmaea; species Lochmaea capreae. Next base: position 24,240,154 of record OX421404.1, read on the forward strand.
ATTGTGATGGCACAGAAGTGTGACAGACCTCCTCATGAGCCCCCCGACATACAAGACATTTGCTATTATTGCGAGATTTATAGTGCTAGGAGGCAAAATGTTATGCTCAGGACGCAACTTCAAGACGCCACCACCACCAAACCGGAGGGCCTGTACAGTTTTAACCCATCACGATCTCTTGACTAGAACATATAAAATGGTGCAGGGTCCTTTTTTCCACTTTTCTGGCAATAAATTTAATGATACTATTTATTATGTTTCTCTTATTTTCGGCGGGATAACATTCATTTCAGTGTCTGATTCGGTTTCCATATTATATTTTCTAGTAATTTCAAATTAAATTCAGTATAATAATAAAAATTCTTGCAACGAGCTATAAATTATTTAAAACGTCACTTTCTTAGTTTTGACATCATCATACGCTCTATTAACAACAACTTGATTAATGAATTAGTATGTCTTGGTAGCGGAGAGGTTTAGAGATCTGACTGCGTGAAATTAAGAATTGTAGGCAAAGGGTTCGAATACTCGTCGAGGTGATTAATTGTATGCATTGTATTGTGACATTTGTTTTTAAATAATCTTCAATATAAGTCCTATTTATCCATGTCATGTGACCTGTTCATTATCCACACCTATGGTGTATTTTGTCCACGACCACTAAATAATAAGTCAATATTTTACCTCCTAACAAAAGGTATATGGTAGAGTCCGTTTCAATAAGGAAGAAGCCACCTGAAGTTGCAGTCGATGCGCGACCTTGATGTCAAAACCAGCGCCATATTTAAAAATTGATATTTTAATCTAAATCAGTAGCGTAACGTTTTCACATTTTGTATGGTAACACAAAATTAGAAGTATTAGAACCATATAAATAACTGCTAAGTGCAGCAGACTATATGAATTATTAGCAGAATTCAATTATTTTTGAAGTAATGTATACTCTTCCATATATTTTACAACAATCTGAATGCCATGAGTAATATATTGGATTATTATACTTTCTTATTTGACTTACCGATGATTTTTTAAAGGAATTTGGATTCCATGTTCAGCTTCAGACTCCATAAAAGTTGCAACGTTTTTAAGAATCTGTCGGCCTTCACTGTGGATAACTTTTCTTTTAACACCAACCAGTTTTTGTAGGAGGCATGGTTTTAGATCAAATAAAACACACAGCACTCACAAATAAACTAGCAGAACGTCTTAAAATATTCAAAAATGAAAAATATTCGACAGTAAATGATTGTTTCAAACACAACCTCAAATGTCAACAATTTAATTGCTGTCGGCATGAGACATCGCTTGTAACGCCAATGGCATGGAACGATCGCTCGACAGATTTTGACTTATGCGCAGGTCGGTACGCCAACTTCAGGTGGCTAACATGCCATGACAACTCAACACTCACAAAATTTCGGTACATGGGTGACTAGAGATGGGGGTACAATATTAAATAAACTATTAAATCTGCGTATTTTGCATAGAGATACTACAGATAGAGGTAAGTGGAAATGTCCGTCTGAACTCCTGTGAGATAGAAAAAGACAGACGATCAGAGGTTTTCCGTCTTTGTGTATATAGCTTGCGCGCTATTAGAGAAACCTCTGACTTCCTATCTCTCTCTTACGTGCTGACGGGTTCCGAGCTGGCTTGTTGCCTCTATTTGTATCTCTATGGTATTTTGTTTAGGAAATTTGTTTCTGAAATATATTGTATCGATAAAATATCGAAATTTTTAGTATTGATACTTTTCATAACGGTATTTTTTTAATATTGATATTTTTAAAACAATATATTTATAACGGTACGGTTTATCGATACTTTACACAGTATCGCCCATCGTTAGAATTTTCAATAATACCAAATTATTACTTTCCGTTCTAAACTTGCCTTATTTAATAAATAAATCAAGGGTAGTGGCAATTTATGGCCATTATTCTCTCGGGTGACTTGCGCCCCTCGCCTACGGCTCGGGTCTCAAACGTCACCCTGCGTGAATAATGGCTATCATAAATTGCTCGTTTAATAATATACTATTATTTATAAATTTACGTCAATACTAGAATACAAGCAAACACTTATCTTATTAAATTCTCTAGAATTTTTTTTAATACCTCAAGGATTTTAGACCCTGCCTTACGACATTTGAAACGATTTAATTCATCCACAAATAAATTATTTTTTGTCAATTAATTCTACGGAAATTGCGAAAATTTTACGGTCATTTATCATTTTTAACGATCATTGTCAAAATGGTTAATGGTTGAATCATAGATAGCAATTAATAGTTTTCATTCAATCTGCACGTGACACAAGACTTTTAACTAGGTGACTAATGTATGTACAACCATTTAGAGCTCAGTGGGTCGTACTAAAAATAGAAACAACCGAAATCTTTGCTGAGGTATTTGACGGTTCTCTTTATCTACTAAAGTTAAAGAACGTTTCACAATATTTCGTTGATTCGGCATCTGGCCTTAAGGAATTAGTCATTGTACAGTAAACAGTTACAGATCCGTAGCCGGTAAAAAATAGATTAAATTTATTTAAAAAAATGAGTAAATTTTTCAAAAACAAATTAAACTGTTGAAACATACAGGGTGGCCCACTTTATACGCTTGGATTTAGGATTTATTACATCTAATTGGCAGTTGTTATGAAAAAATGTTTCAAATAAAAAATATGTAGTTTGCTAATGCAGTTCCAGAGCCTTTAAAGCAATCTGGCAATCATAAGCAATAAATATTCTGGCGCAGTTGATGCTATATGCTAAAGTGAGTTGTAGGAATTCTAAATTCTTTTCTCAACTAAATAGGAAATTAATTTTCTATTTTTAACATATTAAGTAACTAGTAATTTTCTTTATTTTATACAATTTGGCACTTACGTTTATCTATTTTTAAAGGTAATTAGTTGATATGGAAATTTTACAGATATTTTCCAGCTCGAATTGAACTGTTTATCTTGGCTATCAGACATAGATGTTATTATATATTTAAAAAACTGTCTTCTAGTTTTTTTTTTAACAAGATTAAATTTTCTACGCCAAAAAAATTACTGTTTTGTGTCCTTTGTTTGTTGACGTATTATAAATTGTGACATTGAACCGCTATCGCAAACGTGTGAATGTCATAACAAACACTTTACTTATTCAAAACATTAATTTTCAATAATACATACCACACCACCTATATTATTATTAATTGAACGAAACATATTTGACCAATTCAAATAATACAGAAAGTAGGATAGAAAATAATCAAAATGAATAACTGACGTTAGCTTTCTGAAGATACCTTCCATGCGTTTGAATGTACATAAGAGATGGACTGCCTGTCCAAAATCAATAGCAAAAGATCAAGAAGGTATTCGTCGATAAAGGTAGTTGATAATGTTGGTTCCAACTGGCATTTATGAACCGTTCTGGAGTATTGTATAGTGCGCAAACTCGAATTAGGGATGGACACATCAACTTTATCACCCCTTCCAGATAGTACACTTCTTGTACCGTCCCAGGAACGATATTATAATCAGTTAGAACACGAAAGAAATACAGTAGTTGCACGGAAGATACCTAGAATCTTTCTATCGCCAATTGAAATGAACCTAATACCGATTTTACATTGAATGTTGGGAACCGTCCCATTAAGTGGGGAATGGAAAAAAACACCAGCGTGGTTCAAACAGGCTGGCTGGTATCTCAATTGCCACAAAAGAACTAACCAGAAAAGGAATTTCTGGCAAAAACATAATAATCTGCACTGATAGCAGACAAACTCTAATAACCTTGAACAGACAACGTGTTGCACCTTCCTGGAAAGGACGATGACCTAGGAAGACAACTCTTCGGCAGACCGTCCCAGGTTCGAATCCCGATGGTTTCGCTTTTTCAATATACAGCTTATACAGATTGCGTAAATTACATCCGAACCGTCCCGATTACACAAGTACGACAGAAAACCAGCTGAAAGAGAGAGAAAGAATAATAATTATGCGCGGTCATTAAGGCGTGTACTTTGTTTCACCTTAGGGGTGTATACTTATTTCCCGAGACTGGCCGAATGCTCATTGCCCCCCTATTTTAACCGCTGTTGCTAGAAGCGCAGATTAATTTGTACAAATGATATTTTTGTCTCGTAATACAGCACGTTTGTGCCAGTATTACGCCAAATAATCTTAGAGATATGAGATCAAATCTTTATCACAGATTTGGTTATCGTCTGGCACAGGAAGGTGGTTTATTTGAGCACTTTATTCATTGAAATTATGTTTACCTTTAGAATGGATTTTTATTTTCATTTTTTCAGTAAGTTTATATTTTATGTTTAGAATAGGTGTAGGTACCTACCTACTTTTATTTATTTCAATTTAATTTATTAATGGAAGGGATTTTTAGTTTATTAATTATGGTTCTCTCAACTTGGTCTGAAATGATCATGTTGACAAAAATGAATTTTAAGATGTACAGGTTACGTAATAACGATTGTATTTTTTTATTTCTTTAACACCCTCACTCCTTCCATGTTGGGAGCATACTGAATACCACCAACTAATGAATTCTCCCTCTAAAGGACCATTCGGCCAGTCTCGGGAAATAAGTATACACCCCTTGTCGTACTTGTGTAATCCGAGGCCAGGGTTCCAAAGTAATTTACGCAATCTGTATATCAGAAGTGGGATTTGATCTAAGAAATGTACACATGAGGCCATGTGATGTGATAGTGAGAGGGGGTTACTGGTTAGCCTGGAAATAGATTCTTGCTGAATAAAAAACGGTAAAAATTAAATCTTAATACTGCCTACTGAGTAGAACGTCACCAACAATTTTTTCATAAACAAACAAATGCAGGTATTATAAATACATAATATTTTTAATAATTTTGCAACAAAAACATTTCCTATTTAAGCGTTGATCAATTTGTTATGATGATCTTGATATATATTTTTACACACGAAAAGGTTATACCTAGTGTATATCCACGTCGTAGCGAGCTTACAATAACCTATATTTGCATCTTTTGTTATTGTTATCGACAATAAATATTTTTCTGGGAGACATTCCGCTGAAATGTTTTTTGTACATATTGTTATCGCGGATATGTATAATATAAGCAGTTGAAAAAAAAATTGCTGAATACAACGAAAGTTTTATATCATTGTTCTCACTGAAACGTAATACCGTCGGTGGAATGGTGTCTATAAATTGTTTATTGATGCTAAACGTAAAGAGTTCATTTAAAAAATAGTACAGTCATTTTGGGCGAAAACAAAATCCTGGAAAGGTTTCAGATAGTTTTGAAAATTGGTGATTTCAGAAAATTGGGCTGTCCATATATCACGTAGCCAGATTTAGGGGGGGGGGGCTCGATCTAAGACTACGCTGGGGGGGTCATTACCCGCGGTAGGTACATAGTGAGTTTACTCTCATTATAATTATTAATACAGCTTCTTTTACCGAATGAAGACGAAACTTGTTTCAATAGGAAAAACCTGCACTGACTGTGGAATGTATTATGCTTCAAAAAAAAACAGAAAAATGTTCATGTCAAAGCGATACATGGTAAAGTAATCAAAAAGTACTAAAAAACGAGACAGTGAATGTTTGTGCGAGCTTGATACAATGGAACCTTTTATAGAAAGGTTTGTGGAAAAAGATCTTGATTTGAATTTCGTAAATATTCCAGTAGAGAGCGATGAGAATGCCGAGTCAAACTTGCCTGTAATGGTTAACTTATATGATTGGCTTGTTTCACCATTTGTACTGAACGATATCTTCGAGCAATAAAGATGATATTAAAGTCTACAATTATTTTTTTAAATGTAATATAATAAATTTTATTTTGCTACGTAGTTTCCTAGGGGGGGGGGTTGACCAAAAGGTACGTTAAGCTACGTGGGGGGGTAAAATTTGGCAAAAATGGAGCTACGTGATTTATGGACAGCCCCCTAGTACATCTAAGTAATTGGCGAATGCTGTAGAGGTTTTTAAGGCTTAAAAAACATCTTCTAATGGCGCTGGCTCCCTTAGGAGGATACAATTTTAGTAGTAACTTAGTACTTTACCTATTTACATTTTATTGATAATAGTGACATATGGGAGGTGAGGAATGTACGACATAAGGATAGATGTTCTCCTTGAAATAAAAATCAACCTGTTCATGCATTCCCCCCCCCCCCAAAAGTTGTCATCAAGGTATTCAATCTGTTTCGTTTTCGATGCCACACCCTGTATATGCAACTTTTGCCGAACAGACAACATTCAACAAATGTATGGCGTAGTTATATTTTGACAATTTTAAATCTAAAACGGATATTTATATCGAAAATATTACTTTTTTTCTTGTTTCATCTTAAATTAGAGCATTTTTTTCATTATTCAAATGTTATGTGTAGCCATTGCAACAGAACGAAGGTATCAACAAGATTATATTTTATTAAATAGGTTGGCCTCCTTCAGGAACTTGAACTAGTGTATTGTTTTTTTTTTAATATAGCACAATATTTGAGTACTATTTATATATTTCTCAATGTCCTTGAACCAATTTTTTGGGTTGAAATTCTCTGAAAATATTCATTCTGATTGCATAAATGGCTTCTGTGGGCGTCATAAAATATCGAATAGGTACTCTGTTCAGGTACCAAATTCTGAGGGTAACTCATTAAATGGGCATTTTGAACGGTCAAATAGGCATTCCTTACCTAGTTGAAATCGAAATTTTCCAATGCTTATAAATAAAAATTCCTGGAGATTCCGTCGTCCGATTTTGAGAATTTTTTAACAAATATAATTAATGATTTTAAAATACTTTATACTAATCAGATATAAAATAATTACCCAAATTATCAGTAAAAACCGTTACTTGTAATACAATTGTGACAAATATCATGCCGCTTCTATTTTGAAGCTCTTTTTTGGACAATCTGTTAGAATTTAAATATTCTGAAAATTGAAAAAGCGAAACCACCGGTACTCGAACCCGGCACCCCTCAGTTACAAGCCCTTACGCCAAGCCCTGCGCTACGGCGGTTCATAATCATCAATGCAGTGTTCCCAACCTTTCAAAGTAACAATTCCCTTGATGGATGCCAAAAATTCCCTATTTCATGCATTTTCTAGATAAAATTCCCTGCTTGCGATGTTCCCAATATTATTTTAGAAAAAACTTCATAATTTTTTCCGCAAAGATTATAAACACACTATACACGAAACACGTCCGTCGCTAACGTGTTGCAACCGGTGCGCCAGGCCAGACTGCGACGTTGCCTGGTCAACACGCGATCGACGATGTTGAGTCGTGTTGTTAAAGTTCTAATTTCCGGACACACCTTTTCCTTTTTCCAGAGAAAGTAGAAGATATTGAAAACGTTATACATGTAAAAATAATATCTGCCTGTTAATAATTATGTTATCTCGAAAATTCCCTAAATTCGACGGTTATTAAAAATTCCCTTTTCCCTTTTGAGTGCCAAAATTCCCTAATAAGGGAAAATTCCCTGCAGTTGGGAACACTTCATCAATGTTCTGTTCGGTATTATAAGCTACCATTCAACCGCAACTGCGTCTTACATTCGGCCATCCTGCTCCGCTCCTCGTCCTTGAGGTACCTAGAGTGCTGGACCTGACGTTTGTGCGTACACCTATCTCACCTACTCGTTCGTGAGCCTTGTGCCTTGCCAGCCTACGCCTATCTCACTCTCCTGGCGAGCCTGACGCCTGCATGCCCATTCCAGTCAGCCTCTTTCACTATCACATCACATTATGGCCTCATGTGGACAATTCGTAGATCTAATCCCACTTCTGATATATAATCTAAATATTCTACGGCGGTTCATAATCATTAATGTTCTGTTCGGTATTATAAGCTACCATTCAATCGCGACTGCGTCTTACACTGTATAATTTAAAAACAATTAATTTAATCAGTTAAGTTCAATATCCGGAATTGATTTATACACCGGATATAATATATGTCAAAAATGAATTTAAGAAATAATTTTGTTCATGGCTAAGAAAATGATTTCGAGGCTGAATTAATAATATTATGTTGTTTGATTATTCAATTAGGAAATAAATTTGAATAATTGACAAATTAGACATACAAGTGATAAAAAAAATGGAATCTATTTTGCACGATACAATTATTGTTAATTGTTTGTTGGCTTGTACAATTTTTTGATTCCATTTACACAGTTCATTATCTTCAATCCATCAAAAAGTAAGTGCCGTTCTGTAGCGATTATATTAAACAATTCCCCACACGTTTTAATAAACATTATTTATCCATTAGTGTTTTATTTACGTTAAAAACAAAAACCTTTTGTAACTTTACCAAATAATAAAAATGAATACGTTAGACAGAAAAAATACTTGGGGTCATTTACCTTCGGTCAGACAGAACAAAACTGCACATCTAAGTATTCTCTAAGCAATAAGTAACAGTAAAACTCAATACGTACTTCTGAATTAATACTTTCTTTAAAAGGTAAGAAAGAGATAGTTATATTGAATTGAATTCCAGTCAGAATATTTAAAATACGAAAAGATATTCAACTTTTTGTTATTGAATCCAGACATAATAGATTACCTAACACATGGGCTGAAAAGTCCCGGGCCTAAAAAAGACTAGTTTTGTTCATCACCGCTCTAACATTTCACCACTTTTGTAGAACGATTCATCCTTTTGCCTCAAAATAGGCCTCGGTGTCAGCGATAACCTCTTCATTCGAGCGAAATTTCTTATAAGCGAGCATTTTTTTTAAAGTCGTCGCTGGGAACCAAATCTGGCGAATTAGGTGGATGTGGGAGCAATTCGAAGTTCAATTATCATAGTATAAGCTACACTTATTTTTTATTGAACATTATACAGAAATTAAATTATAAAAAATCATAATATTCTTCGTCATCTGAGAAACTGTCATCTCCTCTTGACGTTATAATTAACGGGTCGACGGTCCGATCGATCAAGTAGTCAAGATCCCACATTTTCTCCTCTTCTTTAATGACATGCTGGACTGCTTTTCGCCAGTTCTCTGGTGTCACCTCCTTAATGGCTTGATGAAACATTAGCTTAACGGCTTTCATTTTGAATGTCGTGTTGTGTCTTGCCACAAATCCTTTCACTTGCGCCCACATAAGATCTATAGGATTTGGTTGGCAATGATATGGCGGTGTGTATGTGTATGTTTTTCTGCTATATCTTCCACGGTGTATTTCATAAAACGAAGTTTGTGTAAATTTGCTATAGCTAATAGTTCTTTTTTTATCAAATTATCTTCAAATTCAATACTTTTGGTGGTCAACCAGTCAATAATTTCTTGTTTTCTCCAAGATGAAGTTGGAGTCTTCTCTATGCGTCGAGAATAATAACTTGCGTTATCCATAACTACTATACTGAATCAGCCGGAAGATATTTTATCATTTCACCAAAATAGTCTTCAAAAAGATCCGAATCCATGTCCTCGTGGTAATCTCCCGTATGGCACGACTGAAAGGTTAGCAAACCTTCTTTTAAAGATCCCTCTTCGCTTCCAATATGGACGATTATTAGTATTTTCCCTTCACGTGAAGGCACCTTAATACCCGTTGACAGGCCTTCCATGAAAGCTTGGCGAGCACTGGTTATATTTTTGTCTTGCCACATTTTTGGTACTGTATAATCTTCATTAATCCACGTCTCATCAAGATAAAAGATTTTCTTCTGCTCTGTTCTGTACTGCTTTATACTTCTTAAGTATTTTCGTCACCAGCAAACAATTTCATCGCTTTCCAGTAAAAGTGCTTTACGGTTATGTTTTTCCCAGGCAAAATCCATTTTTCTCAAAGTGGTCCATAAAAGTTTTTTAGTTTTCAACGGAATTCTGTCATCCTGGCCAAGCTCCATTAAAATCTTATCTAGGGTGGGTATTTCTTTTTTAAAATAAAAAGAGTGAACTTTTCTTCGAATTACACTTTTGGTGTTTTCATCAAGGATTTTTACTGGTCTGCCTGGACTTTTCTTGAGAGGCTCCACTTGGCCTGCTATCTTTCTCCCCCGCAATGATTTAAAAACGGTGGACTTTCCAACTCCAGTCGACAGTTTCTTGTACAGTACATTTCGGGTAATCGTATTTTATGCGTGTACATTTAAAATAATAAGTTTTTCATTCACTGATAGTGGAGAATTATTGGAACATCTTTTCGTCGCCATTTTATTACTAATCTTATAATACTGTGAACACTATTTACGGCTTAACAGCAAATACTGATGCGTTAAACTGAACAAATATACTTATGAAGGTCTAAAAATTTTGGGTAAAGCACCTTGCGGCGCATGGTTAAGCCGAATCTGAAATATAGGGTTGGAATTAGGCAGTGGCACTAATATAAGGTTAAACGGTACCTGTTAAACGCAAAACGTAACTGTATAATCTACTACCTAAATAATCCCTACACAATATTTCGATATTGACACTTCTCCTACGCAATTACTTGAAATTTTAATATTACAAACAATACTATTTCAAGACCTACGCCTATGGCCTGATACCAAAATTGAGCCGAACTGGACGGAATTCCCCATTTTATTACACTATACCTTTCCGAAATAGACTATAACTGAAAAACAAGCGATTGCAATAAAACTAGCGCCATCTATGTATCAGGCCCGGGAGTTTTCAGTCCAAGTATTATTCGAGATTATAAGTAGAGGCCCTGTATGACAAAAGTAAACAAAGTGGTTTAAGTCAAAACCAACATCTTAAGGTTAAAATATTCAGAGATAATTTGTAAAAAAATTATTAAACAGTGTACCGTAACTCAAGGTTACATCCACGTATCGAGTTATTCAATGAATCACATAATTAAAAACATTTTCAGAATCTAAATTTAGAAGTAAATATTATAAAAATACCTATTCAGGTAAATACCGCAATATTTTTCAGGGGCCTCTCGATATAATTTCATCAGAGGTTAATACCCAGGATAGTAATAATTTATTCCAAGGTTTCGTAGCCACCCTTTATGCTAACATAATTATTTAATATAAATCGGGGTCAATTTAAACGGCAATTTTGCTAACTAATAAAACTCGCGACCAAAGTACAAATAGTTTTGTCAAATCGTAATTAATAAACAAATTAAACATTATTATTTGTAAAGCAATGGCAACGCGTTGAATATTTCGTCTATTAGTACTTTACCTGGTGTCCCATGATAAGTTAACAGTCCAATATCTGGAAAACTGTTCAAACAAACGAAACTGAATGCGATTATCTCGAAAATTAATCGAGATAGAGCAAAATGGGTTCTACTTTTATATTATCGGACTGAAAATCTCTCTCAGTAATTAAGGTTTCTAATTCCAAAGCACCAATATCAACACAAAGTCAGAATGTTCGCAATATGTATACAATTGGATGTTTACCTTTGAAAATGTCGACTATCTCGAAAACTAAGCGAGATAGAACAAAATGGGTACCCCTTGTGATATTACTACAGACAATATTATGAATTTTGTAGTCAGAATATTCAAAATGTGTCTACAAGTGAGTCAAGTGACCCCCTAAAAATGATGGAAAAACTTGAAACACGATTATCTCGAAAACTAACCGAGATAGAACAAGTTCCAATATTATAGGATTTTAAATAAAATGTCGAAATTATCTGAAAAACACTTCAGAAATCGGAAGATACATATAGACGAAAATTTTCAACTTGTTTTAAAATATCTTCTATAAGTTCCTTGTGGCATTACTTGTTATTTTTTCTTATTTTCTTGGGAATCAAACCACAATATGTTTTTTTATTTTTTTATTTCAACGTTTCGGTAGCGTTCCAGCTACCGTTGTCAAGATTAACTAATAATGAATTAATGAAAAATTTTTTGGTCCCTATCTGACACAACGAAAAAAATTTGACAACTAGACAATCAATAATATTTTGAAGTTTAAGACTACAAAACTTTGTTGTCAAATTTTATTAAGGTCCATTCATAGTAGATCACACCTCTGGTAAAATGAGAAATAAAATATTTTATTTCATGACATTCTAACTCCGTACTTCGAATTGCTCCCACATCCACCGTATTCGCCAGATCTAATTTTGAACAAAAAAAAAACGTTTTCTTTGTAAGGCACGGGACTTTTCAGCCCATGTGTTATAATGTAAAATATAAAAGACAGTGAATGAATAAGTGTAGAAAAAATGGTTTTCTTGTTAGATGCTAATTATTTTCTCTTGTTTCAGCCTATAATAGCCCAATTAGACCAGAAAAAGGGTGGTGTTAACACAGTAATTATGACTAAGTAAGTAATAAAGCTCCAGCTTTCCAACAATATATTCATTCATCGAACATCACAATGCTTCCTTTTGAAGGTATTGAAATTAATATATTATCAACATATTTTTCTTTAAAAAAAAAAAGTTAATGTTTAATTTTATTCTAGTTATTCCTTTTATTTTTGGTGATTGGATTTTAATTGAAATTTTATTTTGATATTTAACATGATTTTTCTCATTTTTTGAAACCATGTATATTTGTGGGCCAGAGTTAGTTAGGGCGCTTTATCCTATTCATATTTTGCCAAGTATAAATCAAAGGTAATTTGGTTATTATCAGTTATATTAAATATTGATTTTATGATAGGTTATCTAAGGCGACAAATTATATAAATAGCGACATAGTTTTATCTCATTTTGAGTTCTAGCATCTAATTTTTATTCGTACTACATAATTTTTTATCCAAACTGATATTTATGTCATAATTTACATATTAATATCAACACGGTTGAATTTTTTGAATGAACTGGTTTTTTGGGCAGAATTATAATATGTTGTTGATCAAAAAAACCTTCAAAAAGAAAACAATCAGATCATGTGCTTGTTTCAGCAGCATTATCATGCTTAACATTGTCAAACCATTGCCATCTTCCTTTCTTTTTTGTTTTGTAGTTTGTCGCATTTGTTTTTTTTAACAAAAAATTTTCAGCAGACGTTTGTTTGTTACGTAGTAAATGAATAATTTTAAATTTTGATTTATAGTTGGTGAGATCCTCCTTTTATTCCTCGAAAAACTCAGTATATTACCAATAAAAACTAACAATGTTTGCTTGACATTTAAAATACATTTGAAGTACTACGTTTTTGTCATTTTAGAAATCTAAAATGTTATCAAATGACACATTTTCCTTTATTTAGATGTACCAATCTGTTAACAATGGTTTCCTTGGTTTATTCTTTCAAAAATATTCACATAATTCTTCACTATAATATACAGTTAATCCTAGGATTGAAATCAGAAGTTTAAAGTGCTTTCAACTACATCCCAGCCTCTTCCAAATACAATTTTACAACTCCCACTCCGTAACTCTAGTACCCTGTACAGAGTATTCACAAATTCACTGCTGTTGTCTTTGGGAGAAAGCCTAGGCTTCCCCGTTATTATTCTGATTTAATTGCTGCTTATTTTAAATAGCTGTGCACATGGAGCATGGGCGGGGATCATTCAACCTCACTCTTTGATTTAGCTAGACCCAATATATGGAGCACTCTCTGGATAATTCATCATCTTTTTCATTTCCCTCAATGCCACACTGTCCAATTCAAAGTTGTATGTATGTAAGATGGGGTGACATTCACTGAGACCTAAAAGATCTATTGTGCCCTCTACTTAGTTCATGAGGAACGTCTCAGAGACTAGTAGCTGCTTTAGTCCTATCTCCCTGAGAAATTTTAGGATATCTGCAGGTTTCAACATAGGTAAATGTCCCTCTTCTATCCAGTAGTCTCCCAGTTACTGTGTCCTAGAATTCTGAATTGCTGTGCAGTTCGCAAGTATGTGGATGGAGGTTCTTCTTCCATGCCACAGAATCTACATTCTTCTTCCTCCACTATTTTGTGCCTTCAGTGATACCTGGCTGTCTGTGTGTTTGTTTCTAGTGAGACATTGATTTGTGAGTTTCTCCCATCACAGTACATTCCAGCACTAGGTCTCTTCAGGTTTACCCCTCCGATCTTACATAATCTTGCCTTCCCCACGATTGTTATATCATCAATCAGGAGGAGGTCCAGCAGTTCTTACATCGTGGTATTGTCATCATAGCTACCGTTATGGTATTAGAAATAGTGATTCTTCATTATTGTTAATAATATACTTTTCTCTAGGTTGTCTCTTTACACAGATTGGTATCTCATTTAGCAATTTAATCTAATAAAATAACAATACATTGTTAGTTTTTTTTTGGCGATGCGTTGTGTATTTCGAACACCAAATCTTTATTTGCCGGTTTTTACTAATCTTGTTCCAAATTGGTCTCGTTTTTTTGACATTGTTTTTTCCGAATGTGCAAGTTTTCCAGGGTAGCCACGCATTTATACATGGTTTGGCCATAGTATTGTGTTGATTATATTTTGATAGTTTTGTAAGATTATCGGCATCTTAAACCGGAGCTGCTAGAAGTACGCTGATACCGCATGTGATGTGGTTTGATGCTGCTGTGGGAGCCTCGGGACAGTCTTGGACAAGCAACGGTACAATTACTCTATATTTTATTTAAAATTTACCAGAAAAGTAATTTTGATCTGGGAAAATTCACTGTATTCGATTTTTTTATTTACTATTTATCTCACTCCTAATATCCATAACAAATGTTATACGATTGCTGTCTTTTAAGCTTTTACAAACAAACATTAGATGACACTGTCGTGATTTGTCGTTACCTTTAGTCTAAAATTTGACAAAGCAACTGCCGCAGCAACTCAGTGGGTACAAATCCTATGTAAATTATATCTTTGTATGCTTTTCAAATAATGTAACACCTAGACTTACTACCTCCAACGTATGGATGTGAAGCACCTGGATTATTAGTCCACTAGCCTGCACTAGGTTACTTTTCCCATTTTTGGACATCTTCCTCGATGCGTCTTACTGGAGTACCACAAAATGGTTCGGGTCCAATAAAATGAGTACCAGCTCTACATAAAGTTCGTGAGCATCCTCATGGATTGGGTTGCTCTAGCCATTAGTATCTCAAGATGTCTCGTTAGATCTCCAGGTTTTAAATATTTAGCCTGAGTTACCCTGTAATCATTTTCCGGAGCGAAGCACCGTACATGTAGTGAAAGGAAGATCCAGCTTACCTTTAAAGTGGCAGTGTTTCAATGCAGGTGAGTCGTTGCACTTTTTGCAACTCCATAGGTAATAATTGGTCTGACAACCGTTAGATACTAACAGGTATCACATCCCACATTTTCCCAAAAAGCCTACGGCACGTCCAGAGGGCCCTTGTTGCTTTTTAGGTAATATATGTAAGGTGTGCAAAGGCAGACATCCTAGCAAAGCTAGAAGTTCTGAGACTGCGTATTTGGGATATCTTAAAACTGCTGCACGTGGTTGTATATCTCGGTGGACTCAAACTAAACATCAGTCGTACTGGAGACACGTGCCAAAACAGGAACACAGCAAACTTCTGGTCAAAAAACCTTCGGAGACTCTGACAAATGAAATACTGAACCTTAGCAGGGGACAGATAAGGATAGTGACCGGTTTACTCACCGGTCACTGTACAAGGAAGCACATGCATACAATCTTCATATATAGGGAGGAACCTATCTGTCGGTTGTACATGGAAACCTCTCACATTATCTTCGATAGTGAAGCATTGTCTCATTGGAGATATAGACTCCTAGGACTAGAACATCCAAGGGAGGATTTCTCCAAGAAGGACCTAGTGAAAAGACTGTTGAGCCTGATAAGTAGGCACTTAGATACTCCTCAATATCCCAGGGAGCCATATCTAAACAGGAATCAATCAGTCAATGCCTGAGGCCGAATTATGAGACATACTATGCTTAACTAATTGGAGGATCTGAAATATGGATGCCGGCAACAGTTTAGGAATGTTGAAAATTAGTCAACCAATTTGTACGAAATTTTATTTGCTTTCATTGGTTTTGTATAAAATTAAAAGGCAGACTTTGTATAACTATGCGCTATTGTATTTAGGTTTTTACCAAAAGTGGGTCATCCTTTTGGATATATATTGTTACATTTAGCATAACCACAATAAGAAAAAGAGACAAGTGATTGGATGGAGAATAGACAAACATATTGGTCAAGCAATGAGTTTTCCACAGAAATATGCTTCTAAAGAGAAAATTGGACTCTTGTATGGAAGCAACGAATATCACTATGAATAGTAGAGCAAATTGCTATGTATTTGGTCGCAGTTTTGTCTGCAGACTTAAGCGGGACCAATATCTCACGCTTTCATAAATCGGAGTTGAAAAGTTAAACATGCAGATGAATCCTGAGCTTTTAAAATCAATTGATACGAAAATATGGGATGTCAAACTGTTTGAGATTCTGGACAACTGTAAGAACATCTTTAGATCACTCAATAAATATATAAAATGTAAAACATTGTAATATGACAATTTATAAACCAAACCATTAGCTATCTTACGTCTGGCTAAACACCCAAGGGATAGATGCCAAAAAAAACAAGAATAGAAGTGACAGAGACCAACAGTATAAAAATCGAGATGGCCGATTTTAGATGAAGAATTTTTATCTAAATTTGGGGACGCCTATTCTTATCTACAAGAGACTGTCTACAGTTTTTTTTTATATGAAAACATTTTTATTATATCTTAAGCTATAATTAGGTTTAAAATGATGAGGTGTTCTATAATATTAGGAGATATGTAAATAGATGACAGTGAATCGCATGCGATGAATTTTCCAGATCCGCCAAAATGTACTTCTTTTGTTCAGAATAGAGAATGATAGACACTTTGAAAAAATTTGTTCCTTCCTTCAGTTCAGCTGAAAGTAATTATTATTATTTTTATTTTTTTTTTATTACATTTCACCCATACACATTCCTTTACCATTTGACATCCTGTTCGATAATCCCTTTATTATATTCACCATTTAGAGTATTTAAAGATTAATTCAATTGTTACTAGCTACATATAACCTCTACACGCGAGTTTTAAACTATATTGAAAATATCCGAGACAAATTTCTCTAAAATTTAAGTGAACAAGACGAGGATATATTGAAAAATTCTTAGCCTACTATAGAACCAAACAAAATTTCAATGTCAAAATATTTTATTACCCAACATATTCTCCTCTTAATTGGATACATTTATTACAGCGAACCTGCAACGTCTCTAGACCTTTCAAAAAAAAATGTTTCTTCTTGCTCTGCAAACCAGACCTCCACAGCTTTTATTACCTCCTCGTTGGAAGAAAATTTACGACCTTTTAAACTTTTTTTCAGTTGAGGAAAGAGATAATAGTCGGATGAAGCCAAATCTGGTGAATAAGGGGGTGTTCTAGTAATTCAAACCCTAAATCACGAATTTTTTTCATGGCAACATAAGATTTGTGTGCAGGGGCATTGTCCTGCAAAAACAAAACATCTTTGGATAGCTTTCCGCGTCTTTTCTCTTTAATTTTTTCCCGTAGAGTGGTCAGCAATGTCGAATAGTAATCTCCAGTTATTGTTCTACCCTTATCCAAAAAATCAATCATGATTACTCCATGGCAATCCCAAAAAACTGAAGCAAGAACTTTTCCAGCAGATTTTTGGACACGAAACTTCTTAGGTCTTGGAGAACCAGAGTGTCGCCATTCCATCGATTGTTGCTTTATTTCTGGATCGTAGAAATGTACCCAAGTCTCATCCATAGCAACAATTCGGTTTAAGAAGTCTACATCGTTTTCAAATCGAGCACAGATCGAACGCGATGCTTCTACCCTTGCACGCTTTTGGTCAACATTCAAACATTTGGGGATACATTTTGCAGCAATTTTTCTCATGTCCAAATTGACGTGAACTATATGATGAACGTGTTCGTATGAAATATTCAGTGCTTAAAATATCTGTTTTAGCCCAATTCGACGGTCTGATAAAATCATGTCATGAACTGCATCGATATTTTCGGGGACTGACACAGAAGCCTTCCCGATCGGTCATCATCTTCAATGGAAAATTTACCTCTTTTGAAGCATGCAGTCCAATTTTTCACGGTCGCATACGAAGGACATTGATCACCAAGGGTATTAAGCATATCTTCGTAAATCTGCTTATCTCTTAATCCTTTTAAATACAGGTACTTGATGATGGCTCGATACTCCAATTTTTCGATTTTCACAATTTCGGTGGACATCTTTTTTCTTTTAATTTATTGCATAGCTCTGGTTTACTTTTTTGACGTCAAACTTCACACTGACACTTCTAATAAGTTATTGTTCGTTGCTACGGTAACGCAATATTTTGTTTATGCATGGAACTGGTCTAGGCTAACTAGATATCAATACATCCTCGTACTTCTGTATGAGAAGACAGTTCATAGACAATTGACAGGCATTATTCATACATAATTTTTGAATTTGTTGAAATATTAATGATATTTTCAAAAATATATATTTAGTACTACTTACTTCAAATTTAAATATAAGCGTACAGAACGAGGTGATAAGATTTTTAACAGGTGTACAGAAAATGCAATGAAATCTTATGTTGCCAAATAATTGTAAAAATAAAACCACTTCGCATAAGTAATATTTACGATCATAAATTCACTCTTTTTACACATATTAGAACGGATAAATGTACATAAGATGTGTTATGGCTTTATTTGAAATAAGCAACTCTTTAATAACCCCTGCCATATAAATATTTGAAAAAAAAAAAGATTTATATATTAATATATATATATATATAAATCACTTTGAATTTATAGATGAGAGGTAAACTAAGTATTTCGGAAAGTAAAGTGACGTTTCAATAGTTCAATTAATATTGTAAAGAAAAAACTTGTTTTAAAAATATAATTTCTATCATTCGACAAATATCGAACCCCCACTACGTCAACGGTTCTCACTGGTTGATTCCGCTACTAGTTGGATTCCCCAGCCATCTGTGATTGTACACAGAGGAATACACACAACCAAACTTAATATATGGAATCGCTCAGTATTTGTGACTAAAATATTTTGTAGGGAAAAAACTGGGCTACTCCTGTAATTTTATTTCGGTTCAAAGAAGATAATAATGCCTTATGTTGGACTAACAGATGTGCAGAAGGGAAAAATGGTTGCTCTCATTGAACAAGGAAAGCCCCAAAGAGACGTAGCAGAGGTAGTAGGCTTTACCCAGGGTGTTGTATCAAAAACGTATGTAAGGAATTTGGAATTAGGAACAGGACCGCTTTGTGTGCCAAATTGCTAGAAGAAATCCGAATGTTTCTGATCCAGAGCTGAAACGACAACTTCTAGAAGCTACAGGTGTAAATGTTTCAATTGAAACTATACGAAAAAGACTTCGTGTTCGAGGGTTGTACAGCAGGAGACAGTTACGGGTTCCAGAGTTGTCCGGGCAAAACAAAACTGACCGGCTAAATTGGTGCCTTCAACACCCAAAACTGGACAATTGAAAAAATGTGCTCTTTTCAGAATTGGCCTTAGATCAGATGATCCTCGAATTCGGGTTCTCAGACAAGGTAGACTCCAGGCTGCCAGATCTATCCCAAAATATAAAGGAGGAACCGTAATATTTTGGGGAGGTATTATGAGGGGACCTAAAATCCTTTGCTACCTCTCCAACAAACTTTAACTGGTCGGAGGTATGTTGATTTGGTGTTAGAGCCGGTAGTTAGGCTTTGGTGTGGTGCAATTGGGGATAATTTTCTCTTTAGGCAAGATAATGCACCTCCTCATACTAGCAGAGTGGTTAGAGAAGTTCTTGAAACGGAGTGTGTTACAATTTTAGACTGGCCTGCATGTTCACCGGACTTAAATCCAATTGAAAACTTGTGACCAGCTTAAAAAAAGGATTAGAGCTCGTCGGGACAATCCAGGAAATATCGCACAGCTCATTCAAACGGCGTTAAGAGAAAACATACCGCAAGAAAATGTTGACAATTTAATCAGCGCGAATTGGAGATTGAATAAGGGCTAGAGGTGACAATATGAAGCTTGGTTGTGTGTATATTAGCATTTTGGGCACTATAATTTGTAGATATAGGGTCATTTTTACCCATCTTGGAAGTCGTGGACCAAATTGAACACCTTAATCCTTTGACGGCCAAACATACAAGCTTTTTTACTGTTCTTGATTTGTCCTTGTTCGGGTTTTAGCAGGAAGCAGTATCGTTCTTTTATTAATCTTTCATTTTTTTGTACTGCTGACATGATTTATTGTTTGTAATGTATCATAAATTCACAACTGTTTAGTACAAATCTAAGTAATAAACATGTTTTATTTGACGTATTATTTTTATCTTAAACATTGTAATACCATGAATAATCTTTAAGACGAATTAGTCTAAAATAATCATAAAAAATACAAATTTTAATTTGTTCAATAAAATCAGCGCACACTCGTTCTCTGGACTTCAAAATGTATTCTAAGAACTTTAAAAATAGCCGAAAATCATTGCATTCCAGTACACCGACTAAGTAGCTAAGTCAAAACCATTGTATAATCTATAAATACTCAAAACATATGCTGTATACATCCTCCACCGAAATCAGTATTGAATCAGAACATTCTATTTTTTTTTCACTAACACATCTCTTAACATTTTCACACGAAAAGAACCTAATCAGAATTTGTCAAGTGTGGTTTGGTATCTAATTTATACTATTTACAGTTTTAAGTGTGACCAAAATCAAGTTCCTACTCAGTCTGCAAATGGATCCACTGTACCATTGGTGGATAATAGGAGGGCGGATCCAGAAGTTGGTGATTATGATCCCTTCCAGCATCGAAGTGTACCACATCCTACATCGTAAGTATCATTATTTTTTCAGGATTTCGGGCTGATTTTACTCGATCACCCTCGAATGTTCGAGAAGCCACGGGCTTCATTTGCCCCGCTGATATCAAAAATATACACAATTCTCACATAAACGATACAATACAAATAAATAAACTTGTGAAGCCACTAGCGACGAATAGATGGTCACAGTGAAATCACTGGGAATCGGACCGCTCTATTTCGATCACCCTCGAATATTCGAGAATCCGCGGGCTTCAAACGCCCCGCGCTTTAAAGTGAAATTCTGCGCGGAAAAGAATAACGATATCGATCGTGGGGAATCAGGCTATCTGATCAGATCAGAAGAAAGCTGAATTGGAGCTATCAAAACTTCAGAGGCTTGCCTGTCTGTGCATAACGGGTTCCATGAGAAGCAGCCCGACTGCGGCAATGGAAGCAATTCTCAATCTTCCGCCTCTTGCTCTGCATGTTAAGGCGGAAGCGAGGATGGCTGCTAATTGTCTCCGATAGTCTGGTAGCATTAAAATATTTAGTATGTCCTCAGATCAGATCAAGACTGGTCTGGGACTGTCTACAGAAACTTAAAACCATGACTAACCATAATAGAGTTACTCTTAAGTGGGTCCCGGGGCATAAGGGCATTGTAGGAAACGAAAAGGCAGACATCCTAGCAAAGCTGGGGTCTGAGACAGCTTTCACTGGTCCTGAACCAGTATTTGGGATATCTAAAACTGATGCACGTGGTTGTATATCTCGGTGGACTCAAACTAAACACCAGTCGTATACTGGAGACACGTGCCAAAACAGGAACACAGCAAACTCCTGGTCAAAAAGCCCTCGGAGACGCTGACCAACGAAATACTAAACCTTAGCAGGGCCCAAATAAGGATAGTGGCGGGTTTACTCACCGGTCACTGTACCCTAAGAAAGCACATGCCTACAATCGGCATATATAGGGAGGAACCTATCTGTCGGTTGTGCATGGAAGAGGCGGAGACAGCCTCACATTATCTTTGATTGTGAAGCATTATCTCACTGGAGACATAGACTCCTAGGACTAGAACATCCAAGGGAGGATTTTTCCGAGAAGAACCTAGTGAAAAGTCTGCTGAGCCTGATAAGGGCTACTGGTCTCACACGGCACAACCAAGAGCACAAAAAGCCTTAAGGCTGAGGTGCCGAGGACTTCAAGCCTTTGACTGGTGTGCTGATCCAACCAATCAATCAATCAACCCAATTAATGATTTTTTTTTATTTTTCAGGGATATGGATACACTTATTCATCTTCTTAAAGGAGCTCTTGGAAGTGGTATCTTAGCTATGCCGCTAGCGTTCTACCACGCCGGTCTATTTTTCGGCCTAATATGTATCTTCCTCATCGGTATAATTTGCACGTATTGCGTTCATATTCTAGTAAAATGTGCTCATATAATTTACCGCCGTCAAAAAGTACCATCTCTCAGTTTTGCTGAAGTTGCCGAAGCTGCTTTTCTGTTAGGTCCCAAACCTTTCCAAGCATGGGCAAAGTTTGCCAAAGCCATGATAAACTTTTTCTTAGTTGTAGATTTATTGGGCTGTTGCTGTGTATACATACTGTTCGTAGCTAAAAACTTGAAGCAAGTCGTCGACGCATACCTTGAAGATACCTACCATTACGACGTAAGGTTATACATGCTGGCACTGTTACCAATTTTAATTTTGATGATCATGATTCGTAACCTCAAATATCTCTCACCGCTATCCATGATAGCTAATATATTTATGGCGGTTGGTATCGGTATCACTTTCTATTATATTTTTGACGATCTTCCATCTCTCAACTCAAGACCTCACTTCGGTAGTATCACTACTTTACCGTCCTTCTTTGGTACCGCTATTTTCGCTTTGGAAGGTATTGGTGTAGTTATGCCTTTGGAAAATAACATGAAAAATCCTACTCATTTTATCGGTTGTCCTGGTGTACTTAACATTGGAATGTTTTTCGCTGTTATGCTCTATTCTTCAGTTGGATTCTTTGGATATTTGAAATTTGGTGACGATGTCCAAGTAGGAAGCATCAGTTTGAATCTACCACCCGACCAAATGTAAGTATATTTCAGAAAAAGTAATAAATTGACTGACCAGTTAGCTCTAAAGGAGCATCTATCAACTTTGTCAGAAATTGTTACTCAAGTAATTAGACTAACATTTAATAGTGACTGTATCAATATTTCAGATTAGATTTTATGAGGTGGCTAATCGGCATATTCCACTGCGACCTTTTCAGATCTATTGCGATCCTCTGAATCTTTAGCCCGGCTCTTTTTAAGCCTCGAGACTGAATCTTTCAAGTAATTTCTTGCCAGTGATTTCTAACCGCACATTCGCCAGGCAATCGTACTGACATAGGATGTGTTTTCCTCTTCTGTAAACCCCATTAGCTTTGAGTGCCTGTTAAGCTTACAGTGCCCTGTTAACAAACCGACTACGGCTTTGACAGTTTTCCTGTCTTTGCTTATTAGGTCTGCCGTAAACGTTTGCGAATGTCCTCTAATGAACTGTTTCGCCTGTCTCTGTCCTGGAGAGATAACCCATCATTCTAGAGATTTCTGTGCCACCCACTTCCTTGTGGCCATATTTACGACGCCGCAGAAGGGTTCCGGCATAATGAATAGCCTTGTCTGATCGTTTAATCCGCTAATTCGTTGCCCTTATTGATGTATACTGCCCACGTTTAATAAAATAAATTATATAAAAACCATTACTTTATTTTCAAAAACAAAAATACACGTGTCGTTCTTTAAGGCCATTTATTAGGTTAGTTTTTAGAAGGATAGGCATAGAAGAATAGTTCTATGGTAACGCTTTGTGTGTTGCCTAATACAGTAAACTTATGACCCTCGTACCCAGATTACCATGACTTTCCAGTGGTCTCAAAATGCGTTTAAGGCACCTATGCAATTCCATCGATATTAGAAATAGTTTTTTTAAGCAGTTTAAACGTATCACGGCAAATAAAAATATATTTTTATTTTTTGCAGATTGGCCCAATCCGTAAAATTGATGATTGCCATAGCTATATTCTTCACTTACGCCCTGCAATTCTACGTACCAATGGAAATTATCTGGAAGGCCGTAAGGAATAACTTTGAAAGAAAAACATTGGCAGAATACAGCATAAGATTTTCTTTAGTAACATTAACAGTAATTCTTGCAATTTTAATACCAAATCTTGGAGCATTCATATCTTTAGTAGGTGCTGTATGTCTGTCGATGTTGGGACTAATATTCCCTAGTATCATCGAATTGGTTACTTTCTATGAAGAACCCGGTTTGGGTCGCGGGAGATGGCGGTTATGGAAAAACATGTTTTTAATTGTGTTTGGACTATTAGGTTTTGTAACGGGAACCTATGTCAGCGTGCAGGAAATCATACAGGGTTGAGAAACTAATTTTTCAGTGTTTCTACAGTCGGCTTCGCAGGGAGTCTCTTAGAAAAAGGTTTTCCATGCCGGCTGGAACCCGGTTGTTCCTTAACAGACAATGGATCAGCTGAAAATTTGATATTTTCAACTGTAAGATCTTGTTAGGATCATTAGAAAGGAACTTTGGGCGACAGTCGGTACGAATAGGGGAATTGTCATTGAACAAGAAACCTTTTTCACAAACTGTAATACTATTTTTAAAAATATATTATTCTGGAGTATGCTCAATCTTCCAAAAATACCCAACGGTTTTTTTAAAAGATATATACTATAGTCATTATTATAAACTAATAAATATTTTCTCTATTAATTTCTATACCCATCATTCATTGTTTTATTCAGTTTTGTCAACATATTTGTCCACTCTCTATAGTTTTTCTGTTATACGGTTAGTTTATAAAAAATCAGTAACTTTTAATTATTCCTAACTTTGATCTACCCCCATCGCTAACTTATTACTAGAATTTTGGCAGCAGTTTGTTTATAATTGGTCTTAGTATTAAAAGTAAAGGACTTTTAAGATCAAGTAAAGCTTTTATAAACTACATAATCTAATCTATATCATTTAACTTATGAGGATTAGATTTGCGGCTAAAAATGTCTTATATACACTTACCATTATTATAATCAGTATTTTATTTATTCTTGAAGTTACCATTGAATAAACATAACACAAAGTCGGATCTGAAAGATCTTTATAGTACTGTAATTTTATGTGTTGATATCGTAAAACCTTATATTACAAATTAATTAACGAATTATGAATAAAAAGTTTTTACAGATCTAAAATTAATTCATTTCTGTAAATATCCGTCATCCGATTTATCAATCAGCCGTTCATTTTTATAAAATACAAAATGAGATTTATTTTCATTGAAAGTTCGGTCTGAAATTTATGTTAAAGTGTTAAATGATGTTTGTGGTTATTAATTATCAATAAGTATTTATTTTAAAAAATTCTGGAATTTAGAAAAAAGAATTGCTATCTCTTAGCTTTCTTTGCTTGTAAAGAACTTATGAAAGTTAATAATAATAATTTATTGATAATAGCATTGTGCTAACAACATTACAATAAATAATACATATGATACAATATAGTGAACATAACATATGATTAATATATAAAGTTATTTTTGTCCTGCGAGAACCTTCCGTTTTCAACATTTAAAAAGGTATAGAATTAGATTTTTTGACATAATTGGCAATTAGTAGCCCTGTATTAGGTGAAGACTGTTACTGTTACTCTATAAAAGTGGTAGCTATACAAATACAATTTGGCAAAGTCCATAAACTATAGTGTATATAATTTAAAAAACAAAGCTGTAAGTTTTGGAGGAAAAATATACAAATCAAACATATCGAAAAGAAATTTATAAAATCACACTAACATTGAGAGTTTTCTTGTTTATGGTAAGACCCCTAAAACCATTGGAAGTAAGAGTATCAGATTTAACACCTCAATATTTACTATCCAATGGCCGCCTATAGAGGAAAACCAAATATTAACATCTTTTTATAACCTTAGGGAGAGAAATCTTATTCCTAATGTTTTATTTAATTTTAAGTAGGGACGTATATATAGTGTGCATCAATAACACGAGAGAAATTTTAAAATTGACACCTTTTTTGTATTACAAAATTCCTCTCTGGTTATTCCGCAAATTAGATCTGTTTGCACAGTGAATCAGTATTAACAAAAAATTAAAGTATTTGTCAATTGATCATAATTCAAAATTTGTATGTATGACTAATTGATAGGTATCGACAAACGAAAATAAAAAAAAATTAAAATTATATTTTTTCAAATATTCACCTGATCCTTATCAAGAAATTATTTATATATACTTAATTTATAAGTGAAACCAATAGATATTATAATGACTCCCTGTCAAAAAGCACTACCTATAAAATCTGTACACTTTGACAACTTTGAGAAAAGTGTCTGCCAACACAAACCATAAAAAAACAGATTTTGTAAGGTGTTATTTTATAGTTGAAAGATTAGTATATTAAATAATCTGTATATAAGGACTCTAGAAATGCTGTGCTAAATGTAGACTGCAGTGTCAACTGTGATTTTGAGAAGTAAACCTTTATTAAGTAGTTATTTCTTTCGGTGATTTGTTTTTAGTAAAATTATTTAACTTCATTAAATCTTCTTCATTTCAATTCATCTTTTTTATAGTGAGACCTCATTTATTTATACGAATGTGATTGTTTAGATAATATTTTATGCTCAAATTATAGTGTTTTTGATCAGTGTTCATTTCTTCTTGTTTACAAACACAAATAATTTTCCATAGCCGCTGTTGCCTACTATAGACTAAAACTGTAAAGTTTATATGAATCACGTTAAAGTTGAAATATTTTATTTTTATGAAAATAATAATGAGAACAAGCAATATAAATAGTTGTAGTGTGATTCAAATAAATAATGTATATATTTTTTGTTGTAACAAATTGTATTCTAGTAAAATCAAATTAAATTGAAAGTATGGAATAATATTCAATCCAAATTATATAAATATCAGAGAATGCAACATTGTTACCTCAAATATTATAAAAACTAAAAAATCTATTCTTTTAAAATTTATTATTTTCCACATTCGTAGAATAGATTTTATAGCAGTATTAAGATTTTTTCTCTTTAGAGTTTTTTGTAGGTAACTAAATGTAAACAGAGAAAAAGTCTACTTAGTTTAAACTTAAATTTTTTTATTGCAGTTATTTCAAATATTACCGAATGATATCGATACTTCTACTAGTAGAAAAGATAATTAATATACAGTCTAATAATTTGACATAAATACAGTTCCTTGTCACAGAAACCTTCATTATTTAGAAAATTTAGCTTGAGCTTCATAAGGTATAACATATGTCACTTGGTTTCTTCAGTTAAGCCATAGTACTCACCAATTTTAAAGATTATCCCTTGAAAAATGTCGGATAGTTTACCAGACCCTTATTTCTTGCATAACGTATATTGGCGAAGACTATTCTTAATCACAAATCTAAATTGAATATAATGGTTCCTTTTTATTACATTTCTTATATTTTCAAAAAATTAGTTACAGTATCAGAATCTCTAGAAGGGCAAATAAGTCTTAACATTTTCAGAGTAAGATCCAATGTCATTATTCTTTTATTTCTCCATTATTATGCCAATTTTACTTACACTAGATATTGTATAAAGTTCAGTTATTGTTTAATGATGTTAGTTTTCTACTTTCTACCTAATTACAATTTTCCATTAAATAACTTATTTGCTGTCACTTGTCCCTTGTCGTGTCATGTGGTATGTTCCACACGCACGATCAAACCATAGATAACCTACGGTCAAACTTCAATTCTGAGACTGAAACGGGAACGTGTTTAACAAAAATATTTCTTTTCTACTTAGATAAACTAAATTCAATTCAATTAGTATTTTTTAGAAAAATGTTTATTTGCTAGAACCGAAGTGGTATCGCGATTCGGTATTATTTTCTGTATTAAATATACCTCTTATATTTCAGTAGAAGGTTTGAACACTAATACAAGTGAACACAGTAAGAAAACAGTATTTATAGTTCCAAAGGAACTGTGTGACTTGGTGCCTTAATACCTGAATCTGGATTTTTCTCCAGACGATGGAACAGAGAAGTTGAAAACAGGGTTTGGTCGCAAAAAATCGAAAACAAAGGGAATATTTCCTAATTCCTCAAAAACACACAGAAACTTCTCATATTGTAGAAAATTTTTATAAGTAAACGAACATTTCATTTTCTGATATTTGCTTTAAAATGAATTTATACAAAAAAGTATCTTGTTGAAAAATGATGGAAATTATTCTGTGTGTTAGAAGTTTACTTTCATTTTTGAGGTATTAAAAGTTTGAGGCAAATTTGGTCAACAAATTATTTTTTTATAAATTATTTTAAAATCTATTCAAAATTTTCCAGTATCTCTCATAAACTTATTATAGTATAAAAATATCTATACACTATACAGGCATTATAAATGATCAACTTTGTCCAACTTCCAAATTATTGCCTGCTTGTGAAGAGTGATAGAGAATTCATGTGCCAAGTGTTATGAGAGTTTGACGATAGCAGTAGATTTCTAATTTTTTAGTATTATTTTTAGACTTTGTGCATGAATTTGATATCTTATTTTTTGGAAATAAGTCAGTAGTTCCCAGAAGAATTTTGTTATCAATATTTTATGTGAATCGTTTAAAAAGAAATTAAACCGTAAATTAATTACTGCATTCTTATTTACCTAACATATCCTTTTATTCCCCATATTTCACGATTATTGAAAAAATAGACTAGAATGAAGGAAATTCAATTAACTTGTGAATATTTTTTGATCTTGGGAGAGGACAGTAGGTCGTAAAGAACTATAACTTCTGGAAATATAGATTTAAAATTCACCTGCACATGTAAAATTTTCCCCTGAACTGATTTGTGGACCTAGAACGTTCTATCTCTTAAGTTAGTTGAGTTTATAGTACCTTTTGGTTTCAGAAAGTAGATTTTCGAAAATTTACATTCACATTTATTATTCATGAAACCGAAACTCTACAAGTTGGGCTCTTATAAATTTGTTTTCCTTTTGCACTCTAGTCTTTTGAGAATACTCCTCAAATTTCGGTTCAAAATTCATAGTTTGGTGGTATTTACAAAACCCTATTGTTACTAATTTTTAGCATATATTCATAAATTGCAAAAATGTTTGTCTCCTAAATTTTGAACAAAGTGTATGGAAATATTTCCCTATATTGCTCGCATAGCTAACAAATATTTGAATCGACATTCACCTACTTAATATATGTATGTATTCCGGCTGTCTTTCAAAAAAATATAATACGAAATATATAATACTTACATAGGGTTAACATATATCATCTACAGCTTTCAACATTGTTAAAGCACAAAGTTTTTCACAATTTTCTTAATGAAATTCACTAAATGTTCAAAAAGGAACTCACGAAAATAAAAATGGAGACGCCGCCGAACGCTGAATAACCGGCCAAACTAAACAATTGAAGATCATGATTCAACTTTCTATGCATACCTACTATGGTTAAAAAACTGCGTTGTTGGTGTTGTGTCACATCAAGATTTTTGCTCAGAAATAAGGAGCTGTTGACAAACTGAAAATATTTTTATAATTATTTTAAATGTTTTTATTTAGTTTTGATATTTTGGTGAAGCATTTTTAGATTAGTAGGAATATAATCTAAAGTTTATAAAAAGGGTAAGTAGGTATAATTACTTAAAAATCTGAAATATGGGCTTACCTACTTAGTTATTCTTTCCATTTTTCAAATATCTCTGCCTTTATAATAAATCTACTGGTGGCGCAGCCTGCTGCACGAAAAAAGTAGCTTCCGATTCACGGTATGCTATATCGCTGCCGGGCTTTATATTCAAATGTAGTGATGATTTGGATTTTAATCTTCACAACGCAGATTAGATCAGTATGCCAGATTACTAGAAAGTCCATAGCATGGAACTATTGTAGACTTCATAGGTTATCTGTGGTCTCCATGTCCATAACGGAAAATTTTCTTAGTCACATAATCATTTCCACAAAACATTAACCTACGGACTACGGTCCGTAGGTTAATGTTTTGTGATCATTTCTTAGTTGGCAGAAATGATTTTACTGCACGTGTCGTTTACGAACTGTCTCCTGTCTCTAAAGTGAAGGAAGTGTCAAAACGTAAAATGTGAAGTGTTAAATGTTGACATAACTTTGATGAGAAATTAAAATTTACATTAATATCAATAATAAAATTAACTAGGTGTGCTTACGTGGAATATATTTTGATTGTTTATTATAGTTTAGTGATAATTCTTGCGTAAATATATTTTTTTCAATTGCTGTAAATCCAAGCAGATTTTCAGTTTTCCTACACGTCACGAACAACAATGAAACCCTTGGATAAATCTTGGGGCTTTTACAATTGACTGTTTTAATTTTCTACAAAATGCAATCTAATTTAAGAACTAAGGAGATGTTCATTTTGAGAGCTCTTGAGAAAATTCTAAATGATAAAGAAATCAAAAGATCATATCATTCTCAACTTAAAAGAGCTTGTGAAACTGCCCTAGGTAAGAATATACAAAAGTTATGCCTTTGAATAAACGAAAATAATTTATTCTCATGCATTATTTCCTAAACATGTTTACTTGTTATTCCAGAGTTTTTATTAGTTCACATAATATCATAGTATGCATATTGATTGTATGTATTTTAAAACTATCATTGATTGTGTAATTATTATAGAAACTGAATTGTTAATTGTGTTACTTAAAAGTGTTGTAACAACAATATTTTACAGAGCAGTTTTTTGTAATACAATCAATTTTTTAAGAACAAAAATTTTATAATGACCTTTATAAATCAGCGAGAAGCTAGCTCCTGGCTCCTAGCGAGGGAAATTGATCTGGCAACACCGCTCAACCGTCGATCGGACCCGCCAGTTACGGGGGGAGTATGCAATTGAAGCAATTTAAGTGTGATAATTTGTAGGAGTAAAGTTTTTTATTAGTCAGAACAAACCCTCTGGATGAAAAAATATAAAAAACAAATTAATTGAGAAAAAATCTATTTTGCTACTGTAATAATATCGATATAACTATGAATTTTTGAAGAAAAATTACAACTTTCTTTTTAGTACTGCAAAGCCATATATCGATGTCCCTCGTTTAAATTTCGCACAGAGGTTGATAATGTAATAGTCTTTCATATTCCATATCCAAAACTCGCTGACAAACGTTACGAGGGTCGAAAAAATTGAATATTAAGCCATTTTAAAAAAAATTACAACTTTCTTTTCATTACTGCAAAGCCATATATCGATGTCCCTCGTTTAAATTTCGCACAGAGGTTGATAATGTAATAGTCTTTCATATTTCATGTTCAAAATTCGCTGACAAACGTTACGAGGGTCGAAAAAATTGAATATCAAGCCATTTTAAAAAAAATTACAACTTTCTTTTCATTACTGCAAAGCCATATATCGATGTCCCTCGTTTAAATTATGCACAGAGATTAACAATGTGATAGTCTTTCATATTCCATATCCAAAACTCGCTGACAAACGTTACGAGGGTCGAAAAAATTGAATATCAAGCCATTTTAAAAAAAATTACAACTTTCTTTTCATTACTGCAAAGCCATATATCGATGTCCCTCGTTTAAATTATGCACAGAGATTAACAATGTAATAGTCTTTCATATTCCATATCCAAAACTCGCTGACAAACGTTACGAGGGTCGAAAAAATTGAATATTAAGCCATTTTAAAAAAAATTACAACTTTCTTTTCACTACTGCAAAGCCATATATCGATGTCCCTCGTTTAAATTTCGCACAGAGGTTGATAATGTAATAGTCTTTCATATTTCATGTTCAAAATTCGCTGACAAACGTTACGAGGGTCGAAAAAATTGAATATCAAGCCATTTTAAAAAAAATTACAACTTTCTTTTCATTACTGCAAAGCCATATATCGATGTCCCTCGTTTAAATTATGCACAGAGATTAACAATGTAATAGTCTTTCATATTCCATATCCAAAACTCGCTGACAAACGTTACGAGGGTCGAAAAAATTGAATAATAGGCAGTTTTGAAAAAAATTAAAACTTTCTTTCCATCACTGCAAAGCCATATATCGATGTACCTCGTTTAAATTTCGCACAGAGGTTGATAATGTAATAGTCTTTCATATTTCATGTTCAAAATTCGCTGACAAACGTTACGAGGGTCGAAAAAATTGAATAATAGGTATTTTTGAAAAAAATTACAACTTTCTTTTTGTTACTGCAAAGCCATATATCGATGTCCCTCGTTTAAATTTCGCACAGAGGTTGATAATGTGATAGTATTTTATATTTCATGTTCAAAATTCGCTGACAAACGTTACGAGGGTCGAAAAAATTGAATATTAAGCCATTTAAAAAAAAATTACAACTTTCTTTTCATTACTGCAAAGCCATATATCGATGTCCCTCGTTTAAATTTCGCACAGAGGTTGATAATGTAATAGTCTTTCATATTTCATGTTCAAAATTCGCTGACAAACGTTACGGGGGTCGAAAAAATTGAATATCAAGCCATTTTAAAAAAAATTACAACTTTCTTTTCATTACTGCAAAGCCATATATCGATGTCCCTCGTTTAAATTATGCACAGAGATTAACAATGTAATAGTCTTTCATATTCCATATCCAAAACTCGCTGACAAACGTTACGAGGGTCGAAAAAATTGAATATTAAGCAATTTTAAAAAAAATTACAACTTTCTTTTCATTACTGCAAAGCCATATATCGATGTCCCTCGTTTAAATTTCGCACAGAGGTTGATAATGTAATAGTCTTTCATATTTCATGTTCAAAATTCGCTGACAAACGTTACGAGGGTCGAAAAAATTGAATATCAAGCCATTTTAAAAAAAATTACAACTTTCTTTTCATTACTGCAAAGCCATATATCGATGTCCCTCGTTTAAATTATGCACAGAGATTAACAATGTAATAGTCTTTCATATTCCATATCCAAAACTCGCTGACAAACGTTACGAGGGTCGAAAAAATTGAATATTAAGCCATTTTAAAAAAAATTAAAACTTTCTTTTCATTACTGCAAAGCCATATATCGATGTCCCTCGTTTAAATTTCGCACAGAGGTTGATAATGTAATAGTCTTTCATATTTCATGTTCAAAATTCGCTGACAAACGTTACGAGGGTCGAAAAAATTGAATAATAGGTATTTTTGAAAAAAATTACAACTTTCTTTTTGTTACTGCAAAGCCATATATCGATGTCCCTCGTTTAAATTTCGCACAGAGGTTGATAATGTAATAGTATTTTATATTTCATGTTCAAAATTCGCTGACAAACGTTACGAGGGTCGAAAAAATTGAATATCAAGCCATTTTAAAAAAAATTACAACTTTCTTTTCATTACTGCAAAGCCATATATCGATGTCCCTCGTTTAAATTATGCACAGAGATTAACAATGTAATAGTCTTTCATATTCCATATCCAAAACTCGCTGACAAACGTTACGAGGGTCGAAAAAATTGAATAATAGGCATTTTTGAAAAAAATTACAACTTTCTTTTTATTACTGCAAAGCCATATATCGATGTCCCTCGTTTAAATTTCGCACAGAGATTAACAATGTAATAGTCTTTCATATTCCATATCCAAAACTCGCTGACAAACGTTACGAGGGTCGAAAAAATTGAATAATAGGCATTTTTGAAAAAAATTAAAACTTTCTTTCCATCACTGCAAAGCCATATATCGATGTACCTCGTTTAAATTTCGCACAGAGGTTGATAATGTAATAGTCTTTCATATTTCATGTTCAAAATTCGCTGACAAACGTTACGAGGGTCGAAAAAATTGAATAATAGGTATTTTTGAAAAAAATTACAACTTTCTTTTTGTTACTGCAAAGCCATATATCGATGTCCCTCGTTTAAATTTCGCACAGAGGTTGATAATGTAATAGTATTTTATATTCCATATCCAAAACTCGCTGACAAACGTTACGAGGGTCGAAAAAATTGAATATTAAGCCATTTTAAAAAAAATTACAACTTTCTTTTCATTACTGCAAAGCCATATATCGATGTCCCTCGTTTAAATTTCGCACAGAGGTTGATAATGTAATAGTCTTTCATATTTCATGTTCAAAATTCGCTGACAAACGTTACGAGGGTCGAAAAAATTGAATATCAAGCCATTTTAAAAAAAATTACAACTTTCTTTTTAATACTGCAAAGCCATATATCGATGTCCCTCGTTTAAATTTCGCACAGAGGTTGATAATGTAATAGTCTTTCATATTCCATATCCAAAACTCGCTGACAAACGTTACGAGGGTCGAAAAAATTGAATAATAGGCAATTTTGAAAAAAATTACAACTTTCTTTTTGTTACCGCAAAGCCATATATCGATGTCTCTCGTTTAAATTATGCACAGACATTGATGATGTGATTGTTAAAGCCAGTAAACTTTTATAGTTACTGTATCACCCGGTATGTTGGGTGGAATTTCGGTTTCAAAAATGCCATTATTTTGTAAGTCATTTAGGAAAGAAAGTTTATGTTTCGTCTAAGTACCAGCCATACGACCTATTATCTATTATTTATTGCCGAAGATCAGGGTTCGTCTAGGGGCTGGTGTTTATGACACTCAACAGCTATTTGAAGTATCATATAATATATCGATTTTGTAAATGTGTTTTTACTTAAGAAACCAGAATTTGTTTTCTGGCACTTTGGTAGATATACAGTACTTCACAGAATTCGAAAAGAATCGGAGGCAGATTTGGGACGGATATTTTTTATTAAATACGGGCAATTAATATTCGAACTCTTCCGGTTCTTTCACGTATAATCATTATTTGAATATATATTATAAGTAATTTATTATCGCGCTGTTTTATATAGCTTATTGTTAGCTATTCAATTAAAAGGGTTGAGATTACTGATTAAAAGGTTGTAAACTTAACACGGCCTTTTTCTTTATTTCGAACCGACGTGTTGCTAAGACGGGTAGTTTTAGTGACGCGACAGTAATAGTCTTTCATATTCCATATCCAAAACTCGCTGACAAACGTTACGAGGGTCGAAAAAATTGAATATTAAGCCATTTTAAAAAAAATTAAAACTTTCTTTTCATCACTGCAAAGCCATATATCGATGTACCTCGTTTAAATTTCGCACAGAGGTTGATAATGTAATAGTCTTTTATATTTTGTTATATTATATTTCTAGCCTATTGCATTTATTAGACAAGACCCAATACCAAGATCACTTCACTTGATTTATTAGGTATACAAGACTCTTTAACAAAGATGGAATATACTTTGGAACACGTGTCGTTTTGTTTATATCATCGGTAATAAAATATATAATATACGACCAAGCTTGAAAAGAAGACAGGACAAGTTTAGGGTTTTGAAAAGTGAAGTGCTATCTGGGAATTAGATTATTGTGGAATGTTTAGTCTATGCATAGGTATAGCCGTTGTACTGAAACCAGTAAATTTGGATAGTTACAGTATCCCCGAGTTTTATTATTATTATAGTTTACCTTCCCAATCTTACAATTTCATGTTCAAAATTCGCTGACAAACGTTACGAGGGTCGAAAAAATTGAATATTAAGCCATTTTAAAAAAAATTACAACTTTCTTTTCATCACTGCAAAGCCATATATCGATGTACCTCGTTTAAATTTCACACAGAGGTTGATAATGTAATAGTCTTTTATATTTCATGTTCAAAATTCGCTGACAAACGTTACGAGGGTCGAAAAAATTGAAACCTGGTATAAACCAGTTCCAAAATATCCTCGTTTCCACATCACCCAGGAGGTAGAGGATACGATGCGTTTTTTTTAACGTGGTTTCCCCCTATTAGGCCTAATCCACCAAAAATGAAATCATGAATTTTGATTCGCAAATAACAAAAAAATAATGATAAACTATGCAAGGGAATGAATTATTAGTTTTGTAGTAAAGTAATGGCTTAGATAACCAGGACTAGTCTTGTTCACACAACGAAAAATTATCATTCAATTCTTTTGTCTCCGGAAGTGTCTGGCTCTCAAATATCATACGAAGACACTGGCGCATTTATCTTAAACCACAGGGTGGTCAAGACTTCTGGAGTTTTTTCTCCAAGTGTCTGGCGAATCGCGATCATTAAAATATCAAATTTAAAAATATCATTGCCACCTCTGAAATATCATACGAAGACACTGGCGCATTTATCTTAAACCACAGGGTGGTCAAGACTTCTGGAGTTTTTTCTCCAAGTGTCTGGCGAATCGCGATCATTAAAATATCAAATTTAAAAATATCATTGCCACCTCTGAAATATCATACGAAGACACTGGCGCATTTATCTTAAACCACAGGGTGGTCAAGACTTCTGGAGTTTTTTCTCCAAGTGTCTGGCGAATCGCGATCATTAAAATATCAAATTTAAAAATATCATTGCCACCTCTGAAATATCATACGAAGACACTGGCGCATTTATCTTAAACCACAGGGTGGTCAAGACTTCTGGAGTTTTTTCTCCAAGTGTCTGGCGAATCGCGATCATTAAAATATCAAATTTAAAAATATCATTGCCACCTCTGAAATATCATACGAAGACACTGGCGCATTTATCTTAAACCACAGGGTGGTCAAGACTTCTGGAGTTTTTTCTCCAAGTGTCTGGCGAATCGCGATCATTAAAATATCAAATTTAAAAATATCATTGCCACCTCTGAAATATCATACGAAGACACTGGCGCATTTATCTTAAACCACAGGGTGGTCAAGACTTCTGGAGTTTTTTCTCCAAGTGTCTGGCGAATCGCGATCATTAAAATATCAAATTTAAAAATATCATTGCCACCTCTGAAATATCATACGAAGACACTGGCGCATTTATCTTAAACCACAGGGTGGTCAAGACTTCTGGAGTTTTTTCTCCAAGTGTCTGGCGAATCGCGATCATTAAAATATCAAATTTAAAAATATCATTGCCACCTCTGAAATATCATACGAAGACACTGGCGCATTTATCTTAAACCACAGGGTGGTCAAGACTTCTGGAGTTTTTTCTCCAAGTGTCTGGCGAATCGCGATCATTAAAATATCAAATTTAAAAATATCATTGCCACCTCTGAAATATCATACGAAGACACTGGCGCATTTATCTTAAACCACAGGGTGGTCAAGACTTCTGGAGTTTTTTCTCCAAGTGTCTGGCGAATCGCGATCATTAAAATATCAAATTTAAAAATATCATTGCCACCTCTGAAATATCATACGAAGACACTGGCGCATTTATCTTAAACCACAGGGTGGTCAAGACTTCTGGAGTTTTTTCTCCAAGTGTCTGGCGAATCCCAATTATCAAAATATTAAATATCACGGTAATGACTTCGACCGACTATGATCGTATACGATTTTTATAATTTTCGCAAAGCGCGCAAGAAAATTCACCCGGAAATTGCTCGTCTAATCTCTGTGTTTCGTCTACATCCCTATTGTTAATACAAGAATAATAGATCCATCTATTACAAAATGAACACTGTATCCAATCATCAAATGACTTTCCTCTCCCTACACAAAGTCTATGAAGATCTCCGCACAAACAATATTGTTCCAAACTATCCGAATTTTCTAGAATAAACGTTTGAAGATATTCGCGAAACAATTTTGGAGGACCTAAGTTTTTCAAATTGAAATTAAGATTGTCAATGATACTTTTTGAGAACATTAAAATGAAAACACCACAATTGTGTTGATCAGTCTGCAGTGAGTGGTTTATCTCAAAGGGAGTCCAGGACGACTTGTCAAATTGAAAATAATCTAAAAAAACATTCATAAATCTAATTGACTCCGATATACTACTTCCAAAGGGATTTACAAAAGAAAAAGCTTTATTTTCAATATCCGCGACTGCTAAACACCAATGGTTATTATTTATCAAAACAGGAATTAAAGTTATACCGTAACATGATATTTGTGGCTTTTCAAAATTATTGGGATTGTTGAAAATATGGGAAGAATCAACGCTAGATATAACACATATTCGGTTTGTACGCCCTTTCGCAAAAACAAAAAGAATGATATCTATCAGAAAATTTGATAGCCACATTTTGTAAATGTCATTGTTATCCGCGAGCAACATATAATCACCAAT
This sequence comes from Lochmaea capreae, assembly GCA_949126875.1. Classification (NCBI taxonomy): domain Eukaryota; kingdom Metazoa; phylum Arthropoda; class Insecta; order Coleoptera; family Chrysomelidae; genus Lochmaea; species Lochmaea capreae. The sequence continues at coordinate 24,278,113 of OX421404.1, forward strand.
ATCAAGAAAATCGAAAGGTTTAGCTCCCTCATAAATTCCAACAACGTAGCGCACACCGAAATCGGAATAATAATCTTTGTTCTTCATAGTATAATTTGTGCGAGTCTGTATAGCTGATTGAATTTTCTGAGCATAAGACGGCTGAAGGCGTTTATTCAAATTAATCGCATTATTCAAGTAAGTTTGTTTCATTTTTCGTTTTTTCGCCCATTTTTCGGTCGCGAGCATTGACTTTCTATTAATCTGTGCTTTTAGGTCCAATTTCCGTTTGATGCCCCTAGCACACCCTGATTTTGGAATGTTCAATTTAATTTCTCTATATTTAGCTAACACAATTTCCCGAGATGCCCGTATGAATCTACTACATTTTTGATTACGTGGTAACCGAAAATTATTTTTCAACTGTCCAAACCAATTCTCTACCGGCGCGTTACTAAATCTTTCTTTACTATGATCGCTGATGACGTTAGACCATAGAGGAAGGAAAGGCAAAAATTTTTTTAATATTACATTTATTAATTCTGGATAAAAATACTCGTTTTTTATTCCAGTAATACAGCTGGGTTCAACAAAATTATCAAAAATGTTTTTGAAATATTTATAAAAATTGCTATTCTCAAAATTGGTGTTGGCTTTCTCTTCAACATTGACATTTATTTCATCGAAATCATAATTTTCATTATTATCGGAAACTAGAAGTGACAAACTGTATTCCACTTCGCTGGATTTAAATTTTGATAAGCACAAAATTACTAAGTTTTTGAACCACTTTCCCACCTCTTCGAGATTACTAACAGAAAATAATGATGCCAAAATAGTTTTAAAAAAAAATTTATGTTGCCGATTGCTCACAAGTTTATTAACATCATTAACAATTATTTTTACGAAATGACAACAACATATTTTCAAAAAAATTGATGGTTTCTTTGGGTTCGTAGATAGGGTACATAAATCGAAACATAGATTAATATAATCAGTCAATGATTCCATGCCAATTAACTGGCGTATAACCGCGTTCATCAGCGCGAAACTAAAATCCGTCACAACTGTAGAAAAAGGGGGCCATTTCTGATTATTGAGGGTGGCATAGTCTTTGATATATTCTAACCAATAACCGATACTCCGTGCATCGTGTTGATCAGTAACCATTTCGAAGATTGGGCATATAAATTTGTTTTCAGGTATGTGGATAACCGCCGCATAATAAAAAATGCGTTTCTTCTTGTCTTTGTCGGGATACCTGACTAAACTTCCCGTCGCGTCTAAGTGTAAAGTTACACAGGGTTCCTTCATATTGGCTGCTTGTAGTATAAACAGCTGTTCTCTGCTACATACATATACTGCAAAATCGTCGATTAGTCTTAAAATATATTCAGGGTGTTCCTTCTTCATTAACCGTAGATCCATATAGTCATCTTCATCTCTATCTAATTGCGACATAGCTTCTGACTTAATTTTCCTGTACACCACTAGAGACTTGATATTTCCCAGATTTCCATTGACTATTTCGCTACTTGGTGTAGAATTAATATCTGTCATACGAACAGAAGAAGAGGTGGATGATATTAATTTATTTGATAACAATTGCCGCTCGTGCGCACGGACGTATGTAGTATATTTATCATTTGGATTATGGCAAATACCGCGAAAAGAGCTATGAACACTACCGACAACATCCGAATGTTGTCTTCGAAGACGAATAACGAAAGTTTTGCACTGTTTATGACTACAGTAAGCATATATAGTGTATACTGTTTTGTATTTATCAGAAAACGATTTCTTAAAATGTAACACGCAGGCACTATTGATATTTTTAAATTTATGGCGTATGGTGGTATAATATTTGTGTAATTTACCATTAATATTTATATCCGAAAATTCTTGCGATGACATTTTAAAAGAACCCTCGTAAAATGCGCAATTACTAAAATTGAAATTTTTCCTCACATTTCTGGAACCAGCATCCATAACATTTTCAATTTCTTTAGGAGGCTCATCGCTTTTTTCGAAGTATAGATTCCTTATTGAAATAGGGATATCTTGGGAATTTGGTGGGGTAACATTTAAAATATCTGTGACACTAGTGTTATCTTCGGAATACTGTTTACTATTAGAATTATCGACTGGTAAAAATGAAGCTGCTTGTTGCACTTCTTCATCAAGATAACTATAATTTTGAACATAATCCAAGATTTCGCTGGTAGCACTGGAGTTGTCGGAAACGTGATTAGACTCCGTGCAAGAATTGTTCAAACTATCATTAGATAAACAACTACTTTTACAAAGGCCTGGGGTGATCTCTTTGCTATTTAATTTGGGCATATTGCGTAACCATTTTAGTTTTAGCCTATAACGATTTTTCTTCAAATTACGTATGCCTAAATATGCACACAAGGAGCCATACACTCCATTGGATGAATTGTACCCACCGAGCAAATCATTCAAGACAAACGACGAGTGATTGTTTACAAAGCATAAAATTTTTTCTATTTCGGGATCTGATATACATTCCGGATTATTGTTTTCAAGAAAAAATTGTTTAATATTGCCAGTGTTTCTATTAAGAATCCGTTGGATTTTATAAATATTACAAGTTGAGGAGTTTTTAAAATAAAGCTGGCAAGTTTTCACTAATATCTCGTTATCTATTTTCAATTCCGAAAAATACTGATAAGAGGCACCAGGTACCTGTTGTAAAAGACACTCCGAAAGTTTTTTACAATCAATAATAGTTTTTCGAGGCATATTGCAAACTCAACTTTAAAGTTATCGGTAAGAAACGATTTCACTCATACGAGTACCATAAAATGCATAAACGAAAACTAATGGCTGTACAGTGTACGTATACCTATAAAATAGTTAAAATTATTTGTTTGTTACTTTATTACTTGTAGGTAAGCGAATTTATAAATATCAATCAACAATTTCTACGGAAGATGAATGTTAAATCTATGTAAGATAAGGTTAATTGAGAAACATGCAGTGATTATATATAAAAAGATTTTTAGGTTTGCCTGACAATAATCCAAAAAAAATCGCTTTGAATCACTGGACACACACTCCTCACAAATTCTAAAAATCTAATGGCGAGTGCGGGAAAGGTTTTTGTTGGTGTACATTTCGTTATTAATTTGCATGTTTTTCAACACATTCTATCCCTTTTGTTTCGATGGAAAACCGATAAGATAGAGATATTTTGAAAAACGCAATCAGTGCTTCTTGATTCTAGTATGCTAACGGTTTTTTTTCCGTCAATAACTTCTGTCTCATCAGATTTCCATTGAAAATAAAAGGACATAATGTGCCATTACAGGCGGGGTTATGAATTTAAAAAGGCGGGAGTATTGAAAATAGTGCAATCAGAAATGAGAATTAGATGCACATTCAGTCCAATTCTCCGTCTCTGTTCTATTTATCTCAGACGCACTACATGTATCGATCGAATCGATCCACTTTTCGGATTTGTAGCATACTAATAGAAAAATCGATAGTCTGTCTCTTTTTTTCCGATGGAAAACTGATGAGATACAAATAAGTGATCGATTGGTGAAACAAAAGGATTTGTGACGCCCTCTTTGTGGGATTTGAATCTTTCTGTCTAAAATATATTTGCATCTCTACTTGTTCTTGTTAATAATAACCGTGTATTTTTCCAATTTTAAATCCCTCGCCTTTAAAATGTAAGTATCAGTATACATTGATAGTTATTTATTTATAAAGAACGAAAAGTGAAGTTTGAAAGTAGGAATTAGTCGTTAAGACTATCTAGGCCGAAAATGATTGTGTGAATCTTTAGAATCACTTTTGGTATGAGCTAAATATAAAGTTTTATTTCACACTGTAATAGTTGAACTATATTTAAAAAAAAGTCATGATACTGCTCAAATTATAATAATGAATTTTGCGGTAAGGGTAATAAGGTAGAGTTTGAGTTACTCCTATGTTGTGCATATGGCCGACATTTCAAACCATCACCTATCTAGTCTCCATGCATTGCATGCTATCACCAATCATCTGGATCGTTTGATAAAGTTTACAGATTGACTAGGTACCATGCATATTTATAGTTTTATCCGTTTTTTAAGACAATTTCCGTTCTTTAAGATTTATAGTTATTTAAGCAACAAGTGTTTTCCCTATCTTCAAAAACTAATATTTTCGATATGACTGTATGTTTGGTTGCCTATAGGAAAATCGTATATTAATAGAAAATCGTTCATTACTGGGGGTCATTAATTAATTATTTTGTGTACATTTTAAATCAGGTCAAAAACGCACTGTCGACGGAAAAAGTTGTTATATTTTTGGGAGTAAAATATTTTGGTTTAGATTTAATGATTTTTTCGCTAAATTAGCTGTTTTCAATTTCAATACAAGTCTTAATTACCAATATAAACCAGATGAAAATGAACGAAAAAGGAAGACGGAATTAAGTAGTATGAAAACAAAATTAGTTGATAGAATTTTAAACACCTAGGAATTTAAGAGTTCACATTAAAGTACTAGGATGTTCATGTTTCACTTTATGTACCATAAATAAACGTAAGTATGAAATGAAAAAAATATATTCGTCTTTGTAAATATTTAGTATCGTAATTTTCTTTAGGGACTACTATAAATTTTGGAGGCAATTTGAAACTAAAAAAATCCCCACTTTCCACATAAATATAATCCGTGGAGATTTATTCCATAGCAACGGTTGCATAGGACATTGTGTGTCGAGGGACTTCAGAATGTCCAAAGGTATCGCCCTCCGATTTCGGTAAGTCTATGTCACTGACCCTCTTTATCAGTATGAAGTTCTTATTATTTTTCCTGCTTAAAATACGATTTGAATTTTGATTAAATGTCGAAACCTACATTTCTCGATCAACTGCTGTTGTAGCGCTTCGCTCTTTTTACAATGCTTAGGTCTCATGTCAACTGAACATTGGTAAAACCTTTGGAATTTTTTTTAGAAACACATTCAATAACGTTGATGGCTTGAGAAGACAAAAGAAAAATGTGGGCGATGTAGCCGTGCTATTGGATGGAGACCGCTACATATACTATCTGATCACAAAAGATATGTATTTCGAAAAACCGGAATATGAAATGATTTTCAAGACACTAACAGCGATGAAAGTCCACGCCACAAGCAATTTCGTGAAGATGATATCTTTACCAAAAATTGCATGTGGCAGGGACCGAAAATCCTGGGCTGTAGTGCTCGCGATGATCCGTTTCATATTCAAAGGAAGTGGAATAAGAATTACAATTCTTTATACATAAATTTTTTGGTTGGATAGTATGGTATAACGTCCCAAACAAAAGAGTATTTTTTATTACTGTGGATTAGGCCTATTGGGGGGAAACCACCTAAAAAAAAACGCATCGAATCCTCTACCTCCTGGGTGATGTGGAAACGGGGATATTTTTAAACTGACTTTTTTGAAATGGCTTAATATTCAATTTTTTCGACCCTCGTAACGTTTGTCAGGGAGTTTTGGATATGGAATATGAAAGACTATTACATTATCAACCTCTTTGCGAAATTTAAACGAGGGACATCGATATATGGCTTTGCAGTAATAAAAAGAAAGTTGTAATTTTTTTTAAAATGGCTTAATATTCAATTTTTTCGACCCTCGTAACGTTTGTCAGCGAATTTTGAACATGAAATATAAAATACTATTACATTATCAACCTCTGTGCGAAATTTAAACGAGGGACATCGATATATGGCTTTGCAGTAATAAAAAGAAAGTTGTAATTTTTTTTAAAATGGCTTAATATTCAATTTTTTCGACCCTCGTAACGTTTGTCAGCGAGTTTTGAACATGAAATATAAAAAACTATTACATTATCAACCTCTGTGCGAAATTTAAACGAGGGACATCGATATATGGCTTTGCAGTAATAAAAAGAAAGTTGTAATTTTTTCTAAAATGCCCTAATATTCAATTTTTTCGACCCTCGTAACGTTTGTCAGCGAATTTTGAACATGAAATATAAAAGACTATTACATTATCAACCTCTGTGCGAAATTTAAACGAGGTACATCGATATATGGCTTTTCAGTGATGGAAAGAAAGTTGTAATTTTTTTCAAAATGGCTCAATATTCAATTTTTTTGACCCTCGTAACGTTTGTCAGCGAATTTTGAACATGAAATATGAAAGACTATTACATTATCAACCTCTGTGCGAAATTTAAACGAGGTACATCGATATATGGCTTTGCAGTAGTAAAAAGAAAGCTGTAATTTTTTTCAAAAATGCCTATTATTCAATTTTTTCGACCCTCGTAACGTTTGTCAGCAAATTTTGAACATGAAATATGAAAGACTATTACATTATCAACCTCTGTGCATAATTTAAACGAGGGACATCGATATATGGCTTTGCAGTGATGAAAAGAAAGTTGTAATTTTCTTTAAAATGCCCGAATATTCAATTTTTTCGACCCTCGTAACGTTTGTCAGCGAATTTTGAACATGAAATATAAAATACTATTACATTATCAACCTCTGTGCGAAATTTAAACGAGGGACATCGATATATGGCTTTGCAGTAATAAAAAGAAAGTTGTAATTTTTTTTAAAATGGCTTAATATTCAATTTTTTCGACCCTCGTAACGTTTGTCAGCGAATTTTGAACATGAAATATAAAATACTATTACATTATCAACCTCTGTACGAAATTTAAACGAGGTACATCGATATATGGCTTTGCAGTAGTAAAAAGAAAGCTGTAATTTTTTTCAAAAATGCGTATTATTCAATTTTTTCGACCCTCGTAACGTTTGTCAGCGAATTTTGAACATGAAATATGAAAGACTATTACATTATCAACCTCTGTGCGAAATTTAAACGAGGGACATCGATATATGGCTTTGCAGTAATAAAAAGAAAGTTGTAATTTTTTTTAAAATTGCCTATTATTCAATTTTTTCGACCCTCGTAACGTTTGTCAGCGAGTTTTGGATATGGAATATAAAAGACTATTACATTATCAACCTCTGTGCGAAATTTAAACGAGGGACATCGATATATGGCTTTGCAGTGATGGAAAGAAAGTTGTAATTTTTTTCAAAATGGCTCAATATTCAATTTTTTCGACCCTCGTAACGTTTGTCAGCGAGTTTTGGATATGGAATATAAAAGACTATTACATTATCAACCTCTGTGCGAAATTTAAACGAGGGACATCGATATATGGCTTTGCAGTAATAAAAAGAAAGTTGTTTTTTTTTTTAAAATGGCTTAATATTCAATTTTTTCGACCCTCGTAACGTTTGTCAGCGAGTTTTGGATATGGAATATGAAATACTATTACATTATCAACCTCTGTGCGAAATTTAAACGAGGGACATCGATATATGGCTTTGCAGTAATAAAAAGAAAGTTGTAATTTTTTTTAAAATGGCTTAATATTCAATTTTTTCGACCCTCGTAACGTTTGTCAGCGAGTTTTGGATATGGAATATGAAAGACTATTACATTATCAACCTCTGTGCGAAATTTAAACGAGGGACATCGATATATGGCTTTGCAGTAATAAAAAGAAAGTTGTAATTTTTTTTAAAATGGCTTAATATTCAATTTTTTCGACCCTCGTAACGTTTGTCAGCGAATTTTGAACATGAAATATAAAATACTATTACATTATCAACCTCTGTGCGAAATTTAAACGAGGGACATCGATATATGGCTTTGCAGTAATAAAAAGAAAGTTGTAATTTTTTCTAAAATGCCCTAATATTCAATTTTTTCGACCCTCGTAACGTTTGTCAGCGAATTTTGAACATGAAATATAAAAGACTATTACATTATCAACCTCTGTGCGAAATTTAAACGAGGTACATCGATATATGGCTTTGCAGTGATGGAAAGAAAGTTGTAATTTTTTTCAAAATGGCTCAATATTCAATTTTTTCGACCCTCGTAACGTTTGTCAGCGAACTTTGAACATGAAATATGAAAGACTATTACATTATCAACCTCTGTGCGAAATTTAAACGAGGTACATCGATATATGGCTTTGCAGTAGTAAAAAGAAAGCTGTAATTTTTTTCAAAAATGCCTATTATTCAATTTTTTCGACCCTCGTAACGTTTGTCAGCAAATTTTGAACATGAAATATGAAAGACTATTACATTATCAACCTCTGTGCATAATTTAAACGAGGGACATCGATATATGGCTTTGCAGTGATGAAAAGAAAGTTGTAATTTTCTTTAAAATGCCCGAATATTCAATTTTTTCGACCCTCGTAACGTTTGTCAGCGAATTTTGAACATGAAATATAAAATACTATTACATTATCAACCTCTGTGCGAAATTTAAACGAGGGACATCGATATATGGCTTTGCAGTAATAAAAAGAAAGTTGTAATTTTTTCTAAAATGCCCTAATATTCAATTTTTTCGACCCTCGTAACGTTTGTCAGCGAATTTTGAACATGAAATATAAAAGACTATTACATTATCAACCTCTGTGCGAAATTTAAACGAGGGACATCGATATATGGCTTTGCAGTAATAAAAAGTAAGTTGTAATTTTTTTTAAAATGGCTTAATATTCAATTTTTTCGACCCTCGTAACGTTTGTCAGCGAATTTTGAACATGAAATATAAAATACTATTACATTATCAACCTCTGTGCGAAATTTAAACGAGGGACATCGATATATGGCTTTGCAGTAATAAAAAGAAAGTTGTAATTTTTTTTAAAATGGCTTAATATTCAATTTTTTCGACCCTCGTAACGTTTGTCAGCGAGTTTTGAACATGAAATATAAAAAACTATTACATTATCAACCTCTGTGCGAAATTTAAACGAGGGACATCGATATATGGCTTTGCAGTAATAAAAAGAAAGTTGTAATTTTTTCTAAAATGCCCTAATATTCAATTTTTTCGACCCTCGTAACGTTTGTCAGCGAATTTTGAACATGAGATATAAAAGACTATTACATTATCAACCTCTGTGCGAAATTTAAACGAGGTACATCGATATATGGCTTTTCAGTGATGGAAAGAAAGTTGTAATTTTTTTCAAAATGGCTCAATATTCAATTTTTTTGACCCTCGTAACGTTTGTCAGCGAATTTTGAACATGAAATATGAAAGACTATTACATTATCAACCTCTGTGCGAAATTTAAACGAGGTACATCGATATATGGCTTTGCAGTAGTAAAAAGAAAGCTGTAATTTTTTTCAAAAATGCCTATTATTCAATTTTTTCGACCCTCGTAACGTTTGTCAGCAAATTTTGAACATGAAATATGAAAGACTATTACATTATCAACCTCTGTGCATAATTTAAACGAGGGACATCGATATATGGCTTTGCAGTGATGAAAAGAAAGTTGTAATTTTCTTTAAAATGCCCGAATATTCAATTTTTTCGACCCTCGTAACGTTTGTCAGCGAATTTTGAACATGAAATATAAAATACTATTACATTATCAACCTCTGTGCGAAATTTAAACGAGGGACATCGATATATGGCTTTGCAGTAATAAAAAGAAAGTTGTAATTTTTTTTAAAATGGCTTAATATTCAATTTTTTCGACCCTCGTAACGTTTGTCAGCGAATTTTGAACATGAAATATAAAATACTATTACATTATCAACCTCTGTGCGAAATTTAAACGAGGTACATCGATATATGGCTTTGCAGTAGTAAAAAGAAAGCTGTAATTTTTTTCAAAAATGCGTATTATTCAATTTTTTCGACCCTCGTAACGTTTGTCAGCGAATTTTGAACATGAAATATGAAAGACTATTACATTATCAACCTCTGTGCGAAATTTAAACGAGGGACATCGATATATGGCTTTGCAGTAATAAAAAGAAAGTTGTAATTTTTTTTAAAATTGCCTATTATTCAATTTTTTCGACCCTCGTAACGTTTGTCAGCGAGTTTTGGATATGGAATATAAAAGACTATTACATTATCAACCTCTGTGCGAAATTTAAACGAGGGACATCGATATATGGCTTTGCAGTGATGGAAAGAAAGTTGTAATTTTTTTCAAAATGGCTCAATATTCAATTTTTTCGACCCTCGTAACGTTTGTCAGCGAGTTTTGGATATGGAATATAAAAGACTATTACATTATCAACCTCTGTGCGAAATTTAAACGAGGGACATCGATATATGGCTTTGCAGTAATAAAAAGAAAGTTGTATTTTTTTTTAAAATGGCTTAATATTCAATTTTTTCGACCCTCGTAACGTTTGTCAGCGAGTTTTGGATATGGAATATGAAATACTATTACATTATCAACCTCTGTGCGAAATTTAAACGAGGGACATCGATATATGGCTTTGCAGTAATAAAAAGAAAGTTGTAATTTTTTTTAAAATGGCTTAATATTCAATTTTTTCGACCCTCGTAACGTTTGTCAGCGAGTTTTGGATATGGAATATGAAAGACTATTACATTATCAACCTCTGTGCGAAATTTAAACGAGGTACATCGATATATGGCTTTGCAGTAATAAAAAGAAAGTTGTAATTTTTTTTAAAATGGCTTAATATTCAATTTTTTCGACCCTCGTAACGTTTGTCAGCGAATTTTGAACATGAAATATAAAATACTATTACATTATCAACCTCTGTGCGAAATTTAAACGAGGGACATCGATATATGGCTTTGCAGTAATAAAAAGAAAGTTGTAATTTTTTCTAAAATGCCCTAATATTCAATTTTTTCGACCCTCGTAACGTTTGTCAGCGAATTTTGAACATGAAATATAAAAGACTATTACATTATCAACCTCTGTGCGAAATTTAAACGAGGTACATCGATATATGGCTTTGCAGTGATGGAAAGAAAGTTGTAATTTTTTTCAAAATGGCTCAATATTCAATTTTTTCGACCCTCGTAACGTTTGTCAGCGAACTTTGAACATGAAATATGAAAGACTATTACATTATCAACCTCTGTGCGAAATTTAAACGAGGTACATCGATATATGGCTTTGCAGTAGTAAAAAGAAAGCTGTAATTTTTTTCAAAAATGCCTATTATTCAATTTTTTCGACCCTCGTAACGTTTGTCAGCAAATTTTGAACATGAAATATGAAAGACTATTACATTATCAACCTCTGTGCATAATTTAAACGAGGGACATCGATATATGGCTTTGCAGTGATGAAAAGAAAGTTGTAATTTTCTTTAAAATGCCCGAATATTCAATTTTTTCGACCCTCGTAACGTTTGTCAGCGAATTTTGAACATGAAATATAAAATACTATTACATTATCAACCTCTGTGCGAAATTTAAACGAGGGACATCGATATATGGCTTTGCAGTAATAAAAAGAAAGTTGTAATTTTTTTTAAAATGGCTTAATATTCAATTTTTTCGACCCTCGTAACGTTTGTCAGCGAATTTTGAACATGAAATATAAAATACTATTACATTATCAACCTCTGTGCGAAATTTAAACGAGGGACATCGATATATGGCTTTGCAGTATTAAAAAGAAAATTTTAATTTTTTCTCAAATGCCTTAATATTCTATTTTTTAGACCCTCGTAACGTTTGTCAGCGAATTGTGAACGTGGAATATCAAAGAATATACATTATTAGGTTTATTTCAGTTCCCTTCCAACCAAATTCTAAGACTATATTTCAACTTTCCCCCGTATATGAGACTGGCCGCGCCAAAGGCGACTACGATAAACGGACAGTTTGGTGCGCTGTTGCCAGTTCAGACGTTTGTCGCAAATATACGTTTGGAGCTAGGAGCTAGCTTCTCACTCGTCCTTTATAATGTATTTTAATTTTTTATTTGCAAATACTTTATAAACCTCATCAATACATTTACCCAAATAACAGCATGTATTTCATATTCAATTCCATTGTAGCTTATAATAAAGTGCTCCAATTTGATAAGTAACACATTTTTTAAGTTAACTACATAGTCAAAGTAGCCAATGATATTGGGAGGACAAGAGAAATAATTTGAATAAATATTTTTAGAGCCAATCAACATTGACGAAAATTACTATCTTTTATATTATCTTGCATATTGCCAAACCTTTCATTAAATATTATTTAGCTTAACGAGTTTTCTATATTATAGGATGTTATGTTCTTTGAATTACATTTAAAGTGATAAGTTGTGTGAACAGTAAATAATAATGAGAAGAGTTCTATTATTGTATACAGACTTCAAAAAAAAATGTACTGGGCCCAAAAAAGCTAAATAACAATACCATGTACATTAAAAACATATTAAATTATTGATAACTATTGCAGAACTTATGATGAATAATAATTTCATTATTTTAGAACAACTTAAAAAGGAAACGGCAGAAACACCAGATGAAGAAAGTATCTCTGATGCTCTTCCCCAACCAAAAAGTGGAGATGTCAATATTCTTACAACAGAGAAATATTTTCTTCCATTTGAACTTGCTTGTCAAAGCAAATCAGCCAGGATAGTTGTTACAGCTTTAGATTGTCTGCAGAAGTTAATAGCTTATGGTCATTTAACTGCATATGTTCCAGATTCCACAACACCAGGAAAGCTATTAATTGATAGAATAGTTGAAACTATCTGCAGTTGTTTCACTGGACCCCAAACTGATGAAGGTAAATGACATATGAATAAAAGATGCCTGGTCATTTAAAATTAGTATTAGTTTTCATCAAACTATAACATGTTTTTCTGTGGTTTTAGGTGTTCAACTTCAAATTATTAAAGCCCTTTTAACAGTTGTTACAAGTCAATATGTTGAAGTTCACGAAGGCACTGTTCTTATGGCAGTACGAACCTGTTATAATATTTTCCTTGCCAGCAAAAATTTGGTTAATCAAACTACTGCTAGAGCCACCTTAACACAAATGTTAAACGTCATCTTTACTAGAATGGAAAATCAAGCTTTAGAAGCTGAAGTTAATGCTGAAATACAGAATAACAATACAAGTCTGAATGATTCTAAGATGTCCAATGATACTGATTCGAAATCTGTTAAATCTTTGAAAGTTGATAATAATGAAGTGAGTATATTATTAGTTTTATATTTTTCTAGTTTCAATAATTTAAACGGGATAGTCTTCTGAAACAATCAATGACTTAAACTTTACAATAAACAATAAGCATAAGATTAATTGTGGAGTACCTACACTATTTGTTTTGAATTTTATGCAGGAACATTTTCATATAAAACAGTTTTGGCCAAATATGGAAGGATAAAGTAAAATCTTTTAACTATGGCTTCTAATTTAAATAGATCCAAAAGATGGGTTTCTAAGAACAAATCCTATTTTTCCCAAAAAATTAACAAAAAAAAATAACCAAAAGAAAATTGAATATACCACAAGGAACATACAGAAGATACAAATCCTATTATTTTTATTGATAGTCTAAAAAAGCTGTAAATATTAAATTATAATCCTACTTAATTATTCAGATATTTTTAAAATATGCCCATATTCCTTGACCAATTCCTGGAATGTAAAATGATAAATGCTGATAATGAATTTTTATCAAAATGCTTTTTGGTTTGTTATAATGATAAAATAAAATGCTGATAACAAATGTTTTCCTTAAATAATCACATTTAATTGATATGGCCATTAAAAGTAAAATATTCTGGAACTGAAATCGTGCAGGTATACTAAAATACAGTAAAAGTTAACAATTTATCAGCAGCCACTCCATGGCTATGGACTTTATATTATGTACATAATATGACTTATTAAATTAGAAATATGTAGCAAATTTTCTATAAATATTTGTAAATCTATAGCTTATAATGATCTGTTACTTTTGTGATTATGCAATTGTAAAATTGGAAATTTTTGGATACTTTCTGTAACCATCGAATTTATAGTGATACAAATGAACTACTTCAAACTTGACCTGTTCTTGAACGATAGTACATAAGCTAACAGAGGAATCTAACTTAACATTGCAGTGCATTTTTTATTTTTATTTTTGGGATGTTTATGAAATAGAGGAATAGGGCTATAGACAGGTTTAAAATGAAGTATATTTAATAAAAAAGTTAATAAATAACAACATTTTAAGTAGCAACCTAAAAAACTATATAAGTAAGAATAACTATATTTATTATTTGGGCACCATCCTATCTTTTTTGTCAAAGTAATGGATAAATTAAGTGAAAATCTGGTACATACATTTATTTTGCTCTGGAAACATTGTTTGTACAGAATTTTCCCATAAAGAAATAAAGAATGCACTCAAACTGAAACCATTAATGTAAAATTATTTTAGTTTATTCATTACAAAGGGCACTTCATTTCAAGCATCAATATTCTAATATTGATTAAATATTGAAATAATTATCAATAAAATTTTCATATATTTTGGAATTAATTAGAATCAGTTAGTTCTATTTATAACAACAATATGAGTAGTTTCCACAAAGTAAGGTTCCAAACAGTAAATTTAATTCAATTATTGTTTGTAACGTTTGTTTCATATATTTGTAATTTACAGATTAAAAACGATCTGCAGTTAACAGGAGAGGTTGCTGTTGCTGAAATTATGGAAAATATTATTGATAACGTAATGCTAGAAGTTGTAGACAACAAACAAGTTGAAATACTAAATTCCCCTGAAAATGAAACCCACAGTATTACATCATCAATGACAAGGTAGACTAGAATTTATTTTCTAAATAATTTTATTTAAATAATGTAATGCGCTTGTTTGTGTTAATTTGTTTACCATATTAATTACCTTGATAATGACCAGAAACCTTAGAGAAATTAGCATAAGAGAGCTGTTAAATGTGTAGCAATGTTTTTCATACAAAAGCTGTAGATTATTTAATTATCTGCTACTTTTATGTTTGAATTTTTCGAACAAAAACCGTGCTTAAAAACTAATTATATTTTATTACAGAATTCCCTCCCAAGAAAGCATGGACACACAAAGCGAAAACGATTCCGCAGTAACAGCAAAATTCACTCATATCCTTCAAAAGGACGCCTTTCTAGTATTTCGAGCCCTTTGTAAACTTTCAATGAAACCATTGCCGGAAGGTACACCCGATCCGAAATCCCACGAACTCCGTTCTAAAATACTATCCCTCCAACTACTTCTTTCTATTCTTCAAAACGCTGGCCCGGTATTTCGATCCAACGAAATGTTTATAACGGCCATCAAACAGTATTTGTGCGTTGCTCTATCTAAAAATGGAGTTAGTTCGATACCCAAAGTTTTCGAATTGTCCTTGGCGATATTTTTAGCGCTACTCTCTAATTTTAAGCTTCACTTGAAGATGCAAATCGAGGTGTTTTTTAAGGAGATATTCTTGAATATTTTGGAGACTTCGAATTCTTCTTTCGAACATAAGGTAAGTTTTACTTACTATACAGTATGACAGGTGTAAAGGATGTTAATCAAACGAACTTTAAATGGAATTACTTGAATATTTTAGTAATTACCGATTGTGTCAAAAATCTGAATGATTTTAACTTTTTATAACCAGTAACTTGCTAAAAACCTTAACAACATACTTTTTATTTCAGTGGATGGTGATCCAGGCTCTGACTCGTATATGCGGCGACGCTCAGAGCGTGGTAGACATCTACATAAATTACGACTGTGATCTGGCTGCGGCCAACTTATTCGAACGTCTAGTCAATGATTTGTTCAAAGTCGCGCAGGGTCGACATTCCATAGAACTCGGCGCGTCGCCGAATCAAGAAAAGGCAATGAAACTACGAGGTTTAGAATGTCTCGTATCGATATTAAAATGTATGGTTGAATGGAGTAAAGATTTATACGTAAATCCAAATTTGCAATCGACTGTAGGCGAACAAGAACATCGGGAAAATGACAATGTGTCTATTAAATCACACGGTGGATCTTCCAACAGTCTGCATTCGAGTGAAAGTGGGGGAAATAAAGAGATTTTAGATTCACCGGAGCAGTTAGAAGTATTGAAACAACGAAAAGAAGTAAGTAGAAAAGTGCTCGAATTCAACTAAGAAATATCTCATCAATAACTACTTTAAAAAGTTATATATATATAAATAATTCTTTTTATATTGATGGTGTATTCTTTAGTTAATTGAATACTGTAAATGTTGTAAATTAGCAGACCTCTTTAAATGCAAGGCTTTTAGTTGCTTAGATACTAATTATATATTGTTTCTCCTATTTATACAACTAAACTCCTGTAAACGGATTAAAGCTGAGCAGTAGCCAATATTTTATTAATTTTCCTAAAGTTAATCAATCATTTATCATCACTTCCTTACTGTGTAGATGATAATGGAGCAAGCCTATTAACATTCTACAAAGAGATGTCACAATTATTCATGAAAGTTACGTGTTACAATAATTTTTTTAAATGGATAGTAAAAAGTTTCGTTTAATTATTAGGGTTTGATGGATGGTAGTAAATAGACATACAATGCACTCTATAACTATATAATATGATTAGTTTAATTCACATGTCAATACTTGACATACTGGAGTCGTTAAATTATGCTAACGGATTAATGAATATTCTAAATTCCCTCTCGAATTGTCTTTCCAAATGGATCATACCAATTTTATTACCAGAATGACCAGATCACTGCTTGCTTTGAACACCTGTTCCTGCACGATAAAATTTTAGTTTACCACTCTAGTTTCTTTTAGATCCTATGAATATCCCATAATCCTTTCCTAATTTGTTATGGTCGACATGAAATAGTAGTCATTATGGTAATAAAATTGGTATGGACCATTTTGACAAAGGGAATTTAGGAGTTCCTATTATTCATCAATTCGTTAGCTTAACGTCTACGGCAGTATTGACATGTGAGTTAAAGTAATGGCTTAATCTGACAGATTACGTCTTATATGCACTAATCACTCATGTATGATGTCTATAAACTACTAACCATCCAACCCTAATAGTTAAAGGAAACTTATTACAGGATAATGTTCAGTAAGACCAAAATTTGAAAAAAAAAAAAAAAAGAACGTGAGAAACTTTTATTGTATTTATTTTCAGAAAACTTTTTTTTTATTGACTGATACAGTTTCTATTTTCGATTGCTTTTATTCCTATTCTTCTACTTTAACATTCCGAAGCTACAGTGAAAAACAAGACATCTTTTGATAAATTTGACCAATAAAATGAAAAATCCAATCGAGATTAAATGAAAAACCTCTAACTCTTAATGAAGCTTTGTAGCTTTGGTCGAATCTTAAGAATCACCCAATTTACCCATCAAATGTCAAATAAAACTAAATAATTTTTTAAATTTTTTGAAATTCTAAATTTTATTTCAGATAATGGATTTAAAATTACCCCTAAAATATTATTTCTTTAAACTATTCATTTTCTTGAAGTTTATGAACGATTGAATTCATAAAACACAGTTCTTTAATTGAAATTTCCTTTTATTAACCAGGCACTTGAATGTAATGGGCCACCCGGTATTTTATATACCTAAAACTTTTAAGTATCACTAAAATGATAAGCATCACTTTTCCTTGGTGCCTAAATAAAGCAGAACATTCAAATTTTACAAGTTCTAACACAACTTGCTCCTGAAGCCGGCTCTGTTAATATTAGAATAGAAAAAATTGAATTGCCAGTTCAGTTGGAATAGAAGACCCAAATATGTAAAAATATAAAATTTTAAATTTTTATAACATTTTCAAAAGGGGAAAGACCACAACTTTCAAAAACAGTATAATCCTGATCTCCATGTGTAAAAACTACTATATGAAGTAATTATATATTTTTATTTCGTTTTTAACGTGAATAATGCAATACATGACATAATTTTCAAATCAAACATACAATTTTATTCTCTCATTGGTGTACTGCAGTGTGACGTACTAGCCCCTTCACGTCAACCAATCATATCAGTTCATTCATACGAAATCCGTAAAACTGTGGTTCCGTGTATGACAAAATAAGTTCTTGAAAAATATTGAAAATATAATTCAAAAACGCCAACAATAACCTTACAAACAGACGACTAAGGGACAAAACAAATAGGATGCTCAGCCAAAGACGACTAAAGGCACAGATCACAGAACAAAAAGTTGATCACGCTGAGGTGCTTCTGTGAACAAATATCATATTCCATCACCAACAGTGTTGCCGTACTACAATGGTCGAACTAGTTCTTGAGATAAAAGAAGAATACATACAAAATATAACCATTCCAACAAATTTGTTGTGAAACTACAATTTTATCTTTAGTTGATTTGTTGGATTGTAGGGAAAAATAGCTCAGAGGTACAAATGCCAATTGTGAGTAACTGACGGTGTCCAAGTGATAAGCAGACAGAGACAAATAATGTCAGGGGTTAGTACGTCATATCACCGACCGTTTTTTTGGGACATTTTTCAGTTTTGAATTAATATGTTGATTTCAAAACGCCATCCCTCTTCTCTTAGTGGTATTCCCGATTGGTCCAAAATTTGAACAAAAGCTATTAACCCGATATTACATATTTTAAATTTTGATTCCTCCTATTCATAAACAAATCCTGATACAACCCAAAGCCAAATTTATATAAAAGCATTAAGTAAAGAGGTTTTGAGGGTATCAGCTTGGAACATATTATGGTAGTCTGCTCTTTCCATAACAAAAGCACGTGGAAAAAAGTTTTCTGATTTATCATAATTTATTTCATGTTTTTTTGTCAATATTATATTAACATCAGATATGATTGGTTAACTGCAAAAGCGTCTCTTATCATTTAGTAGCTTTGTTCCAGCTTAGCTATTTTCAATTTTCAGCATATGACACTAACGAAAAACGATACAGCATGCTTTCCTAATTATTTTGGGACGGTAAGAACTATTTTAATTAGAATCATTCAGTTTTCATATAGTGGAATTCACTTATATAATTATATTCAAAATATTGACATTAAAATGATTTAAAAATAATAATAATTTGGAAAAGTCTGCATTCGACTAGAATTCAAAAAAATGAGTGAGTTCCTCTATCTTTTCACCGTCACCATCATAATATGTACAATTCACCATCTTCTTCTTATAAAGACACCAAAAAAAAAATCGCCTTCTGCGTTTGGCAACATATTCTCAATCTTTTCAAGGTATGGGAAACCGGAATCGACATGTTCAACAGGAAACCACGAAAAGGAATAACTTACCTGCAGGAACAAGGACTTTTAGGACCAGCTCACCAAGATGTAGCGAAATTTTTACACAACGACGAAAGATTGGATAAAACTTTTATCGGAGAATTTCTGGGTGAAAACGATGATTTGAGCAAGCAGGCTATGTACGTTTATGTCGATCAAATGAATTTTACGAACATGGATTTTGTTGCGGCCCTTCGGCACTTTCTAGATGGATTCAGGTAACTCAAATTAATAACTTGTTAGGTTAAAATGGTAGAGTACTCTTGTGAGTGCTGCTTCTCCGGTGTTTATCTATGGTCGACTGTTTTGACAGCTGACAAGTGATGGACAATTACTACAACATTCGAGTTTGAGGAGATCACGTTATGTCGGTTGTGTGTTATGTTGTATAGTTTAAGTATTTACTGTTGAAATTATTAATTGATATTAAAGGATACTTTCGGGGTGACCTAACCAGTGTATTATTTAGACCGCTCGAATCTGACTCAATAATGTTTTAGTTTATTTTTCCCATTCTGAAAGTATTTATTTTTGACAATAGGTGTCGCACTCTTCGCGAATAAGTTTAATTAGCGAATGGGCTCAGTTCACCTACAAAATCTTATTGTTGTAGATTACCTGGCGAAGCGCAGAAAATCGACAGACTAATGGAAAAATTCGCCAGCCGATACTGCGAATGCAATCCAAATAACGGACTTTTCGCAACAGCAGACACCGCCTACGTGCTGGGTTTTTCAATAATCATGCTAACGACAGACCTTCATTCTCCACAAGTAAAAAACAAAATGACAAAAGAGCAATATATCAAATTAAACAGAGGCAATACAGAAAGTAAAGACGTCCCCGAAGAATATTTGTCTCAAATATACGATGAAATAGCCGGTCACGAAATCAAAATGAAAAATCCCATCAATAAACCTGGTAAACAGCAGTTCAATAGCGAAAAACGAAGGAAAATCTTATTCAACATGGAGATGGAAGCTATTTCTTCGGCTGCTAAGAATCTTATGGAGTCTGTTTCGCATGTACAAACTCCGTTTACCTTGGCGAAACATCTAGAACACGTCAGACCGATGTTTAAGATGGCTTGGACGTCGTTTTTAGCTGCGTTTAGCGTTGGTTTACAAGACTGTGATGATCCAGAAGTAGCCGCTTTGTGTTTGGATGGAATAAGGTGAACCTTTTTTATTTATTTTCTGTTATATTTATATTGACACTATGTTGGATTCAGACAATTTGTAGAAGTCAAAAGAATAGTATAAAACTATTAAAACGCCTTACGAATTAGAAAATTACTTTCCAAAGGGTAGACCGTTCACTAGAAAGCTACATCTACTTCTCGCGCTATATGCCCCGAGAGACAACCATTCTGGTTTATTCTATTGATAACACGCCTCTTGGGCTTATTGTGGATCCGCCTAGTGTTCTGACTACAGCCCATTCAGCCAATCCGTTCCCTGTATTAGCGCATACAGGCTCCTTACTGGTTGGGTGTAGAAGTCTTCTGGAGTCATTTGGGGTCTTCTATATAGTTTCTGCCTCCTGTGGTCCAGCGTCTCACAGCTGCATAATATGTGCAGAGCTGTTTCGGTGTCCTTTTTGCATCTTCTGCATGTAAGGTCTCCGTGTGGGAAAGTGTCCCGTAAGAAGTTTGTTCCTGCTCATTGAGAGCATTTCTTTCACTACTTTTTGTGATGATTCTTTTATGAATTTCTTCCCATGTGTTTGCCTGGGCATATTCTTCCAGTGTTTTTTGTGTTGTTCTCTTGCCCACCCTTTTAACCATGAAATAGTAGAGCATCTGGGAATGCCCACAGATGATTCGGGTCCGTTCATCAGTGTTGACGATCCTGCTCTTGCAAGTTCGTCAGCTTTTTCATTGCCAGCGATTCCTTTGTGACCTGGGACCCACTCCAGTGTTACACTGTTCCGAGTCGCCAGTCTTCTAAGTTCTTCGTCGCATTTCCATACCAGCCGAGATGTTACCTTAGAGCTCTGAAGTGCTTTAAGGGCAGCTTGGTTGACTGTTACTGGATAACACGCTCTACTTAAATATGACAATTGTTACAGAAAACTGTCATTAAGTAAATACAGACAATTTGTGCTTACATTTCTGGTAAGTTGTTTTGTTCGGTAAAATTTAGATACTAAAACATAAATTAAATGTATTGTCTCGTCGAGATAGGTTTGACGATTTTCACATCTATATTTTTAAATATCTTATTGATAGTACAATATTTAAATCCTATTTGAGAAATAGCTCTCCACAAACTTGTTCGGCTACAAACAATTCCCGTTTTCTTTAATTTAGTTTTTTATACAATCTAGGTGTAACATGTCTATCGACCTGTTTCGATTTTATAGAATAAATCCTGTAATTACCGTTCGCCGTCACACTAGCCACTTCCAATTATAGTTCTGTGATTCTCCTACTCTGACCGGTTAAGACAATTGACATATAGTATGTCAACGGCCGCTTCCACTTTGAGAGCCTCGCCCAATTGAAGGTAATACTGAGAAAAATATGCAATAGAGAAGGTACGTCTTTACTCCTAGACGGTAGGTAGCGGAAAGGGTGAGGCTTTCAAAATGTCAATTGTCTTAGCGGTCAGATTAGGAAAATTTGAGATCACAGAACTATATTTGGAAGTGGCTAGTGTGACGGCGAACGGTAATTAGAGGATTTATTTTATAAAATCGAAACAAGTGGATAGACATGTTACATAGTGTTGGTATAATTTGTTCTTGGTATAGGACATATATCTTTGTTCGGATTATATTTTTTTGCATTTGATCAACACATTTGGTTTCATTAGCGTCACTTCGTTTTTGTCTCGTTTATGTATTGGCTAATTTAAAACGTCTTTTACTGTGGGTATTGTGGTTTTAGTCAACTTACTTGTTTCATTTTCTGCATCGGTGATACTATAACCTCGGTGTTTCAAACACATTTTTCACAATTCGCTTCGCATCCGGCGGTAAATGCACTTTTTTGTCCTAGGACGCCACATACTCAGTTTTAAACACAAGATTACTTTCGGAGTGAAATGTTTATTACGCACTAAAATTCTCAGACAATATTAAAAATAATTATCCCGAAATCCCCACTTTCTATTTTATCTCTAAATCCCATTATGTAATTATACAAAAAGTGCATTGGAAATAAAGTAGGTAGATGGTAGAGGTCAGACAAAGAAAAAGAAGAAATTAGAGCTCATTATTTGATATTTACACAATAAGATTAAAATATTTATAAATAATATAATAATTTTACCAGCCAAACATTTCAGTTGTAAAATAATCATATTGTTAGGCATTATCTTTTCGCTTTTCGAAAAAACCAATACGATACTGTGCTATTATTATCGGATTAACGACTACATGCTGTGAGTTTTGGTCTTAAATCATCAAGTCTAAACGAAATATCTTGGACAGAAGTATACCAATATATGTTTTATTTATAGATGTGCCATAAGAATCGTCTGTATATTTCACATGCCATTGGAAAGAGACGCGTACGTCCAAGCTTTGGCAAGGTTTACTCTCCTTACCGCAAATTCACCTATAATGGACATGAAAGCCAAAAATATCGATACAATCAAAACTCTTATCATGGTAGCCCACACCGACGGAAATTATTTGGGAACGAGTTGGTTGGACATTCTTAAATGCATATCACAATTGGAACTAGCTCAATTGATAGGAACCGGGGTTCGGCCGGAGTTTTTATCAGGTAATTATTGAATTAAATGTTCTTATTCAACTTTTAGTCTTGTTGGGTATTTATAATTCTATCGGTATGGAACTGTTGACAGCTCCAATATACTGACATTTCCAATATCTTGATACGTATCTGTCAAAAGCAATTTTCGCTTTTTAACCATAATTCGGCTGTTACTTTTTTCCTTATTTGAATATTCAAATCTTTGTGGAATTAAATGTAAATTTCTTAGGTCCTGGTCATAAACCTCCTGATCCTAGTTCTAAGGAACACATCGGTCAAACGAGTTCTCAGAGCGTAGTAGTTGCTGTCGACAGAATATTCACCGGATCTACCAGACTTGATGGTGACGCCATTGTTGATTTCGTCAAAGCTTTGTGTAAAGTTTCACTCGAAGAATTGGCTTACGCCGGACATCCTAGGATGTTTTCGTTGCAAAAAATAGTAGAAATTTCTTATTATAATATGGGAAGGATTCGATTGCAATGGTCTAGAATATGGCAGGTTAGTAAACATTAATTTACAAGACAACTTTTATTTTGTGATATGTTTTGTCAAAAAAGTACCGGAAATTGATCATTTATAAAGCCCGCTTGGATTATAGTTTATTTCAGAAAGGTATAGGGTTATAAAACCTCATTAGGTATGCAAAGGGAGCACAGAGTGACCCAACGAATATTTAAGCCACTTTCATAGTTTGGCATTGATTTCATTGTAAAATTATTTATTTCCATCAAGTGCAGGTAGTACCACCCAGGTTGGGGTCCATATATGGGTTTAGCCTATTGTTATCATTCACAAACACTGAAAATAGTGTGCCAAAGACGTGCCGGTAGGATACTCGTAAAAAGGAAAGAATTTTATTTTAACAGAATAAAAATTAGGCACTATGTACATAGTATTAGGTACACTTATTTTTTATTGAACATTATACAAAAAATACATTATACAGAATCATAATATTCTTCGTCATCTCCTCTTGACGTTATATTTAACGGGTCGACGGTCCGATGATCGATCAAGTAGTGAAGATCCCACATTTTCCCCTTTTTTTAATGACATGCTGGACTGCTTTTCGCCAGTTCTCTGGTGTCACCTCCTTAATGACTTGATGAAACAGTAGCTTAACGTCTTTCATTTTGAATGTCGTGTTGTGTCTTGCCACAAATCCTTTCACTTACGCCCATATAAGCAAAACGTAACTGTATAATCTACTACCTAAGTAATCCCTACACAATACTCCGATATTGGCACTTCAGGCCAGAAAACATACTTTTCCTAATTCTCTTAAACAATTACTTGAAATTTTAATATTACAAACATTACTATTTCAAGACCTACGCCTATGGCCGACACCGAAATTGAGCCGAAATGGACGGAATTCCCCATTTTATTACCCTATACCTTTCCGAAATAGACTATAAATTATATTTACCGATAAGTTGGCATAACTACTCCTCTATACTAACGCGTTTAACCGTCAATACGTCTTAAATTTTGAATTACAAATCGAATTTCCTGTGTCGAAACACTGAAAATGTTATGTAAGGTTTACGGTGAACCGACTTCATCGAAAACACGTGGTACAGGGCTCTGGCCAGGGTTTTTCCTCCCTATTCCTTATTTGCGACCATTATAATCTGCAGTTTTTAGCTGCTCCCTTTATCACTAGGTGTAGAGGTGTGAGGTCTTGTCTCCATATTAACTGTATAACAAGATCTCATAGTTCCTATATAGGCAAACCGACCTTTGGATTTTATCCAGGACCAGCTATATTGTACCTATATTTGTCCTGTCTACCCAGGTTTTCTTTCCATAGGTAATAATAGGTTTTACTATCATGGTGTACATCCAGCTCATTGTACTGCGTCCCCAGTTATTTCAAGCTCTTTTGTTGCCTTGTTAAGGAATTGCTCAACAAATTTGTTCTAACTAGTCCTTCAAAAATGATGTTTCCTTTTTCACTCCCACTCTGTCTGACACCAAAGTTTGATAAGTTCGACTCCGTTCTCGAGGAAATCACACATGGTCCTCTCAAATTTACATTGGACTACTATTACTAAATCATCTACTTACCTTATGCTTTTTTGACGTAATAGACTTTTATCACATATTACAGGTGCTTGGAGAACATTTTAATACCGTAGGCTGTAACTCCAACGAAGAGATCTGCTTTTTCGCCGTCGACAGTCTAAGACAGCTCTCTATGAAATTTATAGAAAAAGGAGAGTTTTCAAATTTTAGATTCCAAAAAGATTTTCTCCGTCCGTTCGAGTATATCATGAAAAATAACGTTTCGCCTACAGTTAGAGATATGGTAGTACGTTGTGTTGCCCAAATGGTCAATTCGCAAGCAAAAAATATACGTTCAGGTATGAATAAGAAAGAAATAAAATTTAGTTGATATACTACATACATCACTATAAACTAACATTTCGATTAACACTCCTGTCACCCTCAATATCTCATATTTATATTCAAAGTCATCACGTCTTTTATATTTAATCTTTGTATCAATATTTATTAACTTGCTGATCAATAACTTTATGTATGGTGAATATACGGGGTGTTAAACGTATGTGTTATTAACTCGCGATTCGTATATTTTAGGTTGGAAGAACATATTCTCCGTTTTCCACTTGGCTGCCGGTGATCAAGAAGAAGGAATAGTCGAACTGGCGTTTCAAACAACCGGAAAAATAATTATAGAATTATATGAAAAGCAATTTCCGACGATGATCGATTCGTTCCAAGACGCCGTCAAGTGCTTATCAGAGTTTGCATGTAACGCTAGATTCCCAGATACGAGTATGGAAGCCATCAGACTTGTGAGAGCTTGCGCTTGTAGTGTAAACGGAGCTCCCCATCTGTTTGCCGAACATGGAGGTATGTATTTTAGTAGAATTTGTGATTTTAAATTGACCTCGTCGCTGAATAACTTTTTAGCAACGTCCAACGAACGACATGGCACGTTATCTGTTATCAATTTATCATAACCTTTTATTTGTAGGTCTCGAAACCGATGTCAGTGTATCGGAAGATGATAGAGTATGGGTACGAGGTTGGTTCCCGCTTCTCTTTTCTTTATCCTGCGTAGTCAATAGATGTAAACTCGATGTTAGAACTCGAGCATTAACAGTACTTTTCGAAGTTATCAAAACTTACGGTGATACATTCAGTCCTCATTGGTGGAAGGATCTCTTTAAAGTTCTATTTAGGTAAGTTTATATTGTTATTCTCGACTTTCTTTGACATTCCCTAGTTCCCAATCCAATTAGATAGATACATAAATAATATAGGACTTATGTGCATCTAAGACTCCACTACTACCTTTGCATATCTATCGTGTGTGCCATCCTGTTATGTTAGTTCCTTGTCTAGACCCGTCCTTATTACTATACATTGGAAGGTTTGTGGTTTTTCCTCCCCTACCGTTGAAAACCTTAGCCTAGGCAGTCCTTCGCAGTAGCACAGTACGTGTGCTGAGGTTTCCCCATCTTTCTGGCAAAATCTGCATATGATTGTGTCTGCCAATCCAATCATGTGTTTTGTCTACAATGCCCCGTCAGGAGCCCAATCAGGACCCTGATTCTCCTATTCTGACCTGGTAGAGTCTCAGTCAATTTTGATGAACTCAGCTTTATTCTAGACGCCTACCATTCTCGAGACTGCTTTTTTATCCAAGTACAAGTACTTGTTTTTTGCAGCGCCACAGAAAGGTTCTGTGCTAACAGGAGCACATGGTGTGCCTTCTCGGGCTAGTCAGTTTCCCTTGTGATCTGAATGGCTTGGCACTAAGAGAAGGACAATCTGTTAAGACTGCCCCGCTCCTGTTGCGTCCCCAGGCAGTCCCAAAACCAATGCATAAAGAATCAAAAGAAAGAACAGTCATCGAAGTTTTTTATATACATTATATCCTAGCTTGTGGCTAACCTCGGAATATCCTGCCTTATATGTCCTTGCTTCAAAATAATTAATGATTTAATTGTATTCTACCTCGGTATTTTCAGGATATTCGATAATATGAAATTACCAGAAAAACAACCCGAAAAAGACGAATGGATGACAACGACATGCAACCACGCCCTCTATGCAATAGTCGACGTTTTCACGCAATATTTCGACGTGCTAGGACCCCTTCTATTGGAGGAATTATATTCTCAACTTCATTGGTGCGTACAGCAGGATAACGAACAATTAGCGAGATCCGGCACGAATTGCTTAGAAAATCTAGTAAACTCAAATGGAAATAAATTTAACGAAAAGACTTGGGAAAAGACGTGCCAGTGTATGCTGGATATATTCAAATCTACGTTACCGACAGCGCTGCTTACTTGGAAACCGGAATCTATGAAAACTATGGCTGTGATAGAACAAAACGGCGATGTAGGACCCAATAAAGGTACAATTTTGATTTGTAACACATTTTCCCGCTCTAACAAAATATTTTATCTCGTGTAGGTATTTTAAAACGATCCAGTTATCATCAAGACGTCAATATTGATAACGCTGAAGTTTTTAATAGTCTAGCAATAAAAAGCGTCGTGCAGTTGGAATTAATTCAAACTATCGATAATATAGTTTTCTATCCGGCGACATCTAGAAAAGAAGACGCAGAAACGTTGGCGTTCGCAGCCGCTGATATGACAGGTGGAGGATCCTTAACGGAATGTCAAAGGGAAGAACAAGGAATGTACAGGCTGTTGAGCAGTCCGCATTTATTGCAGTTAACAGAGTGCCTTTTACAGTCCCATCGGTAAGTAATTCCTAATAAACACTTAAACTATACATTTTAGTTTGTTTTTTTCCCAATACTACTTAGTCAAAAGAACTTTCGAAGTCACTAACAATGTATATGTTTGTTTGAAGGTTTGCGAAGGCTTTCAATATCAACCACGAACAAAGGAACCTACTTTGGAAGGCCGGTTTCAAGGGTACAACCAAACCGAACCTCCTAAAACAAGAAACGCAGAGTCTCGCTTGCTTGTTGCGAATATTATTTAAAATGTATTGCGACGAAGGTAGACAACAGCATTGGCCCGTTATCGAAGCTACTTTAATAACGGTGTGTCAAGAGGCACTGGAGTATTTCTTGAGACTTCAGAGCGAGAATCATAGGGAAGCGTGGACGTCGCTGTTGTTGCTAGTCTTGACAAGGTTGTTGAAAATGCCCGATAGCAGGGTAAGTACAATCGTTTGTTTTTTAATTGTTTAAAATGCTGTAGGATATGAAGGAAATCGTGTACCAAAATTATCGGAGAATCGAACAATAAAATAACATCGTATGCTTGACAGACTATTTATGTCAATTGTCAATGGTGTTCGACACTAGATTAATTTTAAGGACAGTAGATATACAATGCTTTGACAGCTGTCAGTTGTAATATTCCGTAATACACTTGCCGTACCTCCTAGCGGACGGTTTTTCTTGGGAATATTTTGTGGATGATAGAATTAAGGCAAAGCTTCCAGTAAAAATGTTTTGTATTTTTTTATTAACATATATTTTTATTGATTTTTCAGTTTGGTGTACACGTTTCACGATATTACCCTCATCTATGTGAGATTGTGTGTTTTGACCTAAAGGCTGAACTAAGGTCGATATTAAGAAGAGTCTTCCTAAGAATTGGACCGGTATTTCACATTACCTCTACATAGTTAAAGACAAAATCATGCCTTAGTCACTATTTATCTTATCCATGATTATTTCCTTTGGAATACGTCGATCCTAACATCTCACACACACACAAACATACCCCGTTAAATGTGTTTTTACCTACAAGTACAAACCTTATATGTTGATAGAGACGACAAGCCTCTGTACATTTTTAATAATTATCCTACTATTTACTGTACACAACAGATTTTGTCGACATTGTCACTACAAATTCTTATAGACAAGACTAAAGTCCGC
This sequence comes from Lochmaea capreae, assembly GCA_949126875.1. Taxonomy (NCBI): domain Eukaryota; kingdom Metazoa; phylum Arthropoda; class Insecta; order Coleoptera; family Chrysomelidae; genus Lochmaea; species Lochmaea capreae. The sequence continues at coordinate 24,306,852 of OX421404.1, forward strand.
GCTCAGTTTCGAGTAAATACGGGCATTAGGCTCTTTTGCATGGCTGGTTCTCATGTATTGAGATTGGAGATGCAACGGATATTCGATTACTACCCAAAAACCGGCACTCATTTTACTATTCGGATATGTGCGTACAATCTGACCGGATGCCGGATAGGTGCGAACTATCTGTTCGGATACATTCGTAACAAGTTGAAGCCTTGTGCGAGCTAGAAAAAACTCGAATTTAAGCTACGGACACACGAGTTATTTTGTGCGGTCATAGAAGAAAGGAAAACTGCAGTCTTCATGTTATCCTACCTTTTTTTTGTACACAACAGATTTTGTCGACATTGTCACCACAAAGTCTTATACACAAGACTAAAGACCGCTCTCAGTTTCGAGTAAATACGGGCATTGGGCTCTTTTGCATGGCTGGTTCTCATGTAATGAGATTGGAGATGCAACGGATATTCGATTACTACCCAAAAACCGGCACTCATTTCACTATTCAGATATGTGCGTACAATCTGACCGGATCCCGGATAGGTGCGAACTATCTGTTCGGATACATTCGTAACAAGTTGAAGCCTTGTGCGAGCTATGAAAAACTCAAACTTAGGCTACGGACACAGTAGAGTTATTTTGTGCGGTCATAGAAGAATGGAAAACTGCAGTCTTCATGTAACTTTCGATCAACAATCCGTAATAAACAATACAATTCGAAACGAGCAACGTTAAATTTGTATCCTTTGGTAGTGGGGGCAGATGTGAGCGTGAAAACCTGCTGCAATAGTAAGTCTGAGAGCGTTCTTTTTTTTAGCTGTGTCTGTTCTGTGTCTCCTATCTGCCTTTTTTTACACCAAAACGCGGCGTGAAAAGCTCCACTGTACCCTTAGCCTTTTAGATGTACTAGTGCCTGCCAGATATTCGGTATCCGTTATTGGGCCAAACGACAATCCGTTGCATCTTTAATTGGGTTTGTCTAGTTCTTGTCTTGCCACCTTTTTCCATTTGTCGTTTGCAGCGTTGTAATTTAACGTTTAGTCCCATTGAACTGTTGTTTTCACTATTTTTTTCCTATTGTATTTATTCGACATAGGACTACTTTTTTCTTATTTTGTGTAGTAAGTAATCCGTTTAAATTGGCTACTTTTCAATTTTTTTTGAGTAACTTTATTCCTAATTTCCTTGTTTGTCCAAAACTTCGAGAAATCTGTTGATGTACACAGTCTTCTGCGTAATAGCAACAAAAATTACTTGAAAACAATATAGTCCCGTTTTATTGATTTTTTTTATTCTCAGATGAACCCAAAGTATTTTTTCATATATCAATCACTTGAAAATGTGGAAGAAGGCTATTAATTCTTATAAAACATTTTCTAAAAAATTAAACTAATTTTTAAAAAGTTTTTATTTAAACTTAACCCTTTCTGACTGGGTACTTTTATACACGATGGTAGAACCACCTCTAATTCTATGGACGGTGAATCTGTGACGAGTAGCGAATTATTTCGAATTGTTAAACATTTCTAGCTAGGACAGGGCCGCTTTTGAATAAAATATATTCATTCTAGTCACTCTTTGGCACGCTGTGACTGAAAACGTTGTTTGGGAAACTTTATTTCCTAAAATCAAAAATAATTCAAATAACATAAAAATTGGTCGCTTAATTCCTCCAATTTTTTATTTGTATCGCACTATTGACATTTTTATGTTGTATAATGATACACAGCTACGCGTCCTCGTTTCAGCCGTGCTAGCAGTCCGCATGGCTTCTCGGTGCCGCGTCTGAGAACTACTCAGACAGGTTGTGCATGCACAGTTACTCGGTAGGCGCTTGTGGGCGAAGATAAAGGCACTCTCCTGTTCAATTGGAGAAATAGGGATCATTTGGAGGTCTTGACCTTGAGATTATCAACTATCCTCCCAACAAACTCGATTCGTCTTCGCGCAATAGGGTGTTTTCTATTAATCTAAAGACAACGTAAAAAAAATTTAATTTATTAATATACCTACCATTTGTTACTTAATATTACCTAATAAAACATGGCGTCAAAGTTGATCATCCTATTTGCAGTCACTTTAGTTGCACTAGGGGATGCACCCAGATCCTTTTTCGCTGAGACAGCGATAGCCTTTAACTTTGTCAGTCAGTTGACCCTACTCCTACTATACCCTTTAACTGCAGCGGAGTCATTTTTCTTCATTGACTTGACAGTGTGATGACATTCACGTCGCTATGAATTTAACGTAGACCTAACTGGGAGCAAAATAGTAGCCTAGCAAGAAATATTTTTAGAAAAAAAAGTAGGTAAGGACTGAACCTGGGAGGATTATACCAATTATTATGATTAAATTTACCATACAGTTATATCCAATACGTGCAGATTTCCCATAGTTTTTGTGATATATTGAAAGTATAAAATATTATCTTCATTTTTTATACAGATGGTTATTTTGGATCTCATCACAATAAGGTATTTTTTGTTGCAGTATTTTCCCATCTGTAAATATATGAGCATAACGTATTTTTTTTTGAAATATTGAGGAAAATTCAAATGGAATAAATTCTTGTATTAATTAAATATCAAAAACCATGGGGTTTTGCTACTATCACATGTAAATAACCTTTTTTTTTTGTTGAAAGAATCATTCCATACTTAGTGATAATAAATACATATTTATAGATACAAAATTTATTACGTGCCTTTATCGTTAATGTATGTAATTTTATTATTTTGAATATATTATTGTCTTGTACTTTATTAATTTTAGATTTGCAGTATTCGTCAGCCCGATAATTTTTACTGTAGAAAGACGTTTACTGTGGACTAATTTGGATAGATATCTTTAAATTTTCTTAATCGGTACATTCGCAAATATAATTTATAAAACCTTTCTATCTAACAATTAATCAAACAATCGTCTTACTCTGGCATTCTTTTGATCTAACTTGGTGGTAGTCTCTACTCTCTCTTTGATCTTTCCAATGGTCAGATATTCTCTGTAACAGCAGAATTACGACATTATTCTTGCCTATAGTCTATTCAAATTTCATTTACGCCCCTTCAAAACAATATCAATAACTGACATTATCTCCACTGGCACTCGTTTTGCGTTCCTATTGGTAAGTTGGCGATTAATCGTTAATCACTTTCATAACAAATGCACTCTCGGCTTAAGTCAGTCCCATACACATTCTCGGGCACATGAGGTTGTGTAGAGGAAGACCATTGTCGCGAATTTTTGCTAATCGCACTGGCACTTACCTATACCTGCGGGCTGTCGGTAAATTTCTACCGATTCAAAGGGAATTCATTCATTCTCGTGTTTACTTGAACATGCTATGAGCACGCTGCTCAAACAAGGTGCAAGGCGTGTAATGGCTCGTTACTTAAGGATTCTCGAAAATGTGCTCGTTAGTACTGGCTTAAGACATTTGCATTTTCCTCTGCCTCCGGAATAAGCGCCGAGCAAAACTAGTACAAAATTTACGGGTGTAGTGTACGTAAAAATCATTTTTAGATATTTATCCAACTTTCTTGTTGGCTGATTGTAGTCACGTTGATACCATGTTATTTATATTTATTAAATTTTGTAGGCATCAATATTTTAGATATGTAAATAATATATAATATACGATATTGTTTTTGTGTTAATTTCAGTTAAACGACATAAAGCTTAATAAAAAGAGATTTATTAGTCATTTTGTATTATTTCTCTCCTAGATAGATAACGGATCTTAAGGCCACCGACAAGACACTCACATTTTAATTAACCTAATAATAAATAATTACAATATTTCAAACAGTTTCATTCCCAATCGTCTAAAATGTTATCGATTATCATTACAAAAAATAACAGTTAAAGTTCAAGTGATTTTGCGGCGTATCTACAATAAAGAACAACGCTCAGAATATAAAAGATATAAATATTAAAGTACGTTTAGACTGAGCGAACCTGTCTCACGTATCAATCGCCGCGACGTGAAACCCAAATCACGACTCGCGAGGCAGATGCTGGGTGATTCCAACGTCCAGCCGGTTTCGAGCGCTCGCTAATCCGCGTAACAGCAAATGGATAACTTAATGGTAAGCCATCGACACCCGTTCTCAAAGGCGCCTCGAGACTAAATATTCGTTTGTGTCTGCTATTTCTGAGGCACGATAATAATCAAAATGAGCAACGAAAAGTGTAGGTACGTTGGAACCACTTGCTCTGCTTTGCAAGATTGTCTCATTCTGTCAAGAAGTCGAGACAACCTCACAGAAAATTCACGATGTCCTGAGCGGCGAACGAGTCAAATTCGCGCCTCTAAACGTGAATGTACAGTGGACTTGTGTGATCACATGTATTTTATTGAAGATTACCAAGAAAAGACACATGCGTAAGGGAAGACATCTTGGTAGTAGAAGTACGTTATATTTAACAAATTTAATGACATTTGAGTAAAATAACACTTGGATTCAAATGTTGTCTTGTTTCGCATTCAAATGAACAAATATATACTGTATAAATAATATTATTATAAAATGAGATCAGCACCAAACAAAATATGAATCTATAAGAAAAATGGAAGTTACTTGAAGATTGTCAATGAAAGCTAGCTAATTCACTCTGAACGCTTTGTATAATTAATGAAAATAGATACAAGAGTGACTAACTCGGTAATCTAATTTTTATTAGTTTACATTAAAAAATTTAAATATTAAATAAACTTCAAGTGTGGTATATTCTAAAATCACTATATTAAAGATATTATGCGGAATCGACACCTAAAATAGAGAAGTGGCAGTTATTTGGCGTACAATTACTCAAAAGCACATGTTTAAAATCAAAAGAAGGTCACAGCAAGCCCACAACCGAGCTTCAACACCTTAACCCTGTCTTACTGGAGCGATAGGACCTTTCATTACTCCACTTCCTATTTCATTCGCTTACAAATATAAACACATTGAATACCTCCAAGGGAGAATTATGCTACTCCTGGTTAGTTAGTTGTTCTAATGACATTCAGAAGTTATGATCCATTCTAAGAGACAATACTACTCATCGAAATCTATAGAATTAAATCCAAGCATGTACGCGACACCACAGCCACCAAGCACTTCAGAGAGGATGGTCGGTGGCGACAGTACGCGTTTGCTTCTGATGTGGACCCGTGAATTGACACTAAGGGTCAGGAACTTTCTGTAGCTCTCCTTCAATGTTTCTTGACTTCCAAGCATTATGTACACACATTATTTTATATATAGCAAGAGTTATAACTGATAGCTCGTTGTTTTTAAAGTTTGGCGCTTTCAGGTGTGCTCAACGGTTAACTTGCTGATTTAGCGGTTGCGTTCAGACGGGATGCTGAATGAATATTATTGGGATATTTTTTTGCTTCCCGAACTAAGTAATGCATTCAGACAGAAATCAGCTGTTGACTGCCAGCACACTCAACATGTTTTGTGCTCAATTTCAACCGTTGAACTCTGCTGATGCACATTTTTTCGGCGTCCACACCAATTAAAATACTAAACTCACACCAGTAAGAAAGGGACAAGGTCGTTATAAACGACACACATATCTCGTACGGTGCGGCACGTGTACACCGACCTTAAAAGTGCCGGCGAAAGAGTGTTGTGTGAATAGAAAATGTTGAATCGACGTTTTGAGTGTTAATTGTTGAAAATTTTAGTATTTTTTGGTCCTAGTGTTCAAAGACGCAAAAAAGTTGTGCTCGCACTTTATACATAAAAAAATAAATTTCCTTTTTCCCTTTATATAGGTGTCGATACGTCACATATTAATTTTTTGGAACGAAGTACAGTATAAAAAAAATCACATAAACGTTACTGTTTATCGATCTTTTTACTTTCAGATGCAATAGAAAAGCACCAAGTGAAACAAATAAATATGTTTGCAATTGACCGAAGAACCCTGAGAGCGCTTTCAGTGAATGTTTTATTTACGAAATCTGGTAGATTTAATTTACAAAAAAATACATTCGAACCTGTTTTTCGTGGAAGTTATCGACCTAATTTTTAGATATTGAAATAAAAATGTAAACTCAACTTTTTCTGTAAAAAAGCAATTATTAATAAATATATTTTCAACTTACAAAAGTTAAATAAATAAAAATTTCAGGTGAATAAGGCACCGACAAATTTTCATGAAATTGTGTTCTTGGTTGATTCTTACCTATAAATTTAAGATATGTGTTTAAAAATATTATACGCAACTTTAAATTGAAATAAGAATTTTGCGATATAATGTTTTTAAATAACTGAAAGTTTGTCCTTTACCAACAGTTAATTATCCTGTGCAGATCTAAATCTACGACTCTCGTCAATACTGGCTTTTATTAAAGCATTTAATATAAATACGTCGTCAAATTTTCATCAAAGTCTGAGATTGCGAATGAAAACTTTTTGTGGAAGATCGACTGGAATTCGATAGTGATCTGCGAATGTCCGGGGCAGATGATGGTCTTCTGGATTTTTCTATCAAACGTTTTCTATCTGTTGATATTAAGGCCATCTGTTCAGGTACAGAGATAGAAAAAAAGATGTCGTGGAATGCGAAGCAAGCAGCAGAAACCTGTAAAAGTATATTATTTGCTATACATATACGGGGTACCAAAGATAAACCGTCGATTAGAAAGTTTTAGTGAACTTACGTTATCTGAAAAGTGTAAATTTGTGTGGTGGAGTTTTTAAGGGTAAACTATTTAATAATTTTATCGAAAAACCGTCACCAAATATACGTCACTATATATATTTCGATTTTACAAACATTTACGTACAAACAGTTAATAGATACAACTATTTGCAAGGTTTTTCAATATAACTTTAAAAAGACAAAATCGAAAATATTAAGAAAAAAAAACACTTATTCAAGAGTTAATTTGGAGGGAATTAAAATTAAGTATCAGAGAAGCATATTTATAAATTTCCTTCATTTAATAGAAGTTAGTTTTTACCTGATTTATCAGCCTTCGATGTAATTCAACATCTGCTTCATCGATTTGCTCAGCTTTATGTAACTCTAAAGCACAAATTAAAGCGTCTCTAATTGTATCAATTAAGGACTGAACCCTCAACGTTTTTAGAAGCCTTCGCGTCAGGTAACCTTTAACATGTGCACAAATTAAATCGGCTGCCCATTTCTGAAAAACAAAATACAAATTAGGGAAACCAAAGAAAACTAAGGATTGGGTCGGTACACTGCGAGGCATTTCTTCTTATATTTATCACTCAACGATTAGAGCCATATAGGTCGTTGTCCTTGGCTCGTTTAAACTTTTATAATAATAATATAAAAATAACAGTTTGTGACTAAACCTAAACTTTACCTTCTTTGCATCATCAACAAGACGATAATTATTTGTAAATAATTTTCTACTAGATCTGGGCCTTTTTTCCTCGTTTCTTCTCACAGTATCATCAGATGAATCAAAATCCCTGATAAAAGTTTGTTTATTATTGTAAACAGAAGTGTTCCACTCCTTTTCTGGTATTTTTAATTTACATGTATTTTCAAACAGTTTATCATCCTTTATTTCAGGAAATAAAGAATTATTGTCAGATATTTCGCGAGGTAAACTGCTGTATCTTTGATATCGAGTGGTGTCATCGCCTGTTTCATTTTCGATTACTTGGCCACCCTGTGTCATAGTTTCTGATGGAGTGTAATAATTTGACCAATTCGATGATAATTCAGAATCGGTTTCAGAAGGTTTTTCATCTTTTTTCGGTGTAGAATGATCGTTTACAGGGTTACTAAACTGCTTTTCAAAACTATCAACTTTTGTCTGATGTTCTAACTTTTGTCTTTCTAAAAGTTCTATAATTTGTCTGGAATAATCTTCTGGTATCTTTTTTAAAACTTGTATCAATTGACATTCTGGATCTGATATATTAAAAGTACTTTTAACTGTTTCAATGTCCTCAGTATTGGCATTCACTAATATTTGTTGTACCGAGATGTCAGTTTGAACCACCTGAAATGGTAAATAAAGATTTTTCAACAATTTTAATATAAACTAAATGTCGGTTGAGATTATATCTGCTGGTAAATATACTTTGTAATGTTATAAAAGCGTCTACTCCCATTATTCACTAATATACAGAGTGAAAAGTGAATTTTGACTGAAATTTCTTTTGGTGATAACTTTTCAACAGTTATTAAAAGTTATTATTTTGTTCATACAAAAAATGTAACTAATTATTGAAAGCACATCAACTTACCTCAATTGTAGGAGTTTTTTGTTCTTTTGTGGGAGATTGATCTTCATTATCCAATTTATTTAAATAAATTTCAGTACTATTTTCCTTGCCAGTTACGTCTGTATTGTACACGGTATTCAAACTACTAAATTCACTGTTTTCTAATGGTATAAAATTGTTTTCTAAAGAGGTCCAAGTTTTAGATAGAGTTGGATTCAACTGTTCAACATTTGAATCATTCTCTGTATTACTTTTTTTAAGGTGAGCTAACAGTATTGGACTTGGGGCTTCCAAAGTGTATGAATTGCTTCTGATCAGTCTTCTTGGAGGGGAAGTTGGAGATTTCGTAATTCTTGATGTTTTTGGAATTTTAGTAGATGTCGATTTTTTTCTTGGTTTTGAGGTTGAAGCTGTTTCTACAGGCAGAACCTGCTAAGGAAAAATGCACAATAGAAAACAAAGCAGCATTCCTACTAACTTTAAAATTAGCGAGGACTGGAATTCACAGCAGAAAAATTGTTGCATAGAAAACCAACAAAAACATATATTTACCCAAACAGCACCCCTATTTCCTTTACCACTCCATAGATGCATTGACAGAAACTTGGCAAAATGTATTTTGTTGTCATTTTTAACAGTTTTTTTCAAAAATCAGCACTCAACCATTACTAATTGCAGAGCATATTCAGTAATCAGAGATACCTTGTCTATGTCAAATAAAAACTTACCTCATCGACACTTTTTTTTGATGAAGCACTTGATAGATGTGATAATCGATCTCTAGCACTAGATTGTACGGAAGAGACAGCAACTTCAGTTGATTTGTTTAAAGATGAATCTGTATCATATGCATCACTGCCATAGCTATTAACTGTTAATTGGTGACCTCCTACACATTCAATTTGACCTTGTTTAGAACCAGTGACCAAATCTTTACTAATATTAATTAATCTGATGCCGTCATTGTTATATTCGGTAACATCGAGAATATCTCTGGTGAGTTTTTGTTTCCTCCTGGGCTGTGCACTATTTCTTGCAGAGTCAATTCCTAGGTCGTCTATGTGGCTATTTTCACTTAAATTTGAAGGTTCTGTTAAAGTATGAAGGGCTATGAATTCTTCGAGGCTCTTCTTTAAATCCCTGCAGAGTTTTAGTCGTTTTTCTAATTTTATGGCTTGATGTTTGTCTTTTTGTATTTCTAGGCGGCGTGTTTCAGTTATCTGTAAAAAAAGTATGAAAACCTTAATAAAACCAACGAAGTTATACTTACCACAGGAGGTAAAAGCTGTATTCCTTTTACTTTAATACAAGAGATGAAAGGTTTTGATTCTGACATTATTACTAAGAACCTTGTTAATTTAGCTTTAAAATTAGATACCTATTTACTTAAGAATTGGAAAAGTTGTTAACAGTTCATTTTAGAAAATTAAAAACGATTTATGTTAGAATATTATTAAAAACCATGGTAACTAACCACAAAACGAATTTGAGACATATTTGAACTTTTGTCACTGTCAAAGTCAAACCACTACAAAACGACGTTTATTCGAAATACACAAATGTAAGTTTGTATTGGCTATTATAAAGTAGCGTGTTCCATAATTAATTTTTTCCGGTCATGATTGGCTGGAGGCTGAATCCATGTAAGAATTAAATTAATACAAATCGGTACTGCTGTTGCCATCTATGTGATGATAGTATATTCAATATGTAATGGATATATTTTAAAAAGTACTCTGTATGTCTGTCTTGGTACAATAATTCTCTAACAGATGGCAGTGCATATTTTTTATTAATAAGCACCGATGTATATTTGACTGTCGCTTATGTATACTCTAGGGAAATAATTTATAGTTATCGCTTCTCGGCCTCTGGCTAAGATCAAAGTGTAGTATCTGTTCTTATCAGCTTAATATCTGATACGCCCCGCATGCGGGGCCAGTATATTAAACTGATTTTTGGAAATTGATGGAGGGTTAGGGGCTTGCTCCACCTCCGTCGCGGGTTGGCCCGGTATTGCAGTACCGCCGGGATCGGCCCACTTTAAATTAATAAAACATAATTTAGATATTTAAATTGACTGATTTTTCATTATATTAGTGTATATTAACTTTATCTGCCAAAAGTGCCAAATCATCACTTTTTGGTTAGATTTTGATTATGTAACCATGTTGATGATAACCTTTTAGGTAAAGGTATCATTTATTTTCACTCCATGTATGAGCAAAAATTCTATATGGACATTGTTTTGAAGGATGCAAGTAATTTGACTGCAGAATCATTAGCTCTGAAAACACTAGGAAGTAAGTATTAATTGATCCACCCCATCTCACTGCTTCAAAAACCTTTCTTTAAATTTTCAAATATAATAGGCTGTTTTTAAAATAGAAATTAATACACGCAGAAGAACATAGAGGGGGTAAAAAAAAGTTATACAGAAATTGAATATATGAGGCTTTATACAAGATAGTTTTATATTCCGGTGGGATCCCACTGTCGTTTAAAAAAAACGGGGTCAAACTAATTGTTAATTTTAACTATTTTATCCCTAAATAATTTATTTATATAATTTCTAAATTTTCGACAATTCCAGAATGTAAAAATAAAATTTTAATAAATTTAATAAGTTTGGGAAATTAAAGCTGGATATAATAATTATAATGATTAGCTGTTGGATAAGGACTGCTAGTTTCCTGCATGTGTGACACACAACAGCTGTTTTACCTACCAAACAAAAAATTTGAATGTTTAATAAAAAATTTATGAGAAACGTTATGGGTAAAAAACCACAAACTCGTGGCGTTTAGAAAATTTTAACGCCACGATTTTCACTCGAATACCTTGACGTTTCACGTACGTTTTTTTTAAACGTCAATGTATGCCAAAAATTTGTTGTTATATTTTTCTATTTTTTGGTTTATTCGATATAGGCAAAAAAACAGTTGCGTGTCACACATGCCGGAAAGCTTAAGCAGCCATTAGCTAGTTCGTGTATAATAAATAAGTCTCGGTCTGACAAAACCATCTCATGTCCTAGGACAATATAAAAGTGGTACACCACAGCAGAATTTTTTCAAAATACTGTTCCAGTGTCCCAAGAATGCCCAAGATATGAAATATTATGTTTTTATTTAGTAACGTGCCCGACTGAAACAGTCGAGCTATGAAAAATTGTTTATAGACTCATTTAAATTGCTCCTCTCCACGGAAATCTTTAGTAAAAGGCGAAAGATTTATTCGCATTGAAGAGAAACCAGAGTGACTTAAAGTATGTATTATGATATACTTGTCTATAGAAATGGTACATTTAAAATGAGTGCGTTAATACCGACATCTTACCTGAATCAGTTGAACTATCGAGCACGTTTTCTGCGACCAATGTACAAGAGCCTGCACTACTTATACAAAGATGGCGCCACGTATCAATATTCTCAATAAGTCTGAAAAAGCAGATGTAAAGTGAAAGGAATAACCAATTATTCTACAGTAAATAAATAAAGTAAGATTCTAAATAAGGAGTACTGTACAATACTTGATGCAATTGAAATAGTGAGTATATATTTTTCTATTAAGATTAACGTGCTCGTTTAATCGAATCAGTAGAACTATCGAGCAGGTTTCGTGTGATTAATGAATAAAAACCTGCCCTACTCATATGAAGATGGCTCCACATGTCAATATATGCATTAACTTTGTGATAGCGGTTCTAATGCGTTAATAAGGGGATAACCAAATAAATAAATTTTGTAGTTAACAGAAATACAAACACGTTTGTGAATTTTACATAAAAATACAATTAGATAAAACTACTAGAAATCATTTTCATTATCCGCTAATCTGTAAAAACGGCAAACGTTAAAATTCTTATTATGTAGGACAGGTAAAAATCTACATTATTATGTGATGAATACAAAATTGTTATTCAGCACTATTATTCATTTTCGTGGGTATGATAAAAGTTTTATATGCAAATTTTGTTAGTACTGCGCGCAGTAATATTAATATAATGAAATTGTGTTATAAACAATCAATTTTAAGTTTTAACTACGGAAAATAGGGGGATCCAGTAAGTACTTGATGTCGTTCTAGCATTGATTTAGTGTGTTATCGAACTCTTTGTTTTCGGTTTGAGGTTATATTAGAATTTAGTGTGAAGGTTGTCCGGTGACAGAAATTCGTCACGATGACGTTCTTGTAAGAGGTCAAATATTAGATTCTTGCTATAGATCTGTGATTTCAAACGGTCTCCATAATGCCAAAAACTAATTAATTACTGCTTCAGAAAATAGAAATAATGAAAACAAACGTGGACACACTGTATAAAGCTAATAACTTAAATATAAGTGTCAACAAAGAAATAACTTCCATTATTATGACCACAACGATAATTAATATTAATTAAAAACAAATAAACTTGGATGTAAGAATTGTTTTTTTATGTAACTTGGAAATATTCCGACCATTTAAATAAATCACTCGACACATTACCTCCGTACAAAAAGATTGTTATGTATACTTCGTTCAAAGATATTTCGTTTCGACTTTTGCCAACTTGATGGATTTATGACCACAACCCACATTATTTATTGAAATTGTTAATGGTGTCGCTGTAATGTCTGCATCTAAGATTTTGTCCAGATTCCACATGTTTTCTTCCTCTTATACATGATGAATTGCTTTTTGCCAATTTTCTTTAGTAACTTGCAATAGAGACCTGTCTAATAATGCTTGCACATCTTTTAGTTTGAATGTAGTATATTTCAGTAATCCGAATGTCTGTATACCTTAAAGATAATAATAGGTACCGACCCCTGAAATGACCTGTTCCGACAGTTTTATTACACCGCACCGATTGCGATTTTACTTTATAAGTATGTGACGTCCTAGGGCAAAAAAATGCATGTATCGCTGGAAACGAAGCGAAAAGTTTTGTGGATTCATCGAAAACATGCAAATTAAAGGTTCCATCAAATAAAGTACAAATAATAATACAAATTTCTATATCATGGACGTCTACAATTTCCATTTACCATAGGCGTACGACAATATTTTTAATAGAGGTTGATTTATTTGTGTTTTAAGTCCCCATGACTGGTCTATTCGTTTTGCTAATAAGGAAGATTTGGTATTAGAGGATTCGAAATCAATTTAATGAAAAATTGACAATACAAAACAGTGTTGCTTTTTTTTGACCCTGTTACCATTTCTCTAGGTGACAAAATACTTCAACAATGTCACAGTTAATGCGAATCATGAATTCTCGCTATTCACTCAGTTCGAGGTCGATAATATTTATATTGTTATAAATATTTACTAGATATCAAATGATGCCCTTGTAGAGATTACTATTTTGTTGTAATACAGCTGTTTTCAGTTATTATTATTATTATTATTACCTGCGGTAACCCTGATTTGAGTGATTCTTGTTTCTAATTTATGTATTTAGCGTGAATTAATTAACTTATGTTGTTGAATTTACTGTTTGGGTCCTTTCTTTGTGAAACCTACTCATATGGTTTATTTACGATAAAAAGACAATGACGTTGCAAAACAAAATTTTGTGATATTGCCAACATGTAGATTTGTTCTTTATTTAAAGGAAGCTGAAGCAGTCAATGTGACAGTTCTTCTTTTTTATTCGCCTGTACCTCGTAAGGCATAAATTGAAGGTGTTTATTTATAAATAAAAGGCTTATATGAACTAAAGTATATATTTACGTGAAAGGTGTGGATAAAATACAAAAAACAGTAACCAATCATTTTATATCTCAATAACAATAAGATTATTTATTATTTTTCATAGAGAATTGGATGACAAACTCTAGAACCATCTTCCAGACCACTGGAAGAATTAAATCAAAGCATCAATCATCTTGAGGAAATTGAAATATAAATAGAATTCAATTTATAAAAACATACCTATCACAAGTTTTAATAATCTAACCTATCATTAAAAACATTCAACTGAATAAATTTAAATATAATATATAATTTGTATCGATACAATTGAAGTAAATGGTACTCACGTTTCTTACAGCAGTATTTGTGGCATTCTCAAAAAAAAAACTTATCAAGGATATAACCATGTCTCGGCAGTTACTGTTCCATTTCTTGGGCATTTTAATGCGTTTAACAACACACTGCAGGTTTGCCTAATTAACGAAAATAACTATTTTCCCAACATTGAAGAAATAATTAATTCAGGAGCACCAGAAAAACTTGTAAAGACGATGATTGATGTCAATAAATGACACACTAAACCTAACCTCAATTGTGTCAAAACTGCTGAATTTTTCCAATTGATCTGACAACGTCTTGAAGTTTTGCCAACGCGTAAGCTGAAAATTGCCCTGGCCATTAAGTATAAACTGTATTTACGGCTGGTAAATTTATATTTACTCTGATATGCAGGAAAGTAACTAAAAATAACATCATCGTCATTTTATCGTAAATAAATAAAATTATTTTAAATGAAACTAAAGCGGGTTTTATAGTTTGACGCACTGTAAACGTAGACGAACTGTGAAAAGATCAACTATCAGAATTTACGTACTTTGTTTATAAAGGAACGTAAGTGCATGACGTAACGTAAGGGGAACGGACTGGAACGGAAGAGTTGGTGCGTTCTTACGTCCGGCCAATCAAAGGAAAGAATTTTGTGTGATGTCAGCGTGGCTATCAGCTGTCATTTAATGTTGTGTTTTTGAATGTATAATACAAAATTTAAAGCTCAAAACAACATAGGACACAGGCTGTAGATGATTTGTATAATTTCTAGGTTAATTTGAATGTCGCGAGTACGTTACCTCTGCCCATGCGCAAAATTTCCGTTCCGTTTATTTATAACTGCAACAATTTTTACATACCGTTCGTTACGTATCCAGTGCGTCTACGTGTGGTATACGTTTACAGTCCGTCAATCTATAAATCCCGCTTAACTGTTTCTAATTAATTCCATAATGAAAAAAATAATGAAAATCCTAAAATAATACATAAAGTGGGAGTACCTTATGTAATATCTTTATGTTAAGCAGAGAGCAGACACGCATATTTAAGCAAATTTCCATAAATTAGGTACCAGACAGAAATTATAACAGCGCACAAGAATGTATTATTTAAGAGGCAATTTGTTTATTGTACAAGTCTTTGTTTTGTTAGGAAGAGTGTCGTCAAGAGAATTAGATGCTATTAACTCGGAATTTGAGTTACAAAAAGATTCGACGTACCTAAAAATATTAATAAAATTAGTAAATCGGTTATACCGTAGGTATTGAAAAAAAACCTCACTAATACTATAGATTGTTACTTAATAAGACAGTTTAATAATGGAGTGCTCCCTAGATTTATCTGACATCACGTTGTTGGTCTCTTAAGTTTCTTCTAATTTCTAATTCTTCAAAGTTCTTGTTTTTTTATCACAAATATGTTCTACTTAGGTGTTAATGACTGTTTGGTGTCACGTAAGTGTTCATTGTGTCTAATTTCAAAATTTCGAATTGTTTGACCAATATAGACATCATTACATTCTGGACATTTAAGATTATATATTCCAAACTATTTCGATGGGGATATTTTTGTTTGTACATTTAACAATTTTTAACTTAAATTGCTTTCTGTTTTAAAAGTAATAGTTGTATTTGTTGCTAAATATATATATTATATTTACGTGAACATAAAATGCAATAGGAAAAACACCTCAATAAGAGACACCTACATAAAAGTTGTACTTTCTGAACTTACACTCCAAGATAGTATTTTTAAATAAAGGCTTAAAATACAGTATACCACCAAAATTTACGAATAATATTAAACAAATTGCTTACAGAATCAGTAATAGCTTTAAAATCTCAGACAAATAGTTTTCTTCATGAAAAATTACAAATTGTCAATTTGATTAAAAATATAAAAACATCCACAAAACAGACAAAAGTTTTAGGATTACCTAAAATTAAAAATGAGGTTTCAAACCGATCCACCTGAAGCGCTAGTCGCAATCGAGTTGTGGCTAAGGCCACAAAACAGAGTCAGGCTAACCTATAGAAGTAAAATTCCTGTGTCAAGATATGAAAGAAGAATTACAGCGATCGCAGTGGATGAGTTCAGAACTATTTCATGGCGGTTTTTTTAATGGAATTTGTATTTACTGTGGAAATATTTTTGATTGTTCATTTGAATGACCAACCCTTTCCTCAAGTTTGGTAATACCTAAATGCAATTTAAGTTTCAACACGCGCTAAGAAATTTTTAAGAGTGATGGGAAATACCTAATATTATCACTATCTTTTTTCCACTCTTTCACGCTACTCAATCTATATATATATATTTATAGGTTTGTCTGTTTTGTGAGACCATCAAAGAACAAAAAATTACCTACATTTCTGCTTTTAATTAAATTAAAAAGAAAGTAGAGGAGCATAACCTCACAATAACAAAATCTGACAAGGGAAATGCCACTGTCATTTTCAAATCCGAACAATATAAATCCAAAGTAGATAATTTTATAGAATCTTGTGATATGAAAAATCTAAGAGCAGACCCAACAAAAAAGTTTTTAAACAATGTAAAATGGCACATGGGCTGAAAAGTCCCGGGCCTAACAAAGACTAGTTTTATTCATCAACATAATTTCCATCAAGAACAACGCAATCATTCCAGCGCCGCTCTAACATTTCAAAACCACTTTTGTAGAACGATTTATCTTTTGCCTCACAATAGGCATCAGTGTCAGCGATAACTTCTACATTCGAGCGAAATTTCTTACCGGCGAGCATTTTTTTGGTCTGCGAACAGCTAGTAGTCGCTGGGAGCCAAATCTGGCGAATACGGTGGATATGGGAGCAATTCTAAGTACAATTCATGTAGTTGCGCCATTGTTTTGATTTACTTGTGACATGGTGCGTTGTCTTGATGAAACAAATTTTTTTTCCATGCCATATGCGGACGTTTCTTTGCAATTTCGGCCTTCAAACTCTACATAATACTCACTGTTGATGGTATTTCCCTTTTCAACATGGTCGATGAATATTACACCACGTACATCCCGAAATACCGAGGCCATAACCTTTCCAGCTGATTGTTGTGCTTTCGGGCGTTTTGGACGAGGTGCTCCAGTTGCTGTTCAATCAGATGACGATCGTTTTGATTACGGAGTGAAGTGATGGATCCATTTCGGTTTGTTACGTTTAAACATGGTCAAACACTGCTCAAAAGCATTAACTCGTTCTCGTTTTTGGTCAAAAGTGAGCAAACACGGCACCTATTTTGAACAGAGCTTTCTCATAGTAAATTGCTCATGCAATATAAAGCCAACACGTTCTTTTGATATCTTTACGATGTCAGGTAACTCACGCAACTTCACTTTTCGATCATTTAAAAAGATTTAGTGGATTTTATTGAAGTTTTCTGGTGTTACCGCCTCATTTGGACGTCCATTGCGTTCCGCATAACACTTTTCAAGCCCATGCTTCGCTAGAACGGTATTTTTTCCCATCAAGAAGCAGTGTAAAATTAAAACATGAAATTGTTTTTGATCCATTGTTTTGAAGATATTAAAAGTAGCGTCAGTCTTAGCACAATAACTCACGAACTTATGAATAGAATATTATGAAATTTGTACATCTGCCTTTTCAAGGTTAGTACTAACTGAAAAACAGGCGACTGAAATAAAACTAGCATCATCTATGTGTCAGTCCCGGGACTTTTCAGCCCATGTGGTATTGTCAATAGTTCAAATTATGTGAAAAGGTGAATTTTTCATTTAAAACGTTTATTTTTTATTTTGTATAAAGGATATTCATGTAAGCATCTTAGAGAAGTTTTTCAAATCATGTCATCATGTCTATTTTATTGGTCTACGTTTCAATACCTTTCTAATTACCCTTCATTCATACTGGATGACCTTCTAAATAAAATCCTCCGAATTGCGAATATCTAGTTCGACTTTCAACATACTAGGTGTGTTTATATTTAAATTAATCCGTTGTATATATATGTACATCGATATTTTCTAGTGGTTGGAATTACCAAAACACGATTTTTTTAGAAAGAAAAAAAATACCAATAGAATTTAAGTAGATTCATTCAAATATATGCATATTTACCCATGGAAAAAACCTTGCATGTTATTAATTCAATAGATTGTTATGTAGAATTAAATTTAGCCAATACGTTGTTTTTTGGTAAAACCGTAAAAGTTCATTATAGATATATATGCATTATAACTTACAGCTTGTATTTTTGGATGAAACATGGATCTATTCGAAGGGAAATAAAACAAATTCTTGGCAAGACAACAGCACTAAAAGTGTACGTAAATCAGATGGTTATGATGGTAAGCGTTTTATAATTGTCCATGCTGGTTCTACCAAAGGATTTGTCTCTGAAGCAAAATTATTATTCTGTTCAAAATCTAAAGTAGCTGATTACCATGGAGAAATGAACAATGAAATATTTATGAAATGGATAAGTACTCAATTAATTCCCAAACTAGAAGAGCCATCTCTTCTTGCTATGGATAATGCTCCATATCATAGTGTTCTTTTAGAAAAGCAATCTTCTACTAATTCGACTAAAAATGAGATTGTTACATGGTTGATAACAAACAACATTAAGTTCGATACAAAACTTACAAAACCTGAATTGCTACAAATTGCAAAAATGAATAGAAAAGAAAATGTGTATATAATTGATGAGTTACTACGAGAACATGGTCATGAAGTGCTGAGACTACCGCCATATCATTGAGAATTCAACGCTATTGAATTAATTTGGGCAAATTGCAAGTCATATTATAATAAATATATTGGTAAAGATGGGTATTCAGATAGTTCTGTTATAAATATGTGGAAAGAGGCACTGGGACAATGTAATCAACAAATTTGGGAAAAATGTGTTAGGCATACCCATGAAATTATACAAAAGTGGTATGTCCGAAAGCAGAATATAGTTGATATTAGCATTCAACCAATTACAATAGATATAAATACTGGTGATAGCTCATCTGATTCTGACTTACTTTTTTGAACTGTATGGTTGGGACGGACCAATAGTAATGGTTGCCAGCCATAACCCTAACAGGGCAATTCTGATTTGCAAAGTTTCTACTTAATACTAACTCTTATACAAGTATAATTTTGCTTAATAGCACGTTTGCAGACTAGCCCCATAAAACTCTGGAATACTAACAGTTTTTTTAGACTAAAGTTTTAGGTATTTAGCACATTGCTAAATGGCTGTAAAATATTTACAAATATCTATTACATCAGCTTCAATACAATAATAAATAACGTTCACCGTCATTTTAGCCACATTCAAATTAAACCATCAATCTACGACCTACGTGTTACTGAATGTATTGATGTATTGCGTTTGTATATCAATGAAGACGCATGGGAAAAGATCCACCAAACCAACTGTATATTATGTTGTAATGGAACAAACGGTTTCATTTCGAGGGTTTAGATTCTGTGAGTAGAAACGAGACGTACTATAAAAAGTAGTATGTGAATAATTTCATACATGGGAAAATATTCACCGAACCAACTGTAAATGAAATAATCTGATACTCTGAACTGTGTGTTCAATGATGTTTACCAGTTGATGTCATCATCAGGAATCATTCACTTGGCGCCCCATTGTAAAATAATGTTCCTTATCTAAAGTTATGCATCTGTGCCGATTTTGATAAAAATTGATAGATATACAGTCAAATTCAAAGTCTTATATTTGTCCAAATCAATATTCTATTGAGGCACATTTGTTATTTGGATCAAATAATCTGCCCTTAGTTATGAATCACGCTGTATATCTGTTATCATATCAATCAATAACGTATCTCTCAATGCAATGAAAATCGTGATAAAAATATTAAAAAACATAAGCAAACAGTAGTACCTAAGTGTATTAAATAAACAAATGTATTTCAATACCTATCTCAACTAATTAAAATAAAATAGGAGTGGGAAAAAACGTCGACCCTGTACGCTTAAATACTGTCGCACTCTCGCCATCTACCAGTACAGGATTCAAATATAATGAAAATAAATATGAGTACAGGATCAAGTGAATATCAAGCGCCAAATAAAAAAATACTATAAATAAATTTCATTCAAATTTTATTAGACGGGTTAGGTGATATTTTTAGTTGGATTTGAATTTGAAATTCGCCCAAGTTTTTTTTCTATAAGTGGAACTAATCTGGTGATTTTTGTGTGTTGAAGAATATTGGAGCAGAGTTAAGACTTTATGTGGAAAGTATGAGTAATTATCAGAATCATGGGTTCGTTGGAGATAGCAGGACTGAAAGCTATAGCAGGTAATTTTAAGAAATTATTTATACCTTTTTATTTAATGAAAATAAATCCTATTAAATCCAAAGCTAATTTTAAAATAAAAATGAATAAAAGAAAACTATGTATTTTATAACAATACCGTTACAGTGGAGGATTTATTATATCCAGCAGATTATTTATTAAATTATTTGATAAGTTCCATTATACAGCGCGTCCCAAATTCGAGGCGTATCAATGGGATATCGAAAACGGTTAAATTGTGGCAAAGTTATGCGTTTAAGAGAACAATAATTCGACGCAATCAGATTTCAAATATTTTCTTTTGGTTTTGAGATAATTAAAAGCAAGTGATTTCTCGGATTTTTGTCTTTATTTTTTTGTAAAGCCATTTGAAAAGGTATTAAAAACAGTGTACACTTGAAACGTCATTGTTTATTGTCATCTACATATCCATCGGACGTTTCGGATTTCCGCATTCTTCATCGACTTAATTTTTTTAAATACGGACCCGAGTGTTTTCAACATTAAAAATTACTTATTTCATAACATATTGGGGGGGGTCATTAATTACGTGAGGTGTTTAGGGGGAGAGGGAATCGAGCCGATTCTCGCCAAATCTCACTTGGCAGAAAACGATGTAAAATGATGATGATATGAAGATTATGGGGGGGGGGGTCGAGAAAAATCTTACTACATCTCACCAAGGCGGAGGTGGGCAAAAAATCCTCAAAATGCCTCACGTAATTAATGGACGCCCCCTAAGTTAGGTTGTTCCCAAACAGTCATCATCAAACTCCTAATTTTTGAAGATATTTATGGTCATCATAACGTTTACTGCAAGATAGCTTTTCATTTCCGTCTTATTGACCTTAAAAAATGTATCTCCTTACTTTGTTTGAAGTTATTAAAGGCTAGGAGTCAAAATATATGATACACAACTGATATAAAATCAAAATCAGTTTAGATTGAAACATAAATATATCGATAAAATTAGTGTGTGCACTTTATGTGTACTTAGGAAATATAATTAGTTTTATCATAGCAAGTTGAAATTGAATATAAACTAATGTATTTGATAATGTTTAAATCGTTAGCGGCAGAAAAAAAGGTAAAACCCATAAAATAGTCTAAAATATTGACCAGCTTCTATAAAAACAATTAATACTAATTATTTTGAAAACAAAGATGGTTAACTGTTGTTTCAATCTCTATCACTGTTATAAGATTTAGTCCTTTTCACAATTGCACTAGATAAGATACAGATTTGGTGACAATAGCCTGAAGAGAGAAATGATTGAATCTTGAGCAGTGTGTTCAGAACAAAACCCGTGCTGTGATTTGGAGTCAATTACGGCCATTGCAGTGTTGCCAAATTCGTTCTCTTTCTAGAAATTGACTAGTAATTTAATACTGAACAGCGAAATGGGACAGTATTCTATGCCGGGATTAGGAATGGGAACATTATGTGAGGTTATCCCGACGAAGCTAATTTTTGAAAAACTAGATATCATTAACTGTCTTTCTTTTCATTTTGTGTTCAGTAATTTTATAATTTTGCCTGTAGAATTCTATAATATTCCTTTAAACAATATTTCTACTTCTGCCTTTATGTATTTCATCATAAAATGTATCAACACTTTTACTTGTTCGCCTGATAAATATATAAAATTCACGAAGCTCAAGAAGGTCGAGTTGGAATTACAAGAAATTCAACAATCTTATAGTTACATTGAAACCTTGTAAACCATAACAAAAACAGAATTGCATTATACTCAGGACTGGACAAGCACTATTTATGCTAAAATAAAATTTGTGGATATAAGCTACAATTTGTTGTGATCTTTTTAGAACAGTTTCAATCTTAACTGTAGTAAATATATTATGTAAAGGCAAAGTAGTTGAATTCTCTCGTGAAATTTTTACAAATATATAAACCCCCTTTAAAAATTTTATTGTACGCCTATGATAGAAGGAAATTTGTATTCTCTTATCAAAATTCTGTAGTACATACACTTTTTTAAAATTTTTAAATATAGAAGTATAGGTTACATTGTTGCAAAAATAGTACCTAGAGGGTACTAAATAGTTTTATCTATTATAATAAAATTTTATTAGCTGCTGCTATTGGTACGATTGTTCCAACAAAATCATTAATCTGAACAGTTGTTTACAAAATAATCTTTTTTGATTGCATAACTACCGAATTTATCGAAAATATTTGCAATAAACAAATTAAAAACAAAATTCGTTTCCCCAAGACGGCGAAAAAGATGAAGAATTATATAATTTAATTCTTTTTTTTTGGATTGACAAATGACCATAAAAAAATGAAAACTAATGAGATAATAAGCTGATTAACAAAAGTTAAGGAAATTTTAAAAAAATGTTTCATCTCACTGGTTGAAGTATTTAATAACTAAATTATAAACAATATTTTGTTACAGTTTTGCTGGAGCAATCAGTTCCAGAGAACAATTAACGCACAAAGAAAAAGATGGTATTCACCATCTAGAATTGAACGACTTTCGGAAATCCATAGAAGCTGGCGAATATGACCCCTATCTGTGTAGAGAAGTTAAACATCCAACTACGTAAGTGGTATATTTAGAAAAAATAGTATATTACATACCTAGCGGGGAAGTAGATCATTACAGCCCAGGTTTTGATAGAAACCCGAGGCGCGTAGCGCCGAGGGTCGCTAAAAGCCGTGGCTGGAATGATCCTTTCCGCGTGGTATGTATACTATTTTATTCACAATCGCTTAGTTACAAGCTTTTAAAAACAGTAATTCTAAGAAAATTTGTTATCACAATTTAATATTTTTTTCGACAAAGAACTTCATGAATCTGTTGCTAGGCAATATTACTCATTTATTGGTTTTGACAATTATGTCTTCAAATATTCTTACTGTCACGAAATTTTATTTTTTTTGCTCAAACAAGTACGTAATGTCTTATTTTGAATTAACCTGTACTCCTCCGGAAGTCCAAGAAGCTGCGGTTGAGCGAATACTTCCGTAGAAAAGCAAAGAAAGGTATTAACTTTTTTTAAAACCAGCTTAACACAATATTGTCATACTTCAGAAAAGTGACACATGCTTCTAGCCGGAAAAGTACTTTTCCGGCTAAGGCGTGGAAGTGAAAGTAAGTAATGAGTCACTTCCCTACCGTTTTAAAGGTAAGAATTGTATATATTACTGACCGATTGTGAATAAACGTTGTTTTTAACGGGCGTAATCAAAATAGTTATTTGTTTTACTAGGCAGAAAAGTGAACAGATTTAATGCCACGGCCAGTGCCAAGCCAAGGCATTTCTGTCATGTGAAACATATAATTTTTTCTCCAAATTCGTTCCAATTTCACGCAAAATCCATCGTTTTGTATTAATCCAAAGTCATCGTCAATTTTGATTACCAATTTAAATGAAATATTACCTGGAACGTTGCATAACAACAAACTTTTTCTGACTAGGCAGTAAAAATACACCTTTTATGTCTGTAAAGTGTCATTAAAAAACCACTTTTAATGTCATTTGGAGAAAATAGCTATTTATAATATTAGTGTTACTTAAAAGTAATATTTTATTTTGTGAGTGAAAAAGTTTGACCACGTTAGATGACGCTGAATCACTTAGTTACCAACAAACAATATTGTTTACAGTTCATGATTTTTATTAAAAGTTCTTGCTGGTGTTTAATATTCATCTCGCATAATCAAGAATAGGATTGATAAATCGTGAATTCCTGATGATATTGAAGAGGCTGCAAAAAGAGCGACATTTGAATTATTACCGAAAACATCGGCTCAGCAGTATGATATTAATGTAAAATGAAAAAAGTTGAAGGGAACTTCAGTGAATTCGTCTTTTTGGCATGTCTAGAAGAGAAATCAAAAATATGGAACGCGTCAACTTTGTGGAGTAAGTTTTCTATGATAAAATCTTTTGCGCTAGTTAAAAATGGGGTTGATGTAAGCAGATAGTTCAAGATAGTAGCATAAAAAATGATGGTTAAAAGTAGTCCCAAAAAATCAAAACACTTACGTTTGAACAAGTTCAGAAGTTTATAAATGAGGCTCCAGATGAAACATACTTACTTGATGGTAAAAGTTGCTGCTATTTTCGGAATATAGGGATTCTGAAGAGTTGTGCCATTTATTAATAGAATGATGATATTAAATTAATAGATAAATCATTGATTGTTCAAATTCCAAATACTAAAACGAAAATAAGTCGTTCTTTTTGCATTACTGGAAAATATTTTGACTATTTTAATAAATACGCTTCATTACGACCTTCTGCTATTATTCATGGACGTTTTTGTCTGAAATACTAAAATTATAAATGCACTGCGACCCCAGTTGGTATAAATACGTTTGGGAAAATGCCCTCATTGGTTGCTGAGTTTTTGAACCTACCGGATCCAAAAGAATATACAAGTCACTGTTATAGAAGGTCTTCTGCTTTACTTTACTTTTAACACGTCTTCTTTTAACGCGTTTGACAGGCAGTTTCATATACATACATTGAATAATTCTCGCTGGAATAATGTTTTGATTGGCTAGAAGGTATAAGGATTACTGAAACTGAAAATTTCCATTGGTTTCGAGAAACGTCAAGAAATAATCATTAAAATTCTCTTGATAATTACGTCTTGTCATTAATCTAAAATGGTGAGGTGATTAACGACGGACATAATTTATTTTAAAGATAATATCAATTCAATAAAATATAATCGTGACTATTGAAAATTAATAGGACTATTAGTAAGCAAAATACAGATCTCTTGACGTCGCATAAGGAATTCTGTGATTTTATATACAAGCGTTTTTTTTTAGACACAATCAGTGTGGAGCTTTGGCATTTTTCAGTGGTTTCTTTTTTAGATACTTGAGCGTAAAAACTGAAATGAACTACTGTTAGGAATAATGTTAGATCTCGGTTTCTTCCAGTAAACTTTCCAATTCTTATCACACACAACCTTTTTCCTTGTGCAATTTTTCAATAAGGAACAGTATTGCCAAATTTATTTTTCTTAAATCGCTCAAGAATCCCTACTTTCTTCCGAAACATGCTTTTTTTCATCGTACATTTTATGCACTACTTCTCGCAAATTAAGAATAAGAGGTGTACATTTAGTTTTTGTTTCAGTTTTTAATTCTCCACACAGTTTTTGGTGATAACCACAACACATCTGTAGTTCGGTCACTGACTTTTTGAAATATCGATGTATTTTTCGAAAAAAACAATGGCTTTCAGTTGAACATCTTTCCTTCGTCGGTAATTCTTTCTTTTGACCATATTTATTTTTTTTTACCGGCTTGTAATTAAAGACAATTTTTTTGAATAATTTGTTGTCTTCTTTGATTGCTGCAAACGATACAAATTTGCAAACTATATCAACATACATTTGAATAGAATGTTTGAGACATTTCAAAATAGTTCTGATATTGTCAGTTAATTAGGCAATCTATCTAGCGGTCAAAGTTCAAGTTGATCTCGGGCACTATCTCGTGTCCAGAACTTCTTGCATTGTTTTCCTTTAAAATTCCCAGTAGAGTAGTTAAAGTTCTTCCAAAGTTAATGTGATGACCCATATTTTTAATCCCTTTAAATGAAAAAGCCGCCCAATGGCGTGCATATAAATTTTTTATAAATTCGAATATTGTGAAATAATGATAATCTACTATATCAATTTGAATGAAAAAAATTAACCTGCATACAAAATTCATAAAATTTGTAATACAATAATAAAGCGCTTTCCTCTAGAACACGGAGTATCTAAAGAACAGTTTTTTGTATCGTCAACCCAACCATATTTTAAAGGTGGGTGTATATCCTCATACAGCTTTATTTATAATATAATTACCATTACTACTATTTTCTTACATATTAAGTTAAAATGTATTTTATTTTATATATTTATTCATGTAATAAAACCGTAAGGATTGTTTGAATAACAAATAAATGAATAAACACTTGACAACATCATGTATCAAAACAAGTTTCGTCTAAATAAATTATAGTTCTATTTGAATCGCGGTACCCTTTTATTTTGCGCAAATACTCCTGTCTAAGTTCAGCGATACGCCGAGATTCCATTATTACCATTCGATTATCTAACTTCTTATATTTAAATCCACAATTCAATAATCCCGCGCATCATCTTGGACTGTTGTTTCAAATGGTCTCCAAAATGCCATTCTAATTAATTATATTATAAAACTTACCCTAACGTCTACGAACAAATGAATATTATATTAATATCAATTCACTGACGCGACCTAACCACTACACCATCAAAAAGGTTTTATATTAATGATACCTTTCTACACTAGATCACCTACACTTTCCTATAAATACCTATAACAATTCACTAAACTCACTCAACCAAGAAATAGATATTATATTAAATATTTCTTTAAAACAAAATTCACACCCGACACTGAATGATACTAATGGATTATAAGCCGAACCACAACACAACCCCCCCGAACACCCTCAAGACCGTTGAATTTTTTCTGCCAAAAACGTCAAACGGAGTATACTTCGGTTATTTCGTTAAATTGCGATGAATACTGCAGTTGCTGATTGGTTGTTTCGAAGTCTTGACTGCACGTGCAATACGTTGCCAACTCTTCAAAGTTTTCTTAAATATAGTAACATATAAAAAGTGTTTTAATTAATTTTTCTTTTTTCAGTAATTTCAAGCGACTTATTTTAATGTTTACTAATAAATTTACATTATGTATTTTTTAAAAAATATTTCCAAACTTGCTTTCTTATAACATCACGAACTAACAGTTTACTGAAGTAAGAGGAACATTTGTGTAGCGAGCCTAACAATTTTAGAAAATATATCTGACAACATTGCTTTATTTTATGGTCATCACACTGACTTTAGTTAGAGTATACCAATTATGGTTACCATTGCTCGGTTTCACGGCTTGCACGGTCAGTAAATTCATATTGTGATTTGGGGCATAACTTTACTGGAGTTTCATTGCATAATTTCAAGAGTAATTTATTAGTTTTAATGGGCTAATGTTATTATTTTATATTATTGTTATTTTATTTTATTATTTTGGTGTTTATTATTATTTCATGTCATTTTATCGTATTTTATGATAGTACCTAATAGTGAATTTCTGATGTTTTTTGCTTAAATTTGTTATTACAATTGTTTAGTTTTATACTTTTATAAATGTATTCTACAAGGGGGTGATCCCGTTTATTATTAATAAATAAATAAAATTCATAAGGCGTCCCAGGGCAAAAAAAAATATAGAATATAGTTTTGGCATTTTGGTATAGGTACACAAGAGTGTTTTTTTTTTGGAGAAAAGTGATTTTATTTGTCTTCAAGGTTTGTCTTGTGTCTTGATAATAATAATAAACAATAAAAAGTTTATAAAACTTTTAGTGTTGCTTATGTGGATATTGGAACGACTTTTGGTTAAGTTGTACCTACATAAAAACATACATTTTTGGTTAGTTTAGATTCATTAGGTACTATATCTATAAGCTTTACTGTCGAGAAAAATCGCTAAAATTTTATGTATAAGTTATTCTAATGTTAATGTAATGACCCATATTTTTAATCCCATTGATAAGAAATGCCGCCCTATGGCGTGCATATAAATTCTTTTTTACAAATTCGAATATTGTGAAAAAATAATGTTTTTCATTGAATTTAATATAGTAGATTAAAATTAACCTGCATACAAAACTCATAAAATTTTTAATATAATATAACTAAACTCACTCAACCAACAAATAGATATTATATTAATAATATTTCTCTAGAACACAATTCGCACACGCCCCTGGATGAAATTAATGCTAAAAACTTCTTTAGGTCGTTAAATTTTTTTATGAAACAGTGGACCGCGTTAATAACTGATCAGTAAGTTCGTTATATTATACCAATTACTGGAGTTGTACTATTCGATTTTCAATCCACCTGCTGCTACGTTGCCAGTTATTCAAAATTTTCTTAAAAATAGTAGCATACATAAAGTGGTTTTAATTAATTTTTCTTTTTCCAACAATTTCAAGCGGCTTATTTTAATGCTTACTAATAAATTCATATTAGGTGTTTTTTTTTCATATTTCCAAACTAGCTTTCTAAGAACATCACGAACTAACGGTTTACTGAAGTAAGGGGAACATTTGTATAGTGATCCTGACAATTTTAGAAAATAAATCTGACTACATTGCTTTATTTTATTGTCGTTACATTCACATTAGAAACACTATACAAAGTGATCTAAATAAAATGAGAACATAAAATAAAATAATTCCATATTGCATGGGTAATTAAAATATAAGATTATTATTTATTATCTTTTAGATCACACAAATTGTTCAAATTGTTTGCCCTGGGGGATCATATTAGGTCACGTAATCTGGATTGCCAAATAGTAATTTAGGACGTGCCCAAATCTAGTAAATTTTTGTTTTATATATATTATAATATGTAAAAAAGGATATTTTTCCGAGTATATATACAAAATGTATCATTTTTTGTAGGAAATGATCAAATATAATAAGAGTTAAAACATTTGATCATGTACGAAACAGTATTAAACATGTTTTTGTAACTGTAACGTCAGACTGGGAATCACTATTAAATATAATAGCCTTGTAAGGCGGCTAATTGTGGTTGAACAATGGCGTTAAAATATATGCAATCATAAATAATTATCAACACAAAATAATTCATCCAATTTAGGCCTTTTTAAAAATAATACAATTAAGGAAAATTCTTTTGGTCACGGTTATTTAATATAATTAATTAAATTGCTCCTTTTTTTGTCACCTACGCATAAGATAATGTAATGAGTGTTTGCATCTGATGACATACCTAGTAACTATAGAAAATCAACTTTTATAGTTATTATAGAGTTGTGAATATTGTTTCCCTTGTGGATTTTGTGTGTGAAGACGGCAAAAGTAATGTAGAAAAATATTAATTCACAAATAACTTGTACGAAATCTGAAATCTGTAACTTCATTAGTTTGCAAAGTACGACGTTATAAATAAATTAATTGATTCTCGCTCTGTAGAGTCCGACCACAATAACTTTGGGACACCACGTGATTCAACGTAGGGCCGCCTCGAATGCGATGCCGATCTCTGACTGGCTGCGGCTTCGAGCCAGCGGCGGAGCATTGGGCGCTTTATTTTATGTAGCTTCTTCGTTTTCATTTCAGTGTTGACATCAGCGCAGACAGTACTTTGCTTTCAGTCTTCTTGTGCGATTTTGTTGTTGCGAATAGTGAATTTTTCATGTCTTGGAACTTTTCGTGTAATGTCTCCCAAGAGAGTGGAACAAGGAAAAGCTTTGCATAGTCAAACAAAGGAAATTATAGATCCGGTTGCTACATTTACGCAAAAAGAAGCAGAGGAAGTTGTTCAAATTCACCTTAAAACCTATAGGCAAGTGAGAAAAATATGGGCATTGTTCAAAAAGTGGGTAGCAGCTCATAATACTACATTAGTTTTAAAGGATGTTGTAACATTATCCCGAAAAAGATTCGACGAGTTGCCACTTAGTGAATGGACGAATATTTGTCGACACGTCAAAGAATATGAAAACTCACAAATAGAACGAGAACACATCCTCGATAATACGTTGAATCATTTTATGATTTAACGTTAATACTTGTTCTTCTGATGAAAGTTTCTCAGATCTTGATAGCGACAGTAGTACACCTGCACAACCATTACAATCAGCTGATGATTCAGAGTAATAATAAGATTATATTTATGATAAGTTTAAGTTGACATGTTGAAGTGTTTAGGTTTGGAATATTTTAACTTTAGATTAGGTAAATTTGTTTTCTTCCTTGCTAATTATTTAATGAATTCAAAAAAGGACCAGCTTTAATCCCGTCGCCTACGTACATAAAGCGAGTGATACCATATGTAATTTTCTACAGGTATCCAAAACCATAAAGTTTGATATATATTTGAAATAAATTCCTAACAATAAATTTAGTATGAAAATTACATTTTCATATGCAAGTCAGTAACGCCACTGGCTGATACGCCACACCCGCGACCACTTGGTGTCCCAAAGTTATTGTGGTCGGACTCTACATTGCGCATCACCGGTCATTATGCTGTAATATGATTCAAGAGCGACATATTCAGGTGCACAGAGGGATCAATTAAATAATCACCTCACTTGGTTAAAACAGCCGGAAATAAAAAAAAACCTTATCTATTGCTACCCGCATTCCACACTTAACAACACTACGAAACGTTGGAATTTTAGATAATTTTAGGAACTTATTATTACTATCTATCATCCGTTTACAAGTAAACAATATTGTCGAACTGTCAGTGACGCCATTTTGGAATGGTGATTAAATAATTTATTTTTTCTACGCCCATGTCTGTAAATGTCAAAAATCGCACTGACAACATTCCTTGTAAGTGACATTTAACAATAACATGCACGTAATGAAAAACTCATAACATACATGTGTGTTTAGATAAAAAAACTTACTTTATTTGGTTTATTTACATACTTTTAATCAATTGAAAAACATAAAAGCTCTTAGCATTAGTGAAATACATTTTAGATTAAAAGAGTGATGCCCCTAAATGTCGGCAACACATTTTACAATTTAAAAAAAAATAATTGTGTGTTTCTTGATATGGGAAAAAACGTCATCTCATTTATGCTGTCAATTTTGGTAACAAAAGATAGTATCCGAACATTTTCTCAACTTTACCTATGAATATGACTGTTAGTAATGAAAAAGATGAAATTATGAGCACTCAGAAGAAAATAGATGGGCGTAGAAAAAGTATAGTACGTTACACGAGTTGTAATCCCATTACGCACTCGTGAAATCGGTTACTTACAATTCTTGTTACGTAATATACTATTTCGTCTCCCCTCCTCCAGTAAACACTCACTAAACTTTCAAACTCTCTATATTTAAATATCGCCGAACTCTTCTGTCATAATGAATTGAAGCCAGGTCTATTTAAAACCACATTTTATTTCTTATGTCTAATTGAACGTCTTCTACTAATAGCTGTGATTGTTTTTTTTTAATTAAGGAGTTTTGCTCCATTCATGTTCCATTCATCTACTGTAACAGAAACGAGAGCTTTGTATACGAACTTATCCATTAGAACTGATAAATGTAAGGCCACCCGTGGAATACATTAAGTTTTAAACATAACAATGTGTAACTTTATTCATTTAAATAACACCATTACTATTCAAACAGAAACATTTTGTTGTTTAAAATATTTTGTGACGTTGGTGGTAGTTCACATGTTCTATAAGAAATTATAATTTAAATTTAAAACGGAAAATGAAGCATTTAAACAATAACTTTTTTCACTTTAGTATGATAATTTTTATTCATAATACTTCATATCACATTAATATGTTAAACTAACCGTGTGTATTTACTTGCTTCAGTATTTTTTATATTCAAATATGCACAAAAACTCATGTTGGATGTTCCATACTGTATATTAAAAATAATATAACTTAAATATTACTATTGTACATATTTTGCCTAATTTTTTGTCCTTTATCGATTGTCGGAGTTAAAACTTGAAAATTTAAAATTGGGTATTTAAAAGGGTTGTGTTTAACGTGAGAAAAACTTTACGATGTTAGGCATGCGATTTTCCGGAAAATCGTCGAGTGAAAATTTTTGTTTTTGTTTTTTCACTCTAATTGTTTAAATAATAAATATACAGAAAAACTTCCAAATCAAAATTTGTAGCTGATGCATTTAACTACAAATTTTATCTGAAAAGTTTTTCTGTAAATTAAAAAGTTTACGAGATAAAATTAATTTCAGTGGGATTCACTTCGTGGTTACGCGCGAACGGCCCGTGAGCCAAATTTATTAACCGCTCGACTTAAAAAGTTAATAATTTTGAGCTTATAACATTCTGAAAACATAAATAAACTCATGTAAAATGTAAAGAAAGATCTCAACTTTTAGATAGAAATACTTTCAAATTTGAAAAAGTAGATTTTCAAACTGTAATATCAGTTTATTATAATTCCTATTTAATTAATACTTATCCCAGCGAAAATTCCTTTTAGATTCAGCATTGCAAATGAGCATAAAATATTATTATTATAAAAGCAAAGCCATCAATATTTAGAATTTTAAACGAATGCTTCTTAAAAATCTGTTCTTTTAATGCTCAATTTTACTTGTTTTTTTTAGACTTCATTCAATTATATCTTTTTTCGAAATTAATATATAACTCAATGAAACTTTACTACTAAACACTTTGAAGCATCTACTTTCGAAACTACTATACAGTTTTTCTATAAATATCAAATGTTTTAAATAATAGACAATTATTTAAAATAAATACTTAAATCAGAGGTCTGTCAGCAAACCTTCTATAACTTTTTATACCGTTTATGATATTATCTAAAAATTTGTGAACTTTATAATGAACCTATTTAGAAGTGATCGCGATATAAAAGAACACACCTATGGTTCAGGTAAGAAAGAGAAGGGAGCACAAATAAAGGTGAAAAAGCAAGTGAGAGAGCATGGAAAATCGATGATAATACATTAAAAAATTTAAAAAAAATTTTTTTTTACAATGTGTAAATTGCACGAAAAGTTTAATACCTAGGTATAGGACACCCTCATACCATTCGAAAGAGGATATTTTTCTGAATATGATGAATCATTAAGATACAGGGTGTTCCATTTAAAATAAGCCTAATACTGCACATTGAATGATCTAATAATGGAACTGAAAATTCTGAACACCCTGTAAAGAGATGTTTAGTACTCGATCGTGGAATACACTCAACGAATGTCCAACTATTTAGATGTAAGAGAAAATTTGCTAGAATTTGTTATATCGATGAGTTATTAATTTTTTTTCGAAACGTTCACATTTTTAAAAAAGTCAGCATAACTCGGAACCCTCTGTATTTAGGTATAGGGAACCATTATGAAGGAGTATTATATTTTTTAGGGGCAATCAGAAAATGTAATAAAATATAGGGTGTTTCATAAGAAAAAATATAACTTTGATACGCCACACTTTATTGAAACAGCCTGAATATTTCAAAATATTTTCAAATTATAGTTTAAGTTGGAGTAAAATTTGTGGTATAAAAAGATTTTTCGCAAAATTCATATTTTCTTCAATATTTGTCCGGTCTCGGACTTTTGCCGAACTCTGTATATACCTACGAACCCCTAATACTGTTCCTAAACCTACGCCTATTATACCCCTAGAAAGTATTAAGATAACACTGGGTCATTATTATCTTTCTACAATATCCGTCGGCAAAAATAAATTTCTTGTTGTCACAACATTCATTACAGCAGGTAGTGTAGAATTACATATTTTATTTTGTCCACTCGTGCTGAGTAGGTCCCATAAAATTTTGATTTATCACCCAGCACCGATTGAGATTTTACAATAAAATTACATTTTACCAAAAATTTATTGATCTAGCTAAGATTATTTGTATTATCAGTATAAAATCTGTTCGTCATTAATTGAGAGTATCAATAAAATATTTTAATATCATGACGTTAAAGCAATTATTGTGTAAGAATAGTTACCAAGTGGATAATTATCTATACACTTAATACGTTTCTTAACTTGGTCCTCTTGACGCTTCCATCAAAGTAATTAGAATTTTTCAATGGAAACCTTTGGCGATTTTTTTATTTGTTATAAGGATTGATATCATGATATCATCTTTCGATTTTTTTTTTATAAACTAACTTGAACCAAAAAAAGGTAGATAATTCTGACTTTACTATAATCGTTAGACATATTGTCTCGCGGACTTTTTGTGGTTAAAAATGAGTACATATTTTATGTATCATAATTTATACTATTCATAGCGCACTCAAAATAATAACTTTTACAGGAACATTTTTAGTACCTTGGGTTAGGTTATTGTAATTTTCTCTATTTTTTTTTTAATAAGATATAGTTGTGAGTAGAATATTGTTAAAGGCTCCGAACAATGAATATATACTCTAACTATTGTCAGTGTGATGACCATAAAATAAAGCAATGTTGTCAGATATATTTTCTAAAATTGTTAGGCTCGCTACACAAATGTTCCTCTTACTTCAGTAAACTGTTAGTTCGTGATGTTATAAGAAAGCTAGTTTGGAAATATTTAAAAAAAAATACATAATGTAAATTTATTAGTAAACATTGAAATAAGTCGCTTGAAATTACTGAAAAAAGAAAAATTAATTAAAACCACTTTTTATGTGTTACTATATTTAAGAAAATTTTGAAGAGATGGCAACGTAGTAGCACGTGCAGTAAAGACTTCGAAACAATTCTAAATTAATTAGAATGGCATTTTGGAGACCATTTGAAACAACAGTCCAAGATGATGCGCGGTTTTATTAAATTGTGGATTTAAATATAAGAAGTTAGATAATCGAATGGTAATAATGGAATCTCGGCGTATCGCTGAACTTAGACAGGAATATTTGCGCAAAATAAAAGGGTACCGTGATTCAAATAGAACTATAATTTATTTTTATTTAGACGAAACTTGGTTTGATACGCATGATGTTGTCAAGTGTTTATTCATTTATTTGTTATTCAAACAATCCTTACGGTTTCGCTTTCGTCAGTTTTGGTTCATTTTGGAACACCTAAACAACCGACTGGCGTATATATTGTCGGTTTGATGATACTAAACCCACAGACTAAACCCAGGATTCATCACTGTATATTACATTTTTTAAGTTTCCTGCGTTAACCGGTTTAGAGTTTTTTTGGCACCAATTGACTCTAATAGCTTTCTGCTCTTCCGTTAACAAATGCGGTATCCAATGAGGAACTAATTTTTTTACAGATAATTCTTCAAGTAATTAATTTTGATGTTTGTTGACAGGCGCCAACTGTGTTGTTATATGCATACGATGAAAAAAAATGATAAATTAGATTATAATTTTATATCTTAATTGTATGTTGAATGTAACAAAATCTAATGGGATTATGAAATTATGTATTACATACAGACTGGTAATTTAAAATCGCCTATCAGTCTGCCAATTTAAACTATTTTTGGGAGTGTATTTTTATTCATCAAAGAATGCAGAAAAATATTACATGTGGAATTATTTCAGCAGCATTTAAATTTTGGCAACGATAAGTATTTTCAATCAGATTACGTAGGTATACATTTTTGTAACATATTCAATTTCTATTACAATACTAATTGGAAAGAGGAGAATTGGCAACAAATGTATACAGATTCGTAATTAATGGTCAAAACTTATATGGAAGATGTTCGGCCTCAAAACATTTACCATTTGACGCAACGTTTTAATAAAATATTGATAATAAACAGTAGAGGATGGCATAGTTGAAAAATGTTTTCACAGTACAGTGTACAGTGTGTACCTACATAAAGTAATGTAACTTGCTAATATTTCGATGTCCGTTGGGGTTACAAAAAAAAATGTTTTTCAAATAATCCAGACAAATAATCCGGTCTTGACGGTTGTATTTGTAATTTAATAGGTTATGAAAAACTAAACATTTATACATGGTGTACTATTTAAAAAAATATGTTAATAAGTTATTTTGGAGCAACGGTGCACCCTGTATACTTCTAATCGACTTATGCAGATGGTCTGGATTATATAACATTTTTTTAACGGAAATCGAAATATTAGCAAGTTACGTTACTTTATGTACACTCTGTATAATTATTAATGTTTTTACAGAAATATTGAAACTCTTCTTCATCTACTTAAAGGAAGTTTGGGAACAGGTATCCTGGCTATGCCATTGGCGTTTTACCACTCAGGATATCTCTTAGGAATTGTAGCCACGATTCTAATAGGACTTTTGTGTACGCATTGTATACACATGTTAATTAAATGCGAATATGAATTATGTAAAAGAAGAAAAGTACCTGTAATGACATATCCAGCTACAGCGGAAGCAGCTTTTCAAGATGGACCAGAGTTACTTCAGAAATTTTCTTCAGTTGCACCGTAAGTATGAAATGAAGCTAGAGGAACACTACCTACTGAGCGCTCTTGGCCGAGAAAATTACTCTTTATAACCTATTTTGAAGTGATAATATGGGAGGTATTTACTATTTTTCGTCTTTTCTTATCATATGTATTGTGTCATCTACATGAAGTAAATTGTTTCATAAGAATACAGTACAGTTAAATATTTCAATCATTGCAATTTATTTAGATAAAATCGCTTATGTTTAAAATTAATTTCCACAAGCTGTAAAAAGTAAAAACTATCCCAGGAACGATAGAAGACGTTCAAATCGCCCCCTAGAGGTTGTAAGAATTTTTGAACGATTCCCACTTATACTTAGGGGATGGAGACTCTTAACAGAACTCCCATCGATATTTATTTCATCAGCTTACAATTGATGAATCAAATTATTTCCGGTGCCAGAAATCTTTACACCTAAAGACGATCGTGAATTACACCACTTTATGTACTTATTACATAAATATAGGTTTGTTCCAGCTGGCATAGGTATATGAACCGTTCTGAAATCGTATCGAGTACTCAAATTAGGGAATATATCAAACTTTTCATTATCAGAATCCCCTTCCAGTTGGTATAATTTTTGTACTTTTTACTATAATCAGTTGCAAAGTTAAAGAAATTCAGCACTAGCGCGAACGATACTTCTAAGTTAGAAGTTCTAACCTATTATGTTTTAAATTTATTTCCATAAGCTGTAAATTTCTCAAAATTTCACTAAGAAAACAAAAACCAGTTCAAGGACCGACACACCCGACATTCATATCGGCCCCAATGGTTTTAGTAAGAGCAGTTGGGCTCTTTACAAAGAAAAGTCGAAGACCGCTGACTGGGCGTATTTGTCAAGACTCCAGGGGAAACTAGTTGGAGCTTCCGCTGGCGGAAATTAGGCGCGTTAATGCATCTCTAATTTCCGTTTCAGTTGTCGGTATTTCTCATAAATAGGTGTGGATGGATTGATCCGACCACCAGTTTAATGAGCAGAATTTAGAACTCGTTTTCAATTTTCTTTAAAATGTGAACTCCTGAGTTTACAGTTTACGGGGCCCAATCTCTAATGGACAATTATATCTATAATATGCATCGTATATAAGAGTTGTGATCAAAATTAAAAGCTAACGTTGATAGTGCTGCCATCTATGACACAAAAGTTCAATTATAAAGTGAATGATCGATAATTTATTGTATATAATTTTTTTTTTCAATTGATTTCTTATCAATTTTTTATTTATTTTAGACACATGGTAAATATATTTCTCCTGATTTATCAACTAGGCACTGGTACAGTATATACGGTATTTATTGGCGAAAATATACAAAGAGTATTAGAAGCTCACGATATTATTGTAGACGTACGATGGGTGATGTTCGCAGCACTACTTCCTCTAATTTTCATTAATTTTATAGGAAATTTAAAATATTTAGCTCCATTATCAACTTTTGCCAACGGTTTGACTATTGCAAGTTTTGCAATCGTGGCTTACTATTTGTTCACTCAAGATTTTACATTTGAAGGGAAAGAATCGTTTGGAGCAGTTAAAAATTATCCCCTATATTTCGGCACGGTGCTGTTTGCTTTAGAAGCTATTGGTGTGGTAAGTAACCCACTTAGTAAGTAGATTGAAATGTTTTAATAAGATAAGCATCTGATTAAACAGGCAACTAGGGTAACTGCAGAATTTTTTTTAGTTTTCTCCTCCACCGCTAGATGGCACAGTTTATAATAAAAACAAAATTCATTTTTCTTTTATAAATGCACAGATTTAAAATATCATTTAAAAATTTGCATTTTTCAGAACATTTTACTGTATTTCTTCAGTACTTTTTCTTATCTTAAAATCGTAAAATAATTCGTATGTACGTTTGGGAGAGGTAGCTTTAGTGTAGCAGTTTTCTTAATGATCGCTAGGTGACGTTGTTTGAACAATTATTATATTATACCATTGTATCTTATACAATGATTATACTATAAACTAATCATTTTTTTAAACACTCTACTCAATTATTCAGACTATAAAAATAAAATTTTCAATTTGAGTGAGTCTCGAAAAATTGTACTTTGAGTTTTGAGTACAGGGCTGCTCGGGTATTAATAAAGATAGAACCTTTCGGATTTCATGATGTGTTGCTACTTTTTTTGTGAAACGTTTAATGTTGTCAAAAGAATTTTAGTTTCGTATACAGGACAATTTTGAAAATCTGTCTTTTTTTATTATACCATATACAGTGCGCCACTAAATTAACCCATAATTTAAAAATTACCTCAAAACTACCTTTCAGAATTTCAAAATTTTTAAAAGGGCAATTATTATTTAAGTTATTAGGTTATTTTTTAAAATTTATTGAATTTCCGAAGCGTATAAATAAAAATACGGGGATAATAAAAAAAGTAACCAAATTTCTATTTTTTTATTTGTTTAAAAAAATCTGGAATTACAATATTTAATATCTTGTGTTGCCTCCCCTTGCTCTAATTACAGCTAGATTTTGAATTTCAACTTGATTAATCTGCTTCCATATTTCAGTGATCCTTAATGACAGGTCATTTAGGTTTTCAGGTGGAGGCATTAAGGCTCTAACACTTCGACCCATGTTGTCCCATAAGCGCTCTATGGGGTTAAGGACAGGACTTTTAGGTGGCCACAGCAAAGTTGAAATTTCGACTTCCTGGAGGTAATTTTGTACCTCTCTTGCCACATGCGGACGTGCCTGTTACCATATGCGGTTCTAAAATGTCTGTTATGTATCGGTCAGCAGTCAAACGACCTCCCTGAATCATAACCAGGTCCGTATGGGCCTCCAAACCAATGCCACCCCATACCATTACAGACCCCCCCATAGTTTACTGTTTCTACAATGTTGCATTGGGCATATCGCTCTCCAGGGTGTCGGTACACTCTCCTACTAAAACGACAAAATCTGGACTCTTCGATAAACAATACATTGCCCAGTTGCAGCACGATAGGGGGTAATTTCGGCTTCTGCCAACCTTCTTTGCACGGTATCTTGGCAAATTTGCTAATTATACTGACGAGAAAATTCTTGTTGCAGTGAAGTGCTTGTAAGAAATCGAGTTCTTAATGCTTGCAATCGCAAAAATCGATCTTGATTGTTGGTTGTGACCCTATTCCGTCCTTTTCCGGGTCTTCTTTCGTTACTACCAGTCTCCCTTAATCATGCTATAGCCCTGGATATGGTAGATTGTGTCAATCCTAGACGTTGTGCCACTTCAACCTGTGGCAAGCCTTCTCCCACAAGTGCTACCTCATCTTACGAGCGTTTTGGACCATTGGACTTATAAAATTTGAATATTGCCTATACAAGTGTAAAAAGCAAACTAGGAGCAAATATGACTAAACTTAATATCTAAAGAATTTTGTTAAATTTCTGTTTTGTAGTAATGTAAAAAAATATGCTTTTTGTATTCGACATAAAAACGATATCTTGAAAAATTTAAAGAACATTATAAATAAATATTTTTAAACCAGTGGCGGCCTTGAAAAATATGTTTTATGGTCATCGTTTCAATTTTTAAAATTATGCTTTAATTTTGCGGCGCAGTGTATATTTGTTATTACAAAAGTGTGCTTAAACTCTATTCTTTATTATTATTTTTCATGACTCACCCAGTACCTATATGATAAAGGGAAGGTTTCACCATAATAACATCTTTAACGAATAATACGGATCTTGCTTTTACCTTTTTTAT
Organism: Lochmaea capreae; assembly: GCA_949126875.1. NCBI lineage: Eukaryota > Metazoa > Arthropoda > Insecta > Coleoptera > Chrysomelidae > Lochmaea > Lochmaea capreae. Next base: position 24,347,076 of record OX421404.1, read on the forward strand.
GATTTACTAGAATGACAAGTATAGGTTTACGTGACATTACACAAAATTTTTGCTAGACAGGAGAAGTGTTTCAATATTTTCTAATGCAAAATATTCAGAACATCTTTTATTTTCAGATAATGCCACTAGAAAATGAAATGAAAACACCCCAATATTTCGGTAGTACACTTGGGGTGTTAAATATTGGTATGGCCCTGATAATATTCTTATATACATCAATGGGATTCTTTGGATATATTGCGTATGGTGACGAAGTCGGTGGATCGATTACGTATACAATTGGAAATGACATGTAAGTATCTATACAGTGTGTACATAAAGTAACGTAACTCTAGACGACGAGATTGAAAATCTCAACGTTTTTTTCTTCCACTTAATAATATCCTTTACAGAGGATATTGGTGTCTTTGTAAATAAGCAGGTATCTTTTAAAGCTTCTTGTTTAATGAATCCTCTACTTACAAAACAATCGTACACATCTGGACTCGGGACAATGGCCAACAGGATATAATAAGAAGAAAAATATATTCCCTCCATGAAAGCCAGATTGTTCCTACTTTGGACAATCTAAAAAGGAAGCTAAAAGAAGATGACACCAATAAAAATATTAACCGGGCCGCCCTCCATACAGTTATGGGTAAAATGGGTATATTCGATGCACGTCATGTCTTTTTTAAGCGCGACATATTTATCATTTATGTACACATCTTTCTAATATTAATACTTTGATTAATATTTTGCAAATGTATAGTTATTGTTAATTTTTTTTTATTCCAGACCAGCTCAAATTTGCAAGATAATGTTGTCATTTTCAATATACGTCACACATGGTTTACAACTGTACCCTGCCATCGATATAATCTGGAAACAATATTTAGCTACTTGGATTGGAAAAAGTGATCATCTGTTATTTTTTGAATATCTTACCAGAACATTACTGGTCGTTTTTTGTTGTAAGTATTCAGTCAACACATTATCACAATATAATCATAACACCATAAATGTTAAAAAATATATCATTTATATTTAGAGCACTTGATTGTAAAATATAAGAAATCTTTTTATTTTTCAGTTGGACTAGCTATTGCAGTTCCATACATAGACCTCTTTATATCCCTTTTTGGTGCTCTAGCCCTTTCTGCTTTAGGACTAGCTATACCGGCGATTATAGATATCAGTACCAATTGGAACAATTTACGAGGCACTAGAGGCAATTTAGTCATAAGCAAAAATTGCTTTATCATCTTAATAGGAGTCTTTGGACTCGTCATCGGCACTACAACCAGTCTCAATGAGATTATAAACAAATTTTCAACTACGTCGTGATACTACATTTTGTGATATAGTTTTAGTGTTTTGTGAAAAATAGTTTTTAAAATGGTGGATCGTTAAGAAAAATGTAAAACACCTACAACCTTGTTAGTTTGTGACGTACAGGCTGATAAAGGTGCAACCGAAACACACCTTCTACACTTTATATTGTTGTTTTAATTTTCTTAAATCCACATTTATCATGTTATAGGACATAAGAATTCCTAAAATTTTGATGTCGACAATTGTTTGTGCGAGTAAAACTGAAAGAGATATATCATCGTAAAAGACTCCTGGACCCGTATCTTTGAACGTTCGACTATTCGTCGAATGGATTCTGTTCGTACGAATGAATTCACACGAATCGAACGGTACTCGAAAATTCAAATAGCGATATCGTCCAAATACAGTGGCGAACAACTTTGTAGATCTTATGTGGCATTTTTTAGGTAAAGTATAGTGTAGTGTAGTGTAGTGTAAAAAGTATCTACGTGACAGGAAAAAGATTACATGTAGTTTGTGTTTATTTCCATTTTGTGTATCAGAAAACCTTCTTGTCGTATCTTCCGCCATTTCCTCAGCATCTTACAAATCATCGATTAATTGATGCATAAAAGCTTCATCTGCTTTCATTTTTGTTAAGTATTATTTATCAAAAAACTTAGTAAGTATAATGATCGCTATGATTTCTCTATCGCGCTATATCCACAGATTATGTTTGATGTTTATTTGTTTTTCTGACGTTCTGCGCAAGACTCTACTCGCTTACTCCCATGTGGGACTGATACGATACGACTGATAAATACATTCGTTTGCAAGTCGAACTTTCGTGACAAATCCACTCCCATCACATGAAATACGTGGGAGCATTTTGGTCGAACGTTCAATGATACGGCTCCAGGTCGAGTGCTCTACGTTGTGCTTGTAAGCTGCGTTGCAAGCTCCAGCGGAATTTATTCGAGAGTTTAGGAAAATGATTAGGGGTCGACATGTTCTCGATTATTGACATAATATTTTCCATCTCTTGAAAAATGTGTGTGAATGTCACCCCAATATACATACATAGGTAGATTTTTCGACCTTACTTCCAAGGACTATACAGGATGTCACATTTTTTACCAATAAACTACTGTCCAAAAATGTCCCGTTGTCAAGATAAAAAAACAATTACATCAAGAAAGAGTAGTTACTTACTAAATTGAAGCAATTAGGATGAGTAACATTATGCTAGAAATAATACTGCTTCAAACTTAATAAAAATTGTTCGAAATTACGACCACCATTTTCGATATACAATTTATAACGATGTGTAATCGACTGCCGAATTCTTCGAAATAACCGCGTACGTTCACGAATATTATAAAACGCAAGAATAATTCGAGCCACTAACTCTTCTTCTGTATTAACAGGTGTCGCATAAACAAGTGATTTAATATGACCCCAAATACAAAAATCAACTGGAGTGATATCTGGTGAACGTGTAGGCCAAGACATCAGCTCTCCTCTTCCAATCCATCCATTTGGAAATTGTGCATTTATATAATTTCTGCAGTTTAATCTAGAGTGTGCTGGTGCACCATAATGTTGGAAAACAATATTTCTTCGAATATTAAGTGGGAACAATTCTGGTAGAGTATGTTCCCGACAAATCCTATACATGTGACTATCTAACCGTGCAGGCTGTAAATATGATCCCACTACAAAATTGTCAACAATCGCAGCCCAGAAAACTTCCACTGATGATGTAACCTGTAAATGGGTTGAGAATTTTCTTCACTCCAAATGGGACTATCGCCTCGTCTGTCCATAATACACTCCTAAGAAATCTTGGTTCGTTGTCAATTTTATTCAAGTACCATTCGGCAAATTGAAGTGTGTGGGATAATCAGCTAGAATTAACGATTAACGATATTTATAAAATGATACATTTTCAATCAATCACTTATTTATCTAATAAAGACTAATTTGTGACACGTAAAGTGATAATTAAACACACTTATCTAATAAGAAATAATTTGTGACACACGTGAAATGACAAGTACGAAAATAGTTTTATTTTTCTTCAAAGGTTGCTATGATTCAATTTTTTTCATTTTTTCTCGATATTGAAGTATTTCCGGACACTAGTTTATGGATAAGAAATGTTTATTTAAAAGCCTTCTGTCATTTCTGAAAATTAGGAATAGTTATTCTGTGACATCCTGTATAAGCTAAGCATGAGTATACTATCTACTCACATTATTTATGGGTAAGGCCACACCTTATCGCTATGTTTTGAATCGGAAAGCGGTAAACTAATAGCGTTGATTGATAAGTTACTTATCAATCAACGCTAATTAGTCCAGTAAATAAAGACCGAGAAACCCCCCAACCTGTTCATCTCATTATTGTCGGACTTTTTTTTTGCAACTTGTCGGTACTCACGGGTAGATTACTCTCTGAAAATATGTCCTCCGCGAAATTTGCGGAAGGGGCTGGAAAATGGCCAATAATCCCAAAAATTGAGTTTTCCGCCGAGATATCTCCGGAAATATGACACTTAGAGAAGTGGGGTTTTGGTAGGAATGGAGAGCAGTTTATTATCTACAAAAATGATCCTTATCATTTTTGTCAAAAGTTTAACCGTTTTCGAGATAAACTGGCCCAAGCGTACCTTGGATTTCGAGCTGCTGCGCGGCGGCGTCTCCGGGAGCACGCTCCGTGAATGTAGGCATGGGAGGGCGGGCAAATTGGCCCATAACTTGAGTAAAAATGAATCTTTTTTCATGATTCAAAGCGCATATGAAAGGAGGGACCTGTACCTATAACATCGTGTAACTTTTTCGTTTTTTTATTTTCCAGGAATATTGAAAAAACTGGCCAAACTTTATTTTTCCTGAATATTTGACCGCCCTTATCAATCCGTTCATATTTTTTAAATTAAGACTTTGATAGGTGGTGAATGTATTCCGAAAAAATGAATAAATCATTTTTGTGTATCTTGTTTTTCTTGGGACGTTTTTTTTTATTTCCGGAGTTTTCTGAAAATTCTCGGGTCTACCGCAAATTGATAAACAATGATTGGCAATATCGGTCTTTAATGCACACCATTGGAAAGTTGAAAATGTCCTCTTTTCGATGGTTTTTAAAATTTTTGGCTAAGTTTTTTAGTTTTCCGGAAAATTTTTTCAAGCCTTTTTTGCAAGAAATATTGATCCAGAGAAAAAAAAGATGGGGACCATTTTTGTAGGTAATGAACTGTACTTCATTTCTAGCAAAACCCCACTTCTCTAAGTAGCATATTTCGGGAGATATCGGCCAAAAACTGATTTTTGGGATCATGGGCCATTTTCCAGCCCCTTCCGCAAATCCCGCGGAGGGCAAATTTTCAGAGAGTAATCTATACATGAATACCTACAAGTTGCAAAAAAGAAGTCCGACAATAATGAGATGAACAGGTTGGTGCCTTTATTTACTGGACTAAATAGTTGCTTTACTTAAGGTTTTAATACGTCTCGTTATAAATATTTTCCTTTGATTTCGTATTTTTATTGAAAACTGTTCAAAATCGTGCAGATTTATAGATAGTTGCTCATTTCCTAGTCGTAGTGTTAAGTTTTACACTGGCTTTTTTGACAGACGCATTGGCGAACTTAACAAACTATAAACACGTAAGTTACAAATTTAAAAATATAATGCGATTTTTAGACTGAGCCCACTCTAAGGGGCTGTCCATAAATCACGTTTTACCCACTCCTCCCCCCATGTAGCTTACCGTATCTTTCGCCCCCCCCCTAAGAAACTACGTAGAAATTTATTATAATATATTTTAAAAAATAATTGTGGAGTTTCAATATCATCTTTATTGCTCGAAGATATCGTTCAGTACAAATGGTGAAACAAGCCAATCATGTAAGTTATCAATTTACAGGCAAGTTTGACTCAGCATTCTCTTCTCCCTCTACTGGAATATTTACGAAATTCAAATCAAGATCTTCTTCCTGAAACCATTCTATAATAGGCTCTATCGTATCAAGCTCGCACAAAAATTCACAGTCTCAATTTTTAGTACTTCTTTTACTTTTAGTTTCTCATTGTTTATTTTACCATGTATCGCTACGTACCACGGTTTATGACCCCCCCAACGTGACCCAGCGTAGTCTTAGATCGAACCCCCTCCCTCCCAAAATTGGCTACGTGATTTATGGACAGCCCCTTATGAAATGATTTTATTTTTAAAGGAAGTAATAAATTTACTTTTACGAAGGAATAAATAAAATATAGAAATTGTATTAAATCAAATTGTTGGACAAGTTATGTTATACAATATGTGTCTGTCTAATAAATACAATTTGATATGAAAACGGTATTATTACTTTTGTTGTTGGTCTTCATAATAAGAATGAATTATTAAAAATAAGCATGTTACCATTTGTATATATTAAAATATTAATATTTTATTTATAATTTCAGTATTATTAAAAAGGAAAATATATATTATATAAACTAAATAAATAAATAATAAGAAAAATAAATTTTACTTTTATTTAAAATGAATATTAGTTGTACTCTCTATCTTAAAAAATCTTACGTTCTTATATCCATAATCTTTCAAAAAACATTTTCACCCTCCATATTTTTTATTATCAATATTTTATTAAAGTTGCATAGTGATAGTAATATTTTGAGGACGACATCTTGCATTTCAATTTGGACCATTACTTATGGAACACCCTGTATCAAAATTGAGTACAAAAAACTTAAAATATGTCAGAGAATGCGAAACCGCAAAATAGAGCCACACCCACCATATTTGGGTTTTTGTATTTGGTAAATTTTTGTTTCATTTAATTTAACAATGACATTCCCTGTATACAACGTACTTTTACATTAAAAAAACTTATTTTCTAATTTAAAAATTAGTAAATCCTACTTTGACACTAACCGCCATATTAATTATTATTGGGTAGGATATAAATATGAATTATGTTTTAATTGATATCCATAAGCTGTAAATAATCTCAAAATATTACTAAGAATGCAAAAACTTGTTCAAGGAACGATACACCCGACATTCGTATCGCCCCTGGTTTGTAAGAGTTTCTGGACGTATCCACCCCACTCATACATAGGGGTTGGAGACTATTAACGGAGCCCCCAGCCGCAATTTCTTCCTTTTGAATTGGATCTGTAATTTGGGTGTCGGTATTCTTCACAGCCCCTTACGACTATGAAGCGTAATTTAGAACAAGTCATGATTCCTTAGAAGTAATAATTTGAGTTTACAGCTCACGGGGTCCAATCTCTAATGGACCAACGATACTAGAGTTATATGCAATATATAACACCCGTGGTTGAATGTATAAGCTAACGCTGATGGTTCTGCCATCTATGACACAAAAGCTCAATTATACGGTGAATCCTGTATCCATCGGTAATTCTATACAGTTGTTATTTTTCTCTTGAAATCAATGCAGAGTGGTACTACTTTCTGCTCTTGATACACAAATAGCTATTGTTTGACAAGAGAAAAAGGATCGTGGAGCACGGTCGAATGTTTTGGTTGTTAATTTCCCCGTCCTTTCAACGTTCAAACTACGTAGTTGTCGAATTTTTTGTAAATTTCATATAAATACACAATTTTAAAACTGTAGCGAAACGTTGAAATAAAAATATAAATAAATATTTCTGGCAAATAAACAATAATATAATGAATTTTTTATCACATGGAACGTGCAGTTTATAGTTCCACCAACGTTTCAGAGTTTTCATTCACAAATTTAATTTTCCCCGATGTAAACGTCGGTCGTCGTGACGTTGTTCAGTTTGTGGTAAGTAGTGGAGGAACACGGCGTCGACCTCATGCCAGCGTCTATTTCTAATCGTGTTACGACAGTAAATATTGATAACAGTCAATTTTACATGCAAAAATGTTGGCGTGGCAGTCTCTATTTTTTATTATAAGTTGCATGTGATAGTAATATTTTGAGTACATCTTACATTCCAATTTGGACCATTACTTAAGGAGCACCCTGTATAAAAATGGAGTAATCAAAACATGAAATATGCAAGAGAAAAACTTAAAATATGTCAGAGAATGCGAAACCGCAAAATAGAGCCACACCCATCATATTTGGGTTTTTGTATTTGGTAAATTTTTGTTTCATTTAATTTAACAATGACATTCCCTGTATACAACGTACTTTTACATTAAAAAAACTTATTTTCTTATTTAAAAATTAGTAAATCCTACTTTGACACTACCCGTCATATTTATTATTATTGGGTAGGATATAAATATGAATTATGTTTTAATTGATATCCATAAGCAGTAAATAATCTCAAAATATTACTAAGAATGCAAAAACTTGTTCAAGGAACGATACACCCGACATTCGTATCGCCCCTGGTTTGTAAGAGTTTCTAGACGTATCACTATCCACCCCACTCCTACATAGGGGTTGGACTGTTGGAGACTATTAGCGGAGCCCCCCAGCCGCAATTACTTCATTTTGAATGGCATATAGCATGTGTATTGTGTAATTGGGTTGACGGTATTCTTCACAGCCCCTTACGACTGTGAAGCGTAATTTAGAACAAGTCATGATTCCTTAGAAGTAATAATTTGAGTTTACAGCTCACGGGGGCCAATCTCTAATGGACCGACGATACTACAGTTATATGCAATATATAACACCCGTGGTTGAATGTATAAGCTAACGCTGATGGCTCTGCCATCTATGACACAAAAGCTCAATTATACGGTGAATCCTGTATCCATCGGTAATTCTATACAGTTGTTATTTTTCTCTTGCAATTAATGCAGAGAAATTATGCACAAAAATGTAGAGTAAAATAATTTTTCTACTATCGAAAGTCGTCTTTTGTGCCCTGAAAAGCAACTGCAAAGTTTATGTTTTCCGCGAGCTGTCATAATTTGACATTATTGGCGCTCTTAAGCAGAAAGTCTTTGGCGCACGCCTAATATTATTTATAGATAAAAGAGAGCTACTAGTTAATTTTGGTGTGATTGTAGAAAAAATCTTTTGTGTATTTAGAGCAGAAAGTCTTTTGGTAGTTTCGACAGATTCTTTCTGTCTCGACCACCAAAGTACTACTTTCTGCTTTTGATACACAAATAGCTATTGTTTGACAAGAGAAAAAGGATCGTGGAGCATGGTCGAATGTTTTGGTAGTTAATTTCCCCGTCTTTTCAAGGTCCAAACTACGTAGTTGTCGAATTTTTTGTAAATGTCATATAGAGACACAATTTTAAAACTGTAGCGAAAGGTTGAAATAAAAATATAAATAAATATTTCTGGCAAATAATAATTTACGACAGTAAATATTGATAACAGTCAATTTTACATACAAAAATGTTGGCATGGCCGTCTATATTTTTTATTATTGAGGATAGTAATATTTTGAGTACATCTTACATTCCAATTTGGACCATTACTTAAGGAGCACCCTGTATAAAAATGGAGTAATCAAAACATGAAATATGCAAGAGAAAGACTATTATGCCTTATTCGAAACCACAAAATACTCACAGCATTCAACATATTTGGTTTTTCATATTTTGTGAAATCTTGTTTCATTTAACAATGACGTTCCCCGTATAAAAAGTACTTATTCAGCAAAATTCCCTTAATTAAACAAACTTAAAAATAAGTAACTACTTTGATACTAATCGCCATATTAATTATTATTGGGAGGGGTAAAATTATAAATTTTGTTTTAATTAGTAACCATAAGCTGTAAATAATCTCAAAATCTTACTAAGAATGCAAAAACTTGTTCACGGAACGATACACCCGACATTCGTATCGCCCCAAGAGGGTTTGTACGAGTTTCTGGACGTGTCCACCCCACTCATACATAGGGGTTGGAGACTATTAACGGAGCCTCCAGCCGCTTATTTCTTCCTTTTGTCATTACTGAACGATTCCTTATTTTGGGTGTCGGTATTCTTCACAGCCCCTTACGACTGTGAAGCGTAATTTAGAACAAGCCATGATTCCTATAAAGTAAAAATTTGAGTTTACAGCTCACGGGGTCCAATCTCTAATGGACCAACAATACTATAGTTGTATGCAAAGTATAACATCCGTGGTTGAATGTATAAGCTAACGCTGATGGTTCTGCCATCTATGACACAAAAGCTCAATTATACTGTCTGTATTCATCGGTAATTCTATACAGTTATTATTTTTCTCTTTCAATCAATATACCCTTTTCTCCGCTAAAATAATTTGACAAGAGAAAGAGGATCGTAGAGCACGGTCCGATGTTTTGGCTGTTTATTGTCGAATTTTTTTGTAAATGTCAGCTAGGAACACTATTTTAATTGGTAATACTAGCGAAACGTTGAAAAAAAAATATAAATAAAGATTTCCGGCTAATAATAAACAATATAATGAATTTTACCACATGGAACGTACAGAAGATATCATCGTCAGAGTTTTCATTCACAAGTTTAATTTTCCCCGATGTATACGTCGGTCGTCGTGACGTGGTTCAGTTTGTAGGGCAGCACGGCGTCGACCTCGTGCCAGCGCCTATTTCTAATCGTATTACGACAGTAAATATTGTGATTTGATGTTTTTGTATATATGAAAGTTGAAAATATTTCATCTCTGGTGAGTACAAAATATTAATTAGTGAAAATACTGACCGGTGTGAAGATGACAGCCAATTTTAGCTGCAAATATGATAAGAACTGCTCAATTCGAGGTTTCAGTGGCGTGCTGAATCGAGTTACCACTAAAAGTAAAATAAATTGTAATTTTCAAAGTAAACGTGAAGTAAAGTTGATAAGTATAGCTTTCACGATGAATACGGTATTTGGATAAATTAACATTTTTATAACAAATAAAAGCAGTGTTCGAAAATATGGACCAAACCAAAAAAATGTGATGCAATCAAACTAATAATAAAAGCGTCACATTTCGTTTATTAAAGACATGGTCTACGCCAGAGTGATTTCATTAATTTATTGATGTAATTGTTTTATTAGTGAACAATGTTTTTAACCATGCTTTTGAATAAATTTGTTTTCGTTCTCAAATGTACTAATGTAAGATGCAATTGTCGGAAACCGATGCCAATATTTATAAAATGATAAAAAGAGGTCAACTTGAATGTTGACTGGAAATATCGAAATGGATACCAAAAGTTAGGTTTCAAAAATATACAGGGTGATCCAGGAATTGTTACCAAAAACTTGAAAGATAATAGAGAGACAAAAAATAATTATAATACTTCATATAAAATGTTTCCCTCACTCACTTCCCTAACCTAGAGTTGGTAATTAAAATTGAGTTTTTATTTATAATTGTTACATGGAAATTAGTAAAATTTTATCACTATAATTGCACACTTTTTGGCGTCATAAGCTAGTCATCTACAACACTAGTGAAATCAGGTACGGCATGCATGGCACAGTATAGGACGATTCATAGACGTCAAAATAAAGCGTTTTAATACAGGGTGTCCCACTATAAAGTAACACATTTTGACGGCTTATTACTCGAGAATGGAAAAAGATATCGACGAGCAGTTTTCGCTAAACTTCTTATATTTCCTTCAAATTTTTATTGACATAGTTGCCAAATATATATTTTTTCCCGAAAGCACCGAAAAAAAATGACCATTTTTGAAACGAAATTATCGGTTTATTTTAAATACAACACCCTATATTTTTTAATACCATCTGAAATTCCCTTTCTTCCCCTTTCCAAAAATGTATACATTATTGGCATATACTCAAGTTTTTATGGAAATATTTAATTTTTTATAAAACCATGTCAATAACTTCCAAACGTAAATTATCACATTTTAACAACTTGCAAGTCTCAAAAGTCGTCTAAAAGTTTCGTAAGAAAGTTACTTTTGTTAATTAATAAAAGTGACCAGGATAAGATTCAGAGCCATTTTTGACAGAAATCCGCCTGCCTATACACGAAAATCGATATTAACTTGGGTACAACAATTTACAGAATCGGGAAAACTAGAAAGAAAGAAAACATTTTTATTCACATATAAGAACAAGGAACCAAACATAACTTCATAAAACACATCAAAACAAAAAAAAGTTATATTTAATAAATAAGTTGTTGTATGTGACCTCCATCTGCATCTCTACATAATCCTAATCTCATCCAAAAATTACTGAACGCATTTTGCAGCATTTCTGGTGTTATGGTATTAAAAACATTTACTATGTTATTTCTTAACTCCTGAAGGTTTGTAGGGATTGGATTACAGTAACTTTCTTACGAAAATTTTAGACCACTTTTGAGACTTGTCTCATTTTCGAGTTATAACGTTTCCAAGCTGTTAAAATGTGATAATTATTTACGTTTGGAAGTTATTGACATGGTTTCATAAAAAATTAAATCTTTCCCTAAAAACTTGAGTATATGCCGATAATGTATACATTTTTGGAAAGAGGAAGAAAGGGACTTTCAGATGGTATTAAAAAATATAGGGTGTTGTATTTAAAATAAACCGATAATTTCGTTTCAAAAATGGTCATTTTTTTACGGCGTTTTCGGGAAAAAATATACATTTGGCAACTATGTCAATAAAAATTTGAAGGAAATATAAGAAGTTTAGCGAAAACTGCTCGTCGATATCTTTCTCCATTCTCGAGTAATAAGTCGTCAAAATGTGTTACTTTATAATGGGACACCCTGTAGTATTACACTATTAGTTTGACGTCTATTCATAACACGCTTTACTATGACAATCGATACAGAAAACTGTAATCAAGTAAATAGGACGATTCAATTTTTGTTGGTGTCGACCAGAGATATAATATACACGTGTAGACCATAGATAAGCTACTTAGAACATGTAAGAGCTTGTGCTCAACGAATTATGCTCTGTTTGGAAGTCTATTTGTTTTGGAGCTCTTTATTTTCATGCTTTCGTACTTTCCAGACTAACTTTCACAAGCAAGCAGACCATCTTGTCGTTTTATTTTTGAGTTTGTGCAGTGAAAAATGGCTTTGATACTGACCTATAAAAACTGACCTATAAAAAACTGACCTATAAAAAACACATTTTCTTATTTTATTTACAAAATGCTCTTTCAATGGAGTTATGTTAATGAGAACATCGACTATTTAAACAAACTATCCAATTGCATAATTATTTGGACTTTTACACCTTGGATCAGTTCCAAACTATGTGTTTACCATCAAACAGTTTGTGGAAAAATAGTGATATAACTGCTTATATTAGTTTTGAATTTTGATAAACTAAATCAAGCAAAATTCATTTAATTTTGTAAAAATTCGTATTAGGAATATTGTTCAAAACTTCCAAAAACTACTAAACCGATCTACAAAATTTTTCACCTACAGAAATCGACTTACGCCTTATTCTACCAAAAAGGGAGATCCATAGGAAAGTTGGAAAAATTTGCATACAAATGTCATTATTTGGCGAGAGCTGTGAAAATTATTGATGATACACAAATAAACTACCCCTTTATGGTATGGTCTAACTATTATAGTTATGTACCTAGAGTAATACTACAAATAGAGTCCACAACTCGTTCATAAAACTATCCGAAAAGACGGCTAACATTCTATCGCCATACATATGTTTTCATCAATGACTTTCAAGGAGTGGGGAGAAACTGTCGGACTAGTCGGGCAATGCCACTGGCATATAGAACTAATCACTTACAGGTGAAAAGAGAGGTTAGGAAAATTCCGACTGTTTTTTTTTGCAAATTTGGCACTGACGAACCATGATATTCACAAAAAATATTGTTTTTAATTATATCTGTATGCACACACACAAATATCAGTTGAAAACACGAAAATAAGAGCTTCAATAAACTAGGAACGTTGAAACTTCGTAGTAAAATCAGGTAAAATTGATAGTAAAATGGTTTCCGCCCTTTTCTCGGTGTTGCCATGTTTCAGGCAGACAAAATTATTAACACGCATTTGTTTCGTTTAAATCTCAAAAGTTTCAAACAAAAACTTTGTCGCAATTCAAATGAAAAGTAAGACATCTGGCAAAGGGTCGGCAAGTTACCTTAGAATGTGATGTAATGTTGGGTTCACTTTTAAATGTAAACAAATGTATCTTTTGTATGTATTAATCTGAGGTTATGTCACAAAAACCGTTTTTTTGGTTTAAATTAGTGAAATAGAACACGGGTAGAATCTAAAGACAATGACATTGATATTATGATGTTAATCCTTATCCAACTAGACAAGAAATAATAAACACCCCCACCTAAAAATACGAGATCTGCCAGTTTTAATATTCCTACTCGATTGCGATTCTACTATGAAGTTTCATAATCAAGGATGATGATTATGTTAATAATTATTACAATTATTTTAATCGAACTATTCGATTAAAAGTTACGACGGGTACAAAAATGCTAAAAGTAAGAAATACTGCTCGGTGGAAGCATTCACTCTATGCGAAGTGAGCGTCTCTGAGAACAACCTAAGTAAGCGGATCGCTTGTGTCCTTTTACTAGTTTTGGGTTAATATGAAATCCTAACCGTTTGCTAGTGCAAGCATTATATTGTTGGAAAACTGTATATGTACAGCGTGTCCACGGATGAGGTATCCTAGGTGGAAAATGTTTGTTCAACTTCTTTATTAATTTGTTTAATCCACACCGCGTAATGGACGTCCACTGGCGTGCATATATTTTTTAAAAATCATTAGATTTCCGCGATAGATCATCTCGAACTGGCGTTTCAAATGGTTTCTAATTAATTACTAACCGACTTAGTTGGTGAAAAAATGCAAAATACTTTAATTGTCTCACTTTAGTTTTACCAGTCATGCTGGCATATTGACTTTGTACGTAATTGGAGTGATATTCACATATCAACTTTAGAAAAAGTATACTTAATATCAGATTTAAAAAAATGAAAGAAAATCGCGAAACTACTGAATTTATCGTTAATTAACTGACCCAATTGAATCTACAAGGTTATATATTGTATAGGACAGGATATTTATGGCAGTATAATTTTTACTATAATACATGAATGAAACCGGCTGCCTTAATATTGATCTTGCTAGGAACAATAAAACCACGTGGGAATCGCGTTTTAACGATCAACGAGACCAGTCGCTTCTCTGAATTCAACGGTTTAGTTGCACGTAGCTTAACCACGTCCAGTTAATTCTACGTTTGTTTGTTGGATACTCGGTATATTTTTGTGTTTGTGCGTTTCCTACACTACACCATTTGGCGGACTTAATGGTATGTTAATTGTACAAAACAACAACATATGATTTCTTAGTTAAGTGACAAGAATTAACACTTAACATTAATGTTACGGTTTACGTAGATGTGTACGTGTTTTATTAAATATAATGAATAGATAGATGAGTAAGGAGGTTTTATATTTGTTTGAAACACATTTTTGCATCTTAAAATAAGTGAAATTAATATTTTAAAACTTAGCACGAATACATTAAGTGAAATGTTTCATTTAAGATGATGCAATATACACAAAATATAGTGTCCTTTTTACATCATGCTTAAGTTTGTTTTATGATAAAATTATATGCATCAAATGTAACAGAAAATGAAGTATTAATATGATATTATGATTTATTTTGATATACAGTTAATTGTCAATAATATTGTTGCATCATAACATATTTATATTTTTTCTAAGGCTGTCAGCAATTGAAAAATGGATAAATATAAACTGATTTTTATTTAAATTTTATTTTATAACAATATTAAGAAAAAATAAATTATAATCTCAGCAATGCTGAAACATTATTTTTACCTGGCTAGCAGAAAACACCTAAAATTGTGTCGTTTTTTTATGAGAGTATTGCCAGATGAGACCTAACCACATCGATTAGCATTAGATGCTTCATTCTACTTATTTATGAAAACAAAAAAATTACGCCCTTTTTTAGTGATGTTGACTTTTCTTATTAAAAAAAAAAAAGAAAAATTTCGATTTTTTTTAAAATACATGTTCTTTCGTACATTATCTCAAAAACGAAGCGATCTTTTTTGAATGATAAAATTTTTTTAAAAGCAAAAGTTTTATTTTGGTTTAGTTTAGACATGGGAATTTTTTTCTTGAAGCGCGCTATTTATAACAACTGTCTCTAGATGAAAAAAATTATTTCTACACTACCTATACCATAGGCGTAATGAGGAGGGTTATTGGGGACGTAAAAATTGTAAGTAACAACGTAAAAAAAATAAAAAAAACTGGAAACGAGAATATACTGTGGTCACTGAAAATGTCACTCTTCAAATTTTTTTTATTTAGGATTATAGTTTATTTATACTCTGCTAATTTAAAGCTCACTTTTCACTGTCCCACATTGCTCATTGAAGGATTTAGGCAGTGGCGTAGCTATCATAGGGCCAGGTGGTGCAGTGCACCACGGCCCCGGAGCTCAGGGGGCCCTCTAACCTCAGCTTTGAAAAAAAAATAATTATTTAATATTCGCCAATGATACGACGCATTGTCCATAACAATTACCGAATTTGGCAAAAGCTGTTCGTCAAAAAAATTGGTTCAGATTAGTTTTTATAAAAAAATTTCTATAGAATAAATTATTCATAACTCAATGCCCATTCTTTAAATTTAGTAAAACCACGTGCAGTTGAATCTGTAACAGAAGCAGTCGACTATTTTCTACTTTGCAAGTACTAATTTCTTCTCACATCGTTGGGAATTCTCGGTGCACCGTACAAATTTGAAAATTACGATTCTTTCTCAAACTTGTTGGTCTGCTCGACATGATGCATATACGCATTAGAAAAGTAGTAGTCTGCAATAATTGATACACTGGAATTCATTGCCGAGAGCAGAAATGAGAAACCGACTATGCCATCTGAAGCTACAGGATTGCAGCGAAAATTACAGCATCTAGAAACATCAATTCTAGTAATTGTTTGGAATGCAATTTTAGATCGTTTTGATACTGCTAGTAAGAAGCTTCTACTAAAAGGGCGGCGCATCAAACCGGGCAAATCCACCACTGATTGATGTTATATTTTACAATTTTTATAGAATAATCAATTGTCTGATGCTTTCTCTTTCCGAGTATACGTAACTCTGTATTCTTTGAAGTGAAAAATATGCAGACAAAAAAAGTAACAAAATTGGTATATCAATAAGTCTAAAACTAATCAGTTAAGTTTAGTTTTTGCCTCCTGTGGTCCAGCGTCTCACAGTTGCATAATATGTGCAGAGCTGTTTCGGTGTCCTTTTTGCATCTTCTGCATGTATGGTCTCCGTTATACAGCCCTATTTTGTTCAGGTGCTCCTTTGTGGGAAAGTGTCCCGTAAGACGCCCCGTTATGGTGCGTAGTTTGTTCCTGCTCATTGAGAGCAGTTCTTTCGCTACTTTTTCTGATGGTTCTTTTATGAATTTCTTTCCATGTGTTTGCCTGGGCGTATTCTTCCAGTGTTTTTTGTGTTGTTCTTTTACCCACCCTTTTAACCATGACCTAGTGGAGCATCTGGGGATGCCCACAGATGGTTTGGGTCCGTTCATCAGTATTGACGATCCTGCTCTTGCAAGTTCGTCAGCTTTTTTATTGCCAGCGATTCCTTTGTGACCCCACTCCAGTGTTACACTGTTCCAAGTCGCCAGTCTTCTAAGTTCTTCGTCGCATTCCCATACCAGCCGAGATGTTACCTTAGAGCTCTGAAGTGCTTTAAAGGCAGCTTGACTGTCGCTGTAGATCCTGATCTGCCTGTTGTTGTAGGCTCTCATGTTATTTGCTCTTGCACATGCAAGTATTGCATAAACCTCTGCTGGAAATACCTGGGTCTAGGATAACCCCAAGATATTTTACTTCACCCGACAATCGTATTGGTTCAGCTTGAAGCGTCAGAGGGCCAAGTCCTTCCCTTTTCCTTCTTCTGGTGAACGCAAATATCTGTGTTTTTGAGGGACTTTATGCGTAGCCCTTCTTTCACAGTCCAGCCTGTATTCTAGATAATGTTAATATTGTTTGAAATTAAATTTATGTTATTGGATAATGTATATTTTTGTATTCCTACAATTAACTTTGATCCCTTTAATTGGATCAATCATAGTACATTAAAAAATACCTTTCAAAAGATATAAAATAGGTTTGTTTCCAAAGCGAGTTCCTAACTGTTACGAACATATTGAGTTTGCGCAGTTAACAATAATTGTATCTTATTTTAAACTGCACAAACTCAGTCTGTTTATAAAAAGTTAGTAACTCGCTTCAGTGATATACATACTTCATTTGTCCTCATGTGCATATTCCATACAGGATCTTAAACATAAAACACATACTGCATAGTGTATTTTGAATACTATTTTTATTTCATAAAACTGAGTATCCAAAAAAGATTTGATATTAAATAATATTGAAGTTTAAATGTTTTTTGATCCATCCGGTATTTTAATTATTATAACAGAAGAAAGCGCTTGAATTCTAAACAGTATTTAATTTGACAAAATATCTTTACGTAATAAACACGCAAAATATACTAGGGTCAATATTATTTATGAGATTTTAATCTGTTAACATATGTTGACTTGTGAAATCTAAAAATAACTTGATAGGACAAAGTACTAGTTACTAATAATATATTTTTTTCAGATTATCAGAACACAACATCCATATTAGATTAAATGTTCATGGAAGTTAGTTCATAATATTCAGTTCTTGACGTATGAAAAAAGTTAGAAAAAATTATGGTTGCGGATACAGTAAAATTGGAACCGCTTCGGTCACCAACGTAAGTAAAATCAAAGATTACAAAATGTCTCATTACTCTTATAATATGTAAATAAGTGTGAAGAAATTAAGTGCAATTATAGGCTACGCTGGAACTATATATAGTTTATCGAAAGTCAGTGTGAAATAAAAACAATAGATTTTTCTGTTATTGAGCAATATTAGTGTATACAAAATAGGTCATTAATGACCCCTAATAATGACCCATTTTCTATTAATAACCGATTGTGGTATAGGCAACCAAACTTACAATAATATTAACAAAAAAAGGTATAAAACTGACTTCCTAGTATAGAATACTTCTAGTTTTTAACTTACCTATCGTTTTTATTATATTATTCTACAAAACTATAATCATTATTAATGTTAAAACATTCAAAATATAATTAAAGAAAAACGAAAACAGTGACATTTCAACCGATGACCTCTGTGACAATTCAATGTCATGATTTATTTTTGACAGTACTTACGTATGAATCAAATAAACATTCTTAGTTTTTAAATATTTAAAAAAAGGATTCAAGTTGTACAGTCGACGGAAAAATTTTGTAATTAACACGAGTAGTAAATCTCAACCATTAAATAATTAATAGCCCTTATTAATACGCTTGTTCATTAAACAACTATTAAAGTACCGTCTTGTAGACCGACAAACAGTTCTTTGGAACGTTTTTTAAATTCCACACTGATTTTAGATAAACTATACCAATAATTAGTGAGAATAGGCAAGACGAAGATGCGTTATTACAGTTCGCTTCGCAATATTTTTATTTTTTCGTTGTGAATTCAACAGGGTATAATTTGTTATAAATATAGAGTATATACAGTGTTGTAAAATAATTGTTGTCCATAATTATCAAAGAATAAAGTCGGCAAGGGAAACGAACACGTTATTTAGCTTTTGCAATTTATTTTTGACGTAAATATAGTGTTGAGTTAGTAAATAAAATAATTGTAAACTTTAAAAAATAAAGCTAGGTTATGGTTTGGTTTAAAACTGTATTATATTTGTATATATTGTAAAGATTATTAAAAAAAAACCATTAGGTTGTCGAAGGAAAAACTGCATATTGTTGGGTTGAAGGATTTATTAAAGTCATCTGCTTTAAGAAAGTGTGCCCAGTTCAATATTGACAAAGGATATTGAAGGCAAAAGATTATCATAATCTCGGATAGCCAAGCATTGAATTTTTTTGTAATCAGTTCCAAAATGGTTTGAGAATGCCTAGGCATACTCAATGAATAGGCGAGAACAATATAGTCACCTTACTGTGGATTCCAGGACACACAGGAATAGAAGGAAATGAAATAGTAGATGGACTAGCAAAGAGGGGGACTGAAAGACACTTTTGGGGTCCGGAACTCCAATATAATATTGGAAGAAATAGGCAAAGCCGAAGAAAAAGGAAGATCTGACCATTGGAAATATCTAGTGGGGCTTAGACAATCAAAGATTCTGATGGGTGGCTACAGCCTGTCGAGATCAAATGAATGCATAAGGCACCGCAATTCAGAATCCTAGGGCACAGCACCTAGGAGATTATTGAATAGAAGACTAAGTTGAAATCTGCAGATATCCTAAAATTCCTCAGGGAAATAGGACTAAAGAATCTACTAGCCTCTGAGACGTTCCTCAGGAACTAAGTAGAAGTAAGGTGGCACAATAGATCTTTTAGGTCTCAGTGAATGTCACCCCATCATACATACATGGATTAAGAATTTAAATTGAACATTAATTACCGTCGTTATAAGGATTTCTTATGATCTATTATTGGAATTGTGTTAACCTAAACACACTTGGAACCACAAAACTGATTAGCACATATTTTGAAACAAAAATAATCATAATAAGTATCTCACAATAAATTGAATACATTTTTTTTTAATAAACCACATTTTATAAAACCACACAATGATTTTCACTGCTGCTGCTATATAAAGTAATGCTAAAGCCTCTGGACATATGGTGTGCAGCTGTGGGGCTGTGTAAAACCTACCAGAATAAAAACAATCCAAATATTCCAGTCGAAAACGCTGCGATCAATTGTTAATGGTACATTAACAATCATTCTCCACGAAGACCTGCAAATCCCGTATGTCACAGAAGTAATTAGAACAGTTTCCACCAATTACCAAATGAGACTGACTGGCCACCCAAACGACCGAATAGAAAATTTGTACAGCCCTGGATAAACCAACCGAAGATCTTCTCCAGCAACACTAATAGTGATTAGTGCTGTTTAAGTGAAAATGCCAATGGACATTTCACTTCCAAGCTCGATAACATACAACCCTTTTACTAAATACTCTTGTGATGAAGTAGATTGTAAAATGACAGTAAATGTTAAAAAAAAAGAACTTTGTAGTTCGATTTAGGTGTCTAGGATTCCATCCCTATGCATTACAATTCCTAATTTTCGCAGCCAAACCTTTATATGGCTACGACATCATAATTTTTGTTGTATGATGTATGTAAAAACTAAAAAAGTGACGTTTTATCAATAATTTTTTTTTTTTTATTCTTTCCATAATAATATTTTCTTTTATTGTCATTCAAATCAGAATTATGTTGATAATTTTAGGTCTCTAAGCCATCGGAAAATGTACAAATTTCCACCGGACATACAAAAAAGCCAACATTTTTAAAAAAAGCATTATAAATTATTTTGAATTTTAAAATATAGGTATTGTTTAACAGCTTTTTGATTTTTTTTTCAGAATTATTGAGGAAAGCTCGGGTCTACTCAAACCAGGGTAATTGTTTTTTGTAATTATAATATAGCTTTTGTAATAATTCCCATGCAAAATGTATTTTAATATTAATATGGTGGAGGTAGAAGATATTTATGTGAATTTCTTTATGGTAGTAATATGTTTAATTTTTGGAATTGCAGGGTTAATCGATTTAAAAAAAAACAATAAAGTGTAATGTAAAGATAAAGATTTTTAATCCCATTGATGGCAACAGCCATTACATTTACAAAATTTAATGGTCGTTCATCAAATAGTTGTAATAATACCAAACTTACACAAGTAACGGTGCCACTGGCGGGTATAATTAATGCTGTAAATCATTTTAACGACAAAGTGGATCGCATACATAACTAACCGACAAAGTTGGTGCAAATGCTTTAATTCTTCTTTTGTTTAAGCAGCCATTGTTACCTCATTATTCAAATATAGATTTAAAGAAGTTGCTCAGCTCACAGTAGATATGCAAGTGAGTTGAAATTAGTAGGAGCGAAAGTATTTGAAAAAATAATTTAATAAAAAATATTGGATTATATTCGTTTAGTCAAGAAAACAGTGTATAAATATATATACAAAGAAAATATAAATGACCTCAACGAGGCACATGACAAACATATTTTGTAACATACACGGTTAGTTCGTACCACTAATGTGGGATACAAATAATAGTACCTTTGTGTTTTGGGAGATGATAGAGAGACCAAAAATAATTATTTTTATTTTATAATTTTGCATGTTTTTCTTTTTCTAGGAGTGAAAAAAACCGCCAACACGAAAATGGAAGTGAATACTTTGATCCGCATTTGCATAGACACACGTTACATCCTACAACGTAAGTAACATATAGTTCTTTTAAAAGTTACATGTTCCAAGGTTTTTTTTTTTAGAAATATGGAAACTCTAATACATTTACTTAAAGGGGCCATTGGAACTGGCATATTAGCCATGCCCGAAGCCTTCAAATATGCAGGAATGCTGAATGGAATAATTTCCACAATACTTATAGGATTACTCTGTACATATTGCCTTCATGTGTTAGTAAGTACAGAACAGCATTCACCAAATTTAAACTTTAGTTCAGTTTAGAATTATAAAATTTTTCGACTTTACTGGTCTATGGATATTAAATTTTTTATTTTAAATGGAACATCCTGTATATTTTCACATTTTTATTGACACAAAAAATTGGAAATCAAATGATCCAATTAAAGTTTTTGTTTTTTAGGTTAGATCTCAGTACGAGATGTGCAAAAGACGAAAAGTTGGACTTTTGACGTATCCAGAATCAATGCAAGCTGCGTGTGAGATGGGACCAAGTTTTCTGAGGGGGTTTGCTCCATATGCTCCGTAAGTATTTATTAGTTCCTATGTTTATGTTGTATATATGATGGGGTGACATTCACTGAGACCTAAAAGATCTATTGTGCCCCCTTACTTCTACTTAGTTCCTGAAGAACATCTCAGAGACTAGTAGCTCCTTTAGTACTATTTGCCTGTGGAATTTTAGGATATCTGCATGCTTCAACGTAGGTAAATGTCCCTCTTCTATACAATAATCTCCTGCGGTGCAATTCGCAAGTATGTGGATGGAGGTTTCTTCTTCCATGCCACAGAATCTATATTCTTCTTCCTCCACTATTTTGAGCTTTTTCAGGTGCCCGTTCAGGCGGCAATGTCCCAATATTACATTGGGGCTGATACCGCAAAACGGTTCCGGCCCCCAAAAGGGTCTTTCAGTTTTGCTAGTCCATCTACTATTTCATTTCCTTCTATTCCAGTGTGTCCTGGAATCCACAGCAAGGTTACTATATTGTTCTCGCCTAACAGTTCATTGAGTTTGCCTAGGCATTCCCACACCATTCTGGGACTGATTACACAAGAGCTCAGTGCTTTAAT
Organism: Lochmaea capreae; assembly: GCA_949126875.1. Taxonomy (NCBI): domain Eukaryota; kingdom Metazoa; phylum Arthropoda; class Insecta; order Coleoptera; family Chrysomelidae; genus Lochmaea; species Lochmaea capreae. Next base: position 24,369,769 of record OX421404.1, read on the forward strand.
GGCTGTTTGACTATCAGACATTATGATAATCTTTTGCCGCTTGAAAGATAGTTTGGGGTTTTTCCCAAGCTTTCAGAGTGTTTGGTTCCTGGCCCGTACACTCATATCCCAGTTCCTTCTATTGCATTTGAACCGTCTGTGTACCATTGAATGGCATAAGTCTGGTAATGATATTTGGATCCAATTTCTTCTTGTTGCTTAATTCCGTAACGTATTTCTTTGAAAATTTATACCTTTTCATCAACATATTCTAAGTTTGTGTTATACCAAGGAGTTGGCTAAGAATACTTAAAAATAAACAATTTTTATTTGTTTTAGTGCCGTGACCAACTTCTTCTTAATATTCTACCAAATTGGAATTTGCTGTGTATACATCGTTTTTGTTGGTGTAAATGTGAAGGCAGTAGCAGACCAATACGTTAAGCCGGAAATTTCGCTGATTCTATACACATTAATGTTCTTCATACCTTTTTTGTTGATTATGATGGTCAGAAATTTAAAACTATTAGCACCATGTTCTTATTTTGCTAATTTTATAACGTTGTTAACTTTTGGTGTATGTGGCTACTACGTTTTTCAAAATCTACCAGCTTTTACAAGTTTACCAAGTTTCGGACCATTGGCTAGTTATCCTCTATATTTTGGTACCTGCCTTTTCTCCCTTCAAGCTTGTGGAGTGGTAAGAATGTTCACTAATCAAAGGTTTTTCTGGGTAATAAAAATTATTTGGTTTTAGGTAATAGCTCTGGAAAACAACATGGAACAGCCTAAGAGCTTTTTAAAGCCTTTTGGTGTGCTAAATATAGGAATGGTAATAGTAACGTTCATCTATGTTTTATTGGCTATGATGGGATATTGGAGATACGGAGAATTTATTCAATCCAGCATCACTTTGAACTTCCCTTCTACTGACCAGTAAGTATGAAGAATTGACTCTGGTCACATTGAAGTATAACATATACCATAAGCCACAATCTGTATATGGTAGGGATACGAGTGTACCAAGGTTTGGTTTAACAGGAGAACATAACATGCGGAAGGTGATTAAATTTTGAAAACGTCTTGACTGCTATAGACTCCCATCCAGAGCCGTGGTACATAAGTGTGGCTTCTATCAGACACTACAGACACCCGTACACCACCTGTCATTTGTGCGCTCCTAGTTGAACGATCTCCAATTAGTTGAAAATAAATACTATTTGATTTAACTCATGAATCTATGTCATTTTTAGTTTAGCTCAAGTTATTCGGATCCTGTACTCCACAGCAATATTTATTTCATATGGTTTACAAGGATATCCAGCAGTACAAATTATTTTTACGAATTATATCTTGCCTTATATTGATCCTAATACGTCTGAGAGAACCAAACTAATATACGAACTCCTACTTAGATTTGCAATTGTTGCTGTAACATGTAAGTGTTAATATTGTTATTATTGTAACGTTAATTTGAAAATATTCATACTTGTATTTATACAGGGTGGTCCTTAAATATAATACAATATTTATTTTAAACTAGCCTTAATAAATTATTGTTATTAAGTGAGATACAGTGTTGAACATCAAATTTTAATTTTGATTTTTTACAATAACCTTAACGCTTTTTGACGTGTATGTACAAAAACTTTTTGCTGTTTTATAATAAAGCCAAGGTAGATCTACTGGCAATACATTTTGCACCTGAGTAAAATAGTAAGGATGATACTTCTCAAGGTGCAGTCTTATTAAAATTGAAGTTTTACTGATTCCTAAATCGTAAGATAAACTTAGTGTACTAACTGTCAAAATCATTTGCGACGTTCACCAATCAAGTTAATATTTCTCAAACGCCCGCCCGTAAAAAACAAAACTTAAAATTTCATGTTTAACACCCTGTATATCTCTTAATATCAACATTTGATTAAAGCTAGTTGATTGATTGATTGATTGATTGGATCAGCACACCAGTCAAAGGATTGAAGTCAGCCTTAAGGCTTTTTGTGCTCTTGGTTGTGCCGTTTATGTGAAGAGACCAGTAGCCCTTATCAGGCTCAGCAGACTTTTCACTAGGTTCTTCTTGGAGAAATCCTCCCTTGGAAATTCTACCAAAGCTAGTTGATTTAAATCTCAATATTTTAAAGTGAAGATTGTACTGTAGATACAATTACGTAAGGACCACCCTGTATATCATTGCATTTACATTTTTATCAATTATTCTCTAACATGGTGGCATTCGTGCTTATTTTTGAACGACTGTATAAATTATAGAGGATTTAAAGAAAAACTTGATAAATTCACTGGTATTTATAGATATAAAAATACTATTATGAATATTTAATATATCTAGTACATATTGATCCTCCTGTACTCATTGATTGAATAATATACTTTTATATTCATTAATTTATATATTTTTTAATTATTTATATTTTAGTCGTTCTAGGAATAACTGTGCCTTTACTAGGTCTTTTCATTTCTTTGGTTGGTGCCTTTTGTTTATCAGCATTAGGAATTGCTTTCCCAGCAATTATTGAAATAGCAGCTTACTGGCCTGATAAACTTGGTCGTGGAAGATGGATTCTTTGGAAGGATATAGCACTAATTATAATAGGTATGTAAAAATATTTAACATACATTCACTCCATTGGATTTCGTTTGATATAAATGGGATTAAAAATCTCTCTTCACATTTTCTTGAGATATGTATAATAGAGTATACCATTTTGTATGACAATATTGGTTGCCTAACTATTAGGACAAATTCTAAATAATTTATGTATAATGTACCTATTTGTTTTGAACATTTGTGGAGATATATTTTGAACGAAAAAATAAAGATGTATGTATATATTAATCGGTTTCAGGTGTAGTCGGTCTTGTGACTGGAAGTTACAGTTGTATATATGAAATAGTCAGAGCTTTATCTGCTGGAAAAAGTTGAGGCCATTCCGAAGAACAAAGTAATAACAAGTAAAATCTCAGGATTGGACTACTAGCAAGAAACTAGAAACTCAATATTTCGGAATTCAAATTTTATTATAAAAATGTAATAACTGACTATTGTCAATGTCTACAACGAATAATCAGTAACTTTTACATGACTTAAGAAATTTATGTATTTGAATTTATTTATGTATCCTAATTCAGTTATTTCAAATGTATAGTTGTGAGTAAAATTAATTTGCAACGTTTCACAATTTGTCGGCGAGATAGTAAAGTAATCTGTAAGCAGAACCAGAACCGGTTTAAGATATATTTTTCATTATTGCAGTATCCACATTTCTGTACTCTCTTTTTCCGATGAATAGCAGTTGTTTTACCGATAACTGTGATAATGGATCTTTTTGAAACTTTTGTCAATTATGTATTCTTTCAGCAGCTCCATGCTTTGACTCATTATTTTCTTGTTTCTGTTGCCTGTACATATTTTGTATCATATTTTTCGTAGATCGCGACTAGAACATACCAAATTTCTTTCTTTCTTTCTTTCTTTCTTTCTTTCTATTCATGTTTTATACAATGTGGACTAGCAATTGTAGTAAATGTTGCATAGGCCAATCGGAAGCTACATATGCACCAATAAGAATCAATGGTTCGCTTGTGGGTAGGTCAAGACTCGAAATGATTTACGGCATTTTTATCTTTTCGGCTTTTTAATCCTCAAAGAGACCTTGCCGCATACTGTTATTATAACGTGAAACAGTGCAAATTAATTTTACTAACAACCATACTTCCTTATTAAAAAAATTAAATTACTTACTTTTATTATAAAAAAGTTATACCTAGTATTGGAAGAACCCTGGTCCCAATTGTTAAATGATTTTATACAAAATAAATTTATATACTTTTATTGTTGTTTACATTTATTCCAGTTGTAAGTTTTTAATAGTCAAGTCATCTTAGTAAAAAAAAGAGTCAAACATCAGAATATAACGAGATAAACTGAATTTTTGTCTAAATCTTTATTTTGGTATGCCTCGAAAGTCACATACAGATTGCGTAAATTACATCGGAACCGTCCGGATTACACAAGTACGACAGAAAAACAGCTGAAAGAGAGAGAAAGAATAATTATGCGCGGTCATTAAGGCGTGTACTTTGTTTCACCTTAGGGGTGTATACTTATTTCCCGAGACTGGCTGAATGCTCATTTCCCCTCCTATTTTAACCGCTGTTGCCAGAAGCGCAGATTAATTTGTACAAATGATATTTTTGTCTCGTTATCGTTGACTTTTTTTTGGAGGGTGAAAATACAGCACGTTTGTGCCAGCATTACGCCAAATAATGTTAGAGATATGAGATCAAATCTTTATCACAGATTTGGTTATTGTCTGGCACAGGAAGGTGGTTTATTTGAGCACTTAATTCATTAAAATTATGTTTACCTTTCGAATGGATTTTTATTTTTTCAGGAAGTTTATATTTTATGTTTAGAATAGGTGTAGGTACCTACCTACTTATTTTATTTTTTCAATTTAATTTATTAATGGAAGGGATTTTTAGTTTATTAATTATGGTTCTCTCAAGAAATGCTGTTTTATTTTCAAGTTACAATGGCTAAAATAATATCCTATTGTAGTTAGAAATTGTCAACTTGGTCTGAAATGATCATGTTGACAAAAATGAATTTTAAGAAGTACAGGTTACGTAATAACGATTGTATTTTTTTATTTCTTTAACAACCTGAGTCCTTCCATGTTGGGAGCATACTGAATACCACCAACTAGTGAATTCTCTCTGTAAAGGACCATTCGGCCAGTCTCGGGAAATAAGTATACACCCCTAAGATGAAATAAAGTGATGACCGCGCACAATTATTCTTTCTCTCTCTTTCGTATATCCTTGTCGTACTTGTGTAATCCGAGGCGAGGGTTCCAATGTAATTTACGCAATCTGTATATGCCAATGTGTGAGTGACCTTAGATATCAAGGTCAAAGATCGCAAAAACTAGTTTTTTGGGAATATCTTGTTTTGTCTGCCTCCAATCGTGTTTGTATCTATTATGAAAATTGTAGAGGATGAAATTCTCTACAAATTTTGTTTGAAACTTTTTTTTATTAGTCGAACTATTTTGATATAGAGGGTGCTCAAGTGCTCAAAATATCGACCAAATTAATTAAAAACTGTACAGTGATCACTTCTACCACTAACAAGAGCAGCAGTTCATCAATAAATCAATCGTGTCTGCTACTTGGTTAAGCAATGATTTAGAGCCCCAGGAATAGGGTTGGGTGCTGCAAAATGAAGCCCTAGGGCCATTACCTAACAACACTTTTACCACCTGCACCTGTAGCAGATGAACAAGACCGGGATATTAAGGAAATAAAAAGAAAAAACAATCTTTTGTAAAATTAATACAAATTATGGCGGAAAAGAAAATTTGTTTTTTTTAATTCTTCGATGTGGGATAATACTTTTATTTGATGATATTGAATTACAGAGAAATCCGTTGTAAAAGTAAAAAAGTTTTACAAATTACCATGAAGTATCTGAGAAATGTTTTTATTGCTCATATTTACGGCAGGTTAAAAAATATGTGCCGAATAAGGACTGCTAACACCATTTCCTCGACTGACACACGTATCTAATTAGTAGCTGACACGAGGGATGTAACAGATAAGATTTATGATGCAGTTATCAAGATTCATGATTGAGTAAAATAGAAAATTAACAGCAAGTGGATTTTTTATCAATATTCTTGAGCTTGGCCTTAAAACCGCCTTCGATCATTATAATTCGTTGGGTATGCATATTTTGTTTGTTATTTAAATCCATAGGTATCGAAAATATTTATTTATATTTTAAAAAGTGGTAAAGGAAAGTACTGTTTGTGAAAAAAATAGCCATGGAAAGTGGATAACAAGCGAAATAATGAATATACTTCGAGATATAGAAGATATTAGAATTAACTAATTAGAATTTCTTCTTTTAGAAGCTTTTAATTTCTAACAATGTTGCTAAAGTCATTAAAAAATGTAATAAATATTTGTAAAATAGTATGTAAATTATTTTGAACTTTATATATTTTTTTAAATTAAAAAGTTATTTGAAAAATCATTATTCTATTTCTTGTTGACAATTTAACAACAACATGTCACATATCGCGAAATTGGAGTATATCAAAGACCACAATTCAAAAAATTTTACACAAAGAATTACCTATCTAAAAACAAATTAGTTTCTGCGCACGGCAGGTGTAAACCCCGAAGTAGGAATGGGTCAATTGAGACTGCGACTGCAGCGCGCTTACTGTGCTAACTATGCTGCAGGCAGCCAGTGATGCAATTGAACCCAGGTTTGTGTTTAATAAACCCTACAAAATACAAATAAAACAGAACACAGAAGATTTACGAAGGCTTAGGATGATGTATTTACTCCAGATCACTAAGCCTAAGGATTAAGTGGGGAATGGGGGAAAACACCATCGTGGTTCAAACAGAACTGGCTGGTATCTCAATTGCCACAAAGGAACTAACCAGAAAAGGAAATTCTGGCAAAAACATAATAATCTACACTGATAGCAGACAAGCTCTACTAGCCTTGAACAGACAACCTGTTACATCAGGGCTAAGATTAGAGTTCTGTCGAGATTTAGCTAACGCCTCGGTAGATAACAATATTATCCTGAGGTGGTTTAAGGGACACGACAGGAACAAAGGTAACCGCATTGCTGATTTTTTAGCCAAGGAAGCGGTTGGAATAAGAATTCTTGGACCCGGCGACACCCATGGCCTGACGAATTTGACAATTGCGGAACTAGCTAAACGTTACACCCATGCTCAATCTCTAAAGAGGATGAAATCAAAGGATGCAGTCTTGCCAAGATCACCATGGACGACCCTGGGAAGCTGGAGTCGAAAACATATTTGGCGATGACCAGGAAAAACTTGCGTTTAACGGTATGATTTCTAACTGGCCACTGTCAATTAAGGAAACACCTCCATACAATGGGGCTAGTGGACACACCACCTCTATGCAGGATGTGTGGACAGAAAGATGAATCTGTCAGACATGTCTTATATGTATGTATTTTGGGGTAACATTCACTGAGACCTAAAAGATCTATTGTGCCCCCTTACTTCTACTTAGTTTCTGAGGAGAGTCTCAGAGACGAGTAGCTCCTTCAGTCCTATTTTCCGGAGGAATTTTAGGATATCTGCAGGCTTCAACTTAGGTAACTGTCCCTCTTCTATCCAGTAGTCTACCAGGTACTGTGTCCTAGGATTCTGAATTGTTGTGCAGTTCGCAAACATGTCTTAAAAGAGAGTGTGTGTTCGGTGAGTCTTGGCCTACATCTGCCGATATAAAGGAGATGTCTCCTAGTGACCTGTCCACCTTCCTGGAAGGGACAGGATGGACGATGACCTAGGAAGACAACTCCTTGGGAGGATGTACAATGGGTCACATGTGGCCTAAGTGATGTGGGCCTAACTCACTACTCTACAGATAGTTTTTCGTTGGTTAACGTCAGTCTACTGTTTGGGTGTTCCATAATTGGTGCCAAAGGATGCAAAAATGCATTTCTTTTCGAGGAGAAAATAATAGTGTTTAAAAGTTATCCACTGTTTTTTTCTAGCTCTGCATGCAAAATAAAAGACAACTACCCTATTGGACAAGAAGATCGCCATAGTTTTACCTTCTTTTTGATGAAACGGTTAAAAAATAATATTTTTTGTTGAGGTAGGTATCATAGAAAAGGAGCGACCTGTATTATCACAGATTTCATTGTGTAGATTAAGAAAAATTGTATCGATCTTATTGTTTGTGTTCTTCGGTAAATCCTCGGTTTCATTTACCAACAACATCCGAAGAAAATCCTATTAAAAGATAATATTTATCAGTTAAAATTCCTCGCATATTTTACAACCACAAAAAAAATCTTCGATGCATAGCAATTTTAAAACTATTCGAGATCCACCTCTGCTAGCAGCAACGTGAAGCCAAGGTTGAATAGTTACTCGCCGAGTGACCGGGAGTCGCACTATTCTAGACTCTATTCTAGTCCATCATTCAACTCTAATTCCTAAAAAACCGCATATTTGCGCTGAAAACAAAAGAATCATCGTAAAAAAATTGAAGATTCACTTGAGCGCGATTTCGGTGACGTAACATCAACAAACAGAAGAAATAGACGAAACAACAAACTGAAGAAATAGCTTTCCCCACGCTGTCTTCGCCCGAATCTAGTGATCTAAGTCCAGTTGGGCGATGACGACGAAAAGATTGTAGTTGACTTTGTAAGGTAAAGAAACAAGTGAGTGTGTGTGTATGCGAGTGACTTTGAAGCCCACACGTTTTTGTTGCGTTCAGTGGATTTGCGCGATTTGGGCAAGTCGGAATTTAATTTTAAAAGTAAGAGTGGTATTTTGTTAGTGCAGAGGATTACTTCTACTGGAGATTTGTTGTCATTTTTAGGGTAAGTGATGAAATTAAATTATAAACAAACGATTCTTAGGTCTTTACAATATCAAAAATACATTTAAAATAGATTAAAAATTATTCAGTATCATCCAAATGAGAAAAAAGTGGGTCTCGTCAGACAACAATTTGAAGTTCTTCTGCGAAATTAAATGATATAATAAAATTCCTAAACATATATCAAAAATACGATTGCCTGAGGGATGCCTCTTGCCCTGAATACATAAAAAGAGGGACACCGCTTTTCAAAACTAATCGAAGAATTAAAAACTGTAAATTTATCATTTTATACAAAAAAAATGACGATTTTAATATTATATGAAAGCAGCAATGACAATATAATTTTTCAATTTAACAATGTGAACCCCAAACAGCCCAATTTGACCGCCTCTTAAAGGTAATAGCATCCCTATAAAGATAAAGTATAAATTTAATAGACGTTTTTTAAAAAAATTTACATTTCTCCTCAACGGTCATAAGAATCATCAAACTTTCCGGTATTAGGCCAAAGATGGATGTCTCAATACCCAGAAATTTTGTACGGTAATAATAGATAATGGGATTATAGGACCAGGAAATGACTTGTGGCTGCAGCAAGATTATGCGCCAACGTACCTTGGTGAGAAACTACTTGGACAACGTCTTTCCAAATCGGCGGATAAGTCGAAGAAAAGCAATTGAGTGGCCAACGAGGTAACCCTGATTTAACTCCTCTTGATTTATAGACTACAAACTATTAATGAACTCAAAGAACGGATACGCTTTTAGTTTGTAAGCAAATAAAAGGCGGATCAGCAAAATTACTTAAAATATTTCTGATACAAATAAAACAGGACTGTTTAGTCTAGCCTGTCAACAGTCTCCATATGTGATCATCATCCAGTTCTCTTTCAACTTCATGTGCAATATATTCAGTGATCTTTATCTCTTGTTAACATATTCTCGTTTCTCAATGAAACACACTGTACACTTAAATGAAGATATCATAAAAATATATTAAACACCCTGTTACAAATGCCTTAAGACCCAACAAATAAGGTATATTTAGAACTTATTCAGTGCAAATCACTCATTGTTAAAATATTTTCGCTTCTCAATGAAACACCTTGTATAGTAAAGTTAATATATCCTAAGGAAAATGTATAAAACACCCAGTATATCGATTACAAATACCTTAAGACACAAAACACTCTGTATGACTTATCTTATAACAATTATTAGAGTGATTATTTCCTTCCTATTAATTTTGTCCAATCGCTATCAAGAATTGGTAAGTCAAATATAAATTTTAAGTGGAAAAATTACTTAGCAACTGTCAACTTAGCTGTCAGCAGTTTTTTAGGAAAAAAAAAATTCATGCAAGTTTGTTCTTACTATTTTAATTTAAAAAAATGTTGTATCAAAATCAAATGTTTATTTAACTCAGGGAATAATCTTACCAAATATCCCTCGTGCATCTAATTTTTCCTATGGAAAAATTGGAACACTCGTTTCTAAGTAATCTGTGCTATTTGTTCCGGAAAAATTAAATGCACTAGGGATATTACCCCCGAAGATCTGTCAGTACCGTGAAATTAGTCCAGAAAAATTGTATAAACTGATGCATTTTTACATTAGTCTATAAATTTAATCAATTTGGATAACCCTGTATTTTTTATGTAGTTCACGCTTTGATTGACGTAAAACCCCGAAACAATTCCAAACTTCAATAAAATATACGGTAGTTGATACAATTTCACTACTCATTAATGAAAGCTCGTTGACTTAGTACATACAGGTCAATCAAAATTGGACGTAATGACTGGTAAACATATTTATGCATGTTTTGCAACATTATTACATACGTAACCAAATGAAATTACTCTTCATTGGGAAAGTTTTGAGTCCCATTAAGAATATTATTATAAATTGATAAATTGCATATTAGTTACGTAGCTAAAAGATTAAATTTTTGTATAAAACTTTCACTTTCGTCTTAATTGATTCAGTATACAGGGTGATTCATAACAACTGGTCTAAGTCTGCTCTTTATTGAGAGACTGTGGCGAAAAAAAAAAGTTTGTCAACAGATGCATTATCGTGATGCAAAAGCCATGAACTGTTTCTCCATAAATCCTGGATCTTCCTGGTCTTCGAGTCCACGTATCCACGTAGACCGCGCACACCTTCAAGGTCATACTCCTCATAGAGCATATGACCTTCTGGCAAGAACTTATGATGCACCACGCCATTATTATCCTGTGAATAAAACGGTCTGGAAAAGTATTTTTTATATACTCCGTAGCAGAACCGTAATTGAAACAAAATATTATATAAACTGTCTCCTATTAAACGAAAAACTTCGGGAACAATTTGTTGTTCCTAGGGAGTGAAGGGTTAAAACGTAGGGAGAAAATTTGTACCTATATATTTTATTTTGAAAATTGTTTTTGCTTTGTATGAGGGTCAAAGATGGCCAAATAGTCCTCAAATTTGGCAAACATAGATCTAAACCATATTTTTAATAGTAGTAGTGTTGAAATGTATTAATTTGAAATGCACCAACTGTAAGAATCACTGACTCATTAATTCCACACAATATTATGCACATTACATCATAATACCTGTAATAGAATTCCGTAGTGGGCAGGTACAAGGTAAACATTAGAATGATTATAAATTCACGTTGTTATTATTTGTTTTATGTTATTTGTTACGAAATTTATAGGTAATTGTCCACATCTTTCGATTTTCGGGCTAAATATTACGAAATATTTGTAAAGAAATTTATTTAGTAACAGGTAGGATAGCAATTGCAAACATTAACCTGAACAGGAAGTAGTTCACTGAAGAGGTTTTCAATGGACACTGATAACACAATTCTTCCAACAATGGACACTGGAGAGCACTAAGTACTGTCTGCTCAGCGGTACTTCCAGTGCAGGTAAGTCAGAATACCTTCAGAAGACATCTGTAGATAAACATGCACTTAAAATCAAACCTAGTTCAATGCAAAGATCAAGGAAATAATCAAAGACAAAGAAAATAATAAAGAGCTGGAGTATATTCCAGATAAAAGATAAATAACTAGTATATCGGTAGGCCGAGGACTGGCTTGCAAATTTGCAAGTAAACAACAGAAAGAAATTCACTGATCTAGGGCTGTCCGTAACTCACGTAGCTCCATTTCTGCCAATTTTTTTCACCCCTCCCCACATGTATCTTACCGTACCTTTCGGTAAACCCCACCCACCCCTAAGAAACTACGTAGTCCTTCAAAATCAATTTTATTATATTACATTTCAAAAAATAATTGTAGATTTTCAAAATCATCTTTATTGTTCGAAGATATCGTTCAGTACAAATGGTGCTCTCTGCAGCTACGTTCCACGATTTATGACCCCCCCTCAAAGTGACCCAACGTAGTCTTAGTTCGAATCCCCCCCCCCGAAATTGGCTAGGTGATTTATGGACAGCCCCTGTTTAGAGATGTTGAAATTAAATGTATTTAGATGCGTTATGGTTTTAAAAACATATTTGTTTCAGCATGTTTGAAATTATCGAATTAGTTTATACTCTTAATCATTGGATCAAACAATCAGATACGAATATTTTATCACTGATGTATATCTATGGGAATATCGATTTTTTTTATTATTGGGCAGTGAAGTTAATCGGGATGAACTCGAACGTGTTATGGATGAAGAATCTACTCAATAACCGTTAAATTGCATTCGTTGTCCATAAATAATTACGTTTGACTTTCTTCCTAGATCTAATAGTCGCTGGAATTATATAGATACTTTTTTAGATCGTAAATTTGAAATACCTAAATACATTTTTTTTTCTAGCCTTGGTAGTTTGTGAGATACGTGCTGGTAAAGGGTGAAATACACATTTTCTTGCAGATCGTTATCGGACTGTGTATAGTGTGTATACCCGCAAAGAGCCTCAAATTTTTATTTAAAACGACAAGCAGATGCTTACATAAAAGAAAAAACAAACTATTTATAACATATAAACACTTGGTGACTAAAATTTGTTGAAACACAAATTCCGAATATAACACATGGGCTGACACATAGATGGCCCTAATTTTATTGCAATCGCCTCTTTTTCAGTTAGTACTAACCTTAAAAAGACAGCTGGCCCATCAGAAACAACAATAAAACGATGGTTTGCTGACTTCAAACGTGGTCGTAGAGACACCGATGATGCAGAACGCAGTAGACGTCCAAATGAGGCGGTAATACCAGAAAACATCAAAAAAATCCTCAAAATCGTTTTGAATGATCGAAAAGTGAAGTTGCGTGAGTTAGCTGGCATCGTAAAGATATCAAAAGAACGTGTTGGCTTTATATTGCATGAGCGATTGACTATGAGAAAGCTATGTTTAAAGTGGGTGCCGCGTTTGCTCACTGTTGACCAAAAACAAGAACTTGTTGATGATTCTGAGCAGTGTTTGATCATGTTTAAGCGTAACAAACCGGAATTTTTGCGTCGATATGCGACAATGGATGAAACATGGATCCATCACTTCTCTCCGGAATCAAAATTATCGTCATCTGAGTGGACAGCAACTGGAGAACCTCGTCCAAAGCGCCCGAAAGCACAACAACCAGCTGGAAAGGTTGTGGCCTCGGTATTTTTGGATGTACGTGAAATGTACGGGAAATACCATCAACAGTGAATATTATATAGCGTTATTGGAGAGTTTGAATGCCGAAATTGCAAATAAACGTCACAAGTCAATCAAAACAATGGCAAAACTACATGAATTGCTCTTCGAATTGCTCCCACACCTACCGTATTCGCCAGATTTGGCTCCCAGCGACTACTGGCTGTTTGCAGACCTAAAAAAATGCTCGCCGGTAAGAAATTTCGCTCGAATGAAGAGGTTATCGCTGACACTAAGGCCTATTTTGAGGAAAAGCATAAATTCTACAAAAGTGGCTTTGAAGTGTTAGAGCGGCGCTGGTTGGTTGCTCTTGATGGAAATTACGTTGAATAAAACTTGTTTTGAACAAAAAAAACGTGTTTTCTTTGTTAGGCCCGGGACTTTCCAGCCCATGTGTTATGATCTTCCTTAAGTTTTGTGGAGCAATTTTATTTCTCACTGTAGATACGCCGCTGCTATATACGCCATTCTTAATGAACCGAACAAAGTAAAAATCAATTAGATCAGTAATATAATTACACAAATCAAAGCAAATTTAAACTACTGACTATTCCTGAGAAGAATGCAAAAAAAATATAGAAGCAAACGTTTTTAGTCCACTTTGATGATCAATTACAGTTAGCGAGAAGTAAGTAACGAGTGTAAACAATGTCCGTACAGAACACACGTGAGAATGATTTTTTGCCTTTATTCTTTGTACTTGATTAAGAGTTACAGGGCCGTCTTTAGCCCAATAGTTTATCATTCCCAAATCACTAATATTAAGATAGACAAAAATATTACTACGCTGTTCATTGTGGGATTATTGTTAAGTAAGTTTTTTATATACTATAATCGTTCTGATTAACAAGGTGACCCAGTGCAGACAGCATAACGTTGTCCAGCTCTTCTGTACACCTTGTTACAGGGAAAGTCGATTGTTAGTAACAGATGACTCTTCTTAGGCAGAGTCAACTCTTACTAAACACACCAAGAAAAGTTGATTTGAAATGAATAAACACTCTTTTTCTAGAAAAAGTTAACTATGCCTACTGTGATTTAGTAAAAGTTGATTCACTGGAAGATTTGCACGTGCACTTTGTTTTGACTATCTCCACCACCTCACCACCAAGAGGCACTTGCCATTAGTGCGATAGAGACATAGTTTGTGTTGTGCCTGGAGTGAGTGTGCGTTTGTTTTGATTGATATTTTGTTATAATAGTGTGCTTTGCAACTCAAAATGCCACAAATATTTACCTTATTGCAACAAATGACATTTCGATTAGTTTTTTTAGTCTATAGTATTTTTTCTTAGTTTTTTTTTACTTTTCTATGTCTACATAATTAATATAGTTTTTGCTTATAATTATTAATAAATGTTCTGCTTTTTTATTTTTGTTGTAGACCTGTTCTTTGCAAAAAGTCTACTTTTACTACCTCCAGACAGTGAAAGTATACTTTATCTAGTCAACTCTGAAAAGACCAGTAATAGTCGACTTTATCTAGGGAGAGTCAACTCTTACTGGGGGATCAACTTACCCTGTAACATATTTTAGGTTTCAAAAACATTTTTAATAGAGCGGGTCTGTAAAAGTTCGTTATAAAGAGCATGTTGCTCATTTAAAATTTGGTCGTTTAGAGAAGTCGAGTGGTGCTGAGCATTAGTTTATTCAGAAAAAATGTTTATTTAAGTACCCTCTGTCATTTCCAAAAATTAGGAATAGTTATTCGGTGACACCCTGTAGTTTTTGACGTCTGGAATAATCTCGATGTTGACATTATTTCTACCACTCCTACCAACATATTTAAAAATAGACTAGACCGCCTTATACATATATAAATATCAATAAAAGATGGTCCCTGTTGCATATAAACGAGTATTTGTTAATTGGCTAAATTTAAAGCCTGTCCTGTATTGCGGAATTTAAATTATATGTGCACCTAGTTCATGTTGTTAACGGAATGCGTTTAATTAGAGATCTATTTGGTTAATTTAATTATAAAAAAAAATTCCCATTGTTTTCAAAAGGCCTATTGAGATTCAGTTAGATACATATTTTTAAAACTTTTAAATTTCTTAAAACAAATTTCATACCTTCAGTCTTGCAACGTTTGAGACAAATACAATCAATCTTTTATCCAAATATTTTACTCTTATCATAGTTTGGATTCCATTTTATATTTGTTTGAATATTTTGCTAGATTATGTCCTGTCATGACCTTAGTAACTTGTAATACTTTATGTATTTGCAGTACGGTAAAATAAAATACGGCCCTGCTCACTTCGCTGTTTGCATCGGGCGTAAATGAAATTTGAATAGAGTATAGGCCAAAGTTAGTGAACGTATGTGATGAAACGCCTATTCACACACTTTGCTTCTATGAGAACTTACAAGGACTTAGACGGAAGCACTTTGAAGAGGAAATAATACAACCATTACTACTGAAAATCCCTCCAGTCAAACTAGTGGCCTACATAGAAGACACAAAGCTTCTGGAATGGAAGCAGATAACATGGGAAATGGTACAAATGCCTGGACAGTTGAGCACAACCCAATCGAATGAATGAATTACTTTTTATGAAACGGAATGCAACCTAATTTAAATACGAAAGGAAATATCACAAAACCAGTCGACTTAAAAGTTCATTTCTTTTTTTTGGTTCCAAGAATAAAACAATTTTATTATTAAACAACGATATGAACACTAATACTTTATTTAACTTTAATGCCAGACCAATTTTGGTTAACCGCAACTATTATAAGTACTATTTTTATAAACTTTTTTAAATGGAAAAGAAAAGTAAAAATATTAATAAGATTAACTGTATTGGTATTAATAACATATAAAAATTTTTACGCTTTCTTTTTGTAGTTTTTAGTAATGCTAATTACCAGAAAGCGACATAAATAAATAAAATTATTTATAATTAACAAAAACTTTTTATTTACAGCACCAAAAATATATTGTACCTATTATTTTAAATTTGTTGTTTACTAATTTTTTTTAATGTGGCGAATTTCGTTGTCGGTTTATATTCACGCAGCTTCACTGTACAGGGTGTTTCAAATTCAAATGTTTCGTTAAGTGTCTCGAAAACAAGAGGAAATTGAAAAAATGGCCAATGCAATAGAAACGCTGAATCTTAGTATATTCATATAATTTATATAAATATGTTGTAGAAATAAAACGTTATGACTATCTCTAATATCGTGAAGGTACGTCTTTTATTAATTGGGAATTAAAGCATTGCATATAGTATTATCAAAAGATAAATTAACCATTTTTTTATTTTGGAAGCCTTCGAGTTTTTTTGTTACAAATTTATGTAAATCTGTAAATGCCAGCCGGTTTTAATTGTGTTGTTTTTCTAAGTTATTTAAATATATTTAATATTATTTTTTTAAACATATTTCCAAACTAGCTTTCTTATAACATCATGAACTAACAGTTTACTAAAGTAAGGGGAACCTTTGTGTAGCGAGCCTAACAAATTTAAAAAATATATCGGGGGGGCCTGCAAATATCAGAAAATGATGTAAAATTATGATGATCATATGAAGATTATAGGGGGTCGAGAAAAATCTTACTACATCTCACCAAGGGGGAGGTGGGCAAAAAATACTCAAAATGCTTCACGTAATTAATGTTTCTGTTCAATTTTAATTGATGTGATATATTTATAGAGCCGGTCCTATTTTATATCAATTAATTGACAGGTTAGGGCAAAAATATAGGGTAATATTTACTGTAACGTTGTATATTCTTGTAGTTTCAAAGATATTGTTATCACATTTCTTTTTAACCATGGTTTCCGCATTACTCTATTGTTTATAGCTTTTTTCTTTCTTGCAACATTCATTATTACTGAATTTTAGCAGCTGCTGCCATTAATAATAAAAATTCAACATCCATTTTATATTTTTAGAACAGTAGACTGTAAAGGATAAAAATACCTATCTACCAAGATTTAAAAGTTAAGGAGGATCCCGCCAAAAGCATGATGCGCATGATTACATCCTAAATAAATTTTATAGCTACAATGTTTAGTGTCCTAGATTAAGGATCCTAAAAAAATGACTATTTCTTGTAATAAATCATTGATTATTACAAACGGGCTCAATACACAAATCAATACTTACCTAAAAGTCTACGTAAAAGTCCATTATGATAATGGCGGGAAAGTTTTCAATATTCTCACACGATACCACGTTTAAAATGTTCTTAAAGGCATAGTCCACAATTAAAAGCACTATTTATTACCGAAAACTAAATTATTGTTAATCACAACACTGCAAAAGGGTATTAAAATGTAGCGTACATGACTAAATAATTAGAAACACATATTAACTGTCCAAACTCGATACCCTCCCCTTGATGGCTTTGACCGAACTAAATATTTTACGATAGTTCGGGAATTATCGGGTGACAAAAGAAAATCGTTTGTAATTATGTACTCAAAATATGAATCATTAGAACAAAGAAATAGGTACATTATGGTTTTTGAGATTTTTATTTACAGTACTTAGTATGTTTCGAATTATTTGGTGTTATTTGTTTCAATGACTAGACTTTACTTTCAATTATTGACAATAGGTACGAAAATACATAGGGTCTTTTAATTTTATGCAACCAAAAATACAAAGGATCTTAATTCTAAAAAGGGTATGGAGATATATAAAACTAGATAGATATGTTAAAGTGTATGCTAAAATAATTTTATTGATACTGTAAATCACTTTTAATAGCTTTGGAATACGAAAATATTACAAATGTATGGTTATCTAGTGCAAAAAAAACTTAAACGATACTTTCTCTGACCAATTGTATGATTTCAAGGCTTACAAGAACCAGTAAATATTAATAGCGATAATAATAAAAATAACCTCGTTTGGCAATGTTGAATAATAAATTTTCCAGACTCATATAGTAGGTTCAGTTGCAATACATTTTTTAACTGAAGTAACTAAACTTTTTAAACTCGCAATGTATTAAAAGTGTGAGAACAAATGGCAATAATTGATAATTATTATAATTTATACCTAAATGATTTCACAACACAAAAAATTGTAATTGTTTAGGAAAAAAACAGGCTTTCATTTACACGCTCATATTTCAAAAACTATTAATATTTAAGAAATTTAATTAAAATATACTTAAAGAGGCGGAAATTTCTAATAAAATCTCACAACTTCTAGAACTTTATCTCCATTATTATATGTATAGACAATATTAATTTAACGCCGAAAATAGGGTTCATTGTATTGCAAATTATAGGCAACATACATTTCATTCATAACATCTTCATGGTCTTTTTTCACAATTTATCTGGGTTTCCCAACCTTTGTTTTGTTGAGGCTCCCCAGACTATTAATAATTACAAAAAAAAACGCACATTATGTACTTAAAAGCCTTATATTTTAATTATAATAAACAATTTTTAAAATTTGGAATCAAAATAATAAATGTTTTATCAAAAAAAAAAAGTAGGTACTAATGAGACACTTGAAATTGCATGTTCAGAACCAGTTGGTTAATTTTAGGTTCTGTTTTTGCCAGAGCTATCATTAGGTCGCTATCGACGATTTCGCTGTTTAGTTTTAATTAATACTATAGAGCAGAAAAGCCTGTCTCACACAAATAAGTTGAAGAAAAAGGAACTAGTACTCGTAAAGCAAGAGAGGCAAGTTTCGAATTAACAGGCAATCTTTTGATCCAAAATTGCTCCAATGTCAAAAGATGGAAGTCATCTTTCATGGACGAATCAGTCTTCATTTCTAGAAATTCTTCCTGAACTTCTTCTGGTAACTGTAACACATCGACAACAAATGGATTTCTTGTCATGTGCCATATTGGGAATCGATGTCTCGATAGTATCGATGAAATTCGTCTTCCAGCGCTTGTAAATAAGCTTTTATTCCAAAGTTGAAGCTTTGCTATGAACCCCTGAATATAATCATAATTGTTTATGTTTCTGCCCTGAAGTTTCAAGTTTAGCTCATTCAAGGCACCAAATATGTCGATTTTTATTATTAACTTCTGCAAAACAAATTCAAACATTATAAAATTTTGCAGCTTTTTATATCCCAATGAAGTAGAATTTTTGTTTTTCTTGCAAAGTTAAGTCCTGTAGGGAAAAAGCATGAAACTTTTTTCGTAGGAAATTCAAACTGGTCAAAGTATTCCAACAATTGAAATTTTGCTTTATTTATTCATACAAACATTCCAAAAATTGTTTAATAGATATACGTCAACGGATAGAGATCTCTACCTCAATAAATAAATTTGACTCTACTTTAAAAATAATAATAATTCATATCACGTAGAGTCGTTCAAGAAGTACGGATACTGAATTGGAAAGTAGGTATATGGGTACAGAAAAATGCTTTTATTGTTAAAACTGAAATTGGATTCCTATTGTTGTTATTATCCATAACGAGTTACAGACAGAAATTTGAAAGTGATTATTAAATAAGATTTAAAATGGATCAAACATGAATGTTTAGTAATTAAATAGTTTCGTGCTTGTTTTAAACAATGTAATAATTATTAATAGAGTGCACACAGTCTACCACTGTTTCTGGTCAATGTCCGGAATAAAAATATTTAGATTTTATTCCAAAACGAAGTTATCACTTCTCAAACATATCAAGATAGAAGTTTCTTTCATCTACTTTTGAAGCTGATGATGTAAAATCTTCACACGGCACTGCGTTAAATAAAAAATTTAAACATTCGTAATTATTAGATCATTTTACTTACTTAACACGTTCGTGGACAAAGCGGCTTATGCCGCTCCAAGTGCAAGGACAAAACGGAATAAACCGTCCTAATATAAAAATCTCTGCCGCATCAGTGCGGCGTTCGCAATGCGGCTTTTCAATACCAACAAGGTTATACTTAAAACTTGTTAATAACGCACACGTGTGCCCCCAGAAAAGTATCAGATGGTAAAAATCCAATGAAAAACAAACCTTCTCCCAGTTTCGTGAAGACGTAATAGAATAATTCCCTGGAATAAAACATAAGATGGCATAAAATTAGTTAATTCTGGCTCAGTACGTGGAGGAAAAGGGAGACGCACCGATCAGCTATCTCTGCAGGAGATGGCAGACAAACCAATCCAAGACTAGATAATGCATTTTTCAGATACAACTCAGAAAGATAGAGTTATATTCAATACAATGTGTTATGCACTTTTATCATTTGACGGCGATTGTCGTTGTACCATCTAAAAAATGTTCTTCTGATCTGGGAAAGCATTTATCGCTTGTTGTTCTCACCGGCAGAATTAACCCCATCCAATTGTTTTTATTTATTTTTGAAATTTTCGGAGATTTTCGTCACTTTTTGACATTAATTGATATAACGTGACGAAGACCAGCTCCAATCACTATTCCAGAGCTACTCTTACAGCTGCAATGGAAGTCTTAATGAATCTGCCACCTCTACCAATATTCATACAAGGTGAAGTGAGATCTATAATGCACAGATTAATACATAGCCAGCAACACATAAGTCAAACGCATAGTGCTGACAACTGGAAGCTAATCGAGGAGCTAAAGGCGGACTATGTAATGGGACAGCCCATCGATGCAATAGCTACGAGATATAGCTTCGATAATAAGTTCAAAGTAACTATACCAAACAGGGAAGACTGGAATAAAGGTGTACCCATACATGCGGATGTTTTATGGTATACAGACGGGTCAAAGACGTTAGACGGCATAGGAGCCGGTATAGTAGGGTTAAAGCAAGGGATAGCCTTCCCAGTAATCCTATCAAGGGCAAAATGACGGCGATTCACCACTGTGTGGAAGAAATTAAAAGGCAGAAGAGAACATATCGTTCAATTGCCATCTTCACAGACAGCCAAGCAGCGCTAAAGGCACTCAACTCCGTAGAGGTCAATTCTAAGCTAGTATGGGATTGTGTGAGGGCCCTAAACACACTGGGTGAGCGTAGCAATGTTACGGTAGCCTGGGTACGAGGGGCATATGGGCAACGAAAAAGCAGATGAAACGGCCAAGCAAGGCTCATAAATGCCATTCGTTGGGCCGGAACCCTTCTGCGGCGTTGTAAAAACCATAACAAGGAAACAAACAAATAAGTGGGTCGCCCACAAATCTCTGAAATGGTGGAGGAACTCACCAGGACAGAGGCAAGCGAAACAGTTTAAATTAGAACACTCGCCAAAATTTACAGCAGATCTGCTGGCCAAAGATAGGAAAACTGTCAAAGCTGTAGTGGGTCTGTTAACGTTGCACTGTAAGCTCAATATGCATTTAAAGCTGATGGGATTGACAAACGAAGATATGTGCAGGTTTTGTCACCTAGAAGAAAAAACGGCAGAACACATTCTATGTCAGTGCGATAGCCTGGCAAATGTGCGGTTTTTTGCATTAGGCGAAGAAAAGCAATTGGCAGAGAGCTATATGAAAGGTTCAGTCTCCACGCTAATAGACTTTTTAAAAGGAGTCAGAATGTAATCTAGATCTGAAAAGGTCGCAGTGGAATAAGCCAAAAGCCACCTCATAAAATCTAATCTAATCTAATTCGAGAGCTGAAAACTGTTTCGGTGGAAGAATGGGAAAACATCCCTCAAGCTGAGATTCAAGCCATCACGGATACCATTCAACGCAGGCTTGGTGATGTGATCAGGGTAAGAGGGGGTAACACTTGTTACTAAAGTGAATTTTGTTAATAACAATACTTTTTTGTCGATAAATTTCATTTATTGCTCAACTTATTCAAAAAGTAAAAATTTTCAAAAACTGTTTTTCTTTTATTTTCTAAAATTAAACAAAAACATTCATTCTATTGGTATTTGTTTGCTTTTTCAAGATGTACTTAGACATTAAAAAGTAAAAAAAAATCAAAATTACAAATATCACCAGCTACATAATAAAACATTGGGTGGGCGGTTAATTCTGTCGGTGTATTTTAAAATGTAAATTTTCTAGTTCCTTAAATATTGTCATGCGTTTTTGGCAGTTCTCATTTTTCGTTGGTGTTCGCGAAGTTTTCTAAAGTACTTCCTCTATCTTGTAAAATAACCGGTAGGGTAGGGGTGAGTGGGAAAGCTGACTCAATAAAACTGTTCCGCTTTTTGTAATAGATTTTTCATTGAAAGCTTACAATTAAATCAATATGTTTACTCAATTATAGAAATGATGACTATCTAGCATTGTATTCATCGATCATACCGAAGAATGAATATCTCAATGTACTTGTAATTATTTTGATGATCTTTAATCTACTTATATAAGTGCTGTCTGTCAATCAGATCTAACAATTCTTTTTGTCGGCATAGAAGAACATTCTTCTTATCCGACACAAAGAATCATCTATATGATATGTAGAATTGTTCATTTTATATTATTTGTTTAAAGGAAAAATAACTGTTTGTGCATTAACGAATTAATTGTTTCAACTCTTACTACGTGGAATATTTCTATAATTATCAATTAAAGCCAGTAATTAATAGATTCCACAAGAGAAAGATAATGGGTAGGTATTAAATTTATAATCATAAATGGATTTCTTGTTATATTACAGTAATTGTAACTAATGTTATCATTAGAAGTAAGGGGGCACAATAGATCTTTTAGGTCTCAGTGAATGTCACCCCATCACACATACATACAACTTTGAATTGGATTTCAGGATACTGTGGCATTGAGGGAAATCCAAAAGATGATTAATTATCCTGAGAATACTCGGTTATTTCATATATTGACCCGAAACTACATTGGGTCTAGATCAAAGAGTGAGGTTGAATGATCCCCTCTCATGCTCCATGGCTACTTAAAATAAGCAGGAATTAAATCAGAATAATAACGGGGCAGCCTAAATACATACATACATCATAAAATGTTTACAAGAGGATGTAGAAGAGAGGAGAATTTCGGTTCCCATTCTTGGAAAAATAATTATCGGATGTTTCACCGATAGTCTTCTCTGTACAAGAAACGGAAAAGTTACAAATAAACAACCAAAACAATGGAACAATATAGACGCCAATGGCCAACATTAGTGGGTATAGTACTCAGTACAATTAAATATGTCATTTTGACACTAAAAATTAAATCCATAATAATGTAATTATGACACGTCGGAATATAATAACTATTTATGTACCAAGCACGAAAAACTATCTATTATAGTCGAGCCTGCAGTCGAGAATAGCAAGCAGACGAGACAATAGACAGTTTTTCGTCGAGGTGCATATTACATCCTCATAATATTCTATAAAAGTTCGAGATTTCTGGGGGAGTAAATCCAACGTGGCCAATTCCCGCAGCTCCGTAGGAGTGTTACTGATATCCATATCGCTATCACTACCCAGGCGCCATTGTTTTTATTAAATCGTGGATTTACCAAATGATTCAATTGCTACACTCGCATCATGTTGACCCAGAGATAGTAGTGACCCCGAAAAGCCTTCAAAAATAGTAGATCTATGATTCGGAAATTAGTGTGTAAAATGTAATTTTTTGTAAAGGTAGACGAAAATAGTATAGATTACAATACAAGTACGGTAGGTACGTACAGTGGACAGATCGAGACGTCTATACGGTTAGAAGTACCGCCCACGAAATGCGCACAAAATTCGATCGTCGCTAGCATTATCACTCGACTCGTATAAACAGTTTGCCTTTCTGTTTTCCGAATACTTTCTCTGTCTAACACTGACTCTGACTTCACGCAGCTCGAAGTTCTCCCACCGTTCACAACTCGATCTATCCGCTGTACGTCTTTACCGCAAAACGAAACAGTTTGGTAATTCACGCAAGTGCGGTAAAGACACCTACCGTAAGTGTATTGTACGATATTTAATCTACAAGCATGTCTTAGGGCAACAAATATTAAAAACTCTGAAAGAGCATTGTTTTAATGTACCCCATAGGCCTTATCAAATATGCATTAACATCAGGTTGCTAGGGAAATAAATTATAGAAATTTAATACTGTAAAACACTTGAATAATATAAAAACTGGTTTTTATAGTATCTAATAACTTACAGGGTAAAGTGATACTTACCGCACGCTTGTAGATAATAGTAGTTTACATAACCCGTCGTTCGGCCATCTGCAATCACCAAAAGTTAACATAATGAAACATTTATTATTAAATACATATTAACAAATTTAGTATTATCAATGTTAATATTGAACATGCAATCTGTAGCATTCTGGAAATTAATTGCAGGGGCTAAAATGATTTCCAATGAAGTCAGATTTCGGTTTCCCACTGCTTTGTCAGCACAACTTGGCTGGAAGAGGTCATTTCGGCGACAGCTGCTGACTCCCCAAAAACTTAACAAACATACTTTACCGCACTAAGTGACTCTTTCAACAGTAAAATGAGTGCGGAAACCTGGACTTTTCTGCGCGCTAGTAGAAAAAATACATCATAGGAATGATTTCACCAAATATTTTTTTAAATATATTTTAATTTTAATTACATAATGTTATTATAATTTCTTTTAGTCTGATTGTACTGTAACAATCGGCTAGATTTAAACCGTGTACACAGATTCCTTTTCCTTCCTTTTTGCACGTAGACATTGTTTCTCACAGAGATACATCAAGTGTTTTCTAGAACGAGACATTGTCATCAAATTAAGATACTTACTTACGTTCTTCTCTTGTATATTTCTCTCTCGAGAGCTACCATTATGACTACTTTTAATGGCATATAGAATGTACCGCTAGCCAATTATATACAGGAAGATAAAATTACAGTGGCGGTGTTTGTTAATACATATTAACGTTTTACAATTTGTTTTTAAAATAATTTCACAGTTTGCCAATAATGAATAAAAACATGACTATTTCAAGTTTAATGTCAGTAATGAGTAATTTTGGTGAAGTTTAGACAAAAAATGAGACGCAACTTGGTGAGGTGACGCAGCGTGAGTTAATGGCGGGAGAAAATTGATAACACGGATTCGGCGCAAAATAAAGACGCAGCAGGAGCTGAATGTAGCTAATCACGGCGAGACCGGACAAAAAATACGATTGTAATTTTCACGTTGAAGCTTGGACAGTCCTGACAAATGACAACTACTATTGCACTGATTGATTCTCTATTTAGTTCTGAATCTGATTCAGAAAACGAGTTCGAGTTCGAAATGATATCCTTTTGTATATTGATTTCTTTAGCGATTTCCTTCCATATTTCAGTTTCTAGTTTTGTTTTCATGTAGTCTACTTGGCTTGTATCGTACAAAACATGTCGAATCCGCACAACGTCGATTCATTTTTGTTCCATGGTTTTCAAAACACACGCCGTGAGAAAAAGTGCGGCAACTACACTGCGTTCCGCAGGGTCACTTTGCACCAAAACTGCGTCACGTCACACTGCGAAGAAATATGCGCATGTTATATTCTTTCTTAAGGTTCGTCCAGACCGGGCGCGCCGAACCACGTCAAGCCGCGCTGAGCATTTGTGAACGTTGCAGCAACGTTAGCGAACATAATTTGGCCTTTGGGCGAGAAAGGTCCAAACCGGCTGCTCCGCTCTGCAACAAACAGTTGTTCGTCAGTGTTCCAGCCCGAGCGATTCGTTTTTTTTTAAATTTTGTAGTGGATATTGCTCGTTAAACAGATAGTTTTGGGTCAATTTTAAAATATGAGTGACACTGACATTGCAATTGCCGCCACTGCATTTATTTTAATATGTGATCATGTTAAGAAAGCTCAAAAAAAGAAAAGACGACGCTGGTGGACAACAAGGCTATTTCAGAGTCGAAAGAAGTATAGTGATTTATCCATACCTGGTTCTGGACAATTGAAAAATTTTTGCCGAATGTCATCCGAAGACTTTGAATATTTTATACATTTAATTGGCTATTAGCTATTTCTTGCCAAGCGTCATACTTTTTGTTTTTTAGGTGGTAATTGTTATTGGTTGGATCCCACAGTTCCGGCTTAGATTAATCTAATTATTTTTTCGTGGGTCCACTCGTCAGACATTCTTAATCAATACACGATTACCAAAAATAGTCAATACACGATATCGGACACAATCAATACACGCAGTTCACTTCAAAAACTTCGTCCTAACTAACCGCGCCAAAACGCGCATGAGCCTCGGTTTTCTTTTGATGTACCGACAACTGGCGGAACAACAACGAACACGCGCAAAGAAGATCGTTAGTGCGCGTTTGTGCGCACTTTCCCGTTCACACTGAATGCAATGCAACATTGCAAAACGTTTTGCGCGGGTCGGCGCGCCCGGTCTGGACGCACCTTTAGGTTCACAAAAAGTGACTAGCGCGTTAGTTCTGTCTGTGACATTTTGTAGGAAAAATATGAAGATATTTTGAATCCAAGGAACTCGTCAATGAAGCTTGTTTCTCTTGGACGTCGTAATGGAATTTTACACTCCCTACTTATTATTCTACGCCAATGCAACTTATAAACATTGCCGCGATTAGTGTTCTTAAGTTGTTTATCAAAATATTGCGTCTATCTAGTTATTTCGATTTTTTCTTCTTTTCCGTCGGTATGTTTCGGTCTACTGAAAAATGATTATCATCATGCGGATGAAACAAGTCGGGCCACCTATCTGCCATTAACATTTTTTTTTAATTATAGTGATAATTATATATTTTCCGTCAGTTAGGACAACGAAAAAACAACGTTGGTTACCGTAATTAAAGACAAAGTATAAAATGCATAGTTTTTTTAGTTGAATGCTTATTTAAAATTAAAGTAAATAAAATATTTCCGTTCAAATCAGCTGGTGCTGGTTAAATCCTAAGAAAAAACTATGAAAGTTACAAAAGATAAAGAAATGGAATCGAAGAAAAAATGTAAAGAAAATTATTCATAAGAACAGAAGAACTGCAAAATATGCAATGTATAAATAACAAAAATGGAGAAATATTAACAGAGGAAAGAATGAAGAGAGTGGTACCAAGATCTACTTAACGACACGCTAATATTGGAAGAAGCATAGAGGAAAAGAACGGATTAAGGAAATACAAAATAACAACGGAAATGATAAAAAACAGGCCAAAAACAAAGACACGCTGCTGCATATGAACGACAAAGTATGGGAGGAAGAAATCTTGATTTAGGAAGATTGGAAAAGAGTACTTGAATATTAAAGAAGATCGTTGGGACACTGAAAGAAATGCAGAGAGGATTCATAAATGAAAGAAGTACATAATAAACAATAATATTTTACTGCAATTTTGGCCCTCGAGAAGGCTTTTGATGCAGTTCCTAGACAGAAACTAAGGAAAGTTTTTACAGACAGAACAGACAGAATTTCTAAAATGCCTTCGTGCTCCTTCTTGTAAATAATTGGTGGCATTTAATATATTTTATCGGTGTCTAATATGAAATTGCTTCTTCTAGGTTTTAGAATACATTTATAACTTTATTAAGATTCCATGTTGCATCGGTTAAATTTAACGTGCCAAAGTGTTCATAAAATTGTTTTAAAATGATTGCTATACATAAAGTGGTGGTCATTTTGCACTTACAGCTGTCGTATAACCACATTGTAAGTGTTCCTTTGAGTAATGTGGTTTTATAATGTTTGTGTCGAAAACATTGTCGCAACCATTATAAAATATAAAATTGCTAGTTTGGACTTTAATATTACCCAACGGTTACCTGTTTCTTTGTATACATTTATTCGATTCTTTAAAGAATGCCGAATTCTTACAAAAATTCCCACATTATTTCTTAATTATCAATTTATTACCGTTCATTTGATACCCATATTGTCATACTTTTCCTTCTCCACTTTCTTTTTCTTAGAAAACTGAATAAATAACAATAAAAAAATTATTAAATAATTTACTGAGCATAATAGTTTCCTTCTACGCGCTGATGCCATTAAATATATCGAGCACATGTGCCAGCAAAAAGGTGACAAAATAGCAGTTAATGGTAATCAATGTCACTGAATGCGATTTAGTAGCGAGATTTCGAATCAAATGAAAACAGAAAACAGTTATAATAACGCTTGAAAACGTTATGGTTGAGTCCAAAGGAAATTTATTATTTACTCTGCAGCATCTACGAGGTATTGTAAATTTATGTTAATAATTTGTTTGAATATACAAATAAGGTTGTTGTTGTTGGTCAAGACATCGATCTTTTGGTCATCATGAATCAATTACGTTTTACAGATGCAGAAATGTACTTTTTAAAGCTGGGTTCAGGCAATGTAAGTGTATTCATCGAACAGTTTTATCCATGAAGATTATCGTTCTATGATTGGATTTTTACATTGTTTTTCTGGATGCGATACATCTGCTTTTTCTGGCAAAGGCAAAAAAACAACATTTAATTCACTTATCGCAACTCCAGAGTTAACAGGGTTATAGTAAAGCATTTTTATGAGACTGACGCAGATCCAGCAATTATTGTTGGGAATGGTTGCAAGTTAATAACATCAATATACAAAGGAAAACCAGAATTATCTCTGAATGAATTAAGATTTCAACTGTATATGAAATCAACTGCAAAGTCAACATTCAAACTGGACAAATTACCACCCACTGTTGAAGCGGCTACATACCACTCTTATAGAGTTTTCTACCAGCTTCGCTGTGAAACCAGTTGTGAAGGAAACAGATGTGGTCGTCGAAAGCACGGGCTTCGATGTACTGATTTATGTACAAAATGTCGTGGTTCAGACAATTGTTTGAATGTTGAAAAAATTTCAGAAGATTTCGACGAATCTGAAGATAATTCTGCTGAAAAGGAGCAGATCTTGAAATATTTTAGAAGACGCATTTCCTCCTTTTTGCTTTAGAGATGGCCTAATCCAAAACCGACGTTTACTATTGTTCTTTTTAATCATGAAATAGTAACTCCTAGCAAAAATAAATCCTCGTCATCTTGTTTTCTCAAATTTGCTGCGCGCCACATTTTCACAACTGCACGTCCGATGTCTCTATGTAAACAGAATAAAAGTTAAACAAAACAAACAGTTTTTATTGATTTCTGTTCGTGACTGGTGTAAACA
Source organism: Lochmaea capreae (assembly GCA_949126875.1). Classification (NCBI taxonomy): domain Eukaryota; kingdom Metazoa; phylum Arthropoda; class Insecta; order Coleoptera; family Chrysomelidae; genus Lochmaea; species Lochmaea capreae. Next base: position 24,398,803 of record OX421404.1, read on the forward strand.
CAAAGCCCGTTGGGGACCCAGCAAACACTTTCAAAACAAAACTTCGAAATTTCTGTTCAAATGGACAGTACCTGGTTTGTTTTCGTCCTGTCTGCTTGGTGGAAACCCGGCCGACTATCAGAAAACGTCCATACCTCGATTTATCTGTGAACAATGTAGACCTCCTCAGCCAGGAAACAATTACGTACCCTTTGCACATATTAAACTTATTTCTTCAGATTCTAATTATTATTATAAGTAGCTTCGCTTCCAAAACTTTTTAAATAATTAAAAAAATTACTCAAGCAATATAGAGAATCCGAAAAATTAAAAGTTTATTGGCTGTTAATGATACTAAAAAAAAGAAATATCCGATCATTACCGTCTTTTTACAGCTACTGCGTCTATTTTTAGCAGCGAGAAACACCTGTGATTTTACGTAATATCGCCGATCATAAATTGGCTATTCAAACAAAACAAAAAAGATACATTTGTAGCATCTGATGCCATAACTTTTTCTTTCTATGCTTCAGTGAACATACCATAACGGTGCTGACAAAGTTTCTTTAATAGTCCGATAGAATCTTTAGTCTTAATCTATAGAATGCATTCGAGAAGGCGTAAACTTATTTATTTATAAGAGGTGTATTCAAATAAACTGTTTTACAAAATTTTTTTACTTTAGAGTTTCCTCTTGTCATATTTGAGTAAGGCGTCAAAGATATGTATGTACAGATTACGAAAATTACATCGGAACCCTCGCCTCGGATTACACAAGTACGACAAGGATATATGAAAAAGAGAGAAAGAATAATTGTGCGCGGTCATCACTTTGTTTCATCTTAGGGGTGTATACTTATTTCCCGAGACTGGCCGAATGGTCCTTTACAGAGAGAATTCACTAGTTGGTGGTATTCAGTATGCTCCCAACATGGAAGGAGTGAGGGCGTTGAAGAAATAAAAAAATACAATCGTTATTACGTAACCTGTACTTCTTAAAATTCATTTTTGTCAACATGATCATTTCAGACCAAGTTGACAATTTCTAACTACAATAGGATATTATTTTAGCCATTGTAACTTGAAAATAAAACAGCATTTCTTGAGAGAACCATAATTAATAAACTAAAAATCCCTTCCATTAATAAATAAAATTGGCATGGCATGCGCTTCCAACGTGATCAACGTTTGTAGCTAAAAGACCTAGGAATAGCAGTTTAAATGTGAATTCTCTCTGTAAAAGACAATGTTGCCGGATGAAAGTGTTTTGTTTTACCTATTGTGCATGAGTTCGAAAAAAAGTCAACGATAACAAAAACAAAACTATCATTTGTACAACTGCGCTTCTGGCAACAGCGGTTAAAATAGGGGGGCAATGAGCATTCGACCAGTCTCGGGAAATAAGTATACACCCCTAAGGTGAAACAAAGTACACGCCTTAATGACCGCGCATAATTATTCTTTCTCTCTCTTTCAGCTTTTTTTCTTGTCGTACTTGTGTAATCCGAGGGTTCCGATGAAATTTTCGCAATCTGTATGTATGATGGAGTGACATTCTCTGAGACCTTAAAGATCTATTGTGCCACCTTACTTCTACTTAGTTCCTGAGGAACGTCTCATAGACTAATAGCTCCTTTAGTCCTATTTCCTTGCGGAATTTTAGGATATCTGCAGGCTTCGACTTAGGTAAATGTCCCACTTCTATCCAATAACCTCCTAAGTGCTGTGCCCTAGGTATGTGGATGGAGGTTTCTTCTTCGTCAAAGATAATAGTTTAATACTATTCTAGCGCCTTACAAAGTATTCGAGAATTACTTTTCAAAGAACAGAGACCGTTCATCAAGAGACAACTGTGCTTCTATTTTCTTTGAAGTCTATTGCTTCACACAAGTTCACAAATATTGGATTTATGTTAATAATGGTTTTGTCTGTATTATATTGAATGTCTAATTGCTTATCTGACTAGTTCTTTTTGTTTACAAACTTATGAGTTTTTAAGTTTTTGTTTTGTATTTCTTTTATTTTACATAACTGAAGTAACCGTAGGAATCGATATAAAAGTTGATTCAAAAACAATTTGTTGTTGCACTTGACCTGATCTTGTTTATTATATACGTTATTACTTAACATTTTAACACACGCCCATTTTATATTCTATAAAAAACCGTCTTTCCTTAGCCTACTTACGTCAGACGAATACAAACACTCAAGTCTTCCATCACCATTGTTTGCACCTTTTATATAACACATAATATAAAAATTATTATTCAATATATCAGTATTATGATTTATTTATCATACAATGTGACTCAAAAAGTTTTATACAAACGGAGAAAATTTTAAATGCAGTTCATTATTATCACCTGTAAGTGCTCGGGGTCAAATTTCAACAGGATATATTTTAGAGCTCACGAATCGTTAGACGAGAGAAAATTTTCTAAAAATATTCGTGAGAGAAAAATTTCACCTCGAGTAATATTAAAAATTTCACCACAAAATAAATGTATTATTATTATTGAAGATAATTTTTCTTTAACCAATTTTAGTTGCAGGGAAACACTGGCTATAGACATTTATTATACATTTTATATAATATTTAAGAAATAAAGTCAGTAATAACTATTTTACTGACTCAGGGGCGTCGATAATATTTTTTCTTGGGGGAGGGGGTAGAGGCTTTTTGGTTTAGGTAAAAAAAAATTATTTTGTAGAGAGCCATAAATAACATATATTAGAATAAGAAACAAAACTAAACTTCTTTGGACAAAAAAGTCACTAATAAAAAACGTCTATTACAAATAAATAACAACACTAATGTTCTTTAGCCACTACTTACAAGACAAAAAGCAAAAATAAGCTTTATTAAATTTACAAAATCAAATCTAAATGCCTCTTTGCCATTTTTGCAGATCTCTCTAGTACAGCATCTAAATTTAAATCTATGTGCCTATGAATATGTAGCAATGCTAATGCCACTAACCTTTCTTAGCCAATTGTAACTCTATGCCAAGTTTTCAACCTTTTAGGGGTTGAAAAACTTCTATGCTTGCTACACTCACAGGCATGACCGATATTAAATATAAAGGTAGGTATACATTTGGATAAGTATCCTTATCGCAAACATGTACAGCAGATATTGCCGAACTAGGTAAATTTTCATCAGCGGCACCAAGCTCCAACTCGGTTTTTAATAGAGACAATAAGAAATTATTGCGAGGATGGAAAGAGATAAGAGGCACCTCCCACTATGGATAGTAGCAACAAGAAGGAATGGGATCCAACTACCATTAGCAGACTTGGAAATAATGGCATTCATTGTTACACAGACGGCTGAAAAGCAATAGAAGGAACTGGAATAGCAGAGTACGGGCCAGGAACCAAACACTCTGAAAGCTTGGGAAAAACCCCAAGTATCTTTCAAGCAGAAATTCACGTAATAAGAAGGTGTGCTCAGTTCAATATTGACAAAGGATATAGAAGGCAAAGGAATATCATAATGTCGGATAGTCAAGCAGCCATTAAAGCGCTGAGCTCTTGTGTAATCAGTTCTAAAATGGTGTGGGAACGCCTAGGCACACTCAATGAACTAGGTGAGAACAATATAGTCACCTTACTGTGGATTCCAGGACACACTGGAATAGAAGGAAATGAAATAGCAGATGAACTAGCAAAGAGGGGGACTGAAAGACCTTTTTGAGAACCGGAACCATTTTGCGGTATCAGCCCCTTTAATATTGGAGGAAATAGGCAAAGCCGAAGAAAAGAGAAGATCTGACCGTTGGAAAGATCTAGTAGGGCTTAGACAATCAAATACTCTGATGGGGGGCTACCACCCGTTGGGATCAAATGAATGAATAAGTCAAAGTAAAACTGTACTAAGAGTTTTAACAGGGATTCTAACGAGACACTGCCGCCTGAACGGGAACCTGAAAAAGCTCAAAATAGTGGAGAAAGAAGAATGTAGATTTTGTGGCATGGAAGAAGAAACCTCCATCCACATACCTAGTTGCGAATTGCACCGCAATTCAGAATTCTAGGGCACTGCACCTCAATTACCCCTCTATATCGACGCCCTGGCTTCCTATTACATTCACGAACATATTTGGACCGCTAAATCACTGTTAACGTTGGTCGCCATTTGTGATGCAAATAATATTAGTTTTTTTTTTAAATTCCTAACTTTTGTTTATGACAGTTATTACTACGTGTCATTTTTGGTTAAAATCACAGAACTAAATAGTAGATCTGTGGTTCGAGCCAACAAAATAGCGCTGGCCTAGAATGTGTTGTGTCGTTTTTTCCTGTAATTGGAATCTGCACGTGGCTACGTTTGTAATTTTTTCTTATTTTCTTGGGAATCAAACCACAATAATGTTTTTTTATTTTTTCATTTCAACGTTTCGGTAGCTGGAACGCTGGAACGCTACCGAAACGTTGAAATAAAAAAATAAAAAAACATTATTGTGGTTTGATTCCCAAGAAAAAATAACAAGTAATGCCACAAGGAACTTATAGAAGATACGTTTGTAAATCGCATTAACTTTAAATGCCTTACAGTGCCCAGTTAGCAGACTTACTACAGTTTTGACAGTACTCCTGCCTTTACTCATTAAGTCTGCGAATGTTTAATATGAACTGTTTCGCTTGTCTATGTCCTGGTGAGTTTGTCCACCAAACCATGAATTTGTGGTCAATGTATATGCATTTTGTTGCCACCTCTTTAAATTATTCTAATCGGACATTCCGTTTAGAAGTTTCGACGGGTATTAAAATGCCCGACGCTTGGATGTGGCCGAGCAAAGCCGATACTGGTCGCTAGTATTTTATGAATGTTATAAAAGCATGCCTTCCTTACCTATTATTAAAATGATATTAAATTAAAAATCAAATAAAACTAAAGAAATTGAATTTAATTACAAAAAACACGTATCTCCTACCAACAATAACGCCTTAAAAAATAGTACGGCACAACAAAAATTAAGGTTAGGTAATTTTTATTAACGTTTTTACTTTTTATCGTTACGCTACCGAATTTATATTATTCAAATTCAGTGAGCGTAAAATATATAACCATTGTTGGTTTCTACTTCTCAAGAAATTTCTAGGTTAAGGAATTTAAGGTTAACAAAAAAATAATTGTACCTGTTTATCTTAATTGTATAGAATGCATTCAGAAGGTTTCGTTTCGTTTCATTCAGCGTTAAATAAACTTCTCTACAAAAGTTAGGAACTTCACAAATATTGTATTTAGGGTAAAAATTATTAATTTTAATTTTTTTTTCCAGATGATACCTACTTAATTACAACCTTAAAATGGCTAGAAGAGTAGCCAAAAACCATTACGTAGCTTCTCCGCGACACAACCACTCTCCAACTCCTGTACACGTTCCCAGGAACGCTCCCTATTCCGATGGAGAAGACAGCCAAAGGGCACCCTCCGAAAGAACTTTATCCGAATATACTTCAGTGGTAAGCACTTTCAAATAATTGACCTTTTTTAAAGTGAAACAATTATTCTATCGCCTCAATTTGTTTCGTCCATCTATCGCATGTCGCGTTACGACCGGCCGCGGAGTAGGGGTAAAGTGACAGGCGCTCGGCCAACGTACATAGACACTCGTCACCGGCACTTTCATGTAGCGCTGAAAAACGGTCGTAAAAACACACGTGTAACGTATATAAAGATAAGATATAATAATTTTCCGAGAATTTGATTTTTTATTTGAGTAGGTTCCTATGGGAAAGAGATACTTGTCACGATATTGTTAGAGACTGATGAAAACCTTACAAAACCTGTGTAGCCAAAAGTACTGTTTTTTATCCTATCGTAGTTGAAACACTATATAATCGTGTTTTAAAAATATAATTGCAATTTAAAAACTCAAATTTGTGTTAACGACATATCAAACCTTGGATAAATGTTTATGATCAACTTATAAAGTCATGATCATACGATTCATAAACATCTATTGAAATCTCGTACAGCTCCCGTGACTAACAATTTCCCACAGTCTGAAACTACCTGACGCATGATTTTGCTAACAAATTATTGTGGTACAATAAACATTTGCTTATGTAGGTAAATAGGTACTACATGTTGTACTTGAAACGTATATATCGAAACCTTGCCGCAAAATAAATAGCTAGTTTCTCTTTATTACAAGTACATCAAACAACGACGTTGACATTTTTCAAATTGTTTAAAGATGTTAATGGTCGAGAAAAATTACGAGGGGAAAAAGTACTGGAGGATGATTGAGAGAACAGTACTTTTATTGAAGAGGTCATAAATATGTAGGCTTCAGGCTCTAAAAAGTAGAAACTATACGCTTTTGGTGAACTTGGTTATGCATAGAGGTTTTCGATACACTTTTCTAACTCTGGTCTAAGTATTTTAGATATGTTTAATAATAATTATTCTTTATTTCCTTTCTGACAAAAAATTGCTTAGAATTAATCACAATGAAAATTCAATTCTAATCCTAATCTAAACATTATCTGATAAAATTTCAATTCATAATACGAACAATATAGCCGGAGATTTAAAATGAATATTTCCCTTAGTTAATGGTACTTGTAGAGCATTACAATTTCTTGTCTATTCATTAGTCTTAAGATGTTTTATTTTTCAAATATACATGGAAGCTAGCTTCTTTTTGGCTAAGAAGACATCATTAAAGCTAGTACCTACTCATTCCCCAAAAACAAGCCATATATTTCTTGAAACGTGGAAATTTGTAACGAAAACACCTCTCCGACCCCTCACCGTGGTCTTCAGTGCTTTCAGCTTTCAGTACACTTTTTCTTCTGCTCTATTGAGTGACATAGTGGATAGGAAGGTGCAGGTTGATTGATTAGTGTGGTACCACCAGTCAGAGACTTCGAATCCTCGACACTCAGCTTTTAGACTTTTTGTGCTTTTGGTTGTACCGTTTATGTGAAGAGACCAGTAGCTCTTATCATGCTCAACAGCCTTTTACTTTCTTGGAGAAATCCTCCCTAGAGTGCTCTAGTCCTAGGAGTCTATATCTCCAATTCTATATCTCACATTTGAAGGTAATGTGTCCATGCACAACCGACAAATAGGTTCATCCCTAATTGTATGAATATTCTTCCTTAGGGTACAGTGGCCGGTGAGTAATCCCGTATTTATCCTTATTTGGCTGACCACGAGTCTGCCGTGTTCCTGCTTTGGCACGTGCTCCAGAAAGTCTGATATTTTGCACAGAGCAAACCAGAGTGGTTATAGGAAGACGGTATGCGATGTTTGAGCGTCTTAATAACCGTCCTATTAGATGGGATTGAAATCATTATGGTAACACGAGAATTTTCGAAAGACATTGGTTGTTTTTGAAAAGTCTTTTCTGGGAGCATAATTTGGTCGTGAAGTTGCGGAGATTGATTGTTTGAAGTATCGATTTGGAAGTAAATCGGTTAGATTGTCGTTCTGGCTTTTTGGAGAGTTCTTTGCAAACTAGCGATGAATTCGCAACGAACAGAGGTGGCCTAAGAAAAATATGAATGTGTTGCGTTTCGGAAATCTGACATCGTACATTTTTCCGAACTCTTCTTAGACTTGTTTGATGATTGTGTCAATTTGTTGCGGACTTCAGAGGTTTCCATCAGAGGATGAAGGACTGTAAAAGCGCTGGAGTTTGGGTTTTGTTTTTGGAGACGGCTGGCTGAGCTAATGGAGGATAGTCATCGTCTTTCTTGCATATTGTCCTTGATCTTGTTCGTGACATGTTTGTCAATGTAGGAAGGTTTAAGGTTGGGGAAGTGGCTGTTTTTATCGAGTGGGAGGCTGGAACGGTGTGAACAAGTTACTGAATCTTTCTGTTACACCCTGTAGTTTAGTAGCCTCGTATTTCTAGTGTAAAAATATATATCAAACAATCCCATGCGTTTTTTAATTTTTGGATTATTATTTATTATCACAATAAACATTTAATCTCTCCCTCGTAATACGTTCTAAGGCATGAAAGATTAAAAAAATTGAGGGTCAAATGTTCACCAGAGGTGAACGATAATCAATGGCAATAATCAATTTATTTATATTTTGACTTCGAGGTATCTGGGAATCTTTGCGAAACATCTCAAATTGATAAATACAAGAATTTTATTGAATTATACAGAATGTTCTTCGAAGTAAATCAAACAACAACAAAACTGAACATATAAATATTTGTTTAGTACCTAAATATATTTATTTTTACCAGCATAAACCAGCTCATTTATAATAAGAAATTTAGTCAAAAAAATAGTGATCAAATAACAAAAATTACGACAGAGCTGAATTTTGGCAGAGACCTTTGGTGTACCATTAGAAATAAAGTGATAAAAGTCCCCAGCGAGGTTTGCTAAAAAAGTTATTCGAGGTCAAAGGTCAAAATTTTCGGGGTTTTCCCGTGAACAGTACATCTTATCAAAAAAATAGTTCAAACTAAAATTGTAGATCATAAAATTGAATGTCTGACTATGTACATTTAGCATACCTATGTGTGTGTAACTTGTTTGACTTTTAGAATTGCGATATCTAAGAAATGGTGGATCTTAGATAAAAAAGTATAAGGCCCATTTTTGCAGATAATTTTATGATCTACAGTTTTGGTTAGAGCTAGTTTTTTGATAAAATGTACCGTTCATGAGGAAAATAAAAAAAAACCGAAAAATTTTAACTTTGACCTCGAATATTTTTTTTAGCACACATGAGATCAATGGGGACTTTCAACCCTTTATTTATAAGGGTGTACTCAAGGTCTCTGCCAAAAATCAGTTCTGTTGGAATTTTTGTTAAAGTTTATTTCACGAATTTAAGCCTGTTTCGGATTATCGGCAAAAACTCGACGAGCAGTGTTTAGCTTGTTCAATTCAGTAAGAAGGACGAAAGTAAATTACCCTAATACCACTTCCAGAGACAAATGTAAAACAATTTTATTTTTCCCATTATTGTATTCGTATAAATAAGAGATCTATACATGGATCTTAACAAAGTAGAAGTTTCAGAAGGGGCATTTGCTGACGATATAGTTATTTTTGCGAAAACTAAAGATCTGAAACACAATATAGATACATAGAATAGTATTTTGAAAGAAAACGGGATGGTTATGATTAAAAACAAAACAAAAGTTATGGTTATATGAGAAGGACAAGAAGAAATAAATATAGAAATTGAAGGACAAGTTATAAAACTATTTCAGAAATATTAAAAAATAAAGGGAAAACGTGGCTGGAAGCAAAAAAATGGCAAAAAACCGAAAAAATTGGAAAAGCTTTATAAGCATTTAGAGACACCAATTATTTGGTGAATAGGGTTCCGATTATATCTATAAATAAGAGATCTGATTACCAAAAATTAATAAAAAAAATGGAAAAACATGATTAAAAAGAATAAAATTTCGGGTTTCTAACGCATTAAATATTGGGAGAATTTACTATCGAACCTTTCAGTACAGTTTCGTGAAATAAATTTTATATGAAATGTCTAAATTGACTACCTGGTAGAACTAACCATCCTTATTTCGATTTAAAACATTATGCCAAAATCATTTAACGACTAGAAAAGAAAACCAGCCAGAATTGAACTTCTAACCTATTTTTATAACCAAATTAAGCATTAAATAAAATCCGAGTTTGAAAAATCTTGTCGCAATTAACCAGGCAAAGAGGATAATAATGTTACGGTAAAACGTAACTAATTTTGACTCATCCTGTAGATGTAGATGATAATCGTTTTGCGCTTCTTTGATCAAGTGCTTACAACATCAAACTCACGGTTGTTCGGTTCTAATGTATAATCAGCTATTTACCGAATCACTTAAAACTTGTTAATTTCTAATTTATTTCGAATTTCACACATCATTGTTAATTCTATAGTCGACTATAAAGTCGTTTTAAATGTTTCCTTTCTCAGGAAGTGTAGATAGAAACCTTTGTGTAATCCGGAACAGTTAGAATTTACGACATAAAATATGTATAGTTAAATAAACTTCAAAGCTGAAACAGTTAAATAATAGCCACTGGTACTTAGTTGTTTATAGAGTTCAAGATAAACGGTTGATAGTACGGTTCATATGGGTTTTTATTGTTATTTAATAATATATTTTCACCGTTTCACTACTAGATGACGCTAGTCGAAATAATACTATGATAACAAAAGCTCCCTTCGGCATACAGATCAATTCTTAACCCTCGCTTATCAACCCTTAAGCGGCAGTTTCATACAACAGTCGACTGCCATAACAACGGTACTGTTTGGTGGGGGACACGACTACTGCTATAGTTTTACTGATCCACTATACTTCTCTTAATTTGGCATTTGAAAATGGCGCCGACTAAAGTTGTGTTAAATGGTCTGACTGTGTGTTTATTATTATTAAAAAGGCAGCTACTCTTGAAGAAATTATCAATATAAAAAAACGAAAATACAGGAAGAAAAGGTACTGGGTGAAAACACCATTATTAAACAGATCTAATTTTGACATAGAAAATAATGTGTTGACCGAATTATTAACTGTTGACGGGGAGTTTCAAAATTTTACTCGTTTGTCATTTCAAAAATTCGCAGAATTACACGAAAATACGTTGATCTTATTGACGCTATCTTTTTTCAATGAATTCTTCTGTAAATCCCGTTTTTTCGTTTTCTCGGTATAACTCGACTAATAACATAATTTGGTTATCGGAGAACGCTAGCCGTTTGACGGATTTCGCCATTTTATTTTTCAATGAAGCGACTGTTATAACAGAAAGTAGAAATATTTCTAGTTATCCCAGTCACTGCCATAACACTCAACTGCGATCGCAATTTCATGATTCACATCACTGAATAGTAAACAGTATAGACACGCCCACTTAGCAGTCGTTAGCAGTCAACTGCTGTGTGAAACTGCCGCTTTTTTAGTACTGTGGAATGGGAGAAGAAACCTCTATCCACATACACTTGCGAACGTGGCGCAATTCAGATACCTAGGGCACAACACTTTGGAGATTAATGGATAGAAGAGGGACATTTACCTAAGTTGAAGCTTGAAGATATCCTAAAATTCCTCATGGAAATAGGACTAAAGGAGCTACTAGTCTCTGAGTCGTTCCTCAGGAAGTTAGTAGAAGTAGGGGGACACAATAGATCTTAGATTTCAGTGAATGTAACCCCATTATACATACATACATCATGCCATGTTGTTTTCGGATGAAAAAGCATGTCCACTATACCGTCGATTATCCAGTTTATGCATTACGGAATAGCCTTATTCTACTTGTTTTTCACTCGATGGTTAAAACTGGTTCCATTCCAAATAATGAAGCCTACGTGTGTCATTGGCTATAGGTCCATGAATATTCATAATTTTCAGATGATTTTACATAACTTTCAGTATTAAAATATAAATTTTTAATAAACGGACCCTTAAGTGCTAAAACTGATATTTTATTTTGTGAGAATCCCTTCAAATGAAATGAAATCACTTTTAGCAGGTATAACATACATTATTTATTCTAAAAACACCATTAAAAGTTCAAATTAACGAATATTTTACATTAATTAATTGTTAAAATAATAGCCTCGAAATTATCAGTTTTGAATCCAATTTCATTTAATCTATTCATGAAACAAGTTACCAAGGTAAGCAAAAACCGAATTTATTGATTCGTCTTTGTTGACAACTAATAATTCACGAATTATTCTTTCTCGTTTCTTCGGTTTTCGATGGAAAGTGATAAAGAAAATGAATTTCTACCGCCGGAAATTGAAGAAGCTTTTGAATTATTGCCTAGTAAGTCAAAGCGACAATACGAGTTTTCATACGATTCTTTCTTGAAATGGTGTGATCAGAGGCCAGTGAAAAAGTGCTTCTTGCATACTTTGAAAAAAAGTCCAAAATATGGAAATCGTCAACGTTTTTGGAGCCTGTCGTCGAGAGGAACTGTGCGATTTGACATTAAATAAAATCGAGGATTCCGGAACTTCACTAATTGTGCATATACCAGACACAAAAACTAATGTGCAAAGCACCCTTGTTGGAAGTGGTGCATTGTATATGAATTACAAAATCCTTCGTCCAGCGGATATTAATCATCAAAGAGTTTTTATAAAATGCATTAAAAATAAATGTGCCAGGACTCCAGTTGGAATCAACAAATTTGGTAAGATGCCTGCCAAAATTGCTGAATTTATAAATTTGCCTGATCTCCATCTTTATACTGGATATTGTTTCCGACGTTCCTCAGCTAGTTTGTTGGCGGACTGGTACTAATCTTACTACAATTAAAATACACGGTGGATGGAAGTCCAGTACAGTAGCAGAGGGTTATATAGAAGACTCGCTACAAGGGAAACAGAACATTTCGGATCAAATTTTGTCCAATACTTCGGCGGGTAACATTGCTCTCTGCCCTGGTACAAGCTTCATCAAAATAAACTGTTAAATCTACCAATGAGACTGACCATGGAGCTTCTTATTATAATTGTATTTTCACTAATTGTGCGTTTAAATGAATAAATACTGAATTATGTTTTTATATTTCCTTATAAAAATAAGTCACTTTTAGCACTAGTGCTAAAAGTATTTTAAACACTGACAGCATGCGTTAAAAATCATACTTTTACTGACGTTTGTAGAAAAACATCATTTTTCTAAAATAAATACCTAACTGGCATCTTAATATTTTGTTTTAAAATCGTCTTGAGTATATTTTTTCTTAATTTAATAATATTGATTGTATATTGTTACTTAATTAAAATTTTAATTTACAGCCATATACGATAGTAAACGAACGAAATAGTCGAAAATATAATAACCACTCGAAAAATAACAGTTACCAAAATGGCCATCCAGGAAGTACACCAATTAGAGCACCGTCTGCATTAAGTAGAGGAAGTGGCTATGACACCAACGGATCTGATATTTACGTCACCAGCGGAGCTTATAAGGCACCTTCAGAAATAAGGTAAAACCTGTATACAGTATATTTATTTGTGGGAACTGTAACAAAATATTACTCTATATTTAGATTTTTTTTCTTATGGTCGATAATATGCCAAACATAATTATTTTCGGACTTTTATAAAGTTATTCCTTAAAATTTCGCTACGACGTTTCTTTCAACTTCAAAAACCCTTCACACCGGCTTTTGAGGAGTAATTTTTACCCAATCCACAAGTTTAGGGTCAAATTTCGTTTAGCTGAAATCAGTTATGGAAAAACTGTTGCCATGGTAACGGGTACACAAAAACCTAAATCATATGGTGAGGAAATGCGTGGTTGCCAAGTTGACCCCATTTTCGTTTAGCTGAAATCAGTTATTGTAAGACTGTTACCATATAATTTTTAAATAAATATCACGTTTGGGTCTTTTCATTTTATTTTATACTTAATACCATGAAACCATGACTTGAAAATTTATATCAGTGGCGTATATGCAACCTACAAGCCAGCTGTAATCGACTACTTAAGAATCGTGTTATGTTTCTACATTATTATTAAGATGCGATTGAATAACGCGCATATCAAGATTCAAGAAGGGGAAGGGTGAATCCAATGATTATATTCCCTTTCTCTTCTTGAATAACTTAATGTGCATTACAAAGTATTGGATATTTTTCAAGAAGGGAAAGGGAACCTTCTTGAAAAATATCGAATACTTTGTAACGCGCATATCAAAATTCAAGAAGGGGAAGGGTTAATCCAATGATTATTTTCCCTTCCCCTTTCCCTTCTTGAATAACTTAATGTGAGGGTTACATAGTATTGGATATCAAAATTCAAGAAGGGTAAGGGTGAATCCAATTATTATATTTCATAATAATGAGTCAGGAATAAAAGAAGACTTGTCGACAGTGTGCAGATTATATTATACAGAGTGAGACTTTCGACTGAAATAAGAGTAGTAATAATACTGTAGATAACGATTGGTAGTGTGCAGAGTCCCAGTACAGGTCTGTACGAAGCTTAAGGACAGCATCAAACATCAATTCTTAATTCCTATTTAGATTAATAAAATGTAGTAAGTGGAAGTTTTTTCAATTCTTTCATTTTACCTTAAATCTTCCACACATTAGCCTCACTCGGTATTATGCATTTTATTTTTATTACGCCATAAAATTCGTGTAATACCTTCACGAGTTTTTATTAATACATTTGCCTTCATTAAAACTGATTCGCAATAAAAGCAACAATATTTCAGTAATGAAATAATTCACGTAATATTTGCTACATTCTTATCGATCTTATCGATGACATGAGGAAAACAATGGAATTCATAACGATCATTAATTTTTTCATTTGATGCGGAACTTTCTATTTCTACTAAGCGATTGCAATAATGGAGATGCTGTGAATTGGTACAGCAACCGTATTTAAAAATCATATGAGAACGAGTATTATAATTTTAACAAGACTAGACAGTTTATGGTTTAGCGTTTTTATTGATTTCAAAACCAAGAAATAACATAGACGTACGGCTAATTGTATACGGGGCTCATACATGTATATATATATATTGGCTTAAATTTATTACTAGACTACAATCAGCACATCGATAGTTTGTTGCTGCGACTCATCCAGGCTTAGGGGACACGTGCCGCTCTACGAGAAGAAAACGTAGAAGAAATCCTGTGATAGCAATATCAGAGCGTAGCAGCCAATATAAATTTTGGGTTGGTGGGACAAAATCCACCAGAAAAGTTACCAAGTCGCAGCGACTTCTCGCTCGAAAATAGAGCAAGTTCTAATTCATGCGATCGATACGACCAACCAAAAAAAACGCCAATTTACATGCAACTTTTTCGAGTTGCAGCGTCAACTCGCACCGTGAAAAATGGACTTTACCCTATCAACAATATATTTCTAATAGACCATTCCAGACTGACGTCGCTGACAGATCGGCCATATTGCTGTGGAGGACTCATGTCATATTCAATTTAGTTTTCATTGTTTACAGGTAAACAACGAATGACAATTATCTAAAATGCAATCGTTTTGTAGTGTTGTTAAGTGTGGAATGGGGGAAGAAAGAGATAAGGTATATTTTTTTCGATTTCCGGCTGTATTAGCCAAGCAAGATGCCTATTTAATTAACCTCTCTGTACTCCTAAAATTGTTGCTTTTGACTTTCGTCGAAGTCACATTACTGCTCTGTATACGACCGACCTGTCAAAGTCAGGTGTTCTGGATTGGTCTATAGAAATTTCAAAAGGTGTCGCTTCTGTGTGAGTGGGTAATATTACGAAACCTTTGAATAAATTTCCCACATTAATTAATAAAAAATGCATGATAATCTTGACATGATGATTGACGAACATGATTCACTGAACCACGAGCTCATGAAGAATCTTCGTAAAATATTTAATGAGTACAAAATTGCTACGTATTCAATTTTATGATTCGGGTTTTGGGGGGGCTGGGGACATGTACATACTTAGTACCTACACTTGATACATAAATAACAGCATATAATGTATACTATGAATATAGAATCACAGTTTGTATATTCTGAATCTTAGAAAATGAATACATATATTTGTTTTCTTCAATTAAATTTGTTTTACAAAATATATATACTCATTATCGTTGATATTTTTAGCCGAAATTCCCGAATCCGAGCTCCAAGTCACATGTCCTATAGAAGTGGTATGGCGCATTCAGTAGCTAGTACAGGTAAATCAAGAGGTTCTAGAAAAGCGGGAATGAAAATTGAAGCCGCGGCAGCACCAAATCCGTTCTGTCCAAATATCAGAGGAATGTGTTGTCTTATGCTGCTATTGAATCTAGGAATAATTCTTGTAACTCTAGGATTTGTTATCGTTTTACAATTTTTCGAACCTGTTTATGTATGGTAAGTACATTTACTGTCAGTTGACATTTAATATGAAAATAAAGACAAAATTACTTTTAAAACAATATTTAAACATAACCAAAATTAATATATTATATTGATTTTTATAACTGCGTTAAAATTTTGTTTTATTATATTGCTGTAATTATATATTATTTTTCATTTATTTAATTTGAATTGTTAATTTATTTTAAAAAAATTCTTATCTCAGGGTTGGGATTCAGTGTTAAATTATTTTTAAATAATATTATGTTTTAAATATCCTTATTTATTAAACAATTTCATTAAACATTATACATTTCTAAATTTTATTTATTTTTTTAAAGAAATGATTTTATACTAAATTTCTATTTTTATAATGGTCTAAACTTTCTTCAATCTTCGAAAATTTTCTCTTGTCCTCCAAATGTTATTATTTAAATTTTTTAAAATTCCTCAAAAAATATATAATTGGAATATTACTTTCAAATTGACATTAATCATAATCACAAATGTATTTTTTTACAAATTAAATGTTCATTCCCTTTTACAATATATAATAAATACTCTCGTTTAGTGAATTTTTTTAAATTTCAGGGTACTAGGGATAATTTTCCTAGTTTTCGGATTTCTGACTCTGATCGGTAGCATGATCTACTGCGTTGTCGTTTGCAGAGACTTCAGAAGACCAAGCGATGTGAATCCGAACGAACTCTATTGGACACATCACTGGCAAAAAACAATTGGATCTCCCGAAATTCACTATAAAGCTGAAGAAAAATATGGAGAAGATCAATACAGTGATAGATATTCTGTTAGTAAATTATCTGGAAAATATTCTGATGAAAACGGGAGGTATTAAACACAGAGTACATCAATATTTACCTTTTGGCCATTGCTCTTCTGTTAGTTATATCTTACAGTTTTTATTTATTTTATAATTCCTAGGCTGGTATTTTTAATACTTGAATTTGGCTAAGTGTTTTTGAAAATAACGCGCTGTTGCCTCGCTTAACCCAAATACCTTTAATCTTCGATTTCTGTTCATAATAATTACGTTAACTAAAATAATAATTTATAAATATTCGTTTATTTTAACGAAAAAATCTGTAACAAATTAATATTTACATTAGTTTATTATATATGCTTGTGTATATAAGCATTTAATTTGATTTTAAAATGTATATACACTAATATCGTTTATTTTTATGTAGAAAAACTGAAAAAAGTCAAGCAATCATTGTAATGTTTAAAAAAGTGTAATTCAGCGAAATTTTTTTTTATTTTTGTGATGTTTGTAGAAATAGGAAGGATTTGATAGAATTAGGAAGAGTTTAGAAAAAAGGGATTGACATTCTCATATTTGAATGCCACATTCCTATCACTACAGTGGAAATCACGAATGTTTCTCGTGACGTCATAACTCCTAAACATCCGAATCAAATCAATAAGACAGTTTTCACCAGTGGCGCATCATTGCTAGAGGGTTAGGCATGTATTTCTGGTGATCTAATTATGAGAGGAAGTAAATAAATACCAAATTTAACATGTCATAGTTAGAATACAATTTGAAATTCTAGAAATGAATTGTTACAAAACTTACCTCTTGAATGGCATTTAACGGCAGAAAAGATCCGCCATTGGCCAATCCTGTTTAAAGTAATGACAACGACGACGAACTTCAATGGTGACAGAATGATATCCGCATAAAGTGACGTTTCGCTTTTTAAGTATAACCATTGTCACAACACAGGACCGAGTGACAAACCGATAAAGACGTAATGGCGTAGCTTATTTCAGGCACAAAAGACATAATGTACCTTTCCATTTGTTTTAATTGGACATACGCGGTCAGTGATATCCACATAAAATTAGAGAGTCTTTGATACATAAGATACATTCAGGAAAGTATGACGTAACGCGAAACATTCGTGACTTTTAAGGTGGAAATACATTATTATCACGTCACGTGATTTCACTTGAACACACATGAGCAATAAATTTGTTGAGGCGGCTTTTTCCATTTATACACATTAAGAACGAACACACTATTGCCACGTTGGAGATTCACGTGAAATCACATGATATTACATGACATGTCGCGCTCAAATTTTCTGTTTAAACATCAATTTTGTGAGGCGTGAAAACGTGAATGCTGTCAAAATGGAAGAATTTTTAATAGAAAAAGTGCTTTTACCATAACCATAAGTAAAGCACATGCATTTTCCAAGTCTTCTTCAAACGCGGAAGATGAGGATGAACTGCCATCGTAATTATTATTGTTTATTTGGTACATTTTTAGGTTAAGCAAAGTGAAGTAACGAGATGGTAATGTGATTGCTTCTACATAAACATAAATTCACATGTGTTTTCGCCTGTACTGTAGTTGCATATTATGTAGTGATAGCTTTGAATTTTTTTCAAGGAGCCAATATAGTTTTATTTGTAAAAATGTCTTTATCATGGACGTACGATTAAAGTTTTCTAAAAGGGTTCATTTATTTGTATCTATGTCACTAAGATATATAAACATTGTTAAAAGAGCTAGAACTTTGACCAGCAATAATAAACTGGATTTACTGAATTGTTTGACTTTTTTGTTAATTGTTGAAAAACCTATGTAGGTACACTGCATGTGATATTGTATTTTTTAAAATTCCATAGATAACGATTTAGAAAAAACAAGGAATTTATAAACGATTTATTTTGACAATCTGTAAATAATATTTGACTAAATACATCCGATAAATGTTCAGGGTAGTTTTTTTATTATAGTATTTATGTACGTATGTATATTGGGGTGACACTGAGACCTAAAAGATCTATTGTGTTCCTTTACTTCTTCTTATAGTTCCTGAGGAACGTATCGGGGACTAGTAGTAGCTCCTTTAGTTCCATATCCCGGAGGATATCTGCAGGCTTTATTATAGTAAGAGGAGTTAGATATTCCTAGAGGCTCCAAAACCTTTTCCAGGTCTTCCCAAAAACAGCTACGCAACCACAGCTTCAATACGGCTTCTCAACAAGAGTAGGGCAGGCGAGACATCCAAAAATGTCTTCTCGGTTTTGTCAGTTTTATAGAAATAATAATTTTACTCGGCAACTTCGTCCATGTTGAATATTTTAATTCCAAGTTCGTGTTCTGACTTAAGGACCTATAGTCTATACTTACTCAAATTTTGTCGAGGTCTGTTCAGAGCCTTAGGTGTGTTTAAATATGGTAAATTCAAATGGTATTCTGTGAACCAATACTGAATCCGCATTTGGTGCAAAAATATTATGTTTTGAATGGTAGACATTTACTCTAAGTTTTTGTTTCGGTAACTACCTGGTATGTTTTCCACTTTCCAGTTTATTGTCATAAATACCAGAGATTGTATTTGTTATTTGATAAGTAATACAGAACTTTATTAGACAAGTCGCAGCTTATGGCCGAATGGGGCTAGTAAAAGTGTTACGTTCAATTGCTAAAATTGACAAACTTTTTTTGCAAACATTTTCCTTAAGATCCAATGTTTTAAAATCATAACGGCAACAACGCTTGAGTCATACACGTCTCCGACAGCGAGTGCTGGGAATTTTCACGTTACTAGGCAACGACCGACAGCGGTAATCAAACAGGATATTTGTATTGTTGTTTGAGAATGTCATTTTTGTAAATAAATGTTGAGAATTTTGATTGATTAAATAACTAAGTTATAGAGGATTATAATCGTATGTGTTGTAGAGTACCACCGTCCCTATAAATGTCTATTAAGTATAAGATTACCAAAAGGGCGTTCTTATGGACAAAAAGGAGAGAAAGGCAGTCAAAAATTTGAAAATATCTAAAGGAAGCTGGTCATACAGTTGGAAGAAGCAAAATCTTTATTCAATTTCTTTTTCAAATGCCCTCTCAAAACTATAACACCCAGCTCTAACAAAAAATATTTTGCATGAAGATGTCCTAAGAGCACAGAATCCTCCTATCCTAACAAAAAATGTCCAGCGTTGGTTAATTTACTAGAAATAGTTTCTAAAAGAATACAAATTGATAACAGATCATATTATTTATTGTAAACGTTATGGTTTTCGACTGATATAAATTAGGATTCACGTTTTAGGTCCAAAATATTCATAAACAACAATAATTACAAAGTCAGACATGCTCTTTTTACTACTTAGTCCTCCCACTTTTCAACGGAGGCGCCAGCCTACGCTACGTCTGCGTGATGCGGGTTGCATAGTGTTGCATCAGTAGTTCCATCTAATGTTTTTTCTTAATAATTTACCGATAGGAATAATTTGGTTCAGCTGCATTTATTGAAAATTCTAATTTCTTTTTCATTTTATGTCAGGATGCAGCAAGTATATACATCTTTTGCTCATTGACATTTTATTGAAATCTATTCAGCAATTCAGGTGTTAAAAAGTTACAGACAAACAGGTATACAATAAAACATCATAAATTTTTATTAGAAAAAAAATACTTCCATTTAACTGAAAACATTGATATCAACTTAATTACTTAAAAACTGTTATGTAAAGCTAACTTAAAATGTGGCAGTTTAAAAGTTTTTCTGTTAACCAACGGTATATCCGCATTTGGTGCACTTCTTCTTCTTCATGCAGCAACAGCAGATTATTCCGCAAGGGAAACATAACAAGCACAACAGCCATGCGCAACATGGATAAGTACCAGTCCAAGACATGTTATGGCAGACTGGACATCTTCCAGGTCCAGCTCCAGCTCCATCAGGATTGACTACAACTGAAACAAAATAAACGCTATATTTTTTGTTGTAACGATAAATGTCGAAGTCTTTGCTCGTTCTCAAGAAGTTCGGAATTGACTTTAAAACGTACCTGTTGTACTAGTATGAGTAGTTACCATCGGAACAAATATCGGTTCAGTTACTGAAAAATAGATAAGAGTAAAATATTAGTTATTACAAAAAACACTAGAGTAATAAAGCCGAATTGAAATTCTATCTATATTCTCAGGTTTATGATGTTAAAAATATATAAATAACAATGTGTACTCAATAAGAATGGACATATCTTTTTTCTGTCTCGATGTATGTATCTTAAGAAACGTGCAAGGTTTCATCCATATTATAATCCTGCATCATTTGTGGTTAGATGAAGTTAGAGTTAACGCAAATAAAAAAACAGTACAGGCCGTCATCACCGAAACTCTCCGATTGCTTGGCAACTGATCACATGCAGACCGGTTATGGCGTATCAGTACAAGCTAGATATTATCCGTCCAGAAGCTCTGAGAGCATAATTCTGTACTGAAATCACATTAATACATTTACCCCAGAGAAGGGAATGCTAAGAATGCGATAATATCGACATCCCCACGACTAACCACAAACCAAAATTCATATTGACAAAGAACCATCTCGGTTTTGTAGTTATTCACTTAATTATGTATGTATGTATGATGGGGTGACATTCACTGAGATCTAAAAGATCCATTGTGCCCCTTACTTCTACTTAGTTCATGAGAAACGTCTCAGAATCTAGTAGCTCCTCTAGTCCTATTTCCCTCTCTTCTATCCAATAATCTCCTAGGTGCTGTACCCTACGATTCTGAATTGCTGTGCAATTCGCAAGTATGTGGATGGAGGTTTCTTCTTCCATGCCACAGAATCTACATTCTTCTTCCTCCGCTATTTAGAGCTTTTTCAGGTGCTCGTTTAGGCGGCAATCTCCCGTTAGGATCCCCGTTAAAACTCTTAGTGCCGTTTTACTTTGACTTATGAACTCATTTGATCTCACCTTTGTAGCCACCCATCAGAATCTTTGATTGTCTAAGCCTACTAGATCTTTCCAATGGTCAGATCTTCTCTTTTCTTCGGCTTTACCTATTTCTTCTAATACTACATTGGGGCTGATACAGCAAATGGGTTCCTGTCCCCAAAAGGATCTTGCCTCTTTGCTATATATGCTATTTAATAACTTCCTATTCTATCCCCATATAGGAAATAGATGTATTATATTTGTCGAATATACATCTACAAATTAATGACTTGATGTCTGAAAGATGTCTTCTATAGACACCTGTTAGAGGTCTAAGTGTCTTTTTTTGCTATGTCTTTTATATGTCTACTTCAAGACGTCCATTAGATCAACTCTACCCAGATAACACACGATCATACAATGGATGTCCGTTTCGTACTAAGAATGGATATACCTTGTAAAAATATGGACATTCTCTGGACATAATTAATAAACCATGGAGAGCTCATGGACTTTCCATGGACCTGAACTTGATTTGTTCTGTACAAGGACAGACAAGAATGGGCCTTATGAAGGCCAGAAGCGATGTGAGTCAAACCTTTAGATGCGTATTTGATAAAATTATTAAAAACTACTATTTATGACTGTTACAGAAGAAATGAGTTACCTACAATTGAAACAATAAGAAACAAATTAACAAATGCCGGCCGTAATGTAAATTGCTGTCAGAAATCCATTGAAAACTCGATTAAAAAATTCGGATTCAAATTCAAAACGATTAATAAACGACAAACAGTCATGGAAAGCAGAAGAATAGTGGATATGGAGATATGAAGATGAGTATAAGAACATTGGACAAGTCCATATTAATGGGGGAAATAAGTTTATTATTGATTTACAAGACGATAGTGATAGTGTATGGAAGAAGGATTAATAGGATTTTTGGAAGAAGAAAGTTAATTAAGTTTAATATATTTTTTATGTTACTTATGTAGTAGTGACAAATTGGAGTTAGACATTATATTTATTTTTAAAGAATTGTTTTATTCATTGTTATAAAATTTCTTTTGTTTGTTATTTTTTCATAGAATTTATTTTATGGCTTGGACTTGGGCTTGGACTTTATGGCTTATACCAGATATTGTGCTAATGAATACCAAGACCTTTGCCATTTTTTGTTTTGTCTATCGTGTGATTAATATTTATTTTTAGAGTTTGGAACCTACAAAATTCTTACAAATATACTCAAAATTATCTGAATGTTTTCACTACCAAACTGATTTATCTAGGTTATTATTTTTATCAAATTTTTCGTTTAAATATTATTTTTACTGATTTAAAATGGAAAGCTAACCGTTTGGATAAAAACTTTGCTGTTGATATGGATCTGAAAAAATATTAACATAATTATTTAATATATAAGACAATAATTTATTTGGCAACTAGGTACTAGCACCATTAATATTCGGTGGTACTAGGTATGTTGATTTAGAAAGCCCGTCCCGTCTTAAGTGATATATTTTAGTTCTTCTTCTTTTCTGGTTCCTTTTGCCCTTTCAGGCGTCGCTCGGATGTGGATTCCATGACCTGAACCCATTTCTTCCATGTCTTTCTGTTTCTTGCTAGGTTTTTCATTTCTGCTATGATGGTCTTTCCTCTTTCTAAACCTATCTCTTGTATTTGGTCTAACCATTTTCTCCTAGGCAAACCCTTACGTTTTTCCAATCTCCATTATTTTCCTAGTCAATCTATTTGGTTCCATTCTTACCATATAACCATACCAGCTAATTTGTCTCTTTTTTATTTTACTAATTATCGGTTCCTGTTTAGTTGTCTCTCTAATGACGTCATTTCTAAAAAATGCCGCGTAATTTGAAAATTTACGTACTTTAAACGCCAGTATAGCAAAGTAACTAAAAGCGTGCGCCAAAAACGGAGTTGTCTTTAGAGATCGAGAGGGATTTTTTTTGTAAAATCCATAAGGACCTGTTGTATACAATGACCAAAATGTATGTCCCGTCTTATTTTATAATGATTAGCGTTTTATTTAAAAAATTAATATTAGTTTAAGCCTCAGTAAAATTATGTTACAATTATCGATTATGGTACAAGTGAAATTTCAAGTTTAGTTTGGGATAAAATTATGTTACAATTCGATAATTATGTTATATCTGGCAGCACTGCTGAGTACCTACAGTATTATATCCTGGTTTATTAAAAGTATAAAAAAAAATAGTTCGATATACTTACAAGATATTTTTGTGTCTATGAAGCACAAAATATGTATGTAGACTAAACACTAGAATACAGATAAAGTGTACTCTGAACTTAACATATACAAAATCACCAACATAGTGAGAAAAAGTTGAGTATTGCAAACGCACAATGGGACAATTCTGCTTTTACGCGATAAGAATCTAGAGTTGGGATCAGTTACAAAATAGTTACGGAGTGTTAAACTTAACAAAAATATGATATTTTCTTAATGTTAATAGTTAGTGGTGGACAAAATCATAATGGGGAATCAATTTTTAATATTTTTATTCTCACAAGGTTTGTATGTCGATTTGAAAATTCAACTTTTGGATGATTTAAACAATCCGTCATTTATGCTGTGACGTACATACACTAAAAGAGAAGTTAGCTACATAAGGGTTGACATAGAACCACAATTCTGATGTGATGAAGTACTTATAGGTTATGCTTATGTCATAATATTGCTGTTATAGTGACTTATGAGTTGTTTTTTACTTCCGATTTATTTTTAAGGTTATTACATTAATTTGTAAATTTGACCGTTACCATTATAAGTTTTCGTTAACGTATTCAGGTACAGTTAGTGTTTATTTTTGTTATTGTTAGATAGTTTTCTTAAATTATTAGAATGACTTGGCTCGTATAGGCAAATACTATAAAACAAAGGAATCTACACCAGTAAAGAGCACGAATGTTTCTCGTTACGTCATACTTCCATGAATGTATCAAAGACACTCTAACTTTATGTGGATATCACTGACAGCGTATGTCCAATTAAAACAAATTGAAAGGTACATATGTCTTTTGTGCCTGAATTTAGCAACGTCATTAAGTCTTTATCGGTTTGTCACTCTGTATTGTGCTGTGACAACTAATGTACTTAAAAAGCGAAACGTCACTTCATGCGGAAATCATTGAAGTTCGTCGTCATTGTCATTACTTTTAATAAGTGAAGTTCATTTACATGCATTGTGATATTTTTCGACAAAATGGCCGGTAAACGTTTGGGCGAAAGTAAGAGCCCTTTCAGACTAGGATACTGCATCTGAGATATACTGTATGCGAGATACAGAATTTTGGCCAGATACAGTCAAGATACTTTTGTCAGAATATAGTTTTGTAAACAAATTTTTCCAATACAAAGACAATATCAGTGTTGTACGGTGCTTTTTATAAAATGGAAATTGAAGATTGCATTATGCTGTGGCATATTTTATACAAAAAGAAAAAAAGTTAAAAGGAGAGGAACTATGTGGGTTCATCCTATATTAGAATTAAGGGAAATTAAAGGAACCTTTTACTTACCTACTTCACCAAGATTTACTACAATATCGTTGACACTAATATTACAATTAATGAAAAGTTATTATCAAAAATAGATACATCGCGCATAACAATTTAAAATAGATCAAATTTCGCTATTAACTATATCTACGTTTACCTGGTTTTCTTATCGACAATATAAATTTTTCAAATTCTTACTGTTCAAAGTTCAAATGAAATGTAATTTTCTCTCATTAATAATCGTATTTGTAGAAAAATATTGTGGTCAACTCTTACGCAAAACACTTTTTCCACTCGCTGGCACTTGCCTTATGGCTCGAGGCTCAAACTTCTGCGCATATGGGAGAAGTGACGCTTTGCGAACTTGTACGAGTACAAACTACTATATTACCCTAATCCGTAAAACCTCAAAAGTAGGTACCTATCATAAATCAACGAATAAACTCTAAATAAGCAATATTATTAAAAGATTTCTTCCAATTCTTGTTATTCATCCTGTGATGATTATTGTAAAAATCAATGTTTTCAACAAAAAAATAGTCTTGCTTCGGGAAATTCGATAATATAACAATATTGTTAATTTAGCTAATAATGAATTTATGCATTACTGTTTCAACGCATTGTATAACTACTTTTATAAATATACCTACTATACTTCACTTCTACTAAAAAATAATAAAAATTTTGTACACCTATGCTATGGTGCTTTTTGAATCGCAAAAGTATGCAAGCCTGAACAGGTACATATAAGGGCTCTAAACGTGAGTGTATCAGAAAATTATATGAATATTTCCAAAAGGAATTGCCATTCAAGAGGTAAGTTTTGTAACAATTGATTTGTAGAATTTTAAATTGTAGTCTAACTTATTCCAAACCCTCTAACAATGATGCGCCACTGGTGACAACTGTCTTATTGATTTGATTCGGGTGTTTATGAGTTATGACGTAACGAGAAGCATACGTGACTTCTAATGTACACTGCAATCTAATGTTGAGTAATTTGCTTTATAATGTTGTTCTCATGATACTGATTTTTGATAAATAGTTCGTAAACTAAGTATTTTTTACTGAATTTCGCAGGCGTCCCGATCTGACAATAAAAATAAATGTCCACGTTAGGCATACCCGAAATAAATACCGACAGCAAATTAAAATTGAAATATATTTCTTAAAACATGAATTTGTTTCTTTTATAATTTATTTAAATGAAATGTCATGTTAGAAAAAGTGCTCATAAAAAAGTACCGTGTGTGCAACACAGTCGTTTGGTTCATTTGGTGATCGTTTTGGATGGTGGTCGTAGAAAAATGCAGTGTGCAACAGGTGCGCAAATGCAAATTTCGTTTGCGTACTTGTTACACAATATACTATTGTTTTTTTTGCTAACGAAATTTCCACTCAATTTACTGGTAGAACAATGGATATATATACCTATATACAAAAACTGTAATGTTTATTTTTGTTGGAAATAAATGATTATTATTATTATATATAATAATTTAAATTTTGAAATATTAAAAAAACGCCACCTCAGTTGATTTGAAGTGTTTTGACATAAGTACCTACTTCGCGTATACTAATCTAACTTTTCCTCACATATTCTCATTTTTTTGTGAACAAAAATTTGTGCAGAAAATTGGTTTTGTAATTTCCATCTCTCGAAATCACCATTTGCTTTTTGTACAAAAGATTGTATTGGAGTCAATAAATATATTATATTTAGTTATATATTTTTACGACACTCTGTAAAATAAGTTCAATTTGGCAAGCACATGTTTTTTTCAAATCCATTCTAAATACTTAAAAAGTTGAAAGTTGAAGCATAATAAAAATGCAGCAGTTAAGGCGTAAAAGCGTAAAAAACAAACAAACTCGAATTCCCAAGTTTTTATATGGCTATGAAATATTCAATAAAATTGAATATAAATTCCCATCTCTAAAAATAAAATGACCTCGGTCCTCGGACTAAAGATAAACAAGTGAATTCATCAAATAGCTGATAAAGCAAGAAATTTCCTACAATTTTGGTTCTCATCAATTTTTTCATAGGATCGATTTTTTTCGATTTATACCCGAAATTTGGTTATCGAATAACTCGTTTTTTTTTTCAATTTTACAAGAAAAATTGTAATAAACGTTTATACAGATTGCGTAAATTACATCCGAACCGTCCGGATTACACAAGTACGACGGAAAAACAGCTGAAAGAGAGAGAAACAATAATTATGCGCGGTCATTAAGGCGTGTACTTTGTTTTACCTTGGGGGTGTATACTTATTTCCAGAGACTGGCCGAATGCTCATTGCCCCTCTATTTTAACCGCTGTTGCCAGAAGCGCAGATTAATTTGTACAAATGATATTTTTGTCTCGTTATCGTTGATTTTTTTTCGAGGGTGAAAATACAGCACGTTTGTGCCAGCATTACACCAAATAATATTAGATATATGAGATCAAATCTTTATCACAGATTTAGTTATTGTCTTGCACAGGAAGGTGTTTATTTGAGCACCTTTAGAATGGATTTTTATTTTTATTTTTCCAGGAAGTTTATATTTTATGTTTAGAATAGGTGTAGGTACCTACCTACTTATTTTATTTTTTCAATTTAATTTATTAATGGAATGGATTTTTAGTTCATTAATTATGGTTCTCTCAAGAAATGCTGTTTTATTTTCAAGTTACAATTTTTCGGATAGATGATTAAAGTACCCCAACAGCACAGTTTCGTTAATGTTTTCAACAGCATTTTAAGAAATCCACTTCAAAAATTAGTCATATTCTTTGTCGTATGAGACTCTGGATTTTGTCGGTAACAGCGTTGCTTTTTTCAGCATTTTTTGCAATTTCGTCGGGAATTTCAAAATCTTGTTCCATTTTTGATTTTTGACTTTGACATATTAAACATTTTAATACTTTTCTCCCTAGCAACAAAAACGCAGACAATAATAATGTCAAGGTAATGTCGCAGGTGAAAATAAAAAATTGATAAATTAAATTAAAACAAAAATAAATATTTATTGTTCAAAGGGAACTGGTATAATATAAAAGTTTGTATGCACCACGGCTACTAATAGATATATACCCTCGGGCGACTTACAAACCACCGGGCCAGAGGATCTCGGATTTATAAGACTGTCGCCCTCAGGGCATAATTATCTACTTAGTACATGTACATGTCCCCAACCCCCCCAAAACCCAAATCATAAAATTGAATATGTAGCAATTTTGTACTCATTATGTATATTTTTGTACAAGCATAATTGATTTTTGTACAAGTGATGTTCAAAAGTTATTAAATCATAGAGATACTACAGATAGAGGCAACAAGCCAGCTCGGAGCCCGTCAGCACGTAAGAGAAAGATAGGAAGTCGGAGGTTTAGGCTATCTTTCTCTAATGGACTGCCTAAGTCTGACGTCACTTTTCCAAACAAACCGAATGAGACTGTGCGAGTGTGAATTGCCACGTGAGATTTTTAGTTTTTCGCAAGTTTTCTGTTTGGTGTTGATATTGTTGATATATTATCTCTGCTGTTGATTTAGTTTTAAATGAGAGTGATCGGTATTAGAGACAAGTAAAAAGTGATGAATTAAAGACGTTTTTATAAGAAAATACCTATATAATTAACTATATAGCAAACGGTAAATTTAAAATCTCTTATGTTGTTTGGACACATGGACACACGTGGTTTGTGTTGGGCACGCGCATTAGATTTGTTTGGAAAAGTTTATAGGAGCCTTCTGCTGTGACGTCAGAGCTTAGGCAGTCCATAGCGTGCATGCTATATACACAGACAAAGACGGAAAAACCTCTGTCTGTCGTCTGTCTATTTCAATCTCACCGGAGTTCAGTCGGACTTTTCCACTTACACAGCGACCTTTGGCTTGTTGCCTCTATCTGTAGTATCTCTATGGTTTAAATTACTTAAAATATGGTAAATTCAAATGGTATTCTGTGAACCAATAGTGAATCCGCATTTGGTGCAAAAGTATTATGTTTTGAATGGTAGACATTTACTCTAAGTTTTTGTTTCGGTAACTACCTGGTATGTTTTCCAGTTTATTGTCATAAATACCAGAGATTGTATTTGTTATTTGATAAGTAATACAGAACTTTATTAGACAAGTCGCAGCTTATGACCGAATGGGGCTAGTAAAAGTTTTACGTTCAATTGCTAAAATTGACAAACTTTTTTTGCAAACATTTTCCTTAAGATTCAATGTTTTAAAATCATAACGGCAACAACGCTTGAGTCATACACGTCTCCGACAGCGAGTGCTGGGAATTTTCACGTTACTACGCAACGACCGACAGCGGTAATCAAACAGGATATTTGTATTGTTGTTTGAGAATGTCATTTTTGTAAATAAATGTTGAGAATTTTGATTGATTAAATAACTAAGTTATAGAGGATTATAATCGTATGTGTTGTAGAGTACCACCGTCCCTATAAATGTCTATTAAGTATAAGATTACCAAAAGGGCGTCCTTATGGACAAAAAGGAGAGAAAGGCAGTCAAAAATTTGAAAATATCTAAAGGAAGCTGGTCATACAGTTTGAAGAAGCAATTTCTTTTTCAAATGCCCTCTCAAAACTAAAACACCCAGCTCTAACAAAATATAAATATATTGCATGAAGATGTCCTAAGAGCACAGAATCCTCTTGCTCTAACAAAAAATCTCCAGCGTTGGTCTAAAAACTTAATTTACTAGAAATAGTTTCTAAAAGAATACAAATTGATTACAGATCATATTATCTATTGTTAACGTTATGGTTTTCAAATGATATAAATTAGGATTCACGTTTTAGGTCCAAAATATTCATAAACAACAATAATTACAAAGTCAGACATGTTCTTTTTACTACCTAGTTCTCCCACTTTTCAACGGAGGCGCCAGCCTACGCTACAATTTGTAGTAGATACAGTACTTCCATCTAATGTTTTTTCTTAATAATTTACCAATTGGAATAATTTGGTTCAGATGCATTTATTGAAAATTCTAATTTCTTTTTCATTTTATGTCAGGATGCAGCAAGTATATACATCTTTTGCTCATTGACATTTTATTGAAATCTATTCAGCAATTCAGGTGTTAAAAAGTTACAGACAAACAGGTATACAATAAATCATCATACATTTTTATTAGAAAAAAAATACTTCCATTTAACTGAAAACATTTATATCAACTTAATTACTTAAAAACTGTTATGTAAAGCTAACTTAAAATGTGGCAGTTTAAAAGTTTTTCTGTTAACCAACGGTATATCCGCATTTGGTGCACTTCTTCTTCCTCATGCAGCAACAGCAGATTATTCCGCAAGGGAAACACAACAAGCACAACAGCCATGCGCAACATGGATAAGTACCAGTCCAAGACATGTTATGGCAGACTGGACATCCTCCAGGTCCAGCTCCAGCAGAATTGAGTACAACTGAAACAAAATAAACGTTATATTTTTTGTTGTAACGATAAATGTCGAAGTCTTTGCTCGTTTTCAAGAAGTTCTGAATTGACTTTAAAACGTACCTGTTGTACTATTATGAGTAGGTGCCGGTTGGGACATCGGAACAAATGTCGGTTGAGTTACTGAAAAATAGATTAGAGTAAAATATTAGTTATTGAAAAAGCACTAGAGTAATGAAGCCGAATTGAAATTCTATCAATATTCTCAGGTTTATGATGTTAAAAATATATAAATAACAATGTGTACTCAATAAGAATGGACATATCTTTTTTCTGTCTCGATGTATGTATCTTAAGAAACGTGCAAGGTTTCATCCATATTATAATCCTGCATCATTTGTGGTTATATGAAGCTAGAGTTAACGCAAATAAAGAACAGTACAGGCCGTCATCACCGAAACCCTCCGATTGCTTGGCAACTGATCACATGCAGACCGGTTATCAGTACAAGCTAGATATTATCCGTCCAGAAGCTCTGAGAGCATAATTCTGTATTGAAATCACATTAATACATTTACCCCAGAGAAGGGAATGCTAAGAATGCGATAATATCGACATCCCCACGACTACCCACAAACCAAAATTCATATTGACAAAAAACCATCTCGGTTTTGTAGTTATTTACTTAATTATGTATGTATGTATGATGGGGTGACATTCACTGAGATCTAAAAGATCCATTGTGCCACTTACTTCTACTTAGTTCATGAGAAACGTCTCAGAATCTAGTAGCTCCTCTAGTCCTATTTCCCTTTCTTCTATCCAATAATCTCCTAGGTGCTGTGCCCTACGATTCTGAATTGTTGTGCAATTCACAAGTATGTGGATGCAGGTTTCTTCTTTCATGCCACAGAATCTACATTCTTCTTCCTCCGCTATTTTGAGCTTTTTCAGGTGCTCGTTTAGGCGGCAATGTCCCGTTAGAATCCCCGTTAAAACTCTTAGTGCAGTTTTACTTTGACTTATCAACTCATTTGATCTCACCTTTGTAGCCACCCATCAGAATCTTTGATTGTCTAAGCCCTACTAGATCTTTCCAATGGTCAGATCTTCTCTTTTCTTCGGCTTTACCTATTTCTTCTAATACTACATTGGGGCTGATACCGCAAATGGGTTCCTGCCCCCAAAAGGATCTTCCCTCTTTGCTATATCTGCTATTTAATTTCTCCCTACTCTATCCACAGTAAGGTTACTATATTGTTCTCGCCTAGTTCAATGAGTATGCCTAGGCATCCCCACACCATTTTGAAACTGATTACACAATAGCTCAGTGCTTTAATGGGTGCTTGACTATCCGACATTATGATATTCCTTTGCCTTCTATATCCTTTGTCAATATTGAACTGCGCACACTCTTTTGGCGTTAATTTCCGCTCGAAAGATACTTGGGGTTTTCCCAATCTTCCAGAGTGTTTGGTTCCTGGCCCGTACACTCCTATCCCAGTTCCTTCTATTGCCATTGAATGGCATTCTTTCCAAGTTTAACTTAGGTAGAACGCACACGACAGACTATCGGCGAACGACTAATTTGTAGGTTAAAATGCAGAATCATGCCTGTAATTCAGTAACGCACATGACCTTCTAAAAAGACGGACCGACAAAAAAGTTGTAGCATGATCCATTTTTGCACCGACCCGACAGCCGGTGGGGCAAATAAACATATAGGTTTTGTTTGTTACAAAGCACACGACCGTTAACGCATTCTTTTTTAATTAAAATAATTCATTAATATCGATATTAATAAACGGAAAAAATGTGTTTACTAATTTTTATTTGATAAATAAATTTATCGACTGTTTAATGATTGTTTTTAACCCGCAATTATGGAGCGCCATCCTACTTTTTAATATACGAAGGCCACTTTCAGAGAGGACTGATATCAGTAGTGTCTATCGGTCTGATCCATTGTTTTATATTTATCATTCACATGTCCGCTTATCATCGGTCACATATAAAGCAATGGAAAACAATGAATCATGACCGATCGTCAGTACAAATCATCAGTCCTATCTGAAACTGGCCTTAGCGTTAATGTATAGAACAAAACACATTTTTTAATGAATCTTTACCTAATTAACGACTCGAGCTTTCTTCTGATGAATTCACAGTTTCTTTCAATCTAATATCTATTTGTTCTTTCCTCTGCTATTTATTACCCGAATATCAAACTTTGTTTTAAACAATTTTAACCTATTTATATTTAAAAACATCTTAAACACAATACCAGACAATTAACAATTAACACTACCTTATATCTCGTTTTATTAAGTAATAAATTTCAAAAAATTTATTATTTTTTACATCTTTGACTGAACTATAACTATTTTTGAGAGAGGGTTTATTTATTTTGAGGGAGCACGCAGGTGTTCTCTTCATAGTCGGTGGTCTGACATCAACAAAGTGTAGTGTCTCTTGTGTTTTGTGTGGAAATTGTAGGTAAATATTCATATTTATTAGAAATTATATTTTTATTTAAACATTATATATTTACCATGTTTCGTCCTTGGGAAATATTGAGTTCTGTCCAAAATATTGTGTGTAACAACGACGAAAATTTAAATAATAGTGATGATTTTAGTGATAGTGAAAGTAATGAAAACAGAATTCGACATTTAAATTTGGAAGCACCGAAAATATGTTTCAATGTGTATAAGAATCTACGGGAAAAGTTTGGTTTCCATGAAAAAACAGAATTAATGCAAGCAGTATCTGATTTAACACAAGTTCCCCTGTCAACTATACGTAAAATAGCCAAGAATGGGCCTTATGAAGGCAAGAAGCGATGTGAGTGAAACCTTCAGATGCGTCTTTAATAAAATTATTAAAAACCACTATTTATGACTGTTACAGAAGAAATGAGTTACCTACATTTGAAACAATAAGAAATAAATTAACAAATGCCGGCCGTAATGTAAATTGCTGTCAGAAACCCATTGAAAACTCGATTAAAAAATTGGGATTCAAATTCAAAACGATTAATAAACGACAAACAGTCATGGAAAGCAGAAGAATAGTGGATATGTGGTATACATTAGACTGCGTCAAAAGAAGTTTTTTTTTTTTCGATTAAACGTATGTAAAAAGTTTCTTCAGTATAAAAAAAAAATTCTCCTAAATTTTGAGCTCAATATCTCAAAAATTGAGCTGGCGCATAGGGGGTCCCCTTTTCCGTCTAAAATACATAGGAAATTTTTTTTTTGTTTTAAAATATCTACATGCATAAAATTGTTAAGAATTTTTGCTTCTCACTATCTTATAGGAAATTTAATTCTCTACAAATTGCTTTCCGGGCTTTTTTTAAACTCAACCGCAACGAAGTTACAGGGCGCTGAATAAAAGGCAAAAAATAAATTAATGATTTAAGAATCGAAAGGGCAGTTGCTTTAGTTGAAGAATTTAATCAGTTTAGTACTAAAGATGAAGAACAAAAACAGTTTTCATGGAAAGTTGTACAGAATCATCGCAAATTGTACCCTACGTGCAATAAACAAAATTACATGAGTCAAACTAGTCAACAATAAATCAAAAAATTGTATATATAATAACTTAAATTAATTAAATGAACTAAAATTCATATAATGTTAAATTGACAGATTTTGTTGAATAATTAAGTGTTTTGAGTTAATCTATTGATAAATTAATATAATAAATTGTTTTAGATTCTTAAATCATTAATTGATTTTTTGCCTTTTATCCAGCGCCCTGTAACTTCGTTGCGGTTGAGTTTAAAAAAAAACCCGGAAAGCAATTTGTAGAGAATTAAATTTCCTATAAGATAGTGAGAAGCAAAAATTTTTAACAATTTTATGTATGTAAATATTTTAAAACCAAAAAAAATAATTTTTCCTATGTATTTTAAACGGGAAAGGGGACCCCCCTATGCGCCAGCTCAATTTTTGAGATATTGAGCTCAAAATTTAGGAGAATTTTTTTTTATACTGAAGAAACTTTTTACATACGTTTAATCGAAAAAAAAAAAAATTTTTTTGACGCGGTCTAGTATACATACTTGGAACAAGTAGCTGTATAGAGAAAAAAACCGGCCAATTGTATATTTGGACGAAACTTGGTATGATACACATGATACGGTTAAGAAAGGATTGACTGATGGGTAAAAATCGTGTATGCCGACTGGCAGAAAGTGATTTAAAAAGTAATCAAAATTGAAGATGAGTATAAGAACATTGGACAAGTCCATATTAATGGGGGAAATAAGTTTATTATTGGTTTACAAGACGATAGTGATAGTGAAGCAGATGGTATGGAAGAAGGATTAATAGGATTTTTGGAAGAAGAAAGTTAATTAAGTTTAATAAATTTTTATGTTACTTATGTAGTGACAAATTGAAGTTAGAAATTATATTTATTTTTAAAGAATTGTTTTATTCATTGTTATAAAATTTCTTTTGCTTGTTATTTTTTCATAGAATTTAGTTTTGTTTATGGCTTTGAAATTTCGTTGTCCATAAAAAAATCGAATGGGATACAAAAAGGGCTCAGTTAACGTGTGGTATCCCGTTTAAACCTAACGCCCTTTCAACAATTACGTAACGTCAAATACAATATAGAATTATGTTTGGTAAGTAAGCAGAAATAATAATAATACCTTTCAGAGTCTAGCTCCGCAACATAACTTAAAGGGGATATTATACGATTAGATAGCTGGCACTATAAGTTTTACGTCGACTTATACCAGATATTGTGCTAAAGAATACCAAGACCTTTGCCATTTTTTCTTTTGTCTATCGTGTGATTAATATTTATTTTTAGAATTTGGAACCCACAAAATTATCTGAATGTTTTCACTACCAAACTGATTTATCTAGGTTATTATTTTTATCAAATTTTTCGTTTAAATATTATTTTTACTGATTTAAAATGATAAACTTACCGTTTGGATAAAAACTTTGCTGTTGATATGGATCTGAAAAAATATTAACATAATTATTTAATATATAAGACAATAATTTATTTGGCAACTACTAGGTATGTTGATTTAAAAAGCCCGTCCCGTCTTAAGTGATATATTTTAGTTCTTCTTCTTTTCTGGTTCCTTTTGCCCTTTCAGGCGTCGGATGTGGATTCTATGACCTGAACCCATTTCTTCCATGTCTTTCTGTTTCTTGCTAGGTTTTTCATTTCTGCTATGGTCTTTCCTCTTTCTAAACCTATCTCTTGTATTTGGTCTAACCATTTTCTCCTAGGCCTACCCCTATGTTTTTCCAATCTCCATTATTTTCCTAGTCAATCTATTTGGTTCCAATCTTACCATATAACCATACCAGCTAATTTGTCTCTTTTTTATTTTACTAATTATCGGTTCCTGTTTAGTTGTCTCTCTAATGACATCATTTCTAATCTTATCCCATTTAGTTTTCCCTGCAATTCTTCTTAGATGTTTCATTTCTATGGCGTTTATTTTAGTTTCGTCCTTTTTTCGCATAGTCCAATTCTCATTCCATCTTCTGTTACTATACTTCCCAAATATTCAATTGTTGTTACTCTTTCTAGCGTCTGTTTTTTGCATTTAATCTCTTTATTATTTTGATTACCTAGTTGTTTTTCATTTATTATCATCACTTTTGTTTTATTTATGTTCACCTCCATCTTCATGTTCTCTACTTCTTTAGTCCAAATATTCACTAGTTTTTGCATTTTGTTCTTTGTATTTGCTACTAAGACCACATCATCTGCATATAGTATAGTTTCCCAATCTTATCCATAATTATTATAAATAATAATGGGCTTAAACTGTCACCTTGTTTTATTCCCTTAAACATTTTGAATTCTCCTGACCTTTGGCCTGCATTTTGTACCTTGGCTCTAATTGTCTCGTATACATTTTTAATTATATTTATTAAGGTGGGTGGAGCTTCCATTTCCTCCAGGGTTCTCCATACTTCTCTTCTATCTACTGTATCGAAGGCTGCTTTTAGATCTATTTTTCTTTCGATTATATTCCTTAGTATATAAATATTATCATTTTAGTTCAAGTCCTTTTATTGGTTTCTACTGTCATAAATAACCTATCCACTTAAGACTCATTGTGCAAAAAAAATGAAAAAACAGATTTTTATTCTTTATTTACTCGATGCATTTGGCACCAAATAAATATTGCAAAGCAGAAGTGGTAAAAACAAAAAAATGCGTTCACAAAGCATAGAATAAAGCTTTTGATATAGGTAGCAGAAGATTGAGAAAATTGGAAAAAGGATATCAAAAAGCAGGTGACACTTTTTTGTTATTTAAATAAAGTAGCCTAGACGTTATTTACCATTATTAGTGGGGTGTGTACTTGAACTACCGTCGTTGTAAGGTGGTGGTCTATTTTTTTCCATCGGATCCATCTTTGGTTGTCTTTCAGTAAGTTTCACTTCAAAAATAAACATTTTTTTTTATAACAAACTGTTAAAAATTTAACAGATATAAATTATAGTTTAAAAAAATATATTAAACACGTTTCATAGGAACTAAAAATTAAAAAATAATTCTTAATTTAAGAAAAATGATGATATAGAAGTCAGAATAATAGTATAAAACTATTAAAACGTCTTACAAATTAGAAAATTACTTTCCAAAGGGTAGACCGTTCACTAGGAAGCAACTTCTACTTCTCGGGCTATATGCCACGACAGACAATTAATTACACTTCCAAGTTAAACGGGGTTGGTATATATACAATACTATAACCAACCATTCTGGTTTATAATTAGAAGGGACAATGTCAAGCGTGTTTTTTAGATTCTTTTAAACTATAATTATTTATAGTTCGATTTAAGGTGTTTTTTTTTAGTCGTTGCCAGATCAAAGTTATGTAGTTTTTAAATTGAACACCCTATATATTTTACTACTATATTGTATAGTCATCAGTCCTTGACAAGTGAGCAAAATTTCAAATTAATCTGAGCGTTTAAATTGGGTAAAAATCGAATTTAAAGGTTGAGTTACAAACAAACAAACATGCTTGCAAGTGAAGCTAACATAAATCATGTAAAAAGGGTCAATTCCATAAGTAGTTTTAACGCTGTTGCCAATTTTGTATCTTTTCCCTAGACTCGAGGAAAAAACTTGGGTTTGGGTTGGGTTTTTTTGAGATCAATAACTTAGACATTTTAAATAAAACACCCTGTATGTTTTTGTACCGTCGGATAGGCTGAAGCTTCTACTTTTTAAAAATATATGGTTTTATAGCAATTTAAGGTGTTCTTAAGAAGCAGATTATCTTTAAAAGATAGACTGCAATTCGTTTACTACAGTAATCCCGTACATTTTTATCAGCGCATAACTTCTGAACTAGTCATGACATCGAGAAGCTAAACGGCTTCAAGAATTAGAAATTTTTTCACGCTGTTGCCAATTTAGTACCTATTTTTTCCATAGACTCCAGAAAATATTCATGTAATTTTCTAACCTAGCCTAACCCTCACGTTTACTTTCGTCACAACACAAGACAAACCGATAAAGACCTAACGACGTAGCTTAATTCAGGGACAAAAGACGTATGTACCTTTCCATTTGTTTTAATTGGACATACGCGGTCGGTGATATCCACATAAAATTAGAGTGTCTTTGATACATGCATGGAAGTATGACGTAACGAGAAACATTCGTGACTTTTACTGTATTCTAAATTACGATTTGCAAAAATCCACGACCTACAGCAGTTTGGAAACACGTCTAGAGGATTCTTGTACTATATGTATAGGATATCATGACAATAATTGAATCTAATTTCATTAAAACGTTTCCGGTCCAAGTTTGTTGGGTTTGTTATCAAGAATAGTTATTTATGTACCAAGGACAAAAAACTATCTATTATAGCCGAGTCTGCAAATAAATAGCAAGCAGGCGAAATACTAGACAGCTTTTCCTCCTATTACCTATTTCCATTCTTGATTATTATTAACACTAATATTCGCACCACGGTCTTATTCATACGTAATTCTAGCTAATTTCATAAATAATTAATTTGACAACAGAAAATGACAGTGTTTGCATACGAAAAGTACTTGTCGTAAAAAATAGACGAGCTTTAATCAGGGAATTTTAACGTAAAATGTTAATTTTTGTATAGTTTGACGAAAATAGTTATTTATTTTATACTATAAGGGATGTAAGCTATATTTACTGGTCGAGAACGATTTTGCTTCCGAGCGGTAGCAAAGGCTGGTAATAAAGTTCGAGACTTACATCTTACATCCCATGAAGTATACAAGGTGCGGCCAATAAACCGTCGGTTATAGACGGATCTCGTGAATTACAGGTCAGGTAAAAGAATCCAGACATGTTTGGAAGTTGATGGACAACATTTTGAACATTTGTTACCTTGGTGAGCTTCTATTTCAAATTTGTCTATTCTTGAATGTTAAATATAATGTTTAAGCGTTTATTGTTTGTTTTATTAAAAAAAATTAAATTCTCTAAAATTTAGTATTTTAAATATTTCTACAGTGGAATTACCGGAAATATACATGAGATAGGTATAGGGAACCCTAATACAGATAGAAAGCGGATAATGTATACTTTTAGTCTAATCAATCATATTCAGGGTGTTCCATTTGAAAAAAATGAATTATGTGAATATTTTAGATGACGAATATGCTCCAATTTTGTGAGCACTTTGTAAGATAATAACAACAATTTCAAAATTATAAACGATACAATGTAATGTGTATACTTTCTGAAAAATGTAAGCCTTTACTTAAATTACGTTAGAAGATATTGAATGTTTTATACATAGTGAAAAAGTGTGGTTTCCATTAAAAAAAAAATATAACTCAAAAAGGGTTAAAGATAGGCATAGGGAAATATTAACAAAAGTTGTTTAGAATAATGTAAATATTCAAAAAAATTGAAAATATACAGGGTGTCGCATTAAAAAAACGAAATTAGTGCTAACTTCCGGTGTAACCGGCTGTCAATATTTTCAATAAATAGTTCTTCCTTCGAAACCCTCCATGCAAATTTTCAGTTTTCATTTGCCTGTAGTTCACGAGATCCGTCTAAGCGACGGTTTATCGGCCACACCCTATAAGATTTTTTCTCCTCCCCTTGGATTTTTATTAATTTAACTCCATACTTTTCACTTGAAATTATGGACAGCTTTGACAGGTTTCTATAGCGTCATAAGCATTGTTATTTTATTAACAACGTCAAGCAGTTTATTATCAAAAATTGAGAGAATAGAAGGAAGACGTATAAAGCAACGTTACAAACCTTTAAGAAATGGTGCCAAACAATAGGTAAATTGCAATGTTCCCAAGTTTATTTTTAATCTCGAATTTAGGGAAATTGTAAATAATCAAAGATTTGAGGACATCATATTTGTTAAAATTCAAATCCTAACCTTGACTATGTATAGATTAAAACATTTCTGATAGCGGAAACTTCGTCAAATATAACGGCTTGCCGTTAATTTTTAACCACTTTCGAGACCACTTTTTATAGAATTGACCCTAAAGTATGTAAATTTTTCCCATATTATGTACACTTCTCCCGACGCCGACGCACCACAATCCATTGAACAAAAGGATTTGTCGGTGTTGCCAAGTTAGTTGGTCTTGAAAAGTTTTTTACATTTATTTTGGTTAGGTTTGGTTTTTTTATTTGGAAATATATTATATTGGACTTTTTAAGACTAATTAAATCCCTTTTATTGCACAAATACCGTTTTTTTAATATTTCAATTTTCCACAATAAGGAGCTGTTACAATATACAATACAATTACCTAATAAATATCCGAGATGGTTTTACGTAAAATACATTTTAAAAAATGTACCTTTGATCTGACGCGGCGTTCTGGTACACGCTGTACAATTGCGACTTATTTTAAAATATGTGGCTGGCTACAGTCAGTCAAAATTAATTTAAATATATACAAGATATTGGACTTAATCGCATTAATGAATCACACCATAAATATAAGTCGCCAAAGTCACTAACGAAAATTTTTTGAAAATCATTCAAAAAAAAAGCAATGCTTTAAATGGCAGCTGCGCCGTTTTTTATAAAATAGTGTAAATAAATTGCTTTTGTGCTGAGCATCTAACCTAACCTAACCGTTTTTTATAAAATAGTGTAAATAAATTGCTTTTGTGCTGAGCATCTAACCTAACCTAACCGTTTTTTATAAAATAGTGTAAATAAATTGCTTTTGTGCTGAGCATTTTTTTCAGATACTGAGTACCAGTGCTACCAGACGTGACGTAATAAATTATCGAGCAGCGTTGCCAAAATTATCGGATTTTTCAGAAAATTATGTTACACACAGAATAATTTAAAATCTAAAAGCAGGGGTCACTAAGGGCTCTAATAATGAAATATTATGCACGGATTTTTAAAAATCTATTTTATTATAGTATATTACGTAACGTGTGTGGTAAGAAGCTTTACATCACGAGTTATGTACTATACTTTACCTACGACCTACTTGTACTTGTATTTATACTCTTATTATTAATAATACTTGAACAACATCAACAATAGATTTTTTAATTCCATTATACCTATTAATTATCATAATAATTGTTTATAGTAACATTGCAGTTATTGAACACAAATGGTAAATCGCTTCCTTTGCTTGTTGAAGCATAAGAAACAACATTTACATTAGAGGTGCTTGGTAAACTTTCATTTCTATTACTTGCACCTGCTATAGCAAATGATATTTTAGATGAATTGTATTTTTTATTATTTAGTGAATTATCCACATAGCCCTCAGCTATTTATTTTTTATTTGAACGAAACTTTACACAAATACACAAACCAGTGATAAGTTTTAAGGATAATAAAAAAGTTTTTTGACAGTTTCTTGTTAGTTCGTTCGCAAATCGGCGGCCTACTTAAGTTTGATGTTTTGACGGTTTATGCCATATGTTTGAATAAAATGGCGACGTCTATTGACAGTTGCTAAGATGTTGCTAGGGAAGCCGTGCGATTTACTTTATAGCTGTCCGTTTTTTTTACCGTGCGTAATAGACGTCATTACAATGATGCTGACTGTGTGTTATTGACTGATTACAGGGGGAGTCGTAGGTAAATAATAAAATGTTTTTGGTAAAATATAAAAACTTAACAACATAAATTATGTAGTAAAATAACTATATAAAAAAAGAAACAAAAACATACATTCGACTCTCCTAAACATTAACTCAACGTAACATCTGAAAAAACAAACAGACGTAGAGCAGTTCGAGTTCGGGGAATTTTAGAAACGTTTAAGGAATAGCAGACCAGTAGCAAATCAAGGATCGTGAATACCAATAAAA
The DNA here is from genome assembly GCA_949126875.1 of Lochmaea capreae. Classification (NCBI taxonomy): domain Eukaryota; kingdom Metazoa; phylum Arthropoda; class Insecta; order Coleoptera; family Chrysomelidae; genus Lochmaea; species Lochmaea capreae. The sequence goes on from OX421404.1 coordinate 24,440,596, forward strand.
ATTTAGATAATTGTATACAACAGCTCCTTATTGTGGAAAATTGAAATATTAAGAAAAACAATGTTGCCAAACTTTTTTTTTCTCCAAAAAATGATGAAAAATATTTTTCTTACCAAAAAGGCAAAAAACGTAAAGCCAAAAACCAAAACAAATTAAACCTACCCCAACCATAACCTAACCAAAAAACGTAAAAAACTTTTCAAGAACCAATTAATAATAATAATAAGGGCATCTAGGGAAATTGTGGAAAATTGAAATATTAAAAAAACGGTATTTGTGCAATAAAAGGGACTTAATTAGTCTTAAAAAGTCCAATATAATATATTTCCAAATAAAAAAACCTAACCATACCTACCCCAACCATAACCTAACCAAAAAAAAATGTAAAAAACTTTTCAAGACCAACTAACTTGGCAACACCGTCAAACCCTTTTGTTCAATGGATTGTGGTGCGTCGGGAGAAGTGTAGGTACATATATGGGAAAAATTGCCGCGTAATTTGAAAATTTACGTACTTTAAACGCGAGTAGCAAAGTAACTAAAAGCGTGCGCCAAAAACGGAGTTGTGTTTAGATATCGAGAAGGTGTACTGAATACGTGAGTACAATTTTTTTTGTAAAATCCATAAGGACCTGTTGTATACAATGACCAAAATTTATGTCCCATGTTATTTTATATTGATTAGCGTTTTATTTAAAAAAATAATATTAGTTTAAGCCTCAGTAAAATTATGTTACAATTATCGATTATGGTACAAGTTTAGTTTGGGATAAAATTATGTTACGATTCGATAATTATGTTATATCTGGCAGCACTGCTGAGTACCTACAGTATTATATCCTGGTTTATTAAAAGTATAAAAAAAAAAATAGTTCGATATACTTACAAGATATTTGTGTGTCTATGAAGCACAAAATATGTATGTAGACTAAACACTAGAATACAGATAAAGTGTACTCTGAACTTAACATCTACAAAATCACCAACATAGTGAGAAAAAGTTGAGTATTGCAAACGCACAATGGGACAATTCTGCTTTTACGCGATAAGAATCTAGAGTTGGGATCAGTTACAAAATAGTTACCGAGTGTTAAACTTAACAAAAATATTATATTTTCTCAATGTTAATAGTTAGTGGTGGACAAAATCATAATGGGGAATCAATTTTTAAAATTTTGATTCTCACAAGGTTTTTATTTCGATTTGAAAATTCAACTTTTAGATGATTTAAGTAATCCGTCATTTATGCTGTGACGTACATACACTAAAAGAGAAGTTAGCTACATAAGGGTTGACATAGAAAACCACAATTCTGATGTGATGAAGTACTTATAGGTTATACTTATGTCATAATATTGCTGTTATAGTGACTTATGAGTTGTTGTTTACTTCCGATTTATTTTTAAGGTTATTACATTAATTTGTAAATTTGACCGTTACCGTTTGTTATTGTTAAATATTTTTCTTAAATTATTAGAATGACTTGGCTCGTATAGGCAAATACTATAAAACAAAGGAATCTACACCAGTAAAAAGCACGAATGTTTCTCGTTACGTCATACTACTATATCTACGTTTACCTGGTTTTCTTATCGACAATATAAATTTTTCAAATTCTTACTGTTCAAAGTTCAAATGAAATATAATTTTCTTTCATTAATAATCGTATTTGTAGAAAAATATTGTGGTCAACTCTTACGCAAAACACTTTTTCCACTCGCTGGCACTTATGGCTCGAGACACAAACTTCTGCGCATATGGGAGAAGTGACGCTTTGCGAACTTGTACCGTCAAACGGGGATATATTGGATGATATTTTGGGTTTTGCTCAGTTTTCTCTGTTCTGGAAAAAAAATTGATCGGAGCCTTCATAAATCGGAAGCCTTCGCGGTCTGGAATGTTTTTTCCGTTATAAGTGCGAAGGCATTTTATTTCAATAAAACTTTTTTTCATGTGCATTATTTGAGCAACAAAAAGTTTTTTGGTTTCTTTTTTTGTTCTTGCATTATATATGAACGATGTCAAAACAAAGTCAGATTCATGGATATCAGAGGCTGTCTCATTGGGAGTCATTATAATATCATCTTCTGTTTCGTCTACGACACTGCTACGAGAACTGTGATCTGAATCATCTTGTGGATCATCTATATGCATTGATGTTGTCGGTATAATATCTGCCTCTACTTCCAAATCTGCCAATCCGATTGATTTTCCTGATGGAACATTAATTTTTTTCTTTCTTGTTATTGCTGGCCGTTCGTTCACTCTTGTAAGCTCTGTCATAATATTAGAAAACGATTCCACCATAGCAGGATTGTGTTGATTGGCTTCATCAATCCTGGGCCTTATCTTCGTCAAAACTTTTTCCGGATTATACGGTGAAATTCCTGTTGCTTCAAAGCCAGACAATATATTTGCTGACATTTTCTCACTGCAATTTGTCAACATATTTTTGAGTAAACTTGGAAAAACCTGCTTTGGTATCACCCCCTTGTTATGCAATTTCCAGTCTGTCAAAACTTTTCTCCAGGATATTTTGATGGGCCTAAAAACGGCAACGTCCAAGGGTTGACAAAGATGTGTGCTATTTTTGGGTAAAAATACGAAACTTATGTCATTTTCCTCGCACGCTTCGATGACTTTGTAAGATAGATGGCTTCCCAAATTATCTCCAATAATAACTTTTCCCAACGTTACGACGTAATGCTGGTAATGCTATTTGGAAAAACCAGTCTTCGAACACGTCTGAATCAAACCATCCAGATTTTGTGCGGTTGTAACGAGCACCCTGTGGACCTCCTTGTATCCAATCTGCATATAAATATTTCGCTTTATAAACGATATATGGAGGCAAAAGTTTGCCTCTCGCTAACACCGCAAACATGCATCAGTGATGTAGAGGACTTTGAACTATCTAATATTCTAGAGGCATGTTTTGCACGTCTTCGAACAAAAATTTTTTGACTTCCTGGATCATCAGTCATATTCGTCTCATCATAATTTAAAATGTTAGCGGGTGGCACACCACGAATTATTTCCAATAAATTAGCAAAATATTTTGGAATCACAGTCGGTGTTAATTCAGCTCTGCATCTTTTGATGTTTTGTGAATTTCTTTTCGATAATTCAGGATTTCGTAACAGAAAATAATGACACCAGTCGCTGCCTGGTCTATTATCGCGAAATTGCTTTACAACAACCCCCTTTCGATTAATGTACTGTTGCACAAAATCTTTCAGAACACTTTCTGTAAATGGAACACCAAATGCAGCCGCATCAGTTAACATTGCTTTCGCAATTAATTTTTCCTCTACAAGTGGAATTGCAGGCGGTTTACCAGTGTTTTGACATGTACTTTGCGTATACTAATCTAACTTTTCCTCACATATTCTCATTTTTTTGTGAACAAAAATTTGTGCAGAAAATTGGTTTTGTAATTCCCATCTCTCGAAATCAGCATTTGCTTCTTGTACAAAAGATTGTATTGGAGTCAATAAATATATATTTAGTTATATATTTTTACGACACTCTGTAAAATAAGTTCAATTTGGCAAGCACATGTTTTTTTTCAAATCCATTCTAAATACTTAAAAAGTTTGTTTTACTGTAACTGCCTGCCAACCCTACAAACCCTTATCTAATATTTATTGTGGATGGCAGGGGTTCATCTGAGGGCTGGTTTTAAAGTGTTTATGATTTTTGGAAGTATAGGTAATGATTAGAAACAACTTTGCCGTCTACCTACTCATGCATTTTCAGTCACATATTATAAAGCTGAATTTTATATTTTAATTTTTAATTGGGTAGGTATTGCTAAAATTTCGGAACAACCGGAGGTAAATTACATGCAAGTCATATTTGTAAGAAAGTAAGTATAAACATTGATCAAAGATTAAATAGAGTTAGATTACTTACATAAAGGTATCATAATAAAAATACAGCAGTTAAGGCGTAAAAGCGTAAAAAACAAACAAACTCGAATTCCCAAGTTTTTATATGGCTATGAAATATTCAATAAAATTGAATATAAATTCCCATCTCTAAAAATAAAATGAAACCATGAATGTTGGCGATAAGTGTCCTCGGACTAAAGATAAACAAGTGAATTCATCAAATAGCTGATAAAGCAAGAAATTTCCTACAATTTTGGTTCTCATCAATTTTTTCATAGGATCGATTTTTTTCGATTTATACCCGAAATTTGGTTATCGAATAACTCGTTTTTTTTCAATTTTACAAGAAAAATTGTAATAAACGTTTATACAGATTGCGTAAATTACATCCGAACCGTCCGGATTACACAAGTACGACGGAAAAACAGCTGAAAGAGAGAGAAACAATAATTATGCGCGGTCATTAAGGCGTGTACTTTGTTTCACCTTAGGGGTGTATACTTATTTCCAGAGACTGGCCGAATGCTCATTGCCCCTCTATTTTAACCGCTGTTGCCAGAAGCGCAGATTAATTTGTACAAATGATATTTTTGTCTCGTTATCGTTGATTTTTTTTCGAGGGTGAAAATACAGCACGTTTGTGCCAGCATTACACCAAATAATATTAGAGATATGAGATCAAATCTTTATCACAGATTTGGTTATTGTCTGGCACAGGAAGGTGGTTTATTTGAGCACTTAATTCATTAAAATTATATTTACCTTTAGAATGGATTTTAATTTTTATTTTTTCAGGAAGTTTATATTTTATGTTTAGAATAGGTGTAGGTACCTACCTACTTATTTTATTTTTTCAATTTAATTTATTAATGGAATGGATTTTTAGTTAATTAATTATGGTTCTCTCAAGAAATGCTGTTTTATTTTCAAGTTACAATTTTTCGGATAGATGATTAAAGTACCCCAACAGCACAGTTTCGTTAATGTTTTCAACAGCATTTTAAGAAATCCACTTCAAAAATTAGTCATATTCTTTATCGTATGAGACTCTGGATTTTGTCGGTAACAGCGTTGCTTTTTTCAGCATTTTTTGCAATTTCGTCGGGAATTTCAAGATCTTGTTCCATCAACAGATGTCGAAAGGAATATTTATAATTATTCCTTTCGACATCTGTTGATACATTCACTCTATTAAATACGACAATATTACAGGAAACTGTAATAAGATTTATCTTGTTCCATTTTTGATTTTTGACTTTGACACATTAAACATTTTAATACTTTTCTCACTAGCAACAAAAACGCAGACAATAATAATGTAAAGGTAATGTCGCAGGTGAAAATAAAAAATTGATAAATTAAATTAAAACAAAAATAAATATTTATTGTTCAAAGGGAACTGGTACAAAATAAAAATTTGTAGGCACCACGGCTACTAATAGATATATACCCTCGGGCGACTTACAAACCTTCGGGCCAGAGGATCTCGGATTTGTAAGACTGTCGCCCTCAGGGCATACTTATCTACTTAGTACATGTACATGTCCCCAGCCCCCCCCAAAACCCAAATCATAAAATTGAATACGTAGCAATTTTGTACTCATTATGTATATTTTTGTACAAGCATAATTGATTTTTGTACAAGTGATGTTCAAAAGTTATTAACAAATGAAAGGGGGGGGGGGCTGGAATTGTTTATAACAATAAACTTGGCGAATTTTGTATCTTGTACAAAATTATACAAAAGTCGTAGAACGAAATGCCAGGGTTCATTTTTCAATTTACCCTATGGGGGGGGCTGGCGACATATATGGCTGTAATTGTTTATAATAATAAACTGGGCGAAATTTTTATCTTGTACAAGTCGTAGAACGAAATGCCAGGGTTCATTTTTCAATTTACCATATGGGGGGGGGGGGGGCTGGCGACATATATGGCGGCTGTAATTCTTTATAACAATAAACTGGGCGAATTTTGTATCTTCTACAAAATTGTACAAAAGTCATACAACGAAATGCCATCGTTCAATTTCCAATTTACCCTATGGGGCGACATATGTCGCCAGCTCCCTCTTTCATTTGTTAATAACTTTTGAACATCACTTGTACAAAGATGTACATATGAGTACAAAATTGCTACGTATTCAATTTTATGATTCGGGTTTTGGGGGGGCTGGGGACATGTACATACTTAGTACCTACACTTGATACATAAATAACAGCATATAATGTATACTATGAATATAGAATCACAGTTTGTATATTCTGAATCTTAGAAAATGAATACATATATTTGTTTTCTTAAATTAAATTTGTTTTACAAAATATATATACTCATTATCGTTGATATTTTTAGCCGAAATTCCCGAATCCGAGCTCCAAGTCACATGTCCTATAGAAGTGGTATGGCGCATTCAGTAGCTAGTACAGGTAAATCAAGAGGTTCTAGAAAAGCGGGAATGAAAATTGAAGCCGCGGCAGCACCAAATCCGTTCTGTCCAAATATCAGAGGAATGTGTTGTCTTATGCTGCTATTAAATCTAGGAATAATTCTTGTAACTCTAGGATTTGTTATCGTTTTACAATTTTTCGAACCTGTTTATGTATGGTAAGTACATTTACTGTCAGTTGACATTTAATATGAAAATAAAGACAAAATTACTTTTGAAACAATATTTAAACATAACCAAAATAAATATATTATATTGATTTTTATAACTGCTTTAAAATTTTGTTTTATTATAATGCTGTAATTATATATTATTTTTTATTTATTTAATTTGAATTGTTAATTTATTTTAAAAAAATTCTTATCTCAGGTTTGGGATCGATTCAGTGTTAAATTATTTTTAAATAATATTATGTTTTAAATATCCTTATTTATTAAACAATTTCATTAAACATTATAAACTTCTAAGTTTTATTTATTTTTTCAAAGAAATGATTTTATATTAAATTTCTATTTTTATAATGGTCTAAACTTTCTTCAATCTTCAAAAATTTTCTATTGTTCTCCAAATGTTATGATTTCAATTCTTTAAAATTCCTCAAAAAATATATAATTGGAATATTACTTTCAAATTGACATTAATCATAATCACAAATGTATTTTTTTACAAATTAAATGGTCATTCCCTTTTACAATATATAATAAATACTCTCGTTTAGTGAATTTTTTTTAATTTCAGGGTTCTAGGGATAATTTTCCTAGTTTTCGGATTTCTGACTCTGATCGGTAGCATGATCTACTGCGTTGTCGTTTGCAGAGACTTCAGAAGACCAAGCGATGTGAATCCAAACGAACTCTATTGGACACATCACTGGCAAAAAACAATTGGATCTCCCGAAATTCACTATAAAGCTGAAGAAAAATATGGAGAAGATCAATACAGTGATAGATATTCTGTTAGTAAATTATCTGGAAAATATTCTGATGAAAACGGGAGGTATTAAACACAGAGTACATCAATATTTACCTTTTGGCCATTGCTCTTCTGATGTTAGTTATATCTTACAGTTTTTATTTATTTTATAATTCCTAGGCTGGTATTTTTAATACTTGAATTTGGCAAAGTGTTTTTGAAAATAACGCGCTGTTGCCGCGCTTAACCCAAATACCTTTAATCTTCGATTTCTGTTCATAATAATTACGTTAACTAAAATATTAATTTATAAATATTCGTTTATTTTAACGAAAAAATCTGTAACAAATTAATATTTACATTAGTTTATTATATATGCTTGTGTATATAAGCATTTAATTTGATTTTAAAATGTATATACACTAATATCGTTTATTTTTATGTAGAAAAACTGAAAAAAGTCAAGCAATCATTGTAATGTTTAAAAAAGTGTAATTCAGCGAATTTTTTTTTTATTTTTGTGATGTTTGTAGAAAAAGGAAGGGTTTGATAGAATTAGGAAGAGTTTTAGAAAAAAGGGATTGACATTCTCATATTTGAATGCCACAATCCTATCACTACAGTGGAAATCACGAATGTTTCTCGTGACGTCATAACTCCTAAACATCCGAATCAAATCAATAAGACAGTTTTCACCAGTGGCGCATCATTGCTAGAGGGTTAGGCATGTATTTCTGGTGATCTAATTATGAGAGGAAGTAAATAAATACCAAAATTAACATGTCATAGTTAGAATACAATTTGAAGTTCTAGAAATGAATTGTTACAAAACTTACCTCTTGAATGGCATTTAACCTCAGAAAAGATCCGCCATTGGCCAAACCTGTTTAAAGCAATGACAACGACGACGAACTTAAATGGTGACAGAATGATTTCCGCATAAAGTGACGTTTCGCTTTTTAAGTACAACCATTGTCACAACACAGGACCGAGTGACAAACCGATAAAGACGTAATGGCGTAGGCACAAAAGACATAATGTACCTTTCCATTTGTTTTAATGGGACATACGCGGTCAGTGATATCCACATAACATTAGAGAGTCTTTGATACATAAGATACATTCAGGAAAGTATGACGTAACACGAAACATTCGTGACTTTTAAGGCGGAAATACATTATTATCACGTCACGTGATTTCACTTGAACACACATGAGCAATAAATTTGTTGAGGCGGCTTTTTCCATTTATACACATTAAGAACGAACACATTATTTCCATGTTGGTGATTCACGTGAAATCACATGATATTACATGACATGTCGCGCTCAAATTTTAAGTTTAACCATCAATTTTGTGAGGCGTGAAAACGTGAATGCTGTCAAAATGGAAGAATTTTTAATAGAAAAAGTGCTTTTACCATAACCATAAGTAAAGCACATGCATTTTCCAAGTCTTCTTCAAACGCGGAAGATGAAGATGAACTGTCATCGCCATTATTATTGTTTATTTGGTACATTTTTAGGTTAAGCAAAGTGAAGTGACGTGATGGTAATGTGATTGCTTCTACATAAAGTTAGTTGCATATTATGTAGTGATGGCTTGGAATTTTTTTCAAGGAGCCAATATAGTTTTATTTGCAAAAAGTCTTTATCATGGACGTACGATTAAAGTTTTCTAAAAGGGTTCATTTATTTGTATCTATGTCACTAAGATATATAAACATTGGTAAAAGAGCTAGAACTTTGACCAGCAATAATAAAACTGGATTTACTGAATTGTTTGACTTTTCTGTTAATTGTTGAAAAACCTATGTAGGTACACTGCATGTGATATTGTATTTTTTAAAATTCCATAGATAACGATTTAGAAAAAACAAGGAATTTATAAACGATTTATTTTGACAATCTGTAAATAATATTTGACTAAATACATCCGATAAATGTTTAGGGTAGTTTTTTTATTATAGTATTTATGTACGTATGTATATTGGGGTGACACTGAGACCTAAAAGATCTATTGTGTCCCTTTACTTCTTCTTATAGTTCCTGAGGAACGTATCGGGGACTAGTAGTAGCTCCTTTAGTTCCATATCCCGGAGGATATCTGCAGGCTTTATTATAGTAAGAGGAGTTAGATATTCCTAGAGGCTCCAAAACCTTTTCCAAATCCTCCCAAAAACAGCTACGCAACCACAGCTTCAATACGGCTTCTCAACAAGAGTAGGGAAGGCGAGACATCCAAAAATGTCTTCTCGGTTTTGTCAGTTTTATAGAAATAATAATTTTACTCGGCAACTTCGTCCATGTTGAATATTTTAATTCCAAGTTCGTGTTCTGACTTAAGGACCTATAGTCTATACTTACTCAAATTTTGTCGAGGTCTGTTCAGAGCCTTAGGTGTGTTTAAATATGGTAAATTCAAATGGTATTCTGTGAACCAATACTGAATCCGCATTTGGTGCAAAAATATTATGTTTTGAATGGTAGACATTTACTCCAAGTTTTTGTTTCGGTAACTACCTGGTATGTTTTCCAGTTTATTGTCTTAAATACCAGAGATTGTATTTGTTATTTGATAAGTAATACAGAACTTTATTAGACAAGTCGCAGCTTATGGCCGAATGGGGCTAGTAAAAGTGTTACGTTCAATTGCTAAAATTGACAAACTTTTTTTGCAAACATTTTCCTTAAGATTCAATGTTTTAAAATCATAACGGCAACAACGCTTGAGTCATACACGTCTCCGACAGCGAGTGCTGGGAATTTTCACGTTACTACGCAACGACCGACAGCGGTAATCAAACAGGATATTTGTATTGTTGTTTGAGAATGTCATTTTTGTAAATAAATGTTGAGAATTTTGATTGATTAAATAACTAAGTTATAGAGGATTATAATCGTATGTGTTGTAGAGTACCACCGTCCCTATAAATGTCTATTAAGTATAAGATTACCAAAAGGGCGTCCTTATGGACAAAAAGGAGAGAAAGGCAGTCAAAAATTTGAAAATATCTAAAGGAAGCTGGTCATACAGTTTGAAGAAGCAATTTCTTTTTCAAATGCCCTCTCAAAACTAAAACACCCAGCTCTAACAAAATATAAATATATTGCATGAAGATGTCCTAAGAGCACAGAATCCTCTTGCTCTAACAAAAAATCTCCAGCGTTGGTCTAAAAACTTAATTTACTAGAAATAGTTTCTAAAAGAATACAAATTGATTACAGATCATATTATCTATTGTTAACGTTATGGTTTTCAAATGATATAAATTAGGATTCACGTTTTAGGTCCAAAATATTCATAAACAACAATAATTACAAAGTCAGACATGTTCTTTTTACTACCTAGTTCTCCCACTTTTCAACGGAGGCGCCAGCCTACGCTACAATTTGTAGTAGATACAGTACTTCCATCTAATGTTTTTTCTTAATAATTTACCAATTGGAATAATTTGGTTCAGATGCATTTATTGAAAATTCTAATTTCTTTTTCATTTTATGTCAGGATGCAGCAAGTATATACATCTTTTGCTCATTGACATTTTATTGAAATCTATTCAGCAATTCAGGTGTTAAAAAGTTACAGACAAACAGGTATACAATAAATCATCATACATTTTTATTAGAAAAAAAATACTTCCATTTAACTGAAAACATTTATATCAACTTAATTACTTAAAAACTGTTATGTAAAGCTAACTTAAAATGTGGCAGTTTAAAAGTTTTTCTGTTAACCAACGGTATATCCGCATTTGGTGCACTTCTTCTTCCTCATGCAGCAACAGCAGATTATTCCGCAAGGGAAACACAACAAGCACAACAGCCATGCGCAACATGGATAAGTACCAGTCCAAGACATGTTATGGCAGACTGGACATCCTCCAGGTCCAGCTCCAGCAGAATTGAGTACAACTGAAACAAAATAAACGTTATATTTTTTGTTGTAACGATAAATGTCGAAGTCTTTGCTCGTTTTCAAGAAGTTCTGAATTGACTTTAAAACGTACCTGTTGTACTATTATGAGTAGGTGCCGGTTGGGACATCGGAACAAATGTCGGTTGAGTTACTGAAAAATAGATTAGAGTAAAATATTAGTTATTGAAAAAGCACTAGAGTAATGAAGCCGAATTGAAATTCTATCAATATTCTCAGGTTTATGATGTTAAAAATATATAAATAACAATGTGTACTCAATAAGAATGGACATATCTTTTTTCTGTCTCGATGTATGTATCTTAAGAAACGTGCAAGGTTTCATCCATATTATAATCCTGCATCATTTGTGGTTATAGGAAGCTAGAGTTAACGCAAATAAAGAACAGTACAGGCCGTCATCACCGAAACCCTCCGATTGCTTGGCAACTGATCACATGCAGACCGGTTATCAGTACAAGCTAGATATTATCCGTCCAGAAGCTCTGAGAGCATAATTCTGTACTGAAATCACATTAATACATTTACCCCAGAGAAGGGAATGCTAAGAATGCGATAATATCGACATCCCCACGACTACCCACAAACCAAAATTCATATTGACAAAAAACCATCTCGGTTTTGTAGTTATTTACTTAATTATGTATGTATGTATGATGGGGTGACATTCACTGAGATCTAAAAGATCCATTGTGCCCCTTACTTCTACTTAGTTCATGAGAAACGTCTCAGAATCTAGTAGCTCCTCTAGTCCTATTTCCCTTTCTTCTATCCAATAATCTCCTAGGTGCTGTGCCCTACGATTCTGAATTGTTGTGCAATTCACAAGTATGTGGATGCAGGTTTCTTCTTTCATGCCACAGAATCTACATTCTTCTTCCTCCGCTATTTTGAGCTTTTTCAGGTGCTCGTTTAGGCGGCAATGTCCCGTTAGAATCCCCGTTAAAACTCTTAGTGCAGTTTTACTTTGACTTATCAACTCATTTGATCTCACCTTTGTAGCCACCCATCAGAATCTTTGATTGTCTAAGCCCTACTAGATCTTTCCAATGGTCAGATCTTCCCTTTTCTTCGGCTTTACCTATTTCTTCTAATACTACATTGGGGCTGATACCGCAAATGGGTTCCTGCCCCCAAAAGGATCTTCCCTCTTTGCTATATCTGCTATTTAATTTCTCCCTATTCTATCCACAGTAAGGTTACTATATTGTTCTCGCCTAGTTCAATGAGTATGCCTAGGCATCCCCACACCATTTTGAAACTGATTACACAATAGCTCAGTGCTTTAATGGGTGCTTGACTATCCGACATTATGATATTTCTTTGCCTTCTATATCCTTTGTCAATATTGAACTGCGCACACTCTTTTGGCGTTAATTTCCACTCGAAAGATACTTGGGGTTTTCCCAATCTTCCAGAGTGTTTGGTTCCTGGCCCGTACACTCCTATCCCAGTTCCTTCTATTACCATTGAATGGTATTCTTTCCAAGTTTAACTTAGGTAGAACGCACACGACAGACTATCGGCGAACGACTAATTTGTAGGTTAAAATGCAGAATCATGCCTGTAATTCAGTAACGCACATGACCTTCTAAAAAGACGGACCGACAAAAAAGTTGTAGCATGATCCATTTTTGCACCGACCCAACAGCCGGTGGGGCAAATAAATATATAGGTTTTGTTTGTTACAAAGCACACGACCGTTAACGCATTCTTTTTTAATTAAAATAATTCATTAATATCGATATTAATAAACGGAAAAAATGTGTTTACTAATTTTTATTTGATAAATAAATTTATCGACTGTTTAATGATTGTTTTTAACCCGCAATTATGGAGCGCCATCCTACTTTTTAATATACGAAGGCCACTTTCAGAGAAGACTGATATCAGTAGTGTCTATCGGTCTGATCCATTGTTTTATATTTATCATTCACATGTCCGCTTATCATCGGTCACATATAAAGCAATGGAAAACAATGAATCATGACCGATCGTCAGTACAAATCATCAGTCCTATCTGAAACTGGCCTTAGCGTTAATGTATAGAACAAAACACATTTTTTAATGAATCTTTACCTAATTAACGACTCGAGCTTTCTTCTGATGAATTCACAGTTTCTTTCAATCTAATATCTATTTGTTCTTTCCTCTGCTATTTATTACCCGAATATCAAACTTTGTTTTAAACAATTTTAACCTATTTATATTTAAAAACATCTTAAACACAATACCAGACAATTAACAATTAACACTACCTTATATCTCGTTTTATTAAGTAATAAATTTCAAAAAATTTATTATTTTTTACATCTTTGACTGAACTATAACTATTTTTGAGAGAGGGTTTATTTATTTTGAGGGAGCACGCAGGTGTTCTCTTCATAGTCGGTGGTCTGACATCAACAAAGTGTAGTGTCTCTTGTGTTTTGTGTGGAAATTGTAGGTAAATATTCATATTTATTAGAAATTATATTTTTATTCAAACATTATATATTTACCATGTTTCGTCCTTGGGAAATATCGAGTTCTGTCCAAAATATTGTGTGTAACAACGACGAAAATTTAAATAATAGTGATGATTTTAGTTATAGTGAAAGTAATGAAAACAGGATTCGACATTTAAATTTGGAAGCACAGAAAATATGTTTCAATGTGTATAAGAATCTACGGGAAAAGTTTGGTTTCCATGAAAAAACAGAATTAATGCAAGCAGTATCTGATTTAACACAAGTTCCCCTGTCAACTATACGTAAAATAGCCAAGAATGGGCCTTATGAAGGCAAGAAGCGATGTGAGTCAAACCTTTAGATGCGTCTTTGATAAAATTATTAAAAACCACTATTTATGACTGTTACAGAAGAAATGAGTTACCTACAATTGAAACAATAAGAAACAAATTAACAAATGCCGGCCGTAATGTAAATTGCTGTCAGAAACCCATTGAAAACTCGATTAAAAAATTGGGATTCAAATTCAAAACGATTAATAAACGACAAACAGTCATGGAAAGCAGAAGAATAGTGGATATGTGGTATACATACTTGGAACAAGTAGCTAAGTGTAGAGAAAAAAACCGGCCAATTGTATATTTGGACGAAACTTGGTATGATACACATGATACGGTTAAGAAAGGATTGACTGATGGGTAAAAATCGTGTATGCCGACTGGCAGAAAGTGATTTAAAAAGTAATCAAAATTGAAGATGAGTATAAGAACATTGGACAAGTCCATATTAATGGGGGAAATAAGTTTATTATTGATTTACAAGACGATAGTGATAGTGAAGCAGATGGTATGGAAGAAGGATTAATAGGATTTTTGGAAGAAGAAAGTTAATTAAGTTTAAAATATTTTTTATGTTACTTATGTAGTAGTGACAAATTGGAGTTAGAAATTATATTTATTTTTAAAGAATTGTTTTATTCATTGTTATAAAATTTCTTTTGCTTGTTATTTTTTCATAGAATTTAGTTTTGTTTATGGCTTTGAAATTTCGTTTTCCATAAAAAAATCGAATGGGATACAAAAAGGGCTCAGTTAACGTGTGGTATCCCGTTTAAACCTAACGCCCTTTCAACAATTACGTAACGTCAAATACAATATAGAATTATGTTTGGTAAGTAAGCAGAAATAATAATAATACCTTTCAGAGTCTAGCTCCGCAACATAACTTAAAGGGGATATACGATTAGATAGCTGGCACTATAAGTTTTACGTCGACTTATACCAGATATTGTGCTAAAGAATACCAAGACCTTTGCCATTTTTTCTTTTGTCTATCGTGTGATTAATATTTATTTTTAGAATTTGGAACCCACAAAATTATCTGAATGTTTTCACTACCAAACTGATTTATCTAGGTTATTATTTTTATCAAATTTTTCGTTTAAATATTATTTTTACTGATTTAAAATGATAAACTTACCGTTTGGATAAAAACTTTGCTGTTGATATGGATCTGAAAAAATAATAACATAATTATTTAATATATAAGACAATAATTTATTTGGCAACTACTAGGTATGTTGATTTAAAAAGCCCGTCCCGTCTTAAGTGATATATTTTAGTTCTTCTTCTTTTCTGGTTCCTTTTGCCCTTTCAGGCGTCGGATGTGGATTCTATGACCTGAACCCATTTCTTCCATGTCTTTCTGTTTCTTGCTAGGTTTTTCATTTCTGCTATGGTCTTTCCTCTTTCTAAACCTATCTCTTGTATTTGGTCTAACCATTTTCTCCTAGGCCTACCCCTATGTTTTTCCAATCTCCATTATTTTCCTAGTCAATCTATTTGGTTCCAATCTTACCATATAACCATGCCAGCTAATTTGTCTCTTTTTTATTTTACTAATTATCGGTTCCTGTTTAGTTGTCTCTCTAATGACATCATTTCTAATCTTATCCCATTTAGTTTTCCCTGCAATTCTTCTTAGATGTTTCATTTCTATGGCGTTTATTTTAGTTTCGTCCTTTTTTCGCATAGTCCAATTCTCACTTGCATCTTCAGTTGCCTTTCAGTTAGTTTCACTTCAAAAATATATATTATTGTAGGAACTGTTATCATATTATGAATTTTCATTTTTATCACTAAATCTATATCTTCATGTCCGAGAATTGTTTTATTTAAAGAGTAGTATATTTTTGTTGATTGATTTGCTCTGTTTGTTACTTCTGCATCTATATTTCCATCTTCTGTTACTATACTTCCCAAATATTCAAATGTTGTTACTCTTTCTAGCGTCTGTTTTTTGCATTTAATCTCTTTATTATTTTGATTACCTAGTTGTTTTTCATTTATTATCATCACTTTTGGTTTATTTATGTTCACCTCCATTTTCATGTTCTCTACTTCTTTAGTCCAAATATTCACTATTTTTTGCATTTTGTTCTTTGTATTTGCTACTAAGACCACATCATCTGCATATACAGGGTGTTTCCTAAGTAATCTAAAATATTGTAGTGGGCGCTTCGTCACTTCACTTTAAGACTAAAAGTTCTTATAAGCATGTGTGATAAATCTTGTAGTTGATGAGATACAGGGTGTTGAATTGTTTTATTATTTTACTAGAAGCAACAACATGAGTGTTAAACATAAAGGTAAAATAGTACTTTCAGAGCATATGTTCAAAATGTGCACCTCCAGCCAAAACGCAAGCATCCGCTCGACGTCTAATGGATTGCCGAATACGTTCGAAGATACCTAAATTGTTACGAGAGGATTGTGTCCAGGTGACCTAGGAGGCCACGGGAGTGGAGATCCTCGTCCGATCCAAGGGTCTGAAAAAACTTTATTTAAAAACTCGCGTACTATCACTGCAAAATGTGGAGGAGTACCGTCATGCATGAACAACATGCGCCTTCTAATAATAAGAGGTACATTTGTACATAATATGTAAACATTATTTCAAAGAATAAGCATATTATTTCGTATTACTTCTAGAAACCAGTAGCGTCACCAGAAAAAATAAATTTCACTTACAGGCAGAGCTCATTTATTACAAACAATTCAACACCCTGTATCTCATTAACGACAAGACTTATCACACATGTTTATAAGAACTTTTCGTCTTAAAATGGAGTGACGAAGCGCCAACTACAATATTTTAGATTACTTAAGAAACACCCTGTAGTATCGTTTCCCATTCTTATCCATAACTATTATAAATAATAATGGGCTTAAACTGTCACCTTGTTTTATTCCCTTAAACATTTTGAATTCTCCTGACTTTTGGCCTGCAATTTGTACCTTGGCTCTAATCGTCTCGTATACATTTTTAATTATATTTATTAAGGTGGGTGGAACTTCCATTTCCTCCAGGGTTCTCCATACTTCTCTTCTATCTACTGTATCGAAGGCTGCTTTTAGATCTATTTTTCCTTCGATTATATTCCTTAGTATATAAATATTATCATTTTAGTTCAAGTCCTTTTATTGGTTTCTACTGTCATAAATAACCTATCCACTTAAGACTTATTGTGCAAAAAAAATTAAAAAACAGATTTTTATTCTTTATTTACTCGATGTATTTGGCACCAAATAAATATTGCAAAGCAGAAGTGGTAAAAACAAAAAAATGCGTTCACAAAGCATAGAATAAAGCTTTTGATATAGGTAGCAGAAGATTGAGAAAATTGGAAAAAGGATATCAAAAAGCAGGTGACACTTTTTTGTTATTTAAATAAAGTAGCCTAGACGTTATTTACCATTATTAGTGGGGTGTGTACTTGAACTACCGTCGTTGTAAGGTGGTGGTCTATTTTTTTCCATCGGATCCATCTTTGGTTGTCTTTCAGTAAGTTTCACTTCAAAAATAAACATTTTTTTTTATAACAAACTGTTAAAAATTTAACAGATATAAATTATAGTTTAAAAAAATATTAAACACGTTTCATAGGAACTAAAAATTAAAAAATAATTCCTAATTTAAGAAAAATGATGATATAGAAGTCAGAATAATAGTATAAAACTATTAAAACGTCTTACAAATTAGAAAATTACTTTCCAAAGGGTAGACCGTTCACTAGGAAGCCACTTCTACTTCTCGGGCTATATGCCACGACAGACAATTAATTACACTTCCAAGTTAAACGGGGTTGGTATATATACAATACTATAACCAACCATTCTGGTTTATAATTAGAAGGGACAATGTCAAGCGTGTTTTTTAGATTCTTTTAAACTATAATTTATAGTTCGATTTAAGGTGTTTTTTTTTAGTCGTTGCCAGATCAAAGTTATGTAGTTTTTAAATTGAACACCCTATATATTTTACTACTATATTGTATAGTCATCAGTCCTTGACCAGTGAGCAAATTTTCATATATAATACCACAAGAGCTTCAAAATTATCGGGTATTTCCCGATAGGTTCGTTGCAAACTAATGAAGGAGTCAAGTTTTTCAGGTTAAAAAATAACGAGCGCGAAGCGCGAGTGATTTTTCCTGAAAAACTTGACGACTTTATTTGTTTGCAGGGAACCTTGAGGGAAATACCAGATAATTTTGAAGCTCGTGTGGTATTCGGGGGATTATTTTTCCGTCCCAAATGTCGGTCAATAGAATTGTTTTTTTGCCTTCTCCGTATTAATGGGAACATTTCCTTTGACTTTTTTATCGATGGTGGACAGAGAACAAACTCCAAATCGACTCATTTTCATGCAAAATCTCCAATTTTCACAATTGAATTCAACCTGTCAGTTTGACGTGTGGTTAATTTGACTGGATCATGTTTTATTTTTATATATAGCAACTACCAGAGAAAATTTTCAAAAAATTATCAGTATAATACCATGTAGGTTGTACCACGTGACGTCGAATGGTGCAATTCTATTGGTCGATATTTGGGTCGGAAAAATAATCAAATTAATCTGAGCGTTTAAAGTGGATAAAAATCGAGTTTAAAGGTTGAGTTACAAACAAACAAACATGCTTGCAAGTGAAGCTAACATAAAGCATGTAAAAAGGGTCAATTCTATAAGTAGTTAAAAATTAACGGCACGCCGCTATAATTGACGAAGTTTCCGCTATTAAAAATATTTTAATCTAAACATAGACAAGATTATGATTTGAATTTGAGTTTTCCGTTGACATTTTGAAACTTATTATGCACACAGAATAGTAAAATGGAGCTAGAAGATTGTCTAATAAAATTTAACATTTGCTTACAGAACTGCTCCTAAAAATTGGCAAATAGATGCACTTCGTGTAATTAAGATCTTCATATTATGACCGATACATTGAAAAAAGTGTTTCGGCTGTAAAAAATAAAGATCAGACGTGATCAGCAGTAATTATTAATTTTATTTTACTCCGCAACAAGCGTTCTATAATACAGGGTGATCATTTGAATTCCGACACATTTGATGAGCCCATAACTTGGAAACCGATTAAGATATCGAGAAGTGGTTTTGACTGAACGGCTTCAGGAATTAAGAAATTTTTTTTCACGCTGTTGACAATTTTGTATTTTTTCCCTAGACTCGAGGAAAAAACTTGGGTTTTTTGGAGATCAATAACTTAGACATTTTAAATGAAACACCCTGTATGTTTTTGTACCGTCGGATAGGCTGAAGCTTCTACTTTTTAAAAATATATGGTTTTATAGCAATTTAAGGTGTTCTTAAGGAGCAGATTATCTTTAAAAGATAGACTGCAATTCGTTGACTACACTAATCCCGTACATTTTTGTTCTGAACTAGTCATGACATCGAGAAGATAAACGGCTTCAGGAATTAGACATTTTTTTCACGCTGTTACCAATTTAGTATTTTTTCCATAGACTCCAGAAAATATTCATGTAATTTTCTAACCTAGCCTAACCCTCACGTTTACTTTCGTCACAACACAAGACAAACCGATAAAGACCTAACGGCGTAGCTTAATTCAGGGACAAAAGACGTATGTACCTTTCCATTTGTTTTAATTGGACATACGCGGTCGGTGATATCCACATAAAATTAGAGTGTCTTTGATACATGCATGGAAGTATGACGTAACGAGAAACATTCGTGACTTTTAATGTATTCTAAATTACGGTTTGCAAAAAGCCACGACCTACAGAAGTTTGGAAACACGTCTAGAGGATTCTTGTACTATATGTATAGGATATCATGACAATAATTGAATCTAATTTCATTAAAACGTTTCCGGTCCAAGTTTGTTGGGTTTGTTATCAAGAATAGTTATTTATGTACCAAGGACAAAAAACTATCTATTATAGCCGAGTCTGCAAATAAATAGCAAGCAGGCGAAACACTAGATAGCTTTTCCTCCTATTACTATCCATTCTTGATTATTATTACGTAAATCTAGCTAATTTCGTAAATAATTAATTTGACAACAGAAAATGACAGTGTTTGCATACGAAAAGTACTTGTCGCAAAAAATAGACGAGCTTTAAACGTAAAATGTTAATTCGAGACCAGTAAATATAACTTACATATTACATCATAGTGTCTTACATCCCATGAAGTATACAAGGTGCGGCCAATAAACCGTCGGTTATAGACGGATCTCGTGAACTACAGGTCAGGTAAAAGAATCCAGACATGCTTGGAACATTTGTTACCTTAGTGAGCTTCTATTCCAAATTTGTCTATTCTTGAATGTTAAATATAATGTTTAAGCGTTTATTGTTTGTTTTATTAAAAAAAATTA
Source organism: Lochmaea capreae (assembly GCA_949126875.1). Classification (NCBI taxonomy): domain Eukaryota; kingdom Metazoa; phylum Arthropoda; class Insecta; order Coleoptera; family Chrysomelidae; genus Lochmaea; species Lochmaea capreae. Next base: position 24,460,942 of record OX421404.1, read on the forward strand.
AATTCTCTAAAATTTAGTATTTTAAATATTTCTACAGTGGAATTACCGGAAATATACATGAGATAGGTATAGGGAACCCTAATACAGATAGAAAGCGGATAATGTATACTTTTAGTCTAATCAATCATATACAGGGTGTTCCATTGGAAAAAAATTAATTATGTGAATATTTTAGATGACGAATATGCTCCAATTTTTGAGAGCACTTTGTATGATAATAATAACAATTTCAAAATTATAAACGATACAATGTAATGTCGTGTACACTTTCTGAAAAATGTAAGCCTTTACTTAATAAGTTACGTTAGAAGATATTGAATGTTTTATACATAGTGAAAAAGTGTGGTTTCCATTAAAAAAAATATAACTCAAAAAGGCTTAAAGATAGACATAGGGAAATATTAACAAAAGTTGTTTAGAATAACGTAAATATTCAAAAAACTTTCAAATATACAGGGTGTCCCATTAAAAAAACGAATTTAGTGCTAACTTCCGGTATAACCGAAAGTGATAAAAGGCTGTCAATATTTTCCATAAATAGTTCTCCCTTCGAAACCCCTCCATGCAAATTTTCACACGAGATCCGTCTAACCGACGGTTTATCGGCCGCACTATAAGATTTTTTCTCCTCCCCTTGGATTTTTATTAATTTAACTCCATACTTTTCACTTGAAATTATGGACAGCTTTGACAGGTTTCTATAGCGTCATAAGCATTGTTATTTTATCAACAACGTCAAGCAGTTTATTATCAAAAATTGAGAGAATAGAAGGAACGTATCAAACCTTTAAGAAATGGTGCCAAACAATAAGTAAATTGCAATGTTCCCAAGTTTATTTTTAATCTCGAATTTAGGGAAATTGTAAATAATCAAAGATTTGAGGAAAACCAGTGTTACCAAACAATTTTTAAAATCCAAAAATTTATGAAAAATACATTTAATTTCAACAATACGAAAAAAGTCAAATTGTTGCTCTTTTTGAGTTTAGAGGTTACGCTACTATGTTTATTTTTTCATTAATATGAATAATATAATTTAATACAAAATAACAAGTTGCATTTTTATGCGCTGACTGAAAATTGCAGTTTTTTTTTGGCAAAATGTATAAATATCGAAGAAGGTTTTAGGTAAAATACATTTTAAAAAAATGTACCTTTGATCTGACACGGCGTTCTGGTACACGCTGTACAATTGAGGACTTATTTTAAAATATGTGGCTGGCCGCAGTCAGTCAAAATTAATTTAAATATCTACAAGATATTGGACTTATCGCATTAATGAATCACACCATAAATATAAGTCGCCAAAGTCACTAACGAAAAACTTTTGAAATTCATTCAAAAAAAAGCAACGCCTTAAATAGCAGCTGTAAATAAATTGCTTTTGTGCTGAGCATCTTTTTCAGACACTGAGTACCTACAGTATTATATCCTGGTTTATTAAAAGTATAAAAAAAATAGTTCGATATACTTACAAGATATTTTTGTGTCTATGAAGAACAAAATATGTATGTAGACTAAACACTAGAATACAGATAAAGAGCACTCTGAACTTAACATCTACAAAATCACCAACATAGTGAGAAAAAGTTGAGTATTACCAACGCACAATGGGACAATTCTGCTTTTACGCGATAAGAATCTAGAGTTGGGATCAGTTACAAAATAGTTACCGAGTGTTAAACTTAACAAAAATATGATATTTTCTCAATGTTAATAGTTAGTGGTGGACAAAATCATAATGGGGAATCAATTTTTAAAATTTTGATTCTCACAAGGTTTTTATTTCGATTTGAAAATTCAACTTTTGGATGATTTAAGTAATCCGTCATTTATGCTGTGACGTACATACACTAAAAGAAAAGTTAGCTACATAAGGGTTGACATAGAACCACAATTCTGATGTGATGAAGTACTTATAGGTTATACTTATGTCATAATATTGCTGTTATAGTGACATGAGTTGTTTTTTACTTCCGATTTATTTTTAAGGTTATTACATTAATTTGTAAATTTGACCGTTACCATTATAAGTTTTCGTTAACGTATTCAGGTACAGTTAGTGTTTATTTTTGTTATTGTTAGATATTTTTCTTAAATTGTTAGAATGACTTGGCTCGTATAGGCAAATACTATAAAACAAAGGAATCTACACCAGTAAAAAGCACGAATGTTTCTCGTTACGTCATACTTCCATGAATGTATCAAAGACACTCTAACTTTATGTGGATATCACTGACAGCGTATGTCCAATTAAAACGAATTGAAAGGTACATATGTCTTTTGTGCCTGAATTTAGCTACGCCATTAAGTCTTTATCGGTTTGTCACTCTGTATTGTGTTGTGACAACTATTGTACTTAAAAAGCGAAACGTCACTTCATGCGGAAATACTTCTGTCACCATTGAAGTTCGTCGTCATTGTCATTACTTTGAATAAGTGAAGTTCATTTACATGTATTGTGATATTTTTCGACAAAATGGCCGGTAAACGTTTGGACTAAAGTAAGAGCCCTTTCAGACTAGGATACTGCATCTGAGATATACTGTATGCGAGATACAGAATTTAGGCCAGATACAGTCAAGATACTTTTGTCAGAATATAGTTTTGTAAACAAATTTTTCCAATACAAAGACAATATCAGTGTTGTACGGTGCTTTTTATAAAATGGAAATTGAAGATTGCATTATGCTGTGGCATATTTTATACAAAAAGAAAAAAAGTTAAAAGGAGAGGAACTATGTGGGTTCATCCTATATTAGAATTAAGGGAAATTAAAGGAACCCTTAACTTACCTACTTCACCAAGATTTACTACAATATCGTTGACACTAATATTACAATTAATGAAAAGTTATTATCAAAAATAGATACATCGGGCATAACAATTTAAAATAGATCAAATTTCGCTATTAACTATATCTACGTTTACCTGGTTTTCTTATCGACAATATAAATTTTTCAAATTCTTACTGTTCAAAGTTCAAATTAAATATAATTTTCTTTCATTAATAATCGTATTTGTAAAAAAATATTGTGGTCAACTCTTACGCAAACACTTTTTCCACTCGCTGGCATTTGCCTTATGGCCCGAGACACAAACTTCTGCGCATATGGGAGAAGTGACGCTTTGCGAACTTGTACCGTCAAACGGGGATATATTGGATGATATTTTGGGTTTTGCTCAGTTTTCTCTGTTCTGGAAAAAAAATTGATTCGGAGCCTTCATAAATCGGAAGCCTTCGCGGTCTGGAATGTTTTTTCCGTTATAAGTGCGAAGGCATTTTATCTCAATAAAACTTCAATAAAACTTTTTTTCATGTGCATTATTTGTGCAACAAAAAGTTTTTTGGTTTCTTTTTTTGTTCCTGCATTATATATGAACGATGTCAAAACAAAGTCAGATTCATGGATATCAGAGGCTGTCTCATTGGGAGTCATTATAATATCATCTTCTGTTTCGTCTACGACACTGCTACGAGAACTGTGATCTGAATCATCTTGTGGATCATCTATATGCATTGATGTTGTCGGTATAATATCTGCCTCTACTTCCAAATCTGCCAATCCGATTGATTTTCCTGATGGAACATTAATTTTTTCCTTTCTTGTTATTGCTGGCCGTTCGTTCACTCTTGTAAGCTCTGTCATAATATTAGAAAACGATTCCACCATAGCAGGATTGTGTTGATTGGCTTCATCAATCCTGGGCCTTATCTTCGTCAAAACTTTTTCCGGATTATACGGTGAAATTCCTGTTGCTTCAAAGCCAGACAATATATTTGCTGACATTTTCTCACTGCAATTTGTCAACATATTTTTGAGTAAACTTGGAAAAACCTGCTTTGGTATCACCCCCTTGTTATGCAATTTCCAGTCTGTCAAAACTTTTCTCCAGGATATTTTGATGGGCCTAAAAACGGCAACGTCCAAAGGTTGACAAAGATGTGTGCTATTTTTGGGTAAAAATACGAAATTTATGTCATTTTCCTCGCACGCTTCGATGACTTTGTAAGATAGATGGCTTCCCAAATTATCTCCAATAATAACTTTTTTCCCAACGTTACGACGTAATGCTGGTAATGCTATTTGGAAAAACCAGTCTTCGAACACGTCTGAATCAAACCATCCAGATTTTGTGCGGTTGTAACGAGCACCCTGTGGACCTCCTTGTATCCAATCTGCATATAAATATTTCGCTTTATAAACGATATATGGAGGCAAAAGTTTGCCTCTCGCTAACACCGCAAACATGCATCAGTGATGTAGAGGACTTTGAACTATCTAATATTCTAGAGGCATGTTTTGCACGTCTTCGAACAAAAATTTTTTGACTTCCTGGATCATCAGTCATATTCGTCTCATCATAATTTAAAATGTTAGCGGGTGGCACACCACGAATTAGTTCCAATAAATTAGCAAAATATTTTGGAATCACAGTCGGTGTTAATTCAGCTCTGCATCTTTTGATGTTTTGTGAATTTCTTTTCGATAATTCAGGATTTCGTAACAGAAAATAATGACACCAGTCGCTGCCTGGTCTATTATCGCGAAATTGCTTTACAACAACCCCTTTTCGATTAATGTACTGTTGCACAAAATCTTTCAGAACACTTTCTGTAAATGTAACACCAAATGCAGCCGCATCAGTTAACATTGCTTTCGCAATTAATTTTTCCTCTACAAGTGGAATTGCAGGCGGTTTACCAGTGTTTTGACATGTACTTTGCGTATACTAATCTAACTTTTCCTCACATATTCTCATTTTTTTGTGAACAAAAATTTGTGCAGAAAATTGGTTTTGTAATTCCCATCTCTCGAAATCAGCATTTGCTTCTTGTACAAAAGATTGTATTGGAGTCAATAAATATATATTTAGTTATATATTTTTACGACACTCTGTAAAATAAGTTCAATTTGGCAAGCACATGTTTTTTTTCAAATCCATTCTAAATACTTAAAAAGTTTGTTTTACTGTAACTGCCTGCCAACCCTACAAACCCTTATCTAATATTTATTGTGGATGGCATGGGTTCATCTGAGGGCTGGTTTTAAAGTGTTTATGATTTTTGGAAGTATTATTGATTAGAAACTACTTTGCCGTCTATCTACTCATGTATTTTCAGTCACAGATAAAGCTGAATTTTATATTTTAATTTTTAATTGGGTAGGTATTGCTAAAATTTCGGAACAGCCGGAGGTAAATTACATGCAAGTCATATTTGTAAGAAAGTAAGTATAAACATTGATCAAAGATTAAAAAGAGTTAGATTACTTACATAAAGGTATCATAATAAAAATACAGCAGTTAAGGCGTAAAAGCGTAAAAAACAAACAAACTCGAATTCCCAAGTTTTTATATGGCTATGAAATATTCAATAAAATTGAATATAAATTCCCATCTCTAAAAATAAAATGAAACCATGAATGTTGGCGATAAGTGTCCTCGGACTAAAGATAAACAAGTGAATTCATCAAATAGCTGATAAAGCAGAACAGAAATCTGCCCAACAAAGTTATTGTAAAAATTAATGCAATATTTTTATTGACCTGGAGCAAGTATTTGAACAGTAAGTATTAAATGACTGGAATCTGCTTCTGTAAACACAAACCACCAATAAAATGTACCTACTAATTATCTGATAATTCCAAAAGTGCAATATGATTTGTAAGTAATTGACAAAAATTCTTCCTTTAAAACATATTTATCGATACTCTTATGAAAGGCAACCTAAGAAATTTTTGAGCACACGTGTTCGACTGTTTATCTTAATTGTCACGTACCCCAGATGATTTCATATTTCTCACCAAGAAATAGCGTTGATTTACGATTACTATCTACTTATGAATTTTGGGCTTTTAAAAGGTCTCGAGTTTATTAAAAACTATTCAATGCATTCTGTTATTGACTGTGTTTCTAAATTGTGGTTCAATTTAGTGTTCCGAGAAATTATTGTTTAGTGTTAGAGATTTTGAATTAGTGGGTGATTAAACTGCAAGATATTCAGGTGAGCTTTTTCACTGAGTGCTCTTTCTTTATTGTTTTATTTCTCTATATTAATGCTGTAATTATTGAGTGTTATTCACCTGTTGAATTTATTGAATATAAAATATCACTGTGTTTTGATAATGATTGAATAATAATTCGCTCTCACTTGACAAATATATCTGGAGCGGGCAAATGCGCGTTTAATCCCTTTTGTCCGTTGCACAACTCAGATTCGACCATTGGTCAAGCTCTAGTAGCTGGAGCGAACATGTCGCGAGTCAGCCCTTCATGTTCATTGCACAACTCAGTACTAGTAGATGTGAAGCGTAATGCAAGTTTAATCCCTTTACGCTTGAGGGTAGTCCTAAGAGGGGTCTTGGTGGCGCGTTGAATCCCCCCATGTACCATAAAGTAAAACTCCTAGGAACTAGTCCTCGTTGGTAGATTAATTAGTAATAGAACACAATGCGAGTTAAAGCCCTTTGTGTTCGGTGATTGATCGAATAATTATTTAAGTAATCAGTAGAGTTAATGAAGACGGACACTCACGCATATTTTCTTTGTTATAGGTAAGCCCGACTACCTATGCGCACATGGTAGAGCCTCGACCAATCCACTTTGCTCATTCCAATTAAGTAGAAGTTTTGTTCTAATTAAGTATTTTATTTTAATTAATATTATTATATCATTTGGTTCTTATATCTATTTCTTTATTTCATCAATTGCCCCCCATTCTTTTAAAATCTACGTTACAGATTCCTTAGGTTTTTTTTTAATAATACTTATGTAAACGTTTATACTCACTAGTGCTATATTTTAAACATATTTTGTAATAAACAGGATGTTCCGATAAGCTATAGAATGTGGCATATACGGTTTTATCTACTGAAATTCAATAAATTAAAATTTCTATGATATTAAAAAAATATATTTTAATAGTAGTTTAAGGGTTTTCCAAAATAAACGACAGCCCTTAAAATATGCTGGAAGAGTATCTGTCGAATAATATTTATTGTAGATACCTTATAATTAAGTTATTGTCCAAAAACGTTAAAGTGGTTGCATACTCTCAGTAAGATCATTATTTCTAACAAAATAATATCGAAATCCACCAAAGTTTTCACCTTAATGATATTTAGATAATACGAAATAATTAGATCATGTGAACCTAGATTCACTTATGTAATAGGATATCTACTTATAAAGTTTATCAACAAAATGTATCGTGCATACAAAAAAGTATTTATTAAAATTCTTCGAGGGATTAAACATCCCATCAAATCTTACAAAAAATTATTAGAGAAACATCCTGTGGAAATTCAGTTTATTTAGTCTGGAATTCTATACGGTTGTAGTGATATTATTGCTCAAGTTTTTGTTGATCGAACTCCAGCAAGTGAAATTAATTTTAAAAGAACCGTGGTTTTTTTTACCACTGTTGGCGTTAAGTGACCTCGGACTTAGATAAACAAGTGAATTCATCAAATAGCTGATAAAGCAGAATAGAAATCTGCCCAGAGCACTGGTGGATCTGAGGGGAGGGGGGGGGGCACGGGGGCCATGGTCCCCCCCTTGATATTGGTTCAACAACCAGAGTCTGGATATGCAACTAAACCTTTGATTGGTTTTCAACACGAATGAACCACGCGTTATATGTTTTACAAACCAAAATTATTCGTTGTATTGATTCTCAAACATCCCAAATCCACATGTTTTTAAATTTCATACGAGACGTTCATCATCCAATATAACTATGAAACAAAAAATATCCTTCTATGCCCTGCGAATGTGCAAAACACAGGCGGCTAAATCAAAGGGTGGCAAGCAAAACAGATAACGATAGAGGGAAAATAATTATTTTCGGGGACTGTGCTCTTAGTAAAAGGCATCTTAGCGGTAAGCCGTGAACGGTGGCGGTGAGAATCAAAAACAAAGGAGTAAGTAGAAAATACTTGTTTTTTGTCGGAAACCGCACATAAATGAAAACTGATTATATTCCACTTGTTTTTGAAAGAAGGGGTTTGTTGCTCAAACAAGATTAGTAAGAGTAAGGTTCAGTTTATAGATCTTTTCCATTGAAACAGAAATAGTGATAAGTGAAATTGAATTTATCTTAAGAAATGGTAAGTACCTATGCAACACTGACATTATTAACGAGTTTGATTTTTTGCATATTTTCGAAAACTGATAAACAGTGTATAAAATTATTAGGTACCACTTGTATATTTTCAAACAGTGACCAAAGACATATCTTTCTGAACAATAATTTTATCAAGTTTTTGTTCCAGTTGTTTTATTTTGAGAGTTTATTATTTATTAGAATTGTGGAATTTTGTTTTTGCTTGTTTCGCCATATTTTGTTCAATCTTCAATCTTATTTATATTATTGTTCACTGGTTTCAGTTGTTTCAAATAAAGAAAATATATATTTATATATAATTCATTTCTATGGATTTTATTACTTTGGTTACAAATTTCCCAAACTCATGGCCCCCCCCTGAAAAACTCCCTAGATCCGCCAGTGGCCCAGAGACAACGCCCAACAAAGTTTTTGTGAAAATTAATGCAATATTTTTATTGACCTGGAGCAAGTATCTGAACAGTAAGTTTTAAATGACTGGAATCTGCTTCTGTAATTCTGTAAACACAAACCACCAATAAAATGTTAAAAGATAAAAAGAAATAAAGTACCTACTAATTACAAAAGTGCAATATGATTCCTTAAGTTTTTTTTTAATAATACTTATGTAAACGTTTATACTCACTAGTTCTATTTTTTAAACATAGGTACCTATTTTTTAATAAACAGGATGTTCCGATAAGCTATATAGGATGTGGCATACGGTTTTATCTAGTGAAATTCAATAAATTAAAATTTCTCTGATATTAAAAAAATATATTTTAATAGTAGTTTAAGGGTTTTCCAAAATAAACGACAGCCCTTAAAATATGCTGGAAGAGTATCTGTCGAATAATATTTATTGTAGATACCTTATAATTAAGTTTTTGTCCAAAAACGTTAAAGTGGTTGCATACTCTCAGTAAGATCATTATTTCTAACAAAATAATATCGAAATCCACCAAAGTTTTGACCTTGATGATATTTAGATAATACGAAAAAATTAAATCATGTGAACCTAGAATCGCTTATGTAATATGATATCTACTTATAAAGTTTATCATTCACGTACAAAATGTATCGTGCATACAAAAAAGTATTTATTAAAATTCTTCGAGGGATTAAACATCCCATCAAATCTTACAAAAAATCATTAGAGAAACATCCTGTGGTAATTCAATCTATTCAGTCTGGAATTCTATACGGTTGTAGTGATATTATTGCTCAAGTTTTTGTTGATCGAACTCCAGCAAGAGAAATTAATTTTAAAAGAACTGTGGTTTTTTTTACCACTGGGGCCATCTATGCCGTAAGCTGATAAACATTAGTATTATTACAGTTTGTTAAGTATGTATAGTACCTATAGAAAGGGATTTGATATCAATAAAAAAGATCGTATATTTTACTTAAATATAATAAATCCTTTTATTTTTAGACAAAATATTATATAACAAATAATATCTTTCAATTGACAAACAAGATGATTTGGGTACAAAATCATTTCACTATTTATTTTACATTAGGTGAATTTTAGCGAGTTACCGGTCGTGAAAAGTTAAAACCGTTCAATTTTTTAATTAATTTAATTTATAACCAGCAGCTCGCTAAAAATTACCTATTGTAGGTAGTTACAATAGTTTATTTTTTTCCAGGGTCCCGCTGCAGCATTTTGGTTCAGATTTCTGGCCAAAAAAATCGGCTCAACCGGTAACTTGGTGGTACTAAAGAAAGTTGCAGCAGATCAACTTTTATATGTTCCAATATTCCATTTGGGTCTACTAGCCGTAGTTAATACATTACATGGCAACAATCTAGAATTTATAATTAAACAAATCCGTTATAAATACGTCGATATAGTGTCAACGAGTATAAAAATATGGCCTGTAGTTCATTTAATTAATTTTAAGTTTACTCCTCTCAACTATCAACTTTTGACAGTGCAGATTGTGGCTGTGTTTTGGAACACGTTTGTTTCCTGGAAGATTCAATAGTCAAACTGTTAACTTTGAAATTTAGTGAGAAAGTTAAGCGTATTTTCTGGACACGTACTGAAATATAGTGTAATATTACATCTCCTGATTCGTACTGTATCGATGTTTTCGGTACCTACAAATCTAATTTAGGATGAATTTAATACAAATTTATTCGTGAGAGAACTTCAAATAATGTTTAATTCAACCAGGTATCGATATAATATAGAAATTTCAAATTTTCATCTACCACCATTTTTTGTCCAAGCGGCAAGGGTTTTCAAAGAATTATTAACAACCATCATGTTTTTTTAAAATCTTTATTAAGAACATAATAAATTATTATTTCCCTATTATTTTTCTATATAAAATTACTCCTACTGGTAGTACAGATGCCGCGGACACGGCTATCAGTCCATACTTCACACCATTTGCTATTTTTACATTTTTAAAATATTTGTCGTTAATCATATCGACTAGACTATCGGTTAGTTCTGCTGCCTGTAACAAAAATAAAATACAATTCAATAGCAGGTAAATAATTTTGGCGTTATAGATGATTAACCAGGAAAAAGGCCATTTTGCATCTACATCATATATCAATATGCAGGAGAAAAAGAGAAGATATAGAAATAGTCGAGAAGGATCCCGCTTAGAAACATCCACGAGGCTGGGCATGTCCACCAACTGACAACATGATACTAATGACAGTCGCCCTGAGAATAAACAATTATTTGGATTTTAGATTTGTAATTTGCTTGTTTAATCATCATTTGTATTATAAACAGTTATGTATGGCTTTTAATATACCTAAGCAGTTAAAACAACGTTAAACGAAATGCTTTTGTTTATCACAGGTCGACTGTAAAATGACGTAACATGGACTATAGTTTATTTACGATAAAAAGACGATGACGTTAGAAAACAAAACTTTGTGATGTTGCCAGCATGTAGATTTTTTTCTTTATTCTAAGGAAGCTGGAACAGTCAATAATGTGACAGTTCTTCTTTTTTATTCACCTGTACCTAGTAAAGCATAGATTGAAGGTGGTTATTTATAAATAAAAGGCTTGTATGATATTCTCAGATTCTTCAGAATTTTTCCAATTGATCTGACAACGTCTTGAAGTATTGCCAAACCGTAAGCTGAAAATTGCCCTGGCCATTAAGTACAAACTGTATTTACGGCTGGTAAATTTATGTTTACTCTGATATGCAGGAAAGTAACTAAAAATGACATCATCGTCTTTTTATCGTAAATAAACCTTATAAGACCTCCTTGGAATAAAAGTGTTAGTGTAAAGACATTGGTGCAGTAGAACAATTTGCTAATGAAAATACTTTAACTGGAACTTTGAACTCACCTCTTCGATCCAAACTATAGGCAAAATCGTAGAATAAATTTGACCTGTAACTGACATATGTTCGACAGGTCGTGTAACTACATTAAACTGCACTCTCTTTCTACCTACCAAAGGTGTGCCTGTATTCTGAAAAACAAATTAATAATGAAATAAATGAATTTGTTAATAAACATTAATATTCCTAAGATGATATAACATAAACATCCAATACTTTCTATCCGACATGATTTTAGAACGTAATATTATTTAAATATTTGTTGGATTTTCCATTAATAAATGATTTTAGTATGGGGCGCGAAACATAAATTTAAATAGGTTTTTAGTACAGGCAACCAATCATACAGCGCTATCAAATTTAATATTTCCGTTGTATAGGCAACCAATCATACAACGCGGTCAAATTTAATATTTCCGTTGATTCATTAAATGTCTCCATAGAAAAGGTTTGAATTTGAGAGGTGGATTTTATATTCTATTGGACAACTAATATTACTGACCTTTCCGATTTCTCTTTTTTTTTTGTCTTTTTGGGTGTCTATTATAATCCCATTTTTCTTAACTAACTTACCGGTTCTACAAGCAAATAAATTCCATGTTTTTGAGGATCAGCAGTTGTAACACCTTCAACTCCGTTTATATAAGATTCATCGGCATAAAGAAAATGGGGAAATGATAATAGAAGCGGAACACCTACAACGAAAATTAGAAAAGTTTCAGTTTTCCATATATATAATAATACCCAACACTTGATTTAATTTTTAAGGTAGGAGAATAAAAGAAAAAGTTACTAATTTGTATGTCATAATATGTTAGATTCAGAGTGCAAATTTCTGATATTATTTTGTAATACCATGCAGGCATAGGAATTTTGAAAATAAAATTTTAAAATTCAAGATACAGTCCTACCGAAGCAATCATACATATCCAGTACACCATCTAGATAACAAGATGGCTCAGCCTTTGTATCCTTCGTCAATTTCGTGCAGAAGCAATCTTCTTCAAAATCTGACAAAGCTGATCTAAAAGTGGTATTTTTAGGTTCAAATCGCAATCCATCTATGTTCTTATATGTATCTTCACCTGTATAGTAGAGCTCAACAGATCTGAAATTCCACGAAAGCTTATACTAAAGAGCTATAATAATACATAAGTTATAGAGTCTTAATATTATGTACAAATATGAGTATATTTTACTTCTTAAGACATAAAAATATCCAGATATGCGAAAATATGAGATACCATAGCAAAATTTGAGATATCTCATCAACAATTAAAAAAATAAATAACAATCTGTACTATCTGTAGTTTATCCGCATATCATAGATCTAAGGAGTCCAAGAACTATCCTGTATTAGAAAAGAAGACGAAAAATTGAGGTTATTATTAAGAAAAACCGGGAAGATTCACGTGTACATAAAAAATATTCTACAAGATAAAGAAATTTAAACAAATTTACAAGTACAAATACATATATAAAATGCCTCTTACTAGAAGTGCTGCTTCAGGTAACACAAGGACTGAAAACAGTAAAAATGTAGCTATTACTAAAAAAGTAAAAGGAAATGCTTCAAAAAGAGGAGCAGAAAAAGATATTGATGACTTGCCACCCAAAAAAACTATCAAACAGACAGCCAGTAAAGAAGAATCTGAAGAGAATGATGTTAAAACGGTAACTAAACCATCTAAAAAGCAAAAAAAGGTTGAAAAACAGTCTGAGGATACATCAGATGTTGAGCAGTCTGATGATGAATCTCAAAAAAATACAAAAACAATTTATAGCTTTACTGCAAACGATATTCAAGGAAACCCAGTTTCACTTGAAAAATATAAAGGTAATGTGTGCATTATAGTAAATGTAGCTTCAAGATGTGGTCATACTAAAAGTAACTACGAGCAGTTTGTTGAAATTTTTGACAAATACTCCAAAGATAAAGGACTTCGTATTCTGGCGTTTCCTTGTAACCAATTTGGAAAACAAGAGCCAGCTGATAATGACAAAATATGTGAGTTTGTTAAGAAAAGAAATGTAAACTTTGATATGTTTGAAAAAGTTGATGTTAATGGAAAAAATGCCCATCCATTATGGAAATTTTTAACTGCCAAAATCAAGGGACCAAAAGGTAGCAACATTGATTGGAATTTTACTAAATTCATTGTTGATAAAGATGGTGCAGTAGTAGAAAGACATGTCTCTTCTAAGAAGCCTTTAACATTGGTTGAGAATCTAGAGAAATATTGGTAATATTGTTGGACATATCAATCATACAATTTTATTGTACCTAAACTATCATATCTTAGTATTAGATTTTTGTTATTTTGCTTTGGTTTGAAAAATGTTGACATGTTGAATAATATGTGAAAGTTTTTAACATTATTAGGTTAATTATGACAGTATGTTTGAGTTACCATATATAGTAGGAAAAAAATATATTACTAATTTCAGATTCATAATTATTTTATGGACAATGGTTGTGCAGGTACACTCAGGCATTTTTTGCATTGTCTAAATAATTTTTGGATCTATTATTGAGCACATATCTGTATTGTAGTGTTGTAAAAATTTCTAGTTGTGTGTAAAAGAATTATTTTTCAGAGCAAAAAATTGGATAATTGCTACAAGTTAATGACTTTAATGCTTAATATTATTAGAAATATGAAGTATGTAAATTAAATAGTACAATTTATATACACTGCTCCTAGAAAACAACACTGACAGAAAATAGCTTAAAGTTAAATGTATATATTAATTGAACAGTTTGAGATACATTGTTGGTATTTGTTTTAAAAAATAGATTGCCTTCTGTAGAAGGATATTTGGATAGTTTAATAAACTTTCGGTTATTAGAGCAGTATAATGTGAAATATAATATTTCAATAAATTATTCTAAATCTCGAAATGTAAAGTACAAATTTAAATAAACGACCCAGATATTTTCAATTAATATAACAACTGTCATGATTTTTTGTTTGTTACATTTTAAATTATACTTTTATTAAGTTTTATATGTATTCAGTTTAACCCTTAAGTAAATGGTTTTCGATATTTTTAGTTATGCTAGTTTCAGATAGATTGAAACAAAAGCAGTCACCACACAATGAAATATGTTTTATTATTGATCAAATAAAAGTTTTCTTCATAGCCGTGTTTAGTATTCATATTATATAATGATGTATTTAAAACTTAAATGTTATATATCCCAAGACCTATGAATTTAATCAATGAAATTATCAAAATATTTTAAGCATGAAACTATTTGGCAAAAAAATTTCTACAGTTTAATCGATTTAAATCCAGGATGGCTAGATTATTTCCTGAATAACTTGGATTGAAACCAACAGTGTTAGTTGGTAAACTTTTTTCAGCATGACGCCCAATTGATAATGTTTGTGTTTCAATTACCTGGTTACACATCCGAACAATGCATTGAAGAAGCCTTCACAGCATAGTATGCATGTAAATATTTCAAATTCTGATGTATCTGCACAGATTTTGTTCAAAAAATGGTGGTGTCAGATTGCGGTCTATTTTATGATGAGGGAAATAATCATTTAAAAAATCCGCCATTTACACTGTGACGCACATTGTGTAAATAATTACATAAGAGTTGACATAGGACCACAATTCTGTTGTCTTCTTTTTTAAAATCCTAATTACGAGTGAAAGAATAATCATAAAAACTTGCCATTTTAAATGACCCAAGAGTTCTCTGTAATTCCATAGATTAAGCTAGTTGTCATGAACTAATATAGTCCTATTCATAATAACAGTAGTGGCTTTTAGACACTACACCTATCATTCTGACATGTATACACAAATACTATCAACAATTTCCAAGCTACAATCCAGCAACATCGTTCGTTTGATTTTTTCACTCAAATTTTACTACTTTATTACTATGATCCAATGCTGCAAAAGATTTCTGTACGATTTCCCGGCGTATATATTCGTCATATTTTCAACTTTGCGTTCTTATAGCTTGAGAATGAGAAAAAAACGAGATAAAATTCAATTGATTGTGAGAATATTTTGTAAGCAAATATATAAAATGCTGTTCATAGATTTTCCCTAACTTCTAATGGGCCATTCTCGTTGGGTATTCTGTATAAGGGGTTGTATAACTAGTAGAAGCACAAAATGTTTTGTTCAATAAGAAAAAAATTGCTTATCGTTCTTAATAGTATAATTATACAAAATATTCCTTATTCCACCCAAAATTTAAATTAATAATTAATATTATTACCAATTTAATTGGCACTGTTGCCTAATGGTGATGTAGGTACCTACCAATGTAAATATTTTATTTTAATATTCTAATTGTATGAATTTTTTAACAATACTATCTATTTTTAATTAGGAAAAAACTTTCAACAAATAATATTGAATAGTTCTTTTGAAAAAGATATAGAAAATACACGTTCTACCCACAAAGCACATAAAAAGTTAATCTACGCATAAATGTGGCAACATGCAATCAGCTGATTATCGGCATGATATTCGAGTTTAAAATAAAACTAAAAATAAATGTAGTATTATCTACAACAAATTTGTCAATGATTACCGTTCAACATAATATTATCTATCATTTTCGTATAAATTAGCTGTACCTATCTTTATAAATATTAAATTTATGACAGCAATCTAATGATTTTCCTGAGCTATAGGACAGTTTGTAAAGCAGTGTTTGCTTGTCGTTCGTTGGCAGTCGTAACAAACACAACTAAAATGTCGAATCCTGAGAATTACAAAGAAGCGTCTTCGATATACGAGTTTAGTGCTAAAGATATGAATGGTGAAGATGTGTCCTTAGAAAAATATCGTGGTCAAGTTTGCATCATAGTTAACGTAGCATCACAGTGTGGTTATACCAAAAATAATTACGCAGAGCTAAATGAACTTTTTGATGAATACGGAGATTCTAAAGGATTAAGAATTCTTGCTTTTCCCTGCAACCAGTTCGCTAACGAAGAACCAGGTGATAATGCTCAAATTTGTCAGTTTGTTCAGAGCAAAAACGTCAAGTTTGACGTATTTCAAAAAGTAAACGTTAATGGAAATGACGCTCATCCACTTTGGAATTATTTGAAGTATAAACAGGGCGGTACTTTAGGAGATTTCATCAAGTGGAATTTTACAAAATTCATTGTGGATAAGGAAGGACAACCGGTGGAGAGGCATGGACCAAACACTAATCCTAAGGATTTAGTAAAGTATCTTGAAAAGTATTGGTAGTATTTGTGAATGTATATTTATAGAAGGTCAAGTAAATACAGGTTTAAAGTGTTTATTATTCATTAAATGTATCAATTATATTTTTTATGTTATTTTTTAAATGTATATACTTTTCTTTGTTTAAAAAACATTTAAGTACCTACACTAAGATTTGAGTTAGAGCTTGAAATTTGTGGTTGCTTATTGGAGTTATAAAAACAATAAACATACTTTTCTTGAAATACTTGTTTCCATAATCTTGAAATATACCTATATAGGTACTTGAACTACTGGTTTTACTAATTAATATGGAAAGAAGAGCTGTAAAATCAACTAAGAATATAAGAAATAGGTAACTATTTGTATTTTTGATTGTTCTAATAGTAATGTGCAAAGAAATATAGTTCCTGCTGTTGGTATTGAACTGAAAATAAACAAATATTTTGGAGGAATTTAACATGATAGTTCAAAAATACTATAATTCAAATAATATGTTTTATTTATGAATAATAGAAAAGATGTTTGGAATGAATGCTGAGATATTTTAAGTAAACATATTTCCGTATATTTATCTCTATTCCATTTAAATACATAGGTAAATACCTCAACTCATTTTCATTTATATCACAGTAATGTGCATTCATTGTAGGTAACTAAGACCTATATCTAAATAAGTATTTTATAAATTTTAAAAATGTGTGTAAATAAAGGCAGAAACAAGTATTAAAAAATATTTAGGTATACCTTAATACCATTTAGGTCAACAAATAAAATAGATCTAATTACCTAGAAATTAAAGTAAATGACTTGTTGAGAAACTGTTGTTATTATAGTCTATTTCGGAAAGGTATAGGGTAATAAAATGGGGAATTCCGTCCAGTTCGGCTCAATTTCGGTGTCGGCCATAGGCGTAGGTCTATAATATTAAAATTTCAAGTAATTGCGTAAGAGAATTAGGAAAAGTATGTTTTCTGGCCTGTAGTGTCAATATCGAAATATTGTGTAGGGATTACTTAGGTAGTAGATCATGCAGTTACGTTTTGCGGTTAACAGGTACCGTTTAACCTTTTAAGAAGTACAAAGCAGTACAGAACAGAGCAGAACAAATCTTTTATCTTGATGAGACGTGGATTAATGAAGGTTATACAATACCAAAAATGTGACAAGACAAAAATATAACCAGTGCTCGCCAAGCTTTCATGGAAGGCCTGTCAACGGGTATTAAGGTGCCTTTAGGTAAAGGGAAAAGACTAATAATCGTCCATATTGGAAGCGAAGAGGGATTTTTAAAAGAAGGTTTGCTAACCTTTCAGTCGTGCCATACGGGAGATTACCACGAGGACATGGACTCGGATGTTTTTGAAGACTATTTTGGTGAAATGATAAAATATTTTCCGGCTGATTCAGTAGTAGTTATGGATAACGCAAGTTATCATTCTCGACGCATAGAGAAGACTCCAACTTCATCTTGGAGAAAACAAGAAATTATTGACTGGTTAACCACCAAAAGTATTGAATTTGAAGATAATTTGATAAAAAAGAACTATTAGCTATAGCAAATTTACTCAAAATACGCCGTGGAAGATATAGCAGAAAAACATAGTGTAACAGTGCTGCGTACACCGATATTGCGAACTAAATCCTATAGAACTTATGTGGGCGCAAGTGAAAGAATTTGTGGCAAGACACAGCACGACATTCAAAATGAAAGACGTTAAGCTACTGTTTCATCAAGCCATTAAGGAGGTGACACCGGAGAACTGGCGAAAAGCAGTCCAGCATGTCATTAAAGAAGAGGAGAAAATGTGGGATCTTGACTACTTGATCGATGGGACCGTCGACTCGTTAATTATAACGTCAAGAGGAGAAGACAGTTCCTCAGATGACGAAGAATATTATGATTTTTTATAATTTAATTTCTGTATAATGTATTTTTTGTATAATGTTCAATAAAAAACTCTTTTTTGAATTACATATACTATATTTTTATAAAAACGAAACAATTAATTTTTTAATGGTGTGTAGGTAATATAATCAACCGTTTTATGTTAATAGGATTAATTATAAACCAAATAAATTAAAAATTTGATAGTTCGCCAATGGTACGTAAAATTTGTTACAATAATGGTGTGTTGTATCTCACACCTAAACTCGGTTTAATTATAACTGATGTTTAGACTGTGACGTATTGATTTATTTATTATCATTAATTACATCAGTCTAAACATCAGTTATAATTAAACCGAGTTTAGGTGTGAGATACAACGCGCCCTTAAATTTCATGGTATGCGCATAGAGGCTTGATCCGCTTCTGTATATATCGACCATGATTCATGATTTTTCTCCTTTGAACCCATCATCAGAACTCAAAGGTCAACACAGATAACTTAATCACATGAAAATCTCGACTAATGCGATCGATTCTATATGGTGATCGAATCGGGCTTTTGATAAGCATGCACCAAATTGTAATATAATATAGGAAGGCTCAAAAATTTTTATCAGAAAAGTTCTGGTAAGTTTTACTGAGGTTCGATCATTTTAAGGAATTTTACATTGACATTTTGTAAAATAAGTTACGAAATCAGTCAAAACCCTTGGTGCTGGACAATAATGGACCGGATATAAAAAACAAGAAAACATCCTCTAGAATGTCAAAGTGAAAGTATTGTTGAAAAACTAAAAACTGGTAATATATTAGTTATATTATGTTCGTCTGTGATAACATATAATTATTTACTGTACGGTTTTCTGGAAAAACCTTCATTTCTGAAGGACGTACCTTCATGATAAATTCATAAACAAATTTTCGATTAGCTTGTATTGACTTTTGAAGACCTTCAATAAACATTCTATATAATTACCCATAAATTCCAGTATTGCGTGCAAAAGTTGAATTATATCAACTGCATGTTTCTTTGGTATGGAATAGAGCTAGGATGTCCCTTATTTGTAATGTATATTCAGCAGCCTTAAACTTCAAAAAATATTATCATTGATTGTCTCTATAGTTGTCGAATGTTTCCAAGTGTCAGATAAGTATAAATTTAAAATAAAATTAATTATTAATAACTGTAGCTGGAATGCTACCGAAACGTTGAAATAAGAGTATAAAAAAATGATTGTGATTTAATCTAATTGATTTGTGCCACCCGGTACAAAGTAAATAATCGATTAACACGTATACAAAAAAATCGAAACACTTTTCACTATCGTGTACCTCTCGCCTCACTCTTTGGAGTTATCGTTGCGCAGGTCACGTGTCTCGTGATAAGTGGAAATTAGAAATTATGTTATTGTTTACCGGCGTTACCGTAGTTCTAATACTAATCATAGATACAGTAACCTTGGCAGAAGAACAGTTTTGTTCCAGTGACAATATTGATAGTGTTGACGGCTCTTGTTCACAAGCTAAAATGACTAGTCCAGACAGCTATAAATCAGCCAAATCAATTTACGAATTCACGGCGAACGATATCAAAGGCGATCCAGTTTCTTTGGAAAAATACAAAGGTCACGTATGTATAATTGTGAATGTAGCTTCCCAGTGCGGTTATACTAAGAATAACTACGCCGAGTTGGTTGAATTATTTGACCAATATTCAGAAACTAAAGGTTTAAGGATACTCGCATTTCCTTGCAACCAATTTGCAGGACAGGAACCAGGATCTAACGCAGAAATTTGCCAATTCATGCAGAGTAAGAATGTCAAATTCGATATGTACGAGAAAATTAACGTGAACGGTAACGATGCGCATCCTTTATGGAAGTATTTGAAGCACGTACAGGGAGGTACTTTGGGAGATTTTATCAAGTGGAATTTCACAAAATTTATTATCGATAAGAATGGCGTGCCAGTTGAGAGACATGGTCCAAGCACAAACCCCAAAGATTTGGTTAAAATATTAGAAAAATATTGGTAATAAAGCATTTTTATATCCTTGTTCTTATTAATAATAATGGTTTATATTTTTATCTACAATAAATTTATATAATTTAATATTAGTTTTTTTTTAATTTGATTTTTAGAGAAGAATAGAAAATAGTTTGAAAATTAAAATCTCTTACACTCTTCATTGATAGAAAATATTAAGAATTTATATTTATTCTGCACTTTGTACTGAATTTATTTGTGTTTTATATAATGTATCTGTAATAATCTTTAATGCACCGTTAATTATTTTCGCTACATTAGTATTAAAATTTTATATTGTTCACGATTGATTAAACATTTTGTTAAACATTCATAAATTTTATTTTAGCGCGTTTAAATAACAAAATTCCTTTTTACTCTTAGAACTTTCTCATCAAATTCTATGCTCTTTATCTGATAAAAATATTGTAAGGTGACTGAAAATTATCCCTTATTAGAATATTGAAAGTGTCTTATTGCAATTAGTTTCAACTGATGAGTAAATACAAAAAAGTCTTCGGTGAAATGTCGGTTATTGTAAAAGCCACAAAAATATTACTTACAATAATAGTAGTTTGTACAACAAAAGTGGATATAATTTGCAAAATATCTCATAAGATGATAAAATTTTCACGAATAGAGCAGCCACTACACCTTTTCAGTATGATTTCCTAATGTGGTCACTCTGGATGATTGACCTGCTTAGTGCTTAGTGTCATCATAACAAGGATCAGGTCAGAAAAGTAGCCTATGATATCCCCTATATATATTCACTGCAAGGCAACAACAACAAGGTCTAGACTGGTAAGAAACTATGAAGAATCTCTGGCAAGAGACAAAATAGCATGGGTGCAAGTGAAGAATTGGCGTACCAGTTAGCTAAAGAATGCTCTAAAGGAGATTTCACAGGTACGGAACCGTTTTGTGAAATCACAAAGAATTGCAAAAGAGGGGAAATCGGGAACTGGCTAGATAATGAGCACTAAATCAAATGGAGGTTGCCACAAGGTCACCTAAATACTAAGAGTTTACTAAACAAGGTAGACAATTAAGGAACTCTCAACTAAGTAAGAGACGGCACACAGGATACTCCAAGGTCAGCCGCCAATAAGCCGACTACACGGTACTAAATACCAGAAGCTGTACGAGGAAATAAAAGCAGATCCCGTCTTAGGAATGCCGGTCATTCCGAAGTACAAATTCTCGAAAAATTACACCATAAAATTACCAGAAGGAGAGGACTGGGAGACCTGCCCACCCATAGAGGCACAATCCATCTGGTATACAGACGGCTCAAAAACCCCTAATGGAGCTGAAGCCGGTGTCTACAGAGCAAAGCCAAAGACTAAAATCCACATAAGCTTATGAATCTGTGCAAGAGAAATAGCAAGGCAGGGAGTGAATAACAAAACAATTGTTATTTACTCGGACAGCCAGGCTGCACTAAAGGCACTAGATTCCTGCGAGGTCAATTCACGACTGGTATGGGACTGCGTGCGTGCCCTATCTGAGCTAGCAAATCATAACTATTTCTGTTCAAAAGCCTCGACTGTTAAGCTCAATCTAAACGAATGAATGACTGAATATTTTCCAGAAGTCCTAGGTCATTGTTCAAAGTTGGAGCCAGATATCTGTTTACCCTGGAAAAATTAATAGTTTCCTTCACTAGGACTTTGCAACGCTGTTGAGATTATTCCATTTGCAGCAAAAGTAGAATATTTGGAGATTATCCTATATAAACATGGAACATTCACTTGGCGTCCACTTCTTTTTGACATCCATTAAAAGCGTGCTCAATTGGGGGGTAGACTAAAATGTTTGGAAGTGGTCACATAACCAGAATCTGGTTATTTTTACTTTTTGCTGATTAACTATCATTATATTTTATCTAAAGTTAGTATTTAAACCTAATCTTTAAATAAACAAGATAAAATTTTGTAATGCTATTAATCAAATGTTTAAAAACCATTCGATTTTAAATATGATAACAGCTAATAACAGCGCTTTTCTTTGTCTCTTGTATTAAAAAAAAACATATTCGTGAACAGGAGCACACAGCATTTAATAACTTTTAATGCTGTGGATAAATACCATACTTGACACCTCTTTACCTCGACATATCAAATGCTTGACGTACGTGATTACCTTCCCCTAACCACTGAAGTACCTACCAGATTTTTTATGCTTGAAACCCGAAAACGTTGACATTTGGTCAGCTGGCCCGGCGAAAATCATTTGATGTTGAAGGATCGAAAATAAATATCCTTGTAGGTGACAGCTAGCTCTGGCAAACACTGAGAATCGTAATAGATGCTTACAGCTTTACACGAATCACACTGAGAAAAACTATTTTAGCATAAAGTTGTGTTTTATCAAATGTATTATATACAAGTAGGTATCAGTCGCTATTTTTGCAGTTTTCGTTGACATATACACCTGAAATAATTATGGGTCTGTGAAGACCCTAAGAAAGAGGGCTATATGTGATCGTATGACTTATGACAACTAATTTAAAAGATGGCTTCCGCAGATTCGTTTTTTTCCGAAGTTTCGCTTTAATGCTGTAATTGGAAGACTACCATGAGGTAGTAGGTATTTTTAATAAGTTTAAATGGGGTGCGACGCTGGAACGATAATCGATTGGAAACTAGCACATAGATTGACGACGTGCCTTTACGTTGTATATCTGCGTCAACTCTAACAGAGCTTACTCTGCTTATTTAGTGCTTAAGCTTTTGCAATCGATTTCTTATAAAGCATTAATTTGAGTTTTTGTAGTGAATTTAAAGTAATGTTTGACAAAATTGTAGAATTAGAATGTTCGGGAAATCTGTAGCTAAGTTAAAAACTTACCTGCACACATCTGTAGCGAAAATACTGAAAATTTGGTCTGCAGTAACATGCGGTGGATAAATTGTAGAATCTCCCCCGCGAACCAATTGACAGGTATCGTTATTGGTTGATTGTGGTCGTCCCCAATACGGAAGGTACTTGGAATTATTCCATTTCATAACTGTTCCCAAATTAGATACATTGTCTATTCCCCTGTTGACAGTGTAGATACCATCAGGTGCTGCGGTTTTCTGAAAAATAATCACACTGGTGATCTCGACCAATTTGAAAAATCATATTAATATTTATAATGTTAAATTGAAGTTAATTTTGTCATTTTAATTTAGTTTTAACTCTTACTACGTGGAATCTTTCCATAATTATTGATTAAAATCAATACCTACATACTGTCATATTTCTTTAAAAAAATTAAAACCCATCTAGCAAACAATTGATTAATTTAACAAACAATCAGAGAACAGGTTAAAACAACCGCAAATTAAAATAATAGAAATGTATTAATGATTAGCAAATTTTTTGTTTCACTTCACCGATAGTGACCTTGAGCAGACTATAGTTATGAAGTTTTCTTTTTCCTTGAAATTTGCTCCAGCCATTTTTTCTTCTTTTGGTCTTTAAATTGGTTGCATTCTTTATTTGTGGTATTTGGCACTAATCCGGCCCTGCTCAATACTGTTCAGTAAACATGACATCAAATTACAATTTACAGATAGGTATGTTTATTTCAAGCGCATTTGTGTATACGAAGTACCTTGACAGAGGTGATACAATACAAATATTTTGTGTTATTAAAAACTATTTCCACCTATAATTTGTTTAAAAGAAAGCTACCTATTATTTTTAGTTAGGAAAAACGTTTCTAAAATATCCTTAAAACGTAAATGTAATTAATAATATTGTAATATTTATTATTTGCGAAGTCTGCCAATTTAACCCTTTTTATTGTCGATTTGTCGGTTGTTCGTTAAAATAATGTCAAAACTGCGAAGGTATCGAACGCCGGAGTATAAGTTGATCATCCTGTATATTAGTTTCATAGGTAAGTAGGTATTGTAAAAAGTAAAGTATGTAGGTATATGTGGATGAAGTTCAAATTCCATCAATAACACTGTCTACTCTTTTTTAATACTTTAACTATATTAATTATATTGTAATCATTTTATAGAATAATAAAATAAAAACGATAAGTACGTGAAAAACTAAAAATAGAAGTCAGCTTCATACAAATCAGCATGCGCTTAACAATTTTATATATTAGCGACTGTATGTTTGGTTGCCTACACTAAAATGGTTAAATAATAGAAAATCGTTCATTAATAGGGGTCGACGGAATATTTGTGAGATATTAGGACTTCGTAACATTTTTGTATAAATATTTTTTATCAATAAAAACTCTTAATAAATAATTATAAAATAAAAAAGGTATTTCATTATGATTATAAATTTGAATAGTAGGATTTGATTTATGATGTGTTGCCACTGACAATTTAAATAATTAAGTGTAAGTTTGTGATAAATATCCGCTGTTGCTAAGTAGATTATATTAGAGTAAAATACCGTTCGAATCAATTTTGAGCTGCAGCCGATTTGCCGCACTCTGAATTTACCGCCCAGATCCAGATCCGGGGCTCTATTTATTTACCGATAATTATGATATACTTACATAACCCAATAATGTGAAAATAAGACCATCCACTACGTCAGTATATACAGTGTTGTATATCCTCTGTACGTTTCTCATTTTTGTTGTTTTTTCGATAATCTGCTTTCTTAGGATATTACAGGCATATCCGATGTCTGACGAAGTTTGTGCGAACGGTATACCATCAAACATCACTGTTTTAATATCAACTGTAATAAATAGCGTGCTATATTGGGGCGGAAATATTTTATCTAGACATCCTACAATAGCTAATTGTTCCAATCGGGTGGTAATTTGAGTGAGAACCTGTAATATATACATAAAATTTATTTTCCGGCAAAGACCATCTGGAAGAATTAGTTGAGTTGAGGTTTTCATTATTGCAGTCATATACTTATTATTTACGAGTTCCTTGACACCCAAATCGAAAGCGAATCGACCACGCGTCTGTCCATCAGAGCATCACAAAAATAGAGCGTTAATGTGTTGACAGCCAATAACAAAACCAATACGCGCATTTAGTACAGGTCATAAATTGTCAAATGTCAAGTTTTTGGATGCAAACAATCAATTTTTGCTATTCTATTCTATTTTATTTACAAGTATTTTAGAAATATATTTGCTGTATTGTTGTATTAATAATATATAACGATTAAAAAGGTATGAACATGATATATTCATTATTACTTAACTAATTTAACACAATTATAAAACTTTGTTTGCACCCAACAATTTGACATATGGCAGTTGCGACGTTTTCCACGTGACGTCATGTGACAGTCGCCCTGATGAATCTGATGATAAACCATCGTTCTTTCCACAACACATGGTTCTTATAGTTATCTTTATCGTGTTTGAATTAATTTAATTTTGGTTTGGTGCTCTCTTCGACATTGTTTAGATTGCTTAAATATTTTAATAGCTTTATCTGACTGTTTATAATAAAAATGATCATTAAATAAATACAAAACAACCAAATTACAAATGTAAAATATATCCAAATAATTGTCTATCCTCAGGGAGACGGTCGTTAGTGTGAACTTGTCAGTTGGTGGACATGCACTATAGAAACTTTCATCAAACGATCATATTTAATATTTTCTCTCATCGGAAATGGAAGAACATGTATCTCAATGTGCATTTTATTATCTCTTGAGACATAAAAATGTGATATTACAGCATGTTATACTGCATCTTCAACATAATTTTGGATTTTCGGTATTTCCATTCTTGTTTTCACTTAGCACTAACGAAATTCCCGGTAGCGAACAGTGTGCACTGAGTGCCACATACCAAACCCCAATTTCAATCGAACACGAAATCACTCGACGCGGGCGCACAGAACTAGTTCTTTAGTTCTATGCTCGAGTGACAGACTGTCAATCGAATACGCATATTTCCTGTGTGTACCCAGTGCTGCCTTGGTGCAACCAATCGAAAACACTATTAGCAAAGAATACACATCTTAACAAGAAGCAAAGCTTCCAATCCATTTTTCTATGCGCATGTCTGGAAGGAGCCATTTTTAATATAAGATACTTGTCATACTTCACTTTGTCGACCAATTATATCACCGATATTTGAAAATTTGATCATTTTCTCAGTGTATTTATTTAAGTTATCTGTCAGATCAGATTGCCCCACAATATAGCTTTAAAAATGAATACACAGTAGTCATTCCAGAAAGCAAGGACTGGGAAGCAGGGCCTTCTATAACAGCGAATCTCAACTGGTACACTGATGGCTCTAAAACATACTCTGGAGTAGGAGCCGGAATATAAGGGGTACAAGAGAAGATCACGATCTCTCTAAACCTAGGGAAACATGCCACTGACTTTCAGGTAGAGGTAATGGCGGTGCTATGCTGAGCAGAAGAGTTGATGAGACGGGAGGTGGATAACCAAAGAATCGTCATCTGCTCCGGCTGCCAAGCAGCACTAAAGGCGATAAGCTCATATCGGACAACGTCAAATCTGGTGTGGGAGTGTTGCAAGGCCCTCAACAGACTAGGTAGTCATAATAGAGTGACCCTAGCCTGGGTGCCAGGTCTTCATAAATAAAATGCAATGAAAAGGCCGATGAACTAGCCAACCAGGGAGCGACTGAGGTCATGATAGGGCCAGAAACTTTGCAAAAAACCTCACTAAGAAGAGCATCAACCAATGAATAAACAACCAGGCGTTGCGCTGGTGGCATAAAACCCCAGGACAAAGGCCCGCTAAACTATTCCTTAAAAACCCTTCGGCCAAACCTTCACGAGACCTACTATGTCAAAGTCAAGAAACGACGAGGATGATGGTGGGAATGCTGACCGGACATTGTAGGCTGAGGAAACATATATGCACACAATTGGCCTAGCAGATGACAGCCTATGTAAGTTTTGCCAGGAAGAAGACGAAACCGCGGAGCACATACTCTCTGAGTGCGAAGGCCTAGTAAGGGTGCGGTTTCACCTATTTGGACAAGGAAAACCGAGGGCAGAGCTACGCAAGGGAAGAGGTATCCAGGCTAATAGGTCTAGCAAAAATAATAAAGCTAGATATCGAGCTCTAAAAATAGGGAGGACCACAATAGATATGCAAAGGTCGCAATGGGATAGGACAAAGAGCCACTCCATTTCTAATCTAATCTAAGTTATCTGTCAACGTTGGCCTTTCAATTGTTAAGCTGGGTGTATTCTTTGCTATTATTATTGTCATTAGATTTATTTATAGTTATGATCAAAAACATATTTCGAATAAAGTGAAGATGAAAATAATATATTGTACTCACCAATAGAGCTGGGTTGATGATAACTACTTCATCAGTATCCTTTAGATCTCCCGAGAGTTCTTGGTCAAATGATATTGTTGTTATTTGTTCGTATGTTACACTATCATCATATTCACTTGTCGATAATATATTCCTATGAATATTTTCTCTAAAATAAAAGTTAACAATAGAAACTTAGCTTGGATTTCTCGCTCAGTAACTTTAAAAGCAGCCCGTAAAATTTTGACGTCATTTAGTTTGTGTTTGACAGCCATTGAAAACAGACAACAATCTTAACGCAAAATTTATTCATGCTTCTCTCACATCGGTATGTCAGTGGAGAGTGCAACTGCAAACGTGATCCTTATTGTCCACCAGCCATTGCTCGGTAGGTATTGCATTTTGTGTTTGGCGTATTTGTTTCATGTACAGCATATGAGCTGTTTTTTGTAAAATAAAGTAAACAAACGCTGAGACTATAATTTTTAATCGATAATTCCCATTTAACATTTTGTACTCTCATCTAATGATGTACGTCAGACGCTTTGACACTGGTTTGCCGCTGTGTCAGGCACTAGACCAATATCATGGATTTTATCGACGATTTCTGGCATGATGACCTTTTTTGGGAGATCTGAATGTTCGGCATCACTGGTAACATCATAACGGAACTTAGTATACTACTTCTTATTATTATAAAGTAGTATTTATTAAGAATTTCTTATATTTTCGTTATACAGTCAAACCTCGATATAACAAATCTCAAGGGACCAAACCGAAAATTCGTTATATCGAGTATTTCGTTACAATGAGGTTCGTTATATTGAGGTTAGGTTAGCTGAAAATTCACTACATCGAGGTTTACAAACGCCCTCGGTCGTGTTTCATGTCGAGACACGATTATTTTTTGTACTGTACGTTTGTTTACGTTCGTTATAGTGAGGTGCAGTCGTGGAAATTTCGTTACATAGAGGTGAAGTTCGCTAGATCGAGGTTCTAACTACGAAAAATTCATTGTATCGAGTGTGATTTATTTTTACCGGGTGTATTACAAATTCGTTATATTGAGGTTATGAGTACGGATTATTCGTTATGTAGAGGTGAAATTTACATTGATTCTTATGGATAGTTGTAGGAGATTTGAAAAAATTCGTTATGTCAAGGAATTCGTTACATTGAGGTTTGACTGTAGCTTGAGATGGTGTTTGCTTTCAATGGCTGTCAAACACAAACTAAATCACACTGCTTTTTAAAAATTTGACAGTAGTTTATTCTTTATGACGCGGTCCGAATTGCGCTCGTAACGCTATCTGTGCTCAAACTGATTATGGCTGGTCCTATTTAGCTAAGAACTGCGGCTGGAAGAATTCGGACCAATCGTAAGTTCTTCACGTTCGTATATTTAAAAATGTATCATAACCATAACAACTTTAGACGTCAGAATTTCCCATAGCGCTGAATCTGACCGCTATAAGCATTATTCGGACCGGTACTCAAAATGCTGACAGCGGTCTAAGCACAATTCGGACTACTGTGTGGTAAATTTAAAATCCACTGGCTGATCAAACTAGTAGGTACATACTTGTAAATATATGGTCCTACTTCTACCAATTTTGGCTTTTCACCTAGTAGGACTTCATCTGAGTTGTTCACGTGAAATATATATGCCTTTAAAATGATTGGTATGGGTAAGTCGACGAATCTATCCCATTGATCTGTATTCTCTTTTAATTCGACAGACTGAAAATGAAAGTAATTCCGTTAAATTATGTAAAGCGTTTCTAAGAGTTAAATATAAGAATTTCCGCTTGGACAGTTGTGATCTGGTTTACTCGAACTTTCGGACAGCGAACATTCCGTCGACCATCGCAATTTGACGATTTTATCCAACCAGAGTATTTTAATGAGACTGGTTTTCCCGAATCCGCTTAGCTGAGCTACTTCGTTTCATTCCGAAGTTTTGATGGACAATCTGCGACCGAAAGTTCGAGGAAACCAGGCTTTTACATATGCTTATGGGATTAGCCATAATTCTGAAACCTATATACATATTTCTGCTGAATAACATACAGTGATACGAGTGGTGAAGAATTGAGATCTTGGAAGTATAGCGGTGCACACATACTGAATCGAGCATGGCATTGCCAAACTATCCTGTTCATGAAACCATTCAGGCTGGATTCAAATTTAACTCTCTCTATTCTTTTTATTAAATCATATTTGGTCATATTTTAGTCCTTATAATCCATAAATTATCCTGTATATTAAATAAATAAATAATTTGAAAATTTACCTGATGTACAATTGTGTCTATAATTTTGGGTATTCCATAAAAACTCAACACTAACACACCGATTAGCACTACCGTTAAAGCAGCTAAAACGAACGATAGCACTTTGATAGAACAACACTTTGAATTCAGTAGTTTCTTCATTTCCTTTTATTCGGCCGTCTTTTCGGATCAGATCAACGAATCCGTGGTTACAAGTAACTGAAAGTAAATAAATTATCAGAGAAGAATGATGTTGTTGATAATATTTTAAAATATGTATCAAGATTTATCAAATAATATCATTATAGATGAATACATCAGTATATTATTTTTCTATATTTTTTCTCTCTAGATAATGAAATATCAGTAAGTGTTTAAGTGGCATTTTAATCTGTTTCATGTAAACTGTACATCTTGCATAGAAAAAACATTCTAAATCGTCGATAAAAACGATTAGTTCACAAAATATTACCAGAGAGAAATTATAAGTACCCATTTAATGTATAGTTGGTTCGGAGATATTTCGTATTGACTTACTAAGTTCAAAATGTTATTATTATTATTATTATTACATATAAACAAGGGCAGAGGGACAAGTCCATATATTACCCAAAAGGTAATATACAAATAAATTACCCATTAGCAAATTAATACATAAATTTAAATGAACAAAAGGAATAAAAAGAAAGGATCATAAAACAAAAGGACAATTTTTGGTATTAAGAAAAGTATGATATTAAAAAAATATTGGTATGTATCTATTTTTAAATATGTTGGTGGAAGAAGCAGATACAATGTTATCATCGAGATTGCTCCAGGCTTCAAAAACTGTATTAGTCAGAAAATTTTGTCTTGATCTGATCACAAAGTTTTCTTTTTTAAGTCTTAATTCGTGTCCTCTAAGCCGGTTGTCTTGGTTTAATGGAAATATGTCAAAGATAATAGTTGAATACTATTAAAACGGCTTACAAATTAGAAAATTACTTTTCAAATAACAGATCGTTCACTAAGAAGCAAAAACTACTGCCCTGGCTATATGCCACGAAGGGTATTGAATTACACTTCCAAGTTAAACGGGGCTGGTACATCTGCAAGATATAACCAACCATTCTGGTTTGTATTTAGAAGGGACATTATGACTTGTAGACCGGTTTCGGCGTATTTGTACTGATGAGGCGCTTGTATAGTAACAAATAAAATGTTTACCTTCGTATTCAACTGATTGGGATTTGATCTAAAAATCAATCATTAAAGATTGTTCTATATCCATTTTATCGTACATAATTAATATTGTTAGAACCAAAAATATGTTGAATTCTACAAAATATCCACAGTTTACCGCATATCACTTATTACACACATATTCCCCTCAATACATATGGTAGAGATAAAAATAGCTAATGCTTATTGATTTAAATTTTTCGTTGAAGATAATATTCAATATTATTATTATAGTAATATAGCTATAGAAAATATACTACACTACCAGTACCACTCATTTAAAATTGGTTTTTAATAAACATAAAACAGTATCACAATAGCATTACCTACTGTTTTGTCTAAACAACTCATATAATAATTATTATTCAGTTCAGTTGAGTACTTTCACCATTATCAGGGATTTGTAAACAATAACTTATTAAAGCCATTAAGCAAATTATACTGATATTAAACAACAAAAACCATTAGAATTAGAATGTTGTAGGTGTAATTTCTGTTAATTGTCTTATACAGAAGGATCAGCTGTTCTAAGTGGATATATTGATACAGTACAAGCATTGTCTAAGTACAAGCTACGAGGATATATTGAAAAATTCTTAGCCTACTATAGAACCAAACAAAATTTCAATTTCAAAATATTTTATTACCCAACATATTCTCTTAATTGGATACATTTATTACAGCGAATCTGCAACGTCTCTAACCTCTCGAAAAAAATGTTTCATCTTACTCTGCAAACCAGTCCTCCACAGCTTTTCTTACCTCCTCGTTGGAAGAAAATTTACGACCTTTTAAACTTTTTATCAGTTGAGGAAAGAGATGATAGTCGGACGGAGCCAAATCTGGTGAATAGGGGGGGTGTTCTAGTAATTTAAACCCTAAATTAAGAAATGTTTGCATGGCAACATGAGATTTGTGTGCAGGGGCGTTGTCCTGCAAAAACAAAACACCTTTGGATAGCTTTCCGCGTCTTCTCCCTTTAATTTTTTCCCGTAGAGTGGTCAGTAATGTCAAATAGTAATCTCCAGTTATTGTTCTACCCTCATCCAAAAAATCAATCATGATTACTCATGGCAATCCCAAAAAAATGAAGCAAGAACTTTTCCAGCAGATTTTTGGACACGTAACTTCTTAGGTCTTGGAGAACCAGAGTGTCGCCATTCCATCGATTGTTGCTTTGTTACTGGATCGTAGAAATGTACCCAAGTCTCATCGGTAGTAACAATTCGGTTTTAGAAGTCTACATCGTTTTCAAATCGAGCACAGATCGAACGCGATGCTTCTACCCTTGCCCGCTTTTGGTCAACATTCAAACATTTGGGGATCCATTTTGCAGCAATTTTTCTCATGTCCAAATTGATGAGAACTATATGATGAACGCGTTCGTATGAAATATTCAGTGCTTCAGATATCATTTTCAGCCCAATTCGACGTTCTGATAAAAGCATGTCATGAACTGCATCGATATTTTCGGGGACTGACACAGAAACTTGGCTTCCCGATCGGTCATCATCTTCAATGGAAAATTTACCTCTTTTGAAGCTTGCAGTCCAATTTTTCACGGTCGCATACGAAGGACATTGATCACCAAGGGTATTAAGCATATCTTCGTAAATCTGCTTACCTCTTTACCCTTTTAAATACAGGTACTTAATGATGCCTCCAATTTTCCGATTTTCACAATTTCGGTGGACACCTTTTTTCTTTTAATTTATTGCTTAACTCTGGTTTACCTTTTTGACGTCACACTGACACTTCTAATAAGTTATTGTTCGTTGCTATGGTAACGCAATATTTTGTTAATGCATGGAACTGGTCTAACTAGATATCAATACATCCTCGTATACCGGACTTTTTCCAATGTACACCCACTCCAACGGCATGTGTGGTGTCGACTACTGAACCATAGCCAATGCCATCTTTCTCTTTGGGCTGAGTAAGGCTTCGAGGATCAGTTTTTGACACATTTTACATGGAAGAAGTGTCAAAAATGAATACACAAGGCCATGCTCAGTATTGAGTCTTTGTTCATGTCACCATAACATGATTTTAATTAGTTGTTAACGTATGGTGTGTTCGGAATTGCTTAAGCATATAATTATTATGATTAATATACTAATTGAACATTCTCCGTATTAGAAATCAGTCAATCAAAAATATTTTTCTAAATATTATTTATCTGCTAAAAGCAATTAACAACTTTTGAAGAGACCTTGAAATTACTTTGACCTAACTAGTCGGTGCAAGGTTAATATTATTATTTATTATTTTGAAAAAATGTGTAGCAGATAAAACGTAACAAAATTTTCGGTATAATTTGAATATTTATTATGCTTAATCAAAATATTTGAAATGGGTGATTGCAAGTCTGAAAATTTCCATACAAGAAGGTTTAAAATAATAATTTATAACATAATTTAATGAGACAAATGTTTCAAAACACATGGAAACATTTGAGAATAAAATAAACGAATTGGTATGAAAATTGTATTTAAAACAAAGAGTTTAGTGTCTTTCCCTGACTTTCTTCTTGGCCTTTTTATAGTATATTACATACCTAGCGGGGAGGTAGATCATTACAGCCCAGGCGTTGTTAGAGACCCGAGGGCCGTGGGTCTGTAAAAGCCGTGGATGGAATGATCCTTCCCGCGTGGTATGTATACTATTTTATTCACAATCGCTTAATTACAAGCTTTTAAAAACATTAATTTTAAGAAAATTTGTTATCACAATTTAATATTTTTTTCGACAAAGAACTTCATGAATCTGTTGCTGGCAATATTACTAATTTATTGGTTTTGACAATTATGTCATAAAATATTCTTTCTGTCACGAAGTTTTAATTTTTTTGCTCAAACAAGTACATAATGTCTTATTTTTAATTAACCTGTACTCCTCCGGAAGTCCAAGAAGCTGCGGTCGACGGAATAATTCCGTAGAAAAGCAAAGAAAGGTATTAACTTTTTTTTGAAACAAGCTTAACACAGTATTGTCACACTTAGAAAAGTAACAGTCTATAAGCGTACAGGATAATGATTTCGAGCGTAACAAGTCTTTCAGGCACGTTTTGACTTGCTCTGTATTTGTATCACACCTAATTAGGATAAACCATTTGATCTTGATTTGATATACTTACATAGATTTATGTCACTATGTCACGACGAAGGTAGTATAGGTGTTATAGTTTTATATTAACTTTGTCAAACTAAAACACAAGCATTTTAGTTTTGTGTTTAATTAGTAGAATTTCCACATGTTCTTTATCGTATTGTTGAAGGTAATAGTTAAAAAACTAACTATATAACTATTATAGCTAATTTGGTGATAAAATTGTGTAAAAATACTTTGAAAACCCATTTGTCATTTTTTAAATAATTATATGTGTGAACTGTACCTATATTCTTTTAATTCAAGCTTATTATTTTTGGTATTTATTAAGGGTTCTGAAAGCTGACAGTTGTCAGAGAATTATTACTTCGAAGAGCAGTTAGCTATAGAATATCGGTCAGTATTTTCCTGTTGTAATGAGAAAAACCTATAAAAAAACTTATACCAGACTAGCTGACCATGGGAATCGAACGCACTCAAAGCGATTCGGATTCAAGTCTAAAGCGCTACTTCTACTCCTGTTGCTCGATAAAATAATTCATGATTAATTTTAACGTGGTTATTACTGAAGTTTCTTAACGTCAACTACAATTATTAAATTGTATTGGTCATTTTATTCCATTCCATATTGGGAAAAACCTATCCCTGTCTCGTCAATAGCGTTTGACGAAGTTCCATTAGGTTATTTTGTATATAACGTGGTTTTGGAACAACGATATTATTTGTTACAATTATAACAAAACTATAAGAATTAGGTATTTGCTAATATTTTAATCTTCAGCTATTACACCAATCTCATTTACTGCCCGACATTTGTTACCCCAATTTAATAAAGTCTGAATAAACGAATAGAATCGCATACTTTTGAGTGGGTTCAAGAAGATTTTTGGTATATAAAGCATAACATTTATTAAATACATGTCAATTACAAGTATTTCTTAATTTTAAAATATAATTAATTACAGACCACAGCCCCTAATGTAACTACTAGTATCAGTTTTGCAGTATGCATCGTAAGTTGTCCACGCCTCAAACCCATTTCCCCTCATTCTTTGAAATTCCTGGTAAATTTTCTTGATGCAGACTACATCGTCATCAATATTGTCATCCCTGAACCTGGAGCAGGGTTCGTTACATCCTTTGTCTGGAGCTTGGTCACACCTACATTAAAATATCAATTTATATACGACACTAAGGCCCGGTTGTACAATTGTAGCTTAGTAAAGGCTCAAGTGTGAACTCAGGTTCAGCGACATATTGCTGTTGTACAAAGTAAGCTTACGGTTGAGCTTGATTTAAACCTTAAGCTTAGTAAAGCCTTTAAGAGGGCAGGTTTAATGTAAGCTTAAGCACGGGACATAAATTGTCACGTTACGTGGCTTAAATGTAAATAAATTGTATGCAAACATACATAGAGGAAATTTCTTGCAAAACCAATAGGTACGAACAATCCCCCAAAATGTCAAATTAGTTAGGTGACATCTTCATTTGACAAACATTTTTTATCAAATTTACTTCATACGCATGCGTCAGTTCAAAATAAGTTCTACCAACACTTGCAAATATAGGTTTAGTAGAGCTGATACTGAACCATGTTTGTACAACAGGTTTAGGGTTGAGCTAAGCTTATATTTTAAGCCCAGCTCAGTTGAACTCAATTTTAAGCTTAAAATGTACAACCGGGCCTAAATAGAATAATGATGATTGGATAGAAAATTTAAACACGTTAAATAATTAGAAGAAAATTCAAATTAATGTTGTATTTGGCTACGTCTTATTTGTCATCTACGTATAGAAAAAAACAATAGCCTTGATTACGTAATGAAATAAACAAACAAAAATGCTTACCAGAACAATTGAGAAATTTGGAAAAGTCCATTGTCGTGAGAAGATGTATTTTCTGCGGCAGTATTATAATTCGACTCATGCTGGACGATGCAAATCCATGTAGAAATTTGGTCTCTTGGTAAATGGTATTTATTAAGTAACTCTTTAGCCAATGTGCATTTGTCGTAAATTCGACAATACACTAGAGATACATTTAAGATAAAGAAAATCAGTTTGTTAGAAATCATAATGACGTATCAGATTTGCTAAAATAAAAACCAAATTAAATTATTTTGTACAATTCTCTTCCAGTAAAATAAGGTTTTTTACCAAAATTAAATGATAAGTATATAAACTTTTACTTTTATTGTCAAAATAAACATATTAAAAACTTATATCAGCACCACTTCAGAAAATGGAAGGTTTTAAGGGAGAAAAAAATCATATTATCAATTACAATTAAAAAAAATGATTTTTGTTTTTTGGGAAAATGTTTGAGAAGAAATTGTAAAGGGTTTTATCCCCTTCCTGTTGACCAATATTGATCTGAAATTTTGTACATACCTTTAGCTCTAATAACAATGTATATTAAACCACTCAATATGGATATTAAATACAATTTCCAGCAAAGTTAAATTATTAAAAATTGTTTGAGAAAGGACAAGCTTAGGAGACACTGAGTAGAATAAAGCCTTTGAAAAGATTAGGTATTGACAAGTTAGACTGTAACAAATTGACAGCAGTAGCAAACTACACACCATAACGGGGCTTCTTACAAACAAAATAGGGCTGTATAACGAAGACCTTACATGCAGAAGATGCAAAAAGGACACCGAAACAGCTCTGCACATATTATGCAACTGTGAGTCGCTGGACCACAGGAGGCAGAAACTGTATGGAAGACCCCAAATGACTCCAGAAGAGTTCTACAACCAACCAGTAAAGAACCTGTATGAGCTAATATAGGGAACGGATTAGCTGAATAGGCTGTAGTCAGAACACTAGGAGGATCCACAATAAGCTCAAGAGGCTGAGGTGGTGGAGGCTCCAAAAAAATAAAAAATAAAAAATACAAATTAAAATACTAAAGAAGGCTTACCTATCTCAACTTGTAACTAGTATATACTGCAAGTAGGACCTTTATTTATATTATTCTGCCACCTATAATCCACCTGATAAAAAAATTCTAATAATAATATATATATACTTAAAAACCTATTTAACATAATGGGCTTGTTATCAATGAAATATTTTCTCGGGTTTTTCTACGTTATTTTGTAAAACTGAATAATCAAAATAACAGGTAAAATTTTTAGCTCTTTAACTTTCCCCACTACTTAGATATTAAAGGTTGAAAATGGAGCTCCGTTAAAAAGCGGCAGAACCGACTGTGACGCCACAGTATATAAACTTTTACTTTTATTGTCAAAATAAACATATTAAAAACTTATATCAGCACCACTTCAGAAAATGGAAGGTTTTAAGGGAGAAAAAAATCGTATTATCAATTACAATTAAAAAAAAATTGTTTTTTGGGAAAATGTTTGAGAAGAAATTGTAAAGGGTTTTATCCCCTTCCTGTTGACCAATATTGATCTGAAATTTTCTACACACCTTTAGTTCTAATAACAGTACAATTATATGGATATTAAATACAGTTTCCAACAAAGTTAAATTATTAAAAAGTTTAGGAGACACTCAGTAGAGTAAAGCCTTTGAAAAGATTAGGTATTGACAAGTTAGACTGTAACAAATTGACAGGAAAGAAACCTTGTAATAATGAGGCAGAAACTGTATGGAAGACCCCAAATGACTCCAGAAGACTTCTACAACCAACCAGTAAAGAACCTGTATGAGCTAATACAGGGAACGGATTGGCTGAATAGGATGTAGTCAGAACATTAGGACGATCTACAATAAGCCCAAGGGGCTGAGGTGGTGCCGGCGAAGGGACGGCTCCTTTAAAAAAAAATAAAAAATACAAATTAAAATACTAAAGAAGGCTTACCAATCTCAACTTGTAAATAGTATATACTGCAAGTAGGACCTTTATTTATATTATTCTGCCACCTAATCCACCTGATAAAGAAATTCTAATAATAATATATATACTTGAAAACCTATTTAACATAATTATGTACAGGGTCAATTTATGATAAAATATTCAACCTGATCCTAACCAATTTCGTAAAAATTCACAGACACTCGCACACACACAAAATGTATGTTTTCTTTAGTCAATAATTATCTTTCGCTCATTTTCTACTGTCTCACCATACTCTTAATTCAACTTGAACGAATAAATTGAATCGTATTCAAATTACACTAAAATTGTGAAAAATGTACGATTGTTTTGTAAGTAGAGGATTCATTAAACAAGAAGCTTTAAAAGACACCAATATCCTCTATAAAGGATATTATTAACAATGAAAAATTAAGTGGAAGAAAAAAATGTAGTGATTTTCAATCTCATCGTCTGTACAATGGCCAACAGGATGTACTAAGAAGAAAAATATATTCCCTCTATGAAAGCCAGATTGTTCCTACTTTGGACAATCTAAAAGGGAAGCTGGAAGAAGATGACACCAATATAAATATTATCCCGGCCACTTGGAGATTCAATTTTTCTTCAGGATATTAAAAAGTACCGATGCGAAAACAGATCTATAATCTGCCTGGACGAAGCATGGTTTGATACACACGATACAGTATCCAAACGATGGGTTGATTCCAGTAAAAACTGTAAGACTAAGGGCCAACTGCACCGGTTCTACTTAAGGATTTAAGTAACACTTAGGAAATATGTGTCGTAAGTCGTTCTTAACGTAAGTCGAAGTCTAGGTTCTACTTAAGTCCCACTTATGTGAAAGTGAGGTTATGTCTCGGCAGACCAAACTGTCAAAATATAGAGTAGAGAGCCTTTTTATTCGTATATAACTTTTTTAAGGTCTCTTTGTTTCTGGGTATAGCTGCGGGCGCATTAGCATTGAATTCTCTTGTTATTTTATCCCACGCAGCATCTTTTTCTGCCCACGTTATCCCATCTGTTTTCTTACACTCGACGATTTTTTTATATTTTGCTACACAATGCATCAAATATAAACTTTCGTCGTTATTGAAATTAGGGCCGCGGCGGGCACGCACTGCCTTTGTAGTTTTATCCATTTTAATCACTGGGTGTCGCAAACCAAAGATTATATATTATACAAACTTCAATATTGATTATATTTTGTATTGTCATTTTCATGATTAATTAGTGTCATATCTGTCACATTTCAATTTTTACCAGAACCAAAATCCCTGTCCGCCTGTCCACATCCTGTGTTTAGTCGACTTAGCTAAATAAGACGCGGTGCAGTTGAATTACACTGAGTATTACTTAAGGAATAAAGTTTCACTTACGAAAGTATTACTTAGAAGAAGAAACGGTGCAGTTGGCCCTAAGGCACCTTCAATCAAAGGAAAGCGCGTAACTATTATTCAGCTGGACCAGAAAACGGATTTGTTCCAAATTGTCTGCTGTTGTCTGCAAAGAATATTAAGGATTCAAGCTTGGATTATCATGAAGATACAACTGCAGAAATTTTTTCAAACTGGTTTCAAAATCATCTTATGAAAAATATTCCCGACCACAGAGTAATTGTAATGGATAACGCAAGCTGCCACAGCCAAACTCATCAATTAGAAAGACTGAAATTCAAAAATATTTGTTACAAAATGATATTTATTTTGAGCCTGATTACAAGAAGGATCAACTTTTGGAGGTGTTAAAATCATATGCTAATAAAAAAACAATATGCATGTAACAGTTTACCTGAGGAACAGGGACTTACTGTGCTACGTCTTCCTCCATACCATTGTATCTTCAACCCCATAAAGAATTTGTGGCATCAAGTAAAATCAAAGTTGAGAGCAGAAAATGTTAATCCTACTTTGGGTCCCAGTGTTATAGAATTAATTAAAAATGTAGTTAATAATGTTCCTACCCATTCAAAGCTGGAAAAATTCTGTACAGCACGTTATAAAAATTGAAGTTATTCAAAATAATATAGAGCCCATTGTAAAAATTAATCCTAATGATAAGTCTGACAGTGAAACAGATATAGATTTAGTATAATATTAAATCATACCAATAAAGTTGGATATTGTTTTTTTTACCTGGATATAGTTTATTTAACTTAATAGTATTTAATAATCTCTCATTTAGGAGGAAAAAGAAAAAAGTTTAGATTAATGGTCTTCACATATTAAATAAAAAACAAAGGATGTATGATAAAAATACAAAAAGATAGATATTTGTGAATTTGATCTTTTTTAAAATAATTTTAAATAGTCCGCCAATGGCCCATTAATTTTATGATTGCCGGCAAAAGTTTGAGTTTGAGACAAACTATAAAAGAAATGCGCCACTAAGCCCTTGTTGGGTCAAACGGCTTTGGTACGAAAAGTACCAAGATTTTCAGATTGATATCCATATATCTGTAAGGGACCATACAATATTTAGGTTATTATGGCGAAAGTAGCTTGCAAAGTGAAAAAACCAGATAAGGTGACAGAATACTCAAAATCTCTGTCTGATACGCTTAGGCATCGATGGGAAATTAATAGAATGAACAAGTAGTTATTTAAGTGACAAAATACGATGTGGAATATATTTAATCAGGTATTGAGGTATTCTCTGGGGTACCCCAAGGATCTCATACATGGCCACTGCTTTTTTATCTAT
The DNA here is from genome assembly GCA_949126875.1 of Lochmaea capreae. Taxonomy (NCBI): domain Eukaryota; kingdom Metazoa; phylum Arthropoda; class Insecta; order Coleoptera; family Chrysomelidae; genus Lochmaea; species Lochmaea capreae. The sequence continues at coordinate 24,501,905 of OX421404.1, forward strand.
TAATACTGTATATAGTACAAGCGTTTGCAGTACGGTGAAAACCAAAACTGTATAATTAAGTTTTTAAGGGCACTAATATGTATAATTAAAAATGTAATATATTTCTTTTACTCTTACATATTCTATTCTATTCTAAGAGTAATATTATTCTAATTCTAATACAAAAATAGGAGAATAAGTATTATGTGCTTACTAAAAGCCCACCGTGAGTTGTCTGAAAATATTCTATTCTATAAAAAAAACTCTTTTTGTCGTTTTCAAATACCTAAAGCACGCAATAAAGGAATGTTAGTTGAACATAATTAAATGATTGCATCTAACAAAGAATTTATTCAAAACATATTTCTGAAGCATTGCAATCATTCTAATTAAAATGAAGTATTCAAAACATTGTAAATTCTTGCTATACTCTCCGTGGCGTATTGTTTTGAATTATTTTGTACTAAAAGAATTTTTTAATTTCACTTTCAGCTCGTCTGGTATGTACTTTTTAAGGACATTGTATACAAAAACGAAGGTATTACAAAACAAAATATGAAAGATAGAATTGAGTAGCGAACAAGATAAAGTACTTGTATAAATCAAAATGGAAGACAATTTTTGATCTCTATTTTTTTATAAAATATTTAAACAATAATAAACAATATGTATGAAATTAGTAAGAGAGAGGTAGATGGTGTGCTTCAACAATTATTTGCTACTATGCCTGAGGTCGGGCTCCCACTACTAGTGTATTTGGCAAGTTTGCAAATATTTGCAATTCAAACCACACCTGGACAGAGGATGGACAACTCTAAATAATGGTTTAATTCGTACAACAAGCACATAGTAGATAATTACTTTCCTTATTCAGTCGAGCTGTGTAACCTTGAATAACACCTGCCGACTTCTTTTTGAAAATAGCTCAGGCTCGTGAGGATGATGTGGCGAAGGCTGTTCTGTACGCATTTATTTCGAGCAGAGTGAGATATCAATAGAAATCGATAATACTATTCAAATCAATAACCACTATTAATATTGCCACTCAATATTAATATCATTCATTAATATGCAATAAATAGAATATTATACCATAAAACTCCGTCAAAATTGTTCGTGGAGTACCAGGGAAACCACGTTGAAAAAACTCGCCAAGTATTACACTACCTCCCAGGTGGTGAGGAAATGCGTGCCTATTGTATACACTGTGTCCGTAAAGTATGGAACAAATCCATTTTTAGCTAAACAGACCATTTTAAGAAATAATCCTGAAACACGTCGATTTTTTATTTTAATTTGCCGTATTTTATAATAATAACCTAATATACAGGGTGAATTACTTTCGAGTAATGACGTCACCGTCATTTTTTTAAATGGAACACCCCCATTTTGTCTCAATTTTCGGATTACTCTAGCTGAGCTGATTCCAATTGGTACAGGGTGGACAACAATACAATAGTTTAATGTGTGCTCATAAAGTAATCCTGGAGGTTTTGATGAAAGTTTATGGTTTCAACAGGATGGTGCACCTCCACATTATGCTGTACATGTTAGAAGGTACCTGGATAAAATTTTTCCGAACAGGTGGATTGGTATTGAATTGAATGGCCAGGGAGGTCACCAGATTTCAATCCTTTGAATTATTTTATGTGGGGCCATCTGAAGAATGTTGTGTATCAAACGAAACCAGCAAATATTCAAGAATTAAAAGAGAGAATTCGGACAGCAATAAACAATATTTCTTAAGACACAATAAACAAGGTTCAACAAGAATTAGTACATCGTTTGGGTTACTGGCAAATACAGCAAGGGCTACATTTATGAAGTCATGTATTTCATCATATTCTGTCCGCTAGACAAGTATTTTTGATAATATTGTTAATTTAACTAATACGAATGTTACGCGTTACTTTATGAGCACACATAAAACTATTGTATTTTTGTCCATCCTGTACCAATTGGAATTAACATGTGATACATTTTTGGAATCAGCTCAGCTAGAGTAATCCGAAAATTCAGACAAAATGGGGGTGTTCCATTTGAAAACAATGACGGTGACGTCATTACTCGAAAGTAATTCACCCTGTATATTGAAATATTATTCTAAAATACGGTAAATTAAAATCAAAAATCGACATGTTTCAGGATTATTTCTTAAAATGGCCTGTTTAGCTAAAAATTGGTTACGGACACAAAGAATATAACTTGTTTGACTTTTGGTATTGCGATATCTCAGAAATGGTAGTTCTTAAATAAAAAAGTATGAAGTAAATTTTTGTGTATAATTTTATTATCTACAATTTTGGTTTGAACACGAGAAAAATCCAAAAAAACGAAAATTTCGAACTTTGAACTTGAATAACTTGTTTAACACACATGGGATCGATGGTGCCTTTAAACACTTTATTTCGAATGGTGTACCCAAGGTTTCTGCCAAAAATTTAGCTCTGTCGGATTTTTGTTATTTGATCACCATTTTCTGCCTAAATTTACAATAATAAAAGTTTCGTCATATTTAGTTCCTCACTATAGTCACTCACTTCACTGATGATTTTTAGTCTAATGACTTACAAGTTGATAACCAAGGTTATTATATTTGGAAACATACTTTACAATCCACAATGTTGAATGTAGTGCTCAGTATTACCCCTGCAGTAGGGTTCATAAGTTACCCAGGCTTTAAATCCATTGTTTTTAATACGACGAAATTCATTGTAAATTTGCTTGACGCACTGGACATCATCATATATGTTGTCGTCTAAGAAAAGGTAGCAGGGTATATTGCATCCTTGGCCAAAAGGTCTGTCACACCTAAATATAACGAGAATAAAATCTTTAAGCTTAAATATTGAAAAAACTGATATTCGATTGTCCCTGATATAGGCTGTGCAAATTAATAAAAGAGGAGAACACATTTGAAGGTTAATAGGTTCATCTATTTTGGTTAAACCATTGTTGTACAATGATTAGCTGGAGCATAGATAGTAGATGCATAAGACCTCAATATGAAAATACATGTATATATTATTTTAGATCAATAAAACTTATTAATAACAAAACTGAAATATTATATTGATTTTATTTAATAATTATTGAAACATTACACGAAGTAGGGGTTAAATACTTAATTTGAACCGCATTTTTGGTTTTAAAGTTTTGTGGTAGTGGACATCATCGAATGCTTTACCAAATAAAGTGAAAGGCAAGTATTTGAGTAGTAACACCAAAATGGCGGACGAGAATACCTATGTCTCTAGTAACACATGGGCTGAAAAGTCCCGAACCTGACACATAGATGGCGCTAGTTTTATTGAAATGACCTGTTTTCCAGTTAGTACTAACCTTAAAAATACAGCTGTCAAAATTTCATGATATTCTATTAATTAGTTCGTGAGTTATTGTGCTAAGAGTGACGCTACTTTTAATATTTTCAAAACATTGGATCAAAAGTAGGTTGAAAAGTGCTATGACGTCTCCGGTCCATTAGAAACAACAATAAAACGATGGCAAATAAGGCGGTAACACCAGAAAACATAAAAAAAATCCACAAAATCGTTTTGAATGATCGAAAAGTGAAGCTGCGTGAGTTAGCTGATATCGAAAAGATATCAAAAGAACGTGTTGGCTTTATATTGCATGAGCAATTGACTATGAGAAAGCTCAGTTCAAAGTGGGTGCCGCGTTTGATCACTGTTCATCAAAAACAAGAACGTGTTGATGCTTCTGAGCTGTGTTTGACCATGTTTAAACGTAACAAACCGGAATTTTTTCGTCGATATGTGACAATGGATGAAACACTTCTCTCCGGAATCAAAATTATCGTCATCTTAGAGGACAACAACTGGAGAACCTCGTCCAAAGCGCCCGAAAGCACAACAATCAGCTGGAAAGGTTATGGCCTCGGTATTTTGGGATGTAGGTACGTGGTGTCGTATTCATCGACTATCTTGAAAAGGGAAATGCCATCAACAGGGAATATTATATAGCGTTATTGGAGCGTTTGAAGACCGAAATTGCAAAGAAACGTCAGCATATGGCAAAGAAAAAAATTTTGTTTCATTAAGACAACGCACCGTGCCACAAGTCAATCAAAACAATGGCAAAACTACATGAATTGAACTTAGAATTGCTCCCACATCCACCGTATTAACCAGATTTGGCTCCCAGCGACTACTGGCTGTTCGCAGACCTAAAAAAAATGCTCACCGGTAAGAAATTTCGGTCGAATGAAGAGGTTATCGCTGACACTAAGGCCTATTTTCAGGCAAATCATAAATTGTTCAACAAAAGTGGTATTGAAATGCTAGAGCGGCGCTGGAATGATTGCGTTGTTCCTGATGGAAATTACGTTGATGAATAAAACTAATTCTGAACAAAAAAACGTGTTTTTTTTTAGGCCCGGGACTTTTCAGCCCCTGTGTTACTTATTTAAAAAAAGACAGTTTTTAAATGAAAACGGTTCATGATAATAACGACTTTATTTAGTTTTCATGTGATCACCTTGTATATTAGATGATATAATTTGTTTACCTTTCTTCGTTTGTAAAATAATAATCATTATGTCGTGAAGTAATAGCTAATTATGTATCAATAGTTGAAAGTTAGCTGCATTGCTAATATATCAAATGAAATGTGGTGGGAAACTATTTTTCTGCGTCATGATTTGGATAAATCTTTTACTGCACAAAATTTGTTTTAGAGTCCGTTTCAATAAAGAAGAAGCCACCTGAAGTTGGCGTACCGACCTGCGCATAAGTCAAAATCCGTCGAGCGATCGTTCCATGCCATTGGCGTTACAAGCGATGTTTCATGCCGACAGAAATTAAATTGTTGACATTTGAGGTTGTGTTTGAAACAATCATTTACTGTCGAATATTTTTCATTTTTGAATATTTTAAGACGTTCTGCTAGTTTATTTGTGAGTGCTGTGTGTTTTATTTGATCTAAAACCATGCCTCCTACAAAACTGGTTGGTGTTTGAAGAAAAGTTATCCACAGTGAAGGCCGACAGATTCTTAAAAACGTTGCAACTTTTATGGAGTCTGAAGCTGAACAAGGAATCCAAATTCCTTTAAAAAACCATCGGTAAGTCAAATAAGAAAGTATAATAATCCAATATATTACTCATGGCATTCAGATTGTTGTAAAATATATGGAAGAGTGTAAATTACTTCAAAAATAATTGAATTCTGCTAATAATTCATATAGTCTGCTGCACTTAGCAGTTATTTATATGGTTCTAATACTTCTAATATTGTGTTACCTTACAAAATGTGAAAACGTTACGCTACTGATTTAGATTAAAATATCAATTTTTAAATATGGCGCTGGTTTTGACATCAAGGTCGCGCATCGACTGCAACTTCAGGTGTTGACGAAACTTGGTGCATGTAAAATTAGGTAGGTATTATTTCCTCAAAGTAATTTTTTATTCTGACAACTTTATTACGTTCCTTTAGAGAACCAGACACTATATGAAACAATTCCATTTCATCATTCTCGCTGTCATCACTATCTTCGCTCATTAATACCGAAATACCTATTACAAAAGTTACTTATATGCTTCATCGATAACATTTGAATTAACGCAACTTTTTTTTTCATTTTAAAAGCTTGAATGCTAATTCGTTGGGGATACTACAACTACTTATAATAATATATCCACAGCACACCCTCAATATATTTATATTATTATTATCTAATGGGTTAGGTGTAGAGACAACCGATCTTGTCTCTGGTTAGGTGCCAGAGATAATATTTGTTGCGTTGTTTTTACAGTATTCTGTTCAGCTCTGTTGAGATAATTTTCAATCTGAGCGGGTGACCAAAGTGAGCAGGACATACTAAAAAGAATGCGCAAAAATAATAAGTGGAGGAAAGAGGAAAGTGTATTATAAAATGGTGATGAAATTATTGGTGTTTCCATATAAGTGCTCACACATTTTGAAACCGCTTCAAAATAAATCAAGTTCTGGTTGTTTTCCTTATGGTTTGAGGCATAGAGAAATGTTATATAATTTTGTCTATGGTTTGAGGTTATGATCAACTGAACAGAGCAAGTAATCAGAACCGAGCCCCCTCTAGAGGTAGTGTAAAAAGAATACGCAAAATCATTCAAGTGAACAGAGCAACTGAATTGCTCGAGCAAATTCTGTAAAAAGAACACACCAAATATACACAAGCTATGTGCTTTGCAACTAAAACAGAAAACATCTGATCAAATGAAACGTTGCCAGATGAATTATTAGTAATCAATTTATACTCTAAATTTTGAAAAATGGGCGATTAGATCTATCTTGTTTTAAGAAATTTATTGAAATACATTAAACCACAACTAAAAATAAATTAAAATAAGTAAAATTATATAACTTGAAGTAAATATTAAATAAAATATGGCAACAGCGTAAACTACCAAAGAATACTATCCGGAAATTCCTCAAACGGAGAGTATCCTGTCAGATTACTATCCTATCCACGTTATCTAAAACCGAACGCACCCCAGTATCGCCAGTTGGAACAAACCTAATATTTGTTATTATACAGGTTGACCCAGAAATTGCATTATAAATAGAACTGCACGTCAGAAGACAGTTTCCTTAGTCCACATGGACTTTATAATTTTTTACTAGGTCTTATAAGGGAGAGTGAAATTTTATTACAAACTTACCAATATCTAGCGGAAATCTGAAACAGTCCGTAATCATTACTGCCCCAACTAGCGGCACGTGTATTGTAACCAGATTCGTGATGAATAATACAAATCCATGTTGAAATTTCATGACGTGGAAAATAGTATGCATTCAATAATTGATTCGCCAATGTACACGGATCAAATTGATGACAGTTTATTACGGTTAATTGAGCACTCAATAAAAATAGAAAAATTTTGAGAAACATGGTGAAAACTTGCTATAGTTATGTCTGAAATAAAAAATATTATCAATTTTATATTCACTTATTTATTAAAGTTTGTTCAGACACGGTTAATGGAACAGTAGCCAGATCCGTGACAATCTAAACCGTACTCTTATTAGAAAAAGAGTGTCTAGAAAGAAGAGGACGCTGAAACATGGAACAGCAATGGAAGACTACCAACAACTTCACATTTAAACTAGTGACGTATCTGCATTACAAGTTGCATAATTACTGTAAATTTTTGTTTTAATTTTTTTCTGTTATTCTAAAGACTAAATTTGAAATAAGTTTATTTTTAAACATCCCATTTGTCACTTATTATTATTACCTAATAAAACATGGGGTCAAAAACTTAACCTATTGATAAACAGCAAAGAAATAAAGAAGTACATTTTTTAATACAAAATAACTTTTTTATTTTTTTTTTAGATGAAAAATAACTCAACATAATTTCAATAAGACACCAAGATTAGATTAAAAATGGATTTACAGGACCGGACTTTGTTCTTTAACGGTGCATTTGAACTAATATGAAATAATTTTGACCAGGACTGTAGATAACATGAAAATACTTACCAGGAAAACTCACACTCAGGTGACTTACTCTCTCTACCTTTATTTCGTCGAAAATTATTCATTTTAACTTTTATAACAATATATTTATCTAAAGAATCACCACATTGGTTGATAACGAGTATCTGTATTTAAATATAAATTACTAATTTCTTGGTTTAATTATGAAATTTCCAAAATTTCCCCATTATATCACCGATATTAATTCTTTCAAATTTATCAGCAATGTATTTATACTTTAAAAACCGATAATGTTGGTAAAAATGTGGGTTTTCATCTTGATAATGAAAATACTTTTTTATAGGAATATGTTGTGAAATTAAGTATAAAGAACAATCCAACAAGTTACCCAATAGTGGACTGAAAAAGGGGCAAAATGGTTTAAATTTTTTTGGTTATGAGGACCTCTTTGCCTATGATGCTAAGTATCACAAAAGCTGTTATTGTCAGTACATTGGTAAACGAATCATTACAGCTTGTCAAAATTAATCTGATAGTACCACGACTTTGCAACCATTAAGAGATGAAAGTGTATTATCCAACTCAACCAGCTCAGACTCCACTGCCTCTTACAAAATCAACGCGAACGAAGATTTCCAGGTTATTGAAGAGAACGAAATCCTTATTTTATATAAAGCGGCGGGTATTTTAAAGAAAAAAAACTAGAGAATTTGATATTCCACAAAGCGGTGGCCCATGGAGGTGCGGAACCTTTTAACTTCAAGTAACTACTGCTTGAAAACTATGATACTTAGAATAGTGATTCTTGTTTTAAAAACTTCCTTGAAGCTTTAGCTTTATTTGGTCCGCAGATAGTTTGGTGAAATTTTGAAAAATAAAAATGTTTCTCGATTACTGAAAATAGTGCTGCAAAAAAAGTAAAGATTAAAGTTTTGTTTAGCTTTACAAAAAAACTAGGTTTTCTATACTAATGAAACTAACGCAGTAGTCTCCGCTTACGTTTCTTCTGCCGATTAAAAAAAAAAAGTTAAAAATATCTTGTCTAGTTCCGGAGATATCGCGAGTTCTGTGTGAAAATGTAATAAAACATAATTTTTGACAAATTTCGCAATAAAAAGTGTTGCCCCTATTAAAAAATGTTGTAATTGCCGATTTCAGATGGCCAGGGACCTACTCTATCATTTTGTAAAGACCACATGTGGTTGTACCTAAAAAAAAATCGAGAAGGAAGCGACTTTTTCTCCGTTTTTCAGTCGACTACAAGCTGCATTTGGACGTTGCGAGATAGTTATATAACGTTGGGCTAGACAACCCAACGTTGGCATCCAACGTTGTAATTACCACGTCACGACCCAAATTTGCACCTAAAAGGGGAATAGAAATTCGAGTCGTTACGACATCGGCAAAAGATTGATTTATTATTGTACATCGCTTACCCCCTTACCATTGTGAGCTGAACCCAATAGAGCTTATATGGGCACAAGTCAAAGGTTATGTTAACAGGAACAACAAAACTTTTAAACTTCAAGAAGTACGGCAACTTTTTTTTGGCGAATGTGACTGCCGAAAACTGGCAAAGCGCCATAAAACATGTTATAACTGAGGAGGGGAAAATGTGGGATCTTGACGACTTAAATATTTATTATTAACTTAGGAGAAGTCGATTCTTCAGATATTTCTGATGAAGAATTTAGTTAATAATGCTGTATATATTATAGTTAAAGTAATGTTCACCTGCAATAATATGTGTGTATATAAATCTTAGTGCACAATTACTTTGTATTTTTATTATAATATTAATTATAATAAACGTTAAGCAAAAATAATAAATAACCCTGTTCTACGACTATGGACCGTTTGGTTCACTGCGTATGCTTCATTTGCATTTTATAACATATTGTTATTTGACCGATAACCGGGTGGCCTGGTCACAATTTCTTTCTTCTTAGTCTAGATACATTGTGAAACATAAATAAGAGAGATTTTTGAGACACACGACCTCCGTTTTCCGTTTATTATAGGCGCTCTGTGCTGTCAACTCCAATGAAACGAACTTTAATAGTATAACTTCAGTAATTTATTTTGGAAGAACTCGACCAAAGATGGATAAATTATTTCTAGCTAACAATCTAATGTCTTAGTTTGAGTCATGTAAATTATGAACAGTATAATAATATACACATTTTTATTACCAGCAAAACAAAAATCTTCAACGAAGTTCAATTTTTTGATAAACCACGGCCAATATTGTGGCAAAAAACAAACGCGCCTCAAAAATTTTTAGAAAAAAGCGAAAAAAAAATTATGCCGTTTATTTATTTTCTTAATATGGCTGCATTTATATTTAAAAATAGTATGCAAAGTCTCCAGCAATACAGATGTTGGTCACAAATCTTTTAAAAGTGCATTAGAATATTTTTTTTCAAATAAATTCGTTAATCAAACAATGGCGGCCAAATCAGTTACAAGCCAACTTGGTGGACTTTGTTAAGCGAATACTACCAGACAGGAACACATTTTTTCCACACCTAATTGCGACCTTTCCCGACTTTCCTTTTCGTTAGACAATCAAATGACGGTATGTCAATCCAACGTCTTGAAAGTTGGCACGACGCCCCAATGACTAAATAGTGCAACTACCGTAAAGCCAACCTTACGGACCGTGCTTAAAGCGACGAAAAGACGATCTGTCATTAACCTCTCAACAACATCCTCACATCTAACCTGAAAATGGATCATTTTTAAGTGGTATTTATTCGAGAGTTCAACGGCTTGGTTTCCTTGGTTTATAATTATTTCTGGGCAAGTTACTCTATAAACCAGTTAAGGTATATATCATTTCAGATACAATAGACAAAACCATTTGGAGGTAAACACGAAACCAAACCAGTGTCAAAGCGGAATATAGGTGACACTGCCAAATGTTTATGTTTGTCTCATAATAGTAAGGCACTAAAGAGATGAGTATTCTTATCCGCCATTTTGGTGCCTGAATTTTATTGTTTTGTGATCTGTCGTGTTGACATATTGTGGTGATTATTTTTTGACGTTTCTTAAAACCAATGAAATGCTTCTTTATTTGTCACAAGGGTAAGTTTCAACCAATTATGTCATTATTATAGTGGGATTAAATCTCTTGTGATTATTCTCGAGAGCCCGCAGGGCTCGAGTGGCTATTTCCAAATGGTAACAAGTTTTCAAAAAATCTGTCAAATTATTTTCAATTTATTCTCACTCTCTTGTTATATTATTACTGAAAATTTTTCGATATTGAACAGAACATTTTATTTTACCAACTTTCCTTCAGACTATTAACACTAGAAAATTGAGAAAGTGCAACGAATGGATGCTGGCCACGTCTCTGAGTAGAAATGCCGAATCTCATGCCAAATACTTGACCAACACAACAACAACGTCAACGTATAACAAGGCACCAAAATGGCGGACGAGAATATCTATGTCTACAGCGCTCTAATAATAGTTTCTAGAAAGGTTTGCAGTTACTGAATAATATATAAAAATACTATCAGGGGCAAAACTACTGTTCCAAACTCACTTGATGGTTATTTGGTAAATCTATAAAGCCGGTTAAGTTGCATTTAGATCTCTTTCTGTAAAATGTCGATGAATGTCGACTCTTTCAGCTTCCCTTCTCACAAAATAATGTATCGCTTTTTGAAGTCCTTCCTATACACATACTTAACAGTATTAGCAATAATATTTTTTTAAGTTGAAAAAAAAAGAAAAAAGTCATTTTTAGGAGCAGGATCTCTATTATTTACCATTTTCAAATCGTAAACTGGACTGTCTAGATATGATTGTGGAGGTATCAAATTTAATACGACGTTTTGACAGTCCAAAATCTCTTAAACGGTTCATACGACTAAAATGAAGTTTGACAGCTTTAAACAGTTGAAATATAATTACTTTTATTTTGCAATGACATCCCTTTTTCCTGTCATTACCAGTAACATGATCACTAATTTTTTTAAATGGGACAACCGGTATATGATCACATTTTAAAATATACACAAGTGAGAAGTATAGAAAAGATTATTTGAATAAAATCTGATCAATCTTATCCCAGGTGCTCCAATGAAACTACTGATAAAATAAACTAAATTATATTTTTCCAAAATTATATTTTTTACACTCAAAAACTTTATATTTTACATTTTGCTATATACTTGTCAGTATTTCCTTTACAATAAGCGTCGTAAGTAGTCCAAGCTTTGAACCCATTACCAGTCAATCTTTTAAATTCGTTATAGATTTTCTTCACGCATTTTACATCGTCATCGATATTGTCATCTCTGAATTTTGAGCACTTAGTACCGCATCCAGCTCGCTTAGCTGACAAAACTGGATCACACCAATACTGTTGGCTAATTTGAAATAATCCATAATCCTTACTGATTTTGTTGAAGGCTTTTGTGTTGAAATTGGATTCATGTTGTACTAGAAATAAAACCAAAAAAAACCTCTTATTTTCGTTTTATATTTTTATTATTGTTTTCTTACTCACCTATACAAATCCATCGAGATATTTCGTTTTTAGGGAATTGATATTTGGTCTTTAATTGTTTTGCCAGATCACATCTATCGAATTTTTTGGCATTTATTGCGTAAGATATAAAAAATAAGCAAAATATTTTTGAAACCATTGCTAATATCTGGAACAAAATTAATATTATATACTCAAATTTACGCAAATATTATGTGAAGAATTCTTGAATTGCTCATCTTCGGCACCACCAGTCAGAGGCTTCGAGACCTCGGCACCTCGACCTTTAGGCTTCTTGTGCACTGGGTTATACTGTTTATGTGAAGAGCCCAGTAGCCCTTATCATGCTCAACAGCAGGGGCGCCGGAAGACCTGTTGTGTGTGTTTAGAGCTCAACACGCGTGGAAATTCCCCGTGTGGAATTCAACACGGGAAATTTTCAAGCGATATTCGAAAAAAGCGTCCACTGGCGCTGCAGTGACAGCAACGATCATGAGTGCTGCGAAATGAGAGAAAATGTTCTCTATCTCACTTGCACGCGCTTGACAAGGTGGCTTGTTACTTGTCACCACACGCTCGGAATTGGTTAGGATTTTGTAGTTATTACTAGCATCTATTGGTTAAATATAAAAATTATCTTCACACTGCTGTTTTACTGTAGACCAGAGGAGCCTAAAATTTTTTGTCTCTTGGACCACTTGTCATGTTTTCAAGTTTTGCATTTGACAACTATTTGCTTTGAAAGATCTAAAATTTTAACTCTAGTGAAGCATAGTGTGAAAAACACATTTTGTTTTCATATGTACCCCCAGTTTTTTTTCGCTGGTATAGACCCCATGCTGGTTATCTTCGACCCCTGGTAGATGTTAAAATCGACTAATCTGCTAACTACAAAGTCTACTTTTCCACACTATTATAATTTTAATTTTTTTTTGATGATATGATTCTCATACATTTGTTGTTGGGTATTATTATTATACAGTTAAAAAATAATTTTGAAATTTGATTTAAACAAATGTTTATAGAGTTTTTATAAAAATAGAACTTACCTTTTCAGTTTAGATCACTAGCTGGTGTCAAATGCATGGCTGGTTCGGGTTTTTATGTTGATCTGAATAACCACAAAAAGTTGATAATGGGTTTATCTACCAAATTTTATTAATTCCACTTAAAGAAAACTTCCTGACTAATTATAGACTGCAGTAATGGCATAAATATACGCGCCAACCCAGTGATACATACAGTGTGTACATAGAGTATGGAATTAATTGTTTATTTTCCAAATAATAATTTTGAAAAATGTCGCAAGGGGTTCCAGGAGCATTGAAAAAAATTACCATCAACAATATATATTTAAAATAAATGGTAATACATAAAACAATAAGGTGATCAAATTAGATTTATAAGTATCAGACATGGGCGACTTTAAATTCGTCCATAAGCTAGTAGCAAATATTTTTTTTAAATATTACATTTTTTAAAATTCTTGCTGCATTACATCCTCGCCTAACCTAAGTAGATTGTAAAGAGAAATGTATGTCCGCCATATTGTTCTGGAGGAAGTTTGTGTATTTTGGCAATTGGTTGTCAGACAGACTTTGTAGAACAATGTTAATATAATATATATTTTATCCAAATAATAAAAAATTCACAAATAACACAGTCAGTAAACTGTCTCTAAATTAAATTAAATAATAATAACGACTGGTAAATTTTTTTGAAAAAGGATGCTAATGAAGAAAGAGCTAGCAAATGATATGTCAATATTATAATAAAAACTCGAGCTGTGCGTTTCCAAGACAAGACCCAAGCGGACTGAAGTTAGCCCGAGGTGAGACCTGATACACAGACTAGGGAAGTAACAGGAGCAGGAGTGCATCCCCAAATCTCTCAGAATGAACAAACGTTAACTGACAGCCATTGATACTTTAAATAGTCGTGATATAACACCGAGATTGCAGTATACATTTTGTCACCATAAATATGTACGCTCTAGTTGTCTACCAAGAAACACCGTGTCCTTTATAAATTGTATACGCGGTATACTTTACATTACAACGTTTTAAGCAATAATTCTGTATCTCTTTTCCCATCTATGTCTACCAAAAAATATTTATTAGTCTGAATTCGAAGTCAACAAACTCCGATCTAATTCTAAGACGAGAAATGTGCACTACTATTTTCTTATACATATAATAACATTACACACAAATGCAACTTCACACTAAAGTTTGTAACATGTCTATCGACCTGTTTCGATTTTATAAAATAAATCCTCTAATCTCCGCTCGCCGTCACACTAGCCACAGCAATTGAAGGTAAAGTATATTTTCCACGTTGCGACAAATCGCAGCGAGAAAAAGTACAATCAACATATCGATAGTTTTTTGCTTCGACTCATCCAGGCATAGGGGAAACGTTACGTGTTGCCAACTCCGTTAAAAAATTGGCAGTTCTGGTTTCATAACCTCACAGTGTTAAAAAAGTTAGCGGGTGAAAATAAAGCAAAAAGGAGTAGTTTATCTAGAATCAAGTTAACAGAATGAATAAGGAAAACATTGAGGGAATTGTTTTAGTAACAGTAATTAGTATTATGGCCTGTGCTGCTTTACTAGAAGAAAACGTAGAAGGATCCTGTGACAGCAATGTTAGAGCGTAGCAGCCAATATAAATTTTGGGTTGGTGCGACAAAATCCACCAGAAAAGTTACCAAGTCGCAGCGACTTCTCGCTCGAAATTAGAGCAAGGTCTAATTCATGCGACCGACGCGCCCAATGAAAAAAAAACACCAATTTGCATGCAACTTTTTCGAGTTGCAGCGTCAACTCGCACCGTGGAAAATGGACTTAAAACTTTGAAAAATTTGAGATAGATTAGGTACGTCTTTACTATTAGAAGGTCGCTAGTGGAAAGGAAGGGCGAGGCTCCCAAAATGGAAGCTGCCATTGCCATAATATATGTCAATTGTCTTAGCGGTCAGAGTAGGAGAATTTGAGATCACAAATCTATAATTGGAAGTGGGTAGTGTGACGGCTAGCGGTATTTAGAGGATATATTCGATAAAATCGAAACAGGTCGATAGACATGTTACAAGTTCATACTAAGTACTAAAATAGTATCAGACTTTTTTGTAGAATATGTGCGTGATGTGTCATTCCTTCAATTAACAAAGGGATATGGCTTCTCCTGGATGGATCAAGGAGCTTGTCTGTAGATTACTACTAGGACTGTTATGATCAAACTTGCTACTCCAATAACTAAGACGGTCCAAGTGACGATGTTGATTATATTTATGGTATGGAATAGTTGCGATTTCATCATATCAATGTATTGGTCGCCGATTACAACACTCTGAAAAAATAATGCTATTTATTCAAGTTATAGATAAGAATAGCGATGTAATAGTAAATACTGAGCAGTATTGTGGTTTATTCTTAGTTTAGATGACCAAACAACGATACCAGTGGTAGCGTTTTGAAGAGACGAACGTAAAGCCAAGAATCAACTGATTCAAAGCTATATAACTACCATTGGTTGGCCATTTAAATTAAGGAGATTCAGATTTGATAAATTTGCTCCAAAAGTGAAAGAATTAGTCAGAAATCATCAACGAACTACGGAAAGAGACATTAGTGAAAGGGAATTCCAATATAGCAGAACATGTTCCTCATGACATGCGAAATTTAAAAATTTAATACAACAGTGGGAACATAGTTGTCAAATAATAACTTATGAATTAGCATTTATTTATGTTATACAAACAAACCTCTTCCGGTAGTGAAACTTGGATATTGTGTACAGAAGAGGAAAATAAAGTAAACATGGGAAAGGAAAGGAAATGAGGGGATATTAGGAGAGAAAAAAGAAAAGGGGTATGGAAAAGAAGAACAAACCAAGAGGTTTATTTGGAGAACAAGAAATGAGCAGCGTGATAAGAGTAAAAATACTTGGATGGCTAGGTCATATACAGAGGATGCCAGACACCAGAATGACAAAATAATGATTGACATAGATATAGAAGGAACGCGGAAACGAGGAAGACCAAAAAAAAGGTGATATAATGAAGCCATTGAAGACCTAAAAGAGGGAGGAATACCGGACTGGAAAGCGAAATCAAGAGATAGAAAACTATGGAAGGAAATTATCACAAAGATATGGGCCTAAAAGGCCTGTGTGTAGCATTATATGTATATATAAACAAACCTCTTCGATCCAAAGAAGTGGCATCAAAGCTTTGCTGACATTGGCCAAACTTTCCAAAGCTTCAATTGGTCTAATGAACATGTTAAATTGTATCCTTTGAGTTGCGTACAATGGCGTACCACTAATCTGTTGGATAAAATAGTATTTTATGCAACGATCATGTAATGATAGCCATTAAGACACGAGCATGTTGTAGGATACGAAACGAGCCGCAGGCGAGTTTCGTATATAATATGCGAGTGTATTAATGGCCATTACATGAAAGTTGCATACAATATTTTTTCTACTCCGATTAATAAGAATTATTTAAATAATAATTATCATTTATTATAAAAAACAAGAACAATGAAAGGAACTTCAACAAATAAATTTTGCAAATTGTACAACAAATAAATTTAAAACTTTTGAACATAATAATATTAATTCTTTAATCTACTTTGTGCATAAATTATTTATTGTACAATTTGTAAAATTTATTTGGGGGGCTGATCTTGTTCGGATGGTTGTTGAACTGGAGGGCATGTTAAAGTTTGTTTCATTTCTATTTTCAATTGAATTAAAAATTTTATTCGATACATTTATTTTATTTTGGATATTTTCTTCAATATAACCCTCTGCAACTGTAGTGGATTTGCAACCACCGTGTCTTTTTAAGGTGGTAATATCACTGCTGCCATCTACCAATACGGTTGCAGATGTTCTACGAAAGCAGTGTCCCGTATATAAATTGGGATTGGGAAGCCCTAAAAAGGTGGCAATTTGCTTGCCCAAGTTTCCAAATTTGTTTATTCCAATGTCAATGTCAACCAAGTATCCATGGCTATATTGAATATTGTGCGAATGTCGCATTCCTATTGGCTTAAAAATCTGTATCATAATGAAAATTTGTATCATAATGAATATCATTATGATACAGATTTTAGTCTTTTAATAAGTATATTATAAAACAGGAGTAGAAAAAGTATTTTATGACACATCCAAGACATTATAAAGTTTTTAAAAATATACATTTTATTAATAGTGTTTTTTACTGAAGGTCCTATGTCTTCACGGTTACGTCCATGCTACTAAAAAAAATCGGGGGCTACGTAAGTACATTTGAATTTCTATGTTTTTGTGAATTCCATAATAGGGTGTTCAACTAAAAATAGATATACTTGTTAATTCATAACAGATAGCTCATTCAAACGGAACAAATTATGTCACGCCATATTTTATGAAATTTAAAATTGTATTTTACATTTTGACGTCAATAGAAATTAGGCATAAATTTTTACATGGAAGAAACAGTATATTATTTAACGAGCGTGTAATGATGGCTATTACTCATGAGAATGAAGTTTGCAACGTAGACGTACGAATGAGTAATAGCCATTACACGAAAGTAGAATACTATACTTTTTCTATGACTGAATGTTAACCATTCAATTCAAACGGACGAGATATTTAGAGAATAATTTATTGAAGAATCAAATTTTATGTATCCTTCTGCAACCAATTTTGATTTCCATCCTCCGTGTCGTTTTAATGATGTTAAATCACCTCCAGCGTCAACTAAAATGGTGGCAGATGATCTTCGAAATGTATGTCCTGTATATAATTCTGAGTTTCAGAAAAAGTGCTATCTGCTTTCCCATTGCACCTAATTTATTGATTCAATTTTTTTGACTAGTACATTTACCATTCTGGAGGCTGAGGACGAATTAATTTATAATATGTTTTGCTTTTCGCCAATCCGTGAATATCTGGTAAACCATTTCATACCCTTTTTTTTTAAATTTTCCAAGCAAAAGGCTGATTGTACTTAAACTGGCATCTTGTAGAACTTCTGGTGGAGTGCAGTTGAATTCGTTTTCGCTTTTTGAATCCATTTTAAAAAAAAGTAAGCTCTAAATCGTCTCAGGTAGGTAGGTATATTGTCAAATTATGGCATTTCATGAGTCTGATTTGTTTTGTGGGCAATGAATCTACTTTGACGCTGGATTGGCCATAGCCGTTGTGTAATGGATCTTTACACAACGGGGCGTGGTTTGTTTTGTGTAATGCATCCAGTTACTCAACAAAAATGTTACATAAAAAGGATCCATTTTTCAAGTCATAAGATAGTTCAGTAAGGGCCGCGCCAGGTGTTTAACACTATCGACAACTTCACATTTACACTAGTGACGTATCTGCATGATAAGTTGCATAATTTCAGTAAATTTTTGTTTTTTATTTTTTTCTGTTAATTTGAAGACAAATTTTAAAATAATTCAAGTCTTGAATACTTATTTTGTTACTTATTAGAATTACCTAAAAAAACATGGGGTCAAAATTTGAAGTTGAACTATTGCTGATTGAACTCAATAAGCTTTGTTTAGTAACGGTTAAAAGTATATAATCAGTAGTAATAACCCAAGGACATTGGTAATGATTGTTCGAACAAATTTTATGACCAAATGCAATGTTATATAATTTTTTTTATAAGTCCGACCCTGTACATTATTTTTGCTTTCAAATTTACAGTCATGTTGAGGACATGTTAGGTTATTAGCCCTGCAAAAAGAAAATAAATCGCCCAAAAAACAAAAAAAATATTTTCAATTAAAAAATGTACTCCTTTATTTAGGCCCACAGTGTATATAAAATGGAAACCCTTCAAGTAGGAGTATTGTGAAATTTTTTTCTTGTAGACCAGTTTTACGAGAATACTCTACTGAAATTTTAATTCATAGTTTTGTGGTATTTACAAGACTTTTATGTTAAAAATGTAAATTTCTTGTATAAAAACCCTTTCTTACGAGTTTTAAGCAATTATCCTGTGGCAAAACTTTTGTAGCAAATTTAAATTTTCTCCTGAATCGATTGGTGGTCATTACAACGTTCTATCTCTTGAATTGTAAAAGTTTTTATTCCAGAATTTTTAGGTAATTCGAATGAAATTAAAATTTTAACAAACAAATAAGTACCTATATAGATTGTCTTAAAAAAAAAGTTATGTTTATACTCACTGGTTCCAACACAATAAAAGTTTCGTGCTTGGCTTTGTTCGATTCCATTCCTTGAACACTAGTTTGGTACTCCAAGTCTCCATACAATAAATGTGGGAAGGACACCATAATGGGCCCACCTTTAAAAAATGCACAACAGTCCTTACATTAGTTTATTTACATCAGTCTCTAAAACTCTAAAATTTAAATAGATTGTATCAATCTA
The DNA here is from genome assembly GCA_949126875.1 of Lochmaea capreae. NCBI lineage: Eukaryota > Metazoa > Arthropoda > Insecta > Coleoptera > Chrysomelidae > Lochmaea > Lochmaea capreae. Next base: position 24,521,235 of record OX421404.1, read on the forward strand.
AAACCCGAGTTTGTTCTAAAATAGGAATAACCAGGAAAACTAGGCTCATATAACTGTTTTTCCCGCTTCCTATTGCTTCTATCTCGTGATTTACTTTCAAGATTTGAATAACTATCAACTCCCAAACTAGGTCCTGGTAAGGGCTTCGGGCTTGTAGAATACACAGAAGTTGAAACAGGGCCTACTGTAGAACTAGGCCATAAAGTAAAAATAACTCCTGGTAGATTGTTCCAGTTAAATGGTCTAGGAGTGGTAGGTCTGGAAGCGCCTGTAGGTCGTGGAGGTCCTGAAGGTCTGGGTGGATTTGGTGGTCTACCATTCGCTGCAGGTCTAGGTGGTCCAATATTTCCTGGAGGTCTGACAGGTCCGTTATTTCCAGAAGGTCTGGGTGGGCCGTTATTTCCAGGAGGTCTAGGAGGCCTTGGAGGTCTTTGTTTTTCAGATAGAGTACTAGGTCTCTGAGGAAACGGAGGTCTAGGTCTACTTGGCTCTGCAGTTCTGAACTCCAGCTGCTTAGATTTTCCATTTCTTGAATTACTGGAGACAGTTTTAGCGTCTGCAAAGTTTGATGACTTTACAGGAAATATTGGCAATATATTCGTTTTAAATAGAGAACTAGATTGTGACACTTTCGATGGGTTAGATTGTTTTGCTGTGTTCACATCTTTTTCGTCTGTTATTGTATTTGCAATGCTATTAAAATAGGAAGAAGATGAGATTGGAACTAAAGTATCAATTTTCTGCAGGATATTGTCATTAACTTTGGATACACTTAGTTGTAGCTTTGGGATTTTTTCTTCAATACTATTATTTTCTTCTGAATTTACACAATCTTTGATATACTGTTCAGTATCTCCTCTGCAGAATGGTGCGTATACCGCCCAAGCATTGAAACCATCTCCGGAAATACCTACATGCTCGTAGTAGATTGTTTGAGCACAAGCGATATCATCAGTTATATCACCATCTCTAAAATCTTCACATTTTGCGTAACATCCAGATCCTTTACCAAACTGCGAACACCAATACTTCTCTGATATTTGAAAAATTCCATGATCTCCGTTACCAAGAGCTGAAGTGTTTAAATTAGATTCGTGCTGAGCAATACATACCCAAGTAGAAATTTGATTTTCCGGTACTTTATGTATAAATCTTAGCTCTTGCGCCAGTTCACAACGTTGATATACTTTATTAATTTCTACAGGTCGAAGTAAATTTAATTGTTTGCTAAGTTTTTTTGTTTGTAAAGTTTTATCAATTCCAGGACATCCTCCTATGTATTTACCATTGTCTCCGTTACAAAATTCTGGATAAACAGTCCAAGCATTAAAACCATTTCCCGAAATTACTGTGTGCTCCTTAAAAATGGTACGTGCACATTTAAAATCGTCTGTTATATCATTATCAGTAAACTGGGAACATTTAGCATTGCATCCTCCTCCTTTTTTAAATGTGGAACACCAAAAGAGTTCGGATATTTGGAATAAACCATGATCTCCACCCTTATTAACCGCTGAAGTGTTGAAGCTTGATTCGTGTTGGGCTATACATACCCAAGTGGCGAGCTCACTCATTGGTACCTTATGAATTTCTTTTAATTCCGTAGCTAGACTACACCGATTGTAAATTTTTGGAACAGTTTTTGGTAATGGTGGAAAATTATATCCATCTTCATCCAGCTCTTCGTTTTCTTCTGTAACGGTATGATCTATTTCATTATCTGGACAACCTTCCAAGTATTTACTAGTGTCTCCTTTGCAATAGAGTGCGTAAACCGTCCAAGCGTTAAAACCATTTCCAGAAATTTTCGTATGTTCTTTATAAATTTTTTTAACACAGTTCACATCATCACTAATATCGTCATCTCTGAACGAAGCACAATTGGTATTGCAAGCATAACCTTTACTGTTTGTAGAGCACCAGTAAATCTGTGAAATTTGGAACAAACCATGATCTCCGGTACCATGGTTCATTGCAGATGTATTAAACTGTGATTCATGCTGCACTATGCATATCCACGTAGATATTAGCTGTTTAGAGAAGTCGTATTTGTATTGTAAATCTTTAGAAAGCTCGCACCTATCGTATACTTTTGCTTTTGTGACATTGACGAGTAGTACCGCTAAGAATATTGTAAGCAACATTATTAACTAAAGGTTAACGGCGTGGATCTTCGAATTTATATTACTGTTTTGTCCGAAAATAACTGGTTTTCTTAGACTGTACGACTGGCGTAAAATCGGCAAGACTTTTAACCTCTCGGGTGGATCTGGGACAAGAAATATTGTAAATTCGACAGGTTTTTTTTACCAGGAAATGTGACTACTTAGGAATTTAATTAAACGTGTGAAATGTACTAAGTATGCGTGTGGCATTTCAGGGACTTATTGATTTCAATAAAAATTTAAATTTTGCAGATATTTATGGAAAAATATTGATGAAGCAGATATTTATGAGCACAATATTTACTGACTGAAGTTATTCGTTCCTGGGGATTAGATTATCTTATCAAACACCGACCTATAAGAACTTTTATATATACCTTATAAATATATTTTAGACTAAGAGATCTGAAAAAGCCTATTATTTGTTTTGGACCTGTTCCAGATATTTAAGGCACTGGCGGACATCTACCCTGTAATAATTGCAGATAATGTGTTCCGCGGATTCATCTTTATCATCGCAGAATTAGCTTGTTGCACTTTGCCCACATCTTACAGTGTTCAGTGTCCAGTGAAAATTACTGAGATCAGATTTCAGAAGATTCAAGAGCAGTTTAGCATAGTCGACAGAAAGTGGTATCAACCTTTATCCAGAATTATTTTTCCAGAAGGCAGCCCTAAGTTCTTTCTGGTCCAATGAGTAAGGCTGCTTCCTCCTCTTCCATGCACAACTGACAAATAGAGATTCATCCCTTAATGTACCAACTGTACCTATGCAAGGTGCGTCATGACTCATGAGGAAGCAGTGACCGGTGAGTAATTATTTTATTATATTTATTTAAATCCTGATGGGTTTGATAATCGGTTAGACAATGATTCTGAGGATCTTTTAAAAATTGACTAGCTTTGTTTCTGCTTAGCTCCAGTGCGTTTGATCAATTATATAGGAAACGGATAGCACGGTTTTTGATGATTTTGGTGTGCAATGATCTTGTGATATGGCCGATACTATGGTGGTATGTACATAGTTGTGGGATCTTTCCTTTTCCCGGAATGATAATGAACTTTGTTATTTCAAACGAATCACTATGTATATTTGTTGCCTTTTGAAATCTTTAAGAAATGCTGATTATTTTCCATGTAATGTTTTAGCTAAACAATGTCTACTGTCAGTAAATGAGTAAAAAGTTTAACGAATTTTGTGCAGTAAAAAATGTATCCAAATCATGACGCAGAAAAATAATTTCCCACCACATTTCATTTGATATATTAGCAATGCAGCTAACCTTCAACTATTGATACATAATTAGCTATTACTTCACGACATAATGATTATTATTTTACAAACGAAGAAAGGTAAACAAATTATATCATCTAATATACGAGGTGATCACATGAAAACTAAATAAAGTCGTTATTATCATGAACCGTTTTCATTTAAAAATTGTCTTTTTTCAAATAAGTAACACATGGGCTGAGAAGTCCCGGGACTAACAAAGAAAACACGTTTTTTTGTTCAAAATTAGTTTTAATCATCAACGTAATTTCTATCAAGAACAACGCAATCATTCCAGTGCCGCTATAACATTTCAATACCACTTTTGTAGAACGATTTATCTTTTGCATCAAAATAGGCCTCAGTGTCTGCGATATAACCTCTAACCGGCGAGCATTTTCTTAGGTCTGCGAATAGCCAGTAGTCGCTGGGAGCTAAATCTGGAGAATACGGTGGATGTGGGAGCAATTTGAAGTTCAAGTCATGTAGTTTTGCCATTGTTTTGATTGAATAATGACACAGTGCGTTGTTTTGATGAAACAAAATTGTTTTCCTTGTCATATGCGGACGTTTCTTTGCAATTCGGCATTCAAACGCTCCATTAACGCTATATAATATTCCCTGTTGATGGTATTTCCCTTTTCAAGATAGTCGATGAATATTAAACCACGTAAATCCCAAAATACCGAGGTCATAACCTTTCCAGCTGATTGTTGTGCTTTCGGGCGTATTGGAGGAGGTTCTCCAGTTGCTGTCCATTCAGTTGACTATCGTCATCTATGTGTCAGGCCCGGGACATTTCAGCCCATGTGTTACAAAGTTTTGAACTGTAATTTAGTTTATTTCCTTTATCATTTATCGTGACATAGTAACCAGTAACTAATTACTACAAAACTAATATCGTTTGGACGCCAACACCTTTTTATACATCGACCAGAGCTAAATAATATTAAGACCGAAACAAATAAAGGAAATACACTTAATTAAAGAAATGTGCATCATGAAATGTTTATAGTAAGCAGTAAATATTTTTTTAATTTTTAGCATTATTTTATTATAAAGTATTTTTACAGTTTTCTGTAAAATTGTTTAGTCAAGTGTGTTATTAATAGATATCGAAGAATAAATTATTATTCTATCGCTTTACTCAGTGACCGGTCAACTAAGAAGAAACATCTATAAACCCCGACGGATAATATTGATAGAATCATAATTTATTCTTCAATATCTATTCATTTTATTATGTTTTCACCTGTACAAGTCTTCATATCCGTAATTCCATCTTTAGCACATCCTAAATTGTTATCAAAAGTCACAGTTTTATTTTGACAAAAACAAGAATTTTCCTTTTTGGATGCACTGAAGGTGTCATTTTTTGCCACGAACCTTAAGCCTTTGATGCCTTTTACCATTTCTTCAGAGGAATATTCTAAAGCAACTGTTCTAAAACCAGGATACAAAAATTAAAATTCAACTACAACCAATCAAACAAAAATATAAAAGAAACTAACTTTTTGGAAAAATTATAAGGTTCTTAATTGATAATTATTTCGATATTGACATGTTTTTACCTGCAAATATCTTCTCCGTATGACTCAAAAATCATATTCGGTTTAACGTCAACGGGAAAAATGGTAGTGACACCTCTTATTTTATTACATATAGATTTATTACCTGCCCAAGCGGAAATAAACTCTTTTCCATTATATAAATTTAATGTTCCGGCTTCTTCCCTATTTTTCTGACCAGATTTCACTGTAAATCTTCCTAAATGCGTATTATTTTTCTGAAAAAGAATTAGTTTGATCAAAGATCGTTCTCATGCTTCGATGTGCCTAACTTTTTGATAGGTATGAGGCGTGGCACCTTGGCTTGTGCGCATCTCTATCTAACTGCGGTAAAGAAATAAAAACCGAACGAAAAGTATATTATAATATTTGTCATTTTGTTCTGTATGAATGGATGTATGAACATAGCATGAATGATTTAGATTTAGTTCCTTCTGTTTGTCTTTTTGTAACAAGTAACCATTATCCGTTTCCTAAATAAACAAAGTCGCTATGACCGACAGTTTAGCGTGAAAGGGGTGTCCCTGTTTGTTTACCCTACTTGTCTACCTTCTTTCATCTTCTCCAGAATTTTGGTAGTTTAAGGATGTGTGCATGTTGATTAGTATATTGATTTTAATAAAATATACTATTATATCTATGAATTTGTTTGATCCATTGTAATCCCCTAGATAAACTGAGTGAAATTATATTTAATATTTTGAATAAATTGTCCATTAACTCTCATGTAATATACAGCTCGTATAATTCACCTACGAAAATATGATAGCCTTATAAATTTTGAACATATTCAAACCTGTAAAGTGCTTTACTTGATTCTGGTAAATTTTGCTGGTCTAAGTTGGTAAAACTGAAATACACCTGACAACAGCAAGACATTGTTTATGATTATGGTTGCGTTCCGAAAGAAGGTCCCTTTAAAATTTAGGCCGTAAGGAAGTAAACAAGTGCTTCGAGTTGCTAGACTGATCAGCGTTGCTTGTCACTTTGTTGATTTTGTGTGCCTTACCTAAACAACAATACAACGACCATTTTCATCATCATCGGAATCTGATTCACTAGAACTACTCGAAGATGACACAAACCCTTCCAGTACTACATCAATTATTTCATTCTGTGGATCCATTATCTTTTTTTATAAAAATCAATTAAATTAAGAAACTGCTCACTAAGCACTATTTCAACAGTTTGGTAACTGTCAGTGACTGTTGTTTATATGGCCATATATGCAATTTTGACCAACTGTAGCCTAAATTTTAAAGGGACCTTCATTCGGAACGCAACCTATATCCATCTGCTGTCAAATTGTTATAAGATTCGTTAGTAAATTTTATCGACACACAATGACAACTGACGTAAAGATACGTTCGATGTCCCTCTCGTTGAATTTTGCATAATTCCAACGTTATCATTTGCTTTGTAAAAGAAAAAAAAACTAGTAGATAATTACTTACGTAATACATGTTAGCGAACAAAATAGTTTTGTTTTCCAATCTCAAGTTTCTGGAATCTTTCAGCTTTCCTATAACTCGCTTACAAAACATTGAAGCTGCGATTCCACCCTCCGCTCCTTCGTTTTCGCAAAACTTTAGTCCTTCAAACAAATAATCCTTAACCTTTACTTTAATGAATAGACCGTCATTTTCTCCAAAAATCGTTGGAAGTTCATTTTCTATCAAACCAAAAGCAGCTGGTTGAGTTGCTTCTATTTTCAACATGATGCTCTAAAAATGGGAAAGTTAAAACGAAATATCTTGGAATGGAGTATACTATGAAAAGTTAATATTTGAGAAGTATTAATCTTGGATTTTTTCTATAATACTTACATAATACATACTATTCAAAATGGTTACTTCAGTCTCGTCAGAATACAAACCCGATGACTCTTTGTCAAATTCAAATTTACTATACGGATTATAAGCTATGTCATCTGGAGTGGTCCAAGCGATGTCATCCTTCCATTTAAATAGTCTTAAATACAGAATGTGTTGGTAAAAAGATATTACCTAAATGTCATTATTTAAAATGAAAAGGTTTAGATTAAATAAAAAATGAAGCAGTTTCTATAACAAAAATAAATAATACCTTAAACAATTTAAATCGTGAAAAAGTACCACTTTACATACAATATTCTTTCTAAAACCCATACAAATATTAAATGTTTGAAATATTTTCATTCAACTACTGTCCCCATCTGTATGCTCCAGTGGCAAGCTAAAGCTTAGATATTATTTTACCGTAGTGTTTAATAACGGAGCCACCGTACATAAACATTGTATTATGTACGTACGGTTGCCTAATGCGCCAAAAGACCTTAATCTGGCGGATAAAAGCGTGATACAAATCATAAAGAATGCTGCAGAATTAGGTGGACCATAAATCCATTCAAAATATCATCTAATTTAGCATTTTGGAGTGTTAATATCCTTGACATTTTCATTATCAAAAGGTGGAGAATCAATATTTTTAAATTTTAGTCACCAACTTCTCACCTTTGCGGTATCTCTAAGAGTCTAATTTACATACGATGATGGACAAATAACCACTATGAGCACTATTATTTATTACTTTAAGTATATATTTATTAATTATTTTAATTTATAGTTATGTAATAAAAATTTGTTTAACAAATAACCATCAGGAATAACGTTTGTGTCTGATGTTGGCTTGTTTGTAACCAAATTGATGGTATAATTAGACGAGGGCCATTAGCCACAAATAAAAGAATCTCACAGAAAAGCAGTTTTAATCAATTTTATATTGATAGAGATTTAAATAAAAAACCTCTTTCAAGGTGAACATTCCGTGCGACCAAACCAAAACAGCAAGAGGAAATTTAATAGTATTTTAATGTTTTTTTGAATTGGGATGTTGTCTATTCAAAGAAAAAATAATTTTAACGGAAAAATATTAAAAAATATTTTTCCATGCTTTCACTAACTTCACCTGTAAGTATGTATGTAAAGAAATCTCTTAACGTAATTCTTGTACACTAATTCAATAATTTAAAATAAGTTTGTTCTAATATCTTGACCAGAAACATCAAGATTTATGATTAATTAATTATAATTATATATACACTCTTCATCCTACACCTCTAGACTATAGCATACTGAGCAATTGGTGAAGGTAATAAGGTCTAGGACTACCGCAATCAACCGATATAAAAGAAAGGTCCTTAATTGAGGCAGTAGCTGAAGTAGGTATTAATAATCTAAAGCTTGGGCCACTCTGTTGTATCTATTACTCACTTGTATACAAATGGTCCTACTTCCTGCACCACCGGCTTTTCACCTTGTAAAATTTCTTCAGGATTTTTGACGTCGTAAATGTAAACATTGAACGTAAATGGAAACGGTGTTTTCATAAACATATCCCACTGCTGCGTATTTTCTTTTAAAATTTTAGTCTAAATAAAAATGAGAAAAATATTTTATAGTATCGACTATCCAGATTTTTTTAGTTTAAAGCATCAGAAACTGAATATATACCGATTCCAGAATCGAATCGCTGGAAGACAACATCAGGCAAAATTAATTTATTAAGGGCGCGTTGTATCGAACACCTAAACTCAGTTTAATTATAACTGATGTTTAGACTGCGACATATTGATTTATTTATTATCATCAATTACATCAGTCTAACATCAGTTATAATTAAACCGAGTTTAGGTGTTCGATACAACGCGCTCTAAATGAATAGCAAATTAGTAAAACAAAACACCAAAGTTAATGAAGAGACCAGGACATCTCTAATCAGAGATCCCTTAACCTCAAAAATCATACCATCACTAAGGGCCGGTTGTAGATCTCACAGGTGAACGTTAGTTTAACTGAACTGCCAGTCAACTTTGAACCGAGTTCATTTTGGTTTTCGTTGTAGAGTGCAAGATCAACATTAGTTTGGTTGAACGCCGTTCAGGTCACGTTGGTTGCACTGAACTACGCTTTTCATCTGAAATTTTAATGTCCCATGCCAAACTTGATCGTTGACTGACAGTTGACAGTGTTGATTGGCGCGTATATCCCGTATATCCTAACCTTATTTATACGTAACGTATATGGTGTGATTTATACTTATGATATTTCGTTTCATTTTCGTTTATTTGGATTGGAACTATATATATTTGAGAATTATCATCGGTAAGGGTAGTTGTTAAATACATTTCCTATAAAGCATGTTGTAGATATAAATCAATTTTGTATATTAGGTGTATGTGGTTGTAAACAAAAAGGTGGTGGTTGTTGTATTTTGTGTGGAAAATTAATGGAGAAAGCAAATAAACAACGATCAACAAATTTCAGTTCGAAAGAAGAGAATATTTTAAAATCCTTAGTAAAGAAATGCAAAGGTCAAATTGAATGCAAAAGAAGTGATACAAACACCAACAAAATAAAAGTAACTGCTTGGAAACGAGTGATTGAAATAATGAATTATCAGATATTCAGCCTCACTTTTTGAGGTTAACAACTCAACGTCAAATGCCAAAACCCTCTTGAACCGCCTTTGAACGCTCTTCGAGGACCGTTCGCGTAAACTTCTATTTGAACCACAGATCAGTATGTGACTGACGTACTTACAACAAAAATTTGCAATTAAACTCGGTTCAACGCAGAACCACAGTTGAACTATGCATTTACAACCGGGCCTAAGTGATATTTGGGGCTTTATTGCCATGGGTATATTTTGAACATACATAAGAGTATATTTAAGACATTTTGAAGATTTTAGAAAGTCTGCAAGAATACATTTTATTCGCCAATTTTTTAATCTATTGAACAAATGTACTTGCATTTCCAATGTTTTTTCTGTATCTAAAAATATATGACATTGAAAAATAATTTGAATTGATGTGAGGTAGACTAGAATCGCCTGTCAAAGGAAATGAAACTTTTGTAACATTATTAGATATGAATATTTTAATAACTGTGCAATCTATGGTTATTTAATTTGTGTATCTTTTCAAATATGTGGGATATATTGTCTCTAAACAATACCTTGAGACATAATATGTATAATTTTTTTCAATTATGATCATTTGATTCATCATTTCAAACTCATTAGAATACACAACGCTAATTAGAATGAACTGGAACTTGGAATATAAACCATTGTATATGTATAGTATTTTTCTACATACAATGATATTTTTATTTTTATAGTTTTTTTATTAGCAATCCAAAGTCTCGTTTATTTCAACCTGTTAAATTATTCACGCTAGACAATATACTTTTAAATGTTACGCAAAATAATATGAATAGTAACAAAAGAGTACTCAATATCTATACGAGTAGATTATATAATTTAAATTTCCCGCTGCGTTTGTTTGTTTGTCTGCCTGAACGCGATAAAGTCCAAAAAAATACTGAACAGGTTTTCGTATATTTTTACATTTTTTTGTGGTTCTTTTAGTACCCATTGATTTAGATTGTTGTGGTTTTTAAGAGACAGTCGCCCTCGGATAAACAAGCACAGCACGTGATTCTTAATCCCTCTGTTCTTCATGGACCTTGGCTCTTAATAGTTATTTGATTTTGATTTAGTGGTTTTTACGACATTGTTTTAATTGCTTAGGTATTTTAAAGACTATATATCTGACTGTTAATAAAAGAGTCATTAAATCAATAGGAAACAACCAAATTACAAATCTAAAATATATACAAATTATTGTTTATCATCAACTTATCAGTTGGCGGACATGCCTTATATGTCATTCCACGGAACATATTGTTTTATATTCCGTGATCATTCCTACATCATCGATAACCTCTAACTTAAGGCACGCTTTAGTTGGTAGGGACTTTGGTTAACCAATTGGTAGGTCCTATGTCACAGGTATGACGTAAAGTACCAATTACAGGCGAAATCGTTTGGTTCTCAATTAGAACAGCTAATTGATGAAATGATTTATGTATTCCATTCCATCATTACTAGACAAAAAAAGAAAAAAAAGGACAAAACTGGAAGAATTTTAGAATATTGGTCAAAAATACAATTCGTTCCAACGACTTACAAATAAAAATCGAATCAAAAACTACTTTAGACAAGGATAGAAAGCTACCAATTTCAGTAGCCGTGCTGCAGATCTCGGTATGTGATGTGACAGACCAAAGTTAGATTAACGTCATCGTTTTTCGAAACAAAGGCTTTTCAAGGCAGCTTGTAGCCATTGGTTTTTCCTTGTCAAGTTCTAGAAAACGCAGACTTACGAGGCCTTCACAGCAACACATGCTCTGCCGATTCCTCTTCCTCTTGACAGAACCTTCAAAGGTTTGTTTCTGCCAATTTTATAACACTCATATGACTGTTGAGTCTGCAGTGCCTTGTCAGTAAACCTACTATGATTCTAGCAGCTTTTCGGCTTTTTAGTAGCAGGTCCTCTGTTACTTTGGCCTGTCTCTGTTCTCCACCATTCCAGAAACTTAGTTTGCTTCCATTTTTCAATGGCTGCCTTTGTGTATGTGTTAACTACACCGCAGAAGGGTTCGGGGCCAATGCAGGGTGCATTTGTTCCTTCACGAGCCAGTTCGTCAGCTTCTTCATTGCCCTTGTGTCCTTTGTGCCCTGGTACCCAGGCCAGAAATAGTCTGTTATGACTTGCTAGCTCAGATAGGGCACGCACACAGTCCCATACCAGTCGTGAATTTACCTGGCTATCCGAGAAAATAACAATTGCTTTGTTATTCACTCCCTGCCTTGCTATTTCTCTTGCACAGTGTTCAATGGCAGTTACTTCCGCTTGGAACACTGTGGCATAGATTCCTAAGCTTATGTGGATTTTAGTCCTTGGCTTTGCTCTGTAGACACCGGCTCCAACTCCATTAGGGGTTTTTGAGCCGTCTTTATGGGTGGACCGGTCTCCCAGTCCTCTCTTTCTGGTAATAGCATGATATACAAAAATATATTCATTTTTTTTTACGAGTGCAGCATTTAAAATAATTTACATTTCAATAAAAACAAGTATTTAAGTATATTTATCAAGTGAATCTATCGTGAATATTTTCTTTATAATTTAATTGATTCTAATAATTGAAATAAACGATTAAAAATGACCCTTGGACACTGAAACCTAATTATTGTAGAAACTAGTCAACTTTTTTTAAAAATTAAAAATATAATTATTTTTAACATCGTATTGGGTCGTTTTCAAGAAAACATTTATTATTATTATTATTAAATTCATTAAGACCTAAGAAATCTATTGTTTCCCCTTCCTTCTAATTAAGGTGGAATCATGCAAGAATAATTTAAAACTAAAAATATTTGAAAATATTTTTATAGTTTACAAAAATATTTTGTCTTTTTGAGTACGATTCAAAGTCGAGACAGAAACAATTTTTGATTTTAAAGATTTCCAGAGGTTCCCGAATAACTGAACCGTACTATTAATGTTGATACTGAAAAAAACTAAAAAACAAAGTTTGTATGGGACAACGCGATACCTTGATCCATTCTAGTTCAAATTTTGCGTAAGCAATCTGTAACAGAATTGATGAAACTCATCCTCTAACAGGGTTAAAAAGGGGTAGAAAGTTATTTTGGGGGTTATGCAGATGATCTAGAAAATAAGGGGACTGAAAGACCCTTTTGGGGGCCCGAACCCTCTTGCAGTATCAGCTTCAATGTAATATTGGAAGAAATAAGTGAAACTGAAAAAAAGAGATCTGACCATTGGAAAGATCTAGTAGAGCTTAGACAATCAAAGATTCTGATGGGTGTAAGTGACTACAACTACAATGCAAAAGTCAGTAAAACTGTACTAAGAGTTTTAACAGGGACATTGTCGCCTGAATGGGTACCTGAAAAAGCTCAAAATAGTGGATGAAGAAGAATGTAGATTCTGTGGCATGGGAGAAGAAAGCTCCATCCACATAGGTTCTTGCGAAATGCACAGCAATTCAGAATCCTAGGGCACAGCAACTAGGAGATAGAAGAGGGACATTTACCTACTACTATAACTTTAGTTTCATTATTTAAAATTTAAGTTTGGTGATAACTTTTGTTGAGTCTCAGCCACAATATCCTGTGGGTGATCTACTTTGTCTTTAAGGATTACAAAAGAATTAGAATACCAAAATTAGGTATCACAGTGATCTAAAAGGGGAATGTGCATTATTTTGTACTTTTTTCAATATACGATGAATGTCACAGGTATATCCTTGAATGGATATACATGTACTTTTTCCAATATTCCATGGATGTCACAGGTATATCCTTGAATGGGTATACCCTGTTAGTCTTAACATGTATATAGATTAAATAAGAAGTACATCCCTGTTATATTGTTGGATACATTGTGAAGGGGATATACCATCTAAGATTTGAAACAATATATCGGGACTATATTTGGTATATATTTTGAATATTATGAATATACTAGGAATATGCTTTGTACATTGAATGCTACTTGGGTACTCTCTGAGACGTTCCTCAGGAACTAAGTAGAAGTAAGGGGGCACAATAGGTCTCAGTGAAAGTCGCCCCAATAAGTATATACATACATATTTTGGGGGTGATTTACATCGAAGTTGATATCAATAGTCCTTAAGGCTTTTGATTAAAATTACATTTTACTTTGACACGTTTGAAAACTCAATCCGATTTTATTAAAAAAACGTTGAACTCACTCAAAAGCAGCTTAGTGCAAAGCAATACTGGCATTTATAATTAAAAATCCTATTAGAACCATTTTCGACTTCTACGAGGACGAAGTTATCAACAGGACCGGGCCTAAGGTATCCGCCGCCCGGGCGCAAGAGCAAAATATGCCGCCCTATTAGCGTACCTAGTCGAAATTTGATTAGTGAGGCGAGATATGGAGGTCAATTTCTAGTCTAGTCGGATAGAAAAGTACCTACCCACACCGGGAAAATATTCATTAGTAAAAATCGTCTCTATCTAGCAAATGTGTCTAGATCTTATTGGAGATAGGAGTAATTGGATAATTCAATGCCGATTTTGAGGTGTATGTATGACGCACCTACTGTTTACATTTTAGATTGGGAAAAATGCATAAGAATTGAACTAATCCCACATTCTCAAAGTCGGTAAAGAGTCAAAAGCCAAAAGAAAAGCCGCGAGTCGCGATCCCTTTATTCAAGTAATCTATTAATATATTCTGTCGTTTTTACGGCAAGCGGCTTATTCTTTATTTAATAACTTTTTTACGCCGCCCGATTCGCCCGATTCGCCCGAACGCTCAACGCACTATTTTGGTTGTATAATAAGAAAACAATATTTCGGAGAAATGCCGCTATCAAAGAAAGGCACTTTGCGACTAAATATTTTTTGCATGATGGGGTTCTGTTATTATTTTTTAGACACATTTTGCCTTTTGCCGCCCCGTGTTATGCCGCCCCCCGGTACGGCTCGGCCCTGGTTATTAATTATACACTATCCTTGTAATGATGAAAATTTTTTTTTTGATATTAAATAAATAAAGAAAAATAAAAACCAATGTGCCCCCACTAACTATTTTTGTCCTTTTACAAATTCTTAAAATATCCTAATTTGAAATCATTTTAAAACGAATTACTTTACAAAAACATAAACATTATTATTCAAGGTTAACTTTTGACCACTTTTTTTTCACTTGAGTAGCAAATAATGATAAAATAAAAATATAATGTTAACAGTCTTACCTCCCAAATTTTGTTAGTTATAATATCGGGCATAATCTTGAATCCAACAAAAAGTCCACCAAAAACCAAAATAGTACCAGCAACGCCCAAAATGATCAAAACTTTGTTAGATAAATTAAAACCAACGGAATTAACCATTTTGAATAATTGTATTTTAAGGTAATTTTCAAATATCGAATAAAACGGTCAGTTTTGTCGCCATTAACTTAACTCACGGACATTTTCAATATAAATACGCAATTTTAGCGTTACCGGAGCACAATATAATTATATTTTTTTATAGGTACAGTCGTACATATGACACGAAACAATTGGTATTTTAATATCCTTGTAGGTACTTGCCTACGATTTGTCCGAATTATTAAAATAATGTAATTACAGATTTTATTACAGATAACTTAATGTTTCCATACATGGAATTATGATGTTTAGATAATGTTTATCTAAGGTCGTTTAGAATATACTGCGCGTTTTTTGGAATCCTTTTTGCTGTGGTTCTATGTTATTTAGATATATTTCCGGTACCGGCTCAGCCTAAATTCTAATTACCTATATCTTTTTGGTTGCTATTTAAAATTCAAAAATAAAACGTTCTATTAATTGTATTAGTTCATCTAAAACAAGAAAGAGAAAAGCATTTGGTCTTACATTAAGCACCAGGTGACAGCTCTAGCTACGTACTGGGAAACTACACCTCTATTTTTTAGGCAGAGGTATATGCAATCTTGCAATGTGCGAGAGAAAACAACAGGAGAGCTGCCGAAGGTAAGCAGATCCATATAATGTCAGATAGTCAGATAGTCAGATAGGTGGCACTTAAGGTAATCTCAAGCCAGAAAGTGACCTCTAGACTAGTATGGGGTTGCATCGATGAACTGAAGATGTTAGCCAAACGGAATAACGTCAAGCTGACCTAGGTACCAGGTCACCAGGGTATCGAGGGCAATGAAAAAGCTGACGAACTTGCAAAAAGAGGGTCAGAGGATACGCAGCCTGAACCAGGACAGATTCCCAGAATGGGGTTGGTTCTATATTTTCATATACAGATTGCGAAAAAGTTTATTAGGTCATACGATTCACACAAGTACTACAAGGATCATACGAACAGTACTGCTTGAAAGAGAGAAACAAGAACACTACGGTTAAAAGTAAAAAGGGCAATGAACATACACGCCCATCCTTTTGGGTAACGGGGACAGATCTAATTGTGATACATATAGAACAATTATTCTTATCTCTCTCCTTCTAATACTGTTGTTCGTATTATCCTTGTCGTACTTGATGTGTAAGTCGTATGACCTATTAAAGTTTTTCGCAATCTGTATACCAACCCCGTTTACTGCGGGGCATATAGCCCGAGAAGTAGATGTTGCTTCCTAGTGAACCGTCTATCCTTTGGAAAGTAATTTTCTAATTTGTAAAGCGTTTGGTTGGTTGGTTGGTTGGTTGGTTGGTTTGTAGACAGACGAAAACAGGCCGTGTAAAGCGTTTTAATAGTTTTATACTATTATATTGACTTCTATTGATAAATCGCTTTACTTAAATATGACAAATTGATACAGGAAACTATAATCAAGTTTATTTATATAATTTAAAATTGATTAACAACCCAATATTCCCAGTAATGATGTCCACCCTGTTGATTTAAAAGATTATTTATTTATTAACCTCAATTATATCAATAAAAACTACCCCATAATTTATCTTGGTTGATAGATCTAAGTAAATATTAACTTAATTTAATGTTTTGATTGTAACTTATTTTAGGAAAAAGGTAATTTCATAAATTATTTATGTCTTTATGGTAGGTACTTTAATTAATAGATTGAAAGAAAAATACTGATCATTTAATAAATATGTATTAGAATAAGTAAAAATAAATAGATATCGAGATATGAAACACATGCAAAATATATATTAACTTTTAGATTGAGCTTATAGCACTTAACATATACACTGACCGTCCAAAAAATCTGACCAACACAAATTTGCTACATTTTCAAAAGCTGTTATCCCTTCAGAAAATAAAGGGAAAGTCAAAATTAAAATTTAAATGGGTAAAGTGTTTACTGGAATTAAAAATAAAGACGAAAAAAGAAGAATCCATCAGTCATTTAACCTCACTTATTTATACAATCAAAAGTCAAAACTAACTCTCCCAAACAAGAACAAAAATCTGAAAATTTTATCATTTTGCTTGTTAACTATTATCAATGCCTTTGAAAAAAGGTTTACAATTATAATGAAGGATTTTTATTAGAGTTTACTGAACAAACAAAATGTTCCCAAGGTATCAAAATGCATTCAAAAGGGGCTCTACAGGTATCTATCGGTATATTAGCGATGGTCCCACCGTAACAGATACAGAGAGATTCCCTAAAGATGCTAGGGTTGTAATTTGTGGGGGAGGTGTTATGGGAGCTTCTGTAGCTTATCATTTAGCAAAGCTCGGATGGGGAAAAGACACTGTATTGATTGAACAAAGTAGGTGAGGAAAATAATTGTTATTGTAAATATGTAAGAAGAGTTGTAATGTTTATGTATTTTTAGAATTGGAGGTGGAACAACTTGGCACTCTTCAGGATTAATTGGTGTTTTTAAGCCAAGTTTAGTACAAGTAAAACTTACCAAATATAGTGTAGCTTTGTATAAAGAACTGGAAAGTAAGGGACTGTCTACGGGCTGGAAACAAACTGGAAGTTTAAATGTTGCAAGAACTAGGGATAGAATGACAGTTTTTAGAAGAATGAAGGCACAGTCAGTGTAAGTAAAATATTGTAAAACTATCATTAAAAAGTCAAATTATGTGTTGATGTAATACTGACCTATAATGTCCTAGTGAATGTATTACAAAGTAAATTAATTATTTGAAAGAATTAGTTCTTATCAGTTTGGTTTAATTAATTTTTATTGTGCTTCTTCAAGGTCTTGGCAAATTGATGGTGAATTGCTAACACCTGATCAATGTAAGGATAAATGGCCTTTATTAAATACTGATGATATTCTGGGTGGACTTTGGATCCCTGGAGATGGTGTGGGTGATCCATATGAGACATGCATGTCTATTATGTCAGAAGCAAAGGATATGGGTATGAAAACAAATTTTTACAATATATACTCTGCTGCTCTATTTACTTCAGAATCTGCCAGGCGGACATTAATGTTATTAGAATAATTGGGACATTTATATAAATCCTTTTATATTTGCTAATGCTATTAAACTTACTGATGTATTTCAAAAAACCAGAACTACTGCTATTTTTCAATTGTACAAATTGTATTTCTTTGAATAGGTGTAAATGTTTTTGAAAACTGTGGAATTAAAAAAATTAACCATATCAACAACAGCGTGAGTAATGTGGAAACAGATCTTGGAAACATAAACTGCGAATATTTTGTAAATTGTGCTGGATTTTGGGCAAGAGGTGTGGGACAACTATCAGAACCGTATGTGAAAGTACCTCTTCATGCTGTTGAACATTATTATCTCCACACTAAGCCTATACCTGCTTTGGATCCTATGCTTCCAGGTAAAAAAAAAACATTAAATATTTTCTGCTCTAAAATAATGACTATTATGTATATTTGTTTAATAAACCCATTTATGGGTAGGAGGTATACAAATTTTAGTGGTTTTAATCAGTCTAAAAACTCTATATTATTTATGAATGAAAATTGAAAATAAAGTAAGTTCATCCACCAATAGATGACACTACATATAGAAATTAATTCATGATCGGTTTGGCAAGAACAAAAAACCAGATTTTCCCAAGGAAAATTATTTATAACTTTGCAAGAATCCACTAATAGTAACTTGAAATACAATTGTACATTAGCCCATCCCCCTACAAATGCACAATAACAAATTATTACAGAAGATAATTGGAAACAAAAATTTACTAGTGTGCTTTAAAATTATTTTAAAAAAATACAACACTGGAATATTTTAGTCGAAACTTCACATAAAATCATGTACATTCCTTTGAGAAACGTTATTGAGATGACCGAATTTTCTGTTTTATTAACAAAATTATCTGTGTTTAAAAAAAATTTTAAGATTATTCAAAAAATAAACCTCCCTATGCCGTGACCAGGATTCGAACCTGGGTTACCACGGCCACAACGTGGGGTCCTAACCACTAGACGATCACGGCTACTGGAGATTATATCTATGTATTGTTTATTTTATAAAATTACTTTTTCCTGCTCTACTTTTAAATTGATATTCTCTCGCCTAACCAGTTAGGTGTGACCGTATATAATAAGATTAAAATTGTTTGTTACATAACTACATTGTTATAACTGTAAACATTAGTTTACAGTGAATGGATTAAAAAAATGTTTTAAATGGTTCTTCATTCAACTACAGGAAAACATGAAATAAAAAAGTGAAGGATTAACAAAAATATGAAGGAACTTAAAATACTTGCATAAAATTAATCCTACAGTCATTTTAAACTGTTTTATGCAAAAGTTGGCTCAAAATAAGGGAAAATAACAAAAATGGAAATGAGCAAACACACTAAACATGCTGTCAGGAGGTGGAAAACTATTTAACAAAAATCAAAATCTAATCTTCACAAGTTGAATTTATTAAGTAATTTTTTTTAAATTAATGTTTCTAGTTTTGAGGGATCTAGATGGTTACATTTATTTAAGGGAAAATAAAGGAAGGTTATTGGCTGGAGGATTTGAACCTCTTGCAAAACCAGCTTATGAAGATGGAAAAATTCCAGGTAAGATAAGAATAAAAAAATGTAATGTTTCAAAACTTTAATATCTGTAATTTTTACATTTTAACAACCTCTTTATAGTTTAACTGTAGAATTCTTTTATTGATTTTTAACAACGCATTGTATTTTGATAATTTATTAACAATATACACTGTGTCCCAAAAAGTTTTATACAATTGTAAAAAAGCTTAACTCTTGCTACAAAGCTCTGCATCCAAATTTTTAAAACTATCTGGAAAACCAAGAAAATTAAAAAGTTGATTTGGGCGGAGAATAAAATATGTCGAAACTAGTGGAGAGTAGAGAATTCATTGAAATTGTTATTTAGTAGCAAAAGTCTTATACAATTTTTATTTTAAGCTAGTAGTAAAGAAAGGCAGTTGCCCGTAGATTGGGATCATTTTCACGTCCTACTCGAACAACTTCTTCATAGGGTGCCATATTTGGGTAACGTGGTCTTAGATAAACTTTGTAATGGACCAGAAGCTTTCAGTCCAGACTGTAAATGGATAGTGGGAGGTGCACCAGAAGTAAGTGTTAAAATATAAACTTTATATTACAGTCAATAAAATTTAACTAAGACATGGTTTGACGTTAGTTTCTTTGAGATATTGAGTTCCAGCTGTTACTTTATCGCTTAGAGTCGATCTCTTGTAAATCTTCCATATATTATCATTTTTCACCTCTAATTATTTCTTTCCTCACTACCTTACATTTGATCGAGCATCTTGGAAGTGTGTAGTAAGGTTGAATCTGATGTCTTAACATCTACTGAGTCTACAACTAAAAAGGACACCATCTGTATCTAAAAATCTGATAATCTTACATACTTTGGATAAAAATATTGATAATGTGTGTAGCCGTCGAGAAAAATGGGTGGACGTTATTTATTAAGTTGGTTGAACAGCCACTAGAGTGTGTAATCGCAATAGCCAATGGAATAACTGTCACAATTATCGCTGGTATTGACAACTATAATATCTTGTCGTTAATAATTTGAAAAGGAATCAAGATAAATATTTTTTTTTATCTTATTTTTTGGGAATCAAACCACAATAATGTTTTTTATTTTTTATTTCGACGTTTCGGTAGCGTTCCACCTACCGTTGTCAAGATTAACTAGTAATAAAATAATTTTTTGGTCCCTATCTGACACAATGAAAAAAATTTGACTACTAGACAATCAATAATATTTTGAAGTTTAAGACTACAAAACTTTGTTGTCAAATTTTATTAAGGTCCATTCATAGTAGATCACACCTCTGGTAAAATGTGAAATAAAATATTTTATTTTATGACATTCTAACGATATGTAGTCCACTAGAAATGGAATTCAGTGAAGTGCACGTTCCAGGAAAGGTTTTTATTAACATAGCGCTTTTTTTTCGTTTATTTTGGAAATTTTGTTAATAAAACGCGTTTGTTGTTACTTTTTTGTGTATGATTATTTTTGTTTTCAAAATATGTATAACTCAGTTTGGTGATTTTGTGTATTGAAGATAAATATAAGAAAACCTGGATAAAAACTTATGATGCTATCCTGATAACGCAGGTAATTGATTGTTGGAAATTTCTCTTTCTAACATTGGTAACCAAATTTGACTACATTTGGCTGAATTACTAGCTACACATTTATCTGCATTTAGTTGTATTAAAGCACTTTCTTTGATTTTTCGTCTTTTATTATTGGGCTCTTTCAATATTATTTTTGTCGAATCCCATTGAATTTTATGCCCTCTTCCCAAGCATATTTGCAAATACCTGACTTAAAGAACTCCTTATCTTTGATATACTTTTTATGTTCATTTATTCGGACTTTCAATGGTCTAGATGTTTCACCTAAATAGAATTTGTCGCATTCACAAGATATCTGATATATGCAGTTTTTTGAAGATTGTTCTTCATTTTTTGGTTTCGTTTTTGTTAGTATAGATCTCAACGTATTGTTAGATTTGAAGCTAGTTCGAATATTGAATTGATTACCAATTTTCTTAATTCTTTCTGATAAACCCTTAACCTACGGTATTGTCAAGTTTTAAAAAATTATGTTAGCTGAATTATTAATATTATTGTTATTATTATGGAGTATTAACAATGAGCCCTTCTATGAATGGACCTTAATAAAATTTGACAACAAAAGTTTTGTAGTCTTAAACTTCAAAATATTATTGATTGTCTAGTTGTCAAATTTTTTTCATTGTGTCAGATAGGGACCAAAAAATTATTTTATTACTAGTTAATCTTGACAACGGTAGTTGGAACGCTACCGAAACGTCGAAATAAAAAACATTATTGTGGTTTGATTCCCAAAAAATAAGAGAAAAAAGAATAAGTAATGCCACAAGGAACTTTTACAGAAGATATTTAAAAAAAAAGTATTTTTTGTTAAAGAACACATGGTTGTGTTGTCTACTGTTGGAGATAGAGCATTGGCTAAATACAAAAGTTTGGTGAAAGCAGAGAAATTTAAAGATCTGTTAGTTGGATTGTTGATATAGCAAACAGAAAGTACTGTTGATAATGGTCGACTATTTTGTATTACGAATTCGGCTTTCTGTTCAGAGAAACCTTATATAATATTATTTTCCCTAAATTGACATGTTATTTTAAAATTATCCTATAACTGTAATTTTCTAATGAGCCATCGAATAATCGTAGATAAACAATTACTTGGTTGCCGCTGGAATGAAAACTGTGGGAATCGCTGCAGCTGGTGGAGTTGGAAAAGCAACTGCCGAAATTATTGTATATGGAGATACTGAATTTGATATGTACGAATTGGAGGTTTCCAGATTTCTAGGATTACATAATAACAGACACTTTTTGAGAGACAGAGTCAAAGAAGTGCCTGGACTACACTACGGATTAATATATCCGTTTCCTGAATTTCAGACAGGTACACAAGCTTGTTTTTAAACAGACTAAAATAAGTTTGTTAACAAAATGTGTAATTTTACAGGAAGAAATCTAAGAATGTCTCCTGTTTATCCAAAATTACGAGAAGCTGGAGCCGTTTTTGGACAAGTTATGGGCTACGAGAGACCAACCTGGTTTGACCCAAAACAAGTAGGAGGTAAGCACCTTTTGATTTTCCAAAATTAGTGCTAGAACAATAGGGAACCATGAAAAATTTCTTGTGACAAAATTCCTTTAATTTTTACTATGATCAGGGACGTACTAGGTAGTAGTTATAGTTTTATTGCGAAATTATTGATTGTTTTATAATGGTACCAAGTAAATGTCTTTCTTCACGCCGCTTTCCACAATTCGTCGGCACTATTTGCATTTCTGCCAAATACTGCCAACATAATTCCAGGCTAGGTGACTTTTCTAGTTCCAAGTGTTCCAATGATATTGATATATTTAATATTTTTATTAAAGTTGGCGACCTTTATATTCGAAACAAAGTTGAACACGGTGAAAGATTTTAAGTTAACTCTGTATTTTTGTTTATTTAATGGTTTTTAATAAAAAAATATCTGGTCAATTGAACAGTCATCGTAATTTTTTCTGTAGTGGATGATCCTCAAGATTGGTCTACACCATATAGAATAGCATATACAAATACTTTCGGAAAACCTCCTTGGTTTGAATTTGTAGCCAAAGAATACCAAGCTTGTAGAGAAAGAGTTGGTATCAGCGATTATTCTTCTTTCACAAAAATTGATCTGTGGGTAAGTATATAATTTTATTTCTTGTATTTCAGTATATTTAACGTTAATCAACCAGTAATTTGTGAAATAATGTATACCTTTTAAGTTTACACTACACTTGAAACGCTATCAATACTTTAAAAATTATCTTTTTATTCTGATATTACTGTTTTCTATATAAATACATTTTTCACTGCTGATAATACAAAATTTTAGTCGTAAAAACTTATTCAATGCACCTTAACATTGAAAACAAAAAAACTTAGTGTTGGGATTTTAAACATTAAAGATTATTTCATGAGATTGAGATGAATGTTGCTGCTGCTACGTAGAATCACCACGAACGACTGGGACGTGTTGTTAATTAATATGGAAAGAGAATCATTTTTGGCACTTCTTTATTTTATTTTTACAGTCACTGACAGGACGATATTTTTTTGATCTCTATAGTTACGCACTTTAATTATGGCACAAAAGAAATAGAGCGGTTGATTTATTGCGCACGACTGGACTAGGTATACAATGTATTTGTTGTTATAATAAATACATTTATATGCAGCAGCGATGGGTTCAGATGAAATTTCAACACTTAGTACATAAAAATTGCGATTGCAAATCGAAGTAGAATTCAGTAAGAATGACACGTGACAATCCACCATATTTCCCAAACGCAAACTGAATTGTCACTTGTCTACTCTTTCGTATTTTTGACATGCGATTCTGTGAATCATTTATTAGAAAAAGTTAATTTATTAGTCAAGTTTAAATAGACGGTGATATTTAAAAACAAAATAAATAAAAGAATATTGAATCTACCATGAGGAACATGCAGAAGATAAATATAATAATTATTGATATTAAAGACAGTAAACTGTAATCTTTATAGGTCTACGATATTAATCATTGAGATAAAGTAAAAATAAATCTGGCCCAGTCGCACTGCAATTTTAGTTAAAGTTGAAATTATTTCAGAAAATTAAAAAATCTCCCTATGCCGAATATTTTAGTTGAAACTTACAAGCTTCACATGAAATCATGTACATTCGTTTAAGAAACGTTATTGAGATAAGCGAATTTTCTGTTTTATTAAAAAAACTATCTGTGTTTTAAAAAAAATTTAAGATTTTACAAAAAATTAACCTCCCTATGCCGTGACCAGGATTCGAACCTGGGTTACCACGGCCACAACGTGGGGTCCTAACCACTAGACGATCACGGCTATTGAGATTATTACTTGAAATCTTTTATTAAGTGAAATGAACCTTTATTTCGTAGTTATTCTTGAAATAACCAAACCTAGCTTCACTCTTTCAGATCCGGTTGATTACTCATAATTTTTTTACAATACGATTAAATGTATTTTGTTTAATATAATAGTTGGTAAGAGCAAATTGTATTTGTCTTTATACAGCACTGTGATCGACCAGCTTAAATTTTTTAAACGTAATATTAATTGTTAAACTTTTTCTTTAAACTTGAAAAAAAAATTGAATTTAGTTATTGAAAAAATTCTACATTTTTAAGCTTCATTATTTATTGGACTTTGAATCATTTTAAAAAACGGACAAACACCGACAATTATTATTTAATTTCAAAAATATTATCAATTATACCGGGTGTCTCTCTGCCTTACATCAAAAACCGTGGCCTCGAGAAAAACCTGGAAATTTAACGTCTACTGCTAGAAGACGAAATTGAATTATAAAAATCCAAATTTTAGAAAATTCATTCCTCAAAAAATGCTGCGTATATTTGATACTAGGTAAGGATGGGGGAGAGTGGGAACTTTGTAATGAAAAAATGTCCATAACTCCGGTTATAATTATCCGATTTTTGCAAACTTTAGTCTTTTTTGAAAACAGCTCTTTCTAAAAAGTAACATGCACCATAGAGGGCGCTATTTATTTATTTTTAAATCTAGTTATTTTTAGAAAATAATTAGGTTTGTGCCGTTTTAATCGGGGACTATAAAAGTGGACCTAATTAGCAACAGAATAGCGAAAACCGCATATCGATATATTTTTGCAGTCCCGAGATATCTTTAAAAAACGTGTTATTAAAAGCTGTTTCAAATAAATAAACTAATTTTATTTTTTTCAAATAAATTGGAACATTTCATTGACATGGAGAAAATATTCTGATGAAAGCATGTACAGATGTAAATGACAAGACTGTGCTAAAAATTACAACAAATTGAACAAAAAATCCCACCCTGCAAAATGAATTAAAAGTAACTACGCCCTCTTTAAGAAACAAAAATTTTCATTAATCCAAATTCACTAAATTTTCGGAAATTAAAAAATATATTTATATTCAACAAAAAAATCTCCCTATGCCGTGACCAGGATTCGAACCTGGGTTACCACGGCCACAACGTGGGGTCCTAACCACTAGACGATCACGGCTATCGGAGATTATATCTTGAAACACAATTCTGTTAAATAAAATTTGTCAAGTTATTCTTGTAAATAACCAACACTGATAACCGGCAGAGCGTAACTAATTCAGACGCGGTTGATTAAACTTATAAATTTCCTCTTTAAATAGACCATTAATATATTTATTAATAAAAGACGTTTGTTTAAATCTTGGTCTACTTTCTACTATAAAATAAAATTACAATATATTCTTAGTGAAAACCATGAAATCGCATGCGCAAAAATGTGTCAGCTATTCAGTATGTGCTTCACCAGTATTTCATATTGGCCATGCTTTTTATTATTTTTAACTCCTCAAATATGACATTTGTCAATTGTCAGTTTTGTCACTCTTGTGAGTTCATGCGCATGCTCAAATCTATGATTAAATCGTTGCATGAACGGTTTCATGAAGCAGTGAATTTAAGTACTAATTTAGTGCTTTAGATAATAATTTGTTGTATTGCAGTCCAAAGGTAATGAAGTGGTTGACGCTTTACAATACATTTGCTCGAACGACGTGGATATACCAGTAGGCAGTATAATTCATACTGGAATGCAAAATAGATTCGGTGGGTACGAAAATGACTGTTCTTTAGCCCGTATTTCGAATAATCAGTAAGTTAATGTATAAATACATAGAAATATCCTTGCTATTAATATTTATCTTCAGTTATATGATGATAGCCCCCACCATACAACAAACTAGATGCAAAGTATGGCTCCAGAAGCATCTCCCATCGACTGTTACCATGTCTGATGTAACGAGTATGTTTACAGCGCTATGCATCATGGGACCTTTTACTAGACAACTTCTCTCCGAATTGACAGACACAGATTTGTCTCCCAAAAACTTTCCGTTCTTTACTTTTAAGATGCTAGACGTTGGATTGGCTAATGGAATTAGAACCATGAATCTGACGCACACCGGAGAACTTGGATATGTACTTTACATACCAAACGAGGTAATTTCTGAATTAGGAGTAACATATTTTTAAACCATGACATTACATTGACATTATTGAGTGAGATGTAAATGACAGTACACTAATTACACTTTCTGGTTACCTATTTTTTTACCAAAAACCTACTTTCGACAAACGTCGCTAGATCGCACCACAATATTTGTTTTTTTTTAATAAACATTTACGATTTTTAGTTTGCTCTACATGTATACACAAGTCTAATCCAAGCTGGAGAAAAATATGGCATTTCTCAGGCTGGTTACTATGCTACAAGAGCGCTGCGAGTTGAGAAATTCTATGCCTTCTGGGGACAAGATCTTGATACAACAACTACGCCATTAGAATGCGGTAGAATGTGGAGAGTTAAATTTGACGTAAGTATTGGAACGAAATTATTACGATAACTTGAAACTGACATAATAACTTACATAAAATACGGTTGACTTAATTTTTCGACAGCTATGGTTCCAAAATGGTCTTGGAAAGTGCAAACGTTGTCATTCGTCTGAACGCATAGCTAAGTTAGAGGTGGAACATAACCTAACTTTTTGTAATATTCGGTAACCTTATTTGACAGCGGTCAGTTAACAAAGTGTCTGATTCTCAACAGTTGAGAGGTTCGAGTGTTTTGGAGGTTCTTGTAGAGCAATTTTTGATTGACGTCGCCTGTAGAGCGTTAACGTTAAAGGATTACAAATCTTAATAACATCAACAATTGTACAAAAAAACAATTTATTGTCCACAATATCTTTAAAAGAAGATATCTATGCTGTCTACTAACTTTGATTGTATATTACTGAAGTAGTATTTTTTTAGAAAAAAGTGGACTTTATCGGTAGAGACGCCTTACTAAAACAACGGGAGGAAGGGGTCAAAAGAATGTATCTACAGCTGGTTCTGGAAGACCATGATGGGGAGACCGATCTTTGGCCGTGGGGAGGCGAACCAATTTATAGGAACGGTAAACATGTTGGCTTAACTACGACAACTGGATATGGATTTACGTTCAAAAAACAGGTAACTGTAATAAAGCATAGACCGTGACAACTTGTTAATTTGTCTATTTAAGCATTACCTGGGTGTTTTTTTAACAATTTTCTTTGAACATTTGTTTATATTTAGATATTCAGGTCCTACAAAAAGAGTGGCCAGTGCTTTCCTTGTTAGCTCATCATTTTCAATCCCTGAAAACCAAAACTGTTATTTCCTCCCAATTCATAAAATTTATCTATGCTGTTGCTTGAATATCTGCGAAAATCGTTATAATCTGCCCACGATCATTCCTATCCAAATTGAATTGTGCACATCTTTTTATTGCGTGAATTTCTGCCTGAAAGATTTTGGGTGACCTTCCCATCGACTTGGATTGTCTATTTATTTTTATAGCTCAGTTCATGCCTTAAGTTCTTCTCAAAATTGAATTCTTTGGTTATGTTATCTCGAGAAGTACTACCAGAGACCAGATTCTTGACTGAGGGAGTAGAGCTTCCTAAAAGAACACATATTTTGTCTCTTTCTTGTTTACTTTGCCATTGCAGTGATGAAGACAAATCTATTCTCTCAGAAAGTTCTACTCCCTCGGTCAAGAATATAGCCCCTGGATGGGTGGGGTAAGGTATACTCACTATTTGCCCCAGAATTTTTTCTGCATATTCGTTCTCTGAGCATTCTGATCTGCGTTCTTTGTGCTGCTCCTTTTATCACGAGGTGAAGAGAGCTCCACTGCAGCTGTAGGATAAGATCTCATAGCTACTCTGATACTTCAGCAAGCCAGTCAAGATTCTAGCCCCTGGGAGGGAAATATACTCACTGTTTGTTCCAGGATTTTTCTCTCTATTCCTTTTTTGACCATTATGATCTGCGCTCTTTGTGCTGCTCCCTTTATGACGAGGTGAAGAGAGTTCCACGGCATTTTATAGGATAGGTTCTTATTCTTTCTGCTACTGTGATACATAAGCAAGCCAACCTTTGAACTTTAAAATTACATGTTCAGAATTTAAATAGTGAAACACCATGCGCAATTTTTTGAAGGTTTTTTGGTAGCAATCAATGTTTTCACTAATTACTTTTTAGATATGTCTTGGTTTTGTTGAAAACTTCAATGAAAAGGGAGTAAGACAAACTATTGGTAATGATTATGTTACTAGTGGAGATTTTGAAGTTGATATTACTGGAATTAGGTACGTTTCTATTAGTTTAAGCTTTTTATCAAATTTTCATTACAATAACTAAATTAATATACATTTTACTGAATTCCAACAAAACTGAACTTAAATTGTTATAATTCGCTTCTCGTATTTAAGTGTGCATCTGAGAATGCCTTGTCGAAATTTAATGGTGTATATTAGGTCATAATCGGAGTTTAATTGCCACAGTTACTTTTTTAAAACAACATTAAATTATTTGCTCATATTATTTCACTTACCCTTGTAAAACTATTAATGTTTAAGGCTCCGTTATTAGCCGCTATTGTAAAATAATAAACTTCACTAAAGACCACTAGATGGGGAGAGGATGCAATTTTATCAATTTGTTGACAAAATTTGGATCCTATATCCTTGATACTGGTGATTTAGTTGACAAAATAGGTGGCCGATGTTTGATTATTATTATCATCTCGAATAAGTACCTGTGCAACTGTATACCGGACAAATAACCATGTGTCAGTTTTCACTTCCCGTGCCAGTATGTATCATTCGATACAATACCGAGTGATATACCATCGAGATGATACAGTTTTCGATATAATTTGCATTTATTTTCTTATCTCTTAACGAGTGTAAGTGTGATGATCAATACTGTATCAAATATAGACCCATAGTCGTATATATCGGAAACTACATCCTCTCGTTATATATCACTCGAATGATACTGATTCAGTCAGCGCCCTCTGATGCCAAGTCGGTTCAACTAAATAAGACTGATTTTTTAGTTACCATCTTTGAATTACGGCGCCGATTACTCCGCTTTTATTTCATTCAGTTCTAGAGAATATAACAATATTTTCGTTGCATTGTCACACATTTGTCTATAAAATAATGTTATAAAGGGTGTGTCAACTTTATTTCATTTCAATCTTCATTACCCAAAATTGGGTATATTTTTTGACAACGTCTGTGAAATTTATTATTAACAAGAAACCCATATAAATTATGATGCACACTACCTTAACAGTTTGGCAATCGATATTACACCTTTCGTCTCCACTAAAAAATTAATAAAAATTATCTGAATGAAAAACGTAAGCCATGTTTTTACGCTCATATTTTTCTTTAATAACGGGCCCTTAATACTCACCTGTGTTACTGATTACACTATTTTAAGTTACACGCCATGTAAATAGTTGGCTATCTACCTTGAGGAATACGGTTTGTTCCAGTGACACTCGAGATTTAGGTTTTTGCTGTCTAAGTTTACTTGCGTATTAAAATAAACTTATTAACATTACTTTAAAACTAAACTAGTAAAAAGCATTATTAATAAATGGTACATTTAACATTATTTGACCACTAGAACGCTATAAGTACGCTCTCAGTAACCATTAGTTAGTATGCTGTTATCGTGTTTATTATTAATAAGGCTGATAAAGTTTATTTTTTTAGATACCATGCCAAAGCTAACCTTCATTCACCGATTCTTCCGACTAAACACCCAGACCAAGAGCGCGATGCTTACCAAGCTACAAGAGGAAAAGGTCAAGAAGACGCTACTAAACAAATTGTTAAGGCTGTATAAAAAATATTGTTTTATAACGAAGGAAAATATAATTAAATATTTGTAAACAAACGGAAAATGGTCATGTAAATTTGTATATAAAATAATAATGTGTAGCACGACTGTAAATTAATAAAAATTTTAAATCTTTATAATCGAAAAATTGTAATTAAACCTTTTCCCAATAAAGTTATATTTTTCGGATCTATTTTAAATTGTATATATTAAAATTTTTTGTTGAAACTTGTGTGATAAGCTTAGGATGTTTGCTATTTTGTTACTTCATTGTGATGTCAGTTAATAAAAATATAGCCTGTAGTATTTTATTTCTTATTCCTTCACCTTTTTATCATTCCGTCTTCGAAAATTGACGATTACTTCTTTAAACGCTTCCTTATCTTTTGCAACAGGAAATATTTGATTCACACTGAGGTTAGTCCAATCTTTCTCAGCCAAGATTTATTTTCTCTTCCTTTAATCCTTGGAATATCAAAAACTGCTGCACGTGGTTGTATATCTCGGTGGATTCAAACAAAACATCAGATTTATTAGAGCCTCATGTCAAACAGGAATACAGAAAACTTATTGCCAAAAACCGTCGGAGTAGCCGAAATATTAATCCTAAGCATGGGTCAGATATGTATCTGGGTAGTAAGTAGGATATAATTTGGACTCTGAAACGTACAGATCAGCATCTCCAAAACTAGAAAGAAATTTATGCTCATCTGTTTTTAAGTAGCTGTATGTAATTTACTTACCTTGAATTCAGAGATATAACAATACTTCCCGAAGAGTGTATATAATAGTATATAAAACTCTCATTTCCAACCACTCCTTTATATCCTAATAATTCAGAACCACTGTGAACATAAGGACTTTCATCATAATCTGCTTTAGAAAGAAGCAAAACAAAAAAAAATTAGAAAGAATTAAAGACTAAGCAAAAAATTCACTTACCAATAAGGAAAGTAGTTTTATAACTAGGTGGATCATAACTATATTATTAATGTATCATCTTAAGGAATATAATTATAACATATAAAGACCCAAATTTTTATATCAATTGTGGAAATGTTAGATTCATCTTCTTTCTTAAAAAATATTTGGCATCCACGATTCTATTGTACATCCTAGATATATCTGTAATAAAATATTTCCCCTGTATAAGCCAGGTAAATTATCCCCTGTTAAAGACAAAGAAGATATTTCATAATCTCTTCTTCATTTTGTGCATCAGAGAAAGAAATGAAAGTAGAATATACCCTCGAATACATAAACCAATACCACAATAAAATATTTCTCGTTTAAGCCAGGTAAATTATCCCCTACTAAAGAAGAAGAAGATTTCATAGTCTCTTCTTTTTTCCGTGATTCACAGAAACATATGAAGGTAAAATATCCTTTCTAATACTTGATAATTGTGTCGATATATACACTGCTCGCCAAAATGATACTGAAAATAGAATTGACAATAACTGTTTTCTTGTAAATTCTTAAAATATCCTAAAAAATTTTATTTATGAATTTTTTGTAGAACTTTTCTACTTTCCCTGTATACTGAAAATATCAAAAAGGATAGAAAACCGTTTTTTAAAATAATCTATATTTATATTTTTAAATAGGGCGGCCAGTGTATATTGAATTCACATCGATGACAAACACTTGTTTATGACGAATGGCGTGACTAATGAATTAATATCTTGCTTTCAGTAACGAATGAATTTTTAAATCGGACGGTCGTGTCGGGAGTGTATATTCTTAATTTACGGGAATATAAGTGTGTGTTTTCGAATATTCGGGAGTGTACCTTTGTTCGAAATTATTTTCGGTAGTGAAATTGTGTGTGTCTTCGACATTTTGTAAAGTGTACCCAAGTGTAGTTCGAATTTTTGGTCATGATTTCCAAGGATTATAATTTTATATATAAGGTAAGTCTGTATTTTATTATTTGGTATAGTTACTAGCACTAAACAAATACCTACTCTATTTATTCATTTTCCATATATTTTTTTCAAAAGACATAGGTAAACTATGTTGGTTTCTATATTTTACCCATATATTATCATTTTTTTACTTGCTTTGCTAGCAATACATGAATTCAGTGTATTTGAAAAGGTTTTTATAAGATTTTGGATTTTTTATACAAAAATTTTAACTGATTTATAATTTATCAGCAAATTGAGTACTTTATTGGATTTTTAAATAGTTTAAAACATTCATCAATAAAGTAAGATATATTTTTCGAATCTTTCTAGTTATTATACTTATGTTATATAATTTATTCTGTATTTATTTATTTCCCAAATATTTTTATACAAAGACATAGGATAGCTATGTTGTTTGCTATAGAAGTCAAAATAATAGTATGAAACTAGCTTCACAAATTAGTAAACTACTTTCCAAAGGAAGCAACATCTACTTCTCGTGCTATATGCTATAAAAAGGATAGACTGTTCACTAGGAAGCAACATTTACTTCTCGGGATATATGTTATATACGAAGCAACAGGAAACATATAGCTCGAAAAGTAGATGTTGCTTCCTAGTGAATGGTCTATCCTTTGGAAAGTAATTTACTAATTTGTAGAGCATTTTAATAGTTTTATACTATTATTTTAACTACTATTGATAACATGCTTTACTTAAATGTGACAATTGTTTGCTACATTTTCTCAAAATGTTATCCTCTCTTTATTTCGCACTACCACTAGCAATAAATAAATATACACACTGTGTTTAAAATATTTTATATCTTTTACAAATAATTTTTATACAAAAAGTTTAACTGATATAAAATTCATCAACAAACTGAGTACTTTCTTATTTGATTTTGAAATAGTTTAGAATACTCTTTGATACAGTAAGTTTGTTGAAAAATTATAAATCGGTTAAACTTATTGTATGAAAATTATTTTGTAAACGATCCATAATATTTTAAATACAGTGTATTTATGTATTGCTAGTAGTAGTGAGAAATAAAGAGAGGATAATATTTTGGGAAATATAGGAAACAACATACCTTTCTTGTGTCTTTGGAAAAAAATATTTGGGAAATAAATCAATACAGAATGGATTTTATAAAATAAGTAACCAACTGTACAATAACTAAAAAGATCAGGAAATAATATAACTTACAGTATCAAAGAGTTTTCTAAACTATTTCAAAATCAAATAAGAAATTAGGTACTCAGTTTGTTGATGAATTTTATATCAGATAAACTTTTTGTATAAAAATTATTTGTACTTGAAAGATCCAAAATATTTTAAATACAGTGTCATATTTATTTATTGCTAGTGGTACTAAGAAATAAAGAGAGGATAATATTTTGTGAAAATATAGCAAACAATTTACTTGATTACAGTTTCCTGTAACATACTTGATTACAGTTTTCTGTAACCTAACCTAACAGTGATTACAGTTTCCTGTAACAATTGTCATATTTAAGTAAAGTGTATTATCAATAGAAGTTAAAATAATAGTATAAAGCTATTAAAACGCTTTACAAATTAGTAAATTACTTTACAAAGGATAGACCGTTCACTAGGAAGCAACATCTACTTCTTGGTCTATATGCTTCCTGTTGCTTCCTATATAGCATATATCCCGAGAAGTAGATGTTGCTTCCTAGTGAACGGTCTATCCTTTGGAAAGTAATTTACTAATTTGTAAAGCGTTTCAATAGTTTTATACTATTAATTTAATTCCAATGATAACTTGCTTTACTTAAATATGACAATATTGTTACAGGAAACTGTAATCAAGTAAATTGTTTGCTATATTTTCCCAAAATTTTATCCTCTCTTTATTTCTCACTACCACTAGCAATAAATAAATATACACACTGTATTTAAAATATTTTGTATCTTTTACAAATAAGTAATTTTTATACAAAGAAGTTTAACTGATATAAAATTCATCAACAAACTGAGTACTTTCTTTTTTGATTTTGAAATAGTTTAGAATACTCTTTGATACAGTAAGTTATATACTTTTCGAATCTTTTTAGTTATCGTACAGCTGGTTACTTATTTTGTATTGATTTATTTCCCAAATATTTCTTTCCAAAGACATATAGGATAGCTATGTTGTTTGCTATAGAAGTCAAAATAATGGTATAAAACTATTAAAACGCTTTACAAATTAGAAAATTACTTTCCAAAGAATAGACCGTTCACTAGGAAGCAACATCTACTACTCGGGCTATATGCTATAAAAAGGATAGACCATAAACTATTGCAAAATCAAATATTCCACTCATATCAGTTTGTTGATAAATTATAAATGGGTTAAACTTATTGTATGAAAATTATTTGTAAAAGATGCATAATATTTTAAATACAGTGTATTTATTTGTTGCTAGTAGTAGTAAGAAATAAAGAGAGGATAATATTTTGGGAAATATAGGAAACAACATACCTTTCTTGTGTCTTTGGAAAAAAATATTTGGGAAATAAATCAATACAGAATGGATTTTATAAAATAAGTAACCAACTGTACCATAACTAAAAAGATTTGGAAAGAATATATCTTACTGCATCAAAGTGTATTCTAAACTATTTCAAAATAAAATAAGAAAGTAAGTACCTACTCAGTTTGTTGATGAATTTCATATCAGTTAAACTTTTTGTACACTTAATAATTATTTGTAAAAGATCCAAAATATTTTAATACTGTGTATTTATTTATTGCTGGTGGTAGTGAGAAATAAAGAGAGGATTCTATTTTGGGAAAATATAGCAAACAATTTACTTGATTGCAGTTTCCTGTAACAATTGTCATATTTAAGTAAAGAGTGTTATCAATACAAGTCAAAATAATAGTATAAAACTATTAAAATGCTTTACAAATTAGTAAACTCTTTCCAAAGGATAGACCGCTCACTAGGAAGCAACATCTACTTCTCGGGCTATATGCTTCCTATATAGCATATATCCCGAGAAGTAAATGTTGCTTCCTAGTGAACAGTCTATCCTTTTTATAGCATATAGCACGAGAAGTAGATGTTGCTTCCTTTGGAAAGTAGTTTACTAATTTGTGAAGCGTTTTAATCGTTTTATACTATTATTTTAACTTCTATTGATAACATGCTTTACTTAAAATATGACAATTGATACAGGAAATTGTAATCAAGTACCTAAATTGTTTACTATATTTTCCCAAAATATTATCCTCTCTTTATTTCTCACCACCGCTCTAGGTAGGTACTAGCAATAAATAAATATACACACTGTATTTAAAATATTTTGGATCTTTTACATATAATTTTTATAGAAAAATTTAAACTGATATAAAATTCATCAACAAACTGAGTAGGTACCTATTTTCTTATTTGATTTTGAAATAGTTTAGAATACTCCTTGATACAGTAAGTTACATACTTTTAGAATCGTTTCAGTTAATGTACAGTTGGTTACTTATTTTATAAAATCCATTCTGTATTGATTTATTTCCCAAATAT
Organism: Lochmaea capreae; assembly: GCA_949126875.1. Classification (NCBI taxonomy): domain Eukaryota; kingdom Metazoa; phylum Arthropoda; class Insecta; order Coleoptera; family Chrysomelidae; genus Lochmaea; species Lochmaea capreae. The sequence goes on from OX421404.1 coordinate 24,556,822, forward strand.
TTTTTTCCAAAGACATAGGATAGCTATGTTTGTTATTTGCTACATTTTCCAAAAATGTTATCCTCTCTTTATTTCTCACTACCACTATAAGTACTAGCAATAAATAAATATACACACTGTATTTAAAATATTTTGGATCGTTTACAAATAATTTTTATACAAAATGTTCAACTGATATAAAATTCATCAACAAACTGAGTATTTTCTTATTTAATTTTGAAATAATTTAGAATACTCTCTATTATTTACATGCAGTATATAACTTACTCTATCAAAGAGTGTTCTAAACTATTGCAAAATCAAATAAGTACTCATATCAGTTTGTTGATAGATTATAAATCGGTTAAACTTATTGTATGAAAATTATTTGTAAAAGATCCGTAATATTTTAAATACAGTGTAAGTATTTATTTATTGCTAGTAGTAGTGAGAAATAAAGAGAGGATAATATTTTGGGAAATATAGGAAACAACATAGCTATCCTAAGTCTTTGGAAAAAAATATTTGGATATAAATCAATACAGAATGGATTTTATAAAATAAGTAACCAACTGTACAATAACTAAAAAGATTTGAAAAGTATATAACTTAATCTATTGATGAATGTTTTAAATTATTTCAAAATCCAGTAAAGTACTCAATTTGTTAATAAATTATGAATTGGTTAAAATCTTTGTATGAAAATTATTTGCAAGAGATCCAAAATATTATAAAAACCTTTTTAAATACACTGTATTTATATATTACTAGTGAAGAAAAGATAATATACGGATAAAATATATTTTCTTAATTACAACTTCCTGTAACAATTGTCATATTTGAGTAAATATATTTTACCTGTATATTTTCTTTACTAGTGTATTTTAAAATGGTTTTTATAATATTTTGAATCGTTTACAAATAATTTTCATGCAAAGATTTTAACCGATCCATAATTTATCAAAAAATTGAGTACTTTATTGGATTTTGAAATAGTTTGAAACATTCATCAATAGAGTAAGTTATATACTTTTCAAATTTTTCAGTTATTGTACGGTCGGTTACTTGTTTTATTAGATTTATTCTGTATTTATTTATTTCCAAATATTTTTTCAAAAAACTTAGGATTGCCTCGAGGATAGCAATGTTTCTTGTTTGCTACATTTTCCCAAAATATTATCTTCTCTTTATTTCTCACTACCACTATAAGTACTAGCAATAAATAAATATACACTGTATTTAAAATATTTTATACAAAAAGTTTTTCTGATATAAAATTCATCAACAATCTGAGTATTTTCTTATTTGATTTTGAAATAGTTTAGAATACTCCTTGATACAGTAAGTTACATACTTTTAGAATATTTTCAGTTAATGTACAGTCAGTTACTTATTTTATAAAATCCATTCTGTATTGATTTATTTCCCAAATATTTTTTTCCAGACATAGGATAGCATGTTCGTTATTTGCTACATTTTCTCAAAATGTTATCCTCTCTTTATTTCTCACTACCACTATAAGTACTATCAATAAATAAATATACACACTGTATTTAAAATATTTTGGATCGTTTACAAATAATTTTTATACAAAAAGTTTAACTGATAAAATTCATCAACAAACTGAGTGTTTTCTTATTTAATTTTGAAATAGTTTAGAATACCGTCTATTATTTACATGCAGTATATAACTTACTCTATCGAAGAGTGTTCTAAACTATTGCAAAATCAAATAAGTACTCATATCAGTTTGTTGATAAATTATAAATCGGTTAAACTTATTGTATGAAAATTATTTGTAAAAGATCCGTAATATTTTAAATACAGTGTAAGTATTTATTTATTGCTAGTAGTAGTGAGAAATAAAGAGAGGATCATATTTTGGGAAATATAGAAAACAGCATAGCTCCTAAGTCTTTGGAAAAAAATATTTGGGAAATAAATAAAAACTTAATGGATTTTATAAAATAAGTAACCAACTGTACAATAACTAAAAAGATTTGAAAATTATATATCTTAATCTATTGATGAATGTTTTAAATTATTTCAAAATCCAATAAAGTACTCAATTTGTTGATAAATTATGAATCGGTTAAAATCTTTGTATGAAAGAAAATATAATATACAGGTAAAATATATTTTTTTAATTACAGTTTCCTGTAACAATTGTCATATTTAAGTAAATATATTTTACCCATATATTATTTTTTCTTTACTAGTAACTTACTAGTGTATTTAAAAAGGTTTTTATAATATTTTGGATCTTTTACAAATAATTTTCATACAAAAATTTTAACCGATTCATAATTTATCAACAAATTGAGTACTTTATTGGATTTTGAAATAGTTTGAAACATTCATCAATAGAGTAAGTTATATACTTTTCAAATATTTTCAGCTATTGTACGGTCGGTTACTTGTTTTATTAGATTTATTCTGTATTTATTTATTTCCAAATATTTTTTCAAAAAACTTAGGATTGCCTCGAGGATAGCTGTTTGTTGTTTGCTACATTTTTCCAAAATATTCTCTTCTCTTTATTTCTCACTACCACTATAAGTACTAGCAATAAATAAATATACACTGTATTTAAAATATTTTATACAAAAAGTTTTTCTGATATAAAATTCATCAACAATCTGAGTATTTTCTTATTTGATTTTGAAATAGTTTAGAATACTCCTTGATACAGTAAGTTACATACTTTTAGAATATTTTCAGTTAATGTACAGTCAGTTACTTATTTTATAAAATCCATTCTGTATTGATTTATTTCCCAAATATTTTTTTCCAAAGACATAGGATAGCTATGTTTGTTATTTGCTACATTTTCCCAAAATGTTATCCTCTCTTTATTTCTCACTATAAGTACTAGCAATAAATAAATATACACACTGTATTTAAAATATTTTGGATCGTTTACAAATAATTTTTATACAAAAAGTTTAACTGATAAAATTCATCAACAAACTGAGTGTTTTCTTATTTAATTTTGAAATAGTTTAGAATACTCTCTATTATTTACATGCAGTATATAACTTACTCTATCAAAGAGTGTTCTAAACTATTTCAAAATCAAATAAGTACTCATATCAGTTTGTTTATAAATTATAAATCGGTTACACTTATTGTATGAAAATTATTTGTAAAAGATCCGTAATATTTTAAATACAGTGTAAGTATTTATTTATTGCTTTTAGTAGTGAGAAATGAAGAGAGGATAATATTTTGGTAAATATAGAAAACAACATAGCTATCCTAAGTCTTTGTAAAAAATATTTGGGAAATAAATAAAAACTTAATGGATTTCATAAAATAAGTAACCAACTGTACAATAACTAAAAAGATTTGAAAATTATAGGTATATCTTAATCTATTGATGAATGTTTTAAATTATTTCAAAATCCAATAAAGTACTCAATTTGTTGATAAATTATGAATCGGTTAAAATCTTTGTATGAAAGAAAATATAATATACAGGTAAAATATATTTTTTTAATTACAGTTTCCTGTAACAATTGTCATATTTAAGTAAATATATTTTACCCATATATTATTTTTTCTTTACTAGTAACTTACTAGTGTATTTAAAAAGGTTTTTATAATATTTTGGATCTTTTACAAATAATTTTCATACAAAAATTTTAACCGATTCATAATTTATCAACAAATTGAGTACTTTATTGGATTTTGAAATAGTTTAAAACATTCATCAATAGAGTAAGTTACTTATATACTTTTCAAATATTTTCAGCTATTGTACAGTCGGTTACTTGTTTTATTAAATTTATTCTGTATTTATTTGTTTCCAAATATTTTTTCAAAAAACTTAATATAGCCTCGAGGATAGCTATGTTTGTTGTTTGGTAGATTTAACCAAAATATTATATTCTCTTTATTTCTCACTACCATTATAAATACTAGCAATAAATAAATATAGACACTGTATTTAAAATATTTTGGATCTTTTACAAATAATTTTTATACAAAAAGTTTATCTGATATAAAATTCATCAACAATCTGAGTATTTTCTTATTTGATTTTGAAATAGTTTAGAACACTTTTCAATAGAGTAAGTTATATACTGTATACACTGTGTCAATAAAGTATGGAACAAATTCATTTTTAGCTAAACAGGCCATTTTAAGAAATAATCCTGAAACACGTCGATTTTTGATTTTAATTTACCGTATTTTAAAATAATATTCTAATATACAGGGTGAATTACTTTCGAGTAATGACGTCTCCGTCATTTTTTTTAAATGTCTCAATTTTCGGATTACTCTAGCTGGGCTGATTCCAAAAATGTATCACATGTTGATTCCAATTGGTACAGGATGGACAAAAATACAATCGTTTTGTGTGTGCTCATAAAGTAACGCGTAACATTCTTTATTAGTTAAATTAACAATATTATCAAAAATACTTATTGTCTAGCGGACAGAATATGATGAAATACATGACTTTATAAATGTTCGAACTGCAGCCCTTGCTGTATTTGACAGTAATCCAAACGGTGTACAAATTCTCGTTGAACCTTGTTTATTGTGCCTTGAGAAATATTGTTTATTGCTGTCTGAATTCTCTCTTTTAATTCTTGTATCAATAATTGCCTACTGCTGATTATTAACATATTGTTACAAATTATGTATTAAAATTTAAAACTGTTTATGCACTTAATTTTCAAAAGACCCGAGTAAGCTATATTATTTTCCATTATTTCCCAATTATTATCACTTCTTCATATGCCTTTTTCCAAAAGACATAGCTTAGTACACCTTTTGGTGAAAGTATTATTGAAAATGTAGGTCCCACCTAACTACATGTAAATAGTTTGTTAATATTTGACATACAGTATACTTAATTCCTGTCTCTGAATTCACTTGTTTATGTTTGTACATATTCATTCCTACAAATTGCCAGTAAAGACAAACTTCTGGATGGGTGCCGCCGATAGAAAACATCCTATGAGCCAGTGGGGAATATTTTCCGTCGGTTGTAGACTTTTTGACCGACTGATTATATTTTCTATTGGCTGGGGTCATCTTCCAGCCAAGGGGGGACGAACTTCCATCTACGCAAGGTAACTTTCAGCCTTAATTTCTTAACTTTTCAAAAGACAAACCTAAGTACGAGATGACATTCCCCATTTTTCTAAATATTGTCCTCCCTTTCTTTTACGAGATGATTATATTTACAAAAGACATAGGTAAGCTATGTCGTTCCCCATTTTTCTAAATGTTGTCCTCCCTTTCTCTTACGAATTGCTTATTTTCTCAAAGGACATAGGTAAGCTATGTCGTTCCTAATTTTTCTAAGTATTTTCCTCCCTTTCTTTCACAAGTTGGTTATTTTTCAAAAGACATAGGTAAGCTATGTTGTTCCCCATTTTTCTAAATGTTGTCCTCCCTTTCTCTTACGAATTGCTTATTTTCTCAAAGGACATAGGTAAGCTATGTCGTTCCTAATTTTCCTAAGTATTTTCCTCCCTTTCTTTCACAAGTTGGTTATTTTTCAAAAGACATAGGTAAGCTATGTTGTTCCCCATTTTTCTAAATGTTGTCCTCCCTTTCTCTTACGAATTGCTTATTTTCTCAAAGGACATAGGTAAGCTATGTCGTTCCTAATTTTCCTAAGTATTTTCCTCCCTTTCTTTCACAAGTTGGTTGTTTTTCAAAAGACATAGGTAAGCTATGTTGTTCCCCATTTTTCTGAATATTGTCCTGCCTTTCTTTCACAAGTTGGTTCCTTTTTCAACAAACATTGTTAAGCTTTTTATTTCACTTGTCAAGGACGCCACATGTAACCACTTGGTTGCTTACGATTGACTTTTTCCTTCACAGATGCACGCAGTACCACACTGTGGGAAAGTGCTCGTTCACTAGGTTGTCGGTCAGACTCGTTTGCAAAGCGGGCGGTCAACCCGATGGGGCGAGTGCGCTTAAGTGTGTTCCGTTTGTTGAATGGGTATGGGTTAACAAGTTGGGGAAATTGTTGCCCAGTATGGGCTGTCAAAATATCGTAGAAGCCAAAGCAGTTACATGCAAAATGGCTACTTGGCAGTTTCTGACTACTAACTACTAACAATTTTTTTCAGCGCTTCCTTTTCAGCATACTAACACTCTCTTACAGGCTTCAAGATTCCATCGGATTTTTGTTGAATTTTTTAATTTTGTTTGTTTTTCTGTTCTAGAAAATTTACCAGCGATGGATATGCTCTCAAGAGTTTATTTGGAATATATCGATATATTTGAACTTGCTGATAGGCCTATCTCAAAAATAATAAAAAAATTTAGACAATTTTTTTTTCATTAATATAATTTAATTTTTTTTCAGCGCTTTCTTTTCAGCATACTAACACTCTCTTACAGGCTTCATCGAATTTTTGTTAAATTTTTTAATTTTGTTTTATTTTCTGTTCCAGAAATCTCACCAGCGATGAATAATATACTCTTCAGAATTTATTTGGAATATATCGATATCTTTAAACTTGCTGATAGGCCTATCTCAGAAATAATTGAAAATTGCAAATAATTTTTTTTTCATTAATTAAATTTTTTGTTCCAGAATTTTTTTCAGGAAACGATTTTTTAGGTTACAAAAGTTAATACTTATCTTTGACGTTTTCAACTAGGAGCTACAGATTTCTTTTCCAGTACTACTAATAAATCAAAATTTCTATTTTGATTCATTATAAGGCTTATATTATTTGGTAAAGTAATCTTTGCATGTTTATTTTTTTCAACTGCATGGGTTTTATATTTGCATGCTCAAGCTTGAGTGTGGTAGGGGTTGGTGAAGTAGTGGTGATATTGGGGTGTTAATATGTTAATTTTAAAACATCTTGTAATGTAATTCATGTTTGATATTTTTGGTTAAAATATTTTAATAAATGTAGGTAGATATTGATATTTTGTTGATATTTGACATACGATTTTTTATAATAATTGTTGATTTTGAATTTACTTGTTCCTGATTGTATATTTTTATTACTGCACTTTGCTAGTAAAGACAAACTTCTAGCAGGGTGCAGCCGGTAGAAAAGATCCTGTAAACCGGTGGGGAATATTTTCTGTCGGTTGTACCTAGATTATTTGACCGATTGATTATATTTTCTACTGGTTGGGGTCATCTTCCAACCATGGGGGGACAAACTTCCATCTACTTGAGATAACTTTCAGCCTTGATTGCTTAACTTTTCCAAAGACATACCTAAGTAAAAAATGTCGTTCCTCATTTTTCTAAATATTGTCCTCCCTTTCCTTTACGAAGTAGTTATTTTCTCAAAGGACATAGGTAAGCTAAGTCGTTCCTAATTTTCCTAAGTATTTTCCTCCCTTTCTTCCACAAGTTGGTTATTTTTCAAAAGACATAGGTAAGCTATGTTGTTCCCCATTTTTCTAAATGTTGTCCTCCCTTTCTCTTACGAATTGCTTATTTTCTCAAAGGACATAGGTAAGCTATGTCGTTCCTAATTTCCTAAGTATTTTCCTCCCTTTCTTCCACAAGTTGGTTATTTTTCAAAAGACATAGGTAAGCTATGTTGTTCCCCATTTTTCTAAATGTTGTCCTCCCTTTCTCTTACGAATTGCTTATCTTCTCAAAGGACATAGGTAAGCTATGTCGTTCCTAATTTTCCTAAGTATTTTCCTCCCTTTCTTCCAAAAGTTGGTTATTTTTCAAAAGACATAGGTAAGCTATGTTGTTCCCCATTTTTCTAAATGTTGTCCTCCCTTTCTCTTACGAATTGCTTATTTTCTCAAAGGACATAGGTAAGCTATGTTGTTCCTAAGTATTTTCCTCCCTTTCTTTCACAAGTTGGTTATTTTTCAAAAGACATAGGTAAGCTATGTTGTTACCCATTTTTCTGAATATTGTCCTGCCTTTCTTTCACAAGTTGCTTCTTTTTTCAACAAACATTGTTAAGCTTTTTATTTCACTTGTCAAGGACGCCACATGTAACCACTTGGTTGCTTACGATTGACTTTTTCCTTCACGGATGCACGCAGTACCACACTGTGGGAAAGTGCTCGTTCACTAGGTTGTCGGTCAGACTCGTTTGCAAAGCGGGCGGTCAACCCGATGGGGCGAGTGCGCTTAAGTGTGTTCCGTTTGTTGAATGGGTATGGGTTAACAAGTTGGGGAAATTGTTGCCCAGTATGGGCTGTCAAAATATCGTAGAAGCCAAAGCAGTTACATGCAAAATGGCTACTTGGCAGTTTCTGACTACTAACTACTAACAATTTTTTTCAGCGCTTCCTTTTCAGCATACTAACACTCTCTTACAGGCTTCAAGATTCCATCGGATTTTTGTTGAATTTTTTTAATTTTGTTTGATTTTCTGTTCTAGAAATTTTACCAGCGATGGATATGCTCTCCAGAATTTATTTGGAATATATCGATATATTTAAACTTGCTGATAGGCCTATCTCAAAAATAATAAAAAATTCAGATAATTTTTTTTCATTAATATAATTTAATTTTTTTTCAGCGCTTTCTTTTCAGCATACTAACACTCTCTTACAGGCTTCATCGAATTTTTGTTAAATTTTTTAATTTTGTTTTATTTTCTGTTCCAGAAATTTCACCAGCGATGGATAATATGCTCTCCAGAATGTATTTGGAATATATCGATATATTTAAACTTGCTGATAGGCCTATCTCAAAAATAATAAAAAAATTTAGATAATTTTTTTTCATTAATATAATTTAATTTTTTTTCAGCGCTTTCTTTTCAGCATACTAACACTCTCTTACAGGCTTCATCGAATTTTTGTTAAATTTTTTAATTTTGTTTTATTTTCTGTTCCAGAAATTTCACCAGCGATGGATAATATGCTCTCCAGAATGTATTTGGAATATATCGATATATTTAAACTTGCTGATAGGCCTATCTCAAAAATAATAAAAAATTCAGATAATTTTTTTTCATTAATATAATTTAATTTTTTTTCAGCGCTTTCTTTTCAGCATACTAACACTCTCTTACAGGCTTCATCGAATTTTTGTTAAATTTTTTAATTTTGTTTTATTTTCTGTTCCAGAAATTTCACCAGCGATGGATAATATGCTCTCCAGAATGTATTTGGAATATATCGATATATTTAAACTTGCTGATAGGCCTATCTCAAAAATAATAAAAAATTCAGATAATTTTTTTTCATTAATATAATTTAATTTTTTTTCAGCGCTTTCTTTTCAGCATACTAACACTCTCTTACAGGCTTCATCGAATTTTTGTTAAATTTTTTAATTTTGTTTTATTTTCTGTTCCAGAAATTTCACCAGCGATGAATAATATACTCTTCAGAATTTATTTGGAATATATCGATATCTTTAAACTTGCTGATAGGCCTATCTCAGAAATAATTGAAAATTGCAAATAATTTTTTTTTCATTAATTAAATTTTTTGTTCCAGAATTTTTTTCAGGAAACGATTTTTTTGGTTACAAAAGTTAATACTTATCTTTGACGTTTTCAACTAGGAGCTACAGATTTCTTTTCCAGTACTACTAATAAATCAAAATTTCTATTTTGATTCATTATAAGGCTTATATTATTTGGTAAAGTAATCTTTGCATGTTTATTTTTTTCAACTGCATGGGTTTTATATTTGCATGCTCAAGCTTGAGTGTGGTAGGGGTTGGTGAAGTAGTGGTGATATTGGGGTGTTAATATGTTAATTTTAAAACATCTTGTAATGTAATTCATGTTTGATATTTTTGGTTAAAATATTTTAATAAATGTAGGTAGATATTGATATTTTGTTGATATTTGACATACGATTTTTTATAATAATTGTTGATTTTGAATTTACTTGTTCCTGATTGTATATTTTTATTACTGCACTTTGCTAGTAAAGACAAACTTCTAGCAGGGTGCAGCCGGTAGAAAAGATCCTGTAAACCGGTGGGGAATATTTTCTGTCGGTTGTACCTAGATTATTTGACCAATTGATTATATTTTCTACTGGTTGGGGTCATCTTCCAACCATGGGGGGACAAACTTCCATCTACTTGAGATAACTTTCAGCCTTGATTGCTTAACTTTTCCAAAGACATACCTAAGTAAAAAATGTCGTTCCTCATTTTTCTAAATATGGTCCTCCATTTCCTTTACGAAGTAGTTATTTTCTCAAAGGACATAGGTAAGCTATGTCGTTCCTAATTTTCCTAAGTATTTTCCTCCCTTTCTTCCACAAGTTGGTTATTTTTCAAAAGACATAGGTAAGCTATGTTGTTCCCCATTTTTCTAAATGTTGTCCTCCCTTTCTCTTACGAATTGCTTATTTTCTCAAAGGACATAGGTAAGCTATGTCGTTCCTAATTTTTCTAAGTATTTTCCTCCCTTTCTTTCACAAGTTGGTTATTTTTCAAAAGACATAGGTAAGCTATGTTGTTCCCCATTTTTCTAAATGTTGTCCTCCCTTTCTCTTACGAATTGCTTATTTTCTCAAAGGACATAGGTAAGCTATGTCGTTCCTAATTTCCTAAGTATTTTCCTCCCTTTCTTCCACAAGTTGGTTATTTTTCAAAAGACATAGGTAAGCTATGTTGTTCCCCATTTTTCTAAATGTTGTCCTCCCTTTCTCTTACGAATTGCTTATCTTCTCAAAGGACATATGTAAGCTATGTCGTTCCTAATTTTCCTAAGTATTTTCCTCCCTTTCTTCCACAAGTTGGTTATTTTTCAAAAGACATAGGTAAGCTATGTTGTTCCCCATTTTTCTAAATGTTGTCCTCCCTTTCTCTTACGAATTGCTTATTTTCTCAAAGGACATAGGTAAGCTATGTTGTTCCTAAGTATTTTCCTCCCTTTCTTTCACAAGTTGGTTATTTTTCAAAAGACATAGGTAAGCTATGTTGTTCCTAATTTTCCTAAGTATTTTCCTCCCTTTCTTTCACAAGTTGGTTATTTTTCAAAAGACATAGGTAAGCTATGTTGTTACCCATTTTTCTGAATATTGTCCTGCCTTTCTTTCACAAGTTGCTTCTTTTTTCAACAAACATTGTTAAGCTTTTTATTTCACTTGTCAAGGACGCCACATGTAACCACTTGGTTGCTTACGATTGACTTTTTCCTTCACGGATGCACGCAGTACCACACTGTGGGAAAGTGCTCGTTCACTAGGTTGTCGGTCAGACTCGTTTGCAAAGCGGGCGGTCAACCCGATGGGGCGAGTGCGCTTAAGTGTGTTCCGTTTGTTGAATGGGTATGGGTTAACAAGTTGGGGAAATTGTTGCCCAGTATGGGCTGTCAAAATATCGTAGAAGCCAAAGCAGTTACATGCAAAATGGCTACTTGGCAGTTTCTGACTACTAACTACTAACAATTTTTTTCAGCGCTTCCTTTTCAGCATACTAACACTCTCTTACAGGCTTCAAGATTCCATCGGATTTTTGTTGAATTTTTTTAATTTTGTTTGATTTTCTGTTCTAGAAATTTTACCAGCGATGGATATGCTCTCCAGAATTTATTTGGAATATATCGATATATTTAAACTTGCTGATAGGCCTATCTCAAAAATAATAAAAAATTCAGATAATTTTTTTTCATTAATATAATTTAATTTTTTTTCAGCGCTTTCTTTTCAGCATACTAACACTCTCTTACAGGCTTCATCGAATTTTTGTTAAATTTTTTAATTTTGTTTTATTTTCTGTTCCAGAAATTTCACCAGCGATGGATAATATGCTCTCCAGAATGTATTTGGAATATATCGATATATTTAAACTTGCTGATAGGCCTATCTCAAAAATAATAAAAAAATTTAGATAATTTTTTTTCATTAATATAATTTAATTTTTTTTCAGCGCTTTCTTTTCAGCATACTAACACTCTCTTACAGGCTTCATCGAATTTTTGTTAAATTTTTTAATTTTGTTTTATTTTCTGTTCCAGAAATCTCACCAGCGATGAATAATATACTCTTCAGAATTTATTTGGAATATATCGATATCTTTAAACTTGCTGATAGGCCTATCTCAGAAATAATTGAAAATTGCAAATAATTTTTTTTTCATTAATTAAATTTTTTGTTCCAGAATTTTTTTCAGGAAACGATTTTTTTGGTTACAGAAGTTAATACTTATCTTTGACGTTTTCAACTAGGAGCTACAGATTTCTTTTCCAGTACTACTAATAAATCAAAATTTCTATTTTGATTCATTATAAGGCTTATATTATTTGGTAAAGTAATCTTTGCATGTTTATTTTTTTCAACTGCATGGGTTTTATATTTGCATGCTCAAGCTTGAGTGTGGTAGGGGTTGGTGAAGTAGTGGTGATATTGGGGTGTTAATATGTTAATTTTAAAACATCTTGTAATGTAATTCATGTTTGATATTTTTGGTTAAAATATTTTAATAAATGTAGGTAGATATTGATATTTTGTTGATATTTGACATACGATTTTTTATAATAATTGTTGATTTTGAATTTACTTGTTCCTGATTGTATATTTTTATTACTGCACTTTGCTAGTAAAGACAAACTTCTACCAGGGTGCAGCCGGTAGAAAAGATCCTGTAAACCGGTGGGGAATATTTTCTGTCGGTTGTACCTAGATTATTTGACCGATTGATTATATTTTCTACTGGTTGGGGTCATCTTCCAACCATGGGGGGACAAACTTCCATCTACTTGAGATAACTTTCAGCCTTGATTGCTTAACTTTTCCAAAGACATACCTAAGTAAAAAATGTCGTTCCTCATTTTTCTAAATATTGTCCTCCATTTCCTTTACGAAGTAGTTATTTTCTCAAAGGACATAGGTAAGCTATGTCGTTCCTAATTATCCTAAGTATTTTCCTCCCTTTCTTCCACAAGTTGGTTATTTTTCAAAAGACATAGGTAAGCTATGTTGTTCCCCATTTTTCTAAATGTTGTCCTCCCTTTCTCTTACGAATTGCTTATTTTCTCAAAGGACATAGGTAAGCTATGTCGTTCCTAATTTTTCTAAGTATTTTCCTCCCTTTCTTTCACAAGTTGGTTATTTTTCAAAAGACATAGGTAAGCTATGTTGTTCCCCATTTTTCTAAATGTTGTCCTCCCTTTCTCTTACGAATTGCTTATTTTCTCAAAGGACATAGGTAAGCTATGTCGTTCCTAATTTCCTAAGTATTTTCCTCCCTTTCTTCCACAAGTTGGTTATTTTTCAAAAGACATAGGTAAGCTATGTTGTTCCCCATTTTTCTAAATGTTGTCCTCCCTTTCTCTTACGAATTGCTTATCTTCTCAAAGGACATAGGTAAGCTATGTCGTTCCTAATTTTCCTAAGTATTTTCCTCCCTTTCTTCCACAAGTTGGTTATTTTTCAAAAGACATAGGTAAGCTATGTTGTTCCCCATTTTTCTAAATGTTGTCCTCCCTTTCTCTTACGAATTGCTTATTTTCTCAAAGGACATAGGTAAGCTATGTTGTTCCTAAGTATTTTCCTCCCTTTCTTTCACAAGTTGGTTATTTTTCAAAAGACATAGGTAAGCTATGTTGTTCCCCATTATTCTAAATGTTGTCCTCCCTTTCTCTTACGAATTGCTTATTTTCTCAAAGGACATAGGTAAGCTATGTCGTTACTAATTTTCCTAAGTATTTCCCTCCCTTTCTTCCACAAGTTGGTTATTTTTCAAAAGACAGGTAAGCTATGTAGTTCCCCATTTTTTTAAATGTTGTCCTCCCTTTCTCTTACGAATTGCTTATTTTCTCAAAGGACATAGGTAAGCTATGTTGTTCCTAATTTTCCTAAGTATTTTCCTCCCTTTCTTTCACAAGTTGATTATTTTTCAAAAGACATAGGTAAGCTATGTTGTTCCTAATTTTCCTAAGTATTTTCCTCCCTTTCTTTCACAAGTTGGTTATTTTTCAAAAGACATAGGTAAGCTATGTTGTTACCCATTTTTCTGAATATTGTCCTGCCTTTCTTTCACAAGTTGCTTCTTTTTTCAACAAACATTGTTAAGCTTTTTATTTCACTTGTCAAGGACGCCACATGTAACCACTTGGTTGCTTACGATTGACTTTTTCCTTCACGGATGCACGCAGTACCACACTGTGGGAAAGTGCTCGTTCACTAGGTTGTCGGTCAGACTCGTTTGCAAAGCGGGCGGTCAACCCGATGGGGCGAGTGCGCTTAAGTGTGTTCCGTTTGTTGAATGGGTATGGGTTAACAAGTTGGGGAAATTGTTGCCCAGTATGGTCTGTCAAAATATCGTAGAAGCCAAAGCAGTTACATGCAAAATGGCTACTTGGCAGTTTCTGACTACTAACTACTAACAATTTTTTTCAGCGCTTCCTTTTCAGCATACTAACACTCTCTTACAGGCTTCAAGATTCCATCGGATTTTTGTTGAATTTTTTTAATTTTGTTTGATTTTCTGTTCTAGAAATTTTACCAGCGATGGATATGCTCTCCAGAATTTATTTGGAATATATCGATATATTTAAACTTGCTGATAGGCCTATCTCAAAAATAATAAAAAATTCAGATAATTTTTTTTCATTAATATAATTTAATTTTTTTTCAGCGCTTTCTTTTCAGCATACTAACACTCTCTTACAGGCTTCATCGAATTTTTGTTAAATTTTTTAATTTTGTTTTATTTTCTGTTCCAGAAATTTCACCAGCGATGGATAATATGCTCTCCAGAATGTATTTGGAATATATCGATATATTTAAACTTGCTGATAGGCCTATCTAAAAAATAATAAAAAAATTTAGATAATTTTTTTTCATTAATATAATTTAATTTTTTTTCAGCGCTTTCTTTTCAGCATACTAACACTCTCTTGCAGGCTTCATCGAATTTTTGTTGAATTTTTTAATTTTGTTTGATTTTCTGTTCCAGAAATTTCACCAGCGATGAATAATATACTCTTCAGAATTTATTTGGAATATATTGATATCTTTAAACTTGCTGATAGGCCTATCTCAGAAATAATTGAAAATTGCAAATAATTTTTTTTTTCATTAATTAAATTTTTTGTTCCAGAATTTTTTTCAGGAAACGATTTTTTAGGTTACAAAAGTTAATACTTATCTTTGACGTTTTCAACTAGGAGCTACAGATTTCTTTTCCAGTACTACTAATAAATCAAAATTTCTATTTTGATTCATTATAAGGCTTATATTATTTGGTAAAGTAATCTTTGCATGTTTATTTTTTTCAACTGCATGGGTTTTATATTTGCATGCTCAAGCTTGAGTGTGGTAGGGGTTGGTGAAGTAGTGGTGATATTGGGGTGTTAATATGTTAATTTTAAAACATCTTGTAATGTAATTCATGTTTGATATTTTTGGTTAAAATATTTTAATAAATGTAGGTAGATATTGATATTTTGTTGATATTTGACATACGATTTTTTATAATAATTGTTGATTTTGAATTTACTTGTTCCTGATTGTATATTTTTATTACTGCACTTTGCTAGTAAAGACAAACTTCTAGCAGGGTGCAGCCGGTAGAAAAGATCCTGTAAACCGGTGGGGAATATTTTCTGTCGGTTGTACCTAGATTATTTGACCGATTGATTATATTTTCTACTGGTTGGGGTCATCTTCCAACCATGGGGGGACAAACTTCCATCTACTTGAGACTTTCAGCCTTGATTGCTTAACTTTTCCAAAGACATACCTAAGTAAAAAATGTCGTTCCTCATTTTTCTAAATATTGTCCTCCCTTTCCTTTACGAAGTAGTTATTTTCTCAAAGGACATAGGTAAGCTATGTCGTTCCTAATTTTCCTAAGTATTTTCCTCCCTTTCTTCCACAAGTTGGTTATTTTTCAAAAGACATAGGTAAGCTATGTTGTTCCCCATTTTTCTAAATGTTGTCCTCCCTTTCTCTTATGAATTGCTTATTTTCTCAAAGGACATAGGTAAGCTATGTCGTTCCTAATTTTCCTAAGTATTTTCCTCCCTTTCTTCCACAAGTTGGTTATTTTTCAAAAGACATAGGTAAGCTTTGTTGTTCCCCATTTTTCTAAATGTTGTCCTCCCTTTCTCTTACGAATTACTTATTTTCTCAAAGGACATAGGTAAGCTATGTTGTTCCTAATTTTCCTAAGTATTTTCCTCCCTTTCTTTCACAAGTTGGTTATTTTTCAAAAGACATAGGTAAGCTATGTTGTTCCCCATTTTTCTAAATGTTGTCCTCCCTTTCTCTTACGAATTGCTTATTTTCTCAAAGGACATAGGTAAGCTATGTCGTTACTAATTTTCCTAAGTATTTTCCTCCCTTTCTTCTACAAGTTGGTTATTTTTCAAAAGACATAGGTAAGCTATGTAGTTCCCATTTTTCTAAATGTTGTCCTCCCTTTCTCTTACGAATTGCTTATTTTCTCAAAGGACATAGGTAAGCTATGTCGTTACTAATTTTCCTAAGTATTTTCCTCCCTTTCTTCTACAAGTTGGTTATTTTTCAAAAGACATAGGTAAGCTATGTAGTTCCCCATTTTTCTAAATGTTGTCCTCCCTTTCTCTTACGAATTGCTTATTTTCTCAAAGGACATAGGTAAGCTATGTCGTTCCTAATTTTCCTAAGTATTTTCCTCCCTTTCTTTCACAAGTTGGTTGTTTTTCAAAAGACATAGGTAGGCTATGTTGTTCCTAATTTTCCTAAGTATTTTCCTCCCTTTCTTTCACAAGTTGGTTATTTTTCAAAAGACATAGGTAAGCTATGTTGTTCCCCATTTTTCTGAATATTGTCCTGCCTTTCTTTCACAAGTTGCTTCTTTTTTCAACAAACATTGTTAAGCTTTTTATTTCACTTGTCAAGGACGCCACATGTAACCACTTGGTTGCTTACGATTGACTTTTTCCTTCACGGATGCACGCAGTACCACACTGTGGGAAAGTGCTCGTTCACTAGGTTGTCGGTCAGACTCGTTTGCAAAGCGGGCGGTCAACCCGATGGGGCGAGTGCGCTTAAGTGTGTTCCGTTTGTTGAATGGGTATGGGTTAACAAGTTGGGGAAATTGTTGCCCAGTATGGGCTGTCAAAATATCGTAGAAGCCAAAGCAGTTACATGCAAAATGGCTACTTGGCAGTTTCTGACTACTAACTACTAACAATTTTTTTCAGCGCTTCCTTTTCAGCATACTAACACTCTCTTACAGGCTTCAAGATTCCATGGGATTTTTGTTGAATTTTTTAATTTTGTTTGTTTTTCTGTTCTAGAAATTTCACCAGCGATGGATATGCTCTCCGGAATTTATTTGGAATATATCGATATATTTGAACTTGCTGATAGGCCTATCTCAAAAATAATAAAAAAATTTAGACAATTTTTTTTTTCATTAATATAATTTAATTTTTTTTCAGCGCTTTCTTTTCAGCATACTAACACTCTCTTGCAGGCTTCATCGAATTTTTGTTGAATTTTTTAATTTTGTTTGATTTTCTGTTCCAGAAATTTCACCAGCGATGAATAATATACTCTTCAGAATTTATTTGGAATATATTGATATCTTTAAACTTGCTGATAGGCCTATCTCAGAAATAATTGAAAATTGCAAATAATTTTTTTTTTCATTAATTAAATTTTTTGTTCCAGAATTTTTTTCAGGAAACGATTTTTTAGGTTACAAAAGTTAATACTTATCTTTGACGTTTTCAACTAGGAGCTACAGATTTCTTTTCCAGTACTACTAATAAATCAAAATTTCTATTTTGATTCATTATAAGGCTTATATCATTTGGTAAAGTAATCTTTGCATGTTTATTTTTTTCAACTGCATGGGTTTTATATTTGCATGCTCAAGCTTGAGTGTGGTAGGGGTTGGTGAAGTAGTGGTGATATTGGGGTGTTAATATGTTAATTTTAAAACATCTTGTAATGTAATTCATGTTTGATATTTTTGGTTAAAATATTTTAATAAATGTAGGTAGATATTGATATTTTGTTGATATTTTACATACGATTTTTTATAATAATTGTTGATTTTGAATTTACTTGTTCCTGATTGTATATTTTTATTACTGCACTTTGCTAGTAAAGACAAACTTCTAGCAGGGTGCAGCCGGTAGAAAAGATCCTGTAAACCGGTGGGGAATATTTTCTGTCGGTTGTACCTAGATTATTTGACCGATTGATTATATTTTCTACTGGTTGGGGTCATCTTCCAACCATGGGGGGACAAACTTCCATCTACTTGAGATAACTTTCAGCCTTGATTGCTTAACTTTTCCAAAGACATACCTAAGTAAAAAATGTCGTTCCTCATTTTTCTAAATATTGTCCTCCGTTTCCTTTACGAAGTAGTTATTTTCTCAAAGGACATAGGTAAGCTATGTCGTTCCTAATTTTCCTAATTTTCCTAAGTATTTTCTTTTCAGCACACTAACACTCTCTTACAGGCTTTATAGATTCCATTGAATTTTTGTTGAATTCTTTAATTTTGTTTGATTTTCTGTTCTAGAAATTTCATGATATGCTCTTCAGAATTTATTTGGAATATATCGATATATTCAAACTTGCTGATAGGCCTATCTCACAAATAAGGTAAATGTTAATATTTTGTTAATATTTGACATACGATTTATTATAATTGTTGATTTTGAATTTATTTGTTACTAATTGTATATTTTTATTACTGCACTTTGCTAGTAAAGACAAACTTCTAGCAGGGTGCAGCCGGTAGAAAACATCCTGTAAGCCGGTGGGGAATATTTTCTGTCGGTTGTAGACTTTTTGGACCGATTGATTATATTTTCTATCGGCTGGGGTCATCTTCCAGCCATGGGGGACAAACTTCCATCTACGCAAGGTATCTTTCAGCCTTTCAGTATGTCTTTTCAAAAGACATACCCAAGTAACCGATGTTGTTCCTCATTTTTCTAAATATTGTCCTTCCTTTCTATTAGGAATTGATTATTTTCTCAAAAGACATAGCTTGTTCCTCAATTTTCAAAATAATGTCCTGCCTTTCTTTCACAAGTTGGTTCTTTTTTCAACAGACATTGGTAAGCTTTTGCTGATCAAATATAGTTTGTATCTACTTACTAGGCTACAATATGAATAATCCCAGCTTCACCATTTGTTGATTGAATTCTATATGATGTGTCATCAACTCATTAACCTATTATCAAAAAGCAATGATTGAAGGTTCAGAAAGTCAATGGTAATGTGTTTTTGAACCACTTTAAAACATGTTATTCATTTATTTTCTCCTGGGTAATAACTCAATGGAGATTCATACGAAAATATGCTTCATGCTCCATCAATACAACCATCTTCATTCTCAGCATGAAGTAAAAAATATCAATTTTATAAACTAAAATTTTACATACATTATTGTAACATACCTTTTGACATAAACCGAAATCCACTGTATAGATGTGCGTCATATTTTAGGAAACTACTTAGGAACATTCTACATTAAATAATTGTTCTTCCTCCAATTGCTGCAGGAACATTTCTAAAGTGACATGGATTATCTGTAAATAAATTGTGCAAATATAATCGCTAAGTATTTATGAATAGTGTAACAGAGTACAATAAATACACTTGATTGAGTATCAAGTATAATATTAAACTCATACTTACTTTCTTCATTCATAGTCAGGAATAGCGGAATAGTAAATACATCAACTATTGCAGTGTTATTAAGTTTCATTTATACGTTAACTTTGACAACTCATCACTGCTTGTGAAAATTTACTCAGTTTTTTATAACAAGCAAATAAAATAATCGAAAAATTGAATAATAAATATTAAATTATTTAAATTGTCACAACAATAACCCTAAAAATGTCAAGACGTCAACTGAACCAGATAAACCAATCGCGGCAACAGCGCGCATTTTTGCCAACATATAAAGTTTTTAGTACGACTAATGTTAGTTTGAGTTTAATAATTAAGTAACCCACGAGTTGTATTGCATATGAAATCAATTACGAAACCTTTCTTTAAGCATATATTAATACTTTTTGACCTATAAATTTCAATATTTATTAGGATTAAGGCTGCAAAACATACTGATTGACAGCAGCAAAAGAATGACACAATACAAGCGAACGACTCTTTTTTTTGGCACTTTGGTCACTTGGATGGATTTTTATAAGTTACTAGGTGTTTCATCAGAGAGTTCACAGTTCCTGCATACAGGTTTACTATTTGGCCCATTTTGTGCAGATATTAAGCAAAAAAACGCTATCCGAATAAATCCGTTCCTGGAGTGTACACTTCACTGGATCCCATTTCCAGTAGACTATAATATTCTTAGAATACGCTTTTAAACCTCTCTTAAAATTTCTATATGGTTCACAATGTCAATGTCCTATAGTGCCAGTTTAACTTTTATCAATGAGTTAAATTCTCTTTGATGTTCACTGTATAAAAATTAGCACCTTTTATACATGCAACACTCTTTACAAAGAAGTTATATTGGTAGCGTAAGTCACGTGGTAAAATTAACCAATGGAAGTGACTGCCGCTTAACAAAAAACATTTGAAAATCGTCAAAGTTGGAAGCCATTAGTATCTAGAGCATTGTTCCTTGTTGCTTCTATAATTAAGTTTATTCACCAGAAGCGGGAAGAAAGTTTATAGTGTCGTACAAGTCATGGAGTCTCCTTTAAAAAAGATTAAATTAACTCCTGCAAACGAGATATTTGCAGCAAGTCCGAGCACTCAAGAAACCAAAATAACAAGTACCCCACAACGTCCATTCAATGCTATTATCAATTCTCCCAACATTTCATCCATTAGTTCTGATAATGCATCTAGAAGTCGAACATCCAGAAGCATTATTTCAAATGCTTCAAATGTGCCATCTGAAGGTAACTCTTATTTAAAAAGTAAACAAATACATATTTCATTATAGAGAACTTAATATAATAAGTAAAGTAGGTAGGCCATAATTGAAATTTGAGGGAAAATAATTTAACGAAGTTTGGTTATTTTTAGATTATCAATATGGTGAAAACTACGATAACTTCTTTAAACAACAAAAGCGTCCTCAATATAAAGGGCGGATTTGGAAAAATTATAAACCTATAGCTGAAGATAGTTTATATTCAAAAATTTTAGATGATCCTGCTAATACACAGGTATTTATGCAATATCATTCCCACATAATACAGCTACTGCCTATAAATGCAAATAAATATTTGGTATCGTAAACTTTTTTAAAATTGATATCAATTAGAACCATAAGCGTACCAATGTAAGAGTCAAAGGGGTTTGTAGATATTATAACTAATACACTTTCTTAAATATTTGGGTTATAAAGCACTGTTTTCTATTCCCAAATTTCAATGTCTAATTATAGTCCCGGTAAGTGGCGCTACAATCTGGCACATACCGAATTCCTACTAAGCAGCTGGACCGATTTTGATAAAACATTTTGTGATTCGCTAGATCGTATACATTCACAATTGGTCCCGGTAGGTGTCGCAGCAATCAGGTTCAAAATGAGTTACTTCTAAACGGCTAGAGCAATTTTAAAGAAATTTTTGTGAGTTTGAATGAGTTCCTTCCTAAAAAGGTTAAGATTTACGATTTGTCCCGGTCGGTGGCGCTGAAATTGTATTTACACTGAAGTCACTTTAAGTAGTTGGATCAATTTTGATGAAACATTTTGAGAGTCCCAGGATCGCTTAGATTCACAATTGGTTCTGGTAGGTGTCGCCGCAATGAGTTTCACTCTGCTGTACCGATTTTGATGAAATTTTGTATGTGTGCTTGGGTGGTTAGCTGGATGATTTAGATTTACAATTGGTCCCGGTAGATGGCGCTGCTAGTCGAGTCCGCTATTTTTAAATATGTAACAACATTTTTTTTAAACTTTTAAGCTTATGGTCACCGAACTCCTGTTACTCTACAGCACAGATCCAGATGTTGTTTTAAAAGAGTTGATTCAATTTTGCATAAATGTCGCCGGTTTCCAGCATTTTAAGGCAAAGCAATTTTATAGACTTGGTAGTTGCGAAGAAGATAGCAAGCAGATTATAAAGAAACTTGAAAGCGATGCAGTTATTGACCAACAAACTATACTGAAGGTAAATGAAAAAAACCAGGGGATTGCTGTCTCTTACTGACTGCGTACCTTGAGACTTGAGACACACACTTTGTTTTATTTTTTAGGAGACCGGAAGGTATTTATTAAAAGAAAGAAACACTACGTTGGTGAAATATTTAAGAATGGGACTGTACAGTTTTATACAAAATCTGATAGAATCAGCTCATAATAGGAATATTCTCTACGACGACCTCTTCATGAAATGTTTATCTATATTTATAAAAAGTATGGGGGAAAGTACGCTTAAATGTGTTCGACATACTGGAGTTGTATTTGGTAAGATCTGGTGTGTGTAATATTTTATTTACTTTTGTCAGCACAAGCTGGCCTTGTTCGAGTTCGTTTTATAATAATGAATTGTCGTCTTATATCATCTTGATCAAAACTTTTAGAATGCTTACGAATCACTTTGACTTTAAGTAACAAAATTCATCTTTTTTTCAGCTGTAAAAATCCTTACTGGTATAATATTGGTTTTCAATGATGTTGTTAATAATTCCGACATTTATAGATCTAAGCACCACCAACAACGTATAAACAAACTAGAATCTTTAATACCATGTTTTTATTTTATTTTCCATAAAAATTGGTAAGTTATTTTTATTCGTAGTTTCATTTGCTTAAAATGTTATACACTGTGGGCCGAAATAAAGGAGTACATTTTTTAATTGGCAATATTTTTTTTGTTTTTTGGGCAATTCATTTTCTTTTTGCAGGGCTAATAACCTAACATGTCCTCAACATGACTGTAGATTTGAAAGCAAAAGCAATGTGCAGGGTCGGACTTATAAAAAAAATTATATAACAGAGCATTTGAGATCGTTGCAAATGAAAACTGTCTTAGCTAAAATTGTACTAATATGCTTTTTCGGTAGATAAACTATACAGAACACTTCAGTAAAAAGGAAATTTTCCGAAAATACCGCATTCGCGAAATACCATTTTTTTATTAAATAATGGTGGCCACATTCATAATATTTTACTTTAAGTTTTAAACATACTAAACTGTTTTCATAATTGTGTTATTTGTTAAAATGTTATTTAATAAAAAAATGATATTTCGCGAATCCGGTAACTTCGGAAAATTTCCTTTTTACTGAAGTGTTCTGGATAGTTTATCTACCGAAAAAGAGTATCAGTACAATTTCAGCTAAGACTTTTTTTTATAAGTCCGACCCTGTACATTATTTTTGTTTTAAAATTCAATTAAAAAATGTACTCCTTTATTTCGGCCCACAGTGTAGATACATTTGCAAATCGTTGATTAAAAATTTAGGTTAGGTAACCACGCGAAGCCTTGGCGGGGCAGGTCGCTGTTAGTAGTAAACGGATTTTGGAATATTTATATTTGTTAACAAATTTCCGGTGCAGATTTTCTTATTTTTATTATTTGCAGTCGATTGCAAGACAACGCTGTATTCATGATGAGAGTGGAATGCGTACAAGAGGCTAAAATTTGGACGAAATATTTTCCCAAGATTTTCATTACACATTTCCAGACTGTTGATTTAATGATAAAATTGATAACTGATCAAGTAAGTTTTTCAAATCAATCGATCTTTAAATCCAGCCGCGTTGAACTATTTTTTATGGTGACAAACGTAAGGGACCGTCGTCACCGACATGCTAATGTATGATTTTTAAAGGGGGATCGTGCATTTCTCAAAATTTCGATAAACATTTTAGAGGAATTTGAACTATTTGTAAAAATTTCCATTCGCCATGGGCGTACAATAAAATTTTTAAAGGGGGTTAATTTATTTGTAAAAGTTTACATTCCCCATGGACGTACGATAAAATTTTTAAAAGGGATAAAGGAATAGCTCATATATTTGATTCTTATTCTAGTCAAAAGAAGTTAGAGTTGCAGCATTAGAAGCATGTGGAGATTTAATGGGAATGCCCAACGTTATGAAATTCCTCAGACCAATTGCAGAAACACTGATTACATCTGTGTCACAAAGATTTTACGACGTTGACATAGACATAAGTGTCAAAGCTATAAATGTCTTCACATATCTCATACAAATGTAAGATTTTATTTACACTTATTATTTTTATATACAATGCATCTACAAAAATAGTACTAACGTGTAAAAATTTTTTAACATGACAACACCGTAAACTACTGAAACACAAAGAAGCAAGCATTTTGCAGCTCGCAGCGACGTATTGATGGTGGCAACTGAAACTTCAAACATTTTCCCATCTTATCCATTGTTGATCATTCCCATATCCACCGAAATATTTTACACAAAACGCACCGTTTCACTACCCACGCACACCCGACCATGCTTACTACTATTGCCACCAAACACTCTGGAATCTTTGCGGTAGCGCTACGTTGGGATGAACGCGACCAATATCTTGAGTGGATCATAAAACAGATTCTTTTTAATCTTTGTCATTTATTGCTAAATATGTTTTATTAATTTTTATATTATTTATAGTGCTCCTGAGTTCATATCATACGAATTCATTTTAAGAATGAAAAAATTAATTTTCGATCAATTCGCACCTGTTGGAAAAGCGGCGTGTAAATGTTTGTTAGCATATTTTTATAAGCAAACTAAAAATCCAGAAAATGTATTATTCGCCATAGCAAGCGTACTAGCTACTGAACAGGTGAGTTTATATGACTTATAAAAAGTATAGTCTCTTTTGTGCCACAATTCGTCGGCACTCGGCAATTTTATAATCTCGTTTTAAGGTCGCTATAATTCGCATATAACATATTTTAGCCGCGTTGAACGATATTTTTGGTAGGGGAAAAACTTATGGGCTGGTGACATCACCGTCACCGACGAGCTAATATGATGTGCTGCGCCTCGACTGTATCATTTGCGTTCTGGACTCTTTTTGGATTGATAACGATAATATTTGTTTATAAAGGGTTAATTTTTTTTTTAAATTTCGTTTGTTTTTTGGTAGCGGCAAAACTTATGGGATTGCATCACCTTCCTCACCGACATGCTTTAATGTGACGTGACCTCGACTGTTTTTGGATGGATAACGATAAGTTTGTCAAACGGGGTTCTTTTTTTTGGAAAAATTTCCATTTACCAAGGGCGTACGATACAATTTTCAAAGGGGATTAATTTGTTTCTAAAAATTTCCTATTACCATGGGCGTGCAGTAAATTTTTTGAAAAGGGTTCATTTAATTGTGTTGTCACTTCTGTCGGTAATCTCATTGACTACTTGTTTCGATTTTTTTTATTAATAATTATTCTGAAGAAGTTGACAGATATTTTTGTCCTTCATACAATCAATAAAACGTAAAACTCTGTTTTCATAGGACGGCGAATGTGCCAAAGAGCTTCTAGTAGAAGGTTTCTTATATTTTTGCGACGAAATGCAAAACTGGAAATTTTTCTGCGAATGTATTCTGAGCGATAAAGTAGACGATGAAGAACGAAGAGTTTTTGCTGAAATATTCGCCGAAGCAGTGAAACAGCGATTAACAGGGAAACCAACAGTTTGTAGAAATATGTCGAAGACTAGTAAGTAATCTTCTATATTGTTTGAAAATAATTGCTTAAACTTTTTGCTGCGCCTCTACTGTATTATTTACGTATTTGACTATTTAGATGGGTATAACGATCAATTTTTTATGAAAGGCTTATTTATTTGTGAACATTTCCTTCTATCAGGGGCATACGACAAAACATTTAAAGGGAGTTAATTTACTTGCGTTAATTTATTTTCAAAAATTTCAATCCACCATATCTGTACAACAAACTTTTATAAGGGATTACTTTATTTGTTAAAATGGCGTACGATAAAGGTTTTACGTGATTAATTTATTTGCAAAAATTCCCATCTACCATAGGCGTTCAATAACATTCTTACATGGGATTAATTTATTTGCAGAAACTCCCATTTACCATTGACGTATGATAACATTTTTCGTTGGGGTTAATTAATTTGCAAAAAGTTATATTTACCATGGGCGTACGATAAACTTTTCCAAAGGGGCTAATTTATTAGTGTTTTTACTTTTCTCAGCAGCACCCCTAACTGAAATTTTGATTTTCAGTAATTAACGTGGACACAGTGGTACATCTACGAGTAGCAGAAGTCTTAGGTATCATAAATATAATAATATCCAACCAAGATGATATTTCAATTATAATAAATATGTTAAAAATTATTGTTTCAATTAATAACAATCTTCTGGAAAAGAGTTTTGGTAAGGTACGTATAAGCTGTCATGATTTATTTAGCGCCCTATAGTGACGGCCTGTGCTCGCGGATAGGTTTGCTCCAGTAATGGAGGGGCGACTGTGTATTTCTTTAGTGCTGATTATTGTATCTTGAAATGGTAAACAACTGAACGGTAATTCCAAATTCCACAACATCGGCAAAATTAAAGGAAATCGTCCATGCGGACAGCTGTCTTGATGGAGATTGGAACCAATTAGGACCGGTTATAACGGAATGGATTGGATTGGTTATGGGCTTAACTATACTCTATACTTACATTATATTTTTGAATTTGGTTTCAATTTCATTTTAATGCTAATAGTATAAATATATTTATTTTTAGGAATATACTGATATATCGGAAACTATTCGACATTTGTTCGACTCTTATTCAGATGAGGATTTGTTAACTCATATAGCTGAAGTTTTACAACATTTATGCGATATTCCCAATTTTGCTGAGCGCGGTAGAAGTTTCGCTAAAGCAATCTACAATGAGCATGTTAATCAGCTCAGGGAATTTTTAAAACAGCCAGTAAGTATAGTTGTCAAATAATTATATAAACATTAGGACTTTTCGGAAACTATGATCGAGTTAACCCATGCGATCAGCTGACGTGCTGTTCAGTTTTCTTTAACCTCTAGCCTAAAAGTCATGTAAGCTGCGTAGTTGACAGGTGTTTGAAGTTTGCGAGTTTTGTACTTTTCAGCTTTTCTATAAAAAAATAATTTGTTAATGGCTTCAAAATTTAGTGTTAGTTGGTTGTTTTTTGTCAGTGATTTAGCGTGAACGATGAGTGAAAAACAAGTTATAGATCTTCGTTACTCTTAGTCAGGATCATTACCAACGAATAATGAATGGCCTTTTTGAAGCATTCAATGCATATATTAATAAATATTCCTCCTCCTCTCCATAAATAGCGCTGGATGAAATAGCGCTGGTCAAAATAGCGCTGGACAAAAACAGCGCTCCATAAAATAGCGCCGCCAAAACATAATTATGCTTCTTTATTTTACCTAATTAGCATAATTAGGAATAACATATTTTTCATAAATTACAGTCATAACAATAGTTTTCCTAATTCAATTCGTCAATTCAACATCGATTCCCGACCAGTTGACAGTGATCAAAGTGTTGGTAACTGTCTATAACAATATCAGAATATAAGGAACGGAAAACAAGTAAGAACAACAATCAATATTTTTCATCATACTTCAACACATATCGCTTCCCGACCAACTGACACAGATCAAAGTGTAAACAACTACTTGTCAGTGTCATATTTATTTAAAGTCTAAAAATATGCAATTTGGCAAGTCTCAGAAAGGAGGTGATACATTATTCCACGAAGGATGTAATTACCGAAATGACAAGCAACGTGCAATTGCATTTTTTTAGTCTTTAAATAGATATGACACTGACAAGTAGTTGTTTACACTTTGATCTGTGTCAGTTGGTCGGGAAGCGATATGTGTTGAAGTATGATGAAAAATATTGATTGTTGCTCTTACTTGTTTTCCGCTCCTTATATTCTGATATTGTTTGTTGTAAAGGAAGGTTGATGCTTAGCGGTGAAACTTGATTTTTCAATCACATCCTACTGTAATAGTTGATTTTGTAAGGATATTTCAACCGGCGCTATTTTATGGAGCGCTGTTTTTGTCCAGCGCTATTTTGTCCTGCGCTGTTTTTGAACAGCGCTATTTTGACCAGCGCTATTTATGTCCAGCGCTATTCTGCTACAGAGCCGTAAAATCTTTAGTGATTGTCGTCCTCATTTCTCGTCTCAACCAAACCTTGCCGACTCTAATATTTAATTAATAAATCTACATTTGAACATTTAACAACTAACGGACTACTTTAATGTAGGAGGTGCTACAAAATATTATATATTGTGTCCGATACGATACAATTTTTAAAGGGGGCTCATTAAGTTGTAAAAATCTCCCTTCACCATAGACGTACGATAAAATATTCACATGGGGTTCATTTATTTGTAAAAATTGGAATTTGCCACAGGCATACGATAAACTTTTTATAAGGGGTTAATTAATTTGTAAAAATTACCACTTACTATGCGCGTAGAAATTTCCATACGATAAAATTTTTAAAAGACGCTCATTAAGTTGTAAAAATTTCCGTTCACCATAGGTGTACGATAAAGTAGTCAAATAAACTTCATTTAGTTGAAAAAATGTCTATTCACCATAGGCGTACGATAAAATATTCAAATGGGGTTAATTCGGTTGTAAAAAGTTCCATTTACTATAGGCGTAAGATAAAACTTTCAATTCAGAAAGCCAGAATCTCACCCGTTAAATATACACGGGGTGGTCCAGATTTAATTGGCGTATACAGAGATCTCGTAACCCGCAAAGGATACAATATCGGTTAAATGGGGATAAATATTAGAATTTTATCGGATAGATGTTTCAAAGAAATTGGAAATGTTCCAACCAATTCCGGAGATAATCAACAAAAATCGAAAATTATTATTTTTGTTTTTTGAGTACGGCATGGTTATATAATTTTTGTTGTTGTTATTAATTGAATTCGCCAGTTTTAAACTGAAGAAAAAATATATTTTTAATCGTTGTAGAGTCAAGAAGAAAATCCTAGTGCTCTAAAAGTAGCTGTATTGTACAAACGTTTCAATTTAAACGATCTGATTTCTTTTGGTGAACTAACTGACCCTTTGGAAGAGCTCGAACTAAAGGTAAGTCTAATTATTAACTAAATAGTAGTAAATAAATGAAATTTGAATGAAAAAAATCTCGATTTTGTTTTGTGGGTAATATTTATTCTCGAGACCTGGCAGCACCGCTCATTCGACTAGAAATATATCACGTTGAAATTTGGCAGCACTGCTGTTACCAGAAGTAGTTTTGTAACATGCCAATTGGTTTGTTAGGATTTTTTTCCACGTTTTGTGATTTTTGGCAGGCACAAAAATTATAAGTTGGTGACGTTACCGTTACCGCGCAACCGTCATCGCCACCACGTGTCCATACCATATTATGCTGGTAGTCCTCGTGACTGGCTATTTATAATGTTTAAATTTTGTTTATAGACGGTTTCTCATCTTTTAACATGTTGCAAATGGTATCTTATATGGAGTTTGAAAAACTTATCTGAGAATGTCGGAAGAGATCAACGAGAATTAAAAAAGTCTGTTACGGAGTTATTAAGGATGTGTAAAATATTCACAGACATTTGTTTCGACATATTTCAACTTTCAAATGATAAAACATTTATTATGGAGGTAATTATATATAATTTTGCAATTGGTACCGAAAAATGTATATTTTTTTCCGTTTTATAGGTTTTCTCAATGGTTTGTGAATTTTCTACTTTGTTTACTAAAGAATTAAATAGTCTCGTGCAACTTAATAGAGTTTTTAAAGAGTTAGAATTACATATACCCAGTGAAAATGTAGAAGACGTGTTCGCGAAAGTTTTAGAAAAAAATGTTATATGCAACAAAACTAGTAAGTAACGGTTTTGTTAATTTTTATTTCCAAGTAAAGCAATGTGTGAGTCGGGTTTGGTTCACAATTGGTCCCAGTAGGTGGCGTTTCAATCGAGCTCACACTGAACATTTGAAATTGGTACTTCGAGAGGTCTGGACATTATCTCTGGATCTGGACATGTTGCGCCTGACTGATCATGTGCGTGCTGCTCGATTTTTGGCAGCGCAAATTTTATGGGCTTGCGTCACCAACATGCTAATGTCGACTGTACTCGTGCAGTCTTCTTTTTGGATGGGTAACGATACAAATATTTCCTTCCATCATAGGCGTAATCTGAAATTTTCATGTGATTAATTAATTTGTATTATAGCATGGGCGTACAATAAAATTTTTAAAGGGAATTAATTTATTTTCAAGAATTTCCTTTTACCACATGTGTACGATGAAATTTCTAAAAGGCATTTTTTTATAGGCAGAAATTTCCATCTACCATGTGCGTACGATGAAATTTTTAAAAGGGATTATTTAATTTGTAAAAAATTTGATTTACCATAAACGTACGATAAAATTTTTAAAGGGAATTAATTTATTTTCAATAATTTCCTTTTACCACATGTGTACGATGAAATTTCTAAAAAGCATTCATTTATTGGCAGAAATTTCCATCGACCATTTGCGTGCGATATAATTTTTAAAAGGGATTATTTAATTTGTAAAAAATTTGATCGATCATAGACGTACAATAAAATTTTTATATGGGATTTATTCATTTGTGTTTTCGCTTGAAATGCACGCTAATTTATTATTTTCAGTGTCTTTAACAGAACGTAGGAGGCACGTAATCAGTTACATTGATATAATACACTATGGGGTTCTTCCTTCAGTATCGTTGGTGAATATCTTTAAATATTTTCATTCCGTAAGTACATAGGTTATTGACACATTTTTATATAGAGGCAATTAATCTTCTGTGATATTTATATATTTTTGTTTCTGCAAAACTAATAACGATAAATTATTTTTATTTTAGTATAACAAAGATTATGGTGAAATAATTGAGCAATCTTTAATGAGCATGAGCAAATTTGAGGATCCCAACATAATACACTTTATCGTTGTTCACACTTTAATTACGGTCTACGAAACTATATTTAAAAAGCATGGCGTTGTCGAACTTAGATCAGAAGAAGGAGTGCAATTAAAAGTATGTATCCCACGTATAGACTGAAACAAAAATTTTGCCAGCTGCTCGTGAACAGCTCGCGAATAAATCCGAACTACTCGCCAGTGCATCGTACAGACTAGAAAATCTTTCGAACAGTTCATAAATAATTAATAATTATTATTTGAGTTGGAAAAAATTATAGCTTTATTAAAAAAACCGTCCCTACTTTGAACGAACTGTTCGCGAGCTCGCGTAAACACCAAACTCGGAAAGCGTTTGAAAATTGTTCGAGAACCGCTTTGCGAACTAAGCCTGAACCCTGCTTGAGGCACAGCATAAAACAATCAGCAGGTTTTGCAATTATAAAAGAGCAGTGACTACAAGTAGATTTTCCTAGGTACTTTTACAACTTTGTGAATAGACTCTCTGATTGTTTTATATGTTGGGCTTGAAGCTGCTGCTATCAGATACAAAGAAATCATTTCAAAATAGTAAATATGTTTTGTTTCTAAATTTTTTTTTTAGTTACTTGCCAAACAGTTTGCAACTTTCAAACATTTCCATGATCGCTTAAACTTGTTCAAGATACTGTGTCTTTTAATACAATATGCGTTCAGAGACAAAACAAAACTGATATTTTTATGCATCATCAAATGCTTTGTTGTTTTGATGAATAACGATGAAGATAGAAAGAAAATGTAAGTATATATTTCATCTATGTTCAGCGATTATATTTATAGTACTAACGCCACTTTCAAATACTTCTACAATAATATTGAACATGTTCTGAACACTGTTTACACTATACTCTAACCCTTCTCTGAGAATTTCGTGTAATTACACGCACATTGGCAACACTGCGCCTTCTCACTATCTTACGCACGTAAATTGTTTCCCTTTCAGTCTCTGATGAAGATAACTTGGTTATCGAAACGCGCGTAAGATAGTGAAAAGGGTTAGAGTAGTGTTCGTGTAGAGGCCGTATTGTAAACAGTGTTCAGTGTCAAGTATCGCCAACGGTTCCAGAATTCCCAAAAGTGGTATAGGTGATATTAAATATATTTCAGACAACACATATTCAACAAAAAGGTTACAAAGGAATTGGAAAAAAACGATGCTGTTCTCTATTTCGCAATGGTTCTGAAAGATGCATCCAAAACCAGGAAAAGTGGAAAATTTGTAAAACCACTACCGCCGAAAAAAAAGAAAACCGATTCCAAAGAGAACAAAAAACCCAAAAAAGCGCCTGCTAAGATAAAAAGTACAAAGGCTAAAACGAACACGAAAACTGTCAAAAAAACCGCTGTCAAAAGAAAACCTCCAGCTCGTACAGTAGATACGGACTCGACGAACTCCGACGATCAAATTAGCATTCATGATACCGAAAGTGATGATATCGAAGAGTCCATGACAGAGCTCAAAATTTAATTTAATTTTGATATAATAGTATTTAAGTAGAAAAATTTATTTTTGTTTATTTAAAGAGTTAAATACTTGTTTTTCAAATGTATTATTGGTTGAGTAAAAATTTTATACAAACTATATCGAGTAGTTAGTAGGATCTAGATACAGGAAATGAAGTATTGCAGTGATTTACAGAGGCCTGAGGAATACGGTGGATCATATATTGAGGAGTGTGATCTAGCGGTGCGTTTCGAAAGTAGAAGAAACACCTTCGCTCTTGTCAAAAACAATTTCTATTATTAGGTGCCGATAGTGTCATTTAATAGCTTGTCTCTGTATGGTCCCCTTGGTCGCTATGTAAAAAGTAGAAAACTGTTTCCAAGCATCAATGAGTGTGAATATTCTGAAATTACTTCACTCTACTCTTGTGTTGCATTTTTGTAGTTTTCTTGTTTATTTGTAATAAAATTGTTTATTGCAAAATCACATCCCAGCAACTGTCTAATCTTATAAAAATGTCAAAGAATGCTTCTTCTGTATGAGTCGGTTATTCTGTGGTAGTAGTTCGAATGTATCACTTTATATGTCAAAGTCAATTGTCAGCTAAGAGATTTGAAATATAATAATTTCATTAGATGATTAGTTACTTTATTATCGTCACTTTTTATTTTAATAACGTTTATTACCTAAACTTTGTCCAAACATTTTGGCATTATTTACAATTGAAAGCTGGTAGTTCCATTTCAAACAGCATCTAACATCACTTGTCTACTGTTGCCAGCTGTTGAGATTTCAAGTACAGTTCTTTTTTTATTTATTTTATAATTTGCATTGCTTGTAGAGCATTAACTTACAATCAAACAAAAAATTTAGCTATTCTAATCATTATGTACTAAATTAATATAAATTTATATAAATGATTACAGAATTTTCAATTTTTTTTTATTTTGACACCTCACATTTGAAATTAATCGGCTTGGCAACGCTGCGCGTATATGAGGTTGATTTTGATTGGGGTGTAGATTGTTGCTCCTGACCTCGACCAATAAAATTCTTATATTTAGACTTGGTAGGGCAAGATCAGGGGTCACCTTGAGATAGGGAAGTCTCTAGTTAGATTTGAATTTCGGTTGCAATTAATTGCAACATTTAAAAATTCGACGTGAAGTTAAAAAGCAGATAAGTGAGTAGAATGTTTATATTTATACGTTGATTATACTTATTTGTTTTTAAGTAATAGTTATGTATTGCTCTCTACAACTTGAGTATGAATCAAGTCTCTTTTTTTATAATTTTTTGTTATTAATTTGATAATTGATCAAAATTTTTAGGCTAAAATGACAGATGAAAATGCTAAATCAAAGTTTATTGAACGTGGGGCCTACAAAGGTAGAGGTCTTGCAGTTTTAACAAGTGGTGGTGATTCTCAGGTTAGTTTATTACACCACATTTAGCAAAAATTAAGACATGCTCATTACAATTATTTTCTAGGGTATGAATGCAGCTGTTAGAGCAGTAGTTCGTATGGGCATATATCTTGGTTGTAAGGTGTATTTTATCAGAGAAGGATATCAAGGTACAAAATTGCACAATAGGTGTTGAAATTTACTAAGGGTGTTTTTGTTTTTACAGGTTTGGTAGATGGCGGAGATAATATAGTTGAAGCAAACTGGTCTTCAGTAAGTTGCATTATCCACAAAGGGGGTACCATAATTGGTTCAGCAAGATGCTTAGATTTCAAGTTAGTTATTTTTTTTATATTAAAACTGGCTTCTATTACCTTTTAATATATTAGAACTGAGTATCTGCTACATAACTCATAGATTTTAAACAGTTCTTTAATTGATATTAATCTCAGAATATTCAAATATAACTTTACTATATAACTGCAAGCTATGCATGAAAATTTAATTTGAGGAAAAGTTTGGAAAAGTCCCAAAATGACTTCCAGAAAAGCTACCCCTTGGTGATGCCTTTGTTTTCATCTGCTTGGTGGCAATTTTATTTCTACAATATCTATATGATGATGATGATAATAGTCATTGCTTAATAAATAGCTATCAATAAATTGATAAGTAGAACATTAACCACTAAATTTTTGTTGCAAAACTTTATTTGCACTAGGAAATGTTTCAAAAATAATTCTGGCTAGAATAAACTAAAACTCGACTGCATCCTAATCAACATATATTATTTAAATGAATATGATTCTTGAAATGATCATAATAATAGTAAATTATGTTAGTTATGAGCTTTCGTGGTTCTTAAATCTTGAATAACTGTTTTATTACCTCTGTACACAAATACTTGCCAAATAGTAAATTATATTGTAATGATAAGATAAATGCTTAAAAGCTAATAAGGAAGTACATAAATTGACTGTGAAAAGATTTCAGCTCAAACATTTGTTGTTTATTTAAATATTTTCGCTAGATCTGTGTTTTTTTAATTCATTATTCATTTAGCGTAATATTTTCTTCGATATGCTTGATTTGCTTAATAAAGCTAGTTAACCTTTTGACACCATCGGGGAATATAAAATTCTAAATTCTTGATTTGCAATCATTCAACTTATTTGTTAATGGTTCCAATACACTTTAACTGCCTGTCCTCATTCATATTAACTTAAATTGAGTTGAAAATGACTAGCCAAAATAAAATCTAAGTGGTAATAAAAATAATAATATGTCTAACGTTTTAACAAATGGAAATATGCTAAGTACATCCTGTGTACCAAGTTAACGGAGTATATACACCTCTAGCTAATGCATATCTTTATATATGCAGAGTTCCTCAAAACAATCCCAATGTTTCAATTGAAACCGAAATACCAGAGACATTCAAATCTAGCATGGACTTTTTTTAGTTTTTTAAAATTCATATGTTAAAAGGGGAATAAGTATTTCTCTCCAGTTGGATAGGTACCTACTTTAAGAAAAAGACTATACCGGAAAAGTTCAATTGTGTTAGTAATTTGAACTTTGAAATTAAATATAAATTAATTGTTATCAGAACTGATAAAAATCTAGGTGCTACTACATTGCAAAAGTTTTTGACCTTTCATTATTTCTGATTATGTTTGAGAAATTCATGATAATACACTTATAAGTGTTTATAATTTGTTTACATTTCTGTTTATCAGTTCCTGTTTAATGTAAATAATGAAAACAATTTTTGTTGATGTATTGGTTAAGTTTATATTAAATATGTCCCAGTTTCGGTTCCAACTGGCATCACATTGAGTACTGTATAGTGCACAAACTTGAATTAGGGATGCTTCTCGAACTAACATATCAACTTTATCACCTCTTCTAGAAGGTACAGTTTTTGTACCTTACCAAGAGTGATACTAAAATTACTTGGAATGTGAAAGAAATACATCACTTGCTTAAACGATACCTATAATGGTTCTATTGCCAGCTGGAATGAA
Organism: Lochmaea capreae; assembly: GCA_949126875.1. Classification (NCBI taxonomy): domain Eukaryota; kingdom Metazoa; phylum Arthropoda; class Insecta; order Coleoptera; family Chrysomelidae; genus Lochmaea; species Lochmaea capreae. The sequence goes on from OX421404.1 coordinate 24,592,494, forward strand.
CCTATAATGTCATGAATGTGGAAGGTGGGCTGAAAATATTAATTTTTTTTCTCATAGCACCTTCATTTCAAGGTAAAATTGAAATTTTTTTCGTAACGAGCATTTCAAAGTTGCTTCATCCTACAGGGTCTCACAAATTTCAGGTAAAAATATTCATAAGAGGAGAACATTAGTGGGAGGAAGTGGATAAGGCAATGAGGACACTCAGTAAATGGATAAAGATGAAACCACATGCGAATGTGAAAACAATTCACTGTCATTCTAACTTAAACTTCTCCCCTTCTCCAATTTGGTTAACTACCATCTGCTCTTATGATTATTTTGTTCCATGTCAAAATATGTTACTAACTTCAACTTATACTGTAGTGACGTCAAAATCTAAAAGGCGGATTTTGAGAAATTGTTGAAATAAAATTTTTTAAAACAAAACAACACTATACATTTTGATCAAATTCGGTGCGACGTAATTTGTTCCCTTAGAATTAACGATCTACTAATCTTTAACAATAATCTATTTTTAGTTAACACCAAAAAGATTTCTCGTGATTATATTTTTTTTCACTTAATTTTGTGTTAGCATAATCCATTTTTGACGAATAATTTTATTTTTCAGGGAAAAACCTGCCCGTCTAAAAGGAGCAAAGAATCTTGTGGATCGCGGTATAAACCATCTGGTAGTCATTGGGGGTGATGGTAGTTTAACAGGTGCTGATTTATTCAGACAAGAATGGAGCAGTTTATTAGACGAATTAGTGTCAAGCGGTCAAATCACCGCCGAACTACGTGAAAAGAACAAATATTTGCAGATTGTTGGTTTGGTCGGGTCTATCGATAACGATTTTTGCGGTACAGATATGACTATTGGTACCGACAGTGCTTTGCATAGGTAACTTTTTTAATACCAATTTATTCTTATGCGTCTATTCCATATTTATTTTTAATAAAGTCATGACAAAATTAAAAGTTATTGTTTAAAAAACTATATACATTGCAATTTCTATAAATTCTGGTGATAAATAAGTCACTATTTATGTATACTACACATTATAATCCTCAGGAAAATCATAAATACAGTTTTTAATATCCTTGCAGTGGTAAGTTAGGTTTGTGGTGAGTGTGCCACTGTGACTCATAAGAGTATTGTGGTTCACACAGATTCATATTTCACCAAACAAATTCAGCTTTTAAACAAAGCTGATTAGTTTATTTAGTCCAAGAGATCTAGGCTTCTGAGAAAGCCTATTCCTTAGGCCCTTATGTCGATTTGAAATTTGGACGATTTCAATAGTTCGCCATTTTTTGTGCTGTGAAGTACATTACCTAAAAGAGAAGTTAGCTACAAAAGGGTTGACATAGGACCACAATTCTGTCGTTTTCCTTTTTAAAATTTTGAAGTATAGGTTATGCTTATGTTATATTGCTTTTATAGTAAATGACTTTCTACACATACATATACTTACAGTAAAATGATCTTCACATCAATAGTAGCTAGTTGCAGTCTGTTTATATTTTCTTCTAGCAGCCACAATCCAGAATTTTCTTCTGCAGGCTCAGTTAAAAACTTTTTACGAGGCGTTGTAACTGTTGTGCTCGTGCAGTATTTGCATCATACAAGATTTATATGATATTGACGTTATTCTAACTTGTGGAGAAAAACTAACTATACTTAACCAAAAAAATATACAATGCTTTTATTTTTATAATATTGAAACGTCAAGCTCGTATAAACTGTAAGAAAAAAAACACATATATATATATTGCTTGCATTCCGAATGAAGGTCCCTTTAAAATTTAGGCCATAAGGCTGGCTACAGTTGGTCAAAATTGCATATGGCCATATAAACAACAGTTACTGACAGTTACAAAACTGATGAAATAGAACTTAGAGAGCAGTTTCCTGATTTAATTGATTTCTATAAAAAAAGATAATGGATCCACAGAATGTTGTACTGGAAGAGTTTTGTGTCATCTTCGAGTAGCTCTAGTGAATCAGATTCCGATGATCATTGTTTACTTGGTCGCCATATGCAATTTCGACCAACTTTAGCCAACCTTACGGCCTGAATTTTAAAGGGACCTTCATTCGGAAAACAACCACGATATACTTTGACAGTTCTTCAAACTTCAAATTCGCATGGCCTTTTTGTAACTGGCTATTAGTTCATAAGCATCCAATCAAAAAGTGGCTAACTTCATCTTTAGGTATGTGACGTATAGGTAGTGAAAGTTGCATTTAGGAATTCTTAATTTCCAGTTTTCTACTAAAATTATCGGTTTAAAATTTTTTTGCTTAGTACTATATCGGTTTAATTCCCCATTCTCACACTCCACATAATATGTAAAATCATTTATGGTATACTTGAAGACATTTAGCTAATCTTTATCCAGTAGAGAAGAGAAGAGAAGAGAGAAGTATACTTTATTGACACTAAAGCATCAACAGGCCATCGACCGAGGTCTTTCAGCCAGTTTATCCAGTATTTAACATTTTGAATCTATATTTTCAGAATCATAGAAGCTATTGATGCTATCGTGAGTACAGCCTACTCTCATCAACGTACATTTATAATGGAGGTTATGGGAAGACATTGTGGGTAAGACTAATAGTTACATTTTTATATTTTCTTTTTTTAAATTTTTTGTACTTTGTTGTCTACTGTTTTTTTAAACAATAGTATTCATTGTAGTTGCAATAAAACTGTTACGGTAACTGTTAGCAACAATATAAACTAAATTACTCTTGTTTAAATTTGATTACCACCAACAATATGCTGTATGTCCCCGGATGAACACATGAATAGGTGTCAGAGACAGAAAATTCGCAAATCAATTACTACTTTTATTGAAGATATTTTAGATTCTGTCGGAGTTAGTCTCGCCCATGCCGATGAATAGTACAAAGACAAGCGTAACTGATGTATCTAATGAGAAAAACAAAGAGCGGGGGAAACCACTTGTGTTCCTTGCAAAGTTTATTCGAGCTGCAAGATCGGCTAGCCCTTGCTATGCTCAAAATGCCTCGTATACATATAGAAGTCCTCACATATAACTCAAGTTGTTTACTTTTATGAACAAAAACTGGCAAATGTCGATAAAAGCACCGCTAGTTCAAAAAAAGTGCAAATAATTTATTATTAAATATACTTTTCAAGTACTATTTTGCTATAGTTTTCTTTGCAACTTCAAAAAGTATTAAAATTGCTTTAAGCAGTTTTCAGTACACATATTTGCACAATAAACTCATCTATTTGAACTACTCCATAACAATTTTTTGTGTCGCACCCTTTCATATGTACATTTCAGGAACATACACTGTTTATATGAAATAACAAGTCTATTGAAATATTCGCTTCTTGTATTTAATCATAATCTGCCCTTTGAAAATTGAACCAGCCATGTTATGTTATATTTTTAAACTGCAAACATATATTTTGTTTTTTTATTAGCTTAGATCATCAAAGTATTATATATCATAACAAATAAGTTATTAAAAAATAAAAGCCAACAGAACAGCCCTATTGTGATTTTTACACAATCCTGTGAACTTTTACATGACATGTTATAGGTATTTGGCTATTGTCTCAGCTTTAACAACAGAAGCTGACTATATTTTTATACCCGAATCTCCTCCAACGGGCGATTGGAAAAAACGACTTTGTGACAAATTGGGACAGGTATATGACTACCGGGATTCGAACAAAACCCATTCTAATAAAGTTTTTTGTTTGCTTGTATTTTTACTGTTTATAAGTTTCTTTCTATCTAGCGTTAGTTGCTTGGTCATGTTACTAAATCTCATTTATATTCTAATCATTTATTATTTACTAGTTAGCAACAACAAACTCTTTTTTCATACAAAACTTTGTATCACCAGATAACAAATCAGACTTCACCAACAAACCTTTGACTAACTGTATTCCTTTTGGCTCTTCTTTTATTTAACCAGATACATTTTTTCTCAATTTATCTCAAAGATTTCCTCCTCACATACCCCATCCATCAATTTTAACTTGAAAATATTGAGTTAACGATTTTTTTGTTCGTTTCTACCAGCATCTTATGGATTTAGTTTTGCAACACCCTGTAGTGGACTGTGACCAGTTAGAAGGTCCGTTATTGTTCTGATATCACTTTTGGGTTCATAAGTGCATTCAGCGACAAATAGCTGTGCATATTTCCACATTACAGCATACCCACGTAGATATTTATACTCTAGTGGTAAATGTAAAATGACAGTTAAAGTAGTAGACAACAGAGTTTTCATATTATTTTAAATAATGATTGTAACAAATCTCCCTCCAATGTTGCAGTTATTTAGCTTTAGTTGCAGCAATGACAGGCGAGGCCGATTTCGTTTTTATACCGGAATGGCCTGCAGATCCCGATTGGCCTCACATGCTGTGTAAAAAAATTCTACAGGTATATAGTTGAAAGTAAAAAATTGGGCTTCGGTGTAGCTTTTTATGGAAATTCAATTTTAACCAATTAATTGCTTAATCTGGGATCTTAGAAAAACACCATATATTTTTTAATACTTACAGGAAACTTTTTTGACATATATAAGGTGATTTTCTTTGCTATGTTTATTATGCCTGATTATACTGGGGTTAGATAACATAAAATGGATATCTATAAGTAGTTTGGAGATTTACATATTAGATTGAGTGTAATTGCTTGTTCCCAAAGTTAAATTATACTCGTCGCCAACCTTTTACATCAAATAATGTACCTAAATTCTTGCACAAATTAACCACATTAGTAATAGCACATAAAATATTTGATGTATGTATTCCAATATTTTACTACTGAACTGCAATTGCAAATATGTTTATATAGGTAAATGTGCGAAACTGTTTCAGAGGGTCCCAATATTATATATAAAAAATTATTCAGTGTGTCCAAATTGGTGTTATAGGAAATTGTTTCTATGCTATTGCCGAGTCTTTCTCCCAAGGAAAAACAGTTTCCTTATTGACTCCACCAAATAGACTGTGAATAGCATCTGCATACTTTTTTTTTCTTAAAATGAGGATTAAGAACAATTATAAGTATCACAAAACCAGACTAGTGCACAATGAAATTTGGAAAGAAGCTAAAATTTTGGGACAGGATGGAGAACAACATGAAATAGCAGATGAGCTAGCAAAGAGAGAGGCTCCACCAGCTTTAAAAAAAAACGAAAGCTACTTTACACTCCAATAAAGGAAAAACAAAAACTTAGGAAGCTGAAAAAAGTTCAATTAAACCCAAACGTACATTTTGTGGTTTGACATTGAGTTTTATTGAACCTTTCTGGATTCTAACCACATTTGAGAAATGGAAGAATTTCTAGAGTAAGTTTGTAACGTAGACGAATTTAAGGATAGGTTCCTTCAGCTGTATTTGGAAGCAACCAGTTTGGCAATTGGCATCTCCCTTAGTGTACATTACATTGAAAAGTTGAATTTGAAAGGGGGAATTGAATATAATATTATCAGATAGTTCTAAAAATGAATTTAATTGCGCACTACAACGATTAGATCAAAATAAAAAAGCACACCAATAATTAGAAGCTATATTTTTAGAATAGGTAGATCAAATTTGCAATTGACTTTTCTATTGTCATTTTGGCTTACATGTTTATCTCACCTTTCTTTGATATTCAATATTACCTTTTTTGCACGCTTCTTCTTTTTTATATAGGTATACTACTGTTCGCAAAAACGAGCAACGTGTGCGACACCTACCGTTAAAATTTTATAACCTTGGAATGGGGAAAACAATCCAAATCGCCATTAGAGTACGTGTATAGTGAGCAAAGTATTAATATCGTTTTCTTGATTTCTAGAAGAGATTGGTGAAGTTTGTTGCATCAGAATACTTATTTAGACTCTAATAATGACCAGCAAGTACAAGAAGTATGTGCTGGAATGTAATTTCACTCATTTCAATAAAATATTTTGATATTGAATCAAATGGACAGAGACAAACAGAAACGGGTGTGTTTATTGTTTTCCCGATTCCACTGATAGCTTTGACATATTCTGCAGCGCTCACTATCTGAGAAATTTCCGCGAATACAATAAAACATCTAAAAAGAAATCTGTCTAATAACAAACTTTTTTTTATATGTGCTCCTGTGTTTCTAACGATTCCCTTATTAACATATCTTTAATTGGATATTAATTTTTAATTATTTTCACAACTACTAGAATTGTGCTAAAAAGGAGGAAAATTTCCAAAAAAAAAATGATAATAGCACTTTTACAGAATAATTTTAAAGTACCAAAAGGGCTATTCTATTATATTTAAAGTACTAGTGCTATTTTTTGGCATAGTTTTAAAGAACCCTGTATACCTACAGATTAAAACTATTTTAAATCAAATCTTATTTATTACAATTTTGTTTAATAACACACTATACATACACAGTAGACAACATAAAGAAATTATTAGGGTCCCCTAAAATTATTAATTAACCCAATTGGCAATTAATTACAGTTATTTAGGATTAGTTACTTCTTTGACTTGCGAAGCCGATTACGTTTTTATCCCTGAAGAACCTGCACCAATAAATTGGCCCGAGGATATTTGTGAAAAGCTTCAACAGGTATTGTCGAAAATTTAAATGTAGATATATACGGATTTTTTTTTCATTTACCCAGTTCGCTTATTTAAATTCTAATGACGTTATAGGCAGCAGGTATTACTGAAATAATGTTTGAATCGTTAGAAGACGTCATTGTTTTGTGTTTTTTATAGCTCTTGGTGTTGTTGAAGGTTTTGATGTTATAAAGACTATAGGAAATATATCGAAATTATTTTCTCCACGACTTTATAATAATGCACAAATTATTTTTACATATTTATCTGTATAATGATATTCACTCTCGTTAGCCAATCACATCCTATAATTATCAGAATTCAGGCTATAATGAACAAATCAAATCGACTCTTTTAAAACGTCAAATATCTAACTAGGTAAATCGCTTCTGACAGTGTGCCTCGTTTGAAACGTCAAAATTATCATATAATCCTAATTTTACGTATATAGAGAACAAAATGAACAACAGTAGCGATAGTGAAGATTTAATATGTTTAATTACGTATATTATGATTTCTAATAATGTGATAATTTCATTAAAAAATGTAAATGTTTCATTCAAAAAAATAAATGACCTATATTTACGTTTCAATAAATAAGTGTGGTTGATAGTTCAGTGGTAGAGATGCTTGACTCTTACGCGGGCGATCGAGGTTCGATTTCCGATGGAAACTTTTTTTTTAACATAGTCGTGGAGAAAGTATAGTATTTTACTTGTATAGAATGGCTATTACCGGATATACTTCCTACAATCTTTTTATTTGAATATATTCTTGGACCATTAAACAGACCGAAAGAATAACTCACAAACTCAAATAATTATTTCATTCTTAAATAAGGATAGCAATAGTAGATACCACCGGCAGCATTGGCGTGGTCTTTGTGATGTTAGTCTTTTTGTGTGTTTCTTGTTCGAAGATAATATTCAATAGGGTGTTTCATTTTTAGACGATACTTTGTCCTACCTGAAAATCTGATATTTTATAAAAAAAATATTCCCGTTGGAAACAAAATTAGAGTCAATTAGAGGCCACGCTCATTCAAAAATTCGATTTCCCATAGACGAATTTTTCTTCGGCTTCAACTCGATATAATTTTTTTTTTTTTTTTAAATGAGTGTGCTGCTTTTGTAGGGAATTAAATTTGATACAAAAAACACTCTCCAATCAACAGTTTTTGAGTCGTAGTGCTGAAAAAGTGATTGTTAATAATACATTTTCAGGTAGGACCAAAAAAAAAATCTGAAAATGAAACACCCTAATATTCATGCTTCTAAAACTACACATGTTGTATACACATTTAGAATCATTCTGTTGATATATTATTCTAATACTTTTTATTTAACTTGCAATAATGATAATACAGATTCAGCCATCACCAACGGGACCGAGGTTTATAGTGGAACGGTAAAAACTTTGACAGTTTAGTAGTTTGTGTATTAATACATTTTAAAATTATTATAGGACACTGTATTTTATCGAATTTTCTCATAGGCCGTGAAAATTAACCTATTTCCTATTATCTAAGTACAGATTATTGTGAGTTATATTGACTTTTCTTAAAATTTAAAGCTTTAAAGAAAGTCAATATCTCCTAACTCAACAAATTTACTTCTACGTCTTTATAGTTGGGAATTGGTTCTTTTACCGGGTGTTAAAAATTTTCAGTTACATTATCAGATTATTCAGTATGTATTTTAATAATTCAGAACGTCTAGTAGTGTCATTGTACGACATTACAGTGTTGGGATCTTTGTTTCCTTTTTTTTTGTGTAATATACCAGGTGATAATTTGCTCAACTTATACAGGGCAAATTCTCCAGTCTTGCTCTAGGCTTAGGCAATCTAACATCTCTAGACTGAAATTATAAAATACAATAATAATTTGTGCCTTGTTCCAATTGCGATTTATTGAAGCGAAAACTGCGTTGTGTGATTTTGGGAGGGAGCAAAACTTATGGGTTGGTCACTGCCTAACCATCACCGTGTATCATGGGTTTAGTTTTAAAGAGGGTTGATTATTAATAAAAATGTCAATTTACTATAGGTGTTCAAAAACATTTTTAAAAGGGGTGAATTTATATCCAAGAATTTCCATCTACCATAGGCATACAATTACATTTTCATAAGGAATTAATTTATTTGTTAAAATACCACTTACCTTGTGCCTAAGATTGTTTTTTTTTAATAGGGATTCATTTATTACCAATTTCCTTCTACCACGGACATACAACTAATTTTTTATCAGGGATTATTTGATTTTGAATTTGAATTTCTACCTCATGGGAGTACGATACAGATTTTAAAGGGAATGAATCTTTCAGCTGGAATACCATTTAGCATTATAGAATTTTTAATAGGGATTCAGTTATTTGCCAAAATTTCCATCTACCATCGGCGTAGGATAACATTTTTATAAGGGATTAATTTATTTGTGAAAATTATGGAAAAAAAAGTCTATTACATCAGTATGAGCTTCTGACAAGAATGCTTTTATTAAACATATAGGAAAATTAAAAATACCTACGCGTTATAATAATTCATTTAGGGACACATTTAATTAATATTAATTTCGCCCATTAACCGTTTGAAATGTTTTTTTTATTTTTGTTGATTATTTTTATTCCAGCTTTATAGCACGTATCTTATTAATCGCCTGGCTGTAAAATTTGCTCTAGTTATAACTATTGTATAAGTAATAATAGTAATAACAATACTTTGAATAATTAAACTTTAGTTCTATTGTAATAGAAAATATGTATTGTTGTTACTAATTTTATTAACAAATACTGCATGAATAGTTGCTTGTTTATAATTTGCTTACTTATTGTGTTTATTCGCATGATTATAGTTTGAATTAAGAACTAACTGGAAGATGTTTTTTAAACTGAAATTTTTTATTTTTCATCGAGAATATTTTGCTATAATTTGCCTAATAGAATTTGAAAATATGCATTATTGTTACTGCTAATTATATAAAAATAAATGGTAATTACAGAAAAGAAAAATATTCCTACTTGCAACATATATACAGGGTGTCGCATGACATCTTGAGTTATTATGTCGAAAAGTGATTTCATGACAAATATTTGGCAACTAAACGGTGGAATCTAATGGTAATATTTATTACAAAAAATCTCTACTGGTTATGGTGTTCCATTGGCTGTATGACTCCACCCCTACAATGTTTATCACTATTTTATTAATGCGCAAGTAACATTTAATATACACAGCTATTTGTACAAATTGCTTTTTGCTAACTACCTTAATGCTTGGAAATATTGATTCAAAATTCACTTGTATATGTAAAATTTTCCCATGAATCGATTGGTGTACACTAGAACGTTCTAACTGTTTAATTATTCGAGGTTTCTGAAAGTGAATTTTCGGATATTTTCACAACTTTTATATTTATTATTCATGAAACGGAAACACTTTAAGTTATCGTGTATCATGTTTTCCCCAATATATTGATCTTTTGAGAGTACTCTCCAAAAATTTCAGTTCAATATTCATAGTTTTTTGGCATTTACAGGACTTTTTAAGTTGAAAATGCTTTTTTTTCGAAAATTTCATGATACTGTTTGAAAGTGAACGAATATCTATCAAGAAACTGACTGCCAGTCAATATCTCGTCCCCAAAAAACCCTTGTTACGCATTTTAAGCATTTTTTTGTTGGACATTTTTAACCAAGAGAAATTTTTCTCGATTTAAATTGGTTATTGCTAACTCCCTTAATGCGAGGAAATGTCGATTCAAAATTCACTTATATATGTAAAATTTTCTCCAGAAACGATTAGTGTGCAGTAGAACGTTCTAACTGTTCAATTATTCGAGCTATGAGTACCTTTCGGTTTCAGAAAGTGGATTTTCGAATATTTTCACTATTTAACCTTTATTATTCATACAACGGAAACTCTTAATTAATGCTTTTGTGAATATTTTCCTATTAGTCTGGTCTTTTGAGAATATTCTCCTAAAATTTCAGTTCAATATTCATTTTTTATATTGAAAATGCGTTCCATTTGTTTTTAACTATCTCCGAAAACCTTCCAGAGTGTTCTTAATATTCTATACTTTTTTCTGTTTTTTTTTTACTTGAATTATAATATAATAGGAAAGAGCTGCTGGTCAACGTTTGAATATCATCATCGTAGCAGAGGGAGCAATAGACAGAAACGGTGACCCAATAACAGCAGAACAAGTCAAAGATGTCGTTGTTAAAAATTTGCATCAAGATACCAGAATCACCGTACTCGGTCATGTACAACGTGGAGGCAATCCATCAGCTTTCGATAGAGTATTGGTAAGTATTTTTAAATTGTAAAACTCTCATAGTGATGGTAATTGTAAAATCTGTTCGTGATGTATCAAGTGAAACATTAAAAGTTTCATAAAAATGTTTACATCGTCAGGATTGGCTACAAATAGGCTATTGATATCTCAATAGCTCAATTAAATATTTTAGTTTCTTATCCTCTAAGCTCCTACAAAAATCTTGATAGTATCCACTCCGAAAACATATTTTGTATCTTCATGACAATCGAAAAGATGTAATATCAAACAATTCTTACCAACAGCCAGTGAAATTTCAATTCAGTTTAAAAAATATCAAAGCTATTATATTTTGATTCTAGGGTTCTAGAATGGGTGCTGAAGCAGTCATGGCATTGATGGAATCTACTGAAGGGACTGAAGCATGCGTAATATCATTGGATGGTAATCAAGCTGTGAGGATTCCTTTAATGGAAGGAGTAAAGCAAACTAAAGCAGTAGCAAAAGTAAGTATGTTAGGACTGGATTATTGAATAAGTCACTTGAAAAAATTATATTATTTATGCCAAAACAGGGGTTTTAATATTGTACTATACATATGTCTATACTAAATTTTGTTTGTAGGCTATGGAGGAAAAGAAATGGGATCTAGCTGTGGAACTTAGAGGCAAGTCATTCCAAAGAAATTTAGAGACTTACAAACTTCTAACTCGTCTCAAACCACCTAAAGAAATTTATGAGAGCAAAGAAAAAGTAAGTTTTTAAATGGTTCGGGTTAGCATTGCTTTATTTTGTATAAGTTGCAAAAATATTGGGACACATAATAAACTGAATTGAAACGGTAATCATAAAAAATATCAATTAAATTGAGCTAATTGGAAATTGATAATTCTTTACTTAAAAATGGAATTATCTATTGTCATGAAACACCGAGGGTCGATTTCATAATATGTTAGTAAAGTCGACAGTTTCATAAACATTTTTGAAGTTGTCTATATTTAAAGTGCTTTTTATCATTTTATTTATTTATTTTTATTTTTTTTTCTCTTATTTTTACCAAATGTATTGAATGTCACAGTGACATTAACTAGAAGGGTTTGGAGCTTCGAAATCGTTTATATGTAAAATATCATGTTAACCAGTGGGGATAAGGAAAAAGGGCTGTTTTTTGTACTGTAGATATTTTAGTTTGTAAGAACTAGTGGAAAAAGAAAAATGCATTATTGAATACATGAAATCTTAGGGTGAACAATAATTGCTCCAGTGACTTTATGACTCCACCCCTACAATGTTTTTCACTATTTTATTAATACGCAAGTAACCTTCAATATACACAGCTATTTGTACTAACCGGGCGGTGTCCTATTTGCTTCAAAATATGTACCATTGCCGGTTTGTTAATCGAAATCTTTTGAAAAAATAAATATCGTAGTATTCTTCAAAATATCGGTGACGTGCTCTATATATTTCACTATCAGAGGACTTACTAAAGCCACAAAGTATATTCATTTTGAAATAATTTCGTTCAGATTGTTACAAGTAAATTTGTTTTGATGCTGTTTGAGGTTAGGTACCGTTATAAAGTAGACTTTACCGCCAGAATTCGGCACTTTACGGTTTAAGTCGACTTAACATTGGTTTGACAATTTTTAAACCGAATTATGACTCAAAGGATGATTTTCTGCTTGAAACCGTCCCTAAAAGGTTTCTAAAGTTGATAACTCACCAAAATGTTTTATCCAAATTACATTAATTCATTTAGCTTGGAAAATAAAAAATCTTCGTCACTTTGTAGTTGAATTTTACAATTGACCAAACATGGAGATAATCAATGAATTATTTTTTGCATTCATGGCTTTTTATACTTCTATATTATATTTTAAATAACATTCAACACATTCAACTTGCTTTATGGCATGACAAGTGAAAATATATGTACTACCTAATGGTCATTTTAATATTTGCTATCAGAAGCATCTAACAAAGGTATAGTTTTTGTTGAAAGCATGATTTTATATTTAATTTGGGTTTTTTTTAATCTATTTTTATACATTTTATTCATCAAATAGAGTTTTAATACCAATCGGTTCATATTTGTAGAAGTATTTGTTTTTATTATGCCCAACATATTTTAAGAGTTGTTACTTTCATAGTAATAAATATGTAATAAACAAACAAAATGACAGAGCGGTCCGTATTTAAGAGTCACGACGCGTTTTCGTTCATTTGGGTTTGTAAAAGTTTTAAAATATGCATATAATTACGATAACATAAAAAATTAGTATAATTTAGTATCCAAATCATATTGGTTTGAGTTCATATTTGTTTTGTACAAATTACACATTACAATAACCAGAACTGAAAGTAACACTCCTTCCATATATAAAAACCAGGAGGAGTAATTTTAATTTAAGTTGGCAATTCTGTGGATTGCACCCAGTTTCCATTGACAATTGACATTTTCCGATATTTTCATTTCATTCTATTGTTATTTTATCATTTTTACTCAGTTTTCCACACTATTTCGTTATGCAGAACTTCAATAAGTTCTATTGAACAGTTAATTTTTCAAGGATATCAAACACTTTGTTCACATCTCAATCATTTTTAGTACCTACATAAAGGTTATCTACGCTCTTTAGTAACTAATCTAGTAACTTTTAGTAGTGTAAGTTATGCTTTTAAAATTACTGTTCCTGGTTTTTAAAGGGACGTTAGTACATAGTTAATAATGTAGTAAGTTGCTTTTGTTGTATATTTGTTGTTTTAAGTTGTATTATCATCTTTAATGTAAGTTTGTGAATATAGCAATAACCATAACCATAAATGCTGGTAATATGTAGATATACATCAGTTACATCAATGCTCTGTCAAATATAGAGATACTTGAAAAGATGGCTACGATTTTTAAGAGAAGGTACCATTTTCTCTATAAGAAAATGGTAGGTACTTATGTTAAGTTTCTGACATTGTTAAAGAAGTAACTGACAAACTTGGGTTTCAAAGCCTTCAACTTGTTATATTTCTACTGCTATCTATAATTCGACAAAGTTAATCACTTCCTACAGCAGGATTTTCGTAGTGGTTTAACTGGTTATGACAATTGAGCAAATGCCTACAATCTTTCGGTCTAGGTGACCTGTACAAATGTTTGAAAAATATTTTCCAAAAACAGTGATCGTTCAACTAAGAAGAAACAATTAGTTTCCGGGTTATAGGCCCGGCGACCATTGACTTACACTTCTTATTCAAATGGTGTCAGTATGATCTACAAGATTTAACCAATCATTCTTGTTTGCAATTAGAAGGGACAACAAAACGTGCGGACCGGTTTCGCCTCATCAATACAAGGTTCTCCGCCAGAGAGCTCTTGAGCATAATCCCGGACTGAATAAGACACTAAAATCAATACATGTCTTCCAGTAACGGAAGTGTTAAAGATAGCGAATTCTTCACCTCCAACTTCAAACAGAAAAATTGACAATTTATTATTTTAACGCTTTACAAAGTTATATATATTTATCCTTCGATATCTATTGGTAACACGCTTTACCAAATACGACAATTTTACAGGAAACTGTAATAACAGTTAATTTTAATTATATAAATTTTTTTTATTTAATTTTTTTGGTGGAACTGTTGTATTTGAATGGATATATTAATAATAATCTCTGTGTAAGATACTACAAAATCTAATTTACATATACAGAACATTTACTTACTCAGGATTATTAACAATATTACAAAATTAACAATGTTGCTTTTACTTATAAATTGTCGAACTGAAAACGGAATTCTTAAAGTAATTCAAAGAAAAATTTGAATTATGTACTGTTTTTAATTCGATAATTTGTCGGTTGTTAATGTGGTTTTTCATTTCTTTTAACACGGTATTCTATTAGCAGCAAGATACGTTGTGGGGATCGGTGAGTAGATCTAATTTTTGGCAAAATTAATAGACTTGAATTCATTAAAAAAAGATGAATAGACTAAATCAATATACAGTCTACTCTCGATAAGTTGAAACTCAAGGGACCAGAAAAAAATTTCAAATTACTAGGAGATCAAAATAACAAGAGTAGAGATCAAAAAATTCATACAATTATTCACAAATTATTATTATTTACCGAAAAGTAGTCCGTAATTTTCTGTTGTGAGCGACTTTAACGTTTGAAGGAAAACTGAAATGCAAACTCACTCAAGAATCGACAAGTGACATGTATGTAAACAAATGACTTATGACACATAACATATTGATGACAGCAAACGCTTCAAATTATAGAGAGTTTAGAAGCCCGGACTTCCAATAATTGCACTTCAAATTACCGAGGGGACCAATTCGTGTTGGTTTTATTCAATTTATCAAGTATTTTTCAAGGAACCGGGAAAAATTCAAATTATCGAGAGTCGACTGTATTTACATGTACCTTAATCTGATGAATTCCTGTCCGCTTACTATTAACTAATTGGCTAATGATTAGATGTTTTTGTTACCAATCTAGCATTTAATTCGAGAACCTATCGTAGATTTACTAAGTTGTGAACGGTGTGGATATCACCAAAGATTACAAAATGGTGTCAGAGCGTAAAGCACCGATGCCGCTGGTCTAGTGACTTGGCGGTACAATTGGATAAATATTTGAATTTGTCTACTTTTGCTCACATGAAAAGGTTTGTTACTTAAAAGTTTAGTTAACTTCGCAAACTATTACTAAGATTAATACACTATTTTGAGTTGTTTCTTCCTGCAAAGTAATAACAATTTAAAAATGTCTAAACATTAGCCAGCTAGGTACTGCTACTAATATTAAGAATGTGTTTCATGCTTTTGTTTATTTTATGTAATAGTTGTCATCTAACTTTTAACTTTTTTTTAACTTTTTTTTTAACTTTTAACATACAGCATTTATATTTACTTTGTCTTCTATTCTTTAACTTGCTTTTAAAATAGTGAAAATTATTACAGATAGGTATTTCTTTATTGTTAGTCTGGATTAATGAATATCTTTAGCAGCTTTTAGTACTTTGTGAATAGATTTATAACTGTTGCCTACATTTGTTCGGTATTGGGAACTGACAATTTTAATCGCGCAGTCTGGTTGAAAAAAATTGAGTGACAAACGGGATATCCAAAAATAAAATTATTTTAAATTTCGTCTTTAGATTAACAGAAAAAAATGAAAACAAAAATTTACTATAATTATACAAGTTATCGTCACTAGTTTAAATGTGAAATTGTCGATAGTCTTCATTTGCCGTTCCGTGTTTCAGTCCTCTTCTTTCTCCTTCATTGTGATGTTTGAGCTTGTTCAGGACATAAATATTAACATCTGACATCCATCACTCTGTTGTTTACCTTGTTCAATTTGAATGTGAAGCTTTTATTAATAAAATATATAAAGGTTAAGCTCGTACTAATCAAAAATTTAAATCAAGATGATGCGAATGCAAACAGCTCACTGTCACTCTAACCTAAACTTCTTATTTTCTTCTTCAAATTGGGTAACTACCCTCTCTTATGATTATTTTGTTCCATGACAAAATACGTGACTAACTTCAACTTATACTAGAGACGTCTAAATCTAAAAGGCGGATTTTAAGAAATTTTTGAAATGGAATTTTTTAATTGGGGATAAAAACAAAACAACACTATTAAATTTGATAAAATACTGTGCGTAATTTGTTCCGATCTGCTAATCATTAACAAGAATATATTTTTAGTTGAACTCCCTATTGCTTTTTGTTTATTCACACTACTATCATATTTCAAAAGTGTAAGCTATTTTCCGACATGTTTTTTAGGCCACGTCTACCTGTCAGTTCCCAATACGAATGATAACCTTAAATCTATTGTTGATAATACAGTAGATTGTCAAAATAAACTGCATTCAACAATTGCATTTAATTAAGTTACGATAAATATTTATTTTCCCAGGAAGGTTACGTAATGGCTGTCATTCACATTGGCGCTCCGGCTTGTGGTATGAACGCAGCAGTGCGTTCGTTTGTTAGAAACTGCATATATCGAGGCGACACTGTCGTTGGAATTCATGATGGTTTGGAGGGCCTTTTAGCTGGAAATGTTAAAAAGATGGGTAAGTACCATGTTTTAGATTTCATGTGTACACTTTGGAACAACTTTTATCCCACTTTAGTAACACGCTGTCAATTGTCATGAGATGGGTAATATTTGAGTAGCATATATCTTAAAATGAGTCCAGTTTTTAAAACAATATATTTCTCACTTTATGATGTTATTTCTTTTTAGTTTGTATATAACTTGTTTATTAATATAGCTTGGTCCGATGTAACGGGTTGGGTAGGCCAAGGCGGTGCCTATTTGGGGACGAAAAGATCCTTGCCGGTAGATAAAATGGATGATGTTGCAAGGAAATTAACAGAATACGGAATTCAAGGACTACTTATTATTGGTGGATTTGAGGTGATTTACGTTTATTATCAATATACAGAACGCTATCAATAATGTAATATTTTTATACATAGGGATATCAAGCGGGACTTCATTTCGTAGAAAATCGCGACAAATACGAAGCGTTCCGTATACCGATAATGGTTATTCCAAGTACCATCAGTAACAACGTACCAGGTACAGAGTTTTCCTTAGGTTGTGATACTGCTTTGAACGAAATCACTGAAATTTGTGATCGGATCAGACAGTCTGCACAGGGAACTAAAAGAAGAGTATTCGTCATTGAAACTATGGGAGGATATTGTGGATATTTGGCTACTTTGGCAGGTAAGTTTTTATTTGAAATACATCTAGAATCTTTTTCCTGGGAAGATTTAAAAAAGATCCGCTAATGGCAGCACCAGTGGGTGTGGGTGGGGTGTTTACATATATTTTGAACTCTGTATTGACTGTAGTTGTTTCTTCTATTATTTGATATCTAAATATAAATGAATTTATAGGATTGGCTGGTGGCGCAGATGCGGCTTATATACACGAAGAAAAATTCACCATAAAAGAACTGCAAGAAGACGTATACCACATGGCTGCTAAAATGTCTGAAGGCGTACAGAGAGGTTTGATTTTGCGTAATGAAAAGGCGTCTGATAATTATAACACCGAATTCATATATCGTTTGTATGCTGAAGAAGGAAAAGGACTATTCAGTGCCAGAATGAACATTTTAGGTAATATAAATCAATAGGACTGCAATTTTTAAGAATTTTGTTCTAAAATGATTACCATTTTCGTTAACGAAACCATGCAATGAAAACTGATCACTTTATCATTTTCCCACAATATGTGCTATTTGTGATAGCGAAAGGGAAGGACATGAACATTCTGCTCCTATTCATAATTATAATGTATTAAAAATTGTTCTCCTTTTAGGTCACATGCAGCAAGGTGGCTCGCCCACACCATTCGACAGAAATTTGGGAACAAAAATGGCCGCCAAAGCAGTTGATTGGTTCATTTGTCAGTTGAAGTCTAATATGAAAGATGGAAAACCCAACTGTACGGATCCAAATACTGCTTGTCTATTGGGCATTCTTAAAAGACAATATAAATGTACACCACTATCAACTTTAAAGGGTGAAACTAATTTTGAGTAAGTTGAATGGAAGCGAAACATTTTCTAATTATTTTTTTCGTCGTTACCTAGGAAGGGTTGTAGCTCAGCGATTAGACTGTTTCCAGTGAACCACAGATCTAGATAACACATCACACCACCTTGATCTGTGGTTCACAGGTAACTAAATGTGCGTCTTTACTGATGTTCTGTCTCGCGCCGAGCGATGCCGAGCACGTTCAGAAGTCTGTACATCAAAGAAATTTTCTAACGACCGTTATTCACTTTGGTGGAAACATGCTGCGTTCTGGGAACGTTCGCAAACGACTTACACTGCGCGACTCAAACGACTTACACTGCGCGACTCGGCGCAGAACAGAACATCAGTGAGGACGCACCTAAATGTCCATTGACAATCAGTAAACTCGTTGATTTATTTTCAGAAAACGTATTCCCAAGGAACAATGGTGGTTAAAATTACGTCCGCTTCTGCGTATTTTGTCTAAACATGATTCAGCATATCAGGAAGAAGGCATGTATCTAACTGTCGAGGAACACGCCCTCGCCGACAACCTTTACGGCTGAGAGCTTTTTTTAAAGCCAAAAACAAATTTTAGTCGAAACTTTATTAACATCTCTCGTTGAACTTACTAATATTATTTTTACGAACAAAATTCGCTAAATTATTACAAAGGAATAAGTAGTAATTTGGTAAATAATGTTCGCAAGTTCGTGTGTAAGAGAAAGAGTATTAATGTATTAGGTAATTTAAACAATTAAGTTGTGAATTTCCAGCTGTGTAAACTATTTGCAGAAAATGAGTATTGAGTGTGGCATAACTAAAACATGATTTATCTAATTTTCACTGTATACCATTTTCAGTTAAATTTGGGAACGTTTAAACAGGCTTATAAGTTGACTTGTATGGTTTACGTTACATCTGGAGGAAATTATACTTACTACTAACGTCACGTGATCAAACCTGCAGTTTGACAGCGATTAAAATGTCGATTGTAGCTCTAGACGTTTGACAGCAAACATTGATGTCTTTATTTGCTCAAAGCTATTGAACTGTTTATCTACCTCATCTTCAATAATTTTTTAGTGTGGATACACTTACATACATCAATGGTTTTCAGTTTTGTTTTTAGCCGTTTTCTATTTGAAACTGCAACAAACTGTTACTCGATTGTTTAGTTGAGGATCGATCGTCCCGATATTTTCCCTATAGTTCTAATCCAATCTGCACCCAACTTTTTGTTAATGTAGAGATGCAACAGACATAGCTAGGCCAGATGTACTATTACCGGTTGTGTATCCGAAAATCTGGACGGCAATAGTACATCTAAATTTGAATCTTACATAGCACTCGCAAAGCATTTCGATTTGTTGCTTGCGAAAAAATATAATTTAATATTGTTTTGCTAACAAGTTGTGTGTATCTTGATAAATATCATGAACATTTACCTGTTGGATAGTGCGCACCTATTTGCCCGGATAGTACGCAGCTATTCGAGTAAAATGAGTGCCGGATAGTGACCGAATATCCGCTGTATCTCTAGTCTAAATGCCATTTTTTTAAATAGAAAGTTTGATTTATTTGAAAAAACTTTATTTAATTCACTTGAACACTCAGTCTCGAAATCTAACTGCCGAAGTTCACTACCAGCACGACATATCACGTCACCAGTCGCTTTACAACATTGATTACATGAAAAAATGTACGGCGTGGCATCATATTTTGTTAGTGGGTTTCGGCCTTGAGGTTTTTGCCACATTCAATTTTGTATGATCTGCCATGTTTTAAATGGCATCTTTTTTGTCGTGTTGTGTATATTTCTCTTTTTGTGACAAATTTCTTGCATATTTTAATTGGTTTTTCTTCTCATATGGTGGTCCGGAATATTATATTAGTTCAGTTTAACAAAAAATAACTGCTGAATAAAAAAATAGTACAATTATCAATTTGAATATCACAAAAACAATCTAGTTCAACAAATATACCTAAATAATGCGATTCTTCTAAATATTGAAAGTGGATTACGTCTCTTAAG
Source organism: Lochmaea capreae (assembly GCA_949126875.1). Taxonomy (NCBI): domain Eukaryota; kingdom Metazoa; phylum Arthropoda; class Insecta; order Coleoptera; family Chrysomelidae; genus Lochmaea; species Lochmaea capreae. The sequence continues at coordinate 24,612,944 of OX421404.1, forward strand.
CATCTTCCATATAGTTTAATATGACAAGGCCGGTTCACATTTCATTGCTGTCTTCTTGGAGACATTGAAATATTTGCAAATCTAATCTCAACTAGCTCCTATGCATTCGTTAACTTAATTTACAGCTGAGCCTCCGCCATAGTGAATGTGATGAACTCTTTTATATTCTTTACACTCAATTCCATAGTTGTATGCGTGTTTCATCAGTAACTAAATTGCTTCTGCTCGTTTTTTGTCAGTTGAAGAAGAATATTCGGGTATAGGTGTTATTTCCTTAGGTATTTTTTTCGAGGAAAGTGAAAAATATATAAAAAGAAGAATTAGTGTATACATATCTTTGTTGAAACTGCAAATTTTTATCTTTTGCCTGCTCCTTATTTAAAAACGTAACATTGTTTATACAATAGTAATTCATCTTTTAAGGAATCCCATATCTTTTAGTTTAACGTTTCAATTCTACTTCTATCTCAGAACAAGAACCCACTATAAGAGTCTGCGCACATATTGCCTGAATTCAACATTAAAATCCAGATTAATTTGTTTTTCCAACACAGATGTTGTTGTAGAGTTTATGAATATGAATATTTCGGTATTTTTCAGTAAATGTGTCAACGTCGCTTATAAAAAATGTCAACCGACTGACAGTGACATTGACAGAATTGTATTATTTGAATCAATGAACAAAATTGATAGTTTTGATAAAAATGACACAAATATTGGAATGTTGTCTTCAAGTTTATGTCCAGAATTGTCTGTTTAATGGACAAAAATATCTGTCAAATTTAATTCCGAGTTGCTTTAGGCGCGATGCTCTCTACCAGAAAATCGTTTCCTGTATAGATTAATTTCATTGAAACTGAATGGGATCCTGTAGATAATTTGATGAATTTATTATTTTCTCGTCCATTTTTCTCGTCCATTTTTAATTAATTAATTATTATTTATTGTGTGAATTCTATTTGTACAGTTTATTTTATTAGTATTATTCTTCAAATATTTATTTTATGGATCGAGAGCAAGATTATTAAGTTCTCGATGTGTCGTTATAAACAAAAGACGCTAAATATATTGTGACATAATAAACTTATTGAAAATGCCACGCGGTGGTATTTTTTCTTAACCTTTTCCATCCAGTTTCCCTTTTCCTAATTTGACAGTGTTTACATTCTTAGTCTATTTTGTTCTGTCTTGTCATCCTCGTTTCTAAGACGCGTTTAGGCTGCACAAGTCAGATTTGCGCATTAATCATCACCATAGACCAACGTATAGTCTGCATCGAACGCGCGTCAAAAGTAGGTTTGTTCCAACACAACAAAACAATAATTATAGTTCGCTAAACGGTTCTCTCATGGTTGGAACGCATTTTTGCTATTTCACATGCGCGTCACCGTTCCAAGAACGGTTTCTTTATGTGTTGGAACAAACCTAGCGATTCGCGTCGTGCTATGGCTGTCTCGCTATTTGACTAACTATGGATTAGATACGCGAGAGTGACACACGCGACGCAACATCTTCAAGGACGCTGGGGCATAATATACAGATTTATTTCTCGTCTTTTTTTGATTATTAATTTATTTTTAGTGAAAATTGAGTTCGAAGATAAAATTCAAAAAATAAGAGACATCGGTACAATGGTTGAATTCGAAACAATTGAATACCGAGCGGATTGGTTAGAGAGTAAAACTAAAAAAGTAATTGTGGCAACTACCTAACGATAGTAACGTCTCGTTTCGTATTCAACGGTGTCTGCATGGACATCAGGTGTTGCCAATACTAACTGAACGAACTGTGATACGTAATTGCTGTGATATATGTATACAATACAAATTACCACCTCAAGCGTTAGTTTTATTCTTTAAATAAACTTTTTTATAAGTTTGCCTTAATATATAAAAAGTATTGTATAGTAATGAATTTGTTCTCAGTAAACAGGAGTGTCACTGTCAGTGCAAGACAAGGATATACTGGAATGAGGTACCAGTTACCTAAGGATCTTCAGAACAGAAAACAGAAGCTTTACTGAACGGATATTCATAAGTTACCGACTGAAGCAGGCCTCCGATTCGCAGAACGATTTGATATAAGTTACAGACGTAACCTTACGATTCTGTCGGTAACTTAAACGCACAAGTGAATCTGTTTCCCTTTTTTGGAAAACTTCATGTGGAATACAAATTACTTGATATTTTTTCGATAAATGGAAGGGTATAAATATGTATGTATGTAGATAGACATAAATATCCAATAATTTTTATTCAACCTCTTGTTTCCAAAAAGAGGAAGGGATAATATTTTTCCGAGCTTCTTATGAACTGATACACGTGTCATTACTGCTCGTTATGTTACAGATATGAATTAAGAATTACGTCGGTAACTTTCAAGACGCGTACGGCGGCGCTCAGAAATCCGATCTCTGGTTTGTGTCGGTAACATATAAATATGCTTGCTGGAGAGGGCGCAGATTAGGCTCGTAACTGGACACTGCAAGCTAAAGTATCATCCGGACAGAATAGGGGTGGTCCAAAACACAAAGTACCGTAGACTCTGACGAACTTTATAGAAGAGTTCGCTAATATGACAATCGTTTTTTGCTAAACAAGTATCGGCGTAGAAGATAAATCAGTGGAACACTTTCAATGCTACTGTGTGGCTGATGAACAAGTCAAAACCTAGCAGATATGCGTTAGCGCGACCCGAGGATAAGACACTTTTACGTATTTTATTGCATCTTAAAAAGGGTTAAGGCAAATTGATGCCGGGTTTGTCGTTTATTTACAATTGGGGTTACCTAACCCAACTTTATTGTGTTATTTCTATTTGGGTTTTTCTTTATTTTGTGCTTGAGTTTTTATTTTTTTTGTAGAGTATTTGTATATTTGGAGTAAAATATGTTAGCAATGAAAAAATAAACAAGTTTATATTCGAGTGTTCCGAGCGCCTAACTCGGTTCAATAAACCTACGTTTACGGTATACGTAGAAACACGCAAGTTTACGTTAAACGTATCTAAATACGTCTGAGAAGTACTTACTGCGCACGCGTTCTTGTCAAACACTGCGTTTACGTATTAATCATTGCCTTAAGTGTCTATTGACACAAACACGTAAACGCATCGACACGACATGTACCCAATACGTTTACGTATTTCATTGCATATTAAAAATTGTTAAGGCAATTGACGGCGGGTTAGTCGCCTGTTTACATTTTAATCTATTGATTGTTTCCCTAAGGAAGTGCAGACATGCAAATGGTCTATTCGACTTATAAAAAGTTGATGATTTAAATTAGTTGTAGTTATTGGCCGATAAAAAAGATTGTTGTCCTAGACTTTTTTAGAAAGTTTATATTGTGTAAAGTATTTTCAACAATTTTTTTTAGTTCAAAATATTGAAAGGTAATATTACTGACTTTTGAAAATAATAACTAAGGGTGCTTCAATCCGTTACGAACTTTGAATTCCTCATCGGTCAAGTCACTGAAATCGTTGATTCCCATTTGGTAAGTACTTTTGCCTTCTTCAAAGAGCTTGTTGTGAGCTTCGATTTTTTCTAAATTTGATTTGAAGATATCGAATCTCTTTGAGTCTTCTTCGGCGCCGAAATTTCTACTGTGTTCTTTCTGAAAAGTAAATTTTAATAAGTGTTTAATGTAGTTTACAAAAACTTTTGTTGTGACTGTTTTTATTATGAACAAGATTTAGACATTTCATACTACAATAGTGCCAAGTTAAAAAAAACACAGATGTTATGTAGCGTTTTTTGGAACCGGTTAAGGAGTGCCTAGGTAGGGACAGGTATTTTCGCCAAAAATAAATTATTATTATCAAAATCCTAGATGTAATTTCGCCAAACCACTTTTCAGGTAAACTTTTATAACTCATATTTGGGGTTGTAGAAATAAATATCCTGGTTTAATGCCATATTATTACGTTCCAAGTAAACTGATAATTGGTTAATTTATCGATAAGGTCAAGGAAAATGATTGAATTTCTAAAAAATGTAAAAATATTTGAGACATTTGAGACATTTTTATTTAATCTGTAACTATCATCGGTTTAATAATTGTCAACTTCCGTTTGCTCTTGCGAGTTGTACTGTTTCTCTATCTTTCTATATTGAAAAAAATTGATATGAAAATCATAAAGAGCAAACGTGGCAAATCAATGATCGTTGTTAATTATAAATTCAGTTTTCATACAAACTTAGTGTCCAATGGTGACAATGGGACAATGTGGTGTTCATACATAGGGTAATTTCAAGAAGCAAAAAGGAACATCAGCACCAGACCGATTTAATGGCTTTAAATAGAAAAGCCTTCAAAAATTATAAGGGGTACAACGTCTGCCGCAAAAATTTTTCACAAGTTCTAAAAAACCCCACCGTAGTTCACCAAAAATTCAATTTTTAAATTTATCTGCGATAATTGATAATAAGAATGTGAAAGATAAACAAATTTGTATTGATAAAATCATGTAGCTATAATAATTTCATATCATTGTGACTCTTGAAAATAAGCTTTTTGTAAATAATTGATGTATTCTTTTTATGTATGTAGGTATATATACCTAATATGAAATGGTTAAACTATATTTTTTTTATATGATATTTAATTGTTTTATGCGAATTATTGCTTATATTAAAATGAATACAGACTTTTATTTCAATTTTAATATATTGATTTTCTTTATATTCCCCGTTTACAGATTTTATTAAAAAAATAAACACAGAATTACCCAATAAATAATCCGAAGAGTGTGAGATTTGGCCAGATTACATGTTGAATTTTATGCCTGAACAGGTTTCTTGGCGAAATTACACATCCTTATACCTGCTAAAGTGATAACCAAACATTAGGTACCTTTACGCAAGAGTTTCCAGCAAATCAAAAATAAAAAGAGATGATTAAAAAACAATGTTTCCTTAAAGTTAAACGAGTTGATTCAAAAATCATATTCCAAGACCAGATAATATCCTATTACTACTAGGCAAAGAAGTTGTTTGGTTTATTCTTTGCTACTAGGTTTGAGGCAGCTTTATTGTAAACAAGTGATTTTAGGCTCTTAAAAGACTAAATTTTCTTAATTTGTTAAATTAGCTCACAGTATGTACTCTAGACACAATGGAGATTATTAAATTATCTGAAAAACGCAAATTTCTCTGTATTTTAAATATCATCTTTTCCAAAAAATCTTACCAAGTTTTTTATATCAAAAACTAGTCTACAGAATACACAAAAACAGAAGAAAATAAATATCTACTTTTATACATAAATCCCTAATGAATGTATAATATTATTATAGTAACCTCTCTTGTTAATTTGTCTATGGTAACTTCCGATTTTAGTAAGGTAAGTTTGCATTAAAATCCGTATTTTAATATTCAGCGTTTTTGGAAGGTATTAGACAAATACGGTGTATTTGTCATTGTTTTATTTTTAAATTTAGTTTATTTTGTAGATCGAGCATTAATTTGTAGGGAGGTATATTGTCAAACCTAAATTAAGCGTCAGTCGTGTTTTGTTCGTGAAAAAAGTTAATGATTGAGTGAACAATAAAGATGTAAATTTGCAATTAATTTATTACGAGTTTAATAAAATTATATGAAACAATAACTTGCTGTTAATTTAGTGAATTGACGATGTGATGATAATAACTATATTATAGTGTAAATGGGAGTGATTTAACCGGAATTACTAGTCTTGTAAACGTATGTATAATTTCTTATTACTTTATTTTCTAACTGGTTTTTATAAAAATTTGTTTTTACAAATTATACATAGTTTTTTAAGCACAAATAGGTATACCTATATGTAGTGATTATTCCACACTTATTGGCTGATTCTTTTGCAAACATAAAGTACAATAGTAGAGTCCCCAGGAACTCGTGAGCTGTGACCTTCAAAGGTCATCGCCAAACAAAACATTCGCTGTATGCTGGCAGTAAATAAAGAAACAAAAATTCCTATTTCGTTTCGTCTTTAATTAACCACTTTTTTATACAATCTATAAGGTTTAGTAGGTATCATTTTGTCCTTGGTAAAAGACATCGTTCTTCGAATACCTTTTGCATTTGTTCAACATTTGGTTTTATTAGCGTCACTTCGTATTTTTCGTTTATGTAATGGCTTGTTGATAATGTCTTTTACTGTGGATATTGGTCAACTTACATCGGTATACTATAACCCCGATGTTTCAACGATTCAAACATTTTTGTCACAATTCGCTTCGCATTTTTTTGTATAAATATAAAAAGGGCATTGGTAATAAAGTACTTACCTATGTAGGTGAAGTCAAATCAAATTTTATTATTCAATAATTAAGTACTTACAATACAATAAGCAGAGAAAAATATATATATATCAAAATAAGTACAGCATGAAAGCTCTTTTTATATTTACACAATCTTATTAAAATATTTATAGGTGGTCAACCATTTATCGTGAAAAATACTTTTAACTTGAAAAATAAAAATTCGGAAATATATATCTTCAGAAACACAAATAAATAATAGAATAATTATTAAAAAATTAGTCTCAAATATTTATTCAGCAATGTCAGTTGTAAAATAAATAAAGGTAAGCAACGAAAAACGAATCGTTGTTTTTATATATAAAGTGGTAAAAAGTTACCATTTTATACAAAGACGAAATTTGTAGTTGTTTTAGGTAAGAGTTTGCCCACATTCTCCCCATTTGACTTGAAATATGAAAATAAATCGTTAAGAAGTACCTAACAGGCTCAAAATTTACTTAAAAAGTTGAAAAATCGATAGAATTGTTAAAAGATAATTATATTATGTACATTAAACTCTTCAGACGTCATCGTACATTTAAAAAATGTAAACGTAATAGTATATTACGTAACAAGAGTTGTAAGTAACCCATTACGCACGAAGTGAAAAAGTTTACGCACGAAGCCGCACAGCGGCGAGTGCGTAAATTTCACGAGTGCGTTATGGGATTACAACTCGTGTAACGTACTATACTTTTTCTACGCCCATCTATTTTCTTCTGAGAGCTCATAATTTCATCTTTTTCACTACTAACAGACATATTCGTAGTTAAAGTTGAGAAAATGTTCGGATACTATAATTTGTTACCAAAATTGACAGCATAAATGAGATAACGTTTATTCCCTTATCCCAAAAATATGAATTACTTTTTTTAAAATTGTTAAATGTGTTGCCGACATTTAGGGGCATCACTCTTTTAATCTAAAATGTATTTCACTAATGCTAAGAGCTTTTAAGTTTTTCAATTGATTAAAAGTATGTAAATAAACCAAATAAAGTATTACGTAAATAAAAATTTGATTGCAATTTGATTTAACAAAGAAATCTAAGTTTTTCTATCTAAACGCACGTGTATGTTATGAGATTCTCATTACGTGCATGTTATTGTTAAATGTCACTTACAAGGAAAGTTGTCAGTGCGATTTTTGACGTTTACAGACATGGGCGTAGAAAAACAAAATTACCTGTTCAAAAAATTCGTTAAATCTTAAATTATGCACCTATCAACTTTCCCTCCAGTTAATCTGACAAATGGTGTTAGAATTCATGAATCGTTGCTATATGAACTTATCTTTTCGCTTTTCGAAGAAACTAGTAAGTACGATACTGTGCTATTGTTATAGGATTAACGACTACCTGCTGTGGGTTTTGGTCTCAAATCATCAAGTCAAAACGAGGTAAGTATACCTATACTTATTTTTTAGAAACGTTTTACATAGAAAAATGATATAAGTTGATAATGATCTTAAGTATGAAAAATTATTTTCGACGAGAGAAGCGTTGTAGAGTTTTTCTACGACCTTTGTGATATTTTATATCCTAATTTCCCTAAATCAAATGTGAAATATAATAAATGGAAACAAAAAATACCTTGAATTTCTCCCATTGCTGCTCTACAGTTTCATTAGCTGCCACAGCTAGAACAAACAAAGCAAATAAAACTACCTTAAACATTTTCACGTTTACAATAATAGATTGTTGCTTTGTATATTATAATATATAATCACCGATACGTGTATTTTAAATTGTTTATATAGGTAACAATAATTCCGCTCATGTGCATTAGAATATAAAATAATTGCTCTGCGTAATAAATAATAGATAATTCAATTTATCTGATTAAAATAGGTACTTATAATGTGTAAACAACGTCTACTTTGGATAAGCATAGAATTCTTGAACACCCGAGTGCATTAAACATTCAGGGTGTTTCTAAATTCAGGAGGTAATTGCCCGTATTAAATTATGATGGGTCTTCCATGACAAAATTTCCTCAATCCCACCCCCTTCCGAGGTACTGAAATATAAAATTTTGCAACAAACAGTTCTATCTTAACGAAAATAAAAAATGTCATAATCTTTTGTTTATTATTAATAGGTAGAGACGGTAAATATTACATAATAAATACATTAAGTGATAAGTTCAGTTGCGATGTTCATAGAAATGTTTTGATATTCATAATTCTGGGTTTTTCTATTTGCGTTTAACCATTTATTATTAACATAATTGTGTTTATTTAAATTAATAATAGCAGAGGTTATTTCCCACTAGAGGCAATACTTATTTTATTTAAACAATATGACAAAAGGTTGTAAAATCAGTGATTTTTGAGAATATTGGTTTAAAGATTACATAAGAATACGAGGATATTTTGAAAAATTCTTAGCCTACTATAGAACCAAACCAAATTTCAATGTCAAAATATTTTATTACCCAACATATTCTCCTCTTAATTGGATATATTTATTACAGCGAATCTGCAACGTCTCTAGACCTTTCAAAAAAAGGTTTCTTCTTGCTATGCAAACCAGACCCCCACAGCTTTTATTACCTCCTCGTTGGAAGAAAATTTACGACCTTTTAAACTTTTTTTCAGTAGAGGAAAGAGATGATAGTCGGACGGAGCCAAATCTGGTGAATATAAGGGGGGTGTTATAGTAATTCAAACCCTAAATCACGAATTTTTTGCATGGCATGAGATTTGTGTGCAGGGGCGTTGTCCTGCAGAAACAAAACACCTTTAGATAGCTTTCTGTGTCTTTTCTCTTTAATTTTTTCCCGTAGAGTGATCAGTAATGTCGAATAGTAATCTCCAGTTATTGTTCTACCTTTATCCAAAAAATCAATCATGATTACTCCATGGCAATCCCAGAAAACTGAAGCAAGAACTTTTTCAGCAGTTTTTTGGACACGAAACTTCTTAGGTCTTGGAGAACCAGAGTGTCGCCATTCCATCGATTGTTGCTTTGTTTCTGGATCGTAAAAATGTACCCAAGTCTCATCCATAGTAACAATTCGGCTTAAGAAGTCTACATCGTTTTCAAATCGAGCACAGATCGAACGCGATGCTTCTACTCTTGCACGCTTTTGGTCAACATTCAAACATTTGGGGATCCATTTTGCAGCAATTTTTCTCATGTCCAAATTGACGTGAACTATATGATGAACGCGTTCGTATGAAATATTCAGTGCTTCAGATATCCATTTTAGCCCAATTCGACGGTCTGATAAAATCATGTCATGAACTGCACCGATATTTTTGGGGACTGACACAGAAATTGGCCTTCCCGATTGGTCATCATATTCAATGGAAAATTTACCTCTTTTGAAGCTTGCAGTCCAATTTTTCACGGTCGCATACGAAGGACATTGATCACCAAGGGTATTAAGCATATCTTCGTAAATCTGCTTACCTCTTAACCCTTTTAAATACAGGTACTTGATGATGGCTCGATACTCCAATTTTTCGATTTTCACAATTTCGGTGGAGATCTTTTTTCTTTTAATTTATTGCGTAACTCTGGTTTACTTTTTTGACGTCAAACTTCACACTGACACTTCTAATAAGTTATTGTTGGATTCTATGGTAACGCAATATTTTGTTTATGCATGGAACTGGTCTAGGCTAACTAGATATAAATACATCCTCGTAGATTAATTATTGGCTAGATATATAGTATTTGGACAACATGCAAAAAAAATTGCTTATCGGTGCTTTTTCTGCCCGACATGAAATTTCATTTTGGCTGTTTATCAGGAATCGTCCGTCTTTTATTAAAATGTGTATTAGAGCGAGAAGAATTAACTCTAAAAGTAGAGCCGTAGTGTATTTTATTTACAACCCAGAGCCTGTAACTGGTAGGGATTGATATGAGCCACAAAAATTCTCGTTAAATAAAACTGTTCAATATTAAATATTATAATAAACAGCTATTTTCCTTTATCTTATCTTTCCAAAAAAATATTATAATTAATAAACAAATTGGCAATTATTTTTATTCCCGTATCTTTATATTGTACGAGTTAACAAATTAAACAAATGACCTGTTTAATTCAGATTAATGTGTGTCAATAATAATCATGTTACATCAATAAAATAGAAACCTTCGAATAATTTATCACCAAAAGTGAACATAATATAAATATTGAAAATTATATTTTATATTAAATGTAACCAGACTCATATTATAATTTGTAAAAATTTCCTTTTTTCTTTCATTAATATGACTCTCATATGTATAATATAGTAACCTTACTATGGATTCCAGGACACACTGATGGAATAGAAAGAAATGAAATAGCAGATGGACTAGCAAAGAGGGAGTCTGAAAGAACTTTTTGGGGGCCGGAACCCTTTTGCGGTTCAGCCCCAATGTAATATTGAAAGAAATAGGCAAAGCCGAAGAAAAGAGAAGATCTGACCCATCGGAAAGATCTAGTAGAGCTTGACAATCAAATATTCTTCTGGGTGACTACAACCTGTTGAGATCAAATGAATGCATAAGTCAAAGCAAAACTGCACTAAGAGTTTTAACAGGAATCCTAACGGGACATTGTCGCCTGAATGGACACCTTAAAAAGCTCAAAATAGTGGAGGAAGAAGATTGTAGATTTTGTGGAATGGAAGAAGAAACCTCCATCCACATACTTGCGAACTGCACAGTATTTCAGAATCCTAGGGCACAGTACCTGGGAGACTACTGGATAGAAGAGGGACAGTTACCTAAGTTGAGGCCTGCAGATATCCTAAAATTCCTCCGGGAAATGGGACTAAAGGAGCTACTAGTATCTGAGACTCTCCTCAGAAACTAAGTAGAAGTAAGGGGGCACAATAGATCTTTTAGGTCTCCGTGAATGTTACCCCAAAATACATACATACATACATACACATGTATAATAACCGACGGTGGCAGTTCATCAGAAGATTTTTTGGATGATAAAGACAACTGATATTTATAGTCCCAATGTTGTTATTTACTTTCGGCATAACCAGCAGCAGCATGTCTCAAAATATTTTCCATAAATGTGCTTGTAACCCATATATTGCAAATTTGAAATTGTCTTGATAAGCTGATATTCACGTTCTTATCAATTAAACTCTAATTTCAGTAACCAATGAAAATTGCAAATCATCGACTTTTATCAGCAGTATAGGTAGACATAACTATTCAAAAAAAAAATATGTTACACGCTACCTAGATAACACATGAATATACACTGTGGGCCGAAATAAAGGAGTACATTTTTTAATTGAAAATAAAAATTGTACTAATACGCTTTTTCGGTAGATAAACTATCCAGAACACTTCAGTAAAAAGGGAATTTTCCGAAGTTAACGGATTCGCGAAATACCATTTTTTTATTAAACAACATTTTAACAAATAACACATTTATGAAAACGGTTTAGTAAGTTTAAAACTAAAGTAAAATATTATGAATGTGGCCACCATTATTTAATAAAAAAATGGTATTTCGCGAATGCGGTGTTCTGGATAGTTTATCTACCGAAAAAGCATATTAGTACAATTTTAGCTAAGACAGTTTTCATTTGCAACGAGCTCAAATGCACTGTTATATAATTTTTTTTATAAGTCCGACCCTGTACATTGCTTGTGCTTTCAAATTTACAGTCATGTTGAGGTCATGTTAGGTTATTAGCCCTGCAAAAAGAAAATGAATTGCCCAAAAAACAAAAAAAATATTGTCAATTAAAAAATGTACTCCTTTATTTCGGCCCACAGTGTACAATGGATATCCACACTGGACAGAAGGATATCCTATCGACATCCATTTGCCACAAAATGTGCGTTTCGTACCTACTAAGAATGGATACATACTATTTTTTTTCTCTTTTCGAAGAAACGAGTAGGATACTGTGATATTGTAATCGAATTAACGACTACCTGCTGTGAGTTTTTGTCTTAAATGAACCATGTTGGCATAAGTCAAAACGAAATATTTTGGAGCGAAGTATAATTAATTGTCTCAGACAAGTAAGCCTTTTACTTACATGGATTACCTTGTGATAAATGACTTTCAGTTGCTAGTGCCTAAGAGTTCATGTTCCTATATTGAAATTTATCAATAAACTTTGGGGTAGAGCGTTGTCGGTCGAATAGAGAAACCCTGTATGTTTCTTTTTAATTCAAATTATGTAGATTTAAATGCCAAGGTTAGCTAGATATGTAATCTTAAAACTGGTCAAGTTTAATGTATTGAAATGTGTTTGTTGAGATGAATATTACAAATACCATTGGTTGATAAAGCGATCAATATAATTGACATAATTTTCCCACAAAATGGTGAATATTAGATTTTATTTTTTCACCACTAGCGTCGCTAATACTTTTTTTGTACTGGCTGGTATATACAAATAAAACAGAACAGTAGTGGAAAAATGTAATAATTACCAATTATATAATTCTCAAGTCATACACATATTTAGTGAACGTCTTTTTAACTGGTAGTCAAGGTAATTCAATCAAAGGAATCCTACTAATTCTATTTCTATACTACGCTACGACATTGGAAAGCTCATGACTTCTTTTTGCCTTAATCCCTGTGTTTTATTTTTCATTACACCAACAGATTAAGGGAATAATATTAAGTATCAATATCCTAAATCATCTACCAATCACCATAATATACTCCTCAACAAATAATAATAATAATAACGGTTATTCAGATTCAGTTCACAAAACATAACTACAAACTAATACATATAGGATGAATAAACAGTAAAAACCACAGAAGCGTCAGATGTTGCTTGTATGTGGCAAAAAGAATATTATGTATAAAGTATATAAAAATCAATTAAAAAATATAAAGAAATTATTGATGAAGGATGAAGGAGATGCTGCGGAATAGTTATGTACATAAGAATATGAAATTTGCAATTTGTATCCTTCAACACTGCTCCATATTTTTACCGGAGAAACTATAGCTATTTTGGAAGCTTTAAAAGTGTGTAGCTCACATCCAGAAAACACATTTATAATCATTACAGACTCACTAAGTGCTTTACATGGTATTAAACAATGATATCCACTACATAGCATTTTACAAAAAATAAAAGAAGAGCTTTCAACTCTACAGTTTAAAAGAAAACACGTTAGATTTATGTGGGTATCGTCACACGTGGGAATCAAGGGGAACAGCACTATCTGCTACCACCGACAGTACCTTTCAAATGATCCACCAATATCCGAATAGTGACCACAAAATTATAATAAAAACTGTATTAAAAAGGAGTGGCAAACACTGTGGAATGAAAACTCAAGCAAACTTAAAGAAATTAAACCCTCAGTTCATGAAACTGGATAGACCAAACAGTTATTAACCGAATTCAAATTGGTTACACGAATATAAGTCATAAGTACTTAATGAATAAATGACCCACCACCAGAATGTACAAACTGCAAGACCAGTGCCCAGTGATTCATTTAGGCCTAGACCCGTGAGGCCCGGGCTTAGGCATTTTAAAAATTGGTTTTATAAAAAAAAATGTCTATAGAATAAATTATCCATAATTCAATGCCCATTCTTTAAATTTAGTAAAATCACGTTCAGTTGAATCTGGAACAGACGCAGTCGACTATTTTCTACTTTGCAAGTACTAATTTCTTCTCACATCGTTGGGAGTTCTCGGTGCAGCGTACAAATTTGAGAGTTGCGATTCTTTCTCAAACTCGTTGGTATGCTCGACGTGAAGCATGCTACGAATTAGAAAAGTAGTAGTCTGGAATAATTGATGCACTGGAATTCATTGCCGAGAGCAGAAATGAGAAACCGACTACGCGATCTGAAGCTACAGGATTGCAGCGAAAATTACAGCGTTTTAGAAACAGCAATTCTAATAATTGTTTGTAATGTAATTTTAGATCGTTTCGATACTGCTAGTAAGAAGCTTCCACTAAAAGCCTAAATCCGCCACTGAGAATACCCACTATACTCATCAAAAAGAATCAAGAGCAGAATTAAGAGTATGATGGACTGCAAAAACAAATTAGGAACGACTCCAATTTCTTAAAGACTTTTATATGTATCACGAAATTTGAATTGCCTATTGCATCCTGCTAATAACCCCAGAGGTTGATGCAGGAATTTATGTTTTTTAAATAAAAAAAAAATAAGTTTTTCCACCTAACCTTGAAAATATACAACATTGTTTATCAAAATATTTACATTTTTCAATAGTTACCCAATGTACGACAAATCCTGTTTACGTAAATATGTTAATAATTTGTTAATAATCAAAACTACTTTAATAACTATGAAAAAAATTTAACAAAATATTCATATATTCCAAAGTAATTTGTTAAAGTGGATTTGGATTGTTAGATTAGCTAAATGGCAAAAACTTTACAATTCCACATTGTTTTAATGAAGTAAATACTGAAAAACGTTAAACGTTTTAAGCTCTAGGAATATTTTAGATTCTAAATCAGCCGTATTACACAGCAAAGAAGTATGACGAAAATTATTATGACGTAACGAGAAAGATTCGTGACTTTTCCTATATGGTTTGGTATTGCCTAGTGCCTCGATTTTTCAGAAAATATTTATCTACCATTTCGATAGATATTTTTAAATGTTTTTTTGACGATTGGAGAGAAAATTATTCAAAAATGTATTGTTTATCAGTATCAATAAAGCAAATTGAGTCAACATTTTTTTAAACAATCCAATTATCGTGAAAAATATGGGTTTTTACAATAAAAATATTGTAATTTTAAATATTTGTTTTAGCACAATCAAAATTCTTGAAATTTTCTGGCTTCGGTAGAGATGACCTGAGATTAATGTTTACTTAAACTAATCAAACATAACAAAATAGTGGGGCCAATAGGTTATCGTTATGTTTGTTCGATGTTACTATAAAATCTTTTACCTTCTCATGAAAACATCAAAATTCAGATTTTCTTTCAACGTTCACATCACAAAATAACGTCAAAATGATTTCTAAAATCGTTTTACTTTTATTCGTTTCCATAGTTGTTGTCAGTGCTTCAACAGATCAAGAACAATTTGATCAATTTAAGGTAAGCATGAAAAATCTTTATTATTTTACCTTTTTCTGGGATTTATTTAAATAAAGGAGAATACCACATTTGCCATTATATTATAAGTTTATTTAATATTTAAAATTTTTGCAAATTCCTTTAAAAAAAATTAAACAGTTAACCAATTTTATTGCTGAAACTGCATTTGTGTGTGGTATTATTGCAAATAGTCTTAATAAAATTATATTTGCAATTATAGGACCCATAAGATTTTAACCAATTTTCTAAATAATACACTCCTAGAAGTGAACCAAACAGTTTTATTTCCAAATCCAACCGATTACCGACAAATTGATAACAATAACTAAGCTGGATGTCGCTTATATATTTTAAATTACACTTTTGAATGTTTTCATGTAATTAATTACAGAAAGATTTCAACAAACATTATACACCTGAAGAAGAACCCCAACGCTTCCTCAACTTCCAAGAATCTTTGAAGAAAGTCGCTGAACAAAACGCGAAACACGCCGCAGGTCAAAGCACTCACACCTCAGCCATCAATCAATTTTCCGATTTGTCTCATGATGAATGGAGTCAACGTAACCACGGTCTTAGACCACCACACCATGACCATAATCTTGGACATGGACATTAACCAATAAACATGTTTTTATAAAAATTGAAATATATAATTTGTTTTCCTATATTCATATTTTTTTCCTTTGATAATCTGAGCTATTGAATTTTTCGGCAATGTGAAATAGAACATTTCACAGTCATTAATCTGGATACAGCAATAGATTTAACTTAATTGCCAGCTCTCTATTAATTAATAAAAAATAGAAAAAAGTGGAATTGCAACGAATTTTTCCTGAAAAACTAAAGAAATACAATAAATCTTATTACAGTTTCCTGTAATATTTTCGTATTTAATAGAGTGATTTATCAACAGATGTCGAAAGAATAATTATTAATATTCAACACTCTATACATTTTTGAAAAATAATATTTTTCAAAAACAGTGGCCGTTCAACTAAGGAGCAACAACTACTTCCCGTGCAATATGCACCGCTGGATATTG